>JAQQTP010000072.1:8872500-11542500 GCA_029884605.1 Ormosia emarginata | reverse complement strand
CATCGCATATGCACTTCAGGTGTGATTCAACTCCTAGGTATACAGTCTTAACCAACACCGTCAGTACAATGCATGAGAATGACTCAATGCACAATCACAATATGCCACTACGGGTCAAACATCATAATTTCACATTTTCGGGTCCAGTACGTCGGCCCGACAATATTTTTACTATTTTTCAATCGCGTAACATTTTTATTGTATTTTCACAATTGCGCAACATTTTTGTCACTTTTTCAAATCGCGTAACTATTTTTCAACATTTTCTCAATCGCGTAAAAATATTTAAACATTTTCCAAATCGAGTAGTTCAAAAATCCACGTTTTTGAATTGCGTAAGATTTTTTTACTATTTTTCAATCGTATAAAATAATTTTTGACGTTCTAAATTCAATTTTGAAACTTTCTATACTTTAAAATATATTCTGACTTTAAATTCTTCTGTTTCTCATAAAAATGCTTCTAAGAAATAACTTCTGACATTTTTCAAAAATCTGCATTATTTCCTCTTAATAAACCCTTCTTTATTTATTTTACTAACAACCCTTTTTCATAAAATACCTTAAGTCACCACTTCCATTTAAATCCTTGTTTCTAATATTATATCCAAAATTATCATTTGTAAAATAATAAAAATTCATTTGTTTCTTGTTTCCATCTTATAAGTCCTTAATTAATTCCTTATCTCCTACTCACCTAAGTTTACCATTCATAGTCCATTTTTACACTAATTTACTCTATTTCATGCTTATTGGCCGTGAGCTATGTGGTCCTTTGGAGTCAAAATTTATCAATCTATTTTCTTACTTCTTAGTAACCTAACTTTACCATAAAAATTAATTTTAACTTGAAATACCCATTTTGGGGTATAGTGGCCTGAGCCTCATAGTCCATTGGAGACCAAAAATTATTTTCCTTTCCCACATAAATCATATCACATACTATCCATAATCATCAAAATCCATAATAACATAAGTCATGCATAATAATAAAGCTTATAAAAACACATAGTATAAAACATGCATAAATCATAAAAGCATATAACTAAAACAACCACAAACAATTAATTTGCACAATAAGGTAAACAAATCCTCACATAGATTCATTACCCACAAATCACATCAAAATTCATCCCTCACTACCATGAATGGTTGATGAGGTTAGATCTCCCTTTTACCTTTTGGTGATGTTTTCTTAGCTCCTTACTTGTCCTCTTGAACTAATCCCTCACCATCAAAAGGTTCTTAAAAAAAACGAATACAAATATATTAACATATAAAGCTTGAATAAGAAGACCATTGATCAAAATATGGCCTAGAGCATGAAGATGAAACAAATAATGAAGTCTTCAAGAACTTCACCTTAAAACCTTAGAACTTAAGCTTTGAAAGAACTCCTTAAAGATGAATGATTTTGATCAAGGCTTCAACTACAAAGTGTCTTAGGATTATGTATGGATTCAAGAAATGAAGTTGGCTTGAATTATTGAAGATTGGAAGATGTGGTAAGGGTGCTTGGCCGTGGGCTTTCTTGGTGAGAAAATGAGAGAGATTTTTTGTTTAGCTTTTTGGTTGCTTTGAGAAAATGATAGAATGATATAAAGATGAACAAGAATAGATTTTTAGTGTAGGATAGCCTCCAAAATGGCCCTTGGCCGTGAGTCCCCCCTTAGACACCAAGGAGTGTCCAAGTTCATCTTAGCCACCAAGCTTAGCTAGCAAGTTTTTCACCCATTGGTCACAAAGAGTCATAGCCACTTTGTGAGACTTCTCACAACTATGGATTAAATCAAGGGTGGATATCCAAAGCCTTCACCTCTAAGCTTGTTTCTCATTGGTTCATCATAAAGATATCATAACTATTTTTCTTGACTAAAACCTTGCTTAACCTTGAAGTTCTTCATTCCTATTGGTTGCAAGCAAGCCAACTAAATTTGTTGACTGCACCTTTGCTCAATTGCAAGCTTTCTTTCTATTGGTTCTCCATAAAGGTGTCATAGTCTTTATAATTGATTAGCATTTTCATTGGCTCACCATAAAGGTGTCATAGCCACTAAATTTGACTAGTCATCAAGATAGTAACTATTACCCAATGGACAAAAGCTAATGCTTATAAAAGTATTATTTATTGTCCAATGAATACTAAAAACAGAACAAAATTACTATAAAAGAAAATTTTGAAAATCAAGCTTCTGATTTCGGGTTTAGTAAATTTCTACTTCGAAATCAACAAATTCAAAATTTTTTGACCTTGAAAATTTTTTATTTTTCTGAGTCTGCCCCAAGCTCACATACAACCCAAATAATACTAAAATAATAAAAAATTCACAAAAATTCACAAAAATCATAAAAATTATAAAAATGATATATATTCAGACAAAATGAAAATTGAGGTGTTACAATTTTCGACAACAAGAGACCCCACACATAGATCTACCAACCAACCATCGACTTTGATAACATTTGTTAGGATCAGAGGAGTCTAAAGCACCGAGAGATATGCATGAACTAAGAGAAGAATCATATGATTAAAATTAATATTACATTTTGACCCAAAACTTTAAGACATTAAGTTTATGAGTCTTTTCTATTTATATAATCTTTAACTAATCTATTTTTTTTAAAATATAAGACTTCTTCACCTACATCTAACTCACACTTGCTTTCCTAATAGGATATGAGGTGGGTAAACATGATGCTGCATTATAACTCTCATTATCTGCATAAACTAGACAAAAAAAAATCAAATAAAGAGAAGGGGAAAAAATATCAAATCATAAAATCTCTTGCTATGAAGGTGATTTTGTTTGCCAGTAATTATGCGCGCATTGGAGGCTAGAAAAATTCATCATATTTCCACACATGGAACATAAAACTTGTGATAAAAAGATCTGTCAAAAGAAAGATTAACATAAAAGAAAAATGCTAGAATGTCAGAATTTTTGACAAATTTTTTTCGGTAGAATGATATTAACATGTTTATTGACTCTTGAATGAGTAAGTTGTTTCTACTGCTTCATTCCGTCTAACAATCATCAATGTATACTGTCAAATATTTTCGCTATTTATTCTACCTTTGTAACATTACTTAACATAAAAATAATGGAATGGAAATGAAGCCCCACATATAAATTGTGACAATTTATTCGTTGGTGCTAAACTGCTAATCGAAGTAAAATATGATTGAAATATCATTAATGTGGTATTGTGGTAGCTTACTGGAGATCAATTGGTGCACAACTGCATTTGATGCAGTTGCTGGCAGTTAGAGCATATGAGCCATTTGGGACTATCAGACTCTCGTTGTATCAATTCAGAGTTGCTGATCAACATGCTGCAATGGATAGTAGAAGAACTCCATACAAAATTTGATCAATGTAGATGATCAATTATTGTATCTTATATGCAAACTTTCTAAGCTGAAGAATAAACCATCTGTCTACTTCCCTTCCTAACATCCCCTCTTCATCCCCAAAGGAAAAAGAGGTAGTACTTTATCTAAAATAACCATGAATATGATGAATGATGGCACATAGTATTATAGGCTTTGGTAATTGTCATGATTCTTCTATGAATATAACTGGCTCTTTGGTAATTGTCACGTCAAATTGCTCACTTGTCTAACGTTTTTTTATGTGCATGCAATTGTCATATTGCCAGTGTATTTTACTAGCTAATTGATCACTTTTATACCTTGAGATAAAAAGTTTACTTAAGAATTAAGATGTAATTGTCATGCACCACACTTTTGTTATGAAAAAGTTTAGGAGAAGGGGCCAAGCCAAGATCAAGCACGACATACCACTAGCTTCAATGATAATTTATAGTAATACTAGTTTATATATATATATCTCTCAGTAAAGTATTATTAGTATTATAATTAACCATTAATATTAGAATAATTATTATATATTAACTTTTGGTATATGAATATATATATGATCTCTCAATAAAGTATTATTAGTATTATAATTAACCATTGATATTAGAATAATTATTATGTATTAACTTTTGGTATATGAAAGTTTAGAGTGATACTGTTTGAATTTTAAAGAGATAGCAAAATACTAACTTTAAAAATAATTTATAATGAGATTATAGATTAAATTGTCTATCAATTGAAATTTCTATATTTGAATTTAAATTATGTAGTTATCATAATCAAAATATCAACCAAGTAAACCAATCATATTAATAATTATTATATATTAACTATTCTATGACATAAAAGTTTAACTTTGATTGTCTTATTCATTTTTTTCACATCATTTTTTATATTTATTTCAATATCATTCATCATAAATATTTTTTTTATCATTTTTTTACTAAATCATATACTCTTAAAAAATATGTATACAATACATACACCTCTAATGATCTTTATTCATAAAAGTTAGGAGAAAATAAATATATAATTAATATCATTATAAATTATTAACTATAATTATTATTAGATTTAACAATAATAGATATATATAACTTACGTGCATCATCGATATGTATTTTTTAATTTGAATTAAATAACAACAACAACAATAATAATAATAATAATAATAATAATAATAATAATAATAATAATAATAATAATAATAATAATAATAATAATAATAAATAATAAGTGTTCAAATCTTTTCTTACTTTGTGTTTGGATATTTTTTTTATTAATGAAACGAAATGGATTAGGTGGTGATAAATTAGAAAGGAAAAGAAAGGAATGGAACATAGTTTCTTCCTTCTTTGTTTGGAAGATTTATTAACGGAACTAACGAACACGTGTGTTCTTTCATTTCACCTCAATTTTAAGAGAAACAAAAATTAAATACTTAATTTCCTTTATTCTTACCGCTCTATTTCTATAGATTTTAAAACTCTTAAACATATAAAATTATTTCTATTCATTTTATTTTTTTTTTTTCTCTTTCATTTTTATCTAAACATAATGTAAGATTTGTTCATTATATCTGCAGAGTTTTAAAAAAATGTTTAATATGTTTCAAATTTTATATATATAATATATATATTTCTATTTTTTTTTTTCTTTTTTGACTTACACTCATTTTCACCTGTTCAGGTAAACATAACGTAAGATAAACAAAAGTGTTCAATTATATATGCCGCGTAGAGTGAGAAATTAAAAATTATA
This sequence comes from Ormosia emarginata, assembly GCA_029884605.1. Lineage (NCBI taxonomy): Eukaryota > Viridiplantae > Streptophyta > Magnoliopsida > Fabales > Fabaceae > Ormosia > Ormosia emarginata. The sequence goes on along the minus strand of JAQQTP010000072.1, from coordinate 11,537,358 downwards.
TATCCATTATAAAAAAAGTTATAAAATAGCAAAATAGGTACCTGTCAACGACACCCTGCCCCCAGCGACCACCTCGTCCTGCCAGCTGCCACCTTCTTCCGGAGCGAATACTCAACCCTAGTTCGCCGCACACGCCGTCGTAATACACCTTCTCCGGCAGCATGTCGGACCGCAACCGCGGAAGACCTCCACCGGAAAATCCAAGCGCCAGTTATCGGTCAAAGCGGAGAATACCTTATCAATTGGAACCCTCGGGTTCTCACTTCAAACGGCGCAGATTGGTGTTAAAGTCGGAAACTTTGACCCGAAAACCGAACAACCCTTGTTGGTCGGGCCGGTTCGAAGCCTTTCGTTCTTCGTCTCGGTCTCGTAGGAAGAAAAGGGTTGCAAAATCCTGCAGCAGCACCAACAGAGTGTGTCCTTCTAGAAGATGGGTTTCTTCTTCCACTGATTGTTCTAAATGCACGGGTCAGAATACCAATAAGCATCTGCTTTTGGAAAAATAATTACTTTGAATTCTATTTCACTGTGAAATTAAAATTCTACTGCCAATTGTGTTTTTTGTTTTTTTTTTTTGGGTCTAATTTTATGTTAGATTTAATATGTCACAAACTGTAGAAAAGTGAATAGATTTTGTTGTGATTGTTTTCCTTTTAAGCAAAAGTTTAGCAATTTTTAGTGTTACATTTCTTTGGTTGAGATTGTCACCTAATGTGAAATAAAAAATAAAAAAATGGAGAATTTAATTACCAGATGCCATTCTTCATATTCATGTATTGAATTTTGGTCAGTGCTTTTTACCAAACTTGGCATGAATCTAAGGATTGATGCCATTTGCTTCCTTGTTTGGTTGCTCATGATTAATTAATGCCTTGTTTCAATTAATTAACACCCTACAATGAAGATGGCTAATGCTTTGCTCTATATTTTGGTGCCACTGTTTTTCATTTAGAGTAGATTGTGTTTGTATCATCATTACTATTCTGAACCCTTTCCTTCTCTTGCAGATAAGGTTGTAGTTGTTTCATACAATATACTTGGTGTTGAAAATGCATCAAAGCATCTGGATTTGTATTCTAATATTCCACATAGGTTCTTGGAGTGGGACAGGCGGAAAATGCTCATACTTGAAGAGATTAATAACTATAATGCAAGCATACTGTGTTTCCAGGTAGTTTAATGATCCTTCCGTGTTATATGTTGCATGGCACAACTTATAAACTTGTTACAAACTTACAATCATTTTACAGTTAGGACATTTGCATCTCTATTGAGCATTGAATGGTAGAGAAAGAAGAGATAAAGATACTGATTTACAAGATATATGTTTTTAATTTAGCTACAACTGTTGGTTACATGTAACAAAGGAGATTGTGAATCTCTGATATTTTTATGCATGCTCCTTCGTAGTCTTTCTTGATATACAAGTTACACTGATGTCAATGCCGGTTGGCACAAACATTTTAATGTTACCCGATTTAGTATTTATTCTCTGCTTGAAATTGTAAGCTAATATCATGCATTCTATAATTGGATTATCATGAATTGTTTTCTCATAACTCCTATGTCTGCAGGAGGTTGATCATTTTAATGAATTGGATGGTCTTTTTCAGAACAATGGCTTTAAAGGTGTTTACAAGGTATGTTATATACATATTTGAACTGTCATATAAGTTTTTGAAGTCCAAATATTTAATCAAGTTCCTTACCTGGGTTATTATTATCAATCATCTCAGGCTCGCACAGGGGAAGCACATGACGGGTGTGCTGTATTCTGGAAAGACAGACTGTAGGTTTCCATTACCCCTAAGTGATTTAAATAATTGAGTTTTTGTGTCTTATATCAATTTGTTTAATATCTGGGATTTTTAACCTTTGACAATAAGTAAATGAGTTGTGCAATTATTCCTTGATACAGCAGAATAGTAAAATACCAATAGCTCAAAGATGTGCTAATCATAGAACATAGCAATTGACAAAATCTAGATTTCTAAATTTGGCCTAAACACATTATGTTTTGAAATTTGAATGCAGATTCACTCTTTTGCATCAAGAAGATATTGAGTTCCAAAAATTTGACCTCCGTAACAATGTTGCTCAACTTTGTGTTTTGGAGGTTTATTTTCTATTTTTCTAATTTGTTTCCTATCTATGCTTTATATTTGCTTTGCAGTCTATTATTAAAATGATTTATGATACATGATGCAAATTTTTACCCTCTCCCTTAAATTCTATTTTACCTAGTATCCCAGATACTATGTATACATGTGTTCTTGTTGCAATGAAGCCAATTATTTTAGGTTTTTTTTTTTTTATCTTATTACTCTTTATTTCATTATCTGTTGACTGTTTTCAGGTAAAGCCTGATAAACCAGAATCTGACACATGTGCCCTAACAACGGTGTAAGTTTTATATGTCTAAATGGGTAATATGAATATAATTATTCATTGTAACACTTGGGATATTTCTATTTAAATATCATGGAATGGTTAGTAATGCATATTAAATTATTGCGTACCAGCATGTGACTGGTTACTAATGTATATTAAATTAGCATTTCTTACTCTTCTTATAACCTTTATTTTATCTCTAATCTTTAGCAGCAAAACTAGCTTAAAAGTGAAATATTTGAAAAGAAAAATGTATGCACTCGTGTATTCACATATGGTCACACCACACAACACATGGTGCCTATTTCATGACCGTGGATTTTTCATACTCCCTGCTTAGTAACTTGCTTTATCTACATCTTTAGGACACCGTCCACCAGAAAAAAAAGATTTGTAATAGGAAATATACATGTGCTGTTCAACCCAAATCGTGGAGACATCAAACTTGGCCAGGTACTTCTTGAATTTTCTCTAGTAGCAAGGTTGCATTCTGATTTTGCATGTGTAGGCATTTGTGTTTGTGCATGTGATTCTGATTCGTTTTTTTTTTAAATAATAATTTTTCTGGGCGGGGGTTGGTACAAATCCTTTTGCCTCATAGGTTAAGTAAGTAAAAGAAAATATTTTTGATTGTCTAAGGTTAATTAAGTTTTCTAATCTATTTTATTGATTCTGGTAATTTGCCATGTGACATAATGGATAGGTTAGACTTCTACTTGATAAAGCTTACAAGTTATCACAAGAATGGGGCAGCATCCCCGTTATTATTGCTGGGGATTTAAATAGTGTTCCACAGGTAAGATCTTACTTTGTACTTAGTAGTTGAACAATTTCAGATTAGGGGTCCAATATGCTGTTACTTCATTGCTTCTATTTTTTTTTTTTAATTTCATGTTGTCAGAGTGCAATATATGAATTCTTGGCTTCATCCAAGGTGAGTTTGGCATCTTCTGGTCATGGTATTTTCTCAAGCCTTCTAGCTTATTTTTTGTACAGTTTTTGAGAGAAATTTGATTATTCAAACGGACCTCGAGTAAGTGATTTATTTTTCTATTCTCCTTTGTTCTTTTCCTTTTTCAGGCCCCAACCCCTTTTGGTTTAGGGGTGGGGTTTGTTTTTGGGGGGGAGGGGGCCGTTTTTGTTTAATACTTAAGTTCTAGTTATATAGCCTCTTAATGAGTTTTCAGTATTTATTCATTAAGTTATTGCTCCATTTATTGCAGTTAGACATCCAATTACATAATCGCAGAAATATTTCGGGACAGCTTGAAATCCAGTCCAATGACAGAGTCTTCAGATCACAGATTGGCGATGAAGCTAGGTAGGTTTTGAGTCTGTACAAATTCTTTTATTTTCAGTTACTATCTCTCATGACTTGACCTCCCTGCCCCCTTCTAAAAAAACAAGGCAAATTATCAATGACAAAACAGATTCAGGATCATTTATTTGTTCAGACTTAGTAGTTCATAATCATTTATTTGTTGACATGGAAAAGGTGCTTTGTTATTGCTCTGAATGAAAATTAATACCTAATAGTATTGCCTTTATTGTTGTTGTTGTTATTATTATTGCTCCAATTTTGGAGGGAAGGGTTGTAATCATTGTTTATGGCAAATGTATAGGTGTTAGGTATTCTGTAATAATTATTTGGGTGTGTCTGGTGCAGCATTTCAATGTCTGTTTCAAGGCAATTGCTATACGGATGGAGTATGGAGGAGATAAGACTTGCGACTGGCACAGAAGGAGTCACTCATCTTCAGCACCATCTAAAGCTCCACAGTGCTTATAGTGGTGTTCCTGTATGATGTTTTAATCTGCTAACTGTATTTCTGGGTTTAATCCAACTTCGATAGGATTGTTACAATCAGCTATTTCTGCAACTTTTTTTATGCTTAAGATGAAAAGTTTATCCCTGACATATTGATATGAGAAACTCCTTAGAAAAAGGTATCTTTTTCGTTGGATGGATATGTTTGTCAGTTTCGGACAGTTACATTACACGTGATATTTCCCGCTTAATCTACATAAATCTCATATAGTTGCTGCTGCAGGGAAACCATAGAACGAGAGATGATATTGGGGAGCCCCTAGCAACATCATACCACTCCAAGTTCATGGGAACTGTTGATTATATCTGGTAGTTATGTTGTTTCATATTAAACACAATTTTTTTGCATTTACGAACTGTTCATTACTGATGTCAGTGGTAAGCAGGCATTCCGAGGAGCTTATTCCAGTTAGAGTTCTTGAAACCCTACCCATTGATATTCTTAGAAGAACTAGAGGACTCCCTAGTGAGGTACTCTACTTAAAATCTGGCCTTATATGTATGTATGCTTATGTATTTTATTCCACATTGGGTTGTTAACATCTTTATGATTCTTTCGTGCCCTGTAGAAATTGGGAAGTGACCACCTTGCTCTTGTATGTGAATTGGCTTTTGCAAACAATGGCAATGTGTCCTGATTGCTTCAGTATGCAATTCCAACCCTGTGCTGAATGTTCACATTCTTGAAAGCTTTCTGTAAGAGTGTGTATGAGGTCTGAGCCTTAAGCTGATTAACAAGTGTTTAGATTGATGAGAGTCAAAGCATTGCCACCATCGAACATCTCATTACATCCTATAGTTGATTTACACTCTACCCTTTTCTGGACCTCTTGCTCTGCTTATTCATTTCACTGTAAAGGAGCATTATGATGTCAAACTGTGAATTGAACCTGATAATTTGAAACAAACATCCTGTTGCAACATATCTGCAAATTCTCCTTCTAGCTCAGATGTTTGCTTGGAAGTGCTTTAAAAAATTCTTCAAGAAATTTCTGCTTAGTGAATATGCTAGGCAACCATTGGTTATGAGGTTCAGAGAGGGGCTGGCATATATCTAAAAATATTATGAGGTTCAGAGACGAATTGAGTGCCATTATCACTGATATTTTGGAGTTTTTTTTTCTCGAAAATTGCAGCATCATCAACTAGGGACTCCAATTCTCCACAAATTATGGGAATTATTCGAGAGATATTGTTATCTACCCGGGTTTTGGGGGTAGGGAAACTTCATTTTTTTCATGAAAATGACACATGCTAAATAAAATTACTAGTTTTTTTAAGAATGGTTGTTCTTGGTCGTCATCCATGCCGATTCATTCGAAAGACGTATTACATCCATTTTGTTTGTCTTATGAGACTAACAAGTTCCGGACCAAAAAATTAACGAGTAATAAAATAAAAAAATTGAGGTTAGTTTTCTTCAAATGACCATATTTATATAACTATATCTTCGCTATAGAAGGGAGTTGACTTGTGCTCAAACGCTTGATTATTATCTAATTGCGAGAGTTTAACATTAACAAATGTTTTATTTAAATAATTCATGCTTAATTACCTTTTTAATGCTTACGTGTAAGGGGAAAACACACCTAAAGATTTTTATGAAGGGGGCCATATCTTCCTTGTTATTGTCATGCTTTTCCGTTTACCTTTACTTTTGCATTTTCTTTTTCTTTTCTCTTCCATTCATCAGCGGTAGCCAATAGCAAACAAAGAACTGTTCCTCTTATCACCAAGAAATTGATACTGTTCCTCATTATGTTTTCTGGAGCAATGTCCTGTTAAAGTGAACATAACTAAAAGGAAGAAGGAAAAGATTGAAAACGCATACACACAATTTCTCTGACAGAAAATATTAAACAAATTTAAAGTTTCAACTATAATATTCATGACAAAATTAAAAACTCCATAAAGGTTGCTCCAATCTGCAGCAAAAACGAGAGCTGAAAAATCTTGTACAGCTCTAACATGCCCAGACAGAAACCCAAGAGCTCTCTCTCTATCTCTTGTCAAAGGAGAACAAAGCCTAAGTCTCAACAATTAAAGGCAATATGCTTAGACTGATTTTGTTTGCCTATATATGAATATGTTCTGTAACTATAGCTGTTAGTTTTACTCTCTAACTGCAAAAATTTTAGGGGTATTCCCAATTCAGAGTTTCATCAATCCAAGCTAACTCCGGATCATCAAAAGCACTTTCAACAGGGGGAAGAATGCTACCTTCGACATGTTCCACATCCCACATAGAACCACCATTGATGTCATTGTCCAACAAATTATCAAAGCCATTACCAAGCAGCATTGCCCCGTTCTCTACTTCATCCAAATAGAGATCCTTACCAGCCAATGATGGCACAATTGGCTCCTCTAGCAAATGTTGAATTGAATGATCTTCTCCATAAACTGGTTCCACAACATTGCCTCCTCCTTCACCATTTGTTTCCACATTAACCTTTTCTTTGACTGAATCAATGATGTCATTATCTAGGGAAGCTTTTGTAGCAGTCACATCAAGCACAGATGATGGGGAAGGATGAGACAACACTTCTTTGCTATCGTCCAAAGCCAATGCATCCCTTTTCCTCAAAGCTAACAATGTGCTTTCAAATTCATTCTTCTTTTTCTCATAAGCCATTGCAGCCTCTTCTTCAGTATCAAAAGTACCAAGCCACAATCTGACACCTCGAATCGGGTCTCGGATTTCTGCTACATATTTTCCCCATTTCCTACGTTGAACACCTTTGTACTTGCTGGATGATTTCCTGTTTCTCCTGCTGGCAAAAGGGTTGGGACTTGCTTTGATCTTTTCACTACTGACATACTGTTGTGAAGAACTCTCTGCACATGATTTGGTTGGCATACATGGAACCAAAATTTCCTTGACAAATCGCTTAGAACCATCTAATTGATAACCATTGCTCAAAAATTTATCATCACCTTCACTTGAATAATCTGTGGCATCTGGGTCACTGTACACAATTCTAATTTTCCTCACTGTCTTCAGGTTCTTTTCTTTGGCTGGAAATTTCTCCTTTCCTCTCTTACACTTCATTCCTTGTTTCAGAATTTGGCTTGGAAAGCCTGGCATTTTGAGCCAGAACCCAAAATCTGATCAAGAAAAAGAAAAAGAAAAATCTAATTTTTTTTTTTTAAAAAAAAAGACAAAACAAGGGAAAGATCAATATTTTTAAGTATCAAGAGAAATCAAACTCAGAGAGTCAAAACACCTATTTCATTAATTCCAAAGGTGTATCAATAGCCCCAAAGCATTCAAACCCAATAGAAGTCCTGCATCAAAAGTTGAAGATTAAAAAAATAAAAATAAAAAATAAAAAATGAACCTTTCCTAAGTGTAAAGTGATAAAAATGTAAAATCTCTAAAACCCATGTCATGAATTTCACAATAGACCAATAAAATGTGTCAGACACTGAATTACAGATATGAAGCTGAACACACATACCGTTTTGATCTCAATCTCATGTAAAAGGTTGAACAGAGCCATTTGTGTCTCTGATCAAGTGACCAGAGTTGCATGCAATTGCAAAGGGTCAAGAAGGAACAAAGTGCATGAAAGGAAGCACAAGCACAGGGAAGAAGAGACAGAGAAGGAAGGCAGAACTGCTTCAGAGCTCCACACTGATCAGATTCAAAACCAGACGACATATATGCCGTTTCACTCTCCTTTTTCTGCTCAAAGCCTTTACTTTATAGTGTGAGAGGAAAAATGGGGCGTAGAAACAAACAATTCAACTAATGAATAAAATAGTCACAAAAATGCAGATCAAAACTGCTTTATTAGTGTCTCAGGTAACCAAAAAGTTAGATATTAATGGCTCTGTATTATTATTATTATTATTATTATTATTTGGAACTTGTGAATTTTGTTTCTTACAGATACAAGAAGGAAACTAAATAATGCAGTCAGAGATATGGAAAGTAGCTGACTTTGATTTTGACTGGACAATATGGCTGAATCTTGCTTCTGTTTCTCGGAGTAAATTCCCTCTGCCACAGTCTCTGTCCTGTCTTGAATCTCTCTTTCTTTAATATAGGTTCTTCACTCTTCGGCTTTCACCTGATGGTCTTAAAGTGGCAGTTTTGGTTTCGAGTCAAAATTTCCACGTCCTGACACACAAAATCCTCACATAACCTTGACAAAGAAATATAGGTGGACTCCACTTACTAACTTTTTCCAGTCCAGCCAAAATTTCCCTCCCCTTGTGTTTATCAAGTGTCCAGAAACTCTGTCTAAGAGTTATGAGAGGACTGTGTGAGAGTTTCCCAGTAAGAGGTCATTTGATTTGTCCTTAATGGCAGGGACAACTCAGCTATTGCGTACGTTTAACATGTACTCGAAACTTTTTATAGCATGAAAGTTAATTGAAAAGGATAAAATTTAGATAATTTTTTTTAAGTATTTGTGATTTTTTTTAATAAAAATATGATATAGTGTATATTTTTATTGTTCATCAATAAAAATTTAAAAAAATGATGAAATGTTTAAAAAATAAAATAAATGTTATATTTTTATTAGATAATAACATTATAAATACCTAAAGAATTTTATTTAAATTTTATCCAATTAAAAAATACATGTTATATCAGGTAAGTTAGGTTGACTTAGTAATTTTTCTTTTTAAATTTTTAATGTTCTATTTATTTTTAAAATCCTAAGCTATGTTATTTTGCTAAGTAATCCTTGCTATAATTTCAAACCAACATAATTTCTTTTCTCGTCATTTCGTGTCAACTCCAAAACTTGGAGTTTGGAGATGTGAATAGTCAATAAGGAGCGCTTGCTGAAAAAAGATAATCGACTACCAGTGCGGGTGACTAGTTAAGCAAAAGAAAGAGATCGAAGTGGAGGTGACAGTCGGTGAGAGCAATGACATGGAGGAAGATTTGGGTGAGGATGGGAGTGGTGAAGAGCCTGTAGTGTGTCTCGTGCGGCTAGTGGTGGATGAGGACTCGGGTTGTAGTTCGAATGGGGTGCATGAGAAGGATATGGCAGAGACACACTCGGATTGGGCCGCCAACAATGAGTGATGTCATCTTATGGGGAGATTAAGGTCTTAGAGATCCTTTTCAAAACTAATTTCAATCTTAGGAATCCTTTTCAAAACTCATTTCAATCTTTCTATTCCAATCCCAACAAGCAATGCCTCCTTAACCCCTAATTCAACATTTGCTTTCCAAATTGGCCCATTTGAAGTAGTCTCACATGGGTCAACTATTGTAGGCCTAAGAGCATGTTTAGGAACCCGTTTCATACTTCAAACGGGAGTTTGGGTGCATTGAAGGGAGGAAAATCATGTTTGGTTAAAAATTGATAAAAGTTAGTTGGCACTATTCCAACATAAATTTGGTCTCTAACTTACGTTCAACCAAAAAAAAATATTGTTGCTTTTGAGTTTTGGGTTACAATTTATCTCTAACATTCATTTTATCAAACTCACTTTTAAGATAAAAGTTTCCAAACATAAATCACATTGTTATAAACTTACTTTTAACTAAACTTAAGTTTGCAAACATACTTTTAACCAAATTTAAGTTTACCAACTATAATCCAAACACACACTAACTAGTTGCCTACCAATTTGGACAAACGCTAGTGGTTAATCGAACCTTGCTCGGCCCCCTGCCGCTTTCATCCGTTCACATCGTATCGGAGTAACAATCGGGTTTTCTTTGTCATAAGAGAAACCTATCATTCAATCTAACTTAATTTTTATTTTACTTGTTTTAATTGAATTAAAAGATCCAACTGTTGTAACAAATTAGTTCCTATATAACACATTCAACAAATACCTTTCATAGCCATCTAAAAAACCCATTATAATATTAAAGGGATCATAAGGCAAATATCCATGTTTTAAGGACTAAATATGGAACTCAACGTCTCACTTTTTTTTAACTTGTTTCGTAGGTTATAGGTGATTTCTCACAGCCATTGATCACTTTCGATTCCAGATCTACGATCCTGTTACACAAAGCATCAATAATCCATCAATTTTTAAGTGCATTGAAAACATTTTCTCAATTCAATTTCAAATTATCTAATTTTCTCTTTATTTTTTACATTTTTTTCTATATAATTGTGCTCTTGACGACTCAAACTGATGATGTGACAGTCAGAGGTTGCAGTAAAATAAATGTAACTTAAGCAAATTAATAAAATAAAGTATTTTAAGTAATCATATTAATTATTTTTCAAATATATATATATGAATAATAAATAACTATTTATGTCATTTGTATTAAATAGCTAAAAGATAAATATTTTCTATTAATGATAATTTATGTTACCATTTATCTTTTCTCTACAGCCATTCTTATGCATCTCAGCATCTAGCAGCCTAGTTTTTTCAGGTTTTGTTAGTCATTATAATTTTAATAAGTAATTATATTTTGTAATTTTTTTTTTGCATATACTAACTAGTGACTTTAGGACAGTAATTAAGGAAATAAAAATAAACATATCTAAAAAAAGTAAAGTACTCAATATATTAAAAAATTTATAAATATTTAATACTTACTTCTCTAAGTAATAATTTAAAGTATTTGATAGAAGGTATTAAATAATTCTTAACTTTTTACTGAAGAAATGTTTTTCAATCCCCGTCTAAAAAGTGTACTTTTAAGGTGTAAAAATTAGGGATATAAATTAGTTCAAATAATCCGATCAATTCGATTAATTTGAACCGAATCAATTAGATTAGTTTAATTTGATTCAGGTATGTTGATTGATTTGAGCAAAATTCAAACTAAATGAAACTTAATTGATTTAGTTATCAGGTTAAAAATTTCAAATTCAAAAACTGTATCAAATCAAAACATATATATATATATATATAATGTCCTTCTAACACAATGTATCAAAGTAATAAATTAGAATACATAACATCCAATTTAACTAACTAATTTATATAAATATAATGACTAAACTAAGTATAGAAGTAAAAAAAAAAGAGTGCAACCTGATTTATTTAATGTCATAAGTCAAGAGCTTTTAAGCCTTGACCACAAAATATTAACATGACAATTTAACTCAAAAAATTTTTATAATACATAATAAACAACAAATCTAGAAGTATGAGAAAAAAGTCTATTCAACTTAAAACTAACTTTCTAAAAGGTGTATTACATGCAAGTTGTTGTTGTGAAGTAACTTAACACAAAAAAACTTTATAATACATTACAAACAACAAGTCCACCAGCATATATAATAATCCACCATTAAGGTCATATAAATTAATCAACGTATGCCCTTATTTATATAAGGACTAAACACTCAACTGAAGATTCTAAAATAAAAAGAATATCATATATTAAAGATACTAACTGTGTGTAATATCAGTAGATTAGGACAACGTACTGAATATATAATTTTAGAATTTATACTTTGTAATGTGTTTATTGAGATAAGTAGGTTTGATTCCATTTCTAAAAAAAAAATCGTAGTTTATTATGCTTTTTTTTGTTATGAAAAATTAATTATTTAACTAATTTTTGTGTTAAAAAAATAGTCAACTTAATCACCTGAACCGAACTAATCCATATATATTCGATTCAATTTAGTTTGAATTTGGTTATAAAAAAAATCAAACTAAACTAAACAAATTAATTTTAATTGATTCAAATTTTTTAAAAAAAAATTGAACCAAACCGATCTAATTACACCTCTAATAAAAGTCACGCCTTAAATGTCATGTGATTTTTTTTTTCTGTACATGCAATATAAAATCTTAATCTCATAAAAGGCGTAACACTTTACTCTTCAAGTACATAAAATAGGTAAAAGCAATAATTTCATATAAAATCTATGCTTTTATATCTAAGAGCAAACCGGCTGCATGTTGTAAGTTTTTATTAACTAAAATTTATTATGGACTTTTGGGTATAACTCGAGTTAGGCAATGGCTCGGTTTAAGCATAGCATAAATCAAATCAGCTCCACGTCAATGAGCTACTGAGTCAATGACGCTACTTTGTCGCTATCTTAGTATGCTACTCGGAAAATTAGTGTGTGTTTGGTTTGTAGTTAAGATTTTCAAAAATGAGTTAGGATGCCTCGAACGTAGTGCAATGATGTTTGGGTTATTTTTTTTTGAATTTCGCAACATACTTTTCTTTCCAAAAGTAAGTTGGGGCCAAAGCTTTTTTCTTTTGTGTTGATTGATTAAAAACAATCTTTTAAACTCACTTTTTGAAACAAAAGTTTCCAAACATAAATTAGTTACTGCAAACTCACTTTCAACCAAACTTAAATTTGCAAACACACTTTCAACTAAACTTAAGTTTACTAACTGCAATCCAAACACACACTTAATCTTCAACACTGCCGGCAGGACTAGTCTCCAAAGTTGTTAAGTTCAGGTTAGTTTGAAAATACTACTATGTTAGTGTTAAAAATGTTCTTTTTGCATGATTTGTGATTATATTAATTGTTATTATGGAATTTGCGGTTTTAGCACTAAAGTTTGAGTTAGAATATTTATATATCAATATTTATCTCTATCGATATTATTTTTAAATAATATTTTTATAATATATAACATGATATTTTTTATTATTTTTTATTTATGAGACAGTGTTAACATAAATAATACTATAAGGTCAAAACGTTTGATTTTTTTTTTTTGTGTCATTGTGAGTGAAATTTTTTTTGTACAAAAAATGATAATAAAATGTATAATTACTCCAAAATCGAGAATAACTTGCAGTATAATCTTTCTTTAATGAATCATTTTTTTCAGTTACAAGATTCGAATATGAAACTTCTTATTATCATAAAAATCTCAACATCATTCATAAATAAACTTAACTTGCTTCCACCATGCCAAACTCCCTTATGTGGGGAGTGAGGTTTTAACCTGTGTCACTGTGAGAGTGAGATTTTGCGTAATAATTATGACGTAACGTGACCATGAGCTTCTATCACATTCGGTTTATCAGCCTGTGTTTATCTCTATGTTTTAAGATACTCTTTTCCGATCAAGCGTCAAGGAGAACGCAATTGCTGGTGGCCAGTAAACCCAACAATTGGTACCCTTTCACAACCAAACGGACCCATTCTTCTCGAGTTTGTTTGGAACGATTGTAACTAATGACGAAAATTATGCCAACATGTAATCAGTGGGGAATCCATACTTGAGAGTGTTTGTTTTGAATATTATGTTCTTACTTCTTAGTTTCTTAACAGTAATCCAATCGTTTGGGACATCAACTGCAAAGTAATCTTAAATAGTATGCAAATATTAATACTAGTTTGCACAATTTCACTTAAGAAAAAAGTGGCCCCATGGGGATCAATGAAGATTATGAACTGGAATTGTCAGGGTTGGGGAGTCCCCTGACAATTCTTCACCTCAAAGGGATTGTGAAATCCCACTCCCCAGATTTTATCTTTCTTATGGAAACAAAAAACCAAAAGAAGAAAGTGCAACAAGTTTTTAAAAGGATGGGTTTTGTAAATACGTTTATTGTTGACCCAGAAGACAATTAGAGACGCAGAAGACAATTCTCTATGGCATATGTTCTCAGTACATGCTAATTTTGATCCTGGTATTCGTGGGGAAAACAACTCTTTTCCTTGGGTGCGGGTGAGAAAATTATGAATTGCAGGAGCATAGTTTTAGTTGGTGGTGACTTCAATGAGATATTAGCAGACTGTGAAAAAAGATGTGGGCTTGCATTTACAGATCTTCATGAATATACTTATCAGTCCAAACCAATGTGCATTCGTAAGGGGAAGGCTTATTTCCGATAATATATTCTCATTGCCCATGAAATGAAGCATTACTTGAAGAACAAAAGACAAGGGAAGAAACATGAAATGGCTGTAAAGCTAGACTTCAGCAAAGCGCATGATAGGGTTGAATGGGGTTTCCTAGAGGAAGTTATGGAGAAAATGGGGTTTCATCAAAAGCTAGTTGAGTGGGTTATGCAATGTGAGTGTACTGTTTCCTTTTCGGTTGCAGTGGAAGGTGAAATCATCTCTGGATATTTTAAGCCTCAACGAGGCCTTAGACAAGGTGAAATTCTACTTGTTGCTGAAGGGTTTTCTCATTTTCTTCATGTAGCTGAAAAGGAGATGAAGCTTTCAGGTATCAAGATTGGTAGGCATTGCCCTTCTGTAACTCATTTGTTTTTTGCAGATGATTCTTTCCTTTTTGGCAAAGTTGATGATTCTTCATGTGAGAATTTACTGAACCTTCTTGACCATTTTGAAGGGGTGAGTGGCAGCAAAATCAATCTTAACAAATCTGCTGTCTTTTTCTCAATGTACCCCATCGCCTTCGTAATCGCTTGGCAGGCAAGATGCACATCAATCATGTAGGCTCTCAAAACAAATATTTGGGCTTAGCCTTCTCTGGTTGATAAATCCAAGAAAGCAACTTTTGATTTCATCAAAGCTAAGGTAGAAAGCAGGCTCTCAAATTGGACTTGGAAGTTTTTATTTGCTACAGGGAAAGAGGTATTGATTAAATGAGTTTTAACTTCTCTTCCAGTATACACTCTGAATTGTTTTAAGTTACCAGATAGTGTGTGTGAAGATTTAAATAGGGCAATGAGAAGATTCTGGTGGGGTATAAATTCTGAATTGAATCGTGGAGTGTGTTGGGGTGAGTTGGAAGACATGTTGTAGAGGAAAATCTGATGGAGGCTTAGGCTTCCGGGACCTGAAAGCTTTTAATTTGGCCCCATTGGCCAAAAATGGTTGGAGACTTATTTTAGATCCCTCATTCCTTTTAGCAAAAATCTTTAAAGGAAGATATTTTCCCTATACTTCATTTATGGATGCAGGTCTAGGAGTGAACCCTTCTTGGGCTTAGAGAGGTATAATTGAAGGTCCAAGAGTGTTAAAAGAAGGCCTTCTTTGGAAGCTAGGTTCAGGCATCGGTATCAACATAATAGGTGATCCTTGGTTTCCAAAGTCTCCTTCCTTCAAGCTATCTGAATCTGACGTTAAAAGTCATGATTTCACAATGATTCAGGAATTAATATGCCCTGTTACTAGGCTATGGTTGAATGATAGAGTGCATCATATTTTCCCTTATCACATTGCTCGGATGGTGACTAATATACCTACATCATTGGAAAGTGATAAGCTGGTTTGGGGTTTGACTAAAGAGAGATGTTTCACAGTGCAATCAGGCTACAAAATAGCAATTAAGTTATTGTAAGGATCAGGAATTACACAAGCAGAACCCATTCATAAATTCGCCTGGAAATCAATATGGAAGTTGAGAGTTGCCCCAGAAATCAAAATCTTCATGTGGAGGCTCATGCAAGAAAGCGTAGCTGTCAAAAACAACCTAATACGTAGAGGATTGAATGGTTTAAATGGTGCATGTGAAATTTGCAACTCTGATTTGGAATCAGAAATACATCTTTTCATCAAATGCCCTCAAGCTCAAGCAACTTGGAGTCTTTCTCCCTTGATGCTTCATGCAACTTCCCTGCCTCATTCAAGCATGCTCTCTTAGTGGGTTTCTTTGGGCGCTGCATTGAAAAGTAGGTATGTTAATATCTTATTAGTTCATAAGTTTGTCGTACAATTCTTTTATTAGTTCATAAGTTTGTGTACACATTTTTTATTAGTTCATAAGTTTGTCGTACAATTCTTTTATTTCTACTGTTTATTCTTTGAACGTAGGATGAATCTAACAAAACAGCGTATTTGCTTGAGGAACACATCTCGTCAAAAGTTCAACACAAGCATACAAATGGATTAAATAAATTACAAGTCTCTTCAAAGTTTACTTGCGGTGACAAAATATTGTTGCATACAAGTGTATTTTTCACAAAAGATCTTTCTGACAATTGAACAAGTTGTGTTAAATAAAAAATATGTTTTAGTCTTTAAAAATATACTACTTTTTAGTTTAGGTTCTTATAATTTTTTTTGGGTCCAAGTTTTTCGAAAATAAATGATTTTAGTTTTTGTCGTTAGTAGGATTCTGTTAAATAATGAGGTGTCAAACAGAAGTCCAACTCATCATGCCATGTGTCACACTTATCCTACGTAATGGTCCATGTAAGTTGTCAAATTGGCATGAGACTCACCTACATCATGTGTTGGTCATGTGACCCCAAATTCCTAATTTCCCTCCATTATCCTCCTCTATTTTTCCTTATTTCCCCCAATTTGGAGCCTTAGGATTGTAGAGAACCCAACAAAATCAGCTATGCGATATAAGCAGAAACAAACGAAAAACAAAAGGAAAAGGAGTTGGATGATGTTTAAGTGGAATTTTGGTTTAGAGACTTAGTAACAATTCCAACAAACAAATAAATGTATCAAAACGAATGTGAATACAAAGTTATGTGGTAATCTCGTTTTAAAAATGGTTTTAACAATAAACAAAAAGGAATTTAAGATATTTGAAATAAATAAGCAGAAAATGCAGAAAGAAAACTTTGAAAAGATTAAAGAAATTTAAAGAAACTGAATAGGAATTTTAAGAATGCAGAAAATTAATTGAAAGCATGTAAATGGTTGCAAGATTAAAGTGCAGAAATTAAATGGAAAAGCAATAAAGAAAAGTAGGTAAAAGTACAATAAATGTAAAGGAAATTTAAAGGACAAGACTGAAAAGTAAAGGACTTTAAAAGAAAATTACATTAATTTTAAATGACGTGAAATAAAAAAAGAAAAGCATACTTGGATAAAAATCATTTAATCTGCTCGAGTTGAGATGTTAAAATTATGTATCAGCAAATAATCTCCTTTATTTACATCGTGACTACTGATATTTATAAACAGAATTAAAAATAACTAACACCCTAAAAGATTAACACGTTTGAGCAGTTTTCTCCACCAGCAAGTATCCACTTTCCGACAGAACCAACACTTAACTACTTTTGACTAATTTTCGTCGACTCAATGTAATCTTTCTGTAATAATTCTTCTTGCTAACATCAATACCTTATAACCATATTAGAATGTTCCTCTTATTCAACACTTCTGTCGATTTCACCATTTAGCATTTCTGTAGGCTCAATACTTGGAAAATTTCTTCAAAATCATTATCCAACCGACGAATTGCCAAATCTTTATTTTTCAATTCCAACAGATGCCCCCCAAAAAATTTTTCTTTCGACACCGACAGGAGAAAGAAAAATTTTTTAATCAAAAATCCTTTCAATATATATATGTATATATATATATATATATATATTCAAATCCAATCGAACCTTCCGCAAGTACCGAGCATGTACCACAATCAATCTTATCATAGCAAACAATAAATAGTCTTTCCTAATAAATAGGGCTCATAATTACCCCATTTTCTCGCGGAAAAAAAAACTTTTCAAATTCATGCGACTTTTCACCCCTTTATCACTGTTTACCATCTTCAACCTCTCACCTTTCTTTACTGTTCATCACCTTCAATTTTACCTTCGCCCGTTTCCTCTGCGAACTCTTGCCTTCTCCAATGGCTTCCAGCTCTCAAACTCCCAACGTGCCAACAGCAAATTTGGGTAACCATGCAGTCGTTCAAGACCCAGTTCTACAAAAGTCTGAACTTTGGCATCTTTTGAAGGTAATACTCCCCATTAACGACTCTCCACTTTCCTTGGATCCTCCGACTGCTTTCTTGGGCCCAGTTCTGCCTAAGGAATCTATTACTGATGAAATAAATTCCTTCTTTCCCTGTAAAAGTTCCCAAGAAGCTATCTTAGCTTCCCTTCCTTCCATTCCTATCAGCTACTTTGGAAAATCTGAAAGGCTATTTAGGACTCTTCCTACCCATATTAATGGGTATTGAATGGCTTGACAAAGTTCAAGCTTCTAAAGAATGTTTATGGAGAGAAATAGGAATTTTCGATTGCATCCAGCTTTTTCGTTATCCCATAAAAATGGATTCTTGCATGTTGGGTGCCTCTTTCTTTTTCTGGAACAAAACCACCAACTCCTTCCAATTTCCCTATGGCATGATGGGTCCAACACTTTTCGACGTATCTGCCATAACTGGTCTTCGACCAGATGGGGAAATCATTACGCTTGTTCTTCAACCTTCAAACACTATCGACGTATACTCAAAAGCCCCAACTTCCTTTTCTGGCTTCATTAATTTTTATTCCCCTGAATCAGGTCCTGTGACCGACGAAGAACACATAGCTTTTCTTCTCCTCTGGCTTTCAGCCTATGCTATAGGTTCTAAGTCGGTTCAAGTATCCAGATCCTTTCTTCAACTTGCTAACCTTCTTCATGAAGGTCGACCACTAGCTCTTGGTCAATTTCTCCTTGCCAATCTCTATTTGAGTATAGGTGAAATTGTCCAAAGCATCAGAGTTCAAGTAAAGAAAACCAATTCTGGTGGTCCAATGTGGCTACTCCAACTTTGGTTGAATGCCATACTGGGAGATTACTTAGTCGACTCTTCTCCTCCGACAGTCTCTCTTGCTACATATGGCATTAAACTTTGCCATGTAAAACATGAGAAAACCCACAAACAGAGCTTAGAAAATTTCATGTACTTTTTCAGTATTTTTCATTCCATCTCTTTTAGTACTGAAGACATATATTTTGCTCCTTTTGCCGACCGTTCTTTTGGTCCCGAATGGTTCACTCGATCAATTCTTTCCGACGATCCTCCTACTCAGGCCGACAATGTTTCTGTCTGGTCGAACTTTCTCTGCCGACAAGTTCTGGTGGCTGGTCTCCCTGGTTCGACAGACAAATCCTTAGAGTTGTGTCTGCCAAACTCAGTAGCTCGACAATTGGGATTTTGTCAAGCTATTCCAGCACCTTTCTCTCATAAGGCCAAAGAACACTTCATCAATGGCCACCTACAAAGCATGTCGGATCTTGTTCGAGTAGCTTCAAAAAATGAAAGGCACAAGCATCACTTCAAGATCTTTGCATTCACCCCCTACAAAAGAGTTTTAAAAGATTTTGTCGATTGGTAGACTAAATATTATAGTCCTTATCATGTCGACATTGAAATTTGTCGAAGCCGCATTACTGAAACTCTGATTCCTGTGCAGGGTCAAGATCCTTCATCAAAAACTAAAAGTACACATATTCAAGATATCGAGGCTTTTGAAAAATATTACAAAATCAAGTGAGACTTCAGGTTTCCTAGCTTAATTGTTCGACATTGTGAAGAAGTCGTAGCCAAGCTAAAATGAGCACACAAGGAAAAATGTTCTACCAATTTTCTCTCACTTTCTATAAAAAAAAACCCTTTAGCACGGCTTGAACCTTTTCAAATCCATTTTCTAAAGCCAGTGCTTTTTCCTTGTGCTCGTTTCGGACTAGCCGACGAATTCCCAAGTAAACCTACAAGGGTTGGTAACTTCCCTATTTCAGATAGGATATATTCTGTGAGTAATATCTTTCTTACAAGAACTCCAGAAGTCAAGTTTACTCGTCGGTTTGCCTTATTGTACGAACAATTTGCCAGGAATACCCGAGTCATCACTGAAATACCTGAAGGTATTTTTTCTCTTTACATTCTGTTACTTTTAATTTTATACCTCATTTACTAAATACACCTTCCTTCTTGCAGCACTTCCATTGAAAAGACCTTTAGAATATAAGCAGTCTCAAGAAAGTGATGATGAAGAAGAAGATGAAACCACTTCTTCAAAAAAGAAGAAAAGCAAGAAGGCTCAAAAACCTCCTGTTCCCAAGGCTTCAAAGGTCAAATCAGCTACATCTATGCCAACAAAGAGTCCTTCGAAACACGACGCTGCTAAATCAAAAACCCTCAAGGTATATATACTTTTCCGACTATATATTAAGACTTGGTTTTTAATTTTGTTCAAGTCTAAATTAATGTCGAATTCAGATTAGCGGATCTGCTCCTACTACTTCCTGTTTCTCCTGTCGAATCTTCAATCCCATCTCCAGAGCATCCTCCAAAGGTATGCCTCGTATTATTGTACATTCTTTAATACCAGGCAATAGTATCTCACCCCTTTTATCTTCACAGAAAAAGAAAAAGAAGACTCAAACCACCATTTCTACTTCAAAGCCTCCTATCGAAGAAACAGAAACCATCTTTCTTTCATCTGAGGTAAATTTTAATTAACATACTTCTTTTCCTTAAATTCTTGACTCTTACCACTCATTTAACACTCGATTCTATCATTCCAGGATCTGGAGGATGAACAATCCGCAGATCATCCTCTTGAACCAGTTGTTGAACTAAGAACTGAAGATCCAATTCGACAATCTCCCGAGGTAATGTATCTTACCATACTCAACTATTTTCAAAGTATTATTTATTCTGAAATCTCTTCTGTTCACTTCCAGGATTTAGCAAACTTGGCTATATCTAACAGCCCACAAAGGTTAGGAACCAAGAATCCTCCAGAATCTCACACTTCTCTGGCCCTTGCTACATCTACTGTTTCTTCACCACTTCCGACAGAAACCCAAACTGTTGAAGCCTTAGAAAAAACTCTAATCCCCCCCGGTATTGAGGGTTCTTCTCATTCAGAACAAGCCAATCCTGTTCAAATTCTCTCAGAAGAATTCAACATGGATACTCTGATGGCAGAATTTGCCCCAATTGATCCACCTCCATCTCCTCCAGCCAACTTAATTGTTGTTATGCCAGAAGATACTAAAGATATGGAGGCAGATTTAGACAAATTGATAACAATGTTGTCGGGTGGTCACAAAAGTTCTCCTCAATCGGTTCGTTCTTTGACACAACTTGGACAAGACTCTAGCGATTCCCATATTACTGGACTCTTAACTGAATTGAAGAATGTCTTCACCTATTCTTTCGAGCACTTAATTTCTGACCAACCTCTTCAAGAAAGAATGGTGGCAATCGTAACTGAACTTGAGCCTCTTGTTCAGCAATTACCAATAACCAGTCGAGTTCTTCCTACGACTGTTAAAGATTTTCTTCAAAGCTTAACGGCAAAAATGCCAGTCATTCGTCGAGTTATTCCTGCTTATACAAAAGAGATTCAAGAAAAGTCTAGAATTTTGAAGCAGTTGACTAACGCAAAAAGTGAAAATGCCACTTTGAAGAAAAATCTAATAAAGGGAAAAGCCAAAGAGGCAGAGCTCGATAAGGAGATTGAAGATTTAGAGAAAAAACTTGAGGCAGCCCATCGTCGCAAACAAAAACTTCAAACGACATTACAACAAGGGGCTGCCAGACAGCAAAATATTGCCAATAATACCAAGCAATGGGCTGTCGAAGCCAGAGCTGTATTGGCAAAAATAAATTCCCTCGAAGCGGAATATCAAACCGCCTATTCCGACAAACAGTCTTTGGAAGACTCTTGGGGGATTCTTCAAAAATTCTAAATAGCTTTTCTTTCATTTCTAGTTAATTGTTGATTAATTCTTTTGTAAAGCTTTAGCAATATCAAGTTGTAACATCTATTTAACATTTTTATTTTGATAATGTAACTTGTAATCGCCAAACATGAATAAAGACTTCATTTTCTGTCAATTTTTACTTCATACATTGTCGGTCTATATGGCTTTAAATATTTGCCATTAATTGACTTAATTCTTAAACCGGAATTAATTTCAACAAGTGCATAAGCATTCCCTGAAAATTCTTTAGTCACTTTAAATGGTCCTTCCCATTTTGGAGACCATTTCCCGTATTCTCGACACTTCTTATCCATGGGCAAAATCACTTTCCAAACCAAATCATCAACTTTAAAAGATTTGTACTTAATTCGACTTTCATAAAATTTTGCAATTCTTTCTTTCTGTCGAATTAAATGTTCCAAAGCAATTAATCTTTCATTACTTAATTCGTTCAATTCATCAAATATCAGGTCCCAATAATGCTCAACTGGTAACTCATCTTGTTTTTGAATACGAATTGATTGAAGATTAATTTCGATGGGCAAGACTATATCATGACCATATACCAACTTGTATGATGATGTGCCCGTTGCTTCTCTCGGTGAATTTCTATATGCCCATAGAACTTGATTAAGATTATTATGCCAATTCCTAGGCTGTCGACCAATATGCTTTTTAATCAGACTTATGATTATTTTATTCATGGCCTCTACCTGGCCATTCGCCTGAGCATAATATGGCGTCGACGTGAGCATTTTAATTTTCCTTGAACTGGCATATTCGACAACTTTCTTTCCAATGAATACTGATCCTTGGTCGGTTGTCAAAGTTTGTGGTATTCCAAACCGACAAATTATATTATCTTCAATAAAGTCAATCACATCCTGCTGGGTTACATCCTTCAAGGCTACAGCCTCAACCTATTTGGTGAAGTAATCGACTCCTACTAGAACATATTTGTGTCTCTTCGACGAGACAGGATGAATTTGGCCAATTAAATCTAAAGCCCACCCTCTGAAAGGCCAAGGTTTAACTATAGCATGTAACTCACTAGCAGGAACATTTTGTATATGGCCATGTCTTTGACACTCTTCACAAGACTTAGCAAACATTATACAATCTCTAACCAGTGTTGGCCAATAGTACCTTTGACTTTGAAGGACCCATTTCATCTTTTCACCTGCCTGATGAGCTCCACAAATTCCTTCGTGGACTTCTGCCAAGGCAATATAAGCCTCTGCTTCACTCAGGTAAACTTCTAAATTTCCATCGACAGACTTTCTATACAAGGCTCCCCCTAATACCATAAATTTCAATGCTCTGTACTTGAGTTTTCTATCCATATCGTGACTCGAATTTTCTAAATAACTTAGTATTGGTTGTCTCCAGTCATTAACCGTCGAAATGTCATTTTGTAGTACATCTCTTTCCTCTAATGGATATAAAAGTTCCCTTATTTCCATTAGATTTGTAAGAACCTTGGATGAAAGTCTATACCTAGAGGCTACTTGTGTTAATTCATTAGCCTCTTTATTTAAACCTCTGGAAATGTGTTCGACAGTTACCCCGTCGAATTATTTCATTAACTTACTTGCCACAATATAATATTTCATTAGATTTTCACTAACACATTTATATTCTTGGGTAAGCTGTTTGACGACCAACTGTGAATCACCAAATATATGCACATTATATGCTTTCATTTCTACTAATATTTCTAATCCGACAATTAAGGCTTCATATTCAGCCTCATTGTTGGAACAGGTATATTTAAGTTCAAACATGAACTTAGTTGGAGTACCTTGAGGAGAAACAATTAAAATCCTCACTCCAATTCCATTCTGATGCCTTGAACCATCAAAATATAAACACCAAGGTTTTAAACCGACAACATTTATATTATCTATATCCAAACAAGGATGGTCAGCCAAGAAGTCAGCAATTGCTTGGCCTTTTACTGCTCTTATTGGTACATATTGTAAAGAAAATTCTGACAAAGCAATAGTCAATTTCCAATACGTCCATTTAACACTGGTTTTGATAACATATATCTTATTATATCAGTTTTTGACATAACCAGTATATTACAAGGCATCATGTAATATTTAAGTTTAGTACATGAGAAGTATAATGCTAAACAAAGCTTCTCTATTGCACTATATCTTCTCTCAACATCATTTAAAACTCGACTAAGATAATACATAGCTCTTTCGACGCCATTTACATCTTGAGCCAGCATACTTCCTATGGTTTCTTCTGATGCTGATATATACAATTTCAACGGTCGACGGAGCACTGGAGGCATCATGACCGGTGGTTTTGTCAAATACTGCTTTATCTGGTCGAAGGCTTCTTGGTGGCAAGGTTCCCACACAAAATCCTGTTCATCCTTCAACTTGATCAATGGAGCAAAAACTCTGGTTCTTCCCGACAAGTTGGATATAAATCTTCTTAGGAAGTTAACTTTTCCTAAAAAAGATTGCAATTCTTTCTTGTTTGTCGGTGATGTGGCCTCCAAAACTGCCTTGGCTTTATTCTTGTCCACTTCTATACCTTTTTTATGGACTAAGAAACCCAAGAATTTAGTAGCTGACACACCAAAACCACATTTTTCTAGATTCATCTTAAGGTCGTGCTTCCTTATCCTGTCGAATGCCTGCCTCAAGTTTGTCAAATGGCTTTCCTTCGTTTTCGACTTGACAATGACATCGTCGATGTAAATTTTTATAAATTTTCCAATGACATCATGAAAAATTGTATTCATTGCTCTCTGATAAGTGACCCCTGCATTCTTTAAACCGAAAGGCATAACTACCCATTCAAATGTCCCAATGGCTCCTGGACATCTAAAGGCAGTTTTCGACACGTCCTCTTCGGCTATAAAAATTTGATTATAACCTACATGGCCATCCATAAAACTTAATAATTCATGTCTAGATGCAACATCAACTAACATGTCCGCGATTGGCATAGGATACTCATCTTTAAGTGTGACAGTGTTCAAATTTCTAAAATCTATACATATTCTTAACTTGCCATTTTTCTTAACTACAGGAACAATATTAGAAAGTCATTTGACATACCTGGTTGTTCTAATGAATTTGGCTTTGAGCAATCTTTCAACCTCTTCTTTTATCTTTAAGATCACCTCAGGTGCAAATCTCCTGTTGGCTTATCTGACAGGTCTGCATTTCAGAGGCAATTTGTGCTCAATAAGATCTCTACTCAATCCAGGCATTTCATCATAATCCCAAGCAAAACAATCTTTATATTCCATAATTAACTCGACAAGCTTTTCTTTAAAATCCTTTGGCAGAAATGAACTCACAAAAATAGGCCTCCTATCTGCTTCAGTGCCCAAGTTTATTTCTTCCAAAGGATCTTCCACTTCCACATTTTGCTTTTCATCAAGCCCTTTTTCAAATCCTAAAGGACCGTCATCAATTACACAATCTGACAACATGCTTTCAGTAGTGAATACTGCTTTATCGGCTAAATAAGCTGACAATTTTTCTGAGTAATCTTTAACACTCATAACTAGTGTTTGGCCGATCTTCTTCGGCCTTCTTCACCAGTCGTATACCAAACTGATCTCTCAAGCAAACTTTGAGTGCATCTTTGTTAATTACTCCACCACTTGCTGTTACTGGTTTAACACTTGGAGCATATATTCTGAAATCGACATGAAGCTGCTGGAGATAGCAGGGACTGTCATCTGTTTCTATTACTTCAACTTGGTCATCTTCATTCCAAAGAATGAGCTTTCTGATGATCCGTTGATGGTATTGCTCCGACGGCATGAATCCAATCCATTCCTAGCAAAAGATTGTAACTTGACTTCGTCGGAATTACCACAAATAGTGTCGGCCTTGCAACAGATCCGACTTGTACTTTCAACATCACCACTCCGTCCGACGAGGAGGTTTTACCATTGAAATTTGTGACTATCATGTTTATCGATATCAAATCTGACTCATCTTTCCCAAGTTTTTTTAGCATGGCCCTTGGGATTAGATTGATTACTGCCCCTCCCCCCCGATCGATCAAAACTCTATTGGTGGGTTTTCCTTCTAATAGAGCCTTGATGTGTAACGATCATAAATAAGCCTTCTGGTCTTTTGTCGATTTTTCGAGCTGAGCTGTATTGTCAAAGACTGTTATTATATTGTCATGGAAAAGAAGCCAATGATCATCTAGATCATCAAAATCTTCTTCATTCTCCTCAGTGTACTCAATTTCGTGATACCCTTCAAAATCTGCAGGTAACACCGAAACTAAATTAACACTCATTGACTTCAAGAATTCCTCGTCGGACAGCTCTTCATCACTTAAATGCCTTCCAATCCTGAAATAATATTCCGATGGCAAGTAACTATCCATAACCGTCAAGATATCATCAAGATTATCATCCAAGTTGATGTCCATGTCGAATTGCTCCTCATCACCAAGGCCTAAAGGATCCTCTGGATCATTTAAGACTTCAATAACTTCATCAGTCATTGAGTCCATATCTTGGCAATCAGGTTTTACCAATCTTTCTCTTTCTTTATTTATGTTGAGCGCTTTTTCCTTCCACTCAACATCTTGATCAGGATCTTCTAAGATTCTCCTGATTTCTTCTTTCGACCAGTCTTCAATATTACTATTTCCAATTCCAGGGTCCTTAGTCTGCTCTTTTCCTATTGTCAGTTTTGCAACATTCGAGCTGACCAACTCCTTATCCTTTTCGGCTGGTAAACTGTTCTTTCTTGCCTCTTTTTCTGCTGCTATCAGTCCAATTGGTCATTTCCTCTTTGTTTTATTTGGAATTAGCCTTTGAACTTGCTTACCCTTTCTTATTTCTTCCAACCTTTCTTGTCGGGATTTATCATCAGTATCAAGTCGTCCAACTGCATTTATTGTCGGCTCCCCTGGAAACGATCCCTTGGTAACAACACTTTTTATCTTTCTACCATCTTTATCCTGATTAAGCACTAGTTTCTTTTCAACCGCCAAACAACCTGTTTCTACAGGATGCTCCTTGATTACTAATCTTTCAGTCATATCCCTTCTCTTTTGTGCTTATCTTAATCTTTGTAATCTCATTTTCTTACTCTTCAACATTGGAAGAACCTTTGATGGCCCTGCTTCATCTTGGTCAATTAAGGTTTTTCCTAGATTGATCCTTCCATTCTTGTAGTCTTCATTCCAAAAAGGTTGATCCCTTTGAAAGTTACTCCTCTTGGCAGACACATTCCATCGAAAATACGTATGTCTAACTATTACAGAATTCTTCATCCACCTACGGCAACATTAGTAGGTGGCACCCTAGTCTTAACTAGTCTGACATGAGCTTTGTTTCCCACAAACCCATGTGGTTTGACTAACCAACCATTCATATTAGGCCTAGACATGTAGACTGGCTTTGGCCTTGGAGCATGAAAAGCCTTCTGTGGTCTCCAGGTTTTTCTGTCGAGAACTTTCTTCTCACCCTGCTAGATACTTGGTTGTTCTTCAACAGCTTTCTTCGCAACAAGCTCATCGTATACTGCGTTACATCTTGGGCACAACCTTACCTTGCCTTCTTCTTTCTTTCTTTCAAGAAATACCTCGAGAGACTCACCTGGCTTGGGATATATGTCGGTTGCATCCTTTGTATCCACGTTGAATTCTTGCAACTTCCTTATGTTGAGCATCCTAACATTTAAAGGAACTTGCTGATCAACACAAGATACTTCAGCCTGAAATGGATCTGTGTCAATTTTCATATCCGCTTTAAGCTTGTCAGCAAACTTCAAATGCCCATCCATTATTGCTTTTCGAATTATGTCTCTGAAACGAACACATTCATTAGTAACATGACCGAAACTATTATGAAACTTACAATACTTTAGGTCTTTAATTTCATCAAACTTTAGTAACCTATGACCTTCCGACAGTTTAATTTGTTTGTCTTTTAATAACAAATTAAAAATCTTATCGGCTTTGGTTACGTCGAATGTATATGTTTTCCTATTAACATAACCCATTTTCTCCTTATTTTTAGTAGGTTGTAAGGCCTGACAAATATAAGGAGGAATGTTCTGAAGTTTAGCATTGTTAACTTCGAACTCATCATCGCTGCCTTCAAACTCATTGTCGAATTCACTTAATCCGATAAATGCCACATTTTCTCTTTTAAGAAATCTTTTCTGTTTTTGAATCTTTTTAACTTTTAGTTGTTCTATTTGCCTAACTTTTTCACCTAGTTGGGCAAGATCAACCAAATGTTGATTCACTAATTTCTTCTTTATATAATAATCTAAAGCACCTGCAGTTATCTTTACTATTTCGACCTCAGGTATAGGAGTAAAACATCTACTCCTTATTTGTCAAAACCTAACAAGATAGTCATCCACAGTTTCATTATACATCCTTTTGATATTGAAGAGATCTGTAAGTCTCACTTTCAAATTTCCTTGAAAGAATTGATCATGAAAGCTTCTTTCCAATTGAGCCCAGGAGTGGACTGAATTTGGTCTCAATGTCGAGAATTAGGAAAAAGCATTTTTTGTGAGAGAACTTGGGAAGAATCTCATTTTAAGGCCTTCAACAGTGGTCAACTCCCCTATTTCTATTGTAAACCGTGCAATATGTTCGACGGTCAATTCCCCACTTTCTCCTGCAAACTTGGAAAGTTTTGGAATCTTAACTCCTCTAGGCAACTTTGCCTGTTGGAACCACTCAGGAAATGCTGATACAAAATATGGCTGGTTGGCATAGCCAACGTTAAAACCAAATCTATTCAGTACTTGTTCCACTACTTGGTTTACATTTTGTTCAACCACTTGGTGCCCCCCAAGATTTTGTCGAAGCAATCTCATGGCTACATCATTTTTAGCCATTTGATCTTCATTTCCTCGACGGAGCACATGGACATCTCCATATTCTAAACATGGCTGATCATTTTGGCCTGGTTGATCTAAGTTTTATTGATTTTGCCCCACATTTGCCTGAGGTGTAACTATTTCTCTATTTACCCCAGGCTGGGCTCCCTGAATATTATCATTGGCCAAATCATCTACTCCCAAGGCTTGGTTTAGCCTTGCCATTTGCTGAGCTAATGCACTGCAAACATTATTTGTATTTTCCATGATCGGCGTAATCACGGCACCCATTTACTGAGTGAACATATGCACCATGTCATGGTTGCTTTCATCCATTTGTTGTCGAAAACTGGCCAAAGCATCCATAGTTGGTCCTGTTATACTTTGGGGATTGTCTCTCGGCATATTTAGTAAAACTGGTCCCAAATTCAATCTCTCTTGTCGAAAGAGAGTTGGATTGCTTGTACCTGTAACCCCTACTCTTTGGCTACCAAAACTTGCCATGGCCGAACTTATCTGTGGTTGGCCTTGTGAAGCTACTGATTGGCCGACAGTATTGGCTAAAGGGGAGCCAAGTCCCGTTTGTGCCATCACAGGAGGCACATAATTCGGTGGCAACCCATATTGGGGCACAAACCTCGAATTTGAATTTATTATGCTTTGGTTACTTGGCTGACTAGGCGATAGTTGAGTCATTCCAGGCAACACTTGTTCTACTACTAGATTACTCCGGAGAGCACCAGTTGCTATAACATCCTCCACCAAATCAGTACTAACGACGGTCAAGGATGGCACAGTAATGGCTGTCGAAGGTATATCCGACGTCTGACTACTTACATTACTCATGGTTTGCGTATTTTGAGAAGAGTAGATAAATCTTCCACTTCTTAAACGCATAAAACCATTTCCTATGTCACTACGAGTTACTCTAAACCCGTCCCACCGGGCGTGTCAATTTGTTTAAGTGGAATTTTGGTTTAGAGACTTAGTAACAATTCCAACAAACAAATAAATGTATCAAAACGAATGTGGGTTCAAAGTTATGTGGTAATCTCATTTTAAAAATAGTTTTAATGGTAAACAAAAAGGGATTTAAGAGATTTGAAATAAATAAGCAGAAAATGCAGAAAGGAAACTTTGAAAAGATTAAAAAAATTTAAAGAAACTGAACAGGAATTTTAAGAATGCGAAAAATTAATTGAAAGCATGTAAATGGTTATAAGATTAAAGTGCAGAATTTAAATAGAAAAACAGTAAAGAAAAGCAGGTAAAAGTGCAAATAAATGTAAAGGAAATTTAAAGGACAAGACTAAAAAGTAAAGGACTTTAAAAGAAAATTGCATTAATTTTAAATGACGTGAAATGAAAAAGGAAGGCATACTTGGATAAAAATCCTTTAATCATTTTCGAGTTAAAATGTTAAGATTATGTATCGAAGAAATAACCTCCTTATTTACATCGTGACTACTAATATTTATAGTATTAATTAAAAATAATCGACACCCTAAAAGATCAACACATTTGAGCGGTTTTCTCCACCAAAGAAGTATCCACTTTCCGACAAAACCAAAGACTTAACTCAACTTTTGACCAATTTTCGTCGACTCAATGTAATCTTTGTGTAATAATTCTTCTTGCTAACATCAATACCTTATAGCCATATTAGAATCTTCCTCTTATTCAACACTTCTGTCGATTTCACCATTTAGCATTTCTGTCAGCTCAATACTTGAAAAATTTCTTCAAAATCATCATCCAACTGACGAATTGTCAAATCTTTATTTTTCAATTCCAACAGATGCCTTGTTGTCTTGCATAAGAACAAGAGAAATTTGGTGGTACACGACCCAAACAACGACGGCGAGGGGTCGCACGGTGGTTGACGAGGTCAGTGACGGTACTGGGTGGTTGAAGGTAGTTATCGCATTGATTCAGTCTCATTGTCCAATGTATTATGGTATATAGGAGCGGCATCTGGGTTGAAGTGGGTCTCTGATTATGGCAGATAGAAGCATCTCGCGGCGGTCTTATGGCTGCTAAGGGCGAGGAGTCGCTGGGTTCTAGCTTTTGGGTAGTAGTGGTGGTTCTGTGGGGTGATTCGATTTTGGGACTAGCTTGGTTTTGAGGCTGAGATATTGGTGGAGGATCGGTGGTTTGCTAGTTTGAAGGAAGGTGTTCTGGCAGGATGTTTGGTGGTGGCTATTGGCTACATAAGTTAGGGCTCTTCTTTCAGGTTGGTTGTGGTCTGGTGGCAGGGATTCTGAGGCGTGTTGGCTGCCACGGACAAGGAGGAGAAGGTGAGGCGGAGGTTCAGAGGCACAAATGTCTTAGAGGTCCAGGGACAATGAGTTCTTCAATAAAGAGGCTTCTAAGCTATCTCCTCAACTGTGCTATGCAACCTTAGGACTCAAAAATAGGGGAATTGGGAGAAGATGGACATAAACAAAAAAAAAATGTATAGGAACAAAAACCAAAATACGGTATATTTTCAGGGATCAAAATCTTATTTTAGTCTATTTTGTTTTACTTTACTCATGTGCATGTGGGTTCTACATGTCAATTTGGCAACTTATATGGACCAAGACCCTACCACGTAAGATTAGTAATGATACATAACGTCGTTGAATTGTATTTCTGTTTGACACATCATTAATTAACAGAAACTTCTTAATGACACGAACTAAAACAATCTATTTTCAAAAAACTTGGACATAAAAAAAATTATAAGAATTAAAATTAAAATGTGATATATTTTAAAAACATATTTAAGCCGAAAAAATAAATGGGGGCAATTATTTATTTCCTATCAATACTTTGAATAATATTATACATGATTTTATATTACTTTGATGTAGAATAAAAAGGTACCAATTAGTTAACATATTATACATGAATTCAAATCTCTTGTCCCTTTCCAAACTCGCCAATTAAAAATTCACAACTTAGTATAAAATAACTACCAATTAAGAAAGAAGTTATTACTAATTAAGAAATAAAGTTTTTTCTTTGTTGAGTCGTGAACTTTTAATTGGAGAGATAAAAATGAAGATGAGAAATAAAAATAGCAGATTTCATTCCTGTCCCTACAATACTCGAGGGAAAAATTAGAAAAATTAATTTTATTTAATAACTTATGTTTTTGTAAAAATTAGTTCATGACATTATATTATTATTAGAATTTCTATGATCAAATAATCTAAAATTTCATCCTTATTACTTCCAATCGTATAATAAAAGGCCAATTCTTCTATAAAAAAAAAGTCCAATTCTTCTAAATAAGTATCTTGATTAAAGACTAACTTAGAAGTACTTTAATTCAGGATTAAAACATCGAATTTAATACCAAATTTTTAAATTCACAATTTTTTTTATAACCTATGAAACCTCACAAACTTAGAAAAAAAGGATAGAGATTTCACATTTATCAACTCTATCATTATTCTTAAAATATAATATCATTATTTTAAAATATAAACAATAACGAAGTTTCATGAGAATATGAAAAAGAGTGTATGACGGAAGAAAAAGAAAATTATTTTTTCAGATCAGAAAAAAGAAAACTATTTTTTTCCAGATCAAAAAAGAAAACTATTTTTTTTAAAAAAAAAAACTAAGTATGCAACGAAGCGTTTAGATTTGAAGAAGGTACCGTCTTCTTCTTCCAAGGTGTTAGGTTTTGCAGAGTTGCACTTTCCTTTAGCTTCTCCAATCAACCCCTTTCTTCGACCGATATTTCACTCTATCAAACGAAACGATACGATATCATAATCGCAATTGCGAAATTGAAAATCAGTCGATCTGTATCGTGCGACGCGGCACGATATTTTGGTTCCTTTGGTTTCTGAATTCCCATTGTTAGCAGATTTGGGTGTTCAGAAATGGCAAAGGCAAGGGACAGAACTGAGGATTTCAAAGATGCCGTGCGCCACACTGCTCGCTCTTTGGGCTACGATGAGGTATATGCTTCACTCTCTCTATTCATTTTGTTCCCAAATTCCCCATTCACTGTTTTGTTGCCGATAATTTAAATCATGATTTGTTTTTTCCTTGCAAAAAAGAATAAAAATCTAATCTTGGTTTCAATAACTAAGTATATTTAGGTCAAAAATCCAAATTAGGATTTGCACTGTATGTAAACTGCCTCAATGTCATGAACCTTGAAAATGGCACATTTAGGATTGGCCATTTGTTTCTGGATCAATGTTATTCTAATTGGTTTGAATCTTCTTCTGTTTTGCCATACTGTTTTTTTTTTTTTGGGGGGGGGGGGGCGTGGGGGGTGTCTCAGTGTCTGTTATGTTATTGACATTTCTTATGTGGTGTGATTCTTTTGGCAGGCTAAATTGGCATCCGTTATGGCATCTTTCATTATTCATAAACCTCGGCAAAGGTCACCATTTTCCAAAGCTGCACTGAAGACGGTAGACTCGGCTTTGAGATTGTTCTTTTTGGCCTTATTTCAGTCACTGAATAATCAACCATGCTTCTATTTATATCGCGTGCTGTATTGTTGTTGTTACACTAAGAAAAGGAAGCAGTACTAGATCTAAATAATATATATATTTGATATTTCATCTCCTTATTCTTTTCTGGTGACCTTTTTCTCTTTGTTTATAGCTCGAGAGTATTGGAGAATTGGAACAGTTTTTGTTGAAGCATAGAAAGGACTATACAGATCTGCACCGCACAACTGAACAGGAGAGAGATAGCATTGAGCATGAAGTAAGCTATGTGACTTTACCTGAGAGACTAGTTTTGATCTTATTGGAAGCATTGCATTATCGTAATTAATAATTAGAAAATACTGATTGGTCTTACACTTCCTGCCTTGACTGCTACTTTTCTGTCATTATTAGATGAGATTGGTTCCCGGTAAAAGCTTAGAGTTTCACATATTGCTTAATTTTATGTTTGCTGCTGATATTGATGCTTTACAGCTTTCTCATGTAATGCATAAGTTTGTTTTCCTAGCCAGCCTTGCAATTTGGCCTGTGAAGATTTTTTACTTTATTTATGTTACTAGATTGTAGTCCTTCTTAGGCTGGTATTAACTTATGCCTTGACTGCTATCATTATTAGATCACATTGGTTCTCTCATTTTGGTTCCATTCAGATGAGTTCCTATAAATCAGTAAAAAGTTGAATTTTCACATACTGCTTCGTTTTCTATGTACTGTTGACATCAATGCTTTACGTCTCCCTCACAACAATGTATAAATAGAACTCCTTTTTAAGCCTGTCAAGTAATTTGGCCTGTGAAATCTATTTATTTTATATGTGTAACTACTAACTAGATTGTCTCTTACTAGGCTGGTATTAACACAATTTTCTGCCATTGACTTATCAACTGCTTCACCTACCTACATATCTTTTCTCTAAGCCTTCTCTCTCTTTATGGATCTCGTACAGGATTTTTATCCTTTATTGTAATATAAAATTATAAATTAGTTAAGCATCCTTGAAAAGTTGTATGGAGTTTTGCTTATGATTAACTATTATTTTGTGACTAATTTTGTGCAGGTTAGTTCTTTTATTAAAACTTGCCAGGAACAAATTGATTTTCTTAAGAATAGTATAAATCATGAGGAGGAAAATTCAAAAGGTTGGCTTGGCATTGCAAGTGCAAAGTCTAATGCTGACACCATTGCCCACAAACATGGGGTGGTATGGACTTCTCCTTGTGCTTGTTAATTTATTCAATTATTTGTTACTTATGTTGGTCATACAGTTGTATCATTTCCTAACACCTTAAAATGGAAAAGATCTCTTAGCTATTTGTCCAAGTTGGTCACAAAATTACAAATACCTTATTTTCTGCCGAGTAGTGTTATTCTCGCACTTTTTCTCTATAAGCCACTGGATAACAAGTGGACTCTGCTTAAACTTTTTTTGAGCAGTCTAGATTGCTCAAACCCCCCCCCCCCCTTCACAGTGGCTGTGAGACAATCATGATCGTTTTATGCACAGTCAATGCTTGATAAAGTTATTCTATTGAACTCCTTGAAACATTCATGAGTTGAGATGGCTATTTGCTTTTGTTGCATGCTAATGTTTAATTGGCTACACTTTTAGGTTCTAATTTTAAGTGAGAGACTTCATTCAGTTTCGGCACAGTTTGATCAGCTCAGAGCTGTACGCTTCCAGGATGCTATTAATAGGGCAATACCACGGAGAAAACTTAATCGTGTTAC
The DNA here is from genome assembly GCA_029884605.1 of Ormosia emarginata. Lineage (NCBI taxonomy): Eukaryota > Viridiplantae > Streptophyta > Magnoliopsida > Fabales > Fabaceae > Ormosia > Ormosia emarginata. The sequence goes on along the minus strand of JAQQTP010000072.1, from coordinate 11,502,803 downwards.
CAAGAAAGATTCTGCAGAAACCTCTAAATTTGGTGATGGGGAGCTCAGAGAACCTGATGAGTTACGCAGTGAGCCTCTAAGATTCCAACAACAACAACTCTTGGATGATGAAACACGTGCACTTCAGGTGACTGAAATTGGTGTCCTTACGTGTTTGTATAAGACTTATTCTGTCATTTGATGTCTCATTTGTTTAACTGAAGGCTTTTAGATTCTCATAAGTAGCCCTTTGCCAACGTTCCTTTTTCCTGTAGGTGGAATTGACTAGTCTTCTAGATACAGTTCAAGAAACTGAAACTAGGATGGTGGAAATGTCTGCATTAAATCACCTCATATCTACCCATGTTTTGCAACAGGCTCAACAAATTGAGCATCTGTATGAGCAGGTTAGATAACATATCATATTCTTTACCCTTGTTTTTCTTTCTCATATTTTTGTGGACCTTTTCTAATACTGGTATCTATCTTTTATGTTTGTCAAGCAGTTCATGGACCACAGTCGACCACATATTTGCCTTAAGTAACTAGTTCATATCTATGTTGCTTAAAATTTTTAGCCATTCTTTTTCCCCTACGTTGAGTGTAAATATGTAGCTTTCATAAGCTAGGTGTTGTGGAACAGGTAGGAAGAAATTTAGGGAGAAGGGGGAGAGAATAGAGTAGAACAGGGAAAGTAATAGATCAGATTGGGACAAACAGAACAGTGATACTCGATTCAATCTCAAATTCAAGTCTTACATATGCAAAACTCAGTATATAGCAATCCTTAAATAGGCAAACCGGACTTGATAACCAGGCAATCCTAAATGACTTAAAACCTCAATTAAATTTATTAAAAATATCGTAATAACCCAAAAAATACTACAAATTCCAAAATTACAATAAACAATCAATATATTTATACACATAATAATCCTAATATCGACATTCTATGTATTATTTCATACAATGAAGGCATAATATTTTTCACACGTTTTGACATTTGTAGTGCAGCAACTACTGGTCTATTTGTTTATTCACAAAAATAGATGCATTTCCAATTACTGAGAAATGTGATTGTTCTTCTGCTGCTTTTTTGCAGGCTGTTGAAGCTACTAAGAATGTTGACCTTGGTAACAAAGAACTCTCACAAGCCATTCAGCGGAATAGCAGCAGCAGGACATTCCTTTTACTGTTTCTATTTGTGCTTACTTTTTCAATCATCTTTCTTGATTGGTACAGTTAAATGGTTTTGGTTTGCTACTGTCACAGTGTATCTTCTTATAGTGCATATTCTGTCCTCTCTCATTTCCCCCTGTTACTGTAGATATATGTGTTCTTATAGTAGGAAGGCATCGTTTTCTAATGCGATATACTGATATTTACTCAGAGGGAGAAATGTGGAAACAGTAAGTGATTTGAGTAAGCAATTTATGAAGGGAACGATACAGGGAGACTTGGAGATGTTAGGAGTTACTCTCTCCGTTTTACACTAGCATTGTCACCTTCTTTTGGGAGTGAATATTTGAGGACTTCAATTTTTTATGATAAATCAATTAAGGAGCTAAATTTTTATTATTACCAATTAAAAACTTCAATCATTCTGAAAAAAAATTAAAAAAAAATTCAACTTAATATATGAAAATAATTATAACATGAACAACACACTTAGCATATGTGAATTTAAGGATTTTTTTTCAGTTAGTAAATATCAAAATATTTTTCAATTAAAGTTGATGTGTTTTTATTGGTAAGGTTTAAAATTAAAGTTGTTCATTGATTATCATAGTAATGTTAAGGTCTTTGTAAACTATGCTAACTACATTTAAGGTATATGTGAAAAAATTACAATGATCTTTGAAGTTTTAAACATTGTTGTAAAACTCGGATTAAAGGTTGATTTTATTAGAAGGTTGAGTTAATAGGTTAATAGTTCAATTGCAGATCAAAAGGTTGAATGGAAAAATTCAAACAGCAGAAACATTTTAAAAAAATATTATATAAAGAATAATTTGATATAAAAAAAATATTTTAAACAAGCAATGATAACAATATATTAATTGAATAATAATATAAATTACGAAATTGATAATAATACTAAATAGGAGTATATAGTTTAGTAGTAGAATACTTTTCATGACAAAAACTGTTAGGTATAATGTTTAAATTCAAAAATTACATTTTTTTAAGTTCCAATTGTTAAAAAAAAAAAAGACAAATCTGAATCAATCTGCCAAGCAAGTCACTCGAGTTTGATCAAATCAATGAGAAAAATAGTTTAATTTATTGACCAGACCAATCTAAAACATGAGTCACAGATTTTTCGATTAAGCGGTCTGGTCGAAATAACTACAGTTTTAAAACTTACGGTTGACAAAAAAAAATACGGAAACCTTACATAGTTTGCATTTTTACTAAACAAATGTCTCTTTTTTTTTCAGTCATTCACGATCCTTCTGTACAGTTTTTTGGTATAATAATGTACAAGTAAAAATATACTACTTACCTAGATAGAAGGGGGGATAAGTCCAATATTTGAAAGTTGATGGGAGGCTAATGTAATTTTAGCAAACTATTGAGAGGTCATGATTTTTATTTTTCTCTCTTTTTTTTTTAAAGTAAAACAGTCATGATTGAATGATTGAATCATATTCTAGGGATAATATTATTGTTATTTATCTTAACCTGAGAATTGTTCTCTCAATTAATTTTTTAATAGAGATAATCATATTCTTGTTTTTTATTTTTTTATTTATAAATTCATTATACTTACGGTGCGGTAGTGATAAGGGTGGAAAGATAAATGACTTAAAGTTTTTAAATGGTAAAAATATAATAATATATTTTCTTTTTCATTTTCAAAAAATATTTGTATACCTATAATCAAACATTAAAATTATTATAACATTCTTAAAAACCTCAAAAACATTTCTTAAAAATATTTTAAGTGTTCCATGAAATAGAGGCATCTAAACAAGCGTATCTTACCACTTTTTCTTTCTTCTTTTTTTTTGGTCTGACCACTTTTTCTTGATGGATAACAATAGTTGTTAGTATCATATATACTTTTATCTTCTTTTTTATTAAGTTATTTTTTAAGTAAATTTTCAAATTAGTCATAAATTAGCATACCATAACATTAGTCATTCAATTTTTTTTATCAAATTAGTCTTTTAAAAATATAGAAATGTCACTAAATTTATCATTTAGGGACTTATTTGGTGGGCAACATAAAGATATATTTAGTGACGTTTTTATATCTTTATAGAATTAATTTAAAAAAAATCTTTAAAATACTAATATAGTCACACTCTAATATTTAGAGACTAACACTATATTTGAATAATAGGTAATAAAGGGAAAAGAAAGAGAATAAAGTAAAAGAAAATAACTTCTATTGTTTAAGAGTTTTAAAATATATGAGAAGAGAACAGAATACTTGAGTAACTATTTTTCCTTTATTCTTCTTAAATGTCTAACTTTTATTCTCTTCAAATTGAGGTGGAATGGAGATAATTAAAATATTTTTAAATTAAAAAAAAATTAACATTTTTATCCCCGTTGTTTCTTTCTCTCTCTTTCATTTTTATCCACGTTGATAATAAATGCAGTTGTTACTAGAAACTTCCATAGCATATTGGTCCAGTGGAATTTCATCTTAGAAACAAATGAAAAAGAATACCTGCCATGACATATCAGAAATACAAAAAATTCAAATTTTGTGCCAGTATCATGAATATATGTTCACGTATAACATAGTCAAAAGTTTCAAACTTTCATCATTTGAACAAATATATTTTACAAGTCAATAGCTCCAAACTAAAATAAAAACAATAAATTCAAAATTTTGGCCAATTTCTAAGTATAAATTCAGTCGCAATGCAATACTTTTAAAAGTGAAACTTCCTTTCAAACGATTAGTCCAGCTTAAGGCATGACTCTTGTTTTAAGTTGCCTACTTTAATCATAGAATGTATATGCTGACTCCAATTTGGTGACATAGCATTCTAAATAAAACATCTAACTATATCATCTTTCATGGAAAGTAAATTACGATTAGTCTTTCTGAAATAGCCTTAAACCATTTAGTGGATGTTTTCTCTTTCCATTGAACCTTTCCTAAAAACACCATACACTCAAATCAAGCCATTGTGCTTGTTTTACCACTGTTTTAAAAAAGTATTAAAAGTATATTTATAAGTTTAAAAATAAACTTATTTTGTTTAAAAAAACAATGTTTTAAAAATTAATTTAGCAAAACCAAACATTTACTAAATCTCTCTTAACTTATCATAGTTTTAAAAGTATTTAATAATTTTTAACTATTAACAAAAACCAAATAATAATTTGGCATGTTTTATAATGAGTGCACACCAAGGTACACATATAATTTTTTTTTGGTACAAATAGGTATTTTTTGTTAGTATTGTATAAGCTTAGAGAACTTATGAAAATGCATAAAATAGTTTTAAGAAAAATAGATTTATAAATATTAATTTATGACATAAGCAAAGACTATTTAGAAAATTAAAAATTATAATTCTTTCATTCCGTTCTTTTACAATATAATTCTCAAATAAAATTAATAAAATTTCATTCCGTTACTTATAAATCTTCTAAACAAAAAAAAAATGATAACTATATTTTATTTTTTTTTCTAATTTATTTTTATTTATTCTATTCTATTCTATTAATAAAAAATATCTAAATAAAAATAGGGTAATTTCAGAGTTTACAATGTTTTTTTTTATTATTGTCTTTGTCTCTTGGACTAGTCTTAGCAATGTTAAAAATGTCTTTGACATCTTTTAGTCAAATCAAGCTTTTACTTGGGCCACTTGTATTTGAATATTGATGCCCACTATCTGGGTCATGTGTTTCTTCCGGTTAGGCCCGTTGGATAGGACTCGTGGTGGATTTTTGGAGCCAATCAACCAATCTGAAAATATAGAGGGTGTTTCATTTGTTTTCTCATTCTCATCTTTTTATTTCATATTTTTTTTTGTTATAATTATAAAGATTTCATCTTATTTTTATTTTATTTTTAAAAAATTTCATAAAAAAAGTAGAAGCAACAAAATATTTTATAAAATTTTAAAAACAAAAAGCAAAATAAAAATAATGTGATATTTTATAAGTATAATAAAAACATATTAAGTAGAAATGAAAATAATAAATAAACCAAACATCACCTTACTTCTTAAAATATTTTCTCATTGTCGATGTACTTTATAGAATAACAAAGGATATAATTAAAATATTCATAAATGATTACTACTTACATTTAATTTTCTAAAATATATTCTTCACTTTAAAATATGCAAATCCAACAACTTTAAAATATGCAAACATCACTAGTCATTGGCATAAATTGAGGGAAAGACACAACATTCTTTTTTGTGTGTGCATAAACTTATTATTATCTATGTAGAAGTTCATCACTCTTTAAAAAAGAAAAAAAAAACCTAAAAAACAAAAATCTCATAATACTTCCACGTTCTTAAGAAAACCGCGAGGGTTCTTATCCTTCTCTCTGCCAACACGGCAAGATCTCAATTCACCCACTGGGATTCCTCCATCAGTGTAGATCAGACAATGCTACAATATGGTGGTCACACTCATACAGCCAGTCTTCACGTTTTGTGGAAAATGATTATTACATATCATTTTTTTTCTCTCATTTTTTATATTACTTTAGGTGATAAAATTAAAATATAAATATATAAAAAATATTATTAGCATGAACCAAACTATAATCAAAGAGTTTTGTTATATTATTTTAAAATATTTTTTAATAATTGTGTTGATACTCAATAAAAAATATTAAATAAAAAGTATAAACATTTATTATTTTAAGAACATAAAAAATATTTAATACTTTTTTATTAAGTTTTTTAAAGAGTGTCCTAAAGATACTTATTAAAAATTAAAAATAGAAATTTTTTTATAAAAAATATAGTATTCAATGCATTATAAATTGAAAAAACTCTATTTTTTATGTAAAATTTTTTGTTTTGAATTCTTTAACAAGTGTCATTAGGATATTCATTAGAAAAACTCTTCTTTATTTCAAATTAAGAAAATTATTAAGAAAATATGTTAAGAAAATTTAGAATTATTCATAATCAAATGATAAAAATTATATAAATATAATATAATATGTGAGTAAATGTATCAAGCATAGAAATAGATTCTTTCATACTCCTTTGTTCCTCAATAATTGCCTTTTTAAAAATTTTGATTTATTTTAATTTATTTATTATTTGATAATATTAAGAAAGTATTAATTGATTTTTTTAACGTTATTCTAATATCAACTGAATCTAATAACTTCATAGTTAATTATATTTTACTATTTTCTAAAATCTCTTTCCAACAATTATTAAATTTACACTAAATATTAACCAACCATTAACTAATGGTAATGGAGTGAAAAAAAGAAATTTAACCATATTACATTACATTTTTTTATTTTAAAATTATTTAATTTTATCATTAATTCTTATAAAAAACGTTAAAAGATAATTACTATTTTCATTCACTTTCATCTGTTCATTAAGATTAATGTGCATAAATTAAAAATTTTGTTAAATATATTAAATAATAGAAAAATATAATTTAATATAATTAAATTATTATTATTTTATTTAATTAATATTTTTTCTCTTTTCTATTTTCATTAATCTTGCACTCTCTCTTCTTTTCTTATTTTATTAGTATCACATTTTCTCCCCTTTATATAATCATATATATATATATATATATTGAATTTAATAAAGATAATAAAAGATATAAACAAAATTTTAAAAAATTAATAAATACTTTTTAATTTTTTAAATAAATAAATAATATTTAAAAAATTAATGTTTTTAAATAAATAAATAATAATGAACAGAAAATATATATATATAAAAAAAGAAAAATATATATTTTTCACACGACATTCTCATGATAAGAAAAGGATATAGACAAAAGTCATAAAGAGGTCTCACACATTTCGAGGGAGAATGGTCTGCTCTCTTTATGACCTTTCAGAGACACACATCATTCCTGTCAAGTAGCGTACTTAATAGTAAAATATTGACTCAGTATTGTAAGGGTCCATTAGGAATCATCATTATTCATTAAGGAAGGCAACGCAGACTAAGTCTGAAGTTTCAACCAACAACCCAAATCACGCGCGTGTGACTCACTACCTCGCATCTATTTACTTATAGAAAAATTTTAAATTCTCTTACTCAATCTTTTTATTAATTTTTTAAATTATTAAATAAATTAAATAATTTTTATATTTTTAAAATATTAAATACATATATTGTATCTAAGGTGGATTCACCTTGAATGTCTTGGTTTTGGTTCTCCTCATTAACACATTGTTTAGATTAAGAGAAAAAATAAAAAAAATAAAAAAAAAATGGATAGAAGAAAAAATAGATAAAAAATGTGTTTTTTCTTCGTATTTTTAGATTAAGAGAAAATAAAAGTAAAGAAAATGAAAGTTGTGTAAAAATATGAGAGAAAACAAATTATAAACAAACAAAATTATTTATATATCCTTGTTGTTATAAGATAAAAATATTATATTTTTATTTAATCTCTTATTTTTATAAATTATATGAATAAATATTGATTATAAATTTTAATTTAATATTTTAATTTAAAATTTAATTTGAACATATTTGTTTAATGAAAAAAATTGTGATTAAGTATTTATAATTATATAATATTTTAGAATTAGTTATTTATAATTTTATAATATTTTTAAAAAATATAAATTAAAATATTTTTAAATAAATTTGACGCTCCACCCAACCGAATCCCTACTCAACCACTCTTTCCCCACCCCCAATACCATAGTGCCCCACGCCTTACTAGCCTACCCCATTCTCCACCCTTTTCCTACTCCAACGCACAATCAAGAACCACACCCTCACTATTCTCCACCCCTATGACTCTCCCTTGACCTTGCTTCTCCTCATCCGCCTCCAATCTTCAAGTAATGGCAACTTCTATTGTTTTTTTGGTCAGTCTTGGTAAAAATCTCTATTTTTATTATTCATTCTCTATCTTTCTTTGTAAACTCAAAAATATATTATCAATTTTTCTCTCTTGTTCTAAAATTATTTTTTTAACTTTTGTGTTGTTCCATGTCTCTATCTACTATCATAAGGTACCACAAAACCTTGGTTTTTACCGTCAAACAGTTCGTTTTAGGGAATAGAACAAAGTGAGTTATATATTTGAGTATCACCTCAGTGATATGTGGTAATCTTTGCAAAGGCTAACCATCTTTTTTGGTGATTGTAAGGTGTTGGTCACTCTCCTTTTGTGTGAAGAAGAAGAAGGACATAAATGTAAATTAAGCATATTTGTATCGTTTTTTGAGTTTTCTTCGCACTTTTGTGAAGAAAAAAAATTATGTGAGCCTCATGTCCTTTTTTCTTTCTTTCCTATTTTTTTTTCACAGCCAAACCAGATAAACACAAAAATTTCTTCATTTTATCTCTTCATATTTTCTTTCCTTTCATTTTCTCTTCAACCAAACAATGGGTAAGTTTCATACATAGGTATAGGTGCTTACGAGTACCTATAAGAAAAGAGAGATTCTTGTATATTTTAAAGTACTCAAATTTAATGTATTAATTTAATTATATGAAATTAAAATAATTAGTTATTAATTAATTATAATAATTATTTTATTAATTATATTACTTATTTATTAATTAATAATATAATTAATTAAATACACTCAACTTAAATAGTTAAAGTTTATATAATAAACAAAGTTCAAAAGAAGAATAAAAGAGTGTAAGTACATCTATAGAATAAGAATATAGTGAATTTGTCTCTGATTTACCATCTTATTTGTGATGCACAGATGCAACACTAATAAACAATGGTTGATTTATTAATTTAAAAAATTAAGGGTATAGATGAAAAATCAAGAAACTGATGAAAAGGTAGCCGATAATTAAACACTCCACCATATTTTTTCTCCCGCCACCATTACTACCACTATCATTCTTCCTCCCTACACCTCGTCGACCCCACCGTCACCACCTTCATTCATCCAAGTCGTGAGTTGCCCCCAAAACCTACACCAATGTTGCCCCTCTATACGTCATCCCTCGCCGCTGTCGTTGTCCCTTGTTGCTATCGTCATCTCTTGCCCCTCTCTGTGTCATCAACCACCACCAGGACCAAACACTCCAAATCAAGCCACACCTCCATCATCCGCCTCAACCCCTGCTTCACTGAATCTCGTCAACCCATATGAGCCGCCATCGTACCACCGTGATTAGACTTAAGCTACCACCCACATTAATTGTAAGTAAAATCGGGCAACCAGTAGTGATAAATGAAAATCTTAGTGCATGAATGCACCAAAATTGCAAGCTATAATCATTGGTTGGCTTAATATATGACCAGTTAGTTGACTATTATATTTATTTTGACTTTATGTGAATTTACAAGTCAATCCTTATACTGACTTTGCATGAATCTCTAGATTCCACACCAACCAAATCATCAACGATGGCTTCTTCATTGCTATCAGATCTGACCTCACAAGCCTCATCATGCACTCCAATCAGCTTGCCCTTAATAACCAGTTCTTCTACACTTATGTTGTCGTCGACAGCTGGCTCCAAACTATAAGTTCAACTGTCGCTCGCCGCTCCTCTCTAACGAGCGCTTAGCTTTCACGGAGCGCCACTTTGTCCTCCAACTTGTCTCCTAGTTCTTCCTTTGATGCTGTTGCGAAAGAGGGAGCTGCCATAGTCACCAGTGGCACAGCGGCTGCGGCCGGAGGCATTGAATGCAAAAAAATCAAAGATTAGGGGTGGGGTGAGGGTGGTCATGGTGGTGGTGGGGGTGGTTGCTCGACGGTAAACAATGCCAGCAACATTCTTGCCAGCATGGTGATTGCTGATGGAGACCAAGGAAGCTCAAGTGGCAGCCCAACGGGCCCAATTCCCAAAGATGCGCTGCGAGGGTTTGGAGGCCCAATGACAAGGTCAAGAGCTAAGAAGGCTAAGGAGAATTTGGACAAAGAAGTCAACCACTTTATCTCACTCAAGCTCATTCCAGAAGAGGGAGTACTCAAGATGGCCAAGTGATCCAAGTTGATGAAGGGCCCAATGTGGGGACATGAATTCTTCTTAGCCAAATTTATTTAATTATGTATTTGAACCTTTTAATTTTCTCAATTTTGGTTCTTATTTTCTTTTTTTGAGATAATTTTGTAATAAGGGCATATTGTTTGTGTTTAATTTACGCATAGTAGAATTAAGGATAGGTGCTGCCTTCTAATTAGGCTTGGGCCACATTTGCGTTAGGGTTATGATTAAAAATGTGCTAGCTTGCAGCCTCCTTTAGTTAGACCTAGCTGCATACCTAATGCTTTTAAATAGGCTTGTGTTTATTACATTTGACATTTTTGAATTTGAGAATATTATTGCACTCATTTATGAGTTTTGAGTGCTTAGTTCTCTTAGGGTTCTTGGAAGAACCATCTTGATTCTTATCAAAGGTTTCCTTACCTTTGTGGCGAATCTTCGCTTGACTTATCACTCTCCAAGAGTGTGGCGTCTTCTTCCTTCCATTCCTTATCTTTTTTTCATCTTTTCTACTTTTACTAATCACAATACTGTTCATGGCACTGTTTATGTTACTATTCACCCTTCATCGTTTAATTCTTTAAAATATGAAATCAACTCAAGGACGATCCGTAAAAATAATATGCATCCAACTTAGATAATATCAATTGTTCAAACGCATCTCTTTCTTTCTTACTCACATGTTTCTAGTGATGTTGTTGCTAGTGATGGAGGCGTGGTCCTTCCTTTCTTTGATTATTTTAGCGATTTTTCTTCTCTAAGCTTCAATTTTGTCAATCTATGCTAATGCATTGATCTTAAGCTTTGGTTCTTTCCACATATCTATGGTGCAGTAAGCGTGAATTTGGTATGGTGGTTACCGGTATTTTGACTAGCAATAAGCCCTGGCAATGGTGGTTTTGTATTATGTGGTGTTGTTGTTGCTTCTTGTTTTATTGCTTGCATTTTGCATCTAATTTGGTTGTAACTCTGATTTACAAGGCAAAAATTGCACACCAAATGTTTGATTGAAAGTCTCATTTGATGGAGCATCAATTTTTTCAATTGCCTTTTTCTTAAGATAATTTTTAACTTTTTCTATAAAAATATTTTTCATAGGGGGATTGACTTGACATTTTAATTGGTTTACACAACCTCTTTACCCGTTTCGACCATTTCTAATCTTAATTGTCCAATTTTTATATTATTAAATCTACGGCTACTTATCTATGGTACATTGATGCATCATAAAGTTGATGATGCATTATAGACGAATCTTAGTTAGTATTTTGTTAGTTCTAAATGGGTGACTAAGATAAGTGATGATAGAGTTGTTAAAATAAATTGAATTGCTTCAAGTTGAGTCAAATCCAATTTTGTATGTTTGGAGTTTGCATTTTATTAGTTTAGTTCGAATTTATATGAGATGTTGGCTTGGCAACCCACCAACATGCTAACTATTTTTTTTATTTGTAAAATATAGTAAATTTAATACTTAAAAATTTGAATTGGATAAGAAGTAAAAAATTTGGAGAATTTAGTTTTAAGTCAATGGCAAATATATTAGGGAGTTAGTTGAATTACCAACAAGGCTTCAATTATTCAAACAAAAAAAGTTTGGATCTCAAGCTAGCGGGTTAGGCCAGCCAAAGCCAAGCCAAACCAATTTCTAGTCATCTAAATCAAGTCATGCTAAGTTGAACTTGAATTTTGTTAACTGAGCTCACGTATTTTATCAAGTTATTCAAACTCAGCCTATTTCAAAGACTCTTGTGATAATTTTGATTTATGATTGGAAATAACCAATTATAAGGCTTTTATCATATTAGGCCCAATATCCATAAAGAGTGGGTCAAGATAGTAAACAATTTCGACCAGTTCGCGAGTTTAAATTTTAGAAAAGTAATTCCTATAAAGAAATTGTATAACTCTTGTACTCCCGTAATCAAATAAAATTTGTTCCTATTAACAATTCAAATGATTAAACTTGTAAAAATATCTCTTAGTCTTGAATGATGACAGGCCTTATAGACTTTAAAAATTTAATTATTACAATTGATTTCACTTGCCGTCAACTTTTAAAATTTGAATATGTGGCAAGTGGATTTGATGTTATGCTTTAAACCTCAAATACTTGATTGTATCTAAAAAAAAAAAAAGTTCAATACTGATTTAGGAAATATAATTTCGAACTTTCAAATTTAAATGAAAAAAAATTAGAAAATTATATAATTTTATATGAAAAAGTATTACGCATTTTTATAATAAAATATTTGCATCTCATATATATTTTATATTATTTTTTGAGTAAAACAGTATAACAGTATAATTAAACACTTGTTTAATTTAGGCACTTTCATAATTTATATTTGGTTGAATATAAAAAAAAATTAAGCCATTCGATTTATCTCGAGTTGATTTTATTTATTCTTTATTAAATGTAAAAAAAATCATATAATAAATTTTAATTCATTAATAAAAATTATCGCATAGACATCACATATTTAAAAAAAAAACAACAAGAAACACTTTCATTAGGAAATAATAGTTGAACAAGGCACAATATTTTTATTAAAAAAATAACCTATTGAAAGGGACGAGACATTGAACATGATACTTATGGTAGAATACTGTTACACCAACTTATAAACATATCATCATATAGTTATAGAGTTTCTATTATTTAATTATAAGGATAATATTTTTTACATTTAAAATATGTATATTATATTTATATTATAAATTTATGTAAAAGAAATATTAAATTAAATAGTATATAATTATAGTATTTCTATGAAATATAAAATAGATTTGTGAGTAAATTAAAAAAAAATTAAAATATTTTTGATAGACAAATAACGCTGCAGTAATTATAATAAGTTTTATCTTTTTTTTTTTTTTTACATATATACTCTCTTTCTACTGCTTATATTTAATGTGAGTAATATGCACCCACAAAATGCATAGCGAGCATTTTCACTTTATGTGTTACACATTTTCCTTTGACTCTGATCTTTTTTATCTGGATTATCCCATCGTTTTCCTTCCTATTCTTATTCAATGTTATGCCATTACAATAGGACGGTTAGGAGATGAACCAAACAAGGAACATTAATTGGGCGAGTGTCCTTTCTTCCCTACGAGTGGGAGTGGGCAGGGAGGGACTCCCCCAGAGAGAATCGCATAATTGTAGAGACGCAGTAATGGTGACGTTACCTCACTTATCTCCATGACATCATCATCGCTTCTCACAACAACATCCTCCAAAGTCCAATCCAACGCTCCAAATACTGCTTGACCGTCAATTCACGTAACATTAGTGTTTGTTTGAATAACTGAATTAAAATTAAAATATAAAATTTTAATTTTAATTTTAATTATTTTAGAATTAGAATTAATTTAGAATGTTAAATTTTATGTTTAAAGTTATTAAAATTTAAGATAAAAAATTATAATTTTAAATTTAATTATAATTTTATTGTTTAAAGATATGATTTAAAATATTAAAAAATTATTTATAAAATTAAAATTAATAAAAATATTCATTTAATAATAATTTTATAATATAATAATCATATGTTTTTCATAAAGACATTTTTCATGAATTTTTTGTTAGAAAAAATAAATTGTTATTATTATAATTTTTATATTGATATAAAAATAATTTTTTATATAAATATAGAATCTCAATAAATATGATTGTTTATAAATAAATATATAAAGAGAAAATTTAATTTGTAAGTTATAAAATTGATAATTCTTAATGTATATGTTAAGAATTGATAGAGACTTAACTTAATTATTTTTCAATTCTATATAATTGATTTATGGAATTCTAATTCCAATTCTAAATGGCATTTCGAACATAAAAATTAAAATTAAAAGGTCCAATTCTAATTTCAAACTTTAATTTCATACTCAATTCAAGGAGCCAAACAGACATTTAGTTTATTGTAGCTATATATACTTAAGATTTAAGTTTGATGAATTATTTAGTGTACACTATCATTTAATTCAAATTTTTAAATTATTAAAAAAATTTAATTAGAGTTTAATTTTAATACACCACAATAACAACAACAATTAAGTCTTTTTTCACTAGATGAGATCAACTACATAGATCAAATGACGTCATTATGTCCTATCATAAACTAATTCTTTAAAAATGTCATTTAAATATAAATTTTTTTAATCGTTTTACTTATAATCTTTTTTGGTTTCCTTCTACATCTAGTTATTAAGTCATCTTTCACTTGATCTAATCTTCTTACAAGAGTTTCTACGAGTCTTCTTCTTATATGTCTAAATCATCTAAGGCGAGATTCTCTCATCTTTTTTACAATAGGTACTTGTTTACTACAAAATTTTGTCAATTGTTCGATAATTCGATTCCAAATCTCAATTCGGGGAAGAGAATTACTTCCTCTATGGATTCTTTAATAATTAGCTAACTCATATCATAAATATAAAAAATGAAGAGTAATCAAACAAGTGCAAATAAAGAAATCAAAGTAAAATCAAAATGAAAGCAATAAATGAAAGTAATGTAATCGAAATTGACAAGTAAATAAATAAAAAACATGCAAAGAACTGAGAATTATACTTGCAAAAAGATAAACTTGATTGAAAAGTAATTAAAAGCAAGTAAATGAAATCATGTAAAGAAAACAGTAAAGATCTTAAAATGAAATAAAAGAGAATAAACTTAACTGAATTAAAGAGAATGAAAAAAAAATAAAAGAAAGCAAACTTGACTAAATTGAAAATGATGGTTGAAAACTTGCAGTATACTCGTTGAATCATCTTATGTGTGTGGGATGTATATGGATTTTACAAGTTTCAATATTTATTACATTGTACAAACTAATATTTATATGCAAAGATCCTGTAACCACCAATAACTACTCATGATAGACAAAGATCCTGTAACCACCAATAACTACTCATGATAGAGAAAGATCCTAACTACTTGTAACAACCAGTAACTATTGTTGATAACTTCCTTTGTCTTCAAATCTTCAATGGTATAATAAGCACTTCCAACAACTACTCTCTTGAATAAGTTCTCATTATTCAAAGTTTTTTACAAAATGTCAAAATATATTTTTCGATACTAACACAAGCCTCCCAAAATTTTTCTTTTGAATGAATAGGAAAAAAATAAATACTAAAATGATGTCCTTATTTTGACAAGAATCAATCCAATATCAACATTGGATTTTTAATTCATAGAATTTGAATTTTTTTAACACTTCACATATTGACGTTTGAGCATTAAATTGAAAAGCTTGTCACATTGGTCACATGAATGATAGAAATGTCATTAAATTTTTTTGACCAAATTATTATGTCAACAGGAACCATGGCTGCACAGCTTGACAATCAATTTATTTTTATTTTTTTGTTCAAATTGTAAATATGGCAAATCATAGACTTATGTATCAAGAGTGTTTTCTCACACTTCACAGTAACATTATGACCGTCAAAGCATGTGTGACTATATAGCCATAGCCATGAAATTTGGAATAAAGTTTTGACCATCTTGTCATTTTCAATTTATTTATTTTTATTTCCACATTATAAGAATTCAAATAATTGAATGGTCAATTGAAACCATAGGCTAAAATGTCGAAGGCTTCATGTCAACACGTTTTGGTGCAGTTTTGGTCACGAAGAAATGACTATATAGTATATAACCATGAATATTGTTGCACAGATTTCTTTTTTTTTTTAGAAGCACTTACTGAACATGCCAAAACTAATAAAAAACTTTCGAATAATTCGAACACTTATACTTCTGTCTTCAAATCGAAGTATTATTTTTCAGCAATCTTCTGAAGTCCATGAAATTTGGCACTTTCAACCCACTTTACCTTTTTTTAAAAAAAATTATTTGGACAATCAAGTATAAAGTTTGCCAGCAATTGAAGAATTAAAAATAAAGGCAACAAATATATACCTTTATAATCAGTTTTAGTATCGATTTGTAAACTATTTTTAATTTTATGCTTTGTTATATGAGCAACTTATCAAAGCATGAACTCATAAAGTAATTGTGATGCACATTACCCTTACTGAGTCCCACTGGATGTGCTAATTTGTTTACTAAAAATTTTGTTAATTGTTTGATAATTTGATTCTAGACCTCAATTCAGAGAAGATAATAACTTCTTCTATGCATTCTTCAATAATTAAGTAACTCGGATCATAAATATAAATAATGAAAAGTAAAGAAATCAAAGTAAAATAAAAATGAAAGTAATAAATGAAAGTAATGTAATTGAAATTGATAAGTAAATAAATGAAAGCATGTAAAGAATTGAGAATTAAACTTGCAAAAAGATAAACTTGATTGAAAGTAATTAAAAGTAAGTAAATGAAAGTATGTAAAGAAAATAATAAAGATCTTAAAATAAATAAAAGATAATAAACTTAACTGAATTGAAGAGAATGAAAAAAAATAAATGAAAACAAATTTGACTGAATTGAAAATAGTAGTTGAAAACTTGCAGTATGTTCGTTGAATTATCTTATGTGTGTGGGATGTATAGGAATTTTATAAGTTCTAACATTTATTACATTATACAAATTAATATTTATAGACAAAGATCCTAACTACTTGTAACTATCAATAACTACTTATGGTAAATAAAGATCTTAACTACTTGTAACCACAAATAACTACTATTGATAACTTCATTTGTCTTCAAATCTTCAATGGTACAATAAGCATTTCCAACAATTACTCCCTTTAATAAGTTCTCATTATTCAAAGTTTTCAACAAAATGTCGAAATGTATTTTTCGATACTAATAGTACTACATTTATTTTTTCTCTAATGCATTTATTTTTAATCTTATCTTATCTTGTATGGTTATATATTTAGCACAACATTCTCATCTCAAATACACTAATCTTATGTTCTTACTGATTTTTTACATTATTAATTAATTATATATTACTATGTATAATTATTCTAAAAATTAAATAATTTTAATAACATAACAATACATGATTAATTAATTAATTATATAAAAATTTTTTAATACTAATAATATAGATTAATTAAATTCATTTAATTATCACAAACATTATTAATAAAGTCTAACATTAGGGGGATTTTATCATAATATAGTTTAGTTTTTATCGTTTTACTTTTTCTCTTAGGTTATGTATCAAAATAAACTTGTTTTAAAATATATTCAAAAATCGTCAGGAGTGATGATGACTTTTGACTTGTATATTTATTTATATTTTTTGTTAAGTAATTTAAAAATTATCATGACAAATGACAATTTTTAAACATTATATTTTAAAAAAATACATTTTATTCACAAAAGTCACAATTCATGAAAGTAATATTTATGCATGTAATATCATTTTGTTTTTTTATTTATTTATTACATGCATAAAAGTCACCTGATGACGGCTTTTATGAAGAAAATATATATTTTTAAAATATAATATTTTTAAATTATTATTATTTATGACGATTTCTAAATTATTTATTTAAAAAAATATACAAATAAAAAATTATCATTACTCATAATAATTTTTAAACATATTGTAAAACAAACTTATTTTAATATATAATTAAAAATAAAATACAATAATAATAAAAAGAACAGCTATATTCTGATAAAAAAGCCACATTATGCACCAAAAGAAAAAGTCTAACATTATTAATAAAAAATGACAAAAACTTGGAACTCACAACTTAAATGGAGGTTTTTAAAATTGGAGAGTGTGACGACTTCGGGTTAAAGTGTGATGACTTTTGGACGTTCAATTCTTCGTCACATCAATTATCGATGGCTACATTGAAAGTCGAAGTCGATCTCGAACCTAAATTTACTGTACGTTCAATATATAAAAAGTATTTTTTATTTGTAATGTATAAAAAGTTAATTTATGGTATGATATACTTAGACATATAATTTACATAATACATCTAAATTTTAACTTATTATTTAATCATATAATGCTCCATTAAAATTCATAAATAGATGATAGTAATAAAAGGTTTTATATGCACACTATAACCAAATTAAATATTTTTGTGAATAAAAAAAAATTTATGCTAATTTCTTAGTGTTGATGTATGGCCCACCTTTAATCAAAACTGATTACATGGTTGGTTTCAATTATTTTGAGAGAAATAATTATTTTAAATTTTTATTATTATAAATTATTTTAAATATAAAATAAACTAATGTAAATAAGGGGATTGATTCTGTAGGTGTAAATTTTTTTTAACTTATACTTATTTTCAACGTTAGATCTACTTTCATCTAATAATTGAAATTATTTTATTAAAACATAAAAATAGATCTAACGATTAAAAATAAGTGTAAATTTTGTAAGTAAAAAAAAAATTTATCTTGATATAAATTAATATTCCTCAATCTAAACATATATTGAGAAAGTAAACTAATTGAAATTAACTAATTTAAAGTGAGAAGGTTCAGTTTATTGACTTCAACAATTAATGAAAAAAATGAAGAAAGTGAATTTTAATAAATCCATAATGAGTTTTGTTAACCATGCTCTAAGTATACTAGTTAATGAATATTTGATGCCCTATATTAAATGATTTTACTCACTTCTACTAATTTTTTTTTGTATTTTTAATATAATAAATACTTTATTTTTTATTTAATAATTTCTACTTTTCTTTTTAAAATCAGTGCTACTATAATACTAAAAATATATATTAAAATATATTACTTTTATTAATTTAACACAAATTTTTTTATGAGTTTAATATTGATTCATGATTAATTTAAAATTTTTTACACTATCATTTAATCATATATTATTACACATTTTATTATTAAAAATAATATAAAAGAATTTTAAATTTTTTCAATGATCTACTAATACATTATTAAATAAATAATATTATATAAACATATTTATACATAAATTATTTTATATTTACATAATTTTTATTATTTAATTACAACTAATCATTCCACCTCCTATGTATAGTATAATAATAATTGTACTACGTACTCAAGACTTGAGCGAGCGTATGTGGACACATAAATATCAGTGCACGGAGCTTTATCCATATTAAATAATAGTATACTGACTAAAGATGTTAAAATTTAATTTAAATCGAAAACCAAACAAAATATTAAACAAAAAATAAAAATTTAATTGAAATCAAATAAATTTATTTTTTTAATTAAGATTTTGAAAACCAATTTAATCGAATTAGATTTCAAATTTAATTTTTAAAACTAACACAATTCAATCTAAATTAATTAATATTATATAATATATTTATTTATTATAAAATGTATATTTTTACTTATAATAATTTTAATTTTTTATACTCATCTTATTTTATATTATCAAATATTATTTTAGACATATAAAATATTTTTTTTCTTTTTTAATAAATTAAATTATTTTTAATTCACAAGATTTTTTGTTTTAAAAAATTTTAGGTCAAAAATTAATTAAACTTATTTAATTTAAACTAATTTAAATTGAATTGAATTAATTCAATTTTTAAAATATAACAAATTCAATTTCATCTAAATTAATATAAATAATATTATTTAAATTAATTAACTTTTTAACTCAGAATTAATTCAAATCAAATTACAAAATACTCTTAATACTATCTACCAATATGTCATTTTTCTTTTTCTAAACATTACCTACGAAACGAATTTTGCATCGAGGATGATATTTATATAAAACAATCCTTAAGATAGAAATTTTAGAATTTGAAATATTGACAAGTAAGTTTATTCACCTAAGTTACAATTCACTTACATAATATTTTTAAATGAGCATAAATATAACACATTATATTTAAATATATTCATAAAAAATTTAAAAAAAAATTTTTTTTATTAAATTTATTCATCATAAAAAATTATTTTTTTTTTTTTTTTATAAATATATCTAAATATAATATATTATATTTACACTTACTCACTAATATCTCTACCAACCAGTGTGATGAGATATCAACAACCAATATATCATTATAAGAAAAAAAAAATTATACTGATAATTGAATTGATGAAATTTAGACTTTTTTTATACGTGTACCAAAAAATATAGTTTTATATTCCTTCACCGTCTTCCCACGTTAGGCACAGATGTAAAGACAAATTGCAAATACCCAAAACATAAATCACAGCAATTTCCCTCTGTATATATATTTTGGAGAGTATTATAATAAAAAATTCTGCACAAACAGGTCAATTCATCTCCATACCATATATATTCGGTATTCCATTCCTTACTGATCTCTCTTCTGGGATCTGATTCATCATTTTCTCATCTGTTATGGAAGTGGAGAAGAACAAGAACAAGAACAAGAGGGTCATCAGAGACGAGGTGGTGAAGGAAAAGGAGGAGAGTGAGAGTGAGAGATTGAAGAAGTTGAAGGGAGAAGAAGAAGCTGCTGCCGGTACTGGTAGTAGTGGGGTGCCCACGGAGGAGGAGGTGGAGGAGTTTTTCACCATACTGAGGAGGATGAAAGTGGCGGTGAAGTACTTTGACGACAAAGGAAGGGGTGGCAAGGAGTGGAGGGAGACGCTGGAGCAGGCTGATGTCATGGTCGATGACGACGAAAACATCGACGGTGAAGACCGCGAAGTTGGTAGAGTCGCTGACGATAAGATCAAGAAGGGTGGCAGGGTAGTAATAATCAATGATGATTTGGATTTAAACGCCGTGGCTCCTGAAGCCGCCGAGAGCGGTGGCGCGTAGATTTGGCTTGTTTGCTGTTGTTGCACGCCCCGCCTTTGTAACGAGTGGAACACTGAAGGTTTGGGTTTCTACGACATGTTCTTTGTTTTTTTGGAACAAGAAAAAGGATGTCTACACATCTCTCTCTTTTTTTCCTTTTTCTTTTTTCGGATTAATTAACTGTTTAGGAAATTAGGTTGTAATAATAATATAGCAGTGGTAGCTGTTGATTGGTGAACGAATCCTTTTTTTTTTTCAGCTGTTTTAATCTGAAATGAAATACAGCTTTGTTCTTCATTGCTGTCCTTTAAAATTTCTGTTTTTTTTTTTCTCTTCCGTAATACAAATTCGCATTCCCCCTTCTTTTTAAGTTTTAACTTTGTTGATTATATATATAGTGCGATAAATTTAATTTGAATGATTGAAAAAAATTTATAGAAAATCACTTGGATGGATCATGATGAAGTCATAAAATAAAAATCCGAATAATAATAGAAAGTTGTGTTTTATTATATACGAACAAAGACAAGATAGAATCTCCATGCTCCATAAATTGTAAGGGGCAGTTGTGAAGTGTTGACCGAGATCAAATATTGTAAAATTTTAGGTTAAAGAATAGTATGAAACTATGAATTATTATCATAATATGAACAGCGCCTTGCAAAGTTATATATTTTGCATCACACTTGGAATCAAATTCAATTTAGCCTCTGCGTTGATTCTCTTTCGGGCTTCATCAGCAGTAAAGTCCTGCAAGAACTTTACTTTATTGAATCGTAGTCATAGATCCATGAATAGTTTTAGATGAACGTTTCTTTGGTATAAAAAAAATATAAATTGATATGTAAAGTTATTATATTATAATTAATATTTTTTTTAAAAATATTAATATGATTCGATACAAATACAAAGATAAAATGTAATTGGGTAAAGTGAATTGTGATTTGACTTTTATAAGTTGTATTTAGGATTAGTTTAATAGCAAGAAGCTTGACGCTGGTAGAACGATAGACTAGGAGACTTAAAAAATATTAATATGATTCGATACAAATACAAAGATAAAATGTAATTGGGTAAAGTGAATTGTGATTTGACTTTTATAAGTTGTATTTAGGATTAGTTTAATAGCAAGGAGCTTGACGCTGGTAGAACGATAGACTAGGAGACAGAAGGTCTTTGTCTACCACTACATATGCCTAGTCATTTGAGTGCTTGAAGTGTAATTTAGAACTGACCATTCTTTCAGGTTTTCAACTTTCAACAACAACCCAACGCCACTTAAAATATAGTAAACCGTACTAAAGTTATATTTCTCTTATTTAAAATTAATATTTTTATCTCAAATAATTTGTAGCTCAATTGACATTAATTCATACTCATCTACTTGCACCTCTACTGTAATAAAAAAGACTATATATATCTCTTTTCTATTATTGCTATTTTTTTAAATATTGTTGTAAGAAATTATATAAGTTTTTGTAAGTTTATATATAGATTTTATAATATTAGTTTTTCTTGAAAAACTCAAATATATGAATGATACAAAATTCCAGTTAAACAAAACAGAGGAGCGATAAATTTTATTTGGGAAAGAAAATCAGAATGAAAAGTGTTATGTGCTTGAAAGCGGGTCTAAGTTAAAAGAATGAACATAAAGAAAAGAAAAAGTGAGTGAATGATGAACTCCAATTTATAGGGGTTGGGGGTTGTCTTCATGCTCGATGGGATTTGCCAGCATCAGGTTAGATCCTCTTTATTGGGAGTCGTCACGTATCAAATAGATTCCTTGAAATCAAGGTTTATGTCTTCTGTAAGAAAATTATTGTATATTTTTAAGCGTCATATAAGACTAGGTTTATATTACTCATATTTTAACATTTTAATTTTTATTAATAATGTCATCTATTATTAATTTATATATTTATTAATTTTTATTTTTAAAACATAAAAAACAATATTAAGATAATAAATATATAAATTAATAATAAATCTTATCATTAATAAATATTTAAATATTAAAATTTAAGTAATATAAATATAATTTTATATAACGCTTTGAAAATATGTAATGATTTCTCTTTTTACATAGAGTGTCCGGTGTGCTCCTCTGCTAATGGGCCAAGGTGTACTTCAAACTTACGTGGTATCGGGCCAGGGTAAGGCCCAACAAGGACCATACGGTCCAAAAACAAATGTGATTTTTTCAGTTATTCGATTTTCTAATTATTTTTTTTACCACCAAAAATTCATTCACAACATTATGATGAAGGAACAGCACATGCACAAGCCTCCAAATTAGCGGGTACTATATATCTACAGGATCATTCCGAGAAGATTGCAGTGTCAGTGTTCAGCTTCACGTGGCCAGGAGCAGAGGTTGCCATGTTGTTGGTGAGGGAATGACCACTTTATCATAGTCGTATTAATTAGACCGGCTGACTGGCCAGAAAATCCACAGCCTCTAGGTCAGTTTAGTTCATAATCACAATAGATTTTCATGTCAATTCGGTTAAATTTGTATGGATTTAGATTTTTTTTAATTTTTTTTGAAGTGGTTAATTATAAAAAATAGATTAAAAAAAATTAGTGACATCTAATTATAATATATTAAGTTTTTTATAATTTTTATGTTTATCTTTTTTTATTTAATTATTTGAAAAAAATCATGTGATCAAATCTAATTTAAATAATCATGTGACTTAGTGTATGTTTGGTTAAATCCGTAAAAATTTTGATTATTTCATAATTGATTATAATTAATTATTATATAAAATTTTTTTGTTATAATCGATTATAATCGATTTATTTTTATATTTGGATATATTAGTTAAAAAATTATTTTAAATTAATATATTTCTTTTAGTTGATATAAAAAGAATCACTTTTATGTATTAAATTATCAAAATAGGTATAAAATGATTAAAAAAGTTATTTGATTGAGAACAAAATGGTATTTACATATCAAAATGTAAAGAATAATCTATAAGATAGAATCATAAGTTTCAATCTTGACATTATAAAAATTAGGCTTAAAAATTTTTTATTTTACATTGTTGAATTTCGTATAAAAACTCCAAACATACACCTAATTTGACGGTTTAACTTAGATTTATTTTTTAAAGCTTCAAAAAAGTAATATTTAGAATTTTAACATAATATTTTAAATATTTTTTAAAAAATATATTTTATTATTAAATCACGTATTCTTATTAAGTAATATTCTTAATTTTTTAATTAATCTTATTATTTAACAAATTTAATTTTTAAAAATTGAAATTAAATAATAATTATTATTAGTTTAATTACATTATTAATATTTTTTATATAATGTATTTTTATATAAAATGTTTTTATATAATAATTTTTAAAAAATATATTATTTATCTAATTTTTTTATTCAACTACTTAACTCATCATCCAACCACTAACATGTTAATTCAACTTTCTCACCAAGTTAACTTCTAATTTAAATTATCCAACTATGGTTAGGATTACCTCCACCAGATGAGATTTTCGTAGCCTCGTGGATGTCATGCAGAAGCTGAATTACTTTAGAGATTATTATTTGTGGCTGGATGAAGTTGTTCTCAAAACACAATTAGTTCCGGGACAACCACACCTGACCCCATGCATTGATGGAGATTTCTAATTATAATATTATAAAGATTTATTTTCCTAAGTGATTGTATCACATTAATATTTTTTGGCACAATATATCACATTAATATTGTTACACATATTTACATATAATTAAAAAATTATATATTTAGGATATTATTCTTAATTTAATTTATCTGATCTGACAGCGATACTCAAAATTAAATAATTTCGAAAAAATCGAAAGTTATAGTATTATGAAACACGTGAAATATATGGACATCATGTTTTGTTACAACTAATTTTATTGAAGTTTACACTGGGGGAAAACTGTTAGATGCATGTAAACAAACTAGGAAAATGGCACTAAGAGCTTGAATTTTCAAAGCACCACCCATGTCACATGACCAATATCAATAATCAAAGGTCATATTTAGTATTGCATAAATGCAGTGGGGGTTGCTTTTGTTAGGAGGTAGTCTTGTTAATGATCAATGAATTGTTTATAGTTTAAACAGGCTGTGGCTTCATGCTATGCACGTGGCAGATAATTAAATAAGAAACCATTACATTATATAAATCCTTGGTTAATTTTTTATCTGGGTTTTCTAATTGCCTTCAGAATGTAATTGAAAATTGATGCATGTATGAAATCGAAGTCGCTTTTGCACGGTATCCCCGATTAAGAGAAGTGTCACTCGTAAAAGAATAATTTTATATCTTCTTAAAAATTATAAATAAAACTTTTTTTAAATATTAGCTCAATTTATCCTATAATTTAGCCCTTACAATATCAGTATATTACAGGGTTAATGCTTAGTGAGAGATAAAACAAAATAAAAAAATTAAATTATTAAAGTAATAAATAATACAATAATCTCATTATTCGTCTAACCAAAATATATTTAATTTTATCTAACACACTAATAAAATCATTATGTATGTCTAAAAATACTACAATCATATATAATATAATTTGATATCTCTTTTATATTAATATATAATATAAATACATATACGTATTCTAATATAGATAAAACATTTTACATATTACAATGCATTTTTATGTTATAACTTTGAATCACGTTTGAAATATTTTAAACAGAATGTAATTTTGTATTGTCTATACTATTGTTTATTAAAATTTAAAAGAAAAAACTATCATCTTTTTCTAATTATATATTGAAAAATTGTTAACACGACATCTCATCTCACTTGTTTATATTTTTTATAAAAATATTTTATGTCTGTAGAATATCACATACAGTATTTATACTTATGAGTTACATTATATCTTCTTACAAGTTTCTCTTAATATAAAATGAAAAAAATATTAAATAAAAAAGTAAATGCATCTAATATCTTAGAAATATAAAAAAATATTCAATATTTTCTTCATTTAATAATTAGAAAGATTAATATGATAATTGAGTATGAGGATTTAGAATTATTCTTATACCATATATTAACGCGAGAGAGATATCAAATCATGATGTATGTAACTGTAGTATTCTCGTGACATACAAAATAATTTTGTGAATGAGTTAGGTAAAATTAGACATATTTTTGTTAAACGAATAATGAGACTGGTTTTTCTATCAATTATATATTTAGGGTGTACTTAATTAAGCAAATGAAAAGTAAAAGATAAGTGAAAAGTAGAGTGAGATAGAAAGATTTTGATTTTTACTTGTAAATACTCGGTGAAGTGAGATGAATTATGGTTGAATCACTAGCAAATCATAAAAAATAATGTTTTTAAAATAGGTTGAACCGTTGAATCGGTAAAGTAAGTCGTTTATGATTCAATTTGTTTAACTGGTGGTTAAACAATTAATATAATAGTCATATAAGTTTTTTTTAAAAAAATAATTTTAAATTTTAAATTAAAAATTAGGCGGTTGATAACTTCACAAAGTGTAGTTATTTATGCCTCATTTCTGTATTTCTCAGATTGCTAAAGTCCTTGTTATGATACATATTGGGATAGTTTTATGGTTATATTTGATAAATCCAATATTGAGATTGATCCAGTATGATATTGAGCAAGTTGAACGTATTGTGTAAAGGATTAAGTAGACTTTGTATTTGCTAATACTTTGGTAATTTCTCTATTGCAGGAAGAGCTGCAAAAGAGTAGATTGGTGGAAGTTTTGGACCAACACAGATGAGAAAGCCCAAAAGGAACCCAAAGGAGGAAAAAACAGCAGAAAATTGAGTTTGCTGCAGAATTCTGCAGCCAAACTTATCATGTCGCGGCGCTGAGGAGCGTACGCCGCGGCATGAGAATCCCCTGCATCACAAGTTAGGGGCCACGAAGAACTAAACGCCACGGCGCAAGTAAAACAATGTCGCGGCGTGTGTGACCTAATTTGATACGCGCCGCAGCGTGGAATGTGAATGTCGCGGCGTGTCTCTGTTTTTGCTGAGTCTATAAATAGATTTTAACATATTTTTAGAATAGAGTTTAGAGAGCTTCGTAGGTTTTAGAGAAACTGCGGCCTGTACTTTATTTCTGGGCTGATTGGAGGCCTAGGGAGGTTAGGTTGGATGTCATCTTCCTTAGGGAAGGAGATTCAAGCTTCAAGGACCACATCCATGGATTCCTTCCTCTTCTCCTTTTGTTTCTCTTCTATTTCCTATCTTTTGAGCATGATTTTTGTCTATAATTCGTGTTCAATGGATTGGTAGCTGTATTTAGGAAATACTTTGGATTTTTATATGATTATTGATGTTTATGTTATCTTTTGAGTATCTATTGATATTTAGCTTTGTTCTTATATGCCTATGCTTAATGCTTGCTTCTGTTTGATTAACAATTGCATGATCTTAATTGATGCAAATGAACTAGACATAGGGATTTGTGAAGATGGACATGGTATGGTTGGTTGATGCATGTTCGACGAGTTCAATTAACTTGGATGAGTTGATTCGTTAACTAGATAGAAATATACCTTTTAGCCATGTATTAGCGTGTGTTTGAGAATAGATCGTTCATTAGTGGAGTTTATACTAGTCCTCATGCAACCATAAGAACCATAGTGGATTAGGTAAATGACATCAGGGTTAATCGACCTAGACATAGGCTTTTGACTAAATCAGATTCTCAAGCTAAACTAACTCATCATTTATGTTATTTATAAGGATTACATATCATTAGTATGAAATAGGAGGTGAAGAAGGATTCCCTAGATCTCTAAAGCCGTATCTTTATTACTTTTGTAGTTTAGATTTAGATTATTTATGTTTTACTTATTTTATATATCCTTGGATAGAATTTAGCTAAGCTATTGGTTGCTACTTAGTAATTGAAACCATATATCCTCGTGAGAACTAACTTTTACTTCGTATCTGTATTACTTGAACGACCCGTGCACTTGCCGTACACAAATGGTTTAACAAGTTTTTGGCGCTGTTGCCGGGGATAATGGTGTATTTCCAAAGAGTTTAACCTTACTCCTTAGCAATTGTTGGAGGATAATGGTTTAATTACATATTACTAATATCAACAATGAGTTTGGTTAGTTCTAATTCAAGTTATAAATAATCTATGTTAATTTCAGTCTTCATTCTTTGTAATTTTAGGAACAATAATTGGAGGATGAACCTAATCATTCAAGGCCTTTGAGAGAGGTCGAGAACCCCCAATGGAGAACCTCCCTTCAGGCGAAGGAAGACCTACCATCCAATCCATCAATTTTAGGATCAAACTGGCCATAATTGAAAGAGTTGGCGGGTTTGCCTTGCGAAAGTCCTGCCGAGACTATAACTCAGACCCTGGTTGGGATAGAACCCAAGTTTTATCGTTTTTGTAAATTAGTATGTATTTAGTAAGTTTTAATTCTTAAATAGGTTAGTATGTTTGATTTTGTGTTTTTGTTAGGTTAGTATGTTTGATTTTGTAGTTTAGTTAGTTTCAATTCTTGTATATATTAGTATGTTTGATTGTTTTGATTTTTAGTTAGTTTATATGTTTTTGTTTTGTTATTAGTCATATATAGGTTAAATATGTTGACTTTGTAGTTTTTATATTTTTAGTTGTACATTTTGTAAAATACCTTTTTGGACAAGTTTTACTGCTGCTAGAGGCCACTTTGAGTTAATTCCAGTAGCAAAACTGTGTAAGTTGCTAAATTTAGCAATCTGACTTCTCACGCCGCGGCGTTGGCATGTTTTACGCTGCGGCGCCAATGAGTTTTTTCTGCAGAATTCTGCAGACGAGTTATTGTGCCGCGGCGTAGATGCTGTGCGCCGCGACGTGATGCTCTGTTTTGTGTATATTTTGTTTATATTCAATTTTTCTTGTTCATATTTCATTCTTTTGTCAATATTATTGTTTTTATTATTCAGCTCTCTAATATTTTTTTTTATGTTTATAGACTCAAGTACTATGGAAAGTGAGGACTTTGTCTCACTTAAGTTTGGGGGAGTGTCATTACATGCTTTGGATTACTATGGTGTATTATGTAATGCATGTGATGATATTTTCTTGATGCAGTTGTGACAGCCACAAAGTTTTAATGAGTTTCTATTTGATTTGGTTATTACTGATGGGGTTAAAAAGAAGTTTCAATCTTTACTCTTATGTGAATGATGTGTGCATGTTATATTGAACAGTTTCATTTAGTTGAATGCATGCTTTGTTGCAAAAGACTGCTGGTGTTGTTTTGGTTGTTCATGATATGAAAGGTTGCTATTTGCCCCCTTATGAGTGAAACCTTATGTGATTCTGAAGCATGTGAAACAGTTCAGTTGTTTTTATGTATGATTTACATTCCACTTAGATGCAAGTATAACTTTGAGTATGATAAGAGTGCATGTCTAGAGAAAGTTTATGGATGTACATGTAAAGTTTCGATTATCCTAGAAGTTGTTTTTAAACTCTCTTGAGACGAAATCCTAAATTATGCATGACTAATGTAACACCCCTTTGGAGATGCCACACATATAAAGAAAAATAAAAATAAATAAATAAAATCTACCCAAGTTGTAAAATATTCGTTAAATAATAATATGGGTCATAAAGTAATTCCTGTTAAACAGATTATAAAAAAATAAAATCTTGCGGAAAACATAAACTAAGCAGAACAACACTTCTCATAATATACATATGTTCCAAGTTATAAGTTATACAAATAATTTACAACTACAATTACAAATATTTAAAACGAAACAGTAAATAAAACAGTAAAAGAGTCAATATATACATCCATACGCAGATGCGCCAAAAAAAAATATCATGCATATTTAATCCTCTGAATGATCACTCTCAACATGAAAATGATCATTAGGAGACAAATATCCAGGATGTCTCGACTCTCGGCGATAACGAGATCGCGCAGTCGATACGATACTAATCTCACTAGGCTCCGTGGTCATACCACCAAAATATCGCCTAAGAGATAAGGGTAACTCTAAATGTAAAAATACAGTAGTAGTCATAACCGGCTCTCCATCAAACTGTTGACGTAGGGTCACTGTCAGCCGTCCTACATACGTCACAAAGTCTCGGTCTCCTCGCAGATGCCAAGCTAGCGATCCTCCATG
The DNA here is from genome assembly GCA_029884605.1 of Ormosia emarginata. Lineage (NCBI taxonomy): Eukaryota > Viridiplantae > Streptophyta > Magnoliopsida > Fabales > Fabaceae > Ormosia > Ormosia emarginata. Next base: position 11,472,867 of record JAQQTP010000072.1, on the reverse strand, counting down.
AAACTCCAGCTGTACAAATCCTAAAAATCCAGGTACCGCCATACCAACACTAATCAATCCAATGGGTATGGATGATCAGATGGTTCTTGATCGTCAAATTGGTCGTCGGCTCGCTGATCTTCCTCCTCCTCGGGGTACAGAACCTCAAGAGGCTGTTCCTCTTCTTCTTCCTCAAACTCTTTACCGTGTAAAATAAATATACAGGAAGCATACACAATACAGAAAAGAGGTAAGACAATCTAAAATCACCATAAACATGACCAATAAGAAGACGACAACCAACAGTTATACAATTCATGCAATATGAAAAGCTATAACAGAAATCAGTAATAGAGTAAAGAAAAAGATTTAATTATCATAACGACACATAATATCACGGATAAAATAAAACATCACGAGATAAAATAATAGAAACGATAAATAATCCTCATAATACTAAGCGATAAAATAGACGGATAAGATAAAATAAAGTTCCGGATATACTCATAAGAAATATGACACGTTCCTACTCCATGGAGCTAAACAACACGATACCACGATATCGGAGGAATGACTCGCAAAATCTATTAGTACCACGGCCTGCCCACCAACTATTCCGCGGTACGTTGCGTTGCGTCTATAGCTCCACATCACTGGGAATTTACCATCCAGGCGTGGGGTAGTTCATTGTCTCACGTCGTGACACTACGGGCAAATGTACTACTAGACTTCACAAATCTCGATTAAATATAGTGCGTGTCGAGTCCATTAGTGTCTTGCTCGGTTACCACGGCCACGGCGGAGCGGCCACCGACCATTCATATATGGAATTCCGTACACTAAAGTCTCCAAGTTCATTAGAACAATGAACCACACTACATTTATCGCATCGACAACACGATGTGATTCACCTCGTCAACCAAAATTTACCAAAAATTGGCAAATTACCAAAATACCCTCATGGTATAAAGATAGAAAGCCTGTACGGGTTCACATTTTCCCGACAACGAAAAAAATCCTCAAAAGCCTGTACGGGTTCACATTTTCCCGACAGCATAAAAATACAGAAAATTCCAGAAAATACTGTTTCGGTCAATCGCGTAGAAATTTTATAGCGTTTTCGAAATCTCGTCGTTTTTATAAACGTTTTGAAATCGCGTAAAGATATTTTTCTGTTTTCAAAATCGCGTAAGATTTTTAATACGTTTTCTCAATCGCGTAAGATTTTTAAATCATTTTCTTGACCGAATTCATTAAAAATTACTGTTTAAATAAACAGAAATAATAAATAATACTTTTAAGCTACGTATAATATTTTCTATACCGTATACTGTCTTTTGGATATCTTTCCTATCTTATTTGTCTGTTTTTACTAAAAATTGACAGTATTTTGTTTAGAAAATTATATTAATGGTTTCCTAATTTTACCGTAAAAATTCTGTTTATTAAATTTTTAAACCATATAATTAATCCTTTTGAAAACTACTATCATGCTTCAAAATACAGCATGAGCTATATGTTAGAAATTTTTGAAAGTTACTGTATTTTATTTCTAATAACAAAATCATTAGTTCTAAGTTATCAAACTTATTTCTAATTGATTCTTTTCCTTAAAACTCATTTTAGAAAAATTCTTTTTAACCCATATTGCATTCTTATACTTAGAAAAAGTTTGGATTAAATTTTAGAAACCATAGACACTTGGTTTGGCATGTTGGCCTAATTTCCTAAATACTTTGAAATTGATTTCTAAATTATTTCTCATGTTCTACATATATGTCAAACTTATTGTATTGTCTAAATCCATTTAATCATTGTTTTAGAAAATGGTTTTTGAAATCAACACATTCATTTTAGGCATGTTGGCCGAATATACTAAGTCTTACCATTTGATTTCTAAATTCATTTTCTTTGATCAAATCAACTTGAAACCTTCTTAATTCTCCTAGGTTAATTAAATTACCTTGTAAGAAAATTTAGAGAACATTTTGGTTCTCCATTTGGTTAGTGGTCGTGAGCCTCATGGAGTGCTCTTTGGAACACACATGCATTTCCTTAACATGTTATTCACATCCTATACATTATCATGCAATTCTATACTTTATCATGCAATTCTAACACATGCAATATTATCAAAGCTTGTAGACATGCAACTTAAAGCTTGTAGACATGCAAACTATTACAAACCACAAATAGGAAAGCTACTAACAATTACACAACCACATCAAATAAGCTACTAACAAACACAAACATGAATCCTTATGGATTCTACAATCACAAAATCAAACTCCATCTTCTTACCACCACCCATAGGTGATAAGATTTGTCTTCCTCTTACCTTAAATGAAGACAAATGGTTTTCTTTCACTCCTTCTAGGTCACGGTTTTCTCCTTCAAAATACCTAGCAAATTTAAACAAAAACTACAAGTTACTAACCATTAAAAGAGAACCTAAACCATGGATAAATCATGGCTTAGAACTTTGAAAAAGGATTTAGAGAAGAAAAACAAGAGATTTCACCTCCTTGGTACAAACTTCCAAGTAGGTTTTCAAGCTTCAAATGCAAGAATTTGCAAGAACTCTCAACTAGAGATATTCTTAGGATGGTGTTTAGGTTTAGAAAACTTGGTTGGATAGAATTTTAGGTGGTTGGATGGTAGAGTATGAAGCTTGGCCGAATGGTGAAGAAAGAAAGCAACAATGGTGGCTAGGGTTTTTGGATGAGAGAGAAGAGAGAAAATTTGCATGAAAGAAAAGTGAAGAATGGTCTTCCACCTCTCTTGGCCGTAGCACTCAAAGAGCATGCAAGGTATGCATTTGCTTGGCTTCATCCAAGCCCTTGAATGCTTCAATGGTCAAGATTAAAACTTGGTTAGCAAGCTTGTTTCCTATTGGTTGGTTCAAGCATAGTCACCATGCTTAGTCATTAAGCTTCATTAACTCTTAAGCCTAGTCATTAAGCTAGTCATCATGTTCTTGAACATTCTTCCACTAATCATGTTTAATTAAGCTACTAAGTTAATTGGTTTAGCTAAACGTGGGTCTCGCAAAATATTTCCGGGTCCACTATCACTAAGTTATACTAACTAATAAAATAATATTATAATAATACAAAATTATTTTATTTGACAGTTAAATCTTAAAAATTAAAAGATTAATTTTAGGCTTCATTCAAATTGGGTTTAGTAAGATCCCCATTTCTGAATAATTAAAAACAGATTTTACCGGTCCGAAAAAATATTATTTTCCTGTCCCGTAGCAAATCACATAAAAAGTCCATATAAAATCACAGACAGTAATATTGGACACTAAATCAAGTAGAAAACAATTAAAAACAACAAAAATAGTACAAACAGCACGTTCGGGACGTAACGGTCATTTTTTCATTTTTTCCCACAACGTAGCTAATCATCCAAAACGTTCAAATAAAATTACAGATAGTATTAATTGTCTGTATATCATCCAGAAAAATTAAAACAGTAGCTCAGAAAAACTTTTATTTTACCGTCTCGAAATAAATTACGTAAAAAGACCAAATAAAATTTGAGCCTGTATAAACGTATTTGTATTTCATGCAGAAATCGAGAAACAGTAAAATAGGGACACAACGGTCATTCACACGAAAGCTTGAAAAACAGTAAACAGTACATTCGGAATATTTTCTAAAAATTGAGGTGTTACAACTAAGGAAATGATTAGGGCATTCTTGGGACCGATTGAACTTTTCAAGCCTACCCTGAATGATTATATCCGTAGGTCCCCTTTGAAACCTGATAATTGTTTAGCCTTATATGTTTTTCATAATCATTGTATTTGTTACCCTGTTAACCGTTCTAATGCATGTGAAAGCATTGCATTTTCTTCCTACCTTAATGTCTGTTGAGTACATGATATGTTATTTCTTGAAGTAAGTAGGGGTATGTATATTTGAGAAAAATGAGCCTGAAGGAACTAAATGCGATCAAAAAGAAAAAAAGTGCTTTGTAAAAGTAAAAAGAAAGAAAATGAAAAGAGAGAAAAGCAAAGCAAGAAAAAGAAAGAAGAAAAGTTAAAAAATGAAAAGCATTGCATGGTTCTAGCAAGTTGTGATCCATCACTGTTGAATACTCTGCTAGTTCACTTGTTCTCAAGTCTTGAAATAATATGATTATGTTTCTCAGTGTTTGTATGTATCATTTTCCTTTTTTTCTTATACCCATACCATGACATGACATTACAAGCTTTAAAGACCCTCTTGATCCTCAGTTATGTTGATTTACATTAGTGGAGAGAGAGTTTAGGATCAATTTTGTGGATTATATGATTCATAAACATGTATGTTTCTAAAACTATCCGGATGTGTATAATTTGAGTTGAAGAAGTTTATCTTGCATGTTTGTAGATAATGAGAATTGCATGGAAGGAAGCTGGATTGTTAACATGTGAAAGATTATGTATGTGTGAAGCTGGTTTAGGGGCATTTACACTTTTTATGGATTGAAGTAATTATTACATACTAATAGTTTTGGTTTAATTAAAGAATAGAAAGATTGAAACTTGTTAGCTGCTGAATGCATAATGAGTCTCAATTGTTAAATGAGTTTGCTTGGTCATGCTTTGTTTTGCTCGAGGATAAGCAAAAGGTTAAGTTTGGGGGTGTGATAACTTCACAAAGTGTAGTTATTTGTGCTCCATTTCTGTATTTCTTATATTGCTAAAGTCCTTGTTATGATACATATTGAGATAGTTTTATACTTATATTTGATAAATCTAATATTGAGACTGATCCAGTATGATATTGAGCAAGTTGAACGTATTGTGTAAAGGATTAAGTAGACTTTGTATTTGCTAATACTTTGGTAATTTCTCTATTGCAGGAAGAGTTGCAAATGAGTAGATTGGTAGAAGTTTTGGACCAACACAGATGAGAAAGCTCAAGAGGAATCCAAAGGAGCAAAAAGCAGCAGAAAACTGAATTTGCTGCAGAATTCTGCAGCCAGACTTATCACGCCGCGGCGCTAAGGAGCGTACGTCGCGGCGTGAGAATCCCCTGCATCACAAGTGATAACTTCAGAAAATAAAGTTAATTCACTTGAATTTGATTGTATTTGAGCATGTTATCCCTAAGTTTTCAAAGTCCTAAGTTCAATATTTGCATAACTTTGGTGAATTAAGTTTGTTGACTCAAATGATTTATAATTGAATCTTTGAAGATCTTGTTTATCTAAGTTGGATGGATTATGGTTTGATGGACTTTTCCATTGTTTTGATATAGGTATTCAAGATGAGAAAGGTCTTGGAAGGGACGAGGAAAGTGAAGAGAGGCTCAATTTGTGAAGAAAACATCAAAGGGAGGTTCTGCCAACCCACGCCTAGGCGTAACAAATCCACGTCTAGGCGTGGCCCTTGCAGTTTCTCAGGGATTCCAGGCAGAGACATCCACGCCTAGGTGTGGTAAAGTCAGTTTTTCAGGGTGTTTAGACAGAGACCTCCACGCCTAGGCGTGGTAAAGTCAAGCCTAGGCATGGCAAGCAGAGAACAGGCACGTGATTTATAACCACGCCTAGGCGTGGGAAAGTCTTGCCTAGGCGTGGGAAAAATCCTGGCACGCGAATATTACCCTTATATTCTAATTTTTGGGGGAAGTAAGGGCATCTTCAGTTTTGGAACACAGGCACGAATTCCAGAGAGCAAGTGAGAAGAGGAGGAACCCACTTGGATTGGAGGTGACTAAAAGGAGAATCAAGATCAAGGAGGAGGAGCAAGCTTGGAATCTCTCTATTTTTGTTCATTCTTTCTCTTTCTCTCTTGATTTGTACTTGATGGTTCATTCAATTTCATTCGTTTGCTTCTCTTTGATAATGTGTAACTAAACTCTAATCTAGTGGCTCTCTAGGATCTTGCTATGGATTTGATTAATTTGTAATTAGTTGAGTATCCTTTCAATGAAATTGATTTTGTTCATCCATATTTATGCTTAGTGCTTGTTATTGATTGGCCATCAATTGCATGATTTTTAATATTCCAATTGAACTAGAAATAGGGTGTTGTGAATATGGATATGATATGGTTGATGTATGTTTAACTAAGGGGATGGACACATACCTTTTTGACATGCATCGCAAGTGTTTGATAATTGGTCTCAATGAGTGATTCTTATGTTAACTCACATGGACACATAGTGGATTAGCTAAGTTTTACATTGGTAATTGACCTAGACATAGGCTCTTATTTATTGATGGTTATTAGCTAGCAAATATCATTTCATTGTTAGGTGCTTGTTAATTGCAATTAATGTTTGAAGTAGCAAGTGAATAGGAACCCCTAGGCTTTAATCATTCTCATCTTCTCTTGTGATTTTGGTGTTTGGTGCTCTCTTGTTTTGATTTCCTTTACGTTGTTATTTTAATTGCAACCTACTCTCCTTCGATTACTTGGAGAAAAATTTGTGAATTTTGGTTAAGTTTAACATTCTTCTAATTAATCAATCATTTGGGACACGATACTCTAACTCTCCTTTATATTACTTGTCGACCCGTGTGCTTGCAGATTTACGGACCAACAACAAGTCAGGGGCCACGAAGAACTAAACGCCGCAGCGCAAGTAAAACAATGTCGCGGCGTGTATGACCTAATTTGATACGCGCCGCGACGTGGAATGTGAATGCTGTGGCGTGCCTCTGTTTTTGCTGAGTCTATAAATAGATTTTAACAGATTTTTAGAATAGAGTTTAGAAAGCTTCATAGGTTTTAGAGAGGCTGCAGCCTGTGCTTCATTTTTGGGCTGATTGGAGGCCTATGGAGGCTAGGTTGGATGTCATCTTCCTTAGGGAAGGAGATTCAAGCTTTCAAGGACTACATCCATGGATTCCTTCCTCTTCTCCTTTTGTTTCTCTTCTCTTCCCTATCTTTTGAGCATGGTTTTTGTCTATAATTCGTGTTCAATGGATTGATAACTGTATTTAGAAAATACTTTGGATCTTTATATGATTATTGATGTTTATGTTATCTTTTAAGTATCTATTGATGTTTAGCTTTGTTCTTCCATGCCTATGCTTAATGTTTGCTTTTGTTTGATCAACAATTGCATGATCTTAATTGATGCAAATGAACTAGACATAGAGATTTGTGGAGATGGACATGGTATGGTTGATGCATGTTCGACGAGTTCAATTGACTTGGATGAATTGATTCGCTAACTTGATAGAAATATACCTTTTAACCATGTATTAGCGTGTGTTTGATAATAGATCGTTCATTAGTAGAGTTTATACTAGTCCTCATGCAACCATAAGAACCATAATGGATTAGGTAAATGACACTAGGGTTGATCGACCTAGACATAGGCTTTTGACTAAATCAGATTCTCAAACTAAACTAACTAATCATTGATGTTGCTTATAAGGATTGCATATCATTAGTATGAAGTAGGAGGTGGAGAAGGATTCCCTAGATCTCTAAACCCGTATCTTTATTGCTTTTGTAGTTTAGATTTAGATTATTTATGCTTAACTTATTTTATATGTCCTTGGATATAATTTAGTTAAGCTATTGGTTGCTACTTAATAGTGAAAATCATATATCCTCGTGGGAACGAACTTTTACTTCGTATCTGTATTACTTGAATGACCTGTGCACTTGCAGTACACAAATGGTTTAACAGCGGTTCAACCGGTCAATTCACTAGCTTTCATTGATTTTCTTGATTTTTTTATTGATTTTTGATGATTTAATCGCTCATCCAATTTTTTGGATGAATTAGAATTGATGGGATGACCGGTTCACGATTCAACTGACCCAACAACTAGTCGAGTTGAACCAATTTTAAATACATTGACAAAAATATTGAATGTGAAAACTAAAATGACCACTTTACTCATGCGTATAAAACTTGGTATGACAAAAAAAAGGCAATGATACTATTATAGTTTCACAATTAAAGAGTAAATGGTCAAATTAGTTTAAAAAAGATACAACGTTAGTTATATTAGTTTTTGAATGATGAAAATTACTTCTGAGGCCTTTGGATGTGCATTTTGTCATTTAAATTTGTCGCTAAATGTTCATGCATTAACTAGCATAAAAAATTAATTTTAAATGACAAAATGCATATTCAGAAACCTGAAGATTAATTTCTATTATTCAGAAACTAATATAACTAATACTGCATCTTTTAGAGATTAATTTGGCTATTTAGTCACAATTTAAAGAGCCTTCACCTATGTTCATCTCATTTTTATTGGAGGCTCAAACTTCTTTTAAAGTGAAAATGAGTTGTATCTGATTTTCTATTTATGTTTTTGTCATACCAAAGAAATGTAAGGTGATTTTCATCCAAAGTAACTCATCTTCTCACTTGATATTGGTTTTTGACTAGAGTATACTTATTGGAATTGTTGAAAGACTAACTTTTAGGCACTATCATAGTTAAGAGATTTTCTCAATAATTGTTTTCTTACTTTATATTAATTCAACTGAATAGGCAGATAATCGTAACGCATGAAAAAATAATAAAAAAATATTTCTTATTTGTCCACAATTTTTTTATGATTATAAAATGGGGTTCAATAAATTTTCAACGGAATAACCAGTATTTTACTTTATCAAACAGATAAAAATGGGGGCTTAGTGATATTTTTTAGGAATTCACGTAAGATGCCATAAAGGTGTTAGATGCAAAGGCCCATTAGGCTCTTTGGCTAGATGAACAAGCAGCTTGTTTTCGTCAGTACTTGACAGTTGCATCTTAAAATGAAATGGAAAGTCTTGACGTTATGAATTTGCACACACAGGAAAGCCCAATAAGTCCATTTAATTATTTGAACCTTCCACTCAGTCGACTAAATAGCCCAATCCATAAACAAACTCAGAGACGAAATGTTTGCTTCATTCATGACCAAAAACTAACCAACAAAAAAGTTTCTGAACCAAAAAACAATATATTCATTTCATTTTCTTTCTTTTTTTTTTAAGAAGGTTGTTTGTTCAAAATTAATTGGAAAATAAACTCACTTTATACAATTGCTGTTCTCCCAACAGAGTAATATCTTTTATTAAAGGAATATATTTTTCTTGTATTAATTTAATTGCTTCTAATATTATTATAATAACTTTTTATTGACATATTAAATATTCAAAAGTATGGAAAAAATATGCATAATACAAGATTAAAAGTTACTTAAAAGTCATGTGACCACTTAAAAAAGTCACATACATTTTTGTTCTAATCTTGATTGTTAATGTAAGATCTAATAGTTAAGATTCATTCTTCTCATCTCTTATAATAAACACTCATTTCACTAGATACACTAGTGTAAGACTTGACACACTTACACTACTCAATAACTTTTTATATAATGTGATTTTTTTATTGAACCGTCAAATTATAACTATCCAATACTTTGATCTTTTATGTTAAATCTTGAAAAAATTAAATATAAATAATAATGAATTCAAATAGTTCTTATTTTCATATATTTTAAAAGTATATATTATATTAATCTTAATATATATTAATGAAGTACAATATAATTTTGAATTAATGTAATATTTTATAAATATTATTTATATGATAAGAATTTTTAATCCAACGATAATTTTTGTGAAAAAATTATTTAATAATACAAAAGGGAAGGACAAGGCTGTAACACCCACTCATAAATTCTGGTATTGATAATAACTACTTAGTTGGTAATATTTTGTTAAATAAAGAGTAAACCTCCCATTTATTCCTTTAAAGATATTTGTATTACCATTTTAGTCTTTTAAAAATATTTTGACATCAATTAAGTCTTTTAATTATAGAATGTGATATTAAAATCGTCTTTATATGTATGAACCATAATATTAAGATACTAAATTGAAGTTATTTTTTATAATTGAGAAATTAAATTAATGTCAAATATTTATCATTGTGAAATTAAATTAATATTATTTTTTATAATTGAAGGACAAATTTATATTAATTTATTGAAAGACCAAAATTAATGTTTTTTTTTATGACTGAGAAACTAAATTATCAAATGATGTTATATGTATATTTGAGTCAGTTCTCCATGGTCGTCTTTTGGATTACTCAGCTGAAATTATGAAGATGATGAGATTGAGTTGATATCTCTCATTAAGGCGCAACTCGCCCTGTACCTTTGTGCGAACTACGAACGAAGAATGAAGTTGAAATTTCAACAAGCCTTCATCGTCGTTGAGCGAAGAGCAAGAAATCGAACGAATAGGATGTTCGATGCTTTGTGTTATTTCAGATGCAAAGATGAGGTTAAGGTTCAATATAGACGCACAAAATTGCGGCTTAGGGTTTGTGAGATTGGTTTCTGTCTTTCTGAAACTGAAATTGTGTATTTTGATCGATTATGTTTTGATTTGGATAATTTCTGTTAATCGAACTGGATTAGTTAACAATCAACCAAACCACTCTTAAGAAAATGAACAGGTTTTGACTATTGAATTGTTTTGAATAATCTGGTTTCTAATGGTGCTGTATGGTTTGTTTCCAATTTGGTTCGCTTCATAAGATTTTTTTTTTGCACACATATAATTAAAAGAAAAATGATATTTTTACATTATTTTATCTTAAATATTACTTTTCACATCTTTTTTTAATGTTTGTAGTTAAGTAAGAGAAAATGATAAAAAAAATTAATAATATAGAGAGTAATATAAAAAATAATATAGGATAAAAATGTGTTGAAAAAATTATAATTATAACTAAAATATGTGTTTACTTTTAAATAAATAGTGTCGAATTGTACTTAAAGATTTAGAAGAAAAAAATAAAGGCACATAAGCAACATTTGCCCTGGTGGTTACTCCCTTGATAATAATTAGTAAGTGCTCTATATCCCAAGATTCTAGGTTCAACCCCCTTATACACAAAAGAAGAAGAAAAAATTGTACATAAAGATGTATTCAACTTAATCAGAAAATAGTTAAATTATCAAGAAATATAATTTAAGATTTAATCTATTTAGATAAAATCTATAATTTTATATACATAAGTGAATATGTTGAATTTCATGAATTCAGAGTAAAGGGAGAAGAGAAAGTTGAGAGAAATGAAGAAAACTGTATATTGATATAATGATGAAAAAGTAAGAATTACAATGTAAACTAAGCTTATATAGCCAAGTAAATCAACTAACAACTAACTAATTCTAACTATCTTAATAGCTCCTCGCAAGCTAGAAAGTGTACATTACACTTCCAGCTTGGGATGATCAATATAAATGCATATCAAATGCATATCCAGAAAACTACAATGACAATGCCAAGAAGTGGTAAGACACGCAAGCCAACAAATGCTTAACCACCATAAAAGGCAGAAGCTCCAAATGCTTAACCACCATACAAAGCAGAAACTAAAATAATCAAAGCCAATAAAGGCAAAAGCTTAACCATTAAGCAGAAGCCATAACTCAAGACTTAACCACTTAACAGAAGCATATATGCTTAACCACCAATAAAAGGCAGAAGGTAACAACAAAGCCAATTTAGGCAAATTAACTGAAAGAACAGAACCAAAATCATTCTTCAACAATCATCAATTGAACCAAAAAATACAACACTGAACCTTCAACCAAAATTCCTGATGAGTAACCAAAGTACCAAACAGGTCTCAACGTGAAGAAAAAATTCAACTATCTTCTCAGCAAACTTAACCAAAAGTGCAGAATCAGAATGTATACATCAAGAAATCTCTGAGCAAACACATCAAATTCGCAGTGATACTTAGCTGTGCAATCAGAACCAAAGCAAAGTTGCCAAGATAGTTCACAAGTTTCACAACAATATCAAGAGCACCATGGGAGCTGCAATGAAACCCCCAGATCTGAATAAAAGCAAGAAAGGAAACCAAGAATCATAGAAAAAAAATCAACAGTGAAGTCGGATCTGAGAGGCTAAAGAACTTTTGATACGGTCGAGTCTCCGACAAGGTCACCATCGTTGCCATAACCGACACAGGATTTCCTCGGAGATAACAGATCGAACCAGTAGCTGATCGGAACCAACAATAATGAAGTAGCAAATCGACACCGGAAAACGCCATTTTCGGCCACAAAGAACATCGCCGAGACCGGATCGAAAAATAAGAAACGTATCGAGTGCGAAGCTGAGGAAAACGAACTGTGTAACGGATCTGAGATCCGGTGATGCAGAAAATGACAACTTCTGCGGTGAAGAAAAACGAAGATACAAGATACAAGAACTATAGCAAAATGGAGATTTCAGATTTTCTTGGGTAGAAGAAAATTGAAAAGAAAAATAAACTAAGAAAAGAAAAGGAAAATGGCAAAATGCAGCGGAAGAAAATGTTTAAGGTAGGTGGAATGACTCTGATACCATGTTGAATTTCATAGATTCAGAGTAAAGGGAAACGAGAAAGTTGAGAGAAATAAAGAAAACTGTATATTGATAAAATGGTGAAAACGTAAGAATTATAATGTAAACTAAGCTTATATAGCTAAGTAAATCAACTAACAACTAACTAATTCTAACTATATTAACAGAATATAAAGTTATGTGTGTCTTCATGAAATAATGTTAATTAAGTATAATAATTTATATATGTACATATTATAAATGTTATTTTTTAAATACAAGAATAATGTGTGATTAGTTAAAGTGACATATGCTTACTATCTTTTAATTTAAATGGAATCACTCATATTATATAATCATATAATCTTATATGTATATTATTAAGTTTGAATACAATGTAAGTTGGGGAGCCCTCTTGACTAATAAAGTAATTAATAATAAGTTGTGACAATACTTGAGAAATTAATTTTACAATAAAGCATATAAAAATACATAATCAAAGATATAAAAAAAGTGCATAGTTATGAATATTAATCGTTTATTAAAATTAAAGTATAGTAAAATAAAATGAATATTGATACCATTTTTATCATAAGTATCTTAACCATGGCCAAAATTACGAAAGGCATGGAATATCAGTCCATATTATAATTTTTTTTCTAAAATTGTTTTGTCTTCTAATAGGAAGTAAAGTACCTTTGTTATTTTATTCTTTTCTATCGTGGTGCTGCAATATTTAGGATATCAACTTGCATTGAAAAGCGTTAACTATGGATTTTATTTTTCAAAAATGCTAAAAATAATTTGTATATAGATTTATATATAATGTAACTTTACATAAATTCAAAAAAATTAAAATATTAAAATAAAATGTGTAATATTTGTTGAGATCAAACTAAAAGTAGATTTAATATTTAGAAGGACCATTATGACTATTCAATTTAAAATTTTGCCATTTAAAAAAGATTTTCAGACCATAAGCCGACAGTTATACTTTTTAACATGATAAACAAACTACTTGTTTCAATAGTCAAAATAGAAAATATCGTTATAAATGCGGCTGAGACTAACTAGGGGTACGTGTGGATAGAAAATGAGATAGAGTGAACAAAAATAAGTTTAACTTGTGAGAAAGTAAGGATTATTAGAATAATCGGACGGGATATACTTCAGAAGCTAATCTAAGGCAAAAGAGTTGTCTAAATTATTATAAATAATTCTTTATTTATATATTCAATGAATATGAGACTTAATATATTTTTTTCACTCTTAAAATTGAATATTTGAAGTGTGAAATTTATAAACTAAACATCTACGAGTCACCTAATTAAAATACACACTATAAAAGAATATTGATACTCATGTGAAAATGACATTCTTATCTTGATTGAGCGTTCAAAAGGTATATATATGTGTATGCAAGTGTATGATTCCAGCAATACACACCTCACTGTAGGCTAGCTAAACTAATTAACAAACCCAACTAACTACTGTAACTAATCTCAAGTTTAACCACTAATCTAAGTAATTATGTACAGCAACTAATTCAACAACTGAATTGATACACGTGGACTGGTTTGTATGCAGGATGTGCTGGTGTGCTGATTCTGCTCACTATGAGGTCCAGGTTCTGATGCTGAAGTGTCTGATAAGGATAGTATAGTGTTTATGGGGAAGGAGAGGGTCAAGGGGACACTTATTATCCCTTCTCCCTTGGATCCTCCTCTCAATATGTAAACAAGTATGTAGTTATCATCTTTGATAAATTTTCTTTGGTGAAAAACATCAACTTGGTTGTTAGAACCAGCTAATGCCCCCTTTCAGAGCAAAATATCATATTAAGCCCCCACTTGCTTTCTTTATGGCTGTAGACAAATGTACAGAGCCCCCTAAAGCTATACTGAACCATCGTACTATACCACATGATCGCAATTTTCTTTTCCTTTTGTTGTTAACGAACAATATTCGAGAGAGAATAACCATTAAATTTATAAAATATAACTTTTTTTTTTTACTCTTGATTTCTTTCTATGATTGGTGTCACATGTATATTTTTTTCTAAACTTTAATTATTTTGTAAATTATTATTACAAATTTTAAATTTTTTAATTAATTTTTTAATTTTAATTAATATCTTAATATATTATTTTATTTAATTTAAATTTATTAATGATAATATTGTATAATAATATTTTATTTATTTTATAAAAAATATATTTAAAATTAAATTTTAATAAATAAATTAAAAGATAATTCTTAATTAATATTAATACAAATAAAATAATATCATATAATATTATCATTAATAAATTAACGAATTCAAATTAAATATAAAAATATATTAAGATATTAATTAAAATTTAAAAATTAATTAATTTTTAAAAAATTTATAATAATAATTTAAAAAAAAATCAAAATTTAAAGACTTCCTATACTCTTTCTTCAAATATAATAGTTTCAATTATTTAGGTCTTTTTGTTGTGTCACATTCGCAGTTTCACTTCCTTTTCCGAACGTACCCAAATGTCAAAGATTCAAATAAAACCACATCTGCACGCGGCAATACATTAATCAAGAACGTCACACATTCCTTTTTCCCATCAACCGTGTCCATATCTTGCAATTGATTGATTTCTAGTTCCATCATGCATGAGTGAGATCGGTATATTTATCATTCATGCATAATATGAGTTGAAATTTTTGGTTTATTTGTTAAAATAGTCAAATTTAAACTTTTACTTGTTTGATTTATTAACTTATAAGATGATTTAATAAATAAATAAATAATAAAAATATTTTAATTTAATATATATTAATTTTTATTTTTTATTTAAATACATTTTAAATTAAATATATATAAGAAAATAAATTTTATTGAATTACAAATTTGAATCTAACTAATTGAATCTAAAAGACTTAATTATTATAAGACTTGATATTAGTTCATTAATTTGAATAACTAATAGATCTAAATTGAGTTAAACTCGAACTAAAAAAATACATTGAACTGAACTAACTTCATCTCTATAAAATTTTGTCTAATTATATAAAAACATAAGTTATGTAAAATCGAGCTAATTATGTCAAAATCGAGCCTGGCTTAACCTAGCATTACTCATTGCTATGCCTTAATTGTGTAAAAGTATAAGTTAATTTTATAATCCAATCTTTTACAATGACTATATATAAGGATTCAAGAAATGTTGTCTTTTTTTAAGAATGGAAAAATAGGAAAAAAAAAAAAGGTTATCTCTTATATGACAGAAATCGTGGCACATTTGTTAAATGATGTCACTTTAAAACATTATGTGTGTCTCTTAATTATTTGTAATTTGGTTGGAAATCAATTGAAGTAGTGCAAGACTTCACATGCTTGCACCATTTAATACTTTTTAATAAAATAATTTTGATATTTAACTGTTGAAATATAACTAAATATCATGTAAATTTTGCATGAAAAATCTTAACTAGTTTAGATAAAAAAAGTTTGTGGTCAAAAAATTGATATTTCTTTTATTTATAAATATATTATACGCTAATTTTAAGGCATTTTGATAAATACAAAATGATCTTGACATAATGTACAATTTTATAAGTATGATATATATTATATAAACTTTCAATTTAATGTAGGTTTTGTGATCGAGATGACACAGGAACATGTAATAAATGATGTCACTCTAAATTTTAAAGCAATATTATGTGGTGTGTATTGTACTTGCACAACCCTGGAAAAATAATAAAAGTCATAACAAAATAAAACAAAAAGATTTTAAAACATTTATAAATCCTAAGATTTGATCAGTTGCTTGGTTGAAACTAAATTATGCACCTCCATTAGACATTAAGAGAATATGTGCGTATAAATATTAAACATGGAACAGTCTTATAACTATCAATAAAATTGCAGCCATTAGCTTACTCGTTTAGTTTCTAGCTCATTGACCAATCAATCCAAATAGCAAATTGAAAGGCTAAAGTATCCTCATTATATATCTATATTTTAAACCCTGATCTTAACACGTATTCGAAGGGAGTGGTTAACAATTAAACCTGACGTGCACGTATATATACTGCTTCCAATAATATTTGTTTATTTCTTATGTATTGGATCATTTATTTCAACTTTAATGATTCGCAGGAACAAGAGGAGGTGACGTAAAGATTAGAAGCATACATTCTCGTAAGACGTAACAAAAGCAAAAGCAAACTACTTTTTGCTTTTTTCTTTTTTCTTTAAAAAGGTCATTTAAATTTAATTCTTGATTAGTAAAAATTTTATACACAATTATCTAGTAGCATGTTAACACATTATTAAAAAGAGCAAGATTTTATTTTTTTTTGGTTACAAAGAGCAAGATTTTATAGGTATTGATTGTGTTAGTCAATTTTTTTTAATAATTTAACAATATATATTTAAATAATAATATAAAAAAATTTATAATAGGAATAAATCAAAATTAAATTAAAAAAAAGAAACAATTAAGCTAATCAAGAGATAAGACACCTCGAATATTTCAGGGAAGAATATTTTCTCACACCTCAATTGCAATCAAGATTATATAATTTATCCTCATCTGGCCTTTATCTTAATCCTATTTACAATATGTTATTCGAGTTTAAATTTGATATATAATATTAGTGTAATTTTTTTTACATTATAATATAATAATATATTAATATATCATTAAAAAGTTAAAGTTTCTATATAATAATTGTAATAATAAATTTTTTTTCCCTGATTTAGCAATAAATAATAATTTTATAATAATATAGAAGAGTTTTACACTAAAATTAGATCAAAATTAAATCATATTCTCTAATCTTTATGCCCTAATATTCTCACCCGAATCATTGACTATTGCTTCACTTTTCAAATAGGACCTTCAATTAAAAATAGAAATGCTTTTTATCTTTGGTTAAATTATTCTTTTGTTCTTACTATTTTATTAAATTTTTAAATAAGTCTATATAGTTTAAAATTTTTTAATGTAGTGATTATATTTTTAAAAATTTTAAATAAATTTTTGCTAATTAACAGCTATTAGACTGTATTAATAAATATTTACAGTCATTTACAAATTATTTTGTATTGCTATTATAAGTTTCAGAAATTTAATTGCAAAATTTTATAATTAATAAAGATATAATTTAAAACTTTTTTAAAATATAGGAATTTATTTAAGAAATATGCATTATAAAGATCTCATTAAAAACTTTTAAATTATAAAGACTTATTTAAAGACTTAATAAAATTATAAGAACTAAAAGAGTAATTTAACCTTATTTTGCTAAAGAAATTAACTAATATGACAAATGTAATGTTGTAAATAAAGACAAGAATGTAATCCATTTTCAACAATTAAGTGAACTACTAATTTTTAGTATTAAATTAAAACATTTGAATAAGGTTTATATTGATATAAGGGATTTGGCTAGTAATTAAGAGCTGTGTTCTCCACCTTATAATTATTCAAATTTGAACCTGAATCAAAATATAAGAAAATTATTTGCTCTATACACAAGCCAAATTATGTGGATATGCCATATTTAAAAGAATAGTTTTTAGGTTGAGCTTGTATATATGACGAGCAGCTCTTCAATATTGAGCATTCTGATCCTTTTGTCAAACAGAATGGTTTATTACTTATATTTTTAATTATAAGAGTAAAGACAGAAAGCATATATATCACAAGAAGAAAACATTTAAGTAATAGAAAATGTTAATCTTACGCTACTTTTTTTTACTATACTTTTTATTATTTTTTTATTATTGTGATTAAGTGAGAGAAAGTGATGAAAAGAAAATGATGTAATCAATAATATAAAAAAATAATATAAAAGATGATGTGAAAAAAAAATATGGTGAAAAAATCAAGATTGTTAAGTAATTTAGTAATACAAAAAACTAAAGAAAAATTAAGTAAGATGAGGTGTGTGATATCAAATCAAATATCGTGAAAAGAAATCGTCTTTTAAAAAAGCGTTTATTTAATTCATAAATGAAAAAGCATAAGGTGCTTTTTAAAGGTTTGGGTTCGAGTCGATTACGAGGGTAGGGAAGATGTTAGCCTTTTCTTGAATTCAAAAACGGTATCTTAAGTCATTGTCTTAAATTTTAATAATATCAAGTTTCAAAAAGAAAAAATCATATCACTGATTCCAATTTGAATATATATAACGGATTGAGGATAGCCAATGCCTTTAATTTAGTACCTTATCCTCTGATAGCCAAGACATAGTAAATGTTGCATCTCTTCTAATAGAGTAATGCAAAATAAATAGGCTAACAATCCCACCTAATTCACTATATTTTTCTGGTATGATTGATTAAATGTGTAATCAATAACTAACTTCCTCAATTAACTATGATGTGTGCATTAGTTTTTTATTTTATGCAAAAGTACTTACACTTTAATATGCACCTAATTGTGTTTTGGTGTATCATGCACCACCTTTATGACTTATAATAACTAGTCACAGTTACAGGTCACTTTCTTCTTTCCCATTGTTCCTACTGTATTGAGCTCCAGTTACCACTTAATTTGCTAACCTTGTCTTGATCATAAATGACAAACAGTTTAGTAATCAATACTAACATTAGCACATTCATATTCATATTAAGTTCTAATCGTTTGCTTCCCCTCTATGCACTCAAATCTGTTTTCACAAAACTATAGTCATGGCACCGACGCCAAGCTCCAGAAGAGAACAGAAAGAATATTTGCAAGCACAGATCCACATATTGCAGAAGAGCACCGAAGGAAAATAAACAGACTTTGCGCTAACAGCTACGGCTTCTTTGGTAGCCCAACCACCATGAATCTCTTCTCCAAATGCTACAGAGACGTTCGTTTGAAGGAGCAAGGCTTCTTGGTTAAGTGCTACTGCAATTTTAATGCCCAATATTGTTACAGGTGGAGTTGAACTCGGAGATTTAGAGTGAGAGCCACATATTATAAAGGATCAATGGATGAAAAAAAAAGAAAAAAGAAGGAAAATAATCAAACAATAATCAGAACAAGCTAATTACCTTGTACCTACAATTAGAGGTGATAAAACGGATTCAACCAAAGAAGTAATGTTCTTGGGTTGACTTCTTGGAAAAGGGGATCATTGTCGATATCTTCGTAATTTTTTCGACTTTCTTCCTCCAAAGATTCCTGTTGGACACACTTTAATCCAGATTCCATTGAATGTCATTTCATTTTTTATTTTGGCTTGAGTTGTTCAACTCTACCATCGATGGTTAAATTGTACCATTGCACTCATGTTCACCGCTTGAAGCATCATGTACGTATAATGGATTCAAAAGTAGAACAGAAAGTTACTAACCGAGTAATTTCTTGACTGACTTTGAGAGTATGACTACACAAAGGGCATTTACAAAGGATAAAGGGACAAGAAATAGAACAAGATCGAATGCCAAAAGGGTTTTTTTTTTAGTTTGGATATGATTGATCTTTACTTGGCCATGACTATTTTTATCATGTATCTACAAAAATCTGCCCCAATGTAAGGTATCGACAAAAGAAATTTTATTTGAAAAAAATGTTACAACAACAAAAATTAATGTGGGAAACTCTTTTTTGGTTTTGCCCCAATTATTTAAAAGGATGTTTATGATATTTTTATGAAATCAAGTATTGATATTAAATTTATTTTATTTATTTTATTTTTTAATCTCTATAAATTATAATTTTTTGATATTTTTTAAATTTTTATGATTTTTTTTTATTTTTTTTAAGCTTTGTTATACATTTTTTTATTTTTTTTTAGGATCAACTCAACTTTGTCTTTTTTTTGATTTTTTTTTGAAGAAAACTTTATTTAAATTCTTATGAATGATGAGAAGCTCAATGTCAATCTTCCGCACAAATAATGCTTCATTTCATTTGAATGCTCATTTTCAAAAATTTGAATTTAGAAAAAAAAAGGATAATACACACCAAATGATTACTTATTTGCCTACCGCATTTGGGCCAACCTATTTTTCAAAAAAGTTTACGCTCACCACTAAGTTGAACTTTCTAAGCCCCGATTAATCACTCCAAACATTCGCTCCTATCACACATGAGCATGCCTAGAAACATCCGACACTTTGCTTGTCGGACTACCGTTTAGGTAGTCGTTGTCATCCATGAGTTTTCATTTTCGGCTTGAAGTCCATCCTTAACCAGTTCAACTTGCTTCTTCATCATCCATTTGATGCAATTTTCCTTTTTCATTCCGCTCTCAATCCTTTCACCGATTATCACGATATCTGAAAAATTCGATGACACATTCCCAATCATATGATCATAGAATGGCACGTGAAGTGTATCGGTGAACATATCAACCATCTCTTTCTCTGACAAAGGGGGTTCCACTTGTGCAGCTATTTCCCTCCACCTTTGAGCATATTCCTTGAAGGTCTCAAAGATTTCTTAGACATGCTTTGTATTTCATTCTATCCGCCAAATCACCTAAAGGCTCGCCTACCTACAATACAACAACCAAATTAATAACACAGGAACTTTAAATCACAAATACAAATCTTGCTCACCTTTCTACCAATCTGTATGGCCATCGACAAGTGGCTACTTGTATTTGTCAAAATCTGGGACATCTGCAGCACAGAACAAGTGAGCTCGATGGCAACATTGACCATAACTCCTTCATTGACCGTAATCTCTCTTTTTTGGATTTTCAACTACCGAGAAGTTTTCAAATTTAAGAATTCAAAGGGTAATGTGGCGTACATGAAAGTTGGGGACAAAATGCTTGGTTGGGTTCCACCGATACTAAAGTATAACTTCCAGCCATAACTTTCGCACAACATGCTTTTCCACCCCAAACAATCCTTCGCATGTTGCAATTTGGCTATTCATCACCGCAATTATCATTTCGTAATTAAACAAAACCTGGGTCGCAATGGCAAATACAACAAAAACGAACTTGTCATCGTTGTCGCTGGCATGGGTCCGCCAGCATTCCATCTACACCAACAAACCCAGTCAATGTTGTTGCTCAATTTTGGAACCACAATATATTCATTTTCTTCATCAATTCTCAAAAACGAATGCAGAAAATTCTAGACCAAAAATTCGCCTAAGGATCTTTCTGCAAATGTCATGACTCATGACTTGCTAGATAAGTATCAGGTCACATATCTTAGCCGTTGATTTTTTAAATTAATAAATCCATGTTTGTTTATTAGTGGTGCATTGATTCACCTCAAACCTTTAGCTGCATATTAGATACATATATTAATTAATTTTTATAATTTTTTAGACACTTTTAATAAGTGAGAAAAAAATTTAATCATCACAACTTATATTTTATTAGATTTAAAATTATTTAATGATATCTTTAATTTTTATACAAAAGTTTTAAAAGATAAATAAAATAAGAACGAAAGGAATATTAGAGCATAAGAGAGTCATACTTACATTATTCATCTTAATTTGATAGGATTTATTTTAACTGATTAGCTTAATCGTATTAATATAATTTTTCGTTATTTTTTTCTTTAGTGAGATGAATTAAACATAAAAATTGGTTTGCCAAAAAAGGTGGATCAAATGATAATTAGCAAGCTTAAACTCTTTAAGGTGGAGGCACGGCTACTCGTGCGTATCCGGCGGTGGGGTGGTCGGCGTCGCGGTCGGACGTTGGTGGCGGCTGCCGGGTCGCCGCTGCCGCGGCGTCCGGCGATGGGCGAGATCCGTCGGGTTGTGCAATGGGTCGGGGCGGTGACGGCGCGGCGCGACGAACTCAACGGTGCGACGACGCGACCGACTTTAACTAAGGGGTTTATGCAATATTAGAGATTTGAACTTGCAAAAAAAGCTCGTATTTGAAACGTATAGACAAAAAGAAAAAAACATCAGTACATTCATATTCATATTAAGTCGAATTTTTAATCTGATAATAATATGGCACCGATGCCAAGCGCCAGAAGAGCACAGAAAGAATATTTGCAAAAATGTGATGCAGAGTAATCAAACGTAACCTTTTCCAAATCACTTTATCTCTAATTACGTTTAAGTGGGCAGCTCCAGATATCGGTGGTTAGGTTTTGAAAAAAAAATGTTATCCTTACATCAATCTATAGGGGTGTTTTATTATTTACATATTTTTTAAATATAATTAAGTAAGAGAAAAATGAAAAATATATATATATATATATATAAAATTAATAATATAAAAATTAATATAAAAAGTGATATAAAAAAATAATAAAAAACTCAAAATCATTTTAATAAATATCCTGAAAATGATTGATGACTAATGAGTAAGAACAAAAGTCTTTCACTAACCTTTCAAAAGAAAAAAATGATTATCTTATATCTCTAAAAGAAATGTAGTCATGTAAGTATTGTTGATATTTTTTTCAAGAATATCAAATTTAATAAAAAAATTAAAAAATATATATATAATATTAAATAAAATATAAAAAAAAATTAAATATACTGTTAAATGTAAAATTATCAGAATTGTTTTCAAAGCTAGAGTGAAAGGGGCGTTTGTGGTACACCCAGTATGGAGGTGGGTGTAGGTTATACACTAACTATAAAAATTGTTAATTTAGTATAAACTTAAATTAACAGTTAATATTAATAAACTGTAATTTAAAGTATATATTATATTATATTATATATATATATATATATATATATGCAATATTAAATTTTAATTGATAATATTTAGAAATAATATTAAAAATGTGATGCAGAGTATCAAATTTTATCTCTAATTACGTTTAAGTGGGCAGCTCAAAAAAAAATGTTATTTATTTACATATTTTTTAAATATAATTAAGTATGAAAAAAATATATATTTTTTATTTACACTCATTTTCAAAATCATTTTAATAAATATCCTGAGATTGATGACTCACTTTATCATCTAATTGTTGATATTTTTTTAAGTTATTTTTAACAAAATAATCTCAAATCATTATCAGATGAAAGTAGATCTAACGTTAATTTAAAAAAAATGAGTGTAATTTAAAGTATATATTAAAAATATTATATATATATATATATATAATATAAATTTTAATTGATAATATTTAGACCAATTTATTATCATAGTTTTTTTTATTTACCGATCCCATCTAATAGCTCTAATATTTATATGTATTCAAACTTACAAATACAAATTTTGAATTTAAAAAATAATTATGACATAATTAAAAAAAATAAAATCTAAATAACTGATTATAGTATGTAAATGAGTTTGGTGTACGATATACACGCACTTACGGTAGGGGTACCATAAACGCCTCCAAGAGTGAGCACTGGATATAGGGTGGGAAAATATCATATCTTCCTCGCCATTGATTCGTATTTCGCAGTTGGATATGATTCCTTGAAAGCGTAGCGAAGCTAAGCAAATCGCAGAAATATATTGAAAGTATGTGGTCAATCCCGTGCCCACTTAAACGAATTCGTCTGAGTTTTTCTCCAAATATATATAATGTAATTCGTTTCACAAAGAATTTTTCAAGAAAAATAGTTTCAACAAACAGCTATTACTTGAGTTTTCAAATTCCAATCATTTCAAACCTTTGGATAAAGATAATTACTTGTTTGGTAAGTGAGTTTCTTTACATTCCTTTTATACTGCCTAAAACTAATAACAAAATAATTGTATTAAATAATCTCTATATATTGTTAAGATTTTATGTATTTCTCTAACAAAGTTTTTGAATAAGACTATTCATTCCTTTGAAAGATGTTGGAATATCTTTTATTATTGAGCAAGAGATACTTTATATACGTATCCAAATATTTGAAATCCAGAATTATGTGTGTGGTTTGAAAATAAGGATGACTAAGTCTTATCATATTATAATGGGGAATGGATAAAATTTTTACATGAAAATATCATGTGAAGGGAGAGATTAACACAGAGACTTAAATAGTAAAATCTTTACTACATGAATCAAATTTAAATGCTTTTGGGTTTCATTTAAAAAGAAAACAGCAAAACTAATTTGTTTTAAATAATTATTTATGCAATTTTGAATCAGAAATGATGATTAACATCCCCTAACATTACTGACAAGTTTCCCAATAAAACCAAAAGGTTTTTATTCAACAGTTTTTCTCCAAAATTTAATTGGTACGTCTCTTTTAAATTTTAATCTAATTATCTTTCGTATGATTTACTTTTTGCATTGGGACTTTTTTTTTTTTTTTGACTAATTTTGCATTGGGACTTTTGTTGGCCATCTCACTAAATCACCTTAGAAAAGTTCTTATTTTTAATTTTTAATAAATGCTACTCTAATATATATTCTATTTAATTTTTATATATACTCTAATATATATATATATATATATATATACTCTAATCACTATTATTTAATTTTTAATCAATAGATTTATATTAAAATAATGTAATAATATGTATTATATATATTTTTAATTGATTTATTATATAATTTATTCAATAAATATATAATGAAATAGATTAAAAATACACAATATAAAATAATGAAAATATTTTATATTTATATATCTATTAAAATATAAAAGACATGAATGGTATGAAAATACGTGAATTTTATATATCGCATATCACTTGAAAATGTTATATATATTTTTTTATTACATATGAATCTATTAATTAATATGTTGTAAATTATGTATTAGTTTTTAATTAAAAATTATATTTTTATTATTATTTTTTTCAACTGAATATATTTTTACTTTTATTATTTTATATGGTGTATTTTTAACCCATTTTATTTTTTATTTATTGAATAAAATTATATATAATAAATATTATTACATGATTTTAACAATAATGAGTTAGTTAACAACAAAGTCATATTCTCTCTACATTAAAACAAATACAAGTATTTTCTTTCTTCATTAAAATCAAACTTCATTATTCTCTTTCTTCATTAAATGACTAGGATGTCATGTGAGCAAGTTTATGTTATTTTTTTAAAAAACTTATGAGATTTTTGGTCCAAAATTAAATATGGAGGTTTCTAACCTTCATATATATGATAGTTAATTGATATTTTAAATAAGAAAAATATTAAACTTCACACCTTCATGTAAATGTTAACAACCTTCATGATTTTGAACAAAAATCATCACATGTTTCTTTCAAAAGGCCTCACATGCTTTTCTAACCAATACCCTGATGGGCATTTATTGAGGAATCTAAAATAAGAAAATTTATATAAAAATTATATTTTTTTAATTTTTAATACATTAAATACTTTATTTTTTATATAAAATTTTTTATTTTTAATTCTTTAACAAATGTCTTTTAAAATAACTATTAGTATTTTAGTCATTTAAATATTTATATAAGGATTTGACATTTAATTTTGTTTTGATCTAATAGTTTAAATTAAGTCATTTAATGAAAAAGAATAGAAAAATATAACGTTAATGAAGAAATAGAATATTTAAATTAAGTTTTAATAAGGAGAGTGAATTTGACTTTGTTATTAACTCTTAATTTATATACCATTATTTTTATATTATTTGAATTATGTTTAAGTCAAAATAATCTTTTTATAATTTTAAATATGTTTTATATTAAATATTAATGTAACGTTATCTTCTTGTGTGACCTATGTTGTAGTAGTTTTTCTTTTATTTTTTAATTTGTTTACGTTGAAGCATTATCTTTAATGTGCCATCCTTTTCTTTCATTTTCTTTTCTTATGTTAACTTAGAAGATATTTTTATTATTTTAAAGATAAAATTTAAGTCTATTTTTTATATCCACTATATCTATTCTATTAATTAAGTTATGATATGTATTTATTAATATTCTATACGTCTTAACTTGATTGATGGAATAGATGTAATTAACATAAAGAAATGAAACTTAAGTTTTGTCTTTATTTTAAACCCTAAATATTAAATTAAAAATTATCTTATAATTCCAATTCAAAAAAATCATGTTATAAATTTTTTATGTATGGATAATATTTATTTGAATTTTGTTACGCAAACTTGTTAAGGATACCAAAATAGGAATTTTTAAATGAAAAAATAAGGTTTTTTTCAATTTTTAATACATTAAATACCTTATTTTTATCTAAAAATTTTTATTTTAATATCTTAACATGTATTCTAAAGACACTTATTAACAAAATTTGTTTTATTTTTATAAAATAATTAAATATTTTGTTATGTTTTTATATTTTATATTTTTTATTTAATAAGAAGGGTCAAATCTCCTCTCATTATTAAATTTTTTGTTAGTATTCTATCATCAGTATAATTATTCTTTTATATTGGATTTTGTTAATGTGCATCGTAGGACACATGGTAAAGATTAAAAATAACATTTATTATCTATTATTAATTGTCTAAAAAAGATTATATTGAATGTTTTTTCAATTTTTAAAATAATAAATGTTTATATTTTTATTTAATATTTTTTATATTTAATTCTTTAATATGTGCACCGAGAATGTGTTAACAAAATTTTATAAAAATATATTTTAATTTTTTTTATCTGAAATAAAATGTAAAAATTGTTAACATTCCGATAAAAGTTGGGAGGTTAGCAGTTATCTTTTAAACAAATATATATAAATCCGAACTTATTAGAAATTTTAAATTTT
Organism: Ormosia emarginata; assembly: GCA_029884605.1. Lineage (NCBI taxonomy): Eukaryota > Viridiplantae > Streptophyta > Magnoliopsida > Fabales > Fabaceae > Ormosia > Ormosia emarginata. The sequence goes on along the minus strand of JAQQTP010000072.1, from coordinate 11,445,985 downwards.
AGATTTATAGTAACGACTTGAGGAACATTAATATATGTCAGTCTTCTTTTTTACTCTTTTATAGAGAATACAGGATAAATGATTTAAAAAATAATTGTTCTTCAGCTCATATTTTTCTAATTAATCTTCTTGGGATTAATTTTTAACTATATTTTTTATTTTAAAAATAAGGTTTCGTATTTTATAGAGATGTAAAAAATAAATAAAATTCCTTTTTTTTCTGGTAAACAAAGAAAAAAAAACAATTTTGAAATTATACTAATTAGTGTAAAATTAACTGTGCATTACATCCGAATTTCCGATGATAACAAATGGTTAGCAATCTTTATAATTTTTTTTTTAAAAAAAAAACAGGTTAGCAATCAGCAATTCAAAATTGAAAAGAACAAATTGAAAGGGGTAGGCCAACCGGCCAGGTGTTATTATTATCTAATAATCAGAAGGTGCAATTTGGAAGCACCACGGCCCTTCAAACAAGATAGGGTGTCTTTGACTCGGAAAATTATAATATATTTCTGGAGTATTACTCTTATTAAATTTATAATTATAATTCTATTAAAGCAGTGTAATATTTCAAGAGGATTTAAGAATTTCTCCTTTGAGTCACCATGGGGGCATTATTGCGGTGGGGTGTTATGCAGGTGAGGTAGTTTGGCAGTTGCAGTGCAAGTGGAAGGAAAAATCAAATGCACCAAAGTGTACGTGTTGTTTTTTACATCAAAGCGAAAGCGATGGAGAGAAATCAACAAGGTGGAGGGCTAAGAAATGTGTGGTGCTTGACTTGTACTTGTGGGCATGCGCCAATGCCACAGGCAAATGCAATCTGACTATTTTATTTTATCTCAAATCTCAAGCAAAGCCAAAAGCTGGTTCGAGGCCCCACTAATTTTTTTTTTGGGACATTATTAAGCTCAGTTGACAACTCCAACTAATGCTTGGTGTGTCCTCCTATGCCTCTTCTAACCAAATATGCATTTTTAGATTGAGAATAATATATCTCTTATTCTAGAATTATTTGTGCATTTAGACAGACCTGTTCAATAGTGACTACTTCCAAATCTAGTTTGACATATTGGATTTTCCTGTGGATCCCACAAGTTTGTCTCCTAACATAGCTTAGGTGCTAAGCTATGTCTAAAATCTTCTTTTTTCTTCAAAAAAAATTATTGCCACTACTTAAAATTTTAATCCTTGATTCCTGCGGATATTAGTTTAACTAGGGGAGAGAGTTGGATCTATATAAGAAAGAAAAATCAACTAAAATCAACTTGAGAAGTAAGCTATTGAGGTAGTAAAAGGAGTAATAATTGCATAAAATTTATCTCCTAGACTTTAAGATAGACTCTTATGAATCAGTTAAAAAAGTTGCAATGAGACCAAATTATTGTCCAATAACTTCCATAGAAGTCTATGAAAATAACAAAAAAAAAAAAAAACACGCTCTAACTATTTCTTAACATGTATCTTAAATTCTTATTACCTTGCTTTTTTTGGTAACAATTAAAGTTCTAGCTTTAAAACTAATGTTATCTTTTTCAATTAACGTTGTGATTAATTTTCTGACATACATTTTTTGATATATCGAATTACAGAAAAAGAAAAGTTTTAAAGGTAATCGTAATTGGATTTTCGTGAGATTACTATCGAAGTTAATATGTATATAAAGTTTGTATTAAAAATATGTATATAAAGTATTTGTCAACTTGACAATAGTTTCTCCATTTCAGGAGTTTTATTTTTTCTTTTTGGGTAAGAAAAAAAAACACTTTTATCTTTTCAGTCGGCAGAAGACGTGATCTATATATAAGAACAGCGAACAGCGAACAGCGACCCTCTTTTTTTGACGCTAACAGCGACCTTGTTTTTAATTCAACTTCAATCTTTAATTTTTGTAACAAAAAAAAAATCAACTTGAATCTTTAATTTTTGGTTCCCAATGTTTTTCCCGAAACTAGCGTGAATTATAGACAGAGTTATAGAGAGAGATATCCGGCAACGCAAACACGTCAAAACCCAAGAAGCTTCAGTGTCGTTACTTGCAATTTGAGGTCACGTCAAGGGGCACATGCGTAATTCAACGAAGACCAATCTTCCAAATACTAATTTTTTAGAACATGAAATATTTTCATATTCTACTTTGAATTGGTGGTATGTTTGAATAAAAAAAAATTGATAAAAAAGGTAAAATACAAAAAACTTACTCTGGCTATAGGTTATGTAGAAAATCTACTTATATTTTAAAATTCATCAATACAATTATTTGAACGCATTAAATTATGTATATTGATTCTTTAAAAGGAATTTTTGGTACATATATAAAGAGGTTAATATATATTAATATGCATAATTTGATTAGTTTAATAAGTCATATTAGTAAATTTTAAAGTATTAGAAAATTTTCTGTACATAACTTATAATTTAAGAGAGTTTCTATTATTTTGCCAAAAAAGAAAATTAATTTTTCATTTGTAAATTGAAAAAGTTATAAAATATTTATAAAATTACATAAAGATGATTAAAAAGTAACATAATATTTTTTTATTTTCTTATTTTAAATAATTTTAATACAAAAAATATTTACTCAAAATAAATTAAGAATAAGTCATCCTTACTTTTTTTTTCTTAAATTATCTATCCAAATATGCTCACTGGTTATAGATAATTTAATTCGAACCTAGAGCTCAGTTTAATAACTAGTCACATTTCTTGATTAAATATTATTTATTTAAATAAAATTAAATTAAGAAGTGAAATGAAACTAAAAACATGGACAAATTTTAAGATACAGTTAAACATATATATTATAAACATTTAAGTAAAAAAAATATACTTATTTTAAAAATATTTTAACACATCAATTATTAATTTGAGCATTTAAAATAAATCTTACATACCTAAAACAATTCCTCTCAACAATTCGGTCCTCCGCGGAAGTTGTCTCCAGGAGTTGAATATGTTGGTTCTAAAAATAAAATAAATTTAATTTAAATTTGTTTTTAAGTAAATAAATAAAGGTATATATACTCTTAATTTATATAAGTGTAACGTGATTTTAATTCATTAACTTATTTAAAATTTAATATATTATTATTTACTCACTTTAAAGAAGAAACTATTATAAATTCTTAAATAATAATAAATATATGATCAAGAAAATATTTCATCATTGATTTTAAATTTATTCACATAAATTTAAAAAAACAACTTAAATTAATAGTAAAAATTTTTTAGAGCATATATTTATTGTTGTTCCATAAACATGTTATAATTTAGTCTTTAGATAGTCTTATCCTGATAGTTTAGCCTTACCTAATTGATAAGTCAATTATGATTACAAGAAATTCTATAATACTCATTTTTTTAAGTTATATTATTTAAATTAAGTTATCAAATATTTTATTAGTTATAATTATTTTTAAATATTTATTAAAATTAAAAAACACATTAAATGAATGTTTAATAACTAACCCCACATATAATGATATCTTAAATATAATAGAAATTCCTTTTCCCTGCATGTGACTGAGTCTTCTTGAGATACTCAAATATACTCTTAAAACATAATAAATATATGTTTCAAAAAATATCTTTATTATTATTTTGAAATAAATTTACATAAATTTTAAGTTATCAATTTAAAATTAAAAAAAAAATCTATTTAAAAATATATATTTATTATAAACGAAGAGCAACATAATGACTTCTCAGTCCTCCTTTGCCGTCGAACTCTCGCATTTACTGTAGAAGCTTTTAGGTATATTTGTTAGATAATTTTTTTAATAAAAAAAAAATGTAGAAACACTTTAAACTTTTGTCTTTTATAAATTATTACTATAAATATAAAAAATTAATTAATTAATTTTTAAACTTTAATTAATCATTCAATAAATCTTTCTGTTATTATATGTTAAATAATTAATGAATATATTACGTGATATTATCTTATTTATTTAAATTCATTAAATCTAAATCGTTAATTTTTTTATTCAATCAAATCTTATTTTTTAATTTTATTTTATTTTTAACAAATTAAATAAAAAATAAATAATTTAGTTTACAGTACAAGTAAATGAATTTTGTGTTTTTAGAATAATTTAATTTTTTATTTAATTTGTTAAGAGTAAAATATAATTAAAAATAATAGTTTAATAAATAAAAAAATTAACAGTTTAAATTTAATAAATTTGAATAAATAAAATGATATCACATAATATTTTTATTAATAATTTAATAGATAATTAATAGAAAATTTATTGAATTATTAATTAAAATTTAATAATTAATTTAAAAAATTTAAATTTATGATGATAATTTATGAAATGATAAAAGTTTATGATAACTTTATACTTTTTATTTATTGATCAGTAATGTTTCTTGCATATAAATTTTGTGCGCATAAATCTACTGGAGAAATATAAATTATTTGAGGTAGAAAAAGAGTAACAAAGAGAAAAAAACAAGTAGAAGTGGATATTTATGATAAAATTTGTAAGATATATTATTTATGTAAATATTATAACTCATTTTCTATAGTTACATAATAATTTAAAGGTGAGATATAATGGCATCTCTAAACTAATAAAAATAGTTATTAAATATCTTTAACCTAAACAAATGTTGTTTAATATTAAAAAATTTATAATTTTCTTTACTTCTTTGATAAGTTAAATTTTTTATTAGCTTAATTCAAATAATGTATATAAACAAATTTTATAAACAAATTTCTCTTACTTTACGATCTGTTTGATACGAGATTTCAGAGTGAAAAGAATAGTGTTGTGGCTGCGGACTAGTTTCATCCGTTGTTTGGTATACGTTTTTAGAAGAGAAAGAAAGGACTGGGGTGGATTGAATTTAAGTGGATCTCACAAAATTCCCTCCCCCTCTTGTACGCCGGATTGATATGGAAAAGAAAGGTTTCAATTTTTTTCTTTTCTTTTCTCGTCAAATTTGAAAAATATTATTCAGCCAGACTTTTCAAATGCCCGACTAACATGGATTACCCTTTTTGGTAACAAGTTTTTTATTTTATTTAAATTAATACAACTTATAAAACTTTTAAAGAAACTCGGACACCTGACTTTGTCAGCCGGGATGCCTAGTATGACCCAATCAAATTTACTTTGCCTACTTTATGTCTTTACCCATTTTTCTTTCGCCAATTAAATTCGAACAACTTGTATCATTGTGACAACTCGTAAATAAATTTTTTTATGTATTTTTTACATAATAAAATTATATAAAAGAAAAATAAATATAAAAATTATAATTTTTTTTGTATATTTTAATTAATTTTTACAAATAAAAAAATTATATTTATTTTTTTCTCTCACATGTCGTTCTCATATAAAAAATATATATAAAAGAATCCATTTTCGAAACAACTCAACGAGATATTTCTTCATGGCAACATCATACACAATTAATGTTACAAAATATGTCCTCCTCAGTTCCCCCAATAAAAAAGTTACAAAATATGTAAAGTGTAAACCTGGCTTAAATGCCATGATGACGAAACAATTAATGCTAATTTCTTTATTTTTTTTTTACAATATCTTCTTGTGTTAATCTTGAAAAATAAGTGTTTTTTTAAATTAAATAACTTTTTAATCCAATATTTTTTAAAAAATTAACAAACCCAAAAATTTCATTTTTTAATTATTTTATGATGTTATAAGTTCTTAAGAATAATAAAGTAATTTATTATTTATTTATATTCTTTTTTATTCTTTATTTATTATATGATATCAAACGATATAAGAAACACTTTTTTCTTTTTATTAGATGATATCAAATAAAAAAGTGATAATTTTTTCATTTTTTTTATTTTTTTTCTTTTCTATTGTATCTTTTTTTTTTTTAATTTTTCCTTCCTTCATATCAAATAAAGCCTTAGTAGTCTGTTTGGTATGACATTTTTAGGAAGAAAAAAAATGGAAAAGTGAGAATGATTGAGTCCTTCCTTTGTTTGGTGTGAGTTTAACAAAAGGGACGAAAGGAGTTAGAATGATTTTGTATATAAACATATTTTGGATCCCTTTGTGAGATGGAAAAGGATGGAAGGAAGAGAAGAATGAAGATTTTTTGTGTGTTTCGTCAAATTTTACATTCATTTCGATTCATTTATACTTATTTTTATTATTTTTTTTAAAATTAAGATAGAGAAGCATCCATCTTTTTTATTGAATGATACTAAATAAAAATAATAATAACTCATTTATTTTTGTCTTTTATTTTTTTTTTTTTTATTATATTTTTTTTCTTTCTCCTCTTCTGACCAAACAAACCCTAAGGCTTTATTTGGTATGAGTTAATAGAAAAGAAAAGAAAGGAACATGATAGTGGAAGATGTTTATCCTTTATTTGAATGCATTCTTAAATAAAAATGAAAAGATTTTGAGAGATGTTATGGTGAATTCTACTATTTTTTTAACCATCTCCTTCTTAGATGAAAAAGAAGAAAAAGGAAGAGAATGTAAGAGAAGTATTTTTGTGGCTCCAATGTATATTCACATACATTTTTATTTATTTATATACAATTTTATTCTTTTATTTAATGAACTAAATGAAAGAATTAAAGTATCTATTTTTTTCATTAAATAATATTAAATAAGAAAAATAATAACTTCTTAATTTTTTTTAATTTTATTTTTTATATTTTATTATTAAATTAATTAAATTTAAAACAAGCAAATAAATAATGTTATAGACTCGATTATCATTAAGATAAATTATTACATAATTTGAAATAAATATTATAAATGTATTAAATTAATTATATAATTAATTAATAATATCATATAATTAGTTAATAAATAATTAATTATTATAATGTATTAAAATTAATTAACATATAATTGACTTAATATTTTTTTTAACTAATCAAAGTTCATATAAAAATTTCTCTTACAATTAGCAGCAAGTGTGGTCCTGCACGCCACGTGTTGGGAGGAGAATGATGAGCTGGCGACCTGCATGCGTCGAAGCCGCAGAGCCTGACTCATGTACGAATTAGATATTAGGGCCCGTGAAAGCCGCCGCTTATGGAAACGGTCCCCGTCGGCTCTACGCAACGCGCGGCTCGCAAACGTGGAAACATATGGGTCGTGGGTCCAACATCCCAACCACCGCCACGGTTGCGTAACGCTTTTATTTCTCTCTTTTTCTATTTCATATTTATAGAATTAATAAATAATTAATTAGCTAACTTTTTTAAGCCGTACACAGTTTATTAGAATAATATATTCAAAAAAGTTAGGCACCGTCAGAAGAGAGCTATGTTATTAACGGGATGACAGAAGTTCGAATTCTAAAAAACAATCATTGTTATGAAGACTTTTAAGTGTATGTTTAAATATTTGTTGAAGGTTCCAAACGTAAGTTTGGATGTCTTAAATGACATAAAAGTGTGTTAGATATTTATTGATTAATATTATTTTAATATATTTTTTTGATTTAAACATAAATTTGAATAAAAGTAATAATTTTATATGTTAAAATTTATTTTTATTTAATATTTATTTTGTTAAATTTATTTTTAAAATAAAAATTTTTAAATATAAATTACGTTATTAAAAATTCACTTTTAACTAAATTTAAGTTTATAAATATATTTTTAATTAAATTTAAATTTATCAATTCTAATTTAAACACATACTAAGCTAATAATTCATTGTAACTAGAAATCGGATAAGCAAAGTTAGCTTTGCCTAAATTATATTGAACTATTCCTATTTTATAAAATATTGGCATAAGCTTGCTTATTATTTATTATTGGCTTTTTTTCATAACTTAACTATTTTATAAAATTATAAAAATTTGGATTAATTTAAAAATTTATTTAAAGACTTAAATTACATGATGATTTTTAAATAGGTAAAAAACTTAAATTTTTTACTTTTAAATTGATATAATCTTTTATAAAATTATTATATATAAGTTCTTAATTATATTTTTAAATAATTAATTATACATTCTAATAATAACTAAATAACTTAGTAAGTCAAATAGACTTTTTAAACAGCTTAAATTTTTATCTATTTAATTAAATAGACTTTCATAAGAGTTTAAGTATATTTTATTTATTAAATAAGTAAGGTTAAAATAAGCCAAAAGTAAGTCAATTTGTCAACTCCTAATACAGAGAATGTTTAAGAGATTAGTCGCACAACAATATGTATAAGTATAAAGATATTTTGATCAAAGATAAAAATAAATAAAGAATAATATGTGAATTGTCACTCACTATATTTACTTATAAAATTATAGGTTTTATAATTTTAATATAATTGTTTAAGGATTTAGTGATTTACTAAACATTATATATTTTAATAACGATAAATAGATAATTTAGTCTTTAAAATTAATTTTTGCTTGTAATTTAATTTTAAAACTTTATATATATATTTATATTATAAAAGTGATATTACATTAGTCTTTTTTACATTATTTATTTTTTATGAAAATTAATTTATATACACAAACAAAATTAATGATTAAATTGACAGAAAAAGTTAATTTTAATGATTAAGTTGTCAAATTAACCTTTTAACAATTTATTAAATAAAATATAACAAGAATTAAAAAGAACAAGGTGTGAGAAGTTGTTGTAGAGGTTAAAGAAAGATAGCAAGTGGGGCAGCGACGCAATGATGCTATAGTACTTCTCTGTGCCTCACGTAACCCACGTTTCAGAGAAATTCTAAAATATTTTTAGAAAATGACGTTATTATATTATTTTTTATTATATTTTTAATAATTGTACTTCAATAATAAATAAAAAAATAATGTAATTAATGATATAAAAAATAATATAAAAAATAATATTAAAAAATAATATAAAAAATTGAAATTAAATATTTTTAAAATAACATTTTGGGAGATCTTATAATTAATTAGATTTAATTTAAAAATATTGAAATTTTAATTCAATTATTTATATAATTTTAATATTTTACATATTATAATTTGATTATAATAATATAATAATCATGAAGTGTGAAGAATCTGTGCACATTTTGAGACATATCTAACTGGGACCCAACTTTTTTTATATATTTTTTGGGAGGTCATGAGATTCAAGAGATGAGGGTGACAAGGCAAGGAACATGTTCGTGGGTAATAAAGACTCTGCCTCCTTGCACCAAAAAAAAAAAAGAAAGACTCTGCCTCCGAAACAGCTATTTTGAATTGGATATTTAAATACATTTTTATTCATATTATTTATTTTATATATTTATATTTTAATATTATCACATAAATAAATATAAAATAAATGTATATAGTATTAATAAATGAATAACATTTTTTTCTTTAAATATTGTTTGGATGAAACCAAAATATTTTAATAAATTTAATTTATTTGAACTACTCATAAAATAATTTTTATTTAATTACAAAAATTTGAAAATTATATAATCTCTCTATAAAAATTATTTTTTAAAATTTAGATTTACATTCTCATCTCAAAAATTGAGATTATTTGTGACTTCAACCTACTCTTTATGCATACTTCTTCGAATTTTTCTTGTTGATTTAAGAGTGTTTTCTTTTTTCGATTTTTAAAAGAAATAAAAACGTTTAGATGATACTCTATGTGAATGTGATGGTGTCAAGGGGATCCGAGTAAAGATGAGTATCATCTGTGCACCTAACAAAAAAAAAAAAAGAGCATCATCTGATCTCATTTATCTAATTTCTCTGATGCCACGAGGAGAAGCAGTCAGCGGCCACGTCGGTACAGAGAAATTAGGTGCTTTGAAAAAAATATATTATATTTTAAATAATTTTAATAAGCATGATTTTTTTTTTTTGCCGAAATAAACATGATATGTATTCAATTCAAGTTGTTTATCATTTTTCATTTACTAACTATAGGAAACGTTTCACGTACTCTAGAGTAACTTTGAAGTAGGCTTTTTGATCAAAATAGTATTAATTTAAAATTAATTTTTAGTTTGGAGTATTTTTTAAACAAATTTTTAATATAGGATACTTTTTTTATATTAGTAAGAAATATCACATTTTATTATACTAACACATACACTTGTGTAATGTATTGGATAATATTAAAAGTAAAAATTATATAAATAATAAAAATAAAATAAAAATAAATTTAAAATAAATACTTTAATAATTTTACCAAAAAGACAACTGATAAATACTTTTAATATAAATAATTTTTTTTATTAAATTTGATTACAATTATAAAAAAATAATTCTACGCAAATGTTATAATAGTTGTACTTTCACTTTCTTCCTTATGCATCTCCTTGAGTCTCTCTAGTGCCAACTATCAATTCTACTAATACAACTGTACGAAATCCTAAACATTTTATATAACTATAGATGACAACTCATGTAAAAATCTGGATACTGACCGACAATTTGGTAAAATACCAAATTCACAGCCACATTTTTCACAATTAATCTTGAAAAGCTGGATAGTGACTGAAAATTTGATAAAATATCAAATTCACAGCCACATTTTTCTCGATTAATCTTGAAAAGTTTACCACACCTCTCTTTTAAAGGCCCAAAAGCATTATTCAACCACTTTGACACATCCTGCTTGTCATCATCTCCTATCTCTGGCACCCTAGCAGAAACTACAACTTGTTTGTAGTTTCATTAGTGCTAAAAACCTTCACAGGTAATTCTTGTTGATCAACCAACATCATTAAAACTTTTTGTTTTAAGTTAAAAGAAAAAATAATTATTAAGACAAACAAATATTCTTTTGTTATCTGCCTAAAGAAGAAATGTGGGAGGACTTCCTATCAAGACACACAACCACATCTCTTGGTAGGCGAGGAATCGATTCATAAAGGAAGAGAAATTTAGGAAGATAATTGATCATGAAAAAATGAATCAAATACTACACATTCTCAAAGCTGATAATTTGAGCATGTGTGCTTGTCATTTGTACACATGCTATTTGTTTACATGTGTCCATTTTACAATTTTACTAAAAAAGTTTAAATTTTATTAAATAGGATTAAAATAATGTTTTCTATTTTATTATTGATTGCAAATTAAAATAAATAATATTCTCTATTTTTGCATTGATTATGAGTTAATTATCAGGGTTGAGCAATTTCAATTTTTTTAAAAAAATCTTTTCTATTTTCGCATAATATTCCCTATCATTGTTTTAATACATTGTTGATCCTATATGATTCTGTTTAAATTTTATTTTATTCAAAATCAAATTCATACTATTTAATAGCCGAATATTTTTTTATTAAATTAATAATTAATTTAAATTTATACTCAATTATTATTTTTTAATTTATTTTATGTATTTAACTTTATTAAATAAGTTAAACCAATCTTTGAAATGCAATGCAATGTTGAATTTTTTTTCTGTCTTATTAGTCGGTAATTTTTTTACACCATGTGGGCATTGGATGTAGGAATGGAAAATAATGAACGGAAGTGGTAGGTATTTAATGCCATTTAATTTGATTATTATAGGAGATGTTGGACCATTCATCTTATTGCTAGAAAAAAAAATAAACAATAGGTGATGTCAAAATCTCATGAATTAAATAGTTATAAATTATTTCATAAAGAATTGGAAAAAGTACAAATTGGTGCTCTAATCTTTCAGCTGCTCTCGCACAGGAGGTCTGTTGTTACTCATCACTACTTGTCCACTAGAGCAGCTGCCGCCCACATGTATGATTTCTCCTATGTTTATTTTTTTTTTAAACTTTTTTTTTTATTTTTATTTTTACATAATTTTGATTTTCTCGTAAGATTATGATCTTTTTGCGTCACCTAAGATGACGACGTCTAATATACACCATCTTAGTAAGGGTGTAACGTATATTTTGAAAATTAAATTATTAATTTAATATTATATTAATTTAAAAGTAGAGATTAATTACATAGAACTTGACAAATCGGTTAATATTAAATAAATTATTTATAAAAAAATTTCTCTGTTTATCTCTCTCTTTCTCTTTTCTCTCACAAGTTGTAGTGGTGAGATAAAATGTCGATCTGATTCTAAGTCTTCACAAAATTTAGTTCTTATTCTTCTTTGGTAGCCAGAACCAGAACTAGAGCCTTTTTTCTTTTCTTGAAACAGAGATCTTTAATTTTCTTTTTTCACCCACTTTCTTCTCCGAAACCTCAGTAATGAAAGATGAGTGGTAGATGAAATGGGAAATGGGATACGTTCTGCAAAATCACATTTCAATTTTTTTTAACGTTTTTTTTTAAAGTCACAATTCTTTAGAATTGAAAAGTACTATTCATACAACACATCATAAGAGGATATCGCGGCACATCAATTTGAAAATTTTGAATTGGGATGCACTGTTCATGCAGCATCACTTAGTGATGCCGCAACACTTTTTTTTTAACTTTTATTTTTTATTATTATTTATTTTTTTAAAAATTTAAATTTGAGAACACTATTTATCTAGCACTTTAATTTGTGATGCTGCAGTATTTTTTTATTTTTTTTAAACTTTTTTTTAAAATTATTTTTTATTTTTTAAATCAACTTAAAAAAATTAAATTTGAGAGTATTGTTCACATAGTACTTATTGTGTGATACCGCAGCATTGTTCACCTCCTTGCACTGTTCACGCGGCCGTGGATTTGTGATGACGCGGCACTGTTCCTCAAATCTTCAAATGGTTTGCCTCCTGCCATATTGTCCCACGTCAAATTTATATACCCACATGTTACTGTTCACTAGAAAAATTGTTTTAAAAAACTTTTTTAATATTTTTTTAATTCAATTTGAAAAAAAATTAAATTTAGAGTTTTGTTTTACAATAATTTTTATTAATAAATATTAATTTATTATAATTTTTTTAATCACAAATAAGTTTTTGACTATCATCTGTTAGAAAAAAAATTTACCTTTACTAAAAATAAAATTAATAAAATATGATACAATATAATATAAACAGGTGTATAATAACATCCGCCCACTTAAGATTACAGTTTCACCGCTTATAAGCCTCACAACGTCACAGCCACAAGTAGAATAGTAAGCAATAACGACAAAGAAGAAGACAAATCTGTATTTTTGATATTCAACATGATCTTGTATTTCCTTCCAAGAAAGTGTCTTTTTGATTTCCAACTTGCTCTTGTAATTCTTTTAAAGAAGCAAAATTTTTATTTTTTTATTTTTTATGGATAACTGAATGATATAGATAAATATAATTTATTTTTCATATGAGAATAGATGGTGGCAAATGTGACACACGTGTATTGATAGGTTAACAACTTGAGTATTAATACTAAATAAATATGACACATGACAAGAAAATTAAAAAGTAAATTAACACATGACATAAATTTAAAACATATAATGATAAGTAAGTTTGATACATGATAGAATTTTAAATATTATATATTTTTTTTATATATTATACGATTTTTTGTCATATCATATTATGCCACATGTTAGTAAAGAGTAAAAAGGAACAATTGCATTTTGTTTTTTTATGAAAAACCTGTTAAAAAGCTGAGGAGAATTGCTATGTGTCAAACCCTAATAAAAGAGTAATTACAAATGAAAAACTTTCATCATACCGCATACAGGATCATACCATTTTTAACACCCGGTACTATTTACAGGACCCACTTATGAATAGTATCAAATCAGTTTTTTATTTTTTTTATATATATGTCCATTAACCAACTTTTCTACGTCGTTAATCACTTTTTTGTTCTTCATTAACTAATTTTTTTTCTATGCTCGTAAAAAAAGTTGGTTAATGAAGAATAAAAAAGTGATTAATTACGTATAGAAGTTGGTTAATGACATAAAATTTTATCACATAGTTTTTATGTTCGTGAAAAATGTTAGTTAACGAAGAACAAAAAAGTAGTTAACGACGTAAAGAAGTTAGTTAATAGACATACACTAAAAAAAAAACAAACAAAACAAAAGTAATTTGAGTCTTATTTCATAATGGCCTCATAAAATAATACCAAATGTAAAAATTAATGTGAATACTATACGCAATAGAAATATCATTGTTGATTACAAATTGCTTCTTCTTAGACACTATCATATCCCCAACTTTACAAAAAAAAATGCAAAACTTGCCACATATCATAAAAAAAAATTGCAAATTGTTTCTTCAATCACATCACCACTTTTTCAAAAAAGCAAAACTTACCACTTGTCAAATTTTGAAAAAAAAACAATTGTAAATTGCTTCTTTCTATCACATTACCAGCTGTATAAAAAAATAAAACTTATCACGTGTTGAATCTTAAAAAAAAATAATTGTAAATTATTTTTTCCTATCACATCACCATCTTTATAGAAAAAAAAACTTGTCACATATCAAATCTTAATAAAAGAATAACTTCAACTTGCTTCTTTGTATTCAATTCTTATATTTTTATATCAAACAATATATATATATTTTTTTTTTTCATACTTAATCTAATATTATTCATTATACATAGAGTTGACCTAACATGTTCAACCTATTAGATTGACCTGCCAACCCACTATTTTTAAGTGGATTGGATTTAATATTTGAACTCATTTTTATTTTCTAACCTACATAACCCGTCCCGCTTAACCCGCGGGTTAAGTGAAAGACGTCTTAATCAATCAGCCCGTTGGATTGTTTTTTTTTTTTAAATATTTTTATTTTATTTTTTTAAACTATTTTCTCTTTACTCTTTTTAGTCTTTTCTTTTCATTCTAGATTTACATCTATTCTTTTCATAAGTGAGGACCATGACTCACTGCTTTAGTGTCTCCTTTTATAATATTTTTTTTTTTTGTACATTTTTTTTTTTTTTTTAGGCAGGTTAAGCGGGTTTCAACCTACTCAAATTTTCTCATTTTATTATTTATGTAGGTCAACCCGCCAACCTATCCTAAAATGATGCGTGTTGACTTTTCTTACTCATTTCTCAAAAAAGGTCAACCCAACCAGCCTCACATTTTGGCGAGTTAAGACAGTACGAAACGAGTTAACCTATTTTATCACTTTTAACTATATATACTTTTTTTATTATTTTTTTTATTGAATCACATTTTTTAAAAATAATATGAATAATTATATATTCTTAAAAAGAAATATAAAGACTAATATTTTTCTTTGCATTACATCACTAATTCTTAAAAAAAAAGTAAAACTTACTACATGTCAAATCTTAAAAAGAAGAGCAGCTGCGAAATATTTCTTCCAAACTATTGTCATGTTGCACTTTTACAAAGAAGCAAGAAGCACTTACATTTTTCACTGCATGTAAATCTCTTCAATCACTTTAATTGACATGACATATATATATATAAAAATTTAATTAATTTGAAAAGTATTTATAAAATCAATAATTAATTTGAAAAGTACCTTAATTTAATTAATTTGAAAAGTACCCTAATTTGGTAAATAATTTTTAAAAATACACTAAATTGGTGAAAGAAAAAAAAAAACCTTTGAAATGTTGATGTTCCACCAAAACTAATTGTTAAAGCAGGTTAATTTATAGAGATATTTTTTAGTAGACATAAATTTAACACATTAAATTTATATATATTAATAAAACATTAACAAAAGAAAATAATTTTTTGTGATAAATAAATTTAGTGAGATTCATCTATTTTTTCTCTCTATTTTTTTATAAATGTATATAAATTTGAAGTGTTAAATTTGTACTCATCTAAAAATATCCCTAATTTATGTTAACTTAAACTTCTTTTTCTTATTGTTATTTATTTTTAAAACCTCCCTAATTTAAACACATGACACTAAACGCACCGTTTCAACCTCATTCCACATCTGAATATTTTCATCTACCTCGTTTTTTGACTTGAACACATATGGCACCTGAAAGCACCTTTACTTGCTTTGCCAGACTTGACTATGTCGTTACCTTCTGTTCTTGAAGTCCATGCTCTTGCCAGGAGAGGAACTTTTGTTATGTCTTCATTACTCAGAAATAAATAAGTGCATACAAATATGTAGATATAGTGTGAGCGAAGAAGAATAAATAATCGAGTGCTTTTGGTTGATGAATCATACTACTTTACGGCAAGTCGGCCATCACCACCGTCCATGACAGCTCCAAATGCCATCTGTGTTGAAGTAAAAAAAATGAGTCCGATGGTGGCCTTGGCCATGACGAAAAAGTCCCACTCTGCAGGTTACCTCATCTACATGTGTTACCCGTAGTCACTCTCAATCGTGGATCATTTCGGAAGCGAAATCAACCGTTTCTGCGATGTGGAGCATGCCTACTCCTAAGATAGTTTGGACTAGGAGCAACGTTTTCCTAACTACTATCTTTGGTTATCAAATAGTGGTTTATTTTAATAAGAGTGGATAGTGATTTCACGAGGAGAATTTTATCTAAATACCATAATAAATATTAGAAATTAGTTTCATGACTTTTAAAAGTATTTTATTTAATCATTATTTTCAATTTAGAAATTAGTTTTACAATAATACCAATACAAATAACTTGGTTAAAGATTAAAAAAAAAAAAACTCTATCGTTGTTGAATAATATGGACTTTATTAATCTATTGTAACGAGTTCACCAATAATAAAATTTATGTCTATTTTTTTTTTATAGAATGTTTTTAATAAAAAAAAGTTTAAGTTAAAATGGTAAAACTATGGTCTAGATTTTTATTATAAAAATAAATAAATAAGATGACACAGAATGGAAACTGTTTAAACTCTATTGATGGTTGTTTATAAATTTGCAACCCATATAGTATTGCTATTATAGGTTTCAAAACCTTAAAATGACCTAATTAAAATTTAACTATAATGATCTGATCTAAAAATTTTAGAAAAATAAAAATCTTGTTAAAAACTTTTCTATTTATACGAACTTATTTTAATAAAGTAATAATTTTTTTTGTGATCTAACATAAAAAAAGAAAATACTATCGTCTTAGATCAGTGTCCTACATAGGTAGGCAGGTTTGTCACTTTTCAATGTTTGTTTTCGCGTGCAAGATTTGAAAGAAGGATAATACTTCATGAATCTCACTTTCGTGTATACCTCACTTGATTAAAGTATGTAACAGAATCAGCTATAGGTGTGTGTAGGGGTGTTAAAACGGTGCAATTCGGTTCATTTTGGTTGATTTATTTGAGCCATGTAAATTTTAGATTGATATTTTATTAGTTTAGTTTAGCTTATTTAATCTTATGTAGTGTTAAAATAGCGGATTAGTTCAGTTTATTTGGATCATGTAAGTTTCAGGCTACCATTTTACTAACTCAATCTTTCTATTTTATCGGGTTATTTGGGTCGGCCCATCGATGTTAGCCCATTTTAATACTCTTAACACTATGTTTGGATGACGAGAGAATCGGAAAGGAAATGGGAACTTTTTGTGTTTGATTTTAAAATGCTAGGACTCAATCATTTCTCCCTTTTTCAAATGACCAATTTTTGTTATTGAGGTGGAATGGGAGGAACACACGTTTAGCTTAGTTCCATTAATGAATCTTCCAAACAAAGAGATGTTCCATGTTCCATTCCTTTCCTTTCCTTTCCAATTCATTCCCACCTATTCCGTTAGTTAGTTAATGAGAAAATATCCAAACACAAGAGTAAGTGTGTGTGAAAAGTAAGATAACATTAATTGTAATTAAATATAAAAATAATATAAATATAAGATGATGTATCTATAAATATGTATGTATAAGATTCTTTTTTATGGAAAAGTGAGAGAAAGAGAAAAAAAAAAATATAGTTGTAAATTAAATTTTGGGTTTGTGAATAAATTTTTTATTTAATAAATAACAATATTATATATATCAAACACTATCTAAGTCATTAAGATTGTGTTAGTGATGTCTGATTTAAATAATTTATCTAAGGTTAAATTTTATAGTATATATAACAAAAACTCTAAGGATTCATAAAAAAAACTAAATTTATTGAATATTGTGCAATATTTCACTATAGAAAAAATTCTCATGAAACCCTCATGGGGCACTTTTAAAAACATACAGGAGATCGGAAGGTTATGGTGAGAAAAATAAAATAATACTAAACATATACACTTACATATACATTAACTAACATTTATATAATTTTTATTGTTTGATAATAGCTAATTCACCTTTATTCTTTATGTTGATGTTGGAGCAGAGAAAAAGTTGAAGAATGAGAAAATACATTTTTCAATTGTATTGAGTTAATTAATTCAAAGATTAATATGCCTATATATATATATCTAAGCTAGCTATATACAATTGTATATAATACATAAACGAAAATAACTAATTTATAACTTTATAATTATCTAATAACTAACTAACAGACTTTAGTTATTAGGTAATATCCTCCCTCAAGTGGGACTATGGATATCATAAAGTCTCAACTTGGACAAAATAGAATTGAAGGAGGTGGAGTGAAGAGGCTTGGTAAAGACATCGACAAGTTGAGATGTGGTTGGCATCGACAGCAAGTGAATTAGCTTTGATTGAATCTTTTCTCTAACAACATGACAGTCAAATTCAATATGTTTACTCCTCTCATGGAATGTAGGATTATGGGCAAGGTAAATAACTGATTTATTATCGCAATACACAGATACTGGATGTGAAAACTTGGCATGTAGATCCTTGAAGAGATACTGCAGCCATTGTAATTCACAAGTCAAGGATGCTAAAACTCGATATTCAGCCTCAGTTGAGGATCGAGAAATAGTGCTTTGTTTCTTAGATTTCCAAGAGATAAGTGATGATCCAAGTATAACATAGTTGCCTGTCACAGACCTTCTAGTATCAGGGTAGCAAGCCCAGTCAGAGTCAACAAAGCCATGAAGTTTAAGAGGACTGGAAGTTTAGGCTCTTGGTGGATTTTTGATTGTTGAAGTAAGGCAAGAATGCATTGGTACTGCTCCTGTGTGAAACCAATGAATTGTAATGACTGAGTATGTGCTTCTGGATCTGCTTGTGATTCAGACACAGATAGGTTAGTCTGAGCTGTGTCTTTGGGTTTATAACTCGGAGGGAATCCATATTTCAGATAGCATGTGTCAACAATATGATTACACCTACCACAGTGAGTGCATACACATGTAGGTCTAGATTGATTCTTTGCATATTAATTTGGTGTCTTTCCTTTACCAGCATAACTTCCTTTATTCCTAGAGGCAGAACCAACATAATTTGCTTATGAAGAATTTGCCATAAGAGCCAAAGAATTCTCGGAAGCTTCATGTTTAGCAGACCCAAACAATTCTCTTTCCTGTTGAATAACCAGTGAAAATGCCCTGCAATGGATCCATCATCATGATCTGTGACTTAGTATGAGAAAATCGCTCATTCAAACCCTTGAGGAATCAGATTACATAATCCTATTCATGAAAAGTCCTCATGGAATCATAGCCTCCACATGAACAAGCAATTAAGCATTTACAATATGGAAGAGGCTGAAAATTTTCTAACTCATCCCCAAGAACCTTCAATTGTGTCAAGTAATCAGAAACATCAAGATTTCTTTGCCTAAATCGATATAAGGCCTCTTGAATATCAGAGATGCAAAAGATATCACCTTGAGAATATCTGTTGCGTAGATCGCGCCAAACTCCAGCAGTAGTGTCAATCCAAAGAATGGATTTCACAATGGACTCAGAAGTGGATCTCTAAATCCAAGAAAGAACCATGGTGTTGCAACGAGTCCATGGAGCAAACATAGGGTCTGAAATAGATGGTTTAGGAAGGCTTCTATCAACAATTTTTCATTTATTCTTCGAGATCAAAGCGATGAGCATGGAACGCGCCCAAGTATGATAGTTCTTGTTATCAAGAAGAGGAGTAACGAGAATTACTGAAGGACTCTCATTCGAATGCAGATAGTAAGGATTCGCAGCGTTTGTAAGAAAATCAGCATAGCTTTGACGCTACAACAAAAAAACTTTTTAGCGGCCATAAAAATGACTTTTAGCGGCAATAAAAATTGCCACAAAAACCTTTACCGGTAATTAATTAATTACCGCTGTATCCAGTGTTGGCAAAGGTTTCCCGGCCATTACACAGAGTGCCAGTAAATATCCTTTTTATAGGCTATAAAAATTAGTCTTTTTAGCGGCAATTATAATGGTCACTAAAACCGCCTCCAGATTTGTTTTTAATAGCCTTTATTATTGCAGGTAAAGACTATTTTATTGCCGGTAAAAAGTGTGCCATTTACCGATAATTGTAATGGCCGCTAAAAATGTATTCAGATTTGTCTTCTTTGATGTTTTTTAACGACCTTTGTTATTACCGGTAAGAAACTCATGTTATTACTGGGAAAAAGTGCTACTTTTAGCGGCAATTGTAATGGCTACCAAAATTGGCTCAATGTTTACCTTTTTTGTTGTCTTTTAACGGCCTTTGTTATTGTCGGTAAAGACTCATTTTACTGGCGGGAAAAATGTTCCTTTTGCCGACAATTGTAATGGCCGCTAAAACTGTATCCAGGTTTAGCAACCTTTTGTTATTACCAATAAAAATTATGTTAAATTTATGCCTTTTAAGGTTTGACAAAATTTAAAAAAGTTTTTCTTAACTATTAATATTGTTGAAAAATATTATGTCTATTTGTGAGCCACCCGCATCCCGACACCTCCAAGGTCAATGATATGACCTACACTTAGTCTATTCACACCCGTACTAAGGTGTGATTCAATCTCATAGGCATACAACCTTATAACAGAGTCCACCGGACTTTCACAATGTATGATGACTCAATGCATATCCATGTATATTTAACAATAATATACTTTCTCATAACATGCCACACTTTGGTCAAGTTAAACATCAACAGAATTTTGGTCCCATACATGGATCCACAATAACATATTATCAAATTTTCAAATATGACAATATACTTTTTAAGGTTTATTATGAAGCTTCACTTTAATTTAACATTTCTTATGAAATCTTTATCTAGAGGAATTCTCTTGATTAGCTAAGTTCTCTATTTTAAATTAAATCATACTTACTTAGAAAATTATTCCAAGGTTTTTCAAATTTCACAAACACTCTTGTTCTTTTCTTAAGTCTAAAATCACCCTAAGTTGTCAAGTAAATTTCTTTCCTTCATTTTTCCATCTTATGAATCCATGATAAATTCTTAAATTACCTAACCACCTAAGCCTTAGCTTGATGTATAAATTTTAGCCAATAAAGCCCTAGAGGCCGTGAGCCTCCCAAAGACAAGAGCCAACCAAAATTTCCATCACATTATTAGTTACTTAATACTTAATTTCTTAAGTTTCAAGGTTACACAAAAATTAAATCTTGAACCTATAAAAGCCCTTAGAGGCCGTGAGCCTCCCAAAGGGGTGATAACCCAAAATTTTCCATTGCATTAATTAACTCTTTACCACTTAATCACCTAAGTTTCAATTTCTACAAAATTAAGTCTTGAACAGCCAAGAACATGGCCTCTTGGCCGTGAACCCATAGGGGCAAAGAATCCTAAAATTTCCATACATCAATCCAATGCAATCCAATATACGATCCATAGCCATCAAGACATACAATGACAATCCATAACTCATACAAGTCAAAATAAATACAAAATCATGAAAAACAATACAATAAAGAGAGCAATCCCACAAGGATTTCTCATCAACAATACCAAGCAGACGTTTCCTCACCATCAAGATAGGTTGAAGAGGATTATCTCTCTCTTACCTAAGAGAAAACAAGAAAAGAAGCCTTCTTGGTTGCTCCTTGGAATTTCGGCCAAGCTCCTCTAAAAATCCTAAGAATCATAACTCATCAAATCAACACCAATGCTTGAGGAAGAAAGATCAATGGCCATGGTGGTGACCATGGAAATGAAAAAGAAGAAGAGAAAGTAAAGAATCAAGAACATTACCTTAAAACTTCCAACTTTGAGGCTTGAAAAAGATGATAAAGGTGTGAGCTTCTTGGATAGATTCCAACAAGAAAGAAGCTTAGAATGTGATGTAGCTTAAGGAAAACATAGTGACTTGGAATTTTGTAAGTGTGGAGGTGGTGAAAGGTGTGGTGGCCGTAGGGTAAGGAGGAAGAGATGAAAAGAGAAAATGTGAAGGAGAAAGAAAATAAGAGATGAGAAAATGGTAGAGAGAGAAAGTAATAGCTCTTTATGGTTTGAAATTTAGGGGTAAAAGTGATAAAGGTGAGAAGCAAAATTTTGGCTCCCAAAATGGCTCCATTGCCTTGGAGTGTGGGGGGAGGGGGGAGAGAAGGGAAAAAGCTTCTAGAACTTGGTAGAATTGGCTTCCTTGAGAAGCCTTATGGAAGGCTTTCATAAGCAGCTTTGGTAACTTTTTTCTCAAAAAGTCAAATGATGTGACATAAAGTAGATTTTGTAGATAAGGTAATAAGGATTTTTACTACAAGTTATTATCCAATGAGCAATTATTACAGTTAACAGAAATCAGTATTTATTGTCTAACGGATAATAAATTGTACAATGATTTTTATTTATCAGATAAAAATCTCGAAAAACATAAACTTCTTAAATTATGTTCGGCCTCGGGTTTAGTAAGATTCTCCGTCGACATTTCCACAGTTCAAGGTTTACTAGTCTCGGGAAAAATATTTCATTTTTCCGACTCCGCTCAGTGTGCATGCAAAATTAGAAATATATTAAAATATTCAACGTTTCCGAAAAAATACACAAAAATTCACAAAAATCACAAATATTATAAAATGACTATTTATCTTGAAATTATCAATTTTCAGGATGTTACAACTCTCCCCTTCTAAAAAGAAATTTCGTTTTCGAAATTTTCATACCTTAAAATAGTTGTGGATGTTGCTCCTTCATCTTGTCTTCTAACTCCCACATTACATCTCCGGTTGTGTCATTTCAGATCACTTGTACCAACAGAATCTCCTTTCCTCTGAGTTGCTTTACCTTCATATCCTCAATCCTTACAGGAGATGTCTCATAGGTTAGATTCTCTTTCAATTGTACTGTGTCTGGTGCTATGACATGGCTCGGGTCAGGAATATATTTTTGCAATTGCGATACATAGAAAACATTATGAAGGTTAGAAAGAAAAGGTGGTAAGGCTATTTGGTAAGCTACTAGACCTATCCGACAAATAATTTGGTAATGTCCAAGGAATTTAGGAGTAAGTTTTCTAGATTTCAGAACTCGGCCGACCTCAGTCATAGGCGTGACTTTCAAAAACACATGCTCGCCTTCTTAAAACTCAAGAGACTTTCTTCTTTTGTCCTCATAACTCTTTTGTCAACTTTGAGCCGTCCTCATCTTTTCCTGGATCATCTTGACCTTCTTAGTCATTTGCTGTATAATATCAGGTCCAATAGCAAGGCACTCGCCATCTTGGTACCAACACAAAAGTGTTCTGCACCATCATCCATATAGAGCCTCATAGGGTGTCATCCCTATGCTCGAGTGAAAACTGTTGTTGTAGGTAAACTCTACTAATGGTAAAACTTTGTCCTAACTTTCAATCTGTTCCAAAGTGCAAGCTCTAAGTAAATCTTCAAATGATTGAATCGTCCTTTTCGATTGACCATTAGTTTGAGGATGATAAGTAAAACTCAATCGAAGTTTAGTTCCCAACGCTTCTTGCAAACTTTGCCAAAACTTTGATGTGAACCTTGGATCTCTATCAGAAATGATACTGGTAGGCACACCATGCAGCTTAACAATTTCACTAATATATAGCTGAGTTATCTTCTCCATGTTGTATCTTATGTCGATGGGTAAGAAATGTGCTGATTTTGTGAGTTGATTAATGATTACTCATATTGAATCATAACTCTTTCTAGTCTTTGGTAATCTAACCACAAAGTCCATCACGATACTATCTTATTTCTATTCAGAAATAGTTAAAGATTACAACATTGCAATACGTTTATTTAAAAATTTAAAGTGTATGTTCTCCATCCAAAATTTGTTAAAAAGGGTGAATCATGTAAATAAAAATAAAAAATGGTGAATTCGCAAAATAGACACAGGCTACAATTTGGTCAAAATTACAGTGAGATATATATATTTTTTTCAATTGTCATTTTTTAAATATCAGCATAATTTTTTTTTATTTTTTTTAAAATTTATCTAGACGCATCCTTAATCCTTGCAGGTAACCATTCACCTATTTGTATTATAAAATAGTTTGTCCAACAAAATTTTAAAAAGGAAAAGAATATTTCACTATTACCAGTTTTTTGTGCGAATTCTACTATTACCATTTGATAAATCTGGAATGTGGAGAATGAAAGAAAAAAGAGAAAAAAATTTGTGGTTAGGCCGAAAATCGATCAATGTTCTATACACTACAAAAATAATGTCAAAGTAAAAGAAAAACGAGAACAGAGAGACCGGCAAGAGGGGTGAGAGATTCAAAGGGAA
The DNA here is from genome assembly GCA_029884605.1 of Ormosia emarginata. NCBI lineage: Eukaryota > Viridiplantae > Streptophyta > Magnoliopsida > Fabales > Fabaceae > Ormosia > Ormosia emarginata. The sequence goes on along the minus strand of JAQQTP010000072.1, from coordinate 11,421,646 downwards.
AGCCAGACAATTGGTGGTTCTACAACAATCCAACAGCGATGAGACGAGATTTGAAAACTTGGAAGTTGGATTGGAACCGTCTTTTTCTTGCGTTTGATTAAAAAATAAGCTAAGAACTTGTCAAACTAAACAAGATCTAATCTTTCTAAAAATAATAATAATAATTAAAAAACTAAAAAAGACAACAAAACAAAAGCTAGCCAAGCCAGGAATCCACCACCCCCAGTGGGGTGTTGTGACCTGACCACTCATCTTGTGTCACTCCAAAATTTTCCAAAATCAAAACCTGAAAAAAGAAAATATTTTTTTATTATTAAATTTAACACCCAATATATATATATCATATATGGATATAAACGTAAGTAAATATTGAAATATAATGTATTTTAAAATAAAATAAACATATTATATATTGATATGAAAGATATATAAATTAAATATCAAATCTAAAGTATACAAATAAAAAAAATTATTAAAAAAAATCTCATTGTTTGTATAATAAGATGAGACATTTAAATCAAGACACTTATAAAATATGATGATTAATAAAATAATAAATAATGATTCAAATTATTTATATAATTATATTTTTTTATTATATAAAATGAGATAAAATTAAAATTTATTAAATTTTATATATAAATTATCATTGATTTTAAAAATATCATTGATTTTAAAAATATTTATAACTTTTTAAGAGTTAAAAAGAGAATCCACCTCTTTTGTAAAAAAAAAAAAAGAGTTAAAAAATCAAATGATTTCTCCTATGTATGTGGGTCCTCACCACCGGACTTCACACTCCCCATTTAAATTTAGTTAATTGCCAGAAAAGAGAAAGAAAGAAAAATCCTCCTTCTTTGCAATAATGGCCAACGGATCTCACACGCAAAAAAGGAAAATTCAGAATGACAGACAGAACATGAATTCTTATTTTTAATTAATATTTTATTATCTGCAGCTTTTTTAGATATTCGAAAAAAAAAAAGAACAGAAAAGGAAAAGCAGAAAGAACGAGACGTCCGTGAATAATTTTCTTGTGTTTCCGATATGCACGCGCCTGTCTCTATCTGGCATTTGTGAATCAAAGTAGACAAACCCCTTATCCCACTTTGCATACCACTATATATATCCTCTACCCTTTCTCTGTCTTCTCACCCAAACACTTCTCTTTTTCTCTCTCTTCACTCTTTTCCCCACTTACAATCTCAACCCCAGAACTCTTTTTTCTTTTCCACTTCCAAATTTTCCCTCTCCCCCAAACACAAACACCATTACAATTACCCGTTCTCAGATTCTCTACCTTTGAATGGAAGGTTGCAATGAGAAGAGGAAGCGAGTCCGAGATGACTCCGACTCGCCCGAGCCGAAGATTCACCGGGTCGACTTGGACTCGGGTGTTAACTCGCCCGAGTCTCAGCTCACCTGGGCTGACTCGGATGCCAACTCGTCCGAGTCTCAGCTTACCGGGGTTGACTCGGGTGAGTCATGTCTAAACTTGGAGATACAAGATGACCTTCTTAACATACTCGATGACACCGATAACGTGCCCGTGCGTGACTCAGCGATTCAGGGTCTCGACTCAGTTATCAAGAGCTTCGAAGAGGAAATACTCGCCCCAGGTCCGAATCCGGATCCGGTGGACCCGACTCTGGCGCCCGAATTGGGTGACTTACAACCGAACCTTGGGTACCTTTTGGAGGCTTCTGACGACGAGCTCGGGTTGCCGCCGACGGCGACGGAGAGCGGGGAACCGGGTCGGGTTGGCCCGGAAGGGGTGGACTTGGCCGGGTTCATGGGGTTTGAAGATGATATTCCCAACTACGATGCGTTCGGGTTTGGGAACGGGTTGCTGGCGGAGTGCGACGGCGAGAGCGGCGGCGCCGGAGGTTTCGTGGTGGTGGATGGATTGTTTGATTTTGCGGAACCGGCGGATATTTTATGGCGGTCGGAGTCGTTACAGGCTATGTAGGAAGGACGTTTCGGCGCGGCGAGATTTTGTGGTAGTCTTAGCTGAAACGTTTCGTAGGGATGGAACATGTAAATCTATGAAGATTGGGTTAAGAGAGAGAAGTAAAAAAAACGGCAGCACAGTAAAACGTAGATGGTAGATGTGAAAAGTTTTAGGATTAGTGTTTTGTGTTGGTTTCGTTCAATTCATTTGAAATTTGAAATGAAACAAACTGGACCCCAGATGTGCCGTTTACAGTTTTGTTGCTTCATTTTCTAGTATAGTTGGACGTTCTTTCAATTTCTTTCTTTTTTCATTAGAAAGTTGAATTTGAATATAGAAATTTATAGATGCTAAAAATTAAAAAATAATTATGCTATAGAAGTAAGGATTTATAATTTTGTAAGAAAATTGAACATTTTTTTACACTTATTTTATTAATATTTTTTATTTGTACTCAAGTACACATATTGATTTATATTACACACTTTTTATCATTTCATCATAAATGATTATATCTTATTTTTTTCACATTTATGATTTTAGAAATAAATTATATTAATTTTTGAAATTATAAATTTATGAGTTAAATTAAATTTTATTTAAAGACTAATATAATTAGTGATAAATATTAATTTAATTGATGAATTATAATTTTTGATATTAACATGAACAATTTTATTTTTGCTGCAATCATGAACAATTTTTAAATTAAGGAAATAATATCACCGACTCTTATCCTTATAATTTTAGAGAATAATATGAAGGTTTATTAATAACATTTTAAAATACTTTTTATGAACTCTATATTATTAAAGTCAAGAAGAGAGAGAATCCAAGCATAAAGTGTCGTCAATTGAGGTGATTGATGATTGGTGACATAAATCTTTCTTGTACAGTTCTTTTTTTTTTTCTTTTTTTTTGGATTTTCAAAGTGTGCAGGGCGATCAGATATTTTCTTCAATGTAAGATAAAGTAAAGGTTTTGTCTAATGTACATCATCTCTTCAAGGGTGTATGGTATAATACGTATTTTGAACTCTTGATATATTAATAAAAAAAATTAAAGATTGAGATCAAAGATAAGAAATCTTTTCAATAAAAAATCTGTTATCATGATGTTTAAGATCATTGGCTACTACCTATCGTCTCAAATCATCAGCTTCTGTTGTCGTCGACTCACATTAGACACGTGTCAACAATTATCACCTCAGTAAATGTCATCGTCATTCCCTGCCTCTCATCCACGAACGCACAACATTTATCCCAACAAAGTTGCTGTAGCCTAAATTTGCAAGTCTTGTCATCGTTATTGGAATAGGAGGGTAGTGTGCAAATCTGCAAGATCTATCAGTGGTCATGGCCAAAGTCCTCCCTTCGCCCAGATCTGCAAGTCCATTCGTCCATGTTTGCAAGTTCTTTCGTTCAGATCTGCCCCCAACTACTCGACCTCGACCTCTTCTAGTTTGCGGACGACGCCTGTTAAATATCACTACACTCGAATGGTTGAAGCTCGTGATTGTCTGGTAGTGCGTGGTGGCTCCAAGGTCGACACTGAGGTTTTGCTACTAGAAAAGGAGGGCAGTGCGTAGATATGCAAGATCTCCCAAAGGCCATGGCCGAAGTCCTCCCTTCGCCCGGATCTGCAAGTCCCTTCGTCCATATCTACTCCTAACCACTCGACATCGAGCTCTGCTGGTTCGCGGATGACGCCGATTGAACACTACCACACTTGAATGGTTGAAGCTCGTGATTGTCTGGTGGTGCGTGATGGCTCTGAGGACAACACCGGCTCGAACCCCAAACTCGTGGTGGTGGTTGACTAGTTTGCGGGCTGGTGGTGGCATCGACGCACCTCCGCGAGTTAGATCTGACCACCATGAGTCAGATCTGCCCATCATGACTTAGAGGGTGAGGGTCGTGGCGTTAGCTGTTGGCTGAGCGTCACTGTGGTTTGGATGTGGAGGTGAGAGTGGCAGTGGTGATGGTGACAGTAGAGGAAAGAATGGTAACGATAATGGAGGTGGTAGTAAAGTGTGTAAAAAAAATATAAAATAAATAAAAAATTACTGACAGACATGTTACTGCAGGTTATTTTAAATGGTACTGCAGGTTATTTTAAATGGTATCATACACTGTAACTTAAGAAGGAGTACCATAACATCTACCTAAAGTAAATTATAAATTTAAAGGAGAATTTAGGTTCTGTTTAAGGTGTTTAGTATCATAGGGAAGAAAAAAAAAAAATACAATAATAATAAAGAAGGGAAAAGAAGAGTAGGAGAGTTATTATTTTCTTTGTTTGATACCATCTAATGAAACAGAATATGGTATTTTTTGTTTGTTTGTTTTCATCATAACAAAGATTAAAAATGTATGTAAATAAATATAAAATTATTTTATTATATTTAAGAATAAATCATTTCAAAAGATGTGGAATTCACTATAATTAATATAAAATAATAACATTTTAACTATTTATTTACATTATTATTTTTATTAAATTAAAATACAAGTAATTAAATAAAATATTAATATCAGTCAATATATTAATTATTGTAATATACATACCTAAACATTCAAATTTCAAAATTTCAATTTTTTTTTAAGAATTATGCTTAAGTCTGGTTAACAAGGAACACTTGCTAAAAAAATTAATTGAAAATAAAATAAAAATAATTTTTTTAATTTCTAATATAAGTAATGTCATATTTTTATTTAAAAATTTATATATTTAAATTTTTTAATCAGTATTCTTACGGCGTTTGTTAACATAATTACGTAAAATGAGAAATTAGCTGACAGTATTAAACAATAAAACTTCAAATTCATTCGTTGTTGCATAAACTTTGCGTGAAAGACATGGAAAATGTGTAAAATGGAAAGTTGGTGCCGAAGATTGATTAGCAGCCTTTCTCTGGCAATCCGCACTACACAGGGAAGAAAATGGTGGTGCTCTCGCGATCAGTCGCACAACATAGGGAAGAAAATGGGGGTGGGGCCACAGAAACACTATCAGCCAACTCACTTCCATTCTCTTTATAAGTTATGATACATGTTTTATTTATTGTTTAAAAAATTGAGATAAATTTAAGTTTAATTAAAATTGTTAATGTGTTGCAATTTTACTTTAGTGAAAGTATTACTTAAGTTTAAAATTTTTCCTGAAAGATAAAACGAATTATAGAATCGTAATTTATACGTTAGCCTAAAAAATTTTATTTTCAAAAACAAAATAATAGATCGGACATAAAACAATAATAATAATAGATCACAACAATTTTAATATAACCTAAATTATAAGTTGATCAAATTAGAAGACTAGGTTAACAAGTCAACAGTCTAATCAACAATGGTTAAATAATTGAAAAAGTTTGAATAAAGAATAAAATATTTTTATCAAAATATTATATGAAAAAAGTATTTATATAAAAAATCATTAATGTAACCAAATTAAGTAATGATAATTATCGACTCCAATATTCTAAAATCAAATTTGTTAAATAATAATATAAAAAAAAATTAAGAATTTTACTTAATATGAAGTCTAATAACAAAATGCAAAGTTTTTTTAGTTACCATAACATCATTTTATCTTTCTTTTGAAGTTTCCAACTTCAAACCAGTCACACTTTTGACCAAATCGCTTAGAAAATTAGTTGTGAGCAAGAACTGACCAGCCAAACAAGTTGAAAGTTTTTGGTCACTAAATACTACTCTACTAAAATTATGATACATGACACCTAATAATTATTTAATATTTTTAAAAAATTTAAAATCACTTAGATCTAATTTTAAAATATTTAATTTTTAATCCAATCGTTTAAATGATTGTTAGGTGTCATGTGTTGCAATTTTACTATAATAGTGAAAGTATTACTTCTAGAGGAGTTTAAAATTTTTCCTTAATCTGATACCAAACGAATGATAGACCCCATCTTAATTCATTTTCTTTTCCTTTTTATGCATACGAAACATAGCCTTATAGTATAAATATAGATTACTTATTCAGATAAACAAAATAATAGATCGGACATAAAACCAATTACCTAATAATAGATGGATCACTTATTAATTCGTGGTGGCCGGATAACCTATAATTGTATAACTTAAATTAAAAGTTGATTAAATTAGAAGATTAAGTCAACAGTCACCAAGGGAATCGATCGTGAGTTAAGTAATTGAGTTGAAAAATTTGAATAAAGAATAAAATATTTTTTATTATTAAAATATTATATAAAAAAGTACTTTATATAAAAAATATTATATGAAAACAAATATTATTAATGTAACAAAAAAAGTAACGATAATAATCAAACTCCAATTTTCTAAAATCAAATTTGTTAAATAGTAGTATAAATTAAAAAATTAAGAATTTTGCTTAATATGAGCATGTAGTCTAATAACAAAATACATTTCATTACAAGTGTCTTTTAGTTACCATATTCAAATCATATAAATTATCTTTTTGAAGTTTCAATTACAAAAAAAAAGGGAGGAGAAATTGAGGTTAAACCACCAAGGTGGGTCGACGGGTCACTTGGATTTGACCAAATCGCTTAAAAAATCAGTTGTGAGCAAGAATCAGATTGACCCAAAGACTAAGTTGTAAGTTTTTTGGTCGAACCAACTGGATCGAACCAATTTGATATGTGCAACTATGAGTTAAAGTAAACTATCAATTTATGCGAGAATTTAGAGTACAATTATTGATCACTTATTAGTCGAGATTTATAGTAAAATTAAAGATCAGTTATCAATGTGGTGATAGGATTACAAATCACTTATCAATAATCTTTCATCTTTCATTTACATTGAATGTTAATTAATAATCAATAGCTTTTCACACGTATTTATTCATAAATCATTTAATATCTTTATAATTTTTATCATGTGTAATGTTATAAGCATACATTTATGTACATAGCACGTCGTATATAAATAATTTTTTTCATTTAGGATTTTTTTTGTATATTTATACTATGTTTTGCTAGTTAGATATAAGAGATGTGAGAGAAAAAATGATACATAATAAACATTTGCCTTTGACCATTTGATTTCATTTTTTTTCTTCTTTCAAAAAATCTTTTAATTTTTCTTACTTTTCAAAATAGTAATACGTTTCCATATTTCTTTCATTTACTTATAATAGTACATATTTATACTTCACTTCAGCCAGCTTACAAGAACATGCAATTCCTTGTGTACTAAGCATTTTTTCGCATGAAGAAAAGTCACAATAATTGAACCAGCCTCCTCCATCGAATCAACCACTTACCACCACGAGTCCCAAGCCACTACAACCCCAACAACTACGCCTTTGCCACCTAAATAGCCAGCAACCATGAACCTGAACCACCTTATTACCTGCGTTGCCCCTCACCTCGTTTGTTGGGTTTGGGTGAGGTTGAGAGCAGAGAGGGGGCCCTTTACTTAGCATATCATGTAGATTTAAGATTCTTTTAAAAGAGCGGGGGATTTTGGATGGTAGAAGGAGAGGAGGCGAGGGAGGAGACGAAGGTCGGAAAATCCCTAAAAATCATAAACAATTGTCCGCAAAAGATTAGAAGAAGGAATATGAACTTTATGCCATTTTTGGTAGAATCTTGTTGACAAGTGGTTGTGGGTCGTAGATTTGGGTTCGTGGTAGGTGTTGGCCGAACCATCCGGAATTTTTAAGGTCTGGAGGCTCAACCCCGAATTTTTTGAAGGAAAGTTCAAGAATGAGGCTCTGACTAAAGCTCCAAAATTTGCTTTAGCTTCTAAATACCACCATTCCAGGGATCGAGGTAACCGCGCACCACCCTCCTCTTCCAGTAGCCGTGGCAAGACTTGTAGATCTGAGTTGTGGCTGCTCTGTTGGGTTGATGGGTTGCGGGTTCGTGGGTAAGAGGCAGGGAATGACGATAGCATTTATAAGGGTGGTAGCTGTTGACGCGTGTTTGGTGTGCATTGATGGCAACAAAAGCTGGTGGTTCGAGGCCGTGGAGTTTTGCTTAGGCAAAGGACAGTGGTTGGGCGACACAATAGTTCGCAAGGGGGTTTGGGTCGCGTAGCGGTGTGTGGTGGCCGACGATCTGGGATGCAGTGTTGACGACTGGTGTTTCTGGGACGCAGTGGTGGTCGTATTATCGTTTGGTAGCCGTTTGAGCCCGTGCCTCACAATCCTCCTCTACTGCGTCAACCCATGCCACCAAAGGTGGTGGTGTGTGGTGTGTGGTGGCTCTGTATTGGTTAATTCACGAGTTGGGAGATCTACTATGATTCAAGGGTGGGGTTGATCCAAGGGTGGTAGTGGTGGTAGAGTATGTAAAAAAAAATTAAAATAAAAAAAAACTGCTACTGCAAATAAAATCAATAGGTGTATCACATATTATAATATAGTATGACGTATAATAGCATTCGCTTAGAATTAAAAGTAATTTAACCTATTAAAAAGAAAAAAATAAGATGTAAAGGAAATAAAAATAACTCATTTGACATATTTAAAATAATATTTAATCACATAAAATGAAAAAGTGAATGATAATAAGCCTTAGATTTAAAAAGCTCTCTCTCATAAACGATGCTCCGCTTATGAAGATAGGGTGGAAGATGCCATATGGATTATGGAATCTTATTTGGGGTTGGAAAGGTCCATAGCGAACAAAGGTTTTTATATGGCAGGTCACTCACAAACGCCTGCTGACTTCCCTTAGAAGAAGTCGCTGTGCCGGTTCTAGTCTAGATTGTCACAGTTGTGTAAGCATCCCTGAAAGCGCTCCATTCATGCCATCCGTGATTGTCCTCTGGATTCTAGAATATGGATACACTTGCTGAACTCTTGCTACATACCCCAATTCTTGTATGTGGATTTGAAGGAATGGGTTCAAAGTAATGTTACAATGGGTTCAATTCAATTGAAATTTGAAATGAAACAAACTGGACCCCAGACGTGCCGTTTACAGTTTTGTTGCTTCATTTTCTCGTTTAGTTGGACGTTCTTTCAATTTCTTTCTTTTTTCGTTAGAAAGTTGAATTTGAATATAGAAATTTATAGATGCTAAAAATTTAAAAATAATGATATTTATAGAAGTAAGGATTTATAATTTGGTAAGAAAAATGCTAAAATTACATTTATTGAACATTTTTTTTACACTTGTTTTACTAATATTTGTCATTTGTTACTCAAGTGCATATCTTATTTTTTTTTCACATTTATATTACGATTTTATCATATTTAAACATAAATGATGAGAGGTATAAACTGATTTATGGGGAGTATTTTCTCTTATATTTAAGATCAATTTTATTTTTTTCCAGGTTATGTTATGTATACAGTGTACAATTTTTAAAAATTAAATATTTTTTATTACATGATAATATATAATTTAATAATAATATAAAAAAATATAAAAATATATTAAATGCTAGTAAAAATTATTTTATATCAATAATAAATTAAATTTAAATTTAAGAAGTGATTATAAATTTTATTTATTTATTTATTATTATTAAATATCTTGATATTTGTATAACAACTAAACTTTTATTTCAATTTATAAAATAATTATCTATTATAATAATTTATGATTTTAAAAATATATTATATTAATTTTTGAAATTATAATTTTATGAGTTAAATTATTTTTTATTTAAAGACTAATATAATTAGTGTTAAATATTAATTTAATTGATGAATTATAATTTTTTAAATTAACATGAACAATTTTTAAATTAAGGAAATAATATCACAGATCCTTATCCTTATAATTTTAGAGAATAATATGAAGGTTTATTAATTACATTTTAATATACTTTTTATGAACTCTATATTATTATTAGTATTAAAGTCAAGAACAGAAAGAATCCAAGCATAAAGTGTCGCCAATTGAGGTGATTGATGATTGGTGACATAAATCTTTCATGTACAGATTTTTTTTTTTTTGGATTTTCAAAGAGTTTAGGCCGCTCAGATATTTTTTTACAATTTAAAATAAAGTAAGTGTGTGTTTAGATTAGATGTAGTAAATTTAAGTATGAATTAATTTGATTTTAAAAATTTAATTTTACTTGAAAGTGAATTTGTAGTAATATAATTTATATTTAAAAATATTTATTTTAAAATTAAATTTAATAAAATAAATATCATTTGGATAGTGTTAATGAAAATCACTTTTATATGTGTAATTATATAAAAAAATATGAATTAATATTACTTTACTCATATTATTTTTCTTTATCATTTTATTTTTAAAAATTAGGTTTTGATAAATTAGATAAATGTTCTTATAATAATTTTTTATTTTTAATGCTATTATTATTTTAAAATATAAAATATACGTGATATTGTAATTTTTTAATTATTATTTTAAAGTTCTAATATAATACTTTATGTATTAAATAAATGATTATACTAAATCTTCACTTAATTGAGAAACTCACCGCCATCACAGCTAGAGGCACATTGTCATTTATAAGTCTAGTCTTGTCTGTGAGGAACGAGAAAAAGTGGCAATGAGTAAGAGCAAATGAAGAAATAGAGACATGCAAAAGCTTAAAACTATCTCTAGCAAGATCAAGAACCATGACTAATAAAACTCAAGAGTTTTTTCTATTTCATTCAGACTCTACGTTTGATAATTTTATGCAAATTCTAAGAAATTTGTTGCAATTGGATTGGATTTTTTTTTTTGATTTTTTGGGAGAATCAGAGAAAGAGACCCTTAAAAAAAACAAGCATAGAGTGGTTTCAAATACATTAACTGTAAGAATTAGAGTGAAGGCTAGGCAATAATGGAAGAAAGGTAGAATGAGTATAAGATAATTATGGACTCTGTAACGTGATTTTGTGAATGCAGAAGTAAGACCATCTTGCTTTAGACCAAAAGCAAGTTTAGGACAAGAAATGAGTTTGAAATCTTGCTTTAACGTGTAATAAAAAAAGATACATTCTTGGTCAAAATTTCATTTGATGCCATAAACGCACGTTTGGATGATTCAAACGTGAAACCAAACACACAATAAATTATCAATGTAAACAAGAATTTAAGTTTTGTTTAGGGTGTTTAGTATCATCAGAGGGAAGGAAAACGAAAGGGAAAAAAATACAATAATAATAAAGAGGGGAAAAGAAGAAGAAAAGATTATTAGCTTCTTTGTTTAATACCATCTAATGAAATAGAATATAGTTTTTTTTTTTTGTTTTCACATAAAAGTGGTTAAAAATGTATGTAAATAAATATAATGTATGTAAATAAATATAAAATTACTTTATTATATTTAAGAATAAATCATTTCAAAAGATGTGGAGTTCGCTATAATTAATATAAAATAATAAATTTTAACTATTTATTTACATTATTTTTTATTAAATAAAAATACAAGTAATTAAATAAAATATTAATATCAATCAATATATTAATTATTGTAATATAGATACCTAAACATTCAAATTTCAAATTTTCAAATTTTTTTAAAGAATTATGTTTAGGTCTGGTTAACAAAGAACACTTATTAAGAAAAATAAAATAAAATATATATATTTTTAATTTCTAATGTAGTCAATGTTTTATTTTTATTTAAAAAATTATATATTTGACTTTCTTAATCAATATTCTTAAAATGCTTGTTAACAGAATTACGATTTTTATTAAACAATGAAAAAGTACACCTTTCTTCATATGTAAAATGGGAAGTTAGCTGACAGTATTAAACAATAAAACTTCAAATTCATTCGTTGTTGCATAAACTTTGCGTGGAAGACATGGAAAATGTGTAAAATGGAAATTTGGTGCCGAAGATTGATTAGCAAAATGAGAGCATCCTTTCTCTGGCAATCCGCCCAACATAGGGAAGAAAATGTGGGTGCTCTCGCAATCAATCACACGACATAGGGAAGAAAATGGGGTGGGGCCACAGAAACACTATCAGCCAAGTCTCTTCCTTTACCTTCCTCACTATCACGATGTCTATCGGATTTAGTCAACTTATAAATTTATAAATTTTGATTCATTCTAACATATATAATATGAATTGAATTGGGGCCATAAATTTGGTCAAGTTAAAAAATATTTCAACTCATAAGATATGAGTTGAGAACTCATAAGATATGAGTTGAGTGATAGGTTTAAAAATTAATAATCCACGCAAATTCAACCAATCTAAGTAAGTTCTTTTTTTTGTAAATGTCATTTAGTCGTAGTGTCAATTTATGTTATTTTTTACATGTCTTTTTTATATAATCAATTAAATTTAAGTGTAAGTATTGTAATAATATTGAAAATATGACCAAAATAATAATAATTAGAAACTCATAAAACGTTTGATAGATCAATGTAATGAAAATCTAACTAATCGTCCGGATGACAAAGAGTATTATGAGAAAATTGATAATGAAGTAAATACTATGTCAATCCATATTTTATATGTGATGACATTGATTTCAATTAGTTAATTAATAACAATATATTTTATTCATTTTATAATTATCTCATTAGACTTCTTAAGGTTCAATTTGACTTAATTCAGTTGATTTTGTCACATTTTATGAAATTAAGTTTAATTGGATCATTGAAGAAATTATTGCTTGAATTATCATTAACTTAGGTGATTGCATTCTTAAGTAAAGTGGTTACAATTTGAGTTGCAATTATCTTATTAATGTGATTCTGTTCTAGTTGGAAAGTTAAGATAATTATCTAATAACTATTCATTTGATAACAAAAGCCACATTGATAGCAATATATTTCATTTATTGTATAATTTTCTCACTTGACTTTTTCAGTAAACTGGCTATAATTTGAGTTACAAATATTCGATGAATCTGATTTAAATCTTGTTTTAAAGTTAAGACAAATTTCTACAACTTTTATGGAGGCCTCAAGACCGGGAACACACGTTTGGATAACTCAAATTGGAGTTGAAGCAAAATTTAGAATTTTGAACCTGACAGCTTGACCTCTATGCACTCATTAGACTATATCTCGGGCTATAGGAGTTCAACAATTCTGAAATTTTGACAGTAGAAGGTTAAGACTCATATCTACAACTTTAATGGAGAATACAAAAGTTGGATTAGAATTTTTGAAGGAGATATTGGGCTTGGAAGTCAGAACAGAGAAGCTGAAGTTGGGCCTGACCCATGAGTAGTAATTGGGTCATATCTCGGGTTGTAGGTGGTGGATTTGGATGAAACAGGCGGCTATGGAAAGCTAAGACGATTTCCTAGAACTTTCATGAAGACCACCTGACCAGCAAATGACGCATGCTATGAGTTCAGAAGTGAAACATTTCAGAGACAAGAATCCACTAATTCATCATCATCAAACAACTATTTTGACATTTTGTTCTCATCATCTATCAACTCCTTTGGCATTTTATTCCTCTAGCCCTATAAAACGGAGGAAGGGCTGATCGTTTCGTGATGTTAGCTTAGAGTTTACTTTCATATTTGTATGTTAATTATTTCTTTTGTGTAGTTTTCTATTGTTCTTAATTGAAGTTATGTTCATCATCTTCTTATTCTCTCTTTCTTTCTTCTTGATTCATGAGTAACTAATTTTTATTTTGCTTTGGTGAAAGGGTGAAGCTCTTGCAATAAGTTGATGTTAGATTAATTTCCTTCTTGTGCTTGAATGATATTTTTTTATGTGATTTTTATATGTGTTGTATGTTGTTTCCGATTAATTTAGAAACTCTTTTTGTATAATGAAGATCTTGATTCATTGTAGACAAGACATTGACACAGTGGACGCTTGAGACCATTTACAAGTATTAGTAGATAATTATTGGAACCATAATATAATTACATATATGATCTTAATTATACTTTGAATGTTATATCTTCCGATTGGAATCTTTGTTAGGTATGATTTCATTTGAGTTATAAAAAGAAATAATCTTGTATTTAATTTATTACCAAGAGTGAATCTCCTAACCCAAGCAAATCTTTTTCATCTGTGAATATTTTTTATCACCTTTAGTATTATGACAAATGTGATTATTATGCAACAATGAAGATGAGTTTTGATTATAACAAACATGAAGATGATGAGAAGACCAAGTCCAAGATCTTCAAAGATTAGCTTTAGGACTTAGGGTCTTTTTGTACGGAGGTTTTATTGGATATCTCATTGTTTGTTTTAAAAAGATCTAAAAACTTATTCCTTAAAAAATAAACTAAAGTTTTAATATGGTTTTTGAAAGATCAAAAGATTTTAAAAATTCAGAAATCACCAGGGCAATTTTCTAAAGGTTTTCGAATGGTTTTTTAACAAGGGTATTCAAATAACTCCCAAGGTATTCAAATAACCTGCTACGTTTTTCATGTTTTCAAAAGTGCTATTCGAATAGCACACCAGACATTCGAATAGCACACCAGACATTCGAATACAGGATTTCTTAAAATATGTTTTAAAAAATGAGGTATTTGAATAGCCCATGTGGTATTCAAATATACCTAATTACAAAAAAATATTTGTAAACATAAGTATTCGAATAACTTGAGAAGTATTCAAATCAACTTCTTCTAAACTGTTTTCACAAACATTTTGAAACAGAGGTATTCGAATAACCTCATAGGTATTCGAATAACCTCTTGCAGATTTTTTTTTCACTAAACAGTGGTATTCGAATAACCATAACGGTATTCGAATAACCCACGAATCCTATTTTAGAAAGAAACAAACATATTTCAAAATCAAATATGAATTTAATTCTTCCAATTGGTATTTTTGCTCAAAGGATCTGTAAATAGAGACCTTAGGTCACTTCTGCATGTCCCAAACAATCTGAATTATTTTTGGTTGTGTTAAAACGTGATTTACAATTTTCTCTCTTATTTTTTGTGCTCTTTTACCAAAATTCTGAGATATTCTTAGAGAGCTCTATAGTGCTTTAATTTATATTACTTGCTCTTTGTGAGAGTTTCTCTTCATTTATTTTTTGTTATATTTATGAGAGGGTGAGGTATCCCTCAAAAGCTTTGTAACAAGGGTAAAGTATCCCTTGAAGGTTTGTGTAAGGGTGAAGTATCCTTGACAGTTTGAGGCTTTAGCACAAGGGTAGAGTTTCCCTATGTGTGAAAAGTGCTCTTGATTGTAAATGTTACAAGCATATGTTTTAAGCTTGTATTGAATAGTGAAAAATCTCGAATTGTGTTTCGAAGACTTGACGTATGTCACAAGTGGTTGGTGGTAGAACCGAGATAAATATCGTGTATGCTTTTCTTATCATTAATCTTTTATTTATCTGCATTCAATTTATTATCTCTTGTAATTTATTTATTAGTTGTTCTTCTTCTCTTCCTTTATTTCACGTCTATTTAATATTTTATTTTAGCATATTTAATTTGTTTACGCTTTTGCGAAAAGTTTTTAATACACAATTCACCCCCTCTTGAGTACTGAAGCCACTTGGTAACAACAAATCTGCTTCTTACCTCAAATAATTTTTCTTCATCAATTCCCTGTGGATCGACATCGGATTCCCGAAAATTTACTACTTAAAACAACCTACACTTGGATTTGAAATTTTTAATTATTCCATCACTAATGTGATTCGTTATTTATAACTTTTAGAACATGTTAGCTTCCTTTAATTTATTTTAAATTTATGTTAGCTTAGTAAGACTTATTAAGTTTATTTATAACATTGATTCATGTTCTTGAGAATAAACTCTTTAGGAGGATTAAAAAAACATAATAAATATAGAATCAAAATTGTGAATTGCATATATTTATGTTTATAAACCAATTAAAGGGAATAAATAACTCAAACAAAATAATATAATTGTTTTACTAACATTTTATAACTGGATGAAAGATCTTCAAAGATGTTCTTTACTTACTAAGAAAATTTACATAGTAATGAACTTATAATGCATTTCAAAAAAGTTAAAGAATATAAGCAGGGTAGATGAAGTTTTCTTACAGTTATTTGAGTTATGAATAACTTTGTTTAATTTATTATAGACTTAGTAATACTTGTTAGTTGTTAATTTGTTATGCATCTATTGACTTATAGTGTTTAATTTATTTGACATTGAGACTTATTATGTTTGAGTAAGGTTAGTAGAAATTTATGGTGTTAATTTAGTAGATTGAGACATATTATGTTTGAGATTGAGACTTATGGTGTTAATCTGTTAGATTGAGACCTATTATGTTTGAGATTGAGACTTATGATGTTAATTTATTAGATTTTGTATTTTGACTTTTTTTTTTCAAGAATCTTTAAAAAAAAAACATGTCGAGCTCACGGGTTCGACTAAACCCAACCACTTTTGAAAGGGTCGGGCTGAACAAAAATATCTCATCGACCCAACTCAACTCACCCCACTGTTCTGGTGAGTGGATCGGGTCTAAAAACATTGTTAAACCCACTAAATTAACTCAGTGGACACCCCTACTAAATACTACTCTACTAAAATTATAATATATGACACCTAATAATTATTTAATATTTTATAATCACTTAGATCTAATTTTAAAATATCTAATTTTTAATCCATTCGTTTAAATGATTGTTAAGTGTCATGTATTGCAATTTTAATATAGTACTGAAAGTATGACTCTTAAAGGAGTTTAATTTTTTTTTCTTAATATGATACCAAATGAATGATAGACCACATCTTAACCCATCTTAACTCATTTTCTTTTCCTTTCTATGCATATCAAACATAGCCTTATAGTACAAATATAGATTACTTATTTAGATAAAACAAAATAATAAATCGAACATAAAAAAACCAATAGATCACTTATTAATTAAAGTGTAGGTGCATAACCTAAATCAGAAATTGATTAATTTAGAAGACTAAGTCAACAATGTGACACTCGGGGCCGATGAGGGCGGGGAGTGATCGCTGGTGCAAAAAGATAAAGCACAGACAATGAGCGGCTCCTAGTATGCTTCTAGGCAAAGTGGCACATGAATGAACTGAATACACACCGGAATGAGAGGGATTCAAAGACTGTGCAGGTATGAGACTGCATAGTTGAAAATGTCTTAAAGGAATTAATTAGCACCACCCATATCAACAAGATGCATCTTCTTTTCGGGAGCAATGACATAAGTACTCTATGGTTAAGTGTGCTTGACTTGGAGCATTTGTGGGATAGGTTCCCTCTTAGGAAGTTTCCTAGGATGCGTGTGAATGAGGACAAAGCACGCTGAAAAGACCCGTGTTAGTTTGTGGCGACACTCATCAATCCTGCAGGTAGTCCCGGGACGTTACAAATGGTATCAGAGCGGGACCTCTCCCAGTACGGTGTGGTTCGGGGACGAACTATGCGGAAGCTGGTGGGCATGTGACACCTGGGGCCGACAAGGGCGGGGAGTGGTCACCGGTGCAAAAAGATGAAACACGGACAAGAAGCGGCTCTTGGTAAGCTTCTAGGCAAAAGGACACATGAATGAATTGAATACACACCGGAATGAGAGGAATTTAGAGACTGTGCAGGTATGAGACTGCATAGTTGAGGATGACTTAAAGGAATTGATTAGCACCACCCATATCAACAAGATGCATCTTCTTTTCAAGAGTCAAGAAAATAAGTACTCCATGGTTAAACGTGCTTGACTTGGAGTACTTGTGAGCTGAGTGACCTCTTGGGAAGTTCCTAGGATGCGTTTGAGTGAGGACAAAACATGCTGAAAAGACCCGTGTTGGTTTGTGGGGACACTCATCAATCCTGCAGGCAATCCCAAGACGTTAAAAACAGTCCAACTATAAGTTAAGTAGTTGAGTTGAAAAATTTGAACAAAGAATAAAATAATTTTTTTATTAAAATATTATGTGAAAATGTACTTTATATAAGAAACTTTGGAATAAATAATAAATGGGCATTAAAAAATAAATAAAATTTACCAAAAAATTTAAAAAGACGTGTGGAACACAACTCAAAAAAAAATTGAAAAAGATTTGTATACCAGTGTAACGCGCCCCCATGCACTTAGTGCGTGACTGGGCATAGTGCATGATTGGTTTTCATCTTTTTTACCCGTTTTCTGGTAAACAGGTCGCGCGACCTGGTTCATGGTGGAACAGGTGTCGCACAATTTCTCCCTCATTTCGTGTCTGTTTTACACCATTCTTATGTCAATAGATTCAGAACTCTATTATCTACAAAACCCCTATCTTGATTTCCAAAATAGTTCCATATAAATTCTGGGTACTTTGAACTTGAATCGTTGGGGTTTTGCAAGTTTCTATTCTCACTATTTTTTCAATGAAAATGCGCCCCCACGCACCTAGTGTGCGACTGGGCATAACGTATGACTGGTTTTCATCTTCTTCACCTGTTTTTTGGTAAACAGGTCGTGCGACCCAGTTCATGGTGGAATAGGTGTCGCGCAATTTCTCCCTTATTTCGTGTCTGTTTTACGTCATTCTTATGTCAATAGATTCATAACTCTATTATCTACAAAACCCCTATCTTGATTTCCAAAATAGCCCTATATAAATGCCGGGTACTTTGAACTTGAATCGTTGGGGTTTTGCGAGTTTCTATTCTCACTATTTTTTCAATGAAAACGCGTCCCCACGCACCTAGTGCGTGACTGGGCATAGTGCATGACTGGTTTTCATCTTCTTCACCCGTTTTCTAGTAAACAGGTCGCGCAACCCGGTTCATGGTGGAACAGGTCTCGCGCAATTTCTCCCTCATTTCGTGTCCGTTTTACGCCATTCCTATGTCAATAGATTCAGAACTCTATTATCTACAAAACCCCTGTCTTGATTTCCAAAATAGTTCCATATAAATTCTGGGTACTTTGAACCTGAATCGTTGGGGTTTTGCGAGTTTCTATTCTCACTATTTTTTCAATGAAAATGAACAATTCTGGTGCTATTTGATTCGGATAAACAAGATCTATGAAACCCCTAAACTATTTTTTAAGAAAAAGGTCCACAAAAATTTGGGTTTTGAACAAAATCTGAATAAGAACATAATTTTATTTTGGGAAATTCACACTGGTTCCTATACAATTTGACACAAATCTTATGTCTACAAATTCCTAAAATCTCGATCTATAAAAGTCCTAATTTTATTTTCGAAATCAATCTGAAAAAAAAAATTGAATTAAACATCACATACCTTAAGATTTCAGGTTTTTTCAATTTTAAATCTCATACGATTTTTTAGATAAAATAAAAAAAATTAATAGTCATAATTAGAATTAAAAACTCTTAGATACCAATTGATAGAAATTTATCAGATCTATTAATCTTAAAATTTATGATATATCAAAATATATAAAGAGTTTTATGGTACTTTAAAAAAGACGCTAATAAAGAAGTCATTGTTGAAACCCTTAAAAGCAATCTCGAAGAGGGAAAGTTACTATTCTTATCCCACAGTAGTCGCTCACGTGTCAGTATCAATGGGGTAATTGTATACACTAGAGTGGTTAGAAATATGGGTCTCTCCCTATATATATAGAATAACTAAAATGAGTTAAATATATCCACTATAACAAACTCATATACAAGACTCATAAAATAGAATTCATATATGAGCAGTGCTTTAACAACAATAGACCTATTAACAATACTTATCACAATTTGTACTAAACAAAATGCTCCAATAATTTTAACATCTAATTAATCTCGATTTTATAAAATTATAATATGATTTATGTTAGTTCATAAAAAAATCTAACAAACTCATCCTTGCTGTAACCTCGAGCCACCGCAACACCACCCATGATGGAGTTTTGGTGGAGTCCCTAATGCTACCACACATGAACCCAAATGATAGGCATTACTTGGTAATGACGAGCTGTTGCTGGTGGCTAAAGATGGAGCTCCAACGAGATGACACTAGGTTTGGTTGTGCAGAAATCTTCACTATAGGAGTTTGGGACATCGATGATATGGGTGTTCGTAGTTCATTTTGGATTAATTTTGAGTTCAAAAGCCAATCAATTTAAATAATATTATTTATATTAGTTTGGATTTAATTAAATTGATTATATTTTGAAAATCCATTTAAATTGGTTTAGATTTGATTGTTTTAATCCGTTTTTGATCAATTTTTTTTAAACCTAAAATGTTTAGAGTTAAAAGTAATTTAACCTATTAAAAAGGAAAAAAAAACAAGATGTAAAAAAATAAAAAATAAAAAAAACTCATTTTATATCTTTAAAATAATATTTGATCACATAAAATAAAATAAACGAGTAAGAATAAGCTTGGCTTCAAAAAGTTATCTCTCATAAACGATGCTCCGCTTATGAAGATAGGGTGGAAGATGCCATATGAGTTATGGAATCTTATTTGGGGTTGGAAAGGTCCACAACGAACAAAGGTTTTTATATGGCAGGTCACTCACAATCGCCTGCTGACTTCCCTTAGAAGAAGTCGCTGTGCCGGTTCTAGTCTAGATTGTCATAATTGTGTTAATATCCCTGAAAGCGCTCCATTCATGCCATCCGTGATTGTCCTTTGGCCTCTAGAATATGGATATACTTGGTGAAATCTTGCTACATACCACAATTCTTGTCTGTGGATTTGAAGGAATGGGTTCAAAGTAATGTTACAATGGATTATGGTCTTCACTCTCGAATTTGACCTGGAAAGATGTATTTATGACTGCGTGCTGGATGATTTGGAAATGACGTAACAAGGAAGTTTTTGAAGGCCATTTCAAACGCCGCTCCCTAATGCTCATTGCGTTATCATTAACCATGCTATACATATTAAGAGAACCAGAGACCAAGGTAGGAAAGGCAATATCTCCAGAGATTATGTTACTGAAATATAAAATGGTTTTGCCCACCTCACCGTTGGATTTAACTCAATGTCGATGGTGCTTTCAAATCCAAACTCTAGAGATGCGGGTCGAGGGGGAATCATTAGGGGTCATAGTTTTAAATTGTGGATGCCATTATGTTGTTGACTGCAATTACAGAAAAATATAGTTGATGAATTATGATTGCCATGTAGTTGTGAAGATTACAAAAATTATAATATTATAATCGTAATTACAATTACGAACTGCAATTTAAAACTATGTTAGAGGTGAAGATGTCAGATGGATCATTGGCTTCTCTAATCATATTGGAGGGAGGCCCAGCTTTGAGCAATGTTGCTCGGTCTGCAACGGGGTTAGAGAACCAACCAACCATTGGAGAGTCATCGTTAAGAGTGACTCTCATGCTGCTGTTACCATCCTGAAAAGTAAAGCCAGGAGCTGCAAACATCCAAACAACCTGGTTAGACGTATCTATATGTATTTACTATTTTATTCTTTATTTTTCTTTTAAATTTTAAATGTATAATTAACAATAGCAATTTAGGCAAAACATAAATTAGACACTAAAGTAGGAAATTCCCTATATAGTAATATATTAATATAATATAAATTTAATTTATATGTATTGTTAATATAAAAAAAATTTATATTGACATATAATAATATATTACTACATCATTTTTTGAAACTTGTATGAGATGTCAAATTCATTAAATGATGTAATGACAACATATCATTGAATGTCAATACGCGTGTTAAAATTAAACTCATATTATATAATATAATATAATATATATGCAATTAGACTTCCTAAATTTTTAAAAATTTATTTTATTATTTTTAAAAAATTTATCTGCAAGAAGAAATATATATCAAGGATAATCTTATTGAAAGAATCATAATACTAAAAAGTGTTACAATTTAATTTGATTTAATAATATAAACATGAAGAAATAATCCCTCGAGACCTTATACTAAATTTTATTATTATTTAATATAAAAAATTTATCTGCAAGAAGAAATTTTATTATCATTTTTAATCGTTAATTCTTTCATCTGAATGATTGAGATTATTTAAAAAAGTAGTCTTTCGTTAAAAGTTTAATTTGATTTAATAATCTAAACATGAAAATAATAATTAAAAAAGATTTTATACTAAATTTTATTATGGTTATAATATAACTTAATAACTTTACATTAATATTTAAAAAACATTTAGTAATTAATTAAAAACAAAAAAACAACAATATCTTATTTGATCTGTGCATCATGCACAGGCTAAAAGATCTAGTAAATAAGATAAATCTAAACAATGTTTAAAATTAAATATTTTAGGAATTAGTTGATTTAAAAATGATATCGCTTGTTTGAAAAGTTATAAAATAGCAATATTGATCTGAAGTTTTAAAACACTAATTAATTTGATTTGAAAATAATTTTTTATTTTAGTTATATACAAGTAGAAATCTACTCAAATCTGATAGGATTTGAATGTATTTAATTTTATTATAGTTTTGATTATTTAAATTAAGATTTTTTTCTTATTAATTAAGTAATTTAGCGCATTCTAGGTAAGGTTAATAAAATAAATTGCTGATAAATAAAATTAAAACTAATCTTTAATGTGTTCCAAATATGAAATTTTATTTATTAGTTAATTCAAATCTTATGTTATCTTATTTTTATTAACAGGAAAAGTAGCTCTTTATTTGATTAGGAAAAGCCAATACATCAAGTAAGGTAAAATTACAAATCACTCAAGGGTTTCTTCTATCCAAACAACATCACAACACCTAATCACCATACTTGATGCTAGGTTGACGGGACCCTTTTATCATAGACCAAACATATTTAGATTTATAGATGGATTATATTTTTTTTAATTTGACAATATTTATATAAAGATCTGAATATGTAAAAAAATTATTAATTAAAATTTATAAAAAAATTTTTTTATATATAATTATTTATATAAAAAAATAATCTGATTAAATTTATATATAAATCTAATTATTATTAATTAAAATTTAAAAAATTTAACTTTTAATTTAAACTATTAATTTATTTAATAATAAATTAATAACAAAAACATATCAATTATCTATCTATAGACTCAAATTTATTAAATTCATATTAAACTTTTTCAGGTTGACTAGATTATGAGCTTCTCTATTACCTTCTCTGCATACAAAGAAAAGGAACGAGAACGAAAAGATTTTTTCTTTATTATCTTATCTTATTTGTTATAATATATTTCAAACATATTAACTGATTTCTAAATAAAATCTAATTCATTCAAATTAAATTATTTTTAATTTTTGCGGATATCGATCACAGCCCTGATAATAAATTGATTCCCGATAACTTGCAGATTTCAAATGATTCATCTGTGTGGGCCGAGCATAAGGACTTGAGCAATTATCACTTCATATCATATTTTAACTAATTTTCTTTCTGCGTTTCTCTTTCATTAGAATTGTGTGCAAGGAAGAGGATTGAGTGCAAGTTTGGTTTGGAGTTGGTGTTGTTAAAAGTGTGTTTCAATTCCTCGAAGGGCGTAACATTGGTGTTTGGGTGTTTTTCCATCCATACTATTTCAACACAATTTGAGGTTCAAACCTCAGTTGGAGTGAAAGCAAGAATTTCTTGCTTTTCCATTGGGCAAAAGTTCGTTGGAGAGTATTTTCTCTTTCAATCATGATTCAAAAGTGTTTTTAATCTTTAATCTAAACAACATTCATTTTGAAAAACAAAAGTTTCCAAACATAAATTACCTTACTTTCAACCAAACTTAAGTTTGCAAACACACTTTCAACTAAACTTAAGTTTACCAACTGAAATCCAAACACACACTGAAACCTGAGTGAAAGGAAGAAGCTTGAGCATTCTTCATTAAAAAATATGGCAAGTTCAAAGCCAAGATCAACATCATCTGCTCTAACTCTACCTTTTGAATTGGTGGAGGATATTCTGTTAAGGTTGCCACCGGAATCCTTGGTGCGATTCAAATGCATTTGCAAGTCCTGGTTTGCTCTCTTCAAAGACCCAATTTTCATCTCTCATCACCTCTCCATATCCAACCAAAACCACAGTTCCAGCAATAATATACTTCTCTTCATTCAGATGTACCAGTCCCCTTGCACAAACAAATTCGGTAACCTTTTCATCAGAGTGAGCAAGCTTTTCTCCTTATCCAGTAATGACCACACTGCCTCTTATGGTAAGGAAATCTTCACGTCAAACTTCATCCCTTATATTTTGCCAAACATACAAATCTCAGGCCATTGCAATGGCATAATATGTATGTATAGTGATCCTCTCAAAACTAGGGAGCACAAAGTTGCTTTATATAACCTCGCAACTAGAGAACTTAAATTTCTGTTAGAGTTAGTTTTTCTGTTGTAATAAAGACTTAATCAAAGTCTATGAGTTAGTTAGTCAGTTTGTTACCTTTAGTTAGTTAATTAGTTACTTTCTAAAGTTGCATAATGTAGCTCTATAAGAGCATTTTGGTTCTATGAAGTAAATACAGAAAACCGAGTTATTCTTCAATTTTCTCTAGACCCTAACATTTTGGCATCAGAGCTCCTACTGGGGCTGAGAAGAAAAGCGAGTAGCATACTTTGCGAGTAATAGAGAGATGTCGAATGCGAGTGATGGAAGTTTTGTGCATCTTGCAATCCCTCGTTTCGATGGTCACTATGACCATTGGAGCATGTTGATGGAGAATTTCCTAAGATCCAAGGAGTATTGGAACTTGGTGGAAACGAGATTTGTAGATTCAGAAAAGGGAGGATCTTTAACTGAGGCACAGCATAAGAGGCTTGATGAGCTAAAGCTTAAAGATCTAAAGGTGAAGAATTACCTATTTCAAGCAATAGATAGGATAATCTTGGAGACAATCTTGCAAAAAAAATACATCAAAGGAGATATGGGATTCGATGAAGATGAAGTACGAGGGCAATGCAAGAGTGAAGAGGTCCATTCTTCAAGCTTTGAGGAAGGAATTTGAGACTCCTGAAATGAAGTCAGGTGAGACAGTTATTGACTATTTCTCTCAAGTTATGAGTGTGGCTAATAAGATGAGAACACATGGAGAACAGATGAAAGATGTGATAATTGTTGAAAAGATCCTTAGATCCTTGACTGACAAATTCAACTATATAGTTTGTTCAATTGAGGAGTCTAAAGACACATATTCACTCTCTGTTGATGAACTTCAGAGCTCTTTAATAGTACATGAGCAGAAATTTCACAAGAATCATGGAGAGGAGCAGGCACTAAAAGTGAGTTCTGAAGAAAGGAATGATAATGGAGGCAAAGGTTGAGGCAGTTATAGAGCAAGAGGAAGAGGAAGAGGGAGACAAAGTCGAGCCACAGTTGAATGCTTTAAATGCCACAAAGTTGGGCATTATAAGTATAAGTGTCCTGATTGGGATAAGGAAGTGAATTATGCTGCCTTCAATGAGAAGGAAGAATTTCTCCTGATGGCTCATGAGGAGGTACATGATGTACAAAGAGAAGATGCTTGGTTCTTGGATTCTGGTTGTTCGAATCACATGTGTGGAAATAGATCTAGGTTCAGTGAAATGGATGAGGCTTTTTAAGCAACATGTGAAGCTTGGCAACAACACAAAAATGGAGGTACTCATGTGATTGCTGATGTGTTTTTTGTTCCTGAAGCTGAATATTAAAGGAGTTACTCATGTGATTGCTGATGTGTTTTTTGTTCCTGAACTCAAGAACAATCTCTTGAGTATAGGACAATTACAAGAAAGAGGCTTAACTGTGATGTTTCAATCAAGAAAATGCAACTATATCATCCTGACAAGGGCTTGATTCTTGAGACTTGTATAACAACAAACAGGATGTTTATACTGTTTGCACACTCTGCAACCAAGAAAGACTCTTGTTTCCACACTACTGCTCAGGATCTCTCTCACTTATGGCATTGCAGATATGGATATCTTAGTCTTAAAAGGCTGAGAATTCTGCAAAGCAAGGAAATGGTTCGAGGCCTTCCTCACTTATTTGCCCCAAAAAAGGTGTGTGCAGACTGTATGAATGAAAAGCAGCATAGAGATCCAATTCCAAAGAAGAGTCAATTGAGAGCAACACAGAAATTGCAATTAATCCATGTAGATATTTGTGGTCCTATCATTCCATCTTCAAATAACCAAAAGAGGCATTTCTTGTGCTTTATAGATGACTACTCTAGAAAAGCATGGATATATTTCTTAATGGAGAAATCAGAAGCCTTTCATTACTTTCAGTGTTTTAAGAATCTTGTTGAGAAAGAATCTGGTTTGCAAATTAAATGTCTTAAGACTGATAGAGGAGGAGAATTTACTTCTATGGAATTTAATGAGTTTTGTCAGAAATCT
This sequence comes from Ormosia emarginata, assembly GCA_029884605.1. Taxonomy (NCBI): domain Eukaryota; kingdom Viridiplantae; phylum Streptophyta; class Magnoliopsida; order Fabales; family Fabaceae; genus Ormosia; species Ormosia emarginata. The sequence goes on along the minus strand of JAQQTP010000072.1, from coordinate 11,395,578 downwards.
GGAATCAAGAGACAACTAACCATAACCTACACCCCTCAACAAAATGGGGTGGCTGAGAGAAATAATAGGACAATTATGAATATGGTCAGGACTTTGCTCTTAGGAAAAAAGGTTCCCAAAAGCTTCTGGCCTGAGGTAGTGAACTGGACTGTATATATGCTGAATAGATCACCAACTCTAGCTGTGAAGAATCAAACACCAAAAGAAGCTTGGAGTGGTGTAAAGCCATTAATTGAGCACTTTAGAGTATTTGGATGTGTGGCTCATGTACACATTCCAGATACTAAAAGAACTAAGCTAGAGAACAAAAGCTGCAAATGTGTTTTGCTTGGAATGAGTGATGAATCCAAAGGTTACAGGCTTTATGATCCAATTGCAAGAAAGATCATTGTAAGAAGAGATGTGATTTTTGAGGAAGACACTAAGTGGAATTGGAACACAAGTCACAGAGAAGAGCTCACAATGGACTTAGAATAGGGAGATGCTGAGAGCACTACTGATTTTGAAGAAGAAAGTGCAGCAAGCAGTGAAACAAATGATGAAGAAGATAGAAACTTGTCACAAACTGTAGGTACATAAGTGATAAACAGTGGAGAAGGCAGAGACAGACATCCACCTAACTGGATGAGGGACTATGTCACTGGATAAGAGCTTTCAAAATAAGAAGATGCAGTTAACATGGCATTGGTTGACTACACAGATCCTGGGAATTTTGAAACAGTAGTAAAAAGTGCAAAATAGAGGCTAGCTATGGATGCAAAAATCAATTCTATTGTGAAGAATAGAACATGGGAACTCACTGATTTACTAGCTGGAGCAAAGAAGATAGGAGTCAAATGGATTTACAAGACTCAGTTGAATGAGCTTGGTCAAATAGACAAGTATAAGGCTAGGTTGGTAGCTAAAGGATATTCTCAGCAGTATAGGGTGGATTATACAGACGTTTTTGCACCTGTGAGTAGAATGGATACTGTGAGAATGGTAATAGCTCTTGCAGCCCATAGAGGTTGGAAGTTGTACCAGTTAGATGTCTAATCAGCTTTTCTATATGGTACACTTACTGAGGATGTATATGTGGAGCAGCCAAAGAGTTATATAAAGAAGGGAAGTGAGCATAAAGTTTACAAGTTTCTCAAAGCTTTATATGGGCTAAAGCAAGCCCCGAGAGCATGGTTCAGCCGCATAGAGTCTTATTTGATAAGTGAAGGTTTCCAAAAGAGCTACCATGAACAGACATTGTTCTTGAAGTACAACAAAGAAAGAAAAATTCTCATTGTCAGTATATATGTAGATGATCTTATATACACTGGTAATGATGAATCATTGATGAGCACTTTCAAGAGCTCAATGAAGAAAGAATTTGATATGACAGATCTTGAAAGGATGAGCTTTTTTCTCAGCATTGAAGTACTATAAGAAGATTATGGGATCTATATCTATCAAAGAAAGTATGCCCTGGAAGTTTTAAAGAGGTTTGGTATGTCAGATAGCAATTCAGTTGGAGTTCCCATGGTGCCAGGATACAAGTTATGTAAAGACGAAAAAGGAATGAAAGTGAATGAGACACAGTACAAGCAATTAGTGGGGAGTCTCATGTATATCACGGCAACTAGGCCTGATATGATGTTTTTGGTGAGTCTCATCAGTCGTTTTATGAGTCAACCAACTCAGATGCATATGCAGGCTGCTGAAAGGGTCCTAAGATACTTGCAAGGGACTATCAACTTTGGCATCCTATATAAGAAATGAGGGAATGAAGAATTGTTGGCCTATACAGACAGTGACTATGCAGGTGACATGAAGGATAAGAAGAGTACTTCTGGTTATGTGTTTCTACTGAGTAATGGAGTAGTTGCATGGTCTTCCAAGAAGCAGCCAATTGTAACTTTGTCCACCACAAAAGTAGAATTTGTGGCAGCAGCTGCTTGTGCTTGTCAAGCTGTCTGGATGAGGAGAGTTCTGAAGGAATTTGGGCATTCTTAGGAAGGTTGCACTACTTTAATGCGTGATAATAGCTCAGCCATAAAGCTATCTAAAAATCTAGTTATGCATGGTAGAAGCAAGCACATCGATGTGCGGTTTCACTTCCTCAGAGATTTTACTAAAGATGGTTCTATAGAGATGGTTCATTGTGGAACTAAGGAACAAATTGCAGATTTGTTGACCAAGCCATTGAAATCGGATACCTTCCTTAAGCTTCATGAGCAGCTGGGAGTTTGTGAAGTTCCTACGATAAACTAGTTGCTTATGTCTGCTATGCAATAGTTTAAGGGAGGGATTGTTAGAGTTAGTTTTTCTGTTGTAATAAAGACTTAATCAAAGTCTATGAGTTAGTTAGTCAATTTGTTACCTTTAGTTAGTTAATTAGTTACTTTCTAAAGTTGCATAATGTAGTTCTATAAGAGCGTTTTGGTTCTATGAAGTAAATACAAAAAACCGAGTTATTCTTCAATTTTCTTTAGATCCTAACAATTTCTTCCTCCATCTTCCCAGTTTTACGGAAAAGCTAATGTTACTATTGGATTTGGATGTGACCCAAAAAGTGAAGATTTGAAAATCGTTAGGATTTGGAGTCCCAGTAAGTATATTGGCAATGAGGCTGTTATTGTTGAGGAATATGGTTTAAATACTGACTCATGGAGAGTACTGGACAATACCAATCTTGGGGATTTCTTGTTTTATGGATATGATTTCGCGATGCACTTCAAAGGAACATTGTATTGGTGGACTTTGGATAAAGAACATTATACATGGGTACTACTTGCATCGAATTTGGGGGATGAGGTTTTCCACAAGCTACCATTGCCTCGCCGCTTTCATTTAAGTGAATATTTTTACAGACTTATGGGTGTATTGAATGAGTCAATCTCATTGGCTACCTATACTTATGTTGATGGGCACACGTATTTTGACATATGGGTTATGGATGGATTTGGTGTGAATGTGAATGGTTGTACTTGGACCAAACTGCGGAGCATAATGGGATTACCAGAATTAACTCCATTAGCTTTCTCGAAGGGCAATCAGCTTCTTGTGGAAGAGACAAGGACAAAAGTGAGGAAGTTGTCACGTAGAACGATTATAACATCCTATGACATTAATACCTTTAAGAATGTCGATGTTGAGGTGGAGGGGCATCCAGATATTATCTCAGTTGAAGCTACAAATTACGTCAAGAGTTTAGTTTCTATTAAGGGAAGAACTGGCAGGTGATCACAGTCTCAATGTATATCATACTATTGATGATAGCATTTAAACATGGATTCCCTATGGTATCTACTATGCTACTTTTGTAATTATTTGCAGACTTGCAAAAATTATGGCAGTAAAATTTGCTATTATTTTTGTTTTACTATATTTCATCTTCTGAGTAATCTTACAAAAATATATTTCGAATCCAATTATTGAATTTTTTTGTGTTAGCTGTTATTTTTTTCCATAAATATATTTCACATTCAATAGTCTGTTTAATTTATTTTATTTTTTGTTTTAGATTTCTTGTTATAGAAGTAAGTTTTTTAGTCTCATTTTTATCTTTCAATAAAGAAGAATTATGCCTGATGAATGAATACTATAACAGCTGGCGCACAACTTAACATCGCATTGGGTTGAATGCCCCTCAAAGGATTCGCTCCTTTTTATGGCTTGTTTCAAGAGAAGCTCTGCTTACCAGTGAGCATAGAATGTGACGCCATTTAGCTGTGTATGGTAATTGCCCTCTTTGTCATAGTGATACTGAAACTACATTACACGTCCTTAGGGATTGTAGTGTGGCAAAGCAGGTGTGGTGTACTTTGGTTCATCCACTTTACCAATACCAATTCTTCTCAGCTGATATCATCATCCACTTTGGTTCAGTCTTTCTCAATAGTAACTCTGGTACTTGTGGTGGGATACTAAGGAATGATATGGGATGATTTATTGCTTGTTTCATGGCAAACTTGGTGGTTGCTCAATCACAATTGCTGAATTATGGGGTATCTATTATGGGCTCCATATGGCTCCATATTTCACTAATTCAATACCGCAAATGTCTAGCAACTATCGAGATACAAAACTGTTACCCGATTCATAGGCTCAACTCAACTTCTCTGTTAGAAAACTGTTACCCAGTTCCAACCTCAATTTAAGTCATTTTTCATGCCAGCATCTCGAAAATGTAGGGAGAACAATTTTTTCAGCAGGAATCAAAATATTATTTATCATAACTTGCATGTTAGTTTACAATTTTATTTTATTTTTCACATATTAACTCAAAATCATACAAAACAGAGAAAAAGAACAAACAGATTGCTATATTAACTTAAGGATTAAGTCCAGTTTACCCAGGCAGTTTTGGGCATTATCACTTTGTTACTTGTGATTTCCGTTTACCCCTGTCGTTATTAACATATTTGTTACTCTGTCTGTCTTTTTTTTTTAATATTAACTAAGAGAATGATTATTATTATTATTATTATTATTCCATTAAACTAACAAGTTTACACATATAAATTGCGCATATAAGAGTCCGTTAATTTGTCAACTTTTTAATCCACGTACCGTTATATATCTGCTACTAATGTGTTTACTATTGGTAATGAAGTTGTAGTTGAGGAATATGCTTTAAGTATTCATGGAGAGTACTGAACAATACCAATGTTGGTGATTTCTCGTTTTATGGCTATTATTTCAGGATCTACTTCAAAGGAACATTTTATTGGTGGACAAACGATGCACTTTAAAGGAATATTTCTAGTTGGTAAAGGTTGATAGTTTCAAGCCTTATTGTCACCATTGTAAAAAAAAAAAATAAACAAAAACTAAGAGAAACTTAAAACAATGCAACTGACTACAAGTACGCACCCAAAATCAGGAGGAGTTCCCTAAATTGTAGAAGTCATCAGCAATGAGTCCATTACATGCACAACTTATTACCAGTAGTTTACTTTAACAGGGGATATTAATGAGTACTACTATGTTCTCTCGTCCTACTTCTGAATCAAGACAAACAGACCACCGAACATTTTTGACATATATTACTGCTTTGACTCTCTTGACTCATTATTGTTCACCAATCCCATAAGTGCTTCAACAGTATACCTGTTTAAAGAATGTGTTGTTCTAGCACAATGTTAGTGCAATAAGCCGGGCATAATTTCTATAATCATGAATGTATTCAACAGATAATTTCTTCATTTTTAAAGGATTAAAATTAAATTTATTAACCAAAAAGAAGCATAAATAAGGAGTCTATAAAGAGGGAGTGGGTCAAGTTTTGTAACTTGTGCTCTAGCAATAGCCATTGAGTGAAGCCTGTTTCTAGGGATGTGCAATTAACACGGATAAAACGCAGATTCGTTGCATAAAGTTGTTTGCACTCAGAAAGTACCAGTTCTGTAAGAGATCCCACTCCTAGATCATCAGATAACTTGTTCCCAAGACTGTAAAGATTGTCACAGCCTTCTAGATCAAGATAACTAAGTTTTCCATTTTGCCAAAATGATGAGGGCAATTCATGTATACCGGTACCATTTAAGTACAAATTCATCATTTTCTCTGATGTCACTGAAAATTTCTTGAGGTTGTGTTTGGAATGAATAAAAATGAGAAATGATTTGATTTGATTTGATTTGAATTGAATTGAATTGATTTGATTTAAAAATCAAATTCTGTGTTTAGAACTTTTTTAAAAAAATAGGATTTGAATTGATTTAAAAATCAAATTTTGTGTTAGGAATTTATTAAAATGAGAATTGATTTGATTTGATTTTATTATTTTATATTTTAACTCTTATGAAAGGTTGTTAGAGGTAATTATTAAGGGTAAAATAGTTTATTTATTTCAAATCAAATCCTAACAAATCCTATCAAAATTGATAGAATTTCTAAAACAAAAGGAATGAAATTCATGAGATTTTTAAAATCAAATTATTTTTCATTTTTTAACATTTCAAATACAAAATTTAATTAAATTTGATTTATAAATTAAATCATTTTTCATTTTTTTACATTCCAAACACACTATGAGAGTTGAACAATTATGGAGTCGGAGTTCATGGAGGGATTTTAAATGAATGTCAGTTTTAAGGCTTTCAATCTCTGTGCAGTTTTCTAAGGACAGATACGTAAGCTTAGAGAGACATAAAATGGATGGATAGACCTCACGCAAACTTTGACACTGATTAAGAATTACTCTTTCGAGATTTGTCGCCATAGATAAGTCTGGGACCTCAATCAGGTGTTTGGAGAAACTAAGGTGAATTTTCTTTAGATTCACAAGATTCTGTAACAAGAAAGATACATCACATTGATCAGAAATCATAAAATTCATAATACTGAGTCTCAACTAAAAGAGAAACCTAAGCATAATTAGGCATATCACCGTAGCTGTGGCTCTAGTGAATGAGTTTCACTTGAGGCAGCATAAGGCTAGTTTCCCCTTAGGACTACCTCCTGTACATGTACAAAATTGAAAATAAAAAGTAGTATATATAAACACTTTTCATACCTGAACTCCATCCCAAAGCTTTTCAAGGTTGCTGTCAGGCATGTAAAGCTCTACAAGCATTTCAGCACAAAAGTTTAATGGCAAAGACTCAAGACAATATCCATACCACTCAAGGTACCTCAATTTATTAGACATTGACTTAAGACCGTTAGGAAGGTACACATTACATCTGTTACCCCACTTCCCATGATAGATTTTGAGAAATCTTAGTTTAGTCATCTTTGCAAAGGAATCAGAGTTCTAATCTAGATCCCCAATTTTAGACAGGTCTAAAATTATGCCTTCAACAAGTTCAGTTCCCTGACAAACAAAAATTAGAATAATAGTAAGTAAATGCCATCATACATACATTTTTAAATTAAAATAATTGAATCTTCCACTTACCTTGTTATATTTCAATACATCAGACACTTCCTTAGGATTCCACAATCGACTTCGTCTTCCGAGATCTTTGGTAGATTCTTGATGAACAATTTCCAGACCCATTTCTTGTATCAAGTCATGGATTTCTATTTTATTTTCATTTGAAATAGTTACGAGAGCCATATCTAAAAGGACTTCTATCCCATTGGCTGGAAAGAAATCGCAGGCTTCCATTAGACTTGTTACATGATTTCTAGATTCTCCTTTAAAGAAGCATGCAATGTCTAGAAATATGTTCTTCTGGGTATGATCTAAGTCATCATAACTTAATCTTAACACATTATGAATTTCCACATCAGGGATCTTTTCAAGCTTTCTCAATTCACTTGCCCATGCTTCTTTACTTCTTCGACGCGTTGGATGCAGGAGGGAGCTGTTGCCGGTGGACCTCCCATGATGATGGTGGCGACAGGGAGACAAATGGGTTGTCAGCATCGGAGAGGATGAAGGGGGAAGTTGTCGTCCGAGAAGGGTGTTGGACAAGTGTGATAGCTAACATGAAATGAAAACTTACCTATGATAGCTAACACTCAACCAAACTTACCTATGATAGCAGGTAACGTCCGTAGAGCATGAATGTTCCAAAACATTCAGGGAGCATAGTAAATAATGCCAATTTTCGTTAGATGAAGTTATGGGCAAAATTCTACTAAAACAAACTATAAGCGAACAAAGTAAGAAAGTTGAAATTAGAAGATGCTCTCCAAAGTCCAAACCACATAAGCTAAAAGGAAAATACTTGTTTCTCAACACTCATGTCTCACATTTTCATATGATGTGGTAAATGACATAATTAGTGTTTCGGATGCCGACGAGGACTTAGATAGAGAATAAATGGCTCTCTGTAAACCTATCTAAGAAGCAACAACAAGACCCAAAGTATCTAGGCAAATCAGCAAAATGATCACAAAGTTTGATTAGTAAGTGTTTAAGGAAAGAATAGAACATGCTTGACCTAGATTGTCAAGACGGTTTATATAAAAACTCGATGATTGACTCATTAGATTCCTACCGTTTGAGCCATTGATGGTCTTGTCCGTTTCCGAACTTTGATTACCAAACGACTGAGAGCTGTTGATGCAAAAGGGCCATGTGATAGAATTCGACAGCCATTTGGGTTGAACTCAGTCAGTCCGTTGTTGGATATAGTTCGGATAAACCTAAATTATCCTAGGTTTATTATTCCAAAGTAGGCCTGTCAATTAGTTGGACTAGAATAGTCGGCAGACCCCAAGTTCAGTTAATTGCTGATGTTGGCTGAGCTTACGAGAGATCCATTGACAATTGGATCAGGAAGGTCTATAGCCACCAACTCGATTACGTGTTAAAGTTATCCGAACTAACGAAATGTTCAATGATAATAAGACCAGGATGGTCAATTAAAATGAATGTGTGTAAAAAATAAAGTACATTTTTTTAAAATTAAATAAAAAAATGTATAAATGTGAGATAATATATGTTTTTTTTTTTTGCCAAAATGTATTTAACTTTTAAATTAACAATAATACATTTGAAATACTCAAAAGTCAAAAGTCAAAACATATCGGGTTAACCCAAAAAAAAAACCTGATCCATATTGAGACGCAGAAACAGAATTGGAGCATGCAGTCCAATCAAAACCGCAAACGTTGATATTCTCTTATCCGCAGAGCAGAGGCCAGCACCATCATCTGCAGTCTCGTCATCATCTCATTCCACCCACCAATGGCGTTTACCGTGGGCACTGGCAGTGCTAGTGGCGGTGGTAGAATTCTCTGCGGCAACACCAGCGGAACTCCATACACCTCCCTTTCTCACCGTCCCCACCTCACTCTCCCCACATCCTCAAGCACAAGAACAAACCTTCACGTAGTCTCAGCTAAGAAGTTCTCACCTCGCTCTGGAAGGTTGGACGGCAAGAACCGACGTGGCACCACCACGACACAGGATCAGGAACCCCAACAACAGACGCCTGAGATTGAAGACTCCGTTGCCGACGCCGACGACGGATACTTCTTGCCGGAGCTTCCCGGCGAAGAACCTGACTTCTGGGAAGGGCCTCAGTGGGACGCACTCGGCTTCTTCGTCGAGTATTTGTGGGCTTTCTCCATCGTTTTTGCGGTAATACCCAGTTGCCCCCGGTCGTCTTTTTCCATTTTCTGCTTTCAAGTTTTGAACTTTTTTGTTGGTTGATTCTGGTGATCGATGTTACTGAAATGAAGTGTCTTTTGTGTGTATTATTATTATTATTATTATTTAGCTTTTGGCTGACTACTGGATAAGAAGGCTTTATTGTTGTTGTTGTTGGGTAAAAATTGATTAGGGAGAGCTTATAGTTATAGACTAGTTAACCCGTTCGTGAGTTTCACAGGAAAAAAGAGAAAAAGGCATAAGGTGCTGCTAGAGAAGACTTGAGAGAATAATATTAATAATAACAGTTTTGGTGGTAATAATTTTGGTTTAATTGAAACCAAATGATGACATGTGATAATTATATGTATTCCAATTAGTTATAGATAATAGATGCTTTTCATTCTGAAGGAGTGGAAATAGAAAATGCAAGGTATGTTATATTTTACTGTAAATCTAAACTGTGAAATTTAACACAAAAAGATGTTAATTAACACCTAATTTTGTTGCATCAATATCGAGTGTGTTTCCGATGGGTTTTCATGCATTATATTACTAAATTTAAAACCTTACCAAATTTCAAAAAAAAAAAAAAACTTTGTAATGAATTCCCAGTAAATACTGTGCTCTGTTGTGAAAAGTTCTATTGTGATGTATTTGCCTAACCATTGTCCTGATTCTTTGAATTGCAACTTATTGGTAAGTGATTTTGTGAGAATGGTAGTGAGTTTTGAAGAACGTGTTCACGTTGAACATTGCACACAGTTCAACTAGCAATCACTCCTAAGATTTTCTTCATGAATTTTTGGATTAGCCTCTAGCCTTTACCAGCTTTCCTTGTCTAGTTGGCATGGTCCCAACTCCTAGTTCTTCTTAAGTTGTAATTTGTCCTCTTTGATGCCAAGGAATATCTTGTCTGGAGAGTCAAAGTAGTCTACTTCTACTATTTGCACATTTAGGTTCAATTTTAAATGCTTCTATGTTCATTGTGATCGCAGTTAATTGCTAGTGGGATTGCTGTTGCAACATATAATGAAGGAGCAACAGATTTTAAGGAGACTCCTGCATACAAGGAATCTGTTCAGTCTAGAGAACTTTTAGAAGAACCTGAGGCATCCGACTCAGATGTATTTGAGTCCAATCCAACAGAGGTGGCTCCTAGTTTGGAGTAGTCTATCCATAGATACTGCAAACGTACCTTATTTTTAGCTTATAAATTCAGGTGAATGAATTCAAACTTTGTTGCACTCAATTTGTAAGGCAATGCTTTGTTTACATATATAATCTCTTAAGTATATCAATTCTGAGATGAACCAAGTTAATTAGTTGTACGTGGAAATGTTTTTTTGTTCCTTACAAAACTGTCCTGTTGGTGCCTGTGTTATATTCCTTTAAATCTTAAAAGTTGCATCTGATTGCTCAAATCATTATTGACGAACTTTATTATATAACAGAACTACTGAAATCAAAACTTTTACATACATATCCTGAGGTGATGTTTGGGTTCTAATTGGGCTACAGTGTTTTGCGTGGACTAAAATGATGCCTTATTATCTACTTCATTTGGTTTAGAATTTTGCTATTATTCTTGTAGTTTTGCAGGAATTTCTGGTCAATCACTTAATGCTTGTACAATTCAACCGGGAGGTATGGCCATCGCTATACCTTTAACGATTAAAACAGGGAGATATGGTCATACGCAATTCAAATGTGTCCTAGTTCCTATGCAGTTGTGAGAACATCAAGTATAATAGCACTTTTGATTTAACAAACACCACATTGAAGGATAATTCACTTACAAACTCTTTAAAGAGAAATGACAACCAATATACTATGATGAATTTCTATTGACCCTAGTCTCATAATGAACCATATATGTACTGATACATGATTTCGATAGAAATTAGTATGGCACTAATATGAGCAATAAAATTGCGATAGTCATAAACGCTGCTAATCCATTCTCTGCCTTCAAGCTAATGGCTTGGCTTCTTCCAAATCCAAATCCCATCATGCCAGGTCTTGGTGCCACTGAAAATGCCGGAGAAGCTACAAAATCAGCAGAAAGAAAGCATGATTCAACTTCCAGGACAATTGACAAAGGAAATTATTATTAAAGGACATTATAATTCTGTGCAATTAATATGAAAGCAAACCTAGCTCTCAAAACGTTCATATTTTCCATTGATTTTGATACTTTGAGATATCCCATAATAATGCAGAAATAAGAGGAATGGCTAATGAGAATGGAGAAAAGAGGTGATGGTATACCAGCAACAGTAGAGTTGTTCTTTGTCCCGAAGGAAATTTGAGAAGGTGGTGAAGTTGGAGGCACTTGTACATGTTGCCCTACAGCAAAAATAGTGTGAAAACTGATCACTGAATGCCATCAAGATCCTCAAATATGCTATTAATATATCAAGAATTGGACGAAATAATGTAAAACTGATGGCTTTAGGAGTTGGAGTTAAAAGACTTGCATTAATAGATATAAATCCACTTTATATAAAATTACTAGATCTGCTTTAAGATTAAATGAGAATATTTATGTAACCTGGACAGGCAGAGATATTGACTGGAAGAGTGCAAAGAGCCGGCAGCTGCAGAGCAAGTGTCCTGTTGATGGGGAAAGAGCTCAAGGTAGTGTCATTGAGCAAGACGCAAAGGCAGTGTGGCTCTTGGTTGTAGAGTTGCTTGAGGTTGCCACAGCATTGCTGTCCTGGAGACTCTGCAATACCCTGCACAAATGGTGCGCAGGGAGTAAGAGGAAGGAGGCTTGATGTGCATTGGGCTATGGTGGGGCTTGAGGAGCTTGGGTCTTGTGATAATGTGGTGGATGGATAGGAAATCATCAGCCAGAGAATAATCTGACAGAAAATAGGGACAAAGGCAAAGTAATTCAGAGAAGCCATTATGTTATGTGTTCTTGTCTGGAGAGAGAAATATTTACCAAGGTGCCTAAATAGAAAAATGGCAATTTTTCTGTGTGAGTTGTTACATGCATGGTGTGTGAGTGTCATTAAACATGTACTTCATGTTATCCACCATCCCACCTCATCCCTCCCCCCTTTTTCCCTCTCCTTTTGCCTTCCTCTCTGGAGTACATAACTAACATGCTGTGCTGAGAAGGTCAAAAAGTGTATTGTTAACCAGAAATGATACATGCACATAAGGTGCAAGTCACATAAAAAATATGAACCATTGTTGGTCAATAAGAAAAATGAAGGGAGATAAAATAAAGGTGTTATTATGTGATGATGAAAATTAAATATGTGAAAAAAATCATGTGTAAGTAATAATATTACTAATTCTTAATTTGTTATTGTAGCAGTAAGACCATAAACCTGGACCAAATACGGATCCAGTCAGGCAACCGGTTCACAGGGTCACCCGTTTGTTAGCTGGTCCAGACAGAAAATTACCAAAATAAGAGAAAAAGCAACAAAATTAAAAGAGTTGTATTATTTGCACATAAAAAATTTTACATCATCTTTACATCTTTCTAGTTTAGGATAAAAAAGTTAAGTGTGTTAGAATGTGTGTTTTATATGTGTGTTTTTCTTATTTTATTATCTAAAGAGGAAGTGATATAAGAATGATGTAGATTTTTTATATGCAACTATCATTACCGAAAGAAAAAAAGACAAATTAGCAGGGTTGACCAGATTTGGTAGAAAAATGGTCACAATGTCTAACCAGACTGCATCAGGTGCATGTATGTTGCATTGAACTTTAAAGTGCTTGTTTATTTTAAAATATATATTTCATGTATTTGAAACAATGATGAGTTTCATATGGCACAAGTACACGTTTTTGCTTTATATTAAATATTTGCAGGCAGAGCACTTCATTCTAGCAGAAGTATGATCTTTATGCTTTTTTAAAAGAAAGTATGCTCATTCTTTGTTTATGTGGCATGCACAAAATAGGCACAAAGAAGCCAAGAATAATGTGAGGAACTACGCTACATTGCCTTCCTTGGCATTCTACTACAAATAGAATCGGATTCTGCAATTAAAAGGAGAATCAATGTCATCAAACGGAAATGCTAACCAGCTCATTATAAACCCTTTTTGGCTCTCAAAGTTTATGTTGTTGCCTTTTAACATGCACTTTTCTTCTGCTCCGTCATTCATACTATTTTGGATTTTGAAACTTCTGTGACTTTAACTTTGTCTCTCTGATTGATTTCATGACAGTGAAGGCAAGCTCTAATCACCATCTTTTGTCCATCTAGTTCTGCAGCTAATCATAAATACCATCTGAATCATTTTTGTTTCCTTTCGTTGACAGTACTTTTGCATGGTGATGAGGATCAATATTGACTGTAACGGTTGTTTCAGAAAAGTGAAGAGAGCCCTTCTTGATATGCCAGGTTAGACATAATTGATCATCCTTTCTTTTTTATTTGGTGCATCATTGATTCCTTTCTATGCGCTTATAGTTTTGAAATTAAGAATTATACTGTAGTCTATTTCTTTGATTTTGCTAGAGTTGGATACCCACCTCCTAGAGAAGAAGCAGACCAGGTTGATTGTGTGTGGCAGGTTCATCCCACAGGATGTTGCAATCAAGATAAAGAAGAAGACTAATCGTAGAGTTGAGATATTGGATATACAAGACTTAAGCGAGAACAATGCTGAAATCGAAGACCAGAAACCAGTGACCAATAATTGGACTCTTCTAGCCACCCAGAATCAAACGGAAACATGTTTGGCTTGAGAGAGACAGAAAGAGAGCTACCTCATATTTAATCCACAACCACAAATGCAGTATGTGAATTGTACATTTTGATCTTTTGATATAGATTTTGTCAACTTCAATAATTTTCATGTGTTTGTACTCTCATTTCTTAGGCTTTAAGCCTTGAAGAAGTTATTTAGTAGCTTTTGAATTAGGTTATGGCCATAGTGGCCATTGCTAATATACTCCTTCCTAAGTTTAGGAGTATGCTATACCTTTGACTTTGCTTGTCATAGTAAGTTTTTTTTTTGTTCCATGTTTTTTTTTTTTTTTACACATCACCACTATTATCCACTGTCAACCACCTATCGCCGGCCACCCCACAGTTGTCCACCCATCACCAACCACCCATGCCGGCCTGCCACGGCAGCTGTGGAGGGTGGCTGATCGGAGGCGGTGGCGGACCGGCAGTGGTGGTGGGCTGACATTTATCATAATCGTTGATATATTTTTCAACACAATCAATGACTAAAAATGACCAAGTGCACCATACACCTTCCTTTGGAGAATGTATATTAGAATTAGTCTATGTTCTTGAGAAATAGGAACATTGGATGTAGATATATGATGACATATCAAAATTTGAAGTATCTTACTATGGTCATTGTTAATATACTCCTTTCTAAGTTTAGGAATATGCTACACATTTGACTTTACTTGTTATAGTAGGTTTTTTTTTGTTTCAGGTTTTTTTTTACATATCACCATTATTGTCCACCACCGACCACCCATCGCCAGTCGCGACAGCTGTGGAAGGTGGCCAGTCGTGGTAGCTGTGGAGGGTGGTTGGCAACGATGGTTGTCGACTGACATGGTGGCCGACCGACAATGATGACTGGCTGGCGGTGATTAAAAAAAATTAAAACAAAAAAAATAGATCAACAAGCTATAGATCATTTATTATAACTATTGATGTATTTTTTAATACAATCAAAGACAAAAAATGTGGAGGGTGTATTATTAGAATTAGTCATCTTATGACATTAAGAGTTTTGCTAATAAAAATTCTTAAGATATTTGTTAAAAGAGTTATAAATTTTAGATGAAAATAAAATATTTAATACATTAATTAAAATATTTTATCTTAAAATTCATTTTTAAAGATATTTTTTTTAAAGTTAATCGTTAAGAAGTGTGTCAAAAAAAATATTTGAAAATTAATTTAATTAAATTTTGTGAATGTTTAAAATAAAATGATATTTAAAATACATTCTTTTTGTTTTAAAATTCTATCAAATAGGATTTGTTATTTGATTTGAAAATAAATAGTACTATTTTATCTTTAGTAATACATCTAACAACCTTTTATAAGGGTTAAAATGTAAAATAATAAAATATTAAATCAATTAATTAATCAAACACAAAATTTGATTAAATCAATTCAAATCTTTTTTTTTAAGTTCCAAAATTATTTTTAAATCAAATCAATCCACAAAATCATTTCTTATTTTTATGTAAAATTAACCTCCACACAAAATTTTATGTGACAACTGACATGGAAGTTGGAGAGATCTGACTTTATTTTCCCAGCATATAATTTATATATGACTTCAAGAATTCCTTGAGAATGCGATTTAGCAGACTTGTGGCAAAAACAACTAATGATAAACTAATTTTTTAAAAGAAGTAATTTGAAAATTTTGCTTCCCAAATCCATTTTCATTTTACACCGGATGCTCAAGATTGCAAACCCCAATGGGTTTGCAAGTTATAGCCAAATCCTTTTTCTTTTAATACTAAAGACTACCTTACTCCCTTTAATCAAGTGATGATAACAATTCAATGCGTAAAGATTGTGAGAAGTAAAAAGGGAGAATCTGGGTCATTGATACGGTTGTGAGTACTCAATGGAATTGGGAATTGAGAATTGGGAATTGCGAATCTCTGTTTCTAAACGTACAAAAATGCTTTGGCTGGGAAAGGTTGAAAAGTTGAGTTATACCAATATTTCATAGGCAAAATTTAGAATGCTCCTAATAGAATATTGAGTATCAATGCTTCATATGTTTTTTATCATAGATCTTGTTTAATAATTGATCAATAGTTGAGAACATTTATTCATAACCTGTATAACAGGTAAACTTTGATATAACAAATAATTACAAAATTAATCCTTTTAAACATAAAAAGTTATTTTTAAGGCTTCTCATTTACAGATTTCATCGTCTCTCACTTCACCTTCTTTCCTAACACGCTGTGGTGGTAGGATGGGATGCAAGAGTTGACGATGGTGGGTGGTGATGTCGCGGTTGGGTGGTGGTTCGGTGGCCGTTGGGTGGTTGGATGCATTGTAGTTGAAGTTGTTACCTACGTGAATGAATGATGATTTGCCAAATTTTTTGAACCTGTCTAAGGTAACCGATGCTTTGAAGTTGTTGTGGGAGATGCTCAAGAATTTGATGGTGTTGAGGAGGGACGTTAGAAGGGAAACTACCATTCAAAGTATTGTTTGACAAGTCCAAGTAGGTCATTGAGTGGAAGAAAGATATGGGTTTTACGTTTCTTTTGATGATGCAGCTGGAGAAATTGAGGTGGTTTAGGATGGTGAGTTTTTGGAACCCAGAGGGCAAAGTGCTAAGCTTGTTATGAGAAAGGTGGAGACTTTGCAAGTTTGAAAACCCAGAGAGCTGAACTAGATTGGTGAACCTGTTGTATGAGAGATTGAGCGTTTGCAATGATGAAAAGGAAGCATTTTGTGAAGTGGGTTTCAATGCAATCCTACCTCCAAACCTGTTGTTGGTGAGATTCACTACTAATAAACTTGGACTTGTCCAAAACCAATTTGGCACTTGACCTTGCAGAGAATTCCCAGAGAGATCCAGAACCTCCAACTTAGATATGTTCCTCAGGTACCTCCATGTGATATTCCCACTCCAGTTTCTGGATGCAAGCTCTATCTTCCTAATCTAAGTGCTTGAACAGTTGGAACCTTTTGTTTTGAACCAAAAAGGGTTGAATCCAAAGACAGATTGGCAGGCCTTTGACGCCAAGTCCTAGTCTCCAATGTTGACACCAGACCCAGATCACGATCCAAATCCCGGTCTCCACCCAAAGGTGACGACAATAATGTTCAGTGAAACATCATCGTTTGGGTGGCAAGGTGAATGTGGTGACGGAACGAATCTAGACAACATCAGGATGTAACACTGTATCACTGTGCAACACGACAGAAGTAGCATTGTTCACCTACCTTAACACATGTTGACTAACTGCAAATTAATTTAAAGGGTTAAAATTAAAAAATATATAAAGAATCAAAAAATAAATAATTTAAATATTTTTAATAAATATTTAAAATTAATAAAAGATGACAATAATTCTGCACCTTCTTTATTCTCAGCCATTGATTTAAATTTCTTCAATATCAATAATATCAATAATTCTTATATTTGGAAGATCAATGCTCAAAAGCATTATAAACCTCTCCTATTTCATAAGGTATAATAGCCGAAATTTTCTTAAATACACCTGGAGGAAAAAAAAAATAAATTCTTCCTCCAGGTTTTCATCCTTAGATTCTACTTGTTACATGGGTTTTATTGTGGGTTCCTCGATATTTAAATGGTTGAGACTTATGTGGAGAACAAAATAACCACTTGAGACTTGATAGTTCATTAAACCATTAATTAGTTGTGGGAAGACTATATTTTACAGGAGGAAACTGAGAAACTCTACACAAATAATTTTTATTCGTCTCTAGCACTTTAAAGGCTCGAGATGATAAATAAAACCACTGTTTGAAAAGGGGAAAAAAAGGCCCCGCTGCAATATTTCTAAATCCAACGTAACACAACATCATAATAAT
Organism: Ormosia emarginata; assembly: GCA_029884605.1. Lineage (NCBI taxonomy): Eukaryota > Viridiplantae > Streptophyta > Magnoliopsida > Fabales > Fabaceae > Ormosia > Ormosia emarginata. The sequence goes on along the minus strand of JAQQTP010000072.1, from coordinate 11,378,008 downwards.
AATAACCGTAGAAATAACCAAGTGAAGCACGCCACTCCACATACTGAGGGTACCACAACAACTGCGTTACATAACTCCCTATATACGGGCACAAGCACGTGCCTTTTTATTCGTCTATCTATACTAGATATCAATATACGTATATCTTCTATATTTACATGACATGATAGTACATGTTTTATTGTACTCGCAATAATTATTCAAAGTTTAAAAGACAACATATATAAGGCATGGATCTAGTGGTCGCGGGATCCAGGAAGCTTCTCCTTGATCTTATCAAGTATCCCTTTCTTCTCGTGACGTTGCTCTCCCGATGCTTCATACCCATCATGGTGATGCTGCTCCCTCCCATGGTGTTTCTCAGTGGTTCCATACCCTGTACCAGTGCTTCCATACGCGGTACCGGTGCCCCCAGTGGTGGTTCCATAACCAGTGCCACCAGTACTTCCATACCCAGTGTCCGTGCCCCCAGTCTTGGTTCCATAACCAGTGTTTCCATATCCAGTGTCACCAGTAGTGGTTCCATACCCTGTGCCAGTGTCCGCGCCGGTACCGTACCCAGTGTCACCAGTAGTCCCATACCGTCTACCACCGCTATCAGTGGTGGTTCCATACCCACCACCAGTACCAGTGGTTCCGTAGGTGCCACCACTGTGACGAACTGGGTTGCCAAATTCATCAGTTTGGCTCACAGGTTTGCCAAATTGATCAGTTAGGCTCACAGGGTTGCCATACTCATCAGTCTTACGAGTTTGATCACCATACTGTCCCTGATTGTGTGCCATTATTCTGAAGCAAATGCACAAAGAAAATAAAGCACTAAAGTAAGTACCAAAAAAAATCAAGTACTAAAGTTGGTTTGCATTATATGGATAATGAAAGATGCATACAACTATTTAAACATGGCGTTTATATAGGTAAAGCAAATCATAATTATCTTGAAGGAGCAAGTCGGTGCACCATTTTCAGTGTTCAAGTTTGACACGTACTATGTGGCGTTAATGTTGTAGCTGCCACGTAGAGGACACGTGTTGGTGTTTTTAACCAAAAGTCATGTCGTCGTTTTCTGATACTTGGGGTGACGTGGCGTCTATGAAATCCACGACAAAACTAGTGGGGGCGTTTGGATATGAATTTCAATGTTATTATCGACTTTGCATTTTGTGTCATTGTAAGGTCTCAAAGAACGCAGCAATGTGACACCTGTCTAACTGTGATAAAGAAACAGTTCATCATATCTTTCTTTTCGAGTAATTCTTAATTATGCATTGGGTACCATATAGACCGACTTAAATCTTCTAGAGTTCATAATGAAGCTGCATGAGATGTAGTTCTTTATCCAAGTGTCCATATTTATTGTATCGTACTTACAATTATTTTTAGCAATAAAATAAACCATTTTTCATAGTTGATGCTTGAGATTGTGTACACTTTTTCAAAAAAAAAAACTGGAAATAGTTTCAATTTTCATAAATACTTCTTTTAATATTAAATTTATGTAGAGTTATACTCCTTTCAATCTATTTTAAATATCATTTTAATAAAAAAAATTGGCCTATTATAAATATTATTTTCGAATATCAATAAAGTGCTAATTATTGTTTTTTCAATTCTACTTTTATACTTTAATTTTAAGTCTTAATTACTTATGAAAATTAAATTAACATGATTAACTGAAACAATTAATAGTTAGAAATTAAATAAGAGTAGCTAAGTAAAAAGTTATCACAATTAATGTTTGATTTTATTTTTTTAATTCTTATACTTTGTACTATGATAATTTTTAAAATAAACATAAAAGAGTAATATTTATGTGAAAAATATATCAATATTTGAAATATACTTTTATATATGTTAATTACCGAATAAAATGTCCATATGATAATGTAGTCGGCAAGGCAGAGGTGTTTTTCCCTTTCTAGAAACGCCAATGCAATACCTCATGTCATGTGAAAACCACTACCAGATCAGATGATATTTTGCTATTAATTATCAATCCCATTATTTATATATTCAAAGGTTGATACTCAGTGTACATTTCTCTTATATCAACATATATATAATATATTTATTTTATTTTGAAATATGATATATATTGATATCTACTTACATTTATATCAATATATGATGTATATATAAAATGTCAAATTTAATAATACAATAAAAAAATTAATATAAATCTAATAAGTTTGAGTTTATGAATAGATTTAGTCATTAATTTATTTTTAAAATAAATCAATAACTCAGATTAAAAATTAAATTTTTATAAATTTTGATTAATAATACAGAGATTTATACAAAAATGTAGTCAAATTATTTTTTTTATGAATAACTATACATATAAATAATTTATAAATTTTAATTAATAATTTTTTATATATCTCATTTTATATATAAATACTATCAAATTAAGAAAAGAAATAATCTATCCATAAACTCAAATTTATTGATCTATGATAGACTCCTATTACAACAAAATATTTTCCTTAACTATAATTTTATAAACTATACTTATTCATAAATAATTTTTATATTCTTATTACAAATAATATATACACTTATTTTTATACTTTTTTAATATTATTTATCATATATATATTTTTATTTATTTTCTTTATTTAATCTACATTTAAAAAAATATTAATAATTCTTACACTTACAAAAAAAGGTAAGATAATCATTTTTTCCCATAAAATTGAGGGATCGTAAGGACACCTGAGAGTGTGGGAGGCGTTTATCGTACACCCCACCCCACCCCACCCCACTCCACTAGTATATGCAACACCAAATGAGTTTATTCACTGTAACCGATTATTTGGATTTTTTTAAAAAAAATGTTATAATTATTTTTTAATTTTAAAATTCTTGTTTGTGAATTTATGTATGTTAAATATTTATCAATTAAAATTTATAAAATTTCCTATATGTATAGTGAATTATTTGTGACAAAAAAGTGTATATAAATATTATTAGTTGAAATTTATAAGTTTTTTTTTGTATATATAGTTATTTATGGTAAAAAAAAGTGATTCAAGTTTTCTGTGTGCGGATCTAAGTGTATGTAAATATTATAGTTAAAATTTATAGAATTTTTTATATGTACAATTATTTATGATAATAAATAAATAAATAAAATATGATATATACTTCAAGTTACAGATTATCAATATTAACTATTAATTTGATTTTATGCAAAATCAATAATTTTTATGGTTGGTGTATGACATACAACCACCTATAGTGGGTGTACCATAATGCTATGTTTAGGAGGATAACAACGAAGATAATAGAGTTGTCAAAACGGGTCGGGTTAGTTCAGGATGGACCATTTTTGGACTGGGCCAAATCGATTTATATGAATTTCGAGTTGATATTTTGTTAGTTCAATTCACCCCTATGCGGATTACGAGCTAGCCTACTATATATATATATTTTTTAAGATGGAACAAAATATTGATACCAATAATTTTGTTGACAAAAATCTTTAAAACAACTTTAAATATCGCTTTTTGTCAAAATAGTACATATCTTGTCATATACTTTAAATATTTTCAAGCTCCAATCCTAAACAAGGATAAAATTTAGGTTTATTTCTTTATGTCTATTACATCTATTTCATCAATCAAATTATGACATGTATTCATTAATGTTCTTTCTCCTACTCTCTTTTTTAAAAAAGTACACACATATCATAACTTAATTGGTAGAATAGATGTAATGAATATAAAGAAATAGACATAAGTTTTGTCCCATAAACAAATCAAAAGTATAGGAGCTCTTATATCCAATAGTCCAACACAATAGCTACATCTAGGTAACATCACAAAAAGCCAAATACATACAATAGCTCCCACTATATCACACAAAAAAAAAAAAGATAGCAAGAGCCCATCATATTACAAAATATAATTTCAAAATAAAGATAACTCAAATCTTCATTCTATTTATTCCTCTTCATCGAAAATAATGACATTAGAATCATGAATATGAATATTTTTGTCATAATATTTGGTTATGTCTTCAATCACCTTCGCATATCTAAATAGAACAATTGCATCTACATATTAACATGTACACACAATTAATTATACAATTAATTATAACTAATGTTAATAAAAAAATTATAGCAACTATTTTTATGGACCAATATAATATATGAGAGCTTGCAATAAAAATTACCATTTGGAGAAAACTTAAGTAACCAATTGTGAGTGCATATGAGAGCTTGTAAATTTTTGGACACCATACTACTTCTATACTTGTTCAAAATGCAGTCACCAATACTAAAAGCGGACTCATATGCCACCGTGCTTATTGAAATGCTCAATATATCACTAGTCATCCTTCCAAGGTCAACAAATCTAAGATTACGATCCTTTCAATATTCCAAAACATCTAAATCCTTGTGACTCACAAGCTTTGCCTCTTCTAGATAAAGATCAAGTTTATTATTTGCAACTAACAAACTTCCTTGACTCTCTTCCTCTTCAAAGTCCTATCACATTTCAATGAAAGTAATATAATACATATTTAAGTAGAAAGCAACAATAACAACAATTTTGAATATAAATAAAAAAGTTTTAAATAATTTAAAGAACTAACTAAACAAAAACTTACATCATAGTCAGTTAGAAAATTCGTTTTAACCTTCCTTCCATATGTTGGAGTAGAAGTACTTGCATCAATCATAGAAGTTGATGCATTTTTGTTGACATATTGAGAAAAAAAAAGCTTATACAAAGCATCTTTCACTTTGCTCAACTTCTCATTAACTATGGGCACATTAGTATAAAGTTTGGAATAAGCATACTTCAAGAATTAAAACTACATTCGAGGGCTAAAAACACAACCAAATGCAAGAATAGTGCTATTCTCACTCTCATACTTGTCAAATTTGTTCATCATATTTGAAGTCATATCTCTTATCACATCATCTTTACTCAACATATTATTTTTCAATAAAAAGCTACATCTTTCATATTTGCATGAAATACAAATTGGATATAGGATATGTGGATTCGAAAATCATATTTGTAATTTCATAAAAAAGACTCTAAGAATTCACACATATTCTTTCCTCTTGCTAATTCTTCATTAGATGGACAATGTTTGTAGTTCACATAATCCAAACTCAAGCTTACAAAAGCACACTTATACTCGATTGCACTCTCAAGCATCAAATAAGTGGAGTTTCACTTAGTGGACGCATCTAAACGCAAACCAACACTACTATCAATGCCATCAATTTTTTTAACACATTGAGTAAATTGTTTCATCCTTGATTATGACACTCTCACATATTTCACATTTTTTCTTATTTTGTGCAATGCATCACTTGCTACCTTTAGACCTTCTTGAACTATAAGGTTCAAAATATGTGCACAACATATAATGTGAAAGAAATCTCTATTACATAACAAATTATTTGACAAGCAAAATTAGATTTTCAAGATGTTTTGCATGCTATCATTAGAGGAAACATTATCCAAAGTAATAGAGAAAACTTTTTTTATCTATTCCCCACTCATTCAAAAAATTCAAGTACCTTTCTTGGTAGCTCATGACCGCTATGTGGAGGTTCCAAATTACAAAAGTTCAACAACTTGCTATTCAACTTCCAGTTCTTATCAATAAAATAAGTTGTCAAAGTGATATGATCACGAGTAGTGCAAGCAGTCAAACAATTAGAGGTCAAACACACTCTACTATGACTTCTAGCCAATTAAATTTTCAATTTCTCTTTTTCAAACAAGTAAATTTTCATGATATCAGCAGTAATAGTATTTCTAGAAATTATTGTATTCCCACCAAAAGAAAGATATTGACATAATTAATGTTCTAAAACCACGCCACTCAACACATTTAAATGGAAGATCATATAATATGATCATTTGAGCTGTCAACTCACGTACAACATTGTGGTCAAGCTTTCTAGACCTCATTTTATCAGAATAATCAAGCATCATATCTCCCACATCCTCAAATCTTGGAATCATCAAACAATTAGAGACGTGACGAATTAAATGAGATATCCCTCCCTTACTTGCACAAGTATATTCTTTTCCACAAACCTTGCATTTATACTTTTCTTTTCCATCACTAGTAACATCAATTTTTTCAAAATATTTCCAAGCATATGAGGTTTTAGTCCTTTTCTTTTGTGGTTCTGGATTTTCATCAACTTTCATAAGTGCATTTGGATTATGTTGTTCCAAAATTTGACAATCATCATCAATATTGACATATATATTACTTATACTGACTAGTGAGAACATAAGAACACAAAAACAAAAACAAAATTAGAGCTATAAAGCAATCTACCAAAACAAATCATGCTTAAAATAATAAAAAAAAGGACACAGAACTACCAAAACAAAATGACTAGCTTAGTAACAGTAGACACCAACCTGCAAAGTTTTCCAAACGTCGTTAGAGGATTCGTGACCAATGATCGTAGCGGAGGAAACAATTGTTGGTGGAAGAGGAGGACACGATTCAAAGTGTTCCGAATGCCGTTGGTGGAAGAGGAGGGCACAATTGTTGGTGAAGTGGCAAGGGCGACAGAAGCGATGGTGGTTGCAGCCAATATGGGCGAATCAGTAATGAACGAGGCTTTGGAAACGAGGAAGGTGGAAGACAAGGCTGATGCTGGTGTGGTAGAAGATATTGAGGCTGTTGGCTGCTGAGGAGATAGAGGTGGGGAGGAGCAGAGTAGAAGTGTCAATGGTGGGAAGAGGAAGTGTGGGATTGGGAAGAATTTTAAATCTATAGGGAGAGTTTCATTTCCATCCATCCAGGAAAAATATGGAAGAAGATGTTTGTTTCATTTGCTTCAAATTCGATGGGGGTGATGGTGAGACCGATGAGTGACTGAGTGGCCAGAGTGGGTGGGTGACTCTGATCTGATCGTGCTTGTGTCGTGCGTGACCTTGTCCTTGTGTGGTTGATTAGCTGTGCTTTGGCTTTGCCTTTACGAAACCAAACCAGTATATCGAGTACTAGTAACAAGTTTTCTCTATAATAGACTATTAAACCAACAGTCCAACATATGTTGCATTGTCCTTGTGACTCTGAAGGATCATAGACTATAGCCTATAGGATAGCTCTTTTTTACTGTAAAGACATTGTCCTTGTCCTTAGTCATAATTAATTGCATTAAATGTTGCAGCATGCAGCTTTCAAAGTTTTATTTATTTATTCACTTTCGAAGCCAATCGGGTTGTCGGGCTGGGCCGGCTTATTGCATTAAATGTTGCAGCCTGCAGCTTTCAAAGTTTTATTTATTTATTCACTTTCAAAGCCAATCGGGTTGTCGAGTTGGCCCGGCTTGAAGCGGGCCAGCCCAACTTTTGGTCGAGCTTCAACGAGTTTTTTTGTGTTCATTTTTGTTAATCCAACCCGCACATTTTGTTAAGTTATTTGGGATGGGCCATCAGACTTGACTCATTTTAACGACTCTAGGAGAGAATAACATGTAATGGAATGGAAAAACTTAATGAAAATATGTTTGTAAACTATTTTAAAGGAGGAGGTGGATTGACAATAAAAAGTCAAAAAATCTCTCTCTTACCACTCAAAATCTTAAATTTTTGTAAATGAATGACTGTAATATTCCACTCTAATATTTTATTAAACTTATTAAATATCAAAATAATAGAGTGACATAATTTTTTTTATTTCATTTATTATTTTTTCATTTTATTTTATTGTGAGTCACTTTCTTCTATTCTCTTTAAAATTTTTAAACATAACCAAAACGTTTCTGAGAGTGTGGGCTAATGAACCAAGTCATACTTGCATAACTTGGGTTGGGCTGTCCTTATGCAAGGGGATATAATTTATGATATTGTTATCGCCAAGTAGGCAAGGAAAACAGTCTCAAGAGCACATCCTCCTCGTCTAGAAGGGCGTCAAATGTTTCCGAGAGTGTGGGCTAATGAACCAAGCCATACTTGCTTAACTTGGGTTGGGCTGTCCTTAGGCAATGGGATATAATTTATGAAATTGTTATTGCCAAGTAGGCAAGGAAAATAGTGTCAAGAGGACATCATCCTCGTCGAGCAGGGTATCAAATGGGCTTTATATATATAAATATATATATATATATATATATATATATATATATATATATATATATATATATATATATATATATATATATATATATATATATATATATATATATATATTTATATATATATTTTCATATATATATATTATTTCAAAAGTAAATTAGTGAAATTGTGTCTAACAGTGAGTGTGTGTGTGTGTGTTGATTTTTTAAAATATCTCTTATTCGATAAATGAAAAATTAAATTTTTAAAATATAGTCAAATTTTTAAGTAAAGATTATTTTTAATAGTATTATTTACATACACATAAATCTAATGATAAAATCTAAGATCACATATTTGAGAACTCGAACTCCTTCCACTCAATTAATACACATTAATTGAAAAAAATTATATTGAAAATGAAAATTAATAAAATCATAAAATCATTTTTATTGCATGTTGTTATTTTGAAATCTCATTCTACAAAATAATGATTATGTTTTTTAAGATTGCTCTTCTATAAGCATAACTAATGATTAATATTAGTTTAGGAGTTTAGAAAAAGTAAAAGTGATTTTTATATTTAAAATCAGTTATTATTATAATTATTATTAAGGAATTTAGATAGTTATAGGAGTAGCGATGGGTTATTAAGATTCAACTATTTTATAAATGACAATTTTAGGTAAGTAAGTAAAAAGCAAAATTAAAAAGAATAACAATAGACAAATGAGAGTAGTAATAGACACTTCCTTTTTAACGTATATATTGTCTTTTATTATTGCTAAATTGGACATTGACTCAGCTTAAAAAAAAGAATAGTTAAATTAAAATTTTAGTATCTATACTTTACACTTATTTTTAATTTAATCCATATTATTTATTTATTTTATATTAATTCTTACATTTATAAAATAATTTAAAATAATTTTTGTCATTAACTTTTATTATAATATTATTATATTACTTTCAATTACTTAACTAAGTAAGTGTTTATGTAAAACATTAAATATGTACTCATTCATTCTATTTGGTGTTTATTTTTTTAAATAAATACTCTTTTGTTAATAAGTATTTCTTCATTTTAGTAAGTACTTATTTTTTAGTAAATAATTTTTTTCTAATTAGTACTCTTTTATATGTTTTTTTACTTTATAAATTGTTTGGTTGAGAATAAATTAATGATATTAAAATAAAAGTTAATGACAAAGATTATTTAATTTTTTTAAAAGTATAAAAATTAATTTTAAAAATTATAAAAATTAAATTAAAAATGCTTATAAATTATATAAATTAAAATTTTAATTTTAAAAAAAATGGCATTGATTTTTTAAAGCAACAACATGATGTTATTTTCTTGAAGTTTTGGTTAAGTTCAATCCGCATGTAATGCAATTAATGGAAAAAAGAAAATGGACAAATCATATTCAGTAAACTCACACACCGCTTTCAATAATTGAGTGTAATCATATTCAATAACCCATCCACCTTTTTAAAAAGTTTGGAAAGCATATTCAATAATTCAACCTAGACATTTGAAAATTAAGATTTATTATTTCTTATATCAACCCAAAGAATAATACGTTGGACAAGGATGATAAAGTTCCCCCCTAAATACGAATTTTCACTGGAATCATCTTGAATGAGACTTTGAATGTGAAAAATTTCTCCTTACAGGAATAGAAATAGAGAGAAAAATCTTCTCATGATATATTTGAGGACGGGAACCATATTCCTCACCTCACAAAATTTTCGTCATCCTTGTTAAATTTTTAAAATGTCATATATATATATTAATAAATTTATTTTTTATTAAATTTTATATATATTTAAAATAAAAAATATTAAAATAATTTATTACATCTTTTTTTATTTGTTCAATTTTTTTTAATTTTTTTTGATATAACGTAGAATCTCCACAAGTATCTACGAGGATTTAATAAATGAAAATATGTAAAAAAATTCTCTCGTGGTGAAGAATAGAGACGGGGAAGGAGAAAAAATTAGAGTGCGTGAACAGAGAGAGGGGAGGTACTCTCTACTCTCATCCCGCGCGAGTGCCATCTCTAATGTTAAACTTCAAATAAGGCAATTTTGAGGAGTGAGAACAACAAATTCACGTTCAACTCATATTTAACCGTTGCTTCAAATTTCAATACGCAATTGCATTCGGATCTTGAAGGCATGGGTGATATATACATCAATTTTCCAACAAGAAATATCATGATGACACTGAAATATATATTTATTTGTTTCATTTTTGTTTACAAAATGGAGAAGTTTACAATATTTCTAACAAGTTTTTGAGCATTAATATTTTAAAAAAATTATTTATTTTTACAGATAATTTACCATTGATTTTTTTTTTAACAAAAAATTATCACATTTTTTTTATTTTCTTTTCTTTCCACCTAGCAATGGAGGATAGCGACACAATGGAGCTAGTTCGGCCCATTTCTAGGTTGGTTAGTTGGTGGTGATGGTGGCTGAACGCTTAGGTGATGCAAGGTGTCGAGGAGGAGCGAAGGTGGTTCTAAGTATTAGATATGGCAAATCTGGTGGTTTCGGTGGTGCGACGTCATGCGTGGCGTTGTGGTTTGGACAGCGGAAGACGATAGCTCTGGCGAGAATTTGGAGTGAAGAGGGAGCGGAGCTGCGGGACTCGCGGTGAAGATGACTTGGCTAGTGATGATGGCTGGCGGTACGCTTGTCGACTAATGCGACCACACCATGGCCAACACGTTTTTTGTCTTTTCTTTAGAATACTTGCTTCAACACGTTGTCCATGTTTTTAGAAAAGAATCTTTAGTGTCGACGAAAAATTCCAACGATTTTAACTTTATAGAGTTTAGAGTTTTTCTCATTAATGAGGTGGATAACGTCTCTAGCGATATAAAGAGGCCTACCAAAACCATCGTCGTCGTCATTATGGCGGCTGACGAAGAAAGTGAAGGGATGGGTGAGAAGTGGCTCTGGAAAAAAAAAAGAATTTTAGAGAGAGAAAAAAAAGGAAGGAATTTGTTATTGTTTACCTGTTAGTAAGATTACAGGTAAAATACATTCACCATTAATTAATTTTTCTACAAAATCAACTAATTTTTTCATAAAATTAACTATGAAAGAATGTGAAACATTTATATTCTTAATTCTTTTAAGAGCATTTAAAATGTTACCTTTACAAAATATCTTAAAACTGATATAAAGAAAAAAAATGATAAGACGAGGAACGAAAAACATGATTAGAAGTTGATTTCAAAATTTTAAAAAGAGTAATCATTCAGTTTATTATTTAAAATTATATGAACTAATTACATTTGTTTTTAATTTTAAAAAATTAAAAACTTAATTCTTGAAATTCCAAAACATCGATCATATTAATTCCTACATCAATAGCTATTAATTAAACTTGATGGAAATGTATGCATGATATGTTAAGTATGAATCCGGATCCTCTCCAATTCGATTATTTTTTTACGTAAAAAATAATAAATACTGCGTGTGAATATCATGAAATTACTTGTAAAAAAAATTAGATATCCTGGTCGTTAAGTATTAACATAAATCTTATGTGGCAAATAACTCTTTCCCCATCATAAAACGACGTAGTTTTTAAAAGAAAATAAAAAAAGCTATACGCCGTCGCCATCTTCCTTCAAAACTATTTCCAACAGAACGTGACGGAAGGCCTGTAGCAGACAGCTGCCGATACGCTCTACGACAACGCGATAGCAGTGCGCCATTGACTACCCTGCTCTGATATGAATATATCCAGGATCGATATAAAAATGCAAAGAGTATTTTGGAAATAAAATATCATACTGTAGCAACGACAAGATTTCCAGGGGACACTGCTGCACCAAAACATGAATCAAGTGCATCTCTTGAAGGCTGCAAGGAAACAAAATGCATATTTGTTTAGGTAGAAAAAAAACAAAGATCATACCAAAAAGAAGATAGAAACTGAAAAGGATAGTAGTAACATACACAGGTTGAATTGTTATTAGGAGGCATATCAGAAAAGATGATTACTTCATCTAGGCGACTCTCACGCAAAATCCAGCTACGCACTAAATTATCCTACCAACATTTAAACTATCATTCATCAATCATAAATACATATATTCAAATACATAACAGAAGCACAAAAAATTTTGAATGGACATCATAGCAACTGAGCAAAAAAAAAGGAAGAGGGGCATGCAATATTATGGTGAATGTATTTTAAATGTAAGGAGTTGGGTGCTTAGTTTTAATTTGCTAATCGTGCTTTAAAATTCTTCATTTAAGATAAACAGAAAATTAGTCATTCTAGATACAAAATTTTTGCTGCATTATGGAAACTAACCAGTTGAAACCCTGAAAGTGATAGCAGCTCAGAGTTTCAAGTTCTAGAAGAGTAAGCAGATTCATCTTGTTTTTGGAAGCACACATATTTCATTTCCTTTTGAGTGTGTTTGGAATGTGAAAAAATAAGAAATGATTTGATTTGTAAATTAAATTTAATTAAATTTTGTATTTGGAATGTTTAAAAATGAGAAATGATTTGATTTCTAAAATCTCATGGATTTCATTCCTTTTGTTTTAGAAATTCTATCAATTTTGATAGGATTTGTTAGGATTTGATTTGATTTGAAATAAATAGACTATTTTACCCTTAATAATTACCTCTAACAACCTTTCATAAGAATTAAAATGTAAAATAATAAAATCAAATCAAATCAATTCTCATTTTAATGAATTAAATACAAAATTTGATTTCTAAATCAATTCAAATCCTATTTTTTTTTAAAGTTCCAAACACAAAATTTGATTTTTAAATCAAATCAATTCAATTCAATTCAAATCAAATCAAATCATTTCCCATTTTTATTCATTCCAAACACAACCTTTCCTCTTCAGCTTATAAAGAAAAAGAAAACAGTAATTTTGTAAAAGTTCAATATAAGTTTAAAGATGATAAAGTAAACAACTCTCTAAATTGTAAACATTCTACTAATATCTTGCAGGGCCCCAGCTGTAATCCATGATTAAGACATGTGCATCATATGAGCCGAGCTTGTCAAATTCCCTAGAACATATGTCACATAGCCATGTTTCAAAGGAAGCAGAAAGCTTTGCCAATGGCTAAAAGCATCTTGGAAAGGGCATGTTACTGAAAGTACAGAAATTGGGACAGCATTGACAGTTATAACCTATTTAGAAATTGAAAGTTGAGTAAAGGAATTATTCACAAAGAAGAAAACTAATGAAAAGAGATGCAGAAAATAAGTAGAAGGACCTCTTTCAATAAAAAGAAGGGGGTGTGATCCATTTCTGATGATTTCAGCAATTTGTCATTGTCACCCAGCCAAATCTTCACACTGCTAAGCACATACATTTCAGCTTTAGCTTAGGTATTAGGTTCAAAATGTAATATCATACAGAAAGTTAATCTAATAAGGAGTGTGAGGGAAGTGAGGATCTTGTTAGCTGCACAACCAAAAGTGGTTTTTCATCTTGGGTATTTATATACGACAATTATATCGTTTAGATTTTATTGGTGTCAGTTTCCACCACTTATTATCTTAATCAAGCAAGCAATTTCGGGGTTAGGATTTTTGAATTTGCTGAAGAATTTGTTCTTTCTTCAGGTATCAGTCATAGAGATAAAAAAGAAAAGAAAAATAGTTTTGAAAGAAGATGGTCGCACAACGTTGTATAGCAATTTCATTTTTTTTTCTTTTAAAAATTACGTTGTTTTTTGATGGAAAAAGAATTGTTTGTCACATACGATTTACGTTGACATTTAACATGTCATATATGTATTTCTATTAAGTTTAACTGGCAATAAATAATTAAAAAATCAACATGATTAACGTTTTGAAATTTTAAGAATTATTAATTTTTTAAAATTAAAGATAAATATAATTAATGTATACAATTTTAAAAATTAAAGTGGAGGTTGGTGTTACTTAAGTAGAGGTTCTTTCACTAACACATAGTATTAACAATAATAAATAAAAGTATACTTAATCAATTTCAAAATACATTAATTATCAATAAATAATTCATATTTAATGATACAAAATAAAATCTTCAACTATATTGACAACCAAAATTAAATCTACAGCTACGTGTATCCACGTTTGTCGTGTGCCATAGATAAGAACACCATAAGTATCGTTTCGTGAAATCGATTGATTTGGTTCGCACGATTTTAGTGGGCAACCAAGCAACGACGTCGTTTTTCCCTTTCACCAGTGGCGGCGATTCCCTCATTCGCAGTTCACACAGTACAGAGGCAAAGTCTTCACTGTTCACTTCAGCCGCCGAATCAAAACCGAACCTTATTCCAAAAATCGCAAACCCCACGAATTGATTTCGTTGCTGAAGCAAAAAATGGCGTCGAGGGTGGCCAAACTGGGTTCCTTTCGTCACAGTTTCGCAGAGAGGAAGGAGAGGCTGCTGTCCATGAAGGGTGGCGGCTATTCTCAAATAGGGATTGCTCTGCCGGAATCAGACGAGGACGAGCAGCAGGCTTCGGGGAGGTGGTGGCGGCGGTGCTCGGACGGGTTGGTGATGGGGTGGAAGAGGGTGAAGCGGGTTGCGGCGAAGGCGTGGGAGATGGGTCGGGCTGATCCGAGGAGGATCATATTCTCCGCAAAAATGGGACTTGCTCTCATTCTCCTTTCACTATTGATCTTCCTCAAAGAACCCTTCGAGGATGTCAGTCGACACTCCGTCTGGGGTATTCTCACTGTCGTCGTCGTCTTTGAATTCAGCATAGGTATCAAATTTTTTTCCCCCATGTTTTGGATTGTAAAAGCTTGAAGTTACATTTAAAGTGAGCAAGGAAAAATTATGCCATCATCAATCAATTAAATATTATTATGAGTGATTTTTAATGTAATTATTATAAAATTTAACATTTTTAATAATATAATAATATATGATAATGTAAGCATTGTAATCACATATCGTTTTCTTAACTCAATAAATAATTTAAGGGTATTTACATTGTTAGTGAACATCGTGCCCTTTACTAATAAGTTCAATAGTACCGTAAAAAAAAAAAAGTTCATTAGTGAAGATCCTTCACTTTAGAAAGCCTTCGCTAGTTGGATTATTGTAGATGGTAAACTATGGTTTGACAATAGAAATTGACATTTTTTCTTTTTCACTCAAATCATGGTTATATTCAAATCACTAAACATGTTATTTATGGATAAAAATCAGTTTGCACGCTCTAATCTGGGGTTTGGGGTGAACTATAATCCAAACATACTAATGTTATAAGTGGGTTTTTTTGGTTTTGGTTTTCATTATTTTTTCTCGTTTGGGGGGATTTTTTAATTCCTCATCCTCACGTGCCTCACGTCGAATTCGTGAAGAATATGCATGGATTAGTTATTAGTGCATAAGGGCTACTCCTTTTTAATAGATATATATATAAGTATGGTATTTTGATGGGGCCATGGGGAATAACAGGAAGAAAATTGATTAAAATATTTTGACCATGAGGACAGTGATCTGCTAGTTTTTCTTCTCTTCGTGATGGAATGAAACCACAGGTTATAAATTTGTGTGCTGCATGTTCCAAAGCCACTGCTTATTTAAGTCAATTGTGTTAATGTACTTCGTCTTTTATTAAATTCGATATTTTGATCATAAATCATTGATTGAAGATTGAAGTACACCCTTCATTTGTAAATTCCAAGCTACATGCTTTTCATTGGGTCAACACGTGCATAAGTATCAACCTTTCACTTATAACTCCTGCAGGGGCAACTCTTAGCAAAGGGCTTAATAGAGCATTGGGGACTTTGTCAGCTGGAGGACTTGCTTTGGGAATGGCAGAGTTATCAAAATTGGCTGGAGATTGGGAAGAACTTGTAATTATTATTAGCATCTTCGTTGTAGGTCTGATTTTCCAACCACTTCCATTTTTTTCCTTGTTCATCAAGATTCATTCTTATGCCTTGTTTTTTGATGACATGTCATGTGATTGTTAGGATTTTGTGCCACCTATGCAAAACTATACCCGACTATGAAGGCTTACGAATATGGTTTCCGGGTGTTCTTGATCACATATTGCTACATTACTGTATCTGGGTATCGAACAGGGGAATTTATTCACACAACTATAAATAGGTTTTTGCTCATTGCACTTGGTGCTGCTGTAGCTTTGGGGGTAAATGTATTCATATTTCCAATCTGGGCTGGTGAGGATCTACATGATCTTGTGGCAAAAAATTTCATGGGCGTTGCATCATCATTAGAAGGTTGTCTACAATATTTTCTTGATTTTCACATTTAGTTTGTAATTACTACCATTTAGCTTTGCTGCTTCATAATCTTATTTCCTGGGTTGAATAACTTTGTTAAGCTTCTATTCAGGTGTTGTCAATAACTACCTTAATTGTATTGAATATGAGAGGGTGCCTTCAAAAATTCTTACGTACCAAGCTGCTGATGACCCGGTTTACAGTGGCTACAGATCAGCTGTTGAATCTACTAGCAAAGAGGATGCATTGGTATTATCTACTTAAGTTTTTCTGTATGTTTCATAAAAAAACATTGATCATCTTTCTGACTTATTGTTACATGCTATTGATTGAAGATGGGTTTTGCTGTCTGGGAGCCACCTCATGGTCCTTACAAAATGCTTAGATATCCATGGAATAATTATGTGAAAGTAAGTGGGGCACTAAGGCATTGTGCATTTATGGTCATGGCTATGCATGGATGTATACTTTCTGAAATACAGGTACTTCTTATCTAGTAACTTTTCTGTTAGAAAGCCTTTAGTCTTCACTTTAAACTTTTTTTTTTTTTCGGTGGGTAGTATTGGTTTACTTTTTCTTCAATGTTTTAGGAAGTGGCTTATGTATACAGATCTTGTGATGATGTGTCATTTTATTTTATTTTTTTCTTTCTTGATTTATTTTCCTTTAGTTTTTTACTTTCACTGGAACATATTCGTTCTATTGACAGTTTTAAATTAGTTTAATATTTAGAAAAGTGGTAATTTTCAATGCGAAACCATAGGTTATACTGGCTTAAATAAGAATTGATAATTTATAGAATTATGTTGCCAGAAATGACTCTGGGTTCAATTGTTCTGTTTGGTCCTAGGAGTGTAAGAAGTCGGAACTTAAGGATTCATCTATACTGACATAGACCATCAAATTTAGTCATTTGGCTTTATAGAAAAATGCCTACTGATTCTAAACCACAGACCTGGGATAAACTGCTGCTGAAATTTAGCTTATCTTTTGTAATCCACTACTAACCTCTTTGGTCCCAAACTCCAAGATATTAATATTGCTTCAGCTCCTCTTCACCTTTTGTTATCCACTACTGACCCTTCAGTTCCAAACTCAAGAATATTGTGCTAAATTAGAGATGCTGTGGGAGTCTTAATCTTAAAGGTTTCCTGTATGTCTGTGATTTAGTAGTTTGTTTCTGCCTTAAACCTTCTTTTTGTTATTTAGGACATCAAGAAGGTAAACTTGACCTTGTCAGTCAACATATTTGAAATGCAAGTTCTTCTGTGCCGCCTCTTCTCATCCCAGTAGATTGAGGCTGGTCACCGCATTAAAATGAAGTCTTTATGATGCTAAATTGGCAATTCATTTTTTCGATTTGTTGTCAAACAATATATCATTATACTTTATGTCATACTTCATATGCATTCCAGTTGCACTAACTGTTACTTCTACCAGTGGTGTTATGGTTCCTTAATCATGTGAAGTAACTAGAATTCTAGAATACTGTGTTAGATAAATAGGTCCTTTACTTTCAGTAATCTTTATTTTTGATTATCCCTTGGTATAGCTATAGCTTGTTCCTTTTACTCATAATAAATTCTAAACACTGACCAAAGAGGTCATAACTTTCCTCTCAATGATTTCTCCTTTCTCTTTCCTCTCAACCATCGGAAGTTTACATACTGCTAGGGTAGTACCCTTGGTGTCGCTTGATTGTACTTGAAATTTGAGTGGAACAATTTATCATTTGCATGCAGCAGTAACTTAGTGGAATAAGATCTGCAATTGAAAAACTCAGATTCTGATACATGGAAGTTAGATTTCCTTTAAAGTGTGCTTTACTACCTGTATTTTATGAAGTTTTTTAGGTAAAATAGCTGGAAACTTTTCTTGTTCTTTTCAAATTTTTTGGTTGCTTTTTTCCTTTATTTTCTTCTTCTTCTTCTTTTGTTTTTTGTTTTTTGTTTTTATTTTTGGGACTTATCTATGCAAATACTTAGGTACTAAACTTCCTTTCTAATAAATAGGCTCCACCTGACAAGAGACAAGTT
This sequence comes from Ormosia emarginata, assembly GCA_029884605.1. NCBI lineage: Eukaryota > Viridiplantae > Streptophyta > Magnoliopsida > Fabales > Fabaceae > Ormosia > Ormosia emarginata. Next base: position 11,359,654 of record JAQQTP010000072.1, on the reverse strand, counting down.
TTCCGTAGTGAGCTTCAGAAGGTAGGTTCTGAAGGGGCGAAAGTGCTACGGGAAATTGGAAACAAAGTTAAAAAGATGGAGAAACTAGGTCCTGTAGACATTTTGTATGAAGTACACGAGGCGGCAGAAGAATTGCAACAGAAGATTGATAAAAAGTCTTTCCTTCTTGTAAATTCAGAGAGCTGGGAAATTGGAAACCGGCCAAGACAGGAGGGTGATCCCCAAGACCTCTTGAACGTCGATGAAGAAAGACATTTCTTGGAGTACAAGTCCCTTAGTGAAGCTGTGCTTGATCTCAGAGCAGTTAAAGTTCCAAAAAGTTGGGATGGACACCATGCTCCTGATAATAACCCTACAGTGCCTGCAGCTGTTACCCAAGAAAACATGTTCAGGAAACAGATATCTTGGCCTGCTCATATTTCCTTTGAAGCAGATGCAGTGACAAAAGAGCAAGAATCAAAAACCTTTGAAAGTGCTACTTCACTATCTCTAGCAACATTTACATCCCATCTGATTGAGTTTGTGGCAAGGCTCCACAACCTTGTGGATTCATTCGAAGAATTAGGTGAGAAAGCAAACTTTAAGGACCCTCTTGAGCAGCAAGCACCAGTAACATCTGGTGGGTGTTGGACCAGATTGCTTGATTGTTTGAAATCCAAGGATTGAGATATATACTTAACAGGGGCAACAAGTATCATGTATAGATCCAAATGTGGATATCCCAAAGAGTAAACTATCAAATTGGTCTTCTAAATATTAGTGTATCACTGTATTAGTACTCCAAAGATCTTTTTTATCAAATTAGTTCCTCAAAGATACAAAATGCCACCAAATTCATCTTTATATTGTCTATCAAGTAAGTTTCCGAAGGATGAATTTAGTGATGTTTTATATTTTTGAGAGACTAATTTAATAAAAAAATCTTTAAAGAACTAATGTGGTGACATCTTAATCTTTAGAGGATCAATTTCAGTACCAATTTGAAGTTTTTATTTTTTGAACTCTTTTCTGACCAATCAAGTACAATGGTAGCCAACAATTGAAGAATTAAAGATAAAGGAAATACATATATACCTTCTTAATTAATTTTAGTACCGATTCGAAAATTGTTTTCAATTTTGTTCTTCGTTGTATGAGTAACATATGAAGGCATGAATTCAAAAAGCAATTGTGATGCATATTATCTTTATTGGGTTTCATTGGATGTGTCATTTTGTTTATTGAAAATTTTATTAATTATTCTATAATTTGATTTTGGATTTCAATTTAGGGAAATGAATCATTTCTTTTATAGATTTTTCAATAATTAGATAATTTAGATCATAAATATAAGGAATAAAGAATAACAAAACAAGTGCAAATAAAGAAATGAAAGTAAAATGAACATGAAAGTAATAAATGAAAGTAATGTAATAAAAATTGACAAGTTTGAATGAAAACATGTAAAGAAAGCACGTTAAAAAAGTAATAAAAATCTCAAAATGAAATAAAAGATAACAAACTTAATTGAATTGAAGAAAATGGAAGCAAGTAAAGGAAAGCATGTAAAGAGTAAGCAAATAATGAAAATTATGTAAAGATCAAATGCGATAAAGATCTATAATTGAAATAAAAGGAAGCAAACTTGAATGAATGAAAATGGTGGTTGAAAATTTGCAAGGCATCTGTTGAATCTTCTTATGTGCGTGAGATGCATAGAGATTTTACAAGTTCTAACTAAGGGTGTCAAAACGGGTTGGACTAGCCCATTTTCGGGTCGAGCCATTCGGGTCATGTAAGTTTAATTTGGTGACATTTTGCTAGTCAGTCAAATTTCACCATTTAGTTTTATGTAATGTTAAAAAAGTGGTGACACACCCATTTAGGTAAATGTAAGTTTCGAGTTGACATTTTACTTAGCTTAACTGTTCATTTTGTCCATTATTCGGATTACGGCATCGTGTTTACCATTTTGACACCCCTAGTTCTAACCCTTATTACATTGTACAAACTGATATTTATAGATAAAAGTCATAACTACTAGTTACAAGATAACTTCATTTGTCTTCAAATTTTCATTGATCAAATTGCCAATAACTATTAAATAACTGTTCATTTGTTGAAATTTATTTTTTGATACTAACAGTGTCTTCAATATTTATCTTTTGACTTAATAGAAAAAAGATAAACATTTAAATCCTAACCTTATATTTCGACAAGAATAATCCAACACCAGTGTTGGATTTTCAACTCATGAAATTTATGGTTGAAATTTTCAAGTATTTTTTTATTATTCATACCATCGACCAATTTCAAATTCAAAAAGACTATCTCAGTTGAACTTTTGTCCAATTGTCAATATATCTCCAATTAACAATTGAAAGTATTACATACTTTGACAATGATAGCAACAGGCAAATTTAATTTTTCACTAAATGATTCATTTCGATGCTTATCGACAAAAGTATTTGCATGGCTTTCTTCAACATACATGTATCAACTGCTCAAACCTTCGACCAGTTCATATATTGAAGTCATTAATATTAGTGTTAATGTTGACTGTATACCTTGGCTCCCTAGCCACATGCTGAAGTTAGTAAATGTATATTGGTTTCACTAATATTGGTATGTCTTTGAGCATTTAAAATGGCCAATATCAATCCTTATTCAGATGACTAGCTTTGTCAACACTTCTATGATAGGAAAACTCCATTCGTAGACTTGTCAATGCCAATACAAGCTACTAATTTGACCCTGATGCTATGAACCCAAATATCTCAGTGTCGAAAAATTAGATTTGACCATTATCAATCATATGTGACCACCTTGCCATTTTTCTTAGTATGCGTGGCCCCCTTATGAGCACATTCATCCAAATTTTGCCACACCAACCTCTTAAACTGCTGCTTTGCAATGATGGCTTCCTAATCTTAGGGACTTCTCATCATTTTATATTTAATTCATTGCGAATGAAAGAATTCTTCAATTGGAAGGTCTTAAGTAATCTTTATAACCAATTCCAAATGATAGAAAATTTAATGTCAAGTTTCGAATTATTTGGCACTTCGATAGATTACTTTGTGTCATCCACACTTGGTACCATAGTGGCTACTAGAAGGTTGGCTAAATAGCCAAAGCCATGAAATTTGGCACCAAGTTTCGACTTATTCACCTTTTTTTTTCATGGTACCACTATGACTATTGGCACAAAGCTTCAACCACTCATATGTCATTTTTCTTTCATCAAGCTCATGGTTTAAATTCCATATAGGAGCTACAAATTCGACTTTGATGATATGATCACATTATCTCAGTCAAATATTGCCGAAGGAATAACAGCTTTAGTTTGTCATATTGGCTAGTAGAATAATGGCTGCACATCACCATTAAATATTTTTTTGGCCCAACTGAAATGAGGTTCCATTGATTCCCTTCGACCAACTGCATGGTATAAGAACTAAAATAATTGAATGCCTATTTAAAACCATATAAGCCCGTAGTATTTAACATTTCGATACTTTTCAACAACATCTTGGCCATAGACAAAGCTATATAGTCTATTTTATTTTGGCACTAAATTTATTTATTTATTTTTAATTTTTAACATAATTTTCATTCTTCTTCCGTCGGTGCAAAAAGAACTGTCAATGTCAAATAATGTAAGCAAAATACAAAAATTCCTTTGATCATGCACTGACTTCATGTCAATCCTCATATTCTTGGCATTTCGACGAAGTGTTTGGAGCCAAGAAAATGTAATAATTTTATTCAAGCATTTTCATTTGTGGCCCAGTCAAGTTAGCAAATAGGCTATCTCTTGTTAGTTGCTTTTACTTCAACTAATAAAATGGAAGATATTTGGAACCATGACTGAACTGGCTAATAATTGAAGGTAAGACTATGTTTGGAAGCTAATTTTAAGAGGGAAAGTGAGGGAAAGGGAAGGCTTATCCTATGTCTTTCTCTTAGTTGGAAGTTTTTTAATGGGAGGGAAAGGGAATAAGGATATTTCATTAACCCTCTGAAGCACTCCCATCTCACCAATTCACGGTTCCTCCAAATCCGGGGATTTTGAGGGAAAAACAAATAAATGTACTAAAATGCCCTTATTAAAAATTAGATTTGTATTTTCATATTTTCCATCTCTTCTCAGTTTCACGATGAAAACATTATCATGTAAAATCTCTCTCTCTCTAACCAAACTCCCAAATCAAGATGAACCCTAACCCCCAAATCAAGATGGCGGGCTTGGATGCGGTGACGACAGGTGTAAGATGCGGTGTGAGGAGTGGATCGAGCGGCTTAGACGAATGGGACGGTGCGGCCGGGGTCTGATGTGACGCGGGCCCGAGCGTGGGGAGGTGACGAGAAGCGGGGGATCTGGGCTGTTTTCTTTTAGTTATGGTCGGTGCCAGTGGGTCGGATCCGGAATCACTGTCGGCGGGTGAAGTTGGTGCGGAGCATCACGGCGTCGCCGTTCTGGTTCAAGCTAGGCGGCGCCGGGACGCAAATAGGTTCGACTGGTCAGAATGTCTGGACGGCGCGCAACTGCTGTGTGCGGTGGCGGGTCGTGGCTGGTCCGGTCAGTTGCGATCTTTGCTTCTTTGTTTTTTTTTTTTTTGATGGTGTGAGGTTGAAGATAAGGTGTGTTTGTTGATGGTTGAAGATGAAGTTGATGGTTATGGGTGGTTGTTTGGTGATGGTTTGGATGGAAGGTTATTGATGGTGGAAGGTTGAAAATGGGTGGTGGTTATTGATGATGAAAGGTTGAAGATGGGTGGTGGTTATGATGGATAAAAGATTGATGATGAATAATAGCATTTGCTATGTGTACAACAAGAACATGGAAAGTTGAGCTTTTTTCAATTTTGGTTGGGGTTGGAAAGCACAGAGAAGGTTGGACTTTCTAGTTGTTGATCAACTTCGATGGTTGTTTTGTTCTTATTCTAAAAGGCAACTATTTTTGAGTTTGACTATAATAACAATCATATTAATAATATATTGTATGAAAATGCATTTTTCTGTAATCTGTAAGGACCATAGTCCATACACAAGGTTGAAGAGAGGAGGGTTCTCTCTTTTACATTTCTTTATTTTTTTTTCTCTGAGATTCTGAAATGGCCATTAATTATGTTAATTTTTTTGAATAAAAGGTAAAATGGTAAAAAATATATCTTAAACCTTTCATTTCCTTCCCCTCGTATATTTTACACTCCCAAACAAAGAAAATGGTAAACATCTCATTTTCATTCCCTTCTTTTCCCTCCAAACTCCCAAACATAACCTAAGGGAACATATGCCTTTTTAGAATTAGTTTTAGTACCAATTTGAAGTTTTTTTTTTAACTCTTCTCTGCCCAATCAAGTACAATGTTGGCCAACAATTGAAGAATTAAAGATAAAGTCAATACATATATAACTTCGTAATTGATTTTAGTACCGATTTGAAAATTGTTTCCAATTTTATTCTATTAAAATGTTTTAGAGAATAATAATAATTTTGATATAATTTATTTGTTACTCAAGGACATATATTTATATACAGGGATTTGTAAGTCTATGCTTAATTATTTCCATAATTACATGGAAAAAAATATGAAAAGAATAATTGTACATATATGATTTACATTATATAGACTAATGTCAATAACTACTTATCTAGAATAGAGTTAAATTACAAGAAATAAATTTGTTCTAATACAAGAATAAATCTGTCCTAACAACGGAAATAAGGAAATAAATCAAATATGTCCTAAGAGATCATCTATGATATTCTAAAATATTTCAAGATATAATAAAGATATTTTGATATATTTTTTAAATATTTTAACATATTCTTCGTTGCATGAATAACTTATTAAGGCATGAACTCATAAAGTAATTGTGATGTATATTATCCTTACTGAGTCATACCGGACGTGCCATTTTATTTACTGAAAGTTTTGTCAATTATTCGATAATTTGATTTCGAATTTTAATTCGAGGAAGAAAATTACTTCCTCTGTAGATTCTTCAATAATTAGGAAATTTAGATCACAAATATAAGAAATAAAAAGTAATCAAACAATTGCAAATAAAGAAATGAAAGTAAAATGAAAATAAAAACAATAAATGAAAGTAATGTAATCGAAATTGACAAGTAAATGAATGAAAGCATATAAAAAAAAGCAATAAAAATTTAAAAATGAAATAAAAGACAACAAACTTGATTGACTTGAAGAAAATGGAAGCAAGTAAAGGAAAGTATGTAAAGAGTAAACAAATAATGAAAAGCATGTAAAGATCGTATGCGATAAAGATCTATAATTGAAATAAAAGGTAGCAAACTTGATTGAAGTAAACTTGATTGAATGAAAATTATGGTTGAAAACTTGCAGTGCACCCATTGAATCCTCTGATGTGTGTGGGATGTTTTTGGATTTTATAAGTTCCAACTCTTATTACATTATACAAACTGATATTTATAGTCAAATGTCATAACTACTGGTAACTACCGATAACTACTCATGATAACTTCATTTGTCCTCAAATCTTTATTGGTCAAATTGCTAATAATTACTAAATAATTGTCCATTTGTCGAAATATATTTTTGATACTGACATTGTGGCAACAAATATCGTGTATAGATCCAAATGTGGGTATCCCAAAGTTAGAGTAAATTATCAAATTGGTCTTCCAAATATTAGTGTATCACCATATTAGTCCTGCAAAGATTTTTTTACCAAATCAATCCCCAAAGATATAAAATGTCACCAAATCCGTCTTTATGTTGCCTATCAAATAAGTTCACAAAAGACGAATTTGGTGACATTTTATATCATTAAGAGACTTGTTGGAACAAAGAACCAGAAATAACACCAGAACAGAGAACAGAGAACAGCTCTATGTGATAAAAGTAACAAGAACAGAAATTTAATTTGCAGATAAGCAAGAAAATAACCAGAAAAGAACACCAAGATTTAACGTGGTTCAATTAGAAGCGAAATGTACTCTAATCTACATCCACAAAATTACCCACTAATATTGATATATTAAATTTTCTTTTGTGAAGTACAATCTTTCTCTCACAGTTACAGATTTTTTCACACTGATACAAGAAGAATTTTTCTCAAAGAATTTCTGGAGGAGAGGAGAAAGTTATGCAGCATCAACTATATATAAACCAACTACCAATAAACTAACCGTTACCCAATCACTAATAAACGCGGTTATGATGCCATCAAAAATAACGATTTGCCAACCAGGAGTTGCTTATTGCTTGTTGATCAAAACAATATAACCAACAATTCTCCACCTTGGTTCAAGAACAATTTCAAATCGAGGTCGCAATTCATCGCCCGAGGGGCTCTCCTTTCAAATGAATCGAGATCCAAGCGGTGAAAGAATTTATCGCTTGGAAGCACCTTAGTTATCATGTCAGAAGGATTATGATCAGTTGAAATCTTCTTGATTATAACGATCCTTGAGCAATCACTTCTCTCACAAAATGCAATTTAATATCAACATGCTTTGTCCTCTCATGATATACTTGGTTCTTTGATAGATGAATTGCACTTTGGTTATCACAATGTACTGTGATAACTTGATCTTGTAGCTTCAATTCTCGAGCAATACCCTCAAGCCATAGAGCTTCTTTTTACGCTTCAAAAAGCAATATATTACCGCTTCGGTGGTTGTGAGCCACAACCTTTTGTAAACTGGCTTTCCAGCTAATAGCAGTACCAAATGCAGTAAAGACATAACCTGTGAGAGACTTTCTTGTATCAAGACAGCCTGCATAATCAGAATCTACGAAACCTTCAATAGCAGCTGTTCTTCTTTCACTTCTAGCTCCACCATAAATCAGAACTCTACCAAGAGACCCTTTGATGTATTTTAGGATCCACTTTAGAGCCTGCCAATGTGCTTTCCCAGGATTAGCCATAAATCTGCTTACCAAACTCACTGCATGAGCTATATCAGGACGGGTACACACCATAGCATACATTAGGGACCCTACAGCATTAGCATATGGAATACCTTCCATATATATCTGATCTTCATCTGTCTTGGGTGCTTGATTTACACTCAACTTGAATTGCTGAGATAAAGGGGTTACAACAGGTTTTGAATTTGACATACCAAACCTGTCAAGAACCTTCTTGAGATATACCTCTTGAGACAAATACAGAAGCTTTTTCTTTCTGTCTCTATAGATTTCTATTCCCAAAATTCTTCTTTGCACCTAGATCTTTCATTTCGAATTCTTTATTCAACTCAGCTTTAACTCTTTTAATTTCACTCTTACTGTTGCTTGTTATCAGAATGTCATCAACATATAGTAGTAAAAATACAAACATACTGTCAGAGAGAAATTTGAAATAAACACAGTTATCATATTTGCTTCTTTGGAACTTAATTTGAGTCATGAATTCATCAAATCTTCTATTCCATTGTCTAGGAGATTGTTTCAAACCGTAAAGAGATTTTTTCAGCTTACAAACATAATCCTCTTTACCTCTGATTTCAAACCCCTCAGGTTGTTTCATCATAATTGTTTCATCAAGTTCTCCATACAAGAATGCTGTTTTCACATCCATCTGTTCCAATTCAAGGTCAAATTCAGCTACCATGGCCAAGAGAATTCTTATGGATCTGTGTTTGACTACCGGTGAGAACACATCATTAAAGTCAATTCCCTCTTCTGTAAAACCTCTAGCAACAAGTCGGCTTTAAATGCCTGGTTCAACTCCTGGAATGCCTTCTTTTCTTTTGAAAATCCATTTACAGCTGACCAACTCTTGAACCAGCAGGCCTTTTGACCAAATCCCATGTATTGTTGTCATAAAGAGACTTAATCTCTTCATTCATAGCTTTAAGCCATTTGTCCTTCTCTTTACTAGCTAAAGCAGCTTTAAAACTCTTAGGTTCATCTTCCAAGACTTCACTTGCAGCTATCAGAGAAAATGCAATCAAATCTGCATATCCATATCTTTCTGGAGGTTTAATCTCCCTTCTGGTTCTATCACGTGTTAACATATAGTTGTCTTCTCCTTGTTGCTCTTCCTCATGCTCTTCTTCCTCAAGTAACCAATTTCCAGTTTGAATTTCTTCAGGTTTGTCTTGAGACTCCACCTCAAAATTGACTTTCTGAAGATCAAAGTCTTCACTCTGATCAGGACTAGATTTTGTCACACTAGCCTTAGTTTTATAAGCCATTTCAGTTTCATTGAAAACCACATCACGACTAATGATACACTTTCTATGACCAGGTTCTAAACACCAGAGTCTATAAGCTTTAATTCCCTCTGGATACCCTAGAAACATGCACTTAATTGCTCTAGGTTCCAATTTGTCTTGCCTAATATGAGCATAGGCAACACAACCAAACACTTTAAGTCTCTCCAAGCTTGGAGGATGACTCCACCACAATTCTTCGAGAGTCTTCATGTTAAGGGTGTTGAGGGACATCTATTTATCGAAAACCGGCGATCATAATCGCTTCAAATTTCAAAAAATCTTAGGCAAACCAAAGACTCAATAGCATACACCTCACTCTTTCCAAAATGGTTCTATTGAATCTTTCAGCCAAACCGTTTTGCTGAGGAGTACCAGCAACAGTTCTATGTCTTGCTATGCCATTTTTGCTGCAAAAATCATTGAAAAAATCAGAACAGAATTCAAGACCATTGTCTGTACGAAATCTCTTAACTTTCCTTTCTGTTTGGTTTTCAGCAAGAATTTTCCAATTCTTGAAATTTTCAAAAGCTTCATCTTTGGTTTTCTGAATATAGATCCACAATTTCCGTGAATAATCATCCACAATGGTCATGAAGTATCTTGCACCAGAGTGAGAGGGAATCCTGGATGGTCCCCAAAGATCAGCATGAACATAATCTAGTGTTCCTTTTGTTCTTTGCTGGCCAACATTGAATTTGACTCTACAAGCTTTACCATAAACACAGTGTTCACAAAATCTGAGTTTTTCCACTTTGTCTCCACATAGTAATTCTGTTTTCCCAATTCAATCAGGTCCCCTTTCACTCATGGCCCAACCTCATGTGCCATAGCTCGATTTTGGACAACACTTTCTCTGTTATAGCAACCATTTCTTGAACCAATTACTATGTCACATTCCACTGAATACAGGCCATTTTTCTTAATTCCTTTCATGACAACCATGGAACCCTTTACAACTTTCAAGCACTCCTTTTTCACCTTTGAACACATACCCTTTCTTGTCTAGTTCACCAAGAGAAATCGATTTCTCTTAAGGTCGCACGTATCTTACATCGAAGAAGAAGCCTTTCAATCCCATCATGAAATCTGAACCTTATAGATCCAATTCTCTGCGATTTTACAAGGCTTATTATTTCCAAGAAGTCTGTTCCCCCTAATTGGTCACAGAGAATTCCTCAAACCAAAATCACAAGGAGTCATATGAAAAGTGCAAAGAATCCATTATCCACTCGGTTTACGGATTATTACTTGACACCACTAAAGCCTCTGATGATTCATAACCATCTTGAACAATGGCTGCATTTCCGAGTCCTTGAATTTTTCATCATTTGCATTGCCTTTCTTTCTTTCAGGGCAAACTCTCCTAGTATGTCCTTCCTTTTTGCAATGATAACATCTAATGTTAGGAAAATTACCTCCACCATTTCTTTCTTGTGACTTAGATCTTTTCTTGTCATGCTTACTATCTTTCTTAGATGTTCTTCCCTTACTGTCAAACCTTCACCAGTTAGAGGACTTCGGCTCCTTCCTTTCATTCAACTCTTTTGAATTTAATGCAGCTTGCACTTCATCAAGAGATAAAGAATCTCTTCCAAACAATAGAGTTTCTTTGAAATGAACATAAGTCTTTGGTAAAGAGCATAACAGTAATAAAGCTTGATCTTCATCATCAATAGTGACATCAATATTTTCCAAATCAAGAATCAATTTATTGAACATATCTAATTGTTCTTGTATAGACTTATCTTCATGCATCTTAAAAGAATACAAAGCTTGTTTAAGGTAGAGACGGTTTACCAGAGATTTGGTCATGTACAACCCTTCAAGTTTTGTCCAAACCCCTGCAGCAGTCTTCTCTTTTGAGATTTGTCTCGAGCACTTTGTCACCGAGACTCAAGATGATTGCCCTGTGGGCTTTCTCCAACAATGCCTTCTTATCTTTTTCAGCCATGGAGATGTCCGCTTTGCCTCCCCTTCAAGTGCCTCTAACAGACCCTGCTGAACCAGAAGTGCTCTCATCTTCATCCGCCATAACCCAAAATCGTTTTGTCCAGTGAATTTCTCAACCTCATACTTGGCTGAAGCCATGACTGAGTCGTTTCGATCCACGCTCACCGCACCAGTTTGTTGGAACAAAGAACCAGAAATAACACCAGAACAGAGAACAGAGAACAGCTCTATGTGATAAAAGTAACAAGAACAGAAATTTAATTTGCAGATAAGCAAGAAAATAACCAGAAAAAACACCAAGATTTAACGTGGTTCAATTAGAGCAGTGTACTCTAATCTACATCCACGGCAGCCACTAATATTGATATATTAAATTTTCTTTTGTGAAGTACAATCTTTCTCTCACAGTTACAGATTTTTTCACACTGATACAAGAAGAATTTTTCTCAAAGAATTTCTGGAGGAGAGGAGAAAGTTATGCAGCATCAACTATATATAAACCAACTACCAATAAACTAACCGTTAACCAATCACTAATAAACGGTTATGATGCCAGCTGTCAAAAATAACGATTTGCCAACCAGGAGTTGCTTATTGCTTGTTGACTGAAACAATATAACCAACAAGACTAATTTGATAAAAAAAAATCTTTAAAAAACTAATGTGGTAACATAAAATTAAAGGATCGATTTGATAATTTACTCTCAAAGTTAAATATGCATTATTGATTCTAACCTCGTTAGTCTCGTTGAGCTATTAAGCATTATTATTTGGGTTGCTATTTTGGGATTCTTGAGTCAATGGTACTTGTATCTTTTGTTCCAAGTTCAAAATTAGATGAATCGAATGAATCTAACTAAAAAATCTGCCATATCAATGTTAATACTTGTCTACTGACCTAGTTCTCTTTTCTCCCTTTGTGTGTGTGTACACTACTCCTTGAATACGTAAATTAGATGCTTTGTAAAACTAAATGGAATGCACTCTGTAATAATAGAAATCTGTATGTGATGAAAGCACAAATTTTTCATGACCACTCTAACCAAGCCTCGTTCTACCCTATTATATACTTTTTTCCATATCAATTTTGAAGGCTAAGCTTATTTTTTTAAAAAACAATTATTAAATCATGGACTATAAATAATTCATTTGAAATCATTCTTACCCAACAAAAGTACTCTGAATTAGATTGATTTTCCATCCTAAAACATTCTAGGGGAAATTACTTGGATTGTTTTGGAGACATTTATGAGTTTTATGTTTAAAAATATTTTGTCAAAACAATTTTGCAAGAGTGGATAAATTAAATGTTTTTTTCAGCTAAAATAGTAAGAAAAACTTGTGATTGTTGAATTTAAAATGGTTGGTATAAAAATAACAATTTTCGATCTAAAGCAATTTCAAGAGTGTATTAGAAGACTAATATGAATATAATTCATTGTGAATATACACGAATTTTAACTCTATTGGAGTTGAAATTGTAATAAAGACTTGAAACTATCAAAATATTAGTTTCGATTTGAAATCAAGAAATGTCATTTCAATTTCATATCATGAGTGATAATTTCGAGTTAGTCTCGAAACATGAGACTTGAAGAGTAACTACACTTAACAAATTTATGAAAAAAACATAAACAAGGGGTTTCGACCAGAAGCCAACAAATGTTCAAATATGCAAATTTGAATTCAAAATAAAGGATTTGAAATTGAAATAGAAGTTAACAGTAGTTATAAGTGCAAGATCAAGACAATGCAAATATTATTAACATAGATTAAGGAGTTACTTGTAAGTTGTAAGTGCAAGATCAAGACAATGCAAATATTGCTAACATAGATTAAGGAGTTACTTGTAATATGAGGATTGCTGACAAATATCTGATAGATACTTGACAATGATTACAAATGATCATTAGGCAGTTTTTTTTTTGTTTTAGATACATATCAAGATTATGTAGAAAAGTTAGTTACTTAAAATGTCTATAAATATCAAAAGGATAAAAACACGTAAGGGTTGAAAATTCATTACTCACAAACATTTGTATTCACACTCTCACATCTCAGCAGCATCTCAAGCAAAAGCACGCAAGTCTATTCCAGTATGTTTCTATCTAATTTCATATATGTACCATTTACAAATTCAATGCAAGTTTAAATACAATTCCATTTACGTTTCCAGTTTTTACTTTATTGCAAACTTTTTTTTACTCCCAATCAAGTGATTCTTCCAAAGATCATTTAAGTTCTTTTAATTGCTTCTTTATTTTCTTGCAAATTTACTTCCCTGTTCTTTACATACTTGCAATTTTATTTTTCATTGTTCTTTTACATTGCTTTCTTTTAATTCATTGTATTTATATTTCTGCACTTTAAATTGCTTGCCAAGTTTACTTCATTGCACTTTATTGCTCTTCCTTTACATTTCATGTCATTTAATTGCTTTCTTTTTCTTGTTTTCTCAAGTTTAAAAGCAAACTTTAATTTTTGAAACAAGTTCTTTTCAATTGCTCCATTTATTTGTCATAATTTTACTAAGTTACTTCTCACATAATAATATTTCGATTTCAATTTACACAATTTTGTGTTGTATTCGAAATTAACTTTTGTTGTTCATGTCTAAAGATTAGTCTAGGAACTAGAGAATTGCAAGAGGAAGTTATTCCCTTCCTCGAATTGAGATCTAGAATCAAACTTGTCCTTACACAAAAGTTTACCATAAACACAGTATAAACTAATGCTTTGAAAACTAAATTGAAGGTTGAACCGAATAAATCTTTGAATTATGATTTGATTAATTTTGTTGTGGTCCTTCTCTCGGTAGGTCGGGTGAATGGTGGTTGGCCGCGCTGGAGAGCCTTCAGGTGGGTCGAATTCGTCAAAGGCGGGATATACTTACAAATATTCTGATGCTCAAGCGATTAAGTATATGAGGAAACTAAGGCAAAATATAGAGAGAATTTAGAGAGATAAGAGTTAGAGAAAGAAATAAAAGAATTATTAATAATGTAGGAACAGTGCCTATTTATATGAATACGATGTAGGATATGTATTGTACCCCCTCATAAGATTCAGAACTTATAATTGGATGAAAAACTTTCTATAAAAGTGATAACGTGTGCTTGGCCATTACTAGATATTTTAGGAGGTGATGGTGACAATTGGGGGTGGGTTGGACTGAGGGCAGGTCGGGTGAAACGTTTTTGGGTCGAATTGAGATGTTCGGATAGAGATCAATGATTATTAGTGAGTTGAGTTAAGTTAAAGACTGAGTCAGATTATGTATTGAAAAATGAGTTAAGGTGATCAAATTGGTTTTATGATATGATGATTTTGGATTTGAGTTAGATTTAATTATTTTAATATGGTCCAAGTTTACTGAATTAAATTAATACTTCCAAACAACATTATAAGGAGTAATAGATTCAAAGCACATCTAATTTATTTTATAATCTGACTGGTAAAATCGACCGATCATGTTTTGGATTATGATTTGATTAATTTAATCGATTACTTAGTATTTCTAAACAACATTATAAGAATAAATTAGATTCAAAGCACATCCAATTCATTTTATAGTTTGACTAATTAAATCGACCGGTTTAGTTCTTAAACACGACGGGTGCTATTATGCACCCTGCCAAGTTTAGGTGCACCATGCACCCAAACTTTTACTTGCAATAGCAGGTTTTTTTTTTATTTTTACAGGTTGTTTTTTTTTAGGTTGTGTTTTTTTTTAGGTTATTTTTTTTTCAGGCCACCAAGTCACCACCGCACCGCCATTACCGCACTGCCACGCCACCCGCCACCCTCTCGGTTAGTTACTATTCATTTTTTAAAATTACATAATGTAAATAATACTTGTTGAAATTATATCAGTCTTTTTTTTTATAAATAATCGTAGATCTTGAAAATATTTTTAGCGATAATATTTATGGCCAGTAATTATTCACTGTCAGCAGACCACCGTCTGTCGGTCACCACATTTTTTTCAGGCTATACTGTTTTTTTTAAGTTACATAACTGTGTAAATAATACAAATAAAAATTATACCAGTTAAAATTAATATTTATATTTTTTCATAAATAACTGTACATACTAAAAATTTTACTGATTTTAACTGATAATATTTACATACAATAAAATCTATAGAATTTTTAATATACACAGTTATTTATGAAAAAATATAAGGATTAGTATAATTTTAATTAGTATTATTTTAACTGGTATTATTTATACAGTTTTGTAATTTTTAAAAATAAATAATACTGTTAAATAGTAAATCCGGTGGTGAATAGTAATTTTTGGTGGTGAACAGTGATTTCCGACAATAAACAGTAATTTTTCCAGTAATAAACAGTAACTTTTTCGACAATAAATAATGACTTTTCCAGTAATAAACAGTAATTTTTCGGTGATAAACAGTACTTATAAATAGTACAAAAGGTTACAGGTCATTGATCTTAACTGTTGATGTGTTTTTTAACACGATCAATGATTATAATTTAATAGATGTATGGTACACCATGTTTTAAAAAGTGTACCATAGAAATCATCCTTAAACACGGGTAGAAAGTTGAAACTCGAAAGGGCATAACCCGTATTTGTTTTGTAGATGGTTTTTGGGTCAGGCAGAATCATTTCGGGCCAAGCTTGGATTTGAATATTTCCAGCCAATGATGAACAACACAAGGCAGTTATGCCCTCGAGAACGGTGAAATGAAATTCCAGGGAAAATTATAAAAACATTTTTCTCTCTCTCCAAACGGCAGATCCATTCCCCTACTTTCTCATTTTCCCTATTCCCTTTCGTTAGATTGACTGCAGCCAACACGAACAAGCCCCTTCAGGTGCAACACTTCTCCTTCCCTCTCTTTCTAATTTCTATCTATCTCCTGCAACACATTTGTTTTTTCTTTTTTAACTTTATTTTTTAGTTCTACTGTTTTTCCTTCACAAACGCTAATTTCTCTGACATTCTCGCTGAATTATGCGCCATTGCTTCAGATCAAGAATCAGATTGTAGATTTCCAGATTCTTTTTTGTCCTTTTGTGTTTGAAATTGAGCGAATCATAGATTTTGATGCGTTGGAATCGAACAAGTTGTTCTATAACATGTTTCTGATTTCAGTTTCCAGGATCTGGTGAGAAAAGATGGCTATGGTAGATCAACCTCTGTATCCGATAGCGGTTTTGATCGATGAGTTGAAGAACGAAGACATTCAGCTGAGGCTGAACTCGATCCGCAGGCTTTCCACGATTGCGCGTGCGCTTGGGGAAGATAGGACCAGGAAGGAGCTGATTCCTTTCCTCAGCGAGAACAACGACGACGACGACGAGGTGCTTCTTGCAATGGCAGAGGAATTGGGGGTGTTTGTCCCTTACGTTGGGGGCGTGGAACATGCCAATGTGTTGCTTCCCCCATTGGAAACCCTCTGCACTGTTGAGGAAACTTGTGTTAGGGACAAATCAGTGGAGTCACTGTGTAGAATTGGAGCTCAAATGAGAGAACATGACTTGATTGAACACTTTATTCCTTTAGTTAAGGTAGTACCTAGTTAGTTGCATTTCTTTCCTGATGTTATTATAGGCCTGAGAATACTTGCATGTTTGGATTAGATTAATTTTTAGGAAAAAAATCGCTTTTTTTTCCCCCAAAAGCTCTCTCAGTAACATTTTGATTATAAGTTATTTTGAACACAAAATAAGCTAATTAGTGCATTTATCATTTACTCATTATGATCTCCAATGTGTAGAGGCTGGCTGCTGGTGAGTGGTTCACAGCACGGGTTTCATCTTGCGGCTTGTTCCATATTGCTTACCCTAGTGCACCAGAGGTGTTGAAAACTGAATTGAGAACCATATATGGTCAGCTTTGTCAAGATGATATGCCGATGGTTAGGAGATCTGCTGCGACAAACCTGGGAAAGTTTGCTGCTACTGTTGAATCTGCTCACTTGAAAACCGACATCATGTCTGTATTTGAGGATCTCACACAGGATGGTATGTGAAGTTGATATGACTAATTCCAGCATCACATCTTGGATCTGTTGAATAAAAGTAGGTGAAGCATAATGATAAGTGCACCAGTTTAGTATTTCTCATTATATTTAGTTCAGGGTGATCTTTTGTTGCTTAGATAAAGTGAGGGTTCCAAAAGATAGCTGCTACTCCAAGGCTGTGAATGATACTCTGACAACAATCTGTTTCCTCTAGGGTTTTTTCAGAATGAGATAATGAGATGACTTCATGTGTAGGTTAGCAGTTAGATCTGGTTTGAGTTCAGAAGATCAACAAGAAAGAAACCGATAGATAGAAGAAGGGTTCATAAAAGAAAAGGAATCTCATTAAGACATGTTTGGAATCTTACATAAGTTTCAACTAGGTCATGCACAATGTGAATCTGGAAGTTATTCATCAAATTAAAGTCCCTAAAATACAAGAAATATTCAATTCTCAGCAACTAATAGCCTTCAACTGTTTGTATTTAATCTCTGTTCACCTCAGTTTCCTCAACAACACACCTTTAGAAGTTAATTTTTCATTTATGCAGACTTTGGCAGTTGAGCTGACTTTGTTTTTGATTTGGTAAAGGAAACAGTGGACATGTATCTAGTTCCAAAGAGGCCAAATCAGTTCACATTCACATACCAAATAATCAATGAATAAAACAAAACATTAATTATTTTTACCAAGAGAAAAAAAAACATTATTGGTGCTTATAACTTATAATCTTATTAAGAAAATTGGCATTCTGAATTTCTGATTAATTTGTTTGATATCTTTTTAAGACAATGCAGCTTCGAACCTTGATATCATTGGTGGTTCAGATGAGACTTTTAAGTTTTCCTTTATTCTTGACCTCAATTTCTTTTCCTTGTTAGAAACTAAAGGCATTATCAATATATTTGACTGACCAATGTGATAAATGAATACAGTCTGAGTTTGTCTTGCTCATGTATTGAGTAGTATTGTTATACTCTGTTTTTAAACATGTGCTGCTGGATGTATATATTTTTAACTAATAATTTCTTGACCCTTATTCTTGCAGATCAAGATTCTGTTCGGCTACTTGCTGTTGAGGGTTGTGCAGCTCTTGGAAAATTGTTGGAGCCTCAAGATTGTGTGGCACATATTCTACCTGTCATAGTCAATTTCTCTCAGGTATATTGAGCATTGATAATATTAAGTGGGAAGATATGCATTATATACCCTTTGGCTTGTTGATTTGTTGACATTTTATTTATCAAAAACGGAAGAAAAAATACAATTTTTATAAAAAATTATAAGAGGTCCATGTTTGAACTACATCTCTTTCAAGTCTCCTGTCTGTGTTCATATATCTATAGGCAGCCTTTCACATTACCATATGCATGGGGTGCATATTTATATATGAACTGCTATATCTTTCTTCCATAGCCATTTTGGGGCCAACACAATGTGGGGATGTCTTGCCTGCAGCATTTGGGCTTGCATTTTAGTTAACTATAATATGAATATATCCTTAGTTTGAGCCCGTCTTTGGTTACCGCCCTTCAATGAATGTAGCACTTTACAAATTGCTTTGCTCTTCAAGCATAATTTTGGACACATATATTTGTTTCATTTCACTGGAATAATGCATATGAAAAAAATGTATCAACTTAAGGTTTCTTTTTTCTAATATAAAGAATGCACGATTGGAAGATTGGAGCACTTATACTGCAATTTTTCTTTTCTTTTTTTTATGGGCCTTATAATATTGTGCATTTTTTTTTTTTTTGGGTTTGGTCTTAATTGTCACAGGATTTTATATTTTCCCTTCATAGCTATGTATTTTGCACCTGGTTTTGGGTGGTTTATTGTTGGTTTAACCATACACTTGTACAAATACAATTTTTGGTGAGTTATAAAGTAGTATATCTTCGTATATGATGCACTAAACTCACAGATGTTGTGAGGAAGAATAGGATAAATCTTAGTTTTTTCAGATTAAATGATTGAAGTCAGAAAAGGACCTACTTGATCATACTTGAATGGTAACAATTCTAACACACCACTACACAGGAGTTATTTGACAGTTGAATGGGTTTTCTAGTTAGACTTATGAGTAACCACTACATCAGGAGTTATTTGACTGTTGAATGAGTTTAAACCTGGGATGCATGTCTGTAGAAGGTGAATTCTCTTCTGATTTTACTGTTAGTTGGTTGTCAGCATGCTTTTCATGTTCATAGTCCCATCCTTTTTCATTTGGAAGGAATCTATTTGTATTCTTAATACTGAGAAACAAAAAAAAAAAAATTTTTGTTGGCTTGTGTTGTTCCTAAAATGAAATTCTACATGTTTTGATACATAGTTGCATTACTTCTTGACCAGGATAAGTCATGGCGTGTTCGTTACATGGTTGCAAATCAACTATATGAGCTATGTGAAGCTGTTGGTCCTGACCCCACCAGGTAACCTTTCCTACCTACTGAATGAGTGGTTGGTTGTCATGATTTTCCTACATGCTTTTTTCCACTGGTGCTATCTGAAAATCTGTTTTTGAAGTTGATATTAATTAATAGACATTCTTCAGTCAGTCAGAAAACTCTTGTGCTTCATGATTGAATGTGTAAAAGTTATAAGTGCATATTAATTTCTCCATGATCTATGGCATGGTTTAATGTATTTGTTTCCCAAATTCTAATTGACTGTTTATAATGATGGTGATGCTTTTTTAGGTCAGAATTGGTTCCTGCATATGTTCGGCTACTGCGTGATAATGAGGCTGAAGTACGTATTGCTGCTGCTGGGAAAGTGACTAAGTTTTCCCGTATATTAAATCCTGAACTTGCCATTCAGCAAATTCTACCATGTGTGAAGGTATGTGTTCTCATAAAAAACTTAGGATTCTTACAGGTTAACATTTATGATACTTTTTCAGTTTAATGTCTAAAGATATGTATGACTGATGAAGTTTGCCTGCTATAGGAGTTATCGACAGATTCATCTCAACATGTCCGCTCTGCATTGGCTTCAGTTATAATGGGAATGGCACCAGTGCTGGGGAAGGTATGAATCTCTATGTAAGCACATAAGTTGTACCAACATAAAATTAACACATTGAAAAATGCATCTACTCAAATGTTTGTGAAGGGAGAAAAATTGTATGGCTTAGGTTATTTTATGGATCAATGGTTTTGCATATAAGAAAGTCTGTCCAAGTGTGGTGATAAAGCTGAAATCTGTGGGATTGTTAACTAGATTCTGTTATGGTTTCTTTCCAGTGGCAGATGTATGTTAGGAGGTGGGGTAAATGCCCTCTCTAATCTTAAAATTTCTACTGGACATATGTAATCTTGCCCCACTACATATTTTAAATAGCCCTCACTGATCAATAAGTTGTATAAAAAATTGTTAATATTCTCTACCAACTACTAAGTACGAAGCCAATGAGTGCGAATCAAAACCTTTTCCTCTCAGTGATCTCACTCTATTTTCAGACCCCTCCCTATTTTCTCCACTTTCCCATTTTCCAGCACCTCAAACGAGTGCGCCCTAGTTTCTGTTTTCTTGTATCCAATGTTTATGTGTAAGTGTGAGCAACCTTTTCTTCTATTCCTTTAACTCTTGAAAGTTGAAGCTGTTCCCTTCTAATGTAACTTCTCCTAAAAAGGGAGAGGATGCGTGTGTCTTCTTGCTTTTACTATATTTTTGTGGTGGTTGCAGGATGCGACAATTGAGCAACTTCTCCCTATTTTCCTTTCTCTTTTGAAAGATGAGTTTCCTGATGTCAGGCTAAACATCATCAGCAAGCTTGACCAAGTGAACCAGGTTTGTGGCTTAAAAATCGAATATTCTTTAAGATTGGCAATGTACATTCCAAACATTATTACCTTTCTTATATTCCTTCTATTGAAACATGTTGAATGCAGGTTATTGGTATTGATCTGTTATCTCAGTCCCTATTACCAGCTATTGTTGAGCTTGCTGAGGATCGGCACTGGAGAGTTCGACTTGCAATCATAGAATATATACCCTTATTAGCAAGTCAGCTTGGTATAGGTTTTTTTGATGATAAGCTTGGAGCTCTTTGCATGCAATGGCTAAAGGACAAGGTTTGTGAAGGAACTAAAATTATGTTCAAATTAGTTCTAGTCATCTTATTTTTTAAGTCTATTTTATTGCAAATTGTGAATGATTCAGAGACTTGCTTTATGCTAAATCTGTTAAGAAGTTATGATTAATTGTAATCTATACATATGCCCATTTAATTGGATATGGCTGTAGTGACTTATATACTCCCTGAAACTTTTCGTCTTGCATGCATTTTCTTTTTGTAAACCGTCATGTCTTAGTACTTGGCTTCTCAATTGTGCTTATATCTGATATGCATTTGAAAGTGTGGCTCTTTGGCTAATCTCTTTTGCTGAAAATTTTTTTAAAAAAAAGGAAAGAAAAAGAACAAAAATCTGGTATAGTAAGTAGGTCCTGTAATTTTAGACGGCCAAAAGACCAATTTAAAACAAAATGTTAATCAGGGCAGCTATTTTCTGTTTAATATGCATTTTGCAATTTTGTTGGTGATTTAGGCTGCAAAAGGACTAAAAAAGAAATGGCTTAAATTTGTTTTTGGTCCTTCAAATTTGTGTTTTGATTTGTGTTCCTGTAATTTTAAAAGTGAGTGAAATTAGCTTAATTCAACCCTCATTAAATTTTTCTTAGCCCTTGAAATGAGGGAAGGTTAAATTGAGGGGGGTTGAATTGAGCTAATTTTTCTCACTTTTGAAATGAGCGCAAGTACCAATTTCACTCACTTTTGAAATTATAGGGACACAAACTGTAACAAATTTTTTAGGGACCAAAACCAAAAACTGTGATATTTAGAGGGACCAAAATCATATTTAAGACAGAAGAAAATAACAGTCTCAAGGTGTACTATAAAGCTTGTGAGTCTTGTGTTTGATGAAAGGTTTAAATAGAATCCTCCATTGACTAAGTCATCTATAAAAAAAAGTTTGAATGTCTAGTCAGAAAGCTTGCAATTCTGTTTTCTATTTTGTTATATAGAGTAACTGCATCATATTCACTTGTATTGGTTATGGTTGTAGGTATACTCAATTCGTGATGCAGCTGCTAATAACGTAAAACGCTTAGCAGAAGAATTTGGACCAGATTGGGCAATGCAGCATATTATTCCTCAGGTTTTTTTTTGGCAGATGAACTTTGTTTCTTGATATACATCAGCAGTATGTTTTACCTTAAACTGTAGAAAATGATTCTAATACTGGGGATATCATAGAACATCCTCTAAAATTCTTGGCTTTAGAACTCTATATTATTTAAAGAAACTGCTAGCTTTGGAGCTGTGGTACTAAGGAAAAATTCTATCTCCTTGAAGAAACTGCTCTGACAAATTTCTTTTTGTTACAATAGACTTCTTACTATTGCTTTTTTGAAACATATCTTGAATGCTTAAATTAACTATGATCGGTGTGGTATTCACTATTCATCCAAACAAGTTTCTTATCTTAAACAGGTTTTGGACATGATTAACGATCCACACTATCTGTATCGGATGACGATTCTACATGCAATTTCTCTGCTAGCTCCTGTTCTGGGCTCGGAAATTACTTCTTCAAAACTGCTCCCTCTGGTCATTAATGCATCAAAAGATAGGTAAAATTGCTTAATCTTCACTCCTATTGTGTGTCTTTGTTTGAACCAGGGCTCATAGCATATCTTGCAGGGTACCCAATAT
Source organism: Ormosia emarginata (assembly GCA_029884605.1). Taxonomy (NCBI): domain Eukaryota; kingdom Viridiplantae; phylum Streptophyta; class Magnoliopsida; order Fabales; family Fabaceae; genus Ormosia; species Ormosia emarginata. Next base: position 11,336,787 of record JAQQTP010000072.1, on the reverse strand, counting down.
CAAATTCAATGTAGCTAAAGTGTTGCAGTCTCTCATTCCAATTGTTGATGAGTCTGTAAGTAGCTTCCATTTGAGGTTTCATCTTTAATACACTTCCACAGTTGCTTTGATTATATGGATATGCCTCTAGAAAAACTATAAAACTTGTATCTTGAAAATTATTTAGATAGGCTCTAATATTAATTTGGTCGACAAATATTAATTTGTTGTAACTAAATTCCATTTGAAATATGAAGGTTGTTGAGAAGACCATCCGTCCCTGTCTGGTTGAGCTCAGTGAGGATCCAGATGTTGATGTAAGGTTTTTCGCCTCTCAAGCACTACAATCTAGTGATCAAGTCAAGATGTCCAGCTAGATCAATCTGCATATTGTCTTTAGTTATTTTTTTCTTATAGTTTTTCCATTTCTTATGTAATTGGCGTCTAGCCAACTTGCTCATTTCTTTGTGTCACATATCTTTATTGAGATCCTGCTTTTCTTTCATTCTATCCGATATCCATACTGCCAGGTTCTTCTTTACAGTGATGAAACATTGTCCAGAAGTGGGATTGGGTTTTGGCATACAATCACTAATTCTATCATGTCATAACATTAGAATGTGAACATCTTGTATGATTTTTTGTGATTTACCAATACCAAGAGTAAATTCAGAATCTGCTTAAAAGCTATACATCGATAAACTCTGGTGCTTGTTTGTGTTGAGAGATGTTCATGCAAACAATTTCTAAAGATAGTAAGGAAATAAGTTGCAAACATGTTAGACATGCTTGCTTGATCACATTTCTCCGTTTAGAAATACTTTAACATGATGGACTCGTTCTGCAACCTGATACCCTAGAACATTGGAAAGACCATAGCATATAGAAATAGCACTCCAAATGAAGGTGTCGTTTAACGTGCTCCCTAAATGTTTTGGAGAATTCATGCTCCATAGAAGTTACCTGCTATCATAGGTAAGTTTTATTGATAGTTAGTTATCTTAGGTAAGTTTTCATGTCTTGATAGCTATCACACTTGTCCAACACCCTTTCTGGATAGTGACTTCCCCCTCCACCCTCTTTGGTGTCGGTGACCACTTTGTCTCGTTGTCGCCACCATCATCATGGGAGGTCCATCGACAATAGCTCCTTGCATCCAACGTGTTCGAAATTGGCTTAATGGGTCGTGGTTTGCGGCGGATGGTGACGGAACATGCGGGGTTGTCGCAGATCTAGATGGAAACTTGGCGGTGAGCGGTGATTGCGAGTCGTGGATCTGGGTAGCTATGAGGTGACTCGGTGGTCCTGGGCATTGTCTATGGCATATCCTAGTTTGAGTGGACGACACGATGCATGGTTCATGGGATTCACGGTGGAAGTCATGGTGGGGGTCTGTTTTGGTATAGTGGGGGTTCGAGGTCGATAGAAGACCGCAATGGTCGCAGGTCCAAGTAGCGGTGTTGGGGTTCCGTTTTGGAGTAGGGAAGCTCAGAGGTGGCTAAGTCACCAGAGATTTGGTGAGAAGCGTTGGGTGTCGCTGATCCTGGTTGGAGTTTAGCTACAAGGTGTTTCAGTTTGGGTTCGAGGATGCCGGTAATGGGTCAGTACTGGTGGGTTGATGTTGGCATTTGGTTGGAGTGGCAGGTTTGAGGTGGAGACTAGTGTTGGTGGCTGGCCGATAGGGGGTTTGGGCTATCGCAACGGAGGTTTGACAGTCTTGGTTTGCTCTTGGCAGAGAATAAGGTGAGATCCCTGCCTTACCTGTTATGCAAGTTCCAAGTAAATCATTCACAATCGTTGATCATTTTGAATTTATTATCAATGATGTAAATTTGGTGGAGCATGAGTGCTCAAAAAGATTTTGAGAGCATTTAAAATGTTACCCCGAGTGAAGGCACTAAAGCATGTTTAGTTGTTTACTATCTTCGGATTGCTTCAGAGGTAAATTTGCTGCTTATTGAGAGATGTAGAAAAAACAATGTCGAAATTATATAACTGTGTCTTGTAGATAAGCATATACATTTTACGCACTGAATTTGGCATAGACGAGTTCAACAGATTCTCGAGGAAACATCGTCCAGAAGTGGGATTGGGTTTTGACATACAATCACTAATTCTATCATGTCGTAACATTAGAATGTGAACATTTTGTCAGAATTTGTAATTTACCAATACTGGGAATATATTCAGAATCTGCTTAAAAGCTGTACATTGACAAACTCTGGTGCTTGTTTGTGTTAAGAGATGTTCATGTAAACAATTTTTCACTAAGGAAATAAGGTGCAAACATGTTAGAGTGCGGGATCACATTCCTCCGTTTGGATAGTTTTTGCTAGTAAAAGAAAAATAATTGGCATATATTTAGAAATAACATGATGGACTCGTTCTGCAACCTGATAACCTCTACATGGAAAGACCATAACACGTAGACATAGCACTCCGAGTGAAGGCACTAAAGCATGTTTAGTTGTTCACTATGTTTAGATTGCTTCAGAGGTAAATTTGCTGCTTATTGAGAGACATAGAAAACACAACGTCGAAATTATATAACTCTCTTTGTCTTATAGATAAGCATATACACTTTACGCACTGAATTTGGTATTGACGAGTTCAACAAATTCTCGAGGAATCTTGGTAACCAACTTAGAACTTAATATTTCAACATTCATATTTAATCATAAAGAAACGAATACAGCAGTGATGATTTAATCCTTGTTCATTATGGAACATCAATGGGAAAAATGAATAACAATGAGTGGGGAAAAAATGGTCAGAAACTAATTAGATCTAACCGAAAGTGTAAATTGGATACAATTCAGAGGAAGTTCTTATTCTCCATGATGCTACTAAGAACTTTCCTTCCCGTGCATAAGTCAATTTTCCGCTTCATTAAGGTTGGATCTAGACAATCTAATGTTGGCAATAAGGGATTCAGCAGCACCACTTAAACCCTTCCTCCCAACCAAACTCACCCCAAAATTGCGGTTTAACATTCTCATCCTGTTTTCGTCTTCCTCCACCTGACTCAACTCAATGACCTGCTTCTTTGAAACTAAAGCATAAAGATAAAGACCACCAGAGTCCAAGATGGATCCTCCAATTTTAATCCTTAGTAATGAACTAGAATCAAGATCATTCAGCTTTGGATTAAACAACGCAGAGAAGCTCCCAAATGTCAGGTCAGAGTTCACAAATAATTTGTTCAATTCATCATTCTCCTCGGTCATATGTTTTGTTCTATCAACTGGCGTCAAAGACCTTCTCTTTGCCACTCTCAAAATGTTTGCAGCCTCTCTCATTCCACTAAGAAATGCTCCATGCATTGTTGCAGGATACTGTTTGCTGGTCGCCTCTCCAGCAAAGAACACTCTCCCATCTCCAACGCTCTCAGCAAGAATATCATAATCATCTCCCGAAGATCCAACAGCAACATAAGAGTAAGATCCATATGCAAAGTGATCCTTTCCCCACCTAGTACAGACTGCCTGAACGGGGTCCGGAACAGTAATTCCCTTTGGATTAAAAATATCCTTTAGAATGTCCAACACCTTTCTTACAGACTCCACTGGCGACATCATCTCAAACCTTATCGCAGCATCCCCTGCAACAAGGGCAACGAGAAGTGGGCCTCCGGACACTGAAGAGTAGCTATAGAATAGAAAAAACTCACCCCTCATACTCAAGTCCTCAGTCAAATGACCAAACGTATCAATGTTCCCACCCCAGAAATTATATGGAAACAGCATTGCAACCTTATTCAGCAACCCAAACCCCAACCTATGAATAGCATCTTTCTTTCTCTGAGGAAGTTCAGGGACAAATTCAATAGACCCTTTCTTAAGCACACCTAACGGCACAGTACAAAGGGTCATGTCCCCACGGAACTGCTGCCCACCAGCATAAACCATTACCCCATCAGTTCCATACTTAATGCACTCCACAGTCCTTCCATAGAAAATTGGAAGATCCTCAGCCAGGGCACGAACAAAAATCTCGTTCCCTCCAGGAATAAAACAATGATCACCACCCATCTCATAAGGATCATCCTGATCCCAATAAGCCATTGACAAATTAGACATCAGAGTAGCATTTGCATACTCCAAATTTGCGAGATGCCAATTCAACAGCATCCTCTCTTCCTTATCCTCAGCAACCTTGTAAACGCGTCGGAAAGCTTCCAGCGCAGTCCCCAACGGAACATCAACCGACTTAACCTCCTCAATCATCTTCTGCCTAAGCTTACAAACTCTCTCCAACAACTTATTAAACGAGACCTCAACCCTAGAATCAACTGCAGAATCAACAGCTTTTCCATCAGGTAAATACAAAGGACAAATATCCCTAACCTTATGCAAAGGCAAACCCAATTGCCTAGCAAGAACCCCAAGAGGGTTCCCATTGATTCCAGTGAGGACACTTCCACCGAAATCCGCTGCAGCCACAACGCCATCACCCATCATCTTCTTCGTCTTGACACGGCCACCGGGTCGGATCCTACCCTCCAAGATCACAACTTTGAACCCCATGAACACCAATTGTCTTGCAGCAACCAACCCCGCGAGCCCAGCACCCACAACAATCACAGTGCCATTTTCACATCCATCAACTGATCGCAATTTCGCTTCTTTAATTGCCGGCGCGAGCCCGAAATTGATGTAACCGTGTTCTAGAAGAAACCGGTAAGCCGAATCGACCAAACCCTTGTGCTCGGAGCGAATGGATTGAAGGGCGCGCTCGCGCGTGAGCCACACCGACACGTTGGAGCGCCACCGAGAGAGGATGTGGTTCCTAACGACGATGTAGTTAGCTTGTTCGGAGCCTCCGATGGTGGAAACAACGTTGGCTTCGATTTCTTCCTCTGTGAGCGAGTCCACGGGAAACCCTACGGAGATCGCGATTAGAGCTTCGACGTCGCAATCTTTGGCCACGTCGGAGCGGCGGTTCTGCGAGGCGGCGCCGTTGAGCTCCGTGAAGAACTTCTTTCGCCTCCGGCGCTTCCGCGGTGGGGGAACGGCGGAGCCCGGAGGAGGATCAGGTCGGGAGCGGGTGCTAGGGTTTCGGGGTTCAGAGGAGGAGTCAGGGGAGTCCAAAACGGCGAGTTCTGGTGTCGTTTCCTTTGGGAGACAGGATTGGTCTTCGGAGGAGTTTTGGAGATCGAGGAGGATGGGGTTTTGAGGGGACAGTGCGACGTCGTTTTCCGGCGAAGCACCATCGGAGTTGCTTGGTGGAGGTTCCGCCGTCGTTTCCATAGGTTGTTGTGGAACTTCTTGCTCCCTTTGGACTCTGTTTAAAATAATGTTTTATTTTTTGGATAAAGATGATACTTGTCGTTTCTGTGCCTAAATCATACATTTACCCTAATTTTGATTTGTTGTGTTTTCATGAATAGCAGTAGTATAATTATTTTTCTTTTTAAAAAAATTTGAGATCACAGAATATATGGAAATTTTTTGAAACATTTATTGTTAAAATTATTTTCTCTTTTAATGTTGCTAACTTGGGACTTCTAACTCGAGTATATCGAAATAAAAATGGACTTTTTACAAAGCATTAAGAATCAGATGTGAAAGCGTATTTAAGGTTTAAAAGAAAAGATCACTAGCTTAAAATTGGGTGTGGAAGCGTATTCAACTTTGGAAATAAAAGCTCTTATTTAAAGCTGGTAACGAAATTCTCTTGAAAGCAATAGGACAAGCTATTTCTTCATACTCTATGAGTGCTTTTAAACTACTTGTAGGGATTGTGTGATGAGATATCAACGATGATGAGCAGATTTTGGTGAAGGTCAAACACTAATTCCAGAAAAATTCAATGGCTTAGATGGGTGAAGATGTATATCTTGAAACTAAAAAGAGGTATGAGAAGAAGCATGAATATACTCTCTATCACATTTTTTTTAATACATTCTTTTTTATTATATTACATCACACATTAAAGTATAAATTTAAATTCAATTATATGTTAATTGAGTTGGTTATACATTAATTGAGATTGAATATATACTTTAATATGTGATGTGATCTAATAAAAGAGAATGTATTAAAAGAAATGTAATAAAAAGTATATTCTTAATATTTTTCAAGGAAGGATTAGATTTAGTGATTTAGAAGCATTCAATTTGCCTCTCTCAGCTAAACAAGGTTGCCAAATTCTTCAAAATCCCTATTCCCTATGCATTAGAACTCTAAAAGCAAGATACTTCTCAAATTCTTCATCCCTTCAAGCTAATATAGGCTCTAACCCTTCATTCACGTAGAGGAGTATTCCAGAGGGGCGCCATATTTTCCAAAAAGGTATAATATGGAGGATTGGCAATGGTTTATCAATAAAACTATGGTAGGACATGTGGCTAGCTAAACCGTTGAGTTTCAAGCCAATCACACCAATTAACTTCGCTCCCCCGAAGTTGTGTTACTACCTTAATTGATTGGCAAAGAAGATGCTAGAATTATGATCTTTTAAATGAGTTGTTCCTTTCCCCAAGATGTTGAAGAAATTTGCAAGATCCCTATTAGTCTCATAAATGTAAAAGACTTTTTAATGTCGTACTTTATTCAAAAAGATAAATTTACAGTTCAAGTGGTTGGACACTTGATCTCTTTAAATAAGATTTCGAGTTCAAATTTTGTGAATGAAAAAAATTAATACTAAAAGAGTTTTACATCTTTATGATATGATTTTATTTGACTCTAAATTAGTTGGGATTAAATTGAAAGGAGTTTAAAAAAAAAAAAGAAGGTTGATATGGCATGCAGACGTGAAGTAGCCGCATGCAAGATTGGCCACTCAGAGGGGAGGTATGAACCTTTTTGGGAGAGATTTGGGAAGATAAACATCCCTGAAAAGATCAGAAATATTTGGTGGAGGGCAGCCAATGACATCCTTCCTACTAGAACAAACCTCATCCGAAAAAAAGGTTCCGTGTGAGGTTTTCTGTCCATTAAGTTGTGATAAACCAGAGAGCATCTTCCACTCAATTTGGAGTTGCAATCAAGCTCAAGATTTGTGGCTTCTTATAGGTCTAAACGAAAAAAAAATAAAGCCCAAGTCTTCCGGGAGCTGTAAGGAATGATTTATAGCCAATTGATTTTTTATGTCCCCCTGAACCTGTTCGAAAGGTTTCTTATTTTATGTTTGATCCTGTGACACAATAGAAACCAGTTTATTTATAAAGGAGTTGGGAAGTTCAGTCAATAGATTTTGGCTAGTGTGGAGTCTTTTTTCAGGAACTGGATTAAGGCTGGAAAGAAAGAAAGATAATGTCGGGATTTCTATTCCAACATCAAAAAGGGCTTCGGTTGCCAAATGAAAACCACCACATGAAGATTTTTTGAGAATAAATGTTTTGATGCAGCATGCTTTTTAGAGCAAAACAAGGGTGTCTGGGTTTAATATCTTGGAGGGGATAAAATTTGCCATAAACCATGATTGGGAATCTATTATCGTTGAGAGTGATTGTAAGAGAGTAGTGGAAGATCTTCTAAAGGAGGTTGTTAACTTATTAGAGATGGGTTCTATGACATTAGGAGTCTTAAGTCATGCTTCTCTTCATTATTCTTAGAAATGGTAACGTATCCATCCACCCATAGATTAGCTCGATCGGCTTAGCTCAAAATTGAATACTTGTATTCTCATTTTGTGTTCATTTTAATTCCTATTTTTTTTCCTAATTTATTTATTTTGATAATTTAATTTATTAATTCCATTTTTGGTTTAGATTATAATTTGCACACTCTAAAAACTGAATTTTATCCATATATAACTAGTTTAACAAAATTATAGTTAAGTTGCGTTTAAATATAATTTTGAGTTTCAAACCATGGTTTAAGTTTTTTTTTTTTTTTAAAAAAAACTCTTCAGTTGCGTCAAATCATGATGTACAAATTATAATCTAAACATGCTATAAGTTTCGAACAGGCAACCAGCTAATGAAATGAAGTTGAACAAACCATTAGAGCTGCAAGACTGACAATATATTGACTATATCTAATGACACCTTCATAGTAAGGACTTTGTTAATATAAAGACACATATTAAGGAACTTAAAATATAAATTATTAAATAAAAAATTGAAATATATAATGTCTTAAAATTATATAAATAATTTTTTAACTTAAAATCAATTGTTATTAAATAAAATAATTTAATAAGTATATAAATTACATTCAAAAATTGATATAAGTAATGTAAAATTCTAACACCATCTTTCACAAATGTTTAAATGAAACAAATGAACCTAATAGAATAAGTGATGAAAATAAAATATTAACTATAATACTATATAAAATTTTAACATAAAATCAATTAACATTAAATAAAATAACTCAACAATATATAAATTATATTCTAAAAAATTAAGATAAGTGATTTTGTACTGACACTTGGCATGTGCCATGAGAGTACACATTAACAAAACCCTCATCACAAACATTCATTTTAACATTTCCAATAATGTCAAAGTTCAAATCCTGAAGTCATTATTGGAACGGACTTTACCTAATCATCTTCCTTAGCCCGGAGGGTAGTCTCACAATAATGGCTGTGCAATATTCATTTTAACCATTTTGTTCAAAAATAACACGTCAAATAAATAGTTATTAGTGCATAAAATTATCTAATTGTTCGTCCAAGCATCTATATTTTGGCTGTACATAGGCTGTTTTATTTGTGTATGGCATCTCAGATTTAGGGATAAAAAAAGATAGAAAAATAATACAAGGTATAAATAAAATCTTGTGAACACTTTCGGGGAGAGTTATAACATGCTATCAGGAATGGAATTGTGAGTCTTTCTCAATCTTATTGGCATGCCACAGTCAGCTCGCTCCCAACCAATTTTCTGGTTCGCATTGTCATACACAACCAAATATCCTCGCAATGATATGTCTGCAAAGATCACATTCACTCATAATCAATGAGAAAAAAATTGGTCACTCAAGCTGAGCGAAAGATTGGAAAAGACAAGATGTCACACAGGAGTAGTTAAATTTCACTACTTGTATAGCCTGAACAAGCATCATAAATATAATTATGTGAATGAAAAGGTACAAGATGATTAAGTTTGTAAACTCCTATGATTGCAAGAAACAATGGGAGGTGGGTTAGCGAAGAGAAAGGACCAGAAAATCATTATGCTAATGGTATCACTATCTGCTGTCATCAACTTGCAAGTGTTTCAAGTGAGAATGGATCTTCTCATGTGTAATTTTCACATGACCAAGAGAGAGAAACACACAAAGACCTTAAATGGTGGGGCCTTCTCAAATATTGAGACCCAATGTTAGGGTCTTTGTGTCTCTCTCTCTTTACATGACAGGTCATGTGAAAATTCCACATGACAGGATCCATTCCCATTTCGGAAGTTCTGGCAGGGAGGATCTAGGACCAGGATTAGGAGTGTGAGGGCAAAATTTTTATAAGAAAAAGTATTAGTATATTGTCAAATAAAAATTTGTATGTTTAAAATATATTAATATTAATGTCAAGTTCAAAAGTTACAATTTTGCTAATAAGTATGTCTCATTGAGTTTTCTCCCTAAGAAATGCATGTGAATGAAATCATTAAAAAAGTTCCAAAATTGAAATAGCTAGCCATTTAGCATAACTCTGATTACTATAATGAAGTGATAGAACTTCAATAACACTTAATTTCAAAGATGGCCTAATCAGTGGCACATTTTCTCCGGTACTTAGGGCTGACTAGCTGAGTTATTCATCATCGATCACACGAAAAAGGAATGTATAAAAATTTGGCTAAGTGAAGTAGTATGGGGCAAACATGATCAGTTGGAGATGACAATAATTGACTCGGCAAAAATTTCACATATACTTCATCATAAGGCATGGATAGGGGGAGCCCACACTTGCACCCCCTTTTAGATCTGTCCCTGAGCTCTGGAATCTATTAGCAAAAGAGAGATCCTTGGAGTCAAAACCTAGGATATATGAAAGATCTAGGGAAAGAAAATTAATCCCTTATTTGAAATCCAATCATCAACAGTTACGCCATTGAAAGGGCAAAAAGAACATAAAAATTACTAGAAAAATGTTGCAGGCAAAATTGAATCACAATAAGCTTTCAGGTTTTCTTTAAGGGTGAGTGTACCTCCAAGTATAATTGAGGATCCATCATGTACATTGCTACCATCAAGGATAGCCAAGCACACATTGCCTTTGTTCTGCAGCATGGAAGTTTATTAGAAGGCCTGGCAATAACAAAATCAGTCGGAACTAAAAGTTGTGTTAGAAAGAGAGAATTACACTAATGATCAAGTAATCCTCTGGAGGTATCTGAAACAACGTGGACAAAATCCACCACTTGCTTCGAAACTGAAGAGTCAAGGTCTTGAAGAAATGCTTGACGTCTTTGACAGATCTGCGTGCATGTAACATGGATTTTAGAACAGCCTGCTCCATTGTGATTGATAATGCTCTTATGGTTAGTCAAACTGATGCAAGAAAACAATAAGTTTATTTGATTTGTTTTATTTCTCCATAGCATGAGGCGTTAAGAAGAAGAAGAAGAACGTTATAAACAGTGTCATCACATCATGAGTAATTCAGCTCATGCATACCTTTACATATTATTTATATTACTTATTAGTTATCAACAAACAGCTCTATAAAAAGCAACCTAAAAACTAATTAATTGCACCTTGAGTAATTTCTCTTACCTGATTGGGAAATTAGCTTGCCAGCAAATGGGTAAAGTTGTATCCGAATCATCTTGAATGAGCCCCAATCCAGATACTTCTTTAAGCTGCACTAATATATACCTAATTAGTGAATTTGTAGAGTTCAATACAGGACTCTAAAGAAAAATGTACAAAATTATTCTAGACGGTTAGATGAAAGAACTCACAGAAGCAACAAGATCCAAGTATGCCTCTTTTGCAAAATACGTATAAGAACTGCCACTATCAAAAACCACCTTTCCTACTTTGCTGTGGCCATCAAAACTGAGTGGGCTATTTCCATAATTTATTCCATGAATCTCAGTTTGGTATAAGTCTCTGTACAGAATATACGCCACATATAAGTTAAAGAAGAATCAGAACAAACCTCAGAATAACAAATAACAGGTGCTCCAAAAGGAAGGATGATAAGAAATGAAATTGCAAATAGTGCACAGCATGTCATAAAATAAAGCAGATGTACTAAAAACTAAAATAAAATGGAGATTCTCAAATAAAAACAATTAAATATAAAACATCAGTTTTGGAATAAATGTTTGACATTCTCACAATGGAACTTACAGTTTTCATTACAAGAAATTTCAGTTCTCAAAAGGAAAAAAAAAAAAAAATCACTTCATAATAGGAAAAGAAGCAAGTTAAGAAAATCATACTCACGTAGTAAGGGTATTGGCCATGGGTACCCAAGTCATACCCCAATATGGCACAAAATCATCACCTAAGAACATGTACCCACCACCAACTCCATCATTGCTTAGGCAATGACCAACCACATTCTTAATAAGCCCTTTACTTGCCAATTGGAAAGGTAGGCTGACTTTCGCCCTGCTCAGTCCCATGATTCCATCTGTTTTTGCCAATGTGTTCAAAAGTAAGCCCTCTTGATCATATCCACACCTTACAACAAAAATATTGTGTAGAATAGATCAGCACTTTCATAGAATATATTGCCCTAATGGAAAGGACAGGGTCTCAAAAAAAGGATTCATACCCGAAAACAAAATTTAACTTGGTTTTGGATCCATTAGTAGTAATAAGATGAAGCTCATCTCTAATAAGAACCCCCAAGGAGGAACTATGATCTGCATATTGAATCTCATAGTCACACTGTTGGAAACTTTCATGATATCCATTCTTCTGATTTTTCTGAACTTCCAAGCAAAGAGAATCCACAGGTGGCACTATATTGGATCTTGTTGGCTTGTACAGGACATTTGCTCCCTAAATCAATTATAACTTTTGAGTTAACACAGTTTTTCTATCTCAAAATTCCACTTAGAAGCTGAAATTTCATAAACATAATAGTCAGCTTATATCTAGTTCATCTCTTGCAGAGACGTATTTTCTAACCTTCAGCTTTCTCTTACACAAGAATAATTTTTTTAAAAAATATATGATTAGATGTGCACAATCCAATTTGTAACTTGATACATCATAATATTAACTAGATAGAAATAAAGTGAATATTTTTTAACGTAACTTCTTCAACGCATATAATCCATCTCCACATGCCTCTAACTGATGTGGATTGATAAAAAATAGTTCAGAAAGCCACTGAGGTAACAGTTAGACATTACCTTGGCACAACTTTTGCATGGAGCATCACACTGAATCCAAGTTAAGTCACTCCCTGTATCCACGTCAATAAAATATCGTTTTGGAGGATTTCCAACACGTATGTATGTGAAATACAACCTGCATAAAAGAGCATGTTGCTAAGCCATCATCATACTGACATATACAAATAATCCACTGCAACTGATGCAATATGGGAAATTGAAATAACCACAAATCAGTAGTTCCTAGTTTATCATGTAAATGAAGGCATTGTTGGGTCAAAATGCACTACTATGTAGGCCACTGCAGAAAATAACAATGCCCCTCTAAAGCAAAATTTCTATATTATAATATTAATTATTAAAGCATTTAGCCAAAAAAGAAAAATTTAAACTTTTCCCTTTTTTTCTTTTTCAACTGATCATTTAGGTGAACAACGCAGGGTTTGACTTCTAAATCCAACAATCAAATCAGCAAAAGCAACGATTTTGAACATACCCATCTGGATAAATGTTGCCACTGATTGGAAAAACAGAGGATGAGTGAACGGCTGCAACTCCAGAAGCAACATCAGCGTTTCTTTGGGTCACAAGGTTCTCTTTTTGAACATCAACAAACTTCCCCAGTTTAAGCCTCACATCCTTCTGCCCATGAATACCAAATTTGGGGAACAAAGGGAAGAGGAAGGAACTGGATCCATCATCATCATTCTTGGGACGACGTAGTTCCTGAAGGGTATTTGAAGAAACAGAACCATAAAGAAAAAGAGCAAAAAGGAGAATACCAAAGAAAGAAAAAAGCTTTATTGGGGAGCTGAGGAAGAGTCTTCTGAATGAAAACTGAAGCTGAGGACTTGATGGGTGGGGTTGAAGTGCATGATCACTGTTCTGGGTATTGTGATAGGGTTGCTGTTGATGGGGTTGCAGAGAAGGTTGAGAAGGAAGAGAAGAAGGGTCAGAGAAAGTAAAAGCAGTGATGGTTTTGCCCAAAGAGGGGTTATCTGGGGGTGGAAGGGAGATTATAACAACACCTTTGATCTGAGGTGATTGATCAGCTTCCATCTCTGTATCAGCAATATTGGACTAAGAGTGTAAGAGTGGGAGAGACATGCAAGAGAGAGAGAGGAGAGCATGAAGACTCATGCTCCAAGTCTAACCAGATAGTCTAACATATGAGGAGACTCGGTCAATGGGAATAGGTTATTACCATGTGGTTTGGAGCGGGAGAAAGAAAATTTGTGTAAATGGAAGGCTGGATCCAGGAACCATACAGGTAATAGCCAATTAAACGAGATACCGTGTGTTCATATATTCTATGCTCGTTGGATTAGTTGACATCAAACATATTTAAATGGTAATATTTTAGACAGTCATTTCATGGCTTTTTTGACCAAATTGTGATTAGTGTAAAAAAATTATTTATTAAATTCTTATATTTTTATATATTAAATTGTTATATTTTTTTTTGTTATGTTAATTTTTTTTATTTTGTAATTATATCACGTTATTTATGTAAAAATGTGATATTGTTAAATATTATTCACATAATAGCATTAGTATCTTTAGTATTTATCACTTAACAATGTCACACGTGTTAGTGTTATCTATGCAATAATACATAAATCATTAGCATTATCGGTGTATTATTAATATAACTCTCAACTCATTTTCTTACTGTAACACCTTTCTTAAGACATCACATTTTCGACTCCCGACTCATAATTTGAAAAGAAATTCGCACAAAGTTTGAGTTATAAAAAATAGGTTTTAAAATTTCTTTCTTATAAACATAAACTTACTGAAAATATTAGGTATTGAAATCATATTTCATTATTATTATTATTGGGTTAATATTTCATTTAAAGAGAAATATAAAATTAATAGACTTTTTTTTTAATCAAGGAATCTATAACAGTTTAATAAAGACGTATTGTAACGAGAAAATTTAACATAATTCACAAAATGTCATGCATCGACATCCGTTAATCGTTATTCCGAGTAATGCCTAGTAGTTGTCATTAATCTTAGAGTAAATCTATCGTCAAGTTATGTTTAAGCAAATCGATCCTTTTATTATTTGATTTTAACAAGAGTAATTTTAAAATAATAATAATAACATTCAACGTAATTAAAATATGATAGTTTTATCATATATAGATCATATCACAATTATGATCATGTTCAACATTAATCAACTATCAATCTAAAAAAGAGATTTATCGGTTCAATTATCATAAACAACAATTACGATAATGCCCTCAAAGATTATCATCATCATCATTCAAGTATTCAAAACAATCATTATGCCATTAATATTCCTCAATTAATATATCACACGATATAAATGTACTTATATAATGCATATGTATTTAGACTCAATTTTTACTCCATGGAACTAAACTCGTGTCGGAGAAAATAATCGAAAAGACTAATTAGAGGCGGATTTTTCCGGATCGCGTCTTTAATTCTCATTTCAATTTTTGCACATCAAGACAACACGACGTCTTTATCGATTTCTTGATTAAGAATAATTTGCCGGTCATCATCGGATGTTTCCGTCGGTAATTTGCGGAAGAAGCGACCAACCACCCGTTCCACCGACGCCCCCAAGGTCAACAAATGACTTACACTATGCATATCGCACCCACTTTCAAGAGATGTGTTTCTCCTAGCAATCAATAATATCCAAATTTTATCGGACCATTCCAATGCATGTATAATGCCTAAATACCAATCATAATAATACCAATCAAATATATCTCATAATTTCTCGATATAATTTATACAATGCACTAATATATCAATGCAAATCAACCAAAGGGTCATATTAAAAAATTAAATCATATTCAAATATTTTTTTCCAATATCTAAAATGCAAACGTGCGATTTAATAACAACAAAACTCGTTGTTTTTACAAACAAGATCCATACATTGGTTTTACAATGAATCATACTATATTTTTCAATAACAAAATCATGTTATCATATTTTCATATTTTCTAGTTATAAAACACTTTTGTCATGTTTTCACATCGCGTAACATTTCATTGCGTTACGCTTCACAATTCCACATACACTTCTATCGATTTTCAAAATACCATAACACTTTTGTTACATTTTTAAAATTTTAAAACGCTTTACATTACGTTTCACAATCCTTAACACTTCATTACGTTTACAAAATTTCGTAACATTTCATTATGTTTTGAAAATGTTGCAAATCGCTTCACATTCTGACTTTTAAACCATACTACTAATTTTTCAACGTTTTTCTCAATCGCTTAAAAATATCGCTTTCAAATCGCATAGTATTTTTGATCCGCTTTCAAAATCACGATTAAAAATCAATAAGTTTCTCCATTTTTCATCATTCTCAAAATATTTAAAACACTTTCCAAATCACATAACGATTTTCTCATTTTTCACAATCATAAAAATATTCTATCACTTTTAAATCACATATTGATTTTTTAATAGTAATTCAAATTACGTAAAATATTTAAACTAATTCAATCATCACGTAAAAATATTTCAACGTATTTAAAATCAATAAAATATTTTTTTTCATATTTCAAATCAAAAATCAATTAATAAAAATATTACAGCGTTTTTAAGATTAATAACGTTTTCACCAACTCCATTATAGAAAATATTTCTTGACTTTCAAAAATTCCTTTTCAACTTTTCTCAAAATAATATAACTTTTTATTTCATTTTTCACATTTTCATAAATAGAAAATCTTTTTCCAATTTCTTTACTTCAAGGCCTTTTTCATATAATCACGAAAATCACTTTTATCAACGCGCCAAAATTTAACAATTTTTTTCTAACGTCCAAAATTCTCGATCGTTAGTAAATTTTAAAACACCATTATATTCTCTATTTTTCTCAAATCATTTCCAAACACACCTTCTTCAAAATAAATTGAAGTTGTATTCGTTCAAAAACTTGATTTTCTCAAGTGATAAACGCTTTCCTTTCCAAATTCTTGTATTAAATCAAGTTACATCTCCACTTTGAAAATCACTTTGTTCAAAAAATCAAGGCATTATGGTTATTGTTATCAACATTTTTCCTTGTAATATTTTTAAAAACAAAACCAATTAAAATTTCTTTCAAAGAAAGACTAACATATAAACTAAACCCATTTGTTCAAATTCATTTTCACTTTCTTGCAAATCCTTTTTTACTTTCTTTGTAAATCCTTAAAATCAACGTCACCTAATTCAAAATTCACTTAAGTAATTAGGATCTTTTTACACAAAATAAATTAATAAAAATCTTCAACTTTTCCTTGAAAAACATATCCTTTGTTCATTTTTCAGTTTGTCAAATCAATCCAATTTTATTCTTCCATAAAATATTATTATAAACATCCATGTTGATTTTGGCGAAATTACCAATGTTTTAGGGACCCAAAAAATTAATTCTCTTATCTTAAAATTTTCAACATAAACCCTTTCAATATCAAAATTTCCTTTCCTTTTGGCCACAAAAATTGATTTTCTTTCCATCATCACATCATGACATATGTATACATAATTTCAATATATTCTAAAATTATACATGTATAAATATTATCAATCATATTGTAACAACTATAAGCGTAATAAAATCACCACTAATGTAGGCAAATAATCAAAGTTTATAAACACACACAAAATATGCAAAATATGAATGTTCTCCAATATAAAGTCCAAATCCCATGGTTGGTGAGATGGACATTATACTTGAAGATCCTCAACTTTTAACAAAAGACTAAGTCATTCAATGTAGGTTAATTAACACAAAATCAAAAAAAGATCTTAGGATTAAGAGGAATCATCAAACATAGTTTAGATCATGAAAAAAAAGAAAAGAAATAAAGTTTCCTTACACTTCACCATTAAAGATTCAATCTTTAAGGTGTCACAAAAGGTTAAAAGATGATTTAGAGAAAATTTTCAACAAAAATTGCTTAAACCATGTAGATTTCTATAAATTAAAAAGGATTGGATGCCTGATTTTGACGGTATGGCCCTCTTGAAGAACATAAATTTTTGATTTTGTACCATGAAAATCTTAGAAGTTAAGGAGATGAGAATTTAATTTTTTCTTCAATAATTTTGTGAATTTAAAATTCATAAAAATCATAAACAAAAGTTACCAATCAATAACAAGTATATAAATAAAACAAGTTACTTAATTATAAAATCAAAACTAGAAATTAGAAGAAGAAATATGAAATTTCACTATTTTTAAATCTTATCTTGGATTTGAAGATCAACATGAATGATTTATAAAACTCATAACTGAGATATTCTTATAATGGTGTTTAGGTTTATAAAATCAAGTTGGATGAAATTTTTGAGTGATGGAAGGTGTCATCATGGTCACATAAACATACAGAGAAGATAAAGGAGAGAAAATTTGTTTTGGAGAGCTTTGGCATTTTGGAGGAGACAAAAGTTTCCCAATAATGACCAAAATGGAGTAATAATTCATAGATTGTTGCTATGGCCTTAAGGCCTCCAAAACTGTCCCCCTCCAAACACTTCCTAAGGATGCAAACAAATCAATAATAATGCATGTTGACCAAGATAAGTTGATAAAAAATGATAGGAATTGAATAATTTGCCTGTCACAAAAATGCTAAGTCGTAGCTTCCTAAACAAGTCTCCATTATTGACTATTTCTTTGTTGTGTAATACAAATAACTAACATGAATTTATTGAATCAAATTGACCCCCTTTTAGCTTTGCATGGCCGTAGCTATGCTTGGAGAGAAAGAAAAAAAATATTTTTGTTTTAGGAAAATCAATGAATGATGAAGATTGATCAAAATAGGTAATAATGGTATTCAAACTTTTTCTTTGGCTTAAAAAAAAGCTTACTCAAAATTGTCTCCTCCTTCCTTTGCATCTCCAAATGTGACAATTCTCCTAGCCATCATTATTTGAAACCATTTAAGCCATTGATTAATTGAATGTTAGAATTTGGTAGGCTTTCGATTTAGAAGACTTCATTACGGATCTTTCTCCTTTAAATTCTAAATCTTAGATTTCTCCAAAATAAAGCTTCAATCTCCTTCTTACTTTTAATCCAAGGGTCATAATTATTTTGCTTTACTTTTTAAACACTAAAAGATTTCACTATTGATTAAAAAATAGATCAAAATGGTTAGCACACTACAAAATCTTCATCCTTTGATTAATTATTCAAATGGTCTAAATGATTTTTGTCACTTTTTGAGACCAAATCTCTACCATTGATTAAATCTATATCCAATGGTATTAAGTAATAATTGATCCATCTCACCGTTGATTAAATCAAATCAGTTTTCTCAAGTCGATTAAATCAAATCGGTTATATCAAAGTCTTCAATATTAGAAGCCAAAAAAAATTGTCACAATAACTAATATCACTTAATAAGTATAATTTCTATTTTTATATCTTAAAACTCAAAAACAAGAGAATATATTTACTATATTTTTATCACTCGATAAATAAATACGATCAAAACACAAGACAAGAAATTTTCTAAAACTATTTCCTGATTCGGTTTAGTAAGATCCCCTGTCTCGCCTAAACAAGATCTAAATTTTTATGCGTAGGAAATTTTTTCACTTTGCGAGACCCACCTGGGGCCACTTATGGTCACCTGGGCCTACATACAGTAAAAAAAATTCATAATCATCCACAAAAATCACAAATATTAGAAAACGTATGAAAATCAAGTCGATTATTAAAATAATTAACAAATCAAGAAAAATAAATATTTAAAGATTTTCTCCTACCAAAAATTATTATTTTCCGAACGCAAGAAATCATTTGCGATCAAATTTTGACGGAATAAACAAAATAATTTTAATATTTTGTTACTAAACAAAAAATTTTTTTATTAAATTATCAATTTTAAGAGATAAGAAATTCAGGGTGTTACACTTACATAGGACGATGCTGATATTTATGTGTAGTAGTATGCATGGACATATACATTTAAATTGATTGAGGATTTGTTATTATCATTACTGGGACATATAGTTGAGGATCTGCGGTCTAAGTGTACTTATATAGGAAGCTTTGCAAAGCTACAAATTACAACGTGCACAAGATTGGAAGTACTTACATTTTGTTGTAGTATTGGGTATGATATAGATTTTCTGATCTTATCTCTACATTGGTTGATGATATTGATTCTAATATTTTGACTGTCTATGCTACTGATTACGTTCACTTATGTCCATTGGGATTCTAATAATTTTCTCAATATAAATAACTGTTGCAATGACTAAAAATTTTTATGTTGTAAAAAATAAAATTTATAACAAAATAGTTAAATTCGGTAAAATAATAAATTTCTATTTTATTTATATTTTTTGCGGTGTAAAATATCCGCATGTTAAGTGTTTTACCTCATAAAAAAAACTTTTTACGTACGTACAAAATGTCAACTACGCTACACTATTACGTGAAAAAAAATTAATGTTTTTACGTAAGTAACGCCAACCGTTTTGGCGTGCGTAATTTTAAAATAATAATAATAAAATTATAATCAAAAGTATGACAATTTTATATATAATTTTAAAAGTATGATAATTTAATAAATAATTTTATCACTAATGATAATTTGGCTAAAAAACCATCATTTCATTGTAGAAGTTACTAATATGCAGTTCTTCTATTTCTTGAGAAGCAATTAAATTAAGTGTATTAAATTAATTATATTATTAATTATGATAAATTATAATAATTATTTATTAATTAATGACATAATTAATTTTGTACAATTAACTTAAATACTTTAGGTTTAGTTTAAAAAAAATGAGAGTGAATAATGGATGAAGATATAATTATGTAAAATTACATATATATCTTTATTTTATATATGTTGTTTTTTATTTTGTATTTCTAAATATTTTTAAATAATATAAATAAATAAAATTTCAATAAGCATTTATTTAAAAATTAAATTATTTATTATTAAACTTTGTTTAAAATCTGATTCACATTTTTCTAATTAAAAACAATTTTTAATTGATTATTTTTAATTTTATAATATTTTAAACATATAAATCACAATTAAAAAATATTTAATTAAGCTTATCCCCGTTCTTACCTCACGTCGTCACCTCACTTTTTCCTCTTCCCATCAGTCCTCTCCAGTTCCCCATTCTCACGATCCCACAGTTCCAAGTCCCACACCCCACTTCCTCCAGAGCCCTGTGTGCTTCTCTGCAAAACTAGGTATTACTTGAATCACCTTTGCGGAGTTGTAGTAAGCAGTCTATCATGTTCTTCAAATAAATCACTTGGGAACTTAGGTGTAGATGAAGGTGAACCTGGAATTTGATTCTCGGTCTCATTCGATGTCCTAGCTTTTCAGCTGGGAGGATGTCCTAGCTCACTTGGATCACTCCTTGCTTTCCAAATGCACAGCTTTTCAGGCCTCCTCCCTTTCTGGTGAACGTTTTGCAAACAGAAGATATGCCTGCAACTTCATTTCCAGTGTGTGATTCCTTATTTTTTGCCTTGCTTTTCTTTTCTTTTCTTTTTCTTTTTTGGGTGGTTGTTCCACCCTATTGTTCAAAGAAAAAACACAAAGGGGAACGAGAAGGAAGTCATGGCACGGGATTTGGTGGCTTAACTAAATTTTGGTGGGCTTTATGGTCAAAATAATGTTAATTTAGAAATTAATTATTAATTTAGGGTATTTTAAAAATAAATTATTAGTTTAGTGTCATTTTTTTATATTGGCTAAGAATTTTATATTTTCTTTTATTTTTTGTTATGTCACATTTTGTCACCTGTCATGAACAAGTAAACGAAGCAATTAAACCTTATATTTTGTGAGAAAGTTGATGCAGTTAGATATAAAAGTTAAAACAATGCCACATGTCATGTTAGGAACGAGTATGTTGCTTTTTTTCAAGTATAATTACATCATCAGCTTTTTGAAATTAAAAAATAAAACTTGCCACGTGTTGATACCTGAAGAAAGAGCAACTAACTATATGTTACTCTTTCCTAACATATGATTACATCATCAATTTTTTAAAATTCAAAAAAACAAAAGCTTGCCATGTGTCTATATATGAAACAATCATGCCAAGAGAAACAATCATGCCATGTGTCTATATATGAAAAAATCCTGCATTGTGGATAACGATGGATCCTTTGGGTTTGGATGAATCATGCGTGATGAAGATAAACCAGATGGCATTGTTAACACTTCGTCAAACATAAATAATTATTAGACACTAATTAAAATTTAATTAACTATACAACATACATAAATAAAAGTTACTATACAAATATTACTTAAAATGAATTGATAAATAAGGATATTTTATCTTTAAAATTATTTTATATTGACAATATATAAAAATTAAATTTAATTAATATATTAAAATTGATTTCAATTAATATATATTAAAAAATTAAATTCAATTATTTTATGCCTAAAATATAAGAGTTAGTTCTAGTGTAACTGTTTCTTATCAAGGCGTGACATGTCTCGAGAAAGAGTAACATGCAGTTGCTCTTTCTTAAGAAATCGACATGTGATAAATTTTTGTTTTTTAATTTAAAAAAACTGATGATGTGATTAAGTCTAGGTAAAAAGTAACATACCATTGCTCTTTTTAAACCGTTTTTATAATTAACTACATCAATTTTCTTATAAAACACAAAATGTAATTATTTCTTTTACGCTTCTATAACATGTGACAAAATGTGACATGACAAAAAAATAAAATAAAATATAAGATCTCTTACGAGCAGGACAAAAAAGATCATACACCATAAATTTGTTTAAATTATTTCTAAATTAATATTATTTTAATCAAATAGCCGCATTATTTTAAGATCCAATCACGGTCTTACTTTAGAATTGAAAACCGCAGCTTTTATTTATTTTCTTTTTTATTATAAATAGTTGTTTTTTTCTGACTTTTAAATTTTAATTAATTAACATATTTTTTTAATCAAAATTAACTTTTTTTGACCAACTGATGAAAGCAAAAGAAGTCATTTCTTTAACAAAATATATTTATAAATAAAACAATAAAACTAACATGTTAAGGATATTATTGAAAGCAAAAAAAAATTATCAATTAAGTAATTTATATCATATTTTAAATAATATTTTTTTAATAAAAAATAATAAATGGCATTTGTCCTGAAGGAGTTAACTGCAAAAAACAATACATTAAGAATTAGAATGTAAATAATAAAATTGGTTAAAATGAGTCAAAATAGGTTATAAGGTAAATATATGTTAACTGGTAAAATGCTCTCTAAACTTGTTATTCCAATTAAACTAAAGGTACACTGATGCATCACAACAACGAAGGATGCATGGCAGAATCCTTTTCTATAGACAAACTATTAGGCTATCTCGCTTGTGCTAAATATGTTGAAATCAATTGAGTTTCTCCCTACTTATATTCAAAATGCTATTAATGAGATGGAAACAAATATTGTTGATTTTTTTAGTATATTTGGACAATGTGCTAGATGTCTTTGATTTTGTGAGACCAAGACTGATTATAATCTCTACTGTAATGTTACTCTTGACATTTCTTTAACTTCTTCCTTCTCGTATTTTAGACAAATCATTGATATTAACATCTTCACATTATATGACATGTTCTTTTTCTCTATACATCTATTTCATATTACAATTTATATAGCTCAACACTCATTATACTCAGCTTATGATTCCCAAGTTAAAGTGTTGTGAACCAGTATATTTTTATTAAACCAAAATCACTTAGTTCATCTCAATTTGATCTCGGTCACTACATCAACAAAGTCAAGTTTAATTAAAAATTATTAATCACATTTATTGAATAGTATAATTTATATACTTTATCACTCGACTCACTTAATTTATCAACTACTAAGTTAGGAGACAGTAGACTGATTACTGAGCTCAAGCTCAATAACCTACACATAGCCTATTACCTAAGACATCATAGCCTCACTCTTATGTAAACACACATTAAGGAGTACCTTATGTAAACACACATTAAGGAGTACCTTAGGTATGTTCATGTTCATTTCTATGCTTACACTCTTATTTCTTCTTAGGTTATGAGACGATTGAAGTATCTTTACAATTATGTCACCAGTCTTACTAGTGGATCACCATTACATACCAACATAAATTTCTCTGATATAATTAAACTGTCCCAAAGCGCGCCACTCGTCAAGTAAGTACGAAACAAAGGGCAAACAGAAATTTATCTAAAGAATTGTCTTTAGAGTACTTAGAATATTTCCTCACACGAAAGTTACTCACCCGTAACTCTGGATACAAGGGGGATCTCAGTCGAGAGATGACCATTTAGTGAGACTATTGACCAATGGGAGAATTTAAACCCATGTAGAATAAATCTCCCTAGAGACTAGAGTTATGGGCTAAAGTTAACCATATAGGAGGCCTGTTTGCGACTCTTTCATACACAATCGTTTCGTTCAGTGTGGATTACAGAATATTGGGACTTGGGAAAACCATAAAGTGTGTCGCAGAGCTTACAGGCCTGAGAGATGGCTTGCAATTAGTTAAATATATGAACATAACACTATATATTTAGCTGGAGAAGAATGCCATTTCTGTTAATCATACAGTGTTTGGTCTAATGTACTTCTATCCATGTTAAATGAATAGATGCTGGATGACGATTTAGGCAAGCAATATGGCAAATCATCCTTGTTTATGTTTGGATGTTTATTATATTTTGGAGCAATCCCAGTGGGAGCAAATTTACTTGTATGTTGGATGACTGCTTTGGGACGAAGTGGCCCAAAGAGATTTGTCTTAGAAAAATAAAATGCAAATTTAAAAATACATAGAAGGGTTTCCACGCAGCGAGTAGAGGGCTTATTCCAACTCAATTGAATTACAATGACCAATAAAATAAGGAAAAACATTAAACCTCATCCTAATCCCTTCATTAGGTTTAATTGGTTCAATTCCGACAAACAAGCTCTATGCAGAGACCACTCCTTATTAGGAAAAAAAAAAGTGGTATACAAAAGACTCACAAGAATCATTTCCCAATTCTATTATGAATTATGATGCCTCCCAGTTTTACTATCTATGATTTTATAAAGGGCAAATAAATAGTGACTCATGTCTTTTTTTATTGAATCCTGTAGGTTTTTATCAATGTCCCCTGGTGGCATCTTGCATTGTAGACCTTGATCAGTCCCTTCTTGACACACAGGACCAAAAGCAACTTTGTGTTTGCAGGGCTATCCAAGTCACCTGAACCTCATAGCCTTGATTCCTGCAACTTCGAATCAAGCCACCAACCACCATCATCCCAAAACACCACATATCAACTATCAAAAACCACCCAGAGTCCTCATCTAACTCAACCACTGCCATAACTCAGAATCATCTTGACGGAGCCACCCCAAACCGCTGTTCACTGGCGTAGCTCTTCGCCAAACAACCACGCTACTAAGACCAAACCAAACCACCATACCGCTAAGACCCTTGCCGCCGACCTCTGCCTCGTACGTCAAGCCCATAGGCGCCGTCCACCACATATTATGAAGCACGAATATTTCATATTGTCTGTCATACCCGTGTCGGATACATACTCGTATCTGTACCAAATACTTGATTAATATTAAGTTAATTTTTTAACAAAAGTCATATTCCCGTACCATATACGTGTCGTATCCGATACCCATACTAATATTCATATACGTATCGTATCTGATACCCGTATTCGTATCCGCGCATCATAGTCTCTCATAACCCAAACACCTCCTTTTTTAATTTCCCATCACTATTTAAGTATCCATAACTAGTTCAAAAAGTTAAGCTACTTATGATACTAGGTAAAAAACAAGATGCATCAATGATCCATAACTCAGGAAGGAACATTGTAGAATCAACCATAGCTTGATCTTTTGTCATGATATCAAAGAAGTTCTATAAGAAGATCATTTTAGAGATAATGACATAGACTTAGTGGTAACTAATGAAAATTTGTAAATAAACGTCATTAAGTAGAAAAGAACTAGTAGTGAACTAACAATTAACAAACAAAGGAAAAACACATAATTCCAAACCACACACAATGACGAGGTAAGTGCAATATTTATAATCATCTAACACATGGGAGGCACTTCAATTTCTTTCTCATTTTTTCCCTCTCAACTTTATGATCTGAGACCTGCCACCATCGTGTCAGAGTCTAGGTTTCTTCAAGTAGACGGTAAGTTGGTAATGCAAGCAAATGCCTAGCTCTTGGTATTGATAGCCCAGATTTCTCATTCATGTCTAATTCATGAGGAACTATCCCATAAGGTAGCTCCCAGTTGAAGCAGTGTATCAATTGAGCTAGAACCAATTTAACTATTGTCAACCCCATTAATATTCCTGGGCAGCTTCTACGACCAGACCCAAACGGTATAAGTTGAAAGTCTTGTCCTTTAAAATCTATATTGCTATTGATAAATCTTTCTGGATAAAATTCTTCCGCATTATCAGACCACACTTTAGGATCTCGCCCAATAGCCCATGCATTTATTATAATTCGTGACTTCTTCTTGATGTAATAACCTTCAATCACAATATCTTCCATGGATTCACGAGGGGTTAGCAATGGTACAACAGGGTGTAGCCTTAGGGTCTCCTTCACAACCATATCCAAATAACTTAATTTTGCTAAATCGGACTCCTCCACCATGTTGTTTATTCCAACCACACGCTTTAGCTCATTTTGAACATTTGCCATCACCCTTGGATGCCGCAAAAGTTCTGAAAGAGCCCATACAATCACATTACTAGATGTTTCTGATGCACCGATAATCATATCAAAAACAATTCCCTTGATGCTTCTTCTATCAATTATATGTGCCTGTTCATCGTGAGGATGTATTGGTTGGTCCATTAACGAAAGTAACGTGTCAATAAAATCCTTATGGCGCCCTTGTGCTGTAGGAGCTACCTGATGTTCATCAATCATCGCATTTAACATTTTGTCAAGTGCCTTATTGATTTTCTTCGAGCGCTGTGTTAATCCCTATGAATTAGGGGCCACCAAGACCAAAATAAAAAATATATATATAATTAATTAATCTACCAAAACAATATAAATAATTATTAAAATAAATATTATAAAATGGATTAAAAATTAAAAATGAATTTGTTGAGTTTCTTATTTCTTTGATAAAAAAATTAGGGTAGATTTTGAAAAATAAAAATCTTACCTTTATTTTATGTGCATCCTTATAGCCAATTTTTTTATTAGTATAATTTATCTTTACAATTGTTTTGGACCTAATTTGCTTCATCGGTCATATGCTTTTACAATTTATAATAAAGTTAAATAGCTGATGAAAGTAAATTACATAAATTAAAATGAAAGAAGACGTTAATATATAAAGCATATAAATAAATTAAATACTTAATTTTGATTCACGTCCTTGTAAAACTTTTTTGCATTATTATCTAAGAGAAAATATATTTGAAAAAAAAAAACTTCAGACCTCACAAATCTTATGTAGACAATTGATGTTTTGAAAAAAGGTGATGGAAATAGAATGAAATAAGAAAGAAGTGATGGGAATGATGATGATGAATATGTAAAATACGTGTATTAAACACGTTTGAGCATATAACAGCACTTATAATCTAATTGTGTATTTTTAAATCATTAATAAAATTTTATTATTACAATCACTATTAAGAAAGATTAGCTTTGTTAATGATGTGCAAACGTACCATTGGATAATGATTTTAAAAACTTTTGAAGTTAAATTAAATATAAGAATAAGAAATTATATATTTTATTTTGATTTGTTTAATCTAGTTTTGATCAATTTTTTATTTTGGAGTTGAGTTGACTGTTAGGAAGCCAATTGATTGATAATTCAAGAGAAATATTTGTGTAAATTTTATTTAAAAGTTGCATAAATTAAATTAATTAACAAGTGATATATTATTATTTTTAATATAAAATAATTATATGATATAAAAATTTATATAATTTTTCAAGTGTTAATTAATTTAATTTAATTTAATTTAATTTGCACAATTATATAGATAAGATTTACACAAAAATATTTCTCAATTGTACCATTTGTTTCTTAAAACACTAACCTGAATATCAAATACTCCAAGCCAAGGCACATAATCTGCTAGATTGAAAGCTCCAGAAACGCTCATGGTCTCATGAAGAATCATCTTCAAACCAAATCTATCATCCTTGTTTCGACCCAATATCATCTTATATGCCATATCCTGTAAAAGTTCCCCCACCATCTCACTAAGGTCCAAAACTTCACGTGCCTCTGCTGCTTTCTTTAGTGACTTCACCATTGCTCCTAACTCCTGCTTTCTCAAAGGAGCAAAGGACTCAACTTTTGATGCAGTGAGAAGGTGGGTGGTGCACACTTTCCTAACGTTGCGCCAATATGCACCATACTCAGCAAAAGCCACGCTTTCTGCACCATACGTGTATTCAGTTGCTTGAAGCTTGGGCCGGTTGGCGAAGACTGTGTCATGAGTCTTGAGGAATAGCTCTGCAGCTTCAGGGGAGGAAACAACAATGGTTGGAACATTTCCTAGCTTCAAGGACATGATGGGACCGTAAAGTTTAGCCAGGAATTGGAGGGAACGGTGTGGGAGGGAGCCAAGCATGTGGAGGTTTCCAATGATTGGCAAGCGTGGCGGTCCTGGTGGACATGGTGGTTGTTTCCGCCATGACATGGCGGTGCGTAGGATGTATATAAATGTGACAAGGAAGGCTATAGGAATGACTAATGTTGAAGGGAACATGGTGTGGTGAAGTGGTGTTGTTGGAAGGAAAATGGCAAGGGTGTGACCTTTTGGAGATGGAATGGGAGAACAGGATTGGTTGCATTTATATATTATTGTAAAAGATTAATTTAAGATGAGTTTGTCTATAAAATAAATAAATGAAGATGTATTAATTATTTTTATATTATGTAATAGATTTAGATGTTGATATATTTTATTAAATTAAGTATAAATATATTTTAAAGATAAACTTATTTTGAATTTTTTTTATATCTTCTTTAATTTGTTGTCAACATCGTCAATGAGATAAATTCAAGCATGGAACACGATTTAATGCATGTTATAAGAAAATCTCCACCATTAATTTTAAAATGGTGTGCCTAAAATTTATGTGGGTATTAAATGCATGTTTTTTATGTTGCATGTATTTATTTTTTTATTTAATATATTTTTTATTAAGTATAAAAAAATTATTAACAAAATGTTTTATGAAGATATAACAAATTAAGAATATATTTTAGGATAATGTAGCAAGATTCTGTAGCAAATTAAGATAGTATTTTATGAAAATATAGCAAAATTCTATTTAAAAGAATAATTTTAAATCCGTTTGATAATCCTCTTAATTATTAAATAAAAAAATATTTAATATTTTTTTATATTTTTAAGATATTATATATATTTATTATTTTATTTAATATTTTTTTATTAAGTATTAAGAGAATTATTATAAGAATGTTTTAAAAGGAATTTGTAAATTAAGAAAATATAATAAAACTCTATCTAAAATAATAATTCTAAATCTTCCAAACATATCCTCCTAATTATAATTTTTTAATTATTAAATGAAAAAATATTAAAGGTTTTTGACGTTTCTAAAAAACTAAATACATTTTTTATTTAATATTTTTTTATTAAGTATTATGAGAATATAACAAATTATCAAAAGAATTATTAGAAGAATATTTTAAAATGATATAGCAAATTAGGAAAATATAATAAAACTCTATCTAAAAGAATAATTCTAAACCCTTCAAACATATCCTCCTAATTATAATCTTCTTAATTATTAAATAAAAAAATATTAAAATTTTTTATGTTCTTAAAATATTAAATATATTTATTTTTTTATTAAATGTTATGAGGATTATTAATAATATGCTTTAGGAGAATATAACAAATTAAAAATATAATGATATGGACTAAACCGAATTGGTCAGTCCACCCAAAAAACCCATGACCTGGACTTCATGCTGATCCGATCAACTTGTTTGACCAATTTTTTCAATAACCTAGTCAAACTTGGATTGATCCGGTCACTTGCTCAGTCGACATGACTTGATTGACCTTTTTTTTAATTAAAATCAAATAAAAATATAACTTTTAAAATTTAAACATTATACTTAAAGTTATTGTCATAAAGTACATTCTATTACTAGATCGTATGTTTCCATTATACATTATTCTTAATTTTTTTGTTTATATTATTATTCAATTAATAGGTTAACTATCACCGTTTATTTATAAGTATTTTTTTATAGAGTATTTTTTGTTTAATATTTTTAATGTAATATTTTTTATATAAAATAATTTCTCATATAATATTTTTATAAAAATATTTCTTCCTTAGCTAAATTTTTCGAATGATCACATCGTTATAAAATTATGACTAAAAAAATATTTTAAGGGAATATATCAAAACTCAATCTAAAATCAATGGTGAGCATGTATTAATTATTTTCTATGAAAGATGCAATAATTTATCCCTTACTGATATAGATCACAATTGGATGTGTCACATTGCACTTTGGGACTATTCTACATCAATAACTCTAACAGTTAGTTCTGACCATTTTAAAGCTTGTGGTTTTTCCACGCAAAGTTAGATTACATACCTTGTTGGTTTCCTAGAAAATCCCTCCAAGGATTTGATTCGAATCTATATGATTGCCAAACAAAGTATTATTAACTAAAATTAGTGGTGACCAGGCCGCTGTTTTACATTTGAACAAGGAGCATTGAAGAGAATGACATATATAGTTGAACATGAAAAGAACGTTTGGTTGTTTTTTTTTTTTCTTTTTTGGTTACAGGTTGTTTTTCTTCTTTTAAGAATTAAGAATTATTTTTATGTATTTGATGTCTGATGGTAAGAAATTATGATCCATTCTTTTAATTGGGAGATCTTGTGACGTCAATTGAATCTCATAAAAATTGAATTCAATTAATATATATTGAAAACTTAAATTCAATTATTTTACGCCTAAAGTATGGGAGCAAGTTCTAGTGTGATTGTTTCTTATCAACATGTGGTAAGTTTTTTTTTTTCATTTTAATTATGAAAAGCTGATGATTTGTCCATACTTTGAGAAAGAGCAACATGTAATTGCTCTTTTTTGAAGGATCAATACGTGGCAAGTTTTTGTTTTTAATTTCAAAAAATTGATGACGTGATTGTTTTGGAAAACAGCAACATGCATATGCTCTTTTCTGAAAATGCAACACGTGACATTGTTTCAACTTTTATAACTAACTGCATCAATTGTTTTGTAAAACGTAAAATATAGTTACTTCTTTTATTCTTTTATGACGTGTGACAAAACGTGACATGACAAAAAAATAAAATAAAATATATGAAATCTATTGTTAGCTTAACAAAAAGATCCTAAACAATAAATTCATTTAAAAAATATTTCAAACTAAAAAATAATTTTTAAATTAACATTATTTTAGTCAATTAACCACATTTGGTGTTTGTGGCAATGGTTGAAAAATGGAATGTCACGGTCTTACTTTAAAATTGAAAACCGAAGCTTTTATTTATTTTATTTTATTATAAATAGTTGTTTTTCTTCTGACTTTTAAAATTTAATTAATTAATTATTTTTTTATCAAAATTAACTTTTTTTACCAACTGATGAGAGCAAAAAAAGTCATTTCTTTAACAAAATATATTTATAAATAAAACAATAAAACTAACATGTTAAGGAGATTATTGAAAGCAAAAAATAAAATTATCAATTAAGTAATTTTTATCATATTTTAAATAATAAATTTTTTAACAAAAAAAGAATTAATGCCATTTTTCCTGAAGGAGTTAACTGCAAAAAACAATACATTAAGGATTAGAATGTAAATAATGAAATTGGTTAAAATGAGTCAAAATATATTACAAGGTAAATATAGTTAACTGGTAAAATGCCCTCTAAACTTGTTATTCCAAGTAAACTAAAGGTGCACTGTTCCATCACAACAACGAAGGGTGCATGGCAAAAATCCTTCTATAGACAAACTACCAAGCTATCTCGCTCGTGCTAAATATGTTGAAATCAATTGAGTTTCTTCCTACTTATGTTCAAAATGTTATTAATGAGATGGAAGCAAATATTATTGCTTTTGTTGTATATTTGGACAATGTGCTGGATCTCTTTGATTTTGTGAGACCAACACTTATTATAATATCTACTGTTAATGGCATTTCTTTAACTTTCTTCTCGTGTTTTGGGCAAATTCTTGTTATTAGCATCTTGACATTATATGTCATGTTTTTTTTCTCCATACATTTATATTATACTACAATTTATATGGTTCGGCACTTGACACTTAGCTATTTGACTCCTAAGTTGAAGAGTTGTGGATCGATATATTTTTATTGGACTCAAACCACTTAATCTATCTCAATTTAATTTCAGTTATTACAACAATAAAGTCAAATTTAATTAAAAATTATTAATCACATTCATTGGATAGTGTAATTTATATACCTCGAGACTCGACTCACTTGATTTATCTATTATTAAGTTAGGGAGTTATGAACTGGCAAATTTTTACTGAACCCAAATTCAATAGCCTGCACATGACTCACTATCTAAAACACCTGAGTCTCAACTATATGTAAAGACACATTAAGAGGTACTTCAAGTATTTTAAAAAGATATATCAAAATTATATCTAAAATCAATGGTGAGCATGTATTAATTATTGTTTATGAGAGATGCAATAATTTCTCCCTTACCGATATTGATCACAATTGGATAAGTGTTGTAATACCTTCCCTAGAGTATCACATGTCTGACTTATGACTCATAATCTGAAAATGTTTTCATAAAAGGTTTGAGTTAAAAACGTGGGTTTAAAAATTTCTTTCTTGCTGAAATATAAACTTACTGTAATTTATAAGTAATACTGAAAAAAACATATTGAAACTAATTCATATACAATCATTGACACCAATTAATATTTAACAATTTGAAGAGAAATATAAAACTAATGTACTCTTCTTTTTTTTTTTTAACAAGAAGAAACCCCATGATGAGTCTACTAAATAAGACGGTATAACACTAACGATAAAACTTAACATACTCATTTCTTCTTATCTTGTATCCAAATTTTGCATCGAACTCTACTCCTTGTCTACTCGAACACCTTCGAACTTGAGACACCACTCTTCAATGTTTTCATCAATCTCTCGAGTATCCATCGCCATGTCTAAGACAACTCGATCCTTCTATCATTTAATTTTAACAAGATGTACACAAAAAAAACAACATAACAAAGAGGTGAGATCACCTACGCCAATACCAACATGGTAAGTACGGAGATAATACAAACAACAATATCATACAGGGGATATCATACCAAACTTCTAATAATATATTCAATATTAATCAACTATCATCATCCAATCATATATCAATCCAAGTATTCAAAACAGTTGTCATAACCAATATTCCTCAATTAATATATCATGCAGATATAAGTGTTCAGATTATGCATGTGCATAAAGACTCAGTTTTTCAAAAACAACTCCATGGAGGTTTTCACAATTTCGAGGAGAATCTTTCATCATTGTCACCTTACCCAAAGACAATCTTCCAGTTGTTGAAAAGAATCGTGTTCTTGTCGGGTATCGTCAATGCGTTGCAACGGATCGCATCGCTAAGTGGCATAGGGTACTTCGCCACCGTCCACTGGTCGACCGCCGCGCTACTCGACGCCCCAAGATCCATCATAGACCTCACTATCAATTCTCATTCCTCTTCAACCACAAGGGCCATATACAATGCACGAATTTATCTATGCAAGTCAACCCCAAAGGACCAAATCTTTTCAATTTCATTTGTTCAATGTATCATATGCCTCAACGTATATTTTTTCCCAATGCGTGTATAATGCACCAAATCCAATCACAAGATCTCTTTCCAATGCATATAAAATGCACCAAATTATACTTGTATTTTCAACAAAGAAAATCATGTTATCACATTTTCATAGTTATAAAACACTTTCGTTGTGTTTTCAAAATTGCGTAATATTTCCGTTTCATTTTCACAATTCCAAAACGTTTACACGCTTTCACAATTCCAAAATGTTTATATTACGTTTTCAAAATATCGTAACACTTATGTTACGCTTTTCAAAATTCTGAAACGTTTTTGTTATATGTTCACAATATCGCGACACTTCACGTTTTCACAATACAAGAATATTTACGTTTTCACATTTTCAAAATACCGCAACTCTTCTGTTGCACTTTTAAAACACGTACTAATTTTTTTACGTTTTTCTTAATCGCGTAAAAATATACGTTTTTCAAAATCGCATAGTATTTTTTCACTGTTTCAAAATCGCGTAACTTAAAAATCATTCTTCTAAGTCGCATAAATCATTTTTCGTCATTCTCAAAATATTTAAAACACTTTTCAAATCACATAACGATTTTCTGCTATTTTCACAATCACGTAAAAATAATTCATCACTTTTCCATCACGTAATGATTTTTCAATAGTAATTCAGATTATGTAAAATATTTAAACGTAATTCAAATCGCGTAGAAATATTTTGACGTATTTAAAATCGCGTAGAAATATTTTTCCATATTACGTAACTTAAAAATCACATTTTTAAGATACGTAAATAATTTTTCACCACAATTTCATTACAGAAAATATTTCTTGACCTTTAAAAATTCATTTTTAACTTTTCTCAAAATAATATAACTTTACACTTCATTTAATATATTTTCTTACTCAAGAAAATATTTTTCACAGCTTCTTTACTCAAGAAATTCTTTTTCAAACTATAATTCACAAAATCACTTTTTCATTGATGTAAATCAACGTTTTAAAACTTAACATTTTCTAACGTATTTCAAAACTTGAAAATAAGTTATACGTTAAGAATTTTCAAAACATCATTATATTCTCCATTTTTTCCGAATCAATTCTAAAATCAATTCTCTTCAAAACAAATTAAGATTCAAACCCTTGCAACTTTTCTTTTTCATTTTCATATGAAAGTTCATTTCTCAAGTGATAAAATACTTTGATTTTCCTTTCCAAAATCCTTATACTAAAACATTTTGTTCAAACATTTTGTTTCCACTTTAAAATTACTTTGTTTCATAAAAATCAAAATTATTCCAACCTCCAAAAATCGTAGAGTCTTTGGCCATTAAATATCAAATATTTTCCTCCTAAATTGATATGGTTTTACACAAACAAAACCATTAAAAATTCTTTATTTTCAAAACCGAAATACCGATGGTCATAAAAACCAAACCCATTTGTTCAAATTCATTTTTACTTTCCTTACAAATCCTTTTTCACTTTCTTTACAAATCCTTAAAATTATCATTGCTATTTTCATTTAAATCTCATGTTTAGTAAAACACTTAGAAACTTTTTACACAAAATAAATCAATAAAAATCCTTTTCAAACCATATTCATGTACTTTTTGAAAAATAAATTCTTTATTTATTTTCCTTACTTTTCTAAACATCCATTTTCATCATTTAAGAAAATATTAATTTTGTGAACACCTATTTTGAGGTGTCTTGTTCGAAATCCACCATGTTTTAAGTACTCAAAAATCAATTCTTTTGTTCTTGAAAATTTTCAACATGAACTCTAATCAAGGGCATCAAAATCGTAGTTCTTCCTTGGCTATTGGAGCCAAAAATCAATTTCCTTTCCACCATCAAGTCATGGCATATACATATATATTTCATCATAAATAATATAAGCATACCATCAAAGCCATAAAAGCATGTATAGCATATCAAGTATATCATTAAAGCTATAAAATCATGCAAAGCATATCAAACATAAAAAAATTAATCAAAGTTCATAAACACCCACAAATTAATTACATGACCATGGATATGAATCCTCACATGGATTCCACATCCATCAAATAAAATATCATCTCTCACCACCATGCTTGGTTGGTGAGATAGATCTCCTCTTACCTCTTGAAGATCCTCCAAAGCTTCTTGATTTGTTTCTTTTTTCAAGTCCTTCACCACCAAGGGCTTCTCAAATACAAAACAAAACACTAGTTAATTAACATATCAAGCTTGATTAAGAGGAACCATGGATCAAACATGGTTTAGATCATGAAAAAGAGAGAAGAAAAAGAAGTTTCCTTATACTTCACCTCAAAAATCCAATAACTTTGATCTTGAAAAAACTCCTTGAAGATGAATGATTTAGAAGAAGTTTTCAACATGAAAATTGCTTAGAATATCATGGAGATTCAAGACCTAAGTTGGATGAAATTAAAAGAGCTTGGATGGTGATTTTAGGGGTTTTGACCGAATGATATCTCTTGAAGAACAAAGATGAAATTTTTGATTTTTGATAGAAACTTGAAGCTTGAATTTGAAGATCAAGATGAATGATTTTGGAAAAACTCATAACTAGAGATGTTCTTAGAATGATGTTTAGGTTTAGAAAATCAAGTTGGATGAAATTTTTGAGTGATGGAAGATGCTCTTGGATGTCATGACTGAACCATGCTAGAAGGAGAATGAGAGAAAATTTTCTAAGAGCTTTGCTTGAAGGAAAATTTCAAGAATGATGAAGTATGATCAATAATGACCAAAGGTGACCAATATGGTCTTCAAATGTCACTTTTGTCTCTAAATGCAGCCCAAAACCGTAGCCCCCTTCCAAGCATTCTCCTAAGGAAGCAAACAAAGCAATAATGAAACAAAATTGACTAAAGCAAATCATAATTGACATAAAGCATCAAATAATGTCATAAAGCTTTTTCTTTGTCTTCTAAACAAGCCAAAATCGTCCCCTTCCTCTTCATAATGCATTCAATAAAGTTGTCTTCATTATTTGCCACCATTTGAAGCATTTCTACCCATTGATTAATTCAATGGTTAGGATTTAGGTAGATTTTTAATTTTAGAAGACTAAATCTAGGCCATTAGATTTTTCTCCTTGAAATTCTAGTCATTGGATGTGTCTTCAAAAATTAATGGTTAAGATTGCTCCTTCAAACTTTTAATCCAAGGGTCATAATTAGTCTTTGCCATTTTAGAAGACCAAATCTCTACCCTTGATTAATTCTTCATCCAATGGTCATAAATAGTCTTTGTTACTTTTTAAGATTAAATCTCCACCCTTGATTTAATCTAAATCCAATGGTTATAAATGGTCTTTGTCATTTTTCAAGACCAATTCTACACCTTTGATTACATCTATGGTTGATATCAAAGTCTTTCTAACCAAGCTTATTCTCACACCATTGATTAAATCAATGGTTATTATCCAAGGCTTCTTTATTAAGTTTGTTTCTTAACCTTTGATTAAATCAATGGTTAATATTCAAACTAAGTATTCTCATCCAAGGGTATAAATCAAGTCAAGCTCTCTTTGTTGACTATGCAAGATAATATTTATTCTCAGTATCCTACAAATAATATTTTTACTTTTTTTTATCATCCGATAATTAAATATAGTACAAAACAAAGTATAATAAAATTTTAAAAACTGTTTCCGAATTCAGGTTTAGTAAGATCCCCTGTCTCCATCTAAACAATACAAATTTTTCTATGCGTAGAAAAATTTTTGTTTTGCGGGACCCACCTGGGCCCACGTAAGGTCACCTGGGCCCACATAGGACCACATGGGCCCACATACAGTCAAAAAAATTCATAATCATCCACAAAAATTGGAAAATGCACAAATATCAAATCAGATTACGTAAATTAATTACCTAACAGTAAAAATTAAATTACGTAAAGTTTTTCCTACCAGAAAATTTTTATTTTTCAGACACTGAAAGAAATCACTCGGAAACGATCAAATACTGTGATGGAATAATCAAATTAATTTTACAATATTTAAATCACTAAACAAATGAAATTACATTAATCATCAAAATTACTGTTTAAGAGATACGGAAATTTTGAGATGTTACAAGTGTCACATTGCATTTTGGGAGTATTCTACATCAATGACTCTAATAGTTAGTTCTGACCATTTTAAAGCTTGTGGTTTTTCCACGCAAAGTTAGATTACATGCCTTGTTGGTATCCTAGAAAATCCCTCCAAGGATTTGATTCGAATCTATATGATTGCCAAACAAAGTATTATTAACTAAAATTAGTGGTGACCAGGCCGCTGTTTTACATTTGAACAAGGAACATTGAAGAGAATGACATATATAGTTGAACATGAAATGAACGTTTGGTTGTTTTTCTTCTTTTAAAAGAATTAAGAAGTATTTTTATGTATTTGATGGTAAGAAATTATGATCCATTCTTTTAATTGGGAAATCTTGTGACGTCAATTGAATCTCACCTTTTGCTTTCACTTATGCGTAACATAATGAATAACTTCATTTCTACAACATTTTTCACTGAGGTTTGCAGGATTTCGAATTTGAAATCAAATGTGTTTTTACATTTGATCGTGATTCATAATATTTTCTTATGAATTTTTTGTGCATTCAATTTTGACAATCAATGATTTTACGTTTGTCAAAAGGAAGACAAATTTTCAGATTTTGTTTGTTCTATTCGATGATTTTCCATCTGAGTAAGTTCATATATTCTGCTCCATGATTTGCTGCTATACTGATTTTCTGCTCCAACTTCTAATGCTGGAACACTGAATGGATCAAGTATAGGGTACCAAAGGCAGAGTCATGATAAATAAGATGGAGATTGGGAATAGTGCACTATTCTCATCTTGATATAGCCATAACCCATAAGGTAAATTACAAAATTATAGCACCCTGTCTAATAACAAATACAATGTCGTAGTCATATCATGAAACAATTACATGAAGTTTCGTAACCCAGATGATTGGGGAGGAATTTTCTCTTCCCGCACTCCTGCATTCTAACAATTATCCAAACATCGTGTAAAACACATCCACTTGACTATTTTAATTTGATTCCTTTTTAACCTTACTTACCACCTAGCCGATAAGTTGAAGAAATATTTGCGTAAACTTTTATATAAGTTATGTGAAATAAACTAATTAATAAGTGATATATTTTAATTTTTAATATAAAATAAGTATATAATACAAAAATTTATATAATTATTTAAATATTAATTAATTTAATTTACATAACTATATAAACATTGTCTTTCCAGGTATTTCTCGATAAGTTGGCTTAGCTAACCAGTGCTTAGTTCTTAGGCATTGAGAGGCCGAATTTCTCAGCCATGTACAAATCATTAGGAGACATGCCCAATGCAAGCTCCCAATTGAAGCAATGGACTAATTGGGCTAGAACAGGCCTAAATCCCAGGGCACCCTCTGCGACCTGAACCAAATGGTATAAGTTGAAAATCGTGTTCCCGAATGTCTCTACATTGCTATTGACCTATGAAGCATGATTACTTATTACGATGACACGGACACACCAACTTCAAAAATTATAGACATGACACGGATATATATATATATATATATATATATATATATATATATATATATATATATATATATATATATATATATAATTTCAAAATTTTAAAAAAATTCATAATTCATTAATATCATTTCTATAAGCTTGAAGATTTATAATATTTTAATATATGTCATATATGTCAATATTTGCTATCTAGTAAGCATCTCTTAAAAAATATGGAACATAATTTCTATTGACATAATCTAAAAAATTTCTTAAACTAATTTCTCCTAATAGAACTAATCATGTATCAAGTACATGTGCATAAAAAAAATAACTAGATGAAATATTGATGTGAGACAAGCTTCAGTGACAACGAAGTAGATGACTTGATACGAAAGCGAGTAGAAGGAACAAATGAAAATAGTGTTGTGTGAAAAAATAAAAATTAAAAGTATAATAGTGGCGTGTGAAAAGATAAAACTTAAAATACTGATATGTGAAAATAGTGGCTTGAGACGTCAGTCATGTGAACTTGAGTGAGTTATAAGCTTATTAATTAAACGTTAGTCATGGAAACTAAGTTTTTTTTTAAGAAAATAT
Source organism: Ormosia emarginata (assembly GCA_029884605.1). Taxonomy (NCBI): domain Eukaryota; kingdom Viridiplantae; phylum Streptophyta; class Magnoliopsida; order Fabales; family Fabaceae; genus Ormosia; species Ormosia emarginata. Next base: position 11,297,527 of record JAQQTP010000072.1, on the reverse strand, counting down.
TAATGAGTTGTGTTCAAGTCGTGTCTTAATCGTGTCCGAGAAGTGTCCGAGCGTGTCCGAGAAGTGTCTGAGCATGTCCGAGAAGTGTCCGAGCGTGTCCGAGACGTGTCCAAACTGAAAAAATAATCTTTTTTAATCGGACACATTTAGACACACATGACACGTGTGTCGTACGGGTGTCTCCATGTGTCTGACACAGACACGTGTCCGACACGCGGACACGCCTCATAATCGGCGTGTCCGTGCTTCATAGCTATTGACAAATCTCTCTGGATAAAACATGTCAGCATTATCTGACCAAACTTTAGGATCTCGCCCTATGGCCCATGCATTTATTATGACGCATGTCTTTTTGTTTATGTAATAACCATCAATAGTAACATTTTTTACATACTCCCGGGTGTGGGAAGCTGCTTATGGAAGAATGAAGATCTTCAAGGAGTTAGCTTAATTACCCATCTAATTCCTAATATAGTGTAGGTGTAAAGCTCCATTTTCACACCTCAAAAATAGAAGGAGCTAGCGGATGAGCGCCTGTTTCAACTCTGAGAGGGGAATATATGATATCACAATTTTTCTGACATGTAATGGAAATAAAGAATAGAAGAACTTTTTTATAAATAGTTATACACAATTTTAATATTTTTAAGAGATCAACTTTGTAATTTATAATTTTTTTTAAGATCTTGTTATATAAGTTGCTTTTTTTTATTTTTATTTTTAGTCATTGATATAAAACTCTCTCAAATCAATCACTTCATGACATGAAATTTAAATATTCACAAACTTTTTAAGAGTATTTTAAACGTTTCCGCCTTAATATTAGTTCTATCAGGCTACGTTTGGTGCATCGTATAAGAAAGACCTGATAGTAGAAGTTAATATTATCAAATTTTATTCATTGTTTGGTGCATTTACCTCATAGTATAATAAAATTAGGTCAAGTCATTTTATCTTATTCTAAGGTGATAATTTTATCTCCTCCCTTGGCACAAGATAAGACTTGATAGGAATTCTATTCATATTCTATCCTTTTTATCACTCCTCACCCTTTATCCTCTATACCCCACCAATTCTCCTACGCCTTCCTCTGCCATGGAAGAGTTTGGTGTCTTCTTCCTCCTCCCGCTGGGGCTGTAACATAGCAGTCATGGGAGTCCTTTGCTTAGTTCAACGTTGATGCACAAAACATCCATCTCATGAAAATGTGTTTAGGCCAGCAGCATCGTGTTGGGGCCAGCAAGGGAGACTGCGTCTCCTTCCTAGTCGTGCTGCAAATATGTTCAGCCATGGAATGCCCTTGTTGGTTGATTCCAAAAGGCTAAAACAACCCCTATTCATAAAATCTTCCATGTGAAATCAAACCAGGAGCAAGTAAACGAGAAGCTCAGCGTGATTTGAGAGAGAAACCCTCCCTTGTTCGCAATTTGCAGTGACCCAGCGCCATACGATCCGCCATTAATGACGACACCTGAGCTTCACAGCAACTACTACCCAGCCTCCATAACATATCCGGATTTCCATCCCTTTTGTGCTATTCCTAATGACCACAAAAGGCTCGATCCGCTACATGAAGCGGTATGTCAACACCTCAATCCGCCATTAATGGCGGTTGCCCCAGCTTCATTCTAACTCACGATCATCGTTTCATATCTGATTTTCAAACCTAGAAAATCAAGTAACACAATTTTTCAGAGATTGAAAACTTTAAATTTAGCAATCGAAACAAACCTTCATTGTTCTATCTAAAAAAAAATCAAATGGCTGATCTGAGTTTGGTGATTTGATTGTTATTGTGTTGATTAATAGAGAGGGCAAATAGTTATTATAAATAATTAATATACTATCAGGTTATTTATTTTATTATGTATCAAATGATTGATAGTATAAAAATTAATCAGATAATTTATACTATCAATTTTTATCATATTATCTTATATTATCAAATCTTATACTATCATGTGTGTTAAATACAACTTTGATGGCATGTTTCTGCTTCGTCCTGAGATTCCATGGGTTGGTGCATAAGTGATAGCAAAATGTCCACAAAGTCCTTGTTGTGAGTGCCTTGCTGTTCATTATCAGAAGGATGCCCATGGTCTTTGATAATCTGCTCCATAACTTGGTCAAATGCCTTACTTGCTTTATTTAATCGTCTTGCTAGTCCCTGATGTGGACAATGGTTGACAAACATATAACATTTCATTATTTCATTATTATTATTATTATTCTAGGAGAAATCTTTTGGTAAAAACTTTTTATCTTAGGCATGTATATCAAATTTTAACGTGTAACATAATGTTAATTAATAGAAATATATATGTATTTTTGACATGATTTACATTACTTTACATATGTGAAAAATTGATTTATATATCTAAAATAAAAAGTTTTTATCCAAAAATTTCTCTTAGCACATAGTAATAAATAATAGAAAAGGAAAACATTACAAGTCTCATCCCAAAAATAAAATTAGTAATGTTAACTCTTCCTAATGGATCGAAATGTCAAATGTTGCTTCCACAATTTATCCGTGCACAGAAGTCTCACACACTCCCTGACATTCTAATCGTTGCTGAGAAATGAGGAAATAAAGAGAAAGAAAGAAAAAGAAGAAAAAAAAAGGAAGACAAAAGAGGGGTGAAGATGATGGGTTTATGTAGTTTGTGAGAAAGGACATTATGTGTGAATAATGCTGCTCTGTATGGATAATTTAAATCCACCCTAAAATTCACAATCAAATCTAAACTGTAAAAGATCGTAAACAAAATATGCAGCAAAAATATATGATTATTGATTAAAAAGCAAATTTAATTTTACCAAAGTGTAAAAAGATTTTATAATCATTTAATGATATACTTTAACATATCATTTAGTGAGTTAAAATTTCTATGAGATATTAATTTATTAAATTATGATATGACAGCTGATAGAAAGAATATGAATATCACAAGGAAAGGTAACATTTCTGATTGTTTGCTTGATAGAATACAGAGAAGGTTTTGGGTATTTATGATCTTAAGTTAACCATGGTCTTGGCATGGGCTCAATTTCCTTGTACAAAAGTCAAGAGAGAATGCTGATTATAAAATGATCGATAAGGCTTGGAAACATTAAAGTAAAAATAATCGTGCTGACACTTCTGTGGGACAAATTAAGAGTTTCAACAGGATAAAATTAATAAATTATATGATAAATACATCGTAAGAATAAATTATATGATAAATTTGCTAATTATATAATTAATTTCTGCCATGTTCTTGTGAGTTGTTTCTCGGTTTTGCAGAATTCATAGTCTACGCACGCTGTATATATAATATAACCACTTGTTTATAAAATAATACTATTCACAGTTGTATGTAATATAAAAAATGACAATTATATATAAGTTATTGAGACATGCATGTGTCTTAAAAAAAAAGGTTGAATAGCCATGGTTAATAACTTAAAACCGTGGCTAAATTAAATGAATTTTTTTCCTGGTTTCTTCCGGCTGATGATTTATGCAAGTTGTCTCGAGGTAAATCATGCTTTCCTTTTTTAAGGATTTGATAGTTCTAAAGCGAGGGACTTATTTAAAAGGGAAAAGTGAGAAATCTATACTGTTATGGTAAAATCAACAATTAAGATTATAATAATTAAATAAGTTTAAATATGTTGTTCTCAGCTTCTGAAAATATATTATTTTTTATTTTGATCCTTCTAATTTTTTTTTGTTAGTTTTGATCTATTTAAAATTTATTTTTTTAATTTTAATCTCTGTCGTTAATGAGATTTTGTTAATTGTTTACGTGAGAAACAGAAGTCTCACTTATTAATACCACGTGTCAAATGTTCCATTTGCTACCTAAGTACATAACATAATTTCATTAATGATAAACTAACGGTAATGACTAAAATAAAAAAAAAAAATTTTAGAGAAAATAAAAAAAAATGAACTAAAATAAAAAAAGTGTTATATTTTTAAAGATAAAAAACATATTTAAGTTTAATTAAATATATGCAAATACATAACAAATTATTAATTTGATAAAATCGTAATTATCAACGGTTGAGATTCCAATTCTTAATTTCTTCTTATGCATGTTTGTTGCATTAACTATAGTTTAAACCATCGTTCTGATATGAAACTAACTTTCTTATTAAAGAGTCTATATAGAAGTTTGTATCCAAAAAAAAAATGAATTATATACAAAAGTAGTTTGGTTGCGATTATAGTTATATCTTGGCAGAACCACTCACAAAGCTGGAATAGACAGGGTCTTTTGATGCGGTTTCGTAATTACATTACATTATTGAGAAAACATGATATATTACAAAAAACAAAACTGGAAATCTGACAAGGATACATTTAGTAAAGGATATTACATTGACATTAGAAATTGAAAATCATAACTCAAGTCACGTATACTACAATAACCTTTTGTTTGCAAGGGTCTTATATTAGTTACATTATTTTAATTTGTAATCATAATTTGGACCTCAAACAAGTATCACTTTGATTCATTATGGGCTTTGCTAAGAAGACGATATGTTGGCACAGCAAACAAGTGTTCGGCTCTTGGGGTTGTGAGGCCAAATTTCTCGCTCATGTCCAAGTCATCAGGAGCCATGCCACGTGGAAGCTCCCAACTAAAGCAATGCACTAACTGAGATACAACAAATTTAACTGTAGTAAGACCCAAGTGTATCCCAGGGCATCTCCTCCTACCAGAACCAAATGGTAACAGCTCAAAGCCACATCCTTGAATGTCTATATTGTTATTCATAAATCTCTCTGGGTAAAACACTTCAGCATTATCAGACCAAACCTTAGGATCTCGCCCTATTGCCCATATATTTACTAAGATTCGTGAATTTTTCTTTATGTAATAGCCATGAATCATAGTATCCTCTATTGACTCTCGGATAATTAATGATCCAGCAGGATATAATCTTAAGGTCTCCTTAATCACCATATCCAAGTAACTCAACTTTACCAAATCAGTTTCTTCCACCAATTTGTTCATTCCAACTACAGTACCTAGCTCATCTTGAAGGTTTTTCATCACCCTTGGATGCCTTAATAGCTCAGATAAAGCCCACTCAACAACAGTAGCAGAAGTTTCAAATGCTCCAGAAATCATATCTAAGACAACAGCCTTTATGTTAGTTCTATCAATGACATGGTTTTGTTCATCATATGGATCAATAGGTTGATGCATCAATGCGAGTAATATGTCTATGAAGTCCTTATGGCCGCCATTTTGTACATTGGAAACCTGTTCATGCTCCTTAATTATTTTCTCCAGCACTTGGTCAACTGCTTTACTAGTTTTCTTGAAGCCTCGTGTTAGTCCCTGATGATAAAATTTAAATAGCTTAATTATTTTGTATGATTGAAATGACATCAAAAAGTGCTACAAGAAAACAGGAGATGGTTTCCCTCAAGACGAGCAAAGTTAAGTGATTAGTCCTGTTTCTAACCCCTATCAAGAGTGTGATGAGAAAAAGGGAGGGTTACCTTAGGTATAACATAGAACCTCTGTAACTAATGCTGAACAATAAAACTAACATTAGATTGAACTTTATCATTTTGCCTGTCCAAAAGGTTCAAAAGTTGAAAGGCTTGTTTATATGAGCTTTTAAAATACATTTTTTTATGTGATTTTTTTAAATGATTTTTTTAAATGATTTTTTTAAAAATAAAAATTATTTTATCTTTAGAAGTAATATTAGAGAATTATTTTTTTAATGTTTGAACAATTTTTTTATGTTATAAAAAAATCAATTTTTAGAAGTATCAAAATTTATCTTAAAAAATATAATTTGTGCTTTTTCTGATACTTTTTTTTTAAAAAAAGTTTACCTAAATATGTTAAAAATAAGTAAAAATATTTATTTTTAAAAAAATATATACTCTTTTTATTTAAAAAGTACATCTAAACGATCTTTAAGATCTATTTATTTAAGTGACTGAAAGAGTTATTTTTCTTATAGAAAAGTGAAGGGAGTTAAAAGAAGTCGAGATAAAAATTATTTAGTCAACTTGATGAAAATCATTGAAATTTGTTAGATAAAATAAAAATGAGTTGTACATCATTATCCAAAACAAGTATATAATATCTTTTATTCGTTTTTTAAACTAAATGTAAGTCATGCTGAGGTTTGTCCCATGCTTTAATCTTAAAATGAGATAACCTTCCATCTCTTAAACTTTTTTATACAAATAAATAAATAAATCACCACTAACTAAATGTGGTCATAGATACGTGACAAACTTTGTCTTGTTTGTCAAAAACCACAAGCATATCTAAACAAATGACATGATATATATATATATATATATATATATATATATATATATATATATATATATATATATATATATATATTATATATATATAAAATCACTTTTTATATTATTCATCATATTATTAATTATATATATATTTTTTTATTTTTCATTTAATCACAATTATTAAAAATTAAAATAAAAAATAATATAAAAAAAAAGTGATGAATGATCATCATCTTCCCTAAACAAATTTGACTTCTTCTATGTCACTTTTATATTGCAGAATCGAAAGAAAAAACTGGAAGTTCACAAAATTGTACTCCTAATTTTGACTTCAAATCTGGACCCAATAAGAAGAAGCATTGTGGTTCAGTTCATACCTGAAGATCCAATGCCCCAAGCCAAGGCACATAATCTGCAATGTTGAACTGTCCACTCTGTCTCATCCCCTCTTGGATAAGCCCCTTCAAATCAAACCTGTCATCCTTGCTACACCCCAACACCATTTTATACACAATATCCTCTAAAACTCCCTGCACCACCTCACTGAGGTCCACAACCTTACCCACCATTGACGCTTTCTCAAGCAATTTCACTGCTAGTTCAAGCTCTCGCTTCCTCAAAGGTGCAAAGGACTCAACTTTCGATGCACTCAAAAGTTGCAAGGTGCACACTTTCCTCATGTTGCGCCAATAGGGACCATATTCAGAGAACACCATGCCCTTGGAACCGTAGGAGAAGTACTTGGAAGCTTGAAGTTTAGGTCGGCTAGCGAAAACGGTGTCGTGGGTCTTGAAGAATAGCTCAGCGGCTTCAGAGGAGGAGACCACAACGGTTGGAAGCTGTCCCAATCGTAGGGACATGATGGGGCCATATCTTTTGGACAAGTTTTGGAGGGTGCGGTGGGGAAGGTGACCCAGCATGTGGAGGTTGCCAAGAACTGGTAGAGCCGGTGGACCTGGTGGTGGTTGTTTCAGTTCATGTTGGCTTTGTTTTCGACGCAATAAGGTTGCGGAGAGGATGAATATGAACGCCAAAAGGATCCATGCTGCGATCTCTAACGTTGAAGAAAACATCTTTAAGGATATACTTCAGATTGAGTGAAAATGGGGTAGGCTCTAAGGTGATAATCTTAAGTCTTAACCATAGTATTCGACTTTTAATCTTGGTCAAAGATTTAAAATAAACCGAGTGGCACTACTTGATCGATAAGATATATGGACAATGATTCACTAAAAATATAAAATATATATTCTTTTGGACCAAGTTGATATATTTTTTAGTATGGAGATTAACACAAGTGCTTCTTCCTCAGAAGTTATCATGTGATTGTATCTTAATGGAGGAATACTAGTCACACGCATCACATCATAAATTTTTTGTTAGACATAATTTATTATAAATATTTAAATTATTAATTAACATGTGTAAGAGTGTATACATAACCCACATTAAGAATGCACTAATTTTTAAGAGATACTTTCATATATTTCACTTATTAAATAGAGTAACTAAAAAATGATGCGATAGATAGTATTTATCTAAAAAAAATTTGGCACACATTTATATATATATAACTTCATTTACATCTTTATAATTTTTACACGAGTAAAGATGTGACTCCTTGACATGTGTACCAATCATTACTCATTTGAATTTTGTTTTCGTTCACTACAAGAAATTTCAAATTTAAAGACGAAAAAATTTCGTCTCTAAAAATTTAGAGACGAAATCAGAGACAGAAATTCTTCCATCGATAAAAGTGGCGTCGCTGATAGTTTAGAGACGAAAAATTATTTCCGTCTCTAAATTAGAGACGATTTTTTTTATTTAAAAAATATTTCGTGTCTCTAAATTAGAGACGGATATTTATTTCCATCTCTAATTTAGTCTTTTCGTCTAATTTAGAGATTGAAATAAATTTTCGTCTCTAAATTAGAGAGAGATATTTATTTCCGTCTCTAATTTAGAGACAGAACAAAATTTCCGTCTCTAATTTAGAGACGGAACACAATTTTCGTCTCTAATTTAGACACGGAATGTTTCCATCTCTAAATAAAAAATCCGTCTCTAATTTCCAAAATTGGTATTAGAGACGGAAAACAGCCGTCTCTAATTCCGTCTCTAATTTCCAAATTCAACAAAAAAAAAAATAATCGTCCCTTTTAAAATATACTTGTAATTTTTGTAACTAACCTGATTGAACAATCACAATAAATCATTTTTAGCAGCAAAAATCACAATTCATATCATCACAAATTTTCATACCAAAATACAAAGTAATAATTATCATTACAAATATTTAAGTAACTACAAATATTTAAATTAACAATGAAAATATAAAAATAAACCTAATCACAAATTTAAGTCATCATAATTTGTATCATCGTCACCCTCATCATGGTCATCCTCTTCTCTAGGTGCAGGATGGGATGGCTCAGGCTGTGAAGTTGCAGGTGATGGCATTCTAAATTGAGTACCCACAAGAAGAGTCCTAAACCTCTCATCCCATTGATCCATTTTCTACCTCATCATGTTCTGTTCTTGTTCCATCTTCTTTTGTTCTTGTTCCATCTTCTGTCTCATCATGTCTTACTCAATATTTTTTTGATGGAGCTCATCAGTTAAAGCCTGAATTTTAGCCTGCATTGCAATAATCTCTGTTGGTGATACTCCATCAATGGAAGAGGTGGAGGGAGTGGAGGAAGATCCAACAACATTAGTTGCTTGTGAACCCAATCCGTAGATACGCCCTTTCTTGTTGGGACCTCCAACAACATCCAAGTAGATACTGTTAGCAGAATCTTGACTGTTGCTACCTTCACCATTCTGAGATTGCAACTCAGCCATCCGCCTTTCATACTCTTCCTAAAAAGTAGTTATAAGACACTTGTACTTGAAACTTGATGTAACTTAAATGCTAAGTTATGCTTATCGCAATCTTTGTTGCTTCCAAAGTGATATACTCTTCTGAATTATCCTTGGCTCGGTGCAGCTGCTTGTAGACCTCAAAAAAGCTTGGCTCCCTGGACATCTGATTTGCCTGAAAAGATAAAAGTATAAGTCATCCGCTTGTAAACTAATTCAATATAAATCATGGATTGTTAACTTAAAGAATTACAGTACATCAAAGAAATAAAGCAAGTGCTATGCATAAATCAGACATTTGAATCTATAAGTTTTAAGCACCAATTTACATTTATAATTAACAAAAAAAAATAAATAAAGCTAAAACTGAAAAAACGTTAAAAAAAAAACTGACCAATTATCATTGATAATAAATTAAGTTCATGCATCAATGCACTAATTTTGCGATAGTATAGATAAATCAACATGTTTAATGATCATAGTCGATCAAATGAGGTAAAATTTATTATTTTCTTATAAGAACCAAAAGTTGATCCAGAAGATATGAAGCAGCTAATTGACAATAACAATAGTAAAAACTCATAAAAACAAGCTAAAACAGACTTACTAAGCAATAAGCAAAGCAATATATATCATGTAAATATGGTTAACCATATTAACAACTTGCCTCAGCCTCAGCAAGCGTAAAGTCATAAATTTAAAATTCGCTACATATATTGTTAAATTTAAATACCCAACACAAATCCACTACAAGCAAGACCAGCCATGCACAATCCAGAATTTAAGACTTATACTGCAAGTCTGCAACTTAACTAGTTTATTGATACATGCACTGAAGAGACAACTTTGTCTTTAAATGATAAATTGAATTGTAAACCTCTTGTGTCAAAAGATATTTCTGGTGCTTTAAGTGAGTTGACAGAGTCAGATCATGGGGATATTGAAGTCCAATCACCCAGGGATAACACGAGAGGTAACTGTTAACATGACTGTGTAAATCCGATTGATTTTATATTGCTATGGCAACCAACTCAACATAAGAGAATCGGGTAATTTACAGAGGCAACAAGTGGCCAAAAAACAATGGAAATAATACCATGACTTAACTATCGCATAACAAGATACAAAATACACGATTAAAAACATTATTCACAATGAAAAGATAATTGTACATCAATAACAGCTAGAACTCACAGATCAAAAATTGTCAATACCAATATCTCTCATATACCATAATTATTTAAGACAGATCATAAGCAAGATTGAAAAGAGGCTTAAAGCATATTTAAGATCTATTCCATATTTCAAATTCAAAATCCAACAGATTATGAGCATTTTCACATGATTCTTTCTCTTGGTTTTGCTGCTATTATTCATAAACATGAAACAAGATTCCACCAAAAAATAGTTCAGGCATTTTGTTAACCAGCCAATATACAATCAAGACAAACAAGGTGGACTACATATGTCAATGAGGCCAAGCTTAGAAACTAAACATTGAAATAGTCCTGGAGCCAGTCGTTTAGTTAGAATGTCTGCTACTTGTGCTTTAGATGAAACAAGCAGCAAATGGACAACACTAGCATAATCTTTTTCTCTAATAGTATAACAATTCATTTCTCTGTGTTTTGTTAGTAGATAGATAAAGATTAGTACAAATAGTAGCAATAAAAACCAGTTCAACTTTTCCCCAGCACAAGCTAAATTACAGCAATAAAAATAATAAATAAAGTCTTCTGAATATTATCTAAGAACCAGTGCAAGAATTTAAACCACTTTTCTCATCGTTGCATCAAACACTAAGATAAACTATGTTCAGTCTCTATCCCTACATGACTGCAAGAATTAAAAAATGCAAACAAATCTGTTACTAAAGAGGATATTTAATTCAGCTCTAAATCAAGACCATATTTAAGCCAAAAACACATTAAATTTTACTTAAAAGAACAACAATGAATACCAATGAACACCTAAACATTAACCAGCCACCTTATACTCAGATCAAGTGTGTCCTTGGGCAACAAACTATAAAAACTCACAGCAAGAAACAACAAATTAATCATTTGTATAAGCATGTTATACATATAGTAGATAAGACAACAAAAACATTTCCCCCTTTTCCCATCTCAATCATCCAATGCAAATTGAACTCCCCACTAGAAGCATAATTAAAACAAACTCAACAACATCTATGGTCTCATCTTCCCCCTCCTTTTAGGTTGCTCAAGCTCAACAACATCTACACTTTCACTCAAAATTTCATCACTCATTTTGGCACTAGCCCTACTGCCTTTTTTTTTTTAGGACTTCTTTTTACCTGAAAATGCAACTAGAGAAGCATCCTCCTCATACTTTTTTATTTCCCCTTCTTCTTCTCATAAAAACTCATAAGGACACTTATTGTTTAAGTAAGAACTAGGCAATGTATTTATTAAAAAAACTTAATGTGCTACTACAAAAGACTAAAACAAAGCGCTGGCCCTACTCAAAATATGTTGATGTAGTACAGTATATGGATCTAACATCACTCACCATCCTCCTACAGTGCTCTGTTGCAGATATGGATCCTCCGCTATGCACATTGAGACCTTCTTTCGATTGTCTATTTTAACTGTTTCTCATAGACATTGCTTGCCAAGCTGGATCACTCCATTTAGCCCATAACCGCTCCCTAGCATTTGGATGAATCCATTCACCCTTATTCTTTCTATCACGTACCTTGAATAGATTATTTGCTAGTGCACCAGATCCCTTAGTTTCAAATATCCTTCTGATCATATCATTGTCTTCAGGTAACCACTTGTATTTTGCTTACATTGATGATAGTATTAATTAATAAAATACAATATGCTTAATTTAATAACAGATTAATAACAAGACTTAAAAGGATATTACCCCAAAATCTTTAAACCACAACTCACGCACAGTGTCTGTCACTTCGTCCAACTTATCCAAGGCTCTTCATATTTCGTTTTGAAGATGGAAATTATATCACGAGTCGTTCCAACGTCGAGGTAAAACCTGTAAGTCAAAATATGTATATATATATATATAACTATTCTTTTTGAATTAATGTTCACAATTATAATAACTTACTCTTGTTTGTTGGCTGACTTGATCCAAATTCGTCCATCTACATCCTTTCTCCCCCACCTGATGTTTTGTGGAATAGACGATTCAGCCACAGTGTGTGGAGGTGCAGATGAACTCGCTGAAGGGTCACCAACTAGATGTAAATTTGCAACTGAGGAGGGTGAAGGCCCAGTCTGGAAATGGGGAGATGGGGTATGTGAAGATGGAATATGTGCAAGCCCGATCTGGGATTGGGGAGATGGGATAGATGTAGGTCCAATCTGGGAATGAGGAGATGGGGCATGTGAAGATGAAATAGGTGCAAGCTGATAACTCTTAGAAATAAGAGTTATTACCATTCTTTTTGCTTAATCATTGTTCTTGTTTTGATCAATTTTTGGAGAAGAATTTCAAGTTTTGTTTGATTTAGTAAATATCATTGTTAATCTGAGTAATTGTGAAATGCTATAAATTCGATCTGTTATTCTTTGAAGGTTTGATTTATTTCTCGAAAGCGTGTTATAAAGGGGTAATTCTTTGAAGGTGTTGCTCGGGATGCTTTGAATGTCACAGACTTTGGGGGAGCGAGTCACTATAAGATAAAATCATTTCCAAATTTCGGCCTCTTGCCCACTGAAGACAAAACACCATTGTCTTTACTTAAAAGGAAGAAAGAGAATACAATGCAAGCCTGTGTGTACTTGGAAATTGGGCCAAGGAATATTTTAGTATTTGAATTTGTAAAAGCCCAAAAAGTGAGGCATAGAGAGAGTAACCCTATTTTGGGAGCTAGTACAAATAGTGAGTGTGACCTTGCCTTTAGGGAGAGAGCTTTTTGGTACTTGTCAGAGAATTGTCGACTCCTGGTTTTGTCTGTAATTCCGCTTTTTACGCATTATGTCTTATTTTTCCATTTTCTTTGATTACTTTGTTTCCAAGCTCATTATGAGCTAAATTTTCTTAGTTAGGATTTTATGAATTTGTAATTGTATCTTGAAGGGTAATCTAATGTTATGGATGTTATTCATTTTCTTCTTTTCTCGCTTAAATGTTTAATTTCGGTTTAGCTTGATCAACTAATCAAATATCAACTAATTTCGTTTAGAAAACCAAGTTAGTGGATTTGATTAGAAGATAAAGATAGAACAGTTAATTGAAAAATTAATTGTGTTGAATGAGCTAGGAATAGCCTTCAAGTCTTTAAGTAGCTGAACGTGCTTCTCTGATAACTGAGGGAAATTAATTGAACTTAGGAATAAGAAGCTTTTAATGAACTCGCTTTTAATGCCGAAAGTAAATTTCATTTCCTGACTAAATGTAGCATCCTGAAGCATACGTTACCCTGAAGTAAAGAATTACAAAGGATTAAAATCCTAACATGCTCCCATTTCTCGATTTAAACACTTCATTTATTACTTTCATTAATTTCTTGCATTTATTATTTTCTGCTTTGACATCTTATTTCTCCATTTACTTTACATGTTTAAAAATTTCTCTTTAATTTCTTGCATTTAAATAGAAGAAGTTAACTCTAGAATTGGTATTTAATACAATTTAAATCCTCGTGGGAACGATCTTGACTTACACTTTATTACTTGTTGACTGTGTACACTTGCACATCTTAAAAATATAATCGACAAGTTTTTGGCGCCGTTGCCGGGGATTGACAATGGTGTTGAATATTTAAATTCTTTTGTTAACTTAATTTATTTTGTTACTTCTAAAAGTTTGGTGTCTTGTGTTCAAGAACAGTCGTATTGCAATCAGATGCTGCAGTAGGGTGAACCCGAGTTTCAAATTGACTTGGAGATAGAGAAAACAGCTAAGAGGATAAGGAAGAGAACCAAAGAACAACGTGCTCAAATCCAACATTCTGAGTTAGGCCTCATGGCTGATCTTTTCTTAAATGATGAGGAGCAACCCAGTATGATCGACAGAGCAAATGACAGAGAAAGGTCTATCAGGGATTATGCAGTCTTTGATCCCCAAATGATGAATACTGGGATAGTTAGGCCAGAAATAACCACCCAGCAGTTTGAATTCAAGCCTATGATGTTTCAAATGCTTCAAACGGTTGGGCAATTCAGTGGTGCTCCTACTGAAGATCCTCACTTGCATTTAAGGCAATTTCTTGAAGTGGCTAGCAATTTCAAAATCCCTGGAGTAAGTGATGATGCATTCAAATTGAGACTCTTTCCTTATTCATTGAGAGACAGAGCAAAGACTTGGTTGAACTCTTTGGAACCCAATTCAATTACTTCTTGGAATGAACTCGGCTGAAAGGTTCCTGACAAAATATTTTCCTCCTACTAAAAATGCCGAATGAGGAATGATATTACTTCCTTCAGGAATGAGGATGAATCACCGTATGAAGCTTGGGAGAGGTTTAAAGATCTCATAAGAAGGTGCCCTCATCATGGCATTCCCGTGTGCATTCAAATGGAAACATTTTACAATGGATTATTACCACCTTCAAGGTTAATGTTGGATGCCTCTTCGGAGGAGCTCTTTTGAATAAGTCTTATAATGAAGCTTATGAGTTAATTGAGGCATAGTTGTCAATAGTTATCGGTGGCCAACCAACAGAGCAAATTCTTCTAAAGGTGGGGCCGATGTTTATGAAGTAAAGGAGATGACTTGCTATGTCTACGCTCGCCTTGTCGCCATTACCAACATGTTTGAAAAACTTAATCTGCGGCTAACACTAGTAAGGAACTCGTCATGGTTGAACCTACTATGGCTCCAAAGAATTTAGTAGCTTGTGTTTTCTCGTGGAGGAAGGCATCTGTTTGAAGAATGCCCCGACAATCCAAAGTCGATGAATTATGTGGGAAATAGAGGGAATAATTCTTTTTCCAATACTTATAATCTGGTGGAAGCAACATCCTAATTTCGCCCTACATTAATCACTCCAACACTCTGAATCCTCCTTCCGGTTATGCATCTCCACATTACCAACAACAACAATGTAATATTCAAATAGCAAGAGAACCATGCTCCCGCAAAGGAGCCATCATTGGAAGCTATCTTTGAAAGCTTTCATGGCTGAAACTAAAGCTCAAATCCAGAATCAAGGAGTCATGTGTAAGGAACTTGGAGAACCAAGTAGGTCACACGCATTAGCTAGCAGACCTGTTGGTACTTTGCCTGCTTCATAGAGTCTCCATCATCTTCAGATGATAAAGGGAAGGAACACGTTAAAGCTGTCACCCTGAGGAGTGGTAAAGTGCTACAGGATGCTACAAAGATCTAACCAAAGCAGAGAACAAAGGTAATCGAACCAAAACATGAATCAGCCCACGGCACCGAAGATACAGAGCAAGTCATCCCTAAGTGGATCGAACCCAAGATTGTTCCAGAGAGACCACCTCCTCCATTTCCACAGAGGTTGAAGAAGGCACTCAAGAGAGCAATTTAATAAGTTTCTCGGATATTCTCAAGCAACTCGCATATTAATATACCTTTAGTTGAAGCTCTACAACATGATGCCCAACTACACCAAATTTATGAAGGATGTTCTTACTAAAAGGAAGAGATTAGGAGAATTCAAACAAAGGGCAATGACAAAGGAGAGCGACCAACCTGTTACGTAACAAGGTTCCTCGTAAAATGAAGGACCCGTGCGCTTTACTATCCCTTGTTCTATAGGAAATACTTATTGTGGAAAAGCCTTATGTGACCTTGGAGCAAGTATAAATCTGATGCCTATGTCCATTTTCAAGCAACCGAACATTGGTGAAGCCGTGCCCACCGCCGTGACTTTGCAACTTGGCGATAGATCTATTGCTTATCCGTAGGAAAGATCGAGGATGTCCTAATCAAAGTGGACAGTGTTTGTATTTCCAATGGATTTCATTATTCTAGATTTTGAGGCTGACAAGGAAATTCCAATTATCCTCGGAAGACCCTTCTTGGCAACTGGAAGAACATTGATAGATGTGCAGAAAGGAGAGCTTACTATGAGGGTGAATGATCAGCAAGTAACTTTCAATGTCTTTAATGCATTACAATATCCTGATGAAGATATGGAAAGTTGTTCTCATTACTGATATTAATGCTCGGTGCAAGAGCAATTGATAGCATCAAAGCCGAGACTTGGAGCATGAGGTCGAATTGAACAAAGAACCCGATTTTGCGGATGAACAGCTAAAGCAAATTGAAAGGAACTTGGCATACGATCTTGGATTAGAAAATATGAATCCTTAGACATATCTGCAGACACTTTCACGAGAGAATGTTCCCTCCGTTGAAAGACCTCCCATCCTTGAATTGAAGCAATTACCTTCTCATCTGAAGTATGTTTATCTTGGAGAAAAGGAAACTCTTCCTATCATCATTTCTTCCTTCTTAACTTCTGAGCAAGAAAGTAGTCTTATTTCACTTTTGAGGAAGCACAAAAAGGCTATTGGATGGCAAATGGCAGACATTAAAGGAATCAGTCCTAGTCTTTGTATGCACAGAATTCTGTTAGAGGAAGATACTAAGAACAATATTGAAGGCCGAGAGAAGATTGAACCCAATTATGAAAGAGCAAAAAGGAGATCATTAAATGGCTTGATGCAGGAATCATCTACCCCATTTCGAGATAGTGTGTGGTAAGTCCAAAGTGCGGTGCTTCCAAAGAAAGGAGGAGTTACCGTAGTGAAAAATGAGAAGAATGAGCCGATTCCCACAAGAACAAGCATACGTTGGAGGATATGCATGGATTATAGAAAGTTGAACAAGGCCACAAGGAAGGACCATTTTCCACTACCTTTCCTTGATCAAATGCTTGATAGGTTATCCGGAAGAGAGTTTTATTGTTTTCTAGATGGCTATTCTCGTTATAATCGGATAGCGTAGCACCGAAGATCGCCAGAAGACTACGTTCAATTGTCCTTATGGTACATTTGCTTTCGAAGAATGCCTTTTGGGCTCAATGCTCCGAAGAACCTTCCGTAGGTGCATGATGGCCATCTTCTCGATTTTATTGAGAAAACTATGGAAATCTTCATGGATGATTTCTCAGCTTTTGGAGATTCATTCATGGGATGCTTGGACAACTTAGAAAAGGTGTTGGATAGATGTGAAGAAACCAACTTAGTGCTAAATTGGGAGAAGTGCCATTTCATGGTTAAGGAAGGTATTGTGCTAGGCCATAAGGTGTCAAGGAAGGGCTTAGAGGTGGACAAAGCTAAGGTTGAAGTGATTGAAAAACTCCCTCCACCCAATTCTGTCAAAGGCATCAGAAGTTTTCTAGGACACGCAGGGTTTTATAGAAGGTTCATCAAGGACTTTTCTAAAATATCCAAGCCACTTTGCAAGTTGTTAGAGCATGATAGTACATTTCATTTTACGATGAATGTTTATCACCTTTAGAAACTCGAAGAAAGCCCCGATCACCGCCCCGTGATAGTAGCTCCATTGGGAGAAGCCATTTGAACTAATGTGTGACGCAAGTGAATTTGCAACGGAGCTGTGCTAGGTCGAGGCATAATAAGATATTCCATACCATCTATTATGCTAGCAAGACTCTCGTTGATGCTCGGATTAACTACACCACTACGTAAAAGAATTGTTAGCGTTGTATTTGCATTTGACAAGTTCCGAGCATATCTCGGTGGGAGCTAAAGTAGTGGTGTACACCGATCATGCACCATCAAGTATCTCATTGACAAGAAGGATGCAAAGCCAAGGCTTATCAGATGGGTGCTTTTGCTTCAAGAATTTGATTTGGAGATCGAGATAAGAAGGGAATTGAAAATCAGGTAGCTGATCATCTGTCAAGAATTGTTGAGAAGGGAGAATCCAAGCTTCAAGAAGAAATCAAAGAGAATTTTCCTGATGAACATCTTTTACTGATTGAAAATGCTGCAGCACCTTGGTACGCAGACATAGTGAATTTCCTGGTCAGTGGGATAATTCCAATGGATATGAACTCTCAACAGAAAAAGGAGGTTCATGCATCAAGTTAAACACTTCTACTGGGATGAACCTTTTCTCGTATAAAAGATGTCAAGACCAGATCATGAGAAGATGTGTTGTCTTTGAGGAAGAAGTGCAAGCTATCCTTAATGATTGCCATGTCTGCTCCTTATGGTGGTCACTTTGGAGGAAGAAGGACACACGCAAAGGTCTTACAATCGGGATACTTTTGGCCCACTTTGTTCGTAGATGCTCATGAGTTTGCCAAGTTTTGTGATAGATGCCGAGGGTAGGGAACATTTCCAACGACAAGAACCGCCACTCAACACCATTTTGGAGATTGAGTTGTTTGATGTATGGGAATAGATTTTATGGGACCATTCCCTATATCTTATGGAAATGCCTACATCTTAGTTGCAGTGGACTATGCTTCTAAATGGGTAGAAGCAATAGCATTGCCTTCCAATGATGCCGAGGGTAGTTACCAAATTTTTGCACAAGAACATATTCACCAGTTTCGCACTCCTGGGCATAATCGGTGATGAAGGGACACATTTCTGTAACAAGTCTGTTTGTTAACTTGCTTACAAAATATGGAGTGAAACATAAAGTGGCTACCGCTTACCATCCTCAAACCAAGGACAAGTCAAGTGTCCAACAGAGAGATCAAAAGAATCCTTGAAAAATGGTGAATCCTTCTAAGAAGGATTGGTCTGTGCACTTAGATGATGCTCTCTGGGCCTACGAACGATTCAAGACTCTCATTGGCATGTCTCCTTACAGATTGGTTTATGGCAAGGCTTGTCATTTACCAATAGAGCTGAAACGCAAGGCATTCCGGCTATTAAGAAGTTGAATTTTGATGCACAAGCACCGGGTGAAGCACTACTTACTACAAATTGAATGAGCTTGAAGAGTTCGAGCTCGTTGCCTATGAAAATGCTGAAATCTATAAGAGCAAGATAAAGGCATGGCATGATCAGAAAATCCAACCCAGGGAGTTAGTTGAAGGAATGCACGTGCTCTTGTTTAATTCCAGATTAAAATTGTTCCCGGGAAATTGAAATCAAGGTGGTCCGGACCATTTAAATTGGTCAAAATACACCCTCATGGAGTCATGGAATTCTTGGAGGAAAGTTCGGAAGAGAGTTCAAGGTGAATGGACAAAGAGTGAAGCCATATTGGGGTGAGCAAAGGGCAAGAATGAGAGGTCACCACTCATCTTTCAGATCCTTAATCAATAGTGTGAAGTCGTCAAGACATAAAACCAAGTGCTTCTTGGGAGGCATTTCACTTTATATCCTTTACTTTATCTTTTAAATTTCAGTTTAAATAATAGTTATTAAAAAAAATGTTAATGAAAGAATAGTGTTTGCTGTCCATGTGATTCTGATGAAGACAAGTTTTACCTTCTCGCATGTAAAATACATTAATACCTTGATTTAATCCTTTCTCACCACAATCCCTAGCTCAAAATGGACTTAGAAGAAGGACTTCTTTCAAAAGTCACCAATCAATTGGAGGAATTGGGTTACAAAGACCCTTGTCCAAGGAAGAGAGGGTGAGGTCTGACTTAGATTTCAACCTAAGTTTGGGGTGAGTGAGAATGAAGGTAGTCTTTGTAGCACTCTACAAAGATCAATCCTGTGAGTTTTTGAGCTTCAAAGAGATTTTGTTCATCATGCATTCCATTCATGTGTTTTCTCTGCAGAACTTGACTTATTTCTGTGATTGATTGCATATTTCACTGTTGCACACAAATTGACTTGAGGCACTATTCTTATTTTAAATACTGAGACTTAAATGGCCAACCCTCAAGTATTACCCTTTGTGAACCCCTTTGAGCCCAAGACTTTCTTGTCGGTGATAAGCCACATTACAAGCTCAAACTCCCTGAAAAACAATGCACTACCCTGTTTAGGTGGAGTTTAGGACTGTGTCAAAGAGTTACCTAATTATAAGTCCTGAGTCCTGACCACAATGGTTGAGGACAACCAGCAGTATAAGTGTGGGGGTGGGGTACCTACGCAATAAAAAGGGAGGAATGAGCAAATTATCAAAGGATTTTCTATTTCTTCACATTCAAAAAAAAAAAAAAAAAAAAAGGAATTTCTCCCTTGTTACCATAAGTATGGATTAAAAAATAAAAAAAATAAAAAAAAAAAAAAAATAAATAAATAAATAAATAAAAATAATAATAATATAATTTGTCTAAGTTTAGGGGTGGGTAATTTTGACAAAAATCTTGAACTCCACCTAAGTTAGCTACTTCCCAAAAATTTCACACCCGAACCTTAGCCTCATTACAACCCATTAAGGTCCTCTTCTTTGTGTGAAAATTGTGTATGTGCTTTTGATTGATAGAAATTTGTCAAGCATATGATAGAGTTGCATGTGAATGATGATTGAGTGAAACATCAACACGTAACATAAAGTTGAGTGAATTGAGCGATGTGACAAATCCAATAGTGTGTTAAGCCCTGTTCTTAGGAAGATAATCTAGTAAGTCTTCACCCTAACATCCAAAGGATATTTGGAAAATGCACCTAAGACTCGTTGAGAGGTGGTTTGGTTGGAGTCCCTTGCTAAAACTGAGCTGAGAGCTTAGGGAAATCACACACACACTATGGAAAGTGATTTAGACAATGGTAATTTGTGTTGAGCATAATTCTGAAAAATGCATCTGAGGATTGTCATGGATCTGGCTTATACTATTCTGGTTTTGTTTTGTTAATGCTTGTTGAATGTCATTACTTGAGGGCAAGCAATGGTTCAAGTTTGGGGGTGTGATAACTCTTAGAAATAAGAGTTATTACCATTCTTTTTGCTTAATCATTGTTCTTATTTTGATCAATTTTTGGAGAAGAATTTCAAGTTTTGTTTGATTTAGTAAATATCATTGTTAATCTGAGTAATTGTGAAATGCTATAAATTCGATCCGTTATTCTTTGAAGGTTTGATTTATTTCGAAAGCGTGTTATAAAGGGGTAATTGTTTGAAGGTGTTGCTCAGGATGCTTTGGAATCTCATGTCACAATGGGGAGCGAGTCACTATAAGATAAAATCATTTCCACTTTCGCTCTTTGCCCACTAGAAGACAAAACACCATCACGCTTAAAAGGAAGAAAGAGAATACAATGCAAAGAATTGTGTGTACTTGGAAATTGGGCCAAGGAATATTTTAGTATTTGAATTTGTAAAAGCCCAAAAAGTGAGGCATGAGAGAGTGTAACCCTATTTTGGGAGCTAGTACAAATAGTGAGTGTGACCTTGCCTTTAGGGAGAGAGCTTTTTGGTCTTGTGCAGAGTCACTCCTGGTTTTGTCTGTAATTCCGCTTTTTACGCATTATGTCTTATTTTTCCATTTTCTTTGATTACTTTGTTTCCAAGCTCATTATGAGCTAAATTTTCTTAGTTAGGATTTTATGAATTTGTAATTGTACTGAAGGGTAATCTAATGTTATGGATGTTATTCATTTTCTTCTTTTCTGCTTAAATGTTTAATTTCGGTTTAGCTTGATCAACTAATCTGAAATATCAACTAATTTCGTTTAGAAAAACCAAGTTAGTGGATTTGATTAGAAGATAAAGATAGAACAGTTAATTGGAAAATTAATTGTGTTGAATGAGCTAGAATAGCCTTCAAGTCTTTAAGTAGGCTGGACGTGCTTCTCGATAACCGAGGGAAATTAATTGAACTTAGGAATAAGAAGCTTTTAATGAACTCGCTTTTTAATGCCGGAAAGTAAATTTCATTTCTGGACTAAATCAGTAGCATCCTGAAGCATACGTTACCCTCAAGTAAAGAATTACAAAGGATTAAAATCCTAACTGTTCCCATTTCTGATTTAAACACTTCATTTATTACTTTCATTAATTTCTTGCATTTATTATTTTCTGCTTTGACATCTTATTTCTCCATTTACTTTACATGTTTAAAAATTTCTCTTTAATTTCTTGCATTTAAATAGAAGAAGTTAACTCTAGAATTGGTATTTAATACAATTTAAATCCTCGTGGGAACGATCTTGACTTACACTTTATTACTTGTTGACTGTGTACACTTGCACATCTTAAAAATATAATCGACACAAGCCCAATCTGGGAATAAGTAGATGGGATAAATGTAGGTTCAGTGTGAGAATGGACAGATGAGGTAGATTCAGGCCCGGTGTAAGATTGTGGAGATGGGGTATGTGTAGGCCCAGTGTGAGACTGTGGAGATGGGGTATGTGTAGGCATAGTCTGAGAGGCATCCCTCCCTCTCCCTCTCCCTCTCCTTCTCCCTCTAACTACCATCTATATGCAAAGGGTAATGATAAAATTCAATTAGGTACAATTAAATTAACATAGAAAATTAGTACAAAACTATTAAAAGTCATGAATACATAACACATGATTACATGAATACAGGACATGGATACATAACACATGATTCCATTAATAAATTAGTACACATTATTAATAGGTCATGAATAGATAACACTAGATTTCCTTAATAATTTCATTAAAAGTTACACTTGCATCTAAGCGGAATATAAATCATGCATTAAAAACAACTGAACTATTTCACATACTTCCAGATCACATAAAGTTTCACTCATAAGGGGCAAATAGCAACCTTTCATGTCATGAACAACCAAAACACACCAGCAGCCTTTTAAAAATTGAAACTGCTTTACAAACCCATTAGTAATAACCAAATCAAATAAGAACACATTGAAACATGATGGCTATCACAACTGCATCTTTAAAAGTATCATCACATGCATACATAATACATCATATTGATCAAAGCATGTACAGACACTTCCCCAAACTTAAGTGAGACAAAGTCCTCACTTTCCATGGTATCCAGGGTACTTGAGCCTATAAATATCTGAATTTAGAGAGCTGAGTGTACTAACAATATTTAAAAACAATAATATGAACTAAAGAATAAAATATGAATAAAAAAAATAATATGAATAAAAAAATAAATTATGAATATAAGAATGACATATGAATAAAAGAATGAAATATGAATATAAGAATGACATATAAACAAGAAAAACTGAATATAAACAAAGTGTGAATAGAATATGTACAAAACACAACATACCGCAGCACACAGCATCCATGCCACGGTACTTGGTCAAAATGGATGCCTTCAGTAGCACCCAAAACAAACATCTTTTTTTTTTTAACAAGTTCAGCAGGGGCGCCGCGGCGTTCACTTTCAACGCCGCGGCGCTGAGGCCTCTGGAAAATGGCCTGAATGCGCATAAAAAGCAATCACGCCGCGGCGTGCA
Organism: Ormosia emarginata; assembly: GCA_029884605.1. NCBI lineage: Eukaryota > Viridiplantae > Streptophyta > Magnoliopsida > Fabales > Fabaceae > Ormosia > Ormosia emarginata. The sequence goes on along the minus strand of JAQQTP010000072.1, from coordinate 11,274,115 downwards.
ACAACCTCACGCCGCGACGTGAGAAGCACTGCACAGATTCAAAAAAAATTCAGCTTTGCTGCACAATTTGCTCCAAAGAGATCCTCAACACCTCTAAAACTTGTCCAAAAGGCTAAAACCTAATATGTACAACTAAAATATATAAAAACTACAAAATCCAACTTACTAACCTATACATTACTAATAACTAAACAAAAGCATATAAACTAACTAAAATCAAAACAATCAAACATACTAATATATACTATAATTGAATTAACTAAACTACAAAATCAAATATACTAAACTAATAAAAACATAAAATCAAACATACTAACCTATTTATAAACTAAAAACCTAACTAATGCATAAAAACTAATTTACTTACTAAACTCTAACATACTAACATATTTAAGACTCTAAACTACTAACTAACATACTAAATCATAAATACTAATTATAAGCATACAAAAATTAAACTTACTACGTACTTATAAGACTTTAAACTAAAGAAAAACATGAAAACTAACTAAAATTGCAAAAACTAACATACTAACATATTTATGAATTAAAACTTACTAATTACATACTATTTAACAAAAACAATAAAACCTGGGTTCCCTCCCAAGCAGGGCCTGAGTTATATTCCTACAGACTTTTGCAAGGCAAACCCACCAACTCTTTCGATCATGGCCGGTTTGTTCACAAAAGTGATGGTTTGGATGGTAGGCCTTCCTCCGCCTAAATAGAGGTTCTCCATTGGGGGTTCTCGAGCTCCCACAAAGGCCTCAAATGATAAAGCTCATCCTCCATTTATTGTTCTTATAATTACAAAGAATGAAGACTGAAATTAACATAGATTATTTACAACTTGAATTAGAACTAACTAAACTCATTATTGATATTAGTAATATGGAATTCAACTGTCATCCCCCAGCAATTGCTAAGGAATAAGGCTAAAGACTTTGGAAATACACCATTATCCCTGGCAACGGCGCCAAAAACTTGTTAGACCATTTGTGTACCGCAAGTGCACGGGTCGTTCAAGTAATACAGATACGAAGTAAAAGTTCGTTCCCACGAGGACAAGGTTTCCATTACTAAGTAACAACCAATAGCTTAGCTAAATTCTATCCAAGGACATATAAAATAAAGAAAAGTAACTAATCTAAATCTAAACTACAAAAGCAATAAAGATAGTGGTTTAGAGATCTAGGGAATCCTTCTTCACCTTCTACTTCATACTAATGATATGCAATCCTTATAAGTAACATCAATGATTAGTTAGTTTAGCTTAAGAATTTGATTTAGTCAAAAGCCTATGTCTAGGTCGATCAACCCTGGTGTCATTTACCTAATCCACTATGATTTTTATGGTTGCATGAGGACTAGTGTAAACTCCACTAATGAACGATCTATTCTCAAACACACGCTAATACATGACTAAAAGGTATATTTCTATCCAGTTAGCGAATCAACTCATCCAAGCCAATTGAACTCGTCGAACATGCATCAACCATACCATGTCCATCTCCACAAATCCCTATGTCTAGTTCATTTGCATCAATTAAGATCATGCAATTATTGATCAAACAGAAGCAAGCATTAAGCATAGGCATGGAAGAACAAAGCTAAACATCAATAGAAACTCAAATTCATTCATAATCATCAATAATCATATAAAGATCCAAAGTATATCCTAAATACAGCTTTGGCTAAACATTGAATACGAAATTACAACCAAAAACAGTATTCAAAAGATAAAGGAGAAGAAGAAACGCAGGGAGAAGAGGAAGGATGCCATTGATGAGATCCTTGAAGCTTGAATCCTCTTCCTTAAGGAAGAGGACCTCCAACCTAACCTCCTTAGGCTTCCTATCTGCCCAAAAATGAAGTCCTGGCCTCAACCTCTCTAAAACCTGCAAAGCTCCCCCGGAGCTCTCTTCAAAATTCTATTAAAAATCTATTTATAGACTCAGAAAAATCAGGGCCACGCCGCGGCGCTCACAATCCACGCCGTGGCGCGTATCAAATAAGGTCACTCACGCCTCGGCATTGTTTTCTCACGCCGCGGCGTTCAATTTTTCGTAGCCCCTGACTTTGGATGCAGGGGATCTTAACGCCGCGCCGTACGCTTCCCCAGCACCACAGCGTTACAAGTCTGGCTGTAGAATTCTGCAGCAAACACTGTTTTTTGTTGAATTTACTCCTTTGGGTTCCTCTTGGGCTTTCTAATCTACTTTGCAACTCTTCCTGCATTAGAGAAATTACCAAAGTATTAATAAATGCAAAGTCTACTTAATCATATACACAATAAGCACAATTTGCTCCATAACATACTGGAAATGTATTAGAATTGGATATAATAAATAGAAGTATAAAACCTTCTAAATATGCATGAATACAAGGACTTTAGCACTCTTAGAAATACAGATATGGGGCACAAATAACTACACTTTGTGAAGCTGTGCAGCTGACAACATTTCAAAAAATCTTTTTGCTTTTGGGTTAGGATCTTCCCTTATTTGTATAGCATAACCAAACCCTTGTTGTTCAATGTAATTGCCAATAGAAGGTCCAGCAGCATCCATTACCATCTGCTTATACCTATTGAAGTCTTCCCTTACCCCACTACTTCCATAATATGAGTTGTCTGCAACCACTGAGGGAATGGGAGGCCTTGGTTCATCATGGTTAGTCCAGCAGTAGTAATCACTCATAAACCCCTTCATACACAAGTGTGCCTTGACTTCGTCAACAACGTGATACACCATACATTTACATTTTTTACATGGACACCTCAACTTTTCTATTGTTTTAAACTGATCTTGTGCACAAACAAACTCAATAAACTCATTAACCCCCACCATTGTCATCAAAATATAGGAGAAGTGTATCCTAACATAATGCTCAGCAATATAGCCATTACGGGCTTCTCCTTGTTTTTTCAGAACATAGGCTAACCGGTTAGCCATGTATCCTAACCGGTTAGGGGCTCATTTAGACGTAAGGAGAAGTGTTCTGGTTTAATAACTAACCGGTTAGGAATGTGTCCTAATCGGTTAGGACACCACGAAAATGAGTTCTGGGAAGGATGCTAACCAGTTAGTCCTCCAAGCTAATCGGTTAGTACATTACCAACGTGGGTTCTGAGTTGATGAATAACCGGTTAGGTCTTCTACCTAATCGATTAGAACAACACGTTTTTGACTTCTGAGTTATAGAATAACCGGTTAGGCCATCTGCCTAATCGGTTAGGACAGGATTAGAAAGACTTCTGAGTTTATGAATAACCGGTTAGGCCATCTGCCTAATAGGTTAGGACAAAACATTTTTGGCTTCTGGAAGTGATACTAACCGGTTAGGTATTCTACCTAATCGGTTAGGACAAATATATTTTGGCCTCTGAGTTATAAAATAACCGATTAGCTACTTTGTCTAATCGGTTAGGCACGTTATAAAAAACGAGGCAAAGCTTTTGTTTGAACTAACTAACCGGTTAGGAGCTGGTCCTAATCGGTTAAGGGCCTTGAAATTTTAGCTCCTAATGTTTATCAAGAGGCTGGTAAGTTTCCAAAAAGGCTTAGGATATTAGATTCGAAAGAGTTGTTGCATAAAACCTTTTTGATCCTAACTTGAAAAACCATTTTACAAAAACATTTTAAGGAAATCATTTGAGCTTGAGGTGAATCTCTAGAATACCTTTACATTAGATCTATAACCTATATGCTAAGCTTAAGTTCCTTGTGACTTGATCATTGTATTCCCATTACTTTCTTTGTTTGTCGACGTCAAAACCATTTGCATCTTGTCCATATCAATCACAATGGACAATTGTATTTCTCATGGACTTATATACTGTTTTGTGTATGTGTATATATATATATATATACATATATATATATATATATATATATATATATATATACATATATATATATATACATATATATATATATATATACATATATATATATATATATATATATATATATATATATATATATATATATATATATATATATATATATTGTCATTGAATTTTAAGTTACACTAAATTAAAAGCGATGGACGCTTACAAATCCATAGCTTTAGAGTTGGAGGAATCAAGAACTCCGGCAAAATCATTGGAGGGACTTGTCAACAAACTACAGGCTGATTTGGCAAGTGGTGCTAACAAAAGTATGTTAGGTCCAACCAATGAAAAAGGACTTGCCCAAGAAAATGAAGAAGATGATGAGTTAAACCAGCTCAAAGCTGAGCTTGTCTTTGCCAAATCTGAACTGACGCAGTTGAAGTCTGCATTGGAAGTCGCTAAGGTAAGATACCAAGAAAAGTATATCCAAACCACATTGTAGATTAGAAATGCTTTTGAACAACTGGAACGTACAAAATCAGAATCTGGTCAACGAGAGGCTGAATTATATAAGGAATTGAGGAGAGCTAAAGCTGATACTGAAGAGCTAAGGGCAGGCTTGTTGGACAAGGAATCTCAGTTGCTAAGTATGTCAGAGGAGAATGAGGGGCTCAATTCCAGGATCAAAACTTGTATGTGCAACCAAAGCTAGCTACTAGCATAATGGCTCTAACCTATATAAAGGTTCCTCCCCTTTCCTAATATCCAAACTTGATGGTAGTAGCATCCTAGGCAGGAATGATAGCACAAAAGTAGTAGAAAGTCATATGCAACCAAAGCTAGCTAACTAGCTAACTAACACTAGGTATAGTGATGGAGCAGATGGTTTGACTATCCACATGTCCTAGATAAAAGGGTACAAAGAAACTCCAGATGCAGCATCATCAATCATTAAAATTCAAAAATACTAACATATACACGAACTACAATACAATTTGCATGATGATGAAAGAAGACAGCTTAGCTGCACACTAACATATAACTCTTCACAATTATTTCTATGTTTCAGAAATACTAGTACAGGCTATACATTAAAATTCAAAGATAAAATCATTGGTGCATGCTAAGTGCTAACTAGTACCTAATAGATGATCACATATACAAATCCAAACCTATAAACTCAGAGATAACAATTTATATTCCTAAACTTTTAGTTGGTGTGTACCAAGATCTTCAAATCTATAACTTACATTATAACCTCAAATGAATATGCCCTTTATTATTGGCTTTGTGTCACTCCTCTAGTCATTATGGGGAAAATATTACAGATCTGCAATGACAAATTGCCCATTATTTCAGATGGTAATTGGTAAAAAAATAATGGTGTACTACGTTATACATACATGGTAATTGGTACAACATTTCAGTGGATTGCTTTTTTGCCTTAATATAGATTACTGGTCAAATACATAGAACACTCAATTCATATCATGGATTAAAGAATATCTCTGTTTTCTAGCACGTTGATTGAAAGGCCATAATTACCTTAGGAAGAGTAAAAAATGTGGGTGGAGAGGGTACAATAATACCAAGGGAAATATAACACATAAGTATTTACCTTGAGTGTTCTCAAATTCTCTGAACTTAGCAGCAACCTTTTGAAGCACAGAAATTAGAAGTCCTGAAATAGGATTAATTCGTTTTATTAAAATACAAATTGGTTAAAAATGATATAACACATTAAAAGATATAGTTTAGCATATTCATAGCAAACAGTGTAGCCAGCATAACATGCTTCTGGGTTAACAGTTTGGAAGGGATGAAACAGATAAAATAACAAAGAATGGTTATATTAACTATCACAAAAACGTTGAGGTCAACAAGAACAAACATATTATTATGACTACCAATATTAGAATGGTTGTCAAATCAGCTCATTAAATTATTTAAATGAAGCAAGATGTATGTTAGGACTGAGTCAGAGCAACAACCTATAGGGGGAAAGGTTCTTTAGGTTTATTATATGAAAAAGAAAGGGGAAACTCTTGTGGAAGCTGTTGGGCAGAACAACCAAAGTCTTGGGTAGACTTCATTACTTGGGCAAAATACTGGTATAATACCAGCTACCACAGTGCTGCACATTACACACCCTTTGAGGTGGTATATGGTAGACCCCCACCTTCCTTGGATAGATTTATACCCGGGGAAACTCTTATGGAAGTTGTTGCTCAGGATTTGATGGACAAAGATGAAGCGTTGAAATAATTAAAATTCCATCTGCAAAAAACACAGAACCAAATGGCTCATTCTGCTAATATACATAGGAAAGCATCTCCGATTCAGATATCTAAAAAGTCGACCTCACCGACAGACATCTATGCCTACCAAACTACATCCTAAGCTCTCCGCAAGATACTATGGTCCTTATTTGGTTCTTCAACAAATTGGAGTCATAGCTTCCTGAACAAGCATGCATACATCTAGTATTCCACGTTTCCTAGCTCAAAAAGGTTACAGGCCACCACTCAGAAGAAACAGACCTTCCAGCAGAATTACGAGGCACCACAGAGAGTTACAAACCTCACAAAATTCTGGGCAGCGGTATAGTTACTCAGTATGGCACAGAAATTCCTCAAGTTTTGGTGCATTGGCAAGGAAAACTACCAGAAGAAGCTACCTGGGAAGACACTTCTCTCGTCAGAAATCAGTTTCCAGATTTCAACCTTGAGGACAAGGTTGTTTTTGAGAGAGGAAGTATTGTTAGGACTGAGTCAGAACAACCGCCTATAGGGGAAAGGTTCTGCAGGTTTATTATAGGAAAAAGAAAGGGCAAACTTAACAAGTTATAAACTAATGTACTACTATATACTCTAACAACACCAAACGTAACCTTAGTCTCTAAGCAGTTGATAGACTCAGGTTCACAGTGGAATATATTAGATTTTTCATTTTAGCAAACATGCAGCAACTTTGTCAGAGAACATTGTAAAAAAGCAACGATAAAAACTTTCTTTCCTTGTGTACTAGTGAAGCTCCAAAATAATGAACTTACCACTGAAAAATGTCTTATAACATGATATGTTAGGAAAAAAACTTCAAATTACTGTTGAACTTACGATTAATGACATAAAACATGGTCAAACTTCCAAGGGAAGCCCATTAACACAGTATCATGACATTAATAGACTATTTGGCCATCTATATATCATTATATCTCAATCTCAAAATGTGTTGGTAGCCCTTAACACAGACCGCAAGGAATCAAAGACTTCTAAATTTCTTTTCCTTTGCAGTTTGTTATGTTGGTAGCAATTTCATTCTTCTAATTCCAACTGCTTAAAAGTTAGTCTTCTGCTTGTTGTAGAAAAGTAGATACAGCTCCATCAATCAGTTCCTATACTCTGGGGTTGACAATGTTAAAAAGGACAAGCTCATGAGATCAAAACTTGAAGAAGCATCACTATTTTCATCTCCGTCCTTATTATTTTGGAGGGCTCCAATTCCAAACAAGCATAAAAGGACACTTTGCAAACCCATAAACAAACAAAGAACATAATCCAAATACTAGAGTAGTGGCAATGAAAAGCGAACCAGTGATTCTGTTTACATTGATGTTGAATCTCAAGCTAAACTACAAAGCCCATATTAGGGAGATGTGAAAGCTGAAACAAACACCCCAATTTTGCTAACATCATCTCACGTGGAGTAAAAGAAACCTTCATTCCAAAACGACACATGCTATTGGATATGGATGTTAGTATTTAGTATGTAGGTAGTTAATACTTTGTTAATAACTGTTTGTTGTCAGTTTCCTAGTTCTACCCCATTATTAGAAGTTATCAAATGTGGGATGTTTGTTTCCAGTTTCAGTTACTGTGTAAGGCTATATATATTAGCCAATATTGTTTTTCTATGTGAGTAGTACAGTTTCTCCCGATTCTCTATTTTCTTTCTTTGTAGTTATAACAATGGAACCCCCAACCCCCAATTTATGACTCCGTATCTATCCATTTTATTTTCCTTCCACATCTCAGTTCTCAGTTCCCATTTCCTAATACACACACACACACACGCACGAAGAAGTAGATTACGAAACAGAGAAATCCACAAGAGATTTTTATGCTCAGCTTTAAAATTAAAAGTGGCAAAACGTTCAAAAAAAATGTTAAAAAGAAATGTAAGAAATGGAAGCAGATAGGGTCAGTTGCAAGCTCATAGAGGAAAATTAGGCAAAACGTAAAAAAAAAAAAAATCAAGAAATGTGGTTAAGGAGGAGGATATGGTGAGAGAGGTGAAGCAGATAAGGTCAGTTGCAAGCTCATGATTTCTAGGTTATCAAATGCAATACAGTATGAAATGGAAGAAAGAAATAAAGGAAGAAAGAAATGTACTTGTATCTAGCCACCACCAAGCTCGCGACTTCTGTTTGTCTCGTACGCCCAAACGAGTTACCGCAATGGAGAATGGAGATCGAGAGAGAGATCTAAGATTGAGAGGTACCGACTGGGTTTTCAGACATTAGAGACACGAGAGAGACGTCGTGGGAGATGGTTTCTAATTTAGGGGAATTAGGGCTTCAGTGAAAATAAAATTGGTTTATTATTTGGCTGACAAAATTAGAGACGGAAACATATCCGTCTCTACCTTTAAAAAAATTATTTGATATTAGAGACGGCAAAACATCCATCTCTAAATATGTTTGATATTTTAAATTATTTATTTAACTGAATGGAGACGGAATTAGAGACGGAATATTCAGAGACAGACAAATTCCGTCTCTAAATTCCATCTCTATATATATTTGACTTTTTAAATCATTACATTGACTAATTAGAGACGGAATTAGAGACGGAAAATTCTGAGACGGGTAAATTCCATCGCTAAATTCCGTCTCTAAGTATATTTGACTTTGATTTGACCATATTGAGACGGAATTAGAGACGGAATTTAGAGACGGAATAATTCCGTCTCTAAATTCCATCTCTAATTTTTAAAATTTTATTTTCCTCTCTAAATCATTAAATCCGTCTCTGTTTTCGTTTCTATTAGAGACGGAAAAAGTCTGTCTCTAATTTCCATCTCTAAATCGAACTTTTCTAGTAGTGGCTTAAAATATATTAATAGAACATCATAAATGACTTAAGAAAGTTGATGGCCTAATTAAAACTAAACTTGAATAATAAGACTTTTAATTTATTTAATAAAATTAATATAACACACATTACATGCATAAATAACGCATGCTGCCGTATAAAAGATGCACGCTACATGTATAAATGACACACAATGTATCCTCAGGCGATGCATACATAAAAAGATTCTTACATAAATTTAAAGCATTTAGTTGAGTGCATCAAGTCAATCAGTACTTATTATTTTTATAAAATTTTGTATCATACAATTAAAAATACATAACTTCATAAAAATATTAAATATTAATTGTCTTAATGTACTAACTTAAGTGCTCTAAGTTTATGTGACAATTTCTCTGCATACGCATTAGTCGCTCCTTCCTCTTTGTCCTCCCTGCTACTTCCTTCTTTTCTTCAATTTCCCTCCCTCTAAAAACTGCCTCAGACAAATTCTTGAAATTGAGAGAGGTTTACAATGTTCTTAGCAATGAAGTAATTGTCAAAGGTTTAAAAACATATGGTTTAAAAAATAAATAAGGTAATATTAAGAAACTGATATCCACCTGTTATCATCGGTATTTTGCATGGATTGTTTCCTTAACTTTATTATAATATATAATGACAATAATACATGCTAAGAAAGAATAGCATATCTTTCGTATATACAATTCTAGGCTATAAAAAATTGATTCTTATAATTTTTTTAAAAAATTATTAATGACTCGCGGTTCCATTGCTGGGTATGTAATGTGTGTCTATGGCTTCGTTCGCTAGAGTAGAGGCTCTGTTTCTGGTGATTAAGTGTTGCTGCCAATAATCGAAGTCCCTAGGGGTTAAGGAAATTAATGAGGCGGCAGGAGAAAGAGAGAGAGATAATCCTACCTGGGCAATGATAATTGAATATTGATGATAATCCTTCTTGAAGGAGTCTCTCTTGATGATAATTGAAGCAATGAACCCTGGGCAATCCCTGCATACAAGCATGGCATGCAAAATATTGTTTCTTTAGTACCATATGAAATAAAATATATTATGTAATGTCTATAATTTTTGGGTTCTAATTGTAGCATTGAGTACAATTCCAACACTCTTAATTTAAGCGTTCCATTCTCTGGGTACATACGCGATGATACTGTAGCAGAAAGGTCGTTTTATGATACTTACCGTAGTCAACGGAGTATCGATGCTCACTGTGGTTAGTGCTGTTGATTTGCAAGGAAATGCAATCCACGGTTGAGATTCATCACCTGCAACTTAGTGAGGTGGTAACTCATTGTTCTCCATCTAGAATGGGTAACTCGTCGTCGATTCTATACCACCAAATCCCAATCAACCAAACTGTTAAAAATAAAAATCCCAACCAACCGAAGAGAGAACAAAAAACATCACGATTCCCCTTCTCTGATCCCAACAGAAACAATAACAAAGAAAAACAAACTTCCACCTCAAATTCAATCAGATCCACTCCCACACCAAGTGAAATCCCAATTCCTTATATGGTTCATTGTATTATTTATCTTTCCGACACTTAATTTTTCTTATTTTCACCTTACAATATTATAGTTCAATTCTCTCTCCATCTATCTCTCTCTAAATCAAATTCCATTCTCTATTTGTGGTTTTTCTCTCTCAACAAATTTCTTCAGTTGCATCCAGAAATTTTTAAGAGGAAATTCGTTGAGTTGAAACTCTTTCTGATTCAAGTCAGTGGAAATTCGGTGGTTTGCCTATCAGTTGCATCCAGTGGTTTTGATATAAATCGTTTAAATACCAAAATCTCCCTACAAATAAATATAAATAAATAAATAAAAATAAGAAAGAAAAGAAAAGACACATGTTCTTCAATTGCTTGATAAAGTTGTTTTACTTTTAAAGTTAAAGTTTTGCTGGTGTTTTTAAGAATACTAATTAAGAACTAAGTATTAAATATTTTTTCATTATCAATATAATAAATAACTTTTATTTAATATTTTTATTTTATTCATTTAACCAATACTTTAAGGGCATTTTAACATTTTTTAAGGAATTAATTTTGTAATTTATAATTTTTTTCAATAATTTGTTATATAGGTTTCGTCCTGAGGATCCATGGAGAGAGTGAATAAAAAAATATTTTTCATATATTAAAAATATATACATTATATTTATATTATATATTTATGTAAAAAAGATATTAAATTAAGTTATAAGTAATTATAATTTTTTTTATAAAATATAAAATAAATTTGTGAGTTAATTAAAAAAATAAAACATAAAAGTTGAGTGAAATACAGGATCGGTACATCGGTACATAAGTGATAGGAATATGTCCACATAATCCTTATCGTACGGGCCTTCCTGTTCATTATCAGAAGGATGCTCATGGTCATTGGTGATCTGCTCCACCAGTTGGTCAAATGCCTTTCTTGTTTTCTTCAATCCACTTGCTAGTAGGGATGACGGGGTGGATAATGTTTTTTTCGCTTTTGTTTTTGTTATGAGTATTTATTTATAATTTTTATAAATAAATAAAATATTTATGAATATTTATGAATAGTTAATAATTTAAAATAAAATTATAAAAATAAATAAATAAAATAAATTTTAATATTATATATTAAAATTTTGTTTAATAATTTAAGAATTTTATAAAATTAAAAGAATATTATAAATAATAAATTAAATTATATTATATTTTATAATAATTAATTTACATAAATAATTATTACATAAATAATATATATTTTTTAATAAATTTTATCATTATAAGTTTATTTAATAAAAAATTTATTTTAAAATAATAAAAATATATATATTTTCATCTCATATCAAAGTTAAAAAAATCATAATATATGATATATATTAAATAAAAAAATATACTTAATCTGATTCACTGATCTTCATTAAGAGATTATTATAATCTCTGCTCCCACTCTCATTTATTAAACGAGTATCAATCTTTCACAAATTTTCACAAATACTAATAATTTTGGCATCCTTATTTACTAGTCCCTAATATGGTAATGATTGAGTAGAAAATAAAATATTTCATGGTAAGCGGTAATAAATAGTGGAGTCAACAAAAAAAAAAGGACTTCTCAGTCATGATGTACCAGTTTTAAAATAAAATTCAGTTATTTTTATTTGAAGAATTTTACTATCTACACATTTATACAATACATATATTACTTTATATTGTCACATTTTTTATAATTTGACTATAGTTAATCATATTTTATTTTTTAGGTGTTTACACAATTATTCTCTAATTTTATCACATCACATGTGCGTAAGGAAATTTGATTCCAAATATTTACATCAAACATTTTCCTTTACTTTTATTTCTCAAGATGTGACATTTTCCCTTCTTTATTGGTTTAATTTTATTTTTTAAAAATACTTTAAAATTATAATTATCTTTTTCATTTGTAACCAGTGCTGCAAGTCGTCTAAGAATTACTCTCATCCCAAAATAATAATAATAAAAAAAAACAGGGTAGCCCATCCTAAAGTGATCAACAGCTTAATTTATGGATAACCCAATTCCGCCTGAAAAATCACAATCAAATCTAAACTATGAAAGATCATAAGCAAAATCCAGCATGGTCATATATGATTACAGTCAAAAGTAATAAGTTAGGGAAGAGGCCAAGGGGTTAGTGGGTTGCCACTTAATGTTTTTTTTTGTCCTATTACCACATGTATAGTTGAAGTTCATACCTGGGGATCAAATATGCTAAGCCGAGGCACAAAATCTGCCAAATTAAAAGCTCCGGCCAAGTCCATTGCCTCCCAAACAAGCCCCTTTAAGTCCAATCTATTGTCCTTACTGCGGCCGAATACCATTTTATAAGTGATATTCTCTATAAACTCCCCTACCAGCTCCCCAAGGTCCATAACCTCACGTGAGGCTGCAGCTTTCTCGAGTGACTTTAACAATAGTCCCAACTCCTTCCTTCTCAAAGGAGCAAACATCTCAACTTTTGATGCACTTAGAATTTGTAAGGTACACAATTTCCTCACGTTGCGCTACTAGGCACCATACTCAGCTAATCCTAAGCCTTTTCCACCCTAAAACATATATTCAGAGGCTTGAATCTTAGGCCTGCTAGCGAAGAGTGTCATGGGTCTTGAGGAATAGCTCAGCAGTTTCAGGGGAGGAAACCACAACGGTTGGGACCCGTCCTAACTTCAAGGACACGATGGGTCCATATTTTGTGGCAATGGCTTGAAGTGTTGGGGAATACCGCATTCCCCTTGAATTTTGTTGAAGAGTACCACATTTTTATTAATCTTTTAGAGAATACAATATCTTTTTCTATACATACATATATATAAATATTAATAATTGAGAAAAAATATCACACAAATTACATATTAGATTTAACATAATTTGATCTAATATGTCAACATTCATGAATAAAAAAGAATCAAATTTATTATCAAAACAAATCTAATCTTTTAGTTTTACAAGATAATATTTTTCATATTCTCATTTTTATTCTCATAACTTTATTAATTTCTAAATATGCACATTTATAACTCATCATTCTTAGTTTCTTATTATAAATAAATTTCTCATAAATTTTATATATATTTCATGTATCTTTCAAATTTTTTAACAAATCATTAACATATTTTTACATTTTTTTTATATCTTTACAAATATTTTATATTTTCATAAAGTAAAAAATTAACAATAATAATTTTTAATGAAATCTAATTCAAATCCAACATGAAAGATGCCATGTGGGAGTTTCCCTGCCATGTGGAGATTACCAATAATTGGCAAGGCTTGGGACTTGGAGATGTCTTCGATCATACAAAAATTCTAATATGGACCTCGTCTATGAATGGACCATTGATTTTAGATTATTATTTTATTATTAAAATAAATTAATAATTTAAATTAAAAATTAAATTTTTATAAATTTTTATTAATAATATTTAGATTTGTATATAAATTTAATCAGATTATTATTTTATTTTTTATAAATAATTATAAATATAAATAATTTATAAATTTTAACTAATAATTTTTTTATATACTCAAATTCTTATATAAATATTATCAAATTAAAAAAGAAATAATCCATATGAACTCAAACATTTTGTGTTTATGATAAAAGCCTCCCCGATCATATTGACGTTGTTTTGGATGCAACACAATAGCTGATAGAATGATAATGAGTATCAGAAAAAGTACTGCACGGATAGCTAAAATGTCTGAGGAGGAGTCTATCATGACCAATAAGTTTGGATTTACGAATGAATTATTTTTTTTAATTTAATAGTATTTATATGTAAATTTAAGTGTATAAAAAAATTATAAGTTAAAATTTATAAATTACTTATATATATAGTTAATTTTAAAAAAAAATTTGATTAAATTTTTATATGAATATAAATATTATTAATTAAAATTTATAAAAATTTAATTTTTAATTTAGACTATTAATTTATTTTAATAATAAATTAATGACTAAAATATCAATAATTTATTTATAAATTCAAACCTATTAGATTCATATTAGACTTTTTCATATATGATTGCTTGCTTGATAGAAAATAGAGAAGGTTTTTGGGTATTTAGTTAGGATAACTTAACCATGGTCCTGGCATAGGCTCAATTTCCTGGTGCAAGAGTCATGAGATTATGGACCGTACCGAATCATGTCTTGGAAACGTTAAAATAAAAATGATCATGCTTTTGAAAAAAAAAAATGATGCTGACACTTGTGGGACAAAATAAGAATTCAAGAGCATAAAATTATATATTTCATAAAAAAATATTGAGTAAATTTGTTAATTTTAAAAGAATTAATGTTGCAATAATGATAGATGCACAAACTCTTTTATTATAGAAACCGCATAAATATTAAAATGAGTGGCTAAAAAAATTCCAACCATCACTTGCACACAATCCAAAAAATTTCAGTGACCAATTAATTTCTTGTTAGAGAATTGTGTATTTGAATTAGGTTTTGCATGGATTTGATTTTAATGTGAATTGAGTTTACAATAATAATATAATTTATGTTGTTTGAATAATATTGTTTAAAATTACTTTTTGTTTTGTAATTACTAAAAAAAGAATATTTAGAAATGTATATTTAATTAGATTGTAAAAAAAAAAAGTCTTTCTATAATAAAATACATATCTAACTATGATTTTCAAACAGAAAAGCAACAAAATGTTGCACTATTAATCCTACCAAACAAGTATAGCTTTCAATCCTCCAAATCAATTTTTAGAGTCCCAAATATAAAACCAAACAGATCGTCGTAGTTAAAAATGTTGGTATGCCTGATAGTCAAGCGTTTCCTTTATAATTTAATTATAGTTGTAACTTTCAAGGATTGAATTTTGAGCCATATGACATGGTAATTAACTTGCAAGTTACAAGACAAACTGCCAACACTAAGTTAGGATGCTGACAAGATTTTGCAATTTTAAAGAATTTAGTTTTAATGTACTTTGGGTGTATAAAATTTTTATATTTACATTGAATGATATGTTGGAGTCACATTATTTGATAAGTTTTACATTTCAAGTTAATATTAACATAGTGAAACTCAATAAACAATGTGTTAATATAATATAGGATCAGGGGTGGTGCCTCATACATCTCAATGGAGACTGTAGCCTTCCTCCCTCCAAAACTTCTCAAGAGTTCCATAATTATTTTAAATTTGATTTTATTTGCTTCAGAATGCCTTCCTCAAGCGGTTGTTTTATGGGTCTAGTTTCGCCCTAAATAGGATGATAATATAAAAAATCCTAAAGTGATAGTGTATCAAAATAAAATTATTTTAAATACATATGTATCTTGACAATTGTTAGCCGAGTACTTAGAGAGGGATTGAAGGGAACGGTGTGAGCGGGTGCCCAACATGTGGAGGTTACCAATGATTAGCAACTAGCGAGCGTGACGATCCTGGCAGACACGGTGGCTATTCTCGCCGCGACACTGCAGGCATAGGATGTATGTAAATGTGACAAGGAGGGCTATAGCCTATAGGCATGGCTAATGTTGAAGTGAACCTGATCGTGAAACAGGTGTTGTTAGAAGGAAAATTGCAAGGATGTGACTTTTAATTTGGAGATGTAAAAGGAAGAAAAGAGGATTGGTTGCATTTATATAGAAAAAAGTATTATAGAGAAAAAATATTATAGAACGAGTTCAACTTTACTCAATATTCTCTTGTCATCCTTGTTGATATTGATCGCAATTGCAAAATTACATCAAAAGGTTAAGTGTTAGGTAACAATTAATTTGAATTTAGGATTTAGAATTTAAAATTTAATAATTTATATATTTTTTTTTGTTTTTAACTGGGGTGTCCCAATACAAGCACTAATTGTTGTTAGACTAATTCCACGAACATCATCGTGACTGCTTATTAATCAAGTAGTCACTTTAACAAGTTCTTAATCTAAAATTTTGAATTTTGATTCTTTTCCTAAAAAAAGCAGCTTGTTTACCCCTATACTCTATTTTATTAGTCTATTCACTGAGCTTATCTTAGATTAAAATTTAAAACTCGATTATATTTTTGTTTAGATCAATATACTAATTTAATGAGATTTTAAAATTTTTGTTTGAAGCAGGCCTAAGTTAAAAAATTACATATCAAACTAATAAATTAGAAAATGTTTGGGGGCCACATGTGGCTGCCCTCAAACTATGAGAGGAGCCGCCCCTACTTGCAAGTTACTAAATTAAATTGCATTATTAATCAGGAAGCTAGCTGACAACATCTTTGCAATATATATATATATATATATATATATATAGAAAATCAACTTATATCAGTATTTTTGATTTATACTTATTTTTAATTATTAAATTTACTTTCATTTAATAATTAAAATTATTTTATTAAAAATAATTATTAAATAAAAATAAATATAATAACTGAAAATAAATATAACAAAAAAAAAAATTATATAAATATAAATTGATTCTCTTATATATATATATATATATATATATATATATATATAATATATATATTATATATATATATATATATATATATATATATATATCTTGACAATTGTTAGCTAGGCCAAACGATATGTTCAAGGACTTTAAGCTTCTTATTTACAAGGTCAAACGATCGACAGAAAAGAATGATCAATAGTCCAAGGTTTATTGGTTTAGGATCTTGTCAGAGAAGCAGTTAACAAAGGTGGAGAGCCTATTATAGGGTTTTCCTTTATAATTTAATTATAGGTGTAACTTTCAAACATTAACATTCAAGTAATTAAGGACATAAACTTCACAACAAACCAAATGAGTGATCAAAAGTTTTTTGGGTGTGTGAGAAATGATGGCTGAAAATATATAATCCAGCGATTGATTTGTAAGTAAGACTTGTGCAAACAAAATGCTGTGTAAGTAACCTTGCTCGTAATGAAATACGTATTTGGTTTTATTCTCTTAAAATTAGGTATTCATACTTTTTTTTTCAAAAAAAAAACATCAACAGTGGCGTTTGTGACTAATTTAAATCTCAGAATAAGTATTCAATTTCAAAAGATTTAAAATATAACTCGATTTTTTCTTTTAAGTGATAAAAAGTATAAGAGCCAACAAGAATATAAACTTGGTATAACATATATAAGTATATTATGTTGAATGAATAAACACAAGACATGATTTATGACAAATTATAATGATGTTGTTTAATTCATATAGTCAATTGTCCAACCTTACTTAATAAAAAAAGACTTTGGTTATTGAGGTTATTATTGGTGGTGATAAAAAGTATGACTCAATTTAAAATTGTGTTGTTCGCAATCAATTGTGTCAACATTCTTTTTCTGTTTCTCATACAATTTTTTATTATTTTTCAAAGTATTCCCTCCTTAACATGTCAAGCGTGAGGAAGGGGATGTACTTCGCATCTCCATAAGGTATGCAAATTATAAAGTTGAATTTGAGCAAGTTGTTCACATTGCTGTATTGTATAAACTTGCAAGTTATGCAAATTTAAAACATTTAAATATTTTGGCTAACTACTCAATGTTAGTTTTTGCTATTTGATAAATAATAATATTAGAGTTGTCAAAATAAGTCAAATCGAATAATCAACTCGAATAATACGATAAAATAAACAAATTAAATTAATAAAATATTAAATCTGACTCTACGTAAATGAATTGACCCATAATGAGTCGGTCTGATCTAGCCAATTTATATTAAAAATAAACGAATTGAGTTGACAAAATATTAATTTAAAATTTACATAACTTGAATTGACCCGACTTGAGCTAGGCCGATCCGTTTTAAGAATTATAAATAGTATATTTTACACTAGATAAGAGAGCTTATTCAATTAGTAGTATTAGTGAAAGATAAGACTTAGCCCCTCCTATATTTTGCGGGAGCAGGAAGCCATTTCTCTTATACAGTGTTTGCTCAATGTACTTCGATCCATGTTCAATTACGAGATGCCTTATCACAATTTTAGGGAAGCAAACAGGGATGGCAAATTTCATGGCAAATCATCCTTTATTATATATGTTTGGATGATTATTGTATTTTGGAGCACTCCCAGTGGGAGCAAGTTTACTTTTATGTTGGGATGAATGTATTGGGACGAAGAGGATCAGAGAGATTTGTGAAAAGAAAAATAAAATGCAAATTTTAAAATACATAGAACCAGATACGGCGCATTAAAAACCACCAATAGCAATAAAATATTAAAATCATTACCATGACTTACAAATAATAATAAAAAAAGAAACATCAAAATTATGCTATTCTCCTAGGTTTGATCCAATTGCTACAAAGAAGCGCTATGTATGCACCCATCGTCAATCCATATTAGAAAAAAAATGGCGATAATAAAATTCACAAAAATAATTTCCCAAATCAATTATAGTTTTGAAAACTTTAATTAAGCTTTACTAAGTAGGCGAAAAGATGGCCTAGCTAACAGGTGCTTACTTCTTGGGATTGTGAGGCCGAATTTCTCAGTCATGTCCAAATCATCAGGAGACATGCCCAATGGAAGCTCCCAATTGAAGCAATGGACTAATTGGGCTAAAACAAGCCTAACAGTAGTTAGGCCCAAATGAATCCCAGGGCACCCTCTGCGACCTGAACCAAATGGTACAAGTCGGAAGTCAAGTCCCCGAATGTCTACACTACCATCTTCAAATCTCTCCGGATAAAACATGTTAGCATTATCTGACCAAACTTTAGGATCTCGCCCTATTGCCCATGCATTTATTATGATTCGTGACTTTTTCTTAATGTAATAACCATCAATAGTAACATCTTCTAGACATTCATGAGGCAGTAGCAAAGGTGCAACCGGATATAATCTTAAGGTCTCTTTCACCACCATATTCAGGTAAGGCAACTTTTCTAAGTCAGTCTCCTCGACCTGTCTATTAATCCCCACTACATTTTCTAGCTCATCTTGAAGTTTCTTCATCACCCTTGGATGCCTCAAGAGTTCTGAAATAGCCCACTCAACCACAGTAGTAGATGTATCAAATGCTGCAGCAATGATATCTATTATAATAGCCTTGATATTAGTTCTATCAATGACATGTTTCTGTTCGTTCTCAGAATCCATGGGTTGGTGCATAAGTGAGAGCAATATGTCCACAAAGTCCTTGTTATTCCGGCCTTTCTGTTCATTATCAGAAGGATGCTCGTGGTCTTTGACAATTTGCTCCAACATTTGGTCAAATGCCTTCCTTGTTTTATTAAATCGTCTTGCTAGTCCCTGGAAATGGTTGATAAGCATGTATAATATTTCATTATTTCATAATAAGTATAGCAATAAATAATGAAGTGAAGAAAAAGGAAAATAAGAGTGAACCCTCATTTTAGTCCATGAAATTATTAGCACCGATTATATTATAAGTCTCTGACTAGTTAGAGGAAATTCTCATGTTAATTTTTGAAACTGTAATCCATATAGTTAAATTGGTTCTTAATAAAAATTAATTTAATAGAAAAATAGTTTATGTGAGGGATTAATATGACTGTTTTTTCATATTTAATGATTAATATGTTAATTTTTTCAAGTCAATGATTAATATGACCGGTGATAACAACTCTAAAAACTAAAATAAGAATTCACTCGAGAAAATAATTAATCACAAAACTAAAGTCAATACTATATCTCTACCTAAAGGGATCAAAAGGTTTGACTAATGGATAATTTAATACCACCCTAAAAATCACTACTAAATGTTAACCGGAAGATCATAAACAAAAGTTAATTGCATATGATTATAGTAAATAATGGAGCATGATTATATGATTACAATCAGAAGTAATATGAGGATTCTATAATACTCTTAAAAAATAACCTTACTCTCAAGTGATGTGACATAAATTATAATTAACTCAGTTATATAAAATAGTTAATTGCGTATTACTATATGTGGTATAATCATTTCTTGTAACTAAATTAGCCATATTTTATGTTAAACATGGCTACTACTTAGGGGTACCTTAATGTTTCTCAAAGTATACAATAAGACACGGGAGATGCTAAGGGGTTAGCACATAAAGTTGAATTTCATACCTGAAGATCAAACACGCCTAGCCAAGGCACATAATCTGCAAGATTGAAAGCTCCGACCAAGTTCATAACCTCAAGAATAAGGCCCTTTAAGTTGAATCTATCATCCTTACAGCGTCCCAATATCATTTTATACGTGATATTCTCAATAAGCTCCCCCACCAACTCACTGAGGTTCACAACCTCACGTGAGGCAGCTGCTTTGTGGAGAGACTTCACCAATAGTCCTAACTCCTCCCTCCTCAAAGGAGCAAACATCTCAACTTTTGATGCACTCAGTAGTTGTAAGGTAGCCAATTTCCTCACGTTGCGCCAGTAGGCACCATACTTAGAAAACGATAAGCCCCTGCTGCCATAAGAAAGAGAGTCCGCTAGCTGAAGTTTAGGCCTGCTGGCAAAAACAGTGTCATGGGTCTTGAGGAAAAGTTCAGCAGTTTCAGGGGAGGAAACCACAATGGTTGGGACCCGTCCTAGCTTCAAGGACATGATGGGTCCATATTTTCTGGCAAGGGCTTGCAGATTACGGTGTGGGAGTTTCCCTAGCATGTGGAGGTTACCAATAATTGGCAAGGCCTTAGGACCTGGGGGATGTTTCCCATCATATTGGCGTCGTTTTGGATGCAACAAAGCAGCTGATAGAAAGAATATGAATATCACAAGGATAGCTAATGTTTGAGGTAACATTTCTGATTGTTTGCTTGATGGAAAATAGAGAAGGCTTTGGGTATTTATGATCTTCACTTTACAATGGTATTGGCATGGGCTCAATTTCCTGGTACAAAAGTCAAGAGATCTTACTGATCATAAAAATGACCAATACGGCTTGGAAACATTAATGTAAAAATAGTTGTGCCGACACATTGGTGGTACAAAAAATAAGAATTTCAGCGGGATAAAATTATATGATAAAAACATCGTCAGAATAATTTTGCTGATGTTAGAAATTCCAGCGAGTATTGTTTGTTAGATTTAAGAACAATAATTCAACTATTGCACAGGTGAAGAAAACTAATTTAACCAGTGGCATAGTAAGGTTTCAGAGGTTAGGAAGAGTATTAATATTTATTTTGATTTTTTTTATCATTTATATGTTAAATAAAATTTAGGATATAAACTAATATTTATATGATTTTTTTAAATTTATATTAATTCTTTGTTTAATTGAAAAAAATTTAGTATTCATTATGAGAAATTATTTTCTTTTAATGAATCTATCTATACTGACATACTCTATTAAAAAAATTACAATTAATATCATATTACTTTATCAATATATCTAAATAATTACAATTATAGCACTTAAAATATTCAATAAAATTACATTACACAAGTTTAAATTCTAAATATTAATTAATAAATAAAAACTATGAAAGCAAGCATTAAAAGTACTTAATGTGTATAAACAATAAAAAATTTCTAATATCAATTCTACAATGAAGATCATGGAAGAAAAAACAAAGAACTAAAGAGAAAATAAATAAATATGTTACTTAAAGTGAAAAAAATAATAATAATATATACAAATAAAAAGAATAATAATAATAATTACATAACAAATCAAAAAGTTTCACCATTTTTTTACAAAATAAAAGGTCAATGCTTGAAAAATTTCTGAATAAGAGTAAAAAACTAATAAGTAAAAAATACCTATGACTAAAAAAAGGAAATGCTTTAATCAATTGAAAAAAAAAAAAGTAAGAGAGATAATATTTTTTCTTCAAGTATACTACAATTTTTTTTAAATTTTTATAGTACTTAATATGTTTTTTTTTAAAAAAAAAATAGGTGCTTCCCTAATCTAAACGTGGCTATGCCACTGAATTCAACGGGTATAAATACTTATATATTTAAGTTACATCAAAATTCTCTAAAATAAATTTAATTTATGATAAGATTAACTAAAAATATAAAGAAATTAATCATACTCATAATAGATAATAAAAAAAGAAAATAAAATAATAATACAATTAGAATAATTCCTTCCTCTTGCTTGCTTTGCACGTTGCTCTTCCACTCGTCACTCTCCCTTTGCTTTACTCTTCCTGCGTCGTCTCTGTTATGCGATGTAACTATTCCTTTTATACTGCTTCCAAGTTGTCAATTTCAACTAGGTTAGGCAGCTTCCTAATTTTTGCCACGCACCGTCTCACTTTGGCCATCTTTCAATCAATTATGTTATTTTACTACTTAAAATGAATAACTTTGAAATAAGTCAATTAAGTGATAAATAATTTTAAAATAAATGACAATTTTAATTATTTTTATAATGATATTTTTTATTACATAAGAATTATCTTATAATAATCAATAAAATGATAAGTAGAAATTTTACTATTTATATGATAAATTTAAATTTCAACTTACTAGATCCAATAAAAGAATATTATTATATAAATAATTAAAATCACTAATTATCTTAAAATTATTTATTAATTATCTTAAAGTTACTCATTTAAATTCTAAAAAATATATTTTCTTCTTTTAATTTGTGTTCCCATTAAGCAGTGGGCCCCACACTTTTTGAATTTATTTCACATATTTTCTTACATTATGTTTAGATGATAGGTAATGAGGGGAACAAAAAGAGAATAAAGAGAAGGAAAATAATTTCTTTTGTTTGAGAGTTTTAAAATACATAAAAAGTGGAATGAACACATGAAGAATCATTTCTCATCTCTTTCTCTCGAAGATCCAACTTTTGTTCTCTAAAATTGAGGTGAAACTATTTTTGTTTCATTCTATTATTAATCTTCTAAACAAAGAGAAATGTAATTATGTTCTATTTATTCCCTTCTCTTTTCGGTACATTCCCACATATTCCATTCCATTTCATTAATAAAAAAAAAAATAGTATGCAGCTGCCTTAAACTTTGATCATTTTGTAAATCACTACAACGAACTTTAAAACCTTCTCAATTAGTCCATGAATTTTAATTAATGTCCCAATAAATCTTTATGTTTAATTTGGATCCATTAATTCATTAACAATAATATTATTTGGTATTATTTTATTTGTATTAACATTAAATAAGAATAGTTTATTAATTTATTTATTAAAATTTAATTTTAAATATATTTTCTTCCTTACAAAATAAATAAAACAAATTCATTTTTAGAATAAATTTATTTTTATCTTTTTGTAAAGAAGAAAATATATTTAAAATTAAATTTTAATAAATAAATTAATAAATATTTTTTAATTAATGTAAATACAAATAAAATGATATCATACAATTTTATTGTTAGTAAATTAATAGATCAAAATTAAATATAAAGATCTATTGGAACAATAATTAAAATTTAAGGACTAATTAAAAACGTTTTAAAGTTCAAGGTAATGATTTGTAAAATTATCAAAGTTTAGAGATGTTACATACTCTTTTTCCATAAAAAAAAAAAAAACATCCAAACATAATTTTAAGAATATGGTTTGAGGTAGAAGCCTTCTCCCTCCAAGTGCTATTTCTAACATTTTGGTTGAGTCCAACTCTTTAAGGCTTTGTTTTTTCTTTTTTTAAAATTTTTGTAATTTCATCCATCTTCATTCTTTATAAGTTACCTTTTCATTATTTTTATCAAAATTGACCTGTAAGATCAAATCATAAAATAATGAGATTAAGCTACTCAAAATAAGCATAAGATTAATAAAATTATTAAATTATAAGGAATAACAATATATAAATAAATTAAGCCAATCACTTACACTTCCAATATTAAACTCAAAAAAAAAAAAAATGGAGCTGAAGTAGTTCTGATTAAGCTTAGCAATGGGGCAGGTAGATGTGGTTTTTGCTTAGTCCGACTTTATCTCACACCATTAAAATTAAAACTCACTTATTCTATAAGAAAAATATTAAAATTCACACATATCTCACATCTATAAATATTTTAACTAAGTTTATATAATATTTAATTATAATCTTAAAATTAATCATTCATCTAAATTTTTACATAAACTAAAAAATATATTTAAGATAAGTGTTAAATTAGTAAAATTTAATTACTATAATTAACTTAATTAGTATCAAAATTAACCATAATATTTATTAATATGTCGGGTGCAGGACAAGGTGAGAAGCATTGACTAAAACCTGCAACCGCCCTAACTCATAGCAGAGCGAATTGTAAATCCGTCCCATTAGGGTTGGGGCGGGTTGAATAATCGCAAAGCGAGTATAAATTGTCAAGCCTAGTTCTGTCCTTTGATTTGATTTTGTGAAATGTTACATCTCAATAAACCACTTATTTCTCTTCTCTTTTCAAGCGTTTACCTTCAGTTCTAAAATGAAAAAAGATGTGACCACTTATATATATCCAAAATATATAAAAGGTCTCCAAATGCTTAACATTTTCCATTAATATTAAAGGGAAAAAAAAACTCAGGTAGTTCTGCCCTTGGGTTTGATTTTGCAATCTTATTATTTATACATTTAAAATTTGATATCTAATTTACATATTTCTCTCATTGATATATAATATATTTATTTTATTTTAAAATATGATATATTTTAATATCTACTCACATTCGTATCAATATCTGATATTTATATCGGATATCAACTTTAGTAGTAAAAAAGTATTTTCCTTGATTTTGTCATATGTTACATGCCCATTAAACCAGTTATTTCCCTTTTCTTTTCTTTTCAGGCGTTTACATCTTCAATTGTAAAATAAAAAGCATGTTACCTTTTTCATATAAAATATCAGGTGTTCAAATATTTACACTTCCAATATATAATTAAAAAATTGGGCCCAGGTAATTCTTCCTTTGGTTTGATTTTGTCAAATGTTACATTTGTTATATCGTGTAGAACATGTATGTTTTTTTTAAATTATAAAGTCATTGGATTTAAAGATTCAATCTCAACCTTTTTTAAAAAATATATAGAAATTCTTTAAATTTTGATTATTTTATAAATCATCATTACAAACTTTAAAACATTCTTAATTAATTTTTAAATTTTAATTATTATCTTAATAGATCTTTATATTTAATTTGAATTCATTAATTCACTAACGATAATATTACATAATATTATTTTAATTGTATTAACATTAATTAAAAACTATTTATTAATTTATTTATTAAAATTTAATTTTAAATATATATTTTTTCTTATAAAATAAATAAGATATTATTACGTAATATCATCTTTAATGAATTAACAGATTTAAATTAAATAAAAAAATTTATTAAGACATTAAATAAAATTTAAAAATTAATTAAAAATATTTTAAAATTCATAATAATAATTTATAAAAAATTAAAATTCAAAAAACTGTATACTCTTTTTTTTTTAAGTGTCACGTAGGACAACTTTTTACATGTTATCCATTTAGTAGGTTAAGGTTGTACTTTTCTTTTACTCCCTATATTATGTAAATTATAAAATAACTTTGATTTTTTATATTATTTTTTATACCATTAATTATATTATTTTATTATTATTTTTTTATTTAATTACAATTATTTAAAAATAAGATAAAAAGTAGTGTAATAAAAAATAATAATGTGATAATATTATTTTTCATTGTAAAATGACCTATCTTCTTTCCATATCCATTATTTATTATTAATTGGACTTCTATTTGTCACGTGACAAATTCACATGACAAATTCTAATTAGAATTGATTGTTAATTTTTCCCACTCATTTTTTCTTAATTGGATCCCACCCCGCTTCTTCTCTGACGTTGGCGTTTCCGTGTTCTATTTTGGCGCCAAAGAGTTCTTGGTTCAGTGTCATTCTTATTTCGGCTACTTTTTGTTTCTCTCTCCAATTGGTTTTTTTCTTTGTCTTTTCTCTTTCTCTCTCCGATGAGAACTGCTGTCGGCCACCTAACACATAGGTGTCAGTTTAATATGAACCTTCCAGTCAAAGGTTTATGATAGAACCTTTGACTTTATTAATAATTATAGGTAAATTTTTATATTACTTTTATACTCATAAAATAGTTATATTTTCACATAAGTCCTTTTAGTTTATAGTAAATTTTTTTTATTTACAAAATGATTCATTAATTATTTTATTTTACTCCTGTAACTATTATTATTTTCACTTATTCCATGTCTCTATAATTCCATCTGCCGGTGAGAACTCCGGAGAGAACTCCGGCGGGAGCCACCACCAGGAGAACTCCCTGCCAACCCGTGGAGGAGGCGCAGGTGGCAGATCTGAGTTTCTACCATGGAGGTGGTTCGCGCGGTGGTGGCTTGGTGGATTCGCTGCTCAAAGATGACGGAGGTGGTGGCCAACGACGGTGTAGCAGATCTGGTCGTTCGTGGACGTTTTCGGCTGGGGTTTTAGGTTACGACACGGTGGGGAGGTGTGGAGGTGCTTGGTGGGTTGCGGCGGTGGCTCGCGGGCTGACGACGAAGATGGGCAGATCTGCGACGACAACGGCTGAGTTGTTGACGGTGGCAGCAGAGAGGGTCGTGGTCGTGACCAGATCCGAGACTGGTGGTCGCGCGACTCACCGACAGGAGCAGGAAGACCATGGCAGAGACGTGGTCGAGGCCGGTGACGGAGAGTTGCGCATGCCACTGCACACCAGATCTGAGATGGATATTGTTGGAGCCATTGGAACCATTTGGAGGAAAACTCCTCTTTTGCGCTTGGATGAAGTTTCTGATGGTTGTGAGGAAGCTGGTTGTGGTTTTGATGAGGCTCCGGCAGAAGTGCAGCAAAGAAGAGGAAGCTGGTTGGTAGCAGCAGAGAAGAGGTGCAACCAGCAACGGTGAAGGAACAATATGAAAATGAAAATAATATCATGGTCTTATTGTAAAATCAGAAAACTTATGTTTTTTACCTTATTACCAGGTGACAAGTAATGATTTGTAGCCGTTGATTTAATTTTTAACACATCTAAGAGTTCATTTAAGAAGGACTACCAATGGACCCTAAATAATAGGGTCCATGATAAAACGATCCAACACATATATCACGCATTACAACTCCACCAGAACCACATTGACCACATGGGAACTTCCTCTACCATTTTCTTCAGTGACAAGATGATATTGTGATAAAAAATGATATTATTACATAACAAATATTACTTTTCACATTACTTTAAATAATTGTAATTAAGTGAGAAAAAATAATAAAAATAATATTATTATTAATGATATAAAAAATATACATTGTAAGAAAATTATAGTGATAGATATCATTTTAATACTTCACCACCAAATTAATGACGGACACGCCTTCGTAGTTATAAATTATATTATTGTTTAATTCACTATGTAAATTTATTTTAATTTTTTTAGCTGGTAAATTAATTTCACTTTTGAGTTAGTTAATTCTTTAACTTAATATTATTATCACTATCACTATCCTTTTAAAAAAGGATAATATTTAGGGGTGGGCATGGTTCGGTTCGGCATAAAAAACCGAACCGAACTGAACTGAACCGATAAAGAGGTTCGGTTCAAAAACCGAACTGGTTTCCTTTTGGATCTGAACCGGTTTTGATTCGGAGAACTGGTTTAGAACCGGTTCTGAACCGATTAACAATCAGTTTGGATTTAAAACCGGTTTAAAAACCGGTTTGAGTTTAAAACCGGTTCAGAACCGGTTTGGATTTTAAAAAAACTGGTTCAGAACCGGTTTGGACTTAAAAACCAGTTCAGAACCAGTTTGAACTTAAAAAACTGGTTCAAAAACCAGTATCTCCGTTGAGTGAGAACATAATATTCCAAAAACCAGCACATTATAAGCAGCAGTTTGCAGGTATATATAAACTTATATTATCATTGCAGATACAATACCCAAAATCATTTCTTCACGATAAATATTAATTTTATAAACTCTGAAGTACCTGAAACGTAAAAGATAACAAACGTATAGACCATATCATTATCAGTTTCTATCACAGACTACTTGAGAGCATTATGTAATACTTTGTTAAATAACATGATTGATATGAGTAGTAAAGGCTTCTTTACATATATCAAGCAAACGATGGAGGAAACAACATATGTGTTTTTCTATCACGGACTACTGTCACAGAGAATATGATAAATCCACAAATCAAAGCTACACACACTCTTAGAAAAGCAGTTCCAGTGCAGCATAAGTCTAAAAATTAGTGAAGTTTGATTTAATAATTACCAACCTTGAAAATCAGAGTATTGAGAACTGGTGACTTTAGAAGTAAGCCTAACAAAACTTCACAAGTAACTAAGCCAAGTTCCAGATGGCTCAACATTCCAAATGCAAGTAAAACAACCAATTTTGATTGTGCCAACATATGTATTTTATTCTTGAAAAGATGATGCATGTTGATTATCTAACTTTCATGTTATGAAATGAAAGCAAAGATTTACTAGCTTTACTGTGGATTATGAGAATGATATAAGAGAAAATCAAACTGAGATTAAAGCAAGGATGGATTTTGGTAATGATTTAAACCCTTGATAATGTAATCTCTCAATGCAAGATTTATAATATCATTCTTAAGTTATCAGGAAACAGAGGTTTAGACAATAGGATGGCGATGCATGATGCTACAGCTCAACAAACAGAACCAGTGGCAGAAGGCAAGTATACTCAAGTAGGCAAGTATTCTTTGCAATTAATGCTGCAAATAATGTCTGTGATCCTTGCCCAAGTTGATATCTAAGGCTCCAAAACAATCAATCTAGCACTCCAAATTGAAGTCCATGATTTCTCCAACTAGAAGTATAATGACTGATATAACGAGAATTCAGTTCAGGGAAAAAAAGAGTTGAAGAACATTTATTTGATAAATACCAATAAATTAGAAACTTAGTAAAAGAGCATTCCTAATTTTCAGGATGATCAGTCTGCATCATATACATGGATGTCACATAGAGAAGAAAAACGAAAAGAAAAGAAAAAAGGACAGACATCTGATGTAACTTATTCTTTGTAACACATGTAAAGTAGTGAGCATTATACCAATGGGAATGTCAATTCACTTCTAAAATACAATCTTAGAAGAAGCCATGGCAGCAAATCTTTGAAAGGACCTTCTAAAAGGTCCCCAATAGTGAGATTGATGGAGTAGATATGGCAAACAGAGGTAACAGTTTGACGACTTCAATTTTTACCATAAATAAAATCACCTAAAAAATTCCTTTGAATTTTATCTTCTATTTTATTTACAGTTTACAATAGATGGTGAATATGAGAGTGGTCCATCTAATCCCTTTAAAGAATTTATAGGAAATCGTACTGAAAGCAACTTACAACCAAAAAATAAAATAAAGGGGTGTTGAACATTACAGGTACTGCTGGTTGGAGGGGAAGATGGTGAGATAAAAAATTCTTTCAACTAAAATAAAAAAATCAAAAAATTCGATCAGAGAAGACAACGGTATATGAACTAGGTTCCAATCAAAGCAAATGCACAAATTCTTTCAACACGTTCATTCTTTTCATAATTTACATCTTCATACAAAAAACATTTCATAAATTCGATCATCGAGAAAGAAAAAAAAAACTCATGCTATTTTTTTTAAAAAAAAAATCTCAGTAGCCAAACACAGCGAGATTCGATTCTTGTCATGCGGTAGAATAGAAAATGCGACGTAAAACATGGAAACAAAGAGAGAGAGAGAGAGAGATGGTAAGGTACTTTGGTGGTGTCGAGCCAGACCAAATCGAGAGGGTTGAAATCGAGGGGAGAGTAAGGGCAGTCAAGGATGGACCAAGCTCGTAGTTGAGTGGATGCGAAGCCTGGGATGATAATGCCGGAGAGTTTCGAGTAGTGATTTGGGATTAGGTTTCAGTAATATGGGGTTTAGGGTTGATAAAGTTGGAGATGAATTTCTCAAATGTGAAATGGATTGGTTCGGTTATCTGAATCAAAATTAAAAATGATTAACCGGACCATTTAATAAAATAAACTGGTTCAAGTTTTTATAAAATAAAACTGGTTCAAGTTATTTTAAAAGTGGTTCAATTTGGTTCATGGATCAATTTGGTTCATTTGGTTTTTATGTCCACCCCTAATAATATTTTATGTTTAACCTAAATATAGTGAATATATGTCTATTGTATATCTATTTAAGAGATATGTTAAATCATACTGTATATTACTATAGTATTTTCATAAGATATATAATAAATTTGTGAAATGATTAAAAAAATGTTAGAGTGTAAAAGTTAGACGAATAACAAGATTATTTAAATAATTAGTAGGTGATGATTTTGAAATTCAATTTTTAACTAAAATGCTAAAAAATTATACATTTTAAATAGAGTTTGATTGATATGTATTATTACTATAAAAAAATATATTGACATTCACTAATATATTAACAAATCAATATTTATTACTATTTATTTATTTTAGTAATTAAAATAAAAATAAAAACACTTGTATCAAAATATTAACAGATGTTAGTATAAGACTCTTATAATGCACATCACTTTAATTCTTTTAAATATGGAATGTATATAAAATAAAATAAATGACTCTTATCCTTTTAAATTTTTATTATACAAATATTTTATTTATTTTTAAAAATTATAAAATTCTCTAATTTAAAGTAAATTTGTGAAAATATTTTGTAAAACATTGCATTAACTTTTAATATATTCATTCTTTTTATTATTAATTAATATATATATATCTGTTCAACATGGGACATTAATTAAAAGTTTAAATATGTTTTTGTTCTTGTAAAAATATAGCATTTTTTCTTATTTTAGTCCTTTAAATATTTTTTTTAGTTTTGAACTCTCTAATTTTTTATTTATTTTGGTCTTTGTTATTAATAAGATTTCGTTAAGTGTTTACGTGACAAATAGAGTTATTGACACATGTCATTAGTGAGTGAGATCTTTGCTTGTCACGTAAGCACTTAATAGAGTCTCACTAACAATAAGGACTAAAATTAAAATAATAAGTTTTATAGGGACCAAAACTAATAAAAAAAATTTAGAGTGACTAAAAATAAAATATTATATTTTCAGAAACTAAAAACATATTTAAGCCTTAATTAAATTATTCTATTGTATGAACATATACAATTTTGTATGATGTATAAAAAATATTGTTATATAAATTATAATTGTTATATAAAAGTAATTTAATTTATAATTATTTTTAATTTAAAGAATAATTATGTGTTAAAATTATAACTTTATAATAACAAATTATTAAAATTTAACATAAATGTATATAATTTTAAATTAATATTAATTATTATTATTATTAATACATAAAAATATATAATAAAAACACATAAAACCTTAAAAATATCCCGTAAAATTTACGAGAGCATAGAATAGTAAACCACAATGCCATCATCTATTCTAGTGTTTTCTCCCTTCATCTTGCTCCTTCCATTTATTCAACAAATCCATGGAGCTCATGTGGTGCTTCCTTGGATTCACCAAGATGACCTTCTATTGGAGGAGAGTTTTGTTTACTTTGTGGTGTTTATCATGTACTCATTTGTGTTCTGTTTTGGATTATTTTTTAGTATGCTTTTCCTGGCACTATGAGCATTTCCTTGGTATATTCAGAATTTTATATTATTTTTATTTCTTTTGGTTAGGCTATTTTACCCCTTTGTTGGTCTTTGAACATTGTTACTCCTATGATTTCTATTTTTTATAGTGAATATAGGGCTTTTTGTGAGATCCTTTTAATATAATACTATTTGTTGTACTCATTAATATTTTATTGTGCAGATTGTCTTGGATTAGATCCCGTGATTTTTTTGTCCCTCGTATTGAGGTTTTCTACACTTAAAATTTTGTATGTTTTCCTTTGTCTACTTTATTTTGTGTTTTTGGATATATTTATCTTTAGGATATTTTTAGTTTGTCGTATATTTTACTTCTCACATATTATTTACATGCTGAGCATTTTTATCTTATACATTATTATATATGTATTATTTAAGAAAAGATAAGTTATACGGATGTAAATAAAAGTTATTCTTATAATATTATTGAATAATTTTTTATTGAATAATTTTTTTACTAAATTTACTGTTTGATTGAAAGTTCTTATATAGATCGTATATATAAAATTGTACATTAATAAAAAATCGTTTAGTACTTCATTTATATACGTTAAAAATTAATGTAATATATAATTAAAATATATAAAAATAAGAATCATTGTATTACATTGTTATTGATGTTTAATTTTTTCAAAATTTGCTACAAATGATCAAAGTATTGAATAATTATAATTTAACGATTAGATCAATAAAAATTACTTATCTTAAAAGTTATGAAAAATGTTAATAACACACTCTTTTGAACACTCTTTTTAACATTTACTTTATTATTGGTCTAAAAGAGTTGCAATTATTTCTCTCATAATAATCATTTCAACTTCAAGTGTGTTGGTTGTGGATTAGTATCTTGCCACAAGTAGAGTCAGAGTCAGATCGAACCATGGTGTTTATTGATAAGTATAAATGGCCTTAAGTAGAAAGAGTTGCATCCTAACTAATAACGATAGCTTTTGGTCTAGAGATAAGCGATCGAATCAACAATTGATATCAAAGTCAAGGTCACAGATTCAATTCTCATAAAGGCACAGACTGTTAGAGGCAAGTCCTGTGAGGGAGATTATTGATATAATTAATAGTTATAATTTTTAGTCTAGTGATAAGTATTTAATCTAACATGTACATGAGGTGGATCAATAGTAAAATATATGTTAAAATGAATGTCTAAAAAAGTGTTGTTAACATTTCTTAAAAATTATTAAATAATATAATTATGTCAAGTTTTATATTAATATAATTTG
Source organism: Ormosia emarginata (assembly GCA_029884605.1). NCBI lineage: Eukaryota > Viridiplantae > Streptophyta > Magnoliopsida > Fabales > Fabaceae > Ormosia > Ormosia emarginata. Next base: position 11,240,867 of record JAQQTP010000072.1, on the reverse strand, counting down.
ACCTCTTCTCATATTATTTATATTTTTTAAATAAAATACTTTATAATAAAGTACCATCATCTCAATCATTTATTTATTTATTTTATTGGTGTATATTGGTTCACTTGCATTTTAGAGATGTTAGCTCAACAGATAACAACTTTCTTCATTGATAATGAGAATACATACACAAAATATTATTAACATAAATAAAATATAAAGAAACCTGCAAATTAGAATGACAAATGCCAAGTGATGGAAATTATTTAGAACCGTTGGTGATTTTTTTTTAATTCGAGAATAAAAGAAGCAATGTTTCCTTTTTTTAACTTCACTTTTTGTCATATCAATTTCAAAGAAAAAAGATATAGATAAAAAAGTTTAAAAGTTCCTTGATGTAAAGCATATATTTTATAATATTTAAAAGTGATGCTAGGAAGGGCATAAAATTGTCCTTGACATTTAATTAAAAAAAAAAAGCTCGGCCATCACACATGCAACTCAGACTTTATTAACTTGTCCTTTTCTTCTTTCTTACATTTTCTGCTCCCTCTGCACTAATGATTTTGGCATCCGGTCCCATCATACATGCAACTCAGACACAAACACAAAGTCACAATCACAGGCTCCCCTTCTCTCACGTCTCTTCCCAACCAAACACCATTTCACCGTACTATTAACTTATGAAACACGTACATTTCGGTTATGAAATGTGTTTATATATTAAATATGTGTTTATATTAAATATATAAAGACATTCATAAAACATAAATATTTTATATATTTAAATGTTTGATTAAAAAATTTATTTTTTTAATTTGAACATATTTTAAATATGTTCAAATATTTTTAAATATTTTTAAATATATTTGGATATGATTAAGATACTATTTAAATATGATTTTTTAATATTTTTTTAAAAATAATTTTTATAATTAAAATTCAATTAAGAAATTCGTAATCCACTTAAACTCAATCACATGACTGACACTCCAAGTTATTATTTTCACATATTAATATTTTAACTTTTATCTTTTTACATGTTATTATTAGAATTTTAAGTTTTATCTTTTCACACATTACTATTTTTATCTATTCCTTCTATCTCTACTGTATCAAGTCATTTATTTCGTTGTCATCAAGTCAAGTTTGTCTCACACTAATATTCTTTTAGTTATTTTTTTATACATATATATTTATGCATAATTAGTTCAATTAAAAAAATTAATTTATAAAATTTTTAGATATATCAATAAAAATTATATTTTATATTTTTTAAAAAAAATTTATTAAGTAATAAATATTAACATATATCACATATTAAAATATTATAAATTTGTAAATTTATAAAATATTATTAATGAATTATATATATATTTTTTAAATTTTAAAATTATATATATATATATCGTATTTATATTTTATAATTTTTAAATTTAATATATTTTTATATTTGTATTTGTGTATTATTTTGTATCTGTATCAGTGTTTTATATCTCTTAACTCACCCAAAAGAAAAAGAGGGCCCCACTCACCTAGTTAAAAGCATGTCACCATGACCCCTGTTGAAGAATCTCGCACGAGTTTCAGGCTTGCTTAATGCATGATTGGTTTTCAATTGAAAATATCAAACTGACGTTACAACTTTTTGAATGGAGTGAAATGATGTTTGGTTTTTTTTTTTTTCAGTTTGCTTCAATTTAATTTTCACCCAAACATTTATTGAGTTGAAAGTAAGAAATTTTTACTTTTATATTAAAATTATTGTTTCAACTTATTTTTAAAATAAAATTTTTTAAATATAAATTATATTATTATAAATTCACTTTTAATCAAATTTAAATTTATAAATATATTTTTAATTAAATTTAATTTTATTAACTATAATTCAAATACATGCTTAGTTGTTTTGCGCATTATTTTGTGGAGAAAAATGCATTAAAAAAATTGAGAACAGGTAAATTTTCAAAAATAAATCTATACATAGAAACTTAAAAAAAAAAAAAGAAATCAACAATTTTCTTTTCTTTTATTATCTCTTTTTTATTGATATCTGTCTTGTCACATCATCTCTCTCTCCTCCAAGTTCTGTTAGACAGGGACTCGGAAGAGAGAAATCACGTACCCCAACCAGAGTGAACGTAAATTTTAATGCCTTACACAATTCACATCACTCTTGCCTCTGGCTTTTGCTGAGGCTCACCGAAAAACTGTAACTTTTTGCTTCTAATTCTATTATTTGTTTAATTTTTACATTTAATTTATTTATAAATTTATTTTATATTCTATAAAAAATTATAATTATATATAATTTAATGTGACATTTTTTTTATATAAATATACAATATAAATATAATATGTATATTTGTAATATACAAAAAATATTTTCCTTTACATCTAACCTTGATAGATGGAGTTGTTAAAATAATCAAGTTTAATATGTTGATTTGAATAATTTAATAAAATAAATGAGTTAAATTTATAAAAATAAATATAAAATTAAAAATAATTTAAATTAATTTAATTTAAATAGATTAACTCACAATAAATTGAGTTGACTGATCCCATTCACATTATGTATGAATAAATTAAATTAATAAAATATTAATATAAAATTTGTACAACTTGATCTAGATTCACTCGATTTAAAAATGATATTACCTGACCTTACCAACTTATTTTAACAGTTATATTGGTGGGTATTGTGGCCGACCTTTAGTAAGTCGGTTTCTAAAAGCTGCAACTATATTTAAATTATAGTAAATAAAAAAAAAAATTATAACCAACTTCTCAGTAGAGATTTAAAAAAAAAATTACATTTTAATCTCTATAAATATAATTATTTTTTATTTTAATTTCTTTAAAAAATTTAAGTCTATTTTAATTTTTTTATATTTTGAAATAGATGAAGTTAATCTTTATTGTATATCTTTTTTAAAGACTAATTTTATTTGTCTCAAAATTTAAAAAGATAAAAATAAACTAAAAAATTTTAAAAAAATCAAAATTAAAAATAATTATATTTAGAAAACTAAAAAATAATTAAGCTAAAAAATTTATTTTGTTAAATTAACTTCTCAATACCATATTTAAAAAACTATATAAATTTTCATATTGAAAATTTAGTTTGGAATAAACCGAATTTCCAACATTAACCAAAAACAAATATATTTTAGAAACTAATGTTGAAAGAGTGGTACAATAAATAATAAAAATTAAAGTTGTTTTATCGGATAAAAAAACGGTAAAACACAAGAAAATATTGAATGTCTGGATGTTAATGATACTTTCCATCAAACCATTTATAATAGTACTACGGAGTATTTTTCAGGTTTTTTTATTATATATTTTTATGAATTAATAATAATTAATTTTAATTTAAAATTAAATATATTTATGTTAAATTTTAATAATATTTTATTATAAAATTATAATTTTAACACATAATTATTATTTAAATTATAAATTAAATTACTTTTATACAACAATTATAATTTAATCTTACATATAACAATATTTTTTTGTATGTCATGCACAATTGTATAAGTTTATATAATTGAATAATTTAATTAAGAATTAAATATGTTTTAAGTCTTAAAAAAATATATCACATTTTAATTTTGGTCATTCTAAATTTTTTTATTCGTTTTGGTCTCTTTAAAATTTATTTTTTTAGTTTAGTCTTTATCATTAGTGAGACTCCATTAAGTGATTACATGGTAAATAAATGTTTTACTCATTAATGTCATGTGTTAGTGGCTCTGTTTGTCATATAAGCACTTAATGAAGTTTTACTAACAGTAGGAACCAAAACAAAAATATAAATTTTAGAAGGATCAAAACTAACAAAAATCAAGCGCCTCCTGTACAGATAATGGTTTTGAGCTCTATGAAGGTCAGTTCAATGAGTTTTGCGAAAGCGAAGGCATAGTAAGACATCATATTGTGTGAAAGACACCACAAAAAAAAATGGAGTGGCAGAATATATGAACAAAACTCTTCTTGAGAGGGCTTGTTGCATGCTCTCTAATATCGGCTTGTCAAACGAATTTTGGACTAAAATTGTTAATATGGCTTGTTATTTGGTAAATTGATATCCATCGACTGCGATCGAGTTGAAAACTCCTATCGAAGTATGGTCCAGTGCTCCAGCTGATTATTTGAATCTAAAAATTTATGGGTGTCCTGCATATGTTCATATCGATGATGACAAGCTTGAACAAATGGCACAAAAATGCATATTCTTGGGATATCCATATGAGGTTAAAGGTTATAGATTATGGTGTACTGAACCTAAATCACCCAAGTTCATAATCGGTAGAGACGTTAAGTTCAATGAATCATCCATGCTTCATCCGACAAAGAAGGTTGATGATACAGAAAAAGATCATGGTGTTAGCAAACAGGTGGAGTTTAAGGTTGAGCTATCAAAAGAAGTACAAGAAGGAACTTCTGATCAGCTCATTCAAGAAGAAGAGCAAAAGATTACTAATGATGTGGATACTCCACATCAACTACAACAATATAGCCTTGTTAGAGACAGAGAAAAAAGGCAAATAAGACCAGGACAAAGATATGGTCATACAGACACAGTCTCTTTTGCATTATCAGTAGCAGATGATATTGGAACTCAAGATCCTGCTACATACCATGAGGCTATCTCTAGTCATGAGTATACATAGTGGATTGTTGCTATGAGTGAAGAGATGGAGTCTATGGAGTCTCTTCATAAGAACCAGACTTGGGAATTTGTTAAACTACCTAAAGGACATAAGATCGTTGGTTGCAAATGGATCTTCAAGAAAAAAGAAGAAGGAGTTCTCGGAATTGAACTGGCTCGATATAAAGCACGCTTAGTTGCAAAAGATTTTAGCTAAAGAGAAGGAATAAACTTCAATAAAGTGTCCTCTCCTGTTGTGAAACATAACTCAATTCGTGTGTTGCTGATATGGTTGCACTGTTTGACTTAGAGCTTGAGCAGCTCAATGTCAAGACAACTTTTCTTCATGGTGAGCTTGAAGAACAGATCTATATACAACAATCAGAGGGTTTCGTTGCTCAAGGCAAAGAAGATCATGTTTGTCTCTTGAAAAAGTCATTGTATGGCTTGAAGTAATCTCCTCGCCAGTGGTATAAAAGATTTGACACTTTCATGTTGAGTCATGATTATTCTAGGAGTGACTAATGACAACTATGTATACCATAGGAAGCTCCCAGGTAATTCATTTGTTTATCTATTGCTCTATGTTGATGACATGCTCATTACTGCTAAGAGTATGTTTGAAATCAAGAAGTTGAAGGATCAACTTAGTGGTGAATTTGAAATGAAGAATTTGGGTGCTACTAAGAAGATTTTGGGCATGGAAATCCATAGGGGTCGGTATGCTAGCAAGTTATTTTTGTTACAAAAGAAGTACATTGAAAATGTACTTGAACGCTTTGGAATGCAAAATGCAAAACCTGTGAGTACTCCGTTGGCAGCCCATTTCAGACTATCAGCTACAATGTCACCATAGACTGTTGAAGAGGAGGAACAAATGTCATATGTTCCTTATGCTAGTACAATTTGAAGCATAATATATGCTATGGTTTGCACTTGACTAGATATTTCACATGTTGTTAGCAAATATATAGGGCATCTTGGTAAAATGCATTAGCAAGCGGTGAAATGGATACTTTGGTATCTTCAAGGTACTACATATGTTGGCTTGGAATATGACAAGAGCTCAAACATTAGCAGCAGTATTATTGATTATGTTGACTCTGATTATGCTGGAGATATTGATAAAAAATGATCTTTGACAGGATATGTCTTCATCATTTCGGGTAGTGCAATTAGTTAGAAAGCAACTTTATAGACCACTATTGCATTATCTATTACAGAAGCTGAGTACATGGCAGCGACAGAAGCAGTGAAGGAAGCCATTTGACTAAAAAATTATTGGCAAATTCGGGAACAAAAACGCAGAGGAAAAAGGATTCCCACCAAGGATCTATATGAAAGATGAGTCATGATTCGTGATTTTTTAGTTTACCTCTTGAAGCTAGATGAAAAGCGATTTACGCAAACCACCAGCACCACAGCAACGACGATGCCTCTACGTTATCCACACGAGCAGACTCGCAAATGTCTAACGTCTGTAACCTTGGAGTCCTACCTCTCTATCACAGTGCTAGCTGCAAAGAGAAGAGAAACATGTCACTCTCTCACTCACTGTTTCTATTAGGTGCGGCTAGGGTTCGTGATTACATCCCTTGACAGTCCCTTAGCGTGCTATTTATAATAGTGTCTGCCTTATGCAAGTGAGAGTAGCAGCAGGGTTAGCTGTGCAACCTTGGACTCATCTGTTATGAGTCTGACCCATGATAGAATTCCAGTCTAACTTGGATTCTTGTTACTCTAATTCAGTGTGTTCTATGTGTGTGACCCTATAGGTTCTTATGACGTTGGCAATAATATGAACCTTGGCAATAATATTAAAATTTTATTTTAATATTACAAGCAGTGAACGGTAACTAGTAACACATCGTTGCTATCCAAGTAATGAGAATGTTAGTGATTTGACATAACCTTTCTGTGATCAATGTTACGTGTAGTTTAGTCCCTTTGTCTAGATATCTAGATTGAATACAAGACGTAGTATGTGTCATCATTGTATAGTTCAATCTTCCGTTCCTGATACTCGAGTAGATTTAGTAATAAAAAACGAGATCAATATTTTATATTGACTCATTTGAGCATGACCATGCATTTTGTAGTCTCACTCAAATAGGCCCCCCGAAAATATCGCTCATGTTATGTAGGAGTGACAAATCTCATCTAGGTTACTCACATCTATTTGCATGATTCGCGGTATGTCCAATAACTAACTTTATAATCACCTTGTTACAAATGACGTTTGATGGTATTAAAACACACAACTTCTCATATAGGAATCGTAGTGATTTCAGGTCAAAGGACCACATATACCATTGTCACTTTGAGGATCGCTTATGACACTTACGTAACGATCCATGCAGCGTTCTTATAGTGGGTCAATCCAATACATCATTACTCTAATATGTACCCAAGTGAAGACTTGATATCTCATATCCATGACTCGTGAGATGTGACCATCAGTCTACGCACATACTAGTCTCAATGCATTATTGTTATCTTAATTAACAATAATACTTGATTAGGGACATTTAAGAATATTGTTTTTAATCTATCCAATAAGATCTCACAATCAAGTCATCTACTTAATGTCCTATGACATTAAACATACTATTCTAAGAACTTTATTATGTTTATCATAAATAACACAATAAATGAAATACCTTATATATTAAATAAATAATATAATACAATATAAGCAAGTACAGTCAAAACATATTGGCCTTTAGGACATACACCAACAAAATTTTGGTAAGCAACTTGGGATTAGAATAAGATGTGATCTAATGTGATAGCCAAAGTGCCATATATTTGACGAAAAATCAAAGGTATCATAAAAGAACCAAACATATTGATGTCAGATATCATTTTATTCGAAAAATTATTTCTCAAGGTGCTATAGCGGTAAAAAAAGCTTGGTATCTCTGATAATCCAACAGATATGATAATAAAGCCAATTACAGTATCTAAGTTCGAGCATTGCTCAAACTTAATTGGAATCTGCGGTATGTGAGTTTGTCATTATGAACATCTTGGAGAAGGTGACTCAGGCTTTTAAAAGTTCAAGCCAAGGTGGAGATTTGTAGCATAGGTGGCTTGACTTTTTAGTTGTGCAGACACTTCGGTGCACATGACAAATTGTTTTGTCAAATTTTGTTACACTTGTGCACCGGATACTTTAAATGTATTCCTATTGAAAAACTTGCATAAACTCCTTTATAAATATAGGCTTGCTACATAGCTCAAATCATCCTATTTTTAGAAGCTCTTTCAAAGCATTGTGTAACAATTAGAGGAGAGTGTGTGTTACTTTATAATATATTCTCTTTGTATACTTTGTGAGTGCTGAGTGCATACACCGATAAGAAAAATACTGTGAGATATTTTGAGTGTATTTGGGATTTGGATTTTGAGTTAAGTGTAACCACCTTTGTATTCTCCATCATATTTCTTAGTGAAATATTTGGTTATCGTTTTTGCCCATTAACATAGGCTATAAGCTGAATCAAGTAAATTTTTTGTGTCATTTGTTCTTTATGCTTCTACATTATTTTGTGTTACGTGGTTTTTTGCTTGTTGAGCCTGTCAAATCTTAACACTGTTATATATCTCGAACACCGTACCTTAATAACATACCGTGAGTTCCCATGTTACTTAAATTTAGCATAAATTTCAACCCACTAGAGGGGAAAGCCACAAATAATGGGTTCTTAAGTAATTTAAGAATAAAGCTACCATTTATTCATTAGTTCTCATCCATTCATTTGCATTTGGAAATTCAGAAACATAAACCAAAAACACAGGATGATGATATTTCTCAAAAAAGAAAAAAAGAAGAAGCAAAACAAATGGGAAAAATAGGTTTTTACAATGCCTAAGTAAAATTCAAACAAACTTATCCTAACAAAGTGGGGGGCCCACAAACAACAAATGCCTTTTTGTAAATTCAAATTTAGAAGCTTGGGGGCTTGTAGGCAATGAAACTGATGCACTGCACTTGGCGAACGTTGTCAAATCCAATGATACAGATGAAAGCAGTGGGGTATGCCTTATTGGCCTCCTTAAGCTCCTTCAACACCTGAGCAGCATCAGTGCACCCAAACATAGGCAGCTTCCAGATGGTCCAGTAGCGTCTATCACAGTATCCTGGCGACCTGTGGTTCTCACGGTAGACAAAGTCGTGCTATACACGTACACACACAAATGAAACCAACATATCAACCATCATAGTTCAAAACTAAGATCAAGAAAAACAAGAAAAGAACCAAAAAGGGTTGCAAGTAAATTGATGACCTCCAACTCGAATTCCAAGCAAGGAACCTATCCCTTCCTAAGAAGGTGGCCAACTGAGAGTGGTGGCAGGTAGGAAAGAGTCTTGAACTTCTTCTTGCCAATTGGTGGCCACACCTACTAGTATGCACAAGATTGAGTAAAGGGGTTAACAATTAACAACTTGTGCATCTCTGCCAATGACTCCTATGTTATGTCTAATTTTAACAGTTTACTAACTTATCATATATACGTAGTTAGTTAGTTAGTTATTAGTAGTTAAAGTTAGTTGTAACAATTAGTTAACAGATTATGAGAAGTCCAACATGCATATAAGTAGTAGTTCTATCAGTTAAATGTTAACGAGAATTATCTTTTCTCATTTTCACTTTCTCAATTCTTGATCAATTCTGTATTCTTCACTCTTAATATGGTATCAGTTGTATTTTCCTTCTCTACGTTTTTCCTCTCTTTCCGTATTTGATTTTTTTCTCTCTGTTCTTTCATTGATTGTTCTTATTCTTTGCAATCATGAATAATTCTGTTGATGATGCTTTCAATTCGTACTTTTTACACCCCTCTGATCATCTTGGGTTGATTCTTGTTTCTCAACCACTATCGGGGGAGAATTACAGTTCTTGGCATCGAGCAATGAAAATGGCACTCAATGCCAAGAACAAATTTGGATTTGTTAATGGCTCCATTCCTCAACTAGCTGAAGATCCTCGCTTAATTTCATTTTGACAAAGAAACAATGATATTGTTTCCTCATGGATCTTGAATTCACTTACCAAAGAAATTGTTGCTAGTGTTGTTTACTGCAGCAGTGCTTCTGAGCTTTGGAGTGATCTAAAAGATCGGTTCCAGCAAATGAATGGCCCAAGAATTTTTCAGATCAAGAAAGATCTTATCACGTCCACTCAAGGTTCACTTTTTGTGAGCCAGTACTACACCAAGATTAAAACTCTTTGGGATGAGCTTGGTGAACATCATCCAGTGAATATGTGCACATGTGGAGGTGTTTGTCCATTCATTGAAGATCGTCAAATGGAGCATGTGATGCTCTTTCTTATGGGCCTCAATGATGCCTTTTCTCAAATCAGAGGTCAAATTCTCATGATGGATCCCGTGCCACCAATGGCTAAGGTGTTTTCTTTGGTGGTTCAAGAAGAAAAGCAACAAGAGCTTGGTGTCATTACTACTGCCAATAATAGTGCCCAGTTGGCGTTCGCTATCAAAAACTCAACTGCACGATCAAATTTTGATGCACAAGGTAAACAAGGCAAAAAGGAACGTCCTTTATGCACACATTGTGGAATTTTGGGACATACCAAGGATCGTTGCTATAAATTGCATGGTTTTCCCCTAATTATAGCAAAGGAAAACCAAAACAATTTGCCTCAGTAAATCAAGTTTCAGACATAGTAGCTACGAACACTGAGTTACAATCAGCTGATTCCTCTCCTTTACAGTTAACATCTCAGCAATATCATCAACTGATGCAAATTCTCCAAAACCAAGTCACTCAGCCTCATGTGGATTTTGTTGATTCTAATACAGCAGCTGAACTTAGGAGGCTTTCATTTGTATCTCACAATAATATGTCTCTATTTCCATTTGATCTCATCCACTGTGATATCTGGGGGCCTTATCATCACCCTGCGTATATTGGTAAGAGGTATTTTTTGACTCTAGTTGATGATAATACAAGGTTTACTTGGACTTATCTGTTAAAGTTGAAATCAGAAGCTACTCCAATTGTTATACAATTTTTTAAGCTTGTTCAGACTCAATTTGGCATTGTGATCAAGCAATTCAAATCTGACAATACTAAGGAGTTGGCACTCACTGAATTCTTGTAAGAACAAGGAACCATACACCAGTGTTCATGTGTCCAGCGACCTCAACAAAATTCAATAGTTGAGAGAAAGCATCAACACCTTCTTAATACTACAAAAGCACTCTTCTTTCAATCTAAGGTGCTTATTACCTTTTAGGGAGATTGCATAGCTACTGCCACCTTTCTTATAAACAGGTTGCCATCCCCTATATTGAAGAATATGTCTCCTTTTCAATTGTTATTCAACAAGACACCAGACTATAATGCATTAAAAATATTTGGTTGTCTTTGTTTTGCATCTTCTCTTTTATCTAGCAGAACAAAATTCACTCATCGAGCCATTCCATCTGTTTTTGTTGGATATCCAATGGGATATAAAGGGCATAAGTTATACAATTTAGAAACAAAATCATTTTTTGTATCCAGGGATGTAGTCTTTCATGAGTCCACTTTCCTATTTCATTCTATTCCTTCTTCTTTAGATGTTCCAGACCTATTTTCTGACTATGTTGTTCCCAATCCCTCACCAGATTTACCTTCTTCCAACATTATTGCTTCAAGACTTCAAAATCCTATTGTTAGTTTTGCTTTACCTGAATCTGATTTACCATTTCACTATTCCACCATTTCACCAACAGAATCTGCTCTAACAGTCACCATTCCACCACATATTCCTCCAACCCAGACAAGAAGGTCCTCTAGGCTCACCAAGACACCATCTTACTTACAAGACTATGCTTTCCAAACTACCCTTGTCTATCCTATTTCAAATCATATGACCTTTGATAAATTGTCCAATACATATAGGTCTTTCATTTGTCAAGTGTCTTCAGCCTATGAACCACAATTTTACCATCAAGCAAAAAACCTCCCTGAATGGCAACAAGCTATGGCAACTGAACTACAAGCCATGAAATCAAATAATACTTGGTCTTTAGTTCAATTACCCCATAGCAAGCACACAATTGGCTGTCGTTGGATTTATAAAGCTAAATATAAATCAAATGGCTTTATAGACAAGTATAAGGCCAGGTTAGTGGCAAAAGGCTATACACAACAGCCTGGAGTGGATTTTTCAAACACCTTTTCACCAGTTGCGAAATTAACAATTGTCAAGGTCCTTCTAATTATTGCTGCTGTGAAGAAATGGCATATGTTGTAATTGGATATCAATCATGTCTTCCTCAATGGTGATCTATTTGAGGAAGTGTACATGGATCTTCCACAGGGCTACTCTACTCCAAAGGAGGGTTTTGTATGCAAACTAAACAAGTCCATTTATGGGCTTAGACAAGCTTCAAGACAGTGGTTCTACAAATTCTCCTCTGCCTTGATCAATGTAGGTTTCACACAATCCAAGTGTGATTATTCTTTGTTCTCCCTGGGTCATGGTTCAAGCATGGTTTTTTTACTAGTCTATGTGGATGATATAATAGTTGCTGGACCTAATCCACAAATGATCACACAGGTTCAGATTACTCTATAGAAGTTGTTTAAATTTAAAATTCTGGGAGACCTTAAGTATTTTCTTGGTTTAGAGTTAGCTCATTCTTCCAAAGGCATAGTTTTATCTCAACGAAAATATACTACAACCCTACTGCAAGATACTGGTTTTTTGAATTCTAAACCTGCTGATCTACCTATGGATCCCACTGTCAAGTTAAATGCTTCAGATGGTACTCCCTTACAGGATGTTGCCCAATACAGAAGACTGATTGGAAGATTAATGTACTTAACTATTTTCAGACCTGACATTACATTTGTTGTTAATAAGCTAAGTCAGTACATGTCCAGTCCGAGATCTCCACATCTCCAAGTTATTCATTACCTGTTTCGATATCTCAAGAAGGCTCCTGGTTAGGGTCTTTTCTTTCCAGCTACAAACAGCCTTCACTTAACTGCATATGCAGATGCTGATTGGGGGAGCTGCAATGATACTCGAAGGTCCACTACAGGATACTTAGTATTTTTAAGTGGTGCTTTCATTTCTTAGAAATCAAAGAAACGGCCAACAGTTTCCAGAAGTTCAGCTGAAGCTGAATACAGGTCATTGGTAAGTGTATCTAGTGAACTCACGTGGCTTCATAATTTGCTCAAGGATTTTGGGATTAAGCTGGTGTCAGCCAAGATTTTCTGTGATAATCAGGTTGTCATACATCTTGCATTTAATCCCACCTTCCACGAGAGATCAAAACACATCGAAATAGATTGCCATTTTGTCAGGGAAAAAGTTTCAGTTGGTTTCATCAAACTTATCCATGTTCAATCACGGCATCAATTAGCAGACTTCTTGACCAAACCAGTTCAATCTCCTCTGTTTCATCAATTATTGGCCAAGTTGGGAACTGCTGATATTTACTTGCCACCTTGAGGGAGGGTTTTACAGTTTAATAACTTATCACTGTATACGTAATTAGTTAGTTAGTTATTGGTAGTTAAAGTTAGTTGTAGCAGTTAGTTAATAGATTATGAGAAGTCTAACATGTATATAAGTAGTAGTTCTATTAGTTAAATGATAACGAGAATTATCTTTTCTCAATTTCACTCTCTCAATTCTTGATCAATTCTGCATTCTTCACTCTCAATAGTAGTCTAGGCTCTAGAACATAAATATGTAACATTCATTCCACTATAAATACTTGTAGGTCTACACAATTGTATAAACTAAAACAATAAACACTAGAATAATTACATAGATTCTTATGTTACACAATTATTTTATGCTAAAAGTGATAATGTACCAATTATTGATTGGTTTAATTTACACAAGTATTTCTCCAATTTAATTTAGATGCATCTATGTATATCAACTCACACCACAGTGAGATATCAAAATCAAAGTGTAGGTATACATAAAACAACGATGAATTATGATGAAAATTGTGCAGATTTGAGGTAATATGTATGCAAGTATGTGTGAATTACATTATTAATATGAAGCTATGTTACCTGCATGCATTAAACTCTTCCACCTTTGTTTGCAATGGTGATAATGTCATTGCTGGCTTTTCTGGTAACTAGGAAACTAGCGGTGGACTTGAGGCCAGTGAATGGTGCCACCATGCTGGCCTATGCCAGAGAGGCAGGGTTAACAGTGGTCACAGCTGGGGAGGAAATCATAGAGGAAGCCATTTTTTTCTCCCTTCTTAGTTCTCTAACTCAAAAGTTCTGCTGCTAGAGTTGCTAAGCTTCTACTCAAACTTACTATATATACTGGTTTAATTTGGATATTTCTAATCCAATGGTCTGAAATTAAGGAGAATGTAAATGTGTGATAGTGGTTATGTTGGATATTTCTAAGGAGAATTTAAGTTGGTTAAGTTGAAAATAAGGAGAACGTAAATTAAGGATATTTCTAAGCTCCATAATCTTATCTCTTCCTGAGAAGAACGTAAATGTGTGATAGGGGTGTTCTGGACCGTGGTCCGGGATCCCGTCTTGCAAGATTGACCCGGCATATGAACCACCCAACTCCGCCAACTACGCCCCCACTTCGGCCTCGTGACCTTGGATCGTAGCAGTCATCTCCCTACTCTCAGTAATGGGGACCACGACAGCCTGCGTACTAGGATTAGCCATTAAAGGAAAGACAGCCCCAGCAGAACAGAGATGAGCCTCAACGATCGTGGGATAGTCCCGACAATGTCAAAAGCGGACCTCAACGATCATGGGCTGAATTCCCTTCCATGGCACGATCTTAAGGTACCTCTGTCCTGCGTGGAGTGCATGAGGATTCAAATCATGTTCTCAATATATACCAGGCTAAGTTACCCTGAGAGGGGATCGGAACCTTACTACTATTCCATTAGCTTTAACCTTCTGGTGCACTGCCTGACTTGAGCGTTGGAGTCCCATTGCAGGTACCCACCCCCCTGGACTTCGTGCTCCTGGCTGCAGCTGCGCAAGGAAGGAACCACCGTGTACGTACCAAATACAGGTACCTTCTGAATCCACTTCAGAACATTGGCGCCGTCTGTGGGAATCTGATAAATTTTCATTCCCACAACAACCATGGTGAGCACAAGACACAACCAAAAAAGAGGGAGCGCTGCGCACGCAGTCCATGGCCAGATACAGGGCCCAACAGCACAGCGCAACCCCCCTCAGTCACACCACCAGAAACCTCCGCCGCCAGAAACAGGCCTGCCATGGTGGAAACCCTTAACGATGGGCACGAGACTTCAGTTTCCGCTGAAAGCCCTGACCCATCTCGAAGGGTCTCAATCAGGAACAGGCTCACCTTCCCCCACGGGGAGACTAACAACATAAACTACGGAGTAACCCGCGGAGGAAACAATGTAGCTAGGATCCCTGTCCACGCTCGTTTGGGAGCCTCCCACGACAACGGGGACCACGCGTCTCAGTACGAAGACAATGTCCAATCCGAGATTACGAGAAATGGTCTCCGGGAGTTATTGCGTCAACAAACAGCTCTCATCGAGGATCAACGGCGCCAGCTAGAGGAACAGAGGCGCCGTCTAGAGAACCTCGAGAGATCAGCACGGGCGAAAAATGACAACGGAGGACACGACGAGGCTCGCAACGGGCATGCAGATCAAGGCGCTGGCGCCAGGATTATGGAAACGATGTCCGGCCCCGGCCGCCTACAACAATTCTCGGACGCCCTAATGTCATACAGGGTCCCGAGGAGTTTCAAACCTCCGAGCAACTTGGAAGCTTATGACGGAACAACGGATCCCCAGGAGCACTTAGACGCCTACACGCAGTCCATGCAGCTCTACGGATACACCCCGAAACTTTTATGCCGGCCTTCCCCTATTCCTGAAGAAGGACTCCTCCGATGGTTCGTCACCTTGCGAACAAAGATCACGGGATGGGAAGACCTCGACGCAAAGGTTCTTGCAACAATACACCACGGCCAAGGAGCGCCCGAAGTCGATTGATTCCTCTCCCGGGATTCGCCGGGGGAAGTTCGAATCCTTGCGCGAATATGTCGAAGGTTTAACCAAGCCTGTGTAGGCATAGAAAACCTAGACGACAGGATAGCCCTCCACTACGCCAGAACGGGCTCCACCAACTCAAGCTTCTTCGCGTCTCTAGCAAAAAAGAAACCAGAAAGCCTAGAAGAGTTTCACCGACGGGCGGACAAATACGTTGAGCTTGAGGAAGTCACCGGGGCGAAGGAGAGCCTGGAGAAAGGTGAAGCACACCAAAAGAAGAATCAAAACTCCAATCAACCCCGTGACCCCTCAAAAAGCGAGCGATACCGGCCCAAATATTCTGAGTACACTCCTTTGAACACCCCTCGAGAGACAATCTTGAAGGAGGTCCTTCAAACCGAGTTTCAAAATATCAAGAGACCACCGCCCATAAAGAAGCAGTTCCAGAGGGATCAGTCAAAACACTGCAGGTGGCACAACAGCTATGGCCACGAAACAGAGGATTGCAACCAACTCCGGGACGTTATCGAGTCCCTGATCAAAGAAGGGCGCTTGCAAAAATATATCAGCGGGTTTCGGGAAAACGGAAACCGTGGAAGGCGCAGAAACCGGAGGCAAAGCCGCAGCCCCCGACGAAGTCCGAACCAGCGCCCAAGGAGAAGCAAAAGCCCTGCCAGGAGATCCCGGACCCCTCCGCGCCACAACGATGAGAACAGGCAAGACCGGGAACGGGATACTCAAGACAGGGGCCACAAGAAGAACCGACTAATAAGCACAATCTCAGGGGGATTCGCAGGGGGCGGTCTGTCAAATAACTCTAGGAAGAAAGCACTTCGGACTGCGGTCCTGAGCGTATCCGGTTCCTCCTCCCGAAAGCCCCATGCAGAGAACAAAGGTGCGCCGCCCATCTCCTTCTCCGAAGAGGACTACGGTGATATTATCCGAGATCACGACGACCCCCTCGTCATTTCCGGGATAATCTCCAATGCAGAAGTCCGTCGTATCTTTGTAGATCAGGGGAGCTCGGCAGACATCATGTTTATGGACGCCTTCGAAAGGTTAGAATTCCCCCTGTCCGCGCTTACCCCGTATGAGGGCAAGTTAACCGGGTTCTCCGGAGAGAAGGTGACCCCAGTGGGTTATTTTGAGACCTTCCTTACCTTGGGCAACGACGACACCTACAAAACGGTGAAGGTGAGGTTTGTAGTCGTAGATTGTCTCTCGGCCTACAACATCATCCTGGGTCGCACAACCCTAAACGGCATTGCCGCTGTGGTTTCCACCGCCCACCAGGCCATGAAGTTCCTCAACAGGAACAATGAAGTGGTCACGGTCAGGGGCGACCAGATCGCAGCCCGCAAATGCTACAACGAGAGCCTAAAGATTGGCAGGACCTCCAGAAAAACAAAGACACGAACATCCAGCACCACCCATGACCAAGTCAACATCTTGATGACGGAGTTGGACGTCCGCGAAGAGATCCGAGGTACAAGACCCCAGCCCGAAGGAGAACTGATCCCACTCCAGCTGGGCGACAAGCCCGATCAAGTCACCATGATAGGAGCAAACCTCGAAGAACAGGAAAAAACCAGTTGACACAGGTCCTGCAGAAAAACAAGGATCTTTTTGCCTGGACTTCCGCCGACATGCCTGGAATCGACCCCGCTTTCATCTGTCATCGTTTATCTATTAAACGGGATGCAAAGCCGGTCGCCCAGAAGAAGAGGAAAGTTGGCCCCGAGAGACAACAAGCCATCGAGGAGCAAGTCAGGGAGTTATTAAACGCCGGATTCATAAGAGAAGTCTCGTACACCACTTGACTCTCAAATGTAGTCCTGGTTAAAAAGGCAAACGGGAAATAGAGGATGTGCGTGGACTATACCGACCTGAACAAGGCATGTCCCAAAGATCCATACCCCCTCCCAAACGTCGACAAGCTGGTCGACAGCTCCTCCGGCTTCCGGACGCTATCCTTCATGGACGCTTACTTGGGGTACAATCA
The DNA here is from genome assembly GCA_029884605.1 of Ormosia emarginata. NCBI lineage: Eukaryota > Viridiplantae > Streptophyta > Magnoliopsida > Fabales > Fabaceae > Ormosia > Ormosia emarginata. The sequence continues at coordinate 11,223,219 of JAQQTP010000072.1, read as the reverse complement.
AATTCTGATGTACCCCGGAGACCAGGGCAAAATAACCTTCATTACCGAAAGAGCAAGCTACTGCTACAAGGTAATGCCGTTCGGGCTAAAGAACGCCGGGGCCACCTACCAGAGGATGATGAATAGAGTCTTCGAAAAACAGATGGGGAAAATGCTAGAGGTCTATATCGACGATATGATAGTTAAGACCCCGTCGACCGGATCACACACCTCGGACCTTGAAGAAGTGTTCGCGCAACTGAGAAGGCACGACATGAGACTCAATCCAGGAAAGTGTGCGTTCGGGGTCCAAGCAGGGAAATTCTTGGGATTCATGCTGACCCACCGCGACATAGAGGCAAACCCCGACAAATACAAGGCGGTGCTCGACATGCATAGCCCCCGAAACATCAAAGAAGTGCAACAGCTGAATGGCCGGATCACAGCTCTCACGAGATTTCTGGCCAAAGTCGCCCACAAATCGCTCCCCCTCTTCAAGTTATTAAAAAAGGGGACCGGATTCGAGTGGATGCAGGAATGCGAAGACGCCTTTACGTCCCTAAAGAACCTCCTGGCATCCCCTCCAGTCCTCACAAGGCCCGAACCAGGCGAGACCCTTTACGTGTACCTCTCCGTCAACGAAGAAGCAGTTAGTTCAGTACTGACCAGGGAAACATCCGAAGGCCAAAAACCAGTTTACTTCGTGAGCAAAGCGCTGCAAGGCCCCGAACTCAGATACCAAAAGATTGAGAAGGTCGCCTTTGCACTTATCATCACGGCCAGAAGATTAAGGCAGTATTTCCAATGCCACCCCATTGTGGTAAGGACGGATCAACCAATCCGACAAATACTGCACAAACCAGACTTAGCAGGAAGGATGATCGCCTGGTTCGTCGAACTTTCTGAATTCGGGATAACCTATGAGCCCAGAATAGCAATCAAGGCGCAAGCCCTCTCAGACTTTTTGGCCGAACTTACCTCAGACCCCGGTTATACAGATGAAATACCCTGGACTATATTCGTGGACGGGTCTTCTAACCCAAAAGGATGCGGCGCCAGGGTAATCTTGGAAAACTCCGAAGGGGTAACTATCGAGAACTCACTTAGGTTTGAGTTTCTCACCTCGAATAATCAAGCAGAATACGAGGCATGCATCGCAGGACTGGCAATGGCCAGAGACTTGGGGGCCACAAAGATCAAACTTTGCAGCGACTCTCAACTCGTGACCTCCCAGATCCAAGGCGAATACCAAGCTAAAGATCCCCTCCTACAGAAGTACCTGGCAAAAGTACAAGAGCTCTTCCCCAACTTCCAGCTAGTCAAAGTGGAGCACATCCCCCGGGAACAAAACTCCCGGGCCGATCTCTTATCCAAGTTGGCAAGCACCAAAAGTCCAGGTAACAACCGATCAGTGATCCAGGCAACCCTCTCCCACCCCGCGGTTTCCGACATAACTGTCCTGCAGGTTAATGAACAAGAACGTACCTGGATCACTCCACTGATGGAATACTTGCAGTCCGGCAGCCTCCCCGAGGACCCTAAGGAGGCAGCCAAATTGAAGAAAGCCGCGGTCAGATACACCATCTTCGGTGGGCAGCTGTACCGGCGCGGGTTCTCTTCACCCCTCCTGAAGTGCCTAACGCCTGAAGAAGCCGGGTATGTCCTGGCCGAAGTCCACGAAGGGAGTTGCGGGCACCATTTAGGAGGCAAGGCCCTGGCATTGAAGGCACTCCAAGCAGGCTACTACTGGCCCATAATGGAAGCAGACTCCCTTGCACATGTCCAAACGTGCGATAAGTGCCAACGACACTCTGACCACTACCACGCCCCGCCAGAGGAATTGTCCACGACATCCATCCCTTGGCCTTTCTACCAGTGGGGCATGGATATCTTGGGACCTTTTCCCCAAGCGCCCGGGCAATTGAAGTTTTTGGTTGTCGCTGTAGATTATTTCACCAAGTGGATAGAAGCAGAGCCCCTGGCCACCATCACCTCGGCTCGAATTCAGAAATTCACTTGGCGCCACCTCATTACCAGATTTGGAGTCCCGGAATCCATCGTTACGGACAATGGGACGCAATTCAAAGACAAAGGTTTTGAAGAGCTACTTCACGGACTGAAAATTAAACATCACTGCAGCGCCGTGGAAAACCCTCGAACAAATGGGCAAGCTGAAGTGGCCAATCGGGTTATAGTCAGGGGATTAAATAAAAGGCTGGACGAGGCCAAAGGGAACTGGACCGAGCAGTTAGACCACGTCCTTTGGGCCTACCGAACCACCCATCATTCTACAACCGGTGAGACCCCGTTCAAACTAACCTACGGGTGCGAAACAATGATCCCGGTAGAGATAGGAGAACCAAGCTGGCGTCTCCAACATTTTTCACCAGACACCAACCCTGACCTAATAAGAGAAGACTTAGACCTGTTGGAAGAAAGAAGGTGCATCGCGCACATACGCGATGTCGCAACCAAGCAAAGAACGGCAGCCCAGTACAACCTGAAGGTCATCCCCAGAAGGTTCCACCCGGGCGATCTGGTACTTCGCAGGGCCGACGTCGGCGGAAGGAATGCCTCCCAAGGAAAATTAGCCCCTAACTGGGAAGGACCATACCGCATCGTAGTCAGTACCGGGAAGGGGGCTTACACTTTGGAAACGTTAACAGGCAAGCCCGTGAAGAATTTTTGGAATGCAGACAAACTTAGAAAGTACTACAGCTAAGCGCCTTTCAAGGCCTAGTCTCCTAGTCTACTTCATGTTTGATCTGCCCCAATTATATTGTACACTTTTTCAATCTTTGAATTCAAGCAAGCATCTCAATTATCAAGAACTTAGTTATCATGGTACCAACCGTAGTGTCTTGTGCTAGGTAAGGAGTGCAGTAGATAAATCCTAACAGGGGGAAAACTCTCGTACCAATCCACCCGCACAAAAGACCCCGGCAAGGACCAGTCCGAAACCTTAAGTCGCGCGGCCTCTTAATATACCTAAAACAACCGGTAATGGACCCCGGACAAGGTTTCTTCCCTTAGGCACAGACTCCAAATCCCAGATAGCCATTGCCTTCGAATTCCAAACCAAGGTCAAGGTTCCTTGCCTTGGGCACGAATTCCTAAAGGGCAAGCTCCTGCGGATACCGGATCCTATGCCAAGGTCTCTGAGCATTCTCATTGCGCAAAATCCTAAGAAAAATCCTAAAACGCTCGGCGAAATAGGGCGTTGGACCCAGACCACAGGTCTCGTCAAATTTCTGCAATACACGAGAAGGGCATTGGACCCCAAAAAACAAGATCGGAAAAATAACAAAAGTCATTACAATATTTTGGGAAAAATGGAACAATGTTTGCCCAACCATATTAAAAAACCCCGCGCAGGGGGCAAAAAAAAATTGCGAATCACTCTACGGAAGGCCCGGAACCACCAACCTCGGCAGAAGAATCCACTGTACCAGGATCCACAGCAGCAAGACGGGGAACGACGAGTTGGCCGTTTTGGACTACCTTCCCGGAATCCAGAGAATCAAGAACCAGGTCAACCTCGGGATTAAAGAACTGAACTTGCTTGATGGCATTCCGGAATTGCTGCTCCTTGACGTCAGTACAAACAGTAAGGAGAGTCCCAACATCGCCTTTCAGTGCGGTAACCTGCCCTCCGAGATGCCCGTTCTCAGCACGAAGGCCTTCATTCTCAGCTCTTAGCTCGGCCACGCCCCTTCTGGCGTCCGCCAAACTGGCCTCCCTCTCCTTCACTGCATTCCTTAGGGTGGCTACTTCGTTCCCCAGCTCCCGGTTCAGGGCCTCAACATCCTTCATGGACTTTGCGGCCTCTTCCTTGGCTCGTACAGCCTCCTCCTTCTTCGAAAGAGCCTGGGTCTTACCCCGCTCCGCAGCAGCAACTCTTCGCTTATAGTCCTCAATTGTATACTCCAAATGCCGAGCCTCCATGGCAAGGCGAAGCCCAAGAACTTGGAAACTACATAGAGTATTTGAAGCACTACGCTGGTTCAGCTTCGCCTCCACTTCCTCGTCTAGAAGGAAATCATCAACAAACCGACGGGGATCCGGGTTCTCGAAGTACAGGTTGATTGCCCCCCCTCCACTCGGGTCGGCGCCTTCCTCAACCCAGGACCTCTTACTCCGGTCACTCAGTCCTTCCTCGTCAGCCGCCTTCCTCTTTCGCCCCGTGGGAGGGGGGAATCCTCCACATGGATCGGCTCCTCCTCGGTGGCAGGCACCTCGACTCGGCGAGGCATTGGAACTGAAACCGCCTCCGCGGCAGGATCCGGAGGCCCCGATTCATTCCTGGCCCTCAGAGCTTCCAGAATCGCAAGAGCATTCCCCTCCCCGGACATCTCGGCCAAGCTCTCTGGAAAGCAAACAAAACAATCAGGTCCACATAAAGAGCAAGAAGGAAAGAAAATAAAGCAAAGAAAATAAAGCACGAACAAAGGCCTCTGCTACCTAGCACGGCCCAAAGTTCCGCATCATCCACGGCATCCAGTATATCTTTGGGCCGGATCTTGTCGACCTCGGCAACCCACATCTCGAAGAAATTGACACATTCGAGCTCCTCGTCATCCAGGTGACAAACCTCCCTCTCGAACGACTGAGTGGGGATGCTCCATGCCGCCGGATTCCAGTATAGGCTGAATGTTGGCTCCTCGCCACTCCCCAACCAGAAGGGCCGAGTGCCGCCGGCCGCCATTAACTTGAAGAACTTCTCCTTGAAATCCTTATAGCTCTCTAGGTAGGGAAGAAACACCGTCCTACCTAGCCGGGAACGCACAGACAACCAAGATTGCTGACGAGCGCGAACACCATGGACGGAATACCTGGTGTGAAAATAGAAAAATGCCCTATCGGAGCATCGCAACCCCAGCAACCGGCATATCTTTTCAAAAGCCAGAATGTTCGCCCAGCCATTGGAATGAATCTGACTGGGTGCAGCGTGAAGGGTCCGGAGTACGGCAACATGGAAATCACTTAAAGGGAGCCGAAGCCCAAACCGTGTGAAGAAGTCCTCGTAGAGGAACATGAAGTGCTCTCCCGCCTCACGGGTCGAACACACGCGCTCTCTTCCCGGGGACAGGATCAGGAACTCACCATCCCGGAGACCTCCCGCGGTAAGCTCCAAGTAATCTTTCAATTTGTCCAATTCGGACCCGACCTCGTAGTGTGAGATCCTGTCAAAAGCATCGTCCGCAACCCAGGCGTAAGGTAATCCCGGCCCCCGGCGAACACGCACTAACTCATCTACGGCTTCCTGACCCCCCGGCTCGCAAGCTTCGGGATCCGGGTTGGGCTCCTCAACTCTCAACACCCTTCTCCTAGCCATTCGAATTCCTGGAAGACACACAGAGGCTCAGGGTCAGAACCAGTCCAAGTTCAGAGATCTAAATATTCTGGGCCCCGCACCCGCCAAGGCAAAAAGCCTCAGAAGGACACCTCCGCCGCACGCGGCGCGACGGAGGAGGTGCTCCAGGAGGGGCAAACGCCATTAACGGAAGGGGAAAACACACTTCCCCCAACCCCCTCACCTTTTTCTTAAAACAGCAAGAAAAACCAGATGAATAAGAAGCAAAGGAAGAAATCAGTTTTTACCGTAACAAAAGAAAAGAAGCAAGAGGTCACTCCTGTGAAGTCCAGCAAGATCGTCTCACACCGCCGCAACGACCGTCAGAAACCACCCACAAGTCTCAACGTTTCTGATAAAAGTCGAACGAAACAAAGCCAAAAAGCTGACACCCTATTTATAGGGGTTACAGTTAGAGGGTAATTTTGTCCAGATATCTCACATTTGAAAAGGCACCCATTATAGCGCACGGAGCACAACGCACGTCTTTTCAACCCGAGCGCGCCACGTGGCCCACGCGGCCATAATGGCAGCTCACGTTACGGTTATCCAGCAAGTTAAAGGACACGCAACGGCAGGGTCAAAGAGCTCGGGAAACCCGCTCGCACCCCGGGATTATGTTGTCCCGGTAATAGCCCAAGGTACATAGACCCCGGAACCAGGTATCTAAACTTGGCACTTCGTCGGTCTCGACTAAGTACCAAGCTGGGGGCAACTTAACATACCGCAAAGGGTGAGCGTTGGACTCACCCCGGTATAGTATAATTACCACAGCTCAAGTAAAGGAAAACAGAAGGCACAAAATTCAAAGGAAAAGGAACAATTTTATTAAATTTCTCATTCCATACATCATCTTACAACAAAAAGAAGGAAAAGAAAAGTACAGAGACATGGAAAATATAATGAAAGAAACCCCGGAGGTGCGAATCGCCATTAATATCATTGGCATCCCAGACCATGTCACATCCACATTTCCTCCAAGAGCTAGCACCGGCCTTCTCCTCCCGAAGCAGTATCTTGAAAAAGTGAATAGGCTTTAAAACCCGGAGCGAAACACCACTTCCGAACCTCGGTACCCACCACTTTTCTTCACTCCCTTCTCCGCCAGGCAGGAAGAGACCGGGGCGCACTCTCCTTTGATAGACGAGGCACAACTTTCTCGTGAGGAGATCGTTCCGCCGGGAACCTTAATCACCTCAAGCAGCTGTAAAGCCGAAGAGCAGCCCCAATAGTCCCTCCTGCATATCCAACTGCTCTTAGAAGCGGCTGGAAAGGAGAGCGAATTTGGGCCCACCCCTTCGGTTGCCTCCGTCTAAAGTGGCAAATACCTTAAGCTTTCCCAGCGATGAGAAATATCAAAGAAGCAATCACAGTACACTGGGAAAGTGAGACATCTGTCGCTAATACGCTGAGAAAGTGAGACATCTACTCAAGAGGCCTTCCACACGAAAATGACTAAGTTTCAGAAATTTGGGAAAGATCAAGAAGAAAACTCTAGAAAGAGGCAACACTCTCCTGTAATGCATAGGAGAAGGAAGAACCATTTCTCTGAGATAAGTCATCTCAACACAAAGATGCAAAGAGGAATGCCGTGATCAAACGCAAAAACCCTCTATTTATAGAGAAAACGGAACGCCTTGATTAGTCCTTTGCGTTGAAGAACCTATCAAACCATAAATCCGCATTCAATGCCCCTCATTCCCCATTGGTCGCAAGAGCATCGGACAGTTACAAACTGCACGAAGCTGACGCTCCCCATTAAAGACTCGCTTATTCTCAAGGAGGTCAAAACGGCGTTTCCCAAGGGATCCAACGATTCAAGATCAATGAAGAACGCTGCGGCAAGTCAAAAGACCCCGAGAACTACGTCCAGGGGGCAGCAGAAGGAAAACCACGAGACTACGGGGTGGCGACATAGGTAAGGACCCACCTCGGCCTCCGAACCACATCCCAACCGCCGAGTCGTCTCATGTTCAGAGATCACGGGCCCTGGCCAACGTGAAAGACTATGAAGCCCGGCCTCAAAGCCAGGATGCCGCCCACTTTGAGCACGATGGTACCTTGACACTTGGGCCTCGTCCAAGCGCCAAGCTGGGGGCAACTGTTCTGGACCGTGGTCCGGGATCCCGTCTTGCAAGATCGACCCGGCATATGAACCACCCAACTCCGCCAACTACGCCCCCACTTCGGCCTCGCGACCTTGGATCGTAGCAGTCATCTCCCTACTCTCAGTAATGGGGACCACGACAGCCTGCGTACTAGGATTGGCCATTAAAGGAAAGACATGTACAAATAGAAGAGAACGAGAGATGCCCTCAACGATCGTGGGACGGTCCGACAATGTCGAAGCGGACCTCAACGATCATGGGCTGAATTCCCTGCCATGGCACGATCCTAAGGTACTTTTGTCCTGCGTGGAGTGCATGAGGATTCAAATCACGCTCTCAATATATACTGAAATTTGCTAAGTTACCCCGAGAGGGGATCAGAACCTTACTATTATTCCATTAGCTTTAACCTTCTGCACAGACCGCTCGACTTTGAGCGTTGAGCGTTATCATGCGTACTCCACCCCTTGGACTTCGTGCTCTGGGTCAGTGCTGCGTGTGGAAGGAACCACCGTGTACGTACCGAATACAGGTACCTTCTAAATCCACTTCAGAACAAGGGGTTAAGTTGATTAGTTCTCCTTTCTGAATTGGATTGTATCCCTCAAGTCCCATTGTATATTGGCCTCATGAAATTTTGTGACCATCCCTTCTTCACAGATATCTATCATGTATGGCACGGGTTAAGTTAATAACCTTTGTCCCTCTCCAGGCTTTGGCTCCTCAGGGAAGCAAGGGTAAACGTGAAAATTTTCAGTGCTAAGATAAAATCAATTGAAAGAACCCTCTCAACTAACAGTCTCTTATCCCTTTTGTATGGTAGTTGAGAATGCGTTTCTGTCTTCACCATTACACAGGAAAATCCTTTCTATATTTCTCAAATTTTATGGTATTTTGTTATATTTGTTTTAACGCCACAGAAGCAAACTAGATAAGCAAAATGTGAATATGCGAGGCTGAGCAGGGGTAGAAGGAAGGTTGAACTCATGGGCCTCCTTATCATTCATGGTTGGTTAATGGACAAACATATATGTTGAAGACAGTAGACCAACAAATCGTTATGACCATCAGCGAATCGATGGACTCTAGCAAAACAAGTATTAGCAAACTATAAAACAGCCTTATCTTAAATGTGCATTGCATGGGATAGCAATAAAACGCTGAAAAATATGAAGTCAAGTATTTTTCAAGAAGCTCTGACAGTGATTTTTATCATTTAATCTGACAAATTATGAGACGACTACAGCCAAGGGATAAGGAAAAATAATTTGCAGTGGAATTTCACAACAGAGAAGCTGTGTTCTATAGTGAGAGTTGCACCTCTGAGAGTTATCAAATTCTCGATTAGGCACAGGGGTTTATGTAGTTGATGCTAGTTCCTCTTATATATATATATTAAATGAATTCTACTTTTGTTTCAAGAGGGAATGTTTTCAATTTCTTTTCTGCTGATTTGTAGCACTGTCTGTTTGCAAGGATATTTCTTATAGTATTTCATCACCTCTTAAATAATAAATAAATATCTACAGGATTCTACTTGTATCCAACTCAGCGAGATGGTTACATCCCTAACCTAAAAGACAGGAAGAAAGCATATATAAGGAAGTACTACTAGGCTTCAGAAGATGCGTGATCAGGAAGAAAATATCACAAGAAGATATTCTCCTAGAATACTTCCCCACCCAAAAGAAGATAATCAGTAATTCATCACCTCTTAAATAATAAATAAATATTTACAGGATTCTACTCGTATCTAACTCAACGAGATGGTTACATCCCTAGCCTAAAAGACGGGAAGAAGTAGTATTAGGCTTCTGAAGATGCGTGATCAGAAAGAAAATATCGTAAGAAGATATTATCCTAGAATACTTCTCCACACTACGAATCCTTCCAAAAAGGGCAGCTGGGTTCCATCATCTCTTCAATCTTTCTAACAAACCATATACCTACAAACCCCCCCTCCCCCCTTCTTCAGCACCGCTTAACCCACTAAACTCTTCATTCAACCAAAACCTATGAAATTTGGCAATGAAGCCAGCACCTCAAATGTAAGCCTTTGACTGATGTAATGAGACAAATTGCCTTCCACTCCACGTGTCTACACATACCATTGTAACAGCTGAGTCTCACATCGGTAAGTTAAGACTTGCTATGTGGATTTATAAGTCCCTAGGCACTCCCTCCTTGTAAGTTAGTTTATTGGGGTGAGTTTTACCCAGTGGGTGCATAATAATAGTATCAGAGCAATTGATCCCCCTAACATACCTCGTGAGTTGGTTACCCATGCACCTGAGAGAGCCCGCATCACAGTTCAAGTTAATACTCAGGGTCCGCAGATCGCGGTTCCAAGGACCATACACAGTTTTTAGCAAACACAATTTTTTCTTCAAAAGACTCTACTTTCTTTCAGCTTACTAACATGTGACATAATAGAGTTTCCAAATATGCGTGCAGAGTACTAAGCGTCTAAACCTATGTCAGCACGATGAGTGCGGCTATTGATTCCATTAAGAATGTTAAATAGTGAGAATTCACGTTTTCCTTTTGCAATGTGCTTCCTTCCTTCCTCATGCTTTCGAACCAAGAATGCACAGTCCATTAGTGAAGACATTCTCAACAATTTAGAAATCCAAATCTGGTATGAAGGATAAGCTTTTGCCAGAATTACAATTTACTTAAGTAGCATGAAGATGCTAATAATCATTCTGTCTAGATGGAAAATTTTATCATAAGGGGGAAAACAACTACAAGGACAAAAATCATAACCTTTAGGCTGTATTTGGATAGAGTATTTTAAAATTCAAGAGATTTAAAATATTAAAAAATTTAATTGCTTTATTTAAATTTAATAAATTTTTTTGTTTGGATGAAGTAATTAAATTTCTTAATTTTAAATTCTTTGTTTGGGTCCGCAGATCGCAGTCTCAAGGACCATACAGACCCTTTTAGCAAACTCAATTTTTTCTTCAAAAGACTCTACTTTCTTTCAGTTTCCAAATATGCGTTTAAGCGTCTAAACCTAATAGGCGGCTATTGATTCCATTAAGAATGTTAAATAGAGGGTTCACGTTTTCAATTAACCCCTTCCTCATGCCTTCAAGAATGCCTCCATTAGTGAAGACATTCTCAACAATTTAGAAATCCAAATCTGGTATGAAGGATAACCTCTTGCCAGAATTACAATTTACTTAAGTAGCATGAAGATGTTAATAATCATTCTATCTAGATGGAAAATTTTATCATAAGGGGAAAAACAACTACAAGGACAAAAACCATAACCTTTAGGCTGTATTTGGATGGAGTATTTTAAAATTCAAGAGAATTTAAAATATTAAAAAATTTAATTGCTTTATTTAAATTCTCTTCATTTATAAATTTTTTTGTTTGGATGAAGTAATTAAATTTCTTAGCATTTTAAATTCTTTGTTTGGGTCCGCAGATCGCAGTCTCAAGGACCATACAGACCCTTTTAGCAAACTCAATTTTTTCTTCAAAAGACTCTACTTTCTTTCAGCTTACTAACATGTGACATAATAGAGTTTCCAAATATGCGTGCAGAGTACTAAGCGTCTAAACCTATGTCAGCACGATGAGTGCGGCTATTGATTCCATTAAGAATGTTAAATAGTGAGGGTTCACGTTTTCCTTTTGCTATGTGCTTCCTTCCTTCCTCATGCCTTCGAACCAAGAATGCACAGTCCATTAGTGAAGACATTCTCAACAATTTAGAAATCCAAATCTGGTATGAAGGATAGTCTTTTGCCAGAATTACAATTTACGTAAGTAGCATGAAGATGCTAATAATCATTCTATCTAGATGGAAAATTTTATCACAAGGGGGAAAACAACTACAAGGACAAAAACCATAACCTTTAGGTTGTATTTGAATGGAATATTTTAAAATTTAAGAGAATTTAAAATATTAGAAAATTTAATTACTTTATTTAAATTCCCTTCATTTATAAATTTTTTTGTTTGATGAAGTAATTAAATTTCTTAACATTTTAAATTTTTTGTTTAGGTAAAATAATTAAATTCAATTCATTTACAATTTTTATTTTTTAATCAAAATAAGTATTATTCTTAGAGTATTCAAAATTCAGATTGACTTAAAACTAATTGGGACGAATTCGACCATTCTATTTTTATAAATTAAACCTGATATATTTTCAAGTTAAGTTCATGTCACGCTTCTGATTTACCTTACTCAATCAGATCTCACAATATTTTAAAAATTAACAAATCACATAATCTAATTGCAATGTAAACAAAATGAGATTATATGAACTTAAATATAACACTATCTAATATAAATTAGACTAGACAAATAAAAAAATACAGTAACAATTCCAAGCCTTGGTTATTTGCACCCGTGGGAGATGACGGCCCGCATCCCCTTTGGAAAGATATTGTTTCTTTCTATGATTTTTAATGTTACTTTTCCTATCCCTGTATGTTTCAATATCCTAGGTTCCCTTTCAAGAGCCCGCATCACAGTTCAAGTTAATACTCAGGGTCCGCAGATCGCAGTCCCAAGGACCATACACACCTTTTTAGCAAACTCATTTTCTCCAAAAGACTCTACTTTCTTTCAGCTTACTAACATGTGACAGAACAAAGTTTCCAAATATGAGTGCAGAGTACTAAGCATCTAAGCCTATGTCAGCACGATGAGTGCTACTATTGATTCCATTAAGAATGTTAAATAGAGAGGATTCATGTTTTCCTTTTGCTATGTGCTTCCTTCCTTCCTCGTGCCTTCGAACCAAGAATACACAGTCCATTAGTGAAGACATTCTCAACAATTTAGAAATCCAAATCTGGTATGAAGGATAACCTCTTGCCAGAATTACAATTTACTTAAGTAGCATGAAGATGTTAATAATCATTCTATCTAGATGGAAAATTTTATCATAAGGGGAAAAACAACTACAAGGACAAAAACCATAACCTTTAAGCTGTATTTGGATGGAGTATTTTAAAATTCAAGAGAATTTAAAATATTAAAAAATTTAATTGCTTTATTTAAATTCTCTTCATTTATAAATTTTTTTGTTTGGATGAAGTAATTAAATTTCTTAGCATTTTAAATTCTTTGTTTGGGTCCGCAGGAATCGCATCTCAGGACCATACTGAACAAACTCAATTTTTTCTTCAAAAGACTCTACTTTCTTTAACTAACATGTTAATAGAGTTTCCAAATATGCGTGGAGTACTAAGCGTCTAAACCTATGTCAGCATGAGTCTTTTGATTCCATTAAGAATGTTAAATAGTGAGAATTCACGTTTTCCTTTTGCAATGTGCTTCCTTCCTTCCTCATGCTTATCAAAAGAATGCACAGTCCATTAGTGAAGACATTCTCAACAATTTAGAAATCCAAATCTGGTATGAAGGATAGCCTTTTGCCAGAATTACAATTTATTTAAGTAGCATGAAGATGCTAATAATCATTCTATCTAGATGGAAAATTTTATCATAAGGGGGAAAACAACTACAAGGACAAAAACCATAACCTTTAGTTTGTATTTGGATGGAGTATTTTAAAATTCAAGAGAATTTAAAATATTAGAAAATTTAATTGCTTTATTTAAATTCCCTTCATTTATAATTTTTTTTATTTGGATGAAGTAATTAAATTTCTTAACATTTTAAATTTTTTGTTTAGGTAAAATAATTAAATTCACTTCATTTACAATTTTTATTTTTTAATCAAAATAACTATTGTTCTTAGGAGTATTCAAAATTCAGTTCGACTTGAAACTAATTTGAACGAATTCAACCATTCGATTTTTATAAATTAAACCCGATATATTTTCAAGTTAAGTTTAGGTCACGCTTCTGATTTACCTAATTCAATCAGATCTCACAATATTTTAAAAATTAACAAATCACATAATCTAATTGCAATATAAACAAAATGAGATTGTATAAACTTAAATATAACACTATCTAATATAAATTACAACAATAACAATAACTAAGTATTTTCTCATTAAGCGAAGTCGACTACATAGATCAAACGATATCATTATGTCTTATCTAATATAAATTAGACTAGACAAATAAAAAAATACAGTAACAATTCCAAGCCTTCGCAGACCAGGATTTGCAATAAGTGGGAGATGACGGGGTATTGCCCCTTTGGAAAGATATTGTTTCTTTCTATGATTTTTAATGTTACTTTTCCTATCCCTGTATGTTTCAATATCCTAGGTTCCCTTATCTATTTATTTTTTTAAATTCCAGCTTCAAGTCTGAGAATGAGAGGATAAAATGCTTAGCTTCGTAAGTAGTGGGCTCAATGAAAAGAGGGTTGCTTACATCGTGTAGCTCAGATAGATATCATATAGATGGAATCGATCAAAGCTTACACTGATACACTTTTTGTCTACAATGCATGTAAATTTTCAAATAACAGCATTGCAGAAAACTGATGAAGACCATTTGCAAATGTAAAGTATAAAACTTTATTATTGGACAAATTGAATGTCATCCATCAACAAATTTCACAATCATCATATATCCTTTATCTGAAAAATCAAATTCCCTTGTCCTACTTCTCAATTCACAATACCGGAAAGCCAAAAATTAGTCCCAGGAATCAATTTTCTAGAACAGAACGCTTGGCATCAGTTTTAGTTTGGATCAGAGAAGAACTTGTTGAGGGATGGCATAATCTGAGGAGTCCTGTTGCGAACAAACTTCCTCAAGCTATGTTATGAATATTTCTCACCCTCTGCAGGATTCTCAAGAATTCCTGCAGCTCTGTCCTCTTTGGTCACCCTGAAAGCAGAATCAAATCAAAGTATTATAGATCAGAAGAGCTCCAAAAGAAGCAAACATCTCAACACACATGCTGCAGCATGTCAATATTAGCACCTAGGTTCAATTTCAGTCTTCATTTGCTTATACATTTTTCCTAGAGACATTTACAATGCTCCTAAAAACTTTGAGTATCAGTGCTCCCATTAACTTGTTATAACAGGTAAAAACCTCTTACTCTTCCTCTTTCTTTTTCTTTTTTTCTCTCCAACCTCCTCACTCTCACTGTTCTCCTCCTTCTCCACCACACCCTTGGCCGACGTCAACTGTTTCCGGCCACCACCGGCACCACCCCAGCCATTCAAACTAATGAGGGAAAATAATAAATTTTTTTTCTTAAATGTGCTCCATCCAGGCTTATTGGAGAATAATATTAAAAAAAATAAATGTAAGCATGCCCACATGAAATAAAATTTGAAAGAAATCAGAATCTCCACATACGGATTCTTCAAGAATAGGTACAAGCAACAATTTTGGTGGTGTCTAGAAGTGGTGGTTGATTAATATGGGGATTCTAGAAGTGGTTGATTAATACATATAGATTCAAAACACTTAACTTTCAATTATTCTCTTCTTTCTTGATTAATATGGGGATTGATTATCTGATGAGCTAAATACTCAAGTTTAATTACTTGAAGTTAATTCCTCTTCCCTGTCTTTTTGAAGTTTGACTGAAAAAGGTGAAACAAGGATATGTATCATACTGTGAAGGCTTGACCGAATCAGGTAACCTCAATGGGGTTTAAGTGTTTAAAGTATTGTATAAATGTTCATTCTTTTTCCCTTCCCTGTAATTGCTTGAACTGAATGAAAGAAAAAAAATGGAAAAGCAATTTGAGAGTCAATATGTGGACTTGGTGCTTGAGTGATAAGGAGAAAAAATGCAGATGAATAAAACTGAAAATTGAACTTTAAAAATGTAGATGGTTGAATCTTGAAATATGTTGGCTCTGTTATTTGTGGATTAAATGAGACTTTTGATACCCTTAAATGATTTTGAGTATGTGACAATGTTTTGGATTGATACCAAAAAGTGAGGAACTTTGTTACCCCATAACCCTTTGCTTTGGAAAGAATAAACCTATTTCTTGATTCTTTGTTCAAGGCCGCAACAGTTTACATGGAAGGGAGTAAAAGAATGATTTCATGAGCCATGGCAGAAAACAAATCATTCATTGACTCTAGCACTTCTTAATAACTCATGGATAGCTAATAGCTATTACATTACCTCATTACAAAACCTTACAATAAATGGAAAGAAGAACAAGATTGAATTATTGTATGTATCCACATTCCATACCATTCATTCAAATCACCCAAACTCACAAATTAGCAATGCTAGACTGTACTATATATAAATTGAAAATTGAATATTAAAACAGAAAAATACTAAGTGATAGTTAAATCAATGTAGATTTTGCAAAGCAAATAGAAAAATATGTTTAACAAGATTACAAAAAAAAAAAAAGATGTAAGATCAAATAGAGAAAATGGTCCATCTACTCCAACTTCTCATAGAACAATAGCATTTAATGGAAGATGTGCTTGCAGGGAAACTCACGAAAGCTGCTAACTACAAAAGCTGCTAACTACAATCCTTTTAATTTGGTATAACTATACAACTGGTGATGTGCAAAAGCTGCTAACTACAAAAGCACATCTACTACTACAAATCATTATAATTTGGTATAGCTATATAATGGGTGATGTGCAAAAGATTGGTAAAGTACAAAAGCTATACAAACCAATGTTTGAAAAACTAGACTAAACATCAAACCAGAAAGGACACTAACATTTATAGGCATTTGTTTTAGCACATAAGCAAAGAACTACAGCTACAGCATAACAGTTTCACTAGGATAGTGAATGAAAACACACAAAAAAAAAAAACAAGGCAAAACCAAGGTAACAAAAGCACTGAAAATGCACAAAAAATAGAAAACTACACCACCCCTTAGAAATGTACTAAAAATCACAAAAACAATCACATAATACCAGAGAGAGTTTACCAGAGAGATGATATAAATCAAGCAAGAACCAAATGCAATAGCTGCCATACACAAAACCAAGAAGAAAATTCAAAACGAAAATCAACAAAATCAATAGATTCAAAGGTGAAAAAAGTGTGATTTGTGTACCTAGTGATCGCACAAAGTGTACAAATCATGTTCGCACAGCACCAAAAGGGCGACTCTGATTCTTGGGGACGACCGTGGATGGAGGTGCCGCGGTGGTGGGTTGGGTTCGAGATGGGTGGCGCATAGTGGATCTGGGCGCGATGATGGTGGCGTGCGGCGCGGATGGAAGCAACGGTGGTCGCGGTTGGCGTTTGCTGAGAAGAGTAGATCGAGAGTGAACATGAGTGAGATCGAGCTATGGAAGTTGAGAAGAGTGAGCTTCAGCCATGGAAGATTGAGCTTCGCAACTGAGACGGAAGAGAAGAGAGAGAACGTGGCTAAAGGGAGAGTGATGCGAATCAAAGCAAGGGATTTTAGAAATTCCACCTCTTTAGGTGGGAATTGAAATTCTTTAATTTTGGTTAACAAAATTCTTAATTAAAATTCTCTATAATTCTTAAAATTCTTTACTTAATTATCCAAACAAAGTATTTTATAATGAAGAATTTTAAATCCCCTAAAAAAATACTTTACTCCCTTAAAATACTTTATCTAAACACACCTTTATTGTTCCAATGGCACCCCATTCCTGTCACACAAAGATCTCTTTATTTCAAGAGATTCATTCCTGTCACACAAAGATCTCTTTATTTCAAGAGATTTCATTAATACTATCTTATCTAACATATGCATGCTGAAGTGAGATTTTTTAGAACAGACATGAATGAACCAAAGTCCTTCAGCAACAACTACCAGCTTGCTAGCACCTTAGAATCAATGACAGGATGGATGATGGATGTAAATCCACAACAATCAGTCACAAGCAATGCTCGTACTAATCCAAAGGGGAAGTAAGTCCTTTCCCCAATAACATTCTTCATTCATTAAAAATGGAGGATGGATGGAAGATAAAAAAAAGGGGGGGCGGGGGGGATACCCAAATGAAATGACAGTCATCTATTCTTATCTTAAAATTTTAAATATGTTATGAACAAGAATGAAGCAGCAACTAATCTTAGTTTCTGCTTCTGTGAAGCAAGAATTGTTTCCATTTCTGACCTCAACCCAACATTTCCAGATCATGCATTAATTGTTAAAAAAAAATAACCAAAATCATTCAACTGCTATCCCTCTCACCTTCACTTGCAATACCAATCAAGGCCATAGCAAATAACCTAAATTATCATCACTAATCCATGCCTCATGCCTCAACATCAAAAGAAACACAATCCCAAGTAAAAATCAACCAACAATTAAGCTACACAAAAAATAATTAAAAAAATAACAAGACATTAAAAATTAAGTGACAAATTTAGTTTTACATCTTTGGCTTTCAAGTCAACGTGCGATGCTGTGCCAAGAAATCGCCGCTTTACGTTTGTTCCTATGCGCCCACACATTGCTATTCCTTCTCCAATTCCGAACCTGCATCGCTTCCTCCCCTCTCAGTCGCACCGCGAAGAACGCGGGCCTCGCCGCTGCCACTGCAATCCTCGGCAACCCGAGAGAAAGGGATTCAAATTCAGATTTAGATTCAGATTCAAATGTAGCTCCTCCCTTTGCCTTTGACGAGAACGCAGAGAAGAAAACGTCCCTGGCGGTCGTTCCAACGGGTGGCAGCATCGAATTAAACGCGAACACGCCGCGGATGTTGTTGGCTGCTGAGGGTTCCACTTCAAGGAACTTACGCGGCGGCGGAGCGGCGGAACCCTCGGCCTTGGTGCGGCGGTGGTGGGGCTGGATGCCGTGGAGCCAGCGGACGAGGGCGATGTT
The DNA here is from genome assembly GCA_029884605.1 of Ormosia emarginata. NCBI lineage: Eukaryota > Viridiplantae > Streptophyta > Magnoliopsida > Fabales > Fabaceae > Ormosia > Ormosia emarginata. The sequence continues at coordinate 11,205,066 of JAQQTP010000072.1, read as the reverse complement.
GGAGGAGCGGTTAGGATCGTACTCGATACGTTCGACGACGCCCATGGAAGAAGCGGCATTGCGTTTGAGATCGACGGTTCGCTGCAAGCGCTTCGCCCCGCCGCCTCTGTGGAAAGAAGTGATTCTCCCTGACGAGTTTCGACCCGCGGTCTTGCTCGTTCCGAACGTGAATTGCCTCAGTGATCTCTTCACGGCTGACATTTTTTCTCTATACCCAAAGAAGCTGTCAAGTTCGATGTTGTTAACCCCTCGTAGTTGTCCTACTAGGGTTCTTTCCTACTGTCTGTATGGATTCGCACGTGCTAGCTTTCCTACTGTTCAAGTATTAGCTCTGAATTATTCTCCTTTTTTTACAAGAAATAAAATTTATTACTATCAAAGTTTAACGGTATTTGTAAATCGAAAAAAATATATCACATCTATAAAGAGATAAAAATAGATATAGTTTATCTTTTGAATTAACTCACCATTTGTAAATCACTTTTTTGTTCAAAAATTATTGATGTTTAAATATCTATTACAATAGAGACTAATACGAAAAGTATTATTATTTGAAGAGTGTATTATACATTCTTTTAAAATAGATCTAAAACTCTCCCTTATTTATAAAACCATCGGGATACGACTAACTATAAAGAAATTAACAAAAGATACTTTAAGAATTAAAAATCAAAACATCTTTAAAAAAACAACAAAAACACTCATAAAATGAATAAAAAAAAAATATAAGATCTGTCATTGAAAGAAATAGATCTGGACAATCATGCTCAAGATCTATTAGATATGAGCAAATTATTAAAAAAAAATGAAAAACAAAAGAAAAAGAAACGGTGGGACTATCACTAAAGAAAGATGATGACAACCCTCTGCTCCAACACTCTCATGTAAGGGAGGCTTAGAAGAAGAGAGAAAGGGAGGCTATATTGTGAAGACCTTATTTATTCACCTTTTTACCATAACTATAACATACTAACAAAGAGAGTCGTGTGAGACGGTCATATTTTCTAAGGCCTCAATGCATAGTTGTATGGATCGGACTGATTGGGTCAGTCTGATTAAAAAACTCGTGACTCAGCTTTTAGATCAGTTCGATTTTTTGTCATAACAGGTTTTCTAAATGACCTAGTTAAACTTGCATTTTGCTATCAAACCACATGCTCTTGTTGAGTAATGTTTACAATCTTTTAATTTAAATTATTATTTAACAAAATTGATTTTAAAAAATTAGAGCTGAATAATTATCACTACTAGTTTGACAACATCATTAATGTTTTTTTCATATGATGTATTCTTTTTTCATATAGTATTTTTTATATAAAGTACTTTTTTATATAATATTTTTATAAAATAATATTTTATTCTTTATTGGGTTTTAGGGTCAACTGGTTAACACACAATTGGACCACTAACCTGTTGACCCAGCCTTCTGACTGAGTCAACCTCATATTCGAGTTATACAACTATGCCTTTATGTGAGTTGAAACTATGGAGCTCATTTCCATTTAAAAGATAGAGAAGATGAAATACACAAAATATAATTAAATCGATTAACCTATTTGGAGAGGCAAAATCATAGACAACCAAAAATTTTACTTAACCTAATCAAAAGCTTTTTCCAGTTTAATTTTATAAGCTATACCTTTTTTTCCAGAGTATTTTCTATATGATAGAAAAGAGACTAATCTCTTAGGATAGTGACAGACGTTTAAGTAATGACCCCTTCTAACAATGTTATTTTCATATACATAAATTCTGAAATTGAATCTAAGATCACATGCTTAAGAGACCATAACTCCTTTCACTTAGACCAACATACGTTGGTTCTCGAGCCCCTATTGTGCGTCAATATTTTGTGCATAAAATGCATGACCTCTTAGGCCACAACAATATTATCAATAGATGTCTTAGTGATTATTTTAAGAGTTTTGTTAACAAGTGTTTGAACATTTGTTAAAGAATAAAAAATAGTACGTATTAAATTAAAAGTAAAACTTGTGGGTGTTACCAAGTGACTTCAAACTCAAGAAGGTGATGAATTGAGTTTGTAAAAGATTTTTACAATTTTTTTAAAAAACACTTATTTATCAATTTTTGTTGAAGTTATTAATTATCAAAATAGGTAGATAGAGGAGGATGAGAACTTTTCACACCAAAGATACCAAGAATCAAAGTATTCAAGAGAGAAAACTGTAACACCCCTTTGGAGGATGTCACATATATAAAGAAAATAAATAAAATCTACCCAAGTTGTAAAACATTTATTACATACTAATATAGATCGTAAAATAATTCCTGTTAAACAGATTATTAAAAATAAAATAATGCGGAAAACATAAAATAAACAGAACAACATCACTCATAGTATACATATGTTCCAAGTTATAAGTTATACAAATAATTTACAACTACAACTACAAATATTTAAACAGAAACAGTAAATCAAAACAGTAAAGAGTCAATATGTACATACGCAGACGCGCCCAAAAATACACATCAAAAGTATTTATTCCTCTGATGGATCACTCTCAGGAAACTCATCAGAAGATAAATACCCAGGATGCCTCGACACTCGGCGGACATGAGACCGCGCAGTCGATACGAGTGTCATCTCACTAGGCTCAGTGGAAACACCACTCCAATGACGCCTAATGGATAAAGGTAACTCTAAATGCAGAAACACCGTCGTCGTCATCACTAGCTCGTCATCAAACCTATGGCGTAGGGTCACCGTCATCCGTCCCGCATACGTCACTGAGTCTCTATCTCCTCTCATGTGCCACGCTAACGATCCACCGTGAAACTCGAGAGTCACGAACCCCAAAAATCCAGGCACCGCCATACCAAAACTAATCAATCTAATGGATATGGATGATCAGATGGTTTTTGATCGTCAACCGGTCGTCGGCTAGTGATCTTCCTCCTCCTCGGTACGAGAACCTCAAGAGGTTCGTTCTCTTCCTCTTCCTCAAACTCTTTACCGCGTAAAATAAATATACAGAAATATACACAATACTGAAAAAAAGAGGTAAGACAATCTAAAATCATCACAAATATGGTAAATAAGAAAACGTCAAACAACAGCTTATACAATTCATGCAATATGAAAAGCTATAATGAAATCAAGAACATAATAAAGAAAAAGATTTAATTATCATAACGACACATAATATCACGGATAAAATAAAACATCACAGATAAAATAATAGAACGTAGATAAAAATAGACAGATAAAATAAAATAAGATTCTAGATATACTCATATGAAATATGACACGTTCCTACTCCATGGAGCTAAACAACAGAGATACCACAGATATCGAGGGAATGACTCGCAAGAATCTATTAGTACCACGGCTGCCTGTACCAACTATTTCGCTGGCCACACGTTGCCTATAGCTCCACATCACTCGGGATTTACCATCCAGGCATGGTGTAGTTCACTGTCTCACGCGTCGTGACACTACGGCAAATGTACTACTAGACTTTACAAATCTCGATTAAATATAGTGCGTGTCGAGTCCATTAGTGTGCTTATCGGTTACCACGGCCCAAATGGAGTTACCAACTCCATATATGGAATCCCGTACACTAATGTCTCCAAGTTCATTGAACAATGAACCACACTACGTTTATCGCATCGACAACACGATGTGATTCACCCGCCAACCAAAATTCACCAAAAATTGGTAAATTATCGAATACCCTCAAGGTATAAAAATATATGCCCTCAATGGCAAAAATATACAAGAAGTCCCCTTGGACAAATATCGTCTCAAAGCTGGTGACGGGTTCACCTCATAGTCCGACAATGAAAAATACAGAAATCCAGAAAAATACTGTTTCGATCAATCGCGTAGAAATTTTATCGCGTTTTCATAATTTCGTCATTTTTATAAACGTTTTGAAATCGCGTAAATATATTTTTCTGTTTTCAAAATCGCGTAGGATTTTTAATACGTTTTCTCAATCGCGTAAGATTTTTAAATTATTTTCTTGACCGAATTCCTTAAAAATTACTTGTTTAAATAAACAAAATAATAAATAATACTTTTAAGCTACGTATAATATTTTACATTCTATATACTTGTCTTTTGACATCTTTTCTATCTTATTTGTCCATTTTTACTAAAATTTGACAAAGATATTTTGCTTAGAAAATTATATTAATGGTTTCCTAATTTTACCGTAAAAATTCTGTTTATTAAATTTTTAAACCATAAAATTAATCCGTTTGAAAACTACTAACATGCTTCAAAATACAGCATGAGCTATATGTTAGAAATTTTTGAAAGTTACTGTATTTCATTTCTAATAACAAAATCATTAGTTCTAAGTTCTCAAACTTATTTCTACTTGGTTATTTTCCTTAAAACTCATTTTAGAAAAATTCTTTTTAACACATATTGCATTCTTATACTTAGAAAAGGTTTGGATTTAATTTTAGAAACCATGGATACTTGGTTTGGCATGTTGGCCGAAGCTTAGAAATTTATGCTATTTGATTTCCAAATTCATTTTCGCTAATCTAAACAATGTAATAACTTGTTAATTCTCCTAGATTAATTAAATCTCAATTTAGGAAAAATATGAGAACATTTTGGTTCTCCCTTTGTGTCCATGGTCGTGAGCCTTAGGATTGTGTTCTTTGGAACACTCATGCAATCCTTAACATGTTATTCACATCCTATACATTATCATGCAATTCTAACACATGCAATATATTTCTAACACATATAACCTAAATCAAAGCTTGTAGACATGCAATTTAAAGCTTGTAGACATGCAAATTATTACAAACAACAAATAAGAAAGCTATTAACAAATACACAACCATATTAACAAGCTACTAACAACCACACAAATGAATCCTTATGGATTCTACAATCACAAAACCACACTCCATCTTCTTACCACCATCCATAGATGATAAGATTTGTCTTTCTCTTACCTTAAATGAAGACAAATGGATTCTTTCACTCCTCCTAGGGTCACGATTTTCCTCCTTCAAGAACCTAACAAACTTAAACAAAAACTACAAGTTACTAACCATTGAAAAAGAATCTAAACCATGGATAAATCATGGCTTAGAACTTTGAAAAAGAATTTAGAAAAGAAAAACAAGAGATTTCACCTCCTTGGTATAAACTTCCAAGTAGGTTTTCAAGCTTCAAATGTAAGATTTTGAAAGAACTCTCAACTAGAGATGTTCTTAGGATTGTGTTTAGGTTTAGAAAACTTGGTTAGAAGAAATTTTGGGTGATTGAATGGTGTAGTATCAAGCTTGGCCGAATAGGTGAGAGAAGTAACAATGGTGTTTAGGGTTCTTGGATGAGAGAGAAGAGAGAATTTGCATGAAAGAGAAGAGATTTTTGGTCCTCCCAAAGCCATATGGCCGTAGACTTCAAGCCATGCAAGGTGGACATTTGCTTGGCTTCATCCAAGCCATTGGATGCATCAAAGGTCAAGATTAAGCCTTGATTAGCAAGCTTGTTTCCTATTGGTTGCTCCTAACCTAGTCATTAGCCTTAGTCACCATGCTTAGTCACTAATAACCTAGTCATCAAGCCTTATCATCATGTTCAAGAATATTCCTCCACTAATCATGTTTAATTAAGCTACTAAGTTAATTGGTTTAGCTAAACGTGGGTCCCGCAAAATATTTTCGGGTCCACTTTACTAAATTATACTTGACTAATAAAATAATATTATAATAATACAAAATTATTTTATTTGACAAGTTAAATCCTAAAAATTAAAAGATTAATTTTAGGCTATTCAATAATGGGTTTAGTAAGATCTCCGTCCGAATAATTAAAAACAGATTTTACCTATCCGAAAAAATATTATTTTCCCGCCCGTAGCAAATCACACAAAAAATCCATATAAAATCACAGACAAAGTAATATTGACACTAAATCAAGTAGAAAACAATTAAAAACAAAGAAAAAACAAGATAAAACAAAGACGTTCGAGACGTAATGGTCATTTTTTTTCATTTTTTCCCACAACGTAGCTAATCATCCAAAAAGTTCAAATAAAATTACAGACGGTATTAATTGTCTCGTATATCTTCCGAAAAAATTAAAACAAGAGTTTCGGAAAAACTTTTATTTTACCGTCTCAAACAAATTACGTAAAAAGACCAAATAAAATTTGAGCCTGTATAATCGTATTTGTATTTCATGCAGAAATCGAGAAACAGTAAAATAAGGACACAACGGTCATTCACACGAAAGCTTGAAAAACAGCAAACAGTACATTCGGTACATTTTCTAAAAATTGGGGTGTTACAAAAACAACTATAAAGACACAAATGTAAAATAGATAGGGTAGAGAGCAGCAAACTCTAAGATTGATACTGGTTCAGTCACTCCTTATGACCTACATCTAGTCCTCAAGTGATACACCTGAGATTTTTTTACTAGACTTCAAGCTTCAATATGTGCTTGCAACATTTACATCCAAAAACACCCGCAATACATTTGGAATGTCTCATCCTTAGTGTTTGAGCCTCACAACAAGGGATACCTCACCCTTTTGATCTCATTAGGGATACATCACCCTTATACAATGGAATTCAGATGAAGAATTAGAATAGAAATTCTCTAAAGAGCTAATGATACAAATTGAAGTCCAAGAAGTAGGAAAATGATCACACACTTAAGCACAAAAATAGAGAAGTATAGATGAGGGTTGTTATAATTCGCAATAAATGCTCAAGAAGGTTTTTCAAAGTGATATCCAACTCCACTCGAGTTCCCAATGTTTTGTATTTAAAGCCCAAGTCATTAAAGAGTTGTTGGGAGTTAGTTAGAAGCATTTAATGCAAGCTATTAGTAGTTATTACTAATTTTAGAAACTCAAATAATTGATTATTAGAAGCACATAATCAATTATTTACGAGATAGCATAAAAAGGATAAGTTTCAGGATCAGTGATGATTGATTATTATAAAGTAATAATCGATTATTGTTGTTAAATCAATTTGGGCATGAACATAATTGATCAATAATCGATTATTGTCATACAATAATCGATTATTGCCTCATTAAAACTGAATCTTAGCTTATTGACTTTTGTTAATCGAATATGGCAAGCCTATATTCGATTATCAACATTAAAAAGGACTTAGCCGGTATAAGCCTCATGCACCAAATTGTCTCAAAACATTTTCAAACTCTTAAAAATCATTTTGTTTGATTCTCAAAGAATTTTTAGCAACTTAAAAACTCATTATTTCTCTTAGTGTTATCTTGGGTATTTGAAAAACGAATTTAGATCTTAGTGTGAACTATTTTTACATTTACATGAGATCTAAGTCTTATAACTAGTCTTAAAGGATCTTGGACTTGATCTTGCATAGATTTTCTTGTTTATGATTATCAAAATTATTGTCAATTGCCAATTATAGTGGAGACATTTGATGTAATAGTGTTCAAGAGTTAATATCACAGTTATGCCTGTGATGACACCTAGTCAAAGACCAAAAAGTAAAGCTTTTTAAAACTGTTAATGTATTGAATGCTTTGCCTCTTATTTAATACATACTATGTTTTATTCCTTAGTTAGTGCCCTTCTGGCACTTGTTAAACAAACTCATTCTTTAAAGCTATTTTGGCAAGAGGAACATTGTTTTCCCAATGATATGCAAAGACATTTTAAAGAAAAAAAGTTGAAACTATAAGAAATTAACGTTAAGAACTATTAACGAGCAATATTGAATCTAAATGAACAAAAAAAATTATTAAGAAGAATCATTTAAATTTTAATTAGGGAAAAGGAACATCTAATTTCACCTAATGATCAAAATTACCCTTAATGAAATCTTCAAGTCTCTATCTCTTTCCCCAATTTTTTTTCACATTTGTTTCTTGCATTCTTTCTTTTCTTCTTATGTTGCACTTTGTCTCTCTAAAGCTTTAACTCTCTCTTTCTTCCCTTTATTTAAGCATAAATGATTCAGAACCTATTAGGAACCATTGGTAAGTTCTTAAATCTTTATCTTTTTTTTCTTTATATTCCTTAATTTTTGTTTAAGAATTACTTCTTGACAATGTTTATCACTATTTTTATACTAAAAAGGTGAAAAAATATATTAAACGCTCTCAAGTTTGTATTGAGTAATGAATTTGACATTTGATATCTGATATTTGTTATCAATGACTATCACTCATCTCTAATTAGTTAATACTAGCTGCTGGATGACTATCACATGATTAGTTATTACTCATATTTGAGTGGATAACAGTAATTATCGAGTAGCTATTATGATATTTTTTAAGAAAATGAGTTCAAGATATATAGTTGGCATACTATATATAATTTATTATCATGCTATTTTAGTTATAAAGTAATTGATATTTTCTTTTCCTTTCTAGTTAAGGTGGTGATAACTTTTGTTTGAACATGGAACACAATAGCAATCCCTGTACAACATGGTTTTTTGTTATTTTCACAAGGGTGGCAATATTGTGGTTGAGCCAGATCGAAATGTCATTTATATATATTGGAGGTAGAATACAGGGCCGGCTCAACCATGAAGCAAGTGAAGCCCTTGCTTTAGGCCCTTAGGCCCCAAAAATTACTGCAACTGTAATATATATATATATATAGAGGATGATCGAGCTTATATTAGTGTAAGTCTTTTTTACTTACACTTATTTTTAATCGTTAGATCTACTTTCATCTAATGATTGAGATTATTTCGTTAAAAGTAATCATTAAAATGAATCTAATAAATAAGTGTAAATAAAAAAGACTTACATCATGTAAGTTGATCTGCGCAAATATATATATATATATATATATATATATATATATATATATATATATATATATATATATATAATATAATATAATATAATTTATATAACTATTATTACTTATTTTTAATAAATTAAGACCTTTGACTTTCATATTAATGTCTAATAAATTTTATTCTCACTCACATTAATTAGTATAACCTAATTACTTCCCTATCAATCTTATTTTTCTTTTCCGTTGGTCTAATCTGGCACCCCTCTATCTTATTCTTTTCTCTATTCATTCGTCCCTCTCTAATATCCCAACCAGCAACCTGCTCTCCTTTATTTCTCTGACATAACCAAAAATCGAAACGTTTTTTGCCTGCCTTCTCAATCTATTGCCATTCTTGCTAATAGAACTCATCTTCCTCATTCGGAAAATAAAGTCAGATGCACGTTCAATTGCCACACAACAATACCTCAAATTCATTGAAGAAAAGAACCGCACAATTTGCTACACCAGAAGATTGAAGCCAGAGCACGTGGAGTGCACGGAGCACGGTATGCTTATTTTATCAACTTGAAGCAAATTGATATCTAGTTGAAGCATTGAAGCAAATTGAAGCTCTCTCATGAAGTGTTATGTTTTGATATCTCAAGTTATCTTCTATTGTTCTAACTTTCTGTTATTTTTTTAATCTGAAATTTATTATTTTATTAAATTTATACTTTCTGTTCTAACTCAAGTTATTATTTTTTTTAAAATCTATTAGTGGAAAAGGGACCAATTAGAGTTAATGATATAGATTTTCCAAAGGATAAATTCTTAAGACATTTTTCTACTACACATTATATTCAAAAAATTGCTAAATGGGGAAAAGCATGAAAGACGATGGTTAGTTTATTTTAAAGACTTGGGTAGAGTATTTTGTTTTTGCTGCAAGTTGTTTAATTCTATTTCTAGTACTAGTAATAGTAAACTAATTAATGATGGAAGTAAAGATAGGAGAAATCTTAGTGCTAAGCTCAAAGCTTATGAAACAAGCAATGAGCATATTATTCATTTGAGTTCATGGATTGATTAAAAAATGAGATTGCATAAAAATAAAACAATTGATAAGGATGTTCAAGAACAAATTAATAGATATAGAGCACATTGGGAAAAAGTATTGTCAAGAATTATAGTTGTGATAAAAACTCCTGGAAAAATAATTTGGCATTTAAGGAAAAAAATGAAAAGATCTATCAAGAAAGCAATGGAAATTTTTTAAGCCTAATTGAAATGATTGTTGAGTTTGATCCAGTGATATAAGAACATGTTCGGCGTATTAAACATGATGAAATTCATATTCATTACCTTGGACATAATATACAAAATGAATTGATAAATTTGTTGGCAAGTGACATTAAAAATAAAATTATTGAAAAAATTATAGAAACAGGATTTTTCAATCATACTTGATTACACTCAAGATACAAGTCATCAAGAACAAATGTCTTTTATATTACGAGGTGTGGATATTTCATCAACTCCAATAAAAATTATTGAATATTTTTTAGAGTTTTTAGAAGTAGAGGATGCAAGTGGAAAAGGTCTTTTTGAAGTTATTGTGGATGAGGTAAAAAAATATTGGACTTGATATTGATAACTTAAGAGGACAAGGATATGGTTTTCATACCCATAAAAGAGTTTATAAGCAAAACCATAATAACTTCATTAAAATTTTCAAGGATCACGTGTATAGAAGTTATTATTCCTAAATTTGAGAGAGAGTGATGCACTTTTGTCTTTATCTTATGCTTTAGTTTTCATTTTGTGTGACACTCACCCAATGTTTGAATGCAGAGAGAAAATAGGTGGAGAGAAAATCAAAGGAAAGAAAATAACAAGAAAAAATGATGAAAAAAGTGTATTTTCTTTTTTATTGTTTGGATCAAGAGAAAAAAGAGAAAAAAAAATAAGAAATTATATTTTCTCCTATTTGGTTGTGTAGAAAAGAGAAAGAAAAAAATATAAGTATTTAAAAGATTTATATGTTTTTATTATAATATAATAGATATATATAAATATTTTTAGATAAATTTGTAATTTTAAATAAGTTTTCTTTCTGTCTCTTATTTTCACAAGAGAGAATAAATTTTTTTAATAGGCTCTACCATTATTTTTTTCTTCCTTCTCTCTTTTCTCTCTTCATCCAAATAAGAGAAAATGTCAAAATTTTCACATTTTCTCTCTTTCTATTTTCTTTCCACTCATTTTCTCTTAAAACAAACAATGAGTGAATGTAAAGTCGAGTCATATAAGAGAAGATAAAGAGTACACAATAAAGAGACCAGAGACATTTGAGAAAAAGGCCATAAAAAAATCTTTTTTTTTTGTCACATGTACAAAGACTTGTCATTTTATAAAGAATCAAACATAAGATTAGCTTAAAGAACTATTTTGATAATAAGCTCGTTATGAAATTTTAAGATAAGATTTGTTTATGTGATTTTTTTTTAATGTCAATATTGTGTTACGAACTTACAAACTACTATACTTCTCGGTTGGACGTAATCGGAAGGAGCAAAGCGGTGCAACTTTTTCATTTTCAATGTTATAAGGAGAAAATGAAGGATGAATTGCAGTAGCTTTTTGTCACGCAATCTTCTTGAAGGTTGTGTTTGAAATAAATAAAAATAAAAAATAATTTTATTTGATTTGAATTGAATTGATTTGATTTGATTTAAAAATTAAATTTTGTGTTTGAACTTTAAAAAAAATAAGATTTAAATTGATTTAAAATCAAATTTTGTATTTGGAATTCATTAAAATGAGAATTGATTTGATTTGATTTTATTATTTTATATTTTAACCCTATGAAAAGTTATTAAAAGTAGTTACTAAGGGTAAAATAGTCTATTTATTTCAAATCAAATCAGATCCTAACAAATCCTATCAAAATTGATAGAATTTCTAAAACAAAAGGAATGAAATCCATGAGATTTTAGAAATCAAATTATTTCTCATTTTTAAACATTCTAAACACAAAATTTAATTAAATTTGATTTACAAATCAAATCATTTCCTATTTTTTTACATTCCAAACACACTCGAAGGGTATCGTAAAATTAAAAAGAAGAGACTTTAGAGTGTTAGAAATTGTCATCAACTGCTCTATCTATTAAATAAAATAATATAATTAGATGCCTAAAAAATAGTTTACATTTCAAAGTTTGAAGTTTGATAATTGATTACGAATTAAGAAGGTATTAGCATATCAGATCATCTGTTTTAGGAACGGTTACATATTTAATCTAGTATTATTTATAAGATCAATTAAATTAATCATTTATTATTAAAAATAAAAGAATTGTTTTTGTTTTATTTTTATTTTAACATGTCTCATTTATCAGCATGTTATTAACGATGATAAATGACTAAGGCATAGAATGTTTGGCTAAATAGTCATTATTTTGGAATAAATTCTAAGCCTGCAACATATTATATGAAAGTGGTGAATTGCAAGTGTGTTAATCTCGCAAGAAAAATAATTTTCAAAATAGTTATTTTTTATGGGATATTTTGAATAAAATGATTTAAAATGAATTTTGTAAAAAAAATATTTTTGAAAGTGACAAAAAAGATTTTTTAATTTATCAAAATTATAATGTTGAGATTATGTGAAATTATTTGCTTTTGGTTGAAGGTTTTTATTTTTACAAAAATGATTTTATTTCAGTTTATAAAAATGTTGTATTTTTGGCTTGCGAAAATATTTTAATTTTAATGTAAGAACTAAACCTCACCAACACTTATTGCAAGATCCAATGTAAAGGCCTTAAGAGTATTGGGAAGAAAGTATTTGATTAATACTTTAATCTTCCCCCAATTTTTGTCAATTTTAAATTGTTTGATTTATATATTAATGCAAAAATGAGTGAGTTAAATTAAAACACAAGTAAAAATGTATAATGGTATTATTATACAGAGTAATATGAAATAAAATTATTTTATTAGAGATTATTATAATATCGCCAACGCTTCTGGAAAAACCATAAAACTTCTCACCTCAAAAAAGTCGAGATATCGTCACTATCGCAACTAATCTTGATTATTTTGTTGTCATAATCTTATTTCATATCTAGAGTTTATTTTATACAAACATGAATGACAATAATGGGAACATAATAAACATATCAAATCTAAATTATCAATGGAAAATAAACTACTATTCTTTTTCATTTCTTTTGATATGGAGTTTTCTTCTTTAAATTATTAACTTCCCTAATTTACTTATTTGTTTTGTTCTTATATTTACTTTCATCCTTTCTGCCCTATTTTCATTTTCTTTTGCAATTTATTTCTCAACTTGGTCCAACAACAATAACCAAGCCAAGAGACAAAACAAATCATTCTTTCCTTCTTTTAGAGATGGTGGCCCAAGTTATTTAATTTATTGTCCCCAAAACTAAAAAAAATACTAAAAAAAAATAAGAATATCTCATGATTTGACCTAAATCAGCAACCCAACAAATAAGTCCAAAGAAATAAGCTTAAAATGAAACTAATAAAATAAACAAAGAGGTAAATAATAAATAAAAGAAAAAAAAATTAAAAGTATATATATATATATATATATATATATATATATAACAAATAAATAGAGATACGAGGGTTCTAGGTTTTGCTCACGAGATAGGGGAAGGTATCACGATGGTGTTGGGTGCTGCAATAGTGGAGCACAGAGCGAGACTGAGGTTCACGGTGGTTGGTGAGACGGCCTCAAGGTGCGATGGTTTAGGGCTGAGGCGTGTCTTGGGTTTGGGCAACGCTGGTAGCGCGTGGAGGACAGCGGTGGCGTGCGGCGTGAGATGGGTGGTGAATCTGTGATGTGGTGGTTCTAAATCACAGGTCGGATGATGGTTGGATCTGGGTTGATGGGCGTTGGTTCGATAACGCAGGTCCACAAGTTTCTCATATGTCTGGACATGGGTTCACAACTACAACCTCAAGCAGCAGTGGTCTTGGACTTGCGGTTTTGGTGCGTGGCTGGACGAAGATTGAAACAGTTCTGGCGTGGAGGCGTGACGTGGTGCACGTGGAGGTGAGATGCAGCAGCGATAGTGGAAACAAGGAGCCTTCTGGGCTTGGGTGTTGCGACTAGAAGGAGTCCTGGATAGTTGGGTCTTTAGCTATTTGGGTGGGAGAGGCGTGGTGGTTCGATTTCAGTGGTGAAGTAGGGGAAATGTATTAATAAGATGGTTGTAAGGTATATTTAGTGGTGGTTGTTGATGGGTGATGGGTTTGTTGGGCTTGGGTTTGTGGGTGGTTATTGGTGTTTGACTAGCCATCTGGTGGCAATGGAGGCATTTGGGTATGTGCAGCTCAGGTGCTTGGTGTGGTGGAGCTTGATCTGCGCAAGTGACTCGATGGAGGTTCCTTGGGTAGTGGTTTCCTCCTTTCTTGGTGGCGCAGTTCTGCCTTTGGTGCTAGGTTCTTCTGGGTTACAGGAAATATACCGTGGTGGTTCGACGACGGTGTTGTGCAGGGGAGGTGGCTGGAATGAGTTTGATTGGCTTGCAGAGTGTTGGTACATAAAGGCTGGTTTGGCATAGAAGGCTTCGTTCAGCCATGTATGCTAGGTGTTATGGTTTGGGTATCTGTGATTGATTTGCAGGGGGTTTTGTTTAGAGTTTTTGGTTCATTGGAGATGATTTGAGATTATTGGAGTGATTTTGATGTTGGTTTTTTGTGGTAGGAGAAGGACTGACCACAAGTCTCTTAAAACAAATCCTAGAAATGAACCCCTATTCTTCTTTTATTCTTAACCAACAATTCTTTTTTTTTCTTCCTTACCCTATATTTCTCCCTTATGAAATTGAACAGTCAAAAGGTCCCTCCTTCTTTTTTCATTTTGTGTTATGTGATCTTTATAAACCCAAAGCCAGAGCAATCCTCAGGCTGGATTCCATAGGGATCATACGTATAATCTTTTTTTTTTTTTTGCTTTTCAAACTTGCTTCCCCTTTTCTCTCATATTGCAACTTCCCCTTTTCTCTCATATTGCAACCTTTCCATTTTATGTGTTTTGTCTCTTGGTTCTCTTTTCTTTCATAGTTGACTTTGCTAGTGTTGTAGAAGGTACAAATGCTCATTTTCTTTGTTGGTGTTTTATTTAATAAACTTTTAGTTTCATATTTTTCCTTATTCTTTTTCAATTACCAAAAAATGTGCATTTGTCTTTTATTCATGGCCTTTTGTTTTTGGTCTTGTTGCACATTCCAAACTTTTTTCTTTTCTCTTTTTTTGTTAAATGAAAAGAAAAGGAAGATTTTTTTCATTTTTTTAATTTTTTTTTTACAAATAATAAGAAAAAAGTTGTGACTCAAATGAGATGGAAGTAAATAAAATTTGAAAAAAATTGTGTTCAAAACATTACATTTAAGTATCATCTAACACAATTATTAGTCTTTGATTAAACAACAAAAACAAAAATTTTAGAGACAAAATTAGATATTAATACCTTCTACAATGCTCCCATTACTCTTGGGAATATTCATGCTCACTTAAAATGACCTGATATAATAGGTCATTTCTTGGTAGCTTTATCTTTATGTTTTCACCCTTAAGTTTTGTTTACTATGCTATTTTAAGAAAGAAAGAAAAGGAAAGTGACTATTGATTAGAAATTATATGTTTAGTATGAAGGAGAGGAAGGAAATAGAGGGATTTGGATAAATTTGGACGGATAGAGAATCCATGAGTCTCATAATATTTCATCTCTCCCTTTTGGGGATGACTGAAATGGAAGGAAAAAAAAGTGAGTGAGCTCTACATATTTTTATCTATCTCAATATTATTAACATGTATTTTCATTTTTTTTCTTTAATGAAACCAAACAAAAAAAAAAATAATGGATGCTTCCTTTCCACTTTGTGATATCAAATAAGAGAAGTGATAGTTACTTCACTTCTCTATTCTTTTTCTTTCCTTTCGTGTCATTTTTATTGTATCTATTTATTTCCTTTCATCTCCTTTTATACCAAACAAAAACTTAGATTGTTACTTATTTTTAGCTTAGTCCTCCCGTAAAAGTTGTAAATATGTATCAAACACAAAAAGAAACTTAATTATTATTTTAAATATGTTAAGTTCATATATATAATTTTAATAAAAAAGTTAAATTTAAATGAGTAAATTGTATAAGCTTAATTTCAATTTTTTTATTATCATCACTTTTAATTTTCTTACCAAATGTTAAAAATTAATTTAATATTAATCATAAATTATCACTTTTATTTAGTAATTTTTCTTTATCAACAATTTCACTTTATACATTTTATATTATATTAATAGTTGTTTGTCATAGTAATTATTTTTTTCATGTGTTATTACTAATTATGCGGGAATGTTTACGGTACTCCTAAATTTTTTGGGAGCACGGGTGCTAAATGACCAGATTCCGTTGATTTATTATTAAAATAAATCAACGGTCTTGATTTATTACTTATAACCTACATAACATGTATGGTCTTTACTGTACATACAAATTTTTTTACATATTTTAACTGTTAATATTTATACACACACAAATTCTCACACAGAAAACTTGGGTCAGTCCTATTTTTTTATTGTAAATAATTGTGCATATATGAAACTCTATACATTTTAACAAATAATATTTATACACACGGTAATAAATATTTTAAAAAATAGTTAACCGGCTATAAAATGTAAATTGGGTTGGAGCACTGGTGATCCAACATTTAATGATATTAATAATTGCTTCTCAAGAAAATTTTACTAACTTTTTTTTATTTTATAAAATTCATCGCATATTTTAATTTTAAAACTGTACTTGCTTATAGCACAAGAGATTCCCTTTCTCATAAGTGTATTTTTGACTGAGTTCTCTACTTATCATTTGATTTACCCATTTTGAGTTATATTATAACATAAATTGAATTAATTTATATTATTTAATGAAGTTATTTATTGAAATTTTTTTTAACAAAATTATTGAATTAAATTATACATTTAAAACACAAAGATTTTTATTTAAATTATAAATATTTTGCAAAGCATATAGGTCATTTTATAACATTTTATATTTAAATTCTTTAGCATTTATATTAAAATAATTTTTTTCATGAAAATATTATGTATTTATAAATTAAGTTTATAAATATTATTTTTCTTGATGAGTTATTATATATATTATTTTAATAAAACTATTTTATTTAAATTATATTTATTTTTATTTTTAATTCTTAATTTATTTGTGCATCACACTGATACAAAATCTAATATGTATATAAATACTATGTCTGGGAAAGATTTACATATCCAACAATTTCATTCCCCAAAATTATACACACATCCACAATCAAAGCGATCAATTCAAATACTGCCATCCAAAGCACTTGTACAAATACTAGTAGGGATGGTAATTTTACCCATGATACTGCCATGAGGATGGGTAATAAAATTTTTTCTGCAAATACCACCCCGTTTAATAAACGGAGCGAGGATAGTTTCGCAATTGGCATCTACCTAAAAAAATAAATTTTTTTAATATAAAATTATTAAAAATATTTATTTTATTTTATTTATTAATTTATTAATTTTATTTATAATTTATTTAATACTGCAGATATCCATGCAGTATCCGCTTCCACCCGCGAGAGAATAATAAACGGATATTCGCAGCGGATATGAGAATGGAGACGTAATATTATCCACGGGGCGGGAGACGGGGGCACTACCCGCCCGCCTGCTACTGCCGTTCTTATCCCTAAATACTAGTAATGACGATATAATAAGGTAAATAAACACTTGCCCAGCCTATTAACAATTTTTTGCCTACTCGAGCCAAATTATGATCATGCAGCCCTTCCTGTCTTTGTATACTTGCCCCTGTAAAAGCCACCAAAAATGAAACTCAAATCAGCACCAACAAATGCTCATACTTCCACGTCAAAAAAAAACAAGTGTTCATACTTCATAATATTAGCCATATTAAACTCAAAGCTATGTGGCACAAAAGCTGGTCAGAATAAACGAACTTCATAACACTACAATGGATAACTGCTAACATAACAATGGCCTAATCAATTTTATCAAACCAAAGCAAAAAATATAATAAATGAAACCAATTCAACAGTACACCTGTGCAAAATGAGGTTAGAAGAATTAACATGCCTTCTATACATCTAAAGTTAAAGCAAACACACCGTCATATGACTTGTCGATTTTTCAAAATAATTTTGTTACATATACGCTAAGATACTTACATCATATTTACATTGTTTTTGTTTATACAGTTTAAATTTAGGGTAAGAAGATATTTTTCCTATTTCAAGATAGTTTTATATTGTTTAATGATATATAATTTTTTTTATTAAATATGTTTATTATTTGATTGATAGTTAATCAATTCTTAACTCATTAGTTAAACAATACATGTTGCTAAAAAAAATTTATATATTATTAACCGATGTAACATTAATATAAGAAAAACAAAAACAACACTATTGTATGCACAAACTTATACACACATAACTTTTATCTGCATGGTTTTTAATATATAATTATAATTATTGGATCAATCTTGTTTTCTGCTGTTATACTCTGAATTTGTCACCTAAGTAGATGTGAGAGTTGTGAGTGAGAATGTAATTAGCTTTTTCTAAGAATCATGGCTTGCCAAATTTTTATCATATGCACCCATACAAATGTGAGGTTAATGTGATTGGTAGTGATGTATTATTTGATTAATAGTTAATGAATTCTTAACTCATTAATTAAGCGATACATGCTGCTAAAAAAAATTGTATTTCATTAATCGATGTAACATTGATATAAGAAAATCCTATATATACATATTTAGACACACATAATTTTTATTATTTGATTATAAATGAAATTTGTCTCGTTTTCTACTTTGATTTTGTTATCTAAATAGATGTGAAAGATGAGATATTGTAGTATGTTCTTAGAGTACAACTAATGTGTGCTCAAGAAAAAAATATCTATCATTGATTTTTAGAGTATTTATGTGGTACTTTTTTAAGGTTTGGTAATCACAATGAGTTGTCAAGCATTTCATTGATTATTGATTATTTTTAAACATTTATTATAAATTCAATATTCAATGAATGTTTAATAATTAACTCACTCTAGATACCAAACTTATAAGAGTATTGTAGAAATTCCTTTGATTTTAAATAAAAGAGTTTTTTTAACAAGTTCCTTAAGGGCACTCGTTAAAGTAACTAAAATAGAAAATTTTAGATAAAAAATATTAAATACATTGAAAACTAAAAAAAATTACTTTTTCATTAAAAACTTGTTAGAAAACCTTAAATAAAATTACATAAATTTTATATATGTGTTCTTATGGCATTTATTAGTAAAATTCTAAATAAAACTAAAGGTTTTTATTTATTTATTTATTTATATGAGTACACTAACTTAAAGTTAATAGTATAAATCTTTTCCCAAAACATACATTGCCAATTTTTCTTTTTTTAAGTTAATGTGCTGTATAAGTATTCAATAATTTTTGTGTGAAAGATGAAAGTGAAACATAATGAGCTTTTTTTAAAAGAAAAATACAAAAATCATATTTTCATTATCTAACTTTTGTTTTGTTTTTAAATTCGTCCTCTAACTAATAAACGTTTCAAATTTATCCTCCAACCTTTAAAAACCTAACAAAGTTATCATTTTATCTAACTCCATTAGTTCCATTGAAGGAACAATCATAGGTGGCATCTTAACTGACAATACAACGTTAGCTTTCGTCCTCTAACTTATTTTGTATTTTCAAATTCATCTTCTAACTAATAAACATTCTAAATTCATCATCTAACTTTTAAAAATCTAACAAAGTTATTATTTCGCCTAACTTTGTTAGAGGAAGGATAGCAAGTTTAAAAAGCGAATGAATGTCATCTATGATAATATCATATCTATGGAAACAAGTTTAAAAATATGAGATTATGAGAGAGAACACTTAATTCTTAGAATTTGTTTCTTCAAATACTAGAGAAGTAGACAAATGATTGGATTTTTTAAAAAAAAAACAAGCTTCTTCCAACAAAGATGAGCTTCTTATAGTGTTTGGTATAATTTGGTTTCTGCAAGAGAACATTTTAGAAAGAAAGAGAGAAGCAGTATATGCGAATTAGAAGGAAATGAAGCAAAATGAACATAAATGACAAAGAAGAAAAGAGGAGAACTCTATGAGCATGTGAATGATGGAACACAATAAAGAACTCCAAGAGCAAAAGTGGAAGAGAGGTAGTAGAGTAGCCATGTCTGTAATTGTCGACAACAAAGAAGTGAAATAGGAATAAGAGGGTTCCAACTGCGATTTGCCTTAAACATTCTTTCTAAGCCTCTGCAATTGTAACTTGAATTGCAATAGTAGAAAGAAGAAAATGAAGCAAAAACAGAAGCAAAAATCCTAGGCTAAAATAGGGATGAAATTGGGAAGAATTACCAATGACTAATTTTTGATTCATTGACCATGTCACATGTCCCTTACCACATCAGATGTCACTTGTGTATTTTTAGCCATGTCAAATGTCAATTATATCATTTGTTTGCCATGCATATAGACGGTACGAATAGAGTCACGCGAAATGATAACTTTGTTAAGTTTTTAAAAGTTAAAAAACAAATTTGAAATGTTTATTAGTTAAAGGATGAATTTAAAAACAAAAAATAAGTTAGAAGACGAAAGTTAATAACGTATTGCAAGTTTAAGATGCCACTTATGATTGTTATTGCTAACTAAAACGTCACCTAAAATTGTTCTGTCAATAGAATTAGTAGAATTAGGTGAAATGATAATTTTATTAAGTTTTTAAAAATTAAAAAATGAATTTAAAATATTTATTAATTAGAGAATGAATTTAAAAACAAAAAATAAATTAAAAGAAAAAAAGTATAATTTTTATCTATAAAAATGCCTTGCCAATTTTTTTTTCCAAAAAAAGTCATACGGACCCACCAACCTAACCCATCATGGGTTGAGATTCTTTTACACTCTAAAAATATTACGTTACTCTAATTAAATTATAATAGGTAAATATCAAAATTAAATTATAATAGGTGAAACCTTTAAATCATACAAATAATTAAATTAAAATTTAAAATTTTTTAAATTAAATCTAAATAGTTACAATATCTCTCAAAATAATACTCGAAGACTATTTTATAACTCAAATTGTCAACACTCAACCTATTTCATTCCCAGCGCAGAACGGCGAAGATGGAGGGATCTGGAGTCTCACAAAGTCATCCCTACGTACCAAGGGACTTGCATCTACCCGATTATGTTCCATGCTTCCTCTCTCAGCTTAACATTCTCTCTGTCTATGCCTTCTTCTCTCTCCTCGTCTTTTCTCTCATCTGGATCTTCTCAGGTACCCTATCAACACTCTTCTCCATTCCCCCATTCCTTCTTTTTCTCTCTCCCCTTTATTTTTTTCCGTAGATTTGTTTATTGGGTCTTTTTCTTTTCATGTAAATGATATACTCACCTATTTTGTTTCAAGTTGAAACGAAAATTCCACACTCCAGAGTAGTTGCGCTGGTTGAGAGATTTCAGTAAAAAGTTTGAATTGTATTGATTTTCTGTGATTGAATGATGGACCCATCAGCTTAATTAACCCATTTCTGAGAAAAAGACACTTTTTTTTTTTATGGAATATTTATAGTCTCGTACACTTTCATTTACATCACCTCACACTTTTATTCAATTCATCTCACATTTCCACATTCACATCACCTGACACTTTTATTCAATTCATCTCACATTTCCACATTTTTAACCGTCTGATCACATATGATCTTACATCGTTTTCTGTACATCTTCAGATTATCTAGCTTTTTTCTAAGTAACCATTGTGCAGTTTCAAATCCTTTCCACTGTTAATGTCAAAATAGCTCAAGATGGAAAAATAACGATGAGAACAAAACAGAACATGATGAATTTTGTCTTTGAATCTTGATTTACATTTGTCAAACATTAGATCCACTTTTTTTTTGGGTGTAGATTTGCATATCTTGTTGAGGGGAGGGACTAAGATATCAGTATAGGTCCTATAGGATTTAAGATATGAAATGTGCTCCATCCTTACTTTTTTTCTGATTCAGAATATACAATATTGCAAAATTAATAAGTGGCTCTGTGACTAACTTTGTTCTGTAATTAAACTTCCTTCCTCACTTTGTTCTGTGATTAACAAATTGGGTAGCTTTGCTACAATGATTTCTTTTGTTCCCTGTTGTTTGCTTTTCCTTCTCTTGTATTTTGATTATCATCCTTTACCTTTGTATTTTTCTTCTCTTTGTCTTAATGAAATTCTTCTCTTACAAAAAAAAAAATAATAACTTTTCTGCATTTGATTTGTTATTCAACACTATGGCCTGATCATATACAATCCTGTTGGAATTGCTATATTTTCTCTGAACCTATTCATTGTGCTGCTTAGTAGCCATAATATTATACTAACTTTTTCTTGACAATATGGGATCAATCTTAACGAAGATGTTTGCTTCGAACAAGAATCCTGGACTAAATTCTAGAAGCCAAATTTGTAGTTTGTGCACTAAAAAAATCATATCAGTTGATGTACACTGTCTCAGCTCATTCTATATGTCTTATTTTATAGAATTTGGACTTCTTGTTAATCCTAAGGGAGAATAAGTGAAGAACTAAGAAAAATTGAACAGGAAATTGCTTTGTCCTTTGGAGTGTATATTGATATTTTCTTTCACTTAAGCTCTTCATCAAACATTCACATAAAATCATTTGTTGCAATTTCAAGGTTTAGGCTGTCTGTATGACTTTCCATTATCATTCCTATTCGAATTTCTATCATCTGATATGTGGAAATGATTTTAGGTTTTCTAATTTTGTTTACATGACTGTGTATTTTCCCAGGACGCCTGCCCAACAAAACAAAAGTTGATAGACTGCTAATGTGCTGGTGGGCCTTCACAGGCCTCACACACATAGTTCTTGAGGGTTATTTTGCTTTCTCACCAGAGTTTTACAAGGATAAAACTGGCTTCTACCTGGCTGAAGTTTGTGAGTCATTTAATTGTTCTTTGACATTGCTCACATGTATAGCATTATTAGAATTTGGATTACCTTTCGAGGAATTTGCAGTTTTAGCCGATGAAAGTTCTTTTTTTTATGAACAATTAACAGGGAAGGAATATAGCAAAGGGGATTCAAGGTATGCTGGAAGGGATGCAGGGGTGGTTGCCGTTGAAGGAATAACATCAGTTTTGGAGGGTCCAGCTAGCCTTCTAACAGTGTAAGTTGAAAATAAAGAACAAATGACATGACCAAGATGACTAGTGTTATGATGCTGCAACTAGTGAATTTTTGTTTATCCAGACTAACTCTCGATTACATGTTTTATCTTCCCTTATTTTTCGTTTTTTTCTCCTCACTGTGTATTGCCAACATGGATGACAGATATGCAATTGCTACTGGGAAGTCATACAGCTACATACTTCAGTTTGCCATTTCTTTGGGCCAGCTATACGGAGCTATAGTATATTTTCTAACATCAATCTTAGAAGGTGATAATTTTTCTGCAAGCTCGTTTTACTACTATGCATACTATATAGGAGCAAATGCCTGGTGGATTGTAATACCCTTGATCATCATGAGGCGCTGCTGGAGGAATATTTGTGCAGCAATTCAGGTTCAAGGCCAGACGAAAAAGACTAAAGTTCGTTGATCACGACTTTTTTCAGGTTATCAGTTTCAATGATCCTGTAGTTAATAATGATGTATTGGGGAGGTTGAGGTAGGAGAGAATATTTTAAGAATTGTGTCAATTGATTCTCTTAAACTGCATATCTCCAAAAAAAGAAACTCCCATTGTCATTTGAGAAGGTGATGTTTTAAGCTTTGAACAAAGCTTTTTCGAATTATTGATTTGGAATTGAATGTTTGCATGCACATGCTAGGATATGGACACCAGTGCTTTTGGTCTTTGTAGCTACACTTGTTCCACTACTTTCCCTTATTTTGTGTGTGTGTGTGTGTTTGTGTTTTTTTTTTAATAAAAAAAACTTTTATTTGTTACTTTACAATATTTTATCTTAATGTAGTGTTGTAGGGCGTGTATTGTATTAGTTTTCTATCATATATGGATTTTTTTTTAAAAAATAGTAAATCTATTTTTTTTTTCAAAAAGCACAGAAAACATATTTGATCAGATCACGAAGCCAGCTGATCCTTGTCTTAATTCAGCAATCCCAAGCCTCTGAGAAACCTAACATGGAGCTGTATTCTTATGCAAAGATCTCCAATAATTTCTTGCTTCTGCAAACGGTTTTGTTATGGGAAAATGTTCATCACATATCATTTTTTCTTTACATCACTTTATACTGTACTTGTTTTAGTAAAAAATGTTTTAGTAAAAAGGAAGAGATAGTGTGTATTGAGAAGTGTATTTTTCTTGTGTTATTTTTCTAGAAAAAATTAGTATAAGAATGGTGTAACGAAATTAGTGTGTGAAAATTGGGACTTTGTTATATAGTGTAGAAATTGCTGTATCCTAAATATACTTGCTGCCACAAAGAACAAATATTATTACAGGGAACTAATTTTTAGTTGAATTGTACGGCATAAGTCTCGATGGATTTTGCAATGAAAATTATGTTTACTCTCTCACATAACAAGATTGTTGTTATGCTTGATAAATTGGGAATTTATTAAGCAAACCACACTAATACATCCAAGCTTTGAGAAAATTGACATAGCTATCTGGGCTTCCTTAAGATTGCTTTCCAGGGCCTGGCTTTTCCAGGGTTGGCGGATGTCTGATGGGGAACATGGCCATGAACATGATTATGAAGTAATGGAATACCTTTCTAAAAAATTATCATTTATAGATAAGAACGAAATGGCTTTTATTCCATTTTTGTTCTAGTAGTGATTTTATCTATTGAGATACACTACCAAGATAGCTATGTCAATTTTCTGACTAATCCATAATTTGCAATTTCATTGTGCAACTTGATACTTTTTTTGCCTTTAAGATACTTTGAATTTTCAACTACAACAAATTGATCCTTATGTTTACTTCCACCTCCGAAGGCCAAGATTATCCTCGTTTCTTATATCAGTTATTTATAGCAGATAATGAAACTTCACTTCAAATGTTCAGTAGCAGTACTATATTTTACGATGATTTTAATCAGGAATTGCACACAGAGCATGCATTTGCTTACAAGTCCTTTAAATAGAATCAACTTGACTAAAGAAGTTCTGCAGAACAAACTCAAGTCGTGAAGTATAACCTAGAATTATTCAGTAAATGCTGAATCTTAAATGTGCTATATACAACGAAGTTTTTTTTTTTTTTTTTTTCACAAAACA
This sequence comes from Ormosia emarginata, assembly GCA_029884605.1. Taxonomy (NCBI): domain Eukaryota; kingdom Viridiplantae; phylum Streptophyta; class Magnoliopsida; order Fabales; family Fabaceae; genus Ormosia; species Ormosia emarginata. The sequence continues at coordinate 11,179,923 of JAQQTP010000072.1, read as the reverse complement.
GCCACGAAAACACGTGGCAAAGCAAGGCTGTTTCTCAGCCAAAATTATGTTAGAAATATCTCAAAATATTTTTATTATATCTTAAAATATTTTAAAGTATCATAAATGATCTCTTAAGACAAATTTGATTTATTTCTTTATTTATGTTATTAGAACAAATTTATTCTTGTATTAGGATAAATTTATTTTTATAATTTAATTTTATTCTAGGTAAGTAGTTATTGACATAAGTCTATATAATACAAATCATATCTGTACAATTATTCTTTCCATATTTTTTTCCAGTAATTATGAAAATAATTCAACATAAGCTTACAAATCATTGTATATAAATATAAGTCATTGAATTCAACATAGGCTTACCAATCATTGTATATAAATCTAAGTCATTGAGTGACAAAAAAATCACATCAGAATTATTATTATTCTCTGAAACCTTTTAACATGATATTAGAGTCATGGTATCCACTTTAAAAAGTGTTTCTTTTTTCGCTATGTAGAGTTCATAGAATTCATTAGAATCGTTATTCACGACCTTTACAGTATGTTTGGAAGATAGGTAATGAGGGAAAGGGAAAGGGAATGAGGGGAAGAGAAATAACTTCCCGTGTTTGAGAGTTTTAAAATAGATGAGAAGTGAAAGGAATACATGTGTTCGCTCTTTTACTTACCGCAAGTGCACGGGTCGCACTTGTAATAAAATGATAAGAACATGATCGTTCACACGAGGATGTTGGTAGGAATACATGTGTTCGCTCTTTTGCTTACCGCAAGTGCACGGGTCGCACTTGTAATAAAATGATAAGAACATGATCGTTCACACGAGGATGTTGGCTTTCTAATGCTAAATATCAATCAATAACTTAAATAATTCTATTTAAGAACATATCAAATTAGGTAAAAATGCATTAAAACTAATCTAAAGACTGAAAAACAATAAATGGAAATTAAGGATAATTGTTAAAGATTAATGAATTCTCTCCTACTTCAATTAATAACATGCAACTCCTCTAAGCAACATTAATGAATGAATTAAGTTAGCTTGAGAATATACTTTAGTTTAAAGCCTATGTCTAGGTTAATCAATTATGCTTCATTTACCTAATTTACTATATTTCGATGAGAATTAACACAAACTCCACTTATTAAGGTCTATTCTCAAACACCTGTTATACATGGCTAAGACGTATATGTTTATCCCATTAGTGAATCATCTCACACAAGCCAATTGAATGAAATAGAACATGCATCAACCATACCATATCTATATTCACAAACTCTTATACCTAGTTTATTTGAAATACTAAGATCATGTCATTGATGGCCAAACAAGAGCAAGCATTAAGCATATGTATGGAAGAACAAAATCAAACATCAATATAAGCTCAAAAGAGTACAAAATCATTAATATCTATACAAAAATTCAAAGTAATCCCTAAATATAGCCTAGCTACTCATTGAACACGAAAACATACATCAAAAACCATGTTCATGATATAAAGAAGAGAAGAAAACAAAGGGAGAAGGAAAGAAGCTCATGGATATGATCTTTGGTACTTGAATCTCCTTCCATGAAAAAGATGACCTCCAATCTTGGCTCTCATGGCCTCATCTCAACCTAGAAATGGATTTCTAGCCACAACTCTCTAACCTAGAAACTAGACTCCTTCAGCTCTCTTTACAAAAATATAATTAAATAGTATATATAGGCCCTGAAATCTGGTTTATGTTGCGGCATTAAACACCTTACACCGCGGCGTGTGTGTAAATTAGGTTACTACGCCGCGGCATTAACATGTCTGCGCCGCAGCGTACAAGTTTCGTAGCTCTCTGTCTGAAACAGGGGATGCATCATGCCATGACATTGACATGCATGTGCCGCAACGTGAGATGTTGAACTTCACACTTGACTTTCTCTTAACTTTTTACTTCCAAAGTTAGTCCAAATCTTCCACCAATTTGCTTATTTGCAGCTCTTCCTGCAATAGAGAAATCACTAAGTTAATAACAGTTACAAATATACTCAATCACTTAAAGAATATGTACAATTTGCTCAGAATCATATAGGAAGAGATCCAAATTGAATTTGACAATTATAATCCTAAAATCTTCCAAATATACATACTACCTAGGACTAAGCTTATCAACAAAGCACAAAGATATGATACAAATAACTACATTTCATAGAGTTATCAACATAGGGAACCATTTCCATTCTCTTCCCCTCAAAGGCTCAACTTTTGTTTCTCCCAAAATTGATGTAGAACCATTTCCGTTCCATTTTCTTATTGTCCAAACAAAGAGAAATGTAACTATGTTCCATTCATTCTTTTCTCTTTTCGGTCCATCCCCACCTATTGTAATACCCTTAGTAACATGATTAGACTTGTATATGATTATAAAGGTAGCATATAACTTGCTTAACATATCAGTTAAGTTTTGTGACAAATTGAGTTTGTTTAGGCACTTTGTTGCAATCTAAAAGTTGAAAAGTAGCTTAAAATGACTCAGATTGTAGCATAAGTACTAAGTTGAAAAAAATAAACCGAAAGGGCTTGTTTCTAAGTTGCAAATAGGTTGAATATGGTGTAGTTAAAATTTGAGAATAATCAGAGTTAGCTTGGTATTTTTAAGCATACTGGTTGTACTTTTTAATGCCAGATTGACCCCTAACAGATATGGAAAATTAAGATATTAATGAAACAATAATTTTGATGAATCTTAGTATTTATTTCAAAGTTGTTGGAAGTTGAAAAACTTGATTTAACTAAATTCAAGTGTCCTTAGCAGATATAAAGTTTCAGTTTTAAGCTTACATGCCAAAGTTGGACTTTGGCTCCTTATTTTCTCCCTTATCCCACGTCTGAAACCAAAAAAGAGAGAAAGAAAAACAGAAACCAAAGAAAAGAAAAGAAAGAAGGAAAACAAAAGGGAAGAAAGGGGGAAAGGCAAGATGATCAATTTAAGATCAAAGCTCAAAGCTTGAAGGATGATCTAAGAGCAAGATTAAGGCTTCAAGATCTTCATCTCATCCATATAAGAGGTAGGGGTTTTATGTTTATGTTCATCTATTTTCACCATTGATGTACTTTTGGTACTTGATAGGCCAAATTGAGTTCTAGAGGTGCTTGATGCATTTGGCTTGAATAAATGTGTTTCTTTGATCATTTATGACTTGTTCATAGCATAAGTTGAAGATAGAAACTTAGAACATTTCATTTAGATCATTGATGTCCAAAAGAGGAGTTTAGGTCAAGCTAAGTATGATTTGGTTTTTAGATCTAAATTGGAGGTTTTTGTTTGTGGTTATTGATTCTTATGTGTTAGTGGACATGTTAGGGACCTTAAATCTAGAAACTGATTTTGAGTGGCTAAAATATTGGATTTTGGCCAATGGAACAGTGTCTCGGTTCTGCAAATTTTTTTTTTGTAGAATTGACCATGTCTAGACGCAACTTTTCCACTCCTAGGCGTGGACTAAAAAATTTTCAATCCAGGCGAGACAGAGAGCACCACGCCTAGGCGTGGTAAAACTAAGCCTAGGCATGAGACAGAGCAACATCCTAACAGTTTGTATTGTTTGTTGTATAACTTGAGTTGTAGATATCGAAACGACCTGATTTCGGTGCCATTTGAAAACTAAGACATAAGGCTTCGTGTGGTAAAAATTTCAAAATTTAATAGCAAACTAATCAGTATCAGTTACTATTTGAATCAGAGGCAGATTCTGCAGAAAAAGACATTCTGGCAGCCAATAAACCAGATTGCATAATTTCTTACTTCGATGTCGTATTAACATGAGACTAGTGCCATTTTGAAGATAAGATGTAAGGCTTATTGACTATAAAATTTCATAATTTTACCACTTATAGTTTGTTCATAGTTTCAGTTTAAAGTCAGGTCATATTTTAGAAAAAACAGTGAGTGTACTGTTTTAGCCTCTATATTTTGTTGCATAACTTTGGCTATACTTAGCTAAATGAAGTGAGGTTTGTGACATTTAAAAGATATGAACGAAAGCTATTTGCTCACAAAACTTTAGAATTTTAGAGGTTAGGATGTACATTTTGTGCATTCTTGAAAATTAGCCTTTCTAGGCATCCAGAGTAGTTGCCTAGGAAATTTATTTTGGGAAAGAGAATTTTCCTACTTGCTAGAATCCATTATACATGCCTAGTAACATGTGTTCAGACACTAGTAGGGGTATTTCATTGAGAAAATGATTACCTTGCATATATGGAAAAATTTGAGAACCTTTGAGCATTCTAGAGTAATGGTTTGCCTTAGGTAGGTATTTAGCACCTTAGGCCACTTTATGTGGTATTTATATCACTTAAGATGTAATGAGTGTTGATGAGGTGTATTAGATACAATGAACTATGATGAATTGGTAATGTTTACCAAAGAAGGTGACTTTATATGACGAAAGATCATTTAGCTAGAAGGAAAGGAATTAGAAGTTCCTAAAGAGACAAGTATTCTTAACCAAGTGCCAGGGTTACGTGTAGTATGAGGTCACAATTTTTTCTTGCTACAAAGGGTAAACATAAGTAACTAAAGTTCCTAGTAGAATATGCTTGGGTCTTAAACGAACTAAGTATATAAGTATGTTTGTATGTCTATGGAAATGATCTAGTAGTATTGATCTTGGTGAGTATCATTTGATGTTGTGCACAATCATGAAGGCCAAAGGAGATAATGGGAAGTTCGAAAGGTTCTTTGAACAAGGATTCAATCCTAACATATCGATAGTGTCAAAGCCAAGGGAGGTAATTGGAAAGTCCATATAGGTTCCACGGAGCTTGGATTCATGCCCTATCTTCTCGAAAGCACCAGGATACGTGTGATGTGAGGATGAGTTTTCCCTCTATTTACTACAGGATAATATACTGAACTAGTTTCTAATGAACTTCATGGTTTTCTAAATAAAACTCTGCATGTATTTCAAAACAAAGCATTGCACAAGTATATATTTAGGATCTTTCTTAGGCATAATCATATTGCATATTATCTGCATTGCATTTACAGGCAATTGTATGAGCATTGTCTATTGTTGTTGGTATTTATAATTGTATGGGCAGTTGCTTATATTTAACGGTATGTAGGTTATCGGTTTATATCACACTACTTGGTAGTATGCAGTTATGAGAGTTAGGGAGGAAACTCCTATGTTGGTAGTTATAGCAATTGTTATATTTGTTATACAATGTTATAGCTAGCTGGTATTGGAATTGTTTTTACTGAGAATTGTAATTCTCACCCTGTTGTTCTTCCATGTAAATCCAGGTACAGACGATGTTAAGGGAATGAAGGTGAAACATGAAGACTAGTATAATTTTATATGTTTTAGTAGACAAAGCTTATGTATAAGTTTATATTTGCTTTGTATGTTTTGAGTAGTATGTATTACAATATGCCTTTTTGTGGCAAGTGTTGTATATATATTTTTATGAGCTTAAGTTTTTTCGCAATCTCTTAAGGCTTTCTATAATTACTCAGTTGTGATTATGAATATATGTTAGTAAGTAGTATGTAGAAGTAACGTCTCTAGTACTGGTTATCTTTATATATATCTGTATATCTAATATATATCTAGATATCTGTATTAGGATGTTACACTTATTCTGTTCTATTTCATTAATGAAAAAACATTCAAACATAGTGTTAAACCCAGATCTAGTTTTATTATTTTTCTTATCTTTGTTTTCTCCCTATTTCTCATTTTTTAGTCTTGATGTGTTCTCTTCAAGTCTCGAGTTATTGATTGTACTCCTAATCTCGGAGCCTCTATTGTTTTCGTTGTAATCAACCTTCATTACCGATCAGACCAACCTTCATCACTGGGTTTAGAGCCAACCTTCATCGTTATCGTTGCCCTTTCTTGAGAGAGAGAATGAATATAAATCCATATCTACATATACTTCAATGTCAATGTTTGTCATGTCGTTCTTTTCCCACTGAATATAAGTATGTGGGAATCTTCATGACAACTTTTGCTATATTGTCGATGTTTGTCATGTCATTTTTTTCCTACTAAATATAAGTATGTGGGAATCTTTATGGCGGTTTTTGCTATATTGATATTCCTTTTTCTTAGCTGTGTGGAAGGATTATCAGCATAATCCATTAGCCTTGTACCTATGATCAAACTAAGATGTTTAAAATAGCTCTTGCCACTGCCCTTTTTAGCACCATAACATTCTTGCTTTGTGGCATTATGTCGATTATTTTTTGTTTCCTTGGAATGAAAATTACAACTTATGCTAATGTAAAAACCATGCTAGAGACAAGAAAGGGCGTTGGGAAGACTTTTATCATTGTATTTAGATGTGGTATAGTTATTGGATTTCTCCTCGCTGCAAATGATCTTTTGGTTGTTTATATTACCATCAACTTATTCAAGATTTACTATGGCGATGACTGGGGTGGCCTTCTTGAGGCCATGATAGATGATTTCTTATAATATATTTGATTTATTTCCTTATTTTAGTTATTAAGTCAGATTAATTTCTTGTAATTTAACTTTATTCTAGGTAATTAGTTATTGACATAAGTCTATATAATGTAAATCATGTTTGTATAATTATTTTTTCATATTTTTTTTCCTGTAATTATAAAAAGAATTCAACATAAGTTTACAAATCTTTATATATAAATATACGTTTTTGAATGATGAATAAATCATATTAAAATTATTATTATTCTCTAAAACCTTTTAACAAATTATACTAATAAATAATTTTTTTAAAAAAGAAAACTCAAATTTGACTCAATCGTGTGTTTTTTTCATGAAATTATTTCGTATACTGCTCTTCCTTATACTTTATACTTTATACCCTCCAAGTCCAAGCCATGTGGAACAACACTTCCTTGCATAATTTAAAGGGAAGTGGAATTTCGTTGGTCCATTCAGCCTTGCATTTGAAATTAGTGACCAACGTTTATGTATTTAAAGCAACTTGTCTAGTAACCTAATAGCTTGGTTGTTCGACTAGGGGAAAATTAAAGGAATAGAAACTATGGGCTATGAAATCAATGTCAACCAAGCAGCTTTTCCAAGTGCTATATATATATATATATATATATATATATATATATATATGCAAGAAAAACCAGGTGAACTACGAACATAGCTGTATAGACTTGTCAATCTCCATAGCTCATATGTTCTTTATCATCGATCAACTTCAAAATGTATAACGGTGAAGGTAAGGAAGCACTATTACCATATAACGGTGCACCAACTAGAACATGGACAACAGGGTTATTTGGTTGCTTTGAATACCCCGGAAGTTGTAAGCTCTTTTATGAAGTATGCGGCGCAAAATTATGTGGTTTTGTTACATCTATCATTTGCAGACGCTCACGTATATATGAAAGTTGAAGACATACATATTATTACTTTGCTTATTTCATCCAGTGGCTGGACCCACATAATGTAAGTTTTCTTTTTATATTAGTTCTGTTCTTAATGAAACTTGGTATACAACAAGTACTTAAATTTTTTAATTTACTTTCAGCTCAATTTTCGGAGATTTTACTCAACTGTTTTCTTTCTTTTACCCTTCGTTATGAACAATATGAAGGTTGTATGACCTGCTGCTGTCCATGTGTCACCTATGGTCAGAATGTTGAAGTTAATTATAGACTAAGGAAGGACATGTGAGTAAATATAAATATTTAACATTAATGGTTGCAGCAGATTGAAGTTAATTGCATCATCTTTAATAAGCTCATATTATTAATTATATCGCTTATCAAATATTGATTTCTTTTCCAACCAAAAATGGGTTAAATAATTACATCTGCTTATATCTTACACATACAAAAGCAGAAAGAGGCCTCTACTCCTTACCAGAAGAACCTTGCATAGACCTTTGCGTACCTTGCTAGTGTGGTTTTTGTGCTATTTGCCAAGAGTATAGAGAACTTAAAAACCGAAGATTTAACCCTTCAATAGGTTTAAATATAATTAATCACCAGTTGTGTGTGTATGTGTATAGTTTTGTATATAGAGTAATACTTGTATCATATAATCATATTCACAAGGTCTAATCTTCATGTACATTTATATGTGATATATATATAGGTTGGACAGTCAATGAGTAAAGAATGAGCAGAGCCAACAAAGTACTTCCACATGTTGCACCGGGCATGACTCGCTAGAATTGCTCATGGACATGATCTTGGATTCACGACGTTGCACTAGATCTTACATGTGTTTAATTTGTTTATTCATTATCTCCGTTTGTGATTTCTTTAGTATGTTTCAGAGAGCAACTAGCATTGTAGTCTATTTTGGGAGTTGTTGATTTGGATTTACTTGTTTATTCCGTTTTGTATTATTTCTCTTTTGGAGAAACCCTAGATTACTGATTCATTTTTTTACATGTAATGTTTGTACTTTGAAATTGCTACAAATAAATTTTGGTTTTGAAGTAAGCCAATGGACATTTGTTAAAACAACTTTTTCTTTTCCAAAAGCAACCAAAAATAACTTGAAGTAAGTTTTCTTTTAAATAAATATAACATTTCAATTTTTATTTATTTATAACTTTAATTTATATTTTCGTTATTTAGGGTTAAGGATGACTGTTATATCCTATGATCATTTGAAAATTATTGGTCTCCAGGCAAGCGATTACAGATAACTTATTAACAAAGGACCTTGGCATGATTTGAACTATGACTAATTTAAATGACGTAATTCGTTTTTACTAGTTGTGTTAACTGTTGTTAGTTATATTCTTGTTATTTAACTTGAATAATTAAGATATGGTTTGTTAAAAAGTACTATAAAGACACTTGATAAGATCTAAAATAGGAAATTTTTTCATAAAAAGTATAATGTATTAAGATTTGAGAATTGAAAAAACTATACTTTATGACGATGATTAAAAGTTCACTTTATATATCTAAAAACAAAATCACATTATAAAACTATGAGTAATAATACATAAACAACAGTCCACCAATTAAAAAAAATAGGTGTAGGTGCTGAAGAGAAAATTGTTATATTTAAATCTGAAATATTTGAAAGAGATAAAATTTGCAGATTGATTGTTGTTTTTAGCCAAATACTATCATATTATATGGTCTTGTATCAACATTTAAGTTTAGAACTGGGTTGGAGCAAAAAACACCATGGGCCCAGCCATTGAACAATTAGTGAAAGAAACATGGGGCCCAAAGCTCAAAGAATCAACTGGGCCCAACGATGGCGAAGACGAACCTATCCCCTTCAAAAACCCGCACCTGTAAAATGCACATGGATTATGAATTATGAATAGATGATTTTTTATTATGATTATGATGATATGAATGAACCCAGCTAAGCTATCGGTTCATTCATTCGTAAAACAATTCAGATCCGTTTTTCTGATCCCGCATTACCGCCCATAGAGTTTTCAGTTTGGTGAATAAAGCAGAGAGACTGAGATAGAGAAGAGAAGAAAATTTCAATTTCTTCAACAAAAAGTTCACATTCGCAATTCAAAAGTGCAGAAGAAATGGAGGCTCCGCAAGGTGGATCCGGATCAGGATCCGAGAGGGACACATCCAACACTTCCTCATCGTCTTCTCCGATCTCCGTCGTCTCCGCCTTCTGGAAAGGTATCTATCTGATTCCATTCATCCGCTACCATTGCATTGCATTGCATACGCTCTATCTATCTTTCTGCACATCACCGAAACTTCACTTACACGTTTTGCTTAGCTAAGTAATAGTGTTTCTATCAATTTTCATCGCTTTAATTGATTCTTAGTTTTTTTTTTTTTTTTGAGTTTTCAACTTGACTTGGTGATCTCTATGATGTGTTGCGGCAATATTTGAATTATAACTTTGTCTTCTTCTTCGTTTCAGATTTTGAGTTGGAGAAGGAGAAATCGGTGTTGGATGAACAAGGGCTTCGTATTGCAGAAAACCAGGAAAACAGTCAGAAAAATAGGCGCAAGCTTGCAGAGAACACTAGAGGTATGCTTTCTCATTCGCTACTGTTTCCAAATTACGCTACAAAGATATGCATAAAAGTTACAATAACAATCATGTAAGTGTAGAAAATTGGAACCACGGTAGGAGCCTAGCTACACTGCTCTTTTCCATACTCTTCAGTGATATCCAGTTTTAGTTTTAGTGTTTTTTTTTTTAATTTGTTATTTGGGGTAGTGAATGAATGTGTCTGAGGAATCACATATTATGCTGCTTTCAGACTTCAAGAAAGCTTCGCCTGAGGATAAGTTAAGTTTGTTTAATTCCTTGCTTAAGGGCTACCAGGAAGAGGTTGATAATCTTACTAAGAGAGCGAAATTTGGAGAAAATGCTTTTCTCAACATCTATCAAAAGCTCTATGAAGCCCCAGATCCTTATCCAGCTCTTGCATCCATTGCTGTGAGTTCCAGCATTTCACTTAGGTGGCCCATGCTTTTTATTTTCAATTTTTTTGTATGTACACAATAGGACTTTTTGTGATATGAATATATTATTCAATATATTATATATACATGCATGAGATGGTTATGAATGTGTGGTTCTCGGATCTAAATCTATGGATGTAATGATGCTTTTTTCTTTTATTGAGCACTGGGTGTGTCCTTCCACCTCGGAATAGTTCCTGTTGGTTCATTACAAAGGTTGGGACAGGATTGTATTTCTAGTATCTCTTTGATGTTCTGCCCACAATTGTTTTATGGGTGTTTCCATCTCTTGACTTGCAGAGAGATTGGAAGCCTTGCTGCATTCTTAGTATCTTTGATTATAGACACCAATTTTGGCCTCCATCATTAATTCGTTAAACATTATGCTTCTAAGAGTTTCCATTTTTCCTGCTTTCTAAGTTGTATGTATGAAACTTGTGCGCATTGGCACTCTTACACATCTATTTGTGTGTGTAAGGAAAGCTATGCGCATATCTTCATGTGCTTGATCATGTTCTGATATATTTTCTTTGTAAAGGAGCAAGATCTCAAGTTATCTGAGCTAGAATCTGAGAACCGTAAAATGAAAGTTGAGCTCGAGGAATTCAGGACAGAGGCAACTCACTTGAAGAATCAGCAGGCTACAATACGAAGACTTGAAGAAAGAAGTCGGCAATTAGAGCAACAGGTTATTAATGCTTATGTTATTGATATATTGTGTATATGATTATGTAATGTCATAGTCTTTCATTTATGGAGGAAAATTCCTGTTGGTGCCTTACATATTGCTTTCCATTTTTGGTTTTGTATGCATGGGTGTATTGTCAAGAGTATACTACGAGACCTGTTTTCATTCCTAGTATCCTTTAACATTGTTTCCCTTCCAATTTAATTTTATAACACTTCAAAAGGATGAATAAAATTTAGGCATGACTACAAGTACAGTATCGACTAAAGGTTGCTTTACATATGTGCTTTATATTTACTATAACTACTCTTAATTCTATATTTGGCATTATATACCATCTTGCACTTAATAAAGGGGGGAAAGTAGTGTCAATCGTATTGAATGAATGACCTCTTTGTGAGGGTTCTTCTCATTATATAGCAATGATTTAGCTAATTACATGGCTAAATCTCAGCAATTCTGTCTAACTAAATAGGAAACTAAAATATACAGCTAATCACACAATATTTGTAGCTATAATACACAAATCATGCCATAAATGGATAGGCTAATTATGCCTTGATATAATCTGACTGACATCCCCCCTCAAATTGATGCTGGTCGATCTAGAAGCATCAATTTGCCCACAAGAAACTGATGGCGCTGACGAGTCATGGCTTTCGTAAAGATATCAGCAATTTGGAGATCAGTGGAAATATGATGAAGAGAAATGACACGAGTGTCCAATGCTTCCAGAATAGAGTGATAGTCCACCTCAATGTGCTTTGTGCGCTCATGAGATGATTTCGAAACACGATCCTGCTTTTTACTCTTTCAAGAAATCAAAGAATCTCCCAAGAAGAGACACCAGCCTGTGACAGAACGGCGAGTATCGGGACAACCGGCCCAATCAACATCATTATAAGCAACGAGACGAAGAGGAGAGCCAGTAGGAAAGAACAATCCACGGCTAGGAGACCCCTGAAGATATTGTATGATACGATGAACGGCAGCTAGGTGTAAATGACGTGGAGTCTGCATAAACTGGCTAACTTGTTGGACAACAAAGGAAATATCAGGCCGAGTAATAGTCAAGTAGTTCAAGCTACCTACCACTGGCGATACACAGTAGGATCAGAAAGAAGATCACCCTTCTCACGACGATACTTCGTGTTAACTTCCAGAGGAGTATCCATTGAAGAAGTATCCTGAAGACCAGGCAAAGTAATTAAATCTTGTGTATACAGTTATGATAGCTGAATGGCTTAAGTCTAACCTACTCAGCCTCCTCAATTTATAGAATAACTAGTTACAACAATTGAATACAAAATCCCTTGATTTTAGGGATTGACTATTAACAACAATATCAAACAATATCTAGCTATATCAGACTATATCAAATCTAAATCAAACAATATCAAACAATATTAACACTCCCCCTCAAGCTGGTGCATAGATGTCATAAGCACCCAGCTTGTTACATATGTGAGTTATTCGTGAGCCCCGTAGAGACTTGGTGAAAACATCTGCAAGTTGATCATTAGAATTGACAAATGAAGTACTAATCTCCTTTGAAAGAATCTTGTCTCGAATGAAATGACAATCAATCTCTATATGCTTAGTTCGTTCATGAAAGACAGGATTAGAAGCAATGTGTAAGGCTGCTTGATTATCACAAATCAGCTGCATAGAACCCATTTTGCAAAACTTTAACTCTTGAAGTAGATGTTTTAACCATATAAGTTCACATGTTGTAAGAGCCATAGCTCTGTATTCTACTTGTGCACTTGATCTTGCAACTGCACTCTGCTTCTTACTCTTCCAAGAGATGAGATTACCTCCAATGAAAACACAATACCCAGAAGTTGACCTCCTATCATTTGGAGATCCCGCCTGATCTGATCAGATAGGCAACAATGTCTCATGTTACCTCTGTTCTCATATATTAGCCCATTTCCGTGGAGTTCCTTTAATATACCTTATAATGCGAGTCACCGCATCCCAATGACCGTCACAAGGAGAGAGTTAAGAAATTGACTCACAACACTAACAACAAAGGCTATATCCGGTCCGGTCATAGTGAGATAATTCAACTTTCCTACTAACCTTCGATATCTTCCCGGATCCGAGTACGGCTCCCCGATTTGGAATGAGCTTAACATTCGGATCCATAGGAGTATCCACCGGCTTACAATTTAGCATCCCAGGCCTCTTCCAAAATATCAAGTGCATACTTCCTTTGACAAATGGAAATGCCTGTTTTTGATTGAGCAACCTCAATACCAAGGAAGTATCACAACCTGCCCAAATCTTTGGTTTGGAAATGCTGAAACAAATGTTGCTTTAGTCTAGTGATCCCTTCATCATCATCACTTTGTAATTACAATATCATCCACATAGACCACAAGATAAATGACCTTTTACACGGTGAATGTCTATAGAACACGAGTGATCAACCTCACTACGAATCATGTCAAACTGCTGTATGACCTTACTGAACCTCTCAAACCAAGCTCGAGGTGACTGTTTCAACCCATACAATGACTTCTGAAGTTGGCAAACAAGACCTGACTCTTCCTGAGCAATAAACCCAAGTGGTTGCTCCATATAAATCTCCTCCTCCAACTCACCATGTAAAAAGGCATTTTTAATATCTAGCTGATATAAAGGCCAGCAAGAGATAGCAGCCATGGATAAAAAGAGACGAACAGATGTCATTTTAGCAACATGAGAGAATGTATCACCATAGTCAAGACCATAAATCTGAGTATATCCTTTAGCCACAAGACGAGCCTTCAAGCGATCCACAGTCCCATCGGGACCCACTTTGACAGTAAAAATCCAACGACAACCAATAGTAGACTTCCCTGGAGGAGAGGGAACAAGAGTCCAAGTGTAGTTAGATTCCAAAGTCACTCATCTCATCAATCATAGCCTGTCGCCATCCTGGATGGGATAGTGCTTCCCGAATGCTTTTAGGAATAGAAATGGACGACAAAGCATATACAAAGGCATAATGGTTGGAAGATAAACGATGATAACTTAGAAAATTATAAATAGGATGAGGATTGCGAGAAGAACGATTACCTTTGCGAATTGCAATGGGAAGGTCAGTGGTAGGCTCAGGTTGGACCGGAATCGACGGAGACGGAGGAGCAGGAGGTGAGTCACTGGTGTCCATAACAGGTGCAACCTTCGAAGTAGTAGGATGAGGACGACGGTGATAAGTGAGACGAAATGGCTCTATGGGGTACTTAGGAGCAACAGGGGCAACCTCTTGTATATGTGAGACAGGTGGACTTAAAACGGGAGAATCAAAGACTGGAATAGGCAAGACTTGAGAAACAGACTCCGACAAGACTTGTGAGGCAAAGAAAGGTGTATCCTCAAAAAAGGTAACATCTGCGGAGATGTAAGAATGATTTGTGGATGGAGAATAACATCTGTACCCCTTTTGAACCCGAGAATAACCAAGAAAGATACACTTAATGGCGCGAGTCAAAGAAGTTTGTCGAGACCTCGGAGCAACATTGTGGACAAAACATGTGGAACCAAAAACACGAGGGGGACAAGATAAAGGGGTGCCCGAGGATATAGAATAGAGTGAGGAACCCGGTTATTGAGAACGAAGATGGCATTCGATTTATTAAATTACTTGCAAGTGAGAACAACATCACTCCAAAATTTCACAGAACATTAGAATGTAACATGAGAGTACGAGTCGTTTCAACAATATGGCGATGTTTGCGCTCAGCCACATCATTTTGTTGAGGTGTGTGAGGACAACTCGATTGATGAACTATACCATGCGATGCCATGAAAGAATTAAAAGGGACAGAAAAATATTCTTTGGCATTATCACTGCGTAAGACACGAATAGTTTGTCCAAATTGATTATGTATTTCAGCACAAAATTTTTGAAAAATAGTGAATAACTCAGAACGTTCTTTCATTAAAAATAACCAAGTACAACGAGAGAAATCATCGATGAAAGTAACAAAATATCTATATCCTAAGAAAGAAGAAATACGACTTGGACCCCAAACATCAGAATGAACAAGACTAAAAAGAGACTCTGCATGACATGTAACCTTGCTTGGAAAGGATGCTCGAACATGTTTTCCAAGCTGACATGCCTCACACTCCAATGCCGTTAAAGTAGAGAGATGAGGGACCATTTTCTTTAATTTATTCAAACTCGGATGACCAAAACGACGATGAAGAAGACTAGGTGACTCTGTGGCAACACATGGTGGAAGATGGAGGTTGTAAGTAGTAGAGACCGCGTGACTCAGATCCTGCTCCAATCGTCTTCCCCGTACTCCGGTCCTGGATAGAAAAGGAAGTAGAAGTGAAGGTTATGGAACAATTGAGAGATCGAGTAAGTTGACTAATAGAAATTAAATTAAAAGGACATCCAGGTACAAATAAGACTGAATTTAAAGACAAAGAGGGAAAAGGTGAAGCATGACCAATACCAGTGGCTTGAGTTTTAGAGCCATTAGCAAGGGTGATGTGATGTGGTGTTTTAGTAGAGGATAAAGTAGAAAAGAGAGAAGAGTTACCAAAGAATATGATCAAGCACCGAATCCAAAATCCAGGAACCAACAGGAGATGAATGAGAGAAACAAACCGTAGAATTACCAGAATGGGCTATAGTAGCTGAAGATGAGGCCCGTTAGGTTGCCTTAAGCTGAAGGTACTCTTTATATTCATCAATTTCAAATTTGTTCTGATTGTGACCTGTTTGATTATCATACACAACCTCGACTTTCTGATCGGCAGACTGCGTCACATTGACTGACTTTTCTGGAAAACCATGAAGAGAATAACACTTGTCTTAGGTATGACCCACGCGCTTGCAATAAGAGCATTGAGGACGATCACCTCTACCACGACCACCTCTTCCACCACGCCCACGGCCTCGTCCTCCACGGTTTGCCGAATTAGAGACAAAGGCCGAGGACTCGAAAAGCCAATCTCGGATGTCTCCACCTAAGTGACTAACTCGTAGAAGACGATCTATGAGCTCCTCCACCGTAGGGATGTTAGGATTAGTTAGAGCTTGATTCCGGATAGATTCAAAATCCTTATGTAAACCGTGAAGAACAAAGACCATATACATATTATCAAGTTTTGCTAGTACCTTCGTAAGATCATCACCTGTTATAATGCGTTTAATGTCATCAATGACGGACTGTGCTTTGTTCAAATAAGAGGGAAGATCGTGATCTGTCATCTGAAGAGTGGCCAAATTGTGAACAGAAGCATAGAGACGTTGTAGATCATTGGAATAGACATTTTGAGCTTTCTTCCATATTTCATAACAAGTTTTGTATGGGCGAAAGTGTACCATCAACTTCGGATCAATAGATTGCCATAAAAGAGAGACCAACTGATAATCTGCCCTTTTCCATTCATCACGAATTTTCTCATCAACCTCTGCTTCCTTCTTGGTGAGATGTTCATAAAGCCCTTGTCCTAAAAACCAAACTTCAACCGCATTGTACCAATCCACAAAATTCTTACCATTGAGTTTTTCCGATGTGATAATGGGACTTCCAGAGAAGGCAAAAGAAATGAGACCCTTCCCTGTAGACCCAGAACCAGCACCAGAATTGACGTCAGAACCTTTGGAAGAGGCGGTGGCTGAATCGGACAGGGTGAGAAGGAGAAGAATGAAAGTTCTTGAAACTTGATTTTGATAGTCAAAAGGAGGCTAGAGGACGCCGGAGAACACGACGGAGATGACGCACGGACGAAACGCGCTCGGAGATCTGCGGACTGTGGCGGCGCGTGATGGCGCGTGCGGCGGAGAACGGAGGTGGGTCTTCTCGGAAACGGATCGCCGGTGTTTTCTAAGTTGTCCGGTGACCTTACTTTGGTGATTGGAGACGGTGGCCGGTGATGGTGGCCGGAGAAGATCGTCGGAGAGCGGTTCTTGACCAGAACGAACCCTAGCTCTTGATACCAAGTTATGATAGCTGAATGACTTAAGTCTAACCTACTCAGCCTCCTCAATTTATAGAATAACTAGTTACAACAATTGAATACAAAATCCCTTGATTTTAGGGATTGACTATTAACAACAATATCAAACAATATCTAGCTATATCAGACTATATCAAATCTAAATCAAACAATATCAAACAATATCAACATATACTTATGTTGATTTAGAAAGATTCCCGAAGGAGTAGTGTGAACTTCTAATCCCAAGAAGTATGTAAGAGGACCAAGATCCTTCATATGAAAAGAGGCGTGAAGATGCTACTGGAGACGATCAATCAAAGTAGAATCTATCCCGGTGATAACAATATCATCAACATAAACTAAAAGAAGAACAATACTAGCAGATGTCTTGCAAAGAAACAAAGAAGAGTCATATTGACTTTGCTGAAAGGAAAACTGAAGTAATGTTGTGCGAAACTTGTCAAACCAAGCTCGGGGAGCCTGTTTCAACCCATAGAGAGATCGCTTCAACTTACATACATCTGAAGAAGAGGAGGAAGAAAAATCGGGTGGAAGAGCCATGTAAATTTCGTCTTTTAGATCACAATGAAGAAATGCATTTTTGACGTCCATTTGATGAAGTGGCCAGCCTTGTGAAGCCGCAATAGAGAGAACTGTACGCGCTGTATTCATCTTGGCTACTGGAGCAAAAGTCTCCTCATAGTCCACCCTATATTCTTGCTTGTTCCCAAAGTGCAACCAACTGTGCCTTATACCTGTCTAGATTTCCATTAGAGCGGAGTTTGATCGAGTAAACCCATTTACAACTGATGGGCTTAATCGTAGATGGGCAAGAAACTACATCCCATGTAAGATTGTCTTGGAGGGCCCTAAGTTCCTCATCCATTGCTTTCCGCCAACATTCATGTTTAACAGCCTCAAAAAAACATGTAGGAATGGAAATAGAAGTTAAAGTAGCATTAAAACCATACCAATCAGGAAAGCCCAAACAGCCCAACACAGAGAGAACAAGCCGAAAAAATTGACTTGCCTTAGAAAGAGAAGCAACAGTGTGTGCAGTACAGTCTGTCCAGCACAACCAGCCACAAGACTCACACCACAATGAATCTCTAATGCCTACAGATTCCCGAAACCAAGGAAGACTGCCTGAGTTGACTCAACAACCCTTACAATCACAAAAGAAATTGACCCAGAAAACCTAACTCACTGATACCATATCGATCATATTGAATGAATGACCTCTTTGTGAGGGTTCTTCTCGTTATATAGCAATGATTTAGCTAATTACATGGCTGAATCTCAGCAATTCTGTCTAACTAAATAGGAGACTAAAATATACACCTAATCACACATCAATTCTGTCTAACTAAATAGGAAACTAAAATATACACCTAATCACACAATATTTGTAGCTATAATACACAAATCATGCCATAAATAGATAGGCTAATTATGCCGTGATATAATCTGACTGACAAGTAGGACTTACCAGGGTGCTGATATTGCACTCTAGCTTCAGTCTCATGAGTTACTAATTTTTTAATTTGAAATCACATGCATTTGCACATGTTGCATATTGTTGTATTTATATGTTTTTGCAGATGGGTGAACACACGCACACACACACACACACACACACACACACACACACACACACACACACACAAACAACTGCAGAATTTTTCCATTTGTGATAAAGAAGTTTGTGAATTGTGATGGCTGCCCCCAAATGTCTACCAATAAATTTTGGTAGAAAGGTTTTTACCGCTTACATTTCCCATCTGCATTAAATTAATTTCTCAGTTTAACTGAATGTCAATATCTCTACTATCGTGTTGTTAAAGTAATAACAATTTCCTTTCAATCATTGCATTGATATTTTGTTATCTTATGATGCATTTGCAATGTGACTGGAATTATCTAAATCCCCTACATCTTAAAAATTCAATTGCAAATTAGACCTACCTGTCTTTCATGGGTTTCAATTTGACTTTTGAAGTTATGTAAGTCAGATGGAAGAGAAAGTGAAAGAAATTGTGGAGATTAAGCAACGCAGTCTGGCAGAAGAAAACCAGAAAACACTGGAAGTTTTGAAAGAAAGGTATCTTCTTGTCTGCTATTGCAAACTGTTTGTTTATTCAGTTTAGTACATGAGACCACTGCATTTGGGTGTAAGCTTGTTTATGTCATCACTCCTACTATTGCCAAGTAGGACTATAGAAAAAAAGGAAAGAGAAGCATGGGATTAACACCCCATGTGAGCTGAAGAAACAATGCGACTCCAAGCAACTACCTGCACATGTGGCAGGGTGGTGGGAGGAAAGAAACAGAATCTGTTATGGGCAAGGAGTATAAGAAGGGAAGACAGGGAGAAGGAGAGGTCAAGCAAGGTTTGAGTGTGGGATTGGATGGAAGGCTACAGGACTCTTAAATGACCTGTGTTATTCTGTTTTTGAGTGTTTCCATTAGCTTTCTGTTTGCTGTGAGTGAGGGAGAGTCTGTGAATCTGTTCCTATAATTGGGAATTACTCCTGCTTTTTCTATAATCAAATACCTGGGTTCCTATCAGTTTGTCTGCTTGCTCTGCACATTGACTGACTACTACTAGTCTATTGGAACCATCCTTCTCTGCCTTGTCATTGCTTACCTAGACTCTTGACCTCTTTATTATATCCAGGGAACAAGCACTGCAAGACCAGTTGCGGCATGCTAAAGAAAGTGTTTCCAATATGCAGAAATTACATGAACTTGCACAAAACCAGTTGTTTGAACTCCGTGCCCAATCTGGTAATCAAATAGTTTTTATTTCAATTTTGTTCATACACTTCTTGAATCTGTAACATTAGTAGTAACATTTCTGTATAATCTGATCTTGGCAATATGCCTTTCTTTCTGCATATTGAAATCATGATTCACCTAATATTTTTCAATATTGAAGAAAATGATCTCTTGTTTTCTGGAAAATTTCAGACGAAGATAGGGCAGCTAAGCAATCAGAGGTCAATCTTCTGATGGATGAAGTTGAACGAGCACAAACAATGCTTCTTAGTTTGGAAAGAGAGAAGGTTCAATTTACAAACTTCTATTTAATTTTGAAATGTGATTTTTGTAATTGTGTATCAGGTGCTTCATTTTGGAAATTTTCAAAATTTTCAGAAATTTCTCTCTACTTGTTTCAGAATTTATGAAATATTTGTAGGCAACTGTTTTTAGCTCCATTTAAATGCAGTGGACATAAGAATGTTGAAGTGGATGATTGGATATACAAGAAAAGATAAGATAAGAAATGAATGTATACGGGATGAATTTGGAGTACCACTACCACCTATTGAGGAGATTCAGCAGAAGATGACAGAAACTCGACTAAGGTGGTTTGGTCATGTGAGAAGGAGATCAATGGAGTTTTTTGTGCAAAAATTGGATCAAATGGAAGATAGTCTGATCACAAAAGGGTAGAGGAAGACCGAAGAAAAAACTTTAGGAGAAACTATTAAAAAAAACCTTGCTCTAAATGTATTTTTTGAAAACTTAGCTTTTGATAGAGCCCACTGGCATTGTTTGATCCAATTTTGCCAACCCCTCCTAATGGGATAAGGCTTGGGTAGTGTTGTTATACTGTCTTTCCTCCATTTTAGGTGCTCTGTTGAGCTATAACAGTTTGTTGCTTCTGTCCTAAAAAATAATTGTCACTGCTGCAATAAATTCATATTCCCTATACATATTAAATACACAATAAGGAGTCCTCCTATGTCAAACTCAAAAAGGGAAAAATAAACACAGGATAATTTTTTTGAAAATAGAAATTATCTAAAATTTGCAAGAAAAATATTGCCAGAAGAAACAAAGTATTGATGGCTAGGAAGATGGTGTCTAAACTAAATTCCTCTTAACTATTCCTTGTGGAATTACTTTTGTTTGAGTAGTCAACTATCAATTGATCCATGTAGTGACCCCACCTGTTGGGATAAGGATTTGTTGTTGTTGACTTGTTGTTATAAGTTTCTAAATATGTTTTCCCTCGCTTGTTAAATTACCTTTAATTTGTGTTAAGTATATCCTTTATTTCTATTGATGACCCACACCTTTCTCCAGACTCTGTTGTCTCACTGACAATGTTCTTCCCACCTGTAGGCATAAAGAATAGGATTATAAGATTGTATTATCCAGAAAGGTTGTAATCAATGACTATTAATTGAATGTAGTGTGTGTTTGTCCCACTGTTTGATTGAACTATGTAATTTGTGTAGCTGTTTCTTGGGTCTTCATGGTGTAGGGATACGGTTTTTAGTCCATAATCAACTCATACAATAACTAAGCTTCTGTAACATTAAGTGGAATGGATAGTCAGCCAGACTTACTGTTTGTTCTAGTGATCCTTCTGTTTCGTGCAGGGGGTTCTCCGATCTCAGTTACAAACAGCAAATGAAGAGACTGAAATTAAGAAAAGGTATGGTGGTCCTCATCTTTTACTTTTTTGAATAAATAATATTCTGTTACCCAAGCAAACAAAGCAGTAATAGTTGAACACATTTACCCATATTTCCCTTTCTAAAATGAATAAGATCCACGTTTTAACTTCTGAATTCTACATAAAGAAACATTTTCATTGGGAGTTTAAACAATTTATTATAACCATAATATCCATCTCTAGCATTCCTTTTAATTTGAATCACATTTCTGTTCTGCATTTCTTTCAAAGGTCCTTTGTTCTTGGATCTTCCAAATATGATAGTTAAAAGCATCCCAGTTCAATTTGTTAAAGATTAGCTGGCTGAATTATTTTCCATTTTCATCGAGCAAACCAGTTTAATTTGTGCCATCATTTTCCTGTTTTCTTGGAACCAAGTGAAGTTGCAACTGCTTGTTCCAAAATATCTAAGTAAAGATGCATATTACTAGAAGAGATTATTACTACTCTCCATATACACTAAGAAACACACCAGAAGTGATTATTTGAATCCCTAACCAATTAATCTTTCTGTGGAGAAAGTATTGTCAGCTAAGCAATGGATAAGTATAGTCTCCAAAAGAAACCAAAACACATTTTTTGTGATGAACTCATCATACTGATTACAGAAAGTTATCCAGTGGTGCAGAGCTACTTGACTTGTTTTCATTTTTTATCCATCTGCCTCTCTATCTGTATATGCTCACTCACTCATCATACTGCTCAGATCCTTCTATTTTCCTTATGTGTTTTTTATTTCTTTTAAATTGGACCTTAGTCTTCAGATTGCTTTTGGTTTGTATTTTGCAGTGATAATTTAGACTCAAATAGTGTGCTTGAGAATTCTTTAAATGCCAAAGAGAAGCTAATCTCTGAATTGAACATGGAGCTACACAATATTGAGACAACCTTATCAAATGAAAGAGAAGAACACATGAATGAAGTCAAGAAACTTAATGCAATGCTCAATGAAAAGGTGATGTTTCAGTAGGCCGAAGTCTTTTAAGGACTTCCTTCATGTGATATTTCATTATGTTATGATTCTGAATACCCAAAGATTTTGATCCCATATATTTTGGGTTTTGAATTGGCCAAGTCCCATATCAGATGCATTGTTCGTGAAATTATGGAATTGCATTTTCAACTGTCCCGTTCACAAAAATCTGAATTCATATTGTGGTTTTGGCATGGAGGATCTTCATGAACTTTTGCTTCTAGGATGATGGGAATTTCTTTTTCCTTGCTTGAGATATGAAAGTGCATGATAGTGCCATTTCTTTGTGAGTTTTTGAGCGTATGATACCCTGATTTAGTAGCATTTGTTCTGTCTAGCAAAATTTTCTCCTAGTGTAAACAAATAAACAATTACAATACATGTCCGCTAATAACTTTGAGTCTGTATAATTATTTTCGATATACTGTGTTGAACTATATTATGTGCCATGCTCTGTATTTTACTCCTTTTTTGCTCTAACTTTCTTTTTTGTTATCCTTCTCTTAATATAGGAGGCTGCTTTTGAGGTGATGAAGAAAGAGCTTCAAGCAAGGCCAACAGAAAAAATGGTCGATGATCTGCATAAGAAAGTGAAGATTTTGCAGGTGGTTTTATTGTTCTTTGTCTTCTCTAATGACCATTTTGGTGACCTCTCTTTTTGGGTATCACTATCTATCTAACTCCTTGTGAGTTATACATGCAGGCGGTGGGTTATAATTCAATTGAGGCTGAGGACTGGGAAGTGGCTACAAGTGGGGAGGAGATGAGCAAGATGGAGTCTCTTCTTCTTGATAAGAACCGTAAAGTGGAACATGAACTAACACACTTGAAGGTATAAAAAACGTGGTTTGTTTAGCAATGAAAGAAATAATCAACTCACAAATGACATAACACTAGCCATTTATATAGTGTAGCTTCCCAAGAAGGCAAGGCCCTTTAGGAAAGGATCTCCCATACTTCCTGCATTTAAACATTATCCATGTAGTGGAATCATTAACAATTTCATGTACTTTCTAAGACTGTTCTTTTAGATGATATGCAGGTGTTATTACTGTGCATTTTGAAGTATCTCTGTTATTCAGATGTAGTTTTACCATTTTCAGGTTACGCTTTCTGAGAAAACAGCTTTACTGGAAACAGCAGAACAGAAGATAACTGAACTTACAGCAAAGGTTAATGAACAACAAAAATTGATACAGAAGTTGGAAGATGATATATTGAAGGTTGGGAACAATTACCGCTGAAACCTCTGTTAGAATATATTAGGGTTATGAGTAGTGGGCTTGGGCTTGTACTAGTAGTACTAGTACTAGTACTTGACCTAATTAGTAGTATAAATAGGTGCATTAGGTTAAGATATTGTAACACAATACATATTTTTAGTGTTATATTGTTAGCTTCCTTTTTCTCTTTTCCTTTCCATATCCCTGACCAATAGTTCTTCAACATGGTATCAGAGTGGTACCATTTCCCTTCCGCTGTCTTGAGTTCATGGAACTCAGTTTGGTATTCTCTGCTTTCTCCTCCAGATTCAGTTCTAAATTATAATTTGCTAGTTTGAAACCATTTATTAGATAAAAAGAAAAAGAAAAAAAGGGGAAAAGAAGTTCCGCACTACAGTCCTCGCGCAGCCATGGGTGGCTGCTGTTTGGTTTTCCAGGCGACCCAAGGGTGGTCGCCAGTGGTTTGCAGCCGGACATGACCGGATGGTGCCAGTGAAACAACTGGGGAGGTAGAGGTGGTCGGCGGCAACAGTTCGTGTCTTCCACTGTTTTTTGACAGTGTTCTCTCCTATTTCTTAAACACAGCCGCTGTACAAGGGCCAACAGTGACCCTCTGAGGTGCGACTAGGACCAGCTGCCTGCAGGGGGTTGTGTTCGTCGGCGATGGGTGACCGGAGCTCTGGTGAGGAAATGTTCAGACCCCCTTTCCCTTGTTTTTGTGCTCTTTTCAGCGTCAACTTTCGACCTCTGTTCTATTCTATTGTTTCTCATGGCTAAGACTATTGAATGAATCAATGGTGGTTCAAGCTTTGTGACTAGGTGGTTTCGGTTAGGATTTCAAGGGATGGTGCAGTGTGCAAGGATTGTATTTTTGGTGTTGAGCACTGTGATTTTGGTGTTATGTTTGTAGGCTTTGGAGGGTTATGGTGTTGATTCGGGGATCCTCTGGTCTTGGGAGGTTCATGCGTGGTGTGATCGATGATGTGTTGCATGTGTAGATGGGTGCTGTTCATGGTTGTTGGGCATTGGCATGATGTGTGTGTGGTGGAGTTAGGGGCTATAATTGTGAACCAGTGCTCTGTTTGGTGACTTGGTGCAGTAGTGAAGTGCAGACATGTTGGGTGACGGTGGTTGTGAGTTGTGACCTAGAGATGGTAGCTATGCGTGATTTTGATGGCTGTGTAGTGAGGTTAAAACTTGGTGTGATGTGTGCAGTTATGGTGAGTTTGAGTCCTGTTTGGGCTGATTGTATGAGAATGACTCTTGATTTGTGGATGTATGGTGTTATGTGACCATTGGAAAGTTGTGTTAAGTCTATTCTTCCCTCCTTTCTTCTTCTATGCGCAGCCAAGTGTGCTGCGGGTGATGTTTCTGATCACCAAGGGTGTCACGACCGACTGGAAAGGTGCGACGAAGGGTGTCGTAGGTCTGGGAGCAGGAGTCATCCCAGTTTCTTGTCGACCAGCCAGAAAAGAGCGACCAAGGGTGTCCCAGCTAGAAAAGAGCGACCAACGGTGTCCTAGCCAGAAAAGAGTGACCAAGGGTGTCAGTTTGGGAGCAGGAGTCATCCCAATTTCTCTTCTTCTTGGACATTGGGTGGTCTAGCATTGCATGGATGGTTCAACATCTTTTCTTCCTCCCCATGCTGTGTTTGGATGGTTCAACATCTGCTTATGCTGAATTTCTCCTCTATTCTTGATGATAGTTTCTTGTTAAAATGGGATGTGTGATTTGTTGTGTTTATGGGTTTGTTACTTGTAACAAGCTAAAGCTTAGTAGCTTGAGGGGGAGTTGTAGAATATATTAGGGTTATTAGTAGTGGGCTTGGGCTTGGACTAGTGGTACTAGTACTTGACCTCATTAGTAGTATAAATAGGTGCATTAGGTTAAGGTATTGTAACACAATACATATTTTTAGTGTTATTATTGTTAGCTGTCTTTCTCTTTTTTTCTTTCCCTAACCCTAAACCTATAATTCTTCAACAACCTCTATTTCTGTATCCACCACAAATAGAAGATGAACTCCTCCCTTTTGCTCATTTCTTTTTTATTCATTTATAAATTATGATGAAATTTCATGCTTTTTATTTATTTAATGCACCTAGCTACCTCTTTTGATACAGGGTTATAGTTCCAATCCGAAAGATCGTAAAGGGACTTTCCTTGATGACTGGGATCTTTCAGAAGCTGGTGGTGGTGAGACATCTGAGGTATATTCCTCTTTCTATGCTGCTATTCTTACTGCATTTTACTAATTTCTGAAGAATAATCTTCAATACAAGCCAAATATCATGCATTCAACTATTGAAAAGATTTGCTATCCCAATTGTTGTTTATTTCTGTTGTTTTCCTTTAGGAAAACAGAAAAGCTAATTAGTTCTCATTAATGATTTGTTGAGTTGATTTGAGTTGTACTCATCAATGGAAAAGTACAATTCCAATTTAAGACACAGTCTGTTAGAGGTATAAACAAAAGCCATCCTAGGCTGTCTCCTAACAGCTTAAGCTTTTGGGATAGTTTGTTGATTGCATGGTGTGAAAGCCTTCTTTGATCAAGTAGTTCGGAGTTCGATCCTTATAACTCCCATTCTCACATATAAATTTAATTTTAGCACAAGGTAGTGGTAGGAATGTACTTTATCCATGGTTCAAGCCTAACAGGCTTTTGCATGAAAGGGTGTGTACCATTATTCAGCCTTTTCCTGATGGCTTAAGCTTTTGAGACAGATAGTTTAATGATGCAATCTATTTGTTTTGATACTTTTATAATACCTCTGGATAGGAATGTTGATTTTCTTAAAATTTAATCCGTGCAATTAGAAGATTATGATTTTAGGAAACATTGAAAATTTTCTTTTGCTGGATAAATTTGTAGCAGGTGATTAATTACATATCGAAATTTTCTTTTGCGTTATGTTGCATTTCTGTTCATTTGGATTTAAATAATTCTTAACTCGTTTTGCATCAGAATACAGACCAAAGGCAAGTATCCTTAGACCAAGATCAGAGCTCAATGCTTAAAGTGATTTGTAATCAGAGAGATCGATTTAGGACACGCTTGCGAGAGACAGAAGAGGTAACTTTATAATCAATATCAACTCATTTCTTTTTTATTCCTTCTATCTAACATTATTTCAGTCAAATTTTGGATTGTGGATGTGACAGTGTTGACTTGGGTAAATTCTTCATTTTTAATAGGAAATAAGGCAGTTGAAGGAGAAGATTGGGGTATTAACAGTGGAACTGGAAAAGACCAAAGCTGATAATGTCAAACTATACGGGAAGATTCGTTATGTCCAAGATTATAATATGGAGAAAGTGGTTTCTAGGGGTTCTAAAAAGGTTTTCTAAATTGTTCTTTGTTTTAACATCATGCTCTTACTTTTTTCAAGTTCATTTTTTTTTTTTAAATTTCTTTTACTCTGAACTTCAGATTTGTTTGTGATTTTATGTTCAGTATGCAGAAGATCTTGAAAGTGGTTTCACATCAGATTTTGAATCTAAATACAAGAAGATATATGAGGATGATATAAATCCTTTTGCCGCATTCTCGAAAAAGGTGGCTCAGCTTGTCTACCTCTACTCTAATAAAGCACAACATTTTTTTTAATTGGCATTCACATTTTAAGTTTGTATTTAGTGGCACAGCTTGACTACTCTAATGAGTACGTATATGTTGAAACAGAAATGTCCATCTGTCCAAGATAACTAAAACCATATAATATGATCTTTATAAGAATCTTCTATCTATTTTAAGGTTGACGCTGTCAAACACAACTTTTCTTTGCAACTGTTTGTGTTTGTGAAATAACTTCTATAGAAAATGAGGTTTCAGCTGTATTATTATGAGATTAGAAAATGGTATATGTCTAATCATCAGATAAAGGGAACAAAACCTGTCATGTCTTTAATTGAAAGTCTAAACTTTCATTTGTTAAATATGCATTTTAATAGTTGCTGTAGAAGCTATTGAACACTGGTACTAGGGACTGACCTGATGTTTAGATCTCCCTCTCCCATTGCCTACCTTAACAAGAAAAGTGAGGTGGGTGATTGGGGTCCGGAGGAGGAAAGATAAGGAGGTGATTGGTTGGAAACATGAAAAAATTATCTATCATTGTGTGTTCTATATTTTCTAATCAATATTATTTAATTCTAATTATGAACTGATCCATCTATTTTCGATGTAATTAGGAAAGGGATCAAAGATACAAGGAGTTGGGATTCAGGGATAGAATTACACTCAGCAGTGGACGTTTTCTCCTTGGTAACAAGTATGCTGCTGCCTTTTCAGATATTCTGAGATGTTCCTGTTTTCCCCTGCTTAAATGATGTATTAATCTGTTTGATATTGTAATTAATGGAGGCCGAAAACTTTCTAAATTCTTCTAATACATTGACTTGCGAGCTCATAACTCACCATTTAATTGTTTCACCAACCATGATTTATGAAAACATTTGCTTTCACAGCACCAGAATCAAATATGGAATTTAGGCAATGTATAACAGCTAAGATTAAGGCATGCCACAAGTCTCTGCTAGGGTTTACAGTTACAGATAACTTACTAATGAGGGACCACCAACAAGAATTGAGCCAACCCTCGTTGACATTTTGTTTGAACTTTGAAGTTTTAACTGTCAATTTGGTAACAAGTCTCTGCTAAGGCATGCCACAAGTCTCTGCTAGGGTTTACAGTTACAGATAACTTACTAATGAGGGACCACCAACAAGAATTGAGCCAACCCTCATTGGCATTTTGTTTGAACTTTGAAGTTTTAACTGTCAATTTGGTAACATCGAGTGTATTATTCATTCTTTCATTCTTGCTTGTGTGGATAAAATATTGTGCATCGTTATTTGATAAAAAATGCTCTTGCAGGTATGCACGAACTTTTGCATTCTTTTATACCATTGGATTGCATATCTTGGTCTTCACCTGTCTCTATCGAATGTCTGCTCTGAGTTATCTTGGGTAAATATCTGATGACAAATTTCACTGTCATTAACTGCTATAGATGGATTTCAGTGACTCAACCTTTTCTTTTCCTGCAGTAATGGCCCAGAGGAATCCCTGATTGGAGAGAGAAATATTGATCTTCCACGTGCACCGTAGTGGGTATGCAACTCAATTTCACTGGTCATTTTCTCAAATTGAACAGTGCACGTGGTGGGTATGCAACCCCTTTTCCGTGGTCATTTTTTACAAATGGAACGAGAACACATTGTCAATATTCAAATTAATGTGTTGTACATATAGCACAGTTGTTTTACTCTATACACTGTTGCAAAGAAATATAGTGGCTGTTTTTTTAACTAGAGAATGGCAATACACTATAAAATCAATATCCCCAGTCTTAATTGGTCATAGCAACATGCTTCATAAAATAAAGGACAAACCCCTCTATCGTTCATCTGTGTTTTTTGGAAGGCGTCTCATGTCAAGTGCTTTATCTCATGCATGGTTCTTATGATGATCATATCTGGGTGATGTTATACAATTTTTTTTTTCTTTTTTTCTCATTGACCGTGTTTCTTGCTGAGCGGAGTTGAAGTGAAACATTGGTGTTTTTTGTTTTCTTCTTATGGTCTTTATCTTGCTTGAACTCACAAAAGGCCCTTTGGCACATAATCCTCCAATACATGTTGATTGGATAGACTGTATCTCTATGCGTCTGCAGTAACTGTACATTTGTACATCCATTCTTTTTGTATGGAGAAGACCTGGCTATGGTTTACATAAAAGGTGCCGATAATGTTTAAAAAAAAAAAATCATATTCGATTTTTTACTCTGGAAGCCACACTTCTTTAAAGAAAGTTTGTTGTGTAAAAAAAGCACGTTTCGTGGTTACTTTTTCTATTGATTTTATAGATAGCCCCTACTCATCACTTGGTTATATAATTCCTCTTTTGACCATACCAGAAAAAAAGTAAAGAAAGACATGTCCGCAGCAAGCTTTGCTGTCATATTCATTTGATTCCTTATTTACTTAATTTTCAATGGTGATGTGCACCCCTTTCTAATTATACATATTACATAGCACAACTTATGTGTGAAAAAAAATAGTTTATTGATAACTTCCTTCAAAAAGGTTTGATATATTGGGTTAATTTCTTTTGTTTTAAATTGCTAAATATTTTCTTAGGTTGTGTTTGGAAAAATCATTTTAAAGGTGGAATGTAATTTTTTTAAGGTATTTAAAATGCTACGCCTTAAAATGCTTTGTATGCTACACCTTAAAATACTTTGTCTGGATATTAAGTGAAAGAATTTTAAAATTTTCAAAGACTTGCATCGTGTATTTTTATTTTTATCTCAAAATGTAGAATTTCAAATACTTGCTACAAAGGTAGAATTTTAGAAATCCATCAGTTTTCTCTTCTCCCCAACTATTTTTTTTTAGAAATATATGACATCTCTCTCTCACTTAGGGTTCGTTTGGATTGGTAGTATTGAGTAGAATAGAAGGGAATGAAATGGAATAGAGTCAGATTCTATTGTTTGGTTATGTTAAAAAAGGATGAGATGAGATGGGAGTGGATGGGATGGATTCCATCCCATCCCACTAGAAACCATCAATTTTCTTCTCCTCAATTTGGGGGGTATGAGATGGAATCATCTTTTTTAGTATAAATATCATCTCATCCCAACAAAAATCATCCACTTTTCAAACACTGAAATAATAACTTTACTTCATTCCATCTTAAAATATCCAAACAATAGAATGATACTTTTTTCTCATTCCATCTTATCCCATCTCATCTCATTCCATTTCATTCCATCAGTTACTAAATATCCAAACATAACCTTAAATGTTGACTACCGATCTCAAGCACTTAGAAGAGGAGTAGCACCCACCGGAAACTGCAAGGGCACCAGAGCTCAGGTTGCTCCTGTCATCAAACTCGGAGAGGTTGCCCCCACCATTGGCGAAGAGGACGAAACTCTTCCTCCGAGCCTCAAGAAGGTTTTCAGACGACAATAATCATGCTTGTGATTCTACAACAGTAACAATGGAGATGCCAAGGAAGCCTCGATAGATATTCCTGATTTCATCAACAGTTTCTTAGATCTTGTGGAAGAGAAGATTGTGAGGTACTACATGGTTGCAGAAGAAGATTCACTGTTGTTGGAAGTTGTGAGTGAAATGACAAATTCACAATTCAATACTGATGAAATTGTTGAGTCACATTCACCAAAAAGGAAAAAATTGTTGAGTTGCAATATGAATAACAACGTGCATTGTCAGATTCGGAGGTCGCATTCAGATTGAAGCATTACTGAGAAGATTTTGCAATCCTTGATTTCATAAATAATTATACAAACAAGAAGTTTTGATAAATGAGGGGAATTAGATTGATGCAATTTCATTCCCAATCATTTTGAATTTTTCAAAATTTTGAATTGTTTTATCCAAACACAGAGTTAGACTTATTGAAGGTAAAGGCTCATTATAATCTCTCTTTTTTTAAAAAAAATAAAAATAAAGAATGGGACGTATAAAGGGAGCTGTTGGCCACTACGTCAAGTCATCTTCAATTAATTTCGGAAAAAGAACAGAACAATTATCTCTAGAAAGAAGAATATTATTGAGCAATAGTCTTAGTTGAAGTGTCATTAAATTTTTAAAAAGTGCTTGATTTTGAAATCAAATTTTAATTAAACTTCATTGTTTACACTTTAACTTACTATCCTTTTTCTATACTAGATCATAATATACCTCTTTTATAATAAAAAATATATACATCTATGTATGAGAGCATTGTTTAATTATATTAATTTCTTGATAAACGTTTAATTATATTTATTAATTATATTTTTAAACAAAATTTTAACTATTGCATATCTCCTAATATGTAATAAGTTGTGGCCAACAAAAGTTTTTCACATTTTAGCGATTTGTATCTTCTTATTCTTAATTCACTCCAATAACATAGAGTGATTTTTCATTATAAGAATTACAAACTCATAAAGTAAAAGCACATTGTTAGATCAGTTAATAAGAGCCGGAAACATATAATTCTTACAAATGTTCTTTATCTTAATTTTCTTTTCCATAATCGCCATCTCTTCTCTCGAGTCTCATCAGAGAACCTCCATCAAGCCTACAGTCCTACAAGATGAGTCTTGGGCCTTTAGAAAAAAACACATCTTTCCTCTCTATGTTTCCTATGAATATATTATATAGGATAGATACCAGCAAGAAGAAAGCGGTTACCAGGCAACAGGAAATGGTGGGTGAGGAAAAGCTCCAAGATTTGAGGCTTCATTAGTGGCATAACACGTGCAACATTTTTATAAGTGAGGAACAGATTTTGGGACTTGCAAGTTGCAACCCACTTTTTGCAGCATTTGTGGTTGACCTACCTGAGTAGAGGCATTTCGTCAATGGCATGATTGTAGGAACTGGAAGTCCCCTCATTTCTCTTTCAATCTGCTTCAACATTTGCAGTCCAACAACAGCCTTCAATTTTCTCCCATGCATGTCAAGTATCCATCGTTAACCTTTATGGCACACCAATATATTTTTAATTTTTACCATTGTCAAATGCTTAGCTCAAAACCCACACGGTCAATTTAAAAGAATAGTTTTTCATAAATATTAATTTAAAATTTAAACTCAAGCAGTTAAAACAATTATCACACTTCATAATAATCTCTTGGCCAACTTGATTCATTCTGTTTCTTCAGTTCGACCAATCCTTTTTTCTTCAAAACCGTTCTACTCTTCTGTTCTTTTTTCACTTTTGCTGTTTGCTAAGAAGATGGAATTCATAATTTTCAGTCTTGAAACTAGCATTTTTCAACATGGAAGAGCCCGGAAAGGTAAAAGGTGTTATCAATTTATCAATAAAACAAAGGATAAGGAAATGGAATGACAGAACTTCATTCTTTATTCAAAAGATCAAGGCCCTTTAAATAGGCAATAATACATAACTGAAATAAGACTTACATTTAGCATATTCTCCACAATTCAATTACTCCAAAACATCATATAACTAGCCTTTAAGTCTGCCACTAAATCTGCTGACTAAACCAGAAAAAATAACTGCACTGCAATGTAACACCCCTTTGGGGATGTCACATATATAAAGAAAATTAAAATAAATAAATAAAATCTACCCAAGTTATAAAACATTTATTACATAATAATATGGGTCGTAAAGTAATTCCTGATAAACGGATTATTAAAATAAAATATTGCGGAAAACATAAAATAAACAGAACAACACTACTCATAATGTACATATGTTCCAAGTTATAAGTTATACAAATAATTTACAACTACAATTACAAATATTTAAACAAAAACAGTAAATAAAAACAAGAAAAGAGTCAATATATACATCCATACGCAGACGCTACTTCAAAAAAAAACATCATGCATATTTACTCCTCTGAAGGATCACTCTCAACATGAAAATGATCATCAGGAGACAAATATCCTGGATGTCTCGACACTCGACGATAACGAGATCGCGCAGTCGATACGATACTAATCTCACTAGGCTCCGTGGTCATACCACCAAAATATCGCCTAAGATATAAGGGTAACTCTAAATGTAAAAATACAGTAGTAGTCATAACCTAGCTCTCCATCAAACTGTTGACGTAGGGTCACTGTCAGCCGTCCTACATACGTCACAGAGTCTCGGTCTCCTCGCAGATGCCAAGCTAGCGATCCTCCATGAAACCGCTAACGGTGTACAAATCCTAAAAATCCAGTACCGCCATACCCAATCAAATCAATCCAATGGATATGGATGATCAGATGGTTCTTGATCGTAAAACTGGTCGTCGATTTGCTGATCTTCCTCCTCCTCGGGTTACAGGATCTCAAGAGGCTGGTCCTCTTCCTCACAGTCTTTATCGCGTAAAATAAATATATAGAAATACATACAACGAAGAGGTAAGACAATCTAAAATCACCATAAACATGGCCAATAAGAAGACGACAAACAACATATATACAGTTCATGCAATACGAAAAGCTATAACAGTAATAATAACATAATAGAGTAAAGTTTAGATATCATAACATTACATAACATCACAGATATAACACAGATAAAACAATATCACAGATAGAATAAAATAAGAAATAGACAACCATCATAATAATTACCAGATAAAGATAAATAGAGAAAATAGAATAATATCCAAGATATAATCATATACACTAAGACACGATCCTACTCCATGGAGCTAAACACAAACAGATATCAGAGAGAATGACTTGCAAAATCTATTAGTACCACGGCTGCCCAACCAACTATCGCGCTGTCACACGTTGCGTTAATAGCCCACGACACTGGGAGTTCACCATCCAGGCGTAGTATAGTTCACGGTCTCCCGTTGTGGCACTATAGGCAATGTACTACTAGACTTTACAAACCTCGATTAAATATAGTGCGTGTCGAGTCCATTAGTGTGCTATCGGTTTCTGCCACCAATGAGCTATCAATCGTCCATATATGGGATCCCGTACACTAACGTCTCCAAGTTCATTAGAACAATGAACCACACTACGTTTATCGCATCGACAACACGATGTGATTCGTCTCGTCAACCAAAACACCAAAAATTGACATATTACCAAAATACCCTTGAGAAAACATATCCTCAAAGATAAACATATACAGTAAGTCCCACCGGACAAATACTATTCCAAAGCCTGTACGGGTTCACATTTTCCCGACAGCGAAAAATAAATACAGTAATGGTCAATCGCGTAGAAATTTTATCGCGTTTTCACAATTCTGTCATTTTTACAAACGTTTATAAATCGCGTAAATATATTTTTCTGTTTTCAAAATCGCGTAGAGTTTTAAACACAATTTCTCAATCGCGTAAGATTTTTAAATCATTTTCTTGTTCGAATACCTTAAAAATTACTGTTTAAATAAAACGAAAATAATAAATAGTACGTTTAAACTACGTAAAATATTTTCCATACCGTATAATGTCTTTTGGACATCATTCTACCTTATTTGTCCGTTTTTACTAAAAATTGACAAGATTTTTGTTTATAATTTTAATAATAGTGATTTCCTAATTTTTTTCGTAGAAACTCTGTTTATTTAATTAAACCGGATAATTTAATCTTTTAAAAACTCCTAACATACTTCAAAATATAGTATGAGCCATATGTTAGAAATTCTTAAAGATTACTGTATTTCCTTTATAACAATAGAATCATTAATTTTAATTCCTCAAGTTAATTCTAATCTATTGATTTCTTAAAAACTCTTTTTAGAAAAATTCTTGTTAACATATAATGCCTTCTTTATACTTGAAAATGGTTGGAATTTGATTTTAGAAATCAAGAATATCTAGTTTGGCATGTTGACCGAATTTCCTAAATCTTTTGAAATTGATTTCTAAATTATTTCTCATCTTCTAAATATATGTCAAACTTATTGTATTGTCTAAATTCATTTGACCATTGTTTTAAAAAAATAGTTTTTGAAATCAACACATTCATTTTAGGCATGTTGGCCGAAAATAATAAGTCTTACCATTTGATTTCTAAATTCATTTTCTTTGATCTAATCAACTTGAAACCTTCTTAATTCTCCTAGGTTAATTAAATTACCTTTTAAGAAAATTAAGAGAACATTTTGTTTCTCCATTTGGTTAGTGGCCGTGAGCCTCATGGAGTGTTCTTTGGAACACACATGCATTTCCTTGACATGTTATTCACATCCTATACATTATCATGCAATTCTATACTTTATCATGCAATTCTAACACATGCAATATTATCAAAGCTTATAGACATGCAACTTAAAGCTTGTAGACATGCAAATTATTACAAACAACAAATAGGAAAGCTATTAACAAATACACAACCACATCAAATAAGCTACTAACAAGCACAAACATGAATCCTTATGGATTCTACAATCACAAAATCAAACTCCATCTTCTTACCACCATCCATAGGTGATAAGATTTGTCTTCCTCTTACCTTAAATGAAGACAAATGGTTTTCTTTCACTTCTCCTAGGTCACGGTTTTCCTCCTCCAAAACCTAGCAAGCTTAAACAAAAACTACAAGTTACTAACCATTAAAAGAGAACCTAAACCATGGATAAATCATGGCTTAGAACTTTGAAAAAGGATTTAGAAAAGAAAAATAAGAGATTTCACCTCATTGGTACAAACTTCCAAGTAGGTTTTCAAGCTTCAAATGAAGGAATTTGCAAGAACTCTCAACTAGAGATGTTCTTAGGATGGTGTTTAGGTTTAGAAAACTTGGTTAGAAGAAATTTTAGGTGGTTGGATGGTAGAGTATGAAGCTTGGCCGAATGGTGAAGAAAGAAAGCAACAATGGTGGCTAGGGTTTTTGGATGAGAGAGAAGAGAGAAAAGCATGAAAGATGAAGTGAAGAATGGTCTTCCAACCTTCACTTGGCCGTAGACATCACTCTATGCAAGGTGTCCATGGCTTGGCTTCATCCTATCCTTAGAATGCTGACGAGCGCCGAACTCAGTCAAAATTATAACCGAAGTTATTACCTAAACTTGTAGTATAGTGAACAACACCGGATCGTCTCCTCAAGGATCGTAGATGCAATTTGATCAAATCAAGTGAAAGTTAGAAAAAGGGGGTTTTGATGGTTCAAGGATCGCAGGATGTGGATTTAAAGAGAAATAACAATTAAAAGAACAAATCGATTCGTAAATCTATCCGAGATTGGGTGGATTCAATCATAGACCTTTCAACAAACACCTGAAATACATTTGAATGGTTAACTTGGATCTAACCCGATCTGCGCATCGATCCGAATTCATACTAGACAATCGTCCGAATTCAATTGACAAGTGATAAACACAAATCTGCAATCACACCATTCATGTAAATATATGTCAATTTAAGCACCGAATTCAATTAACCTAGGCACAAATCAACTAACCTAACTTCTTCAATTACGTGATTAGTTTAGATCAATCAGTTCTAAGTTTCATCACAAATCTCAATCTTCGCTTATGTGATTAATTCGATCAATCAGTTCTAAATTTCATCACAATACTTAATCTTAAACCAAGATCAAATCATATCAAACATAAACAGAATCACCATTCATGCATTCAAGATCAAGAGAACAGAAGAAGAAGAGAAGAGGAATTCAAATATAAATCAAATACATTACATAACCAAGGTCTCAAGAATCCAAGCCACAATCTCTTCAAGAGTCCCGAATTGACTAGAAGTGATTTGGCTCTCCATTACAATGAAGGAAAAATATACAAGAACTATGAAAAGCTATTTCTAACACCAAGTGTGTGTTGTCCCTAGAGCTCTCCACATGCTTCCTTTTATAGAGGATTCAAAGTAGTAGCAGATGGGTAGATGGGATTAGTAGGTGGATGAGTAGGTGGATGAGTAGGTGGATGAGTAGGTGGGTGAGTAGGTGGATGAGTAGGTGGATTTCGTCATTTCTGAGCCAAGTGGTCTTCATGAAAGTTCTAGGAAATTGTCTAAGCTTTCCAATGGCTCTGGAAACACCCAAAAATTCGTCCCACAGCCCAAGATATGACTCAATTACTACAGACTGTTCAGGATCAGTTTCAGCACCTCTGTTTTGACTTTCAGACCCAATATCTCCATCAAGGAGCCCGAATCAAGTTTTGTGCTTGACATGAAAGTTGTACATCTGGGTCTTAACTTTCAGATTACAAATTTTTAGCCCATTTTATATGCCCAAACTCGAATTATGTTCTAGTTACTACACACTGTTCGGGTTCCAGTCACAAATCTGGTATTCTGATTTCCATGCCCAATTAGCTCCACTAGATGTCTGAAATTGACTTTGAGCTCTTCATCAAAGTTGTAGAGCTCTTTCTTATCTTTCCTACAAGGTAAAATTCATAATTATCAGACATTTAGAACTCAAGATATGACTAAAATACAGAAACAGTGTAAGACCCGAATAATGCTGAAAAAATCAATTAAGTCCGATTCGAGTTCAAACTTACAAAACATAATCAAATTCAGATCAATTAAGTACATGAAGAGTGTAAATAACTAAACATAAGGGTTTCTTAATGAATAAAATATGTGATTATCAAATTCCCCACACTTAGCTTTTTGCACTCTGGGCAAAACATATAAAACTAAAGTTAGAAGACAAAGACAAACGACACACGACTTAAAAGCTAAAAACTCTAAAGGACTCAATAAAGCAAGAAGAGCGACAAGAAATTCAAGGGATCAAAGCATAAATGAGGTAGGATTTCTTCACATCTCAAACCAACAAGCAAGGAAACTTCCGTTGAAAAGAATGAATTAAGAATGATGGATCTTCACAAGATTCCCTCTCAATCTCTCAAGTGTTTAAAAAGTAGGTATTTCACTCAATTCAACCCATGAAAATTGCACTACCATAAGCTTGCTTATCTTCTACTTCTCCACTACTCAAAACACATGCACACACAAATCATGAGGACTTTATTCAAGGTTGTAGTGAGGTCAAGGTAACGAAGAGGATAAAATGGATATGAGAAGATAAATACCAAAGAGAATAAAAGCAAATGAAATGAGTTCAAATAACAAGCATAAAAGTTCATCTCAACTCTAATGTATATCCCTTTACATATTCATTTCCCAATCCTTTTCTCTCTTTTTTTATATATATATATGAACATAACTATATACATACATTTTTTCTTTTTTTTTTTTTTAAGCACTCTTTCTTTTCTTTTTTTTTAACAACTATTTTGTACACACACCCCCACACTTGTTCAAAAACTCATTCATTAACCAGGCTAATGTTCTTTTATTCCCTAAGGTAAAGTAAGAACACGATTTTTCATTTAAGGCACATAATGAGCTAGAAACAAGGAATGGTCAAATAAGCTCAAAGGGGTTAAGCAAAGGAAAATATACAAGGTTGGCAGGAATCAGAGAATTTTCGAGAAGTCAAAAGAGTGCTTGATATCATATTGAAAACAAGGTTGGCTATTTGGTTAAACTAGCTAAGAAAGAGGGCCTCAATCATGTTCATGCATGCAAGTGAAATGTAGCCTCAAAAAGAATCAAAGCAAGTTCTAGAGTGGTCATTAACATGAGTGAAAATCACACAAGAAAGAAGAAAATGGCATAAATGTTGAATTCATCCATTAGGCTCAAAATCTCACAAGGTATGCATCCATCAAATTCAATTCATCAATTCAATCATCTATCACCAAGCATATCAATTCAAGAAGGGAGAAAAGTTATTCAATCATGCAATGAACTCCTTTTTTTTCTTTTTCTTTTCTTTTTTTTTTGATTTACAAAAAGAACATAGTGAAATCTCTCCCCCACGCTTAATATAACATTGCCTTCAATGTGAAAGAGAGATATAGAAAAGAGCAACACAACCTGATAAGAAGTGAATCAACGCCAAGCAGAAAAGAAACACACTCGATCAAGCATCGACCACTCGAAAAGAAATCAAACAATAAAACTTTAGTCCTAATTAGTTACTACCTAAAAACTCCTTACTCTGCCACCAATTAAGATGCGTCTCAAGAGTAAAATTACTCCTTACTCTGCCATTACTAATTGGTTTAATAAGTACATGACAATCATATCATACTTTTCAAACAAAACAACAAATTATTTTTTTATTTTTATTTTTATTTTTATTTTATTTTTATTTTTTATTTTTTTTGGGGTCAACTATCCTTCCCCCCAACTAGATCACAACATTGTCCTCAATGTTAAAATATAGATGAGTAAAGGATAGAAGATATTACCTGTTGGAGAAAGCTGACACAAATTTAAACAGAAACAAAGTACAATAAAATCAAACCCATTAAAGATGAAGTTGCAGATCTGGCTTTTGTTTCTTGTTACTTCCTTCGCTGCTTCCTGTTGACCAATCTATCTGAGCTAATACCGGATCAGGTACATACTCAAAAGCTTCTAATTTATCAATGAGCTCATCAATAGTGGAGGCAGAGATAAGAAGTTGTCTTGCCGAAGGAGTGATAAATTTCTGTTCCACAGCTTTGTCAAGAAAAGATAACAAAAGATCAAAGAAATTATTAACATTCAACAAACCAATGGGTCTATGGTGGATGTTCAGTTTAGCCCAAGAGACAATTTGAAAAATGTCTTCCAAAGTACCAAAACCACCAGGTAAGACAAGAAATGCATCAGAATTGTCAACCATTGTTTTCATTCGTCCATGCATAGATGTTACCTGAATTTCTTCTCCAACTGTCCTTCCAGTGATGTTATTTTCAGCTAAAGGTTTTGGAATAACACCTAAAACCTGACTGCCTCCTAAAAAGGCAGCAAGTGATACAACCCCCATTAACCCACGACAACCTCCCCCATATACAAGATGAATATTCCTCGCAGCAAGTGATAGACCAAGAGTGCTAGCTGCGTTTACAAACTCTAATCCCTTCCCATAACTCGACCCACAAAAAACACGTACATTTTTGAGGTTACGAATAGAAGGCCCCATTCTATACTCTTCCTCCCCTTGAGTGTTTCGAGTTTGAAGGAAAATGGAGAAAATGGAGTGTTTAAATAGGAAAAAGAATGGAAAGGGGAATAATTGCACCTATGAGGGTAGGTTGGTCATTGTCGAAAAAGGTTGAAATTAAGAGACACGAGAATCTTTTTTTTTTTTTTTGACTTCAAGAAAACCATCAAGGTAAAGAAGTCTAGAAACCCTCAAGGATCCTACTCAAAGGATCGTCTGTACAAAAATCAAAATACAACAAAATGATACAAAGATAAAAGAAATAGAAAATTATGACATACCAGTATGTACAGTCTCCATGGCGTATCTTTATACCGCGTCATGAGTGCAATAGACATCACGTCCTCTTTTTTTTTTTTTTTTTGAAATTGTTAGAAAAACTTGATGAAAGATGAGTGTATACTTACTTAAGATTGGGATGGAGGTAGTCTGCTTTTTCGGCTTTGTGCCAAAGCATTGTTGACCAAGATTCGACCCATTCAAGACCAAATAAACATAGGGCTCCCAAAAGGGACAAGTGGCCATAATACGATTGTTGCCTCACATGTGGGATACAATCTACCTTCTTTGTTTTTCGATTAAGAAGGCTGGATCAGATGCATGCATTTCCCCATTCACGGTTTGTGTTACCAAAGCCAACCCTAAGAAGTATACATTTT
This sequence comes from Ormosia emarginata, assembly GCA_029884605.1. Taxonomy (NCBI): domain Eukaryota; kingdom Viridiplantae; phylum Streptophyta; class Magnoliopsida; order Fabales; family Fabaceae; genus Ormosia; species Ormosia emarginata. The sequence continues at coordinate 11,139,061 of JAQQTP010000072.1, read as the reverse complement.
TTTTTCATTTTTTTTTCATTTTTTTTTTTTTTTTGTTTTTTTTTTTGTTTTTTTTTTTGAAAAATGACATGAAGAAGAAGAAGATGATGATATGTACAGATTGTTTGTGGATATGGCTCACATCTGCTCTCTGGTTTAACGTCCAAGAACGACTTAAACGTCTTCTATGAGTCGAGGATAAGCTTCCCATCCAATTTTCTTATAAATTGGCAAACAGGTCTTTTAGAGTCGATTCCCAAGATCGTAGCGTTGTTCTTCATCCTTGAAGAGATTCCACAATTTAAGAATTTCACGATGCACCAATCCACAAGAATGCGTCTCAAGAGTCAATAAGATATCATTTAATGACTCCTTACTCACCATTCTTAATGAAGAAAATTTTATCTTCTCTATTTGCGAAACCATCCCCTTAGTACGACATCACTTGTTACAGCTTCCATCGTCCACATTTGTGACAGACTTGTAACCTTTTTGCTCTTCTCCTTTTAGAATATGAACTTCTTCCAAGACCGGGCATATATGAGTCAAATGAAATTGAGGACTCACCGCTAATCGGACCTTTGCTTCAATTATCCAACAGACATCTTCTCGGCATACCCTTGTGCATTAACGGTCTCAATCTCTCACATCGAACTTTGTAGATTTTTCTCGAGCATTTTGAGGAAGAGAAGGAAAATGTTTTCTCGTGTTTGAAAGAATGACATCCATTTTGAAGGAGAAGAAGGGTTCATTATTTTGGGAAACCGAAGAATAAACCGACTCAAGAGTCACGAGTACCGTATCCGCCACTTAACCGCAGCAACACAAAGAACTCAAGAACTTGGTTTTCCAGGAATGGTTGAGTCTTTGTCCATTAACTTAAGCGCAGTATCATTCCTAGGATCCTCAATATCTACGTCCCCAGAGGATACACGTTTCTGACAGCAAAAGAACCGCGCCACCTAGATCTCAATTTTTCAAGGAGTAGGTGCAGATGATAATCTCAAAGCAGAACTTTTTTGACCAATTTCCGCAGCTTTTGCAAAAGGTGTAACAGACCTTTAATAAAGTAGACCAATAAAATCCATACTACAAGATTTTCACAGTTGTTGTCGCTGAAGAAAAAATGACCTCCACATGCTTCTGAGTGACACTACCTACCTCATTGTCGGGCACATAGCTGTTTTTTTTTATTTTTTTTTATTGTTTTTTCTTTTTTTATTTTTTTTTATTCATAATGCGGATGGAGAAGGTTCATCACCTCCACTTCTGCATTCTCTAGAAGCTCATGATACTGTTTGAGGCGGTGTCCATTTACGATGAAAGCTTTGGCAAAGGTGACCTCACTTTTAATCCGAATGTACAAGACACTGAAGGAAAAACATTAGTAACAATAAATGGTCCATCCCATCTAGACCTTAATTTGCCGTGCATGAGTCGGAGGCGAGAGTTATAGAGGAGAACTTTTTGACCAATCTCAAATGTTTTCCTCGTAATCAACTTATCATAGAAGGCTTTGGTCTTCTCCTTATAAAGTTTGGAACTTTCATAAGCCTCCAAGCGGATCTCCTCCAATTGCTTTGCCGGTACACTTTCCTCTCCATACCGCTTGATCTAGGTCCAAGTTGCACCTTTTCACCGCCCACAATGCTCGATGCTCAATTTCCACCGGCAGGTGGCATGCTTTTCCAAAAACAATTCGATATGGAGACATCCCGATTGGTGTCTTATAAGCAGTCCGGTAAGCCCATAAAGCATCCTCAAGCCTCTTGCTCCAGTCCTTTCTGTTAGGTTGAACTGTCTTCTGGAGTATCTGCTTAATTTCTCTGTTGGAGACTTCGGCTTGCCCATTGGTTTGGGGGTGGTAGGGTGTAGAAACCTTGTGTTGGACTCCATACTTCTTCATCAAAGCCTCCATGCTTCAATTGCAAAAATGTGAACCTTGATCACTAATGATGGCTCTCGGGACTCCAAACCTACAGAAAATCTGTGATCTAATAAAATCCACAACAACTTTAGAATCATCAGTCCGAGTGGCCTTAGCCTCCACCCATTTAGATACATAATCCACAAAGACGCGTAATGTAAACAAAACCAAATGATACAGGGAAAGGACCCATAAAGTCAATACCCCAAACATCAAAAATCTCACAGAATAATAAGGGTTTCTGGGGCATTTCATTCCTACGAGAAGTATTCCCTGTTCTCTGGCATTGATCACAAGATTTGCAAAACATATATGCATCATGAAATAGAGTGGGCCAATATAATCCAGAGTCTAAAACTTTCCTAGCAGTCCGTTGAGGACCGAAGTGGCCGCCACATGCAAGTTTATGACAAAAGCTAAGAATGGAATGAAATTCATCATCAGGCACACATCTCCTAATTACTTGGTCACTGCAAAATCTCCATAAGTAAGGATCATCCCACACATAATACTTTGACTCACTTTTCAATTTATCAATCTTAGCCTTAGTGAAATGTGCAGGTATTGCGTTAGCAACCAAGAAATTAATCAAATCAAAGAAACCAAGGGATGTTGCCTTGCAGCCTTGAAAAGCAGCTCATCATGGAAAACATCATGGATGGGAAAAACATCTGCCTCCCTTTCAATTCGACTCAAGTGATCGGCCACCAAATTCTCCGCTCCACTCTTGTCACGGATCTCAATATCAAACTCCTGGAGGAGCAACATCCACCTAATCAACCGGGGCTTGGCATTGGGCTTCTTCAGGAGAAACTTTAATGCTGCATGATCTGAAAATACAACCACTCTAGAACCAAGCAAATATGATCGAAATTTATCTAAAGCAAAAACAATTGCTAAAAGTTCCTTTTCAGTTGTGGTGTAGTTGATTTGTGCAGGATCTAAAGTTCTCGAAGCATAGGAAATGACATGAGATACTTTACCGACCATTTGTGCAAGAACAGCTCCCAATGCATAATTAGAGGCATCACACATCAGTTCAAATGGAAGTGTCCAATCCGGTGGTTGGATGATAGGTGTACTGGTCAATGCCTGCTTCAATTGATTGAAGGCATCCTGACACTTCTTGTCAAAGTGAAACTCCACATCTTTTTGCAGTAAGTTGGATAGCGGAAGTGCAATTTTGCTGAAATCCTTTATGAACCGCCGATAGAAACCTGCATGACCAAGGAAAGAACGAATCTCCCGCACGTATGTGGGGTAAGATAGGCATGAAATAACATCTATTTTTGCAGGATCTACCTCAATACCCTCACGAGATATCACATGCCCTAAGACTATACCTTGTTCTACCATGAAATGACATTTCTCAAAATTTAGAACAAGGTTAGTCTTAATGCATCTATGCAAGACTGAGCGACTATCTAAACATGCATCAAAGGAAGATCCATAGACAAGAAAATCATCCATAAATACGTCCATGCAATTTTCTAAAAATCGAAAAGATACTTACCATACACCTCGAAAGGTGCCTGGAGCACTGCACAGACCAAAGGGCATTCTCTTGTATGCAAATGTGCCAAATGGATAAGTGAAAGTAGTCTTCTCTTGGTCTTCTGGGGTTATATGAATCTGAAAATAGCCCGAATATCCATCCAGGAAACAATAATGTGACTTGCCAGCTAACCGCTCCAACATCTGATCAATGAAGGGCAAAGCAGGAAATGATCCTTTCGGTAGCCTGGTTAAGCGCCTATAATCAATGCAAACTCGCTAACCTGTTTTGAACTCGTGTGGGCACAAGCTCATTGTTCGATTCGTAACCACTTTGTGACCCCGCATTTCTTGGGAACCACTTGCACGGGCTCACCCATTGACTGTCAGATATGGGATAAATAATGCCGACTTGAAGTAGCTTTGTAACTTCCTTTTTCACCACATCTAGAATCAGGGGATTTAGTCTCCTTTGGGGCTGTCTAACTGGTTTGATCCCTTCTTCCAATAAAATCTTATGCATGCATGTGGAGGGACTAATACCAGGAATATCTGCAAGAGTCCATCCGATGGCTTGCCTATTCTACCTCAAAATCTGCAGTAATTTTTCTTCTTGATCAGGTTGTAGGTTTTTAGCAATGATCACCGGAAGTGTCTCACCATCTCCCAAATATGCATATTTAAGATGGTCTGGTAAAGTCTTCAACTCCAAAGATGGAGGTTGCACAATGGAAGGTAACAAGTGATCTGAAACAACTATCTCAGAGAACATTAATTTCAAAGATGGTACTGACTCTCATTCTCAATTGTTGCATCATCAAGAAATTTGTATCATTACTCATAACAGAATAAATCTCAAGACATGCAAAGACATGGTTCAACATCACAAGTGGCACATGTATCACAAGAAACAGAACCAAGATAGTCAACAATATCGGAATTCGAATATAAATCAAGTATAGACATCATCAACCAAAGATCTCAATCATATCAACATGGAAAACAGAATGCTCCTCTGTGGGGTGTGTCTTATGGCATCAAAAATGTTAAATTTTACCAAATTGTCGCCAAACTCCATAGAAAGGGTGCCAGCATGCACGTCTATCTTGGTCTTGGCGGTCTTGAGGAATGGTCTGCCTAGAATCAATAGAGCATGGTTTGTTGGAGACTCATCTTCCATGTCCAGAATGTAGAAATCTGCTGAAAAAATCAACTCATTCACCCGAACTAACACATCTTCCAGCACACCTGCAGGATGAGCAGTGGCTCTATTTGCCAACTGAATCACGATACCAGTGAGTTGCTTAGTACCAATGTTTAAACACTTATAAACTGACATGGGCATGACATTGATCGAAGCACCCAGATCTAGCATTGCATGCTCAAATCTAGAGTTGCCAATTGTGCAAGAAATTGTGAAAGTTCCAGGATCTTTGCATTTCTGTGGCATGCTTGGCAGAATCATTTCTACCCATGCTGATCTTCTCATTCCCTTTCAACCTTCTCTTATGAGTGCACAACTCCTTGAGAAATTTAGCATATTTTGGAATTTGCTTGATTGCATCTAGGAGGGGAATATTGATTTCCACTTTCCTGAATGTCTCTATGACTTCTTTTTCCATTTCTGCTTGCATTGTTCTCTTGGATTGTGTGATCATTATAAGCCACAAGGGTTATAAGTACTAGAAAATGGATCATATCTAGATTGTTGCTGTTGTTGCTGATATTGGGGTCTACCAGGAAAAACACCAGCTGCAGCAACACATTGATCTGGAAAAGCGGAACCATCTTCCTGAAGTGTGGGGCATGAATCAGTAGGATGAGATGAATTAGAGCAAATTCCACACACTGATGCAGTCATCTGCATGGGTGGTTGTTGACCCACTGCTATCTGTCTTACCAAAGAAGTCAATTCATCTAGTCTGTGTTCCATTCTTTGTTGGTCCATATGAGATGCTTGAATTTCATTAACTCCTCTGGTTGCGGTGATGATCCGCGAGCTAAACTGTTGGGTATTGGCTGCCATGTTTGCTACCAGATCTCTTGCGGCGGTGGGAGTTTTGTCTACTAAGGCTCCTCCAGAGGCAAAGATCGATCATGCTTCTATCATTTGGCAAAGAAGCCCTCATAAAAGTATTGAATCAAGAGCTGGTCACTAATTTAGTGATGAGGCGCTCGAACACAACTTCTTGAATCTCTCCCGATTCATGCAAAGTCTCACCGGACATCCGTCGATGCCACATATATCCTTCCTAATTGCAGCAGCTCTAGAGGCAGGGAAGAATCTCCCAGGAACAACCTCTTCATGTCATTCCAACTTCTAACTGAACCTGGCGAAAGATAAAACAACCAATCTTTGGCTGCATCGACAAGTGAGAAGGGAAATGCCCTTAACTTGATGTGTTCCTCGGAGATGCCTTGTGGCTTCATGGTTGAACACACAACATAGAACTCTTTCAGGTGCTTATGAGGATCTTCACCCGCAAGACCATGAAGAAGTGCACTCATAAGAGAACAATCCAAGAGAACAATGCAAGCAGAAATGGAAAAAGAAGTCATGGAGACATTCAGGAAAGTGGAAATCAATATTCCCCTCCTAGATGCAATCAAGCAAATTCCAAAATATGCTAAATTTCTCAAGGAGTTGTGCACTCATAAGAGAAGGTTGAAAGGGAATGAGAAGATCAGCATGGGTAGAAATGTTTCTGCAATGATTCTGCCAAGCATGCCACAGAAATGCAAAGATCCTGGAACTTTCACAATTTCTTGCACAATTGGCAACTCTAGATTTGAGCATGCAATGCTAGATCTGGGTGCTTCGATCAATGTCATGCCCATGTCAGTTTATAAGTGTTTAAACATTGGTACTTTGCAACCCACTGGTATCGTGATTCAGTTGGCAAATAGAGCCACTGCTCATCCTGTAGGTGTGCTGGAAGATGTGTTAGTTCGGGTGAATGAGTTGATTTTTCCAAACAGATTTCTACATTCGGACATGGAAGATGAGTCTCCAACAAACCATGCTCCATTGATTCTAGGCTAGACCATTCCTCAAGACCACCAAGACCAAGATAGACGTGCATGCTGGCACCCTTTCTATGGAGTTTGGCGACAATTTGGTACAATTTAACATTTTTGATGCCATGAGACACCCCCTAGAGGAGCATTCTGTTTTCCATGTTGATATGATTGAGATGCTGGTTGATGATATCTATACTTGATTTATATGCTTTGAATTCCCGATATTGTTGACTATCTTGGTTCTGTTTCTTGTGATACATGTGTCACTTGTGATGTTGAACCATGTGCTGCATGTGCTGAGATTTATTCTGTTATGAGTAATGATACAGCTGCTGATGATGCAACAATTGAGAATGAGAGTCAGTACCATGCTGAAATTAATGTTGCTGAGATAATTGTTTCAGATCACTTGTTACCTTCCATTGTGCAACCTCCATCTTTGGAGTTGAAGACTTTACCAGACCATCTTAAATATGCATATTTGGGAGATGGTGAGACACTCCCGGTGATCATTGCTAAAAACCTACAACCTGATCAAGAAGAAAAATTACTGCAGATTTTGAGGCAGAATAGGCAAGCCATCGGATGGACTCTTGCAAATATTCCTGGTATTAGTCCCTCCACATGCATACATAAGATTTTATTGGAAGAATAGATCAAACCAGTTAGACAGCCCCAAAGGAGACTAAATCCCCTGATTCTAGATGTGGTGAAGAAGGAAGTTACAAAGCTACTTCAAGCTGGCATTATTTATCCCATATCTGACAGTCAAACTTCCAGAGAATGCAGAAGTGGAGGTGATGAACCTTCTCCATCAGCATTATGAATAAAAAAAATAAAAAAAGAAGAAAAAAAAGAAAAAAAAAAAAAAAAAAACAGCTGTGTGCCCAACAATGAGGTAGGTAGTGTCACTCAGAAGCATGTGGAGGTCATTTTTTCTTCAGCGACAACAACTGCGAAAATCTTGCAGTATGGATTTTATTGGCCTACTTTATTAAAGGTCTGTTACACCTTTTGCAAAAGCTGCGGAAATTGGTCAAAAAAGTTCTGCTTTGAGATTATCATCTGCACCTACTCCTTGGAAAATTGAGATCTAGGTGGCGCGGTTCTTTTGTTATCAGAAACGTGTATCCTTTGGGGACGTAGATATTGAGGATCCTAGGAATGGTACTGCGCTTAAGTTAATGGACAAAGACTCAACCATTCCTGGAAAACCAAGTTCTTGAGTTCTTTGTGTTGCTTAGGTTAAGTGGCGGATACGGTCTCCGTGACTCTTGAGTCGGTTTATTCTTCGCTTTCCCAAAATAACCGAACCCTTCTTCTCCTTCAAAATGGATGTCATTCTTTCAAACCCGAGAAAACATTTTCCTTCTCTTCCTCAAAATGCTCGAGAAAAATCTACAAAGTTCGATGTGAGAGATTGAGACCGGTTAATGCACAAGGGTATGCCGATGAAAGATGTACGCTGGATAATTGAAGCAAAGGTTCGATTAGCAAGTGAGTCCTCAATTTCATTTGACTCATATATGCCCGGTCTTGGAAGAAGTTCATATTCTAAAAGGAGAAGAGCAAAAAGGTTACAAGTCTGTCACAAATGTGGACGATGGAACTGTAACAAGCGATATCGTACTAAGGGGATGGTTTCCGCAAATAGAGAAGATAAAATTTTCTTCATTAAGAATGGACTGAGTAAAGAGTCATTAGATGATATCTTATTGACTCTTGAGACGCATTCTTGTGGATTGGTGCATCGTGAAATTTTTAAATTGTGGAATCTCTTCAAGGATGAAGAACAATGCTACAATCTTGGGAATCGACTCTAAAAGACTGTTTGCCAATTTATAAGAAAATTGGATGGGAAGCTTATCCTCGACTCATAGAAGACGTTTAAGTCGTTCTTGGATGTTAAACCGTGAGGCGGATGTGAGCCATATCCACAAACAATCAGTACATATCATCCTCTTCTTCTTCTTCATGTCATTTAAAACAAAAAAACAAAAAAACAAAAAAATGAAAAAAAAGAAAAAAAAAAATGTATACTTCTTAGGGTTGGCTTTGGTAACACAAACCGTGAATGGGGAAATGCATGCATCCTGATCCAGCCTTCTTAATTGAAAAACAAAGAAGGTAGATTGTATCCCACATGTGAGGCAGCCAGTCGTATTATGGCCACTTGTCCCTTTTGGGAGCCCTATGTTGCGCTAGTCTTGAATGGGTCGAATACTGGTCAACAATGCTTTGGCACAAAGCCGAAAGAGCAGACTACCTCCATCCCAATCTTAAGTAAGTATACACTCATCTTTCATCAAGTTTTTCTAACAATTTCAAAAAAAAAAAAAGGAGGACGTGATGTCTACTGCACTCATGACGCGCAGTATAAAGATACGCCATGGAGACTGTACATACAGGTATGTCATCATTTTCTATTTCTTTTATCTTTGTATCATTTTGTTGTATTTTGATTTTTGTACAGATGATCCTTTGAGCAGGATCCTTCAGGGGTTTCTAGACTTCTTTACCTTGATGGTTTTCTTGAAGTCAAAAAAAAAAAAAAGATTCTGTGTCTCTTAATTTCAACCTTTTCTGACAACAGCCAACCTACCCTCATAAGTGCAATTATTCCCCTTTCCATTCTTTTTCCTATTTAAACACTCCATTTTCTCTATTTTCCTTCAAACTCAGAAACACTCAAGGGGAGGAAGAGTATAGAATGGGGCCTTCTATTCGTAACCTCAAAAATGTCTGTGTTTTTTGTGGGTCGAGTTATGGGACGGGATTAGAGTTTGTAAACGCAGCTAGCACTCTTGGTCGATCACTTGCTGCGAGGAATATTCATCTTGTATATGGGGGAGGTTGTCGTGGGTTAATGGGGGCTGTATCACTTGCTGCCTTTTTAGGAGGCAGTCAGGTTTTAGGTGTTATTCCCAAACCTTTAGCTGAAAATAACATCACTGGAAGGACAGTTGGAGAAGAAATTCAGGTAACATCTATGCATGGACGAATGAAAACAATGGTTGACAATTCTGATGCATTTCTTGTCTTACCTGGTGGTTTTGGTACTTTGGAAGACATTTTTCAAATTGTCTCTTGGGCCGAACTGAACATCCACCATAGACCCATTGGTTTGTTGAATGTTAATAATTTCTTTGATCTTTTGTTATCTTTTCTTGACAAAGTCATGGAACAAAAATTTATCACTCCTTCCTAAGAAGACAACTTCTTATCTCTGCCTCCACTATTGATGAGCTCATTGATAAATTAGAAGCTTTTGAGTATGTACTGATCCGATTAGCTCGGATAGATTGGTCAACAGAAGCGGCCAAGGAAGTAACAAGAAACAAAAGCCGATCTGCAACTTCATCTTTAATGGGTTTGATTTTATTGTACTTTGTTTCTGTTTAAATTTGTGTCACTTTCTCCAACAGTGTAATATCTTCTATCCTTTACTCATCTATATTTTAACATTGAGGACAATGTTGTGATCTAGTTGGGGGGGAAGGATAGTTGACCCCAAAAAAAAATAAAAAATAAAAATAAAATAAAAATAAAAATAAAAATAAAAAAATAATTTGTTGTTTTGTTTGAAAAGTATGATATGATTGTCATGTACTTATTAAACCAATTAGTAATGGCAGAGTAATGAGTAATTTTACTCTTGAGACGCATCTTAATTGGTGGCGAGTAAGGAGTTTTTAGGTAGTAACTAATTAGTACTAAAGTTTTATTGTTTGATTTCTTTTCGAGTGGTCGATGCGATGACGACAGTGTGTTTCTTTTACTGCTTGCATTGATTCACTTCTTATCGTGGTTGTGTTGCTCTTTTCTATATCTCTCTTTCACATTGAAGGCAATGTTATATTAAGCGTGGGGGAGAGATTTCACTATGTTCTTTTTGTAAATCAAAAAAAAAAAAGAAAAAAAAAAGAAAAAAAAGGGGTTCATTGCATGATTGAATAACTTTTCTCCCTTCTTGAATTGATATGCTTGGTGATGGATGATTGAATTGATGAATTGAGTTTGATGGATGCATACCTTGTGAGATTTTGAGCCTAATGGATGGATTCAACATTTATGCCATTTTCTTCTTTCTTGTGTGATTTTCACTCATGTTAATGACCACTCTAGAACTTGCTTTGATTCTTTTTGAGGCTACATTTCACTTGCATGCATGAACATGATTGAGGCCCTCTTTCTTAGCTAGTTTAACCAAATAGCCAACCTTGTTTTCAATATGATATCAAGCACTCTTTTGACTTCTCGAAAATTCTCTGATTCCTGCCAACCTTGTATATTTTCCTTTGCTTAACCCCTTTGAGCTTATTTGACCATTCCTTGTTTCTAGCTCATTATGTGCCTTAAATGAAAAATCGTGTTCTTACTTTACCTTAGGGAATAAAAGAACATTAGCCTGGTTAATGAATGAGTTTTTGAACAAGTGTGGGGTGTGTGTACAAAATAGTTGTTAAAAAAAAAAAAAAAGAAAAGAGTGCTTAAAAAAAAAAGAAAAAAATGTATGTATATAGTTATGTTCATATATATATATAAAAAAAAGAGAGAAAAGGATTGGGAAATGAATATGTAAAGGGATATATATTAGAGTTGAGATGAACTTTTATGCTTGTTATTTGAACTCAGCTCTCATTTGCTTTTATTCTCTTTGGTATTTATCTTCTCATATCCATTTTATCCTCTTCTGTTACCTTGACCTCACTACAACCTTGAATAAAGTCCTCATGATTTGTGTGTGCATGTGTTTTGAGTAGTGGAGAAGTAGAAGATAAGCAAGCTTATGGTAGTGTAATTTTCATGGGTTGAATTGAGTGAAATACCTACCTTTTAAACACTTGAGAGATTGATAGGGAATCTTGTGAAGATCCATCATTCTTAATTCATTCTTTTCAACGGAAGTTTCCTTGCTTGTTGGTTTGAGATGTGAAGAAATCCTACCTCATTTATGCTTTGATCCCTTGAATTTCTTGTCGCTCTTCTTGCTTTATTGAGTCCTTTAGAGTTTTTAGCTTTTAAGTCTGTGTCGTTTGTCTTTGTCTTCTAACTTTAGTTTTATATGTTTTGCCCAGGAGTGCAAAATGCTAAGTGTGGGAGAATTTGATAATCACATATTTTATTCATTAAGAAACCCTTATGTTTAGTTATTTACACTCTTCATGTACTTAATTGATCGAATTTGATTATGTTTTGTAAGTTTGAACTCGAATCGACTTAATTGATTTTTTCAGCATTATTCGGGTCTTACACTGTTTCTGTATTTTAGCCATATCTTGAGTTCTAAATGTCTGATAATTATGAATTTTACCTTGTAGGAAAGATAAGAAAGAGCTCTACAACTTTGATGAAGAGCTCAAAGTCAATTTCAGACATCTAGTGGAGCTAATTGGGCATGGAAATCAGAATACAGGATTTGTGACTGGAACCCGAACAGTGTGTAGTAACTAGAACATAATTCCAGTTTGGGCATATAAAATGGGCTGAAAATTTGTAATCTGAAAGTTAAGACCCAGATGTACAACTTTCATGTCAAGCACAGAACTTGATTCGGGCTCCTTGATGGAGATATTGGGTCTGAAAGTCAAAACAGAGGTGCTGAAACTGGTCCTGAACAGTCTGTAGTAATTGAGTCATATCTTGGGCTGTGGGACGAATTTTTGGGTGTTTCCAGAGCCATTGGAAAGCTTAGACAATTTCCTAGAACTTTCATGAAGACCACTTGGCTCAGAAATGACGAAATCCACCTACTCATCCACCTACTCATCCACCTACTAATCCCATCTACCCATCTGCTACTACTCTGAATCCTCTATAAAAGGAAGCATGTGGAGAGCTCTAGGGACAACACACACTTGGTGTTAGAAATAGCTTTTCATAGTTCTTGTATATTTTTCCTTCATTGTAATGGAGAGCTAAGTCACTTCTAGTCAATTCGGGACTCTTGAAGAGATTATGGCTTGGATTCTTGAGACCTTGGTTATGTAATGTATTTGATTTATATTTGAATTCCTCTTCTCTTCTTCTTCTGTTCTCTTGATCTTGAATGCATGAATGGTGATTCTGTTTATGTTTGATCTGATTTGATCATGGTTTAAGATTAAGTATTGTGATGAAATTTAGAACTGATTGATCTGAATTAATCACATAACGAAGATTGAGATTTGTGATGAAACTTAGAAGCTGATTGATCTAAACTAATCACGTAATTGAAGAAGTTAGGTTACTTGATTTGTGCCTAGGTTAATTGAATTCAGGTGCTTAAATTGACATATATTTACATGAATGGTGCGATTGCAGATTTGTGTTTATCACTTGTCAATTGAATTCTGGACGATTGTCTAGTATGAATTCTTGATCTGATGCAGAGATCTGGGTTAGATCCAAGTTAACCATTCAAATGTATTTCAGGTGTTTGTTGAAAGGTCTATGATTGAATCCACCCAATCTCGGATAGATTTCTGAATTGACTGTTCTTTTAATTGTTATTTCTCTTTAAATCCTGTCACTACGATCCTTGAACCATCAAAACCCCCCTTTTTCTAACTTTCACTTGATTTGATCAAATTGCATCTACGATCCTTGAGGAGACGATCCGATGTTGTTCACTATACTACAAGTTTAGGTAATAACTTCGGTTATAATTTTGACTGAGTTCGGCGCTCGTCAAAATTTTTGGCTAGATTTCTTCAGTGGTACAGATTTCTGGACTGAATTATCCATTTCCTGCCGTTTTTGGTCAATTTTTGATTGCTGTAAAGTTGGAACATCAACTTCTTTGCCACTTCTCAAGGTAATTGCACTTACGTTGCCTCTTGGATTATTGACTGTTTGTGAAGGCAATTGGCTAGAACCTTGACTCTTTAGCTCGCTCACAGTGGTTGCCAGCTGCCCAATTTGAGTTTGTAAATTCTGAATATTGGCACTGACGTTCTGCTGGAACTGAATGTTATTTGTGGCCATTTGTTTCATCAGGTCTTCCAATGACGGCTCGGTGGAGTGGATTGACAGACTATTGAACAGGTTCTTGTTGTCTGAATGCAGGGGGTATTTGTTGGTATTTGTTGCTTGGACCTGCACCTTGGTATCTAAATTGTTGTTGCTGCTGGTGGGGTTGTTGTTGCTGGCTAGAATTCCCATATCTCAAATTGGGATGGTCTCGCCAACCAGGGTTATAAGTACTAGAAAATGGATCATATCTAGATTGTTCTTTGTTGTTCGATATTGGGGTCTACCAGGAAAAACACCACCGGAACACATTGATCTGGAAAAGCGGAACCATCTTCCCGAAGTGTGGGGCATGAATCGGTAGGATGAGATGAATTAGAGCAAATTCCACACACCGATGCGGTCATATCTGCGTATGGGTGGTTGTTGACCCACTACTATCCGTCTTACCAAAGAAGTCAATTCATCTAGTACGTGTTCCATTCTTTGTTGGTCCATATGAGATGCTTGAATTTCATTAACTCCTCTGGTTGCGGTGATGATCCGCGAGCCAAACTGTTGGGTATTGGCTGCCATGTTTGCTATCAGATCTCTTGCGGCGGTGGGAGTTTTGTCTACTAAGGCTCCTCCAGAGTCAGCATCGATCATGCTTCTATCATTTGGCAGCAAGCCCTTATAAAAGTATTGAATCAAGAGCTGGTCACTAATTTGGTGATGAGGGCAGCTCGAACACAACTTCTTGAATCTCTCCCAGTATTCATGCAAAGTCTCACCAGACATCTGTCTGATGCCACATATATCCTTCTAATTGCAGCAGCTCCAGAGGCAGGGAAGAATCTCCCAGGAACAACCTCTTCATGTCATTCCAACTTCTAACTGAACCTGGTGAAAGATAAAACAACCAATCTTTGGCTGCATCGACAAGTGAGAAGGGAAATGCCCTTAACTTGATGTGTTCCTCGGAGATGCCTTGTGGATTCATGGTTGAACACACAACATGGAACTCTTTCAGGTGCTTATGAGGATCTTCACCCGCAAGACCATGAAACTTTGGTAACAAGTGTATCAAACCAGATTTCAACTCAAAATCTGCATCAAGATCGAGGATATTGAATGCACAAAGATTGGTAAGATACATCGGGAGCAAGAAGTTCCTTAAGGGTTCTATTATGCATGTTATCAACCATGATTTCGGGATTACTTAAGTTATCGGGTTCACTCCCAAAATTAGGTTCAATTAACTCGAATTTATCACACGAGCTCTAATTAATCTATGCAAGGTCCTATCAATCTCGGGATCAAGATCAAGCAAGATATCGAGATTGGACCTAGTCATGCATCAACTAAAGCACAAAAACACAAAAACGCAACTAAGCAAAATACACTAAACAACACTCAAAATATGCAAAAATAAATCTAGTTAATATGTCTAAACATTTTTAAAAATTATAGAATCAACACAGAACAAAATCTACATAAAAATGAAACTGGAAAATGCAATAAAAAATAATAAAAAATTGAAAAAGTGGTCTAAATGATAGAATTTCGAAAAACCAGGGGTGACACTGTGAGTCTTGTTTATCAGGCTGTTTTCCTTCAACCGACCAAGTTTCAGTTCGAAAATTGCAATAGTTACCCGTAATCACCTGTTTTCCGTCTTTCCTAAATCAGAAAAATTTAAAAGCTATGATAAAAACGTTAGTATGGTATGAACAATGTTAGAAAATGAAAAATAACTGTTAGAATAGGTAAGAAAGAACAAAAATTAGTAAGGTTACTCAAAATGAAAAGATTACACCTACGAGGTCCCCGTGTAGCGCCAAAATTTTGACGACCAATGAGCCGAACTCACAAAATTATAACCGAAGTTATTACCTAAACTTGTAGTATAGTGAACAACACCAGGATCGTCTCCTCAAGGATCGTAGATGCAATTTGATCAAATCAAGTGAAAGTTAGAAAAATGGGGGTTTTGATGGTTCAAGGATCGCGATGACGAGGATTTAAAGAGAAATAACAATTAAAAGAAACAAATAATCAAAATCTATCCGAGATTGGGTGGATTCAATCATGACCTTTCAACAAACACCGAAATACATTTGAATGGTTAACTTGGATCTAACCGAGATCTCTGCATCGATCCGAACTCATACTAGACAATCGTCCGTCGAGAATTCAATTGACAAGTGATAAACACAAATCTGCAATCGCACCATTCATGTAAATATATGTCAATTTATGCACCGAATTCAATTAACCTAGGCACAAATCAAGAACTAACTTCTTCAATTACGTGATTAGTTTAGATCAATTAGTTCTAAGTTTCATCACAAATCTCAATCTTCGCTTATGTGATTAATTCAGATCAATCAGTTCTAAATTTCATCACAATACTTAATCTTAAACCAAGATCAAATCGATCAAACATAAACAGAATCACCATTCATGCATTCAAGATCAAGAGAATAAGAAGAAGAGAAAAGGAATTCAAATATAAATCAAATACATTACATAACCAAGGCCTCAAGAATCCAAGCCACAATCTCTTCAAGAGTCCCGAATTGACTAGAAGTGACTTAGCTCTCCATTACAATGAAGGAAAAATATACAAGAACTATGAAAAGCTATTTCTAACACCAAGTGTGTGTTGTCCCTAGAGCTCTCCACATGCTTCCTTTTATAGAGGATTCAGAGTAGTAGCAGATGGGTAGATGGGATTAGTAGGTGGATGAGTAGGTGGATGAGTAGGTGGGTGAGTAGGTGGGTGAGTAGGTGGGTGAGTAGGTGAGCTACCTTGGAACACACATGCATTTCCTTGACATGTTATTCACATCCTATACATTATCATGCAATTCTATACTTTATCATGCAATTCTAACACATGCAATATTATCAAAGCTTATAGACATGCAACTTAAAGCTTGTAGACATGCAAATTATTACAAACAACAAATAGGAAAGCTATTAACAAATACACAACCACATCAAATAAGCTACTAACAAGCACAAACATGAATCCTTATGGATTCTACAATCACAAAATCAAACTCCATCTTCTTACCACCATCCATAGGTGATAAGATTTGTCTTCCTCTTACCTTAAATGAAGACAAATGGTTTTCTTTCACTTCTCCTAGGTCACGGTTTTCCTCCTCCAAAACCTAGCAAGCTTAAACAAAAACTACAAGTTACTAACCATTAAAAGAGAACCTAAACCATGGATAAATCATGGCTTAGAACTTTGAAAAAGGATTTAGAAAAGAAAAATAAGAGATTTCACCTCCTTGGTACAAACTTCCAAGTAGGTTTTCAAGCTTCAAATGAAGGAATTTGCAAGAACTCTCAACTAGAGATGTTCTTAGGATGGTGTTTAGGTTTAGAAAACTTGGTTAGAAGAAATTTTAGGTGGTTGGATGGTAGAGTATGAAGCTTGGCCGAATGGTGAAGAAAGAAAGCAACAATGGTGGCTAGGGTTTTGGATGAGAGAGAAGAGAAAAAAAGCATGAAAGATGAAGTGAAGAATGGTCTTCCAACCTTCACTTGGCCGTAGACATCACTCCATGCAAGGTGTCCATGGCTTGGCTTCATCCTAGCCTTAGAATGCATCAAAGGTTAAGATTAAAACTTGGTTAGCAAGCTTGTTTCCTATTGGTTGGTTCAAGCATAGTCACCATGCTTAGTCATTAAGCTTCATTAACTCTTAAGCCTAGTCATTAGTGAGTCACCATGTTTCTTGAAAGTTCCTTCACTAATGATGATTAATTAAGCTACTAAGTTAATCGTATTAGCTAAACGTGAGTCATAAAACATTTCCTGTCCACTGTCACTAAGTTATCTTGACTAATAAAATAATATTATAATAATACAAAATTATTTTATTTGTGATTAAATCCTAAAAATTAAAAGATTAATTTTAGGCTCATTCAATGGGTTTAGTAAGATCCCCATTCTGAATAATTAAAAACAGATTTTACCGGTCCGGAAAAATATTATTTTCCCGCCCGTAGCAAAACTCACAAAAAGTCCATATAAAATCACAGACGAATATTGGACACTAAATCAAGTAGAAAACAATTAAAAACAGCAAAAACAGCAAAAACAACACATTCGGGACGTAACGATCATTTTCCCATTTTTTCCCACAACGTAGCTAATTGTCCAAAACGTTCAAATAAAATTACAGACAGTATTAATTGTCTCAGTATATCATCCAAAAAAATTAAAACAGTAGCTCGAAAAAACTTTTATTTTACCGTCTCGAAACAAATTACGTAAACAGACCAAATAAAATTTGAGCCTGTATAAACGTATTTGTATTCCATGCAGAAATCGAGAAACAGTAAAATAGGGACACAACGGTCATTCACACGAAAGCTTGAAAAACAGCAAACAAGACATTCGGACATTTTCTAAAAATTGGGGTGTTACAACTCTCCCTGACAAATAAAAATTTCGTCCTCGAAATTCGGCATTTGTTCCTCAAAACAAATGAGGATACTTGATCCTTCATTTTATCTTCCAGCTCCCAGGTAGCTTCACCCGTCACATCATTCCATATGATCTTCACTAGCTCAATCATTTTCCCTCGAAGCTGTTTCTCCCTCAAAATCTGAAGAACAATACCAAGATGTTCAGCATGCTCTTCCTTAGATTGAGAATAGATCAGAATGTCATCGATAAAGACAACGACAAATCTGTCTAGATACAGACGAAAAAATCTTGTTCATATAATCCATAAATATGGTAGGAGCATTCGTCACCCCGAATGGCATCACCTGATACTCATAATGCCCATATCGAGTTTGGAAAGCGGTTTTCGGTACATCTTCCCCTTTAACACGAATTTGGTGATAACCAGACCTCAGATCTATCTTGGAAAATACCACAGCTCCTTTCAACTGATCCATCAAGTCGTCAATTCTTGGAAGCGGATATTTATTCTTGATAGTCACCTTGTTCAGCTGACGATAATCCACACAAAGCCGAGACGTTCCGTCCTTCTTCTTGACCAAAAGTACTGGCGCACCCCATGGTGAAACACTAGGTCACACAAACTCTTTCTCCAACAGCTCCACCAATTGCTTCTTCAGCTCCTCCAATTCCACTGGCGACATACGATACGGTGCAATTGAGATAGGACTGTTCTGGTACTAAATCAATTGAAAACTCGATCTCCCTCTCAGGCGGCAAACCAGGTACGTCGTCAGGAAAAACATCAGGAAATCCGTTGGCAACAGGAATAGTATTCACATCCTTCTCATTCTTAACTTCTAGAGATGACAATACCATATATCCCTGCGCTCCGTCAAGACTTGACCTTAACAGCAGTTAAGAATCCATACTCTTCTTCCTTAGGAAAAACTATGGTTTTACTTGCACAATCTATAAGAATATGGTTAGAACATAACCAACTCCATCCCTAAGATTACATCTATCTCAATAAGAGGTAGACAAATCAAATTGACCATAAACAAACGGCCCTTCACAATAATAGGACAATCCAAACAGATCTTAGATGTAACAACAGGTTTAGCAGTTGGCGTAGATACACTCAATTTAACATTCAGAGAAGACACAGGCAACTTCAGTCTCTCCACACAATCATATGCAATAAAGGAGTGTGTAGCACCATAATCATTCAACACAGTCAGAAGATTACCTCCAATGTCTCCTTCTCCCTGAATAAGATCATCAGACTTAGAAATCTCAGATCCCATCATCGTATATACTTGTCCTCCTGACCTTGGTTGAGTACTTCCAGATTTTTGCTGATTAGCTCTAACATACCGAACAACTGGTTTCCTCTTCGGCTGTGGACAATCCTTCGATATGTGCCCAGGTTGCTTACAGTTAAAACAAACTGTACCTTTAACCGTGCACTCGGGAGAGATATGACCTTTCTTCCCGCACTTAAAACATGTCGGCGTAAACGCCACTCTCTGTCCAACTCCACTACCACTTGCACCTCCACTAACTGATGGTCGTTGAGATTGATTTCTGTTGGCCCGGAATACGGCTTACGCTGAAACCGATTTGTATTACTACCTCCACCTCTCTGAAACCTTGTCGGCCCAAAGTTCCGATTCTTCTGATCTCGCGACGGTTCAAGCTCCTCAAGTCGCGCACATGCATCCACCAAAGCATGAAACTGAGTCATTCTCAAGGATACTACCCCTCGTTTCAGTTCCACTCTTAAACCTGATTCAAACTTTCGACATCTCCACACATCATCTTGCCGGATTTGAGCATAATCTGAGAATTGAGACAAATTCTCAAATTTGGTGGCATACTCATTCACCGTCATATTTCCCTGTCGCAACCCAAGAAATTCCATTTCTTTGGCATGCCTAGCACTCGCAGGAAAATACTTATCCAGAAAAGTATTAGAAAACACTTCCCATGTGATTTTTGTTCCTTCAGCTTGCAATACTCGGCGGGTTCCTCTCCACCAATGTTCTGCATCACCTCTCAGCATGAAGACAGCATAAGTCACCTTCTTATCGTCTGTGCATCTCATCCCTTCAAAAATCCTTTCCAAGTCTTGCATCCACTAACTTGCTTTCTCCGGATCAACCTCGCCTCTAAACTGTGGCAGATTGTGGCGCCTAAATTCAGATAAATTCAGGGCATCAGCAGTAGCATCTTGTTGTTGAGCTGCTCTCGATTTTGCTGAGTAATCACTTCACCATCCGCCGCATAGCTTCAAGAAGAACCATCATAGGATCCACTTCACGATTCATGTTCGTACGTCCTCTACCTCGTCTAGACATCTTCAAACGAACAAAACAAAATTAGATACATCCTTTTAGATACTTCCGAAAGGATATAAATCACAGAGAATCACACAAAGACAAACAAAAACAGACCCAACCACAACCCCAAAAGACTCTAACTTGGGCTCGATACCAACTAATATAACACCCCTTTGGGGATGCCACACATATAAAGAAAATTAAAATAAATAAATAAAATCTACCCAAGTTATAAAACATTTATTACATAATAATATGGGTCGTAAAGTAATTCCTGATAAACGGATTATTAAAATAAAATATTGCGGAAAACATAAAATAAACAGAACAACACTACTCATAATGTACATATGTTCCAAGTTATAAGTTATACAAATAATTTACAACTACAATTACAAATATTTAAACAAAAACAGTAAATAAAAACAATAAAAGAGTCAATATATACATCCATACGCAGACGCGCCCAAAAAAAAACATCATGCATATTTACTCCTCTGAAGGATCACTCTCAACATGAAAATGATCATCAGGAGACAAATATCCTGGATGTCTCGACACTCGGCGATAACGAGATCGCGCAGTCGATACGATACTAATCTCACTAGGCTCCGTGGTCATACCACCAAAATATCGCCTAAGATATAATGGTAACTCTAAATGTAAAAATACAGTAGTAGTCATAACCTAGCTCTCCATCAAACGTCGACGTAGGGTCACCGTCGGCGTCCTACATACGTCACGAGTCTCGGTCTCCTCGCAGATGCCAAGCTAGCGATCCTCCATGAAACTCCAGCTGTACAAATCCTAAAAACCCAGGTACCGCCATACCCAATCAAATCAATCCAATGGATATGGATGATCAGATGGTTCTTGAGCATAAAACTGGTCGTCGATTTGCTGATCTTCCTCCTCCTCGGGGTACAGGATCTCAAGAGGCTGGTCCTCTTCCTCACAGTCTTTATCGCGTAAAATAAATATACAGAAATACATACAACAAAGAGGTAAGACAATCTAAAATCACCATAAACATGGCCAATAAGAAGACGACAAACAACATATATACAGTTCATGCAATACGAAAAGCTATAACAGTAATAATAACATAATAGAGTAAAGTTTAGATATCATAACATTACATAACATCACAGATATAACACAGATAAAACAATATCACGAGATAGAATAAAATAAGAAATAGACAACCATCATAATAATTACCGGATAAAGATAAATAGAGAAAATAGAATAATATCCAAGATATAATCATATACACTAAGACACGATCCTACTCCATGGAGCTAAACACAAACAGATATCGAGAGAAATGACTTGCAAAATCTATTAGTACCACGGCCGCCCAACCAACTATCGCGGCTGTCACACGTTGCGTTAATAGCCCACGACACGGGGAGTTCACCATCCAGCGTAGTATAGTTCACGGTCTCCCGTTGTGGCACTATAGGCAATGTACTACTAGACTTTACAAACCTCGATTAAATATAGTGCGTGTCGAGTCCATTAGTGTGCTATCGGTTTACCACGACCCAGCGGAGCTACCAACTGTCCATATATGGGATCCCGTACACTAACGTCTCCAAGTTCATTAGAACAATGAACCACACTACGTTTATCGCATCGACAACACGATGTGATTCGCCTCTCGTCAACCAAAACACCAAAAATTGACATATTACCAAAATACCCTTGAGAAAACATATCCTCAAAGATAAACATATCTGATGAGTCCCACCGGACAAATATTGTTCCAAAGCTGTACGGGTTCACATTTTCCCGACAGCGAAAAATAAATACAGTAACGGTCAATCGCGTAGAAATTTTATCGCGTTTTCACAATTCCGTCATTTTTACAAACGTTTATAAATCGCGTAAATATATTTTTCTGTTTTCAAAATCGCGTAGAGTTTTAAACACAATTTCTCAATCGCGTAAGATTTTTAAATCATTTTCTTGTTCGAATACCTTAAAAATTACTGTTTAAATAAACAGAAATAATAAATAGTACGTTTAAACTACGTAAAATATTTTCCATACCGTATACTGTCTTTTGGACATCTGTTCTACCTTATTTGTCCGTTTTTACTAAAAATTGACAGTATTTTGTTTATAATTTTAATAATAGTGATTTCCTAATTTTTTTTCGTAGAAACTCTGTTTATTTAATTAAACCGGATAATTTAATCTTTTAAAAACTCCTAACATACTTCAAAATATAGTATGAGCCATATGTTAGAAATTCTTAAAGATTACTGTATTTCCTTTATAACAATAGAATCATTAATTTTAATTCCTCAAGTTAATTCTAATCTATTGATTTCTTAAAAACTCTTTTTAGAAAAATTCTTGTTAACATATAATGCCTTCTTTATACTTGAAAATGGTTTGGAATTTGATTTTAGAAATCATGAATATCTAGTTTGGCATGTTGACCGAATTTCCTAAATCTTTTGAAATTGATTTCTAAATTATTTCTCATCTTCTAAATATATGTCAAACTTATTGTATTGTCTAAATTCATTTGACCATTGTTTTAAAAAATGGTTTTTGAAATCAACACATTCATTTTAGGCATGTTGGCGAAAAATAATAAGTCTTACCATTTGATTTCTAAATTCATTTTCTTTGATCTAATCAACTTGAAACCTTCTTAATTCTCCTAGGTTAATTAAATTACCTTTTAAGAAAATTAAGAGAACATTTTGGTTCTCCATTTGGTTAGTGGTCGTGAGCCTCATGGAGTGTTCTTTGGAACACACATGCATTTCCTTGACATGTTATTCACATCCTATACATTATCATGCAATTCTATACTTTATCATGCAATTCTAACACATGCAATATTATCAAAGCTTATAGACATGCAACTTAAAGCTTGTAGACATGCAAATTATTACAAACAACAAATAGGAAAGCTATTAACAAATACACAACCACATCAAATAAGCTACTAACAAGCACAAACATGAATCCTTATGGATTCTACAATCACAAAATCAAACTCCATCTTCTTACCACCATCCATAGGTGATAAGATTTGTCTTCCTCTTACCTTAAATGAAGACAAATGGTTTTCTTTCACTTCTCCTAGGTCACGGTTTTCCTCCTCCAAAACCTAGCAAGCTTAAACAAAAACTACAAGTTACTAACCATTAAAGAGAACCTAAACCATGGATAAATCATGGCTTAGAACTTTGAAAAAGGATTTAGAAAAGAAAAATAAGAGATTTCACCTCCTTGGTACAAACTTCCAAGTAGGTTTTCAAGCTTCAAATGAAGGAATTTGCAAGAACTCTCAACTAGAGATGTTCTTAGGATGGTGTTTAGGTTTAGAAAACTTGGTTAGAAGAAATTTTAGGTGGTTGGATGGTAGAGTATGAAGCTTGGCCGAATGGTGAAGAAAGAAAGCAACAATGGTGGCTAGGGTTTTTGGATGAGAGAGAAGAGAAAAAAGCATGAAAGATGAAGTGAAGAATGGTCTTCCAACCTTCACTTGGCCGTAGACATCACTCCATGCAAGGTGTCCATGGCTTGGCTTCATCCTAGCCTTAGAATGCATCAAAGGTTAAGATTAAAACTTGGTTAGCAAGCTTGTTTCCTATTGGTTGGTTCAAGCATAGTCACCATGCTTAGTCATTAAGCTTCATTAACTCTTAAGCCTAGTCATTAGCTGAGTCACCATGTTTCTTGAAAGTTCCTTCACTAATGATGATTAATTAAGCTACTAAGTTAACTGTATTAGCTAAACGTGAGTCCCGCAAAACATTTCCTGTCCATTGTCACTAAGTTATATTGACTAATAAAATAATATTATAATAATACAAAATTATTTTATTTGTGATTAAATCCTAAAAATTAAAAGATTAATTTTAGGCTCATTCGAATGGGTTTAGTAAGATCCCCCTTCCGAATAATTAAAAACAGATTTTACCGGTGCGGAAAAATATTATTTTCCCGCCCGTAGCAAAACACACAAAAAGTCCATATAAAATCACAGACAGTAATATTGGACACTAAATCAAGTAGAAAACAATTAAAAACAGCAAAAACAGCAAAAACAGCACATTCGGGACGTAACGATCATTTTTCCATTTTTTCCCACAACGTAGCTAATTGTCCAAAACGTTCAAATAAAATTACAGACAGTATTAATTGTCTGTATATCATCCAAAAAAAATTAAAACAGTAGCTCGAAAAAACTTTTATTTTACCGTCTCGAAACAAATTACATAAACAGACCAAATAAAATTTGAGCCTGTATAAACGTATTTGTATTCCATGCAGAAATCGAGAAACAGTAAAATAGGGACACAACGGTCATTCACACGAAAGCTTGAAAAACAGCAAAAATGTACATTCGGTACATTTTCTAAAAATTGGGATGTTACAACTCTCCCCAACAAATAAAAATTTCGTCCTCGAAATTCGCTGTTCCTCAAAACAAATGAGGATACTGATCCTTCATTTTATCTTCCAGCTCCCAGGTAGCTTCACCCGTCACATCATTCCATATGACCTTCACTAGCTCAATCATTTTCCCTCGAAGCTGCTTCTCCCTCAAAATCTGAAGAACAATACCAAGATGTTCAGCATGCTCTTCCTTAGATTGAGAATAGATCAGAATGTCATCGATAAAGACAACGACAAATCTGTCTAGATACAGATAAAAAAATCTTGTTCATATAATCCATAAATATGGCAGGAGCATTCGTCACCCCGAATGGCATCACCTGATACTCATAATGCCCATATCGAGTTTGGAAAGCGGTTTTCGGTACATCTTCCCCTTTAACACGAATTTGGTGATAACTAGACCTCAGATCTATCTTGGAAAATACCACAGCTCCTTTCAACTGATCCATCAAGTCGTCAATTCTTAGAAGCGGATATTTATTCTTGATAGTCACCTTGTTCAGCTGACGATAATCCACACAAAGCCGAGACGTTCCGTCCTTCTTCTTGACCAAAAGTACTGGCGCACCCCATGGTGAAACACTAGGTCGCACAAACTCTTTCTCCAACAGCTCCACCAATTGCTTCTTCAGCTCCTCCAATTCCACTGGCGACATACGATACGGTGCAATTGAGATAGGACCTGTTCCTGGTACTAAATCAATTGAAAACTCGATCTCCCTCTCAGGCGGCAAACCAGGTACGTCGTCAGGAAAAACATCAGGAAATCCGTTGGCAACAGGAATAGTATTCACATCCTTCTCATTCTTAACTTCTAGAGATGACAATACCATATATCCCTGCGCTCCGTCAAGACTTGACCTTAACAGCAGTTAAGAATCCAGACTCTTCTTCCTTAGGAAAAACTATGGTTTTACTTGCACAATCTATAAGAATATGGTTAGAACATAACCAGTCCATCCCTAAGATTACATCTATCTCAATAAGAGGTAGACAAATCAAATTGACCATAAACAAACGGCCCTTCACAATAATAGGACAATCCAAACAGATCTTAGATGTAACAACAGGTTTAGCAGTTGGCGTAGATACACTCAATTTAACATTCAGAGAAGACACAGGCAACTTCAGTCTCTCCACACAATCATATGCAATAAAGGAGTGTGTAGCACCAGAATCATACAACACAGTCAGAAGATTACCTCCAATGTCTCCTTCTCCCTGAATAAGATCATCAGACTTAGAAATCTCAGATCCCATCATCGTATATACTCGTCCTCCTGA
This sequence comes from Ormosia emarginata, assembly GCA_029884605.1. NCBI lineage: Eukaryota > Viridiplantae > Streptophyta > Magnoliopsida > Fabales > Fabaceae > Ormosia > Ormosia emarginata. Next base: position 11,113,222 of record JAQQTP010000072.1, on the reverse strand, counting down.
CCTTGGTTGAGTACTTCCAGATTTTTGCTGATTAGCTCTAACATACCGAACAACAGGTTTCCTCTCCGGCTGTGGACAATCCTTCGATATGTGCCCAGGTTGCTTACAGTTAAAACAAACTGTATCTTTAACCGTGCACTCGGGAGAGATATGACCTTTCTTCCCGCACTTAAAACATGTCGGCGTAAACGCCACTCTCTGTCCAACTCCACTACCACTTGCACCTCCACTAACTGATGGTCGTTGAGATTGATTTCCTGTTGGCCTGGAATACGGCTTACGCTGAAACCGATTTGTATTACTACCTCCACCTCTCTGAAACCTTGTCGGCCCAAAGTTCCGATTCTTCTGATCTCGCGACGGTTCAAGCTCCTCAAGTCGCGCACATGCATCCACCAAAGCATGAAACTGAGTCATTCTCAAGGATACTACCCCTCGTTTCAGTTCCACTCTTAAACCTGATTCAAACTTCCGACATCTCCACACATCATCTTGCCGGGTTTGAGCATAATCTGAGAATTGAGACAAATTCTCAAATTTGGTGGCATACTCATTCACCGTCATATTTCCCTGTCGCGACCCAAGAAATTCCATTTCTTTGGCATGCCTAGCACTCGCAGGAAAATACTTATCCAGAAAAGTATTAGAAAACACTTCCCATGTGATTTTTGTTCCTTCAGCTTGCAATACTCGGCGGGTTCCTCTCCACCAATGTTCTGCATCACCTCTCAGCATGAAGACAACATAAGTCACCTTCTTATCGTCTGTGCATCTCATCCCTTCAAAAATCCTTTCCAAGTCTTGCATCCACTAACTTGCTTTCTCCGGATCAACCTCGCCTCTAAACTGTGGCAGATTGTGGCGCCTAAATTCAGATAAATTCAGGGCATCAGCAGTAGCATCTTGTTGTTGAGCTGCTCTCAGATTTTGCTGAGTAATCACTTCAGCCATCTGCCGCATAGCTTCAGCAGCAACCATCATAGGATCCACTTCACGATTCATGTTCGTACGTCCTCTACCTCGTCCAGACATCTTCAAACAGAACAAAACAAAATTAGATACATCCTTTTAGATACTTCCGAAAGGATATAAATCACAGAGAATCACACAGCACAAACAAAAACAGACCCAACCACAACCCCAAAAGACTCTAACTTGGGCTCTGATACCAACTAATATAACACCCCTTTGGGGATGCCACACATATAAAGAAAATTAAAATAAATAAATAAAATCTACCCAAGTTATAAAACATTTATTACATAATAATATGGGTCGTAAAGTAATTCCTGATAAACTGATTATTAAAATAAAATATTGCGGAAAACATAAAATAAACAGAACAACACTACTCATAATGTACATATGTTCCAAGTTATAAGTTATACAAATAATTTACAACTACAATTACAAATATTTAAACAAAAATAGTAAATAAAAACAGTAAAAGAGTCAATATATACATCCATACGCAGACGCGCCCAAAAAAAATATCATGCATATTTACTCCTCTGAAGGATCACTCTCAACATGAAAATGATCATCAGGAGACAAATATCCTGGATGTCTCGACACTCGGCGATAACGAGATCGCGCAGTCGATACGATACTAATCTCACTAGGCTCCGTGGTCATACCACCAAAATATCGCCTAAGAGATAAGGGTAACTCTAAATGTAAAAATACAGTAGTAGTCATAACCGGCTCTCCATCAAACTGTTGACGTAGGGTCACTGTCAGCCGTCCTACATACGTCACAGAGTCTCGGTCTCCTCGCAGATGCCAAGCTAGCGATCCTCCATGAAACTCCAGCTGTACAAATCCTAAAAACTCAGGTACCGCCATACCCAATCAAATCAATCCAATGGATATGGATGATCAGATGGTTCTTGATCGTAAAACTGGTCGTCGATTTGCTGATCTTCCTCCTCCTCGGGGTACAGGATCTCAAGAGGCTGGTCCTCTTCCTCACAGTCTTTATCGCGTAAAATAAATATGCAGAAATACATACAACAAAGAGGTAAGACAATCTAAAATCACCATAAACATGGCCAATAAGAAGACGACAAACAACATATATACAGTTCATGCAATACGAAAAGCTATAACAGTAATAATAACATAATAGAGTAAAGTTTAGATATCATAACATTACATAACATCACAGATATAACACAGATAAAACAATATCACAGATAGAATAAAATAAGAAATAGACAACCATCATAATAATTACCAGATAAAGATAAATAGAGAAAATAGAATAATATCCAAGATATAATCATATACACTAAGACACGATCCTACTCCATGGAGCTAAACACAAACAGATATCAGAGAGAATGACTTGCAAAATCTATTAGTACCACTGCATGCCCAACCAACTATCGCTAATTGTCACACGTTGCGTTAATAGCCCACGACACTGGGAGTTCACCATCCAGGCGTAGTATAGTTCACGGTCTCCCGTTGTGGCACTATAGGCAATGTACTACTAGACTTTACAAACCTCGATTAAATATAGTGCGTGTCGAGTCCATTAGTGTGCTATCGGTTTACCACGACCCAGCGGAGCTACCAACTGTCCATATATGGGATCCCGTACACTAACGTCTCCAAGTTCATTAGAACAATGAACCACACTACGTTTATCGCATCGACAACACGATGTGATTCGTCTCGTCAACCAAAACACCAAAAATTGACATATTACCAAAATACCCTTGAGAAAACATATCCTCAAAGATAAACATATACAGTAAGTCCCACCGGACAAATACTGTTCTAAAGCCTGTACGGGTTCACATTTTCCCGACAACGAAAAATAAATACAGTAATGGTCAATCGCGTAGAAATTTTATCGCGTTTTCACAATTCTGTCATTTTTACAAACGTTTATAAATCGCGTAAATATATTTTTCTGTTTTCAAAATCGCGTAGAGTTTTAAACACAATTTCTCAATCGCGTAAGATTTTTAAATCATTTTCTTGTACGAATACCTTAAAAATTACTGTTTAAATAAACAGAAATAATAAATAGTACGTTTAAACTACGTAAAATATTTTTCATATCGTATACTGTCTTTTGGACATCTTTTCTACCTTATTTGTCCGTTTTTACTAAAAATTGACAGTATTTTGTTTATAATTTTAATAATAGTGGTTTCCTAATTTTTTTTTCGTAGAAACTCTGTTTATTTAATTAAACCGGATAATTTAATCTTTTAAAAACTCCTAACATACTTCAAAATATAGTATGAGCCATATGTTAGAAATTCTTAAAGATTACTGTATTTCCTTTATAACAATAGAATCATTAATTTTAATTCCTCAAGTTAATTCTAATCTATTGATTTCTTAAAAACTCTTTTTAGAAAAATTCTTGTTAACATATAATGCCTTCTTTATACTTGAAAATGGTTTGGAATTTGATTTTAGAAATCAAGAATATCTAGTTTGGCATGTTGACCGAATTTCCTAAATCTTTTGAAATTGATTTCTAAATTATTTCTCATCTTCTAAATATATGTCAAACTTATTGTATTGTCTAAATTCATTTGACCATTGTTTTAAAAAAATGGTTTTTGAAATCAACACATTCATTTTAGGCATGTTGGCCGAAAATAATAAGTCTTACCATTTGATTTCTAAATTCATTTTCTTTGATCTAATCAACTTGAAACCTTCTTAATTCTCCTAGGTTAATTAAATTACCTTTTAAGAAAATTAAGAGAACATTTTGGTTCTCCATTTGGTTAGTGGTCGTGAGCCTCATGGAGTGTTCTTTGGAACACACATGCATTTCCTTGACATGTTATTCACATCCTATACATTATCATGCAATTCTATACTTTATCATGCAATTCTAACACATGCAATATTATCAAAGCTTATAGACATGCAACTTAAAGCTTGTAGACATGCAAATTATTACAAACAACAAATAGGAAAGCTATTAACAAATACACAACCACATCAAATAAGCTACTAACAAGCACAAACATGAATCCTTATGGATTCTACAATCACAAAATCAAACTCCATCTTCTTACCGCCATCCATAGGTGATAAGATTTGTCTTCCTCTTACCTTAAATGAAGACAAATGGTTTTCTTTCACTTCTCCTAGGTCACGGTTTTCCTCCTCCAAAACCTAGCAAGCTTAAACAAAAACTACAAGTTACTAACCATTAAAAGAGAACCTAAACCATGGATAAATCATGGCTTAGAACTTTGAAAAAGGATTTAGAAAAGAAAAATAAGAGATTTCACCTCCTTGGTACAAACTTCCAAGTAGGTTTTCAAGCTTCAAATGAAGGAATTTGCAAGAACTCTCAACTAGAGATGTTCTTAGGATGGTGTTTAGGTTTAGAAAACTTGGTTAGAAGATATTTTAGGTGGTTGGATGGTAGAGTATGAAGCTTGGCCGAATGGTGAAGAAAGAAAGCAACAATGGTGGCTAGGGTTTTTGGATGAGAGAGAAGAGAGAAAAGCATGAAAGATGAAGTGAAGAATGGTCCTCCAACCTTCACTTGGCCGTAGACATCACTCCATGCAAGGTGTCTATGGCTTGGCTTCATCCTAGCCTTAGAATGCATCAAAGGTTAAGATTAAAACTTGGTTAGCAAGCTTGTTTCCTATTGGTTGGTTCAAGCATAGTCACCATGCTTAGTCATTAAGCTTCATTAACTCTTAAGCCTAGTCATTAGCTGAGTCACCATGTTTCTTGAAAGTTCCTTCACTAATGATGATTAATTAAGCTACTAAGTTAACTGTATTAGCTAAACGTGGGTCCCGCAAAACATTTCCGGGTCCACTGTCACTAAGTTATATTGACTAATAAAATAATATTATAATAATACAAAATTATTTTATTTGTGACAAAATCCTAAAAATTAAAAGATTAATTTTAGGCTCATTCAGAATTGGGTTTAGTAAGATCCACCGCCTCTGAATAATTAAAAACAGATTTTACCGGTCCGAAAAAATATTATTTTCTTACCCCGTAGCAAAACACACAAAAAGTCCATATAAAATCACAGACAGTAATATTGGACGCTAAATCAAGTAGAAAACAATTAAAAACAGCAAAAACAACACAAACAGCACATTCGGGACGTAACGGTCATTTTCTCATTTTTTCCCACAACGTAGCTAATTGTCCAAAACGTTCAAATAAAATTACAGACAGTATTAATTGTCTGTATATCATCCAAAAAAAATTAAAACAGTAGCTCGAAAAAACTTTTATTTTACCGTCTCGAAACAAATTACGTAAAAAGACCAAATAAAATTTGAGCCTGTATAAACGTATTTGTATTCCATGCAGAAATCGAGAAACAGTAAAATAGGGACACAACGGTCATTCACACGAAAGCTTGAAAAACAGCAAACAGTACATTCGGTACATTTTCTAAAAATTGGGGTGTTACATGCAACATACAACAACAAACTCCTAAAGTCTAGGACACTAAACAACTGACTCATTTTAAATAAATTCAATAATAAAAATAAATAAATTATGCCAACAATCCATCCCTTAAACTGACATTTGCTAATATCAGTTTAAAAAACTTAGCCTAGCAGATGCCTAACAACTCTTTGAACTTCACAAACAGCTCCCTCTTTAAAGCCTTGGTGAATATATCAGTAACCTGATCTTCACTTTTGCATTGCACCGAATCAATTGTTCCATCTTTGCATAGATCTCTCAAGAAATAAAACCTCACATCAATGTGCTTACTTCTTCCATGTAGAACTGGATTCCTGGACAATTTGATTGTTGAGCTATTGTCATAGAAAATTGTAGTAGCTCCAATTTGTTTGAATTGCAGCTCCTCAAGAATTTTTCTCAACCATATGGATTGACAAGCACAACTTGTAGCTGCAACAAATTCAGCTTCTGTGCTGGACAAAGTGACAATTGGTTGCTTTTTAGATGACCATGAAATAGCACATGTTCCAAGCATAAAGACATAACCAGATGTGCTCTTTCTATCATCTTGATCACCTGCATAATCACTGTCAGTAAATCCTACCAAATCAGATTTTTCATCCTTCTTGTAATATATCCCAAGGCTTCAAGTTCCCTGCAAATAACAGAGGATTCTCTTGGCAGCTAGCAGATGCAACTCGGTGGGATTCTCCATGTATCTACTGATCAAACTCACAGAATACATTAAATCTAGTCTTGTTGCAGTAAGGTAGATCAAGCTGCCTACAATTTGCTTGTAAAGTGTGCTATCAACCTTCTTCCCATCAAGATCTTTGTGTAGCTTTGTGCTACCTTCAACTAAAGTACTTACAGGATTACAATCCTTCATTTGAAACCTGTCCAGAATTTCTCCCACATATTTCTTTTTAGAGATAAACATCCCATCATCTGATTGCATCACTTCTATGCCCAAAAAATAATGCATCAAACCAAGATAAGTCATTTCAAATTCATTCATCATGGACTCCTTGAATTCACTAAACATGGCAGTGCAATTTCCAGTAAATATAAGATCATCAATATACAAACAAACTACAAGCACTTTTCCTTTATTCCCAACCTTGACAAACATTGTATGCTCATAAAGACATTTCACAAAACTAACTTTAAGAAAGTAAGTTTCAATGCGATTATACCAAGCCCTTGGGACTTGTTTTAGTCCATAAAGAGCTTTCTTCAATCTATAGACTTTATTTTCATTTCCAACCATAATATAGTCAGGGGGTTGATCAATAAATACCTGCTCATCCTAATACCCATGCAAAAAGGCCGATTTGACATCTAGCTGGAAAATGGGCTAAGAATTTTGTGCCGCTAACGCAACCACCAACTGGATTTAGTCATGTCTCGCAACTGGTGAAAATACTTCTATATAATCAACCCCGTACTCCTGCTTGTATCCTTTGGCTACCAAGCGTGCTTTGTACTTGTCAACATCACCATTTTTGTTTAGCTTTGTCTTGAAGACCCACTTTACACCAATGGTTTTATGCCCCTTAGGTAAGTCACACAACTCCCAAGTATCATTCTTTTCAATGGAATTGATTTCATCATCCATTACTTTTCGCCATTTTTCCTCTTTGACAACACTCTCAAAAGTTGTAAGGTCACAATCTGCAAACAAAGTAAAATGAGTAACTGGATTACTTAAGCCAGTTATCTCATAATCTTCCATCCAAGTGAGCCTTCTTCTAACTCATCCAACTGTTTGAGCTTCCTCTTCATTTATTGTAGCAACTAATGATGAAGTTCTAGTGGCTGTTTGAGCTTCATCTGATGAATTTCTAGGCATAACAGATGCTAAAACTTGCTCCTGTTCAGCATCATTATCATATAAGACTTGTTTAGGTTGCTGCTCGTTCCACTCCCGGGTGCTTTCTTCATCAAAAATAACATCCCTGCTGCTCACAATCTTCTTTGTTAGTGGATTAAATAATTTATATGCTTTTGAAACATCACTTACACCGAGAAAGATGCATTTTTTAGCTTTTCCATCAAGTTTCTTCCTTTTCTCATCTGGGATGTGAGCGTAAGCAATGCAGCCAAAGATTCAGAAGTAATCCACACCAGGTTTTCTTCCGCTCCAAGCCTCTTCAGGTGTCCTATCTTTAACAGCAAAAGTTGGGCTTCTGTTTAACACATGAACACTCCAGTTTACAGCTTCCAGCCAAAATGTCTTTGGAATTCGTCCTTTTGCTAGCAAACTTCTCACCATGTTGAGAATGGTTCTGTTTTTCTGCTCCGATACACCATTTTGTTGTGGTGTATATGCGGTTGTGAGCTATCTTCGAATGCCATGTTGCATACAAAATTCTTCAAATTCCTTTGAACAATACTCCCCACCACGGTTTGTACGAAGAGACTTAATGTTCCTACCTGCTTCATTTTCAACACGAGCCTTGAAGCTTTTAAATGTGATAAAAGCTTCAGATTTCTCCTGTAAAAAATAAACCCACGTTTTTCTTGAAAAATCATCAATGAAGGTAATTAAGTACTTTTTACCTCCATTAGAAGATGGGTTTATTGGGCCACAAATATCTGAATGCACTAGCTCCAACACATCCTTTGCTCTCCATGACTTCCCTTTAGGAAACTGAGAACGATGTTGTTTGCTAACAACACATTCTTCACAGACTTGAGAAGGAGCAAGAATTTGTGGAAGGCCTATCACCATGTTCTTCTGTTCTAGAGCTTTTAATCCACCAAAACTTAAGTGGCCATAACGAAAATGCCACAACCATGAGAAGTCTTTTACTTTAGCCACCAAACAGGATTGAATGCTTTCAATCTTCATTGGAAACAACCTGTTAGAACTCATTTGGATAATTGCAGTAACACTATTTTTAAAAGGATCATAAATTCTACAAGCACCATTCTCAATTGTAATAATATACCCCTTTTCTTGTAATTGACTAGCACTCAATAAATTATTCTTCAAGTCAGGAACATACAACACATTAGAAATTGTTTCCACAAAACCATTCTTAGTCTTTATCTTAATATCATCTTTTCCCATCACTTTCACAGTAGAAGAATCACCAAAACTAACAGTAGAATGAAAGTTTTCATCTAGATTAGAAAAAGAAGACTTACTTCCACTAATGTGGTTGCTGCAACCTGTATCAATATACCAAATATTTGACTCAGTCTTCTCTCCTTCATGGACAGCCATCAACAAAGTTTCTGTTTCCTTCTTGTCTTCAACAAAACTTGAATTCTCCCCTTTTTCTTTATCATTTAGCAATCGAGTGTAACAATCAGAAGCATAATGACCATATTTGTGACATCTAAAGCACACTACCTTAGATTTGTCTTTGCCTCTGCCTTTTCCTTGAAACTGGTCATTATTGGCTTTGAAATTTCTGTTGTCATCTTTGTTTCTGCTGCCATCTCTGTGTCCTCGATCTTCCCTTCCTCTACCTCAACCTCTTGAGTTGTTGGAATGAGTATTGGTAGAAGCTTTCAAAGCTTGTTCGTCTACTATTGAACTTCGGTTCATTTTTTGCTCATGGACCAACAAAGAGCTATGCAATTCATCAAGAGAGAGGTCATCTATGTCTTTTGACTCTTCAATTGAGCAAACAACATAGTTAAATTCTCGCGTCATAGAACGCAAGATTTTTTCGACTACTATAACATCTTCAATTTTTTCTCCACGGCATCGCATTTTATTTGCAATCTCCATAGTCCTCCCAAAAAAGCTTGTGACAGATTCACCATCCTTCATCTGCAAGACTTCGAAATCCCTCCTCAAGGTTTGAAGCTGTGCACGCCTCACTAGAGAAGAGCCTTGATATTTTTTCTTCATTGAGTCCCATATATCCTTGGAAGTATCTTTGCAAAGAATAGTTTCCAATATGAGACGATCAATAGCCTGGAAAAGATAATTTTTCGCTTTCAGATCCTTGAGTTTTCTCGCTTCAAATTCTGCTTATTGTGCATTTGTCACCACTGCACCTACTAGTGGCTCCTGAATTCCAGATTCAACAACTGACTAATACTCTTTTGACCTTAAAAAGTTCTCCATGAGCATACTCCAATGATCATAGTGACCATTGAAACGAGGAATGACGGCTTGAACAAAATTGGAATCAGTGGCCATTAAGTATGATAGCTTGGAAGGTAGAGAATGGCTGCCTCACGTGTTTCACTCTCGAGTCTCAAGGCTCTTAAAGCTCTTGATACCACTGTTATCAATTTATCAGTAAAACAAAGGATAAGGAAGTGGAATGGCAGAACTTCATTTTATATTCAAACGACCAAGGCCCTTTAAATAGGTAACAATACATAACTGAAATAAGACTCATATCTAACATATTTTTCATAACTCAATTACTCCTAAATATCAGATAATTAGCCTCTAAGTCTGCCACTAAATCTGCTGACTAAACCAGAAAAATTAACTGTACTGCAACATACAGCAACAAACTCTTAAATTCTAAGACACTAAACAATTGACTCATTTTAAATAAATTCAACAATAAAAATAAATAAATTCTGCCAACAAAAGGCACATCAAGCTTATTGTAATTGTTTGATGGTTACCCTCCACCCTCCATAAACAGCACTATATTTAATCTTGAAACCTCTAAACGATTTGATCATTGAAGGAACTTGATCGTGAAACCAAAATAATTTAGTGTTCAATCAATTATATCCCCAGAAAAGGGTACTCCCTCCAAGGTAAGGACAAGAGTTTTATCATTTGTGGTTGACTTACACCTCAAAAAGTTTTGATTGCGCTTTTAAGGGTATATTTCTTTTTTTTTTAATTACAATTTATCCTCTTAACTTTCATCACATACGAAATAACTCTTAAACTTTTTTCACTATCACTAAATCTTTTTAAACTTTTAATTTAAAATGAAAATATTAAATTCAAATAACTTTAACGTTTTTAATTTAAAAAAAATCATGATTAAATTATAAATTATACTTTATCATCGTGTACTTGAAACTCTCCTTTAGTTTTATCAATGTTGAAAAAGTGTTGTTATAGGATGATAGCAAATCCTATTTCATAGCAGCACAGGTGTTAATGTGTATAGCATCTGCGAAATGAAATGCAAAATAATGAACAGATAAGATTTATTATCACTCATTTGCAAAATTTTCTGCTATCACTAATTCACAAACAATACAGAATATTATAAATGCAAAAGTATTGATATAGAAAACTTATATAATGAATGTGATGCATGTGTTTCTAATTTAACTAAGATTTTAGATTAATTAACCACAGTTATCGTGGCTATTTAGTTTTTTTTTTAAGTTTAAAAACCTTAAAATTAATATTTTTACTTTAAACCAAAAGTTAAGACAGATTAATGACAAAAAAAAAAGTCGAGAGATTTATGATAAATGATGAAAGTTAAGGAGATAAATTGTAATTTCCCCTTTTTTCTTTTTAAAGATTTAGGATGTTATTTTCATGAAACAAAATTGAACGAGAGCTTGACCCAATATGAACCCTCTATTCTCAAAATGATAATAAGAAAAATGAAAGACATTAATTTTTTTTTTCATGATAAGGGAGGTCTCCTATTAAGATTTAATTAAGAGAAAGGGAAAAGAGGAATGCAGGATCAAACCCGCTTGTTGCATCAGGAAGAAGAATCCCATATAAGAAGGATGGTCACTATGCTAAGTTTAGGAAAATTATAATATGTACCACTTGTAAATTGATTCATGAATAAATCATGATTTTTGAATTATTAATTTATTATTAAAATAGATCAATAATTCAGATTAAAAGATAAATTTTAATTAGTAAAATTCAAATTCATACAGTAATTTAATTATATTATTTTTTTACAAATAATTATATATATAAATAATTTATAAATTTTAACTAATAATTTATTTATACATTTAAATTTATATATAAATATTATTAAATTAAAAAAAATCCATAAATGAACTCAAAGTTATAGAGTACGTATTAGCAAGCTCCAAGTTACTAACGACCTGTTGACTTATTAAAATAATTCTTATATATACACGCACTTATTGACCTGTGTCAGTTTGTATTTTTTTGTTTTTTGTTAAAATAAAAAAATAATGAAAAATTAACATATTGAGGACTTCATTTAACTAATTCTATAATATAGTATTATTTGTTAGTAACATAAAAGAGATAATAGTAACAGTATTATTTGTTAAACTAGAAACTTATACTTGAAATTGGGTATTGGTAGTGGTTCCAGCAGCTGAAAACACCATATGACATGATATATCTAAACAAAACCAGAACAGTCAGTCTTATTTACAGCAATCCATGAATCCATGCATAATTCTGCCGACAATCACGGATATAGACCCCACAATTCAATGTTTCGGGACCCACCATTGTGCCCCTATAACTATTACCTGTGAACATGAACAGAAGAGTTGCTAAAACCAAAAATTATGAAGGTACAAATCAAGGCAACAGGCACCACACTTTGTTTACTTCTAATCTCACCGAACCTTTAATTTAATGCTTAATTTTGAGAAAGAATAAAAAGTGCATTGCTCCAGTGCTCCTATTGATCTTCCCACTTGCCAATTAAGGGGTGCTATTTCTTTGTTTTTCCCACGTCTGTTGAAATATTGATTATTTTAGGATGAATTTTATTAAAGACACTTACAAAGAATATTAAAATAAAAAATTTAAATAAAAAATATATTTTTTAATTTTTAATACAATAAATACATTATTTACATTTAAAAAATTTTATTTTAATATTCTTAATAGGATAAGAATATGTATCTGTAAGAATAATAAAGACAAATTGTAATAATATGTTTTGTCGTAACAAAACCCTTATTTCAAAGTTCTAGAATAGTTTTTCAATTATCCCTTCACAATAAATATCAATCACATGTAATTCCCAGCTTTTAATCATCTAACAGGTCCTGCAATACTCCCACCAAACTAAACAAACGTCACCTAAAAACAGATTCTATGTCTAGTACAAGACAACATATTATTAATACAATTTGTTCTCATTATTCTTACATATACATATTGATAGACTCCAGTCACATAATGACAGAAATCAAAAGAAAATAAGAAGGATAAACAGACAAACATCCATTACTAATTCCCTTTCTTTATACAAATAAAAGAGATCCACTTACTCTCTCACTCACGGACGGGTACATCTGAAATTAATTAATCTCAGATCATTGTCATATTGTTTGCCAGGTGGCCTACATGCAAGCCTTTAAATACAAATAGCACTACAAACTACAAACTATGATCCGTAATATCAATCTTAGAACTAAAATGGCACCAAAGCTTCGACAAATTTGCAAGCCATGCCATCGAGAACACAATCACAAACCATTTTTCAAACAACAAAAACCAAACACTACTAAATTTATAACCCACACCATGCAAAGGCAAAACCTTCTCTCAAATTTATTTGGGCGGGACCCTTTTTACCACCCACCCAAACAATTCAATGCTCAGAGTCAGAGACATGAGCTTTTCCTTTTCCCAACAAATCCCATAATCATAAAAATGCAACTCTATCCCCTTTTTTTTTCTTCATATTTTTTCCCTCAACATTATTATAAATTAAAATAATAATAATAATTAATATTATATAGAAGGTGCGGGGTCAAATATGTAAATACACATCATCTAGCAATTGTTGGGTGAGAATCCCACTAAAGAGTTTGCAAGATCAAAGCTGACACGTGTCCCCTGCTGCTGCACGTTCCCTATGATTGACAACTGCGACGACGTTGGCGCAAAAGCAAAGCAAAATGTTCCGGCGGAGTCCACCGGAATTAAGTAATTCTTCGCCGGCAACGCCCACGACCTCCCGCCACTAAAGCGAAATGACACCGTTGGGACCCTCACGGACGTTAAAGACGACAAGTCGTAACACGTGTCAAAAAGCGCAATGCCGTTAGTTGAACGCAGATTCTGAGTCAGCTTTCTGAACGAGTCACGAACCGAGTTATAAGCCTGAGTCTGCAACCGAGTTATGGCGGTTCCCGAATCAACGATGACTCCGCCGCCGGCATTATCCAGCGCGAAGGTTTCCGGCGGAATGGAGACCACCTGGCCGCCGACGCTGATTCCGGTGAGTTCCACGTAGTAGAACGTGTCGAGCTTCTGGTTCTTCAGCAACCGCGTGGTGACCGAGTCACCGGGTCGCGGCGAGTTGAACTCGAGCGTCGACGATTTTCCCGAATCACGGTCAACTAAGCAGTACGAAAACGACGTCGCTTTGATCTGCGAAGTTAACGACAGTGGCCCACCGCCGAGACCTAACAACCCAGCGGCACCGACGAATAAACCCTCATTGTCGTGCCCGCACCCGATTGCGACCCGATTCACCGACCCGGAATCGCCAAACGACATCGTTTCGGTTACGTACTCACCGACGGTGAAGGACCCATCGCCGTAGGAAACTTGGTAGAGGCACTTGCCGTTGCGGCAAGCCGACGTGTCCAGAGCTTGGCACTGTTGCGCGTCGCAGGTTAACGGGTAGTACGAGGAGGATGTAGTCGGGTCGAAAATCGGGTCGGATTGTTGGTAGCAGTCGGAGCAGGGCTTGCATTGGAGCCAGTTCACGTCGCTTCCGGTGTCAAGAACCATGTAGAAGGGCTTCGCGGGTTGACCCACACCGACCCGGGTGAAGTACTCGCCGGAGCCTTGGCTGGTGCCGGAGGAAATCGGCGTGGAGAGATCTTCGGGTTGGAGATCCGTTTGGGTCGGGTAAAGATCCGATTTTGTGAGATTGTTGAGGGCGAGCTGGAGTTTTGTAGTGAGCGAGTTGACTCGGGCTGAGTCACGGGCGAGTCGCGCAAGGACTAGGGTCTTGTAGTTTTGGTGCTGTGCATTGAGGAGAGAGTCTCTTGGGTGTAACTGGAGAGAGAAGGTTCGAGAAGTTGTGGGGGTGAGTTGGGTTTCTTGCTGGTAAGAAGGTTCGAGAAGTTCTGGGTTAAAGGAGAGGACTTGGTGGGTTTGGTGGAGGGAGGAAGAGATGTCAAGAACAGTGGTGGTGAACTCATCAGAAGGAGTGTATGATGGTGAGGTGCGAGAGGATGTGGGAGAAGGAAGGAGAGAGACAGTGAGGGAGAGTGCTATGGTCAGGAGAAGGAAGGGTGGGTTCAGATTCAGAGCCATTGTTCTGGTTCTGCTGAGGACTCGGAAAGTAAGGGAGCAAGTGAGTGAGTATGGAATGTGGAGCTGAGATGGGTCCTTGGCTTTATTGGTTTCAAAAGAGATTAGACAGAGAGAGAGATAGAGAGACTGACAGAGAGGTGCTTGCATCAGACTGATTTCTTGGTTGGTGGATGAAGATATTAAATTAGAAAGACGGTTAGGAATATATTTTTTATTATATTTTTTTAATATTTTTTATTAGATTACATTGTGTATTAAAATAATGGTTTTGTTATTTATCTATTAAAAATATTTAATTTTTTTTATTTCACCCATAAATTTATATTGTATTTTATAAAAATATTATAATTGTATATAATTTGATTAAAAAATATATTTATATATTTTTTAAAAAATATATGTATTATACATATTTTTTAAGGGTGTAATTTAATGAGAAATAAAATATATATATATATAATAAATAGAAAGAGGATCAACTTACACCAGGTGTAAGTTTTTTTATTTCTGTTTCATTTTTATTGTTAGATTCACTTTCATCTAATTGCTACTTTTAACAAAATAATCTCAATCATTAGATGAAAGTGAATCTAATCTGATTGAAAAAGGAGTGTAAGTCGAAAAAGACTTACACCTGTAGAACCGATCCTCTAATAAATAATATTAAATAAAATATAAAAAGAGATATATGTATTATTTAATATAAAATTATCATAATTGAATTTGATTTGACATATTTTCATACAAAAATATTATAAAATAAAGTTAGATGTATTTGATTATAAGAAAAATATTTTTCTTAAAATAACATTTAAATTTAATTATACATTAATTAAGTTTAAGTATTATTGATTACAAATTAGTTAAATTTAAATATTATTTTAATGTATAATATAATTTAATAAAAAAGAGTGTATTAAAAGAAATATGATAAAAAACACTCCTCCTAAATTAAAGTAAGTGACAAAAAGGAGTTTAGGAATGCAACCAATAGGATTGTTTTATAATCCTAATTAAAGATAAAATAATATTTACATATCAAAATTTTTAAAATAATCTATAATCAATAATTAAAAATTACAAACTTATGAAAAAAACTGTTTTAATATATTAAATTTGGTATAAAAAATTTTGCGTAATTTTTCAAACATGATATGATTAGTAAAAAAAACTTTTAGACAAAAAAAAACCTGTTAAGAAACATAAATAAGGTTACCCATAATTCATTATCCATTTAGATGATGTCAAACTAAAATTGGGAAAGTTTATTGGCTAATATACTTGGGGTTTTTTACCAAAGTGTCATTTTTGGCAAAAAAAAAATATCAAAATATCACTTTTCTTAAATTAATTATCAAATGCCATTATTTTGACCACGGTGGCATTTTTTATTTTTTGTTGGGTCACGT
The DNA here is from genome assembly GCA_029884605.1 of Ormosia emarginata. Taxonomy (NCBI): domain Eukaryota; kingdom Viridiplantae; phylum Streptophyta; class Magnoliopsida; order Fabales; family Fabaceae; genus Ormosia; species Ormosia emarginata. Next base: position 11,097,193 of record JAQQTP010000072.1, on the reverse strand, counting down.
AGAATACGCTAGAACGCTTGGCGTATCCACGTAGGATACGCCAGGAGCGCTGGCGTATCCTGCGTGATACGCTAAGACTCTGAAGATACCCTGCGGATACGCTGCAGCGTTACAGCGTATCCCATGACGTGGCTTTAACAAAGTTTGCTTGAGTCGATGGGTTGGGATCGATTATAATGGATTGATGGTGGCCGACCAATCGGTCGGGGACCGACCCGAATGACCGGGATGGGTTGGCCCGAATGTGTTGGGGCCCAGCTCTAATGGATTAATTGGCTCGAATGGGTTGGGACCCAGTACGAATTTTGAGTTGAGTAATGATGATCGAAGGTTGAGCCGATAGATTTGATCTGGTAATGACCACAATGGACGAGGGGACGACCCAAATGGGTACATGTGACGACTGCTTTTGACATAGTTTCTCAAGTAAAACTTCTCACTTTCAAAGTATGTTTAAGTTAAAATGTTCGACTCAATTAAATCTAAAAAACAAACTAAGTTTAAAAAATTGAGTTTATGAAATTATGAAGTTAAACTTAGTTAAATCTAGCAGTGTGCATCCTTAACGTATTGTAATCAAGTTTTACATTTTAAATTGATGGGCTAGAATACTAGCTAAGCGAGTATAACAAAATTAATTTACTTTAATAATTTAAACATTCTGATTCTATAAAAAAATTGACAGAATTTTCCTTAAAAATCAGACGTTCCCAAAAATATTTCATCCTGTATAATGAAATATATTTATATATATTCAATTCATATCAAGAAAATACGTATAAGATGCATAAACATAACAGAAAAATCTGGTACATATAAATATAGTCATCCTAAATCAAGTAAATATAATAAAATATAGTACATATACATCAGTGAGAAGGGTCAGGGTCAGAATGTAGGGGTCTGTGATGGGGATTAGAAGAAGGTCCTGCTTGTGATGGGTGAGGATATGGTGGGTAACCCGTATACGGTGGATATGGAAATGACGGTGTAAGGGTAAAAGTATAAAGATATGATGGGTGGGTAAGGGTAAGTAGGTGGTGGATATGATGTAGATGGTGGATAACCCTGGATATGGCGAGTACGAGGAGGTGGTGGGCGAGAGGATGGTAAGTAGCGGTAGAAGTGGGCGGTGGTGAGTACTGGACACGTAGCGAGAAGAACCGAGTCATCTAGAAGACGTAGTCGTGATCGAGTACTGGCTAACCCTCTTCGTCTACGGCGTGGCCTCTTCTCATTGGACTACTCGGATGGTCTGAGAATCTCATCTGCAGGAGGAGCTGGACGTAGGTGATCTAATGTGATGCGATCATGCTCTCTCACTGAAGATAAGATGTCCTCCATGGACTATTGAAGGCTAGCCATACTAAATCCCGAACTAGGGTTCATAGCCGACGCATGGACGTTCTTTGCAATGTCAGCCTAAGATACAAATATAACACGTCATTATCAATATAAAATACAAAATATACAAAATAAATAGCAGAACATATTGGTAAAAAGCTTACCACAAACCCAATAGATGCAACAGTTCGGGAAATCCAACGCCTGATAATCCGTTTGTACCAGCGCATGTACTCAGACTGCGCAGTAAGGGGAGTTTCCAAAGGCCAACCAACAACACACTGTTCCCGCCGGGTATCCCAGATAGCTATGTGTGCAAGGTGTGTGACTCGCCAATCCACGTCGTGATGTCCGACCAATGTAATCGAGTGCAACTCGTCAGGTTGGTGTGGTCTCCGTGGTATTGGTTGGTCCAGACCAAACTGACGCATCACCCTGTTTGGCTGGTGCCACTCAACAATGTGAAAAAAGATAAGTGGAACCATTGCCAGATATATGTCTCTACCCGCGACACAGAACGCTGGCAGTGAAGCCACAATCTCATCCGTATATGGCCGCCATGTTATCTACAATCACAATTGTATAAAGAATTAGAATGCAAGATAATTAACTTATTTAAATCACTATAAACAGATACTGACCTCATCATTCTTCATCTGATCAAAAAATCGACGGTAATATGGAGGCACCCTCATTGGTGTCTTAGTCAACACCTTATGTTTATGTCACCTATATATATGTCAAGGTCATACGATGTCAACACAAATAGTATATATAATAAACTAATGTAAAGATATGTTGAGAAACTCACTGAAATTCCAGTGGACATAGGGGACCACGAGCAGCAACGTAGGCAGCCACAAGAACAGGATCAGTATCATCCACAAGTGTAGGGACAAGGGGTGGAAATCATGCATGCCCGATCTTGTAACGATGTACAAGCACCTCCAATCTCGTGTACACTGTAATCTGCGGCCTTGCACAACTCTCTGTACAAATAGGCCAAAACCGCTGATCCCCAGTTGTATCTCCCGGTAATGGCAAAGTCCTCCAAGAGAGGAAGGAACATCATGTGTACATATCTACCAAAATGGTCAGGAAATAGCAATCCCCCGATCAACCGAAGTATCTACGCTCGTGCACACCACATCACATAATCGTCTCCATCAGCCGAGGTAAGTCGTGTACAGAATGCGCTTCAGAGCCACGACATATCAACATGTCCACCTAATACGTGTGACTCAGGCAGCTGCGATCCCAACAAGATCTCACATAGCTGCATCCAATTTGGATGGGATGTACGACTAGTAACTACACCGCCATCAATGGGAAGTCCCGAGATAATAGCAATGTCCTCCAATGTGATGGTGCACTCTCCAGTGGGCATATGAAATATGTGTGTCTCGGGGCGCCATCTCTCAACCAATGCTGTAATGAGGGAGTGATCGATGGTGCAATATCCCATATGAGCAACCCCCGCGAAACCAGCCAACTCTAGATATGGCAGTATCCGCTGATCTGGGTCCATATGTCTGAATTTATGGGCACGTCTGACACGCAGATGACGATCTGATCTTCCTTGTCATACATGTTATGATACATAAAAGTCCTGCATCTCTAGTACTGATAGGTCCTCTGGGCCTGGGCGCAGGTGGAATGCCATGCCTCACGTTGTAATCAAGCAACCGACAAGGACATTAGGTAAGTCTTCAAATAATAGAACATACTATAGAATCAAATATACATATTAAATATGAGTGTATTAAGCATAAATTAATAGACACCAGTAAAAGCACAATATCAAAATGATATTAATCAAAAATAATAATGTAGATTATCAAATTACATACTGAAAATATTCAATTACACATAAATAGTCATTCATTACAATACAAGGGAAATTAAATTATGTCATAATCAAGTGGATGGCCCTGCTTGGTCATTCTTCAAAGAAGTCGATCCACCACAACGACAACTACGAGAGTTATGTCCAGATTCACCACATTTTCTACATCTTTGTCCTGGTCCTGGTTCGCGCCAATCCATCTCATTTCTAAGTCGAGTTGATTTGGGTCGACCTTTAGATCGAAGTAATTGACGATCGGGTACTAATGTAATCGTCGGGGCTGGTGGCCACCATGGTTCATCCTTAATGATACTTCAATTAATCTCATACACCTTGTACAAAGTATGCATTTTGTAAACACTGTGCACATATTGAAAAGCATCAAGTCTCCTGGAAGAACATGCTGCTATTGCATGAGAGCAAGGGAAATGCAACGCTTGAAATAGGCCACAGTCACACATGCATTGTTGAAGGTTTAGGGAATATTTAACTCCACTCTGCTGTGTTATAGGGTTGAATGCCTCTTCGACCAAAAATCTGATTGACTGTATATCAAATCGACAGACTTGGTGAGAGCTTGCCTTGAGTATGTTTACATTCCAACTTTTCAAAAAATCATCAGACCAATCTACCCCATCAACAAGTTTCTCGTTTGCATCATCCTTACGATTAACAAAGTACTCTACCAATTTGTAATATGTCATCTGAACAAGTGCTGTTATTGGTAGGTTTCTGCCACCTTTCAACACCACATTCATACACTCAGATAAGTTCATCGTCATATGACCAAATCTATGGCCACCATCATATGCTAAACTCCATTGTTCTTTTGGAATCGAATTAATCCAATTTGCCGTTTTGGGAGTAGTAGTCAACTTTTTCAACCTAGCCTCAAATTTGTATGTCATTGGTTCATACCTGATATTAAAATATTGAATGGATTGATGTTAGCAACTAAATTATAGTTTGATAATTAGTATAGTAAACTCATAAACAATGTCAAATATTTAATTACCTGTGTTAATCAGATATTTCTTTAGGGTCAGGTTGCGAAAGACGCTATTAAAATTACTACCAATATACCGGATGCAGAAAACATGATGCGCATGCGGTGCTTGCCATCCCAAATGTGGATTCGTCACTGACTGTATGATGCCTTGATGTCGATCAGATATCAAGCACAGGCCCTGTTGTTGTGTGACATGTGTTCGAATCAATGCTAAGAACTAACTCCAAACATCCTTTGTTTCCCCTTCAACAATGACAAATGCAATGGGCAGAGGTTTTCTATCGCCATCCTGTGTTGTTGCAATCAATAGTTTATGACGATATTTGCCATACAAATGAGTTCCATCAATCTGAATAATGGGCTTACAGTATTGGAATCCAACAACACATGGTTTGAATGTGCAAAACAAGCGATGGAATACAAGTTTTGAACGGTCAACTCTATTGGTCTCGACATAATCAACGATTTGCAACTCCACCACTGTGCCTGACATGTCTCTTTGCATGGCAAGTAACCATCTAGGCAATACCGCATAAGAATTATCTCAGTCTCCAAATACCTTCACAATGACAATTTGTTTTGCCTTCCAAACTTTCCGATAGGACACGTCATATCCGAATTGACATCAAATCCTTTCAATAATTAAGCATACAGGTACATCGGGTTTTTGCTTAACGATCTCCAGAATGCAAGAACAGATCATACAAGAGTCTAACTTCTGGTGATCTTGTGAAATGGCTAGGTTGACACAGTTGTGAGGCCCATTATATTTTCGAATTTCCCACAAGTTTGATTTCTTGCTTAGAATGACCCTAACCCTCCAATTACAACCATCAGCAGCTCTGGGACACTTAACAATTAGTCACTGTGTATCCGAATCCTCAACCTTGTAATTTTAATGTCTAATAATGGAATAATATTTTAGGGACAAATTGACAGCTTCTTTAGAGGAAAATTGTAATTCGACATATAATTCTTCATCTAGACTCCAAATACCACGAGAATCTAATTCACGAAAATTATCAGATGTTTTCAGTGCATCCCAATTGATTTCAGAAAACTGAGGGCATGAAGGCACATATGTAGATTCAGGAGCAACTACCAATGGGGGGACTAGTTGTTGTATATTTACTTCAGGGTCGAATTGATCTTCTTCTAAGTCGGTGTCTGTATCTTCACCCTCAGACATCTCCTCTTCATCATCGCGTGTGTCAAATAATGCATCTGCCATAAGCGGGTTATCGGTTTCAAGGTCCAACCTAAATGAGCTCCCTTTAGGCATTGCAGACGTACCAACTTCTTGAGATTGTACTAGGACAGGAGCATGTGTCATGGAGAATTGAGTATTGATAGGGTACGATGATTCAGCAAGATTAGAAGGACCAGCTTGTAACCCTGTTTCAGAAGGAGCTTCAACATGCTCATTGTGCTCACTTGTTTCCGTCTCGACATACAACTCCATAGAAGTTAAGTTAGGATGCTGATCAAAGCAATCAATCATGAAAGCAACATCTTCATCATCTTCTAATGGAAGAGCTATCCATCTTAGAACATTACTCTATTGTGGAAATCTGTACATAACACTAGACACAACTTGATTTTCTTGGAGCCTTAATTTTAAATAAATTCTCTTTTTTAAAAGCTCAATAGTCGTATCACGTTGAATCATGATAGACTTGGGACGAGGGCCTTTGTACATTAGACATTCTTCACCTTCATACGTTCTCCCATTGTAGTAAATGAGAACAACAAGGTGTTTGTTTATCTTACACTTCTGAATAATAACAACACAAATAATTTAATTTTGTACAAACAAATACTAAAAACCTACTAAATAACAATAAAACATATATCATACATACACAATTCGTAATAATAATAAAAGAAATAATAGTAATAATAATAATAATAATAATAATAATAATAATTAATAATTATAATCAACAATAATAGTAATCAATAATAATAATAATAATCAATTATTCTAACAATTAAACAAATATACATAATACATAAATAATATAGAAATTAAAAAAAAATAAACAATAATTCTACCACTAAAACAAAGATACAATACAAAATATAATTAATATAATTCTAAAAATCATAAATAATAATTCAAAAATCAAACAAATATACAAAATCATAAATAATAATTCTAATAATTAAAATATTTAACAATATATATAACAATAACAACAACAACAACAACAGCAACAACAATAATAATAATAATAATAATAATAATAATAATGTAACGATAAAAATACTTTACGAATATGATTCTCGACAACCGATAGCCACAGGAGAGTTCGAGAGAGAGTTTAGAGAGAATGAAATCTAGAGAGAATGTGAAAATTTGATAAATGAGGGAAGTTACCGTGGAAGGATGAGGAGAGGGGGGTTATAGGGGTTTAATTGAAATACGCCAGAATCTTGGCGTATCCTGCGTGGATCGCCAGAAGACTTAACGTATCTGCGTGAGATCTGCCAGGAAGCGCTTGGCGTATCCTGCGTGATACACCAAGCGCTTCTGCGTTTCACGCGCCTTCAACAAAAAAATAAAAATGCCACCGCGACCAAAAACTACGGTGACATTTTGATAATTAGTTTAAGAAAAATGACATTTTGATAAAAAAAATTTATAAAAAATGACACTTTGGTCAAAAACCCAACATACTTGTCTTATTATTGTATTGTTTTTCTACTCTCTTTTTTTCTTTTATTATTTTTCTACTCTTTCTTTATTGTTTATGGTAGTGAAAAGATTGGTTTAGTGTTCATTCAGGGAATGATTGTTGGCAAATATTTTATTTTTTCATTATTTGGTATGAGATAAAAAAAAATAGGTAGAAAATATTATTTTTTTTTACTTTTTTATGTTATATAGTAAGTATGCAAAGTAATTCTTATTTTAAATGCTTTATCTACGTATTTTGAACTCAACTAAACACACTTTTTTTGTGGTAATACTAAAACGCACTTTTTAATTGTGTAGTAGGCCACATTGAGTTTTCTTACGTTACAACTTGATATTCCTAGAGTTGGTAGCTGTGATGGTCATAATATTTGCAGTTGGAAAAGCAGGACCATTGGAGTAAATAGACTCAAAATGGAGGATGGGAGGTTTCATTTGCTGATTGTAATTGCTTGACACTTGGTAGCTCCTTTGAGCAATTCCACACGGATATGACTATGAGTTAGGCATCCTATTCATTACCCACAACAAATTCCTTTTTTTGGGGTAAATACAACATTATTTACTTTGTCAGGTTTTGTTTATGGATTTCATTGTACGATTGACAAATATATTAAATCATGAAAAGCAATTTAAGATTCAGCTATAGAGTTGATACATTCTTCAGTGGCCAAGCTAAAATATTTTCTAAAAAAATATAAATGTTCATCAAGAAGAAAATGAGTTTTTTATTTCAAGATATTTCTTGACATATTGATTACCAAAAAATAAAATAAAATAAATAAAATAAAATAAATAAAATAAAATAAAATAAAATAAAAAAGAAAAGCAGAAAACATTTGTAACTTTGGACTTAGAATTGGGCATCTTGTTTAGGTTGCATGTAATGTAATGATCTGTTTATCTTACACGGCACACAACTATCAAAGGTCTTTCACAAATATAGAAGACTTTGGTTTAAATCTCAACTCTCCATATCATATCTCAGCTAAAAAATCTAGCTATGACTATATATGCCTAAAAAAAAAATTGATGTATTTATGTTCTTATGAAATGGGATAATCCATGTTATAAAAAATTGACTGAGACATGATTTCTGTTTGTAGTAGTCCCCTCAAGCTGCTAGAGTAAAAGTATTCGCCATTGGAAATGCGACTGAAACAAGGTTCAGGCAAAACCTTGATACTTTAATCTGGAATTATGTTATGCCATTTTGGTTCAACTTATTTAGGAAATATATGTTCAACAATTTGCAGGACTATAGTTCATTGTCAACCAGAATCTAATGAAAATGGGTAATTGCAGCATGCTAAAGATTTGATTATTAGTGTAACTTAAATTTTTTAAAATGCAATGTTCCTGGTCTAACTCCGGAGACCATAAGTATTACAGGTTCAAATAAATTCAAGAGATGTGTTTGTTTCGCCATCAAAGTTCTGCTTATCAGCAGTGTCAAGTGGTAATGCTTCTTCTAAGCGGAGAGACACAATGTATATTATCCCTTTTATGACAGAAATCTCTTTAAACACTGGTTTGGCAATTGGCAGTAAGCATCAGTTCTCACTTGTCTGGTTCCTTTTGTATAAATTAATGAACTTAGGCCTTCAGATAACCAAGTGTTTCCATTTTCAACTCATTGGTGAGTGAATTTTAAGGGAGGCAAAGCATTGCATCTGAAGTAGAATCAAAGACTATGACATACAGAGCTTCTGTAGAAAACAAAGATCTTCAGGGGTTTCTGATTTTCTGTTGTGTTGCTTTTGAACTTTTTGTGTGTAAAAGCACAATTTGACCACCGATTTTATTAACCATTTATTATTCCAACGTCAGACAACTGAATGTACTTGTTATTGCTGATATAAGAGGCTTACTTCAGTGAAGGGTGGAAATATATGGATTAAAGATAGTATAACATGTTAAATCCAATAATGCTACCGATTGGCAGCAACATATGTCCAGCATAGGTACTAACTAGCACTATCCCTTTCCTTGCCTAGTCACTAATTTTCTATACAACTATCCTTAATGATTGGAAAGGTGGATATTATAGACACTGTGTATAATATAATATATATACATATGAGAATACCAATGAAACTATAAGACCAAAGCTCTTGTCAATGGTCTCTCTGACTCTCTCTCTAGATAATAATCAACACCCACCATCGGCTGGCTCAATTGAACTTAAAAGGCCATTTCCTCTCAACTGCATGCAGTGGTCTTCAGCATCCAATTGAGCACAGATGATCACCACTGCCAGTCCATTAAAATGTGCCTCCTGCATGATGTTAACCGCATTATCAAGTGTCATCCCAGGTATCACCTTCATCAGCACTTGCACAACATATTCCCGCTTATTATAGTTGTCATTGTGCAGCAATACTCGGTAAGGTGGGGATGTTTTTCGTGATTTCCTGGTACAAAACATGTCATCAAAGGTTTGACCATTCTCTTTTGCTTCAAAATATGTGATAAAAATGAGACAGCAAAAAAAGAAAAAAGAAAAGAAAACTCAGAAAATGGATGGCTCATGCAGAAAGGCAGGAATAAATTTCCACAAAATGGATTTCCCTACTTCAGAATCACAATTTTTTTCCAAAGACAAGAATTTAAAGAAACCATTCAACCACTTTTCTTTTGATAATTATGCCTTAGCTCATCTCAAAAACAAATATGACACATCTCTATCAAAATGTCAACAGCTTTGGCATTTCGTCACTTTCACTAAGCTCACTTCCAGATATCCAATAGTAGTATAATCTTCATTAGTGTTGGTCAGTCAACAGACACGGGTCTCAAAACTAAACCTTTACACATTGCTTTAGTAGTTTAGTTCAATTGAAGGATATTATGGAATATGAACTAGCCCGTATTTTCAGCCCACAATAGAAATCGTAGCACATCTTACAGTAACACAGTAGGATAGTGTTAAGGTTTAAGTGGTAGTGCCTAAGTTTTATTATTCAAATGGTTTAACAATTATTAGAAAGTAAAAATGAAGACAAGAACCAAAATCAAATGCAAATATAAAAGAAAAAACAACAGTGGTTCTCCTTAGCCTCAGGTTAGAAAGAAAATCAAATGCAAACAACAAGAAGGATAAAAAAGAGGAGAAAAAGAGAAGGCTATGGGAGACAAAAAGGAAATATAGATCAGAGAAGGGATAATACAACAGAGTGTAACCCAAACAGGGAAAAAGATGCCCTTTCTCTGTGGTATCTAGATGACCCAATTCCAAAATATAAATTTGTGTTCACAAATGGATTAATTCTATAGTTGTATAAACAACTGTTCCAACTAGGGGTATCATAACTGGGGATTTTTACATCTAATTGCACAACTGACTAAATTAAAGAACCAGTTCAGTCAAAAAAGCTTAAGTTGTCAAGACAAGGCAGAGGAACAGTTTTGATTTATATTTCCAACAGACTATTCTAGTTTTCAAGAATCCACTGACCTGAACTTCTCTTCAATGAAGCATTTCCAAGATGTTTCTTCTATACCATAGTATTGGATATTGAATTCCTATTGATTGTACTCTTATGTAGAATCAAAGTACCAAAATAGCAAAGAATTCTCGTGGTTTCAAAGGTACTGGTGCCAAGAGACTCGATCTCAAAATAAGAATATAATTTACTGAATTCAATAATTAATAATCTAACAACTATTTTTCAAAATTTGATAAGAGAATATTTATAGTTCTCTTACAAAAGAAATCAATCTTAACTAAAATTGATAATAGACGAATCATATTTTAATTCAAAATCTTAATATAACTAACTAATAATAAAATTTGAGATTTGAATAGAATTTCGTTAAAATTAAAATCTTAAAATAGATAAAATCATTAATTAAAATCTCAATATAAAATAATAAAAAATTCATAACAATAAAGATCATTATTATCCTAATATCATTTGCATCACGTTCCTAATGCTATTATTACCTCAAGTCAAATTCAGATTCCCGACCAGGTGATGTTGTCTCTATAGTTGGCCTCTCCAACAACCCACCACCTTTCCCTAATCCAGTGGCTGCCACTGTCATTACAATACTCCGATCTTTGCCATATTTGAAAGGAAAATTTTTATCTCCTGTGATTACAAAGTTAATACCAATTAAAATATGAACCGTTTTACTTGGTAATAGTGCATAAAATGAATCAAAAATTGGTCTAATAACAAGAAAGCTAAGAACTGAAATATCTGATCAAGAGCACATTTTCTCTTCCTCAATTTTTTGGAAAAATGTGATGAATATGAACAACTAGTGCAACTTGTTCATGAAAGTAACAGAATAAAGATTGAGCAAACAGTTTTGAATTAATCCATATGTTTGAAAGAAGAAGACCATCTAGGAAAAAGGCTTTGTTGTTGTTGTTTGAAAGAAAAAGAAAAGGAACACATAAAAAGTGGATGTGGTACAGTACCAGGATTCACTGCATTGAAAACATGGTTGGGTGAAGGAGCGAGTGGACTGCATAATGCAGCTTCCATTGCTGCTCTTTCAGTCTATATGTGTGGTGGTTAGCACCTAGCAGTTTGCACTTAACAATAGCAGGATTGCTTCTAGTTCTAGTGGGAGTCAAAATAATCCAACTTGTCTTTGTCGTTACCAAACTGATTTTTTTTGGTGGGTGATGGTGATGGAGATTTGGTGGCATAAAAGCTAAAGAAAATTTTATACGGTGCACACTGTTTTTGATTTGAAACGTTAATATGGTGACACGTCGTGTACATCAGAATTTTTTGTGGTTTGTGCCTTTGTTATATAATAATGAATTATTGTATATATGGGGTTTATTGCTTAGAATCCATCAATTACAGAAAATTAAAATTTGGACAAGTGAGCTTATATGGCTGAAGAAATTATTTTAGGAATTGAAGTTTGGACTTGGAGAAGTAAAGCAAATGAAGCTGATTTCTGACAATTATAGAGCAGTAATAGGGTCTAACCTAGTTTTTGTTTTTAAAGAAAAAAAGTGACCAAAAAAAAATTGGTTGCATTTCATCAAAGAGGAGATTCTTTCAGGGTGCAATCATGATTATTCTGTCCTTGAATTGACCAAACACAGTGCATGGACTGCAACCATAAGAACAGTAATAACAGGACATAAAACGCTTTGAGATGACATGTTAACCAAGGTTATGTATAATATCCACTTTTTAAAAGTGAGTGTATATGTCACTTAATTTAAGGTATTAATTTAATTATAAAAAATATTAATAATTTAGATTAAATATAAAAAATATGTTAAGTAAATTTTTTTAATTTTATATTTTTTTATACTATTATTATTGTCTGACAACTATCTATCACCATCACCAATTATCTTTAATTTTTTTTAAATTATATAATTATATAAATATTATCAATTAAAATTTATAAAATTATATATAAATATTACTAATTAAAATTTGATAATATTTTTTTATCTATTAAAATTGATAATATTATCAATTAAAAAATATCTTTTTTAAAAAAAATCCTTTCACAATCATACAAAAAAAATTATATTATTATATATAAATATTATCGCTTAAAATTTATAAATTTTTAATACGTAATTATTTATAAAAAATATATAAATTAATATAATTTTAACTAGTATTATTTACGTAATTATAAAATTTTAAAAAATAAATAATAGGCAAAGATGACCAGAAGACAGTGATCAGAGTTGATCGACAAATAGTGGCAGAGTTGACTGGTGACGATGGCCAGAGTTAGCCAACAATCGGAGGTGGTATTGGCTGACAACAAGTGATTTCTAATTAACGGTGGCCGACGATGATTGTCGGCGATTATTGCTGACAATGAGTAATAATAATTATTTCAAAAAAAAAAAAGTAACCTGCAACTAAAAAAAAATCTACTATTACAAATGAAGTCAAAAGTATATGATATAACCAAACATAAAGGAATGTACCATAACATCTGCCCCTTGACCGAATATATGTTTACCCAAAACCTTAAACGTTTGTTTGTTTTACATTGTATATAATGTGGCACAACGTTCAATGCAAGCCCAAAAATTTTTTTTCCCTCAAAAGTCCATTCGCCTTGGGTGGAATTTAAACAAACAAACTCATAAATAATAGGAGAAATTTTTGCATGAGCACAACCTACACATGTAAAATAATTGTCACATATTTAACTCATCATTAATATTACACAATTTTTAATACTTAAATATAACTTATTGTTATTCTTTTTTTTTTCTCGCATATAATATCTAATCTTTTCTCAAACTAAAACAGCCTTGTGTTGTTTCACCATTTAGTTTTTTTTTTTAAAAAAAATTGTTCTACTTAATTTTTTATTAGTTTATGAATTCTTTTTTTAATAAAAAATCATTTTTAAAATAAAATAAATATAAGAAAAATTAAAAAAAAAAAGATTTCTCATGTGAAAATATTAACTTTTTATAATATAATTGCAAGTTCAAAAAATATACATTTAATTTTTTATAATTATTTTCAATCATATCTTATAATAATCTTAGTACTTTTTTGAGTTATTTTTTGTGGGATCATTGTACAATTATTGAATTGATGTCTTTCCTATAAAATTTACAGAGCAATACTAATCTATGATATAATTGTATTGTTTCTTTTAATATGTTTTAGAATTCACATAAAGTAACTTGTGATAGAATAAATAAGCAATCTTAACATTTTTTGTGTGATTTTAAATTTTAGTAAAATATATATGTTTTTAAGAAATTAAAGAAAAATTAGATGGTAAAATGACTAGTGAGTAGCAAAGTAATAATGTAAATATTGACGGTAAAATTAAAAAGTTTTAGTACTTAAAAAAGTCATAATGTAAAGAAGATTAAAACTAAAAAAAAAGACAAAATAAAATTAAATACTGATTTTTTTTTTTTAAAAAAAGAGAAGATAGAGAAATATCCTAAGACACTTTCTATTTGTTTTATGTTATAAAAAAGTTAATATTTCTGTATGAGAAATCATTTTTCTAATTTCTTTTGTGTTTGTTTTATGTTAAAAAGATTTTTTTATGAAAAAATATTTCACAAACAAATTAAAGATTAAGTAGAATAATTTCATAAATAGCACAAGGTTGTTTCACTTTTGGAAGAGGTTAAACATTATATTTTGTTTTTTATATATTTGTATTAATAACATGTGAGAGGAAAAAAAAAAAAGAAAGACAACAAGTCACATTTAAGTCAAGTCTTAAAAATTATGTAACTTTAATGAAAAGTTAAAAATGTAAGTTATCATTTTACATATGTCAAAATTTAAATGGAGTACTTAAAATATAACATGTTAGATAGTGCTTAGGTTAGAATTTCTCTAAACAATATGTTGTTGGGTTCTTTTATTTATAAAGTCTCCATTTTTTTAATCTCTTTTCAATAAAGAACTTCTTTTATTTACATATTCACTTAAAACTCATACTTAAATTCTGAACACATATGACATATATGGTTTAGTTTGAGAAGAATGTTGGAATATTATACACATTAGCTTTCCTTTTTTTATTTTATTTATTTCTTTTTTTAGAATATCCTCACTTAATAAATGAAAGATTAATCTCTCGATCAGGAACTTAAGCGATGACCCTTTACATTGATATTATTTTGAATATATATGAATCTTAAGATCAAATTTAAGACTACATACTTAAAAGACCCGAACCAATCAAACCAACACATATTTGTTATTTCATTTATTTCTTCTTATTATTAGTTGATAGTTATGCTACATTCTGTTAAAGGCTGCACATAGCCGATCACATTGTATTAATAAGCTATAGACACGAGGGATCAAGCACTTACATATTCACAATTGGAGGGTTTTAAAACTTGATCCTTTTCTCTATAATTAATTCAAAGGACTAATCCAAATGGATGACTGAATTTAATAGAACAATAGATTAAAGAAAATCAAGCAGCTAAGTAAATCTGACATATGCCTAACTTACTCTGAAGAAGATATTGTAATGAAAAAATCTTATAAACAGGACAACATTAAATCTTGAAGACTGAAAATAGATAGGTATATATATTCATGTAAATCAGAGATTAAATTCTACAAAAATCTGTAGCCTGGCCATTGCATGTTAAATACAAAGCAGGAGGATAGGAATATAATGCTAAAACAAAAATAATAACTACAAATAGGGTAAAAAAATGGAATAAAAAACATCAGCTTAAACGGAATTTCTAGTCCTTTTGCACATCGGACAACAAAAATCCCTTCGAAAAAACATTAGCTGAAACCCACAAATACAAGCCTGTCCCTAAGAATATTTGCAGGTAAAAATCTCTAGCTGAGCATTCTAGTATCCTGTTCAATCCAAATTCACGTCAATCCAGCTATAAGAGCATACTTTCGCAGAATCCTATGCTCCTTTTAACTCCAAAACCTCTGAAATGAATAGAGAAGAAGGACTTTGGGTTAGATAGTAGTCCCCAAAAGTCCCAAACAGCTTACTCCATAGTTGCCAAGTAAGCTTCAATTCAAAATTTGAGAAAAAGAAGAAAGATTAATTGCTAGATTCCAATCTTTTGTAACACATAACACAAAGGGAAGTTAAGGGTCTTGTTAGGCCCACACATCCACTTGTAAAGAGATCATGAGTACTAACACATAACACGAAGGGAATTTAAGGTTGTTAAATAAATTAAAAGTTCAAGAAGAGTGGGAACCTTGGAAGGAAGTCAAAAGTAGATGCATCAAAAGAGTTAATTTCCTCCCTTAATCGAAACTATACTCGCTGCAAAATTTACAGCTTAGATGAGTGCCTAACTGGATGCCCCTTAATCATGACATTCTTCATTTCTTGAGTGTCAATATTATAGGAGTTGTTAAGAGTCTTACATCGCTTGTCTTAATTTTTTAGATGCGATTTATATTGTTATTTGGCTTGTATCACGAAAGTCAATAAACGGTGAAAAACAAGATTACTTTTCGGTGGAGGCCTTAACTTTCAACAAAGATTGGTAGAAGTCTTGCAAATTACAGACAAATTGGAGAAGCTACTTTCGGTGGCTTGCAATTATTTTTAAAAGGGATAGGAAAACTTTTTTGCTAATTAGGTGGTGATTAGCTGACAATCACGGAAGCAATGCTTGGAGAAGTCTCTATAAATAAGAAACCATTTGCATCATCCAGAGACACACAGAACAATAACAAGCAGAGACAAATACAAGAGCTTCTAAGAGTAAGAAAAAATAGAGAGTGTGAGAAAATTCTAAGAGTGTAGTGTATGAGTATACACTGAGAATTTTTGATTTATTCTCTAGTCTTTGTAATACCACAAATTGTAGTAGGAGATAGTCTGTATGAGTATACACTGAGAATTTTTGATTTATTCTCTAGTCTTTGTAATACCACAAATTGTAGTAGGAGATAGTCTCACTAGGAAACACTATATTTTATACCTCTTGTGTGAGAGAGTGTAGATAGGATATTGTAATTATCCTTTTATATAGTGGAATATTTTCGGAGTTCGTCATGTGATTTTTCTCTTAGTGTACAAGGGGATTTTCCACGTTAAATTTGATGTGCAGTTCTTGATCTATTTTTCTAGTGCAAATAGTACTAATAAGTGGGTTTCACCATAAAAGTACTATTCACATGCTTTACAATTTTATTTGTTCTTCTTCACGAATCTGAGTACGCTTCCACTCACATCCATAAAGTGTTCAAGACACTTGGGGTGTATTCAACTCTGATTTCCTAATAAGTGGTATCAGAGCCACTTGATCAAATTTCATATCAAAGATGTCGGTGCCAAAATTTGATGAGGAGAAGTTCGATGGATCCAACGACTTCAGTTTATGGAAGCTGAAACTGCAAGCATTATTAGACCAGCAAGTTTATCAAAGGCGTTGGAGGGCGAGAACAAGTTGCCAAAAACATTGTCTTCTGATAAAAAGGAGGAGATAATGGTCAAAACATGTAACACAATACAGTTAAGCCTGACAGGCAATATGTTGCTAGAGGTTATGAATGAAAAGGACTGTTGAAAGATGTAAAGAATTGTAAACTCGACTTCTGTGAAAATTGTGTATTTGGAAAGCAGAAATGAGTGAAGTTCAGTTCTGCAAAACACACCAGCAAGGACATTCTGGAGTATGTCCACTCAGATGTTTAGGGTCCAGTCCCTATTAACTCATTGGGTGTTGCTCGTTATTTTCTTACTCTGATCGATGACTATTTCAGGAAGGTCTGGATTTATTTCTTGAAGCAAAAGGATGAGGTGGTTGGAAAATTCAAGCAGTGGAAGGCCATGGTCGAAAAGCAAACCAGGCGGTCAGTCAAGCGGCTGAGAACCGACAATGGCGAGGAATTTTGCAGCAAAGAATTAAAAGAGTTTTGCAGGAATACAGGTATAGTGAAGCACCATACTGTACCTGGAACACTACAGCAAAATAGAGTTGCAAATGGATGAATAGAACACTTTGGAGCGTGCGCGATGCATGCGCAATTAATATAAGCATCAATATAATCAGTATACTTGGTAAACAAATCTCCATCAACTGCAATTGATATGAAGATTCCACAAGAGGTATGGTCCGGTCGACCTATAAACTATTCTGATTTGAACATATTTGGTTGTCCTGCATATGCCTATATGAGTGATGGTAAACTTGAAGCGAGGATAAGAAAGTGTATATTTTTAGGGTATGCAAGAGGGGTGAAAGGCTACAAATTATGGTGTATAGAAAAGACAAGTTCACCCAAGATCATTGTTAGCAGATATGTCACATTTGACGAGGCGACAATGGTGAATTAGAAGTAGATCAAGTAGAGACAGATCATGGTGCTGAGAAGCAGGTGGAGCTGGAGATTGACACTGGGAAGATGAAGTACGAAGAGAACATAAGTTAGTTAAGTACTTCAGGTGTTGCTCAACCTAAAGAAGAATAACAAGATGAACCTGGAGACAAGGGTGCTGGTGAAGAAACCAGAGGAGCAAAGCCATACAGTATTGCTACTGGCAGAGAAAGGCGACAAATTCAAAAACCTCAGAGATATCTGAATTCTATTGCTTATGCACTTGACTCGTCAGATGCAAATCCTATAGCCTTTGCATTGGCTATGGCAGATGGTGAAGTATGAGATAAACCATCTACCTACCGTGATGTAGTAGATAGCAAGGAGTCACAGGAATGACTAATAGCAATGAATGAGGAGATTGAGTCTCTCTAGAAAAATCAAACGTGGGAGCTGGTACAACTTCCAAAGGGAAAAAGAAAAGTTAGATGCAAATGGGTCTTCAAAAGAAAAGAGGGAATCACTGGCATTGAACATCCAAGGTATAAGGCAAGACTGGTAGCAAAGGGTTATGCTCAGAAGGAGGACATTGACTTCCATGAAGTATTCTCTCATGTGGTGAAACATAGCTCTATCTGGATCCTATTAGCTATTGTAAGTACGTTTAACTTGGAACTGGAACAACTTGATGTGAAGACAACATTCTTACATGGTGAGCTAGAGGAGCAAATTTACATGAGTCATTCGGAGGGGTTCATAGTTCCTGAGAATAAGGATCATGTTTACCTGTTAAAAAAGTCATTGCACGGCTTGAAGCAGTCCCTAAGGCAATGGTACAAGAGGTTTGATGCATTTATGATTGGTATTGGATACAACAGAAATCAATATAATAATTGTATCTACTCTAAAGAGCTTCCAGATGGTTCTCGCATTTATCTGTTGTTGTATGTAGATGACATGCTAATTGCAGCTTGCAATAAGGCTGAAATTAGTATATTGAAAACTCAGTTGGGAAAAGAATTTGAGATGAAAGACTTAGGTGCAACAAAGAAGATTCTTGGTATGGAGATTCATAAGGAGAGGCATCGTGACAGATTGTGCTTGTCACAGCAAAATTACATTATGAGAGTGCTACAACGCTTCAATATGGATTAGTCTAAACCACTTGGTATTCCTTTAGCTGTGCATTTTAAGCTATCTTCAAAGGATTGTTCGAAAACTGAGTAGGAGGTAGAACATATGACTCACATACCTTATTCTAGTGCAATTGACAGTCTCATGTATGTCATGGTGTGCACAAGATCGGATATTTCACATGCAATAAGTGTAGTGAGCCGATTTATGAGCAAACTTGGAAATGTGCACTGGGAAGCTGTGAAATGGATCATGCGGTACTTGAGAGGTCCCATCGATGTTTGTTTAGTCTTTGATGGTCAACTGACACATGGGGTTATAGGCTATGTAGATTCTGATTATGCAGAAGATTTGGACAAAAGGAGGTAATTAACAGAGTATATCATTATAGCCTTTGGATGTACTAATAGTTGGAAGGCAACATTGCAATCCACAGTTGCATTGTCAACCACTAAAGCTGAGTATATGGTATTGACTGAAGCTGTAAAAGAGAGCATATGTGTACAAGGTCTTTTGGGTAGTTTTGGATTGAATGAAAAAAAACTAATCATATATTGTGATAGTCAAAGCGTCATTCATCTGGAAAAGAATCCAGTCTACCATGAAAGGACAAAGTACATTGATGTTAGACTTCACTTTGTCAGAGAAAGTATCAATAATGGTATAGTTATAGTTCATAAGATAACCACAACTGAAAATCTTACAGACATGATGACGAAATCATTACCGATTAATAAGTTCAAGCATTATTTGGACTTAGTCAATATCTACAGAGGTTGAAGACTCTTAAGATACAAGCTAAGGTGGAGAATTGTTATTTAACTTGTATCACGAAAGTCAATAAACGGTGGAAAGTAAGATTATTTTTCGGTGGAGGCCTTAACTTTCAACAAAGACTGGTAGAAGTCTTACAAATTGGAGAAGCTACTTTCGGTGGCTTGCAATTATTTTCAAAAGGGGTAGGAAGACTTTCTTGCTAATTAGGTGGTGATTAGCTAGTAATCACGGAAGCAATGCTTGAAGAGGTCTCTATAAATAAGGGACCATTTGCATCATTCAAAGACACACATAACAACAACAAGCAGAGGCAAATACAAGAGCTTCTGAGAGTGAGAGAAAATAAAGAGTGTGAGAAAATTTTAAGAGTGTAGTGTATGAGTATATACTAAGAATTTTTAGTTTATTATCTAGTCTCTGTAATACTACAAATTGTAGTAGGAGAGGGTCTCACTGGGAAACACTATATTTTGTATCTCTTGTGTGTGAGAGTGTAGATAGGATATTGTAATTATCATTTTATATAGTGGAATATTTTCAAAGTTTGTCCCGTGGTTTTTCCCTCAGTGTACAAGGGGGTTTTCCATGTTAAATTTGGTGTGCAGTTCTTGATCTATTTTTCTAATGCAAATAGTACTGACAAGTGGGTCCACCATAAAAGTATTATTCACGTGCTTTACAATTTTATTCGTTCTTCTTCACGAATCTGAATACGCTTCCGCTCATATCCATAAAGTGTTCAAGACACTTGGGGTGTATCCAACTTTGATTTCCTAACATATATATATGTTAGGTCACTTCACTTCATGTCAATTAGTTTTAAGTTAGAATTTTACATGATATCAGAGACAAAATTTCATTTTCGTGCTTACTTAGTTAAATTCGTCTGTTCTGTCTAGATATCTGTGGAGAGAGGTGTCAGAGACCTCAATTATCTCATCTTTGCTTTGAGTACTGAAAAGTTTTGTATTTGTTTCTCGAATAATGTTAATCATATTATAAGAGAACAGATCAATGCAGCTCTCAATTTTAATATTTCAGCTAATTTGGGTAAGTATTTAGGTGTTCCAACTTTGCACCGGAGGACCTCCAAAGCTAAATACTAGTATATACTTGATAAAATGGTCAAGCGCTTAAGATTCTAATTAGTTTTAAGTTGGAATCTCACATGGTATTAGAGATAAAATCTCATTTCTGTTACTCGCTAAGTTCACCTATTCTGTCTAGGCATCTATAGAGGGGAGTGTTGGGGACCTCAATTATCTCATCTTTACTTTGCGTACTGAAAAGTTTTTTATTTGTTTCTCAAATAATGTTAATCTCACTATAAGAGAACAGATCAATACAGCTCTCCTTTTTAATCTTTCAGCTGATTTGGTAAGTATTTGGGTGTTCCAACTTTGCACCAGAGGACCTCCAAAGCTAAATACCAGTATATACTTGATAAAATGGTCAAGCACTTGAGTTCTTGGAAAATGAAAAACCTATCTCTAGTAGGGCATGTTACTTTAACTCAGTCAGTCTTATTAGCTGCCATGCCTAGCTATATTATGCAAACTACATAACTACCTGCTCAAGTGTGTGATGAAATTGAAAAGCACTACAGGAAATTTGTTTAGGGATTCAATTGATGAAAAAATAAAATCCATCTAGTGAGCGAGGAGGAGGTGTGCAAGCCTAAGCAATTTGGAGGCTTAGCTCTAAGGCAGTCTCGCCTGGTGAATAAGGCTTATATGATGAAGATTAGTTGGAACATGATTAATAAAAAGGATGACTTATGGGCTTAGGTTCTTAGGATGAAGTACAAATGTGGTAATTATACCATTCTAGTTGTTAAACGTAAACAAAGTTCTTCGAATTTGTGGCAAGGCATTTATGGAATTTGGAAAAATGTGAGTAGAAACACTGGCAAAATAACTGGGTTCCGAGATTCCCATCTTAACAAGAACACTTTCTCTTTGAGATCTTTCAAGAAAATTTATTTGTCCCTGTGAAGGACTTTGTTACTGCCTCTAGTTCTTGGGATATGGTTCGTCTAAGGCACTTGCTTCCTAACAATATATGATGAACAATAAAAAAACAATAAAAAGTGTTGCATTTCAGGTTACTGCTGATGCTGTTACTTACTCGCCATCTCAATTATCACCTACATCTTATCTATCATATTCAGGTTATCTACCACATATAGGTTATTTGTCATCTATAGGATACTCACCACTTACTTACACTTACTCATCATATCCTTTGACCTTTACCTTTACACCATTATTTCCATACTCACCATATATGGATTTCCCACCATATCCAAATCCATTACAACTAGGATCTTTTTCTGATATCTCTCACTGACCAACACATTCATTAAAATAATAAAATAATAATTTTATTTGTATTTATATTTTTTAAAAAAGTAAGTGACGTACACTGTTAACGCTAGTGAGTTAGGCATTACTACGTTTATAATTCCAACGCATCTGGCGCTATTACGTTAAAAACACTTGCAATGTGACATTCTTTATTTTTTTTTTGTACACATAGATAATGACAACATAAATAGCCGTTCCACTTAGATAACGCCAAGACGTTTAACGTTTTCTACGTAGAAACGTTATCTACGTTAGCGTTATCATAAATATAATGACATCCACTTTGGCGCTTTCACATGGATAACACCAAAGTATTTGACGTTATCCACGTGAAAGCGTCATCTACGTTGGCATTATCTGCGTGGACAGAAAAATAATAATAAAAATGTCACGTTGGACAAAATGGTAATATTTTGATATATAATTTTAAAAAAATGACATTTTGATAAATAATTATGTCATCAAAGGTAATTTGGTCAATAGGCCTTTGGCTAGGCCTAGTGTGTAATTTTGTTTGGGGTTAAAATGCAAGAAACCTCCTTCAACTATTGGTAAGTTTCAAAAAACTTTCTTATGGTTTAAAACTCAATAATTTGACTCATTCAACTTATCAAATTGTGCATATTGACCTCTTATAAGAGTTTTTTGCACATACACAGAGAGTTAATTTTACATTACATTGCACAATTTAATAAGTTGAATGAATCAAGTTGTTAAATTTTAAATCATAGAAGGATTTTTTTGAAACTGACAAATAATTGAAGGGAATTTCTTCCATTTTAACTTTTTGTTTGGTTTTAGATCTGTTGACCCGGTTCATAAAAAAAAAATATCCTTAAGAATATAGTGATTGTAAGAGAGATCAACAACAACATCCTACATGCAAGTATTTTTTTAAAAATATAGATGAAAAATTAAATAATAAATCTTATATAAAAAAGCATATAAATAATGTACTCTTAATAAAAAAAAATAGAAAATTAAAAATCACAAAGCTAAAAAAAACTATAGGATGAAGATACACGATGAATATTCCTCTTCTAATCTACACTTTGGTTGTAGCCACGAAAGATGGTAGAATATGTTTCTTTCTCTGCTTATTTGAACGTAAAGTGTCAATTTGGATAGCGAAATTAAAATTAAAATATAAAATTTTATTAATTTTAATCTTAATTCTTTCATAATTAGAATTAGTTCAAAATTTTAAATTATATGTTTGAGGTTGTTAAATAATTAGAATAAGAAATTATAATTTTAAATTTAATTATAATTTTATTATTTAAAAATATGATCTAAAACATTAAAAAGTTATTTGCAAAATTAAAATTAATAAAAATATTCATACAATAATATTTTTATAATATAATAGTCATTTTTTTTCATAAATAAATTTTTCATGTATTTTTTTTTAGAAAAAAAAAATAAATAGCTATTATAATAATTTTTATATAAATATAAAAAATAATTTTTTATATAAATATAGAATCTCAATAAATATGATTGTTTATAAATAAATGTAGAGAGAGATATATATTAATTTTTAAATTATGGAATTAATAGTTCCTAATGTATAAGTTAAGAATTGAGAAATACTTATCTTAATTGTTTTTCAATTCTATGGAATTGGTTTATAGAATTATAATTACATTTCTAAATGATATTTTAAATATAAAAATTAGAATTAAGAGATTCATTTTCAATTCTAAGATCTAATTACATACTCAATTTCATGATCCAAACGGATATTAAGAATATTCAAATTCAATCCAAATCGAAACAAATTAAAAATCAAATTAAAAAATCAAAATTAAATTAAAATAAAATAAATTTGGTTTTATTTGATTTGATTTTTTAAAAATGGATTAGATTGGATCAATTAACCGATTTAATTCAATTTAATCTGATTAATATTTTATATTATATTATATTTATTTGTTATTAAATTTATATTTTTACTTATATTAACTTTAATTTCTTATACACTTTTTTTACTTTATGTGATTAAATATTATTTTAAGTATGTGAAATAAATTATTTCAATTTTATATTTTTTTATTTCTTATTTTTCCTTTTTATATACTAAATTGCTTTTAACTTAAAATTTTAAAGTTAAAAAAATTTTCAGTCAAAAATCGATTAAACTAATTTAATCTAATATAAAATTGATTTGAATTAGTTTGATTCAATCAAATTTAATTTAAATTTATGTAACTAATATTATTTAAATTAATTAACTTTTTAATTCAAAATCAATCTAAACCAAATTAGGAACATTTCTCTTTTAAGTGTAAGTAACAAACTCACAATTCTTATAGTTTGGTGTGCTGGAAGAGAAGCAACATTGATTCAATAACTCCGTCCACCACTGCCTCTTCTAAAATTTTCCATCATGAATGACGCGAAGTAAACGTTATTTTCTAGGTTCTTCGTGCAACATATGTTTCATTAGATAAAACAAAAGTAAAACCAAACTTTTTGCCAAACTAACACCGGGAGTTTCTATAATATCCTAATAAGTATGGTGTATAAGATGAATTATCAAGCATTGAATGTTAATTTCATTTTCAGTTAGTATTCATTATTAATTATAAAAGTAACATATTATTTTTATTTTATTTTTTGTTTTTAAATTTTTGTGAAAAAATTTGTAAAATCTTTCTTTCACAAAACTTTCATTCTTAATACAAAAATAAATTTTAAAACATTACAAAAATCTCATACCTATTAAAAAGAAAAAAAAACTATAAGATGAAGATATATGAATATTCTAATCGTCATGGGAGATGGTAAAATATGTTTCTTTCTCTGCTTATCTGAGTGTAAGTAACAAACTCCCAATTCGTTATAATATAGTTAGGTGTGATGAGAGAAGAGCAACATTGATTCAATTCAAAGCTCCGTCCATCACTGCCTCTTCCTTCTAGATTTTCCATCATGACATGAATCACACGGCGAGAACACATAATGTTCTTGGTTCTTCGTGAAACATATGTTTCATGAGGTAAAACGAAAGTAAAAGAAAAAATTTAAGTTTATTTTTTTTCATTATATTTAATTTATTAATCAAATTATGTTATGTATGTATTTTTTAATAAAATTATTAATAAATATATATTATAATTTAATTAATGAAATAAATGTAATGAATATAAAAAAATTAACTTAATTTTGTCCAAAAAGTAAAACTAAACTTTTTGCCCAACTAATACCAGTTGATTGTAAGTTAAATTCACTCTATTTTTTTATTAGGATAAAAATGTTTTAAAATGAATTTTTAAAATAAATAAAAATATATAATTATTTTTAATTTAATAAATATTTTAATTTATTAAATAATTTAAAAATAAATATATTTTTATTTATTTATTTTATAAACAAATTTACTTTAAACAAAATTATCTCTTGTTTGATTCCGTCCATTCCGTAGATATTTCTCTTTTTTTAAAAAACAAAACATTTGTTAGTTTGTTCGCTTTTGTTAAATATAAATAAAGATAAAATTTAAGTTTATTTTTTATATTTATTTTATTAATTAAATTATGATATGTAAATATTTTTATAAAAAATAAAAAAATATTAATATATAAAAAATATTAATATGCATATATTATAATTTAATTAATAAAATAAATATAATAAATATAAAAAATAAACTTAAATTTAGTCATATAAATAAATTAATAAATAATATCCTGCTAAAGGCTTAGATAGATTTCCCCGTTGCATTGCGTGCCACTTCTTTCATGTAAGAGGCTATTACACAAGCCACGTGCAAGTCACCAAATAACATCCTTCAGTCTCAACCGTTCATTACATTCAGAATCAAGCTCTATCAACGATCCAGATTCTCCTACAAACGCAAGTTAATATAGCATTGAATAATGACGATCCTACACTTTTTTAAAGTATAGATATTATACATATATATTTTTTAAATTATGTAATTAAAAGAAAAAATGATAAAAAATAAAAATAATAAATAATATTAAATTAAATATAAAAAAAATATATACACGATTTATTGTAAAAATATCATAATTGTACAGCATAATAGCATCACCGCATAAATCCTCGGGTCCCACACATTACGTGTGATCGTGATCCACAGTAACACATTAACCGCAGACAAAA
Organism: Ormosia emarginata; assembly: GCA_029884605.1. Classification (NCBI taxonomy): domain Eukaryota; kingdom Viridiplantae; phylum Streptophyta; class Magnoliopsida; order Fabales; family Fabaceae; genus Ormosia; species Ormosia emarginata. The sequence goes on along the minus strand of JAQQTP010000072.1, from coordinate 11,071,134 downwards.
AGCCACACATTACATTTTCACCAATCACATGGCTCCACGTGGATTCCAGACATAAACCACCGACCGTAAGGCAAAGTTTCTTTTCCTCCTTTCCTTGGATTACCGGTCAATCACTGATTTCAAAAATATATGAACCTCCATTTCCAATTTCTGCTCCCATTTTGTTGTGGTTCATTCTGATTTGATTCTGGGTATCTCCAATACTCTTGATTTTCCATATATTCCAGCGATTTTGGATTTGTTTGTTGTTGTTCTTCACCCTGCACGTGCTTGGATTTGGAGAGGTTTGAAAAAAGAACCGAGTTTTGGAAGGAAAAAAGTAACCCCATGATGCAACGATTGGTTGACAACGTCCTCGCTGTCACTAAAGAGTAAGGCCATGTTGTTTTTCTATGTGGGGGGTGAATATTTCATCATGGTAGTTGAATATCTATGTCTTAAATGAAATGGGGTGTCTGTATTTTTTGTTTTGTTTGTTAAATTAAATTATGAAGGTTTTGAGGAAATTATTCAATGATAAGAACACGTTTTTTTCTCTTTGTTGTGTTGAATTAGCTTAAGTTTTTGCTTGGTCCTGGTTTTTCTTTTTTAATGGTTGCAATGGTTGTAATTCGTTTTTTTTTTTTTTTTGGGTTTTAATCCTTGTAATTCTGCTGATTCTGGACAATGGATTGACTGTTCAATTGATATCATTTGTTTGTTGGATGGAGTGGAGTTGAGTCCTTTTGTTTCTGTTATGATTCAATGCTATCAGAGCAATGTTTAGACATATATACTTTTTTTTTTTGTGTTATTTTATTGCTAATCTAAAAGATTTGGTGAAAAAAATTCTGTTTACTTTTGTTACTGTTGTTGGAAAGGTTGGTTTTTTACAGCCTTAAGGTGTTGATGAGTTTAAAACACTTTTTAGGCCTCATACTTCTCAGTTTGTTGGAAGTGGTACCATGTATTTAAGCATTGACGTTTTAGATCCATGGGGTATCCTATTTCAATGTCTTTATCAATTGCGTACATGGCAGAGGATGAGCATTTGCATTTGCTTTTTAGTGCAGGTCAGTGAAGACAATTACTTATGAGTCCTTGAACAATATTGTGAGATTAATCAATGGAGTATCAGCCCTTTTGTTGGTATTACTACCGGGGAAAGCTAATATTCTTGAAGGTATTCATGGTTGGGAACTCAGGCCAACTTTCCGTGGACCACGATTTCCACGTTGGATGGAAAAGTAAGTTTTCTTATGACATTGATAATTTCTGTGTGAAATTCTTTATTAAACACAGACTTTCTTAGTGTTACTTAGTTTATTCATATAGTTGTATTCGTTGCTATATCTGATAATTGGTAACATCACTAATATGCCATCGTTGGGGAATAGGAGTATCATTGTTTTATTTGCTTGGAGTCAGTAGTTCAATTATGAGAAGCCTTTTCTTAATATTCTTTCAACATTATATTTTCTATTAGAGGTTTTTTTTTTTTCTCAGTGTCATTTCTCACATGGTTGCATGCACCGATAGTAATTTATTAAAGGTGCACCTCTGCATGCACTTAGGTTTCACCCCTGCACCTCCCCATGATTTTGGTGTGGTACCTTTGGATGCATATCCTTCATATGCCTGTTGGGCAGGTTGCTGCCTATAGCACATGGTTACTTAAAAAAAATAGGAAAGAGTGGAAGATGTGAGGAACTAAAGAATTGGGAAAGGAATGACTTAGGCTTTTTATTTTCTGAATTAAGGATTCAATGTTTCGGAGAAGAAAGAAATAAATAAATGAAGATTAGAGAAAGAATAAATTAGGACAGGAAGTGGAGCCAGAGGATTAGGTGAGAATGAATTCAAAGTAAACTAGAAAATAAATTAATGCCAAGGAATTAGTATATTAGGAAAAAAAACTGGTATAATTTTCTTTGAGTTATATTTTCTGTTAGATATTCGAGTACATCAAAGTTATTCTTATTTTATAAATATGAAAAAAAAATTTAAATATTTTAGGCTATGTATTTTATTATTCTTGTTTTTACATTCTTATACTTTTTTATCTACTTTTTCTTTTTAGTAATTGGTTTTTCTAATTCTTTGAAAATTCAGAGTTTATACTATGCTTTCTATAACATTTTTGGGATGGATGCATATCTTTACAGCTCAATGAGGTGGCATCTTTAACTTTGTACATTGTTCATGACATTGTTGTCCTTGACTTGAATTTTGTTTTCTTTTTTCTAGTGGTGTGTCCTCTTTCAACCAGTTCATTCATGAACTTTCTGTGGATTCTGATACTTCAAGCCTTGAATACTCATCTGGAGAAGAAGATAGTGATAGATACGAATACCCTCCATCTCCCGCATCTCATAGTTCTAGAGCCTCTGGAGCTAGTTTTACCAAGTACAGTAGGCATCAAATGGATTGGATCCAGTATATCTTACTTTGGATTTTGTTTCCTGTAAAGTTGTTGCTGAGGATTCCACTTCGTCTTTACAAGTTAGTTTATTCTGGGGTGTCAAAAGCCTTGTCTATCTCTGGAAATCAGCGCCCTTCACGCTTACATGCACATAAGAGGATGCAAAGCCTCAAGGACCACATAATCCACCGTGCTACTGATAGGAGGCGTGGAGTTGTAGAGGTTGTGCAACAGTTCTTTTAGATATTAATTTATGTTGTGTTTATTGATATTTTTTAGATAAATCTCATATGAATGTAACTTCTTTATTGCTAAGTAAGTTTTTTTTTTTTGTCAATCAGGATCTTCATCTAGCCATAGAGATATGTATAGAAGCTGTCTTTGATGTTGTTCACAAGGCAGCACATCTTCTCCTTTCCCCATCAAAAGCTTTTGGGACATTATTCAGGTTGTTTTCATATCATGAAAGTGGCATTAAAGAAGATAGTGATGGTGTTGAGGACGCCTCCATTTCTACAGCTACACTAGGAGAGAATGATCCAAAACCTACAGAGAGGAATACCAACTTTCATCAGTCTCTGAATACAGATGCCAGGACTTGTCAGGATGTCATAACAGAGCTTGGGTAAAGGCTATTACATAGCTCCCTTTACATTTGTTCTTTTTGTTTTGAAATCTTGCTTGTCTGCTTCATAATTTCTCCTTCTACCTGTGACAGGTATCCATACGAAGCTATTCATGTGATCACTGCTGATGGATATGTTCTTCTTTTGGAAAGAATACCTAGGTAAAATATACATTTTTTAGGGAAATTATATGGATCTCCATAAATTTAATGATCTACCCCCTTTGATTTTTGTACTTATTTTGATCTTCCAAGGTTAAATTAAATGCATTACATCTGGTTATTTATTATGAATCACTACAGAAATGGATAAATCATGAATGACGCTAATTGGCATATTTTGATATCTCAACTGTTTTATCATTGTCAAGAATGAAATACATCTGATATTTGAAATAAAATTATTATGTTTGAGAATGTGTCTTTTTCTTGTTGTCATATTTCTTTTTAAATTTAGGTTGTAGCTCATTCCCGATAGAAATATAGCAATTATGGGATTTGAGCTTGTAAATATCATGCCTAGAGCTGGAGGGAACCCAGGAGAATGTATCATAATGTTATCATTCTGAATATAGTTAATTTTCATAAATGGATGACAATGTGGGGAAAATCTTCGTGTGGAAAATGGAGATTATTAAGGATGTCATTATAATTTCTATAACAAGGTGGTCTTTTTGCAATCTATAGTGTCTAATGCCTGTAATCTGACTTCACAGGCGAGATGCACGAAAAGCTGTTTATCTTCAGCATGGGGTTTTGGATTCATCAATGGGGTGAGTCATGTTATCTCTATATTACTTAGTTCTGAATTGATTCTGTGATTCAGTGTACTTATATGAGTTGAAAGAGTTACATAGTATATTTGTGCTTGAAAAGCTCGTATTTTGAAGAACAAATTCTTTGCTTCAGTATTGTTGTTACATCAGAATGAACAAGTTTTGTGAAGTAGGTTGGGCAATTTTTTGGTTGCATTATGATCTTTATTTAAGTCAACAGCTGCATTGATCTTACTATTAGTAGGATAGAAACAGTTTGGTAAATTGAATTGGCTTTGTTTACCAAAGGCCAGAACATTTAGAATATTGAATGCTGAACTCACAATTTGCCAACTTGTTGAGAGGTTTTTGCTTACCCACTTAAATTAAGTTTAGCATCACTGGATTTGCTTGTGAAGGGATATATCTTTTGTACTAGGAATTGGAATAAACCAGAATAATAGGTGTGTTGTGTGCTTGTTATTAGAATTTCTGTGATATGCGACCTGATGTATGGTGGGGTGACATGGCTTGTCATTCCCACATACAGGGTCAATGACAATGTTGAGTTTTTTATCAAGAGTCACAGGCGCACTGAGGTATTGTCTCCTTTGGCCTAATGAATTGTACTTAAGAGTTGATCCTTAAAAGACGCCTCACATGGGGGATTGGGAGTCACCCCTTTAAGGCCCATACGAACTTTATTCAATGTGGGACTGTGTGTGTAAATTGTCAACATATGTAGGAACTGATGAGATATACTGTTTTGATTTATTCTTGCTGCTTTGTTGTGTTTTGTGCTTCATTTGTCCTATCTCATTGATAAACTTGTTTGTTATTGAAATTATATTCACTGTTCGGTTCCTTGGATATCAAAATTATCCTTTTTAGACCATAATGTTACAACCTTAGTTTCAATTTATTTTATTGTTTTAATTTATTTATTAACCCCAAAATGTGGTCAAGTTAATACGGGTACTCTAATACTTTTTTTTTTTTTGGTTCAGTTGGGTATCTAATGGTGTTGTTGGCTCTCCAGCTTTTGCAGCCTATGATCAAGGTTTGTTATATTTGTCAAGATAATATCTGTGCTTCAGAGAACATATCATTTTTTGGAATTATATCATGTAGAATTTTGTTTTATTTGCAGGATATGATGTATTTCTGGGGAATTTTCGTGGTTTGGTTTCTAGGGAACATGTCAACAAGAACATCTCGTCACGTGAGTAAGTCCACAAAGCAAATCTCTTAGACTATGTTTGGAAATTTTTAGAGAAAATGGAATGTAAAGGAAAGGAAAGGGAAGAAATGGAAAGGGAATAGATGGGATGGAAAAGAATTGCCTTCCCCATGTTTGGATGATTAATGACTAATGAGGGAAAAGGGGAAGGTAAAAGGTTCTAAGTGTAAAATCCCTTATTAAGTAACTAATTTTATGGGGTATAATAATAAATGACAAGTTTTTAACATAAAAGCAAAGCTATTCCCCTTCATTACCCCCCAATTTGGAGGGGAACAAACATTTGTTGTTCCCCCTTCAAACAATTTTAACTCCCAAATAAGGGGAAATTATTCCCTTCCCATTCTTTCCCCTTCCATCTCCCTCATTACCCCTCATCGAATAAAGTCTGATATCTGTTTTGGTGTCTGATATAATCTGGCTTTGTATCTTATACTATATTATTCACGTAACGGATTTGATTTAATGCAGATACTGGCGGTACTCCATCAATGAGCATGGGACTGAGGATATTCCTGCTATGATAGAGAAAATCCATCAAATAAAAACTGCTGAATTGAGGCTTAGTAAACCTGATATTGGGGAGGAAACTAATGATGATCAGCTTTACAAGCTTTGTGCAATTTGCCATAGTTTGGGAGGAGCTGCTATGCTGATGTATGTTATTACGCGCAGGATAAAAGATAAGCCCCATAGATTTTCAAGATTGGTTTTATTATCACCGGCCGGTTTTCATGATGACTCTAACATTGTTTTTTCTGCGGCGGAGCTTCTATTAATTTTGCTGGCTCCTGTTTTGTCTCTTCTTGTGCCTGCCTTCTATATACCGACCAGATTTTTTCGTATGCTTGTCAACAAGTTAGCTCGGGATCTGCATAACCTACCTGCAGTTGGTGGACTGGTTCAAACTTTGATGGGATATGTTGTTGGTGGAGATAGCTCAAATTGGGTTGGAGTTTTAGGATTACCACACTACAACATGAATGACATGCCAGGAGTGTCTTTCCACGTTGTTCTCCATCTTGCACAGATGAAGCGCACCGGAAGGTTTAGGATGTTTGATTATGGAAGTGCATCTGCCAATATGGAGGTGTATGGCTCACCTGAGCCTTCGGACTTGGGTGAATACTATGGACTCGTTGACATTCCTGTTGATCTTGTTGCTGGACATAAAGACAAAGTGATTAGACCTTCTATGGTGAAGAAACACTATAAGTTGATGAAGGGTGCTGGTGTAGATGTTTCATATAATGAGTTTGAATATGCACATTTGGACTTCACCTTCTCCCATCGTGAAGAACTCTTGTCATATGTTATGTCACGCTTGCTGCTTGTGGATCCCAATCCAAAGCATCAACTGAATCAAAGGGCTGCAAGGTCGAGAAGGAAAGGACAAGTAGCAGCTAGCGGGTAGAATATACAAAATCTTACTGAAGTACTTTTGCGATTTTCTTGCAAGAGTTGCTGTTCTACTTGGTTGGATGGAGCTATTTATTTGTTTAATATACAAATATAGAGCTGCACTATACAAGGGGTCACCTTTTCCTGCAAATCTTTTTCCGTTTGGAGGAAAAATAGACCTTGAAAATATGTTGGAAGTTTACATTGTAAAATAGTGTTCATTATCAAAACGGAACAAATGCATTAGAGAATCTAGGTGTTAATGTTGTATGTTGGTAGTTCACTAGTGTTTTCTTGACAATTTGATGTTGTCATTAGATTTCCTCGGGCTTGCTAATTGGAGCAATACTTCAGACATCTCTCTCTCTCTCTCTCTCTCTCTCTATATATATATATATATATATATATATATATATATATATCAAACACCAAGCTTTAGATATAACATACCTTTGCTTTCTTGTTTTTTGGGTACGACATATCTTTGCTTTACTATAATGAATGTGAGATTATCTAGATACGTTGCATATATAACCTTTGGGTGCATAAGAAAATGATACTAGCATATTTATTAAAATAATTGGGCGTAACTCTTACCTTAAAAGGTAACTCAAGCTGGGAGGGTTCAAGTTATTATAAGTAGTACTTTATTTATATACTTAATTAATGTGAAATCTTATTTTTAGGTTTTCACCATAATATCCTTTTACTTAGAAGGCGAAGGGCTAATTTGTCGCGATACTGTCTAATTCCGAAGACAGACATGAGTCAGGAGTCGAAAACACACCTCTCTCTTTATATATTTATTCATTCCAAACAACAAGCTTTGGATATAACATACCTTTGCTTTCTTATTTGTTTGGTACAACATATCTTTGTTACTATAATGAATGTGAGATTATCAAGATATGTTGTAGATATAACCTTTGGGTGCGTAGGAAAATAATTCTGACAAACTTATTAGAATAATTGAACGTAACTCTTACCTTAAAAGGTAACTCAAGGGGAGAGGATTTAAGTAATTATAAGTGGTACTTTATTTTTATACTTAATTTATGTGAGATCTTTTTTTTTTTTTTTGTGTTCTAGGTTTTGGAGCTCCATAATATCCTTTTCCTGCAAATCTTTTTCCGTTTGGAGGAAAAATAGACCTTGAAAATATGTTGCATTGTAAAATAGTGTTCATTATCAAAACGGAACAAATGTCATTAGAGAATCTAGGTGTTTGTTGTATGTTGGTAGTTCAAAGTGTTTTCTTGACAATTTGATGTTGTCATTAGATTTCCTCGAGCTTGCTAATTGGAGCAATACTTCAGACACTCTCTCTCTCTCTCTCTCTCTATATATATATATATATATATATATATATATATATATATATATATATATATATATAATATATATATATATATATATATATATATATATATATATATATATATATATATTATATATATATATATATATATATATATATTCATTCCAAACACCAAGCTTTGGATATAACATACCTTTGCTTTGTTGTTTTTTATTTTTGGTACGAAATACCTTTGCTTTACTATAATGAATGTGAGATTATCCAAATACGTTGCAGATATAACCTTTGGATGCATAAGAAAATGATATTAGCAAACTTATTAGAATAATTGGGCGTAACTCTTACCTTAAAAGGTAGCTCAAGGGGGGAGGGTTTAAGTTATTATAAATGGTACTTTATTTATATACTTAATTGATGTAGGATCTTTTTTTTAGGTTTTCCCCATAATATCCCTCTATCTAAAAGGCGAAAGATTAATCTGTCGCGGTACTGTCTAGTTCTGAAGACAGACATGAGTTAGGAATCAAAACACACCTCTCCTTATGCCTAGGATTGAACATTTGTGGGTGGCCCAATTAGGATAAATTTTAATACTATATTAGAATAACAGAGCTTAACTCTACTCCAAACCAAACCTTTGGGTGCTTAGGAAAATGATACTAGCAAACTTATTAGAATCATTAGGCGTAACTCTTACCTTAAAAGGTAGCTTAAGGGGGGAGGGTTTAAGTTATTATAAGTGGTACTTTATTTATATACTTAATTGATGTGAGATGTTTTTTTTATATTTTTCTCATAATATCCCTCCGCCTAAAAGGCGAAAGACTAATCTATCGCAGTACAGTCTGACTCCGAAGACAAACATGAGTGAGGAATCGAAAATACACCTCTCTTAACGCCTAGGAGAGAACATATGTGGGTGGTCCAATTAGGATAGACTTTAATACTATATTAGAATAACTGAGTCTAACTCTACATCAAAAACTAATCTAATGAGAAAAAGTTACCAAAGTCATTACAAATGGTATTTTATCCATATACTTAATCGATGTGAGACCTTAGCAAAACCATTAGTCTGCATCATAAATTTACATTTATACACCCCCTTTGAAATTAAATCCTCAAATTTATGTGATTTACAAGTGATCTAGTGTCCCATTATTAAAACTTCCTCGTTTTCTTTGTATCAAAAATCAAAATCCAAAATTTTGTTTTATGTATCTCATAATTTGCTCCCCTAAGTTGCGGAGAAGAACATAACAGTTGCAAGATCTTTAGTTCTCCAATTAGTTCTATTAATAGGTGTCTTAGTTATTTAATTTTTTTTAAAATTAAGATTCCTTATTACTACATAAACCTGTGGCCTTAATATGAATTTATACCCATTCTAACCGCGAGACCTTAAGTCACAACAATCATATTTTCTCAAATATCACTAAAGTTGATTTATTTAGCTCATAATTCGCAACCAAGTTCTAGCTAGTGCTAGGTACTTACTACTACTAAAAATTACATGCCTATATCACATAAAGAAAATCTGACGCAATCCCATTTGTATAACAATTGGAATTAATTCACATAAAAAAAATGGAATTAATTAAAGCTTCCAACCTATTAAAATGTCAAGGGATTCCCTAGGAGTACAATTGATAACTATAAGGTTATCAAGCCTGGATATATCAACCAGTTGTTAACTATTCTCAATAAAGATGGATATATCACACATTTTGTTGATACAGTCAATTATTGATATTGGATACTTGGAAATCATCGTTTTCATGCTGGTGTTGTAATATTATATATCGGTAGACAGCCATTTCACTTAGAAATCAAATATATGTTGGTATCCTGTGTGCTTGAATAAAACTACGTACCAATAAATCAAACACACTTTAAAAAGAAAGTCTTCTATGGCATTTAACTAAATATGTTCATTAAACAGTCATTATATCAATCCACCAAATAACAAAAAAAAAAAAGAAGAAGAAAAGTCAATCACAACCCTTAGGGGAAATGTGACAAGCAGTTTTTAGCAACTAAAATAAGTACCAAGGTGCTACTAGTCTTTTATTTTTCACTGCTAGTTAAAGACTTCCAAGCAAACATTTACTTCCTGCTGCAGCCCCTCTGGCTCCTAATCTCCTATTGCTGCTCCTTTGGCTGCTCTTGAGACCTAGATGCCTGATTAGACTGGTTCTACAAAAACCGTCTCCTGTCATGTATTGATTAGTCATTAGTAAGGCACTGGAAATTCCCTCGTGTGTAGCTCAATTTTCAAATGACAACTTGAAAGGAAAATAATAATAATAATAATAATGTAAAATAATATTGATATCTCACTCACCCCTGGGAAAACTGTTCCAATGTAGAAGAATTCACTTTCAGTTGGAGATAAGATCAAAGTCTGTGAAGGCAGATCAATTTTTGCACACTGCACAGAGATCTAACATTAGAAAGATTCTTATATATTCAAAGAAAAAAGAACCACCAACTATATATATATATATGACTCACCAAATTTTTGCTCATGAGATAGTCATATAAGTCAAGATTGTTGTACTGTATTATATGGAAGAACACGTAATCAATATGGCCACGGACTATGCTGCATTATTCAAATGTTATTAGAATATAACGAATCCTCTCAGAGCAATGCTAAGTGTACAAATCTGATTGCATAACTGGACACAGCTGATACACACTTAAATAGAGTCATGTCTGTTAGTTGGGACTGGATTGTTGTGCAAGTTACATTTTTTGATCATATAAGGAAATTAATCAATGAAGAAAATGTTAATTAAAATAAGCAGCACATATTGTGCCATTAAAACTACCTCTGCGTATGGTTGACAGCTTTCACTGGTATGTAGTGGCTTATCTCCAGCCTACCCGCCCATTGAAAAGTAAGCCTGCAAAGAGGAGCAAAAATAGATAATCATGAGTTTAGATAATATACTTGTTTTGTGTACTAATTTCATTGACTTGGAAGTTTTGAGAGACTGATAAGCCATCATGGCTACTTTAGTTTTGAGTCTTTGGAGGAAATTGGAAATCTTGAGATCATGATTTTGTTGGAAAGTGTATCATCTTGTAGAAATGCTTGCTCGTTTCTGCTTTAGTTGTTAGACAGGATCCATTAACATTAGGATAATGCTTCGCACACATTAGATGTGCACGCATTACCTCACATATGAGGTATATGGTAGAATTAGAATATATATATATATATATATATATATATATATATATATATATATATATATATATATATAATAAAGTGAGATAAATTATAATTACATGATAAAAATTATTAAAATGTGAGGTAATATATGTATATGCATATATAGCATTATTCTTAACATTATTGACTATAAGGAGAGAAATAAATAACAATTAGCTATATTGATTAGAGAAATGTATAACCCCAAGTTGCACTGGTTTTCTTAGAAAATTCAGGATTGGGCAACAAGAGGATCCACTTACGTGATGGGTGATGTTGCTCTCCTGAAGCCCTGTGTCACGGGGAGGAAGAGGCAAAAAGTTAAGCAATTTTGCAGTCAATTCTCATAATTGTAACAATGTGCAGGTTGCTCAAAAAATTAAACGTTCTAGGTCAAGAAAGATTCTACAGATTGATTCTATCATACCTTTGCTCTATTAAGGGACATGTTGTTCGACTGAATTTTTCCACCTAGATATCCCTGGATGCACAGGAGAAAATATTCATAGTAATAAACCAATTATTTGTGAGCATCTCTCTATAAACAGATATTACCAAATTTAATGTCAAACTATTATATATCTACCGCATGCCAGATGTTTCGCCTAATCAGATATTTCACCATGATAAAAATATAGTACATATATAGGAGAATCGGGTGGCTTATACCACCCCAACACAACAAAATCCAAAATATACGAACAATTTGTGCGCACATCACATCACATGACGTACTCTTCACCACTAAATCAACCTCTTTGCATTAAATTTAAGATTATATAATATATATTTACTTAAGTAATGATGATGTGAATAACTATGAAAACATAATCAGATTAACATACCAAATCAAATACTTATTAGACATATATATTTGATATATATTTATGTTTACTGTTTTTAGATACTTATCACAATCTAATTATTGTTTTTAGATATTTATATTTGCACATAATTAATTCATATAGGTAGATTACATGTGAAGTGCAAGGGGTTCAAAATCCACTAAAAGCACCTTCTGATCAAGGCACACTCGAGTGAAGATTAGTTCTAAATCTAAAGGATGTAAGAATACTCGTAATTTTACCAAAAAAATATTTACAGTTAACTTTTTATTTTTGACATCATTTTTATACAATTTATAGTGTTTATATAAGATATTTTGTCACAATATAAAATAAATTCTTCACAATTACATGAGCCATCCACATAAATCAATCCGAAAGAAAAGAGTATAAAAAATAATTTAAAAGTGATATGCAATTAAGCTTAACAATATATGTGCCAACATGTTGTTATCCAGACAAATGCACGTAAAGACACATGGTTTTTCTCTTAAATTGTCTATGTTTCATAAGCAATTCCAAATTAAATAGGGCATTTTAATCTAGGAACTAGGAAGCCATCGTGTAGCAAATAAATTAACATATATATAACCAGTTATATATTGTGCATATAGAACATGGTTTTATTCAATTATCATAGCATTATGTTGGTCATTTATGAAATATATATTGAACCTAGTCAGTTAAGTTTAATTACGTACCTCCCATGTCTGCACATAGTCTCGAAAATCCATAATAGATGCTGGAGGCACAAGTGATGCCGGATGAGTTGCTTGAGGCAATCTTGGCACAGGAGGAAGCCAAGTGCTTGTCCCAGCAACCGCAGGTATAGGTGATGGACCAAAGGCAGTAGTAGTCATGTGGTGGTCCCTCTGGTACTGGTACCCTGGATAACGTTGTTGTTCCCTTAGTAGCCCTGAATACCTTCCCCTTGATCCTCCACCAAACTGACCACTACCAACATCAGGATATACTTGGAGGTGTGTTGATGAGTATGGTTGAAACTGAATGACTGAGTTGGACGTTGCATGAGGAAACATGGAATTACCATATCCATTATTACCACCTTGGATTTTCTCTTCCCAATTGTCAACTAGCCCCATTCTAGTTGCTGTGCTCGTCCTACCACAATACACTCCCCCATTATACCATGGTTGTGGTCCTGCAGGCCACAAACTTGAAGAGTTTTGATGAGGTAAGAAAGCAGAACCTGAACTGTTTCCTGAACTGAAGTTCAGTACACCCATATTGCCTCTTGATTCCAGATCAAATAGTAGTCTTTTTGAAGACCCTATTCCTGTATTGGTAGTGTGTGCTTTTGGTACTACCACTGGTGATATTTCTACTTCCTTAGATGACTCTTTGGTCAAGTCAATAAAGCAAATTTGTTTTTTTGAAGTATTCTGTGAACTACCACCCTGCAATGCTATTTCAAACTCAGCTTCAATTGCATTAAGGGCTTCCATGGAAACCTTATTCTTAGTAAAATTTGTTTGATCTTGTCCACAAGAATCTTGAACATCATCAAAGGGAAGTTTATCTGGCACTGGCACTGGCAGAAAGAGGCCAGTCAGAGGGTCCTCCTTCAATGTTAAAGAAGTTTTGGTTTTTTTACTTGGTAGAACAATGTCAGTATCAGAATTCAGTTCAGCTAGTATATCAGCATACACATTCACTTGGGAAAGGGAGGTGGAGGAAGAAACATGTGTCTCATCTGTTGTAGTATTTGGGACAACCAACTGTGACTCCATGGGGGTTACAGATTTAAGCTCCTGCCGAACAACAATATGTATTTCATTTTGATAGAAAGCAAATGAAAAAGAAATAAATAAATTATATATAAACCCAAAATAGGTAGAAAACACTGTAAAAGACATTTAACTCCTTCAAGGTTAAAGGTAAAAAAAAAACTCGAATTATTTTACCAAATAAAATTTAAATTTAAAAAAGTTGGCTACACATACAAGTCTTGCAGCTTTGGCAGCTTCAATGCTTTGCTCTCCAATGCTTGTTGTCTTAGCAGCTGAGAATAGGTCTTCTGAAAATATTTAACAAAAAAAAAGGGAAGAATGTTTTAAACAATTAGTTTTAAAATTGAATTAAATATGTTCAGGCTTGTCCAGCAAGAAGAGCTGAAATTTGCCATCAAGCCAAAGCCTAGTAGTCACCCAAAAGAGCTGAAATTTCCTGTAACAGCTTAGATACTGATTAATAATAACTTATAGCTAAGGATACGTGATATTTATAACTAAAAATAAATAATAAGAAGCAGAAAAAGAAAATAAAATGTAACTTTTGATGGCTTTTGTCACAAGAATGTGTTGTCTCACTACACTAGTTATAGCTATATTCATAAATCAACTATCTCCAATATCTCTATATGTGACAAGAGATACAAACTAGTTGGAGGTAGTTCAAACTTTATGCGAATAAAGGAGGCAGCAAGCTATATTAATGAGGAAAGGAGAGAATGAAAAGAAGAAATGAGAAGAAAGAGAGATAAAAATTGATGTGTCATATTATATATGTGTGTGTGTGGGGGGGGGGGGGGGGGGAGAGAAATAACCTTGAAGATGACTAGTGAAAAGTTCGGTAAGTGTAATATCATTTGTCCTCATTGATTCTACACTTCTTTTCCTGGAGGAATCCTCGATTTTTTTTGCATGAAGGGCTTGGCGTGCCTCCTTAAAGTTTCTTGATAACAAGACAATACACTGATCAATTTTGTAATTGGAGAGAGGAGCATATGCCATTTCAGTAATATTGTTCCCCTACAAAAGAAGGAAATTAAAACAAAGTTATGAACAAATCAAAATATATATAAATACTTAGATTACTGCTCTTAAATTGTAAAACAGCTAGTAATTCATTGGAAAACTAGAGAGTTAGGATTGACCTTTATTCATATGCATAACGTCTTAGACAGACTTACAAAAACCGATTAACACCTTCGTATGGTTGATTGCTTGGTAATTTGACGAATTACAGAACTGGTTATCGATTTTTGCTTGAAGTTTTTAATGAAACTTAATCTAATAAACCGATCAACCATTCAACCTAGCTAGCTTGGATTTGTGATTATGATTGATTTGGATTTCAATTAATTGAATTTATTCACAAAAGAATTATATAAATGTTTGTCCATATAGTTATAGTTTTGTGTTTAATTGTTTATCTATCCAAAATAATATAGCTATTTGTTTAATTGTTTTATGATCCTAAATTATTCCTTGTGCCGAAGACGCATCTTGAATCAAAGCCAATAATACATCAAACTTTGAATGATAATATTACAACAACGTTATAATAAAAGTTGACAAATGAGATTATTTTAAAAATGTTTATAAATTTGGAGATTTTACTGGCATGTAATCTATTTTTGAATAAATGACTAGAATAGTAATTTAGTTTTTGTTTATGTGGTTTTGAAGGGATCAAATCTATAACTCTATCCGACTTCCAACAAATAAGTGCTACATAAGAAGGCCAAATCATGTAAGAGAAAAAGGGTAAATGAGATAGTTATGACAGTTAACAAGTTAGTTAGTTAATTGTAATTAGTTACAAGTTTGTTATGATAGTTACTTAGCTTATCAGTGTATATAAATTCAACACAATGTAATAGTGCTAATCAGCGATGAATAGAATCACAATTCATTTTTTATTTTTCAGTTCCAGAACTCTCTCTCTCTTTTCTCATCTTTTCTTTCTTTCCTTTACACCAACCTGGCCCTGATACGTCACATGGTATTAGAGCTCAGTGTTTGTCTATAGCTTCTGATCAAGGTTCTTCAATAGCAATTGTAAGCACAACAAATCGGTTTGTGCTCCATACGTTTTCTAATTCTGTGTCGATCAAGCTCGATGAGGATAACTTTATGGCATGGAAGCAGCAAGCATTAGCAACGATCAAAGGTCACAAACTCTTTTAGTATGTTACTGGTGAATCAATTCCAAAAAAGTTCAGTTCTCAAGAAGATGAAGCAAGAAATCCTATCAATGAGGTTTACCTCAATTAGGAGTAACAGGACCAGTTGTTGGTATCCTGGTTACTTTCCTCAATGAGTACTTCTTTCACAACAAAAATAGTTGGCTATGAATTCTAGTTTCAGATATGGAAGAAGCTTGAAACGTTCTTTGCATCACAGATTCAAGCAAAGGTGAGACAACTTAAAAATCAATTAAGAAATACAAAGAAAGAGTCTATTGTTTTTTCTTACTTACTTGCAATTAAGAAATTGGTAGATACCTTAGGATCTCCAGTTGATGAGTTTGAGTATGTTGAAGCAATTCTTGATGGGTTATCAGAAGAATATGAAGGATTTGTGATTGCAATCATCTCAAGAAGTGAGTCTTGCAGTGTTAGAAAGCTTGAAGCTCTTCTCATGACTCAAAAAGAGAGAATTGAGCATTTTAAGAAAATTGAATTAAGAGTAATTCGAGGTAGTATAATTCAGTCTCAAATCAAAAGAAACCACAATAACAATGGTTACAGTAGCAATTCCAATTATAGATGAGGCTTTAATCAAAGGCCAAATTTCAGTGTTGGTTGTGGTTATGGTATAAATCAAGGAAGATGTGTTTTTACTGGTTGTGTTTTTACTGGTAGAGCTTAACAGAATTTTAGAGGTCATTGTGGAAGATGAGGAGGTAGATTTTCATCTGGTGAGAAGCCTCAGTGTCAGCTATGCAAGAAAAGTGGTCACACTGCTGTAGATTGTTGGTATAGGTATGATAAGTCATATACAAGATCTCATCTTATCAGACCTTCAGAAATCAAAGGAATGGTAAACTCCTATGAGTGCAATGATGGCACAAAGTTCTAATTTAAACTTCTCTCGTGGTCTTATGAATGCAATGTTGGCCACTCCTTCAACTTTATTTGATCCAGCATGGTACCTTGATTCTGGTGCCACACATTACCTTATACCAGATTCATCCAATTTGCAGCATAAGGTGGAGTATGATAGCATAGAAAAAGTATTTGTAGGCAATGGTATAACTCTGTCTATTTAGCATGTTGGGCATTATAAGTGTTATTCATATTTTGTTTATAGTTTTTTTGTTTTGAATAATCTTTTGCATGTTCTTAAAATTTCTAAAACTCTGTTGAGTGTTACTCAATTTGCAAAAGATAATCGTGTATTATTTGAATTTCATTATGATAAATGTCTTGTCAAATCTCAGGATACCAAGGAGATCCTCCTCTAAAGCACCCTTAGAAATGGCTTGTATGTTTTTCCCAACTTTCATCTCACAAATTCATCTTAGTCTGTTCTCTGCAATATTGCTTCAGCACCATCGACAACTGATTTCTCTCTTTGGCATTCAAGACTTGGTCATGCTTCTAGTCCAAGTAGTGACTAGAGTGTTGAGGTCTTGTAATTTTTCATTTTCTTTCTGTAAAAATCAACAAAATAATGTTTGTGAGGCATGTTGTATGAGAAAATCTCATCAGGAACCATTTTCTGATTCCAGTTTTGTATACACCACTCCTTTACAACTTGTATATACTGACATTTAGAGTCCAGCCCCTGTGAATTCATTGTCTGGTACCAAATATTACTTGTTGTTTGTTGATACTTATTCCAAGTATTCATGGATTTATTTGTTGCATTCCAAATCTCAAGCTTTTTTTTTTAGTTTAAATAGATGGTTGAATTACAATTGGGAACTAAACTTAAGGCATTACAAACAGATAATGCAAAAGAATTTTTGGTTTTTTTCAAATATTTATGGTCACATGGTATTATCCATTGATTAACTTGTCCCTATGTGTATCAACAAAATGGTAGTGTTGAGATTAAACATAAACATGTCAGTGAAATAGACCTGAAAATGCTTGTTGCTTCCTCTCTTCCTCTCAAATTTTGGGGGGATGTTTTTCTCCATGCAGTACTGCTATTATAAATGTCTTGCCAACTCATGTACTAAAAAATTTGTCCCCAAATGAGACTTTATTCAAGACACAACCCTCATACCACAACCTTAAGGTATTCGACTATGCTTGTTACCCATTCACCATACCCTACAATAAATTCAACCTTGATTATAGATTTGTTCAGTGCATTTTTCTAGGCTTTGCTCCTCTACACAAGGGGTTCAAATGTCTATCTCCTTCTGTCAAATTCTTTTTCAACCCACATGTTATTTTTAATGAATTGTCATTCCCTTTCAAATCAGCTTCTAGTTCTTTTGTGTTAAAGTTCATTGTACCTTCTTCTTCTGTTGTCCCTACCCTTTTCTAATCCATTATTTTCAACAAGTGCCCTACCTACAGATTGGCATTGTTGTAACAAATCGTGCATTAGATCATAATTATGTGTTTAACAATTTTCATGAGCAGAATTCTACTTCTTAGAACAGTGTTGCTTCCCCAGTGCCTTCTGTTGCAGCATAAATCAGTCCTGACACTTCACAACAGTTATCCAATGCTGCACCTATTGTTCAGAACACACATCCTATGTTAACTAGGGCTAAGGTTGATGTATACAAACCAAAAGTTTTTTATGCTATTTTGGAGCCAACTTCAGTGACCCAGGCTCTTGCTCAACCACAGTGGAAGCAAGCCATGACTAATGAGTATCAAGCTTTATTGAGGATCAACACATGGTCACTGGTTGAGCTTCCTCCTGACAGAGTTGCCATTGGAAACAAGTGGGTGTTTCGGTTGAAATATAAACTAGATGGCTCAATAGATAAGTATAAGGCAAGACTAGTTGCCAAAGGTTTTAATCAAAGGCCTGGTTTTGACTTACTGAGACTTTTAGTCTAGTAGTCAAGCCTGCAACTATAAGGTTAATTTTAACCATGATTTTGGCTAACAACTGGTTTATCTATCAACTTAACATCAATAATGCCTATATAAATGGTGAGCTACAAGAGGAAGTTTATATGCAACAGCCTCAAGGTATTGTGTTTGGAGGCTCTCAGCTAGTATGCAAGCTTCACAAAGCTCTCTATGACCGAAAGCAGGCCCCTAGCGCTTGGTTCCATAAACTGTCTATTGCCTTATATGTGCTTGGTTTCTCTATTACTAAGTCAAATGTCTCCTTATTCCCCAGGTTTTCTTCCACATCTACTATCTTCATTCTAGTTTATGTGAATGATATTCTGATCATTGGTTCTTCTACCTTTGAGATTCAGTCCCTGATTGCCAAACTTAATTCAACATTTGCTCTTAAAGATATGGGGCAGCGACATTATTTCCTTGGCATTGAAGTGCAACCAACTAAAACTGTTGGTCTACATCTGTCTCAGACAAAGTATATTCGTGATCTATTAGCTAAAGCTGAAATGCATAATTGTAAGCCTTATGTTACTTCAATGACTACTCACCTTAAACTCTCAGCTCAAGGGGGTACTTCATTTTCATATCCTAGTTTTATAGGTCAGTTGTGGGAAGTTTGTAGTATGTTACCATAACTAGGCCTGAGATCTCCTACTCAGTGAACAAAGTCTATCAATTCATGCAATTTCCCCTGGATTTTCATTGGAAAACAGTAAAATGAATACTAAGATACCTTCATGGTACAGCCACACACGACTTACACCTTAAAAAATATGATACTTTGACATTCTTGGGCTTTAGTGATTCTAATTGGGGATTTGACCCAGATGACAGAAGGTCAACTAGTGACTATTGTGTGTACTTTGGCAAGAACTTGATTACCTAGTCTAGTAGGAAGCATCATGTTGTATTCAGAAGTAGCATAGAGGCACAGTATTGAAGTTTAGCTGCTTTGGCTACTGAACTCATCTGTTGCAGACATTACTCAATGAACTCAAGGTGTCATTGCCTCATCCACCTAGCGTCTTATGTGATAATTTGAGTGATGTCCTTGGCTGCCAATCTCATCCTTCATTCTCGAACAAAACATTTTGAACTTGATTTGCATTTTGTTCGAGAACAAGTTGTCTCAAATAAGTTGCAAGTTAGTCATATTCCAACACATGAACAAGTGGATGATGTTCTAACTAGAGTTGTTTCCAGTTCTTTGTTCACAATCTTTAGAGATAAACTTAGAGTTTAACCACTTCAACTGTTGAGTTTGAGAAGAAATGTAAGAGAGAAGGGGTAACTGAGACTGTTATGATAGTTAGCAAGTTAATTAATTAATTGTAATTAGTTACAAGTTTGTTATGACAATTACTCAGCTTATTAGTGTATATAAACTCAACACAACGTAATAGTGCTAATCAGTGAATAGAATCATAATTCATTTCTAATTTTTCAGTTTCAATAGTTTCTTTCTTTTCTCATCTTTTCTTTCTTTCCTTTACACCAACCTTGCCTGATACCTCACAGATCAAGGGACTTATCCTAAACCTAGTTCCTATGATTTGAGATGGTTGGTTTACTTATCAGTACCGTTTTAGGTACATGGCTAGAAACTGAACCAAATTAGTTTATGGACACTCACATTCGCTAATTAGCTGTACGTATTATATATATATATATATGAGCAATGCCAATATGTAGTGAGCAGGTTAGAAATGTGCATCGCTAGCAAACATTATATTAAGAAGTTATTAGGCAGCTTCTAGCCAGGGTCATGCCATCAAATGCTCTAACGAGGATTAGACCCAGACTCAGAGTGTGAGAATACCTTGTGAGAGGCCAAAAAAATGAAATATTAGTGGAAGAATGTTATATTTGAGAGTAAAATGTTACCAAATTGAATATTGCTCTAAAAATTGCATGTTGCTTGGGAGTTATTACTGAAAGAGAGACCGCAAGCTGCATGTAGTAATATGAGCATAGTCAGTATGAATGGAAAGGTTATGATTAGGCAAGAAGTAATTAAGAACAGAGTTCCAAGATATTACCGGGCTAAACATTTGAGCCACTTCAAGAAAATCAGCCCTATAAGTCTCTAATGTTGTGCCAACAAGTTTGCCTTCTCGAACCGTGGGCACAGTCACCAGCATTCTCTTAGGAGCGGGGTCACCAGCAGCCACAAGAATGCAGTGCCTTTCTCCGTTGTAGTAATCTTGTGTTGCCATTCCATTGGACGGCCTTGGATACATCTGGTTATAGGCCAGGGTTCAGATTGTCAATTGTCATTTCCATTTTTACATATGGTTGCATGCACATTCCATATGTAAGATGGTTAAATTAATAATGAAATAAGAAACAAAAGGCATATATATGTGTTCACTTACCACCAGCGCCTCAGCTAGGCCTTCAGCCATAGCATATTGATTAACACCTTCTCCATTAAAAGATAAACATGATAGGTTGCCTAAAAAATAATCCACATCTCTTGTCCAATGGATAAATTGGACGTCACACCCTACGCATAAGGAATACAAAAGAACTAGATTTAGAATTTGTACCCTCGAAACCATAGGTTGAGGGAGGCCTTTCCTATGAAGAAATTAACCTATATATATAATAATGTGTGCTTCCAAAAGGAGTGGTTCAAATAATTGACATTATGTGTCATAAAATTAGAGGCAGTAATAATGAGTACACAGCCGATATATATATATATATATATATATATATATATATATATATATATATATATATATAGCATTCGATAAAAAGGCTTAGCTTTGACCAGAAAGAAACAATAGATAAAAGACATACCTAGATCCGAATTAGCGTTATACAATACTAATCCAAGCTCGCAAGTAGCATTATTAGCTCCCTGTAGACAACAAGTAATGCATTCATGGTAAGGCAAGACATTTTTTCACTTGTGGATTTGAAAACCTGACTATAAATGGTTGCATTTCTACATGTCAAAACACATCAATGTAGGTTTAATAACATATATATGATTGTGAACCTTTTATTTCTAGCGAAGTATTGGATAACTGATATGGTGTATAGGATAAACAAGAAGCCTTCAACTAAGTTTTGAAATCAATCAATTTGGTAACTCAAGCAGGTTTACACTGGAAAGATCATAGGATTGAAAATTCATATACAAAAAAATTATTGGTTCAATTTCGAAAATTACCTGTTCGCGAGAGTTGTCATAGAAGCACCTGCATATTTAACAAAGGAAAAAGTAATACACACGAGAGCAAAATTAAACAAACTAGGGATTACATGTTTCAATCTTAGATAGAGCAAGTTAAGCCATCCGCATTTCAATATTAAAGCAAGGTTAGCCTATTGGCTGTATATAAATTAATGATGCACAAGACAAAATGTAACAGCCACAGTTTTTTTTATTAAATTCGACATGTTTATAGTTTAGATAGATTTATTTTAATTATTGACCCCACACTGGGGTGTCTAGTAGGTTGAAGAGTGGTAGATAAACTAATATTAGGGGAGCCTTAATAGCAATTAATTAATATTTGATACCTTTGAAGTTATTACTAAGTGATTTACTCATTTCTTGAATAAATGAAATAATAATATTCACTGCTCAGCACGATGTAACGCACCTAGTGTTACATGGAATTTAAATGCATTGACCCTTAGCAGGAGAGAACAAAAGCTATTCTTGGGTTATGCAGTCGTCAGCTTGTAACTTATTATTCCTATTAATAATAATCTTTTATTAGCATATTATCCCTAAGTATCACTATAAACATTTGTTAAGGTTTATAGCATGTTCTAACCTTTGATTGAAATGGAACAAGGGGTGTTTTTTTTTATCAAATTAACCATTGTCAATAATTATTTCTAATGAAAGGTCAATACTTAATTATAATCATTAATTTCAATTTTGGTTTTGGGATTTATTAGAAATGTAATTGAATTTACTACTACTAGTAAGAAGATCATGCCATTAGCTTAATTAACTTCTGATTATCATATAACAAATTTTGGAAACACATAAATGTGCACATTTTTTTTCT
The DNA here is from genome assembly GCA_029884605.1 of Ormosia emarginata. Taxonomy (NCBI): domain Eukaryota; kingdom Viridiplantae; phylum Streptophyta; class Magnoliopsida; order Fabales; family Fabaceae; genus Ormosia; species Ormosia emarginata. The sequence goes on along the minus strand of JAQQTP010000072.1, from coordinate 11,048,505 downwards.
ACATTGAAAAGGTGTAAACACTCAACTAAGGAAGGAGAATAAATGGACTAGTGAAAGATTTAAACTTTTAACATTTTCATACTCTAATTTGTAAGATTAAAGCTAATTGAGCTAGCTATAAGTTCCTTGCCATATCATGTCATTAATTTCAACCATCCATGTGGGCCCTACAAGTAAAGTTGAGTCCGTGTTTTATGTGTGTCCAGAATAACTGAACTACAATAATATTTTTTTATTCTTTGGTCCAGGGAGGTCCCCACCACTAGAGGTAGGGAAAGGGGATGGGGAGTGCATAATATGGGACTCAAACCACAATCCTTCTCCAACACGATCCCTTTTTGCTACAAGCTAGCTCTGTAATAACTTTGTCGTAGATAACATAGTGTATGTTTGTTTTATATTTTATCCACCGTAAATGGCATTTCACACATTTTGAAGCACTTTTACTTGTAACAAGAATTTCCTCCTCTTCGCAAATCACTGTTTACGATGAGAAAAAGTTAAAACTAACAAGCATATATATTAATCGTCAAAGTCAACCTTTTTCTATATATATGTTACGACAAACGTTAAAATTAATCCTTTTTTCTTTCTTTCTTTTGTCGTATAGTTTTAACGGTACCTTACGGCAAACGTCAAAATTAACATTTTTTCTTTCTTTTATCGTGTAGTTTTAACGGTACTTAGCAATAAGAAACAAATATTAAAACCTTTATTTATTTGTTACATCAAATATTCAATGTTGTCATTTAATTAACCGAATTAGGGTTATTGATTACATATCAAAACACTATTATTGGTCGTAGTCACAAAAATCATATACTTAGACCTAAATAAACTTAATTAGCTAATATTTGCCAAGTATCTTTTTAATTAATTAATTGATAATTATGATGTGGGAACTCTATTCAATTCCCCACATCATCCTATAACCATCTAAATATTAAGCTTATATGTGTTTTAAACATCCCTTCTCCAAAACAAAAGAAAAGTTTGCTACTTGTTAGATTATACAGTCCTAATTATGTGAAACGAGTTTTGTTATTCTTACACCTAATTTCTACACCAAACTCTTAACATCTTTTTGTTTGAATAAAAAAAAAAAAAAGCTTTTCTCAATACTTTCACTCTTTTTATTTTTTTCAATGACGAAGGCAAAAAACTAGTGTAGAAACTAGTTGTAGAAATAAGATTTGTGGTATCAAAATCAGCTTCAACCGCCTAAGAATTTTGGTTGAAGTGACATCAATTCTCTTTGGGACTGTTCAATCTCAAGATCGAATCTCCCTCAGGCTCCTTTGTTTACTCTTAGCATTATTCTCCCTACTCAAGTCAGGTCATACATTTCCTTGTAACAAAAAATAAAATAAAATAAAATAAAATAATCAGCTTTAATATAAGTCATACACCCAATAAAAAATTACTCACCACATATCCAACTTTTCTGTTTTTTTGCATGAAATGAATGTCACAAAAGTAGCGTAACAAGAACCTGAGAGTGGTGCATATGAACGAAAACACAACATGCATGTATGTATGTATATATATATATATATATATATAGCAAATTATCATGCATGATATGAGAATAGCAAGAATTATCAAACCTGACGATTTTTTTAAGATAGTCTGAAACAATGCTTGGCCAGTAAGGCCTTAAGGCTGCGTTGCCGTCAACAACAATGCTCAACCACCTCTGAGCAGCCATTGATGTTTCTCGATCTCTGAACTGAAGCTGCAGAAACAAAAAAACTGAAGAGAGGAATTTGGTGCAGAAAAAGACAGAGGGAAGCAGCAAATGAGAGTGAGAAGAAGAGAGCACTCCTTCATAGTCTATATAACTCTCATTTGCTTCTCAAAGCTTTCACAATGTAGTGCCGGGTGGCTAGTTTTGGACACGTAGCCTCTACTATGAGAGTGACTCACCTTCTTTGAATTGGTTTCGGTTACTTACATTCATGGGTGCCACATATGCTGACGAATATGATCGGGCTTTCAGGCGTCTAGAGGGAGAAGTTATTGTTCTTTTAGTTTTGGGTTACGCCAGAAAAGTATAACACTCTAGAGAACAGTTACTGGGTGAGTAGTGCACATTGTATCAAGTATTTGCATCCGTTCTGACAAAAGAAAAATTTAAACTTGGTTATCACTAATCACATTATATATATATATCACATCCACACACAATTTTAATCATTTTATTATATAATTAGACTTATTTTGTTTTCTGCATGCTTATATTTTAATTTTATTACACAAATAAACGTGAGAGATATATCAATTAAACTAATGTGTATATATCATTTTTCTAATGAGTATTAAAGTTTTCAAAGTTCATATTAATTAATAGGCCTGTGTTTTTGTCTTGATAAGGCTTAGTAACAAGAAGCGAGTTGTTTTTGGTAGCTTTTTCTCACAATAAATTATTTAAAGTTCATAAAATATAATCAACAATTAATAAAATAAATACTTAGACAACTTATTTAATAAAACAAAAGAAACTGGAGTAATCCTCAAAATAACTTCTTCTAGATGATAGGTAATGGTAAAGATTGAACATCGATGAAGATGGTGGGTTCTTTAAGATGATGGTAATGGTGAAGATTGAACATTGAAGATGGTGGGGGATTGCAGACAAGAACTGGATTAGAAGTAACTGTATGGAAGAGTGTTAGCAGTCAACGGTCTTTTGAAATGTAACTGCAAAGATGTCAACGTTTTTTATTGCAGAACGAGTGATATCCGGGAGGAGGAGGTTGAGAATGGCAGATAAAATCAGACATGTGATGTGGCAAAACATCACAAATATTAATGAAGACACAAAAAGATTGGTGATGTAACCTGAGGTTAAAGATGCCCTTCGATTTAAGTCAGTTCACTTGTCTTCTTCTTTTCATTTTATATTTTTTTAAGTCAAACGGTTTCTAACCATCTAAAAAGACTATTTTTTTTTTAATAGTACTTCAGTTTTTAACATGTTTTTCGGGGATTCTTTTTCTTTTTATTTTTTGAGAGGTTACTTTCAATTTTTTGAGTCAAGTTTATAATAAATGAATTTGCGATATCTTTTAATTTTACTTTATTTTCATAAGAACAAGTTTTGTTCTTTTCATAATAGCTCATTTATAGCTGTAATCAATATATATCAGGTAGAGAGAGATAAGATCATAAGATTTTTTAAATTTTAGAAAAACAATACTTTATTCTAATCATTTTCTTTCAATTATTTCTTTTAACTTTTTTTAATCATCTTCTATATATTTATTAACTCAATTAAGTGAAGTTGAAAATAACAAATAAAAAATGATTAAAGAGGTTAAAGAAAATTATTAAAGAAAAGAATTGGAACCAAGTTCTATTCATTTTAAAAACAAATATTTTTAGATTAAGACTTAAGAGGTGAGTATAAAAAGTTGTAAAAAAATAAATAAATAAAAGAGGTGGCTAAAAGTTAGTATGAACATGATGTTCTTCATAAACATATATTCCATTTTATCATAATCTACTACGAATAAAAAATAATAAAAATATAAAAGATGCAAGATCTTTTAGGGTGCAAATTTGTTAATTCTATTTTAATCCTTTCAACTACCTCAAATTCGAGTTTAAAAATCAGATTAGACTATTTGGCTAAACTGATTGAATTATAAATAAATTATATTTTTAATTTGAATATTTTATAATCTAATTACAGTTTGATGATGATTTAACATCAATTAAACTAATCGAATTATGATCTGAAAACTTTTTCAATTCGATTTTTAAATTTTTGTCTCAAACATGTTCTTTTTAAGTAGAAAGTGAGTGAAAAGAAACATCCAACTTGTCAAAAAATCAGTGTACCGTCAAGTGTTAATTAAATATTCATTTGAATTGAAGGGTATGGATACTAAATTACATATACATCTAATTCATGTGCTTCATTATTGCCCATTATCCCCTCTATATTTTACGTTCTATCACAATTCTTAATTAAATAAAAACCAAAATCTTAGTTAAAACACTTCAATCTGTATAAGACTTCTTCTGTAATATATTGTATTATTATTGATACAATAACAATTCAAAGTAGACATAATCAAGCAAATTATAAAAATCCCTAAGAAATAAACCAAGGACGATATGGCTTTGCACCAAAAGCACAACCGGAGAAATTCACGAAGGCATACCTTTTGTGATTCCTATGGAAGTGGCAAATTAAAGTTATTGGGTTCTCGTTGTATGCCTTCTCGTCATGGTTGTTGGATTGTGAATTCTTCGTTGACACAGTAGACACTGATGAATTTTGGGGGGGGGGGGGGGGGAGATAAAATAATGCCTCCCAATCGGTCATCCCCTCCCCTTAAACAAACATGAATGTTTTCCAAATAATAGCCTTCAATATGGAAATTAATTTATATATTAAAGATTATAAGAAAACGAATTAATGTGAAATATCCCAACAGAAATGTATATGTTTTAGTGTCTTCTGTCAATTGCCAAACAAAAAGGTTTGAAGTTTATATGGAAAAGCTTTGGTTCTAGAAATTTTTTGGATACTGTGGCCAAGTGGTGGTTGAGCTAATTAATTTGTGAATATTTTAACTAATTCATCAATTCATTTTGTTAAAAGTAAGATATTTACATTGAAATTAAAAAATTAATAAAAAAAATTTTTGCTGTCCAACTCTAAAGAAATTATCAAAATTATAAAAAATAATAAAAACAAGTAATTAGTCTAAGGGGAAAAAAAGGGATTTCAACGTCGTAGTTTTAATTTTCACACTATAAAGTATAAATTATATGATGGTATTTAAATGTATGATCTAGAATGTGATTTTTGAAAAAGTCATTAGGATTAAGTTAATGATAAAGGATTTGAGTAATTTGCATAAAGTTATAAGTTCAAATCTTATTGTTATTATTGTAAAAAAAATGTGATTTTTGGGTGAAACACATTTATGTTATTTTATCATACATATAATCATATGACATGGGATCTGAATGATATTTAATATTTTCTGTAATAATTATACTTTCTATTTAGTAAATAAGATTATTTACACTAGAATTTGTTCTTACTATAATTCCTTTTTCACATTAAAAATTCATTATTATGACTTAAATGAAGAACTCAAATTCATCTTAACCTCTTAACCTAAATTCCCGTGATGTTATTAACTTATTATATTATTTTCGAGATGAATCTGTGGCTTCCAGGAGATCATCACTCCTTGGAGTTGGCTAGATTAACATGCTGATTTTTGTGGGTCCTTCATGCCCTGCGTGATTATGTTGCTGTGATTTTCCTAGTTTCTTTTTGGGGGCTTCGGTCCCACATTTTACCAAAAAACAAATGAATATATGGTTCATACAGTTTTTAACCAAACCGCAATCTAATAAAATTATAGAACAAATTACATACAGTTACGCAAACTTTTCATTAAAAGTCAACTATATAACGAATGTATATTGAAATTACTTATGCAACTAGGAAACCTTCTTCGCATAATCATAGTTGTAGGACAAAAGAGGGAAAACTAAAAGAGAATAGAAAGTAAAAGAAACAAAGAAAACATACAACATAGAGCTAAGACCTCTTAACACCTGTAATATTTATAACTAAAAATTCTCCATTCTTAATCCAAAGTGGATTAGGACAAGGCTGCAGTTTGGATTTGCATCTTAATCTAAAGTTGAGAGTTGTATTTTTTTACTAAGAGCTGTTAGGTTTTTTACTTTGTGATGTTTAAGTTACCTTTCCCCCTGTCTTACTCAAGTGCTTGCGCTTCCTTTATGTAACTAAAAAATAATTAAGCATGTGCATTTACAAAAAAAAAAGAAAAGAAAAAAGAAAAGGGACAGTTAAACCGTTGTCTATTGATGTTAGCACCTATTACATTCAATATCTCTATTATTTAAAGATTATACAAATCTCATTTTCAAAAAAAAAAATACGTACCTCCATGTTTTTTTTTTTGTTATTTATAAAAAAAAAATAATATAGGAATTGTGGAAAATATGTATAATGAGTTTATTTTAATATATTGTCAGTATAAAAAAATTTATATTATTAAGTAATTATATATTATTCATTTGTGATTTTTTATATAATTATTATAAGAATAAAAATTTTATACTGAAAATATATAAATTAAATCTATATATAATTTCTCTATAAAAGAAGACATCAATATGTAATAACAATAACAATATATAAAGCAAGAAACGCAGATATAATTTTTGAAAAAAAAAGTTTTTAGTGTAATAAACGTTAATCTGAGAGAGGTTTCAACATATTGCACTTCAAATTGGGCTACTGGAAATTATCCAACTCAACAAGCCCATATACCAGATATTGAACCAGTCAAGCAGTGGCATTAGGCTTGTGTAGCCCAAGTTTCCGAGAAAATCAAGAGGGAAAGCGAGAGAAAAAGTGGGAGAGAGAGAGAGAAGAGAATCGATGAGGGCTGCTTCTCAGAAATGGGGCTACATTCGGATCATCACTGGTACAATCCTCGGAGGCATCCTCGGATTCTACGTTATGCACCGTGTTGAAATTAATTACAAGGTTAGCATCACTGTCTTCTCTCTTCTCAATTGGTTGCTCTGTCTCTGAGCTCGAAGGAAACATAAATAATGGAAATTTATGGGTTTTTGAAGCTACCCAGTAGAGGTTCAGTAACATAGTTTGAAACCCTTTTGCTTTTTCTCTTAAAAAATTGTTACTTTTTTAGTGTTTGATGTGAGTGTAGTTGTGTTGAGTACAGGAGAAAATGAATGAAAGGCTGAGAAATTATGAGGCTGAACTGAAGAGGAAGAAGCAGGAGAGATTGAATGAGTTTGAGGAATCGTCCTAGCCTTTCAAGTGCTGAACTTGCTTTCTATATTGTAACAATTCTCTCTTCTTCTTCCTTTTTGTCTTTTCTTTGGATGTTGTCTTTTTCTTTCTGCGTTTGATTTTCGAGAAAATTCGAGGAAATTGTAAGTGGACAGGGATGAAGGCGATTAATTTAGGTAGCTAATTAGCTAGAATAATGCTAAATACACACTTGCATATATATCACATCTCATTTACATAATTTTCAGTATCGTATTACACAATTGCATTCTAATTCGGTTACCTCACTCATATGTTATTTATGAAGCATTATCCAATCAGCCAATCGTATTGTTTATAGTCAAGAGCAGTGGCTTCTACATGATTGTATAATGGAAGATTTTTCTTTTGACAGAGTAGTTTGGAATTTTACATATACTGTCAAGGCTGTGAACACAATTTGATAGAACTAGAACGTACACCTGAGCTTCATTCTGAAGATGCCCTAAGAAAAAGAGGAATATGAAAAATGGTTTCTAACAAATTTATTGACTATCATGGTGATTAAATGGTTTCTAATCAATTTATTTTGTTGGAATTTGTTGAATATGATCCTATTGTATTGCTACGAGAAAGAGAGTTGTTTTGGCTTAGTAATTTGTGAGTTATACAGCATCCATTTAAGTACATATACAAATTCACAAATAGCATGACTCTAATTCAATTCAAACCAATTCCATATTTCAAATTTTCAATGGTTCAAAACACAAGCTAATTGAAAACTATACAAAAAACAAGGGAAGGTTGATCTCCCCTTGATCAAGAGCCAGCTATAACTATTCATGGGCCTTCATGTTTCAAAAATTAAAATATGACATGTATGTAAATATCAGATTAATGGTCAAGAAGCAACTGTAATGTATGAATAAAGAGACGAGTGGCATAGCAGTAGGGACAGAGCTAGACAATTTTCTCTGAGGATGTCAAAGAGAACGACACTTGTTTATGGGGGCTAAGCTTTACTATTTACATTTTTTTCCATAAAAAATTGCATGTAAAATTGTTGTTTTGAAAATATGTTGGCAGGACTTGGGAGTATTTACTACTGTTGTATTTCAAGGTTGCATGGAGTGGCTGGCTTGAGATGGATGCATCTGTAACATAACCTCGAACAAAAAGACAATGAGTAAACAGCTATTTACATCACATTGGTTTTTATTTTATCATGGATATCAAATTAGTCCTTTAATTATCATTAATATCATCAGTTTTGTCTTCTAATAACCAATTTGATGTCATTTTAACGCTTCATGGCAAAAAATGTGACATTGAATATTTTTTTTTGACGGGTAATATATGATTTGAATTTGATATCGTGTAGATCTTTAAAAGAATAAGATTTGAAATAGAGCATGGCTCATAAAGAAATGTCAGGGCAAATGGCCTAAATTGACATTTGACAGTATACTGATGAGCTTGTGATACTTAGCTCTCGGCACTTGGAAATTGAATTCATTGATGTACTTATTTGTTATGTTTGAAATCATTTAAAATTAAAATTGAATTGAATTAAATTAATTTGATTTGATTTATAAATTAATTTCGATGTTAAGAATTTATTATAAAAAAATTAAGATTTGTATTGATTTACAAATTAAATTTTGTGCTTAGAATACATTAAAGATAAATTAAATTAATTTTACAACTCTCTTTTCCTTCAACCTAAACATTTCGTCTTCGTCAGTTATATATAAGAGTTGTTACATAAAAGTTGAGAAATTCATTTGTTGCACACTCTCTTTGAGGGCAATAAATGTGTTGATCACCTTACTAAATTCGATGTATCTAGTGAAATTCATCTTGAGATTTAGAATTATTTGACTCTGTTGGAGTTTTATTTACTAGTAATTAGCTTTTTATTTTCAATCTATCAAAAACAATAATTTTATATTAATAATTTACTTTATATTCCTATTTAAATAAATTAAATGACTTAACTAATAAAGAATTTTTTTTTATATAACTTCATGAATTATACAGGTATTAATTAATAAAATCTATTCTATTTTATTAATTTTAAATAAAATATTTTTATTTTTTTCGGGTACAATATAAAAGATTTTATTTATAAATAAAATCAATTAAAAAATAATAATTCATTTCAAACGCAATATAACCAGTAGACCAAGTGCGTGTCAGCCTCGGACTCCTCGCAAGGACAAAGCCACAGACAGAGCCATGGGAATTGCTTGCTGCTTATGCAAATTTGGTGGGTCCTTCACCATCAGGTCACGACGCTTCTCTTCCTTTTCTTCCCTCTTCGCCTCCACACCCTCTCACCCTTTTCCCTTCACATTCTCACCTTCACTTCCATCACCAACCACTTCCATCAAGTTGACTTCTGCTTATTCTTCTTCTGCTTCTGCGTTAGCCACTGGAACGTTCACATGGGACGATGTCTTTCTCATCTCTCAGTCTGGAGCTGCTACAGAAGATCACTCTTCTTATCTCCAACACTACTTCCATAAAGTACAATTATGCAATCGTGGTTATGTAAGTTCTTAATAGCACTGTTTTGTTTGACTTTCTTAGAGTAAACATACAAAGAATGAAGCAAAGTTGATAGTTTAATACCTTTACTGTTGTGCTTGTTTTTATGGTTTTTTTATTTTATTTTTTTCCCCCTTAAAATCTAGAATCATATGAAATTGAGTTTACACATAGTCTATGTTATTAACATTGAAAATGCTTGCAGGAAAAACAATCAGAATTCCTTCCATTTGTCATTGAGGGCCACATTGTTGGATATATTCACAACCGGTAAAATTTACTCCAACTTTATCTTTTTCTTCTAAGATGCTTGTTTAATTTGATGGATTAGTAAGTGTTTTAAAAAACGGACCGAACCTCGGACCGTGAACCGGCCATGTCTCCAGTTCAAGCAATATTCGGTTTAATCATGGTTCAATCACGATTCAAATCACAAATTTGATTGATTGAACTAAACGAACCATGATCCAAAGATCTCACCAGTTCAATCTCTGCTTCGGTTTTTAAAATATTGGTTATTGTTAGAGATATAAAACCAATCTTGTACCTTCATCTAACAGCTTAAGCTTTTGGAATAGTTTGTTCTTGATACAATATCATCATATCAAAACTTCTATGACCAATTAATTAAGAATTCGATCCTTGTTGCCCACATTTTTCTAATAAAAAGTTGAATTTCATCACAAGGTGGAGTGGTCCTATACATTGTTCATACTTGCCTGAGAGGGCGTGCTAGACATGTAAAACCAATGTTGTGCCAGCTTAAGCTTTTTGGAATAGTTGGTTCTTGACAATTATTCGTGAATGTCTATTGTTTAATCTTGTTGGTTTGTAGCTGAATCAATTATTTAACTCTGTTGTGATTTATTTATGAGATTAACTTAACTGCTGCACCTAAGCTAATGATAATGACAGGTTTATTGGTTGAACTTCAAACTTGTTCAGGTTTGTTGAGTATTTGAGGGGCTTCAGTGATGTGTTCATTTTCTCCAAAGATAAATCTAATGGAGGCCCTTCTGGTGACTGTGTTTCCTTGCATCCAATGCTGAAGACAGCCAAGGAAAGAACCAGTGCGGTTGGATATGTAGTAGAGCATTTGGGGGAGGAGCGGTTTCCAGGAATACGGAATGAGGTATTAGTTATGATAAGTATAGAATATGTCAAAAACTTCATCCTTCTTTTTCTATGCTTTTCTAATACCTAACTTATGCTTCTTGTCTATGTTTTACTTTATCAGCTAAGCCCTGTGAAATCATCATTTGGCGGGCCCATTTTCTTTTCTTTAGAACGCGCTGCTGCTCCTTATTTTGGCATAAAGGTACGTGCACAAATGCTCTGGGTACTTAATTACCAAACTTGCTTTCTAAAATTATCACAGTTACTGCAAATGTTTGAAGCAATATTTTCAGCTGTTACACTGTTAAGTTTGTCCAGGCCTTGTGATTTTATTGAAGTTTAGACTATTATTTCTACTCTTTAAAGGAAGCTTGTATGACATACATTACCAATTTTCCCTTCATTCCATGTCATCATGACAGATGCTCAAGTTGACCACCTATGAGCGACCCCACCTATGAGCGACCCTATCATACCATGAAGTGTACATGCTAAGTTCATAGATGTTGTCTTTTGATAGTCTTAGCAGACAGGATTTTGTAGCTTTCTAAGTCGGTAAATACAGTCACTTATGTGTCCATTACAAATAAAATAATTTAACTCATGGCTTTTCATTTCTAAGTATACAATTTAATTAAATTATATATTCCATGGCAATTAAATTTTATTATAAAAATCCTTAAACAAACCAATACCAGTATATTGATTGTCACCTTGAAATTAAGAATTGAACTTGCAATAATCTGTGGAACTGAATGCTGCAAAATTGCAATAATCATTTTGAAGATTAATTGATGGTTTGTCTTCAAACAGAGTATAAGTGCACAATATTTGTTTTACAACGGGGTTTCTAATTGATAGACCTACCTATTTATATCCTAAAGCTCTTGTTGGTATTGCTTTTCATCTTTAATTTTTTTTGTCTCTTCAAAGATTAGGCTTATGGAGTCCATTTGAATGGCTATGTTGAGCTGGATGAGCAGAAGCACCTATGGATAGGGAAGAGAAGTCAAATGAAATCCACATATCCTGGAATGCTAGATCATCTAGTTGCAGGAGGACTGGTTTGTAGTTTCATACGTATTTAGTAGGCCATTAATAAAAGCTATAACCTGAGCCTTGGGAATATTTAGACATTTCTCCTCAAGACCACTATTATCATATATGGCAATTATTTTGCCTTTGGTTAGGAACTGAACAGTGTTAATAATGTGCAACATTGAATGAGGAAAAGAATCAGCTAGATCAATTTACTATTAGTGTTTCTTTCAGTTCAATGTATTATCTTTAAGCTTCTGAGTTAATTGCTATCATCACAGCCACCTGGAATTGATTGTCGGGAGAATGTTGTGAAGGAATGTAAAGAGGAAGCAGGAATACCCAGGTCCATCGCTATTGAGTAAGTTTCCAACTGCCATACTTCCCTCCCTCCTCCCCTCCTCCCCTCCTCCCCTCTTCCCCTCCTCCTCTAGTCCATGAAGCTTTTATTTTCGTTTGAATGGTCAGCAAACTGAATTTCTTCTGGACAAAAATTAGGTAAAATTCTTTAATTGCTTGTGGTGTTGTTCTTTAATAAAATATAATAGGTGTATTTTTTACACCTCATCCATGAAAACTTTAAAAAGGAGGATGAGGTGGCTAAAAAGTAATACACATGCTGTGTTTTTATTGAAGAATAGCACCACAAGCACCTAAGGAACTTTATCTTAGTTGTGTCCTTTCTTTTTGTGCTTTTGCTCAACATATTTGTCATCTGTGTACTCAGCCTTTTATCCAACCATAAACCAAAATGGAAAATAAGTAGTACGCTTTCTCTCTGTCTAATCTATGTAGCTTGCTTTTCTCACAGAGCCATACCCGTCAGTGCTGTTTCCTATTTGGACATTGATGGGTATAGATATACGAGAGAGGTTCTATTATGTTATGATTTAAAACTTCCTGAAAGTTTTGTACCAAAAAATGAAGGTAAGTCTTTTAAACATGTTCTTCAATTTTACTGTCATTCCTGATCACCTGTAGAGAATCACCCTTTGTGACAACTGGTTAAATAAATATCAGATGGAGAAGTGGATAGCTTCAAGTTGATCCCTGTGATGCAAGTTGGAGAGGTCATCCGGAAGACACAGTTTTTCAAGCCGAATTGCTCTCTTGTAACCATTGACTTCCTGTTTCGTCATGGGTATTTTTCTTTCTTTTTTCTACATATTTGCATACCATTTTTTTCTATTTATTAATATAAATAGTTAAGCGGAAGGAAGATTAAACATATATGTACATGAAAATCCTTAAATGCATATAAAATGGCAATGTAATCATCGTTCTGTTCTGGAAACTATATACTAGGTCTGAAAAACTCTTGTTTTTGGTCGTCTGCTACTGTGCTTATTTTGAATAATGCTACTCACACATTTATATACACATCACCTCACTTCTCCACAAGTTTTATCATCCAATTACAGCTGCACCCACCCACCTCGTTTTTTGTATACCTACACTTTGATTCTGCCACCTATACAGATGTGAGAGATGCGGAAGAGAAGGAGATGTGTGTTGGAGATTATCTCCTATTTAGGAAGAATATCAGGGAGAATATCATCTATTTAGGAGCTGTATATTTTCTGATTTGATTTGTATATCTGTCCTATTACTTAGTTTCCTTATTTACATAGTTTATTAGTGATTGTAAATCTTGTATATAATTAGTGGTGCTGAGGCTATTTTCCTCAAGCAATTCAGTAAACAGTTTGTCCATCTTAAGAATGTGTAATAAGCATTTTCCCTTATTTCTGGAAACTGAAGTTTGGTTTATTGCCATCTTTCCCAAATTCTATGGGCTTTTGGCAGAGTGTTTGCAATGGACTTGGAAGTTCATGCTTTGTGAATATATTAGGAAATTGCATTTGTACTTTATAGTTATACAGAGTAACAAAAGTGATTTTCTTTTGCACTTGTTCTTAGTTCAAGGTTATTCTCAGCGCGCTTCGAGTTAAAACTTGATAATTATCTGTTGTGTTATTGCAGGTACATCAGTCCTGCATATTTTGGATATCTGGATCTCCTACGAAGCTTAAGAATGGGAGATTGCTCCTAACAGAAAGCATCATGACTATATACCGTACCAAGCATTCATATGTTGAGATTCTTCAGTTCATCGTGAGCGATTGAAAAATGGTTAATCCAATATTTTCTTGAACTATCAGATTTTATTTTTCCAGTTATTTCTTCTTAAACTAGGATATTTACTTTTTGTGACAACTTCTATTGAAGAATTGGTGAGAAGGGGTCTCGTTGAGACATTAAATATGTTCAAAAAACTATTCCATGCAAAATCTTTGACATTCTTAGATGAGTAATAATACTTGCACAAGCTTGGACTCACGTACTCCTTGTATACAATGCAATTCAATTCAATGGAGAACCCTTGTCCCGGGGTGACTTTTTTCTAAATGGACTATATTATGCACGTACTTCACATAGTTTGTGCAAATATCTTTTCCCTTCTTAGATTTCATCAAGTCAAAATTTTGGTGGTTTGATTTTTCTAGTTTCAACTACTTCAAAAAATCAAGGTATTATTGTCCAAATCAGGTGTCTGAAATGAATTAGAGGGCCAATAATAAGATTCATGTCAACCTAAAGTTGAAGTGATACTGAAAAACCTGGTCCAGGCTTCACCGTCCCCCCTTTACTAGCCAGTTTACCAAAGAAGAGATACTAAAAAGTACACAACCACAAAGTTAGTTTTGACATGTACGTAAATATCAGATCAATAGTCAAGAAGCAATGCTGTAATCTATGAATAAATAGAGGAGAGGCATTGCAGGCATGACCTACAGAAATAATGAAAAGAAACCAGTGCATACGTGAAAGAGTAATGCACTAGATGCGAAGAGTACATATCAATACCTTACTTTCCTCGTTAAACATTGTATTTATGAACTTTCTTCCCTAATAAAGAAAAAGACTGGTGGAGCTGTCAATCGCTGAATTCTTAGAGTTACGGAGTTCCCCCAGCATTTATCCTTGAGACAATATTTTCAAGGCAAATTAAACATATGATTTGAATGTGCCTTTTAAAGTTAGCAGTAGTTGGGATTTGGGAAAAGAGTAATGGTATATTTTTTTAAAAGTTCCTCTTAATAATCTTCTTAATATTAAATAAAGAAAGTATTAAATAAAAAAATTAATATATTTAATGTCTTGAGAATATAAAAAATATTTAATATTTTTTTATTTAATAATTAAAAAAATTAAGTAAAATGATAAAATATTTCTCTTTGAGAAAATGAATATCTACTAGTTTTGTTGTATTTCAAGGTTGCATAGAGTGGCTGGCTTGGGTGGGATGCATAATGAATGCATATGTAACGTAACATGGAAAAAAATTTACAAAAGATAAAGGATAATGTGAAAAGAGACACATAAAGATCTTAAATAGTGCCTCACAAAATTTGATTTGTTTAGAAATTTTTGTTTTTATATTTCTCTTCACACGATCTTCTCGTACAAAAAATTCATGTGAGATAATTTATTCCCCTATAGTACACCTTTTTGTGTGGATCAAGCTGACAAAAGAAAAGAAAATGAAATATTGAGCTTGGCCCATAAAAAATATCGGGCCTAATGGCATAGATTTACACTATGCTCCTGAGTTTGTGAATTGTGATAATCAGCACTGAATAGAACTCAGTTCAGTACCCAAAACTATACATATATATATATAATAACTCACTTCAGTGATGTAGCTATTGTGTTGTGTCGCTGAATTGCCTGAAGACCAAGTGGGTGTCACCGTGCTCAGAAGGACAAAGCAGAGTAATGGGAATGGCTTGCTGCTTATGCAAATATGGTACCTTGTGCAGCATAAGGTCTCGACCCCTGTCTTCGTTTTCTTCGCTCTTCGCCTCCACCCCGTCTCACCTATTTCCCTCCACATTCTTACCTTCATGTCCATCACCAACAACTTCCATCAACTACAACTTGTCTTCTTCTTCTTCTGCTTCTTCTTCGTCAGCAACTGGCACTTTCACATGGGACGATGTCTTCCGCATATCTCAATCTGGAGGAGCTGCTACACAAGAACCCTTTTCATATCTCCAAGGCTTCTTCCACAAAGTCCAATTATGCAATCGTGGGATTGTAAGTTCTTAGCTTCCTGTTTTGTTTCGCTTCCTCAGAGTGTATGCAAAGAAAGAATGAAGCAAAGTTAACATCTTTACCATTGTGCCCTTTTCTATGGACTGAAAATGGAGAATCCTACTCAATTTTCTTCAATTTGCAGAACCGCAAGAATTTTCAGACACCCAGTTGTGCTTTCACCCTCTTTTTCAATAAAGTTTTTTTTTTATGGGGGGGGGTGGTTCCATGGTTATCAAACAGTATCTTCATTCATTTTTTTTGAAATTTGGGTCTTGCTAATTTTAAATTGTAGGATCCACTTGTTTTATTTTTTATTTCTTTGTACTATACTGTATTGATGCGGTGACCCCAGCAGAATTGAGTTTACTCATAGTCTATGTTGTTGACATTGAAATTGCTTGTAGGAAAAACAATCTGAATTCCTTCCATTTGTCATTGAGGGTCAAGTTGTTGGATTCATTCACAATGGGTAAAATTTACTCCAACTTTATCTTTTTCATCTAAGATGCTTGTTTCATTTGATGCTTATTTATTCATGAATGTCCATTGGTTAATCTTGTTGGATTCTAGCTGAATCGATTGTTTACCTTGTTCTGATTTATTATGAAATGAACTGCTGCACCTGCACCTAAGCTAATGATAGTGGCAGGTTTTTTGGCTAAACTTCAAATTTGTTTAGGTTTGTTGAGTATTTGAGGGGCTTCAGTGATGTGTTCATTTTCCCCAAAGATAAATTTAATGGAGGCCCCTTTGGTGACTGTGTTTCATTGCATCCAATGCTGAAGACAGCTGAGGAAAGAACCAGTGCAGTTGGATATGTAGTGGAGCGTTTGGGGGAGGAGCGGATTCCAGGTATACGGAATGAGGTACTAGTTATGTTAAGTATAGAATATGTAACATTTCATCTTTCTTTTCTATGCTTTTCTAATACCTAACCTATGTTTCTTGTCCATGTTTTATCAGCTATACCCTGTGACATCATCATTTGGTGCACCCATTTTCTTTTCATTAGAACGTGCTGCAGCTCCTTATTTTGGCATAAAGGTACATGTGAAAATGCTCTGGGTACTTAAATGCCGAACTTGCTTTTAAATTTATCATGGTTTCTGGCTTACTGCTAATGTTTGAAGTCATGTATTCAGCTAGTCTGTCCAGGCCACGTGATATTATTGAAGTTTAGACTGTTATTTGTACTCTTCAAAAACATATTTAGCCACATTTTATCTTTTTGGGTGAAAACCTATTTCCCCTTCATTCCCTGTCATCATAAACTATTCCATGGCAAATAAATTTCATCATAAAAATCTTTAAATAAAGCAGTGCCAGTATTATTCATTGTCAAATTGAAACTGGAAATTGAACTTACAGTAATTTTGTGTAATTGAATATTGCCAATTTGCAATCTTAGTGTTGGCATCGTTTTGAAGATTAATTGATGGTTTGTCTTCAAACAGGTTTAGTATAACTGCACAGTATTTGTTTTACGACATGATTTCTAATTGATAGGCCTGTTTATAACCTAGTTGGTAACTTTTCATCTTTAACCTGTTTTCTCTCTTCAAAGATTAGGCTTATGGAGTTCATATGAATGGCTATGTTGAGCGGGATGGGCAGAAGCACCTATGGATAGGGAAGAGAAGTCACATGAAACCCACATATCCCGGAATGCTCGATCATCTAGTTGCAGGAGGACTGGTTTGTAGTTTCATATGTATTTGTTTGCAAAATAGGCCAATTAAAATTTCAGACCTGAGCCTAGGGAATGTTTAGACATTTCTCCTCATGAAGACCACTATTACCATATGCGGAAATCATTTTGCCTTTGGTTAGGAACTGAACAATGTTAATAATGTGCAACCACTGAATGAGGAAATCAACATCAGCTAATAAGACGAATTTACTATTTGGTGTTTCCTTCAGTTCGATGTATTATCATTAAGCTTCTGAGTTAATTGCTATGGTCACAGCCGCATGGAATTGATTGTCGGGAGAATGTTGTGAAGGAATGTGAAGAGGAAGCAGGAATACCCAGGTCCATCTCTATTGAGTAAGTTTCCAATTGCCACACTTTCCTCCCTCCTCCTCTCCTCCTCTAGTGCATGAATTTTGGATTTTTCTTATGAATGGTGGGCTAACTGAATTTTTTTTTGTGCCTATGCTCAACATCTTTATTAGGTGAATGTACTAGACCATTTTTTCCAACCATAAACCAAAATGAAAAATCCAAATAAGCGGTACTCTTTCTCTCTATCTAATGCCTGTAGATTGATGTTCTCACAGAGCCATACCTGTCAGTGCTGTTTCCTATATGGACATTGATGGGTATAGATACAAGAGAGATGTTCTATTTTGTTATGATTTAAAACTTCCGGAAAGTTTCGTACCAAAAAATGAAGGTAAATCCTTTTAAACATGTTCTTCAATTTTACTGTTATGTCCAAGTGGTGCCCTGATCACCAGTACAGAATCACCCTTTGTAATAACTGGTTAAAGAAATATCAGATGGAGAAGTTGATAGCTTCAAGTTGATCCCTATCGTGCAAGTTGCAGAAGTCATACGCAAGACACAGTTTTTCAAGGCGAATTGCTCTCTTGTAATCATTGACTTCCTGTTTCGGCATGGGTATTTCTTTCTTTTTATACATCTTACCATACGGTTTTTATTTTGTTCCTATTTAATAATATAAATAATTAAATGGAAGGAAGATCAAACAGCTGTTGTACATTAAAATCCTTACACGCATATAAAATGGTAATGTAATCATCGTTCTGTTCTGGAAACTATATGGTATATGCTACTAATGGAAACTCTCGTTTTTGGTCGTGTGCTATTGTGCTTTTCTGAAAACTCAAGTTTGGTTTATTGCCATCTTTCCCAAATTTTATGGCCCTTTGGCAGAGTGTTCATATTGGACTTGGAATTTCCATGCTTTGTTAATTTATGTTAGGAAAACATAAATTGCAATTGTACTTTATACAAAATACAAAGTAACAAAAGTGAATTTTTATAGCACTTGTTCCCATAGTTCCCAAGATTATTCTCGGAGTGGCTCCAGTGAAAACAATAATTATCTGTTAGTGTTATTGCAGGTACATCAGTCCTGAATATTATGGATATTTGGATCTCCTACGAAGCTTAAGAAGAGGAGATTGCTCCTGACTCAAGAAAGCATCTTGACTATTTACTGTACCAAGAATTCATGTGTTGAGTTTGTTTCATTGTTTTCCTTTATATTTATATGCATTGTCCATTCGATGGTTCAAGGCACGCTCATCTTCATCGTGAGCGATTGAAAATTGGTTAATTCAATATTATCTTAAACTCTTAGATTGTATTTTTCCCAATAATTTCTTCTCATACTTGAATACTTATTTTTTGTGACAACTTTTATTCAAGAATTGGTATAAAAAGGTTTGAGACATTAAATATGTTCAAAGAACTATTCCATGCAAAATCTTTGACATTCTTAGATTTCATCAAGTTAAAATTTCGGCGGTATAAATCTTCTAGTTGCAACTACTTCAGAAAAAACAAGATATTCTTGTTCAAGTCATTTGTCAGAAATGAATTCGAGGACCAATGACAAGATTCATGTCAAACTTGAAGTTGAACAAACCAGCCTTCACCGTCCTCACTTTACCTACCATTTTACCAAAGAGAAGAGAATTAGAGATATTCAAAAAACACACTTCCATAAAGCTAATTAACATCACTAATTCAAAAGTACAAACTACAAACAATAATTAATTAACAAATACCATACTATTTCCACAGCATTGGCCAAGAAACCCATATGCTTCTACTACAATTACATCAACCTATAAATTAAATTAAAAACAGTTACAATAAAGGTGACAAGGAATTAAATTGAGCAGGACCACCCACACAAGCCAAGGCATATCTAAATTAAAAAAATGTTAAGAGCCATACATTTTTTGCCAAAAATTTTAACAAAATGATGTGGCATATTTTTTGACTCTTGGATGGATGAGTGATCATTATCACTTTATTCCATCTAAGAAACATCCTTAAATTCTGGCAAAGTGTAGCATTACTAATCTAAATTTGAGTAAGGCCTAAGCCCAGAACACCTTTTAGCACCTCAACTAGCTGTCGGTGAGCAGTTAGCTGAGGGAAATGACCATTCGTGTCTATGACCTCGAACGTAACTTTCCCTTTAATTTTCTTCTCCATGTAAAGCGCTGCGCTGTGTGGAACGACTATGTCATTAGAGGTCTGAATGATTGTGCATGGAGTTTCAACTTTCTCAAGTATATCTCTGTAGTCACTATAGTACACAGTATTGGCTAAGGAGAGTGCAACTTCAGCTCTCATTCTTTTCAAGCACTCTCGGAATTTGTTCACTGAGGGCTCATCATTTGGATCCACTACTAGTAAGGAGAAGGCAGAAACCCAGTTTTCATAGTTGGACTCTATATTCCCCAATAACTGCTCAATATCTGAGCTTGTAAAGCCCCCCTCGTAGTCATCTGTATTGATATACCTGTATGTTATGCCAATAAATTAGAAGGATTAATATTAAGATAGAGGTCTTAGGTTTGAGTTATTATTTAAAACAAGTTAAGATGAAAATATATTTAAAAAACTATGGTAGAATCACATCGATAAAATTTAAAAGCATAATGCTACACAGCCAAAATAAAGTAGCCAGCATTTTGACTGAATTCAAGGATAATTGTTGGATAGAATAAAATGGTAGAGACCATTCATCCATCCAAGATTCAACAAGTATGTCACATTATTCTATCAAAAATTCTAATAAAAATACTGGCTGTCTAACATTTTTCAATTATAAAAAATTTAATGTGAGGATTCTAATTAATGTGCATAGATCTTAGCATAGGTGCAAACCCATGTCTGTTATTTTAGGCACCAATAACAAAAAAAGAAAGGCCCTGAAATTTAAATCAACCAAAACTTCATAAGGATCATAAGAATCATAAATACGCTCTAACAGTACGTCTTTTGATTTCTGGATGGAACTGACTTGGCCGGCTACTTGGTGTGTGTTTGGATTGCAGTTGGTAAACTTAAGTTTAGTTGAAAGTGTGTTTGCAAACTTAAGTTTAGTTGAAAGTGAGTTTGCAGTAACTAATTTATGTTTGGAAACTTTTGTTTCAAAAGTGAGTTGGAACAACAATTTTAACACAAAGCAAGAATTTCTTGCTTCCAACTCAACGGACTTTTGAGTAAAAAATCAGTTGAAGCAACTGAATTTTTTTTTTGCCAAACATCTTTTCACGCCATTCAAAAATTGCAAACTTGCTTTTGGTGTGTCCAACTACTATCCAAACATGCTCTTGGTGGTTCAAATTTCAAAACGAGCTAAGGAGCTATCTTCCAAATTAGATTTTATCAAAAGTATGTACCAAAATAATTTAAGTCATCAAAGTGGGAAGGGAAAGTGAAGTTTTGTTTTTTTAGTTAGTTAGGGCCTGTCTGGCCTCACTCTAAATTGACCCATCTCTTTGCTTATTCTATTATGTATTTTGTGGATGAAAGAACCAGTTGCAACAAACCCACCATGCTGAAAAAGATATTAGCACAAGAATACAGGAAAATTTGGACTCCCTCACCCAATCGTGTTGAGAGTTGAGACCACATGTTTTTGGTTGGTTCATCTCTTTTTATTTCTTTTATTTTTTCGGTAACTGGTTGGTTCATGTTAATAGAGAAAAACTTTTTCTTATTTGGGGTATGATCTATCCTAATCTTCTGCACGGTCAAAATGTGCTAGTGGCCCAGTTGATTAGGTGTGTTGCCGTGTGGATGGTGTTGATTAGTTATTGTATTTTTTTTATGTAAAATGATGGTTTTATATCTTTTTTTAGAGGTGTAAGTATTATATATTTTTTTTAACATTATGTGATTGAGAGAGAAAAAGTAATAAAAAAATGAGAATTGCTATATCCAAATGTATTTAGTAGAATACATTACGAATGACTAAATAACCAATCATGCTGAGTAAACAAAATAATAGTTAAAAATTAAAAAAAAAAAGCAAAGAATTATTTAACTAAACGATAGTTGTTTCTTTCACTTCGTGAATCGTTTCACGAAGTCAAGTTCGTGAAAAATATCATTTTTTTAAAAAAATATAAGTATGATAAATAATATTAGATGAAATGTAAAAATAAATATATCTGTTGTTTGTGATAAAAATATTAAAATTATTTTTTTATTACAACTATAAATTCCTACATACTGGAGTCCTAGCTAGATAGAATTTTAGAGGAAAAAGATTATTTTATATTTTTTTAAGTGTGTAAGTATTATTAACATTTTTTATAAGAGTGTCAGATTTAATATATATATATATACTATTTAATGTAAAATTATCAAAGTTTATTTTGGGGAGATAAATTATTTCAAATCCCATAATATGAGCACTATTATACAGTTTGTTCTAGGGGAATGTTGCATCAGAAAGAGACAAAGTAAAAAAACAAATAGCATGTCACTTAAGGTTAACTCAAACGATGTAGGGATGATGGGATTAGTGAGACAATAATAAAAAAGTGACAAAGATAGGAAAGGTATTAACATGAGTACTAGAAGAGGGGGGGGGCGAATAAGAAGGAAATGGTAAAACTGTAAAAGTAAGGTGGGAGAGAGAGAGGAAGAGGATAAACAAGAAGAGGAAGAAGAAAAGGGCTCAAACTATTGCTATGCATCAGATTGGAATAAAGGATGAGTTATGCAAGAAGAGAGTTCCTGCTTTTCATAAACTCACTCAAGGATTTCAAATTAGTCATAAAAATAATAACTTAGGAAATTTTGAAAATTTATTTTGGAAATTTTCAAAGAACTATCCAAGTAACAATAACAAGCAAAGGATATATAGGCTTTTGGAGAAGAAAAACATGGAAAAAACAAAGTAAAACAAGAGTACCTTGGGGAACCACCAAGGAGAATAAGCCTCTTAAAGAGGTCAGGCCTTTTAATGGAGGCTAAGCAACCAATCATGGCAGACATGGAATGGCCAACAAAGGTGGCAGCTTTGAGGTCCATCTGACCCATGAGAGTGATCAAGTCATCTGCAAAAGCTTCAAAGGATGAGTACTTCACTGGGTCATAGAGGCTCTCATCTTTTACAGCTCCAGAGAAAGGCCAATCAAACAGAACAACACGGTAGTTTTCAGCAAAGAAGGGAGTGATTTTGTCCCAGATGGACTGGTCTGTTCCATAACCATGAGCTAAAACTATAGTTTCGGTGCCTAATCCTTCGGTTCTGGCATTCAAAGCAGTTGAAAGACACTTTTGTGCTAACATGTTTGGCTTAACGTTAGGCTGAATAAGAAGCAGAGGCTACAGCTGCGAGTAGACAGCTACTATTTAGAGCAGAATGTGTGGTTTTATTGGCTGTTGGTCTGGTCCTTATTTATAGCTGATAAGAATGGCTTATTGGTAAAAATAGAAGGAAAAAAAAAATTGAAATGCTTAGAACTTCACCAGTAAAGTGCTACATATATATATACAGTGCAATATTAGTGTGTTACTTATTCACTATTACACATAGATTATAATATATTATAGAATTCAATTTATATGTATTGTCTGTATAAAATTTTTTATATTATTATTTAATCATGTATTGTTATCTCATTAAAAATATTTGATTATTACAATAATTACCTAAAAAGTCATATATATATATATATATATATATATATATATATATATATATATATATATATATATATATATGTAATATTAGTGTGTTACTTATTCACCATTACACATAGATATAATATATTATAGAATTTAATTTATATACATTGTCAGTATAAAATTTTTTTACACTATTATTCAATCATGTATTATCACATCATTAAAATTATTTGAT
Organism: Ormosia emarginata; assembly: GCA_029884605.1. Lineage (NCBI taxonomy): Eukaryota > Viridiplantae > Streptophyta > Magnoliopsida > Fabales > Fabaceae > Ormosia > Ormosia emarginata. Next base: position 11,025,033 of record JAQQTP010000072.1, on the reverse strand, counting down.
TATCTCAATAACTACTTAGAAAGTCAATTATGTTATGATGAATAAGATTACTCTAAAGTAAGATTATCTCTAAAGTGAATAAATAAGGATGTATTAATCCTTAAATTTTAGTAGATTAATATCACGATTTACTTTAGATTATATCAAATATTGATACACATTTACTTATTCATTTTAGATACAATCTCATTTTAAAATTTTTTTTCCATGTAGTGATACATGGTTGATTAATGATGTGAAAAATTTTATACTAACAATATATCAAAATTAAACTCTATATTATTATATATTATATAATGAGGAATGAAATCTTATATTCTCATTTTTTTATCCTTTTTCTTATTTACTTAATTAAATGTTGACAACTTGACAAAATAAATTAGTTTATTTTTTTAATTGACGATAACTTCTTTTAATTGACGATAACTTCTTTTAATTGGTAGTTTTTTATGATGAGTTGTTGAAAAGAGACAAGAAAAAAAGAAATAGGAAATTTGAATCCATATAACAAAAAGATAGACACAATCTTAACTATTAAAATTTGAAAGTAATATTTCCACTTGAAATTTAATTATAGTTAAACCACTTTATTTGTCCCCACAAGAAATAATTGTAATATTAGTGTCCAAAAATTGTAACTCAATTAAATAAAAGTGGTGTAATGAATATGGTGTTCAAATATCATTTTCCAATATTATTATTGCTAAACTTTAGCCTGTCATCATGTACACCCACGCCAATCTTATCCTTCCTTTATTTTTTTTAAACAAAAAAAAAAACCTACAGTATGACTATATTTAGCCCTCCCCAAATGCTGTTTGACTCCTCCTATTTATCTTTTTTTTTTTTTGTGGTGCTACCTAGTTATTATCTTTATTAAACTAGGCTTTACCCCTTCCCCACACACATATACATATATGTAAGGGGAATCAAACTAGGCTTTAGCAATATGTAAATTAACATGAAGGAATGTTAACTTACATACCATGATATGTAGGTTAGTAATTTACACATTTACATTGGAAATGTGTTAATTAATATTTTCTTATTTTCTAATATATATATATATAGTGACATTAAGTTATTTCTTCCTTTAATTTCTTTTTGTACATAGATTTTAATTATTTTTAAAAAATACAGTGAATTTATATTTACTATCAATTTGTTCGATAGTTGGAGTCATTTATTTGGCTTTGGCATTTTAAAGGAGTATTCTAGTGTAGAGGTCCACATTTTAGTAGGCTACCCACCAAAACAAAATAAAATTCCAATTTCCATATCTTGTATTATGAATTTTTGTTCTCCGGAGTTCTTTACTACTAGGCATTAGTCACAGTTCAATGCCTTAACTTATACTTAAGTTTCAAGTATAAAATCAATTTAATTTTGCTTGAATCATGTGTTTTTAGGATTTATATTCTCTCATGTCATTTTTTTTTTAACTGATCAAGTAGAAGAGAGAAATAAATATAAAAATTATAAAAAAATGTCACAAATTTTAACTAGATTTTACTAATAACTTTTTTTGTGTTTATATCTCTCCACCACTTAATTATTTGAGAAAAAAAATTATATGAGAAAATCAAAATTCGTATTTTTCTTTATATATTGCATATGCATATATGTTTATCGTAACAACAACAAAAAATATATGCATATTTATGGTTTCCCTGTTCTCCATGTGTAACATACTTTATTTTTATTAAAATATTCAAAATAATTATTTATAAATGATTGTCTTTCATATGGACAGAGTATATACGTTACTAATATTTGTAAATATTTTTTTCAGAAAAAAGTAAATAATAATCTTTAGTAATGAGTTTATTTCTAGAAGTTTAACTTTTATATACCAAAGTATACAGGAGAGTGAATTTTTGCCATACTTCAATTTTAAATCTAATAAGAGCATTTATATCTTGTGGTATAGTACACGATCATAGTCAAGTGATCACAAGCTTAAATTCATTATGGCATAATATTAAGAAAATCACACATAAGCATATTCAACAAATAGCTTTACCAAACATCTCATACTTAACCAGTAAAGGAAATCTCATATTTAAATAGTTGTACCGACATACATTAAACAAATTCTGAATTAAAAAAAGCCCACTACGGACTACCAATAACGATACAAAAAATCTGAAAGTATAATAGTGTGTGAAATGAAAAATTAACTATGTTGCCTAGTAAATCATAATCTAATCTAATCTATTGGACTAATCTAACTTAACTAATGTTTCATTTATAACAAGACTTTAATTTAAATTTAAAATCTTATAAAGTAACTCATTTATAATCTTACTATAAAATTTTATTCAACTTAACCTTAAAGTGAGAATAACTTTTCCTTCAACTAAACTTTTATCACCAAAAAAATCCAAGGGTCATTCTTCAATTTTGGGGTTGGTGGGGGCACTTTTTGAAAAAAAATTAAGGGAATAAAGAAATAGGGTGGTGGGGGGGCCATGTCTCCATGAGACAGAAAAGGCCCCATTTGTCATGTTATGTTGATAGCGCCATGACACTAGGTGGGAAGTGAATAAGTCCAATGCAAACCTTTTTCTGCCATTAAAACTTTTTTTTGCCATTAAAATTCACCAATCCCACCGCTATTCTTCTTTTTTTTTTATTGGTCACTATCCCATTACTGAATTTTTTTTTTTTGTCTAAACTTAAAATATCTAATTAGATATATTAAATCAATCAAAATTTAATATTTTTATAAATTTTTATGTCATATAATTAAATAAAAAATTATAAAAATATTAAATTTTAATTAATATAATACAATCAATTATAATACTTTAAATTTAAATAAAAATTTCTCTCACTAATAATCTTTCTTCCCGATTAGACGACTACATGTACATGCTTCAAAAAATAAGTATTTTGTTCCAATTTTCACATCAATCATAATTTTCTTATTTTTTATATTACTCATCATATCATTAATTATATTATTTTTTTATTATTTTCTCTCGATTAATCATAATTATTTAAAAATAATGTGAAAAATAATATATCAAAAAAAAATAATATAGGAACATCATTTTTCTTTTCACATTAAGATCATAGGATAGTTTTTTTTAAAATAAATAAGTAAGAGTGTATTTACTTTTAATTTAATAAAATGTATAAAAATTTAAATTCATTAAATGATTTAAGGGGTAGATACATCATTATTATTTATTTAAATGACAAACTAATTTTAGATGAGTCTTTTCCAAAATCATAAGTGTCAAAATAAATTGAACCTAATGAACTAACTTAAATAATATGATAAAATGTGTGAATTGGATTAAAAACTTAAAGTTCAAATACATTTTAGCCCAAGAAGTGTCAACTTGATTTTAGCCTGACTCTACTCGAGTTGACTTATAGTGGGCCAAATCAACTTGTTGAACTAATGTTTAATTATTTTATTAATAATATTTATGATATATAAATTTATTTTTATTTTTTAATATAAATTAAAATTAGATTAAATTTGTATCACAAAATAATTTTAATTTATGTTTGTTGATATTTAAAATATGTAAAAATAAGATGATAAACATAATGATAAAGTTTTTTAATATTAAAAAAATAAGAGAATTTTTTTTTTAAACGAAAAGGTAAATTAGACCAATAAGCCAGCCCGCTCAAGCAGTGGAAAGCATATGGTCAACTGAACTAACAATTACTAACACGCAATAACTTTAGCAAGGACCAACATAACCCAAAAATTGGCTTAGTCCACATAGGTCGGCCCGTTTTAACGTCTCTCACTATATTTTCACACTTTCTTTTGCACTAGCTTATTACTCTGTGCGTGCTAGTTAGTTGCCTACACTTTACACAAAAATTAGCTCTATCACATGAACAATATGCAACTATTATTTTAGTTTGCTTTACCTTGATTTTACTTTTCTATTTCAACATAAAGGCATTTAAGAAAAAAAGAAATTATAACTATTATATCGATATATGTTTGTCTGAGTGAAATGAACTCAAATTTTTTAAACATGTAATCTTGAATTTGATTTTGAGATTTATGTGTATAGAAATAACACTGTTAAAAATGATTCCCGCATAGGCTCTCGACTGAATCCCAAAAAATTAATTTCACACTTACCAAATAGAAGATACTCTTAAAAAAAAAAAAAACTTACAACTATTATGCAAGGATGTAACAAACATCAAATGCAATATTAAGTAATTTGACTAGTTTTCAGAATTTTGATGTCACAAGCCAGTGCCTTGCTCTATAAATTAAGCACTTGATTAATATAAGAAGATTTTTTTACCAACACTTAAGAGGAATTATATAGGATTTTATTGGAGAGTATAGAGTCGAAATTGAAATAATGAGACCGAATACAAGTTATAAGGAATAAATCAATAGTCTAGCCTTTATCATGATTATATTTTTATTTGGTGCATATCATGATTATATGTTAATATGTTATGAACAGATGTTTTGTTTATTTAAGTAATTTTGTTACGTTAACAATTAATATATAGAAGCAATTTATGCTACTTCTATTTCTATAGAATTAGTTTATATATATATATATATATATATATATATATATATATATATATATATAACTAATTAATATGATACCTTAAATTTGTGGTTTTAATTTCCATTGCTTAAGTGTTGTCTCCTATGTAGCTACACACGGAAGAGAAAAGGATCTACATGATTAAACATGGTATTATATGTCCATTTATTCATTTTAAAATTATTTTAAAATTAAAATTAATTTGTACTGGAATATATTATTTACTAACTAATTTAAGATTGATAAGAAAAATTTAATTTGTTAATAATAAAATATCAAAATGTAAAATACGTATCAAATCTTTTTTTATTATTATTATCATATATCAAATAACACCTCTGTCGAATATATGCTGATTTTTTACGTTGTCTAAAGTGAGGGTGCCTAGGCCTAACAGAAGATGATAACAGTTTTATGTCGTTATCATGAACTAATTAATTGAGTGATTTGAAGGCTAGCATTCAACATAATACATTCAATAATCTTACCGGGAGAAAAAAAAATGGAGCAATCTTATGGTAAGTTCCAGGGAAACTTTGATCATGTTAGTTCAGTCCATGATGAAAGTTCAACATGTTTGATTGATTGTGTTCTCTTGCTTGCTCTAATTTGCACCAATTGTTGTATTGAAGAATGTTATCCCTTCAACCATCACTTACCCAAAAGAAAAACAGAAATTCAGCTCAACCAAGTATATAGGTAAAGGTTTCCTCCTGTCCACGAACGAGTTTTGTCCAAAGAAAAATGTTATTTATTACGAATGAATTTCGTAAAAACGCACACGAATTAGTTTAAACAAATACCGTTTTAAATTCTATCATTTTGTTTGTTTAGTATTTCAAATACTTGATAGAGAAGTGAGTGGTTAATAATATGCTAAGTCATTCGTAAATTTGTTTTCGAAATAATTTTTGTAAGGTATAGCACTGCTCTTGTCCAAAACAAGTAACATTTTCTGTAACTACAGAACTAAAGTTGAGGACCCTTTTTGGGACAATCTCAGAAAGTTGATTTACCTATAAACTGTTGGGTCCACAAGTATTTTGTACTTAGAAAGATCTAGGTTTGATGAATTAAATCATTCCCAAGTCACTATTAGGGTAGGTGCACATTAAGCATTTTCTTTTTCTTAAGATTAAGAATCCCATCTCATCAGATACAAGAATTCAATTTATATAAGAATTTGCCGCCCCTTTTGTCCTTTGTAACCCTGTATAGTCCAAATTATGTGGACAATGCCATAATTGACGCAATTTTATTTTATTTTTGCTTTATCGAATATCCATTACCGACAATATGAACAGATCCTAGAATGCTGCTACTCACATTCGCGCATGACACAACAATTTTAATTTATTATGCTGTTTTAAGTAAAATTCTGCACAGAGATTTGTTTATAATTTTATATGAAGCATCCACATGTACATTTGTAAATTTTGGGTAGAAATTAATTAATATAAAATTAAACAGAATAATAAAATAATAAAAATCGGAACCCTTGTAGCGTAGAAACCACACACAAAAAACTCATTTTTTCATTTGGCTGGTCATATTTCATTATTTCACTTAATATCCAGTGATTTTGCTCTCATTTTACATTAAGGAAAACTATTAGTTACGTATAACTAAAACAATTTACTTGCACATATTATTTTAAAAAATAAAAATAATTTAATATCTTATTTGTTGGTAACTACTAGTTTGACTGATACTTATTTTCTTGAACTTAGAAAATAAGGAGACATCAAATTAAATAAAGATAAAATAATAGACTCATACATGAGTATCCCAATCTCTTTTAAGATAATTCCTGCCACCCACAATAGCTCTAGTGATATCTAGATGCAGTTGCTATCATGCAAGCTTATATCGCAGTTTCTACATAAAAAAGAACATATATTTTACAACTCTTTCATTCACATAGTTCTTCAGATTAAAATCTTTTTTGTCTCATTTTTGTGTCTCCAATTCTGTATTCCATTATAAATTGGGATTAAGAAAAAAGAATTGCTAGGAGAGATTTTACTACTAACTAAGAGAAAGATATATTTTTTTAATTGTTAGTATTTATTGAGAAAATAATACTGAGTAGAGAAAATTTGAATCCATATGATCAGTAGAAAATTTTATTTAGATATATATTATTTGTCTACTTCACCAGTGCATGTGCTTGACAGAATTTCCTTAATAGCGTGTTCTGGATAGTGCTATTGCTATTCATCGCTTTCTTCATCAGTTTCTTCCGTTTAGTTGTTATCGTGGTCATCGTTTTTTTGTTTAATCTATCAAGTTGATTCATGTGAAGAAAATGGTAGAAGAGGATGGGGTTTATCTTTGCGTCAATGGCTGCAAGGTTTAGTAAAATGCTTGTATTTGAATTTTGTGCTCATGGTTTCATAATTCATATGAAACAAAAGATAGAATGATGCAAGGAATATACGTGAAATGAGAGCTTGGACAGGTATGTTGCTTCTCTTTCACGAAACTTATATTTCAATGTCCTGTGCATCGAGTCAATCATTATGCAAAAGTTTTGAAAAAGGCTTAATGCAGGTGTGCAAGAAACAATCACCTCATATTTGGGAATATGTCGCGGGATGAGAGTTTAGATGTGCGAAAAAAACAATGTGAAATAATTATAATTAAATAATAAAAATTATATAAATATGTAAAAAAAATTGTAATGAAAAATTTTAAATAATGTAACTTTTCTCGTCATTTTTTGTGGTATGAGAATAACAATATTCGTTCAAGAATAACAATATTTATTTAAGAATAACAATGTTATTCACATACTTATCATTTCTCATATTTATATAATTTTTATTATCTAATTTTAATTAGTTCAATAAAAATTTCTACTTGCCTCCAATCTAACGTTGACACCTCACTAATGTAAGACAATAAACTGATGTATAACAAGCATAAGGAGAATCATAAATTTTTATTTTTTATTATTTAATGAAACAATAGTCATAGAATTTGGAGATGAATGACATGTTATATTTTTATTATTATTATTTTAAGTATTTCAAAGTCAAGATTAGCCTTTGACCTCATCTTTTATCTCCATCCCGAAACCAGTGCACATTGTGATGGTTATTTCTTTTTGTTTGTTGTACGTCTACTATATACTAGCTGGACCATAAGAGAAGTTATTGTATATTCTCGTAACATTACACTAATTTAATAAAAATATAACACATATTATTTATATTTATATATGTTGTTAAATTAAAAAAAATTATTAAATTAAATATCAATAATTATAAAATTACTCAGAATAATATTTTATAAATAGGTTAAAACTTCTCCACACCCAAGTACAACACCATTAGGATGCTCGGACCCTCAGCCAACAGCTCTGGATCCACTTGTGAAAGCACACTAGATAACTCATGCAAAAGGCATAAATCTTAATGCTAAGAAATCTTATCAGGTAAGTGACAAGCTCCCTATGGATAGGATTTTGTCTCATGCAAGCCAATCACATTGAAGGAGGAAGACCCCTCATCTCCTATAAATAGATCACTGTTCACACATTTTACTCTTCTTAATGTTCATTCAACAGCTTAGACCCTTTATTATTTAGCATGGAACACTAGCTTTCCTTAAATTTTGGTGCACCTTGGAGAATGTCCTTGCTTTTCTTATCCTTTTGTGAAGGTTGAAGCACAATGAAATCTAGTGGTTTTTATCTAGCTCCAACCTTTACTAGCCAGTAACAAACGGTTATATTTTACTACCTCAGTAAATATTAAGCTGGTGGCTTTCACAAAAACTCATGAAAAAAAATATATCTCTTTTATATTCTTTTATTCTTATTCTATAAACAATCTTATAAATTATTTATGTGACTTGCTATTTCAAGTACAAAATTAACAAGAAATTATTGTTATATTCTGAGAAATATTAATTATGAGACCGTTTATATTAAGTAATCTACTTACAGTGACAAAGTACACTTAAATTCAGCATGCATGCATGCCTCAGCCAATACTAATGATAAATTACTTTATTTTTTTGAATTTAATTTTAATTATCCATCTATTTTATTTATAATATTTTTTCTGCAAGACATGATGCAGTGTACAAAGTATTCCAAAAATTTCATTGTAGTACCAAAATATCTAGATATATGTTTGTTAGTTGAACCTTGCCCATCATGCCAAACGAAATCCTAAACCTGAAAGCGATACAAAAAATAAATAAACAGAAAATTGTAGAAACTTTCAAATAAATATCACAATAAGAGAGATGCAATACCACAAATGTAGAAAATGTACACAATAACATAGTAAAACTTATCAAATACCAACGTTTGATTAATTCAAGTGGTTCAATATTTGTTCCCTTTAAGCAAGATTTTGAGTTCGAGTATTATGAATGGAAAGAATCAATGCTTGAAGAGTTTTACACATTTGTAATCTAACCTGATTCGACTCCGAATTAATTAGGATCCAATGCGACTTCCGAATACCACAAAGTTTACACAAAAAAAAAGTTAAACTTGTCAAATTAATATCATTAAACACAACAAATGAAATGAACAATGCATCTAATTAAGTACTAAGTAGACACATACCTAAGCTTTTGGTTTTACATAAATGCATAATGCATTGATCAATAGTGTAGCTAAAGATGACTTTCATATTGTTGAAGATTCATGCCTGAGTGCAATTATGTGAGAGAGAAGAAATCTCATATTAGATAGGAATGCATAAGGTAAGGACTATATAAAGTGGAAGAACCTAGGGATATCTAGTTGGTTGGGTCACCATATAAAGTGGAATAACTTAGGAGTACCTAGTGGGTCGGGTCAATCCGCAAAATTTACGACTTTCAACCCGCCATGAAAATGTTGAGTTGGATTGAAAAATGTTTCAACCCGCAATGTGTGGATCAGCGGTAGCGAGTTGGAACACGTCCAACCTGCACAAACTCAACCTACTCACGTTTTTTTTATTAGTAAAAAATCGTTTAAATGATAAAGAGTATATAAAAAAATAGAGAGTGAAGTCAATAATTATGTCAATACATATAAAATGCGTGATGCCACTAACTTCAATTAGTTAGACTAATTTGTTGTTTGAGTTATGATTAACTTTGTTTAGTTAATTCCAAGCTTAGTAAGACTTGTTAGTTATTAATTTATTATGCACTTATTGACTTATGATATTTAGTTTATTTGAAATTGAGACCTATTATGTTTGAGTAAAGTCGGTTAAGACTTATGATGTTAATTTGTTAAATTGAGACTTATAGTATTAATTTATTAAATTGAGACATATTATGTTTGAGATTGACACTTATAGTATTAATTTGTTAGATTTTGTATTTTGACTTATTTTTTTCAAGAATTATTTAAAAAAAATTCATATTAAACCCACGAGTTCGACCTAATCTAATCTATTATTGAGCGGGTCAGGTCAGGTTGAGCAAAAAAATTTCTTCGATCTAATTCAACTCAATCTACTACTCTAATAAGCAAGTTTGGTCCAAAAAATCTTCTCGATCTAATCTAACTCAATCTACTACTCTAATAAACGAGTTTGGTCCAAAAATATTACTGAACACACACAACTCACTTGACAGACACTCCTAATTAAAAGAACCCATCAACCTAATGGTTTAAAATTTTAAGTTGAGATGTAGTATTAAGTCTCCTAATAGTCCCAACAACTATAACTTTTTTCAGAGTTTTGAAAATTTATTACCTAAACTTGTAAGATGTACTAAACTAAAGTAAAAAGGCATTAGATGAAGAACCAAATGAATGCAATAAAGCTTAATGACACTCAGATTCTAATGAAGAATGTCATAGTCACACCACGGTAAAGCTAGTATATATCTAACGTCACAAGATTCATCATCACAGAAGTTGAGAATTGACCCGCAGGAGCAGAAAGTTGGTTAGGAAATTTAAAGCCATAAATGGGGAAAGGGTGAAGCAAATTGCGTGTGAAAATAAGGTCTTCCATGAGTACGGTTGAATATAGCATTCAACCTTCATTGTGGTCCAAGAAAAATCTAAACTGGATCTGCTTTCATTTATAGGGCGGCTCCTAATCCTGCTACTTCAAATGGGACTCAACCAGGCATTTTTAATACTCTATTAAGATGACATTTGCTGTTTTTCTTTTCTTTTCCTTAAAAAAGCCCATAACCAATAAAGATACCAAAAATCTGAAAGCGTGATATTGTGTAAAAAGAAAAATTTACTATGTTGCCTAGTAAATGATAATCTAATCCAACCCATTGGACTAATCTAACTTAACTAATGTTTCATTTATAACAATTGTATGCGTTTAATTCAAATTTAAAATTTCATTAAATAATTAATTTGTAATCTTATTATAAATTTTTATTCAACTTAACCTTAATCCTTTATTTGTTTCAAGAAAAAATGAGTGGAAAGAAAATAAGAGAAGAGAAAATGAGGGGAATATTATATTTTCTCTCGTTTGACAGTGCAGAGAAAACATGAAAGAAAGAAAATTTTAGTTGTGGGACCCACATAAATATTTTCTCTCCTCTGATGCACAGAAAATGGGAGAAATTGTGTGATAGTTATGTTAAATTACTCTTATACCCCCACATTCATATTAGAATATGTCATTTTCCTTTCTCCATTCGTGTGAGCTCGCATCCAGCCGTTGTCTCTCCTTTCCCCTTTCGTGGCCATTGTCTCTCCTCGCATCCATTCGTGCGGTGTCCTTGCTCCGTCGTCATCACTCCGGTCAGATCCAGTTGCTCCACTCAGATCCAGGCCCGCCACTCAGATCCAGTCGTGGAACGCCGACACTGCATGTGTCCTCCTGCATTGTTGTTGTCGTCGTTACGACGTCCTTGCTCCTTCGTCGTCGCTCTGCTCAGATCCAACCGTGGAGTTCAGATCCAACTGTGTGAGGCCAACACAAACAAGAAAAACAAACCAAACAAGGGTCAGGGTTGGAGGAAGATTCGGAAGAGGGTCGGGGTAGTGGCCGAGTGGGTGGTGGATGAAGGGGTGGGTGGTGGGTGGTAGGTGGTAGGGGAAGTGCGTGGGATGGGTGGGTGATGGTGCTTGGTTTTGGGGGATGGGGGAGAAGGGGAGACGTTGGGATGCTTGGGGGGGGGAAGCTAAGGAGAGAAAAGAAAGGGGGAAATGGCAATGTGGGTGGAAATGGGGTTGGTGAGATGGGAAGTGGTGAAAGATGAGTAATGGGAAAAGAAAAGGAAAAAGTTTAGAATAAAAAATTAACATAATATTTTACTGATTAAAATATTATAAAATTATATTAATTAATGATAATTTTTATTAATATAAATTTAAAATAATTTATGTTAATAACTTAATTTTTAAATTAATGTTTATTATAAAATAAAAAATAATACATTTATATTTCAATATGTATGTAATGAGGATGTATTTATCATTTTAAATTATTATACATTTTTTTCTTATTTTTTTAATACATTTATTATTTTTTTTCTATTCATTTTCTCTTCATCCAAATACATGAAAAAAAATATATTTTTTTCTTTATTTTTTCTTTTCTCTATTTTCTCTCTTTTCATTTTCTCTCTACATCCAAACAAAGGATAAAAGTGGGAATAACTCTTCCATCTTCTAAACTTTTATCACCTAAAAAAATCCAAGGGTCATATTTCAATTTTGGGGTTGGTGGGGGCACTTTTTGAAAATTTTTTAAGGGAATAAAGAAATAGGGTGGCGGGGGGGCCCATGTCTCCATGAGACAGAAAAGGCCCCATTTGTCGTGTTATGTTGATAGCGCCGTGACACTGAGTGGGAAGTGAATAAGTCCAACGCAAACCTTTTTCTGCCATTTAAACTTTTTTTTGTCATTAAAATTCACCAATCCCACTATTCTTTTTTTTATTGGTAGCTATCCCACTACTAATCTTCCAATTAGGCAAACTGCACGTCCACCGAAAAATAAGTACTTTATTCCGAATTTCACTGAGGATCATATGATAAAATATTTTTTTGAATTAAATTTATTTTTAAAATCAGTAAAAAATAATGTATTTATTTTTAATTTAATAAAATATATAAAAATTTGAATTTATTAAATAATTTAAAAATAAGTATATTCTTATTTATTCACTTTATAAATAAATTAATTTTAAATAATTTTTTTAAAATCATAAGTGTCAAAATAAGTCAATTTAATAAACCGACTTAAATAATATGATAAAATAAATTAATTAAATTAAAAAATTCAAATTCAAATATATTTCAGCCCAAGAAAGATTGACTTGAATTTGGGCTGACTCATCACAAGAAAACTCATAGTGGATCAAACTAACTTGTTAAACCAATGTTTAACTATTTTATTAATAATGTTTATGATATGTAAATTTACTTTTATTTTTTTCTAATATAAATAAAAATTGGATTAAATTTGTATCACAAAAATAATTTTATTTTATGTTTTTTGATATTTAAAAAATGTAAAAAAAAATTAAAACATAATGATAAAGCTTTTAGTAATAAAAGTACAAGAGAATTTTTTTTTTAAAAAAAAAGATAAATTGACCAATAGACTGACTTGCTTAAACAGTAGATAACATCGGGTCAAGTGAACTAGCAATTACTAACATGCAACAACTTTAGCAAGGACCAACCTAAATCAAAAATTGACTTGACCAGCACAAGTCTACCCATTTTAACACCTTTCACTATATTTTGACATTTTCTTTTACACTAGCTTATTTACTCTGCTTGCTAGTTAGTTGCTTACAATTTACACAAAAATTAGTTCTTTCACATGACCAGTATGCAGCAAATAATAATATGCAACTATTATTTTAGTTTGTTTTACCTTAATTTTACTTTTCTGTTACAGCAGAAAGGAATTTTTTTAACAAAAAAACTTATAATTATTATATTAATGTGTGTTTGTCTGAATGAAAAGAGTTTAGGTCTCTTAAACATATAATCGTATATTTGATCTTAAGATTCATATATATAAAAATAATATTATTGAGAGATATCCCAACTTAAGTGCACATCGAATTCTAAAAAGTTTATCACCTACCAGGTAAATGATACTCTTAAAATAAAATAAAAAAACTTACAACTATTATGCAAAATTGGATGTAACAAACACCAAATACTATATTAAGTAATTTGACTAGTTTCAGGATTGTTAGTATCAAAAAATATATTTTTACATTTTGTTGAAAACTTTGAATAATGAGGACTTATTTAAGGATAAGTTGTTAGAAGTGCTTATTATATCAGTGTGATCATTGAAGATTTGAATACAAAGGAAGTTATTAAGAGTAGTTATTGGTAGTTACAAGTAGTTAGGATCTTTGTCTATCATGAGTAGTTATTGGTAGTTACAAGTAGTTAGAATATGTGCCTATCATGAGTAATTATTAGTCGTTATAAGTAGTTATGATCTTTGCCTATAAATATTAATTTGTACAATATAATAAGGGTTAGAACTTATAAAATCCCTATACATCTCACACATATAAGATGATTCAACATGTACACTGCAAGTTTTCAACTACTATTTTTAATTCAGTCAAATTTGTTTTTCTTTACTTTCTTCTATTCTCTTCAATTCAGTCAAGTTTATTAAATTTTATTTCATTTCAAGATCTTTATTGCTTTCTTTACATGCTTTCATTTACTTGTTTTTATTACTTTTCAATCAAGTTTATCTTTTTGTAAGTTTAATTCATAGTTCTTTACATATTTTCATTTATTTACTTGTCAATTTTGATTACATTGCTTTCATTTATTGCTTTTATTTTCATTTTACTTTCATTTCTTTATTTGCATTTGTTTGATTACTCTTCATTTTTTATATTTGTGATCTGAGTTGCTTAATTATTGAAAAATCCATAAAAGAAGTGATTCACTTTTCCGAATTGAGATCTGAAATCAAATTGTCGAACAATTAACAAAATTTCAATAAACAAGAATTTTGATGTAACAAGCCTGTGTCTGCTCTATATATTAAGCACTTGATTAATATAAGAAGATTTTTTGACCAACACTTAAGCGGAATTATACAGGATTTTATTGGAGAGTATAGAGTCGAAATTGAAATAATGAGACCGAATACAAGTTATAAGGAATAAATCAATAGTCTAGCCTTTATCATGATTATATGTTTTTTTTTTCGGGTGCATATCATGATTATATGTTAATATGTTATGAACAGATGTTTTGTTTATTTAAGTAAATTTGTTACGTTAACAATTAATATATAGAAGAAATTTATACTACTTCTATTTCTATAGAATTACTTTATTATATATATATTATATATATATATATATATATATATTTAACTAATTAATATGATATATTAAATTTAATATGATACCTTAAATTTGTGGTTTTAAGTTCCATTGCTGAAAAGGACCTACATGATTTAAAATGGTATTATATGTCCATTTATTCATTTTAAAATAAAAATTAATTTGTACTGAAATATATTATTAACTAACTAATTTAAGATTATTGATAAGAAAATTTTAATTTGTTAATGATAAAAAATATCAAACTGTAAAATACGTATGAAATCTTTTTTATTTTTATTGTCATATATCAAAGCACACCTCTTTCGAATATATGCTGATTTTTTACGTTGTCTAAAGTGATGGTGCCTAGCCCTAATAACAGTTTTATGTTGTTATCATGAACTAATTAATTGAGTGATTTGAAGGCTAGCATTCAACATAAAACATTCAAGAATCTTACCAGGAGAAAAAAATAAAAATCAAGCAACAATCTTATGGCAAGTTCCAGGGGAACTTTGATCATATATGCTAGTTCAGTCCATGATGAAAGTTCAACATGTTTGATTGATTGTGTTCTCTTGCTTGCTTTAATTTGCACCATTTGTTGTATTGAAGAATCTTATCCCTTCAACCATCACTGACCCAAAAGAAAAACAGAAATTCAGCTCAAGCAAGTATATAGGTAAGGGTTCCTCCTGGCCACGAACGAGTTTTGTCCAAAACAAGTAACATTTTCTGTAACTACAAAACTAAAGTTGAGGTCCCTTTGTGGAACAATCTCAGAAAGTTGATTTACCTATAAACTGTTGGGTCCACAAGTATTTTGTACTTAGAAAAAACTAGCTTTGATAAATTAAATCATTCCCAAGTTTGTACATGAAGCATTTTCTTTTTCTTAAGATTAAGAATCCCATCTTAGATACAACAATTCAATTTATATAAGAATTTCCCGCCCCTTTTGTCCTTTGTATCTCTGTATAGTCCAAATTATATGGACAATGCCACAATTGACGCAATTTTTTTCTTTTTTTTTTGCTTTATGGAATATCCATTACTGACAATATGAACAGATCCTAGAATGCTGCTACTCTCATTCGCGCATGACACAACAATTTTAATTTATTATGTTGTTTTAAGTAAAATTCTGCGCAGAGAATTGCTTATAATTTTATATGAAGCATCCACATGTACATTTGTAAATTTTGGGTAGAAATTAATTAATATAAAATTAAACAGAGTAATAAAATAACAAAAATCGGAAACCATGTAGCATATGAACCAAAAAAAAAAAACTCATTTTCATTTGGCTGGTCATATTTCATTATTTCACTTAATATACAGTGATTTTGCTCTCATTTTACATTAAAGGAAAATATTAGTTACATATAACTAAAACAATTTACTTGCACATATTATTTTAGAAAATAAAAATAATTTAATATCTTATTTGTTGGTAACTACTAGCTTGACTAATACTTTGTTTCTTGAACTTGGAAAATAAGGAGACATCAAATTAAATAAAGATAAAATAATAGACTCTGACAAGAGTATCCTACTCTCTTTTAAGATAACTCTTGCCACCCACAATAGCTCTAGTGATATCTAGATGCAATTGCTATCATGCAAGCTTATATCGCAGTTTCTGCATAAAAAAGAACATATATTTATAACTCTTTCATTCACATAGTTCTTCAGTCTCAAATCTTTTGTCTCATTTTTGTGTCTCCAATTCTGTCAATATAAACTGCGATTAAGAAGAAAAAAAATTACTAAGAGAGATTTTACTACTAACTAAGATAAAGATATTTTTTTTATTGTTAGTATTTATTGAGAAAACAATACTGAGTAGAGAAAATTTGAATTCATTTGATCATTAGAATATTTTCTTTAGATAGATATTATTTGTCTACTTCACCAGTGCATGTGCTTGATAGAATTTCTATAGAGAGGATAAGGATAAGGATAATGATCACTTACTGATGTAATCATGATCTGTTATGATTTGTTATTCTGTTATTGTTTAGCTAACGGGTTATTAATCTTATCGTGTAGTTTGTTAGTTGTTAGGCTAGTTAGGCCTTATGTCTATATATATCAATCCATCTTGTATATGATTTGTACCAAGATTAAATACAATACATTCATTTTCATAGTTTTTATGGCATCAGAGAAGGTCGATAGGGGTCTGGAGAAGCAAAATATCTCTGGGAATGGAGAATTAGAGAAGAAAGACATCTCAAGTGGTGCCCCAACACAGTTCACCATCACGCCTTCTTCACCTTATTACCTTGGAGCCTCGGATAATCCGGGAACACCTCTGGTTATTGTGCTTCTTGTTGGAGATAATTACCGCAACTGGGCTAGGTCTATGAAGACTGCCTTGTGTGCGAAGACGAAACTTGGTTTCATTGATGATACTATTAAGAAACCATTATTCGCGTCGCCAGAACTTCATACATGGGAAAAGGCAGACTCTATGGTGACTGCCTGACTCATTAATTCAACAGACCACACGTTGCACGAAAGTATATCTCATGCAACGACGGAAAAGGATGCGTGGCTTGATCTGGAAGAGCGATTTGCCTAGACAAACACACCCCACATGCATCAGTTATGGCGAACACTCAATTTGATACAACAGGAGCCTAACATGACAGTGACCGAGTATTATGGCAAGTTCAAGAGCCTCACAGATGAGCTTAATGAACTACAACCACTGCCATAATGCACATGTGGAGCATCAAAGGATCTAGCACAGAAGGAGGAAGACCATAACGTACACCTTTTTCTTGGGGGTCTTGATGGGCATGGCTTTGCACATATCAAAGGAACCATACTTAACACTGATCTGTTGCCTTCGCTTAGAAAGGTGTTCAATCATATCCTGAGAGAGGAATCTCAATTGATCACGAAGAAAGGCAGGGAATTCAAGTTGGAAACAGGTTCAACTTTCTACACTAACAAATAGAGGAATAAAGGTGAGCCAAGGGTGAAGTATGAGCACTGTGGAAAGTTGGGACACGAGAAATCCAAATGCTATGAGTTGGTTGGATATCCTCCCCATTGGGACACACATAGATCACATAAGAAAGGCAACAAATTTGGTTTCAACTCAAGAGGAGCAAGGTTCGCATGGGCGGATAGTAACCAGAAAGGAACCATGGCAGAGGGACAGAACCAGGACAGTCATGCTCTTCATGGATCTCAGAACAAGAGAAATAATAAGCAACATGAATACACTTCTAGTAATCTTGACAAACAAGGATAGGTGTTAGACAGCGAGACTTCTCATCATATGACCCCACTATACTCAATCCTCGAAGAAGTGCATGAGCTTGATACTCTTTTACACATTGTTGTCCCTATCGGGGATATTGTTTCCATTACAAAAATGGGAACAATAAACCTGAACGATAAAATTAAGCTGCATGATATCTTATTTGTTCCTAGATTTAATTGCAATTTGATATCCATTCACAAGCTTACATGTGATCTGAATTACACAGTGACATATTACATTGATGGTTGTGTTATATAGGATCAAACTACGAAGAGAACGATTGGGTCCGGTGACTTGCATGAGGGGGTTTATATCCTTAAGGTTGGAGCATATGGGTCTTCATCAACAACAATTTCTGAAGATTCGAATGCTCTTTGGCATGCTAGGATGGGACATCCTTCTAGTCAGACTTTATCAAAACTTGCTGGTGTTCTTAATTTTCATTTTGATAAAAATAAGTTTGGGTGTTGTGATGTATGTCATCGTGCCAAACGATCTAGACTTCCTTTTCCTTTGAGTAATAATAAAGCTGAGAAAGTTTTTGCCTTGATACATTGTGGTTTATGGGGGAGATATGCTACAGCTTCACATAATGGATTGCATTATTTTCTTACAATTGTTGATGACTTCTCTCAAGTAGTATGGGTTTATTTGCTAAAAGAAAAGTCGGAAACGTCTAATCATCTAATTAATTTTTGTAAAATGGTGGAAACACAATTTGATACTAAAGTGAAAATGATTCACAGTGACAATGGAACGGAATTTGTCAATTCAAAAATGCAGATATTTTTCCAACAAGAGAGGATCATTCACGAGACATCATGTGTGGGTACACCATAACAGAATGGAAGTGTAGAGAGAAAACATAGACACATTCTTGATGTTGCAAGAATGCTTAGATTTCAATCTAATCTGCCTTTGTCTTTCTGGGGAGAATGCGTTCTTACAGCTACTCATTTGATCAATAGAACACCAATAGTAGCAAATAGAGGCGTCACTCCCTATGAAATGATTTACAAAAAACTGTCATCTTATACTCATCTGAGAGTTTTTGGGTGTCTCTGTTACGTCAAAGCACTCAAACCAAGTGATAAATTTGCACCTAGAGCCAAACGAAGCATATTTGTTGGGTACCCCCAAGGACAAAAGGGGTGGCGCGTGTATGATCCACAGACTCGTGAGTTCTCAACATCAATGGATGTCGTATTTTATAATAACATATTCCCATATTGCTCAAAGATTGAGGTCTTTCCCAAAAACACAACAGGTTTTGAAGACAAATGTATTTTTATTGAGGCAACTGGATCACCATGGAAGTATTTTATTATATCCCGAATTTGCCGAAGAAATATTAGGTTAGGGTGGAATATAATCTAGTTGAGCTAGTTGAGAATGAAGGAGAATTACCAGACGAACAAAGCCAAGGGGAGCATAATGATGTTAGCGATGATATGATGCTAACTCGAGGACAGTGTACTAGACGACCCCCAAAATATCTTAAGGACTACGTTTGCCATGTTGAGCCTAGAAATTATATGCAGGCCGTCCAACATCAACAATGGCGTGAGGCTATGGAGCTTGAAATTCAAGCTCTAGAAGAAAATAATACATGGACCCTCGAACCACTACCAGCAGGGAAAAAGTTAGTAGGCTGTCAATGGGTTTACAAAATTAAGTATAAAGCAAATGGCGAGATAGACAAACATAAAGCACGTTTAGTCGCGAAGGGATATACTCAAGTCGAAGGAGAAGACTTCCGGGAAATGTTCACCCTTGTGGCGCAGATGACAACGGTTTGCTGCTTGTTATCAATGGCAGCAACCAAAGGATAGGAGTTACATTAAATGGATGTAAGCAATGCTTTTCTTCATGGTGAGTTAGAGGAAGAGGTATACATGGCCGTTCCTCCGGGGTATGTTGTTCTAAAGACAAATCTTGTATGTCGCTTGCGGAAGTCGTTATACGGGCTCTGCCAAGGTTCAAGAAACTGGCATACCAAGCTCTCCGAAAGTTTGCTCGCATATGGCTTCCTACAAAGTAGCGCACACCATAATTTATCCACATATTCATCCAGCAATGTTTTCCTAGCAGTCCTTGTGTATGTAGACGACTTGATTATAGCTAGTAATGATACAGAGGCTTGCAGTAGTTTCAAGCTTTACTTGCACAAGTGTTTTCACATGAAAGACTTGGCACCCTTAAATATTTTCTTGGTCTCGAATTGGCACGGGGTGCAGAAGGTTTATTCCTTTGTCAGTATAAGTACATGCTTGACATACTAGATGAATGCCGAATGATGCATTGCAAACCTTGTGGGTTTCTTATGGAGCAGAACCACAACTTATCCGCTGACACAAGTGAGCCATACTCTAATCCCTCACAATTTCGACATATCGTTGGCTGCCTGATTTACTTCACAATTATCAGGCCAGAGATAACCTATTTAGTGCATATTTTGATCCAATTCATGCAGGCACTGTAACACCCCAATTTTCATAAAAATGTCCCGAATGTCCTATTTGTTGTTTTTCAAGCTTTTGTGTAAAAGACCAATGTGTCCCTATTTTACTGTTTCTTGTTTTCTGTATGAAATACAAATACGTTTTTACAGGCTAAAATTTTATTTGGTCGTTTTACGTAATTTGTTTCGAGACGGTAAAATAAAAGTTTTGTCAAACTACTATTTTAATTTTTCTAGCAGTATAATCAAATTAATACTTGTTGTAATTTTATTTGAACGTTTTAGATGATTTGCTTCGTCGTGGGAAAAAATGAAAAAATGACCGTTACGTCCTCATTTATGTTTGTTTTAATTTTTCTATATGTTATAGTCTTAATATTTAACTTATCTACATGATTTTATTTGGACTTTTTTGTGTGTTTGCTCCAGACGGAAAATAATATTTTCCAGTAGGGAAAATCTTGTTTTAATTATTCAAATTGGGGATCTTACTAAACCCAAGATTCTGCTTCGAATGATGCTTGTAATTAATCTTTTAATTTTTAGGATTTAATCACGTAAATAAAATAATTTTGTATTATTATAATATTATTTTATTAGTTAGTATAATAAAATAACAGTGGACTCGAAAATATTTTGCGGGACTCACGTTTAGTTAAAACAGTTAACTTAGTAGCTTAATTAAGCATCATTAGTGATGGAACATTCAAGAACATAGTGACTAAGCTAGATGACTAAGCTTAATTAGTGACTAAGCATGGTGACTAGGTTAGGATTAACCAATGGGAGCAAAGCTTGGTGAACAAGGCTTAATCTTGATCATTGATTCATCCTAAGGCTTGGATGAAGCCAAGCAAGGCTACACCTTGCATGACTTGAAGTCCACGGCCATTTGGCCTTTGGAGGACCAAAAAATCACTTCATCTTTCATGCATTTTCTCTCTTCTCTCTCTTCCAAAAACCCTAAACTCCATTGAAGCTTTCTTGAAGCTCTATTCGGCCAAGCCCTATTCTACACCATCCAACCACTCAAAAATTTATCCAACCAAGTTTTCTAAACCTAAACACAATCCTAAGAACATCTCTAGTTGAGAGTTCTTGCAAAATCTTCCATTTGAAGCTTGGAAACCTACTTGAAAAATTTTACCTAGAAGGTGAAATTTCTTGTTTTCCATTTCTAAACTCTTTTTCAAAGTTCTAAGCCATGATTTATCCATGGTTTAAGCTCTCTTTATAGCTAGTAATTTGTTGTTTTGTTTAAGCTTGATAGGTGATTTGAACGGAGTGAAAAAACCCTAGAGGAGGTGTGAAAGAGTATTTTTGTCTTCATTTAAGGTAAGAGGAAGGCAAATCTTATCATCCATAGGTGGTGGTAAGAAGATGGAGATTGATTGTTGATTGTAGAATCCATAAGGATTCCTTTGTTTGTGTTTGTTAGTAGCTTGTTTGTGTGGTTGTTAGTAGCTTTCCTATTTGATGTTTGTAATAATTTGTATGATGTTGCATGTCTACAAGCTTTGATTTGCATGTCTACAAGCTTTGATGATTTGTATGTGTTAGAAATGCATGATAATGTATAGGATGTGAATAACATGCTAAAATTAATGCATGAGTGTTCCAAAGAACACCACACTAAGGCTCACGACCATTGACCAAAAGGAGAACCAAAATGTTCTCATTATTTTCCTAAAGTGTAATTTAATTAACCTAGGAAAATTAACAAGAGATGGAATTATTTAGATCAAGGAAAATGAATTTAGAAATCAAATAACACAAGTGCATATTTCGGCCAACATGCCAAACCAAAGATCCATGATTTCTAAAATCAATTCCAAACCATTTTCAATTAAAAAGATGTAAGATATGTTAAAAAGGAATTTTTCTACAATGAGTTTTAAATAAACAAATTGATTAGAATTAAGTTTAAGGATTAAAATTAATAATTTTATTGTTAGAAAGGAAATACAGTAACTTTTGAGAATTTCTAACATATAGCTCATACTTTATTTTGAAGCATGTTAGTGGTTTTCAAAAGCTATTAAATTATATGGTTAAAAATTAAGTAAACAAAATTTTTAACTCTTTCATTAGGAAACCATTAATATAATTTTCTAAGCAAAATACTTTTGTCAATTTTTAGTAAAAACGGACAAATAAGATAGAAAAATGTCCAAAAGATAGATACGGTATGAAAAATATTTTACGTAATTTAAACGTATTATTTATTATTTTTGTTTATTTAAACAGTAATTTTTAAGAGAATTTGGACAAGAAAATAATTTAAAAATCTTACGCAATTGAGAAAACGTATTAAAAACTCTACGCGATTTTAAAAATAGAAAAGGATATTTTACGCGATTTAAAAACGTTTGTAAAAACGATGAGATTGTGAAAACGCGATAAAATTTCTACGCATTGATCAAAACGGTATTTTCTCGTAATTTTAGGCTAGTTATGAGGTGAACCCTATAGGCTTTGGAATCGATCTTGTCCGGTGGGACTTCTCAGATCTTTTTATCTTTGAGGATATATTTTTTTAGGGCATTCTCGATAATTTCTCATATATTGAGTTTATGCCAATTTTTGGTAGATTGGTTGACGAGGTGAATCACATCGTCATTGTCGATGCGATAACGTAGTGTGGTTCATTGTCTTTATGAACTTGGAGACGTTAGTGTACAGAATCCCATATATGGGAATGATCATTACCGCAATCTCCGGGCTTACAAGAGAATGTGATAAGACACTAATGGACTCGATGACGCACTATTTTTAATCGAAATCTTGTAAAGTCTAATAGTACATTGCCATAATTCAACGTGCCACACGTGAGACCGTAACTACACCACGCCTTGGATGGTGGATTCCATGTGACGTAGGGCTATAGGCCTTGACGTGTGACAAAGATCGCATTGCCTATACACACCCGCACGGTTATGTTTGGTTTGATACAACGGGAGCCTAACATGGTACTAATAGATTTTGCATGGTCATTCTCTCTCGATATCTATATGTGTTTAGCTCCACTGAGTAGGATCGTGTCATATCGTATATGGTTATATCTTGGATATTATATTATTTTATTTTATTTTATTTTATCTATTTATTTTATTTGGCTATAATTTGTCTATTTCTTTTTATTATTTTATCAACGATATTGTCTTATCTATGATATTATTTTATCTATCACGATATTATGTGTTGTTGTGATACTATTCTCGTTACCATTCAAGTTGGAAACGTTATAACTTTTCATATTGCATGAACTGTATATATGTTATTTGTCGTTTTATTATTTGCCATGTTTGTGATGATTTTAGATTGTCTTACCTCTTTATTGTATGTGTTTTCTGTATATTTATTTACATGGTAAAGAGTTTGAGGAAGATGAATAGCCTCTTGAGATTTTGTATCCTGAGGAGGAAGAGGAGCAGCAAGCCGAAGACCAGTACGACGACCAAGAACCATCTGATCATCCATATCCATTAGACTGATTAGTTTGGGTATGGCGATACCAGGATTTTTGGGTTTTGTGCGACTCGAGTTTCACGGTGGATCGTTAGCTTGGCATCTGCGGGGAGATAGAGACTTAGTGACTTATGTGGGACGGTTGACTGTGTCCCTACGATATGAGTTTGATGGAGAGCCGTGATGACGACAATACCTGTGTTTTGCACTTAGAGTTACCTTTATCTCTTAGGTGTCATCCTAGGTGGTGTGTCCAATTTGCCTAGTGAGATGACTATCGTGTCGATTACGCGGTCTCGTTTACGCCGAGTGTCGAGGCATCCCTGATATTTATCTTCGATGAGTTTCCCGAGAGTGATCCATCGAGGGGGTTAAATGTTTATGATGTATATTTTGGGTCTTCATCGTACAATATATTGACTTCTTTAATGTTTTTGGTTTACTATTTATGTTTAAATACTTGTAGTTGGTTGTAAATTATTTGTATAACTTATAACTTGGACCATATGTATATTATGAGTGATGTTGTTCATTGGTTTTATGTTTCATCGTTATTTTATTTAATAATATTCTGTTTAACAGGAAATATTTTTACAACTCATATTAGTACGTAACAAATGTTTTACAACTTGGGTAGATTTTATTTATCTTTCTTTTATTTTTCTTTATATATGTGACATCCCCACAAGGGTGTTACAGGCACTAAGGCAAGCACATTGGGATGCGGCTTTACATGTTTTGCGCTACTTGAAGTCATCACCCGACCAAGGCATTTGACTTCCTAAGAATAATGATCTCCAACTGGTTGGTTATTGTGATTCGGACTAGGTAGCTTGCCCTATCACGCGATGATCAACTTTAGGATACCTTATGAAGCTTGGATCCGCTCCAATTTCATGGAAAACGAAGAAGCAAACAACAGTGTCTCGCTTCTCTAGTGAAGCTGAATATCGGGCCATGGCACATGCCACTAGTGAGATCATTTGGTTGCGTAGTTTGTTATCATCTTTATTAGTCCCATGTGATGCTCCCACACCACTTCATTGTTATAACCAAGTTGTTCTATACATCGCAGCCAATCCTGTTTTTCATGAGGGGATGAAACATATTGAAATCAATTGTCATTTCGTTCGTGAGCACTGGTGTGGTGTGGATTGTGATTAAAATTTAGAATGAAAATCAGTTGCAAAGTTCCACCAAAAATAAAAATCTTGCAACCAGTTGTAGTTAGCAAGGGTCGATCCACAGAGAACTAATTCAATTAACACTATAATTTGAATCCTAATTTAAACACTCAAAAACAATAAACAATAAAATGGGGGTTTTGTTTGTTGAAATTAAAAACATCAATCCAAAACAAAAACAAAATATAATTTGAAAAATCAATTAAAAGACAATGGTTAAGAGATGGAATCCACCACTAGATTTATATGATTATGCTAACCCACATATCCTTTATACCAACATGGTCAATTATGTTTTTATGTGATTGTGAGATTAATTCTCTGTTTTCCTTAAGTTTTGGTTAATTCAAAATGAAGCTTGCTCAAATCAATCCCTAATCAATAATTATTTGTAAAGCAACCGCTCTTACACCTACTTATTAATTGCATTAAGATTTAGAAAACCAATCACATTAAGATCCAATCTCACAGATTAAATTACTTAGATCATATGCCTCACTAGTCCTACCACCGCAAGGCATAAGAATCCTAGTTTTACCACTTTCGAAATTGGTAAAGAGTATAAAAACCTTTATACCAAATTAAGAACAGAAACATATGAATAAAAACACAATTGTATTGATATAAAGAAATATACAAGAATCACATAATCAAAACTAGGGTTTCATCTTCCCTTAACCAATCAAGAAGTTTAGTCACACATGGTAAATTCAAAACCAAAAGAATAACAAAAGAAAAATATTGTCAAGAATAGAAGTGCAGAAGAAAACTAAAGATCAAACTAGTTTCCAAAGGTTGGGGATGATTGATCTCCAATTGCTCGAACTCGAGACTCCAATCTTCGATCCAATCTCTTTCTCCCTTGTTCTTGGTCTTCTCCTTAGCCTCTTGGCAGTTTCTCAGTCCAGACTCTCTTCTTATGACCCTAGGCAACCCTATTTATATTTTTGGATGCCTAACACATCATTAGAATTCGTATCTAATGTTCGATGCGATGACACGGGCCGTGTCATTTGACACGATCTACCCCGTGTCGGGTTTCCTATGCAACCAACACAAATTCAAGTGTTTTGCAAGTCGAGAGAGAAACACGGCCTACCCCCGTGTCATTTGACACGGGGTGCCGTGTTGATGGTCAATGCTCAAAACCTGGATCCTCTTGTGAAGACAGAGATGTACACGGCCTACCCCGTGTCATATGACACGGACCGTGTTGTTGCATTCAGTCCATGTTGAAAATCCGAGAGAAGGACACGCCGACCTCGTGTCATGTGACACGGGCCGTGTCACTTACTTTCTTTAAATTCCTCTCTCTTTCTTTGCTTCTGCTCCAATGATATTGATCTCCAAAAAAAGCACAACGTCCAATTATGAGTGCTTATAAACACACTTAAGCATAGTTTCACAATAAAAATCCGATTAAACTTCATATCCAGAAACTTAGCTAAAAGTTAACAATTAAGCACACATGAAATCCAATTAGATCAAATATAAGACACTCAAGATATGAAAATAATCGACAGATCAAGCACCTATAGTTAGGCACTATTGTCACTTCCTATGTTCCAACTCAAAAATAGCAAGCAAATCTGTTCACCAAAGCATTGGGGTTCAAACTGTTTTGCGATTTGATGTGCAAGTTAGGAGTTCACAATTCCCACTCTCTAACTTGAGGGAGAGTATAGAGAAGATAAGGATAATGATCACTTATTGATGTAATCATGTTCTGTTATGATTTGTTATTTTGTTATTGTTTAGCTAACAGGTTATTAATCTTATTGTGTAATTTGTTAGTTGTTAGGCTAGTTAGGCATGATGTCTATATATATCAGTCCATCATGTATACAATTTGTACCAAGATTTGAATACAATAGATTCCTTTGCATAGTTTTTAATTTCCTTAATAGCGTGTTCTGGATAGTGCTACTGCTATTCATCGCTTTCTTCATCAGTTTCTTCCGTTTAGTTGTTATCGTGGTCATCGTTTTTTTGTTTAATCTATCAAGTTGATTCATGTGAAGAAAGTGGTAGAAGAGGATGGGGTTTATCTTTGCGTCAATGGCTGCAAGGTTTTGTAAAATGCTTGTAGTCATGGTTTCATAATTCATATGAAACAAACAACAGATAGAATGATGCAAGGAATATACGTGAAATGAGAGCTTGGACAGGTATGTTGCTTCTCTTTCACGAAACTTATATCCCTATGTCGTGTGCATCGAATCAATCATTATGCAATAGTTTTGAAAAATGCTTAATGCAAGAAACAATATATTTGACAATCATGATTTTTTTACATTATTTTTATTTAATATTATTTTTATGTTATTAATTACATTATTTTTTTATTTAATTATAATTACTAAAAAATATAATAAAAATTAATATAAGATACAAAATAATATAAAATATATATTTTTATGAATATCTTTGGACATGAGAGTTTAGATGTATAAAAAATAATTATAATTAAATGATAAAAAATATATAAATATAATAAATAAGTGTAAAAAGATATAATAAAATTTTTTAAATGATATAACTTTTTTTGTCATTTTTTGTAGTGTGAGAATAACAATATTCATTTAAAATTAACAATATTACTTATATATATATATTTAATATTTATATAATTTTTATTATTCAATGACAGTTAATTCCACCAAAATTTCTACTTGTCTCTACTCTAACGTTGACACCTCACTTATACGAGACAATAAAGTGATGTATACCAAACATATGGAGAATCATCAATTTTTACTTTTTATTATTTAATAAAATTATAATAATAATAGAATTTGGAGATGAATGACATGTTAGATTTTTTATATTATTATTTTAAAGATTTCAAAGTCAAGATTAACCTTTGACCTACTGTTTTATCTCTATCTCGAAACCAGTGCACATTGTATTCTTCTTTTTGTTTGTTGTACGTCTACTTTATACTAGCTGGACCATATGACCCCCTCTAGCCTACACAGGAGAAGTTATTGAGTACTTTCATAATATTACACCATTTCAAAAAAAATATAATATATGTCATCGATAATTATATATTTCGTTGAATTAAAAATAAAATATTATTAAATAAAATATTAATAATTATAAAATTATTTAGAATAATATTTATAAAAAATCACAAATCTTAATCCTAAAAAATCTTATCAAACACATGACAACCTCCCTGCAAAGAAGATTTTGCCCCATGCCAACCAATCGCATTGAAAGAGGAAGACCCCTGTCTCCTATAAATAGGAGATTCCTGTTCACATATTTTACTCTTATTTACGTTCATTCAACAGACCCCAATGTTTAGCACGGAACACTAGCTTTCCTTAAATTTTGGTGCACCTTGGAGAATATCCTTGCTTTTCTTATCCTTTTGTGAAGGTTGAAGCACATTGAAGTCTGGTGGTCTTTATCCCGTTCCAACCTTTACTCGCCACTAACAAACACGGTCATATTTTACTATCTTTATAAATACTAAGTCGGTGGCTTTTACGAAAACTCACGAAAAAAATACATTTCTTCTGTATTGTTTTACGACTCATTTATTAATTAAATAAATATAAATAAAAGTAAAATTTATTAAATAAATATAATTCAAAAAATAATTATTAAAATAATATAAAATTAACAACATATAATAGTAAGTCGTGGCTTTTAGCCACGACTTACATTTAGTTATTTTTTTATTAATTTCTATTAAGTAAATCTTTAGTTAAAATCACAATTTATTAATTATTAATTTTTTTATTATGACACAATGAAATCATGTCTCACAAACATGATTTTTTTTACTAAAGTCGTGGATGAGAGTTATGACTTCTATTTTTTATTTTAAAAAAAAAATTCAAGTTAAGTCGTAATTGAGAGTCATAACTTCTATTTTTAAAAAAATATTAAAAATAGAAGTATAATTAATATTTTTAATAAATATTTATACTAAAAAAATAAATAAAAATGAACTAAATTTGATATAAAGTAATAATGATGAAAGAACTTAAATTTTGTTCAAGGAAATTGAAATATGAAGTAGTGCAATACTTTTCAGCCACAACTTACTATTATATACTATTCATTTTACACTATTTTGATAATTATTTTATGAGTTGCACCTAATTAGTAAATTTTACTTCTATTTACTTGTAAACGGCTATTATTTATGGTCTACTAAGTTAATATTAACATTTTTAGGGCAGAAATGACCAGTTACTTTCCAGGCTTCCACTTCCTACAAGCAAACAAGGGCATGCATGACATGATACTATCTAATATCAATGATTGCCATTTTTTCCACTAATGCACCATAACAACTAGAAGCTTCTAGTAAGTGTAGATAGTGTAAATAGAAGTAAAATTTATTAAATAGGTGCAATTCAAAAAATAATTACTAAAATAGTGTAAAATAAACAGTGTATAATAGTAAGTCATGGCTGAGAAGTATTGCACTACTTCATATTCCAACTTCCTTAAACAAATTTTAAGTTATCTTCATCACTACTACTTTATATCAAATTTAATGCATTTTTGTTTAATTTTTTTCACTATAAGTATTTATTAAAAATGTTAATTATACTTATATTTTTATTTTTTTTTAAATAGAAGTCGTGGCTCTTAGCCACGACTTCAATAAAAAAAAAAGTCATGTTTGTGAGGCACAATTTCATTGTGTCATAATAAAAAAAAATAACAATTGGTAAGTTATAGTTCATACCAACAACTTATCTTACAGAAATTAATAAAAAAATGACTAAATGTAAGTTATTACTCTCAACCACGACTTATTATTATATACTGTTGGTTTTGTACCATTTTGATAATTATTTTTTGAGTTATGCATATTTGATAAATTTTACTTCTATTTACACCTATTTGATAAATGAATCTTGTTTTACTCTTGTTCTATGAGCAATTTCATGAGTTATTCTTCTGTCTTGTTATTTTAAGTACATAACTAATAAGAAGGGAAATGTCTAATATGGAGGTGATTTATGGATGTACTAAGACTTTTTGAGTCATTTATTTATTATTAAAATAAATCAATAGTTGAGATTAAAATATTAGATTCAATTAGTAATATTCAGATTTGTACAAAAATTTAATTTAATTATTATTTTTTATGAATAATTATATATAAAAAAATTTATATATTTTAATTGATAATTTTTATATACATTTAAATCTACATATAAATACTATCAAATAAAAAAAAAAGATAATCTATCCATAGATTCAAACAATTTAGGTCTATAATAGAAGCCTTCAATAAGAAGTAGCTATTATATTTTAAAGAATATTAATTACGAGACCGTCAATACCAAAAATTAATTTATAGTGACAAAATTTTTTTAAATTCAACATACATGCACACTTCATTCAATAGTAATCATAAATTATTTTATTTATTTAATTTTAATTTTAACTACCCATCTATTTTATTCGTAACATTTTTTCTACATGACACAATGCAGTGTACAAAGTATTCCAAAAAATCATTGTAGTAGCAAAATATCTAGATACAATCTTTGTTAGTTGAATCTTGGACCATCGTCCCAAACGAAATCCTAAACAGAAAGTGATACAAAAAATAAATAAACAGAAAATTGAATAAACTTGTAAATAAACATCACAATAAGAGAGATGCAATACCACAAATGTTGTAGAAAACGTACACGATAACATAGTTAAACTTATTAAATACAAACATTTGATTTGTTCAATTAATTTGACACTTATTTTTTTTAAATAAGATTTTGAATTTAAATTTTGTGAACGAAAAAATTAGTATTAGAAAAGTTTTATATTTTTATAATCCGATTCAACTTGATTTCAAATTAATCAGGATTTAATGTGATTTTCGAATATCATAAGATTTACATAAAAAAAAATCAAACTTATCAAATTAATATCATTAAACACAACGACTGAAATGAACAATAAATCTAAGTACTAAGCAGGCATATACCTAAGCTTTTGGTTTTACATAAATACATAATGCATCCATCAATAGTGTAGCTAAAGATGACTTAATATAATGTGAGAGTGAAGAAATCTTATATTAGATACGAAACATATAATGTAAGGATTATATAAAGTAGATAGAACCCATTAATCTAATTACTTAAAATTTTAAGTTGAGATGTAATATCTGGTCCCCATGCCCCAACACATAACTTTTTTTAGAATTTAGAAAATTTATTACTTAAATTTGTAAGAAGATGTACTAAACTAAAGTAAAAAGGCATTAGATGAAGGAAGCAAATGAATGCAATAAAGCTTAATGACACTCAGATTCTACTGAAGAATGTCGTAGTCACACCATAATAAAGCAACTATATATCTAACGTCACAAAATTCATCATCACGGAAGTTGAGAATTGACCAGAAGGAGCAAAAAGTTGGTTAGGAAATTTAATGTCATAAATGTGGAAAGCGTGAAGCAAATTGCGTGTGAAAATATAGGTCTCCCATGAGTACGGTTGAATAGAACATTCAACCTTCATTGTGGTCCAAGAAAAATCTCTACTGGGTCTCTTTCATTTATAGGGCGGCTCCTAATCTTGATACTTCAGATGGGACTCAACCAGGCATTTTTAATACTCTATTAAGATGACATTTTCTTTCTTACTTTTTCTTTTCTTTTCCTGATAAAAAACCACAACCACCATCAACCCACACCTATCATGAGCATCATATGTTAATGAACCTATCCCATCTATGTGTATATGACTCAGACAAGGTTGAGCTGTGATAAACAATGTATGTTCATGGATCATGGTGTTCTAATGAATGGTCTAATTAAATTCATTAGGATGATTAGAATGGTGAAGGTTTTGGGTTGTTTGCTTAAGCTCTTAAATTGGAAGGTGTCATCACTGTACCAAGAATATATAAGAATGGACCCATTGAGTGCCAATTTTATATTGTCGTAATTTGCGTCTACTTCTTCCTTCAGCAGATACTTACATTAATGGCTCAGTACAAATTTGCACAAATCTGATGTGTAGTGTAGGGCATCTTTATGTTACATCACGAGAAATTTGTAAGTGTTTTCAGAGTAATATTTTTCTTGTTCTATACCATTGAATGTGAGTTAAATCAACTGTGTATGATAAATCTCGTTTCAAGAACACTTATAGAATCTCTCGGCACATCATTGGAGTGTATCAAGTCGAGAGACAGCTTACAATATTTGTTAAAGAAGTTACAAATTTGTTATATTTTTATATAAATTCTGTTAAATGTTTTGGTTTAATTCAATTGTTAGTTAAATGTGTGAAATTCTTATTTTCCTAATTTTTTAAATTAAGTTCTTAAATTTGCTATCTATGTCCAATATAATTCCTAGTTTCAATGTCCAACCAAATTAAACTCTTAACTAATTGGGTGAATTGATGTCTAATGATATATATCTAGTTTAACTTGACAAACATGAGTCAGATACTCATGACTACATATTCCTTTTTTTTTTTTTTGGCTGAGAACTGTAGTTCAAATTAGATTAATAATCAACGAGTATTGATCCGAGTGAAAAAAATTTGAATTTCTTAAGCATGTGATCTTAAATTCATTATAAAATTTATGTGTATAAAAATAACACTATTAGATGATATCAATTTACATATTTGAACTATATTTAATTAAAAGTGGAATTGATGTTTGCAAAATGAGACCCGACTCATCATTAGATGAATTACTACTAGCTGGGGCAAAACCAAAAGGAGAAAAGGTTGTATGGTACAAAGCGGATGAGAATGATGCATATTTTCTATTAGAATTACTATACAAAGATTCACAGTTGCAAAATAAATGCTTTACTCAACTGAACCAAAGAAAGTAAGAAAAAACTTGAGGAGTTCAGTGAATCTCAAGGCCAACCTATAACTTACAGAATGCTCAATCAAACTCTACCAATATGCCTGCTGGTTGAAGGAATATTGAAGCTAAAACACATGCATGACTTCGCCATTCCCACAAGTACATTAATGCAACTCATCTGATGTTTTCAATAGCCAAAATATCATGCTTGTACAGCTGGTTGAAGAACGTTAACTAGCCGTTCCATTGTCTGTAGCTGATCATAAGGAGCAATCTGCATATCATATGGCAGAAGTCAAAATTAACTATAGAACACAGTTGCTTAACACTAAACAACTAACAGTGTTGGCCTGTACTCAGAATTGCTTGGTTGCTACTTGCTATATAATCCCCAGTTTCCTATTATTTAATGGATGCATCTAATACTAATGCTTGAGCCAAGAACTAAGGGCTTTAGTTCTCAAAGCAACCAGTAAAAATGTTGTTATAATTGCCTTAATGCGATCACTGTCACTAACAATGGCACATCATTAACATGTCAACACCATCTGATGTTTCAGCAGTTTGGTCAAAACACAGATGTTAAGTTTGAAGGCTACTATTCTCCTAGCATAAGGTCCAGTCAAAACCTTACGTCTAGCTAAGAACAATTAATTTGTTAATAATAATAATTTAGAGCTATTTTTTCCTGGGAATTATCACATTCTGACGTATATATCACCTGATTAAACCCATTGGGCCAAGTTATTGAAACCGCATAATTTCCCATTGGCCGGATTTCTTCAGGTTCAATATCTTCAGGAACATCAGTATACTGCAACTTCTGCTCCCCTGTCCATTCATCCTGTTTTGAATAAAATTAGCTCCTGATGAGATGGAGACCTAAATTGAGTATGACATGCAAAAGATCCTTACATGAATATAATTTAACCAAACACAGAATACTGGTCAAGGTGCAAATTTTCTTCTCAGAAAGCAACATTTTGTTTGCTCTATATCTCAGGTATTCAAAGTATCTAGTGTGGACTTTCTGTCACAATTATCCAGTCTCATCAACCAGTCTCATTGAATTCCAGATTAGCACAGATTTCAACTTCCATCCCGAAGTTTCCCTTAACTTTTCAAGTCAAAACAGAAATGGACTAGAGTTTATGGATTCCAGTTTTGTATGTCAGAGAGACTTTTGGCTTTAGCTTACTGAATTGCAATGACAAAAGCGCCACATTGAAGAGTCAATATAATATATTAACATAAAACCGAGCTCTCCTCTCACTAGTTTGCTTTGTAAATAGTATGGAGGTTGAACAGTTTACCTATGACATCTGAGTTTGTTATTATGCCATGTAATAACCTTCAAATCTATCCTATCATTTTATTTTTATATTTCATTCTCTACATTTCGTAACTTCTGGCCAATCACTTCTGGAATCTCTAGTTCACTTGCTTTTCCTGCCTAGTTGTTTGACATATTTTGTTTTCATTCTTTCTAACTTTCTGACTGAGCATTGAGCAACATATGAAAAATTACAGTCACAATGAAAATATTTGCTTTGGTGACAAACGATAAATAGCTCCAGCAGTACTCCGATAGGGTTATTCCATCATCATCATGTATATTAATGTCAGCAAAATACAACTTATGCACTGTTAACTTTAAACTATAAATTTAATTTTGAATTATTTTAAAAATAAAATGTATCTCTTAAATATCCACATACCACACTCTGAGCAGAGCGATCATTCCGTCTCACTGTCGCAGGATGCAGAAAGAATTCTTCATCTGAATCTGGTACCTTCACTTTGATTGCCTTGATTGATTTATCATAGGTGACAGCTGTTGAAACTGAATTGAGAGTAAAATATTTTTCAATCAAAGGAAAAGCAAGAATGCTTAAGAGAAACTGAAATTTTGTATTCAAATACATTAGGTATTAGCTATCAGGAAGTTTCTAGTAGGGGTGTACATTGGCTGGATTGGTTAGGGTTGAAGCACAACCCAAACTTAAAACAATTTTTTTACTTTCTCTAACTCAACCCCACCCAAACTAAAAGACTCACAAATTGATTAACCCAAACCATATAGAACAGCGTTGGGAAGGGTTGGTTTATTGGGTTAGTCCTTTGCAAGGACCTTTTTCAATTACCACCTATAATGTTGTGTATTAGTCAAGTTGCCTAAAATTTAATGTATCAAGTTAATGCATATTTAAAGGAAAAACTGCATAATATTTCTCTGAAAAGTATCAAATAGTAGAGATTGGGACTAAGGGAAATTGAGAGTCATGTATAAGATAACATTGATTAATAAGAGAAAAGGGATTAAACATTTCAACTACGTCAGTGATCAACAAATTAAAATTTAATGCCAGTTACATACAAGTGAACATAGCTTCACTAGCATGTTATTAATAGATTTGGTAAGATGCATTTTCTACTCAAATATCATCAAGCAGGAATAGAATACCTTGTTGGCGTATCTTGGCACACTGCTGCACAACACATACTCCTAGATTTTGGAATATCCTGGAAACTTCACCTTGAGGATCAGCCACCACTTCAGGCATTCCACTATCTCCAGAAGCGGATAGCTGTGAAAACAAACTTGGCTTGTGTCTCAAATCTTAGTTTACATTTAGCCATATAGCAAGAACATTGACAGTTTGAGACTGGTATAAACATAAAATCTTCAAAGAATTAAACAAACTCATTATGTACTGCATAATTAATGTGTCACAAAACAATGCTCCTATAAAATTTACAAGTCAGCAAGCACAGGTGCTTCTAGTTTTGGTGATGTACTAGTGTCAGAAACATATCAAACACAGAATGCATCAATCCTGCCAGATGAGTATCAAACAAGTATACTTCAATTTTGCCATTTTTATAAATTTCCTCTCTTCTGTATTTGGTTTGAACACAGTTTATATCAAGATCTGTACTTTTTTACTTTTACTTTAATTTTTTAAGAAAAAATTAATTATGTTTTTGACAAGGAATTAAAATATCTGTGCTTTTCTCTTTCCTCGGCTTGATCTTCAACAATCATGTCTCTAGGTAACATGTATGACACCATAATGCTGTTCAAGTTTGGATTTTGGTTTTGAGAATTCTGTAAAGAAGGGAAAAAATTGTTGCATCTGTCTACAGAAGGTATACTTTAAAACTACGCTCTGGTTTGCTAACATATTTTGTGTCCCTTATTCCTATTGATTACTGGGAGGATGGAGGAAATACAAATGCTTCTCTGGCATAGTAAAGATGGTGTGGTTACCAGGACAGAGGTGCTATTACACTGCAAAGACAAAGGCCAGAAGTTTGGAATTTTCTGGAATTTGAGACTGCTCTTGTTGTAAAATAGCTGTGGAGTTCAGAAGAAAGGAAATTTTAAGGAGGAAACTGTAGACAAAATGTGGTCTTTATGGAGCAAGATCTTCAGAAAGGTTTTGCATTCTCTTTCAAAGTCCCAGCATATTAAGGTGGGCCAATAACAATGATGCTTGGTTCAGGTGGCAGACTGTATGCAATTCTGAGGTGAAGTGCTGCATTGCAATGCCCACTTTAATTACCCTTGCATGATTGGGAGGTGCAAATGGTGGAGTCTTGTCTTCAACTCATCTAATTGGTTAAACCGTGCATGATAAGGATATGTTATAACACAATTTAACATGTGAGAGCAGAGCAGAATAGTTTAAAGTATAAAAGATGGACGTAACATGAGACATACAGTTGGTCTAATAGGCAGATCAAACAGATGAGGTATTCCAAACTGCTGAACAACCTGCAAACATGATCAAACCATCAAACATGTGCAATAGACACTACATAATTGTTTTATATTTGGTATCATAAACATGTCTATATTTTTTTTCCTTAAATATGATGAAGCAAATAAAAAGTTAACAATCAGAGACGCTATCCATGCCTGAGAACCTGAACCTCTACCAAATGGGTAATATCGTTTTCCATCAGCATCAAAATGACACATGTTCTCCACAACAGCAACGCAAGGTACCTTATGCATTAACAGACAAAAAATATACGTAAGTATGAATGTGAATAGTATGTCATGAAACCAACTCTCTCAGCTTAAGCTGTTAAGTAAAGGCACATGAATGATTTTACATCTAACACATCCCCTCAAGCAAGAGCCCTTTGGGCTTGAAACATGGACAATGCACAGGCCACCATACCTTGTGCTGAAATTCAACTTTTATTTAGAAGAATGGGAGTGGCAAGGATCGAACTCTTGATCACTTGGTCTTAGAAGCTTTGATATCATGTCATGAAACTAACTCTCCCAAAAGCTTAAGTTGTTAGGTGAGGGCATATAAATGGTTTTATATCTAACAATATCAAATATCTATGACTCAAATCATGACTAGCAAATACTTTGGCAAACTTCTAATTTTTTATTTTTGAAAATGCCACACAGGAATGATAAAAAAATGCAAAACAGTTGCAAGCATATGAGATTGAAAATAACAAAATGGAATAATTATGTCATCAAATTTTAGAAGAGCCACCTTAAGTTTTGAAAACATCCGAACTCCTTTTGCAACATCAATGAACGATAGCTTTTGAGGAGTGGTAACAATTACAGCAGCAGTTAATGGGACTATCTGAAGAAATATTCAACCAAAGTCAAATTGAATGAGACTTGGCAATTAAAACAATATCAGTATACATTATACAGGCTTCACAAGCCAAACGTGATTGGGCTGGCCAGATTTCAGCCCAAAAGTGATGGGGCTGGCCCAAATTTCAGCTAGATATATAGTGGACCCAATTGACTGGTCCAAAGCCCAATATCAGTACAAAAGTAACTGGGCAGGCCCGATATCGGGCTGGCCTGATTCCAGCCCTATCACGAGCAGTCAAAATGCTATGTGAAACAAGATAAAGGAATAACAACTGAGAAGAAAGTATGAAATAGAACAAGTTAATATTTTAGTCCAGTCTAGAACCTGGCATAAAGTGAGTTGAATATCTCCAGTTCCAGGAGGCATGTCAATAACAAGGTAATCCAGCTCGCCCCTACATTGTGTAGAACAAATCAACATTACATATCAAGCAGAACCCATTTGCGCAGAACCCATTTGATCTTTAATCTAATTTCTGGAGTGGACCAAAAGTAAAGATTAATATATAAAGTGTAGTTCATTTGATCGTCAATACAGACTCTGGAGTGGACCAATAAACTTGAATAATATTACACAATAAATACAATGCAAAATCCTATAAAATGACATGGTTTGTTAAGCCAATATAGCATACAACTTTTTCCCTATTCTCTGCTTAGTAAATATTTTTTATGCTTTTCAGAAATGTATACCACTCAGTAGTAGTCAGAAGCTGGTTAATGACTCCAGAAACCATTGGGCCACGCATTATTGCACGTCCTTGTCCAGCAAATCCAAAAGAGACCAACTTGACTCCCAAGTATTCAGTTGGAATTATGGTCCTCTTCTCTGCATTCTGCAGCAAGACTCTAAACAGTTATGTTTGCAGTACTTCACTCAACTATATTTTAAAAATCAATTGATTTATCATATATTACCATTTCTAACAGTCGATTTTCAGGAGAGACCATAGTTGGTAAGCTTGGACCATAAACATCAGCATCAAATATACCAACTCTAGCACCCATATCAGCCAAAGTGTACGCAAGGTTAACTGCTATAGTTGATTTTCCCACGCCCCCCTGCAAATTTTGACATAAAAGGCGTTGATGACATGAAATGCAAATCATGGTAAATAGATTGGCTCACATTTCCATCAAGCTAAAATTTAGCTTCAAACCATAGTTGAAACAGTATAGTCGGTATTCTTTTTTCAGAAGCATTCATCAAATGCATTTAATAGAAAACAAAAAATGAATGTATGTTTTTTTTTCTTTAAGCATGAAAGAGTTGCATGTAGTTTGTGTTCCATTTAAAAGCCCAGGTGAAATTTTTCACGTGTTATATGTCAAATTACCATACATATGTGTGTGTGTGTGTGTGTGTGTGTGTGTGTGTGTGTGTATACACATTAAAAAAAAAAGTTTCTATTTAACTGATTTAGATACCACAAAGTCTTTAAACAACAGGAATAAGGAACAAATTTGGAGAAAAAAAATTGACAAGAAAGCACCCCAAATTATGGCAAGTAACTTAATATAACATGACCAACATATGATGTAGAAAAACCCCCCAAAAAAGATCAACCTTGCAACTGGATACAGCCACAATATTTGAAATTGTCTGTAGACCTGCTGGAAGTTGCCCTGCAAATATAGGTTTTGCTGGCTGTGCAGACATTGTGACTTTTACATTCTTGACCCAAGGGAGCATTGCCACCACTTCATTTGCCTTCTGCTCAAACTGTCATGTGTATATAGTCATTTATAGTGTCTACAACACATAAGACTCAAACATCACATTTAGGGATGGGGGAATGGGACATATTCAACTAGGAAAAGTTCCTTTATTTATAATGGAAAATAGATGCAACATTTCATTTATTTTCACTGCTACTTAATGAGTTTACAGAACGAAAAGTCTACCACTCTAACCTACATCAGCTGTAGCTCAAACAATGGCAATTGTGTCATTTACCATGTCCTTGATTGGACATGCTGGTGTAGTGAGCTCTAACCGAAATGATACCTGACATCCAAAGGAAAAACTTTTAGTAAGAACATTATCATTTACAAGTGTGTTGCAGAAAGTTTCAGGCCTGTGCTTTTAAGACCTCCCCAAGAGTTTTATCAATCTGCAGATCTTTCACAAATCCACATGTGACAATATCTGTTCCAAAGTCTGGATCAATAATCTGAGACAAGGCTTTCAACACATCCTCCTCAGCTGTTCCAGTTGATACTGAAGAAGAGCCAACTGCATATATTAGAAAGGACTCAATGACTGAAATGACGTTGAATATGAAAACCCAGAGTTAAGGTAGAAAGCAACTAGAAGTATTCGATTAATAAACCATTTCTTGGTTTTCTGGTGGCTAAACAACTTCATGTTACTTTTTATAACAATCTGTTATGCATGGGAATCTTTAAACTTCTCCAATATATGTCAGCCATCATCCTTAACCAACCAAATACATGAGTCATCAGGCTGTGGACAACATCTTGCATGTATATTCCTTACCATTCTATCACCAGACTGACATGACTTCCACACACACATGTCTATAAATCTCACTTGATATACAGTCTCAGTTGTCTCAACCTTCTTAGCATTCAACAGTCTAAGCATTTGCTAAATGTGAAGATAAACTGATGGACCGATTCACAAAAAGAAATCTATATATTTTTTTAAATTCAATCTAAAACATTCGATGCAAATCCTGGATTACAGCCAAAAGTATAGGAACATTATCCAAATGATAGATATAAAAATTGGAAAGCTTATTTACCAACATAAAAAAACCTTGTCAAGTGTCAATCAAGATATCATGAAACAATTTGGGTTGGCTTTTCATAAACATTTGATTTTTATTTATTTATTCTATTTTTATGAGTGTGTACATTGCCTCACTGGCCAAATCTGCCACTGAAAGGGGCATATACGTTGAACTTCCAACCCAATCCCCAACTCTTATAAGATTAGCTGGGTGTGAAAACCCATTTCAGAAAAATTATAATTCACAGCAGGAGATATTAACATTAACATGGTTTGACAATTATGTGTAACAACAATAGCAGGCAGCAAAAGCATAGGAATAATTTCTACAGTCTCCACCTATACAAGTAGGACTAAATCCCTATACAATTATGTCATTCCAATTTTTTATTTCTCAATAATTTCTACTATCTCCACCTATACAAGTAGGCCTAAATCCCTCATACTTCTAACGGACATCCTATTGTAATGCCTCTAAGATGTTAGTGAATTATTTCTTCTATCTTGTGTGGCCAGTTTTCTCCAACCACTAATTTATACAGGAACCAGCAGAAAGAATCACAACAAAAAAAATGTGAATCTATATTCATTCCACCCCAAAATAGAAGTATCAAGTTCTTCTCTTTTACCAATCCTGCTAAGATTTGATAACAGTTAACAAAGGTCTCATGAGCTTAAGGTTGGTTGATGAAGAATTGGATTTACATTCATGCATACATACATACCCAACAAACAGGGAAACAGGGAAATTGAATTTTCATTATAAAACAGTTTCATAAATGATATTCATAATGCCCATAACCTTGTTTACAAAACTTGAAGTAAATTCCAAAACTTTTGCATACAGTTGAGGTCCATAAGTAGAATTAAGCATATTCCATGCACAGAAAAGAAATCAAATTACCTTCAACAGAAGCAGCTCTGGCAGCACCAGAGCTCAAGATGGCCCTTTTATGAGGCGTCCATATTGAACTTTGGTCCCTTTGGGAGTGAAGAGAAAAATGAATGGCAAACAAAGGTGAAGACTTTACACTCACAGAAGGAAGCAAACCTGCAAGAATAAAGAATGAAAGAAACAAAAAATGTGATTAGCATAATAATATCATATTCATATATCAAAAAAAGAGTGGGACGAGTGAGAAGCAGTTGAAGTGGATACCCCATCTTAACTGTGGTGGTTTTGAGCTTTGGATGGAAAGGTGTGGTGAAGATGGAGTATGAACAACTTGCATTTTCAGAGAGAGAAAGAGAGAGAGAGAGAGAGAGAGGTGAGGTGAGTGACAGTTTGTGAGCCTCATGTTTCAGTTGGTATTGTTTATTTTTTATTTTATTTTAAAAAATCCTATCCGATAAAAAATTCTAAAATTCGATTAGCAAGAGCCACAAGTCCACAACGGGACAACGTTTATTTGCTTGCATAGAGATTTTATATATATATATATTTTAAATGTATTACAATCTGTGATTCATAGGATTTTTTTAAAAAAATATTAATAAGTTGCAGTTAATTAATTGTAATAAAAGTTCATCCATCAATCCTTTTCAATTAAATCTCATTACTTGTCGATTATTTTTTTAAAATAAATGAGCAAATTTTAAATAAAAGTGTTTCTTACATTTCACTTAGAAACATGTCATCTTACATCATTATATTTAAGAACATATGACAGAATTAAAATGTAATTATATTAAAAATGAGATAAAATTAATTATAATTAGATAATAAAAATTGTGTGAGTGTGCAAATATAAAATGTGTGTGAATAATTAGACTCACTCATTTATCATTATTCTTATATTTTATGACATTTAAAATATTGTTATTAGTTTGACTTTTCAAATTATGATTGCTAATTAAAACAATTCATTTTATTTTTATATAAATTTCATTTTAATGTAAATTCAATATGTATTTGTTATGAAAGTTTCTTACAAATTTTATATAAATTTCATTTAAAATGGAAGTTTCAATAAGGCGACCACTATGCATGTAAATTATGTAATAATATAAATTAATTTAAGAAAAAATAATTACGGAAGGGACTTAGGTAATTACACATGCACTCATGCATTACTAATTTTAATACTCTTCCTTTTCTTTTCTTCTCCTTTTGGTTTTTCCTTTAAACTTCTCAAACAAAAAGTAGAATTTGCCGCAGAAGCATCATTTCCTTAATTTTAACAATGCTAAGCATAATGGTACTCCTAGCAACAGTATTATAATGTGCCAGCAGGTTAGCTTATTTAGCCAGCTTACTATTTACTACTCGTGGTGACTTGAGATCTTCAACACACTATGAGGGTAATCGGGACTAGGGAGAATCAACCAAAGATGCATCAGTAGTTGGGTTATATAATCACACCAAGAAAACCATTTGTAGAAGCAGCATTACACCACAATGGGAGAAATATGAGCTTTTTCATTTGCCTACTCACCAGTGAAGTGAGGGACAAAACAACAAAGATAACAAAAGAATGACATG
The DNA here is from genome assembly GCA_029884605.1 of Ormosia emarginata. Taxonomy (NCBI): domain Eukaryota; kingdom Viridiplantae; phylum Streptophyta; class Magnoliopsida; order Fabales; family Fabaceae; genus Ormosia; species Ormosia emarginata. The sequence continues at coordinate 10,982,124 of JAQQTP010000072.1, read as the reverse complement.
GGTTGAATAAAGTCAGCAATAATATCATTTTGCTTCGTCAAATGAAAGTAATGAGAAGAAAGTTTCAACACTAATATCTCCCGTGATTAAATTCATAATTGAAAACAATTGCAGTAATCTAGTAAATAGAAAAATGCCTTCTACATCCTGAAACTTCACGTTCAAAGATCCTCCCTCCAAGGAAAAATGAGTTACTGTCTCTGCAATCATCAATGCAAATCGTTTTAGTAGGACAAAACTTGTCCCCAATAAAAATGAATCACTTAGAAGGTGAGCAATAAAAAATTCCTGTACAAGGAAGGCAAAAAAATCAGGGTGATTTGTCACTGTAAAATGGTAGTTCTTGAAGCAAATAGCAATCTTGTATAGCAGGATTCCACACCCTTAATTTGATGCCACAGCTTTATTACAGAACCCATTTCTTGGCCTCTTGTTGGATATAATATCAGAAAATGAGTCAACTAGTTGCCCTGCCAAACTACTCGGATCATCAATCAGAGTTTGAATGAAGGTATTAACCACCCTACGTTCTTGCTCTGTCGACCTCAAACTAAACCATGTCAGTAATTTCAACCTAAATTCCTGTTTGATATGACCCTGACATTCTAGCCAACGAATTACTTTCACGCAATACTCAAAGTTCTCATCTAAGGAGAATGAACCATCAGATAAATGTAAAGGAGATCCATTTATCAAAGTGCTGTCACAATCATGTGTCTCTTCATTTGTGCTTGCTATCCTTTTCCTACATGCATCTACGCGAGAGTCAACAGCTGGCACTTCTCCAGTTGGCCCATGGGTCCAGGTTTGGGAATCACCGCTACCATGTGATCTTGCTAAATTTTTCTCTAGATCATGAGAAGCAGCATCATCATCAGCCTCAACAGCCTGCTGCAAAGTGCAACCATTATCTTCATCCCTGGAAGACTCAAAAGGTGTAAGTTCTTCATTTAAATCAGGCACCGAAACAACATTTAAATCAAGGCCTCGTGAAACTGAAGGCAACTGCTCTTCTAGATTGCTAGGCTTGATCACTTCACTTTGTCCACAGCAATTTTTCATATCATCACAGCAATACCCCTCAAAGCAACCTTGTTCTTGAGCCCAAGCAAGACGCAAAATTTTTCCAAGGTCTCGAACCTTAAATCCAGAGTCTGCCATTGTGGTATTGGGCTCCATTTTGGAGTCAGAAGAATTGCCTCCAGTTTGAAGGTTCTCCTTTTTATGATTCATGGCAACTGATGAAGAGGAATTTTTTTCCAAGATCTCGATGCTCTTGGTGAAACACTTAGCCTCAGAATGACCCAGGTCACCCATATCTGTAAAAGATATAATCCGAAAAGTATATTCTGTGCAAGGCTGGAGGTCAGATACCAAAATCCTCCTCTGAGCTTTGGGAAACACACAAACAGGATCTTTTGTGTGTGATTCATCCCTACTCTTGTAATACCAGAGCTTGTATCCCTTAATGTCCTCAGAAGATACATTTGGCATTTCAATTAAAATGATTTTGACGGAGGAAGCTGTTACCTCTTCAAAAACAAACTTGCAGGCAGCAGGAAGTGAACCCTCTGCGAGTTAAAGAAGCTCATCATAATCATATACCATATAAATGAAATTGCTTAGCAAGCAAGAAGAAATTAAAAAAAAAAAGGCAGTAGTTCCGACCTCTGGATTCTGGATTTACATTGGGAACAGTGGCCAACCACTCATCAGCTTTCTCAATAGCAAGAGAGCAGAGTTTCTGTACATCACTGGCAATAGGGAGTCTGCTAACAATGCCACGTGCCATCTTGGCAGAAACCCCATTAACCGGACCAACTTCCGTTTCTAATTTAGCCTTTGCCTCCTTCACCATTTCATGCAATTCTTTAAATCTTGAAGTCCCATCCAGAAGCCTGTAGCTCAAATATATCCTGTAACATAGTACATCTACACGCCGAGCATCTTTTGCTATATTTAGCTGCTTCTTCCAACATCTGCCATTATTAAACATGAATCACCAAGGTCATTGTTCATCAACACAGGGCTGGAAACTTAGTCACCAACATACAAGTAGCAAGTGATTTAAATATATTATACACCCCAATCTTTAAAAGGAACTGAAAGGCCATAATGGAATTCATTTCTTTTGGAAGAGGCATATCAAGGATAGCAAAAACTGTAGTAGTTGCATGTTTGCTTTATTGCTGCAAGCATGTCAAGTAAGTGAATGATGGAAAGGAGAGGCAGGAAACATGGGCAAATTCATTTTTAATTCTTCTATTCAATAGTATATACAGAATGCAGGTCAATAAATATTTTGCTGCTGAAACACACAAACTGGAAATGATTCACCAAAAGCCTTACTATATCAAAAACAACAACAAAAATAGTGGTAGGAGGGAGGGCATATAACATCCACAACGCAGCAGGTGAAGAAAATTACTCACCCAAGAATCCCAGTAACTTTACCACAGGATGCACAACAATAACCACCATCTAATTGCATCAGTTGCCCATGATCAACAACTCCCACTTTTTCACTTTGAAGGGCACACTCAATATGGCAAGACAACCCACAGGAGTCCCCTTGATCAGATTCAGATGTGCATACCAACCAAAGACTAGGATCCTTGTTATCATCAAAAAGGTGGCAAATACAGCAAGAGCACCTTCTACAAAATGTGTCATCTTTAGATAGAACCGCTCTACAAGCAGAATTTTTACAGGTCCAGGAGTTTGAATGTCCAAAATCAGAAGGCAGGTCAGGAGTTGGTATGAATCGCATGGGGTTTTCACCCTTCCGATGTTGCTTCCTAGAAGGCTGATTGCTGAGACCAGAAACTTTTTTTGAGTCATGTTTCTTGATAATCTTACTAGTTGACTTAGTTTCAGTCATCTTGTTTTTTGACGAAACGTTCTTTTTGTCCTTATCAAAGCACGTTCGAAGAAGTTCCTTCTTTGGACCAGATTTCAGGAACTCCTGAAGGAGTTCTGAACTTCTTGAAGCATCATCTGAATGTCCATTTTTTTCCGGAGTACTTTGCACACTGGATGAAAGGCTTTGAACACCAGAAACTGGACAGAAATAACAACCAACTGCAAAGTAAGTCTGTAGTGGAAACAGAAGGAAAAATGAACTAAAGTAAAAAATGAAACTGAAACTCACAGATAGATGTCAATCAACAGAAGAGAAATAGCAAAGATAGCAGACAGCAGACTACTCCGGAGTAAAAAAATACATGCAATAAATGAAAAATTACGTTCAGGTTCCACTAAAGAAATATAAATAGAATGATAATCAGAGTGCAGCTCAACCTTTGACGGAACTTCTTCCTTCTATAATTGAATCCATAATTCAGACCAAGGACCCTAAAGATCAGCTACAACAGAGTTGATCTGATTTCCTTTCAAAAATAAAATCATGGTCCTAATTGTTTATATTTAACATCAAATCTGAACTTTTGTTTCTAATCTTGGCACATATAGTCTCTTTCTCACTGTCTAACACCTGTGTTATATGTTTGATATTAGGACACCATTACCCACTTTCCCTGGGCACTTGTAAACCTCATATTACAACATCATACATAGACATAAGAGTAGGGCAACCTGGAAACCCAACAACTGGAGCTACCAACACCAGGTTATGTTTGTTTCTACCTAGTCATCATGTATGCAATATGCATCAAGCAGCAGTTGCTACAACACTTGCACTAGATCTATGCATCAAATGGAGAAATATAGCCACACTCCTTCATTAGGGACATCTTGCCACAAAAAACAGGTAATGGATTAATAGATTAGAATATTAGATAAGAATCTATACAAGTTTAGTACAACCAAAACAATTTCATCATAGAGCCTCATTTAGGCAAGGAACAACATATAAACAAAGATAGATACGCTGAGTGAGGATCTGCATACATGGGAGAGAAGTAGGAAGCTGGGGAAAAGTTTTGTAAGCACATGTTTAGCGCCTTACTTGCCTTGTTATTGACTAAAGGATCAGGGAGGGAAAAATGGTACAAATTTATCATCACATAAAATACATTGACATTCCCCAGTAATGCTATCCAATACTTCAAGAATATGCCAGATCCCCCCCTAATCCCTCACAACAGAAGAATGGAAATAAATTATTCAAAATAGTGTACAACGATGGAAACAGAGAACAAGAGAAAAAAATATAACAGGATGAACAAACTGATTGCAATCCACATGGACTCAATGTAAATAACATGAAGCACTAAAATCGTGTGGAAAAGATAAAAACAGAAATCTATAAAGAGTTAATTCTCGAGACAAACATTAACAAATGATTCAAATGCAAAATCCAAGAAATTCAAAAACATTTGCACATGTTATCCAAATAAAGTTGCATAAAGCTGCTTTGACTCTGTATTGTAAATCAAAACCATTTGATCAAGAAGTAGCAGCCTAATGTTAACTCCAAATAAGAACACAATCATTGTCTTTGAAAACATTACTCTTTGCATCAATGGAGTCAATGTCAAATCAATATCTACCTTCAACTTTAAAAGCTTACGAAATTTTCAAACATCAATGTTGAAATTATGAGCAGATGCTAATACCATACTATATTAGGGAAAAAAAAGAATCATTATTGGGTAAACAGCCACAACAACAGCAAATATATTCAGTTATGTCAGTTCAAGATGAACAACTGCCAAGGAGAAGACCTGGAATCAAGTTGCTCCAGTTGAATTGCACAGATCTTGAACAAACAATCAGATTATAAGTTATCATAAAATAGGAGTGATAAAGGTTAAGAGTTATCCTGAATCAGTTAAAATTATAAAACGATCTCCAAAATACAATCCAAACAATAAAAATCTTCTCACCAAAAGTTAGATAATTCACACCGAGGACAGATGAAGCAGCAAAAATATGCGGACATCAGGCGTTCTCAAATAATTCCAATACCTGAAAGACTTAATAGAGGAAATATTACAGGAAGAGTTGAGAATGGGAAAGTGGATACCTCATAAGCACCAGATCCTCCCTACCGTCGACAAAGGAAAGTAAAAAGAACAGAGATATCTTGACAGAGTAGACACTAGGGTTGCATCTCCATAGTCAACAATGTAGCAACTCCTGGAGGCCAAGGCCAATTTGCAGCTGCTAGAGTTTGGAATAACCCTTTATATACACTAGACTCTATGGAAGAATAGGAGCACGTGATAAAGATTTATTGTTTTTATTTTTTTTTTGGGAACAAATTTTTAATTTATTATGCATATCGTAATTAACACTGACGCAAATATTTATACACTTACACAATTCAAAATATTTTTATGGAATGTATTTTTCATCAATCCAATCACTGAATAATACTTCAGCATCTTGATCTTTCATGCCAGATATTTGAAAAATCGATCCTCAATAAGTACATAATTAAAAGTTAATATTTTCTTATGCTTAAAAAGTATATTGATTGATAATCTTAAAAGCATATGAATAATTACAAATCAGTTTCAGATTAATATGAAATATTACGATCATGATAAAAAATATGAAAACTGATAAATTGATAATCCAACAGTAGATTTTCTGTGAAATTTGTAATATCAAAAGTTAGTTAATGTGGGTTAATACATTAACAATAGATACAGCCCGTGCATGTTAGTCGAAGACGAGGTGAACTATACCCAAATACAACAAAATACCTAGTTTATATGACAAATTTGAATCAAATAGCAGCAAAAGCCTAATTCCATGGGTCCAGAATCTGCAGGTACAACCTGGACATGTTAGTGGAAGACAAGGCTGAACTGTACCCAAATACAACTAGATACCTAGTTTATATGACAAATTTGAATCGAATAGCCTAATTCCATGAGTCCAAGATCTGCTGGCATGCCTACTCAATCAAAGCAACCACATTGACAGCTTGTGGGATGATGTACCTCTCTTCACATAATAGTCTGGTTGAGATTAACATTAAACTGTACGGTAGGAATAGATAATATTGTAATATATAGTTACCAGCACACATTGGCAGTTCTGCTAAAATCATATCCTAATTTGACAGCACTAAGCACAAGTTTGGGTAATTGGTATAGAATTACTTTTGAGTAGAATGCATTTTGGAATGCAACAAAAGACAAACTATTTTTTATATTTAGTATGATATAATTCCAAGTAACAAAAAAAAAAAATAACGGGGAATTATATATTACCTTTATGCAACCCATAGCAACAATTACTTTCCAAAGCTATACCACACTGAGCAGAAAATAGAACAATACTAGATAGTAACCATATGTGTTCAGCATTTATAGACCACACAAGCTTATTATGACATAATATTGATCCTTGATTCTAAGTAAATAGCCACACAGCAGATTTGATCTCAAGCATATACTTACAAGGTATATCGTGTCATTGTATTACTCCATTTTAGCTGATAATTATAATATATATCATCACGTTTGGGCCAACAAAAAGGAAACAAATCTTGATCAAGCACGCACAAAAAGTTAAAAGGCAACAAATTATGAGACTATCAAGTGAAATAATGATACAAGGACAAAAGGCCTTCCAAAAGAAGTCACTTTCAATATTTATACCATACAGTGGACTGAAACTGTACATAAAAATTAGTCTTTATCAGGGAAGAAAGCAAAAGAAACTACATGGTTAGACATATTTTGAAATAAGTAGATCGTAAAAGAATGGAATCATTAGACAAATCGAGCAGCGGAAGAGACTTTTAAAATAATCTATGCATCTTTCCCAAAGTCCAATTTCAGCTGGCATTCTAAATCATACCCGTGTTTTAAATTTTCAATAGATTAACATAATATACATGATGATAAAACTACTCTGCCTAACACTCTGCAGTCAGCATTACATACACAACAAAATGGGAAAACAAATTGTTGTAACTTGTAACATTTGAAAGAGACGACTCAAGAAGAAGCTCAAAAACATACCTTTAGAAAGGAACTTCTCTTCTAAATCCATTTGTAAGTGCTAAACACTATAACTGAACGGCCCTGGTCTGACAAGCAGAGAGAAATAGCATTACAAGTGTGTTTGCGTTAGTGGGAAGAACAAAGGAGTGTCATGAATGAATCATCACTCCACTCGATTCCCAGATGAGCAGAAAAAAGGAAACTTATAAGTCTAAGTTATGGTATTACACCAAAGAAAGTTAACAAACAGCATTTAACCAAAACTTTAACATAACTAATAGCCAGCTTAAGTACAAATTCCAATTTCCAAAAGATCAAGAACAAACAACTATCAGCAATATTAACACTTAAAATTTATTTTGGATTGTTCACTTCTGTTTGCCCTTCAACGAATAAAAAGTGGGAGCAGCCACGGTTCAAATACACAAATACCAGAATGTGGCTCATGAATTGAACACAATAAACAATCAACATACAGAATCATAATGCAGGATAGGAAAACTAAAGTACATGACACCAACTATAAAATAATAATAATAATAACAATAACAAATCAAGCATAAATCAGACTCCAATACAGGTATAAAATCTAGCCCATTTAATTTTAACCCACAATGCCTCATGCAAAAGATTAAAAGAAGCAAAGAGTGAAAAACAAAGACCCAATTGAATCAACCACAAAAAGCAAGTTTATTTTTTTTAATTTTTTTTTCTTAAATACATTCCAAAACAAAGAAAATAACGGAATATAGAGATATAAATAAGAAAGTGAACGTAAAGAGAAGAGCAGAAGCAGAATAAAGGCGCACACATCACGATTTAACAGCTCTTCCTATATGCATTGCGCACATTAACACTAACAATAGGGGAAGAAAATCAAAGAGAAGCTTTATATATATAATTACATAGTTTTTTAAAAAAATTTCAAAAAAAACAGAAACAATTCCAATAAGGGAATATTAGAAACGAATAAAAGCACGTATTTTTACACGAACTTAAGCATCGTGCGGAAAAACAAAACAAAGCGGGGAAGGAAAAACAAGAACGAATCTGAGCAGAAAAGGAATCGAAAAAAACGCCAAAATATATATATATATATATATATATAAAAAAAGGGAATCACTGACCTTGGGAGAATGGGGAGGAATCAAGGGTTTATGGAGGCCAGAAATTTGTTCATGAATCGTTACCAACACAAACTTCAAACTTGTTATTCTTCTTCGTTCGTTCGTTCGTTCGTTGTTGTTAGTTTGTGACTTTGTGTTGGTTCGGTAGAGATAGAAAGGGAAGTTCAACTTGTACGAGTTGCTCACGTTTTGAAAGGGAGAGCAGGAAGCTCACGCGCGTTGTGTGGCGCGTGGGAGGGGCTGTGGTAGTTTGAAGGGAAGCAGGGCTGCAGCTGCATGGCTATGTGATGTCTGCTGCTACTCGCACTCTTTTGTTATATAAAATCAGTTTCATCTCACTCCTTCCCTTTTCAGTTTTAAAGTAACTTCAATGGACATAAATGCCCTTAGTATATAAAAAATAACGATTCTCTCTCCATAATTGTTTTCCATAATCACCATGTGAACGATTAATTTATATTAATGTAAGATTTAATGTATTTATATTATTTAATAGTTTTGTATTGATTATGATTTTTATTAATTTAATCATTGAATTATAAATATTAATCACTTTAATTATTTATGTTAAATTTTTAAAAAATTAAAAATTAATAAAAATATAATCAAATAATTTATATTTTGATATATTTTAAAAATATATATTATTTTGATTTTGATGTATATTATTAAAGTAATAAATAATTTTATATTAATATAAAATTTTATAAATATAATTTTTATGATACAAATTTTGAATTTAACAATAAATTTAATAAAAATATTATTTAATATAAAATTATTTAATGGTGTAAAAATAATTTTGACGTTGATCTATTACCATAATCATTATTAGATGTATTTATAATTGTTAGGAGTCTTTTGGACTTTTAGTTGCACATAATTCTAATTATTAGTCTCATAATAATATTTGTGAAACTATTCTCCTCAAAAAACACATAGCATACATGTTATAAAATTCATTTTTTAATTGATAATTATTATTAAAATATTTTTTATTAAAATTGAGATCTTTAATTAATAAATAAAACAAAGTTTAAGTTCTTAATTAATAAACTTTAAAGTTAAAATCTTTAATTCATTATAATAATAAAGTTGAGATCCTTCAATTATATTTTTCTCTTTTATTTTTTGTTTTACGTAATGATCCTTATTATGTGTGCTCGTATAATCATAATAAACTAAAAATTATCAAAACAAAAACCTAATTAAAAACAAACTGATTATTTCCAACATACGAAAATCTATTACATGTATGTTTGTTTTCACCTTTCTCTAAACGCAATTGTGTGTTCAAGAGAAGGAAGAAATTCTTCCTTTCGTTGGATTGATTTGGGATTAGTGTCCCAATAAATCTTAGCCATCCTTCATGCATGGAATGGTGTGTCACAATAAAATAAATGTAAAACAAACATGCTCTAACTTAATTAAAATAACTTCTTTTTTTAAAAATCGAATCTACCCAAACTGCAAACACTCGAACAACCCCAATTGTTATGTAATGGTTAGAGACAATAAAATATGTCTACTATGTTGAATCGACTCATTTAGTTTGGAAAAGTTGATGGGATAAAACATTTTTATAAAAAAAATATCTTAAATAGACACTTAATCTCACAAACTACTCACATACTCTAAAATAAGCTTATAAAAAATTATACTTAGCGTGTATTTAGTTTGGATTATTTTCATCCCCAACATATGTTAAACACTCAAAAAAGCTATTGCAACTTGAATGGAACGTGTTTAGGTAAAATTGTTAAAAATTATTGATGGTAAAAATATGTATGGCAAAGTTTTTTGTTTAAGTTAAAATTTGAGTTGTTTGCATTTTAGGTATTAAGATTATTTTTTATTTTGAAATGTAAAAATTATTTTATTTTCAATTAAATAATTTTTTAATTATTAAATAATTTTTTATATTTATATTTATTTTGATAATTTAATATATAAAAATAATTTTTTTATATTATTTAAATAAAATAAAATAATTTAAAATTATTTTTAACTAATATATTTAAACATAAAATTAATTATAATAAAAAAATTTATATAATAATTAATTATTAAAATAATATAATTTTCATAACTAGCACAAACACATATTTAAACAAATATTTAGATAACTCAAAAAAAATTACAACGATATAAAGGTATTATATCTAATAATTTATATGAAAGACTATAAAATAGTGATAGATCTTTTATATAGTTTGGGGAAGCCACAGATACCTCCAAACAATTTTAAAAACTTCAAGTAATCACATAAGAAAATTGTAAATACTTCTCCCCTCAAACATTATTAAAACACTATAAGGTCACTCCAAAATTCTTAGCTAACATCTATTATTGCTATGATATTTTTTTGTCGAGATCATTGGTATGAAATATTCATGAAGATAAAGTCTATAGAATATATTATTATAAGCCAAACAAAATGTGAGTTAAGTTCGATTTTGGTAGGCCTGATAAAAACTAGAATAGCCCGACTTAAGAAAAAGTTTATGAAATCTATGCATGTCTATTATTTTCTTGTTTTATAAATTATGTTGATTTTACTCATTATTTTTCTTTTTAAGAAGTATGTATCTAACTAATTAATTATAAAGAAAAAACAATGGGAAAAAAAAAGTAATAAGGGGTAAGAGTGTCCATTAAAATTTCGTGAATCAACAAGAGGGAAAAAAAATAATGAAAGTTAGTGAATAGGTCATGGGTGGGTCTTAGCTAGGTAGGTTGTGGCCTGTACCTGCCGCTACAGAAAAAAAAGGTGCATAAAGCGGTAATTACTCGTGTGATTGGTTCGTGTATTCACCGCTCTATCTATTGCGCGTGAGAGTAAACATTATCCGAAAACTACCAATTAATTTGATTTTATTATGTATTTAATTTGGGCACACTTTGTAGGAGACGAAGGAGGCTTGTTTGGTACGTGAGAAACCTCTCAATCGCAATAACCATCACATATCGCAATTTCGTGTTTCATGTAACAAAAAAGTACAGGTTCAAATTTGTGCACATTTTATTTCAATTATTCTATTATACAAAGTTTCATTCAAACACTCTTCTTTTTTTTAAAGTATATAATTTTTAAGATAATTATTGTAAGAATAAAATATTTTTAATAACTTAATAATATATTATTAAATAACAATGTAAAACAATTTAAATTGACTATACATTCCCATTAAATCTTTTACATTCAAAAATTCTTTTTTATATTATAATTATAATAAAATTAGTTAATCTACATGCACAATATCATAATTAAAACCATACATAACGATGATATATAATAATAATGTAAGATAATAGGAAGAATATAAAATTATGATTTTTTTTTCCAAGTATTTTACATTTTTATGTCGTGGCATTCAAAACACAAATATATATGGCATAAAAAGAACACAAGAAGTTGTTCGTCGTAATGAAAGTGTACTCTAATCTCATGTGTAAATTTACTTGTAATATTAGGAAATTGAATTTTATAATCTTCATTTTAAAAATAATTTTATTTAATTATTATCTTTGACCTAAAAATTAATTTTACATCAATGTATGTAAAGATAATTTAGTTAAAAATATAAAAAAAATAAACACAAATATCAAAAAAAAAATTACAGATCAGTGAAATAACTTTGTCCTGCCCAACATTATTTACACTGCTCTGTCATTCATGATTCAACAACAGTGTTGAGGTAACAGTTATAAATTGAATTAATAAATTTACTTGTGATCCCGTGATTATAGCCCATGCATTAACAATGTCAAGGAACCACCTATGCAATCACAAAAAATTACTGATATCTTTTGCTAGTCATATAATTACTAGTGATTAATTAAATTAATAAATTTAATTGTGATCTCTTGATTATAGCCCTAATTTTTTTTTTGATCTGGTATTGTGTGTGTATATATATATATATATATATATATATATATATTGTTTTCTAAAATACCTTTTATACATGAGAAATTAATTTTTTAGATTACAATCAAACGTTTAAATAAGATTAGGTGAACATTTAATGTTTTAAAAATAAAATTTACAATGTGTGCTAGTAATTAAATAATTCATAAAAATATTTTTTGTAAGTTGACTCCGAATAATTAGTATAATTATAATTCAAACATTTGACGGTGTTTATTTATATGCACCATCTGCCTAAGAATTTCTGCAATTAGGAACCCAAACCAAAAGTTAAGGAGAAAAATAAATCGTAGGAGTTTGAGTGAAAAACAAGCCGGCTTGAAAAGTATATTTGTATTATATACTTAGTCATGTATATTTTTATATAACTCTCTTATAGGTATATATTAATTTATTACTTTTATTATATATACAATATTAAATATATAGTGTTATAATTGAAGAGGCCAGATAGCTCAGTTGATAAGTCAATAAATAGATGTATATAATGATTATAATCAAGTCTCGTTTTTAACCTTTATAAAGTTTGTGGTTTGTCCGAGATCCGAACCTTTGAATGAAGAAAGCTTTCCGTTCACCTTAAACTATCTTTGTTAAAAAGTGATGATAGATTACTTTAATTTGGTATTTATCATTTTGGAATGCCTCAAGTACGAAGGTTAATACTATGGCTGCTTTCAAGAACATTACTCGGTTGATCATGTTGGGAATGCTCTCTTATTGGCTGCTTCCATCTCACTCTCAAGTCTCGAGCCTACTGTTTTATGCAATCGACCTATTCCAATGTATTCTATGTGGAATATTATAAAAGAGACATTAAAATGCTTTGGCAAAAGCTCTCTATTGTTCATCTCAATCATGTACTTTGACAAGGCAATCAATCAGCACATGGAAGTGAAACAAGCAATCCACTATTTAGATTGGAAAATGATGCTCTTACACTCTTTTTTAAGGGTGTATCACTATTCACACAATTTTTAAAGGATGTGGTTGAATGAAAAAAAGTGATAAAAAAAAGTATATATAATGAATGATATTAAATAGAGTGTGAAAATAAGTGTATATTTTGTTTGATGTAAGAATATAAGAATTAATTTAGATTGGAATGACGGTGCAAGTTTTTTCTCTTTTCTTTTTTTTTTTTTGTTTCTCTTGTACCAAAAAATAAAGAAATATTTTATTATTGATGATTGCTGAAGAACGCTTCAACTTTAACAACAACTCTCAAAGGAAATTGCAAATTAGTTGAAGAATAAGTCATGCATGCGGATAATTGTTGTTGCATGAGGAGCATAAAGCTCTTGGAGCAAGTTACAAATCCAAGTTGATTCTGTATAATGGAGGCCAACTATACGATTGTTTGTCTATGACATTGGAGCCAAGAAAAAAGCAAATTTATTATCTATTACTAATTAAACTACTTCTATTTGTCTCGTGACAATTTTTAATTAAAATTAATTATTATTATTTTTTCATTCATTTTCCCTTAATCCTACTTCCACGTTGTGCTTCTGCATTCTTTCTGGCTCTCGCATTCTGCTCCCCTGCTGTAGTTGCACTTGCTCTTACGCACTTCCTTGTTGGTTATTCTCTTTCCTCATATTTCAACTTTTGTATGGGTAGTGTGATTTTACAACTAGCGTAATAAAGTATAAAACATTATGTTTAATTTGTCATTAGTTGAAAATATGGCTAGCATATAATTTTTTAAATTTTCTGAGATTGCTTTCTCTCCTTTTTTTACTAAATTTGAAATTGTCTAATAATTCATAACTTAATATTTTTATTAATATTTTTATTAATATTTTTAATTATCTATTTATATTTTTTAAAGTTTTAAATATTTTATTTAAAAATAACTTTTAACTAGCAGTATTATTTTGAAGTCAAAATTGTTTAAACTTTTATTTTTAATATTTACTAATAATTTTTTAATTTTAAAATATTGTTAATAAGTTATAGAGATTCTCTTTTCTTTTTCTTATAGATCATTAATAAGGATTAAGTAATATTTAATATTTTTTTATTTAATATATTTATCTATTTATATATTATAATAAAATTCATGTTAATTTTTAATAAAAGAATTGTCTCTAATGCCAAGTAACCGTCTCTTAATTCAATTCACTATTAAATTTTTCACTCAAATTTTACATCTCTTAAGTCTTCTTTTAATCTGTTAAGGTACATGCATAACTTTAAATATCTTCAGTGAAATCCAATCCATTTATCTTTCTATTTATAGAGATCGAGAGATTATTACCTATTACTTTGTCTCTCTCTTTGAAGTTATCTTTCTACGTGTTTGTTGATAGATCAACTTTAAAGTTCGGTGTTTATGCTTAGGAAGCTTGGGTGGTTTAAGGTATAAAGCATTTTTGCTAAAGATTTTCATGCTTCTGATTGTACTTGTGCAATTTGATTATTTTTTTTTAAGTTTCATTTAGGACACCAATTAATGAGTTAAAATAAAAATTATTAAATGAAAATTAAAAAATATTTAATATTTTGAAATTTTAAAAAATATTTAATATATTCTTCTTTAAGTAATTAAGATGATTTAATCATCTAAAGCACACTTTAACAAAATCTTATAGCATAATTTGATTTTATTTTTTATTATTTTATTTTAAGTTTAAATATTAATTATGTGTTAAAATAAAGTATTATAATAAAAATAACATTATATAAAATATAATAAACAAACTACATATATATATATATATATATGTATATTTATAATTAATATAATATCAAATTAAAATTACATTACTTTTTAAGTTTCAACCTCAAATTTTACCTACAAATAATTATATTATAAGAAATTTTAAAAATATTAAAAAATATAAATACAAAAAATATTTAAAAAAAAATTAAGAAAAAAAAAACCGGTTTGTGACTGAAACATCCAGCCTGGTCATAGTCTGTATAGGCTTCTATATATATTGTAAAAAGCTTGTCGATAATATTGAAGACCAAAATGAGATATTTCTTATGAGGCATGAAATTAGGATATATATATATATATATATATATATATATATATATATATATATATATATATATAAAAATATGAAAATGACAAGTTGTAGGATTGTGTCCGTGTATATACTGTGAGACAACATTGACAGCAAATTCTAGTTTGGCAGAGTGAAGGTTAGATTTTGAAATGCACCTTATTGAAGAAAGAAAATTCCGAAGATTTATGGGGAGTCTTGAAAGCAAATGCTGTCAAAGTTAGCTTACATTTATTTTTATATCTTTAAATTTGTTAAGGGTCATTGACCAAAAAAAATTAGTTGAGGGTCACAATTATCCACACTTACTTACAGCATACACTTAATGTGCTTGTCAAGTTTCAACTAAAAAATTGAAAGAAAGCACGTTGTAGTTAAGCACCAAACTACTTCCTGGTTCTTGCGGTGGAAGCAACTGTACATTGTGGAAGTCAGAATTATTGATCAATTTATAAATGCCAATATGCATGCTGTCAGAGTTTTTTTTATGGGTATGATTTGGAATTAGTCAAGTGTTTGTGCAGTTTTATATTTTCTTGAGAAAGGAGCATATATGATATATCTAGTATTTTGTCAATCAATGATAAGAGGTGAAGTGAATGGAAAGGGTATTTCAATCGAAATTTGTTGGGTTTACTATTTTGTCAAATATTTATTAAATGTTAAATTAATAATAAATATTTAAAAATAATTAATAATTAATAAAATATTTAACAATTTACTCAAAATATTAAATTCTTAAAAAATACCATAGAAATTATCGAACAGAATAAGATAAATAAAAATTGACATAGTTATTGTTAGTTGTTATCAATGACCTACCCTATCTTTGATTCGTACAAGGACTCAAATAAGTATTCACCTAGATCCCCACTCATGCATGTCGAAAAGTCAAGTTGGGAAGAGCATCCTCGACGATGGCCATTCATTTCAATTTCAATGTCTTTTGCAGAGAATAGAGACATCGCTATCCATGTCCATTATATTATTTATTACCTATTAAATCTATCAACTTCTATATACCCAAAAAAACAAAAAAATCTATCATCTTTTGCTGCTTTCATCTATTTCTTTTTGTAGTATTTTTAGAAGGGGAGGAGAAGGTGGTCTCATTCTTGGTAAAGTTTGATACGTGAATTTAATTTTATAAATCATTATATGGTAATGAGAATGAATCAGAAAATTAAATAGGTTGAAATTGAGTTACTAGTCTTGTTTTAGTGGCTAGTTTTCTCAGAAATAAAACAATAAAAGTAGTATGTACCAAAAATAAAAAATAAAAACAATAGAAGTGGTAAGAGAACAATAGCATAAATAAATAAATAAATTTCATGATTTATAATTGATAAAGCCCTTTTTCTCCCCTTGTCTCTTTTTTATTACTTTTTTTTTAGCTAAAAATTGTCTCTTTATCATTACATTCATTCACCACACAAACTCGGTCTCCCCTCCACCGAACCAGACTGACATAGCACTCATATTTGACACAGAAAGCGCCGGACTTGCAATTGTGGTAGATGAGAATGAACTTAGAAGTTATACTCAAATTTAAGTGAAATTTATGTTTGTAATTACGACAATAAATTGTTCTTTTTTAAAACAAAATTAATATCATAACAAAACCAAGCTCTTGTGTCAATTATATTTCAAAACTCCTAATTTGACTTTTAATAACTAATACTTATTTCACACATTGAAAATCACAAATGGTAACATACATAATTACAGATTAGCTAAGTTTTGAAAATAAAACATAACAAAAGTTTTTTTTTAAAAAAAAACAGCATTTGAACATCATAATATAATTATACATACACCCTTCATTTTAATTCTTCTATTTTTCATCTTCTCCAAGCACATCCATGAAAAGGCAAGCCATACTAGTGCATAGACGGCAAACGAGAATATCCAATAAAACACGTTCAAAGTGGGCCTTATTAACGAGTCCAACGAGTAACGTGACCATCAAGTGACACCACCAAAGTAGATTCGTCGTAGCATAAATACGATTACATAAAAGCAAAAGCCTTGTGTAATATTACACAATACAAGCGGCTTTTAAACTATCTGCACTTAGCGGACACTATCGCATTACTAAACACATGGAGGCTGCGAATAAGTACCTAGTACCCTGCATAAAGGAGGATAAAATGTCAAGAATAAGATGAAATCTATGTTAGACCCCACAAAGAGAAAGAAAGCCGTGAATTAGTCTAGCATATAATATCACGAGTCAAGTGAACTAGCACAGATTCTAGGACTAGAAAACAACCTGTTTTATGCATGCCCCATTGCGCCTAGAAAGAAAAAACTATAATGAGATTTTTTTTGGGGGGGGTGGGGGACATATAATGAGATTTTAAAATAAGAAAAGAAAGCTTGGAAACAAAAGTAAGAGGAAATTTGACATCTCCGTCTTGTCTTCTCAAAAGAAAAATGAAAAAAAAATATACACCAAACCACCGTGCATGGCTTCAGCATAAAGTCTTCTTGTAATGGGCATATGTGACAGACATCTGAATAAAGCTCTCCTCCTAGATTGAAGGAGAGACTGCTAAAAGTCACAGCAAAGCTAACATTTCGAAGTTCAGCTGATTTCCACTTGTCTGGTGAATGGAACTGAGGCATGGTTAACATTGGAAGAAGAACTACAAAGACTCAAAGCAAAACATAGGGAAAACAACGAAGGATCTATGCAATCAAGTAAACAGAACACCTCAGAGCTTTACAAACAAAGCTCCAAACCTATGTCCGTAATAATAGCCACTAAGTATCAAAGTAAACCTAACTAAATAAACTAGTCAGCATCATAAAAACTACCTCAACTTCTAAATGATAACAAGTAATAACAATAATCTATTACCCAATAAATTTCAGATGTAGAAATATCCCATCGGTTTGTAAATGTTAAATCAAGGAAAGGTGGTGATTAGGAGAACTGATGACATGACAGGTAATGGTAGCAATGCATGATGGCGTGCGGATCCATGGGGCTACCAAATATTGTAAAGGTGGAGTTGTGGAAACAGAAACATATTGTAGGCAAGCCAACGCAAAAACACAAAGCAGTATCTGAATGGTGGTAAATAAAAAGATGCCGTTGACAGATTTAGTAACTATGTGGCAATAGAAAGCTAAGTGGAACCAGGCCCAGAAACAACTACCTAATTGCTAGAATTTTTTTTGCAATTTACCTAATTGCTAGTTAGAATAAAACTGGAATGATCCAACCAAAGGAGTGAAGGAAATAAATAACCATTAAATTCCACTAATCCTCATGAATCATTTTTCAGTAAAATGATAGGATGGGACAAATAAGATGAAATAAGATTAATCAAGAGTTTACAAATAAATTAAAAAAATAGAGGAAGCAACAGCACTATTTTCTAGCAGAGATCTGTTTTGAGTATCATCTAGTAGAACATAACTAGATGTTTAGTAACTTTCATTAGAAACAAACTTGTTAGAATCATTGAAAAATTATTATAAAAACAAAAGATAAAAAAACTCAGTACTCTTTGGAACTCATGCTCCAAAACCACAAGAAATTAAGTTTAAGTGTAACTAACAATATTGACAATATAACAAAATGATTTTATAAAAAATTCAAGTTCACATTCTCATACATTCAATACAGTACCAAAAAACTTCAAGCAGGAATACTAAATAAGATTTTGAGGATGACAATGGTAAAATGAAAACAGTCGAAAGCTAGAATTATTTCAAAGTCTGATATCAACTAATATAAAAGAGAAAAGAAATCATAATTAACACACCCTAAAAGTTTTTGCCAGCCTTAACAAAAGACTAAAATGGATCTTCATGTTGAAGAAAAGAGAAAAAACTTGTTAGCATGAAACAATCCATCAAAAACTAGTCAAACCTAAGATAATAAGTAAAATCATTAATAATGATTGATATCTTTACTAAACACAAATCTAATTATGTTACCAATGTTATCTGAAGCATAGTGATAATATGAATAATACCATGTTCAAAAAATCTAAAACCCATGTAATTACATATAAAGAAAGGACAATGTCTACATGTAGTTGGAATAAGCAGTTGTTCACAACTCACAAGTGACAACTCAAACACACGAAATAAAATCTCTCAAACTAAAGAAGATAATACTGATCAACAAAGTAGAATTTTTACTTTTTCTGGGTCCCATGTCATTATTTTGCAATGAAACAAGACAGTAGAATAACCTCAAGGCACGAAAATGAAAGCACTGCGCCACTGCCTAACTGTAGACCTCTCTTGTCATTTTAATTCTATCCTTATCTAATCTAATAAAAAACTTTATTCCCATACACAACACAAAATATAACGGAATACCGAAAAAAAAAAAGAGCATGATTCAAAATCAAATTGACAAATTCGCAGATACTCACACAAGGCTTTCAGTTATCATTCACATCGAACAGATTGGATTCATGTGCAACTAAAAACCAAAGCTTTTTAATTTTCTTCCTAAAAAATTTTATGTGTTTGAATTAGCTTATTTTGTGTTTAAAACAACTTATAATCAAAATCTAGATTTTGAAAAAAAAAAAACACCTTTTTCTTAAAAATTAATCAAAACCAAAAGCATGAATTTTCAATTAAGCATGAAAATGCGAAAAATAAAACCCTAACCTTTTCAGGAAGCGGAGTGCTGGCCTTCGCAAGCGGGGCTCTCATCGAAATTCTTCGAGGGGTACTTGGCGGTGACCATGCCGACTTCGAAAACGATGTCGTCGCCGGTGGAGCGTATGCCGGTGATGGACCACCACTTGAAGAATGCGCGAACCCTAATTCCGTCGAGCTCCGCAATGCGACCCTTCACGATCTTCCCTCTAATGGTGTTAGAGTAAGTGGCGACGTAGTTGTCAGGAGGGAGCGTGATCTTGCACGCGCCGCCGAGTCGGACGGAGAAGTCGCCGGAGGTCTCGTTTACGGCGTATCCCAACACGGTGGTGGCGGGAAGAAGACCCACGGGGAAGCCATAGTTGGTGAGCTCCACGTGAGCAGCGGATGGCGTGGAATTTGGGGTTTTAGGGTTAGGGTTTTGGAACGAATTGGATATGAGATTCAGAAGAAGAGCGAACACGATGAGAATTTGGGGATTCATGGCGTTGATCATTTCAATTCAGAGTGTATCTTTTTTTTTTTTTCAAATTTTTCTCTTTGTTATACATGAAAATGAAACTGATATTTTTTTTTTTTTAAAGAATATATTTATTTATTTTAAAATCAGTTTTAAATTTTTATTTGTCGATTTAAGTGCATCTGTCTGTCATGATTCATAACTCACGAGAATGACGAGAAATAGTGGATAAGAAATCTAAGAATCAATTGAAGGATCTTACAACACGTAACGGAAAAAACGACTTTCCCTTTTGACTTTTTTGGTTCACAGGATTGGGCCTTGACTATGATCCAGAAATTGAGGCCCACTTGTCAAATGAGTCCGGCCCATAATATGCAAACATCAGTTTTACAAAACTAGTATATATATCCAGTGGATTGCATGAGATTTTCTTTTAATTTAAACAGAATTTTAAAATTTTAAAATATGCATGATGTTTAAAATTAAAAGAAGCGCATAATATTTGGATTAAAAGATATTTTTTTAAAAAATAAAAAATATTTAAATTTAAGATTTATTTATAGAAATTTGATATTTAATTAAGCAAACATATGAGAAATAGATAAAGATTTGATTAAGCAAATTTAAAAATTTATTAAGAAAAGTTGATTTGCAAATAATAAGGAGGAGACATAGGGAAGATTTGAGTGAATAGAGAGAATAAACTTAAAATAAGAATTAAGATAAAATAAATTACATGTGATAATTAAAGAAAGAGAGTACCATAAAAATATTTATTTAAAAAAAAAAGAGAATAGGATGAAAAATATCTCACTAGAGAGTATAGGGATAGATTTGTTTAAAAAGTAGACCCAAAATAAAATTGTTTGCAAAAAGATCTTATGACAGTGAATGCAATGCAACATTTTGATGAGGAAGCATAAGAAATCAATAGATTCTTAACCTTAACAATAGCACTGATAAGTGATATCCATGTGACATGGTGGTATTGACTTCATTGATTTATAAAATTAACAATTTTTTATTTGGTTTATAAGAGAATTGAAACTTCTATTCTAAACTTAATAGCTTATTATACCTTTTATAATCTCTATAGACAGGTGAATTAATTTTGTTCATGTGGCTAAAAAGCAAGCGGAGCAAGAAAGCTGGATCTCTCAAACTAGTTTATATGTGTTCATTCTTGAATTTGGAATTTTTTATTTTTCTTTATGTGATTAAGTGAAGAAAAGAAATAAGTATAAAATTTATAAAAAAAAAATTTACACATTATAATCTAATTTTATTAATAATTTTTTTTCATTTAATCACTTAAAACCAAAAAATATTAAAAGAATCTAAATTCGTTGATTGTCCTTATCTATGTTGCACATGTACTACGCCTACAAAATTAGGCTAGAAACAAATTTAGCCCTCTTTTAGGAAGAGAGCCCTTCTATTTTCTTACCTTCTTTCAGTCATTTTTCTTGTTTTTAATATTTCATGGCAGAAATTAGCACGGTTAAAATGAGTCGAAGTTAATAAATAAGTTTAAATAATTCAATAAAATAAATAAATTAAATTAATAAAAATAAATAAAAAGTTAAAAATAATTAAATAAGTTAAATTTAAATAGATCAAATCTGAACGTATTAAATTAATTTATATTAATAATATTATATTAAATTAAAATGAATTAAATTAAAATAAAATATTAATCTAAAATTAATATAATTCGTCAACTTAAAAATAATTTAATTTAAATTAAATTGATTTCCGACCCGTTTCCACAATCGTAACAGAGAGAATCGTGATGTGAAAAAGCTGTACTAATTCGTTTTTCTCTTTGGTTATTTCTAACAAGGGAGCTCAATAACGTGAACAGAAGGGTAAGTAGCACAAGTACACATTTATTTAATGGTGACGGCCATATAGGCATGTCAGCAAAGCCACCCCTGCTGTATCTGTATTCAGCAGATTTGTAGCATGTTTTAGTACATGTTTGTTTTAGTTTTTAAGTCTAAACCAATAGTTTTTTTTTTTAGTTTTAAATTATTGTTATTTAAGTAACGTGTTTGGATTTATTAGAGAAAAAAAATAACAGCTTTTTTCTCAATAAAAAAGTTGTTAGAGGAGAATTAATTTTCTGAGCATTATTCATAAAAATTATTAGAATTATTCTTAATATTAAGTATAAATATTATTTTATTTTTAATTAAATAATTTTTTTATTAATTAAATAATTTTTTAATTTTTTTTATCTGTTTTGATAATTTAATATATAAAAATAATTTTTTTATACCATCTAAATAAAATAAATTAATTTAAAATTATTTTTTAACTAACATATTCAAATATAATCGATTATTGAAATAATCAAACTTTCACAACTTAATTATTAAAATAATCAATTATTAAAATAATTAAATTTTCACAATTATCTTAAACACACACTTAAGCTAAACTAACAACTTTTTTTTCAACTGTGAGCTGTTACACAAATAATCAAACATGTTTGAGTGTGCATTTACAAAAAAGCAACAACTTATTTTTGGATAAAAAAGTTGTTAGTGATCAAACTGTTCGTTAAGCATTTTTTACATAAGTTGTTAGGATTATTCTCAACAGTGATATATAAATATTATTTTAATTTTAATTAAATAATTTTTTAATTAATCAAATAATTTTTTAATTATTTTATATATATTTTAATCATTTAATACATAAAAATAATTTTTTATATTAATTAAATAAAATAAATTAATTTAAAATTATTTTTTAATTAATATATCTAAATATAATTAATTATTAAAATAATTAAATTTTTATAATTTAATTATTAAAATAATCAAATTTTCTTATCCCAAACACAAACTTGCTTGTGATTCAATTCAGCTTCTTTTAGTCAGAGTGCATTGGCAAAAATGAGAGTCTATAAGTATGTGGTCATGATATAATATATTATTTTGTTTGCTACCGGGGGCACATTTTTCGTTTATTAATTCTGCTTAAAGCTAGAAGAGCAGCCATGCATAATGGATCTTGTTTTTAATCTTCTGCCTTCCCCGTGATTGGCTGTCATCAATAACCATAGATTTTATCTTGCCTTTTATAGTATAAAGATCACTGGCATCACTGGCCAGCCAGGAAGCGTTTAAAGTCAAACTTCGACAACTACTCTTTTTTTTAGCTAGCAGTCTAGCACTCCACCTAATTATCATATGATTTGATTGATATATGAATAATATTTATCATACGTATTTATATTTATATAATTTTTATTATTTAATTATAACTAATTTTATTTTATTTTTTATATATCTACATTCTAATTTTACCTATCACCTCACACAAATATAAAATAATGTATTTGGTGTAGTAGATGCGCACCATGCATTATTCTTATCATATGTCTGTATTATCAATGGCCTTAAAATTCCGGTCACTGCTATTAATTTCCTGTTTCCACTCTCATATTGTGATTTGGGAACGATATTTGAGGTAGAAGCTCCTAAGCAGAATGTTAAAAAAGTTCAAAAGAGAAAAGATGTTGCTACATTCTAACAGAAAATACAAAGTATTATAATCTTTTGTTTTTAGGTGCAACTTGGTCAAACAGAAGTGAAAATTTTAACCATTAATGCTAATGCCTTTCAACTGAAGCTTAACCAAATGCATTAAGAGATCTAAAGTCTCAAGGGTAGAGACATTAATACACTTCTTTTTTTTAACTTTTCTTACTTGCAGGAGAATTGCTGGAGCTTGGCATGGGTATTAATATTATATACTGTATATTACAACAAAATGACAGACAGAAAATAAGAGTTCCTTCATTCTACTTCGACTTTTGTCTTTGTTGAATCTGCTGAAGATGGATGTTGTTGTGTCCAAAATTATTTCTTATCATCATGGAGAATTCCAAAGCTCTGCATTTTTCACCTTAGATACACTTTCCAACACTTCAAAGGGAAGAATGTCTCCCATCACAACTACCATTTTGGTTTCAAGATCCACCTTGTATGAGCTCACTCCTGTTGAGAAAGGTAGATAGATACAGTTATTATAATTATAATTATAAATTATAAATAGATACAAAGCAAACAAAATAGAACCATGCCATATACTAAGAATAAACAAAATAATGTTGACTTTTTAGCAGATGACACTCCATTTGTCAAAAGTAGGGGTTAGCATAATCTATCTCCTCTGCTGGACATTTGGGCAACCTCACTGAGCTTATCTTACTGTTCAACAATATCCGATAAAATTTGGCTTAGCTTCTGATGAAATGTTGAAAAAAACACACCAGGCACAAACACAAAGAAAGTTAAAGAAAAATATAACCAGATAGCTAACATGCCTAATAGTAATGAATGTTATATGATATAACAGGTAGTTAATCTTAAATTTTCTTGTAATCTTGTTACAGTTGAATTACGCTATTGAAAGCTATTGTATGATATGAAAAAAAAAATGGCAATGTGCTCACCTTCCAACTTTGAGATATGTTTCTCAACTTTTCTGGCACAACCATGGCAATGCATGGACACCCTCAACATCACTATCTGCATATTTGGTCAACAGGAAGATATCAGATTAACTTATACAAGCTGGCTAATATAATACCAAACATGTATTTCTTTTTCTTTTTGGAAAGAGAGGAGAGACTGGTGTTGCAATAGAAACTTCACTGCAGAATAAGAGAAGAAAAAAAAGAAAAAGAAAAAAAGCCTCACCTTGGGTTTCAATTGAAAAGCCAATGTCTGCTTTCCAGCTACAACATCCTTCAATCTTAGTTTATGGTCACTGTCACTTGCAATCAGGGGCTTTCTCTCAAAATCATCTTCAAATTCCATGGAGTTTATGCAAAAGCAGGTCTTTGAACCAGAAGAAAGACAGAACGTGTCCAACACCCTACCTAGTTTCCCCATTTCAACTTTGTTATTCTCACACAAGCAAATATGAGCTGAAAGGACTCTACTCTAAATTCCAACAACTGTAACCTCCTCCACTCAAGTCTCAACCAAAGCAGGCTAGTAGGAACTAGGAATATCTTATATTAAGGATGAGAGAGACGTCAAGGGAGTGGGGAAACAAAGAAGATTAAGGTCAAATTTTATTGGGGAAGCCAAAAGCAGCACAGAACTCAATGAGTTTTACGAGGAATAACAATAGAAAATAGGCTCAGTGTGCTTAGAGTTTGTCATGCAATGAACTATTAAGTGTGTATTTCGATCAAAGTTAATAAATTTAAGTTTATTTAAAAATATATTTGTAAATTTAAATTTGATTAAAAGTGAATTTATAATAATATAATTTATATTTAAAAATTTTTATCTTAAAAATAAATTTAATAAAATAAATATTAAAAAAAAATTAAACAAATAAAATTATTATTTTTACTTCAAACTTACATTTAAACAAAAATCATATTAAAATAGTATCAACTAATAAATATTCAAATATACTTTCTCTCCCATCGAGAATTTTAAACTCACATTTGAATCTTCAAACAGATGTTCAAAAAAAACATACACTAAATACTTGACCAAACTAAAGGATGTAGTTAGGATGACATTAATTCTCACTCTATAAATACAGATCTTGTATATATCAGTCACAATTCACAAATTTTAATTATTTTAAATGGTATAGAGGGTATACTTGATTTTGGAAAAATGTGATTTTGTGACTGAAAATACATTATAATTAAATTTGAAAGCCAAATTCTGTCATCTCATCATTTTCTCTAGAACAAATCCACTAAAGATTTATATAGCTAAATTTTAGTTACACATGTTATACATATTTAAATTATTATTTGATATATATATAAAATTATAAAATTATTATAAAAATATATTAATTTTTAAAATTATTGTTATATATGTCAAATAATAATTTAAATATTTAAAAAATAATGTGATAGGCCAAAAAATTTATTGATAGATACAACCACAAGGATCATAAAAGGAGAAAGAGAATTATCTCTTAGTGAACATTATGGAAGAAACAGATGCGTATTAAAAGAGGAGAAACTTGGCTCGCATGATCAAAGAGGAGATAGGTAAACGAAGAAACAGGAATTACAAGTAGTAATGACAAACTTTATTTGTAAATGTGGTGAGGCTTAGCCCAAGTGGGAGGAAAGGAATTTGTATATAGATCCAGGTGGGTAAGTATAGCATCCAAATTAATGAACTTTAAGCATGGAAAAGTGGTCAAATATAAAAGAACAGTGTACCACAAGTTGTTAGAAGTTTAGACTATTGTATTAGTTCCCTAAAGATGCTTATATATATATATATACAAAGTAAACTATCGTCGTATAACAATAGTGCACCACAGTGCTTAATTGACAACACAGTTGAATTGAATAATGTATACATTTAAAAGCAACTTACAAGCAACAAGTGACAAATCACTCTATATTAGGACCTATACCATTAGAAATAATACTTGAGATGCATTTGCATGCTAACATTCTAAATTATGCCATTAGAAAAATTTTAATGTGTAAAGGCAAAGGGACAATTGATAGAATAAGTAATTGTGAGCCATTGAGACTTGTATGAAGCTGTTGGCATCTTTGTCTTCACCTTCAAGGCTGCAACATATGATAAGTGCAAAATGGGACAGGCGGCCATGCATTATTGAACGCCATGCGATCATATAGCGTTTCCGAATTATTGAATCATTGAATAATTGTGTTAAATAAAGGGCCTTTTATCTACAGGTTGGTCCATGTGACAGTGGAATCTTTCAATGGAAGCAGAAGTAGAATTTTGAAAAACAAAAGGTAAGTCATGTCAGGTCATGTGTCAGCAAGATGACAAAACTCTTCGTTAGACACTAATTTTCGTGAGGATCATCCCAAATGAGGCCTTAAATGCGAGAAATTTCTCTACGTTGGAATAAGGACGGAGAGAAAAATATTCCCATAATATATTCAGAGACGAGAAGAAAAATTTCTTCATAAAATATTTGGGGCCGTGAGATCCTTTTCTAGTTAAATTTTTAAAATATTATTTATAATATATGTATATTATAAAAATATATTTATATATTTTAATAATTTTATTTTTTATTAAATTTTATATTTATTTAAAATAAAAATATTAAAATAATTTATTTTATTTTTTTTTAATTTTTTTATATAACAAAAAATCTCCACAAATATCTGCAGAGATTCGAAAAATAAAAATAAAAAAAAATCTTCCCATACAACGAAAAATAAGGACGGAGACAAGAAAAAAGTTGGGGTGTGAAGACGGAGAGTTGGGAGGTACTCTTCGCTCCTGCCCTGCGCGGGTGCAATCTCTATGTGTCAGTCACATGAGTTTTGCTTCTGCAAGGATAAAAGTAGAGGGAGAGAGTTTCTTGTGGTGCTTATACATGAAATTCAGACTACACACCAAACAGAGAAGAAAGTGGATGGTTTTACGGTTATCACAAGGAGGAAGAGGAGCACTTGTGTCTGCTTTTGCTTAGTTAAGACCAAACATATTGCGGTGACCTATTGCAGTGCACTAACAGCATTTCACATGGACACCCTTGTTGTATTTAATAGGAGTATATAACACAGAAAATAATGATATATATACATATTTAGACACATTATTTTATATTTATATAATTTTTATAATCTAATTATAACTTAATTTATTTTATTTTTTACACACTTATATTCATTCTAATTTTAGTACTTGAGCAAATGTGAAAAAAATGTATAAAAAATGATGTATAATTATCATTTTTTAAAACGGAGGGCAGACTGAGAGTGCGTGATGCGACATCCAGGATTGGTTGGCTCACAAAGGGGTACACAATGAGAGTCCATAGTATACGACATGTCACGACGAAGGGTATATATCAGAAAAAAATATCTCCACTATACTTTTTCAGACGTGATTCTTTCATGCACTCATGAGTCATGACTCATTTTTCTTCAGTCTGTGGCTTCTTTGCCAAAGTTAGTTCTCCTAACACTAACTAATACTATAGCCAATATATATAGGAGAAGCAGGTGGTAATAGTTAATTGAGTTTGGAACCTTGTAACCTTATTAATGGAAGAGTTTTTAAGGTGGTTTGTTTATGAATTAACTAATCTAAAGGGTAATTGCCAAATGCAAAGTTCATATAATTAAAGATGCAAAGAACGTGGTGGTTGTAAGGTCAGTTAAATAGACGAAACTTGGTATGTAGTAGTTTGAATTGCAAAGAGCTCCTCTGTTGCGAGACACTCCTTATGCTTTGTAAAGCTCGTGTTTGTGTGCAAAATATCTGGAATTACAACTATAATCATTTATATGATCATGAAACTAGTTAATACTACTAGTGATATGACTAAATTCAATTTTTATATATAAATTATATGCAGAATATGCTTTGTTGGTAATACTACTTACAAAAAAGTTAATTATTTGTATTTTATCATTATTTGTTAACTTCTCAAAATCAAGCGTAACACTTTTAACTGTTGGTCCCCCTCCCCCTCGCCTCTTTTGTGCAAGTTCTACATTATTTAAACTAACTAAAATAGGTTTTTATTAAATTTGACTTATTTCAACCGTAAATCAACAGTGTGCAAGCTCAAATCTCAAAAATTTGTAAGATCAAAAACGAAAATCTCAATGACTATAGAATAGAATGTGTTCTGCCATTTTAATTTAAAAATTTATCCTCTATTATTGGAAGCCTTATAAGCTTCATAACTCTACTCTACGGTTAAGCAGAGGGTAAAATTGTAGATAAATCTCGCATCCAGAAATGAGGTCTTACCATGTACCTAAGGAAGTTCTCACAAGAATTTCTCCTTACCATGAAGCATAACTCTAAGTAGCCAGTGCCCAGTGGTTGTGTAATCGCATGTGAACTAGCGTCTAACTAAATATATTAATTAATTAAATCAATTATTATTGTGATCAGGGCCAAGCTGACTTGAACCGTAATTAGTCCTACAACTCTTAATTAATTTTACACCTCGTGATCGTATAAAAAAATATTGATGCCCCACTTCGACCTAAGGAAAATAACCATCTAACATTATTTTGACATCACTTTTTATAATAAATAATGATATACAAATTCATTATTAATTACATGTATTAGTTGATTAATAAAATAATAATCTATTTTCATCGAATTTATTTTCTGTTAATCAATTAATACACATAATTAATAATAAATTTATACATCATTAACCGATGTAAGAAATTGGTGTGAAAAAATTGGAACTCTTGATCTTTGGACCAATGTTTTAAAAATTGGATCGAACCGACTAGTTAAACTGATCAAACGGTGAATTAATTATATCTCTGATTCAAATATTATTCGATTTAATTATAATTTAATTACAAATTTAACCAGTTAAACTAATTGAACCATGACTCAAAAGTTTCGCCAATTCAATTTTCAACTCAATGTTTAAAACATTACTTTCAAAATACCCATCTAGATTGTACGGTCAATATAATCCACTATAAGAAAAGTCGCGATTATTAAATGTATTTTATCATTATTTGTTAACTTCTCAAAATTTGCGGCATTTTAGCGTAAACTTGTAACTTTGGTTTCCCAAAGCGCCACAAAAATCTCCTCAACAATACGTCGGCATCCAGTCTTTTTAGGTGTTGCAAGTTTTAGTGCATTTTTTAAATTTGTGACTAAAATAGGTTTTTTTAAAAAAAACTCATTTCACTAAATCAACAGTGTGGAAGCTTCAAATCTCAATTTGTAAGATCAAAAACGAAAATCTGTGTCATTTTCACACAAATTAACTGCATTTTCTTGCAAAATTAAAAAAGTAAAAACTAAAAGGGAAAAATGTGGAAGATCTTATAAGCTTCATGATGCTCTACTCTACGGTTAAGCAGAGGTAAACATGGTGAGCGATAGATAAATGGTGGGATCCAGGGTGAAATGGTAGGAGAGGGAAGAAATAGTGAGAGAGGTGAAATTAGGGGTTCTCACAAAATTTCTCCTTACCATGAAGCATAACTCAAAATGGATGCCAGTGCCCAGTGGTTGTGGGTTGAATCGAATGTGAACTAGCGTCTAACTAAATATATTAATTAATTAAAATATCAATTATTATTTGATGTGGCCAAATGACTTGAACCGTAATTAGTCCGAGCCCTACTCTTAATTACCCCTAGGTGAAATGGTAGGAGAGTGAAATAGTGGGAAAAAAGAAATGGTTGGGTTAAGCCCTCACTTGATTTAAGATCTGATACTTTAATTTGAATTTAACATTTTTAGTTTTTTTGCATCAAAACTTTTTATTTAAAAATGATATACATCCGACATTTTTAATTTTTGTGTATTTGTTGATATTTCCGCCGCAAATAGTTTTTATTTTTTAACTTATAAATTTTTTATTTTTTATTGTGAAAAAATTAATACACATAAAATTAATAATAAATCGATCATCATTAAAATCCAATGTAAGTTTTTATATTTTTAAAATTTTGAAGATAAACTTCTTTTTATTTATAGTTTGGATTAAATATCCACCGCAAAATCTGGAAATTTATCCGACTAGTTAAATTCATCACAATTTTTTTTATTTTTTATTTTTAAAAATTTAAAATAAATTTCTATTTAATTAATAATTTAACTATCCACCGTAAAAAACTTTTTTAATTAAAAAATTCAATCATGAAAAAAAATTGGGGGAAAAAAATCATCAAAATTTAATTTTTAACTCGATCCATTTAAAACATTATTATAATCCGTCAAAAATACCCATTTGCTAGATTGTCTACCACAAAAACATATTTTTCTTGTAGTGATCCTATATAGTGTACAGACTTAGCATATGCACAAGTCATTTTTATGTAATAATGTATTTTTTATGTGTTAATAAAGGTATATTGGTATTTTAAATAATTATCCCTCCATAAACCCCCAATTCGGAGGAACTCAGAAAAATAGAAGGAGGAGGGTTTTTGAAAGTTTTAAAAAATTCCTAAATCATTTTCTCTTGTTTTATAAAACTTTTAAGTGTGTTTGGAATATAAAAAAATAAAAAATAATTTGATTTGTAAATCAAATCTAATTAAATATTGTATTTAAAATGTTAAAAAATAAAAGATGATTTGATTTTAAAATTTCATATATTTCATTCTTTTTATTTTGAAAATTCCATCAAATTTGATATGATTTATTAAGATTTAATTTGATTTAAATGAATAAATTATTTTATTCTTAGTAACTACTTCTCATAAAAGTAAAAATATAAAATAATAAAATTAATTAAATCAATTTTCATTTTAATGAGTTCCAAACACACAATTTAATTTATAAATCAATTCAATTTTTTTAAAAAATAAATTTAAAACATAAAATTTAATTTCTAAATCAAATCAAATCAAATTATTTCTAATTTTAATTGATTTCAAACACTACTTCAAATAAGAGAAATATTTACCTTATTCCTCTCCTTTTCCTCTCTTTCTCCCTAACCCTCACTCCCAAAAACAACCTCAAATAACAGCCCTCTTCTTCATTATTGACATGCCAAATTTTTATATATTAGTTTAAGAAAGGCGTGCATGATTTTCAAGGCAGGATGCATAACTGGAGGTTTACACTTAAGTTAATGAAGATTCTACTAAAAGTTCTGCATCAGCAGGACAAAATTTAGAAGGAAAATGAAATTTGTACATTTAGGATACGATATTTTGGTGGATAATATATTTCGATGTGAGTGTGATTGAATATTATCCTACTATATATAAAGTTAAATTAGATATACTATATATATATATATATATATATGAGTAATGAGTATTGTTTGAATATTATATTTTAAGTATTCAAATAACCAAAACCATCCTAGTTTGTTTTTTTAGAAACAAACAGCATCACATGTGATGACACCTATTCATTGATTTGGCAACTTTAATAGTAAGGCCTTGCTTTTGCTGCCTCGGTGACGAGAAAAATAAACTATATGACTGAACTCCAACTTGTATAAAATAAAAGATAAAAGATGTACAGCAATGTTAGAGCACCTTGCAACTCCTACTAACGCTACTGCTACCGTGAGAAGGTGAATATTAAATTTTGCACCCAATTTGAGAAGCAACAATAAAATACCAGGCAAAACTGATGAACAGCCATCATGCTGAAAGTGAACCTCTTCCAAGGACACCACTCCCTCTTCCAATCAGGTTCATGTGCAAAGTTACTAGTTTGAGGCAGTGTTTCAATGGATGAGTTTGCAGCCAAAGATGATGAAGTTTGACATCCATTGCATGAATGGAAAGTCAACTGCTGACTGCAAATTAAGTGGTAAACTAGTTTGGATTATTGTGCTTCTAAATTGACCTGAATTGAATAAGGGTGATAGTGTTTGTTATCAACCAGCAGAGAATCCTTTACATTAAGTGCATTACTCCTAGCAAAGTTAGACACGATTTTTCTTTGCTGAAATGGATTGGGAAGTGACACAGATGTGTTTGCTTATCGTCCTGCTATGTAGAAGTTAATATGTATTTATAACTTCATCCATTCTGCTCATTACTTGTATAATTTAACTTTAAGGTGTGATCATCATATTTTCATAATTCAGTAATCAAATTTACACAATCCATCACCACTGTCAGGCAATGAAGTACCAAAAAATGCAAAACAATTAGCATTTAGCATGTAAAAGGATTTCAAACGAATATGCATTAAACTGTTATTTACTGTTTCCTGCAGTGTCATCACTTCACACTTGTCGTTCCACCCTTCTGTTCATCTGTACAGCCCCACAATTTCACTCCAATCATGGCGTCCCTGAATGATACAGAAATAATTTAAGGAGAAACCAAGCATTCACTCAACAAATACTGATCATTTGACCCAAAAATGGTGCAGAAAGGATTAAAAACTATGAATCAAAGGTGCACTATAGAATTAGAAGTTTATCTTAGTCATAATAAAGAATGATTAAAACTTCAAATTTTAGTTTGCATGGTCCCATTTACAAATATAATTTTGAAAAAGCTCAAATTATTTGAGAATGAACATTGTCTGATGCTACATACTACCACTTACTAGTAGGTTTGAAAGCAAAGCTGTAAATATAGAATGGATAATGCTGATTGTATAGAGTTACAAAGGGCGATTCGAAGATGCCATTTTTTTTTAAGTAATGGTATTCATCAAACATTTCATTGATGATTAGTTATTTTTTTTTTATAGAATTTAAATATTTATTATGAATGTTTGACAAATTACTTTTATAACTATCAAAACGGGTTGGCCCAGCCCATTCGGGCCAGACTATTTTTAGGTCAGGTCAAATTGAACTATGTGAGTTTTGCACTGACATTTTATTAGCTTTGTCCACCTTTCTGCAATGTAAACGGGTCGGATTAGCACGACTCATTGCGGGCCGACCCATTCAGACTATTTTTAATTTCAAGTTGACATTTTGTTAGCTCAATCCACTTATTTTATCGGATTATTCGAGTCGACTCATCGAATATGACTCATTTTAACGGCTCTAATTACTTTGGATATCATACTCATTAGAGTATTATAGAAATTTGTTGCTACAAAGTTTTCGAAAAAAATATTATAGAAGAACTTCAACTTTATTATTATTACCAATTAATGACTTCAACTTTAAAATTTATCAATTAAAGACTTAAATTTTGTTTTGGTTACTAATCAAAAACAACAACTTTAATAAAAAAATATTTTAATAATATTTATCAATTGAAAAATAAAATTTAAGACATATATCATGTGTTTTGTTCATATTATAAATTAATTTCATTTATTAAATTATATATTTTTATTTTTTAAATATTTTTTATTAATAAAAATATATTTTAATAAATTCCCCCATATTTTAATAAATTGGTAACAACAAAAATTCAATCCCTTATTAATTACTTTATCATAAAATTTTTAAGTCGTCAAATTATAGTTCACAGCCATATTTTCTATTTCATTAATATTGATGTCACAAACACAACTGCAGGCAACCAATAAATGAACCAAATCAAAATAATTCTAATTCGATGTATCAAAGAGACAACAATTAGCAGAACATGAATGCATCATTAAAAAGTTGTGGCATTGAAGGACATTATGTTTATTAATTTTGTGTTATGGACAAACATGTACTACTTTATGATTTTTTTTTATTAACCACTTTATGAATTATTTATATCTCTAAAACTTCAACAATTTTCATGGCTTGTATAACTTTGTAGTTTGTAAGCATACGCAAACTTTTTCCTTAATAAATAGACTGAAATCTATAATAAAAAATTACCTTAAAATAACCAAATCACAAATATTATTTTAAATATATAATCAACTAATTGAAGTAAATTAAAAAGCAAATTTCACTCTTTGAATATAACAAAATAACAAAAAAAATTTAAAGTAGTTAATTTTTTCATGACGCATATAGCTACTTTTGACGATTCAAATGGACGTGGTGGCTGCCATGTGAAACATTAATTGAGTTGTAATTGAGGATGAATTCTTTCTTCTTCCAAGAAGAAGTTGCTAGAAGAATTTTCTTCTTTCACAAACATTATTATTATTTAATTTTTTTTTAAAGAGTGTTAATAACGTATTTTTTATCATATTTTTTAATATATTATTTTTTATTAAATTACGTTACGTATTAAAATAATATTCAAATTTGATCATACGTTACTCAAATTTAATTATATACTAATCAAATTTAAATGTTATTTTAATATGCAACATAATTTAATAAAAAATAAATAAACATGATAACATCACCACACTACTTATATAAGTATTAAATTGATTTTAATAGTATAAAAATATTTTTTCTTCTTCCACAAATATATAAGAATTTTCAGTAATTGAATTGTCATTACTTTGATGATACACATGACAGATGTTTTGTTTTTAAGCAAATACACTTGGCAAATGTGCACACGAGTCATCATACCTATATATGGACTACGCCACTCACACTGATTGTTTCAAAATTTATTTATTTTATTTTATTTTTGAATCTGAGATTGTTTCAAATGTTATAATGTAATATAAAATAAAATTCATTATCTATGTGAATAATAAAAGAAATTCAATTTTTAGGAAGAAAGACACAAAAGAGATGTCATTGTTTTACCAATATATAATATAAATATTGTATTGTAAATAGCGATATATGAATGTATCTCCTTTACATTTATTCGCGTATAAATGTTAACTTCTATTTTCCCCGGTCTAACACTAGATTGCAACTTATGTTACATCTGCGATGGTTATCTTCACACAATGATGTTGATACTCTGGCTAAACAACAAAAAAAAGAAGTCATTATTATTTTTTGTTTGTAACACGAAGGAAAATGACTGATCAAATTCCAAAACTGCATTATTTTTCGTTTTGTTAAGGAAAATTGGTAAAAAAAAAAAATTAAATCAGAGAATGCGCTGAGCGTTACAATGGTCCCATTAGGTAAAGGACAGTGAATGAAGAATATGGGTTTTTATGTTTGTTTGATGGCTCTTTCTATCATGTTCCCTGATGAGAATGTTCCTTGCATATCACTCGTTGGATATCATCCAAATTAGATCAAAGGCAGAGATAATGAACTTGTAACCTATTGAGCAAGTGGAATGAGAAAAGAATGCAAAAACTGTAAAAAAAAAATGATTTACCATATAGGAAATTATAAACCAAACATTCCATAACATCCAGAATTTTGATTTGGTCTCTCTGTCATTGTCACTGATGTTCAAACAAGTGTTTAGAGTCTTTTATTTTGTTGGTATTTGGGATTTTTATTTTTTTTTTATGAATTTTAGATTCATCTTACATGTGAGTTGCAATTCCGGAAGGTGGGGGCTATTGGTTTAATCTTTGGAGAATAAGGTTTAAACCAATGGAGGAGGTTTCAATCAAGGGTAAAAAAAATCTCCCTGGTTATGTAATTTGTGGAACAAAACCCAAAAGGCTAGCCAAATATTGAGCAAAGATTGAAGATTTTTTAGAGAGAAAATATTTGAATGATTTTCATTCTTTCTCATATCCAATTGCTTGTCTGAGATGCAAATAAATATATACAATAGCTGAACCATGGAGATGGAAGAATCAAATTTTTTAGATCAAGTTTGCAGTGGCAGTTTGTGAAGCCATGGTGGCTCAGGTGGGTGGCTGATTCGTTGCTGCCTATGGGAAGAAGGAAGATAATGGATGATGATGGTATTGGATAACACTGCATTAGTTTGAATTTGAATCATAATTCTATTGTAACCATTTCTGATATTAGGCTTCATTCTGTTGTAACCTCACCAAATGATGCTCCGGTTGATTAGCTTAGGATTCACTATTTGTTGTAAGCATATGGGCTACGTATACACAGCTCATCCTTCTATTATTTAACAAGAACCAATACATTTGATATGGTATCAGTAGCTTCTGCGTAATAGCTATCTTGATCCAATTTTTTTATTTCCACCATGTCTTCCACTTCTCAGTCCACCACTAACATTCCTCTTGACAACTCTCAATCTGTTGTTGCTCTAAACAATCACTTTTCTATCAAACTTGATGGAACAAACTACCCTACCTGGAAGGTTCAGTTTAATGTCCTTCTCATAGGCTATGACCTTATTGGTTTTGTTGATGGTACTAATACATGTCCAGCTGCCAATCATGCTAACTTCAAGTTCTGGAAACGCCAGGACTAAATGGTTCTTCATGCCATCATCTCATCTGTTGACCAAAATGTCATCACCGTGCTTGGAAATGTCAACACCTCCAAGCAGGCTTGGGACATTCTAGGCAAACTGTATGCCAGCAAAACTAGACCACAGATAATGCACCTGAAGGAGAGACTCACTCGATTTGAAAAAAGTACATGTTCTATGGCTGAATACCTTCATGGTATCAAATCAATGGCTGATGAATTAGCCATTATCAATTCTCCACTGGATGAAGTTAATGTTGTCATTCATACTCTTAATGGATTGGGTGTTGAGTATCATGGAGTGATAGCTGCTCTTCGCACTCGTGAAAACCCAATTACTTTTGAAGACCTTCATGACATTCTTTCTGACTATGAAAGCTATCTCAAGAGGAATGAAAACAACACTGATCTTGCAATCCCAACTGCTAATGCTGCTCACAAAGGTAACCATTCCTTTCATAAAAAGTCTCATTCATCCAATCATTGGAATGCATCATCTTCTGTCAGGCCAAATTCTCCAAAGAGGGTTATTTGTCAGTACCGTGGGAAAATTGGCCACACTGCCAGGGAATGTTACAGAATTCATGGGTATCCAAAGAGGAATAATGGACCTACTGCTCATCATGCTCAACCAATGCCTCAAAATGCACCATCTAACTGGATTATGGATTCTGGTGCAACTCATCATATCACTAGTGATCTTCACAATTTCCATTTCACCAATTCCTATCATGGAACTGATCAACTTATTATGGGAGATGACATATCTCTTCCAATAGCTCATACTGGTAAATCATTCCTTTCTATTACCATTCACCCACTTCAATTACCTAAAGTATTACATGTTCCCAAAATTTCTCAGAATTTATTATCTGTTTCATCACTATGTAATACTAACCCAGTATCTGTTGAATTCTTTTCTGACCATTTCTCGGTGAAGGATCTGAAGACAAGGGTGCCTCTAATCAAAGGATTGCATAGGAATGGCCTCTACCACATCACGTCACCATCCACAAAACTGAAAGCTCTTATCACTACATCTTCATCTCATCCTCCATGGCATCACATTCTTGGTCATTCCTTTGATCATATTTTAAGACATCTGATATCTCATCACAAAATAAAGTTGAGCACCAATGTTCTATGCCTCACTTGTAGCAGTGTCAAGAGTCACAAATTGCCTTTTGCTACTTCCAGTATCATAAGCAAGAAGCCGCTTGATATAATCTACACTGATGTCTGGGGCCCTGCTCCTGTTAGGTCTTTAGATGGTTTCTTATATTATCTTGTTCTTGTTGATCATTTTTCTAAGTATGTTTGGTTGTATCCATTGAAAAATAAATCAGATGTTTCAATAATATTTCCTCAATTCAAAAATTTGGTTAAAAAATTCTTCAATGCTTCAATTGATTCTCTATATTCTGATAATGGGGGAGAATTCCTTAAACTCAAAAATTATTTAACTCAACATGGAATTTCTCATTTCACTACACCACCTCATACTCCTGAACTTAATGCCACAGCTGAAAGACGCCATAGACATATAGTAGAAACAGGTAGAGCATTACTACACCATGCACAATTACCACCAACATACTGGTCCCATGCATTTACCACTGCCACTTACCTCATAAATCGCCTTCCAACAGCTATCCTCAACATGAAGTCACCATTCGAAATACTACACCATACCACTTCCAATCTTCTCCACTTGCATTCTTTTGGTAGTTTATGTTTTCCTTGGTTGCGTCCATATACCTCAAATAAACTTCAACCAAGGTCAAAACCATGTATTTTTGTGGGATATTCTCCATCATAATATGCTTACAAGTGTCTTGATCCCATAACTCATCAGCTCTACATTTCTCGTCATGTTACATTCCACGATCATCATTTTCCTTATATGAGCCTGATAAAAAATAATGCCAACAAAGACACAATTCAAGCCATCACCTCTATACCCCTTCACAAAATAATACCTCTATCACCATCACAATCAAAACAACAAGCCGAGACACCTACACTATCCAATCCTTCAAGTCAAGAGGCACCATTGGATTTAGCTCATTCATCAGGTACCTCTTCTCCTATCCCTCTTCCATTACATGTTAACCCTCCTATTACTAATGATTTACCTGAGAATTCAATTTCACATGAGCAATCAGTTCCAAGACAGGGTCATCCTATGATCACAAGGTCGAAAAACAATATTTATAAACCCAAAAGAGCATTGGCAACATCTAATCATCTGTTACCAGAGAATCTAGAGCCATCCACGGTTCGAGAGGCCATGCAACATGCCCATTGGAGAAAAGCTATATTTGATGAATTTGATGCACTTCTGCGCAATGGTACTTGGTCTCTTGTACCACCACCGAAAAATCAGAATATAGTGGGTTGCAAATGACTTTTTCGAATTAAAAGACATCCAGATGGTTCCATAGATCGTTACAAGGCCCGTCTCGTGGCCAAGGGATTTACTCAATGTTTAGGAGTTGATTTCAAAGAAACATTTGCACCAGTAATGAGACCTCAAACTATTAAAGTTAAACTCACAATTGCTCTACATAATCGTTGGCAAATGCATCAACTGGATGTCAATAATGCCTTTTTATAGGGCACACTTTCAGAACAAGTTTTCATGGCTCAACCACCAGGACTCAAAGATAGCCAGCATCCTGAATATGTATGTAAATTGCACAAGGCTATCTATGGACTTCGTCAAGCTCCAAGAGCATGGCACGATGCATTAAAGAATTTTATCACGTCTTATGGGTGATCCTTCTTTATTCATTTATGCTAATGGCTCAGTGAAGGCTTACTTCTTAGTTTATGTGGATGATCTTTTACTAACATGTAACAATACTGGTTTTCTTCATGCTTTCATTGAAGCCTTATCTCAAAGGTTTGCACTCAAAAATATGGGCACTCCTCACTACTTTCTTGGTGTTGAATTGATACCTACTGTCTCTGGTCTATTCATGTCACAACACAAATTTATTTATGACATACTTGAGAGATTTGAAATGGAGGGGGCGAAACCTGCGTCAACGCCACTCTCTACCATAGCCATTCTTAAGTTACATGATGGTTCTGCATCAACAAATTCAACCACATATTGCCAAATCATTGGTGCCCTTCAATACCTCAATCTCACTCGACCTGACCTCTCTTTCACTATCAACAAGTTATCTCAATTTATGCACAAACCAACTACTCTACATCTTCAGCATCTCAAGCGCTTGCTTCGCTACTTAAAAAATACCATTAATTTTGGTATTATGCTGCAGCATCCTTCTGCTCTCAACTTGTTGGCATTCACTGATGCAAACTGGGGTGGCAACTCTGATGATAGAACCTCCACTTCTGCATATATCATCTTCTTTAGTGGCAATCCCATCTCATGGCTTTCCAAGAAACAGAGGACAGTGGCAAGGTCCTTCACCGAGGCGGAATATAGGGCTGTAGCTACTGCAACTACTGAACTTATGTGGTTAGTCAACCTCCTTCAAGAACTTCAGGTTACTTTACATCAGTCACCAAGAATTCTCTGTGACAATGTTGGTACCACTTATTTGTGTGCAAATCCTGTTCTACATTCTCGTATGAAACACATTTCTCTTGATTATCACTTTGTTAGAGAACAAGTTCAAGCACACAAGCGGCAAGTATCTCCTGTTTCAACCAAGGACCAATTAGTTGATATTTTGACAGAACCAATGCCAGTTGCAAGATTTCAGGACTTAAGAGCCAATATAAAAGTTACAGATGGTAACTTTATCTTGAGGGGGCGTATTGGATAACACTGCATTAGTTTGAATTTGAATCATAATTCTGTTGTAATCATTCCTGATATTAGGCTCTTACTTAAATTCATTTGAACTATCATAATTCTGTTGTAACCATTCCTGATATTAGGCTTCATTCTGTTGTAACCTCACCAAATAATGCTCCGGTTGATTAGCTTATGATTCACTATTTGTTGTAAGCATATGAGCTATATATACACAGCTCATCCTTCTTTTATTTAACAAGAACGAGTATATTTGATAGATGGGAACTAGAATTCCAGACAAGTGTTAATATCTATGA
Organism: Ormosia emarginata; assembly: GCA_029884605.1. Taxonomy (NCBI): domain Eukaryota; kingdom Viridiplantae; phylum Streptophyta; class Magnoliopsida; order Fabales; family Fabaceae; genus Ormosia; species Ormosia emarginata. The sequence goes on along the minus strand of JAQQTP010000072.1, from coordinate 10,941,274 downwards.
TGAATAAAGTAGAAATTACATTTATTATCATTAAAAAACAACAGCACTGGTCTCACATTACTTTATTTTTATGACTCAAATTCAAAATTGTATAACTGGTTAGAAAGGCATGCAACTTGCTATAAATAGTCAAGGCTAGGGAGCATCCATGCTCCATAACATGGTAGGGAGCATCTTATAATTAGTCTTGTTTGATTAATATCAAAGAATTTAGGGCTTATTTGGCACGTCATATTAGAATTAATAAAAAAAGTTAATATAATACATTATAACTTTATCAATCTTTTTTGTGCAAGCTTATCCATCAAATTTCTCTTATACATTAAAATGATAGATAACTTAATCAAGTTTTAATGGGTAAGATTAGACTTGATTGAATTTTGATGTATAAGCTCCTATAAAAAGTTTTTTTATTACAACTCTAAACACCCTGATATCCTCACTTTTTACGTATTAGGTCTTATACGATTCTATTTGACATGTCGTATTAGGCCTAATATGATAAATTTATATAATATATTATGACTTTATAAGTTGTTTGGTGTAAACACTATATTGTATAAGCTTATTCATCAAACCTCTCTAATACATTGAAGTGATGGATAACTTAATCAAGCATTGGGGATGAGATTATGCTTGATTGAGATTTGATGTATAAGTTTCTATAAAGACTTTTCTATTACAATTCTAAACACCCCGATATCTTCAGTCTTTACATATTAGGTCTTATACTATCAGATTTTATACTATCAAGTATTATACTATCAAGTCTAATACTATTATGTCTTATCATATCATTTATATCAAACACACTCTGATATTATATTATCAAGTCTTATATTATCTGTCTAACTATAAGATCTTATCCTATTATTCATACTAAATGAATCCCTAGTTAAATTAACCGTTGCGTTATCTTCCATATATAACACACTAATAAGGAAAAAGAAAACCAATCTTCCATTGGAGATTGAATTGGTAAAGTTTTCGAGTCATGTTTATTGATTGGTTCAATCGATCAAAGTTTGTAGTTGAATCGTAATTAAATTATAGTTAAATAAAAAAAATCAAATTAAAAACATAACTAATTTATGATCTAATCAATTTAACCGACTAGTTCAATCTAATTTTTAAAACGTGGAAGAAAACTCAACCTTTTTGTCTTGTCATAATTCAAATAAATACTTTTGCTTTTTGAACCTGACATAACTCAGAAGGAAAATATAGACTGAAAATTTAACCAAAGTAAACTACTAAGTATCCATGTGTTGCATGAATTTTTTAAAATTCAGATAAAATTTTTAAAAAAATTAAAAGAGAAAAATATTTTAAATTATAAAAAATATATACATAATTAATTTATTTAGATAGAATGTAAAAAAATAAATTAAAAGATAAAATATTATAAAATTATAAGGAAAATATCTATAACTAATTTAAAGTAAAATTTGAATTTAATTTAAAAAAAAAATTAAAAATGACATACGTTATTTTGTGAAAAAGTATAATAAGAGAATAAATTATTATTAAAAAAATACTCTAATTTATTATATAGATATGAATTAGCTGATTTTTTAATTTGTAAGAAAATTGACTGATTTTTGTTTTTAGATTTTTATCCGATTAAAAAGCAGTCTAGTTTTTGACGTTCTTAATTAATTTTACGGGATAATTTGACTGAAAAGGCCGTTTTATAAGTTGAATAATATAGTAAAGGAGCTAAAATGACCGATTTTCCAAACCAATCCTATTAAGCAGTAATTGGATTTAGACCAGTCTAAACTGAATTGAGAGATGACCAAAATTGTCTATTCAGAAGTAGAAAAAATGAAAGGTGAAGTATGACGGGGAAGCATAGTCGCCATGTGTGACCAAACCAAGTCACGCCATTCTATTCTGACACTCATATAGCCATCAACCATCATATTCATAGGACACCTCGTTGCTCCATATAAAATTAAAAATAATAATAATAAGATAAATATTTATTATTATATATATAAAAATGCATTCATTTTACGCAAAAGATTAAAAGCAGATTGCCCAAAAAAAAAAAAAAGATTAAAAGCAGAGTTTGGGTAAAACATCTCTGAGCTGTACAAAGCCGACATTACATTACCAAACTCAAAGGTCTGCGACTCTCTCTCTTTCTCTCTATGTTTTTTTATTTAAATTTTTTCTTTGTTTTGTGGTGTGGTGTGGTGTGGTGGATCTCTTGAAGTGAAAGCGAAAAAGCTGCGGAAGTTGAAGACTCCAACTCCAACTGTTTCTTCATTCATTCAGTTCAGGTCAGTTCCCATTTCGTCAACCTTTCTCTTTTTTTAGGGTTCACGCCAATTTTTCACTCCACAACATAACGTCCACATTTTCTTCATCTTCTTCTTCAATCCTGCAAAACTCTGTCATTCTTAGATCTTCTATTTTCCGTTTCCCGTTTGCTTTACTGCGGAAAATTGTTGTCTAACAAATCCATGATCTATTTTCTTCTTTTTTTTTCGAAATTTTTAGATGCATTATTTTGGACTTGAATTTGACTCGTTCCGATGATAACGGTCATGCGATTTTTCACTTCCTTTTTCTCTAGCTTTTATAGAGCAATAGATTTGTGATTGGAATCGCTTTTGCTTGACTTGTTGTTACTGTTTATGTATTGATTCTATGATTCCATTGACGTTTCAAGTTTGAAGTACAGAGAAGTGGAGATGGCAAGTCGACTCAAGGAAGATGAGAAAAACGAACGCATAATTCGAGGTCTTCTCAAGCTTCAACCGAATCGCAGATGCATTAACTGCAACAGCCTGGTAAGATATGATAACATGCTCACTCGCAAGTTCTATGAATCAAATTGATGCATCGCCCAGAGCTCATTAATGTTTGATTCACCTTTGATTCTGTATGCATGTAATGTAAAAGTTTCTTTAAATGGATTGCTACTTAGTAGAAAGTAGAAACAAAATGGTTGGATCACACAAGTAATTTCATTGCAGCAAGGAAGGAAGACATTGAAATTAATGAAATGCAGCTTTTTCCCCCTTGTTGTTATGTTTGAATGTACTAGAGTACGTGGCAGTGGCGCGAACAGTATGATATGACTTCACCTGTTTATGGTCTGTGAACTGTTGGAATCTTTCATTTAAGAGTCACTGGTTGAAAATTAGAGTATGGAATTATATATTGTAATGTTTTTTTTTAATGTGAGGCTTTACTTTATTAGCAACGTAATCTCTGCGCATAGGATTTCATATTAAATTATCAGAATGCACCCCTTTTTATTATGAATCCGGCTAGTGTCACAGTAACTGTCGTTAAGCGAAACGACAAATTACGTATCACCCTCAAATTTCGTGTATCTGTGTTGGGCAACTTGGGGTTACGGTTCTATAATTCGAAATCAGGTGATGAACACTTGAATTTGTGGTTATTAAAGCGCTGTCGTTAAAGATCAATGACATATGCTGTCACCCTATACCCTTTCCTTATTTTACATTGCTTTTATCAGAAGTGTTCCTATTGATGATACTTTTAGGAATATTAATTCCATTTGAAGAAGCTTCAGGAAAAAAAGAGTGCCGTAATCATTTTCGGGCTTTTGCTAGGCAAGTTCTTTGAATCGGCTGTGTAAATGTGCTTTTTTTGAGAAATAAGTGCTTATTTGGCATCATAGTTTCTTATTGAGGATTTATTGTGTTTGGATGATTTTTTAAATAATTTCTGAATGAGCTTATTCTTGGTCTTATTGGCAATAAATTATGTATTCAGATGATTTTATTGAAAATAACCTGCGGACCCAAATCAGCTGTCTTCAACTCATATACATAAGCTCAAATTTGTTGTTAATGTTGATTATTGTAAATTTTGATTGCATATTCTGATCTGATTGTGATTAGATTAAGATTCTATTTTGATTTTCCTGTTTAGTTAACTATATCCTTATAGTTTAGGAAACTCCTATTATTTTGAGATATTGATTGATTCCCTTTGTAATTACTTGCTGTATATTGCTGTATATATTGAATGAGTGCTGAGAGGATTTATCTCAAGCAATTCCAGCATAACAAGTTGGTATCCAGAGCGGTTTTCATATTAGGGATGCGTCTCCGCTCCCCGTCACGGTTCTACGTCACTGCCACGACTAGAACCTTAACCTCTGGACCCTCCACCACCAAGGTGAGGGCATGAATTGTCTCAGAAGCATCTAGCCAGCTGTCCCTCCGAGCAGCTCACCGGAGGCCCTTGCCACGCGCCCTCACATGCGACTTCTTTCATCTCCTCCTAACGGCGCGTGCAGGCCAAGCGCGACGGTCTCGGCCTTCGTTTGACTCGTCGCTTGTCGCATTCTGCTCACCGGCGTCTCCTTTCTCCGTTCTGGTGGTCCGGACCCCCTGTAACTTCGTGGGCCAATTTCTCTCTCCACAATGGCTTCCGCAACTGATTCGTCTACTACCACCTTTGACAATTTTGGACCTGCGAAGAAAAACCTCATTTCGTTTGCATTCTCTGGCAGCCCTACTATAACCTCAGAGAAACTCAATGGTAAGAATTTTGTAGATTGGTATAATGCTGTTGAGGTGTGGATTTTAGGTCAAGGTCTCTATGAGCACCTCACGAAGAAGGAAGCAGACATTGCTGCTGATGTGCGTGATGAGTGGAAAAGGGCTGATTATCAGTTAGTGTCTTAACTATGGTAATTTATTGATCTGAAGTTATTGGTGCACTTCCGTCCTTACAAAACATGTCATGACATATGGAAGAAGGGTCGGAGATTGCATTCTAATGATATACAATGCCTCTATGATTCTGTCCATAACTTGGCCACGCTCCAGATGATAGACCATGACCTTCCTTCTTACCTAAACAGAGCACAGTCAGTCTTCGAAGACATCAAACTCATCCTATTAGGCGATGATCTTACAAAGGTACTAGAAAAACTTGATAACATGCATATGGTCTTCATTCTCCATGGTCTACATAAGAATTTTGAATCTATCCGAAATCAACATTTGACCAATTCTAATATTCCTGCGGTGGAGGAACTTATTGATCGTTTACTTTAGGTTCCCTCATCGGAGGAGACATCTGGCATTGGTTCTTAGACATTTTCAGAATCTTCAACTTTTGTCTCAAACTCAGTAGATCGTGGAGGCCGAGGCTATGGGCGTGGTGGAAGAGGTGGTCGTGGTAGAGGTGATCGCCCTCAGTGTTCTTATTGCAAGCGCATGGGACATACTTAAGACAAGTGCTATTCTCTGTATGGTTTTCCTGAAAAGACAACTAATGTAACATAGTCTTAGGCATCGGGTTTTGCTGATAAGAAAATTGAATTTGGAAGCGACAATCAGAATCTCTTTTCAGCCAGTGAATACAAGGAGTACCTTCAACTTAAGGCTAGCCAACAAGCCTCATCTTCAGCAACTATAGCCCATACTGGTAATTCTACGATTTGTCTATCTCATTCATCTCCTGTTGGTTCTTGGATTTTGGATTCTGGTGCTTCTGATCACATAGCAGGTAATTCTTCCTTCTTTTCCACCTTATCCTCTCCCAAAACACCACATCACATCACTCTTGCTGATGGCTCTAAAACAACGGCCACTGGCATTGGTCAAGCTTCACCTCTTCCCTCTCAATCTTTGAATTCGGTTTTATTTGTACCTGGATGTCCCTTTAATTTAATTTCTATTAGTCAACTTACTCAATCTCTCAATTGTTCCATAACCTTTACTTCTAATTCTTTCCTTATCCAAGACTGGAATACGGGATAGACGATTGGAGCAGGATTTGAATCACGTGGTCTCTATTATCTACAGCCTCCGTCCTCAGTCCTATGTGCTGCCACAGAATCACCTAGCCTTCTTCACCGTCGTTTGGGTCATCCGAGTCTGAATAAATTCAAGAAAATGATTCCTCACTTCTCTCATATATAGTCCTTGGAGTGTGAGTCATGTCAACTTGGAAAACATGTCCGCGTTTCCTTTCCAAGCAAGGTTACGGGTCATTCAGAGTCTCTTTTTGATATTGTTCATTATGATGTTTGGGATCCTAGTCGTGTCGTGTCGTGTCTGTCTTAGGCTATAGGTACTTTGTTACTTTCATTGATGATTTCTCAAAATGTATTTGGTTATTCTTAATGAAAGATTGTTCCTAGTTGTTTACTGTTTTTCAAAATTTTTGTAGTGAAATTTTCAATCAGTTTGGTCGGACTATTCGTGTCTTACGTAGTAATAATGCAAAAGAATATTTTTTTGCCCCTTTCAATTCTTTCATGGCCTCTCATGGTATGATTCATCAATCTAATTGTCCTCACACACCTCAACAAAATGGTGTAGCAGAGTGCAAACATCGTCATATAGTTGAAACAGCTCGCACTCCTTTATTACATGCCAATGTCCCTTTAAAATTTTGGAGTGATGCTGTTTTCACTGTCGGTTATTTAATAAATCGTATGCCATCTTATGTTCTCAATAATCAGATTCCTCACTCTCTTTTATATCCTGAGGAATCCCTTTATACTGTTTCGCCCCGTGTTTTCGGTTCTACTTGTTTTGTCCATAATGTTGCTCCAGGTCTAGACAAGCTGGTTGTCCGTGCTGTGAAGTGTGTCTTTTTCAGTTATTCTCGTGTCCAAAAGAGGTACCGGTGTTATTCTCCATCCACCCATCGTTTTTACATCTCAGCAGATGTCACCTTCTTTGAGGATACACCTTATTTTGTCTCACCGGTTGTGTTAGAATCTGTCTCTCAGGTATTACCTGTTCTCTCTTTTGATTCTCCCATCTCTATCCTTCTGTGCCATAGATGCCCGAAAATTCACCGGCCTTGGAGTATCCTATCCAGCTGTTTCGTCTCACTTACCAATGTCGTCCACGTCCTGAGATTCCAGAGGCTGCCCTTGTTACAGACACCAGTGATTCATTTCCTGCTCTTGCGTCTCCACCTATTCCGGCCCACCCCGAGCCTCCAACTGACCTACCCATCGCTCTTCGCAAAGGTACTCGTTCTTCTTGTAATCCTCATCCCATTTATAATTTTTTGAGCTATTATCGTTTATGTTCTTCCCATTATGCCTTTGTCTCTGCCTTGTCATCCATTTCTATTCCTAAAACTGTTCAGGAAGCACCATCCCATCCCGGGTGGCGACAGGCTATGCTTGATGAGATGACAGCTTTGAAATCTAACCATACATGGACTCTTGTTGCGTTCCATCCTGGGAAGTCTATAGTTGGTTGCCGATGGGTTTTCACTGTCAAAGTTGGTCCTGATGGCACGGTGGATCGGTTGAAGGCTCGTCTTGTGGCAAAAGGGTACACTCAGATTTATGGTCTCGATTATGGTGATACTTTTTCTCCTGTTGCTAAAATGACCTCTGTTCGCCTCTTTTTGTCGCTGGCTGCCATGCATTGTTGGCCTTTGTATAAATTGGATATTAAAAATGCTTTTTTACATGGTGATTTGGAGGAGGAGATTTATATGGAGCAACCACCTGGGTTTATTGCTCAGGGGGAGTTACCACCGAGGTTTATTGCTCTTCTCGGGGGTTTGGGAGTCAACGTCTTGTTTGCAACGTCGCAGTTGGCCTTTGTATAAGTCGATTATATGGCCTAAAATAGTCTTCTCGGGGGGAGTTGGTTTGGGAGGTTTATGCAAAATAGTCGCCATATAGCAACGTCATATAGCAGTTTGGTATGGTTCGTAGTGAGGTGGACCACTCTGTGTTCTATAAACATTCATTGTCTAATAAGTTCATTTATCTTGTGGTCTATGTGGATGATATTGTAATCACAGGTGATGATCATGAAGGGATCAATGGTCTAAAACAACACTTGTTCCAACATTTCCAAACCAAGGATTTGGGCAGGTTAAGATATTTCCTTGGGATTGAAGTTGCTCAATCAAAGTCAGGCATTGCCATTTGTCAAAGAAAATATGCACTTGACATTTTGGAAGAAATTGGGATGCGTGATTGTAAAGCAGTTGATACTCCTATGGATCCGAATGTTAAGCTTATGCCAAATCAGGGGGAGCCATACTCAAACCCAGGCAGATATCGGAGGTTGGTGGGAAAATTGAATTATCTCACTATGACCAGACCAGATATATCCTTTGCTGTTAGTGTTGTAAGTCAGTTTCTTAACTCCCCTTGTGATAGTCATTGGGATGCAGTAGTTTGCATCTTACGATATATCAAGGGGTCTCGTGGATAGGGGGTAATGTATGAGAACAAAGGCCACACAGACATTGTTGCCTACACATATGCAGACTGGGCAGGATCTCTTGGTGATAGGAGGTCAACTTCTGGATATTGTGTTTTCATTGGGGCAATCTTATTTCTTGGAAGATTAAAAAACAGAATGTAGTCGCGAGATAAAGTGCAGAAGCAAAATACCGAGCCATCGCCCTCACTACATGTGAACTTATATGACTAAAACATTTACTTCAAGAGTTGAAGTTTTGCGAGATAGGCTCTATGAAACTGATTTGTGATAATCAAGCAGCTTTGCACATTGCTTCCAATCCTGTCTTTCATGAACGTACTAAGCATATAGAAATTGATTGTCATTTCATTCGAGAAAAGCTTCTTTCAGGGGAGATCAATACTTCATTTGTAAACTCTAATAGTCAACTTGCAGATATTCTCACCAAGGCTTTGCGGGGTCCGAGGATGACATACATATGCAACAAGCTTGGTGCTTATGATGTATATGCACCAGCTTGAGGGGGAGTGTTGATTATTGTATATTTTGATTGTATATTCTGATCTGATTGTGATTAGATATGGATTCTATTTTGCTTTTCCTGTTTAGTTAACTATATCCCTGTAGTTTAGGAAACTCCTATTATTTTGAGATATTGATTGATTCCCTTTGTAATTACTTGCTGGATATTGCTGTATATATTGAATGAGTGCTGAGAGGATTTCTCTCAAGCAATTCCATCATATCAAGTGTTCGTATTGAGATGAAACAATAAACTGTTTAGAATTAGTTGTTTGAGATATTTCAAATTTGCTTAAACAGTTATTTGAAGTACACTTCTGATGAGTACAGAGTACTATTTCTGAAGTCCATCCAAATGGGACCAAAAATCCCCAGATTAGGCTCCACTGGGAATGAAACTATTATATTGACTGAGCATTTTAGAATCAAAACAAGTTAAATAAATCTTTTGGTCCTATGAACAAGAATAGATATTTCTAACACCAATTTAATCATTCAATTTCGAGAGGTTGTATTTCAAAAATTTAATTTTTGTACTAATTTACAAGGCCTCTGAGAAAGGTTTAAAATCTCTAGTGCAAATTGGGAGATGTGTATAGATAATTTAATGAATATTGAGTTATTTAAGGATTTGTTTAAGTTGCATGATCCTTTGGTTTTGGAGTGATATGATTGAATAGCAAGGACTTGATAGATTTCTAAGATAGGTCCATTAACGTGTTTGACAGTGTAAACTTGCTTAATTACACAGATTCTGTATCACCCATGGCCTGAGGCAGATAGATTTAGTTTCATCCTTGGCAGACAGAACAATGTTTCCATTTGTATCTAATGTCATGGCTGTAGCCTGTAGACTACCAAAACTGCAAAGATGATAACAGCACCCAGCACCTATTGATACTTCTCTAGATTCCATGTAAAAACAGGAACCTTAAATGAAGAGATAAATTTGAATCTTTGCTAAAATTCTTCTGTTAGGCATATTTATAATCATTTTGTAGACTTCAATTTAAGTGTTGTTAATCTCTAACCAGCTTTTAGAACATTATGATTGCATTCTTCTGAACCTAGCAAGGAAATTATTGCATTTGACATTGTGACAGGTCTATTATATTACTTATTTTCTTTTCTCTTTTGGAAGGGACCACAATATGTGTGCACAAATTTCTGGACGTTTGTTTGCACAAACTGTAGTGGAATACAGTAAGTCCTTACATTTTTTTGCTTATTGTATTATCTGTATGTCTACACTGTGCTTTGAGTTGAATACATGTTTTTATGGTTCATGTAGGCCTGCTGTACTGACCAGTATTGCTGATTTTAGTGGACTTGAATTTTTCCATTTGCTTTTTGTTTACATGCCTTGCTTATGTTTTGCCCATGAACTTATACTCAATGGTGAAGCTTGAAGCATCTTTATACTGTAAATTTTTTACTTTCTGTATATTCTTGTAGTGTTGTTTGTAATGGATTGGGGTTCATAAAATTGTATACCTACGAAAATCTGATTTTCCTTTGGCAGGGAATAAATCTCTAAGACAATCATGTATATGCTCTCATATGCTATGTGTGTATAAACTGTATTTTGTTTAAAATATATTATGCTGTACTGGGGATAGGACAACAGTGTTTACTTTCTACTGCACGCTTTTCTTTGAAAATCAACTGCTTTTTGTGTTCTTTTACAGCCGGGAATTTACACATCGAGTAAAATCTGTTTCAATGGCTAAATTTACTTCACAAGAAGTTAGTGCACTTCAAGAAGGAGGAAATCAGGTATAGATGCCTGTTTGTGCTAAAACTTTTGCTCGATATCTTTTCAGTCTGCCTGATGTATATTTCTTAGGTTGATTTCTGCTTTATGAATACTTGCAGCATGCAAAAGAAATTTATTTTAAAGAATGGGATGCACAGCATCATTCTTTCCCCGATAGCAGGTAACTACTTGCTCGTAAGTTTTTATGTATAATTTACAAGGTGCATTATTCATTTATTCTGATTGGCATATTTGGTGCCAGTAATGTTGACAGGCTCCGAGACTTTATTAAGCATGTTTATGTGGATAGAAGATTCACTGGAGAGAAGACCTATGACAAACCACCAAGAGTAATGGTTGCTTTTGCTTTAGAATTGCTTGAATCTATCAGCTAAATCTAACTCTCTTCTCTTGTGTTGCATTTAATGCAGGGTGACAAAGATGATTCCTATGAAAACCGGAGAGTTGATACATATCAGGGAGGACCTAAAAGCCCTCCATATGAGGACACATATGAACGTCGATATAGTGACAGGTCTAGTCCGAGTGGAAGAAGTCCTGGATATGATCAAGAAAGTAGGCAATATGGTGATTATAAGAGAAGTCCTGGTCGTCCTCCAATAATCAATGATTGGCGTCGTGAAGATCGTAGAATATCTGATGGCGATTATAAGGTGGAAGGCCAATCTCCTGAGCGAGCCAAAGATCTGGATTCTTCAAGCCCACCTGTGGTCCGTCCTGTTAGAGATATTTTGGGGGACAATGTAGTACCTCTTCGGATAAGTGAGCCCCCTAAACCGAACAGTGGAAGGGCTGCTGATGGCTCAGCACTGACACAGGTGAAGTTATTATTAATGATGTTCCAGATGGTTCAACCGTCTGGTTCTTGAATCTTGATGCTATATGACCTGCCTTTACTGTGGAGTTTGTTTGGTGTTTTTCTGTGAACTGTTTATTATTGATGCTCTGTTATAACAAATTCACTGCGTTTTTGTCTATAAAAGATGATATTTACGCTGTTATTTCTTTAGAGATGTTTTTTCGTTTAACATGTTGTTTTCAATTTGCTGGTGAATTTATTATTATCATTGTATGTTTCAAGCTTTTCTATAAGCATCTGATGAACAATGGGAATCTACAATTGACATGAACATTAACTGTTCATCAGAGTTATTTGTTAATTTTCTATGTGATGTGGCTCAGTGTTTACTTTGTTTAGAATGAATTGTTTTGAGTTTAGTAAGGTACCCAAACTTGATTTTGAACACAAATTATATGACTAACTGAATGTTTATAATTTCAGAGAACTGCATCTTCCAGTAGCTTGGGATCCAGCAACGGGAACCCAGTGCCAGCAGATGTTAAGCTTGAGACTACAAAGAGCCTTATCGATTTCGATGCTGATCCTGAACCTCCTGTTGCTCCAGCAATTCCTCAAGCCCAACAAACTACTGTTCCTCAACCTGTTGTGCACCCAGCAAATCCCAGTGATGACAATTGGGCCTCTTTTGATGTTGCTCCTGAGGCAAAAGCAACTCCAAGCTCGTCAAATGTAAATCCACTCGAATCTGTGCTGTCCCAATTGTCAGTGCCAGCATCTTTACCTGCTCATGTTCCTGGAGTCCAAGGTGGTCCACATGTTGCAACAACTATTCCTGGGGGCAGTGTGATAACATTACCAAGAACTGATAACTCATCTGTTTCACCCGCAGGAGCTGTTCCAGCATCAGCTTTTACTTATACTTCTGGAGCTGCAAGTGTTAGCGGTTTCTCAGCTTTCCCACCCAGTGGTGCTTCAGCACCATCTGCTGGATTGACAACGGTATCGTCTCTTAATAATGCAGGACAGTGGGCCAGTTTGCAGCATCAGCAACCATTGTTCCCTGCTACTGTTGGTCAGTCTACTACTCAACAATTTACACCACCAGTAGGTGGAGCTGTGAATAATCAGGTTTGGCTGGTGGAGTAGTCATCTCAATTGTTCTGTCTGTTAATTTCAGATGTAGTATTTGTTCACCCTTTCCTGGAAATATCTTGCAGCCATGGAATATACCTTCTGTACCCATGGTACAAGGGCATCCAAGCATACCAATGCCACATGCATACCATCATGCCTCAAAGCCCGCCAATGAGGCTATATCCAGTGTTGTTTCACAACCTTCCACTGTAGAAGTAAAACCAAGTGGAAGAAAAGAACTTCCTGAGGTATTCTTTACTCCTTATTTTACTTCACAATAATCTATATTGTGTGCACGCTTGCGTGTGTGCATTGTTTGTCTTACATTTAGTTGTGATTTATGCAGGATCTGTTCACTGTAAAATATTCATCCTTCCCTGCTCCAGTTCCAGGTTGGCAAATGGGTCTTCCCTATGGCATGGGTGTCTCAATGCAATATAATAATGTGGTGGTACTGTTACAATCCAAAATGATTAGCTTACGAGATTATCTTAATATGTGGCTAGTGCAATAGTGCGATGCATTTCTCTAATATAAATGTCTGCCCACTGTTACAGCCCATGCCAGGTTTTCCTCAGTCATCAAAATCAACTAATCCATTTGATGTCAGCAGCAAACCAACCCCAGTTCAAGCCCCAACTGTATGTGACTTTCATTGATATAAAATACTAGTGTGTACTATTGCCAATAATAGTGTTAGAATATCTGAAAAATATCTTAAAATATCTTTATTGTATCTTGAAATATTTTAGAGTATCATAAATGATTTCTTAGAATTTATTTCTTATTTATTATATTTTCTGATTTGTTTCCTTATTTAATTAGGATTAGGAGTCTAGAATTAGTATAAATAGGACCATTTGAGTTTGTCTTTTGTATCACATTATCAACACATCAAATTAATATCAATCTCATATTATTCTAAATCTATGTTCTCTTTTTTCCTTCTTCCCTACCTAAAACCCTCCAATTCAACATGGTATCAGAGCGGTACCATTCTCTGTGACCTATCCCGTCACTTTCGCTATCAAGTTCTGAAAAATCTAGAACTCCGATTAGCCACCTCTAGTTGCCGAGTTCTCCTTTCGGCACACTCTATATCTTTTCTGGCCAACCGTGTTTCCACTACAGTTTGCCAGCAAACACCATTCTCCCCCTAAACATGAACCGCACAGCATAAGCTTCTGCTTTATAATTCCTTCAAACTTTGAAGTCACGACTTAGGATTTTAGGACTACACTCAAGTTTCCAAATCTGCTACTTTGAAACTCAGTCTCAGAGAGAAAGGTATCTTTACCTGATTCCCCCTTGCTCCTTCTCAATATTGGATTTTCTCACTTTATTTTGTTGACCAACCATGATTCGAAATGGTTGCATTGTATCCCGAGGGAGTGCTCCTGTGAATTATAGGCCATGCAAGTGTGTCATGCCTTGCAGATTTGTCTTCTGTTCCACTTCTCTAATGTCTGCTAAAGTTGCTGTCTCAAACATCCGGAGTTCTTGGGGACATAATTTAGAATGTAAATCCTGGTTGGCAACAGGAATGACATTCTCAAACATGTCTGCTGCGTCAAGCCTAATTTTAAGCGGGGGTCAAAATCTTCTGTTTCGTACAATCCCTGTGTTACCCAGGCGGCGAAGGTCTTATATGAACCCTCAAGCATCGAAGGATGTCCCATCTTGTTTCCGTTATCCTCCAATGACCAAAAAACCAAGATGGTGGTGGAGAACATTAGCATGCCTCCCTTACCTCATGCCTCTCCATGAGACATGGATGTATGCTGAGACAGCATACAATCTTCATCCGTTTTTGGAATTGAATTCTGGGCATACCCTTTTCTTGAAACAATTGGGAGGCTGCCTAGCTGGTTTCTCATGGCATACTTTTTCATTGCATATCTTGGAATTGTGAGGAGAAAAGAACAACTCTCCACACCATCTCTAACTTCCACATGGCTGTTTGGCATTCTTTGTGGTGGTTATCTTTGGTTTTTGGCAACTGTTTGGTTCTTTTCCAAAGCTACCATAGCACTGAGGGGGAGAATGAGAATAAATCCATCTTTACATATACTTCAGTGCTGGTGTTTGTCATGTCGTTCTTTTCTTACTAATGGATCATACCAGTGGTTTCTCTTCCCACCAACGATCATTCCGGTGGTGACTCCTCTCCCATGGATAAACCATACTAGTGGTGACTTCTCTTATTGTCGACGATCATTCCGATGGTGATATATATTGGCTATGACTCACACCAGCCTCCAGTGACTTCTTTCTCATCAATGACTCATTAAGTGATGAATTTGGCTATGATTCATACCAGCCTCCCATCGTGAATCATGCAAATGGTGATGTCTCCTATCTCACTTATGAATCATGCTCATGATCAATGCTCCATGGCTGTGATGTACGCCATCCTTAGTTTCAATTTCAAAGTTTTTGGTCTCCAACATTGTTATTTGAAGCTTCAAAATGCGGTTTTGAGAAGTTTGGACCATGTTGTGTGTGATTGCTTGTTAAGAGTTTCTGTATGATCATTCCAGTTGTCTTGCTGAGTTATCTTTCTAGCAATGCCTCATCTCTCTGGCGTCTCCAGCATCCCTAAGTTGCCTTTCCAACCATGTTTTGTGGAGCCCAATTTATTTTATGTTATTTTCTTTTTTAAAGTGTTCATTTGTAACAAGCTTAAAGCTTAGTGAGCTTTAGCTTGAGAATAAGTGTTAGAATATATAAAAATATGTCAAAATATTTGTATTGTATCTTAAAATATTTTAGAGTATCATAGATGATCTCTTAAGATTTATTTCTTATTTATTATATTTTCTGATTTGTTTCCTTATTTAATTAGAATTAGGAGTCTAGAATTAGTATAAATAGGACCATTGAGTTTATCTTTTGTATCACATTATCAACACATCAGATCAATATCAATCTCATATTATTCTAAATCTATATTCTCTCTTTTCTTCCTTCTCTACCTAAAACCCTCCAATTCAACAAATAGTTCATACTTCATACTCTTGTCAATGTTTGGTGGGTCATGCATGAGTATCGTATTATATCATAAATATTTAATATTGCTGATTGGGGATTTTGCTCTTCTAAAATGCATATCTGTGGAACATAAATGGTATGGTACCATGGTTTGGATTTTGTCCGCTGATGAGTTTTTTTTTTTTGGTTAAATTAAAGTTTTGTCTCTATACTTTCAATTTAGTCCTTTAGTTTTTTTATTTTCAAATTAATCCTCACACTTATAAAAATTTTCAAAATAGTCTCTGCCATTAACTTTTCTTATAATGCCATTATAACACCATCAGTTGGCTAACAAAATAAGTGTTTCTTTATTCAATTGGAGCTCTTTTAGATTCTCATTTTCTCTATAAAACATCAAATAGGTGCTCCTTCATTA
Organism: Ormosia emarginata; assembly: GCA_029884605.1. NCBI lineage: Eukaryota > Viridiplantae > Streptophyta > Magnoliopsida > Fabales > Fabaceae > Ormosia > Ormosia emarginata. The sequence continues at coordinate 10,925,438 of JAQQTP010000072.1, read as the reverse complement.
TTCTGGTAGATGCTTATTTCTTTTGAGTATGTACTTATTTGTCCAATAGGTGCTCTTTTAGATGATCTTTTTTACTTTGTAAAATGTCTAGTAGGGAATAAATTAACGGTGTTAGAACAAAAGTTAACAATAAGACTATTTTGAAAACTTTTAGAAGTGTGAGGACTAATTTTAAAAGAAAAAAACTATAAGGACTAAATTGAAAATGAGTATAAACTGTAGGGACCAAAACTTTAATTTAACTTTTTTTTTTCATCTTTAGTTACTGAAGTGTACGTTACTATGAAGTTTGCATCTTGCACTTAGCAGAACCATATCTATTAATAAGAATAATGGATGTGGTAAATGCTGGAAAATTGCTATGCTTATTTTCTTTATGATATCACATTGAAAAGGCTGGAACATTGAAGTATGACATACTGACTTTCTAACTGGTTAATTCATCAGTTAGTTCAAACTTAGTATATGCCGTGTCTGTTTCTGTTAGGAAAAAAAAAAAAAGATAATCATGGTTGATGATTTTTTCTGGTTGCAGTTTCCTTCCATGTCTTCCTTGCAAGGTGCTCTGCCTAGTGTACCACCTTCAGCCGCAATGCACCCTTCAAGCCTGGGTTATCCATCACATGCCTGGACTCTGAACCCTTCTTCATCATATGTATCGGTCCTGCCTGTACAAGCACAAACTCATGCATCAGCATTGGGACCAAGTATATTTACTTATACCGTTCTTTAATTAATTATTATATGCCAAGGTCATTTACTTTTTATTGTATCCTGAACCATTTGAAAATCGCAGGGGCGTACATGGGACAACAAATGCCAACTAACATGCCAAGGTAACTACTCTTTAATCGATGATATTTACTTGCATATTTTATCCAAAAAAGTATATTTATTTCTTGCATAGGCTATTTTTGGTTCGGTTGTTTACTTGCTCCAGGAAACTCATCTTTTGGGTCCAATCCTTCATTTACCATCTTATGCTACATAGCATGAACTTCACTGATATATTGAATCCTTTATTCATAAAAAAAAAAAAACACATTTTAGCATCTCATTCCATAGTTTCACCGGTGCTGTTCCTTGAGTGGGCAGCTATTAGGTGCAATTACTGAGAACTCCTGTGAGTTTTTATTTGTCCTGGTTTGTGACGTAATTTGTTGCATGGGGCAATTTATTGCAGTTGTATGTATAAAATCATGATTATTGGTTGTTGTTCAGCATTACTTAACTTGCCACTTAGAGATTCTTAACTGAATGTGTAGGCAAGAAGTTGGTAGTTTTGGTACTGGGGGAGCTGTTTACGGCTTGTCAAATCCAGATCAGCAGCTGACTGGTAGGTTGTCAACCACCCCCACCCCTAATCCCTTCCCTGCTGGAGGGAACCCATTCGGATGATGTGAAAAATTGTCCACCTGGACTTGTAAAGTCAAGCATCAACTTGTTGCTCCCTGTACATATATGGGTAAGTATTGGTTTCTATTTTTTATCAGTCAAAGTGATACACTTACGCATAATGAGAGATTTGAGGTAACCCCTGGGGTCGAAGTCAAATATTTGCAAATGGCCGTGTAAATTGTTAATTGCTATAGGAAGTGGAAGACAAAATCTGCCTTCTTGGAAGTGGGGTGTTAGAGGACTGAGATTAAGAGCTGATGAATATGGAGGGGATGCAGAGAACCCTTCGTGGAGACAATTTTTCTTTTTCTTTTTTGGGTGCACCCATGTGTTCATTTGCAATTGTAGCGTAGATTGGGTTATGGTGTGTGCTTGTTTAGTGCCCCCTAGTTGTATTCTTTTTTGGTTTTACTATATTTTATGATGTATGATTTTGTAATCTCACAATTTTGGCAAGGTCTTTCTTTTTGTGGTAGTACGTGAAATCAACCTACTGCTACTATAGCCAAATTTTAGTTCTATTTCACCATCTGTTTACTGAAATTATGTGTGATAGTGGTTGATTTTTCTTTGCTATCCCACTGCATGCGTGGTACACTGGCAACGGCATCCATCCATCGAATGAATAGGTTTCCCCTGGGTTAAATTGACATAAAATGCCTGTACTTTTTCTTTTAAAAAAACATACAAAGCCTATTCTACTATGCATTTTGAAGATGTGTTGGTAATAAAATGAGCTAGCACAAGCGCAAATTTTCTAGTCCTACATTATTAAAAAAATAGTGGGTATCTTGTTTATTCGTTTTTAGTAAATTTGTAACTACACGAATATTAGCTTTAAATTCACTTATGCTTCGAAAATAACTTATTTGTTAAAAATTAATTAGAAAAAGTACTATTTTTCTCTCAATATAATGGGTTTTGGAAGAATTATAGCGAAATGTATGTTCTTAAAAATGTATATTGAAATGGGTACCAGAATACCTGTGAGGAATGAAGTTGCTAATTTTGAAGGTGTAGGCTCCATTTTAATTTGATTGATACCAAATATTTTTTTATTCTTCTCCCAAGCTTGAACTTTGATCCTTTTATTAGAATTGTGGTTTGTTTATTACTACACTTAATTTTTGCGGTAGTAATACCAAATAATCCAAGTTTTTAGAATATACTTTGTAAATAATTACTTTAAAAATAATATATTTTAAAAACCATTAACTACGTGTTTCATCAATAGTGACTTGGTCATTATTTGCCCAAGGTAGTCCATTTCTACCTTATGTTGAACATACGGTGGTTCACTCGTGCGAGGAGAGTTAATGTATTTATATGAGGAGAATTAACGGAATAGTTTGATAGGTATGCATCAATACTTCATTAGATTATTGTAATGGAGCCAGCAGCAAAACTACTCTAATCATTGAAACTGATAAATTGACAAATTATGAATGAAATTTCTGATGAGCATCTACTAAATGATTCTAAGTTACATTTTGCTCCCTGAATGATACTTGAACAGATAAAAGGTGTATATTTCTTTGCTCTATCCATTGGATGGAGTGAGAGGACTGTATATCTTCAAGTGACAAATCCAACAGTATATGTGCATTTGTGCCAGAACCATTGCTTGTGACTCAGAATTTCCTGAGTGTTGCAGTTGCAGTTCTTTTTCCTATTCTGATCTGAGAGAGCTGCAGCTGGAGGAGTCCACTACATATGCATCAGATATATGGGACAATTTGAAGATCTTAATCCTCACAATATCAAAACTAGAACGTGTATAACAGGGAAGTTTTCATGTAGAATCAGCATGTATGCTCTTCCATATGATTGGAGCTACCAGCATCCATACTGTGAAAAGATAAAAGCTTACTTTAGTTGCGCCTTTGCTCAAGAAATTACACTGAAAATGTTACATTCAGAGTCTCTAATTCTTTCAGTTTAAAATTTTTCCAGCTTTCATTATGCTTAGATAAAAGAAAAAAATACAAGGAATCCCCTCTAACTAGAGGTTATTTTTAAGGAAATCTCCTTGTGGTTTAAGACTCAATAGTTTGACTCTCTAAACTTATTAAATTGTGCAATATAGTATAAAATTAACCACATGTACATGTGCAAAAAATTCCTTAAAGGAGATTAATATGCACAGTATGATAAGTTGAAAGAATTAAATTGTTGAGTTTTGAACTATATGAGTTTTTTTAAAATTGGTCAATAATTGAAGAGGATTTCTTGCATTTTAGCCCTGATAAAGTTTTACCAAAAAAAAAAAGAAAAAGGAGAAAGAAAATACTTACAGTAAACACAGACTGCCAACCATTCATTTACTATTCTGACCCAGGCGCTGGTCCAGCCCACATCAATTGTCCATCTGCAGAAGAATATAGGTATTACATCCTATTTCCACAAATTTATGACTGCTCTTAAAAAAAGACAGAATCAACTTCAAATAAACTTGATACTTTGGGAATAGCATTGTTAACTTTATTAGGCTTAGCATAACAAAGTATCGGATCCAGAATGATATTATGTCACACAAAGAATACACCTTTAAAACTTCATAGGAACCACATTTATTGGGTTGGGTGGCATCTAGATTTGTATATGATCATTTGATGATTAACAATTGGAAATGCATTTCCTTTCTTTTCCCCTTCTTTTTCTTTTGGGTGACAAAGCAAAACAAGAAATCCAAGTAAGATGAACATAACATTATATGGTATGGGCCAATTACAGGATGGGACCATACTTTCTCATAGAATGATGACTATTCCATCCAATCAATAGCATTGCAAAGTACATTGCTCCTGTGGCAAAAACAAAATGGAAGAAGCCATAACCATATGGAACATCATCTTCTGCAGGCGCATCATTCTTCCTGAACTGCAAGGATCTGTCAGATATGTATTGGAGAAAATAATATTAAAATTCAAGTTCAATTCAGATTCTGTAACTAACCTGAAAGCATTTGGAATCTATGCCTGTAGAAAATGTTGCAATAACGATTGCTAGTATTGCAACAACAAAGCTCTGCCAAGAGTCATTGTCACATTGTCAACCAACAATAAAGAAAGTAAATGTGAGATCATGTATTTGAAAGCTTTAAAAATTATAATTACCAAGCTTTCAGAAAGAAAGATATGATGACAACAAAAACCGGATAAAAATAAAAGAAAAAGAAATCATATCTTAAAGCGTATTTAACTGTTTTCATAATAGAATGAAATAATTATATTTATCAAGGAACAGTATCATTTTCTCTTTGAACTTTTTGAATGGATACATGGACATGAAAATGGTAATGAGCATATAACTGGACTAGAGACTCATGATTTTGCACATTATATAAAACAGCGGGAAAAAAATTTTATCAAGCAACAAGAGGCTCAAATACATAATAGACATATATATTTTAAAGTTCACAACTATCATGTTTAAAGAGAAATTCCAAAACTAAGTTCAAATTTCAGTTGAACATGAAATAATAAATATTACAATGATGCTTTGCCAATCTGTTTCGGTTCCAGAGTCTGACTCCCTGATGCAGTTATCTCCTACTGGTTCACTACAAGCACAAATATATTCTAAAGCTCAAATTCAACAGAAATGAAGACAATAAGTTAAGAGGGCTCATAAAAGCAATAAATGTACAAAAATTAAAAAATAAGTAAGACATGGATGCCTGTCTTTTGGGTTCGATTTTACATCCATGCTTCCTTTGGAAAAATAATAATTCTAAACATAAGAAACTAAATGCATTGGCCAGCTATATTGATCCAAAAGTATAGGCAAAGATTGGTAGCCCTGCCTTCTAATTGCACACCAGCAAAGGTAGACAACATAAAGCCCCATCAACCCTGGACTTAGAATGCCAGCATTCACCTATTGAGAGAAAGAAATTCCACATAAAGTTATGATAGAAGATAAAGTGAATTGAGCAAACAAAAGATCCGGCCACAAATAGAACTCACTTTTGGGTGCAGAGATACACTTGTCATGAGTTGGAGAAGCACTAGGGTCCAAGTAATGAAGAAAATGTTTAGGAGGCAAGATGGTTGTGGCGCGTACCAAATGAACATCAAAATGATCCCCACCAAGCAGACAAAATATGCAGTAGTTGCAAATAACATCACATGGATTTGGCTGCATAGTAATTGAAGATTAATGCAAACTTTTATAAAATAAGGCATCATATCACTGATATTATCCTAAATTGATGAACTTGTTTGTCTTTATCACTGATATTATCCTAAAAATTGATGAACTTGCTTGTCAAAAAATCAAAACTTTACTAGTGGAAGAGGGATAAAATGGGCAAGAAGCATAGTTTTAGATTTATTGCCCCACTGCTTGCCAGATAATAGAGCTTGATGCTTAGATAATCTTGAATAGCATCAATCAGACAATATTGAAGCTGGCTATGGATTTTTAGAAAATTCAATAAATTTTTTCCTTCTGTCCTTGGTATATATCAGTACAATAATCAATATCCAAGAACCATTGAATATGCCTTGCTAGAAAGTTAAATGACAAAATCAACTATCAAAATTTATATAGCTAAAATTATCTGAAGCAAATTGTATGCTCAGGAAAGCTAGTGTTTCTATTAGTTTTTTAACTGAGAAAATCATACCATCTTTCTGCATTTTTTTCAGAGGCACAACAATCATTCAGCCATGTAATGAAGCTGATTATGCTTATTAGTTGAATTAGGAGGAAAACCCTGAAAAAAATACAGAAACAGTTTAAACAATCACAGATCAGTTTAAAAACATTAATTTGGTGAAATCATGTAAAAGAGGTACAAAGTATACCCGGCACCAAAATGTGCAACCTCTCCTGCCAGAAAAAAAAAAAATGTATCAGAGGAATGACAAAGGTGATATTAGCAACTTTTTTTCTTTATTAAAGAGGATGCATTGATACTAGGAGGCTTGTTCAGAGATACAATTTACCAACCATAGAGCTCAATAAACTCAGAAGGGAGTAAAAATGGGAAGATTGTCACGGCCACCCAGAGAACAATCTTGACTGACCACCAGCCAGAGTGCCATGTATCTCTGGCATCATTCAATTTGGAAGTGCCAGCAGTTGACCAAAACATTATCATATAAAACATCTGATCAAGGATTAAGGTTCACTTTAAAGATTATAGAACGAAACCGTTGAGCCAAGATATGTGGCTTATGATTGAACACTTCGACTAAGAGCAATTATCATCAACAACAACAACCAAAGTCTTATCCACTAGGTGAAGTCGGCTATATAAATCAAAAGATGCTATTATCTTCTGTCATAAACTATGTAATCCTAAGAGCAATCATCAATTTTTCATTTTTATTAATTCTACAAACCTTATTATACAAAGCCTTTATCAACTAGATTTCATGCATATAATTGAAAAGGATACAAAGCAACCCATGCTCACACGCAAAACACCTTCTGCACCCAAACAATCTTTTCCAATCTTGCATCCTTTTAATCCTGTGGGTTCAATATATGTCAGATTTTGAGCTATTGGCATCATAAGAAAATAATATAATATGCTCAAATGGAGACAGCTTTAGATTAGAGGGAAAATTTTTGGGTACATCCGATGTACATACATGGCCCATATGATATGTGTTACAAAAATGATGTCTACATATCATTTTTATTAAATTATTCTTACATCACTTTCTTTTTAATTAATAAAACAAGAAAAATACATTTCTCAACACACATTCTCTCTTACCTTTTTTTTTTCAAACATTTAAAGGTGTAAGAAACGTGAACAAATTTGGTGTACAAATTATGTGTTACTGTCTTATATCATACTTAAAATAAAATACAAGAAAAATGTTTATTAAACACCATTTTTTCTTTACACTAGTTTACATATTATTTATTTTAATAAAAAGAAAGAGAGAGTATGTATTGAAAAATCTATTTCTCTTGTTTTATTATTAAAAAAATAATATAAGAAGAGTGTAATGAAAATTATGTGTAAAAATAGGTACTCAAAATACAATTAAATGACATGGTCAAGTCTGAAAAAAACATCAGAAAAATAAAAAAGTTATGGTGATGGGATGTGAAAGTTCATATCACTTAAAGGATTTAAGCAATCTTACCCTTCATTTCTATTAAAGCACTAAGGCTAGGAAGTTCATCACGGGCAGCCCATGCCAACAGATTGGCGACTAGAAAAATCAAGCCATAGGCATATCTTGCCATCCATGGATTGGATACATTTCGGAATTGACTGTACCATGAAGAATCCTTGGATATTGTACACCTCTGATGGTTACTACTGTTGCTTTCCCCACTCTCCATCTCTTCTTCAATACATGAATGGAGCACAGATCAGAAGAAATGGGCTCCACTCCACTAGATCTTCTATTCTATTCCCCTGTACTGTAATGCATGAAAAGACTCACCATTGTCATAGAAAATTCATTACCTTCAGTTAGGCGTCATATGAAACAAAAGATTTAAAAGAACAATAGTATTGTTACTAAATCTTCACGTAACTGAGAGAATAATAGTTAATTCACTTGGCCCTACCCATCGTAGATTCTTTATGGACATGCATTACCTTACCTATCATCATAGACTAAAATTCTAATTCCCACACTTTTAGGTATGCCTACCGAATCATTAAATTCCCTATTCTTTATCTCCTAATAGTAAAGTTGTCCATGCATGGTACTTGGATATGTTTCTCTCCACCTCTAATAACTCATAATCGATGAACATACGAAGTTACCACTTAGAAAGAAAATAATCTAAAACTCACCAAAAAGTGAAAAAAGAAAATCTATAAAAAAATTATGATAAAATCCTCCAAAAAAAAAATTCAATAGAACATTCTATGGTTTAACAAAGTCTTACCTGTAGCAGATTAAATTCAAAACCTCCACCTTTTTCAAGTAGAAGATGGTATACCTCACGTAAGCATTCTTTTTGTAAGGCTCAAAAAGAGAACTTTTTAATTAAAAAAAAAAAATTCCACACGCAATTATGCCCACTGCTTTATTATTATATGAATGAATGTTCATCCACTCAAAAATAAATTATATAGAGTAATTTATTTAAAATATATTCAATAATATTATTAAAAATAAAGAATTAATTATTATAATAACATGGTATAATATTTTTAAATTAAAAGTAATTTAATTAATATCTTTCGTAAATCTTCCAAAAAAAAAAAAGAAGAAAGAAAGCACAAGTTTAATCATGAGTAAATAAATTAACATGTTTCTTTTGCGTTGAAATATTTCCAAAAAAAATATACAAAAGCAGAACTCAATTATCAATCCAACAGTTTTATTTTAAGAGTTTTAATTTTTTCACATTAATTTCTTACATTTTTTTTTACATTAGTTAATAATACACAAACTTATTGTTAATTAACTAAACACAGTTATATAAGTATATTAACTAAACCCTAAACACAATCATATAACTTATTGTTAATAATAGTAAATAAACACAATAAAAAGAGATTAATATTCTAATATTAATCAACTAATATATATGATTAATTATAAATTTGTATCTAATTAATTGTTATTAAAAAATATTTAAAAAAATATGAAATGGTTATTTTCCTTATTTTGATCGGAATAGTTGAGTACAGTGGAGTTATTCGTTTTCTTTTACCTCGAAGTAAGCATCCAAATTTTAATTCATTTCCTTTCGTAATTTTCTCGACAAACAAACATGAAAGCGATCAGAAGTAGCTGTTCTACTCAGATATATATATATATATAAAGTCCACATAATGATGAAAAATGATTCAAAACACATTAGCAGAAATACAGGCCAAAAATTAATGAAATAGAAAACAACACACAGATAAAACTTTTCTACGAAAACATTCACAAAGAAGAATGCTGAGAATGAAGCCTCGTTGCAATTCATAGACAAATGCATGCAGGCGCTCATAAATTGCAATTAAAAAAAAAAAAACAGAAAGCCTTGTAAGCTGTAATGGAATTCATGAGAAATGAGAAACGCGAAGAGCCAAACAAACCAAGGAATGTAAGTAGTACCTGAGAGAGACGAAGATCAAAGCATTGGAGAAGAGAAGAGGAGGGAGATCATCAAGTACTGTACTATATATAAGCCAACAACAGTACTGAATCACTGTTTCTCTGGACAGGCTTCAATTCCTTCACCTAATTACAATCTCTCTCCCTCTCCCTCTACAAAAAAACACAGACACAATTATATTGTTGCTGTGTTTGTATGCTTTTGGCTGTTTTTAAAATGATTAAGATCAGAGACACACAGAGAGAGAGAGAGAGAGAGAGAGAGAGGGATTGCTTTTCGGTGCTTTTTGTTTGCTTTCTTACCTTTTGCTTCTTTCTTCCCGCCGTAAGCTTGACCTTTCATGTACTTTCTTTCTCCCTACACGTAGTTGTACCTTTCAAGGTAACTAACTATTTTTCCCAGCACAACTCCTATTCTACTTTTATACCTAAGAAGAAAATGGTCGTCTCATATTCATTTATAATTCACATCATTCATTTCTATTTATTTGATAGAATTATAGTGTAAGTATATAAAAAATAAAATTAATTATAATTAAATAGTAAAAATTATATAGATGTGAAATTATGTGTATAGATAATATTATTTTTTTTTTTTATTTTAACTAGGGTAGCATTACTGTACCTAATAAACCAATACATTTTTTTTGGGTTTGGTCCAAAACGTGAGAACTAATATTACGTAAAAAGTAGTACCAAAATAACAAGATGTTTTTTTGTAATTTTCTTCCAATAATTTGGTATGCAATTATTTAGTTAAATGTAAAGTAATTAATCACTGTTATTGTAAGATGACAAAGAAGCAATAGCTAGTTGGCATGCTGCATGGAGTGGTTGGTGACTCAAGGATCATAATCATAAGCAGGAGATTAGTAATATATTTTTTAGATATTTTTTTAATATTTATTTTATTATTAAGTTATTTTATACACTTGAAAAAATATTAAAAAAATATTAACAATACTTACTTTTAAATTAATAATAAAATAAATATTAAAAAAAGTGTCTAAAAAAATATATTGTTAACATTTCTCAAATCATAATGTTCATGTCACCATCCAGCCGTTAAATGAGTGCGTGAAGATAGATTTTGGTGTTTTTTTCACGCCAAAGTTAATGATTGGTTTCATGCTTAATATGATTATGTTTTTGGTGGTAATAATAATAATAATGCGACTCTGTATGATTATTTGTTGCATGCATGTAGCCACATTGCGCAGTGGCCATTGATGTTCGTAAGGGTTGTTTAGTTTTTTTTTTTTTCCTCCCTTTTTGACTTTTTAATTTTATGAATTCCAAATTCTTATGTAAAAGATCAATTCGTGCTGAAAGTTAAATGCAAGTACTGAAATTTGTGGCGAATTAAAATCTGACATCAAATATTTTTTTAAGAAAGCTGGTGCCCCAAACTTAAGCTCTATAATATAAATTCTTATTCTTTTCTACTCATTTTGTTTTACTTTCTATAAGCCTTGAGAATGTAAAATACAATTTTGTTTCATCCTTAACTAATTTTGGTGCTGTACGTAAATTAGGCAGGATCCAATGTTCTCAAGAAAAGGTTCCTTTTAACTAGTGGATTTCTGTACCGAAAGCACAATGTCCATACATTATTGTTTGATGTTCTTAAAGGAAACTAAATGGTGGTCCATTTGGCTGCAATTCTATAATGAACACTGTCCTTTGATTCATGCGCACAATTAGGGATGACACCTACGCGAGGCAGGGACAGGGAGTACCTTTCCACTTTTTATCTCCGTCTCTCCAATTTTTCTTCATTTCTACCCCTGATCCTTTCTTTGGAGGAAAAATCATCCATTTCTTCGTTCTTCACGAAGAAGTGGGAACCCTAATATTATTTTAAAACTTTAAAAAAATTTAAAAAATATATAAAATTGTAAATAATTTTAATTTAAATCAATAATATTAATAAATTAAAACAATAAGTTATTAAGAAGTAGTATGTTTTTTATTTTTTATTTTTTAAATTAATATAAAAATAATATAAATAAAAATTATTTTAAAAAACACAATAATAATACATATATATAATATAATTAATAATAATAATTTAATAATTTCTCAAAAACGAGAATATGATCCTTGTCACCGTCTTTGCATTTGCCTCAGGATCATTTTTATCTCCGTGCCCACAAGAAAAAATTTCTTAAATTTAGATTCCCAAATTGAAAAGTCCCTACGAATATCCCTAAATGCAGAAAGATTTTGTCATCCCTACGCTAACCTAAACATCAAAAATAGCAAAAAGGAATGTATGCTTTCTTCTCAGTGCTCGGATTCGGACCATACAAAAACTGAATGCGGTTATAGATAAGGATTCTACAAAGAAGACATTTATGAAAATGACCTAATTACATGCTCATAGCATGTGTTAATTAAAATTTGAACTGAATAACTAAAATTAAATGTGATTAGGTTTATAATCATCCAAACATAAGAGTTAAATCTAAATAATAAGACAATCAAGGAGTGAAGCAGATAACAATAACGTGTACATATATAGTTCACATAAAGCCACTTTGGAATATGAGGACGGCAAATATATATCAAGAAACTAGACATGAAACTTGAAAAGACAATAGACTAATACACTACCCAACATTCATTTTTGGAGCTTCTTGCTTGCCAAAAGAAACTAACATTTGTCCTTTTTAATCCTTAGACGCCAAAACGTTGTGTCGTATGCTATCAAAAATGGTAAGAAATACTGCAAGTACACGATCCACCTCCCAAACTCGTGCAATGCAAAATTAAGACGCTTTCTTTTTTTGGCCAAGTTATTTACACAAATAGATTCTTATACGTTACTCATAAATTACTTTCTTTGTGAATTACTTTTTAGCAACTAGATCTCGCATGCACTTAACTTTTTGAATGGTTGAGATTATACACAATTTTCTTACACGATTGTATAAGAATCATTTAACTGAAATTTATCTTTATGCATAAATTTAAATAAAAATTTATAAGCATTATAAAAATATAAATAAAAATTCATAGTTTCACGTAAGAAAATTATAATTTTTTTTGGTATAGCATTAGCCAATTATAAGAAACATCTTATCTGAATCTTCTATGGGTCATCTTGTGTCTTCCTAAATCTAAGGGTGATTATCTCTAAACACAATGAAAAGGATTTTGTATTTGTCTTTTAACACAATTTACATGCCCCACCGAATAAAGGATGACCCACATGTATGTAAGGATGACATCTACGGGGGGCAGGATGGGGGCGGAGAGTACCTCCCCGTCCTCGCTTCCCTAATTTTTTCTTGTCCCCACCTTCAATCCCCACTTTGGGAGAAAAATTCTTCCCGTCTCTATTCCCTACGGGGAGGCAGAGACCTTAATATTATTTTAAAAATTCAAAAAAAATTAAAAATATATATATAAAGTTATAAACAATTTCAATTTAAATCAACAATATCAACAAATTAAAACAATAAGTTATTACAAAATGATATGTTTTTACTTTTTTTTTAATTTTAAATTAATATAAAAAATATAGATGAAAATTACAAAAAGAAACACAGTAGTAATACAAATATATGATATAATCAATAATGATAATTTAATAATTTCTCAAGGACCAGGATCCCGCGGGACAACAGATACGATCCCTGTCCCTGCATCTGTCTCGGAGAGATTTTTATCGTCGTCCTTGTAGGAAAAAAATTCCCCAAAATTCGAGTCCTCAAATAAGACAGTCTCCATGGATATCCCAAAATGCAGAGATATTTTGCCTTCCCTACATGTATGGAATAAATCATAAAACTTTGAAAAGAAAAAAAAAAACAGAAGACATTTCTAAGCTCTAGCAAAAGAAGAAAAAAGAAAGAGAGAAAGACAAAAGAGGAATAATTTATTTAACTAAACTCACTATGATGTTCGCCCATTCAAGTTTCTAAATTTCAACAAGTTGAAGTTTTCAATTTTTTTAAAAATGACAAAAAAACATAAAAGAAAAAAAAATTGTTCAGTTCAACCAAAACCTATTAACGTGTGCTTGATTTTAGGGATTGTGATCAATCACAACATGATTTTAGCAGCTGTAATTATCTTAGAAATCTGTAAAGTATTAGCAATTATTTTGTTTCATTTTTTTGTGAATTCTCAAAGAAATTAGTCAACTTCATTGTTATATAAATGTAGTATCTATGCTACAATAGAAATCATTCCATTGGAGACAATTAATCTCTTTATGGTATCAATAGTAGGTCATAGTGACCTAGCAACTTGATTATCAAATCATGAGTGGAGATACAAAAAAAATAGAATTAGAATCGGATAACAGATCACCAAGCAAGGCAGTCGACACCAATTATCCGTACTACTTGCATCCTTCCGAACATCAAAGTCTATCTTATATTTATAGCTCACCCCTTAGTTGAAATGGTGAAAATTACTTCACCTGGAGGAAGACCATCTTGAACACACTTCATTGCAAAAACAAAACAGGTTTCGTGAATGGATCGATCAAGAAACCAAACATCTTGCCACCAGATTTTGTACTGTGGACTCAATGCAATGCCACAGTCCAAGCATGACTCACTAATGTATTGTATAAGGGGCTTCAAAACATAGCCACACACATTGATTCAGCTAAAAATTTGTGGAACAACTGACAGGAACACGACACATAGGGAATCACTCCCTAAGTATACGAGTTAAGACGCGTCATTGCGCTCTTGTAACAGAAAAAAATTATGTATTATCTTACTATAGGAAAATGAAGTCAATATGCAATAAGATCCAATCTTTCTAACCCATTCCCGTGTGTTCTTGTGGTTGTACCCGTGGAGCACTAAAAAAGATGCATAAGATGTAAGAAAAAGAAAAATTGTGTGATTTCCTCATGGGCTTGGGTGATGAGTTCTCTACAGTATGATCACAAATTTTGGGCACTAAACCATTGCCAAACATTGGGTGTGCATATGATGTGGTAGCTCAGGAAGAAAACTAGAAGCTTGTGACTGCAAGCAAAGCATCAACAACTAAAATGGCAAAATTCCTAGCCAGTAATGCCATTGAGACACAGCCAATGGCAAACGTCATCATTCGGCATCAAGGAAGAAGAAGCACAAAACATGCATGAGGATCATCAATATGACCCAGATGCACCTATTGCAAAAAAATAGGTCACATGAAAGAACAGTGCTTTGAAATTGTTGGGTACCCACCAGATTGGCAGTCATGTTGGTGACATAACCAATCAGACCAACAATGCCTTAACACAACAAGGCAACATGGAGATTGTTTGGTAGCGGCAACAATCACAAGCAGAGATGGTGGCATGATGACCTTAACCCCTTTTCAGTAGCAAGTTTTGGCCCTACTCAATGGGATAACAACACATTTTGGAAGGTCGGCAACACCTACATACATTGCAGGACCAGTAACGAATTTGACTACAAATTTCTCGTGCAAGGAACACGAACCCAATGTGGAACCATGGATTATATATACTGGAGCAACGAATCATGTTGTTAGCAAGCTGGGACTTTTGAAACAAGTGACTATGAAGCCCAACATTGCTCCTGTGAAAAATACCTAATGGTGAATCAGTACCAGTACAAGCAGTGGGTTACGTACCATTGAATGATAAGTTAATATTGGAAGGAGTTCTGGGTGTAACAAAGTTTTATTTTAATTTACTTTCTGTTAGTAAATTGACAAAGAATTTAAATTGTGCACTCCCATTTTTGTCATATTATTGCGTGATATAGGACTTACCTTCGATGAAGCCAATTAGAATGGGTAAAATGCGAAACAGATTGTATTACTTGGAGTCAATAAGAAAAGGGAAGGCATTGATGGCAAAGAACCTGAAGGATGTAGATGTATAACACCGCAGATTGGGGCACTTGTCAATAGATAAGATGTCTCTTGTTGTTGGTTTATCTTTTCATGTTATGAACAATTGGTTTTGTGATGCTTGTTGTCAGGCCAAGCAAACTCGTTTACCTTTTTCCTATTAGTATGAATAAATCAAAGAAATCTTTGAGTTAATTCATGTTGATATTTACGGTCTTTATAATACTCAATCTCTATTTGGTATACATTATTTCTTAACCATTATTTAATGATCTCAGTAGAGCAACATGGGTGTACCTCATGAGGTTCAAATCTAAAACACTCCTATACTTATTGTGATTTTTTAAATGGGTTCAAACTTAGTTTGGTTTGTAGGTAAAATTTGTGAGGTGTAATAATGGTGCAGAATTTTGACATATTGGATTGCTTGAATATTATGATGCAAATGGAATGGAGCTTCAAACAAGTTACATTGACACCCTACAACAGAATGGGTGAGTGGAGCTGAAGCATAGGCATATATTAGAAGTTGCTAGAGCACTACAGTTCTAAGGAAGCTTACCAATAAAATTCTAGGGTGAATGTGTTCTAACAGTAGTTTACTTGATAAATCGAGTGTCATTGTCAATTTTGCATAATAAAACGCCCTATGAACTACTATTCAACAAACCACCATCTTATGACCACCTACGAATTTTTGGTTGTCTATGCTATGGTCACGTACAAAGTAAACCTCGTGACAAATTAGCACCATGGTCAAGGCCTGGGATATTTGTGGGATATACACATGGTCAGAAAAGGTATCAAATCTTTGTTTTGGAGAATGAAGACATATACATATCACAAGATGTTTATTTTTGTGAAGAAGTTTTACTTTTTACAAATTTGCATGGAACAAACACTCCTCAATCCATGAGTATGTCAAATTAGGCATACTATGATTGGACCCCTGACAGCAGCCAAAATAGGCTACCTAACTCAGTATCTAGTTTCATTGATAGTTCACATGATATGGGAATTGATTGTAATAAAGACCACACAACCCAACCAAGTGGAGAGGCATAAACAGAACCCAATTCAAATTTTGAGCCTAGCATTAATGCAGAACAACCAGCTGAATATACTGAGTCTCATAAAACCCGTAACACATGATTTGAGATTAGGGAGAAGAATGAGGCAAATTTCATAACAACTGGTAGGGTTTGATCTTGACCTACCTCATTCTCTCATACCTCCATCTCTCATATCCCCTTTCACACTTTATTTCATATTCAAAATTTTCCAATACTCACAAAGGATTTTTAGCGGCCATCTCATCGTCAAATGAGCTCAATTCTTTTTATCAGACTAATAAACATGAACATTGACATGAAGCAATGGCAAAGGAAATACAAGCACTTGAGAAGAATAATACATGGACCTTACAGGCTCTTCTCCTAGGGAAGCAGACAATTGATTCCAAATGGGTATATAAGATAACGTATAACCCAAAAGGCAGCATAAAGTGATATAAGGGGCGTTTGGTAGCTCAAGGTTACACTCAGATTGAATGTGTCAACTTTCATAAGACATTTGCACCAGTGGCCAAGTTGGTCACAATTCGATGCTTATTGGTTGTAGCCTCCATTTGGGATTGGCAGTTGTATCAGTTAGATGTGGATAATGTTTTTTACATGACGACCTTAAAGAAGAAGTATATATGAAGATTCTAGAAGGCTTTGCACAAAAGGGAGAGCAATAAGTCTGTACGTTGCAGAAATCTCTATATAGCGTAAACAAGCATCCCAGAATTAGTACCAAAAATTCACTAATTCACTTCTTCAACTTGGTTATAATTAGTCACATGCAGACCACTCCTTGTTTATCTATCACGATAGGTCTTCGTTTGTTATTGTACTTATTTATGTTGATAATGATATAGTGACATGGACTGATCAAGTCGACATTGCCTCTTTGAAGAAATTCTTGTATAACAAATTTAAAATCAATGATCTCAGTAAACTAAAGTATTTTCTTGGAATAGAGGTGGCCCGATCATCAGCTAGTATAGTAATTAGCCAACGTAAGTACACCTTAGATATATTGGCAGAGTGTGGACTCTTGGGTAGTAAGCCTATAGCTACATCAATGGAACAACAACATAAATTGTCATATGAAGTTGGATTAGCTTATGCTGACCTCGGCGCCTAGTGGGTCGTCTCTTATACCTTACTATTACTCGACCAAACATTAGCTATATTGTCCATGTCTTAAGCCAATTTATGCATGATCCATGACATCCACACATGGAGGCAACACTTAGAATGGTACGCTACCTCAAAGGCTCACTAGGCCAGGGTCTTGATTTTCCAACTAGTAGCCTACAAAGATTTTCTTGGACCATCTCTTATTTCATAGCATTCTAAGAAGCAAACTATTGTGTCTCATTCTTCAGCAGAAGCAGAATATCAAACAATGGCCACCACTACTAATGAACTCATTTGGTTAGTTCGCCTCCTGTAAGAATTGTAGGTACCTTGTGATTATTCGATGCCTTTGTTTTGTGACAATACAACAACACTTTACATCGCAGCTAATCTTGTCTTTCATGAGTGGATCAAGCACATCGAGATTGAATGTCACTTTATTCGCCAATATGTCCAATCTTGCATTCTTGTACTTTAGTCGATTTCCACAAAATACTAATTGGTTGATATTTTTACTAAAGCACTTGGCCGAGACCGCTTTCACAAGTTGCTTGGCAAGCTGGGCATTTCATTGCTCCATGCACCAATTTGAGGGAGAATATTAACAAGTGCTTGATTTTAGGGGTTGTGATCAATCACAACATTATTTTAGCAGCTGTAATTAGGGGTGTACATAGGACCAGTTTAGATAGGTTTAGCTTGACTTGAATTCAACTTAATATTTTAATTGGGCCATTTTCCTAGAGCCGAACTCGACCTGGCCATGGGCCAATAATGATCAGGTCTAAACCGAGCCAACTCGATATGTTGATATAATGTATAAATTTGAACATTATGCATAATTAAGTTATAAAATTATAGAAGTGAAAAATTAAAACTAAGGTATATTTTACAATATATATTTTAAAACAAATAATATCAATATAAATATATTATCATGTTATGTAAAAGTTATTAATTTAAGTTAAGAAATATTATTATTTATAACTAATTATAAAAAAGTATAAGGTTTAAAATACTTTGAGACACCGAGTCGGGTTGGGACGACCCAAAGTATAACTAGAAAATATATTTGGTCTAATTTCTAGAACTTGAACCCGTCCATATTAGCTTCGGGCTGGGTCGGGTGTTAAACACCCCTAATTGTAATTATCTTTCGAATCTGTAAAGTATCAGCAATTATTTTGTTTCTCTTTTTTGTGAATTCTCATAGAATTTGGTCAACTTCATTGTTGTATAAATGTAGTATCAGTATAGTAATAGAAATCATTTCATTGGAGACAATTAATCTCTTTAAAATGTGCATCTACCTCGTGATGGGATAATTAAAAGTTTCAAACCTAAGTGCAAGTTATTTCAAGTAGTAAATTCTCGGGAGTCCGAGGTCGATTCATAAGGAATTAATGAAGAGAAAATTATTTGAGATAAGGAGAAGATTTGTCACAATACTAAAGATGATATAAGTTAGTCACAAATGAAAAAAAATTGCTTAGGTTAGGAGATCCATTCTTGGTAATAAATTAAAGACAATATTATTTCTTTTTATAACTCAATTGAAATTATACATAATGAAGGTTTCAATCGGAAGATTTAACATTCAAAGTTCAATTAAGATTATACATGTAATCATATTATGGTTCCAATAATTATCTACCAATTCTTGTAAATGGTCTCAAGCATCCATCATTAACGCTTGTCTAAAATGAATCAATATATTCATTATACAAGAAGAGTTTCTAAATTAATCGGAAGCAACATACAACACATATAAAGATCACATAAAAATATATCATTCAAACACAAGAAGTAGAATAATCTAACCTTATTTCATTATCAAGAGCTTCACTCTTTCACCCAAGCAAGATGAAGATTTAGTTACTCATAGACAAGAAGAAAGAAATAGAGAAGAAGAAGATGATGAACATAACTTTAATTAAGAACAATAGAAAACTACACAAATGAAGCAATTAACATATAAATATGAAAGTAAACTCTAAGCTAACACCCTTAAATGATCAGCCATTGTCTCCTTTTATTGAGTTAGAAGAGTTCAAAATGCCAAAAGAGATGATGGATGATGAGAACAAAATGTCAAAATAGTTGTTTGATGAGTGGATTCTTATCTCTGAAATGTTTCCCTTCTGAACTCATGGCATGCGTCATTTTTAGCAAGTGGTCTTCATGAAAGTTCTAGGAAATTGTCTCAGCTTTTCATAGACACCGAGTTTAGCCTAATCCACCAACCACAGCCTAAGATATAGCTCAATTACTGTTCATGGGTCAGGCCCAACTTCAGCTCCTCTGTTCTGACTTCTAAGCCCAATATCATCTTCAAGGAATCTAAACTGAATTTTGTATTATTCATAAAAGTTGTAGATATGGGTCTTAACTTTTCACTGTAAAAATTTCAGAATTGTTGAACTCCTATAACCTGAGATATAGCTTAATGAGTGCATAGAGGTCAAGCTGTCAGGTTTAAAACTCTAGATTTTGTTTCAACTCCAATTTGAGTTATCCAAACGTGTGTATCCGGTCTTGAGACCTTCATTAAAGCTATAGAAATTTGTCTTAACTTTAAAACAAGACCAAAATCACATCCATCGGATATTTGAAACTCAAATTATAGCTAAATTACTGAAAAAGACAAGTGAGAAGATTATACAATGAATGAAATATATTGCTATTAATGTGGCTCTTGCTATCAAGTGAATAGTTATTAGAGATTTATCTAAACTTTTCAACAAGACCAGAATCACATTAATCTGATAATTATAACTCAAATCGTGGCCACTTTACTTAAGAATACAATCACTCAAATTAATGATAATTCAAGCAATAATTTCTTCAATAATCCAATTAAGCTTAATTTCATATAGTGTGACAAAATTAACTTAATTAAGCCAAATTGAATCTTAAAAAGCCTAGTAAGAGGATTATAAAATGAATAAAATACATTGTTATCACCTCACATTCCAAATTAACCAAAATCTGCATCCGCCCTACCTCGCATTGGAGCAAGTTTTAAACTCGTCTCATGCGAGTTGAGTACTCATAGAACGGAGTGAGATTGTCAAGCCTTAGTTGTTTATTGTGTGGGTGAGATGAATACTTTTTTACCATTTTTCGACTTTAATAATGATTGATCATTAGATCTTACATGGATAGTTAATATTGAACATAAAGTTATGTGAACCATCTCACAATAAAAACTCTTTTTACTCTGTGTGTGTGTGTGTGTGTGTGGAGCATGTCAAGTGTGAGGCGTGGTTTATTGTAGAACCGTCAAAATAGGTCAAGTCTGATGGGCCGGTCCGAATAACTCGACAAAATGGATGAGATGGACTAGTAAAAGTGAACAAAAAATTAGAAATGACCCGAATGGACTAGGCTCGAATAGGCCAAGCCTGAACGGATTTGGCCGGCTCGCATTAATAACATTATATTAAGCCAAGATGGGCAGGACTAGGCCATCAAAATGCGAGTCCAAAACTAACATAGTCTGATCTGACCCGGGTCGAAAATGACCCAGCTCTAGCTAGGCCAGACCGAATGGGTCAGATCGACCCGTTTTGATAGCCTTAGTTTGTTGTGAGAGTAAAATGACCAAATCTTAATTGTTAGATCTTATATGAATTGTTAAGATTAAAATATAGAGTCATATTACTTTTTTAAGTGATTATGTAACCTTTAAATAATATTTAATCTTGATCATCTATTTATAGTTTAATGATCGAGATTTACTATTTTTACCTCTTATAATAAACAACTTATTTTACTACATATGTCACTAATATATATATATATATATATATATATATATATATATATATATATATATATATATATATATATATATATATATATATATGTGTGTGTGTGTTAGATAAGCTCTAAAAAGTAATTTTAAGATAACATAAAAAAAATTGTAGAGATTTTTGTGAAAAATAGTAAAAAAAATTGTAGAGATTTTTGTGAAAAATAGAAGTTATTTGTGTTTGAATATAATGACAAAAAGCACTTTTATTTTCTTTCTTTTCTGTTGTATCTTTCCTAAAACTAATTTGTGTGTGTGTGTGTGTGTTTAGATAAGCTTTAAAAAGAAGTAATTTTAAGATAACATAAAAAAAATTGTAGAGATTTTTGTGAAAAAATAGAAGTTATTTGTGTTTGAATATAATGACAAAAAGCACTTTTATTTTCTTTCTTTTCTGTTGTATCTTTTCTAAAACTAATTTTTTTTAAGAAACTATTCATTTTAGCTTATGATTAAAAGCAAAAATTCGGTTTTTTTTATTCTAGTTTTTTTTTTCAAAATCTTATTCAAACAATTGTGCATGTTTGGGAAGTAGTTTTTTCAATAAAAAATTATTATTATTATTTTACAAATTAAGCATAAACAAACACACTAACTTAAGAAATTAGCCTAGTGATCAAGGAGATATGCTTTCTACTTTGACCAAGTTTGAATCATGGCTAGCCTATAAGAATCACAACTAACTTAGAGAGTTTGTTGAGATGTTTAGCATGTCGATGTTAAAATTGGATAACTTTCCATCTTCCTTTTTTTTAAAAAAGGTGGTAGCTCCAACTACTATGGAAAACTTTATACTTATTATTATTATTATTATAAAATAAATTATTATATTAAAAAAAAATTAGCATTTTTTGTAAAAATTTATAATTTTTTAAAATGTAAATAAATTTATTGCAAATGGAAAAAAATGCTTGAACTAAATAATTTTGTCCTTATAATTTCACTAATTTGGAATTTTGATCTCTTAAGGACCAATATACCTTAGTAAGTATAAACTATGAGAACTAAAACTTAAATTAGTGAAAAATATAGTGACCAATTACTATTATGATAGGGTCCTAAATCCAAAAACATGAAAACATAAGGACCAATATAAAAAAAAATGATTACAGGTCCAAAATTCAAATTGCGCGGATAAAACTATAGGTACTAATTATTTAGTTTGACTAAAAATTGTAAAATAAAACAATTAATACAAGTGTTAACACTTTTTATAAAAATACAATAATACTTCTCAGACAAAAAATACAATAAAACTGTTTTTATAAAATATTAACATGTTTGGCAGTTTGGGTGGGGGAAAAAGACCCATAATTGATTCCATCTTTGAGAAATGATTTTTGAGGTCCCAAGGTCGACGTGGAAATTTGTTTGATTTTTTTTTTCAAAATTAATTCTCACATTTTCAGTGCAACGTATTTTCATAAATGTCGTAATTATTAGTTGTTAAATATTTGAAACATCAAAAGAATTTTTATTAATTGTTTAACCCAATATTAGCAGCCAAATAAGTTTATGAAGTCCTTTTTTTTTTTTTTCCGTCTGAATAAGTTTCTGAAGTCTGAACTAAAACATTTGCTACAGAAAATAATGGGCCGGCAGCATATTTGAACTTTGAACAAATTGAAGAGGACAGAAACTAGTAAGCCCAGAAGATTCAATTCAAGGGAGGAAGCAATGAAGACAAGATGGGCAAGAGTTAACTTCTATGCTTGAGCAGCAAGTAAAACTGCAACAATAGCAACAATGATACTCTAACACTCTCAGAAGTTACTAAAGTATAATGGGACTAAAAATGTGTATAAATTACTCAATTTTTTTCATACTTAGAGTAAGTTTGGTATCCCTCAAAATTGATAATGAAAAAAATTTCATGAACAAGTTTTTAAGTTACTATGTGGATTATCAAATATCAAAGGTAAGTCATTAGTTTTAAAATGCATGCCATGATTCTTAGTGGCAAATAAATTAGCCCTTGAGAAACCCTACAGTAGCAGTAGGATAAGGTTCTTATAAAATAAGTTTGTCTTAAAAATGAATAAATAAAAATATATTAATTATTAAATTTTAATAAATTAAAATTATAATATATTTTAAATTAAATTAAAAATAAATACATATTTACTTGTTCATTTTAAATGAACTTTTTGCATTGATGGTGATAAGCAGCTTGCTCAACTTTTTGCATTGATGGTGATAGGCAGCTTGCTCATCCACCAAGTCAACTTTTGTAGTAAGCTTAAAACTTGACTGGACCGTTTATGAGAAAATTTATGGGCTTGACATTAATCCTGCAGTGGCAAAAATACGAAGAGTTCACCTCAGTTGCTAAAATATTCCTCCAATGATTTGGAGCCTACAAATTATGAACGTATGATAAGGGGAAAAAACCTAAGAACTTCGAAAGATGATGGGGAAAAAGCCTCTAGCCGAAGAAACTGCTGAGTCCTGATGAAAATAGATGGGCCTTAGGATATAGGTCATAAATTCTTGGGCCTTGGGACTCACCATGTAGACTAGTCATGTTGGCATAGGAGTACTAGTGATATAGTATAAAGTTGCCACTAGCCATTAGCAATGATATCGAGAATTGACTTCAATCCATGATAAACTACACTTTATCTCTTAATGTTTTCCTTTAAATTAATTTAGTACATAAACTTTAAAATCTTACAATTTATATTTTTTGAGTTTCAGAGTCGTACACTACACTCCCTTTGAATATTTAGAAAGAGTATAGTCTACATATGATCATTTTTTTCACCTAAAATACATGAGTTTTACCCAAATGCATGATTTTATTTTATTTTTTAAACATCATTTGATATTTATTTTTTGAATTTGATAAAATATACTAGTGAGAGAGACCATATATAATCTGTGGGCAAATTGCAAAAGGAGCAATCTGAAACGCTTCGAATTATGCGTGTAAAACAAGAGAAAACAAAGCAGCAGAATATCATGAGAATCTTGTCGGTGAATTATTTATGTAGAAAATGATCGCAAGTGTTGCATATGTCCCCTTCACTAGTTTTAATGAAATTATTAATAATTGTAGTGTTTTTGGATATTTAAGAGAATGGTAAAGTATACAGTTTTAAAACATAGAAGTGTATAATATGTAGGGCGTTAAACGGTTAAAGTTAATTTAGACGAAAACCTCAGGCGATAAAATGTAATTTATTCTAAAAATAATGATGCTACTCATATTATTGCAGCCATAACTAGCCGCTGTTTTTTTTTCGAATTAGATATAACAAAATAAGAAAAAAAAACTACCGAAATATAAAAAATTATTTACCATGTGAATTAATATCTATTGATCACCAATGTGCATTGTAGTATCAGTTTATTTGAGTTGGATTCAAATACCGTATTTATAATCGTGTTCAATCAAAATTGCGTAAATAGAATTACATGATAAATGACAAGAGCTTATCAATGTACATGAAGAGAATTATAAATTAAAAAATACGCAAATCATGAGTAAATATTCTCATGAATGGAAACTTGGAATTGAATAAGTTGTGGATGGAAATTTCTATGGGTCTTATTCTTATGTATGCTACATCCAAATCCAAACAAAGATGGGTGTTAACATCATTTTCCAAGGTTTCTGTTTTTTTTTTTTAAGAACATCCCTTTCAATATTTATCTTTTTATTTTATTTTATTTTGCTAACGAAAAGAATAGCAATTAGGCGTAACTGAATAGTTACTTTCTCATGGACCCATCAATTGCGGCAAATTTGTCTACTTCCCACGTGGTAATTTAAATCAATTATAATATTTTTAACAAATAATATATACATTTTTTTTATATTTTATTTAATATTATTTATTATACTTATTTTTTTTTATCAATTTCTCTCACTTAATCACACATTCTAAAAAAATATATATATATTAAATACACTCTTAAAAAAAATATAAAAATATCTTTTTCCAATTTAAATTGTCTTTTTTTACTTCCTCTTCTGCTTCATCTAAGTTACTGCTATATCTTTTACACTGACAGTTTTCCTTTTTCATTTATGTGTGTGGCACTGTTCAATTATTGGATTAGGCAGAAAATGGAAACTGAAGAAAATAGGTAGCTCAAATAAGCCACAGCTCCTTACCTTAACTATACAGTACCCAAAACCCTATCAGTCAGCATTGCCATCACATTTTGTGAGCCCATGAATCCTATGATTAGATGTATGCATGTATGAATTAGTTGGCAGTGTCCACCCTCTTGCCCCTCACCAATTTATGAATTACCTAGAGACTTAAAAAAGATTTAACTCCCCCTCTTTGCTTAACATTCATTTTGCCTTTATTTGGGAAAAACAAATTTGAAATAGTGCTCATTTATGGTAACACTGACAGTTATACTAACCTATGCTTCATTGTAATATGACATATCTAGTGTAATTTCTAACTAATCAGGTAACAATAATAACAAAAGAAAGCTGGTTCTTATTGTTATGAAAGATTTGAAATCGTGGGGGCATATGTAAAAGGGTAGTGGTAAATCTCAGTTAATTTGAAAAAAAAAAAAAAAGAACTCATATTTTGATAAATTTGTGGGAGCATTTTCTTTTTCTTGCTTGAAACAGAGACTTGTCTGTTCTTTTTAATGTGACAATGGGGTCAATATCACGAGCATCACTTTATGAAATGCCATTAAATATGCTTGACCTAATCACAGGCTGTCCCAGAGCCCTAATTAAATGATAGTTATGTCCCGGTTGAGGTAATAGAACAAGTCAACTAACTTGTAACATTAATATTTTCATTACAGGTTGGATGCAAAAAGCCTTTACAGGCCATGTGAATATTATATATGGAGGGCCCCTTTCATTTACGTCACTATCCATTTGGTGGTGGGATATGCCCTGCTTGTTTTGCAATTTTTCCCATTTTTCCTTTCATCCAAGGGTAGCAAGGACAAGAGGAAGGTGTATGCTTTTAATTTTCCACTTTTTTCCCTTCCTCTAACACAAAGTGTAGCGAATTAAATGAAAGGCCAAACCCACCAAGGTATATAGAACTTTCATGTCACTTGCCCTGGTTTCCATTGTTGAGAAAGTGACCAAAAGGTCCAAAGCTGCCTTCTTCATCCAGAAATTTTGAAAAGGAAAAATTCTTTTTACACATTACTTGGTGTGCATATTAAGTGGTGTAAAAAATATTGAGCAATATAAAAAAAGTTTAAATAAATTTATTGAGTCCAATAGTATACTTATTTGAAAAATCCCCTTGCTTGTTTGTTGATTCTGATTAGAATAAGCAAGTCAGAATCAGCAAACAAGTTAAAGGCAAAGTACATGTTAAAGCGCAAATGCACAATTTTTTTCGTCTGTACAAATAAGTTTATTAGATGCCACGTCCCCTTTTCCCTAGTATGAAGGAAATTTTGCTATCTTCTAAGAAAAAAATAAAAAGATGGACGACAATGTACCATGGGAAGTAGAAAATTTCTTTGTAGAAGAGGTTCCCATGAAAACTGGGAGTCCTAGTGCCAAGTATATTCCACAAAGGGACTTGATAAGAAGCGAATATTGACCCCAGTATGGATTGTCAAATCCATGTATATCCTGAGAATTATATGGAACCAAGTGTTCATTGTAAGAATGTGTCACGTAACTCAACTGAAAAAATTCTTTGTAGGCAATTGCATAGACCTGAGATTCTTCACCCCTTTTGAGTCATTTTATGTGTCGTAGCTTCATTTTAGTATGATTTATTGAGTTTCATCTTGCCTAACTTTTATGGGAGAGACTAGTTTCAGTGAACCCGAGAGAGAAGCAAGTCTGAAAGGGGTAACACAGAAGAGGCACAACCACTAAAAAGCAAAAGGCAAAAGCTGTTTGAAAAGATACAAACATGATGACCAACCAAGTTTGGAGTCCGTGGCCGTCGTAAATTGGAGATCATACACCTATGCAAATGTAGTGAAAAGAGCGAAATAAAATAAAGGAGGCATAATGCGAAAGAGACTTCTACCCTGAATGAGCTTTTCACAAGCTTAACAGTATTTATGTTCAAAATTCCAATGGGGAAAAAGTGTGTGCATGAAATGAAGTAAACAGATTTGATTTCAAATCTCATAGCTATGATTGTGTGCACATGGAGGGTAATTTTAAACGGTATTATTAATTAATCAAATGATAAAAAAGGCTCCATTAAATTAAATAAATGAAATCTAGCAGGCGCTCCTTAGTGGTTCTTGGGATGGCTATATTCAGGTCCCACCACCATGACCTGAATTGGGGACCTGTAGGTAGACAAACTGGTGGTGGCCTGGCCTCGATATCGAGGCCCATTTCAATCCGCAAAAATAATATTTGATAACACACCACAATTGCAGGCCTAACTCCAACTTAATTATTGTAAAAAAACATTCAAAACACTATCTTACTGATTCCCTACCCCTCTCCACGTATGCTTCAATTTTGCACGTAAAGGAATTAGATTATCATTGAAAATTGTATTATTAGAAAATGCATCCTTGCAAATACTATGGAAAGAATGAAATTTTGCTTAAACCACATTTACAGAAAATGTAATGTGGTAATGTGGGAGTGGGAGTGTTCCCAACTGTACAGGCATGTCCAGTCCAAAGACAGATTAGATTAGACTATTCCTCTGATAGGTGGAAAGATAAAGAAACATATACTCGTGTCATGGGAGAAATATAAAGTTTATCACATTAACAACACTTCCACGACTCAAAGATATGGATTCACATATGAAGAACATTAATGCATATTGATTTGGTGAATGAAGAAGAAAAGCACACAACATTCTCATAGCAGAGACAGACTGATAAGAGAAAGGAATTACCTCAATTCAGAAAATCAATACAGGTGAAATGTTCATGAACTATACTATAAATAAATTGCAAAGCAAAAGAAACAAAATTAAAAAAAAAGTGTGATATAAGAGAGACAATAACAATAAACCCCACAAACAAGCAGCAGCAGGAGGAAGTGCCACTGTCTTTGCAGCCCAGAATTATGGTCTCCAATTCATCCCTATACATACATATTTTTTCTGCAATCTACTCTTTCTCTGCCATTTTTATTTCACAACTCGAATATCCATCATAACAATTCAAATCAATATGGAGAGACTTTCTCCTCTTACCTCAATCCGTTGTAACCTCTTCTCTGTTATCTATTGACCCACAAATGATATTGATCCAAATAAGAACAAACCCTTCTAGTTCTGCTGGTTGTTTATTTTTTCCTCCCACAAGCGACGAGAGTCGCATAATTATGGAAGAGGGTACAGAAGAAATCTCCAGCAAAATAATAAAAATGTGAACTTTGTTGTTGGTAGATAGGGAAAGGGGTTAGAGGAGAGAAGTTCTCAAAAGAATCAATAGAAGGGTGGTGGTGGAGGAGAAGCATATGAGACTCCAATAACGGGTGGCAAAGGCCCTTCATATACAGGGGCAGGTGGTGGAGACTGAGGTGGCGGTGGCGGTGAACTGTAATGAACAGGGGTTGGTGGTGGTGGTGATGGGTAACTATAATGAACTGGGGGAGGTGGAGGAGGTGATGGGGATGGTGGTGGAAGGTAAGGTGCGGGGTGTGGTGACGGTGGTGGTGGTGGTGGTGGTGAATGCTCTTCACAAGGTGGTGGAGGTGGTGGTGGTTCTATACAAGGTGGGGGAGATGGTGGTGGTGGTGGTGGTGAATACACTGGTGGAGGAGGAGAGTGAACAGGAGGTGGAGGTGGTGGTGACAAATAGTGATAAACAGGTGGCGGAGGTGGTGGTGACAAATAGTGATAAACAGGTGGCGGAGGTGAGTGAGGCGGTGGTGGTGGAGGCGAATGAGGTGGCGGCGGCGGTGAGCTATAGTAGTAAGGCACGGGTGGTGGTGGGGAGAACACAGGAGCTGGGGGTGGTGGTGGCGGCGGTGAATTTGGTGGTGGCGGTGGGGGAGACCGGACACAATATGGTGGCGTTGGAGTTGGGGAGGGTGGTGGTGGTGACGGTGGAGGTGGTGATACCACAGGAGGCGGCGGTGAGGGTGGTGGTGAGATGGTGGAGGCGGCGAAGGTGGAGGTGGAGAATATACCGGTGGCGGGTGGTGGAGGAGGAGGAGGAGGTGGCGGAGGTGGAGGCGGCGGTGAATACACAGGTGGCGGAGGTGGAGGTGGTGGTGGAGGTGGCGGCGGCGAATACACTGGTGGTGGCGGTGGCGGTGAATACACAGGTGGTGGTGGTGGTGGAGAATACACCGGTGGCGGGGGTGGTGGAGGAGACGGTGGAGTATAAACAGGGGGTGGCAGCACGACCGGCGGAGACGGCGGTGGCGGTGGTGGCAAAGAAGGAACGAAAGGCTTACACCTAAAAGAGTTACAATCCACAGGCTTCGACAAAAACGACTTACATTGCGCCGCAGACCTCTGCAACGGCCTCGCCGGAATGCAATTCCTCCGGTCATCAAACGCCGGCAACGCCAAACACCTTGGCGGCTCGCCGGTGAAGAAGTTATACGAATACGTAAAATTCTGCAAATTCGGAAGATTGCAAATACTCGCCGGAATATTCCCGGAGAGCAAGTTGTGCGCCACATCGAGCTGCTCCAAACTCACCGCTCCTCCAATAGCCTCCGGCAACGGCCCCAGAAGCTGATTGAAGCTGACATCGAACACCGTGAGGTTCTTCAGAAGCCCAATCTCCGACGGCAAGCACGAGCGGAACGCATTGTTCATCAGAATGATCTCATTGAGGTTCGACATGTTGCCGAGACTAGCCGGAACGCAACCGTGGAAACGGTTATTCGCCAGAACGATCACCGACACCGGCGAATTGCCGAAATTGTCAGGGAGATCGAAGACGAAGCGGTTATGATTGATGAAAATGGCGTCGAGGTCTTTATCGAAGAGCTCCCTCGGCACCGTCCCTTCGAACTCGTTAAACCTCAGATCCAAGAACTTCAGCTCCGGCAAACGCAGCACCACCGCCGGGAACTTTCCGGCGAACCTGTTGTTACTAAGATCCAACTCGAACAAAATCTTGAGTTTGTCGAACTTTCTGGGCACGGTGCCGCAGAAACGGTTACTGTTGATATGGAAGAGTGCGAGATCGACGAGCAACCCTAGTTCCTCGGGGAGGTAGCCAGCAATGTCGCCATGGTTGAGGTCGATGCCAGCGACGGTGCGGATCTTAGGGTTATCTGGTGCGAGTGCACAGAAAACGTTGGTGTAGTTGCACACATTGGATCCTACCCAATTTAGGGTTAAGTTTTGAGGATCGGAGAAAATGGCTTGTTTCCAAGCTTGTAAGGCGATGTAAGCGTTTCTGATGCGGTCGTTTTCGAAGACTAGAGATGGGTCCACTGTGATTTCTTCTCCTCTGTCGCCGAACTCGTCTTTGTAATACAGAAGCTGGCGTTGCTTGATGTACGTGGCTTCTGTGTCTGTGAGGGTTCCATGTGGTGTGAATGTAATGGAGACACAGAGGGATACTGTGCCTAACAACAAGGCAATGAGGAGGAGGAAATGGTGATTGGAAAAGGTTTTCTTCTTCATCTCACATGAGATGAAGCATCTAATATTATAACCAATATACCAAATGCTTAATGCTTAATGCTACTGCCTACTGCTGCTGGCTGCTATTTCTCTTTGTTTCTGTTGGTTTTTGTTCAGCAGAGAATAGATTTCAAGTGGGGTTTTGGAAAAGTTTCCACCTTGAGATCTGATGATAGTGCAGCCGTGAAGCAGAGAGAGATGGGTTGATTTGAGTGTTGGTGGCTTGAGGAGAGAGAAAGAAGGGTTTTTTCAAGGGATTTTAGAACTGTGTATGAGTGTATATGACTGAGTGAGAGTGTGAGAGAGAGAGAGAGAGAGGGCGTGAGTGAAATAATTCATCAAAAGGACAGCTATATCACAGCTCAAAGCCCACCAGATTCTCTCTCTCCTCCTTTCTCACTTTTTTTTATTTATTTAAATTTGATATTTTCTAATTTTATCAATTTTTATTATTTAATTATAATTAATTCTACTTTATTTATTATGCTATTACACCCTCATTCGGTCAAGGTATCCGGAGATGTGAACATATATGAGAACAGCTATTGTCAAGAAGCTTTATCCTTAAACGTAGTTGTCACTGGTTAAGGCTTTGAATAAAGTGGCAAACGCGGAGGGAATGACCCAAGGATAAAGGTGACTAAGTCAGAAACTGAGTTATATTGCTACAAAATATACATTAATGTTTTAACTAATAATAATTGTTTTCCAATAATTATCTCTATTTTGTAGCAAATTATTTGTAGTCGTTGTAACTTACACACTAATTAGTTAATAACACCTCACTTATTTGACAGAAAATTTTTTATTTTGAAAAATAAATAAATAAAAATTAGAAAGCTGTTAGCATGATTTGGAATTTTTATAGTGGGAGTGGGTGGTGCCGAATTCCGGCAAGCTGACCAGGGATACCGATTCGGCGGGCACCTCAAATTATTCAATTTAATTTAATTATCGAATTTCTGTTGGGTCGTTCATCTCGCGATATTTTGGAGCTATTTACTCGGTTGAGGAAAAGGGGGGAGTGTGGGGACCTGACCTGGGTGGTGGTTGTCTGTGCTGGCGTCCATTGTCAAATCAGTGACCTCTCGCAGTAAATGAACTGCCGGTAACTCTTTTTCTTTTTCAAAAAAACAAAAAGTATATATATATATATAAAATAAAGTTACATCATAGCCCTTGGACACATTCCCGTGATAGCGAGAACTTGTAAACCGCCTTTTGCCTTTCTAATTTATGACCTTTTCCAATTCAACAAATTCCACCGATTTCTTTTAGCTATCAAGTGGCGATGAATGATCCAAAATAAAAAATAAAAAAAATCAACTGGTGATGATTATAGAAGGCAAAGTTTTAATTAACTTCAAGGCCTAGTTAGAATTTTTTTTAGATATATTAAGTGTGTATTTAAGATAATTATAAAAAATTAATTATTTTAATAATTAATTATTGTATAAATTTTTTTATTATAATTAATTATAATATAATTAATTTTATATTTAAATATATTAATTAAAAAATAATTTTAAATTAATTTATTTTATTTGTGTAATATAAAAAATTATTTTTAGTATTAAATTATTAAAATATGTATAGAATAATTAAAAAAATATTTAATTAAAGATAAAATAATATTTATATTTTAAAATGTAAAAAATAATTTATAATTTAAAATTATAAATTTAAATCTTTAATATTATAAAAAATTATAATATATTAAATTTCATATAAAAATTAAAATTAATTTTATCAAATATGTTATAATACTAATAAATAACTTTTTAAAAAAAATAAAAAAAATATTGAAAATCTTACCCAAATATACACTAAGTGTGAATAGTAATATTTGAATTATTGATGATCAAAATCAAAGTATTTTTCAGGAGGCTATGTATATTATTAAATTATAAAGTCATTGATAACTTGTAATAATATTTATCATTAGAAATTAACAACTGAATTAGAATTTAAAATAACAATTTAATTGTTTATCATTAGAAATTAACAACTGAAAGATTTAATAAGAATCACAAAAAATAATTGCACTAGATAGTTTAATTACCCATTCTTGTGTTGCTATCATCAAATTAGTCTTTATTTATAATGTTTTTTTTTTAACTCTACAATACTTTCAAGTTTCAACTACTAGCTTAGAGAATTTGAAAGCTTTAAACAGTTATAACTCGAACAAAAGGTTCCTGTTTCAAAAATTGATGCTAATAGCGTGCTATGTCTCAAAGTTGACCTTTCATTGCTTGAAATTTTCTACTTTCAATTAAATTCTTGTATGCCTATATTTTATTTGAATGTATTTGCATTTTTTTTAGTTATTAGAACTACCTAATTAATTGTATGTCTTATTCAATATATTTTATTTGAATGTATTTGCATTTTCTGAACTACCTGTTAATGTATGTCTTATTCAATAACAACAAATAAAACAACATCCTCAGCTAAAAACCCAAAAAAAATATAAAAAAAAAAAACAAATAAAACAACAAGAAAATCACTAGAATGTATCTTTCATTTCCTTCCAGAGACAGATTTCAGTTCTTGAAGTGTTTGTTGCACTAAATACACGAAACGCGTTTGGACCATAAAAACTAATAAGGGTTAGCAACAACTGGTGGTAATTACTTAAT
Source organism: Ormosia emarginata (assembly GCA_029884605.1). Classification (NCBI taxonomy): domain Eukaryota; kingdom Viridiplantae; phylum Streptophyta; class Magnoliopsida; order Fabales; family Fabaceae; genus Ormosia; species Ormosia emarginata. The sequence goes on along the minus strand of JAQQTP010000072.1, from coordinate 10,891,994 downwards.
TCGAAACGGCAATGTTTAATTGTAATAATTTATTCGAAGACATACAGTTAATATCTCCAAATTAGTGACATTCCAACAGTAACACTTAAATTGAACTATTTTTTCATGGTATCTTTGTAATCCTATATCTCCAAGATTAATAATTTTTCTAATTATTTAAAGAGATAATATTAAATATTTTTGTGAACTTTGAAAAACTATTTTTAGTATATTTAATATAGCTACATACATTTGATGCTCCCTTGAAATTTTAAAAAAAAAGTAATAATAGATGTTACAAAAACGAAAAGACTTTAGTGTTCCCAAAAGAAAAATATTTTCTCTCACGCCGTATTCTTTTATAATTGATTAAAACATTCTTTTTATTTATTAATTTTTTCACTCTTATTTATTAGTTTTTTTATATGCCTTTGATGCTCCTAACTATTATTTTTATGATTTGAATTTGTTAATATTTAGAATTAAAACTTGTGAGTTATTAATAAAGCAATATGATACTAATTATAATTTCTTAATAACATATGCTGCTGCGGATAAATTTATTAAAAAATGTAATTTCTCAAATAAACATCAAAATTATTTTTAATTAAAGTAACAAATAATTGAAATAAATTTAAATTATTTTTTTTAACAAATCTTAGTTTATGTAAAAGAAAAATTATCTTATTATTTAAATAAAAAAAACATAAAAAAAAACACATACTCTACTTAACCTTCAGAACCTGAATATGCTCCTATACAGTTAAAGATATTAATTTTTTTAATCATATTAATTCGAGGTGAAAATTGAAAAAGACAAAAAGATGAAAAAGTCAACCGAATAATTAATAATGCTTAATATACATTTACGTTTGAATATATATTATTTTATATGTATATAATTTTTATTATATCATTATAATTATTTGTACATTTTTTTAATATTTATATTTTGATTTTATCATTTTATTATAATGTGAGATGATATGTATTTTAAAGTTATGCTTTCAACTTTATTCATGTCAGAAACAGTCATATTAAAATAGAAATAAATATTTTATAATATTATTATTCACACACATATTTTTTAAATATTTAGAATAATTGATCTCAAACTAAAAATATTACCTAACCTTTCAATCAAATAAAGCAATAAAAGAAGAGTTGTGTATTGCTGGGCCCCACGCGTCTCGTCCTACTCGGCTGGATCTTCGGCGTTCTTGAAAGCGCCCACCTCTCCTCTTTCTCAAATAAATCACTCAATTACTATTATTAAATTTAAATTATCTAATAATTGGTAATACCATTTTAATTCTAAATTTAAGGAATAATGACGGTAACCTCTCTTAATATGTATTTAAATTAATTTATTATGTATTTAAAATTATTTATAAAAAAATTGAGAGAATTTTTAAAAAATAAATAATTATTCTCTAAATTAATTTAACTCAAACATACCTTTATTATGTCTATTGTTTTTATACTTTATCTTTTTTTATTAGAAAAGTTGCATTTATCTCTTTTATTTGCGTGCAGTTAGTTTCTTTTAATCATATTTTATGTATGATTTTATATCAACTTTTATAAGTATATATTTAAATTAGTTTATTTTGTATAAAAAATTATTTTATATTAAAAATATTTTATAATTAAAATATAAGAGAACTTATAAAATATATAAATAGTAAATCTAAATATGCAAGTAACATATTTAGTTTTGATTATTTTTTTAGAAATAAATCATTTTTATAAAATTTTAAATTTTTTTTAATTATAAATTATTTTAAATACAAAATAAATTATTACAAACATACATAACAACATAAGACATGTAGGAGTAATTTTTCATTAAAAAAGATATCAAGCGTAACATATCAAATTTTAGGAAATTTCGGTATAATTATTCTTAAATTTAATTGTTTGAGTATATTTATATTTTCATGTTCTTATAATTTAATAAGTAATTTATTAAATTATAATTTTCTCTATGAGAATGTGGTTTTGTTAGGACTTGTCTAGTGTTGCTTTGCATCTAACAATTTTGATATTCTTTTGTGGAATTTGTTTCTCTTCCAGTGATTTTTTTCATGGGCCTGTTGTTGATCTTCTTTGGTGGTAACTATATTTTCTCTTTTGTTTCTTGTTTTTTTTTTTTTTTTTTTGTTTTTCAAAAATAAATTGATCCAAATTTTTAGAATTAAGGAGTTTAAGTTTGAATCTTTGAGAGATACATTTATCTAGGTAGATATGAATTTTTCTAGCCTTAACTTTTTAGATTGATTGCATACCTCACTTATAGTATAAGAAGACCTTTAGATATGCGGATCAAAACTATGAATTATGGAGATTCATGGAAATGAGACTGGAAAAATGAGATCTTGATGACAACTGAGATGATAACAAGAGCGATGATGATAACAAAAACGATGACATAGTCCTATACCTCAACTAGAATGAGTTGGAGGAAGTATCGAAGGTAACAAAATTCAATATTTACATAATACTATGTACCAATAAGAGTTAAATATATGTTAATATATCTCAGTGTGATATATGATTTGAAAAAAAAAATTAATTATTCTAACAAATTGTGCTATCCTAAAATTTTTCTTAAATTTAATAAGTTGTTTTATAAGTTAAGTATTTATACTTGAGTTAAAGAAAGAAAAAAATGTGTTTATTAATTATATGTTCTTTCATTAATATTTGAGTCATCCATCCACTTTGTTTAAAGTGATTTAGGTACTTATATCTGATCTTAAATCTTGTAGTTGAGACTTTATTTTTTTATTTATTTTTAATAATGAAATTAATTTTTTTAGAAAAAAATTATTAAATTGTACTTATTATAGTAAATAATAATATAGATTATATCTACCTTATGCTAGTGTATAGTACACAACTGTCTAAAGAGGAGTGGTGGTGTTCTCTGCTAAGCAACCACGTGTGATGTGTTTCCTTTTGGGGAATCATAAACTGGATTAATGCAGGTCTTATTTTGCCATTTTTGAATCAACTGGTTACTGCTAACAGTTATTTTTTTAAAATTTTAATTTGTTACCTTTTTCTTTTATTGCGTTGTGTTCGGGTTGTACGTATATTAATTAACTAATTTTTTAAATTTAATTAAATATAGATCATTCATACTGAAATTAAAAAAATTATAAAAATATTTCTTATAACATTTTTATGATATAACATTAAAAATTGATATAATTAAAATTTAAACTTATGATATATATTTATTCACATATTACATATTTATTTACTGTTAACTTAATTCCTTGGATTTATTATTATTATTAGCTTAAAGTAGTAAAATTACAAACTTAACGTTTCCTCGCTTCAACTATTTGTCATTTGAACTATATTTAAGTAATAGTTTTGATGTTAAATACAGGGGTTAATTTATAAACAAAATTCCTAAAAGTAAATGGTACGGATTTTATTTCGTATAATGATGTGCGAATCCACAAATCAAAACTAACGCAATTGTGTTGTGTTTTGTAAAAGGAAAAAGATGATGTTATTTTTTTTTTAAGAAATGTGAGTATTATATATATATTTTTTCGCCGTTTGGGCTTCAGAATGTGTGAAATTTTTAAAAAAAGAAAATAAATATAATAAATCAATATTAGATAAAATATAAACGAATAGTATATATATTTTTGCTGATTATAATATATCAAAATTTTTATAAAATTTACTTTTCCATTTAAAATGTTTCTCTAAATTACTGTTGTTGACCAGATTGTGTTTCTCTCCTACTTTTCCATGTATCAAAATTATAAAATCATCAAAAACAATTATATATATATTTCTCAGAATATATGATTAAAAAACATATATATAATATATATATATAAATAAGAATAATACATTATTATTTTTTAAAAATATCAAAATTATTTATAAAATCAACTTTTCCGCTGTTATATATAAATAAACACATTATTTTTTTAGTAAAATGATTATAACCTTGGCGATTTGATCCCGATTCGCGGGTACCTATCCCGCCACACCCTCTATGGGACTGATTTTAAATCTGCTTCGGTTTGGCTTTAATTCGTCTCATTGATTCTGGAATTTTTATAAATATTTTACATATTTTTTACTTAATTTAATTATTAATAAAGTCAATTATATTAATTTAATATTTATTATAAACATATTTTTTAATTTATATAAAATAATAAATTAATTTTTAAATAATAATTAATTATTAGATTAATTTAAAATAATTTTTGAATTAAATAAAAGTTAAATATTAAATTATAAAGACACATATATAAAATAAAAAAAAAGATATAAAAATATTTTTTTTTTTAAAATTTTTATATAAATTATATATTTGAATGTTTTACTCATTATTTTATTTGTAATTTGTAAGTGTGATTTTTTTTTATTTTTAAATATGTTGTATATTTGAATGTTTCACTTATTATACAACATAAAATTTTAAAATACTAATCAACATAATATAAAATATTAATATATTAATTAATTACTTAATATATATTATATAATATTAAAAAATATATTTAATAATCACTTATTCAACTACAATTGAATTAATGAATTATAAATTAATATTTTTACTGGTTTAATAATCCATCTAATTTTAAAATTATTGATATATAATGGGCTGAGTAAGTGAGCTCTATTTGGGTGGGGATTCCACTACAGCGAGATTTACTTATCTTTTTTTTTTTTTTAAGTTACAGACCTTTTTTATTCAATATCATTAATATAGTTGTTTGATTTCAAACTCACCGGGAAAAAAAATTGCTTTAGAAATTCGACCTTATCATACAAGAACATGCATATAACTAGATAAGCTTAATAAAATAAATAAAGAAGGAAGTTTACAATTGGGTTGGTTGCTCTTCGAACAGTTACACCTTCCATGGACATATCTTTTTTTTTTTTTTTATCACGTAATGATAGTGCATCATGAGAAAATTCTAATTATGATTTCTTCTACAAGGGGATACCTGATTAGGTCAGGCAATAACAAATCTATAATATCATATGTGATGATATATACATAATACTTTACATATTTTTAAAATATTTAATTCTAATATTCTGTTGTAAAACTTTTTATAATATGGTATTAATTTTTTATTATAGTTAGATAGTATTTAAGTTAATTTATGTGTATTTTGATTAATCTAGTTTTTAAATTTAATTAAAACAAGTTATCAGTGTCAAAATTAAAAAATTTACAAAAATATGTTTTATGACTTGATTTTAAGAAATTTAAGTCAATATATTTTTTTTTTACATAAATTGATCACATATTTAATGATTAGCCAAAAAAAATTTGAAAGAATTTTATCATTTTTGATAGTTTGCTACCGAATGTGACAAAAAAGATAAGATTAATCATCCTTCCCATTGTCGATGCTAATTCGGTATGTCATTATGTCAAATTAATTATTTAATTATTACCAAGGTCTTATTTTCTATCATACAGTTAACCATAAAAAATATTTAAGAACAAGTTGTGTTAGCAGCAATCAACCACTCCCATTTAGTATATTATTAAAGCTAAATTGATCCTAAAATAAATCAAGTGGTATTATTAGTGCCATCACAAAATTTCAATCATTGTGTTTTAGATTATCCTGTTTTTTGCTCTTTTCAAAGTATTAATTATTATTTCAATGAATATTTATAAAATTTTAAAAATATTAAACAAATAAAAAAGGGTGTGGGATTAAAAAAACATTTGTTTACGATTTGATAATAATAGCCAATTTAATTTTTTTTGGGTACACTCGAGGGGCTCAAAACCCCTAAGTAATATCAACATATATCAAAAGAGAACTCAGACAAATCATCTAAAAGCAAACGACCATAACCTGCTGGTGTTTTATCTAACAAATGTAAACCTAAATCAAAACTGTGAGAAACATTTGCTAACCAGATAAATCATCTAATAGCCAATTTAATTGGAAGCGTACAAGTTAGCTTATGGCATAGGAGTTGAACGGTGAGCATGGAGCCAAAGATTCCTAGAGCCTAATTGACTTTCTATAATGCTTCATATATATTAGTTTTTACTTTTTAATTAAAACAGTGATTTAACAATAACTAACATGTAAAAATTTGAAAATTGAGATATTATTAAACATTAAAATTTAAAAATATGATTTTTTTTATACATGATGACACAAAACTAATCTTAAGATTTCTTATAAATTATTTAAGTCTCTCACCACTAATCAACTTTTTTTGCTCTTTTTTTTTTAAAAAAATTGGTATATAATTTATTTAATTTAATTAATGAATACCACTTATTTATATAAAAATAATAATAATATTAAAAATTTATACTTATTCTATATGATTAAATTGATTTTTAACCCTACTTTTTTTTTGGTTTCTAATTCTATATTTGAATGAAGGGGAGAAATAATGAGGTTGTGTGAAGTGGAAAGAATCTTAAGTGGCTGTACTTGCCACGTATTAATATAAATAATTTTTATATAATTATATTAAATAATATATATATTATTTTTTATATATTTATATATATTATATATATTTTTTTATTTTTTTTATTCAATTATATCTTTTAAAAAAGATATAAATAATACTATACATTTTTAAAAATATAAAACTATCATTTTTCTAATGTAAAACCAGTCGAGTAAGACAAAGTTGCCAGCCGGCAATGCCAGCTGCAAGACGTTGTGTTATAAATCAACACGTGTTGTGCTTTGGACTTTCCACGTAGTGATACTCACCTGGGGACAGAGACTCGTTCGTGAGAAATTCTTATATTTTTTTTTGGGAATATTACTATTCACATTCTTAAATATTTATTTATATTTTTTATTAATTATTCATAATTTTTTTAAAAATAAAATAAAATTTTGATGGATAAATAAGAAATGTGATTAGAGAATTAAAAATGACAATATTCTCAACTTCTTTCTAGAGAAAGAAAAATTCTTCCTACTTTAAAGATATAGCTAGTAAATTCTGAATGAAATCTGTATACTCAATACTCAATACAATTCAGGAGTATTTAAAGGCTGAAATGTTTTATGGGAGAAGAAAATCCTTACCCGGGTGGAGGAAAGAATTTCACTTTCGCCACCTTCCTTGCATCATTAATTTGTTGTTGACTATGAAACATTCAAAAGCTGCTTTGCTTTACGCTAACACTTTTTTAGGAGTAACCAAATTCATTTCTTCTTAAAATGCTATTCATTCACTTGTAAGAAAGTATATGAAAAAATTACGGGGTTAAGTTTGTGGAAATATTATTATTTTAGTATAAATATAAACACACAATAATCAAAGATTAAGGAAAAGATCATATAATTCGATTGGTAAAGTTTTTTTACAAATGATTATAAAAATTTAAGATTAAATCTTGTCTTCATTCTTTTGAAGTTATTTAAACAAAGTTTAAAGTGACTTCTCTCTTTTTTTTAAAGTGAGTGTGTTGTGTTAACTCATGTAAAATAATTATTGGTTAAAATTTATAAAAAAATTTAGGACAAAATTTAGTTTAATTTTTATATTTATTATATTAATTAAGTTATAATATTTGTGTTATTTTTTTAAAAAAAAATAAAATAAAAAATATTAATAAATATATATCATAATTTAATTAATAAAATAAATATAATAAAAATAAAAAAATAAACTTAAATTTTGCCCAATTCTTTATATCCATAGTCCACTATCCTTTTTTTTTTTTAAAAAAAAAAGAAAGATTAAAGGCAACGTTGAGTAAAGTGAATCATATTAAATTAAAGTTTTTAAGCTATTCCTCAACTTTAAGATCTCATAAGTCTTTTAGACCCTTGATAAAAAAATGTCTATTATGTACCCAAAAAAATTATCTATTAGACCAAAATTACTTAGCGAAATAAATATTTTAGTACTCTTTTTTCGGTGGGGGAAAAATGCTTCTTCTTGAAGGAAAGAAAAAGATAAATTAATTTATTTTCACTATTAATATCTTACCATCTAAGATATCAACATTTTTCTACTAACCATCCGTAGTTTATGGAGTCAATAAAGGCACTAACTCTTTATGCTGTCCCTAAGCAAAGTGGACGAAGTAGGAAGTAGGAACATTAAAGTTGCAATGTGAACGAAGTGCATATTAGAGACAACAAAGTTAAGAACGAAAAATCACCTTCTCGTCCTTTTTCTATTTTTCTCCTCTTCTTTATATTAATATTTTTTATTTCCTCTTTTATGAGTGATGAAAATAAAATGTTGTAAACTTGTAACATAGTTGTATGTACCAAAAAAAAACTCGTAACATAGTTGTAAAACGTGAATTAAGAATCAATCTGATAAAAAGGCCAATTCATCAAATTGACCATCAAGATAAAAAAAATATAAAAAATCAATTTATTTTCTAATCTTTACTTAAATTAACGAGTTTTGATTGGATTTAACCAAAACATAATGAATATGTTTAATTGGACCGAGTCAACTGGAATCACAATGTCTAATATATAAGTAAAGTAATATTGATAAAATCCATTCTAAAATATAAACAATCTCTAAAATCCTTGATCACAAAGTATTATTATTGTCATAAAGATAGGTAGAGTAAGAAAGAAAAAGGAAATAAAAAGTAAAGGTTGAACTAAGCTGAAAGTTTAGACAAATGTTTTAAAAATTCAATTGATGAGATTTTTATGTTATAATTTAATTAATTTAACTGATTAAATTTTTTATTAAATTTTTATTTAATAACAATTAAATTAAATGTTATTCGAATTAAATATATAACTGACTCATAATTCAATTACTTCAATCATGTGGTTAAATATTTACGTTAGAAAAAAAACAAAAATACGCAGCGACGCAAATTACGGAGAAATTTATGAGATCAAGCTGACTCCTCTTGCTTTTTGTTTCTGTCCTCCTTCCCCACCACTCAATATTTTATTGGTTTTGGTTCTTTTGATGATATTTAATTATATTATTCATCGTTACTTTGGCTTATTCTTCGGGTCAATTTATTATTTTATCTAATTTATACATTTGTGTCATGACAGATCATATAATATATATCATATTTTGGGAGACGTTTACGTGTTCTAGAAATATTTTGGAGCATTAGTATTCTAAGAATTTTTATTTATTATAATTGATTTTTTTAAAATTTTATTATTATATGTGATTTTCATATAGCACTAATTCTCATTCCTTCGTGCTCTCCACTCTGTGTGGATGTTCATAGTGCTCATGACGTTTGTGAACTTGAACTTTCACCTCCTTTTCCTCTTCTTCTATCTACTTGTTCTTTTCAGTTTTTCTTTTTGGTTGAACTTTCAAACAAAATATAAGTGTATGTATATACTCATAGAGCATTTAAGCTTTTAATTTTACATTTGACGTTTCGTATGTATATTCCTTTCCATATCTTCTGTGAAAGTAAGGTTTCGCATGTACAACGGAATTATACCTCTTCAAAATTTTAAATGCATAAAAAAAAAAAGCAATGACAATTGTCATAGCAAACTTATTGAATATTATGTCTTTGTTGCACTTAACGGCTTACTTACTGCTCATTAGAGTTGGGTGGCACAAACACGAAGAGATGTGGAGGATGTGAGAATTGTGAGATGTGGAGGAAGATAAGAGACTCATATTAGAATCCGAAGATGGGAGTCAAGCTGTGATTGTGAGGGTCACGCTAATAAGGAAGGAAGAAGGATTGAAAATGAAATGCTAGGGTTTTTCTTTCTTTAAAGTTTAATATTTTTTTTTTTTAGTGTTTTTTATGATTTTTTTAAAAATATTTGAAGATTGTAGATTTAAAAAAAAATTACAAATTCAAAATTATTTTAGACCATTTGGGTCAGATATGTAGAGTAAGTCTTATAGTTATAGGCCACAATAGGCAAAAAGGAAAAAATTTAAGTTAAATGGGTTGGTGGGTTAGCATGTGCGTCTATGAGTTTTAACATGTTTAACTCGCTGGTTAAATAGATTGGGGTAGACTCGCGTTTAAATAGGCATATGAAATGACTGGCCCTAATTAACACGCATAGACCATAGGTTAAACGGGTTGATCTTTGGATTACGATCCATTTACTTAGCTCTACTACTCATGCATGTAGTTCCCTCGAAAAGCTATCGCTATTTTCTTCCTAAGAAAAATTTTCATTATTTTTTGTATACCTATTCATAAATTTGTTGTTTCAAAACTTGTAAGAGTAGTGTATTTTGTCAAAGTTTATAGTATGTTATTGTTAGGATGGAAGAGATGTTAATGCATTGTTAAGGTTTTCATAGGCTTTTGTAAGTCTTGAAATAACAAATGAAGTGATTCAGGTGTAATATAAAGGACTTAGAAAATTTAGGGTGAGTAGATGGTTGTCACAGTTTAAGATTAGATTTCTAAGCTCAGTATAAGCACTTATTATGAAAATTATAGATAAAACCAATCCATGCATTTGTCATAGGTGGTAAACGACCAAGTGAACTAACTCCAATTAACAAAATACTAAAACAGGTTAACAAAGTTTCTTCTAACATGTAGTTAAGATCAATAATCTTTATGCTAACAAGTTTGTAAAACATTTTTTTTCCGGCTTCCCAAGGTATCTCCATACCATTTGGATGTGAAACTAATTCTTTTGAGCGTAAAGTGATATGGTTAAGCCCTTTCAACAAGTGACGTCTTTAAGATTCGAACATTTATTCTCCTTTAATAGTGCAGTTTGCTTACCGTCACATTGTGGGTAGTTTGTAAAATTTTTAAAAGATTTTATAATTAGGCTACTTTACTATTATATGTCAAAGAAAATATGCTATTTATACATTTTTTAAGAAAGTATTGTGTGTAGTTTTTGTTTTCAATTTACTCAAGTAAAAGAAGTGAGATTTGTGAATTGCATTAATGTTAAATCTCATGTGTATGTTTAAAAAAAAATCCCATTTGTCAAATTTATAGAAAAACATTTGATGTCATATGGGTCAAAGTTAAACATATCACATCATTATCTATATAAAAAATATATAATTAATGTTTTTGACTTTTGATTAAGGTATTACTATAAATATTGTTATGAGACTAACTTCTGAACTAAGGTAATGATTAGGTAAAGTTATTCTTAGAGTAATAATTCAATTAATGGTCATTATTTTCATTAAAAAACAACTTATATAAGATGCCTCTATTGATCAGAAAAGAGCTTGAGTTAGAGACACCGAGATTTGCAGAGGGTTTTAGATCGGCTTAGTTAAGTAAAGACATTTAAAGCCAACTAATTTAAAATTAATAAATAATAAAAAGTAAAGTTATTTTTGTGACGGCAAAGTTGGTTTCATCAAAATATTACATTGCGTAGTTAGAATGGCATCCATTGAATAGTTTACTTACGATGTAGGGTTATCATCGCTGATCGTTAATTGGAGAAGTTCAAAGTCTATAGGAAGTGCCCATTGGCGGCGACTAAAAAGTGCATTTGGCCCCGCTTATTAAGTATTAACTCACTTTCCATTAAACGTTTTAATCGGTTTTTAGGTGTTTCATGCTTCCGTCTAGAAACCCATATTATGAGCCATAGAGCTGGTTCTTAACCACACCCTCCACTTATTACATCAATTAACTTTTCACTTTTCTTCTTGATGTTGGCACGTCATCAAATGTTTCAATGTCTCCAATTTGTTTGATGGAGTCCCTCAAATGAATAATGGCAGAAATTTATCCTCTCTTTTTTCCCGTCATTATGTGAGGCCATCAACCATGTCTTGAGGTTAAACAGTCCAAGTATGGGTGCGGTTCTGACCTGATGATTTCTTCAATGCCTTATCTTTATGGATACGGCGTCCGTCTTGGGACCTTCGTAATATTTTTAAATTTGACTTGAATCCTATGAATGGGTTTAGAGGAAATTTTTTCGTGTTTAGGCCGCGCCTCAAGACTTGGCAATCTTGCGGTTCGATATTTTTTTAAAAAAGAATTGCTAGAAGCAAAATCTAACAAATTAATACAATTGATCCCAAATAAATAATAGCTTAAATACATAACAAACTTTGGACCATACAATTGGTACCAAATAAAGTTGGTGGCTCCACTTTTGATAGCGTTTTGTTTAGAAAGAACTTAAAATTGAGGTTGCATAACTTGAAAAACGGAAACTCATCAATGATAATCATTTTAACAAGTGCTTACACTCCACTTTCTTCTTATTTTCCAGTGATTCCTCCCAAATTACATTTGAATTTTAGATCTATATCGGATCCCTGGTTATAGATCAAAGGAGGAAGAACACGCCATGGTGAAAAAAAGTCGCAAGAGAGGACGACAAAGATCGAGAGAGAAGGAGAAGAAGCCGCTTCTCTAGCCGATCGCTAGGAATGAGAGATCCTCTTTGATCGACGGTGGGATTGTAAGGAGCTTGGGAGAACGGCTTCTTGCATTGCTAGAATTTGAGGAAAAGCATTTTCGACATATGAAAGGCATAAACTTCCACTAAGTTCATTGAATATTCGAATATTTGATCGTTTTGAGTAATTTCTTCGAATTGCACGCAAATAATAGATTTTCGGGAAGATGGACGTAAATTAATTTTTACCTTGTTTAGCTTGAGAATTTTGCCTTTTGTCTCTTCCTTTTTTGTATTTTATGCAGTCATGGTGGTTTTTACTGTGTTGTGGGCCCCACACAAGGTGTATGTGCGGCCTAGGTGGGTGACGGACAAGGGTGGTTTTTCTGTGGTATAAAAATTTGTCAGTTTGCGGAGGCGTGGGTGAATTCTAAGATAGTGACATTTTTTAAAGGACTTATATATATATATATATTATATATTATATATATATTGAAGTAACAGAAGATAAAAATAAAATTATCTAAGCATTTTTTGATACTTCTTTAATTTCGTGACCACAATGTTTAATTAACGTCAAGATTTGATCTTAAAAGTAAATAGGATCAATTATACCTATTGGATGGAAATTAAATCCCTCAACTTTTATGAGGCACCAGAGCATCCACCTTCAATTAATGTTTATGTACAATTGTCATTATTTTCATTAAAAAACAACTTATATAAGATGTATATATAAATTATAATCCTTTACTATTGATCAGAAGGAAGAGCTTATTGCTTACGTTAGAGACACTGAGATTTGCAGAGGGTTTTAGATCGGCTTAGTTAAGTAAAGACATTTAGAGCCAACTAATTTAAAATTAATAAATAATAAAAAGTAAAGTTATTTTTGTGACGGCAATGAAAAGAATTATTTGTTGACAATTTCAGTCAAAATATTACATTGGTAGTTAGAATGGCATGGTATGTGAATAGGTTTTCATATCTTAAGAGTGTAGGGTTAAGTAAATAGCTGATCGTTAATTGGAGAAGTTCAAAGTCTATAGGAAGTTCTTTATTACGGGCTAAAAAAGTGCATTTGGCCCCCTAAAACTTACTTATTAAGTATTAACTCACTTTTAAAATTCATTCATTAAAAAGTTTTAATCGGTTTTTATTTCTTTCTTTCTTTTTGGATTTTTCATGTCTTCCGTCTAAAATCCTCATATTATAAATGAATAGAGCTGTGTTAGTAACGCAGAAGCACCCTCCACTTATTACATCAATTAACTTTTCACTTTTCTTCTTGATGTTGGCACGTCATCAAATGTGAAGATTCTGTCTCCAATTTGTTTGTGTGAGAATAATTTCTCAAATGAATAATATGAAAGCAGAAATTTATCCTCTCTTTTTTCTCGTCATTATGTGAGGCCCTTAACCATGTCTTGAGGTTAAGCAGTCCAAGTATGGGTGCGGTTCTGACCTGATTCTAAAGGTCTTCTATCCGCTAATGCCTTATCTTTATGGTTATGGTTTTCGTAAATAAAAGAAAAAGTTTTATAGTTGAACTTTAAATTATTTTAAAGAGAATTAATTTTTAGATGAATTCAGTAATATTTTTAAATTTGACTTGTTATTGGGTTTTAGAAAAGTTAGAATTTAAAATTTGAAAGAGCAATTAAATCAAGTTTATGATTTTGTAAGATTAAAAAGTGATCTTGAGAAAATATTTTTTTTTATTATGAATAGGAAGAGAATAATGTAAGAAATTATATTTTATCTAACCCGAAATAATATTTCAAGAATAATTTTGGTTGGGTCGAACTTGTAAGTTCGATATTTTTTTATTTTTTATTTTTAAAAAAGGTATAATACAAAATCTAACAAATTAATACAATAAGTCTCAATCTCAAATAAATTAAACATCATAAGTCAATAAATACATAACAAAATATTTTTTTGCGAACGAAGTAATATAACAAGTCTAACTAAGTTGATAATAAATCAAAAAAAGTTAGTTTGCATAACTTAAATAACAAATTAATCTGGAATGAGTGAAACATGTGATTTACAATTGCATAACATCTTTATCAATAGTTTGTCTAGAAAGAACTTAAAATTGAGGTTGCATAACTTGAGCAAAACTTTTAAAGCCTTCATTTTCAACAAATTTAAATGGAAACTCATCAATAATAATCATTTTAACAAGTGCAATCCTACACTCCAAGCTTGCTCTTCTTCTTCTCCAGTGAACCATAGCTCTGCTACCCGCTCTATCCCCTATATGGTGTTTGTGTAATTTCCTTGCCATAGGGGCATGATGGTAATTATTATTCTTACACTATGATGATGGCATAATTGTGATCATGATATATATTTTGGTATAACATGCACTATATCTTTGCTATTACGTACTCCTCTTATGTTATAGATTTACGTGAAAAGAGCAGAGGAAGAAAGTTTACCTATTAAGGCTACGTGGTGCAAAAAATTGAAAAAGTCGCAAGAGAGAATGGAGGACAGGGACACGAGGCACTCGATCATTGTTAGTATTAGTATCCATGCGACTTGTGTGGTGGCGTGACTAGTTGCAGAGAATTTCCATTGCATGTATCGGCGACGTTGGGACACTAGAAATTATGTCCCAACGGAGATCGGGTGGGAGAAGAAGCAATGGTCATAACGGATTCCTACTACTAACCCGTCGAGGGTCTTCTGTTAAACTAAGGCGTATTTTGAACTCGATATAAATAATGTCGTAGGAATGAAAGAATCGAGACACTTGTGTAATATGTATAATGAGAAGAAGCAATGGTTATTGACTCAAGACGCATAATAATTTTATTTTCGTAGGGAGCTTGGAATTATAACATCATATTTTATAACTTGGAGTAATTTGCGAAGAACTAGTTGCAGACTCTAGTTGCAGAGAAGAGAGAACTACTAGATGCGCTGGGGTCAGTGGAGAAGGAGTAGATAGATAAGGTTTTGATATATTTTTCTCTTCCGACTTTAACCTCTATTTGTTAGCGTATTTACATGGTCTAACGTTTTTCCTAGCTATATCAGAAAAGATATTTACAAAGCTTAAAGGTATTTTTCAAGCAAAACGTACATATTGTTTGGGCCACATTTTTTTTTAAAAGGGTAGGTGAGTTGAGTTGGGTTGGATTGAAAGTATTTCAATCCGCTATCCGACTCACACACTACAAGTTAAAATATTTTTCAATCAAATTCAACACGTATTTTATGAGTTGAATTAAGTCAAAATTCATAAATTTATGAGTCAACTTGACCTGCTAGACACTCCTATTTATGGCGACTGGAGAGGTTTATGCAAAACTTCACCAAAGGTATTGTCTTTATTATATTATTCATATCTTCATGCAAATATATTAGTGTACCAAATACCTTTATTTTATTGCAATACGATCTCTATTTCTATATGTTCTTTGTCTTGTGTAAATCATATTTTCTTTAACTGAAAAACGTTGTTTATGCCAATTTTTGCTCTCCTCGTAGACCCTGTCTTCTTCCCTTCGGCTCTGGTCGTCTTGCCTGGTTTATATCTTAATAACTTTCGGCTGAATGTAGAGTAAAAGACAATAAGAAGGCCAAATAAGATAAGTTCAGTTTTACGTAAAAAAAGAAGATAAGTTCAGTTTGATTCTCTTGCTAGTTTTTTTGTTTTTTGTTTTTAATTTTATTTTAAGAATAAGTTTTGTTTCTCCGTAAAATTGAGAGTGAAAAATGTAAGGAAGCGCTTTTCATTTTTTTTCTAAATATAAAATTATTCAAAAAAATTTCGCTCAACTTCTATAAAAATTGTTAAACTAACATATACTAGATTCACCATCGAACATATACCATGGCTTCGGCAAACAAGAATTTGGTTGCAACATACTACCTTGAGCATGATTTGTGGTAGATTGACGAATATAATTAATATTGATATCTTAATTCTTAAAGTCTGTTTAGATAGTGAATTAGAATTAAAAAATAAAATTTTAATTTTAAATTTTTTAAAATTAGAATTGATTCAAAATTTTAAATTTTTTGTTTGGATTGTCTAAGAATTATGAAAAGAAATTATAATTCTAAATTTAGTTATAATTTTATTATTTAAAGATATGATATAAAATATTAAAAATTTGTTTACAAAATTAAAACTAATAAAAATATTCATACAATAATATTTTTATAATATAATAGTCATATTTTTTATAAAGAAATTTTCCATGAATTTTGTTTTAGAAAAAAATAAATAGTTATTATAATAATTTTATATAAATATAAAAATAATTTGTCATATAAATATAAAATTTTAATAAATATGATTGTTCATAAATAAATGTAAAGAGAGAGAGAGATAGTTTAATTTTTAAACTATAGAATTGATAATTCTTAATGTATACGTTAAGAATTGAGAAAAACTTAACTTAGTTATTTTTTAATTCCACGGAATTGATTTATGAAATTACAATTCTAATTCTAAATGACATTTTAAATATAAAAATTGAAATTCATAATCCAATTCCAATTCTAAGCTCTAATTCTATACTCAATTTCAAAAACTAAATGAACACTTGAAGTTATTTTTTGGCTTCTTATCTTAATTCATACTGTTAACATATATAAGAAGTCTTAATTACGCGCGTTTCATAAAACTGAAAATCCTTTTAGTATTGAACTTTTAATATGATTTTTTTTTTAGTATATATTTAGAATCTTTAGAATTTAATGTCAAGTGTTTTAAATTTTGGAGTTGTCATTTTGCAAAATGGCTATATCTAACTATCATCCCGGCTCACAATTGTGTAGGCAATTACAATGTTAAAAAAAAAAAAACTTTAGAGTTTCAAATTAATCAAAATTATAAGTACTAAAGACAATTCTCAATTTTCAGTAGTAAGAGTGCTTGAAAGGAAATTATTGTCTTTCATTGAAATGAAAGTGTATTGAGACTTATTATTTGTTACACTACTGATAATGGAAAACAAAACAATTACACAAAATTAATTGTAAACAGCACGACTTCTGGTCGATGTCAACAACCTAATCCAATTCCTTCAATACATTCTTACAAATGGTTTTTCCGCATATTGTTAATTTGTCTCGTGGCTATGAATGCCTTGCATGTTAGGCTACCTTTGTGATGTAAAAGATAAATTTGTGGTTCAAGATTAGATAAACTATTGAAAAAATTTGTCAATATTTTAACGAATATTGTTTTAATTTTTAAACGAATAAGGACCGCGTAAGAGGATATAAATAGCCAGAGACGAACAGCAAATCAAAAGACAATACCAAACTTGGTGGCGGTCCCTTATTTCAAAGTGTCCGTGTGGGTGCCATGTGCTTGGCTCTCATCCTATCAGGAACATGATACCATATGAAGATAAGGTAGAGTCTAAAGGTCTCCTAACCATGTTTTGTGGCATTGGTCTCACTCTTTTCTCAGAATCAACACCACATTTACTATGTCTACTTGCCTATAGATATTAGATGCTGATATTGACATTGCACTCTACCCTTGGGCATTGGTGTCAAAGCATCACACAACAAAAACTGTTTGTACCAATTTCCTCTATAAACTATAAAGATGCACTCTTCCTTTTTCCTTGGCTTAGAAAATTGAACTTGCTTAACATGCATTGCATCTGGCCCATAACATTTGGACCACATTCAGCTAGAGATAATAACATAATGCACAACGATCAAACATTTGAGGATTATATAACCCATTAAATTAATCTGTGATCTTTCCAAATCGATTGGAAAATCAGAAAGTAGGCAAGCAAGCTCAAACACTACAATAATTATTAAGTAGAACATGAGAGCCACCCACTCCAACTTATCTTTCCTCCATTTTTAATGATCCGTTCTTATCTCATCTGAATTTAAATAAAAAAAAGCAGATATGGAATGGAATAGAAGTAGCTAAAAACCCAAAACTACTCCTTTTCTTAACCTGTGAACTTGTCGGCACGTTAGAACTGAAACAAACAACTTTGTATTGTTCAAACTGACCATCACAAATTAGATTCGTTACAAACGCGTATTCAGGGAAACCCCACAGCACACAGGAAATACGCAACCTTTTCAAACGCCAGCTCAGTTCGCATGCCTGATAGAAACAGTCAGCTAAGATATATATATATAAAGTACAAAAAATGCTTATAATTCTAAGAAATTAATGTGTTTAGCAGAGCACAATTTTCGCTAATTTTCTGATCCTCAAGTCTCCGACCACTTTTATATTTGCCAAAATAAAGCTTATCAAAAGGTAACCAAATGATTGGCCATGATTGGGACATTCTTTAATATGAGTGCCGGGCTTGGATTAAGAATGACAATAGGCATTTAGCTAAGCACAAAAAGCAAAAGAAACGAACAAAATCAAGAAAGGCATATGCAGATTATAAATAAGGAAAAACTAATACTTCTGCTAAGTCACAATTATTCTACACAACACAATACAGATATTCATTTCAATTACAAAAAAAAAAAAAAAACACCATTTGATGCACCTGGTCCCTGTGGTTACCTGCTTCAGGCCCACTGACAACCTCCAACTAGTTGTAGAGCATTTACAATTATCAACGTTTGTATAAGATGTCCATATATACTCCTTTTCATTTTCCTTTTTTCCCAGTTCGTTTGTGTGCCCTTCTGGGTCTCTAAAAGCCAAAATGGGTCACAGGAATAACTACCCATATCAGGAACTGCAGGGGTCACTTTGGAATGTGCATAAGGAAATAACAAAGATCACCCTGCAATTGAGGGTAGAAAATACATAAATATCTATAGTATCTAAAGGAATAGGCAAGGCAGGGGGTAGGAAACTAGGAGACAAGCCAAGAAAAATGCTGAGATAGCAACAATGTTCCTGTGTACTGGAATTTCCATCGCATAACAGTATCCCACATTGCTTCGGTGGTTAGAAATGTGGGTGGCGTGGCACTATAGTAATGAGTAGCATCATAATGTCTAGTGTTCCGGATTTTGATTTAAATCCAGAAGCCTGCCTAGCAATTGAATATTTGAATTGAATGCAATGCAGTAACTCAAAATCATTCATGACGATTGTATATTGCAAACCATCTAGTGGAAATTTCTTATCAAGACATGGAACATGTGTTAAGAATACAAAAGTCCTACTTATGCAACCATGTCATACAACTACATACATACATCAATCCACTGACAGTCTGACACTAAACCCTGCTTAATATTTCTCTACCTTTAATCAGGTTGTGTATATACTGTGTAGAGTATTAGGGCTTGCTGGATTAATATTCTTGCTATGACTGCAAAGAGTGCGACTCTTTTAAGCTTGCTGCTGAATATTAACAGCAGACAAAATAATTTGAAGTTATAACCGAAAAATATAGATAATAATTTGAAGTTAAAAATATCTTAAACAATTATGCAGATAAATGAATAAAAGAAGAATTTATTAAAAAAAAAGAAAAGAGTACAAAATTGGAGGATCTGAATAACAAAGGACACTAAAAGAAAGAATGAAAAACAAGACACTAGAGATATGGAAAATTGGCAATTGTTCAGAAAGAAATACTCAGCAGTCAGCACCCACAATATAAGCGATAGGCAAAGGTCCTTGACTACTTGGTAGCGGCCTTAACGGGCGAGGAGGGTCAGGGTCAGGTCTAATCTAATAAGTCAAGGGACAAGGGTTATTCCATTGGCAATGGTTCAGGAACAATTACTCACCACCCACAACATAAGCAATAAGAAAAGGTCCTTGACTACTTGGTAGTGGCCTTAACAGGTGAGGGTCAGGGTCAGGGTCAGGGTCAAATAAGTCAAAGGACAAGGGTTATTCCATTATCTGGGAAAATGGACAAAATAAAAAGGAAAAAATTAAAAATTTCGAGTGATGACAAATGATAAAATGTCACAATGTTGCTTCAACTAGATGGCCATAACAAGACCAAAATGTAGATAATGATATTAAAACAAAAAGGACTAGCTCAAATCACTAACCTGTATGAATAGTTCTCGGAACTCTTGATAAATATATTGCCTTTAGAGTAATGATGTTCTCTTGTCATCAGTATCCTGCTTTTCTTCATGTTCATTGTCATTTATGACCACAACAACATTAGCTGAATCAGCGTCCTCTTCTATGACATAGTCTTGGTCCTCATACTCTTTATCCTCATTCATCTCCTGAAAACAAATAGTAGACACTCATAAGACATCTCTAAATGGATCACAAATTAATCCAAATTAACATTAAGAAATCCTGATGATGAAACCTTTTTCTTTTCAAACAAGCTTACTTCTGTGTTGTTTGGCTTCCTAAAGCATCATCGACGTTGAAAATACATCATATTATTTGTATTACTGAAAACTACAGTGTCAGGATTCGTATCACCATTAGCAAGGAACTTTCTTCCTGTGGCTATATTGCAGATATATTCCTCAAGAATATCTTGTTAAAATAAAACTAAAAGCAACTATTTTACAAAGTGCCTGCGATCAGGACCAAGGCAGAGGCAGACATAAATACTCACTTAAGAAACTAGCCAAGAAATTTTGCTAAGCAATTGGCTCATGCTGATTGTAACTTCAAATTACTAAAATTTTCTTTACTTAAATAAAAACTTTCCACAGAACTTCAAAATTTTGCCTGGAGCTTCCTCCACTCTCCACAGTCAAGTGGAAACAATGTAAAAGAGGATCAACTTCAACCATCAATAGACCATAGCAATCCCAAAACCTCAGAAGCATCAAGTGTATAATAAAGGCGTTCATGTGAAACAGCTTTTTTTGTGCTACAATCATGAGGAAGAGAAAATCTCAAAAATGGTAAGCATTCTTAATTTCTTATACAACAATTTTTTTACAGATTTTCTGGGAAAAAATATTAAATGCATGCTTTGGATTTGCACCATGAGCTTCACCATTTACAATATTCAGCACCTTTTAAAAGGACTATACTGCATTTTACAAGTTTTTTTTAGCACTAAAGAAGTTACAAGTTTATACCTTGAGATCCAGGTCTCCATTTTCAACTAGTGCTCCATCAATTTGCATTTTATTGAACTGATCCACAAGGTTGTTACATGATTGCTCAACATAGGCTAACTATTAATCAGCTGGCGGGTAGATGCCCCCTAGACAACATATACACACAGAAAAACAAAAGTAGGCATCTAGATGGATAGACAGATATGTATATAAGGTTATACGGTAAAAAAATTGTCAACCTTACAACAATAACAACAACAAAAGCCTTTTCCAACTAAGTGGGGTCGGCTACATAGATCAACGACGTCATTGGGTTCTATCATAAACCATGTCTTCAGAAAGACCATTTAGATCTAAGTCCTTTTTAATGGTTTCACCTATAATTTTTCTTGGTCTCCATCTAACTCTAACTATTAAGCTATCCTCCATCCAATCTACTCTTCTTACCGGGGCTTCTAATGGTCTTCTCCTCACATGGCCAAATCACTTAAGGCGAGATTCTACCATCTTTTCCTCAAAATGTGCTACCCCTACTTTCTCTCTAATGCATTCATTCTTGATCCTATTTTATCTTGTATGTCCACTCATCTAACACAACATCCTCATCTTTGCAACATTGAGCTTATGCTCTTATTGGCATTTTACCACCCAACATTTAGTACCATAAAGTATTGCAAGTCTTATAATTGTGCGGTAAAATTTTCCTATAAGCATGAGAGGCACTTTCAGATCACAAATGACATCCGAAGCATTTCTCCATTTCATCCACCTAGCTTGAATCCTATGGTTTACATCTCTCTTTATTTCTCCGTCATTACTCATTTTGTATGATAGATCCAAGATACCTAAACCATGTGAAGTTTTACCTCTAAGATAGTGTTAGCCCGCTTCTTGCTGAACTTACATTTCATATACTCTGTTTCACTTTTACTTAATCAGAAGCCATGTGCTTCTCTCCACAATTCTAGCTTACCATTTATTCTATCCTCAATTCTCCTACTAGGACTATATCATTTGCAAAAACAATGAATTGTAGCACTGCCTCTTGTATATACTCAGTAAGCACATCCAAAACTAAGATAAAAAGATAAAGACTCAAAGTTGACCCTTGGTGTAATTCTATAATTATAGGGAAATCTTTTGTGACTTCACCGTGTGTTCACACACTAGTCTTAAGTCTTAACCCCATCATACATATCTTTGATTGCTCAAATATAAGTGATACAAACTCCTTTCTTCTCAAGAGCCTTCCACAAGACCTCTCTTGGCTAAAATAAAATTGTTAACCTTACACAATAAAATAATTTAGATAAGGCGTGAATTTTCTGAAACCATAATTGATTTTACGCATTTATTGGACTGATAATACAAGGCAGTTTCCATACTAATAATAAAATATCATTATGTAATTTATCTAACAGAGAATATCATTTTATGTATCAAAACCTGGATAAGTGCCAATTTCCAGTAGTATCATATCAAAATCCTAATCCAATTGTGTTACAGATATGCATATATAAAATGGTGTAAAATTGGTTTAGTTTTACACTTGTGCCATTTGATTCTAACGAATGTATTTGTCGGGAGAGGGATGGCCAGATGGGCATTGTTTTCTCTGTACGTTTAAAGCGGAAGGAAAATTGCATGAAAACAAGTCACAACTTCCCGAAGAAAAAAGAGTGAAGTTGATCAGAGCTACCAGGACATCCTGCTTTTCTGCAACTTCTACTTCAATTTCTCAAGCAATCTGCCAGTGCACAAAGAGGTTTGGGTACTCCTCAGGTTCAGCCAATGCTTCTGCAGCTCGTCTGCTTACCTGCAAGATACCAAATTGCAATGCATAAAGGAGCAAGGTATGCAAGATTTTACTAAAATTCATTCTTTGTGCAGATCATTATATATCAAACCAAGACATACAGACATGAAATAAATATGAAACTATCAATAAACAGCACCTTGTTTAGGTTATTCTTCCAAACAGGCACTATTTCTGAAACCTTGCTTTGAAGGTATGATCGTTCCATGAGAGCAGCTTCAAGTATCCAGTCACTGTGAAAGGAAGAAATTGGAAGTTTACTAGATGAAAATTATAAGAAAACAAATACATGAGTTGACTGTCATAACTATGGAACATATAAAAAATCTATCTTTCCACCAACAACTGGATACATTCCTCCAGTTTACCAAGCATGAATAAACACATGAAAACAACATTATGCTTCCCTTGATCATAAGCAGATGCATGAAATTATACTATTTTATTTATCATAAGCAGGCAACCTCTTCAAACTTCAAAGAAATTAAAACTAAAAAACATGATAAGATAAGGCGAACTCACCTGTGATTGGTAATTCAAGATTTACACTGTCCCTGAGTAAGGGCTGACAAGGATCCTATGTCAAGGTTACAAAGAATATCAGATAAAAGCAACTGAAAAACTAAAACTAGCGATACTGCAAGACGGACGCAATCATAAAGTACCATGGTTCAGTTAATGAAGATCCACTGATTTTACTCTCTCCGATCTTTGCGCAAACTTTCTCTGATAAGCAGGTATCTAGGTATTGTTATTAGCATACAACTATGATTTTTTCTTTAAAAAAAAAATAGCAGAATTGAATAACATAAGTAACAATATCACTGGTTTGAAAATCAAGAGTAGCAGGAACCTTGATTTCAAGCCTGAGAGGCTGTAAAATAACCGTAAATTTTCCACAACAAAAATAATAACGATCATCAGAGCAACCTCAATAACAATCAACAACAACACAAACAACACGAAGCATTGAAAATAACAAAAACAAATTACAAACATGAGGCTAAATTAGCCAAGCTTTTCGTCACCGATGAAGCTAACAGAAACTTAGAAACAGAATCGATTCCTAGTTCATAACGAATTAACGATCATACATTTCAAATTTTAAGCGCCAAAACAGTGGAAGTGTCGCTAAGAAGCATGTGGTTTATTTTCCAAATTTTCTCAGTAACCAAACGGAAAGGTGGATGGAAAGAAGAATAGAAAGGTAGATCGAAGAAGAATCGAGATAGAGGGAGTTACCATATCTGATGCTGTGAGAAGAAACCATGAATATGATGAAGAAAGAGTATCTATCCGTTTCAAGTGTGTTAGCCCGCAACAAATGGAAGGAAGGGTAGTGTGACTGAGAATGAAAAATTGAAAATGAAACAAAATAACATAGGGTGAAGCCGTGAACGGCTTGGCTCTGGCTATCCAGAAAACAAAGGGTCAAGCCCAAACAACACCTTAACAATGGCACTGTGGGCTCGAACCTGAACGGTGAACTTTGAGAGATTAGGGCCTAGGGGGTATATGTTTGGGCTCAAACGTCAAATATGTTCTTGGCCTATTTGTGATGGCTAATATGAACAACAGGTTTGTGTTTTTTTTTTTTAAATTTCTAAAGCCACAGTTTTTATTTTTTTATTTTTTAGAAGAATATGTTTGATGTGGAAAAAATAAAATAAGGACGTGTTCCATTCTTCTGTATGATCTGGATAGTTCGTTGAGGCTAGCATCATGCTAGATAGTCTCCAGGTAGGCTAGCACAATGGTTGGAGGGACTTGCAAGAAAATGTAAGTAACAATTACTAATAAGACTAGAGAAAGAAAATGTAACCTTTTTCTTAGTTTATGGCACCCCTTTTATAGGGAACAATGGAATCTTTGGATTTAGATTCTTTTCTTTTGTTAAATAATAGGGTAGAGTTACGCATTGTGGCTTCAAATGAAAGGCTGTTGATCTCTAGACAATTAATAAGGTAGGTCATATATTGTGGCTAAATTAAGATAAATTTGTTGTGCAATATTCTCTCAAACTATATCCTCTTTATTTTTAAGCACTTTACTTGTATCTCTTGCAATTGATTTAATTTTATAATTTTTTGTTATTGAATATATAGAACCAATTCACTCTCTCTTAATTTTGTCATATGCCAAATCTCAATATTCTCAATCCAAAATCATAATACATTGGTTTATGAATATTTTTATTTTCTTACTTTGTTCATTATTTCTTAATGTAAAACTTTCTTCACCAACATCTCCCGTCACTTTGTTGAAAGTATGACACCCATAGGCTAAGACACTTCTATTAATCAGTGCATTTGTTTGTCATTCTCTTCCATTTCTAGATATATTTAACAAGTTTCTGTTTTCACTTTTCGGTGACCTAAGTAGTTCTATTACAATAAATTTAGTCTAAGACAACACTTTTAAACACAAGAAAGTGTGACCTTTGACTAAAGGGCACAATTTTTAGCATATGGCAACATTACAAGGATGGCCAAATCAAATATAATCTTTGATCAAAGGCAACACTTTATGTACTAAAAGAAGCGTAGTCTTTTCTCTTAAGCTATGTTACACTAAAAGTATTACCTTTTTACCAAATAAAGGCAACACTTTTTCATCGTTGATGTATAGCAACGCTTATCGGACATTGGTACTATGGACATGCTTCTAAAGTATTATCTTTTGGATTGTTTTTAGCAACACTTTTCTTTAAGTAAGGCAACACTTTTGTTGTAACCTATACCCACGCTTTATAAGTGTTGCCAATATAGTCACACTTTGAAAGCATTGTCTTATATACATTATAGGCTACGCTTTAGCCTTACCTATTGCCATGCTTATCAAGTGTTGCCAAGTATCTTACCTATGGTCCCATGCTCTAAGCGTTGCCTTTGTTGTTACAGCTCTAAGTTGTTGCTCTTCCTTCTATGTATTCATCTGTCTTTAGTTTTTCATCCGCTTGCACAACTTGCGTGTGGTTAGGGTCTTGTTCCTCCACTCAAATTAACAACCTTGACTTGAGTTAAAACCTTTTGTTTTCTGGCAATATTATTTTTATTATGAATTATTTTTTGGAGTAACGCAACATGCAATCCCATGCATGTTTTGTAGAGCCACGTACCCTTGTTGGCAGAATATCCGGCAAGCTCTCTAGATAAATAACTTCATCTCATTTGGTTCTGTTAATTAAGGGTGCTTATGCCCCAACCAAGCCGGCTGAAGTTAATTTGGTCGAATTGAGTTCTTAGAATTTAGTTAGATGTATTTTTTGGATTGGGTTTGGGTCTTACTTCATTTTGGTTTAATCTGACTCGATATTACATAATATATTAAAATTTATAATTTTATAAAAATTAATAACAAAGTATAAGACCTATTAATTTAAGTTAATACTTTTTACATTAATATAATTTATTTCAAAATATATATGATATAGTTTTTATTTTATATTTTAAAATTTTATAACTTAATTATATATAGTATTTAAATTTTTACATTTTATTTAAATGTCGGGTTAGCTCGATCTTGGCCCGATAACTAATTGAGCCATGATTGGGTTGAGTCCTGGTCTTAAAATTAGACTTGATGAAAATATCCCAAAACTAATTTGGTCGAGTTAGGTTTTTAAAATTTGGTCTGATGTGTTTCTTTAATCGAATTTAGGTCACACTTGAGTTGGATCAACCCGACTCGATATTACGTAATACATTAAAACTTATACTTTTATAAAAATTAATAATAAAGTATATAACTTCTAAATTTAAATTAATATTTTTTACATTAATATAATTTATTTCAAAGAATATATGATATAATTTTTATTTTATACTTTTAAAATTTTATAACTTAATTATATATATATAATATTCAAATTTTTATATTTTATCTAAATGTGGAATTAATCTGATCTCAATCTGATAACTAATCAAGCCATAATTAAGTCACATCTGAGTTTTAAAATTAGACTCAATGAAAATACTAGGTCGATCAAAATCGGATCAGAATAAATTCACCTCAACCTGACGCATGAGCAACCAGTGTCAATTATTGCCATATCCTTTCGCCGGCCAAACCGCCCATGCATCAGAATAGATAGGAACTAATAAAAGCAACATGCGACCTTGATGAAGAGCCAACACGTCCACACGATCATTAGTTGGTCAAAAACTAATTGAAATACAAAAGGTTGTGTTTACAGTCCATTAAAATTAGAAAAAATTTAGTTTGAATTGATTTAATTTAATTTAGAAATTAAATTTTATATTTAAAATTTATTATAAAATTAAGGGTTTATTTTGCATAAAGAAAATGAGATTTTAATTAATTTAAAAATTATTTTCTTATGTTTGAAATGTTTTTATACAGTTGTTCATTTTTTTTTTTTTATACAATTTATGTTTAAAATTTATTAAAATAATAATTAATTTGATTTGATTTTATTTGATTTTATTGTTTTATATTTTTATTTTATGAAAAATAGTTAGTAAGGATAAAATAATATATTTATTTAAAATCAAATCAAATCTTAACAAATCTTATCAAATTTAATAAAATTTTAAATCAAAATCAAAATAAATAAAATTCATGTAAATTTAGCAATCAAATAATTTTTAAGACACTCAATCGTATTTTAAGAAATTAGTCTCCAATAAGAAATACTCTAAAAAACAAAAACAAAAAATTAAAATTTTTTAACATTTCTAACATACTAAAATTGAGTTCCATTTTTTGGTGTACGTGGAAAGTAGAAACCACACCATTATCATGACTCTGGAATAAACCACGGGTCCTGCCAGATACGAGTAGTTGTGCCATCCCCTATTCTACACACCAATAGCTAGCCAATATATGTTAAAGGTCCACTGTATTTTTGTTATTGATATCTATATTTAGTTAATTAAATTTAAAACCTCTGAAGCTAGGAGAGTTGTTTGATCAGCGCAAGATATGAATCTTGCTGTATTTTAGCAAGAATGAGGTAAGTCATTAGAGAGCTAATACTAACTTTTCAATTCCATCTGTAAATATAACACAACATTGATTAGGCTATTGAAAAGCTAATAAACACTGGTTTACAATTACAACCTAGCTTTATTTGCTGTACTAGACATGATGATTAGTTTCTTGAACTGTCTCTTCAATACTATTTTTCAATGTACGAAGTGAATATTGACTTGCCGTCACTGCATCATCCAATGTTAGATAGAATAACTCCTTCCCAATCTTGTCAACAAACTTGGATACTATCAGCTTCTCCATAACCTCCAGCCTTGGGTTTACTAACGACATCTACATATAATATGGAAAAACAAACATAAATCACTTAAACCTTTCAGTAATTCGATTTATTTACATAAATCAACTTGGAGGATATCTAGTCCAATACTTGAAATCCATATTGTACATACCTGAATTCCATTCTTTTTCAATGCTTTATTTGTCTCCAACAATCCTTCAATAGCAGTTGTGTCAATGGATGTCACTCCTGTATAAGCATATAAAATCAGGGAAAACATTATATCATATGCATGATGAGTATAATAACCTTAAAATTTTTTCATATAAACTCAATAATCTAAGAGAATTTTCTCAACAGTGTAATATACCTGACAAATCGAGTATGATGTGTTCAACAATCTCTCCACTCGAGTCTTGCTCACTTCGAATATATCTCATAATCCTATGCAGATTTTTAGAAATTTAGATTGTTCAATTGGGATGCATCAAGGAATATTGTGTATGAGTATTAATAAGTGAATCCAAAATTTACCTTTCTTTGACGTAGATAGAATTTGCAAAGTAAATGGGAGAACCAAGTTGTATAAGTAGAACTCCATTGAATGTTGAAGCTGTATACTGCTCAACATCTCGATAAATACCTAAGTCAGGTAACTTTCCAAGCTTGCATGTTGCAGGTCTAGCCACATATAAGAGTGCTCTAAGCACACTGAGTCCAACCTTAATTGCAGATAGAATAATTAAGTCAGATTTTGTTTTACAAAAATTAAACTACATTAAACTCTATTAATAAAAACAACTGACTGAACTGAAAAACTGGAAAAACTTGAGTACTCACAGACAACATGAGGCCAACATCCATGCTTACAAAGATGACTCCAAAGAAGGCAGCCATGCAAATAACAAAATCAAACTTGTCAACTTTAAAGAGATGGATAGCTTCGGTATATTTAATCAGCCCCAGCATGGCAGATATAATAATAGCTGATAGAGCAACAAGAGGGGTGTAGCCAAATAATGGTGCCAAAAACAGTAGTGTGAGTGCCATCAGGATTGCCTGTACTATGTTTGACATGGCTGTCTTACACCCTGCATTGTAATTCACAGCCGTTTTGGAAAATGGTCCTACAAAATAGATTTAGGAACCAAATATATTAGCATAAACACTTATTTTTCATTAACCATGGAAAATTAAGTCAAAATATTTTTTAGTGTAAAATATGTCAAACATTATTATTAATGAGATGTTTAGTACGTATCTGTGTGAACAAAAATTTACCACTAGTCAGGTAACATGAAGTGACAGAACCAATTAAGTTCATAAGGCCAAAAGCTACCATCTCTTTGTTCCCATCATGAGGTGTGTTATCAGTAACAGAAAAGCTTCTTCCTATTGCTATTCCTTCCTACATAAAAGAACATAAAAATTAATTAATAAAATATTGATCATGATGGTAGATTAATAAATAGGATTGAAATCCTCTTATGACTTTTCCTGTTTTCCGAATTGAATTGAGTGATGAAAACTCAGTAAAAAAATTTTCTCTCTTAATTGATAATAACATCTCTTTCAATTGTCAAAACTTTTTAATGAGTTGTCAATATACAATTAGAGAGACAAGTAAGGAGACTGAAGATTTGAATTCAATAAATAAATTTTAGAAATTGTAATTTCTTACCGCCAATGACAAAATGCCTGTGACAAGGCCAGCTTGCAGCACTGCTCCTAGATATTTACTGTCAAAGTTCAAATACTTGATGGACAAAGGATTTAATCCTTTATCTAGATGGCCCACCTATATTAAACTTCATGTATATAAGAACAAAACAAAATTGTGGTATATATATATATACGAGGGAGGATCAATTTACATAAGTGTAAGTTTTTTTTAACTTACACTCATTTTCAACCGTTAGATCTACTTTCATCTAATGATTACTTTTAATGAAATAATCTCAACCATTAGATAAAAGTAGATCTAATGGTTAAAAATAAGTGTAAGTCAAAAAAGACTTACACTGATGTAAATCAAAAAAGACTTACACTGGTGTAAGTCGATCCCTCCTCTATATATATATACACACATAAGAAATTTAGTAACTGATAAAGACTAATTATAACTCACAGTTTGAATTCCATGATGTGCGCCCTTTACGAGGTACGTAAAAACGGCAGCAACTATTACAGTTGTCATTGGAGCTATAGCTGATACCCAAAAGAGTTTTGGTCTCTTATTCCTCTGAAAGATTATATTGGAAAGGGAAACTCGTTAGAATTATTGTGTGTCTTTGACACACATATTAAGATAACAAGGAGGAAAAAGATATTTTGATATTATTTTTATTTTATATCACTTTTTATTATATTTTTTAATAATTATGATAAAATAAAAAAATAATAAAAAAAAATGATATAATTAATGATATAAAAAGTAATATAAAAAATAATGTAAAAAAATTATGTAAAAAGATAACAAATACCAATAACTTGGTCAACTTAATACAAAGTATAACTTTGTGAAATCTTGCTACAATTTTTCTCGTTAACGTGACTTTTCTATTAGTAGTAGTACTCGTGCCATAATTATCATAGATTGTGGACTTCCAAATCTTAGTGGTCTGCAAGTTTAAGTGGCGCACTAAAGTCTTCTCACGCCACCTTTATTTGTTTTTAACAAAATAAATATATGCAAAAGCGAAAGTTGAGAATGACTTTACTGCCGAAGAGAGCACTCACCAGGTACATGGTAAATTGCAGGAAAACAATGAAGATCACACCAAGAACTGTGGTTTCCCACCTTATCTGTTACATAAATAAAAAAGAAACACACCCACGTTATTTCCAAAATATAGAACAACTACTCCTTTTTTTTTTCATGATTTCTCACTATCTTCTGTAAACGGGTAAATATTTAAGATATGTTTTAATGAAGTAATGAAACAAATGAAAAAACAAAAGCAAAATAAAAATAGTAGATTGAAAACTTGGTCAATGTCTTTTATTTAGAGTATTAGAGCCGTGTATGTTATTGTATTCTATATGATTTTGTTGTGTCCTAGTGTTGCTAAATTTGATTATATATATAACTTGGTCAATGTCTTTGAGTTAGAGTATAAGAGCCGTGTATGTTATTGTATTCTATATGATTTTGTTGTGTCCTAGTGACTAAATTTGATTATATATATATATATATACGAGAAAGGATTCACTTATACATATATAATATAAATAAAAAAGATTCTACACTAAATTTTATATTTTTTATTTTATTTTAATTTTATGATTACGATAAAAGATAAATAATAATTAAAAATCATAATAAAATAAAATATAAAATTGAATATAAATTTTTTTATTTATATTAAGTGTAAGTGAATCCATACCCTTTATATATATGTCTGTGTGTGTGAAACTTGGCGCTTTTATATCTTAAAAAGGTTACTGCAAAAGTGAAAATAAGCGATAGTAAGATCTAAAATAGAGTTAAGATATCATTATCATTTAGGGGGAGAACTATCCTTATGTGTAATAATCTGATTTCCCATGGCAACCTGTTATTATTTTAATCAGTCAAGCAAATGAAAAGAAAAAAAGGCACTAATTTGTCCATACTAACCTCATGTTTATTGGCGATGATGCCCTTCACCACTGCTACAACGTTCGTTTTGGTCGAAAAATGTTTCATGCCAAAAATGCCCTTTAGTTGTTGGAGGATGAGAATTATTGCTGTCCCTCCCATGAAGCCAGTGATGGTAGAATGGGAAAAGAAATCCACCAATATCCCCAACCTGCAAGGTGTTTTCTTATTCTCAGCAACCCACCACACAAAAGTAGAATGAAAATAATTGAGTTTCATAAGCCAGCTACTTTTCTTTGTTGGCTTTATACTTTCTTGGTGCGAAACAAATCCAAACCAAATAACTGTTCAGCACATGAGAGAGGGTGGTTTACGGAAAATGACTTCTTATCTCTATCTCTCTTTTCCTCACCTGAAAATACCCAGACAAGCTTGGAAGACACCGGTGACAAAAGTAGCTGTAAAAACCAAATGAAGAAACAACTTTGGGTCTTCTTCTGGGTCTGCCACGGTTGAAATAGTTTGGCTCATAAGCAATGATGCTGCTGCTATTGTCCCCACTGCCATGTGCCTAGAGCTCCCAAAAACAGCGTACACTAGAGGTGGGGCAAAGCTGGAATCTGATACATACAATCACCAAACATCAAATCAAAATTTTATTCTTATTCCTAGAGGATCGAATATCTTGTCTTTATCACAAGGGACAATGCTTTAAGGAAGTAAATGTCTCCCCAGATGACATGGAATGAATTTGGTCCTCGAGATTCTAATCATGCAAAAATGATTATCAAAATTTATTTATCTTAATTTGGAAATTAATGATATATTTTTCTTTTTGTCTAAGATTCAAATCACATCAACTCAATCCCTGCACCATCAGTGTGAATTCAATTATATGCAGGATCAATCTCTCTATGCAAAGAAAAATGGTGCAATGAGATAGTGTGAAAAGTGTGGAAATATCAATATATAACAATCTCATTATATTAATTAATAAAGACAGAAGAACGAAAAGAAAACAGAAATGATGTTTGTACACCATTTTCGAACATTATTTTTACACTTGGTCAAATGCTTCGTCAACAAAGTGTAAAAATAGTGTAAAAAAATGAGGAGCATATAAAATAATTGAAAAAAAAATTGACTAAATAAATTAATTAAGTTCTTACAAAGGCCAACGAGGGGAGGAAGGTTGGCAAGTTTGGCATAACTAATGCCTTGAGGGATGGCAAGGCTGGTGATGGTGAGGCCAGCAATCAAGTCAGACCAAAAGAGGCGCCAAGTGTAATTGGGGAGCCACTCAAAGATTGGGATGAAGTATTGCACCCCTTTGATGACCCTGCGCGATGGTTTCTCCTCGTTCTTGAACTGCCTGAAGGGATCATCAGGGAAGAACGTTTCTTTCAACCCAGATTTGAGTTTCGTGAGAAATCCTCTCTGCGTTGAGAAGTTCACCCCATGTTTAAGCTTGGGTGTGCCCATTGAACTCATGTCTCGTCCCTACGAACACAAGCAAAAGGGTGCACACTCCACGCAAATTAAAAAGCAAGGATGTTTAATCTGCAAAGTTAAGGTGTCAAGCCTTATATTGAGATTTGTGTGTAAGGCCTCGTGGTTGGAATGTATATATATATATAGGCCTTTAGCAGTGGCTACTGTTGCGGGTAAATGGTAATTAGGGTAAACGTGGCTATTAGAATAGTGGATAGGCATGTCTTCTAGTCTTACAAGACTTCAACTATATCTTCTTGTTTCTTGTCAGAGAAATTATAATATGTTACTGTGATATATTTAATATATACTCTAAGAATGATTTTTATTATTAATTTTAAATAAATTAAATTTTTAATTTTTAATTTAAAATTAATGATAAAAATTTATATGTTTTAAGAATATATAATGATTTCTATTTTTCACGATAATAAGTGGGAGAATTTTGATGATGTCAAATTTGAGATGATTTTGAATTTGACTTTGTTTCTGCTTTCTTGCATTTGGATGATTGTTAACCGAGTGTATTTTTGCAGGGTCCAGTTCAGCAATTTGCTGTCTGTTCTTCTTCCTTGCCATGAGCAGATGAAACTGCAACATTTCTGGTTTTTTTTTTTTCTGTTAAGAAATTTTATCTGCCTGTACGACAACAAAGCAGATAAGATTTATTTCTATATATAGTATTTGGATAAAGAATCATAAACTTGAAACACTGAAAAGGAAAAATAAAAATTTAATGTTACACATTAAAACTTTATCACTGTTTTTAATATTAATTTTCAGGAATTGATTCATTGAACAAAATCAATGTACGAATTAACGTGTGAAAATATTTATATTTTCAGTGAATTATACAATGCTATATGTTTTAAAAATGATTTTTTTGGTACAGTTTTAAAAATGATTAAAATCTTTTATTATAAATAATTAAATAAAATATCATATAATATATATAAAGAGAAATACATATTTTTATATTTTGATATGTGTCATTCTAATATAGAACAATAAATTTAAAAATATATTATTTGTCAAATACACGATTCCAATAATTATAATGTGACATCACATATTACAATTTAAAAGGAAGGTGTACATCTCATTTGTCGGTTTAAATTAAATTTATTATTCATACATATAAATATAGAAATTTATAATCATATATTAATTATCTTGACATATATACATTTGTATATTAATTCATATTCATATTCAAAAAAATTAAAAAAATCTCACATATCTTTAGTCGACTACGTTATTAATTGTTTTTATTGGTGATTGATTTTAAAATCCCAAAATTTTCATAGGTGTATGATATTACATCAGCTATATATGTATTATCACCCTAAATTAATTAATTATATTTTTAAATTACTATTTTTATCCTACATTATTTAGTAAACTTCAATATATACATCATACATGAGTAAAAATTTTGCATGAAAATATAATAAAATTAATTAAATGTAATTTATTATGAGAAAACTAAGAAATTATTAAGTGTTTTTTAAAAAACAAATTCATTCATATATATATATATATATATATATATATATATATATATATATATATATATATATATATAATATAATATAATATTTAAATATTTTATATTTATATTTCCTGGCATTGAAAAATTTAAATGAAAATATATTAATATTTACATATATGAAATAAAAATTTTACAATAATACATGATAAAATCAATAAAAAAGTTTAGATTTATAATAAAATTTGTTTAGTAAAATCATTTAAATGTAATTTAAAACCCATATCATATAATATTGAAGTTTCATTGATGTTTTGATTAATTGTTCGCAAGATTTGAGATAATTTTTGTAGACAAATAATGGAAGAAATTAACTTCAACGGGAATATTGATGTAGCATATGTAATGTGCAAGTTATAATTTTGTGTCATATTGAAATAGATTGAATTTGTGAAAGAGAATAAGATTAAGAACTTAAGAAGTCATATGTTAATTGATTGATTTAACTATTATGTTATTTTATTTAGTCTACTTAAATTGTGTAAACTAAATGTATATGTTATAAAATGCTACATTATTTAAATGCATTGAATATCATTTGATTATATTGTTATTGATCATTTTAATTTTTAGTAGGTTTCCTTTTTATTTGTTATTGTATTATCTAACCATCTAAGATTATTTTGTTAGATAATTTGATATTAGAGGCCAACTTGGTATACCCTTAATTATAAATTGATAAAACATCCAAATGAATAAATACATAAAAATTAATATTAAAAAAATTATAAAAAAATTAAAATTATCTGAAACTATATAAACTAATTATTTACTAAGAAATCATATAAAAAATATTTATTGAAAATAATTACATAACTCGATTATTATAGTACAAGAAAAGCCAATTGATGGAAACAAAAAAATAATTTTGAGTAAATTTCACTATATATTTCACTAATTATAACTTAATTAAATTTATTTAAATCATCTGAGATATCATATTTTTAAATTTAATATATATATTTTAATTTTAACATCTTTTTTATTTTATTCCGTATATTATACGAATACAAAACATTACTTTTAGTAAATATAACGATAATCTCGCTCAGTAAAGAGAGTTGTAGATTCGTTGAAAAGGGAGCTTTGATTTTCTATGATGTTATTAGTCAGGAAGCCCTAAGCACCTTTTTATTTTTATTTCTTGGGTAATGTAAAAAGTCATTAAATTAGATTGAAACTCTTCGATGTACAAATAATTAATATTTAATTCATGGATATTTTACTATATTTGGAGTATTCGAAGGATAAAAATATGAATCTGTTATAATTATTAATTTTTTTATATAACTGTATAATTATTAATTTATTTGGATGAATTTAGGTGAGATGAATTTGCCCTACATTGTAATGAAAAGAAAATACATTAATACACTTTTTTAGAGATTAGTCTCATTTATCGGGAGGACAAATTTTGAGAAACAAAAAGAAAATTAATACATTATGTTCTAAACTGGATTTTGGATTAGTGGTTCAGGAGTAACTTGGCCCACTAAAATTGAATCACGAATATTTATATGCACTATTAGATAAGTGAATTTATCTATTTATGATAAGTAAATTTCTCACAAAATCCCTTATAGATAGAAGAATCAATTAGATCCCTCATAAATAGAGGAGACAATTATAAGAGTTAACAATTTTATTGTGTTCTTATTCTAATTAACAGCATTTAATGCAGATTTAAACATGATTTTTATCAACCAAGACGCTTCTATAAATATCACACAAGGTAGCAAAGGTATGCATCTAATTCCAAACACTATCCACCTTGTGCGCAGACTAACTTAAGCGTCAAAGTACTTGGGTACTCTCACCCCTCGTACCATTGTCGCAACCACCGTGCATCAGAAAAAACCAGATTCTTCAACCTTATTTAGGTGATTTTTTGAAATATATTCAGAACATTGGTATCGTCTGTGAAAAATTGGTAAACTTTTATTCTCATTACCACCATCATGGTAACTACAAGGTGAGATCACATTTCTGCCACCCAAAATCAACCTTCTTCTGGTCGTCGTTCGACATCCGCTCCAATTCAGGAGTCAGTCATTGCCCAATCAAAACCAAGGCAAGGCAGGGTGGAGACTTTTCATATTGGCAAAAATCTCTTTCCTAAGCCGCGGTGAGTTATGGCAATGTAGCGATTTGGCTCGCAATGAGTCCCTTCTAGAGACACCAAACAACGGGTATCGACGTTACAACACTTAGGGGCATAGGCGAACAACAATGAAACTTGATCTCATCAGGGTGAATCCTATCTCCCAGAACTATACAGAGAAGAACTTATCACTCTAGTTAGACTTTAGGACGAACGTATTCATAAATTGAAAAGAGCTGTTAACTAGGAGAAGGATGACGAGAGCTAATTCCTCACTGGAATTGAGAAATTAGGAGGGATTCAGCCCGTGAAGGGGTATGTAATCCAAAATATTCAAGGAATACGGAACCCAGTCAGAGAGCTGAGATCCCGACCCATATAAATAAAGAGTAGAACCAATGGCGGCCGAACTCGGTCAAGCAAAATCAACCTTTCTCTGATGAATTGACGGCCTACGAGATCCCTAGGCATTTCAAGTACCCGACTAATATTGAAGTCTATAATGGGACCACAGACCCCTAAAAGCATTTAAATGCTTATGTTTTTACTCAACTTTTTGCTGGAGGAGGAGATGACTTACTCATGTGTCGTGTTTTCCTCTCTTTTTTTTTTGAAAAAAGTTGCCCTAAGATGGTTCACTATCTTAACTCCTAAATCCATTATCAATTGGGAAGAGTTGTACTCAAGATTTTTACTGCACTTTACCATTAGCAAGGTGCAGTCGAAATCCATTTCTTGTCTTTCTCATATTAAACAAGGAAATGAGCAATAAGATGATGGATGAGTTCCAAGTTAGAGTTGATAAATATATCAATGCAGAAGGCGTATTTCGGGCTAGGAAACATATGGAGAAAGGAAAAGATGTTAAACCTAAACCTAGACAGCCCCCTAGCAGAACCAAAATTCGAGACCACCTTTAAAAGGGGAATATGACAATTACACCCCCCTCAACATACCTCAAATTCAAATTTACCATGAGGTGATGAATATGGAGTTCAGAAACGTGCAAACCCCCCTTGAGACAGCATGCACAGAAAGATAAGTCTAAGCATTGTGTATTTCATAAAAGTCATGAGCATAATATAGAAGATTGCATCAACTTTCAATATGCTATCGAGTCTTT
The DNA here is from genome assembly GCA_029884605.1 of Ormosia emarginata. NCBI lineage: Eukaryota > Viridiplantae > Streptophyta > Magnoliopsida > Fabales > Fabaceae > Ormosia > Ormosia emarginata. Next base: position 10,853,820 of record JAQQTP010000072.1, on the reverse strand, counting down.
GATCCGGAATGGCCGTTTAGGCCAATGTGTGCATTAATCTCGGAATAATAATAGGAGGGGAGGACAAGATTACAAAAAGTGGAGCTACAACCCATGAAGAAGCCAATCTCTGAATTCTCTACCATATCAAATAATACACTCATCCGTAAAGAATAAAAATCATGGAGCAGACCCATCCCAGAATAACACTCTGAATCAAGAAAGAGCACAACCTCGAGATAATACTAATCTGAACAATGATCGTCGTCATGCTGAAATAACCCAGACAATTAACATCATATTGAGAAGCTTCGTAGATAGCGGTGAATCAGGAAATTGAAAGAAAAAAAAAACACTTCGGACCGCATTGAGTGCAGTTTGGGATCAAATTTGACAATTAATTAACTACACTCCAGAGTTAGCTACTGGCGTCATTTTCAGCATGATGAACTCGGATTTTTTATTTAAATATTATACTTTCTATATTTACTATTAAAATGATATATTTTTTAAATTATTTTTTATCATGTTACTGTTTTGTTGATACTTACATATGCTACTGTTTTGTTGATACATACATATGTTGACTTAATATATAGGTAGATAGTTAAAAATAAAATTAATACAAGAAAATATTATTTTGAAAAATAATTTAATATATATTTTTTGGTAAGGATTTTAAAATATATTTTTAATAAATTAAAAAAATAAATTATTTAAAGAAAAAAGTCTTATTTATAACCTGTCGCGTCTCCATTAGCATTTTCATTGGCGTTTGGGAGGCTTTAGGGGTGTTGCTGTTTGGGAACTTGAGTCTTAAATTAATCAACTAGAAAGTTCGAAGTTGCTTTCAGCCATCCAAATTCTTTCATCTTAGAGTTTACTTTCGGTAGTAGCCGAGGCAGCTTGAATTTTTTATTTTTTATTTTTGGGTGATGAGGTTGAGGCAGCTTGAAATATTGAAAAGCAAAGAAATGATATGAAGTTGATATCCTAAAATAGTAAAAAAAAAAATACAATTTTGTTTCTTTATGGTGGCCACCAAAGAAAAATAAATTTTCATTTCATCTTATGCAGCAATATTATGGCCCTTGCGTCTTAGAATTATAGGTGAGTAACCTCGGTGTAAAAAATCCTTCGAGTGAGCTCCATTATTATCACTTTTAGAGTAATATACTCTTATTATATTTTTTAAGAAAAAGACTTTAATTTTAATATAATATCAATGAAAAAATTTATACTTATATTTAATAATATGTTGTCACATCATTTAATAAATTTAAAATTTTATGTATTTGTTAATATATATTAAATAAGGTCATACCGTAAATTTAGATGATAATATAAAACCGTAAATTTAGATGATAATATAAAAGAATTTTATATTATCAGTGCATTAAAATTAAGCTAAAAAAACTTATAGAATAATATTGAGAGACGTTTTATTCTCATACAAACAAATTTTGTTAATTGTCAACAACCACAACATTGAAAAAAAAGTTATTGCATCCTAATTGGTAATCTTAAATTAATTTATTCTTATTACTATTCTTTTAAAATTAAAAGTCCCTAGTGGTTTAACCAAAATAGCGAAAAAAAAAAGAGAGACAAAACTATGAAGATGCTGATTTTTAATAGTAAAACTGTAAAAGATATAACTATGTATTTGGTAATTTTTTTTAAGATATGTCTTCCAGTACATTTTAAAAGTCATGTGTGATCTCAAAACATAAAAAAATCATAGGTGATAATCGATAAATACTTCTCAAATGCATACCAACAACCAAAACCACTTTAAACTGTTTTTTTTTTAATCATTATTTTCTCCTAATTTGTGACTGTCCAATGTTAATTTATAACATATATTTTGGTCTCTTACTATTTTTAATTTTTACATAAGATTACAAATTAAACTCAAGGGAAGCTTTAGCCTCCCCCTCCCTCCAAAATTTTTCAGGAGTTCCATTTTTCTTTTTAATTTGCTTAAGAATGACCCCCTTAAGCTATTTTTTCTAATCACTCTAGATCTGTCCCAGCATGCTCGTATTTATAGCTAACTTATTATATAAAATTAAAACAGAAATATTATAGTACAAAAGTAATGTCCTATCACCATGGCCTATATTTTTAAACATTCATCCACAGCAAGTTTTTCACATGCAGCAACAACTTTAAAAAAATTCAGATCATGTCTAAGCAGTAGGTCTTGTTCTGTTACTCTCTCATCTTTCAACTTGAGTATTTACTGTGCCTCTAATATATAGTAAAAAATATATACAATTTGAGAATTCATATAAGTAGATACAATTATTAGCCATATGCTTAATGCACATAAGCACAAATTTTATTGCAAAGCCCAAATATATGATTGCTATTATTAGAACCATTGCAATCGATCTACACAAATAAAATAAGGGAAATATGTCCATATCAAACGATATTGAACTAACAGACTTTGAAGAGAAAGTACAATAAATCATTTTCCTTTCATTATTATTTTGAGTGAATAAATATGGAGCGACATGTACGTGGTTAAGTATCAAGTATAAACATTTTTTTTGTTTGGTAGGGATAACGAAATCAAGTATATATCAACACTTTCTAGCGACTCTTGACCAGAATGTAAAGAGAATAACACAAATAGGAAAAATTCAGTGATTGATTTACTTAAGTATGTAAAATTGTCAGTATAACCCTTTTCTCTCCTCATTGAGGCATCAAGTTGTTATTAGTACTCACTTTGTCGCATCAAAGTTCTATTTCTGAAAAGGTTTTATATTTTCTTATAAATGTGCTTTTCAATGGTTTTTCTAATCGAACAATAGAAATGCACTGATTAAAGGATAATTCGCTGATCAAATAAAGCTAGAGAGTTAATTTGATTTGCACAACTTCAGTTAAGATAGCTATTGCCTTTAATGAAGGGATGAAAGCTTTCGGTGAAAGATTTATGTGTGTTAGACCAGTAGGGAATACGAGGAAACTGAATCTATCTCTGTTTACTAAAATATTTTGATTGTAACTATTTAGATTATGGTAAACTTTTTGTTTATGGACAAAATTTGATTCTCAATCTCAATTCAGGGAAGGGAATCACTTTCTCTTAAGATTTTGGTCTGAGTAACTTAAAGGATTAGAGTTAATGATTTTGATTTCACAAAATGGGATGCTAATCTAAAATCTAAAATCGAAAATTTCATGTAAATGCCTTGTTTGATAAAAACAAATTTGAAAATACTTGTTTTTGAGAAATAAAGTAAAATTAAATGAAAAAAAGTTAAAATGACAGTAATGAAAAGGCATTCGAATAAATATGACATGATGTATATTAAATAACATAAAGTAAAATGATTCAAAGTAAATGCAATGAAAAATAAATGAACATGTATGTAAATTGCAAGAAAGTAAATTGCATAAAGTAATGAAAGCAATTAAAGGAAAATAATAAACAGAACTCAAATGATCTTTGGAAGAATCACTTGATCACGAGTAGAAGAAGATTTGTAAAGAAAATAAAGACTGAATATAAATGAACTGGATTTAAAATTGCATTGAATTTGTAAATAATACATGAATGAAAGTGAAAATGAAAGTGAATGGAAACATATTGAACTAGACTTGCGTGTTGTTTGCTCGAGATATCAATGGACGTGAGAGCGTGAGTTTACAAGTGTTTGCGAGTATAGAATTTCCAACCCCTAAATGTTTCCATCCTTTTGATATTTATAGACTTCCTAAGTAACTACCTAGTTTACAAGATTTTGACATATGTCTATAACAAAGATAACTATCTAAATGATTAGTAATCTTTGTCAGCAATCCTCGTGCCATTAATAATTGCTCGATCTTTATCAGCAATCCATGTGTTGTTTTGATCTTATATCTCTAACTGCTGCTAACTTCCATTTCAAATTCAAAAGTTTTTTCTTTCGAACTCAAACTTACATGCTCAAACGTTTGCTGGTCTGTACTCGAGGTTTCTTCTTTCCAGAAATTTTGCTAAGTGTAGTTACTCTCCAAGCCTACTGTTTCAATTTAAAATCAAAACTACTAGTCCCACTTATGAAATGAAAATGACCAATCGAAATTGTTGTCTCGATCAGCTTTGATTCCATTCTACAACTTGTAAATTCACCAAGAATTATATTCATACCAAATAAAACTATTGAAATAGCATAAATCGAAAAATATTTTATTTTTATACTAATAGATGCCCCCCAATATTTATTCTCGAAGTATGAGAGATAAATATTTTAACTTTTCGAATACTACTTTTCGACTATAATTGGACTTAAAGATTTTACCTCTATATCTCAGTCCTACCGTAATACAAGCAGTTGAAAAGTTAGATGGCAATATCTATAATTTGATATCCAAATCTCCACTCACCTGAACGGTCATTACATGGCCATTCCCAATTAATTAACCAATTCCTCTTTTTAGGGAATTACAAAGCCAATAATGGCTTTCAATGGATAAAAACAACTTCAGTCGTACTCCACCACGTCAGCATTAATGGGATTTTACTACGCACGTTCTTCCTTTCTCTCTCTTTTCTGTTTCTGCAAACCCCTATATATATGTGAAAAAAGGTTTTTTCCTTTTTTACTTTCTCTTCTCCTTTGCTATGAACCTTCCTCTGTGCAATCTTCTACCATTGTTGTCTTCTAAAGCTCCCTTGCTAATCTCTTGTCTTTTCTTTTTTCTTAGAAGCTTTCATAACTCTCAAGATTCAATGGCCTCTTCTTCTAACCAAACTGCTACCTCTACCCAAGCTTCGCACTCAAGCTCTGAAACATAAGAAATAGTATTTTTGCCAGATGCAGCCACTGTGACTGCCCCTTTTTGCTAAAAGACGGGATCCTTTATGTCCTTGATCCTTCCACAGACCATCCTGAACTATAGAAGTCTTAGGTAATGTGTTACCAAGTGGCTTCCAGTACTCAAGAGGAGGGTAAATTGAGTTTTAAAAACTTTTCGCAAAAGTGTAAACAAATTAAATATGCTAAAATAAAATATTAAAAAGACATGAAATAAAGGAAGAGAAGAAGAACAACTAATAAATTAATTGCCAGAGATAATAAATTGAATGCAGATAAATAAAAGATTAAGGATAAGAAAAGCAGGCATGATATTTATCCTGGTTCGACCACCAACCACTTGTGACCTACGTCCAGTCTTCGAAACACAGTTCGAGATTTTTTACTATTCAATACAAGCTTAAAACAGGTGCTTGCAATCTTTACAATTAAGAGCACTTTTCACACACAGAAAAACTCTACCCTTGTGCTAAAGCCTCAAACTGTCAGGGATACCTCACTCTTACACAAACCTTCAAGGGATATCTCACCCTTATTACAAAGCCTTTGAGGGATATCTTACCCTCTCAGAAATGCAGCAAAAAATAGATGAAGAGAAACTCTCACAAAGAGCAAGTAATACAAATTGAAGCACTATAGAGCTCTCTAAGGATATCTTAGAATTTTGGCAAAAGAGCACAGAAAATAAGAGAGAAAATTGTAAATCACATTTTAACACAAGCAAAAATAATTCAGATTGTTCGGGACCTGCAGAAGTGACCCAAAGTCTCTATTTATAGAGCCTTTGAGCAAAAAAGCCCGTTGGAAGAATTAAATTCATATTTGATTTTGAAATATGCCCGTTTCTTTCTAAAATAGGATTCGTGGGTTATTCGAATACTTTCATGGTTATTCGAATACCACTGTTTAGTGAAAAATAATTCTGCATGAGGTTATTCGAATACCTATGAGATTATTCGAATACCTCTGTTTCAAAATGTTTGTGAAAATAGTTCAGAAGAAGTTTATTCGAATACTTTTGTTTAAAAATAATTTTTTGTAATAAGGTATATTCGAATACCACATGGGCTATTCAAATACCTCATTTTTGAAAACAGATTTTAAGAAATCCTGTATTCGAATGTCTGGTGTACTATTCGAATAACACTTTTGAAAACATGAAAAATATAGCAGGTTATTCAAATACCTTGGGAGTTATTTGAATACCCTTGTTAAAAACCATTTGAAAACCTTTAGAAAATTGCCCAGGTGATTTCCGAATTTCTAAAATCTTTTGATCTTTCAAAAACCATATTAAAACTTTAGTTTAATTTATAAGAAATGGGTTTTTAGATCTTTTTAAAATAGACAATGAGATATCTAATAAAAGCTCTGTACAAAAAGACCTTAAGTCCTAAAGCTAATCTTTGAAGATCTTAGATTTGGTCTTCTCATCATCTTCATGTTTGTTATCATCAAAACTCATCTTCATTGTTGCATAGTAATCACATAATGATCCTCTTTTCTATTTATAAAGAAAAATTTGTATTCTTAGGTCCAACTCTTCCCAAAAATGAGTATGAACCCATTCGATTCTTTTTTCCCTATATAAAAGGAGAAAAAATAGTTGTTTTTCATTCCTATCTCAAAACTGATTTCTTTGTTCATTTCCAAAAGGTTTTTCGAAGCTCACTACCTGTGAGTAACCAAACGAAACCTAATTATATTCGTTGGCTTCACCGTATCGAAAATGCCAAGGAATCTGTTTGGAAAACAACTGCCATCTTCGATTTCATCTAGCTGAGCATGGAACGTATCGACTATAATGCTCCTATGCTGATAAGTTCTTTTTTTTTTTCTGGAACAGATCTACGAACTCTTTTCATGTCCCTTATGAAATGTTGACTCAAACTCTTTTCGACATAGCTGGTATTACTGGTCTTAAACCATTCAGACGAATAATCAAAAGCACCTTGAGTCCCAAAACCTTAATCAAACCTGATTTTACTAAATTAACCTATACTACTTTTATTCAGAGGAATCATCTCAAAACGACTACAGCTTCCAATGACGAGCATGTGGCATTCCTCATCTTCTGGGTAAGTCCTTTTGTATTTTGTACCAAATCACTTCAAATCCCAAAGTCTCTCCTTCCCTTAGCTATTCTTCTTCATGAGGGTGCTCCTCTTTGTCTGAGCAAATTGATCCTTGCTCAACTCTATGCTTCGATGTCAGAAGCAATAGGCTTACTTCGATCAAATGATAAACCCCTCAACAACCTTGGTGGACCTTTTTGACTATTGCAACTTTGGCTTAATTCTATTTTCGAGCCTTAACTTTAAATTGCAAATTCGATCACCAATCACACAAAGATCGAAGGCCCTCGATTGTCCCAACTTCAATATTCCTCGAAATCAGGCAATGAAGTTGAAGACTTCAAAATTTTCTTCTCATTATTTATGACCATGAAACATCAATATGAAAATTTCAACTTTTCACCTTTTGCTCTTCGTGATTGTGGCCCTGAGTGGTTTTGAGAACCATTTTTCTGTGAGACTCCAAGGGCTCAATCTGAAAACTTGTATATTTGGGCTCATACTTTGACCACTCAAATACCTTCCCCTGGCTTTCCAAGCTTAAATGATTTCAGCCTTCAACTCTACCTCCATTCATGCGCCTCAAGACAACTTGGGTTTTCCCAGTGCATTCCAGCTCCTATTGCCTTAAAAGATGAATACCAAATATGTGAGTATGAGGTTAGGGATCTCAAGCAATATAAATATTTCTTGAAGCAAAATATCGAAAGAAGAAAGGGTTTTAATCCTTTCAAATGCTCCCCATCATTTTACTCGACCCAAGGGTTCGAAAGTTGGTGGAGAGAATATTACTTTACTCAGAAGCCTACAATCGAAGAATGCTTCTAACGTTTTACTAAGTCTACTTCATCAGTGTAGACAAAAGTAGCAACCAAGAAATCCAAAGGTATGCATCTTAAAGAGATATTCAAATTCAAGAAATTCTTTAAAGTTAAATATGATCCAAAACACTTAAGATTGATGGTTCGAGCGGCTGAACAAGTCCTAAAACAAAAGAGAGCAGAACATTATCAACTATGTTACGCTCGTTTCATTGGTGCATTGGTTTCGAATCCTTTGGCTTCGTTTGAGCGATTCAAAACTCCACTGAAATTTTCTTCACTCTCCAATGCTCATTTTGGCATGGCCAACAAATATCCAGACCCCAAAGGTGGAGCGTTGGGTGTTGTTAAGAAATCGAAGAAACGAGAAGTAACTTTTGCCAACTGCTATTTGGACACCTGCAGAGTTCCAGATAATGGATATACTAGAATAATAAAATATCCACCACATGATAAAAACCTAAGACCATTTCATAATTACTTGTTTTTGATCCAACTATTAATGTTGGATATATATATATATATATATATATATATATATATATATATATATATATATATATATATATATATATATATATATTGTAGTCTCAAAGAGGACTAAAGTAATGGAGGCTGAAGAAGACTGAGATGATGAACCTCAAAGACCCAGTAAAATTTAGAAAACAAAATTGAAAGTTCAGTACCTTCAAAAACAAAAAATTACCAAGAAAAAGAAAAAAAAAGGTGATTGAAAAAATCACACATGCTGCTCCCCAACAATCCAAAGTAAAGGATTTTTAACTTATGATTTTATTTATCATTGTTATATATTTTTCTAAATGAACTTGTCGTGTCTCTGATTTCTATTTTCTTTCATCTTTCTAGGAAAAAACAATTGTCGAAAGTCTAATAAAAATTGGACGCATAAAGCATGTCGCGTTGAAACAGACGCAAATTATTTTATTTGAAAGCTCTAATGAATCCTCAAAACGAGATGAAGAGCCCGTTTCCTCAAATGATGCAGGATTAACATTAAACACAAAAAGAGTTGAACCATCACAGGTGAGTCATATATATTCTTTAATTATCTTTCGAAATATTTGAAACACGTCTTATGTTTTCTATTTCAAACAGGAATCCTCTCCCAAAGAACATAGGGAATCTACTCCAATCTCTTCGAAAAGATTCAAGACTCCTTCTCATATCCCTTCTCCTCCAAGGGATTCAAATTTCGTTCCAGACTAACTCACTCCTAGGCCAGAAATAGCTTCAACTTTAAGCTTTCATTTTAACAGAATGTTCGATGCTGAGGCTCAAATTGAAAAAAAAATCTAGCATAGGGGCTCAAGATATCCCTGTCGAAGCTAATATTTAGGTTTGACACTTAGTAAATTTATTTAACTCATCTCGAATAATGTTAACTTTGTTGTTTTTTACATTTTTCAGGAACACATAGTTTCTGAATTTGGACCCAGTTTTGCGGTCACCATTATCGAGACAAATGTTCAGGTTTGTTATTATTGGAATTATATATATATATATGGATTGCTTCGACTATTTCTAAGATCAAACTTTCTTATATTTTTTTTTTCAGGAAAACATTGTTCCTCCTCCTGAAACCGTCATACCTGTTGAGACCGAAGTTCCTATCTCGATCGAAGCCATCCAAATTTCTGAGGCTATTGCTTCTAACTCTGCTAAAATCCAGTCAGGACAAATTGAAATAATTTTTGAGGAAGAGGCAGAAGCAATATGCCTCGATGATGATGAAGATGACGTCTAGAAGCGACTGGAAGATATTTTATCTAAACGATTTGTATCTTCTAAGTCCCATCATTCTACAGCCCACTCTGAAGCTAAAATTCAAAGTATTTCTGCCCCCCCATCTTTTAAAAGAGTTGGTTGATCTTTCCATTCTAGGGATAGATCAAGTTATGGTTGCCAAGGACAAACAAGAAAAACTATTTGGACTTCTTGACCGACTGAATTGAAACAATCATCTGCTGGATTCGAATGCCCAATCAGTAATTCAAGACTTGGTTACCCTTACCAAGGATTTGCCAATCCAGCTTCCCAATCTTGATCAAATCATCACCAGCAATCAGCAACTACTCGAAAAGAAGAAATAATTGATGGTGATTGTTGCTAAGGTCAAGAGAAAGCGTTCGAAGCTCACCTTTGTTCTCTCATCTACTATGCAAAACATTAATCAAAACGAAGAATGAATTGTTGAGCTTAAATAAGAACTACTACTACTAGAAGATCAACAAGTTGAACTTTGAGCCCTTGCCAAGGATTGTGCTAGTAAAGAATAAACTCTTAATAAAAAGCATTTACAATTGACAACTGAGGGTAACCAAGTGAAGCAAACCATTCAAGAATTAGCTTCATCCCTCGAGGCAGCTTCCAAAGAAAAAGATAGGATCTTAGATACTTGGGTCTCCTTGTTCTCGAGACTCTAATAAATACTTTGTATTTTTATTTTGTAATGACAATTTCATTTTTTGATTACCTTTGAATCGAAACCATGATTTTATAGTGAGATTTTAACTTCGTGAATGGTTAGTTTGTACGCTTTTAGATATTTACCATTTATCGAAGCGATCTTTTCGTTTGTGTTAATATTCATAATCGAATAAGCATTATCAGAATAAACTTTTTTGATTTGATATAGTCCCTCCCAATTTGGGGACCATTTTCCAAACAATTTCGATTTTTTTCTCCATAGATAAAATAACATTCCAAACTAAATCACCTAAAACAAACTCTTTCCTCTTGACTCAATGATCATAGAATCTTACAATTCTTTCTTTTTATCGAATCAAATTCTCAAGAGCAATTAATCTTTCCTCATCTAATTGATTTAGTTCATTAAACATCAAGTCCCAGTAATCTTGAGTAGGAATTTCATCTTGACATTGTAACCTAATTGACTGGAGGTTAATTTCGATTGGTAACACTGCTTCGTGCCCATAAACTAAATGATAAGTCGTAGTACCAATAGCTTCCTTAGGAGAATTTTGATAAGCCTACAAAATTTGGTTCAAAGTTTCATGCAAACTTCTTAGTTTTTGACCAACATGTTTCTTTATTAAACCAATTAAAATTTTATTGGCTACTTCGACTTATCCATTAGCTTGAGTGTAATAAGGAGTCGAAGTAAGTAATTTAATATTCCTTGTCTTAGCAAACTCAGTAATATAACGACTAGTAAACACAGTACCTTGGTCTGTAGTTAAAGTTTGAGGGATACCAAATCTATAAATAATTTTTTTGAAAAAAAAATTAATAATATCTTGTTGAGTAACATCCTTCAAAGGAATAGCTTCGACCCATTTAGTAAAATAATCGATATCAACTAATATATACTTGTGTCATTTCAAAGATGGTGGATGAATTTGACCTATCAGATCGAGAGTTCATCCTCGAAAAGGCCAAGGTTTTATAATCGAATGTAAATTACTCACAGGAACATGCTGAACATTTCTATGCTTTTGACATTCCTCACAAGACTTAGCATATATATGACAATATTTAGCCATCTTGGGCCAATAGTCCATCTGCCTATGTAATACCCATTTCATCTTTTCACTAGTTGGATGAGCACCACAAATGCCTTCATGAACTTCTGCTAAAACTGTGAATACTTCCTTCTCACTTAGACATGTTAGTAAATTCCTATCTATTGACTTCTTATAAAGTGATTGACCCAATATAACATAATGTAAGACTTTATATTTTAATTTCCTTTCGACTACTATATTTGAGTTTTGTAAATAATCCACAATTGGCTTTCTCTAATCAGAATCATTCATATTCTCTATTAAACATACTTCTAAATTCTCGAAAGGATACAACTTTTCTCTGATTTCGATTAATTTAAGCAAAGTAAAACTCGAAATTTTGTAACCTGAAGATATTTGAGCAAGCTCATTATCTTTATAGTTTTCTTCCCTTGGAATGTGTTGCAACATAACCTCATCAAATTCATATAATAACCTTGCTGCAAAAGCAAAGTATCTAAACAAATTCTGGTTAATACATTTATATTCTTGAGTTAATCACCCAACACTTTAATATTTTTGGCTTTAAGTGAAATTAAAATTTGTAAGTCAATTATTAAAGCTTCATATTCAGCTTCATTATTCGAACACTTATGTTTCAATTTGAATAAAAATTTAGTTGGAGTTCCAATTGGCGAAACAATTAGAACTCCAAGACCAACACCTCCAATGTGTTTCGATCCATCGAAATAAAACTTCCATGGTTTTAACCTACGTATATAACGTCTTTTTCTTCAATGTTAACACAAGGATGGTCAATCAAAAAATCTTCCAACACTTGGCCTTTTACAGCCTTTTGTGGTACATACTTTAAGAAAAATTCTGTTAAAGCAAGAGCCAATTTTCCTATTCTACTACGCAAGATAGGCTTGGATAACATGTACTTTATTATATTAGTTTTCGAAATAACAAGTACATAATGTGGGTTTACATAATATTTTAACTTGGTACAAGAGAAATAAAAAAGTTAAACATAATTTCTCGATTGCAATGTATCTAGTTTCAACATCTATCAAAACTCTACTAAGATAATAAATGGCTCTTTCGATTCCATTCTCATCTTCCTAGGCTAACATACACCTAATAGTTTCATTTGATGCTGAGATATATAACTTCAAGGGGCATCCAGGCACTGGAGGCATCATTATTGGGGAATTAGTCAAATAATGTTTGATTTGATCGAATACCTCTTGATGTTCTTCTTTCCATTGAAACTCTGCTTCAGCTTTAAGCTTCAAGAATGAAGTGAAGACTTTGGTTTTACCAGACAAATTCGAAATCAATCTTCTTAAGAAATTAATTTTTTCGCAGAGACTGGAGCTGCTTCTTATTCGAAGGAAGTGATGCTTCCAGAATAGCTTTAACTTTGTTCTGATCTACCTCTACTCCTTTCTTCTGAACCAGGAATCTAAGGAAATTTCCTACAGAAACACCAAAAGCACATTTAATGTGATTCATTTTCAATCCATATTTCCTCACTCTTTGGAATGACTGTCTTAGATTTGAAAGGTGTTCCTTTTCTGATTTCGACTTGGCCACCACATCATCAATGTAAACTTCCATGAATTTACCAATAATATCATGAAAAATGGTATTCATGGCCCTTTGATATGTGACTCTAACATTCTTTAAACCGAATGACATGACTATCTATTCGAAAGTGCCAATTGCTCCAGGACATTGAAAAATTATTTTTGGCATATCTTTTTCTTCAATGTAAATTTGATTATACCCAGAATAACTATCCATGAAACTTAAAATTTCATGACCTGAGGTTGAATCAATCAACATGTTAGCAATAGACATATGATATTCATCTTTAGGAGTAGCAGAATTTAATCTCGAAAATCAATACATACTCTTAACTTACCATTCTTTTTCATAACAGGAATGATGTTGGAGATTCAGTCAACATACCTGGCAGTTTAAATGAACTTAACATTTAATAACCTTTCGATTTCTTCCTTAATCTTCGAGACCACTTTAGGTGCAAATCTTCTTGGAGCTTGCTTGATTGGTCTATGTCCTACTCGAATTGGTAGTTTGTGTTCTACCAAATCTTGACTGAGCCCAAACATTTCTTTATATTCCCATGCAAAACAGTCTTTGTATTCTTCCAGCAGGTGAATCAACTCATACTTGAAATCAAATTTTATTAAACTACTAACAAAAGTAGGTCTATATATTACATCATTCCTTAGATTAATATCTTCTAAAGGATCTTGTACATCTATCTTTTTAACATTAGAAGATAAAGGGGCATATTCGAATCCTAAAGAAGATTAATCATAAATACAATCCAAGTTGGTGTCTTCAATAACACCAAATTTCTCAGCCATATAGGCTGAGATTTGAGTCTTATGACTCGAAATTGCACTCTCAGTGCAATTTTTAGCCTTATAGGCTGTAATTCGAGCCATGTTGCTCTTAAGTTCCTCTAAATATATTACAACTTGAGACAGAATACACTCGGCCTGGAATGTTAAATATGCGTCTATAAGCCTTGGAATCATTACAATTTCGAAGCTGAAATGAATCAACCTTCGATATAACAGAAAAACCTATTGGTGTAATGGCCACCATATCGACTCCTTTGCTGTCGAGAGCTGTTGAATCCCATATGCAGAATGGTCTGACACCAGGTACATATATTTGCAGATTTGCATGATTCTGGTTTACATGACATATAGTATCATCAGCCTCCACCATTTTGAGCTCTCCCATTTGGTTTCACAATAACATCTTCTGATGAACAGTCGAATGGACAACACTTGCAGCATGAATCCATTCTCTGCCCTAAAGAAAATTATAACTGGCCTTCGAAGGAACCACTATGAATAAGGTTGACCTTGTGATTGAGGCCACTTTGACATCAAGAGCAACAACCCCTTCTGACGTGGAGGATCTGTCATTAAAGTTTGTCACCACCATATTGTGAGGCAATAAATCTGCCTCTATTTTGCCAAACTTCCTCAGCAAATTCTTTGGCAACATATTAATAGCAGCCCTTCCATCTATCAGCACCTTGCCCACTAATTTACCATTTATTGTTGCCTTGATAAACAGTGGTTGTAGATGACTCTTCATTTCGAGAGAGAGAATGTTGAAGACTACAAAATTCTCCAATACCTCAACTGTATCCTCCTCGACCAAGTACCAACTAGTCTCTTTCGAACTATCTTCGAAGTCCTCTTCTTGGTCCAGTTCCTGGTTTCCTACAATAGAAAAATTATAAAGGAGAATGGACACCACATTGATACAAAAAATGGTATCCAAATCATCCTTAAAGCTAGATTCGAAAGAATCTGTGATGATGTCCTCCTCCATTGGACTGGGGGGGTTTCTGTTTTTCTGCTCTCAGGGGTGGTCCTTGGACCACTTGGGCATAGGACCTTTGCTGTTGCTGCAACTTGGCCAATGCATGTTGTTGTTATTGTCAAAGCCTCTAGGCTTTCTGCCATTGAGACTTTGAAGAAAATGGGCTAAAGCCTTGGTTCAAGTTCGAACCTCCTCCTCAAGACTAAGTGCTTGGTCTTCCCCAAAAAGGACTCATCTTATATTCCAAATTGGGCCAAAATGGCTTATTCTAAAACTTGTGGGGATGTGGACTATTCATCACCCATTGATTAGGTGCCATGCTTGAAAGGGGCATCCTGGTCTTGCCTTTCTCGATCCTTTCCAGATCCTGAACCACCACAAAATTGTGGTTTATTGGTTAGTTATTTATGTTGATCGAATTTCCTGCATGAGTCTTCTTCTACTTCTGCTTCCTAGCTGCCTGGTAAGACTTGACAGCCAACTTGTCGAAGACAGTGCTGCATCGAAGGTAAAGAGACACTTCCATCTCATCTTCCTTATTTCTAAGAAGGAATTCGACCAATGTTTTCCCAACCTTTGGGAAAACCTCTTGTTCTTCAGACTCAAACACCTTGAGGTTGTTTTCAGCAGTGTGGACGGGGCCAGATTCCCCTAGCTCCACCATGTTAACTTCAGTGAAGCCCACATGCTTTACATAGCTGGCATTCATTTCGAATAGATCAACATCCACCTTTATGGCTTTCTTGTTGTCAAAAATCAGTCTTCTTTCCATGATACTTTTTTGAATTAAATCACTGAAATGTATACAATTGTTAGTAAAATGACCATATCTATTATGATACTTGTAATATTTTCGACCATTTATCTTTTCTACTAAAGGGATTTTATGTCCATCATGAAGTTTGATTTGCTTATCTTTTAACAATACATCAAAAATTAAATATGCTTTAGAAATATCGAAAGTATAAGTTGGCCTAGTAGAGGATTTCATATTATCCTTGATTCGATTAGGTACTAAAGATGAACAAGTATAAGGAGGACTAGACTAAGTATAAGGAGGACCAGACCTTAGTTATGCTATGTTAACCTCATTTTCCTCATCATCTACACCCTCATCGATTTCGACGTAGGCTACTTTATTATCTTTCGATTTCTTAAAGTACTTATCCTGAATATCAAGAGTTTCAACATAAGTAATCTTTTCTTTTCTCATATTTTTCCTAAATCTTTCCTTTTCGAGTTTCAACTGTTCGATTTGTCTTACTTTATCAGTAAGCTGAGACATGTTGAGGATTTGCTAGTTTACTAATTTCTTTCGAATGGAATAATCTAATCCACTAGTAGCCATTTTGACCACCTCGGATTCAGGAACAATAGTGAAGCACCTAGCCTTCATTTGCATGAACCTAGCCAAGTAATCATCTATGGACTCCTCATGTCCTCTTTTAATATTAAACAAATCTACGAGACTTACCTTTATCTCTCCTCTAAAGAACTGGTCATAAAAATTTCTTTCCAATTGGTTCCAAGAGTGAATCAAATTTGGTGGGAGGGTTGTAAACCAAGTAAAGGCATTCTTGGTTAAAGAGCTAAGAAAATATTTGATTTTTAAATATTCATTGGAGGTTGCTTCCTCAGCTTCGATTGTGTATCGAGCAATATGCTCTACAATGGATTCTCCACTTTCCCCAGCAAATTTACTAGAGATTTTAGGTGCTTTGCAACCTTTGAGTAATTCTGTCTACTGGATGAATTCAAGGAAAGCTGACACAAAATAGGGTCTATTTGCATATCTTACATTAAAACCATATATATTCAACACTTGTTCCACTGCTTAGCTGATATTTTGTTGCCCCTAAGATTATTAAGTCTAATCCTTTCTAGAAAGTTATCAGCATCCTGATTTTGATTGACTATTCGAAATCCTACATTTGGACCTTGTGGAATCTCTCTTGGTTGGTTATCCTCAACCGTATTGTTAACGTTGGGATTATTTACCAATTGAGCATTTTCTTGATAAACATATTGATTGTTTACCTTTGATTGCCTACAGAATCTTCTGGGTTACCAAAAACATCTATAATCCTACCCATTTGCCTAGCCAATGTGGTCTAGGTATTATTTGTTGACTCTATGAGTGGTGTTATCACAGTAGTCATCTGCTGAGTCAGCATATGAACCATCTCATGATTACTTTCATTAATTTGTTACCTGATATTGTTCAAGGTTGTATTCATATTCCTTGAAGGGATCGAAGACATATCCCTAGGCATATTAGGGAACACTGACATTCCCATATTTTGCCTTTAATTAAGTTTGATTAGTACTTGTTCCTGCACCTTGGCCACCAACATTTACCATTTGGTTTCTTGGTGAAATATTGGGTATAGGACTTGTGTATGTGGCTTGGGCAGTCCCTATGTTCTGTGTAATATTTTGGGGAGTAAACCCAGGAGGCAAACCATACAAGGGTGCAGTTCCGTTTACCCTAAAAGTTCTAGTTTCTAAATTCAAAACAGGCCCCCCCTGTGATTTCACTGATCACGGGCTCCAAGGTTTGAGGTAGATTTGCAGAGACTACGGTGTCTATACTGCCACTGGTTCCATTATTCCCTACTTGAGGGTTCTGAGCACTCAAAGATGTATTTTCAGACATATTGAACAGTACTCTATCACTTCTCAAACGCATATACTTAGCAAAAACCTTTAAGATTTTTATCCAATTGACCTGTCCTACCGAATGTGTCAATTTGTTTATCAAAATATTTTTATTGTGACTATTTAGACTATGGTAAACCCTTTGTCTGTGGACAAAGTTTGATTCTCGATCTCAATTCAGGGAAGGGAATCACTTTTTCTTGGGATTCTGGTATGAATATCTTAAAGGAATAGAGTTAATGATTTTGATTTCACAAAATGGGATGCTAATCTAAAATAAAAAATTTTGTGTAAATGACATGTTTGATAAAAACAAATTTGAAAATTTGAAAAGACTTGTTTTCGAGAAATAAAGTAAAATTAAATGAAAATAAGTTAAAATGACAGTAATGAAAAGACATTCGAAGTAAATATGATAGGATGTATATTAAATAACATAAAGTAAAATGATTTAAAGTAAATGCAATGAAAAGTAAATGAACAGGTATGTAAATTGTAAGAAAGTAAATTGTATAAAAGTAATGAAAGCAATTAAAGGAAAACAATAAACAAAACTTAAATGATCTTTGGAAGAGTCACTTGATCAGGAGTAGAAGATGATTTGCAAAGAAAATAAAGATTGAATATAAACAAACTGGATTTAAAATTACATTGAATTTGTAAAGAATACATGAATGAAAGTGAAAATGAACAGGTAAACAAACTGGATTTGCAAAGTAAATGAACAGGTATGTAAATTGCAAGAAAGTAAATTGTATAAAAGTAATGAAAGCAATTAAAGGAAAATAATAAACAAAACTCAAATGATCTTTGGAAGAATCACTTGATCAGGAGTAGAAGATGATTTGCAAAGAAAATAAAGACTGAATATAAACAAACTGGATTTAAAATTACATTGAATTTGTAAAGAATACATGAATGAAAGTGAAAATGAAAGTGTATGGAAACATACTGAACTAGACTTGCGTGTTGTTTGCTTGAGATGTCAATGGATGTGAAAGCATGAGTTTACAAGTGTTTGTGAGTATAGAATTTCTAACCCCTAAATGTTTTCATCCTTTTGATATTTATAGACTTCCTAAGTAACTATCTAGTTTACATGATTTTGACATGTGTCTATAACAAAGATAACTGTCTAAATGATTGATAATCTTTGTCAGCAATCCTCGTGCCATCAATAACTGCTCGATCTTTGTCAGTAATCCATGTGTTGTTTTGATCTTATATCTCCAACTGCTGCTAACTTTTATTTCAAATTCAAAAGTTCTTTATTTTGAACTCAAACTTACATGCTCGAATGTTTGTTGGTCTGTACTCGAGGTTTCTTATTTCTAAAAATTTTGCTAAGTATAGTTATTCTCCAAGCCTACTGTTTCGATTTAAAATCGAAACTACTATTCTCACTTATGAAATGAAAATGACCAATCACAATTGTTATCTCGATCAACTTTGATTACATTCTAACAACTTGTAAATTCACCAATAATTATATTCATGCCAAATAAAACTATCAAAATAGTATAAATCGAAAAATATTTTATTTTTATACCATCAATCTCTAAAGCGAGTGAACCTGTATAAAAGAAGTTCAATAAGCATCGACGATAAAAGGTATGTACGTGTTCACACCCAAAGGAAGGGTTAGCACCTTATTTTAAGAAATATGATGCAATTATTGTTAAATCAATATTAATGTTTAGGGTAAAGAAAATTTTTTTGTGGGTGCTATGTTTAGGATAAAGATGAACTAAATAATGTGAGTATTGTTATTTACTGAAAATCGAATCCAACATCATGTATTCTCATGAATATTTAGAACTAATAACTCCAATTTTTTTATGTAATTTTTTTTTTTTGTCTTAGGAGATTTTTTCATATACTTTTTTATTATGAGATTAATTTTCATTCAGAATAATGAGTTTGTTCATTCTCATAATTATTTTTCTGTGAACTTAAATTGCTAATATTATAAAAGTTCCTCAATCATTCAGTTTAAATTTATTTACTACTTGAGTCACATATTATGAATTTGCGATGTCAATTTGATTTTTTAAAAGAATTCAAAATGGGAACTCATATTTTCTTCTATAATCAAAGGGTTATCTAATTTTTTTTAAAAAAAATTATTTTTTAAATCGTTGCTTCGTGGATAAAGAAGCATATTCATGTCAAATTTATTGTCCTCTTTAAAATCAATTCTTATATTCTTATATCAAATAATCGATACATACATTTATTTTTATATCTCATCTAATATAATTTATTATACATATTTTTTCTTATCACTTTCTCTTACTCAATCACATCTATTAAAATGATGTGAATAGTACTTACACCCCTTTATGATTATTTTCCCTTTAGAATATGATTATAGATAGGTCTAAAGCATCAGCTAAGAGCACCGAACGGAGAGCAGGAGGAGGGTCCGCCCAGATCTTGAAATTATCAGCATTATTGGCACCAAACTTGGCCAAGAAATGAGCACAAGCATTTGCTGTTATCAGCACAGAAAGAGATCTGATATGGTTGCCAAAGTTTTCCTTATTTAATTTTTTTTAATTAATTATTACGGTGGAGGCAGTCATCAGCAAAGTTAAAATCCTCCATCATTGCATCTCGATAAATGTTGTCCCCATATATATATACACACAATATACATAGAGATTAGTTTACATAAGTATAAATTATTTTTTATATTTATTTTTAGTATTAAATTAATTTTTATTTAATAGTTGAGATTATTTTATTAAAAATAATCATTAAATAAAAATAAATTTAACAACTAAAAATGAGTGTAAAAAAAAAACTTACATTAATATAAATTAATTCCTCCTATATATATATATATATATATATATTAGACTCGACTAATTTAGAATCGAATTGATAAAACCATAAAGATATAAAAAAAATTTAATGTTAAATTTTTTTATTCACAATATTTCAACCTAAAATTTTATTTAAATAAAATAAGTGTCAAACCAAGACCAATGAAACGTTAGTTTATCACATAATTTTTATTGTGCTTATGGCATACGCAGGTTGCTGCCCCAAGTGCCAACACGTGAATCTTAAGGAGCTTCTATAATTAATTATTATTATTAATTAAATGGTAAATTTTTTAACAATGATTAAATGCTAATATCGTTATTATTAAATTTTGATTACGATTGTTAACATATGCATGTAACTCACCGTTTAAATTTTGAGAAATAAGTTTTAGTTTGTTTTAAAGTTTTAGCATTTTTGTTTAATTGCTCTTTTCTGATTTTTACGAGATTTTCTCTTACTCTTTAAATCCTTGTGGGTAATGAATAAGTTTAAGTATAAAACATGAGGATTAAGGAGTGATAGAGAGATTCATGGCCATCCAATTAAAATTATAAATAATAAGTGATGGGTAATTAAAAGTTTTAAACTTAAGTGCAAGTTGTTTTAAGTAATATATTTTTGGGAGTCCGAGGTTGAGGCATAAGGAATTGATAAAGAAAAATTCTTTGAGGTAAGGAGCAGATTTGTCACAATATTAAAGGTGATAAAAGTTATTCACAGATGAAAATTATTTACTTGGGTTAGGAGATCCACTCTTGGTAATAAATTAAAGACAAAATTATTTCTTTTAATAACTCAATTGAAATCATATATAATGAAGGTTCCAATCGGAAGATTTAACATTCAAAGTTCAATTAAGATTATATATATAATCATATTATAGTTCTTTTAAAAAAAAATATTATAGTTCTTTTAATTGTCCACCAACACTTGTAAATGGTCTCAAACATCTACTGTGTCAACGTATTGTCTACAATGAATCAAGTTCTTTAATATACAAGAAGGGTTTCTAAATTGATTGGAAACAGCATACAACACATATAGTGATCACTTAAAAATATATCATTTAAGTACAAGAAGGAAATTAATCTAACATCAATATATTACCAAAAGTTTCACCCTTTCACCTAAGTAAAATGAAAATTAGTTACTCATAGATAATAAGAAAGAAAGAGAGAAGAAAAAAAAGATGAATATAATTTCAATTTAGAACAAAGAAAACTACAACAAGAGAAACAAATAACACAATAGCATAAACTAAACTAAGATTAAAGATGATCTGAATGAGTACCCAAGCTCCCTTTTATAGAGTTCAAGACGTACAAGAAGACAATTGAGTTGTTTGATGATGAGAAGTAAATGTCAAAATAGTTGCTTGATGATGATGAATGAGCTGAAATTATAGAGATTCTTATCTCTGAAATGTTTCTGCTCTGAGCTCATGGCATGCGTCATTTTATGATCAAGTGATCTTCATGAAAGTTCTAAGAAATTGTCTTAGCTTTCTATAGTCGCCGGTTTCATCCAAATCCATCACCTACAACTCAATATATGACCTAATTACTACTTATGAGTCAGGCTCAACTTCAGCTCATCTGTTCTGACTTCCAAACCCAATATCACCTTCAAGACTTTTGATTTGGCTCTTGTGTCCTCATAAAAGTTGTAGATATGGGTCTTAACCTTCCACTATCAAAATTTCAGAATTGTTGAACTTCTATACCCCAAGATATAGCCTAATGAGTACATAGAGGTCAAGTTATCAGGTTCAAAACTCTATATTTTGCTTCAACTCTAATTTGAATTATCCAAACGTGTGTTCCTGGTCTTGAGGTCTCATGAAAGTTGTAAAAATTTGTCTTAACTTTAAAACAAGATCAAAATCACATCCATCGGATATTTGCAACTCAAATTATAGCTAGTTTATTGAAAAAGTCAAGTGAGAAAATTATACAATAAATGAAATATATTGCTATCAATGTGACTCTTGTTATCAAGTGAATAGTTATTAGAGAATTATTTTAACTTTTTAACAAGATCAGAATCACATTAATTAAATAATTGCAACTCAAATTATAGTCAGTTTATTTAAGAATGCAATCACCCAAATTAATGATAATTCTAGCAATAATTTCTTCAATAATCCAATTAAGTTTAATTTCATAAAATGTGACAAAATCAACTTAATTAAGCTAAATTAAACCTTAAGAAGCCTAGTGAGAAGATTATAAATTGAATAAAATACATTGTTATCAATAAGATATTCAAATTTTGGAAATTGAATCATATAAAAAATTGGGAATTAAGAAAAAATGTTACTAAAATTATATATAACAAAATGCTGATATGTAAATTAATATCATCAAGGTAAATAATGCCTTCCCCAGGCACACATTAGCTTTAGTTGGGTGTGATACTGAGATGGCCATTTGTAGGAGGCTATCTTGACCTTTGTATGGCACAATGGTAGCTTATTGAACACACATAATGTAAAGTTAATTAAGGAATGAGTTTGATTTGATTGATATTAAGAAATCAGCTTGATAAATGTAATAATGCCAAAATGAACTGAAAGGGATATCCAAAATGAGCAAAAACCATTAACCAATAAGGATTGTCGCCAAAGAGAGAGTCTGAGCTTGGGAAATCTTGATTGCACAAAGCTTCCAAAAGAGAGGAATTTTGGGATTAGAGTATGTCGTTAAACTACCGAATAAGCCTCCCTCAGTTGGCCAATACTGAATCAAGATTGGGTGTCAACTCATCTAACTCAAATACGCGTAGGTTCTCCAACATACATTATTCACACACCAAAAGTGAAAACTATTTTTTTTTTGACTAAAAAAGTGAAAACTATTATTCAAATTTCAAACACAAGTGAGCCATTGGTGGATGATCTTCAATAATACCCTAGCTTTTCACATCACTTCCACAACCTCAATCATTGCATCGCGTTCCAATTAAACTAACGGATCAAATACAAAGAAATTCAAGCATACTATTTAAACAGAATAAATGCTGTTTTAGAATAGATTTTTATTATTGATTTTAACTAAATTTACATAAATTTTAAGTCATTAATTTAAAATTAATAGTATAGATTTATCTTGTAACATACATTTATTATATTTTAAGAACATGCAACAATTTATCACAAACACAAGTCTAGATTAAAAATCATAAAGTGAGATTAATTAACAATTTTGGTGCTAGAGATAGCTCTATGGCTCCAATAGATGCAGCGTGATGATATATGCAATTTCCGAGGTAGTTTGAGAGAGTTATATAGGTGAGAATATCAACCAAATTTAATGCTTATTGAAGATGTGTAACTGGATAATAAAACAATTTTAAAATTTTGGGAAGGTCGTTAATGTGAAACTCACTAATTTTGTTTTGGTAGAGGGATAAGTAACTGTTTAAGAAAGAACTTAAGACTTTATGAGAATAAAGTTTAAAAATTAAATAATTCTAAATCTTCTTAATTATTAAATAAAAAAAGTATTAAATATTTTTTACGTTTCTAAGACATTATATACATTTATTTTTTTATTTAATAATTTCTTTATTTAATATTAGGAAGATTATTAAGAGAAACTTGTAGAAAGATATAACAAGACTCTTAAAATTTTGCTATTATGATTGGAAGGTTTTGAGAATGCTTAAAGAATCATAGCTATTTTGTTTAAAAGAGAGAGAGAGAGACTCATAGCTATTTTAACTTTAACCCTGTGTTTGGATGTTTTCTCATTAACAGAATAGAACGGAATAGGTGGAGATGAATCGGAAAGGAAAGGAAAGGAATGGAACATAGTTTCTCCCCTCTTTGTTTGGAAGATTCATTAACGAAACGGAACGGAACATGTGTTCCTTCCATTCCACCTCAATTTTGGAGAGAACAAAATTTGGTCATTTGAGGGAAAATGGGGGGAAATGATTCCCCCTGTATTCCGTTTCGTTCCTATGCATTTTAAAACTCTCAAACACAAAAAATTAATTTCGTTCCCCCCATTTCTTTTCTGTTTCCCTCTTTACCTGTCATCCAAACATAGTGTAAAGGTTAGGGTCTTAGGAAGATATATAGATTCAATAAAAAAAAAAAATCTAGTTTTAAAGTTTTAGAGTAGTTTTCTAAATGCTTTTAGAGTTTTTTGGGTGCTTATCGGTATTCTATGTGTGAGATTAATCTTATTTTGGGGTATTAAGGCTGTTCCTCTCAATTGCGTTTGTTTAATTAAAACTTGCTCACTAACCTGTTAGTTTTAATTGCTTGTAGATGATTAAGCTGTTTTCTATATTATTTGTTATGTAGGACTATTTTGAAATAATTTCACTAACCCATGAGACTTCATTATATGCGCCCCTATTTTATTCCCCGACGTGGTTCTTCCTTTTCCTTTTCTCTCAATCTGCACTATTTCATTTTAATTGTGATTATTTTTATCCATTCTTTTATTCTTTTAAAATTCTGTTGAAACATTTAAGTGTTATTTTATTTTTCTTTTATCTTATACTTATTCTTGGAGTAATTTTCTTAAGTTAATTAGGAATTACATTTTGAAAAGAAAGATGATTACTCATTCATGGGAATTTATTTATTTGACTATATAAGGTAAATTCGTAACTAAAAAACTCTAGTAATAGTTTTTTTAAAATTATTAGGTTACCCTTAACCAAAAAATAGTATAGATAACCTCCGGTGCAACAATGTACATTTTTTGAAAAAGACTCAATTTAAAATCAACACGTAATGTGAGTGATTCCTACCTACTATGTCTATTTGAACTTAGTAATTTTGAATTAGTTTTGTTATTGAATTTTTAAAATGCGGTAGAGGCTTAAAGACTTCTGGGACAAGCAAGATTTTTTGGAAACCCACTATTGATTTTGATAGTATTCTGAGCTAATAATTTTAGTTATCTTGAAATATTTTGATGTTGGATATGGACCAGAGATAATAAATATTACTTATAATGATTTATGTCAATAATGGTAACTGTTATGGGTATTAACTTGAGCCAATGAAGATAGTTGATATAGGCAATGCTTACATTATGGAAGGAAATTTAAATTTATTTGAGTGTGTTTCTCTAAATGACAGAAATTGTTATCCTTAAAATAATTTTACTTGCTTATATTGGATTTTTATTTTTGTTCACTTGAGGAAAAAAAATTATTTTCTTGAAAGTCATATTGTTGTATTTTTTTAAAAATAAAAATTATAATTTTTTTGGGATAAGACTTCATTGGAACACTGTATTTGATATCAGAAAACATTAGCCTCGTGCACTTAGGATTAGATTATGTCATAACTAGTAGGATATATGCTAACTCTGTGTATAGGCCAACACACATTGGTTGATTATGGTTTCAAGCTAGACGTTCGTCATTCAAACTTTGGATTTGTCAGATGGTTAATTCACCTACGAGTTATGTGATTGTTCTATTTTAGTTTTGTCTAATAAATTCTCCCATATGAATTATGATTTTAACGGTTTATGCTTGGTTTTGTACAATTGGAATTAATTTGCTCTCACTTGAACGTTATATTATATATATTTTTCTTTTCAGAATGAATTTTAATAATTTAAATGAAATTATTTTATTGAGAAAATATTTTATATAATTTATTATTTCATTTGATAAGTAAAACTCGTGTCTCGTTTGTCATATTTATGTTATAATAGGTAGTAATTACTCATTGAGTTTACAACCCACTCAAATCATAATTATATGTTTTTCAAATAAAGGAAAAGAAATAACTTCCACTTTTCACTCTTGCAATTTGATTGAGGGAGTTGACATAGTTACTATTGGTGAACTCAACATATTGTTTGTATGCCCAAATTTGAAAATTTATTTATTTTGTTATTAAGTTTGACTGAAAACATTATAGATTATTAATTTTAGAGTTGTTCCATTACTTATGGATGCAAGATTTCGATAGATAATAGAGTTTTAGGGTGGGACTATTGACACTCCTTAATGCCTATTCACACTGCCCACTAATAATTTATAGTTTTTACTTCCTAAATTTCCGTCACCTAAATACTTTAATTATATTAAAGTGAAACTTTAATTAAGTATATTAATTTTTGTTAAAATTAAATTTTTGTATTTAGTAAAAAAATATTTTTTTAGGATTTAATTTTGAAAATTATATTATCATTTAATTTTATATTATCTTTAAATTAATTTAATTATGATAATAATTATTTTTATAAGTTAAGCTTTTTTTTAATAATATAATGATACTTGATTTGATAAGAATGTAAAAAAGTCTACACCAATAATTAATCAAAATTAAGCTATGACTATGACTTTTAAGTATAATTAAAATGAACTCATTTCAAGCTAAATTTACTTTTAATTTATTCTTATTATAAAACAATATGGGAGAAACTATTAACACAAAATATGCTAATAAAGTTTTGGAAATAGTCATTGCTTAGGCATCTAACTATTTCTTAACAAGAAATTAGTCTCTCACCTATTGTATAAGATATACTCAAAAAAGTAAAAAAAAAAAAATTGATAATAAAGATATCACACAAAGACAAAGAGAACAGTTGATTTCTATGGCCAAACTTGGGGGGTAGAGAGAAAAAGAGAGGGAGGGAGGAAAAATTGAATAAGTGATATATGGCCTGTGTAATTTTTGTAGGGAAAAAGTCTATACAAAAAATTGAATAAGTGAGATATGATCTGTGTAATTTTTGTAGGAAAAAAGTCTATGCGAGTAACAAGATTAAAATATTATATGTAGAGAGTTCTTTTAAAATTAATTATATGAGTAGAAACATATATATTACACAAGAACAAAAGAAGTCATGGTTAACATCGCTGCTATAAATCATCATAAAAAAGTACATATTATCGAAAGAATAAAAATGTATGTTTAAGACTTTTATTCTTTAAAATACAATTTTATAATAACTATATCTTGTAAAAGATAACTGAAGGATTAATATAATATATTTTTTATTATCGAAAAATTATATTACTAATTTAACACATTATCTTGTTAATGATATTTAAACAGTAAAAATTAAAGGTACATGTTGCTATGATTTTATGTGAATAAGGTGGCATGAAAAAGAAAATTAATAAATTTTAAATAATTATAAGAGTTTGAATACATAAATAAAAATAATTAATTTTATAGAGTGTGAATAGATAAATATTAATATACTTAATTAAAGAAATGAAAGTATTTAAGTGAGGGTAATTTAGGAAATCAAAATTATAAGTTGTTAGTGGGAAGTGTGGATAGATATTTTGGAGTGTCAATAGCCCCAATTAATATTTTGGTAAATTACAACTATTAGATTTGGTTAATTGTGAATGTTATTTAAGTAATTTTTATATTTTAATATTGACTATTTATGTATGGTTATATAGTCAAAATTTACTCTTTTCACCCACTCACAATAAAAATTTATCTTACTATATATGTCTCCTATATATATTGTTTTGAACTATGTTCTGAGGCACCGTGATAACTATTGTTATTGTTCTGAAATGTCTACAAGAAATGTAGGTTTGGAGGCTTGTGTGACATGTGCTAACTTATGGTTTGCCTTCTTTACATGCCAGCTATGGACCCCAAGTTCGGGTCGTGAGAAAGTCCGTCCTTAACCACGCTTCAGTCATGGTCTTGGGTAAGGGTGTCTGATGAGTGGGTTGGATAGACTCATCAAACCAATGGATTTGGTTGATTTGGATCGAGAAAATTTTCTCATTCAACTTGACCCGTTTAAGATGGATTGGATTGAGTCAAACCCGTGGGTTAGACATACAATAGGAAAAAAATTTCTCATGCTAAAATAATTGTCGAAATGCAAAATTGAAATTTCACTACACATAACACATCTTAATTAAAAACTACATATGTCTCAAATAAATTAAAAAGTCACATAATCAATTTGAAGTCAATATTATCACATATAATATATGGATTAACATAATCATCTATTTCATTTTCAATTTTCTCAATATACTATTTGTCATTCAAGTGATCAATTATATTTTCATCGCAATGATTTATTAAATGTTTCATGAGTTTTTCATCAATATTTTCTTAGTCATACTCTCAATGTGACCACAATGCATATACTTAAACTTAATTAGCACTAAAGAAAAGTTAGAAGAAAATAACTTCAAATGTTTCAATAACTAAATGACTTTTATATATATATATATATATTATATATTAAAAAGATTATTTGGATGGACTGAGTTTATACGAGTTGACACTTTCGAAACTTACGACTCGCTCTGTACATACTTTGTGAGATTGAGTATTTGTCAACTTGAAAACCCAATTCAACTTGTATTTTTTAAATTAAGTTGAGTCAAAATTCATGAGTTTTTGGATTAACCAGTCCCAGTAAACATCGCTAGTCTTGAGTTCTTAATCGTGACAAACTAATTTTTTCTCACTACAAGTGATACGTGTCGTCAAGCAACAAAATAAAGAATAAAAGATTTTTAGTATTTTCAAAATTTTAATATTATTTCCTGGTAGAATCAATTAGAGTAACTGCATATCTAGGTCTATTTGATATTACCTAATTCATCATCTTCTCTAACTTTTCATTTTTTAATTGCTCTTTTCTTTCTTTCTTTCTTTTTTGGTACAATTCATTGCTCTTTTCTTCTATGACTTATTTATCTTTTTTTTCCCACAAAATCATGTGTTGTAGTCGTTATTACTCTCTTCTTAATTGACTTTTCATCCCCAACGCTTTGGTATATCCTGCAAGTATTGAGCGTATGCTATTTTTTTTTTCTTTTTTGGGTACAAAATAGGAAAAGATAAACAGACTAGCTCTGATGAACAAAACTCCAGCAGCATCCGCCATCAGATGGACACTCGAGGAAGGAGGAGGAGTCTCCAGGCAGCACCAGGAGGAGAGTATGCTAATTGAATTGAATATATATATATATACACACATATAAATGTATTCTTTGCATACTACAATACTAATTGTGACAAAGACCTTTTTTTCTTTGGAAAGTTGAGTGTGGTGTTCTTGTAATTGTCCTCTACAAATAACTTTACATAATGTATATCTATATATTTTGTGTTCTTTTAATCTTGTTATTACTAAAATATATAAATTTATGTAACAAAGCCTGAGACTTTTATTACAAATTTTCGAAAATTAATAAACTTTTTATTACCCTCTCTAAAGAACAAATGTTAAAAGACTATGATTGATATATTTAATTATATTTTATAATTTTTTTATTACATACTTTAAGACTAAAACTTACTCCATTTATTTTATAATATTTTTCATTTAAGGTTTTTCACATATATTAGAAAACTATTAAATACACTTAATTTTAGGAAAATATAATTATAATTGACTAAATTATTCGTCCATTCCATTAATGTTCTCTCATTCATTTAGTAGAAATGTCATGAAATAAAAATAAAGTTTTAAAAAATAATTAATACCTACTTAATTTTCTAAAATGATAAAATAAAACAAAATTTACTCTCTCAAATGATAGTTATTTTGAAATGAATCAAATAACAAAAATATGTTTAAGGTAAATGAGTTATACTCAAATTTGTCAGTTAGTTCAACTGATAAAGTCCTTTATAGGTGAGTTATACTTAATTCTTTTTGGACAATTAATTTAAAGAAGTATATTTTTATTTATATCCCATCATTTCCATCCATAAAGAATATTTATATTTTAAAATTTTAAAACTTAGTATTTTTACTTTTTAATTTAAGTTTATTACTCAAAATATTTCATGAACCAATCAAATATTTAAAAAACATTCGTGTGTGTATATATATATATATATATTATTAATTCGATTGATTTTCAAAGCCTTATAATTATTTCCTAAATAAATGTATTATTTCATCCTATAAAAATAATTACTTAATTTATTTAATTTTTTGTCATAACTACTAATGAGAATCGGTTTAATTAGCTAAATTTAGTTACACCAATTTAAATGTTTTTGATTCACCAAACAATGGCTGGTTTCAGTAAGAAGAAGTCGATTGTGGCCCTGGCAGATCTTATTTGCAGTATCAAATGTCCGAACCACGACAACGCCTAGAAGAATACATTGATCAAAAACCAATAAAAAAATATTTATTTTATTTTACTTTTTATCAAAAAATTTAAAATATAGTATTTTGGATATTTTTTTAATTAATTATTACAGTGGAGCAGTCATCAACTCATCATCAAGGTTAAATTATGTTAGATATAAAAATCATTTATGTGTCTTTATCTACCAGTTTAAACTTTTAAAAAAATTGATTAATGACATAGTATTAAAGTTTTCATGATCAAGTAATTTAGAGTTTAATTCTTGCCGTCTCCATTGTTCTAATAAAAAGTTGAATTTCAATACAAAATAAGTGAGTCTGTGTATTGTCCACGCTTCAAGGTTAAAGGATTCTTGTATGAAAAGATATCTTAAATATAAAAATCATTCGTGTGCCTTCACGTAATAAAGAACGATTAATTTTTAGAAAATAATTACTTTTTTTTAAAAACTCTCTTAAAGAGTTTTTTTATTATAAGATGTTTTGTATACAAAATAAATTAATTCAAATGCACATTATGACATAATTTTCATCGGCTTCTAAGACACACTGGTTGCCAAGTGTCGACACTTGAATGTTAAGATGCTTTTATAATGAATTAGTGTGTGTTTGGATTGCAGTTGGTAAACTTAAGTTTAGTTGAAAGTGTGTTTGCAAACTTAAGTTTGGTTGAAAGTGAGTTTGCAGTAACTAATTTATGTTTGAGAACTTTTGTTTCAAAAGTGAGTTTGAAAGATCGTTTTTAGGCTCAACTGAATACAAAAGTAAAAAAATGTTGCTTTGGTCCCAACTTACTTTTGGAAGAAAAAGTATGTTGAGCCAACTGAAAAAAAAAAAACCCAAACAACAATGCACTACGTTCGAAGTATCCTAACTCACTTTTGGAAACCCCAACTACAATCCAAACACACACTTAATGAGTATCCCTATTTGCACGTGTGATTTTAGATTCAGATAGAATTTTTTAAAAGATAACAATAAAAGAAATTGTTTAAAACTGGAATTTTTTTCTTCTAATTCAGCTAGAATTTTAAAAAACATATATTAAAAGAAAAAATATTTAAAATTGAAAATGAATATGTGAATAATTAGATTAAAGAAGAATTTGAATTTGAATTTTTAAAAAAATAATTAAGAATGACAAGTATTATTTTTTAAATGAAAATATCATAAGTGTATTATGTTATTCTCACGTAAAAGTACTATAATTTTAATAGAAGTAGATTATTAAATGATATTTTTTTCGTTATAATTATTAAATGGTACTATGCTTTATTGTAAGTTTTGAAGAGATTCTTTGGTACTTAGTGTAAGAAAAAAAATTTCACTATATATCACTTAATGTTAGGGCGGAAGTGGAAAATATTGAATAATACAAAGTAAGAACTTTTTTTTATTCTAAGAACACTTAAAAATTTATAAGTTTTTATTATGATTAATTAGTGTATTCATGTAGGTCATCGTTTGAAACCATTTCTCAGTTGGTAAAAAATTCTTTTTATTTCCACAAATCTTGAGGGATAAATATTAGTTAGTCTTGAAGGCTTAATACTTTTGCTTTAATGCATAAATTCTTTTTGTCTTATAAGGTTTTCTTATCTCTGCAAGTGTTTCTTTATAGACTTGAACTTCTAATATTGTAGTTTAGAGACTCCTAAACTAATGAGTTCAAATCTGTTTATTATTTGAGCCAGTTCTTATTAATAAGTTTAAGTGTATAGTATAAGCATCATATAAGGATATGTTTGACAATTTTTTTAAAAATAGAAAAAATTGACTCATAATAAAATGAAATAAAAAATAGCATACTATTATTTAGTTGTTTAACGAACTTGATTAAAAAAAAAAGAGTAAAATTCATGTCATTTATGCTTTAAACCCCATTTTGGGGCAAGCACCGTGCCTCATGTTATGAGAGAGGCTTTGACCCTTTGAATTCTTTCAAACTTCTTACTTTTTATATAGAGAGAGATTATTTTTTATTTTTTATTCTTAAGCAATGTGCATCTCAAACAAGGAAGATTTTTATGTTTAGCTCCGCCACTATTTGTTATCCCTTCCTTGTTACCTATTTTTTTTTAAAAAAAAAATTCTTAATCACACTCTTATTAAGTTTTGTCATTATATTTTTTGCCACTTCATCATTTGTCATTCTTCCAAATATAACTAAAGTTTGACATTTAATAAATATCCTATGAATTACTGTAATATATTGTATACAATATATAGTACATACGTGCATGAAGAATGAAAAAAGAAGTATAAGAATAAAGAAGACCTTTTTAAAAATTGTATCACTTTAGTTTTTATTTTTATTTTTTTAGTTAATTTAAAATACAGACATCATTGTTTTTTAGGTTAAATTAATTTATAAATCCCTATATTATTTGAAAATTCTCAAGTAGGTCCTTATATATTAAAGTTTATAATTGGGTTATAGAGTTTAAAAAATTTGTAATTTGGTACTTATCGCTAAAGCACTGTTAGAAATTTAAAACAATATTTAACAATAAGAGTCAATCAAAAAATTTTGAAACTATAGGAAATCAATCACAAACTTTTTGGTTCCTTATAATTGTGATCTAATGGAAGACAGTTAATCAGAAACTTTTAAAATTATAAGGCCTAATTACAAACTTTTAAAATATAAGGTTATAATTAAAAAAATCAATTAATAAATAGATCTACAAATTAATTTATCTTTTTTCTTATATGTAGAAAACCACGATTCAAAAGAGGGAAGTCCAGTAAAAAAAGAGAGAGAAAAAAGGAAACTAATTATGTGTTTGGATGTTTTTTCATTAATAGAACGGAACGGAAAATGTGAGGATGGATCAGAAAGGAAAGAGAAAGAATAAAACATAGTTCCTCTCCTCTTTGTTTGGAAGATTCATTAACGGGACGGAACGGAACATATGTTCCCTCCATTTTACCTCAATTTTGGGGGGAACAAAAATTGAACATTTGAGGGGAAGAGGGAGAGAATGATTCCACATGTGTTCCTTTCTGTTCCTATACATTTTAAAACTCTCAAACACATAAAATTATTTTCGTTCCTCTCATTTCCTTCCCTTTCCCCCCATTACCTGTCATCCAAACATAGTGTAAGATACTAGGGGTGTTAAAACGAGCCGAGTCAGCCCATTCGGGGTTGGGCCATTTTCGGGCCGGTCTATTCGAGTCATGTAAGTTTCGAGATGACATTTTGTTAGCCCAGCTCAGCCCATTTAGCTTTATGTAGTGTTAAAAGAACGGACTGCCCCAACCCATTCGGGCCATGTAAGTTTTGGGCTGACATTTTGATAGCTCAGCCTGTCCATTTTGTTGAGCTATTCAAGTCAGCCCATCGAACTTGACCTATTTTGACACCTCTATAAGATACAATTAAGGAGTGGCAGAGAGATTAGGATGGTCCGATTAAAATTAGGACAAAACTTATCTCTATTTTTTTATATTTATTATATTTATTCTATTAATCAAGTTATGACATGTGTATATTTTTTTTAAAATAAAGTATGAGAGAGAACATTAATGAACACATGTCATAATTTAATTGGTAAAATAAATGTAATGGATATAAAGAAATAGAACTAAGTTTTGTCTTTAAAATTATCAACAATATTTAGTAAATCGAATCACATAAAAAATCAAAATTAAAAAAATGTTACTAAAATTCATATATAATGAAAAAAATGCTATATTATATTCCAAAAAAATGCTAAAATATTTTTTGTATACTGACAAAAAAATTTAAAATCACAAAAACAGGTAAACAATTTGTCTAGTTTAATTTGTAAACTGGTTCTTGGAGAAGCATATTAAATCTTGATTGCGTTAACAGAGATATATATTTAAATGTATGATCCTGAAATGAGAGATTGAAAAGAATGGACGTACCAAGATGAAACTCCTGACTAGTTGGTGATAGACGCTCTTATATAATGTCAAAACCCAACTAACTCAAAAACTTAGTCGTTAGGTACCTAAAGGTTCATGAAAGATTTTATACATGACATTAACCATTTATATGTTATGTACACTAGATTTATTTATTTATATTTTAATTTCAAATTTATACATACCATAATTCTAAGAACTTCGGGCTGGAGTAGACTTTGGTTAATTATGTCTGGGACCTGGGTGGAACACACTTCCTTGAGAGAACCTTGACACAGTATATACACGATTGAAGGAGCAACTTTGGTGAACATGATGTGATTGAGGCAAGCGATCCCTTCTGTCTATAAACTTGAACGTAGAAGAATCTCAGGTGGCCTTATGTCACGTAATCACATCAAGGAAAATAATGCCTTCCCCAGGCACACATTAGTTTTAGTTGGATGATATATATTTAAATGTATGATTGCCTTAACAGAGATATATATTTAAATCTTGATTGCCTTAACATAGATATATATTTAAATGTATGATCTTGAAATGAGATTTTAGATTTAAAAGAATGGACGTACCAAGATGAAACTCCTAACTAGTTGGTGATAGACGCTCTTATATAATGTCAAAACCCAACTAACTCAAAAACCTAGTCGTTAGGTACCTTAAGGTTCATGAAATATTTTATATATAACAATAACCATTTATATGTTATGTACACTAGATTTATTTATTTATTTATTTTTTAATTTCAAATTTATGCATACCATAATTCTAAGAACTTCGGACTGGAGTAGACTTTGGTTAATTATGTCTGGGACCTGGGTGGAACACACTTTATTGAGAGAAACTTGACAGTGTATACATAATTGAAGGAGCAACTTTGGTGAATATGATGTGATTGAGGCAAGCGATCCCTTCTGTCTATTAACTTGAACGTAGAAGACTCTCAGGTGGCCTTTTGTCACGTAATCACATAAAGAAAAATAATGCCTTCCCCAGGCACACATTAGTTTTAGTTGGATGATATGTATGTGCATATTTAATTAAGTGGGACCTTCTGTAGGCTGTGGTCTTGACCTTTATATAGCACGTTACATCTTATTGAATAAACAAAGTAAATTAAGGAATGAGTTTGATTTGATTGACCTTAATTAATTTTATATATAGAAGAACTCAGCTTGATGTATGTAAGGATGCCAAATAGAACTGAAAGGGATATCCAAAATAAGCAAAAACCCAATGGGGGTTGTTAACATGAGAGGGTAAGCGTGACAAATCTTGCTTCCGCAAAGCTTAAAGAGACAAATTAGGGATTAGAGTATGTCTTTAAACTACCAAATAAACCTCCCTCAGTTGGCCAATACTCAATGAAGATGGGGGGTGTCAACTCACCTAACTTAACACGAAGGGTGTGCAAAGACGCATTAGCACACCAAAAGTGAAAACTATTATTCGAATTTGAAACGCAAGTGAGTCATTAATTGGTGGGTGATCTTCAATAATATATCAGCTTTTCACATCACTTCGACAACCTCTATCATTGCATCGCGTTCCAATTAAACAACTGGACCAAACAGAACTGGAGAATGGAAATCACAGTGAGATTTATTAAAATATTGGTGCTAGCTAAGTAGCTAGCTTGGACGCATTTAGCGTACAATAACCCATGGTTGTTACAATCACTTTTTCCATGAATCATTGGTCTTCTGGCTGTTTTTTTGGCTATATATATATATATATATATAAACTTTGGTGTATGTAAATATTATTGTACAAATTTAAGTGTAAGTAAATATTATTAGTTAAAATTTATATAATTTTTTTATATATAATGATTTATAATAAAAAAATTGATTTAAATTTTTTGTGTATAAGTCTGAGTATGTATAAATATTATCAGTTAAAATTTATAAAATGTCATGTACATACAATTAGCTATCGCAAAAGATTTTTTTTTTTCCTATACTCAAAGTTACACATAGTCAATCTCCACCATTGATATGTTTTTTTCCAAAGATATGATGGTTTTTGGTTGTTGTATCACTGATTGTTGTATTGAAAACGCAACCAGCTCAATGGCACCAATTTTTATAGCGTGATGATACATGCAGTTTTAGAGATAGTTCCAAGTTAAAGGTCGGAACTAGGAGGATGATCCATCCTGAGTCTGGTAAAATTAAGTAATTAACGTGGAGAGAATTGTTAGATGATCCGGTGAGAAAGAATAATTTTTATATAGGTAAAAATATATTTTTCATCTTTTAGCTTTACTTTAGTGTTTATTTTCGTCCCACAAATATATTTTGTTTCATTTTAATTTTAATTTTTTTAAAACTCACAAAATTTGTTTTATTGCTAACACTGTTAAAAATGTTAAGGGAACATGCTAAAATAGCATCATACGTGGACATAAGTACATAGTTATCATTATCCAACTAGGATTATTTTATTTTTTTGAATTAATAGTTTTGGGATGAATATGATGAATTTTAAAAATATTTGGGACAAGAATGAAACAATATAGTTAAAGGACAAAAATGAAACTAACTTATAGTGAAGTCAAGAGAAGAAAAGTGAAATTTTTCTAATAAAAATTTTTATGTATCATTTTCTTTTAGAAATCTTATATTTATGCATTAAAAAAATTATGCTTGTTGTATAGATTGGTGATAGAAAATTACATTAAAATTACGAAAATATTTCAACAAAATTGGCTTAACCAAGATATTGTTATATCTCTATATTAGAAAATAAAAGTATTAGCGTTGTAAATTTCATTAGTTTAAAATTAGATCATATTTTAATAATTTTAATGTTATATTTATACATATTTTATTAAATATACATAAATTTAGTTTTTTTTTATAATTTAATCCATGACTCACAAATTAAACTAATAACTTACTAATTTAGTATCTGTTCGACTCAATCATCGGTCTGGATTCTATAAATATGATTCTTAATCAACTCAAATAATAATATCGCATCCAAAATGTTTGTTATAAATTGATTTAATATGATTTTCAATAAACAATCTATATGAAATATAAAATTTATAAAAAAAAATTATGTATAAAATTTATTATTTCACTTTTCATCCCTTAACGTTATTATAAGTTTCATATTTATTCCATGACTATATTATTTCGTTCTCGTCTCAAATTTTTTCAAAATTTATCATATTCGTTTCCAAGTCATTAAGTAAAAAAAATCCTAATTAGCAGTGTTAACTGTACACTTGTATCCACATAAGATGTCATGTCAACAAATTCTAATAACATTTTTAACAATATTAACAATTAGGATGAATTTTATAGGTTTTAAAAAGATTTAAGATAAAAATAAAACAAAACATAATTATAGAACGAAAATAAAACCTAAAATAAAATTAATTTTTGCCTTTTATATATATAGAAGATATTGATTAGATTTTTTATTATTTTTATATTGGAAATTCCTAGAGGTCCCGCTGTTAGTTGCCCGGATTAGCACCGGTTCTAACCGACTATGATGGATTTTTAATTTTTAGTTTTTATTTTATTTTAAATAAAAAACTTATAACACTGTTATGAAAAGTCGGGCTTATCCGGGCTTTAAATTGCCGGGATATCTAGCATTGCTCTTTAATATTTTATTAAAACAATTTTCAAATGACCTAGCACGCGTAATTGGTTGTGGTCTATTTACATGATTAATTTAGGATATATTTCTCGTAGATATCAGAAGAGGATCAAAATACTGAATAAATTAGCTTGGGTATCACATCAATGTAGAGAAGAAGGGCTTTGTGCATGGATGCATTATTGTGTCAAATGGCCAAAGAAGGGGGACCATGATCAAATCCACAATTTGTTTTTTGTTTTGTCTTTTTTTGGTACAACGTTTTTTTTTTAATATATGTAATAGTTTAGTGCGTGGCCTTCATAAATTATATAAGTAATTACTTATGACTTCTATGTTAAATAGGAAAATATCTCCAAAGATCTCATAAATCAAAACCCTAAAAAATGCTTTTTTGAATCATGTTTACTTTATAATTATTTGATGAATTTAATTTTAATGCACTATAAGTATAAATTTTTTTACACTATCAACTAATTACATGTATAATTTTTGAGGTAGTTGTCATTAGAGATAAATATTTTTAATAATGTAATAATATATAATTGGATAACAGTGTAATTTTTTTTTAATATTAATAGTGTATTAAAATAAATTTTTGTTGAATTTAATTTTAATATATTATCAAAGTAAACAATATTTGAATTTAATAATCCTTTTGTTATATCATTTAATGAATTTGATATTTCATCTTTATACTTTTCACTCATATTTAATTTAGTCTTTATAATTTTTTTAAAATTAATCCTTATATTTTTAAATATTTTTAAAATAGTATTTCTTTGTTAACTTTTGTTATAACACCATCAGTTGACTAATCTAGTAAGTATTCTCTTGTCTAATAATTACTTTTTTAGATATTTCTTTTATGTAACGTCTAGTAGATGCTCTTATATTTCAATAAATTCTCCTATAAATGTTTATTTTTTCTTAGTATGTGTTCTTTTATTAAGTATATGCTCTTTTAAATATTTTTTTCTTTTGTAAAATATCTAATAGAGACTAAATTGATAGTGTTATAATAGAAATTGATAGTATAAATGATTTTAAAAATGTTTGTAAGTATAATGATTGATTTAAAAAAAATTATAGAGACTAAATTAAAAATAAATGTAAAATTTAGATATTAAAATCTTAATTTAATTTTTTTTTTGTTATAGATAATTTTCTAAGAAACTCTTGAAATTTCAATTAGTAAGTGACTCAACCAATCATCCATTTCATGGAATTATTTATGTCATTAGGTGGATATAAGATAGAAAAGATACTTTGCCTATAAAAGCTTGTTTATTTTCTTTTAATCAATCATTACTTTTAATTTGTCAAGATAAAAAAAAAAAACAAACACGAAAGTAACTGACTTTTTTTTATCCCTTAAATTTATCGAATATGTATATGTCAACAAAAATGAGCAATGCATGTCGCATCCATTGCCGACTAGCATGATCCAATATATGGAATGATGATATAGAAAGATTTACAAATTGCATTCCGAACTATAAACCAAAACCAAGTCTCTTAGCTTACAGAGATGCAACTAACTTGTTGAAAGTGAATCTGACTGATGCGTATGCATGTGTCTTTACTATTTACTATTTAGAGAGATTTGTTATCCTAAGAATTTGCTCAAATTGATGTCGTAGCTTAATTTATATGTGATATATATACTATTGATAGACTTCTTTTTTTTTTTGTCAACTATTGAGAAACTTTTGGAACGCCCATGTAAAACCTTGCCTTTAGTGGGCTTCTAACCCATTAGGCCATTAGGTCCCCCCCCCCCCCAAAAAAAAAAACAAAAAACAAAAAACCTGGCCTTCGGTGGCTGACTTTGTTTGACTGTTGTTGGTACCTAAAGGTCAAAAACTCAAAATTTAATACAAGTTCGCCTCGGATTAAGACTACAAATATAAGTTTTAGTCCTTTGCTAATTAATTAGTTAAGGTAGTGGCTTGTGCTTACGATTATTAAACTCCTCCCATTTTTTCTTCTCTTAAAAAGAATTGATGATTATGAAGCTCAAGCAGTTGATAATCAACTGGATTGGTAACAAGATTAAGATAACATATTTAATTAACTTTAGATAGAAAATGTGCCCTGAAAGAATATCCCTGGTGCGCCAAAACTTCAACCACTACTCAAAAAGACAGCACCGTAATCTGCATTCACAAAAAAAAAAGGCGGGGGGGGGGGTACACAATTGGATTTTAATGGCTCTTTTTTTACAATAATTTCAAAGAGGGGCCTTATGTTTTCTACTTTGGATGGGAATGACACCTTATTCAGCAGTGATTTTCAACTAAGTTCTTCAAAGCACACGTATGAACTACCCCGGAAAATGTATCAAAATGGATTAGAAAAATTAAACGATAGTCTTCCCACTTTTGTAATTGTACACATTTTGACTTATGTAGGTATTTGTGGATATATCGTACCTGACAGAAACTTTTTTTTGTTTTTGTTTTTGAGCTGAGTATCTAGCAGAAACTTTGAAACTTTTTGGTAAGTAATATAACATTTTAGTAGCAATAATGGCTCTTCCAACTTAATTTCATGAACCAAAAAGTAAGGCCACATCGAAAATATAGAACAAGATCTAGTACTGATTAATAAGAGGCACGAAAAAAGAACTAATTAAATATGGCTTAAAAGCAGAAAAAGATAGGGGTATATTGATTTTTTTTAAAAGAAATTTTTTGTTTTAAATAAAAATGATAGTAAGGATAGTTACAGATATTGTTTTGGTCCTTCACTAGTGTATTTTAATAATTACATTCTTTAAAGTTTGAACTTTTATTCTTTCTTTAGAGTGTGACTTGCTTAATTACCATTACACATATTTAATATTGTTGATATCCCAAAAATTTCAACTTGGATTGATGAACAGGTGCAACCAACCTCCTGGGTTGATGAATTTTGTCGGGGAGAATGGCCACTGAAGGGTCAGCCCAATTCTCTTAGCTGTGGTCCACAAAGTAGAAGGATGACCATGTTTGACTTTGTCTTGAGTGCCTAAAAATATGGATGTGGATTTGTTGAGAATGCCAGAATGGTTCCACGTTCAAACATGGAGGGAGTGCATGAATGAATATCTTTTACAGTTTTTGGAAGTAAAACACTATGCAACACCAGTAGATAGACCCCCACGAAATAATCATGGAATGAAGGCATCAGAGAAAGGACTCCGAAAATCAAGGGAAATGGGCATTGGGACATGTTAAATGCTAGGCAACAGTTTGTGGCTCCAAGTCCATAAGAGTACTGCTATTTGATACGAAGAAAATCACATGAATTTGACTATAAAAGAGA
Organism: Ormosia emarginata; assembly: GCA_029884605.1. Lineage (NCBI taxonomy): Eukaryota > Viridiplantae > Streptophyta > Magnoliopsida > Fabales > Fabaceae > Ormosia > Ormosia emarginata. The sequence continues at coordinate 10,812,863 of JAQQTP010000072.1, read as the reverse complement.
GAATGCATACAGATACGTGAGTAGTAAAAGTAAAAAATGGTTTTGGAAATAATTACTATGTCCTTTATCCATTACGTACCAACATATTACCTCACACTGGTGAAACTTCTTAGGAAACCTTTTCGTACAAAGTAGCATTTTCCAGTCCATAAATAAGTGTTTAAGGTATTAAGGAAAGAATCCTCGATCATCAACTAAAATATCAATTTTTTCATCATTTACTTTTAATTTTTATCAACTATTCCGCATTTTACAGTTAATTTACTCAATTTTATCACTTTTTTTACAGCTTTATTATCACTTTTTAGTTTAATTGATGTTCCTTTATTCTTCTGTACTTCGGAATTCAATTTCAAGTTTTTATATTTCACCTTTAGTTCATGTACATTTGCTTCTTTGAAGCTGATTAATGTAATTCAAGTTTATTTCTTTTACAAGTGTATTTTATTTAAATCTATTAATTGAGAGTTTTCTTTAGTTACGATCTCATAGACATAAATAAAAGGATATCATTTCTCCTTTTGAGAGTTTCTCTAAACGAAGCTTAATCTATTTAAAATACTTGTAAGAAAAATTTTTAAGTAGACACAGTTTATCAAATTATTATTTAGATACTTAAATTATTATTTAATATATATAAAAATATTATTAATAATTGATATAATTCTTATTATTTTATATATGTTAAATAATATTTTAAGTGTTTACTCACCTAAAAATTACTACAACTGGAAAAGTGTAAAATTTTGCTTTTGGTATATCGAGATAAGCTAAATTAGCTTTTTGTGCATTAACAAATATATAGCTTCATGCAAGAAATGTTATTATGTATAACTCATTATTACAACATGTATAATAAAGGATTGTTTATTCGTAGAAATGAAAGTTGAAAGAATAAAAAAGGAAAGGTAAAAAAACTTATTTTATATATATATATATATATATATATATATATATATATATATATATATATATATATCTAATGAGAGGAGTTTTTATTGTAAGAGGGTGAGAGGAGTAAATCTTGACCATACAATTATACATGGATAATCAAGATTAATAGTTGCTTGAAGATCATGTGACTACTTAAAAAAGTTACATGTATTTATATTTTAATTTTGACTATTTATGTAAGATCCAATGGTCAATTTACTCCTCTCACCTTTTACAATAAGCACTCATCTCATCAAAATAAGATTATATATATATATATATATATATATATATATATGAAGAAATGTAAATTTGATCACGCGACACCGCATCTTCATAGACGATCTTACAAATTAAAACTAAATGCAAATCCTAAACCTGACTCGCTTCTTCCTGACATGTTTTTTTTTAGGTGATTTTATTTGATCTTTGACCTTGTTAAAATCATTAAAAAAAAAAAAAAAAAGGAAAAAGGCTAAAAGCTACATTCTCGGGATAATACAAAAGAAAGAGAAATTCTTATTTAAATATAATGTATTATAGTTAGGTGTATTAAATCAATTAAGATTTAATATTTTTATGAATCTTTAAAATTTATAATTAATTTTATAGTACTTTATAAAAATATTAAATCCTAATTAATTTAATACACCCAATTAAATATACTATATTTAAATAAAAATTTCCCAAAACTTAAATGCTCCGAGGCATGGCCTGTAGTGGCAAGCCTCGTTATGTATTTGACAGTGCCTTTCACCTTTTTCTGGTACACTGGAAATCAACCCCAAAATAAATAAAAACTTCAGAAAAAAATGATATCAAGAGAACAAAACGCCTATTCTATAGGAGTATGAGGTTGACTGCTTTGCACCAAGCTTGACTAAAAAATCCGTAAGTTGATTCCTTTCTATGAGAATATGAGTGATCTGCACCAGAAAGCCATGCATAATTTCTTAATTTCAATGGCCACTCTGAGTGTGTCACAGTAGAATGCATAGACCCAGCTATCCTTTTACTTATTGCAACGAACTATGCATCTTTTTTATTTTGTTCTCTTCTGAACCATGTGATGTAAAACTATTCATTTTGATAGATCAAGTTAGGTACCTTATGGTGACTTCAATGAAAATCTTTTTTTTTTTTCTCACTCTTTGAATATGAGACTAACCCTTTTAAACATAAAGTGATATGACTAGATATTTTTTACAAAGTGACATCTCTAAAACTTGACCTTTATCTTCTTCTAAAAGTATAATTTGCTTATCATTGTACTTAACTTTTTATGAGTTGAACAACTTTATTTAAATCTTCATTCACTTCAACAACTCAATCAAAGCCAAAGTAAAATTATTGTTATTTTTATGTTAAAACTGATTGACGTGAAGTAAAGTCAGTTGATATATGTTTTAAAAGCTATAACCTTAACCTAGCATGCTCATAATACAAACACAGATACACACAAGTGTATATTCTCATAGCATGTAACCTTAATTCATGAACTCCAATCACAAGATACGACATATATATAACTTATATAATGTAGAATACAGATAATTTTGGGATTTTTACACCAAATTAAATGACCGGTGAAGCATCTAAGTACATGGATTTATTTGTGGGTACAGAACATTATTGGAAAGAAAACAAATTAACAAGTACTTATGCGAAACTAAGGAAATGAAACATTATATCACTATCACAAATCGAATTGAACTCCCTAACTTTCAAGGCTTATTTGCCTCAACATGGTTGAGACTACCTCCAATGACACCACCAACTCCACCTATAACACCTGCACCACCTCCAATCCCACCGAGACCTCCTCCAATTCCTTTGTAAACGCCTCCATAACCACCAATTCCACCCACAATTCCCTTACCTATTCCTCCTCCAATTCCACCACCTAGTCCACTACCAACTCCTCCTCCTAAACCGCTACCAGCTCCTCCTCCTAAACCGCTACCAGCTCCTCCTCCATATCCTCCGCCATACCCTCCAACGCCTCCAGCACCCCCCACACCAATCGACCCTCCAGGGATACTATCAAAGAACCATTCAGGCGTTTTCACGTCGTCCTTTGCTTTCTTTAGGTTTCTTCCATCTACATTTAGAGACATTCCCAGCACTAAACAAACACCCAGAACAACCACTGAAATGAACTTCCTCTCCATGACGATCTTGTAATAACTATGGCTAATAAGCACACTTCACTTACAGCACCACAGGATTCTCCCATTTGCACCATATGTGCATGCATTTAAATAGTTCTCGCTTGCATGCGAAAGTGAGCACGAATGATCATTACAATAATGCTTGGTAGTTGGTACAATGTTATCTATCGTTTAGATACACATTATACATTATCTTACATCAAGTTTAAGTGGCATAATTAAAATATAAATATGCAAATGAAACTTACTGTTATTAAATAATAAAAATTATGTTGATGATTGTAATCTTTATTTCAAAATGTAAAAAGATGAATATTTAATGTAAGTTGGAGGGTTAGGAGAGTGTTGTTTATTGCTACCTCACAAGTTATCTTCTCTCACGGTGATCGTCCAGCTCTACCACATGCCCAGTAACGTGAAGTTCCAATCGCATTCATGATTGGCCATTGCATGTCCACACTGCTATTCTGTCCTTGTGTGGGAAGAAAGGCCTTGTTCCTCATGCAGCCATTAACTCTATTGTATAGTAGCTCTGCCAGGTGCAGATGGCATTTCTGACAAGCGGTCCATCACTTAATTTGCGTGGTAGTAGTAGTAGAATATAGAGTAGAGGGCATGTAGGCATATATTACAGTACTATTATTTGATTACTTTGTCGGGGTTGGTGGCACCCATTTACAGGTGGCAGATGGTGATGGGATAATGAATATGGACCATATGGGATCCAAGTTTTGAAAAGTCGATCAGAGTATGAGCAATTTAAACACTTTCATGGCATTCTTAATTTGAGAATATATTCAAAGGCAACTAATTTAAGAAAAAGCTATAATTGTAAGAACATGACCAGTGTCCATCTTCTATGACGACAGTTATGCTGTGTGGCTACAGTTTCGCGTGATCTAATTTATTCACCATATCTAGCTAGCATGCGTTGCAATTTATATATATATATATATATATATATATATATATATATATATATATATATATATATATATATATATATATATATATATATATATATATATAGGAGGATCGGTTACACCAAATAGAATCTTTTTTGACTTACACTCATTTTCAACTATTAGATTCACTTTCATCTAATGGTTGAGAGATTATTTCATTAAAAGTAACTATTATATATATATATATATATATATAGAGGAGATCATTTGGTTTACACCAGGTGTAAATCTTTTTTGACTTACACTCATTTTCAACTATTAGATTCACTTTCATCTAATGGTTGAGATTATTTCATTAAAAGTAACATTGGGAGATGAAAGTAGATCTATTTAAGTGTAAATAAAAAAAGATTTACACCGATATATATATATATATATATATATATATATATATACAGACACACAAATATCAATCTTTTATTCGAATGCCAAAAGTTCAAAATTTATTCGTTTTGAAGGTTGAAGTCGTAAAACTGAGCGTTTTTATAACTTTACCTACATTTTTATTATATAATAATATGGCAGTGCATGTTTGCCTTATTTTATTTATTTTGGGTGCATTTGTTTGCTTTTTTATTGTCCTTGATTATTAGGTTTATTTGGTTTTGGTTTCATGTTCTTAATTTCTTTTATTGTAGGCATAGTGGTGTTTGGTTTGCATGCTTTTCAACTAATTTAACTTAGTAATATAATCAAAAGTAAACTAAGGGATTCCAAAAGAAAAAAAAAAGATTCTTATAACTTATAGCCAAGATAAACAAATAATAAATCTAAAGTTTCATATTGTGAATATAAGGATCAACATGTGTTAGTACAAGTGGAAATGATTTAGATCTCTTAAGCATATGGTCTTGGGTTCAATTCATGAATTTATGTGTATAGAAATAACATTATTAGGAGATGTCCCTACTTAAGCGTCTGACTGTACCATGAAAGATTAATCTCTTACCTATCTAGTATGGAATACTCTAGGATACGAAAAAAAAAATTGTGAATATAAGGTGAGCGGGTCAAAAAGATTTACCTGAATGGTTGTTTAATGAAAGGAAGGTGGTGTTTTCCTTTGTAGTGCGACTGCTAAAGTGGTGGAGTAGAAGAGATGGTGTACCTGCAAAAGACACTCTAACGTTCAAGTCAGGCGACACACTATGAGGTAGTATTAGGAGTTAGAGAATTACTTGAGTGTTCAAGCCCGATATTTATAAGAGTGTTCTGTTTAAGTATTGATTAGGATAAGAGAGAATTTCAATTTGAATTCTTATTGGTGGGTAGTTATGACTGATTGAGGGACGCATATAACGTTCTTATCTTTGTGGGATTTGCTAAGTGCAATTATCTCTTAATTCTCGTAATTGTCATGTTACAAGTGGTGTTAACTCAGATTGGACTCCATAGTGTAAGTGGCACCGAGATACTCATGTTGACCAATATGCTCCCAAGGGAACGGGTCTGAATCTCGATTCAGAACATAAGAGTTTTCTTTCTTTCTTTGTTTTTAAAGCTAAGTTATAGTGAGTTGGCAGGTTAGTGTATGTAGAGGAGTATCTTTTCACAATGATTTTGAGAAATTTTGTTCACATAATTAAGTTAAATGAGCTGAGATATCCTAGCTCATTTGGCTCAACTCACCCATCAAATCATTTTGGAAAAAAAACAATTTAGTTTGGTCGGTAAAGTATTATGCTTTGATTCGTTCACCATATATTATCAAATGTCACAAATTTTATCAATGATTGATTCAACAATCATATTTGAGTATTGCTGCTATCAGTAAAATACAAAAAATGACAGAAATAGTCCGAATTTGTCAAGTGGTTATTACAAAATGGTAAGAAGTACTTATTAATCTAAAAGTTAATAACAATAATGTCAACTCAATTTGACAAAATTTCTTGCTGTCTAATATTGTGGATAATATTTTTACAATAAAATAACCACAAATGAACTAAATTGAAATACTTTTTTTGCCAAGCCCAACTTACATATCTGTTTTAGAGTATCTTTTTGTAATTCTACCAGAGAAAGTTTATTTATATAAAAAGTGTATATTTTTTGTATGTGCGTAAAATTATTAAATTGTAATGGATATATATGTGTGTATGTATGTATGTATTAATGTAATATTTGTATAAATTTAAAGATAAATATAAAAGTTCAACTCATAAAAAATAATTTTTGTAGAGAAATGACATAATTTTTTGTGTTTTTGACGTTAAATAAGAATTAATTCTATAGAAATTTCAAATAAGTCAAACTTATAGAAATATCTTATAATCTAAAATAAAATTAATATACAAAAAGTTGAGAGAAGTGTAACAAAGGATACATGCGTGGCAGTCCAAAAAAAAAAAACAAAGGATACATACGTGAGTAAAAGGACTCCATTCATTAAGCTAACTCAAGTTGACAATTCTTTTGTCATAAGCTCAAGTTTTTCGTTTTTGGTTATATCCTATGTTTGGACTCTGGATTGGAGCTGATTGTCAAGTTGTAGCTATATATTTTGGGCCAAATATAAACTCCTTAAACTCTCATCTCTAGTGTCAACCCATTAACCATTTTATCCATCTTCTTTAGGCCCATTTATCAACGGGCTTCCCTTCAGCCCAGAACACTTGTCTTTCAGCAACACAGAGAGAGAAAGAGAGAGAGAGAGAACACTTGTTGCCTCTGAAAATTTCCCTTTCCCAATTTCACGCTACTCAAAACCTCTATCCAATTTCACCCTTCTTTCAAATCTCTCCCATTTTCGCTTCTCCTTTTCTTTCCCAAAATCAATTTTCCCGTGGCCCCTCAAATTTCTTCCCTTTCGAAATCTCGAATTACAAATCCACAGTATCGATTAGGGTTCGTGCTTTGCTATTTCTGTGTTCCCAATAATCACACATGGATGATATGGAAGATGATGCAAGGTACCCTCCCAAGTCCTTCTCTTTGAACCGCCAAAACCCTTCCCATCGCCAGAAACACCCAATTCGAGGTGCCCCATATCACCACCATCATCGCCCAATACCCACTCGCTACGAGGAAGAAGACGTCGATGACGAAGAAGCCGAGGAATTCGACGATTACGACGCGGAAAACGACGCCGACGATGACGAAAACGACGATGGGGAAAATGGGTATGCTGGTAATTTCGAAGAGGATGATGGGTTCGCGAGGAACCCGAATAAGAAGAGGAAGGTACGAGGTGGTTCCTCTGTTTCCAACTATGAGTTCGCGCCTCGCGTGAAATTCTCGTACGGGAATCGGAGTTCGGCGGCGGCGGCGGCGGCGGCGGAGGAATGGACGGAACACGAGACGTTTGTGCTGTTGGAGGTTTGGGGGGACAAGTTCCTGCAACTGGGGAGGAACAGTTTGAGGTCTGAGGATTGGCACGATGTGGCTGAGAAGGTGTCTGAGGAATTGAAGGTAGAAAGGACAGTTTTTCAGTGTAGGAACATGTTGGATAGGCTGAAACGTAGGTACAAGAAGGAGAAGGCTAGAATGGATGAAATGGGTGTCAATTCTTGTAAATGGGCTTATTTCAAGAAGATGGATATGTTGATGGCTTCATCTGCAAGGCAAGAGTATGGTCTTGCTTGTGGGGTTGATTCTGGTGAATATGTGTTCATGAATACAAGGGTGTATTTGAATAGGTCTAATGGGTTTGATGAGATGAGAGATAGTCCTGGGGAGTCTGAGACTTCTGAGGATAATGATGATTCGGACGGGGTTGCGCCGAGGAGGGGAGGTGATGGTGGTGGTGATGATGAGGATGAGGAGGAGGAGGAGACTTCCTTTAGGGTGCTGGCAGATTCTATTCAGAAGTTTGGGAAGATATATGAGAAGATTGAGAATAGTAAGAGGCAGCAGATGATGGAGTTGGAGAAGATGAGGTTGGATTTTAATAGGGAGTTGGAGCTGCAGAAGAAGCAGATTTTGGAAAGGGCTCAGGCTGAAATTGCAAAAATACAGGAAGCAGATGAGGAGGACACGGACACTTCTGCAGAGAATCTTAGTGAATGATGTAAGTTGGTTTGGTTACTATTTAATTATATTTGCTTGCATTGGCATATTGTATTGCTTATGATTATGGGATGCAGATACTCTTGTCTCCTTTTTCTGTGATTTGCTATTGTGACCAAAGTTGTTTAGTACTGCTACATTAATTTGCATTTCTGGGAGAAATGTAAAATTAGAAAACATTATTGGATTTTTTATTTTTCCTTTAAGTTCAAGTATGACAGCGACAGTTCTCTGGATGAAAATGTCAGTTATGAAGTTACAGGGACTTAACTAGCATTGAAATAATTTCCTAAGATGTTCATGAGATACTTGTTTCTGACAAAAACACTGTTTGTAGATATTAGTTAGAGTTTAGTACCAGATAAGAACATGATCTGATGAAGGGTCTAATTATTATATGCTTGGTTTGGCTTTTGGACAGCATTGAACATGATTTTATTTTTCTTAAGGGTCTAATTGTTATTAGTTTATTTTGCTTTCCTTATCAATGGGGTAAATGGTATTGATAATCAATGTAATTTGCTTTTTTCAATGGATTGCCACATTTGTGGGCATGAACTCTATAAGGAAAGGAGGCTTGCTCTTTTAGCTATTTGAATAGTTCATGCACATCATATAACAATCTTGAGTTTGTGTTGGTTGGACTTTTCATATTACATGAATCCTTAGATCACACAGCAAAATGAAATTGGAACCACAATAACAAAATATAAACCAAGTTATCGACTTGCTGTGAAATGCTAAAAGTGATGTCATACAAATTAGATTAGAGACTGTTTGTCCGTGCTGTAAAATGTGGAAAAACTGACTTAAAGAAATGGGCAAGGGTAGATCCCGATAACTTGACTAGAATAGGGACTAAATTACAATATTAGCTAGGTTCAAACTGAGAGAATGATCAATTGATCATATGTATATTAAATTTTTCAGACCAAAGGATAATGGAAGAACTTTAGTATGGACAATTCCACATGTTTAGCATTTGTTTTAAAGAGTAGTAAAAGAAGTGCAACTAATACAGGTTGTTTTTGCAGATGAGAGGTTAGAATGGTGTGATGGTTCAATATTCACAATTTGGGTGCCAAACAACTTCATTGAGTGGGCCTGGTCTTTTTGCCAAAAAATATGTCAAGACTAGGAGTGCGACTTTCTTATTACAACAAGCTTGATGAAATGAAGAAATGGTGTTCAGAGTGCATATTTTTTCTTAACCCCACTTACCTTCTTTACTTCAATCGTTTGCTTTTGCAAGATTTGAAAAAATAAAAATAAAAATCTAGTTATGAGGAAGTCTTCACCAGGAGAGTTTGCATTCCCCAGTTTCACCGGCCCTTTATGCATTAGAGGAGGTGTGCTTTTATGCTTTCAAAGGCACACCTCTATGCCTTATATCTAGTATGTACATCTCTTGTTCCCGGAATCCCGGTGCATGAATATATACATGTACATCTGTTTGGATTCGTAATTATATATACATGTATAATTGCTAATTTTAAATGGTGCAAGGTATCTGATTCTTCAATAAAATTTGAAAATGATATTGTGGTGTTTTATAAAATTTTCTGTCTTAGGAATTGCAATCCTGGAAAGCGTGATATATCTGAATAGAGTACAACAGTTTTGGAGGAAAGATTGTCTACAAGCTGAAATGAGCTGCTACCAGTAAGGTGTTTAACCCCTCTGTGGACTCTGACAATGAGGAAGTTGTTTCAAAAGTGTAATATTTTTGTAAGAGGTGACATGCTATAACTTGTGGTGCACTTCTAATAATTTGCAGCACATTTCAGCCAAATACGTGGTTTACTGATAGTATGCTAAACTTAAATGCATCTCCTCTGAATTTTGAATATGGATGTCACCATTTAGAAATTTCGCCCCACTATCTTTTTTACATTTTAAAATTAATAATATTTTTATTTTTTACTATAACTGAAAAAAAATAGCAAAATTGTTTTTAAAATTTAAACACAAAAAATATACTCTTTTCTACCAGTCATTCTGGAAAATGAAAAACCAAATCTTGGAAGTGTAGAAGAGAGAGACTGTTGCCAGCATTTAACAATGGCATGCCGTTTCTGCCATCCACGGGCCAGATGATCCTTTATCCTTTCTTGAGATAACAAATCATTTAACTCAGTGTTCATTCGTTGGAGTAAATGAAAGATCCATTAGACTTGAGCGTAAAAATTTATTGAAATAATTATGTATGGCCAATGGTGTAATAGATTGAGCAGGGGTATTTTGTTGATTCTGAAATGGGTTTACTTTATGAAATTTGTGCCTGGAATTTCTGAGTTTACCCGTAAACTGAAGGATCCACATTAAAAACTAGCTCAGATGCTAGTAATGTAATATAAAGAACAGTTAAAATGAGATTGAAGCCAAGTATTTTGTAGCAAAGAATTCCTTCATGGTTAATCGGAATCAAGACCTTAAAAAGTAATGTTATAATGAAATTAGTATGTCATCAAGGTTGTAAAAAAGGATATACACTAATTTTGCTTTCTTTTGTGTGTGAGAGTAAGAGAAGAAAAATGCGTGCTTCATGTTAAAAGAACTGTCTACTAAGATTAAGGGTATATTGCAGGATAATGAAATAAAATACTATTACTTTACATCAGCTGAGAGCAACTTAGAAAACAAAAGGTAGTGTGCTGCAAAAACAAATAAATGGGGGTAAAAAATGACTCATTTAATAAGCACTCCGTAGCCTTACATTGGTACCAGATTTTCTGTCATTCTTCTACATTGGAAATAGCTCCTCCTTGAGATGAGGACATATCCACTGTATCTGGATGTATGTGATCTCCCACAAATCGTCCTCTTCTTTTGGCACTAAAATTTCCTCGTCCTTCATTTGTGTTATTATCTTTTTCAACAAATCAGGGATTATTTCATTCACAGTAGATGGACCATAATGTCCCAAGTCAGCCTTCATACATGTGTCCATTCTTCTCAATATGCCTAACCAGAATGTCCTAAACCCTGGGCTCTCAGCTATTTGTCTCAAGGACTGCAAGTACATATCTGTCAATAGCTCCATTGCAAGTTTGAGGGTCCCTTCCATACTTCTCATTTCCCTCTCTGCATTTTCCCTCCTTGAGTATTCCAACATCTTCTCATGAAGCTCATCAACCATGGCAAAAATCACAAGGTTGAAATAGTTAATGCAGTTTGATGATATATAAAGCAGTTCTTCAGCTAGATTGAAACTTCTATGAAGAGAATGAACTGCATAATTTCTTATCTCTTCCTGTCTCGATAAGCTTGTCCTTCTAAATGCTTCTCCAAGTTTCACAAATAGATTCATGTTATAGTTTGCAGAAGCAAGGCCTCTGGAATTGTCCTCCATGGAGGAACTGCTTGTGTTGCTTGTTGTACTAACATTGCTCCCTGGATCTGAGTATTGGGTTCTATGCCATTGAATCAACAAGTTTACTGAATCAGCTAATAGGTCCAGTATCTTCTTCTTTTTCTCTACTGGACTGTTCTTAGCTAAAAAACAACCAAAAGCACAATCTATGCAATATGGATAATTTGTTCGTGACACATGAGTGCCATCAGAAAATAATGCAACCAAGGCCTCAATTCCCAGATCATAGGTTTCAGGATGCCTCCATGCAACTGATAACAGGTTCAATACTGACTTCCATCCAAATTGAGTCTGCAAATTTGCAGGGTATTCAATGACTATTTTGCTAATTGTTTGTGATATGACCTCATGACATGTGTCAAGGATTTCTTTATCAAGCTTCCACATTAATGTTATAGACTTGAAAATAAGCTCCTCGGCTAGTTTGTCATCTCTTGGTGTAGCAAACAGCCTGAGACAGACCTTGAGAAGGCCTAAAATAGCCTTTTCTGCAAATGGGATTGGGGAGAACATGGGAAATTGAGCAACTGCAAGCAGATACTCATGGAAGTTTGGCCAAAATATGTGAAATCTGTGAACATTAGCTAAAGCTATTGCAGTGATCAAATCCCAACAGAAACCAACAGTTTCTTCTTCCTCTACGGGTGTGCTAAACTTTTGGCCTTTTCCAGCAGCTGAAAATATCAAAGATCTCCCAAGGTTTTGTAAGGAGTCTTTGGGGATGTTTGAACTACTGCTGAAGATGCTACCAATTTGGCACAGTTTGATCATCTTGAGGTTCTGTTCAAATTCACTACCAAGGGTCAAACCATCTTCCAAGTTATCTGATGAAAGATGTGTAAAACGGTTAATTATGCTAGAAAATCGCCGACTGCCAAATTTATGATCTTCAGTTGGAGAAATGACACCTGATTCAGGTGTTGTTGGGTCATCCACTGATGCCTCAAAATCAATGACAGATTGAGGAAGTAGCTTAAGCCTTTTGAGTTTTAACAAGCAATCTATAATGTTCTTCCAACCTCCTCGAATTGAGTCTCGGAAATTGTTTGCTATAGTGAAAACAGCAACTGTTGCCATTCTGGGCTTCAGATCATGACTGAAGGTAAACATGGTCTCTTCTGTAGAAGCATAAGGATTTAGCAGTGTGGTGAATTTGCAGAACGATGTTATGAGCTCATCAAGAGTATCTTCTAGTCCATACTGAGCAATCCTTGCTATGGAGAACAACCCTTCAATGCACTCATGGAGCAGCTCCTCTTCATCAGCGTGCTCAAAGAATGATGAAAGAGCAGCCACTGATGGACCAGCAATGCAGGCAAACATATCTCTGCACATTCTAAGATCATAGTCACATTGTATAAAATTTTGTGTTACTTTGGATCGGTTTACGAGCTGAATCCACCTACTTGGGCTCATGTCTAAAGACACAGTACTTTGAGCAAGGGCAATTGCATAAGTTGAAATAGACTGAAAAAGCTCAGATAGGTACTCTCTAGGGAAATCCTTTCCTGCATTGTTTGCTCTATTGTTCTTTATGAATTCCTCTTCTGTCATCTTCTTCTTCACTTGGGGATTGTGTTGATCAGTATTAAGCATGATGAGGGAGTAGCACAAGATGAGGACACTGTCCTTGCTTGCAAATAAGTCTGAGGATTGCTGATCAAAGAATCTCTCTGAGAATGCTTCTAGTATGCGTTGAATCTTTTGTGACTCTCCTGGTAACCAAAAACTTTCTAGATAAAACCGGAGTGCAGTGTCAAGAACCATGCCATTGAAATGAAAGGTTTCTGTGAATTCTTTGAGAACTTGGAGGTAGAAATCATCAGGGTCTCCAAGATATTCCCCTATTGTCTTCTTGTCAAGGCCAGGAGTGAAACGAAAGAAGTAAGCATATGCCTTTGGATCTGGAGGATCAGAGATTAATTTAGCATGCTTCAAGTACTCAAGACCCTTCTTATTATCTCTGTTAAAATGGTTTGCAGCAATCAGTAACTTCTTTTTCTGCATTTTCCTCACCCGTACATGCTCCACCCAAGCTTCCAAGTCATCTTCTTTGTCTTTCTCCTCCCAAAAAGGTCTATACTCGGTTATTTGAATTGAGTATGGGCCTAAAGGGCTTGAATCTTCTTTATCAATATTATCTGCAATGTTGTGAATCATAATCAGTAGTCCTTCGAAGGCTTGGATTTGCAAACTGGTCAAGGGACCATTCCCTGCAAATGAGTGCTTGCAAAGCAACCTGCCAACCTCCTCAAACACATTCCGGCAACATGGATCACAATCATAGTTTGCATAAACTTCAATGATGAATGTTGGTTGTCTGCAGAAATTTATGATTCCTTCAATTGCAACTTCTTGAAGCTGAATTGTGTTTCCAAAACTTGCAACTCTAATTAGCACATATCCAAAGAATGCTTCTAGTTGGAAACGAATAAACCTACAAAAAGAAAATCAAAGATAAATAAAAATTAATTGAAAATATTTTTATTCTCTCCCTCAAGTAATTAAATAAAAGGAAAATGCTTGATGGACGTCTTTTGGAGTCACATCACCTCGCATCTGTATGAGATGGCAGAATCAGAATGTGGATATGCAGAAAATTAGATGGAACCAACTATAATTAGAGGGTGAAAATTGTTTAGATGTGAGGTAATACGTTTGTTTAGCATTATTCGTAAATAAATAAAGTCAAACTCTCTTCAAGATTTTGTTCTCTCTTTCCCTTAAGAAATCTAACCTTCGCAGAAAGTGATAGGCATTCAATACGGTGCTGCAAATCATGGACAAGACAAAGGAGCTGGACCATGTCCCATAGTAAATCAAATGGTGAAACAGGTCATCTTGGATCATCCTCAAAAGCTTTGGGTGCTTCCCTATCTCATCCCCACTCAGTTCTATAGCTGAGTTGATCAAAACCAACGCAAAAATCTGAACATCTTCATCAGCAGTATGAGAAGTAGTCCCATCTGTCTCAACCACTGACACAACATTCAACAAAGAGCACAAGAAATGAAATATATCAATGGCACAACGAACACCATACCCAGATTCCAAACTCCCACCATCATCAGCATCATCAGTGTCTGATTCTGAATCCCCTTCACCCCCGTTAAACTCTATCTCTGGCAACCTTGAAAACACAACCTGGATAAGCTCATGCATGGTGTACCTTGCACTCCTTTGCAGCAAATCTCCACGGCTCACAGATTGTTGAACAACCTGAAAGCACGTGTTCACAAGGGTGCAAACAGCTTGGTCATTGAGCAATGTTGAAGCCTTGTGGTTCATTATCCCTGTCAAAACTTGCAGTATCTTCATCATCACGGCATCCTCAGAAACTGGATCAGTTTTCTCGAGCCTGCAGCTTGTGATCCCTGTGACAATGGATTCCATGGCATCTTTTGCACCTGGGGTCTTGTCATCAAAGACTTCAAACTTGAGAATCTTGAGAATGGAAGAGAGTGCAACACCTGTGATACGTATTGCATAGTTACATGTTTAGTATAGGTATACATTGTTAGTTAGTGAGACTTGTATAAATAGTAGAATAATAGTATTTTAATGTTGAAAGTGAATGTAAATTTAGGAGTATTCTCTAACTCGAATAAAGAATTGTGGAGTCTTGTTCCCTGACTCAAAGAGGGAAGTTGTAACAACCTGTGGCGGAGGCTGGTACATCATCGCTTTGTATGACATCAAGGAAAGGAGAGAGGTAGATGGAAGGGTCAATGGTGCGCCATTCTTGTTGAGGGTTGAAGATGAGAGAGCGAAGGGACCTCAAGGAACTCACAATGGAGGAGTCATAGCTCTCTTCTGAGGAAGAGATGTTGTAGAGGGGATTGAATTCTGGGCTACGACGGATTACAGCTAGAACTGCACCAACTTCGGTGTTTAACATGCATGAGAGTCCAAGTTGTTTTCTTTTGGATTTGGTTGAGTCCTTCTTGTTCTGATGATCATCTTCTTCTCCATTCATGAAATCTGCTGCTACATTCTCCATTGTAGTAAACCGTTTCATGGAGATAGGTTCTTTTGAAAAACGGTTAACCATACAAGTTAAGGACGTGGTTTCATGCTCAAACCTATAAAACAAAAGAGGTGCAGAGTTTACATACTCTAGTTTTACTCTTTATGTTTGGGCATACTAATAATATTTTGAGATCTTTTTACACTTTATTTGCTTCAGATTATTGTGCACCTCATAATTTTCACACACCACTTGATGTGCAACAAAAGTGTTTTGCCAAAAACAGGAAGTCCATTTTGGTGTTAGTGATGCTGAATTGGACCAGGAAAGGAAGTGGTTTTGTTTTTCCTTCTTGTGGATGTGTTTTATTGGAGGAAATACTTGGCCAGTAGTGTTACAGTGAGAGTGGAGAAGACCGAGACAAAGGAGAGGGACTTTTGGAGAGAGTTTCGTATCTGTTTGAGGACACACGGACTCATGGGAAAAAAGATTGCCGGATTGTTTGGAAAAGAAGTGGTAGATTTAATTTGTTTTGTTTTATTGTCTTATTGCAATTTTTCTGTGGTTACAAATTAATATTTTGAACTTGGAGAGGAGATGTACCATTTGTTTTGGAGTAATGTAACATTTATAATTCTTCTAAGAAGTTGCATTTGTCTTTTCTATACTCCCTATACAACAAAGTTGCTGTAACTTGTTATATAAAAGAAATTTGTTAATATCATTAGTCTTCAATAAGCGAATAAAGGGCACTTTGCAGAAAAAGAAAATGTCACTTGGTAACGAACTGAAAAGACACTATTTCTTAAATTTCTCAATTTTCTTAACTGTTGATTTGATGTTCTATCAAAAATAATAAAAATTCAAGAATGAATTTTATGTAAAAAAAAAAAAAGTTTATAGCTTTTGTAATTTTAAGAAGACATTAAACGACTTTAAGAGTTCATTTTTAATACTCTGACTTCTAACCGATATTTGTGAGGAGATATAAATAAAATCGATTCAATGTCACTTATTTATAATTCGAGTAAAAAGATTGGAATTATAATAATTGTTTAGAGTTTAATTTTCATGTAATTAAATTCTCATTTCTACCCCCATTTCTCTCTAACGAGGGCCCAAGGTCTTTTCAATAAATTGTCTTTAATAACAAAATTATTTATCAAAATATTTTTTTAAAAGAATTATATATTGAAATATCACTCTTTTATTTAACGTGATATTTTTTATTATTTTTCTATTCATATAAATAGCATCTCCACGTGAATAATACTAAAACGTTTAGCGTTATTTACGTGGAAGTATCAAAGCAGATGATGTTATCTTCATAATAGCACCAAAGTAGATGACGCTTCCATGTGCATAACACCAAAACGTTTGAAATTATTCACATGGAAGCGCCATTTACATTAGTGTTATCTACGTGGATAGAAAAATAATAAAAATTATCACGTTGCAGATGTTTTTAACATAATAGCGCCAAACGCGTTGGAGTTATAGACGCAGTAATGCCTAACGCGTTAGCGTTACCAGTGTATGTCACTTATTTTTTTAAAAAATGTAAATATAAATAAAATTATTTTTTTATTGTTTTACCGAATTCAACTACTTTATTTAAAATTTTATATTTTATGGCATAGAAATTTTTAGTCATACAATAAATAAAATTATTTTATAATTTATTTGTAACATGCGGCTAAGTGAAAAAAAAAGTGTAAACAAATATAAGTATGTCAAAATAACTTAGGATAAATTTGTGATCACTCAAAACCAAGTCATGACCGATTTATGGGCTAGAATATCAACCTAGCAAGCCTATCAAAATTAACTAACCTTAGTAGTGCATATCAAAAGAAAGTCTTGGTTGTGATGGGTTTGGATATGATGAGTAACCCAAATATGGTAAGTATGAAAATGATAGTATAAGAGTAAATGTCAAAGGATATGAGGGGTAAGTGTAAGTAAGTGGTGGGTATCATGTAGATAGCGGGTATTCTGTAGATAACGGATAACCTGAATATGGTGAGTAAGATGTAAGTGATAGTTGAGATGGTGGGTAAGTAGTAGCAGCAACAATAACTTGTAGCATGACATTTTATTATTATTTTTTTGTCCACGCAGATAGCGCCAACGTGGATGGCGCTTCCACGTGGATAACGCCAAAACATTTAACGTTATCCACACTGAAGTACCAAAGTGGATGACGTTATCTTCATGATAACACCAACATAGATGACATTTCCACGTGAATAATGTCAAACGTTTTAACGTTATTCATGTGAAAGCGTCTTTTCCATGTTGACGCTTATCTATGTGGACAGAAAAAAAAAATATCACGTTGAACAAAAAACATGACATTTTAATATATAATTTTAAAAAAATAATATTTTGATAAATAATTTTATCATCAATAACAATTGGTAAAAAAACCAGAGCCCCAAAATTATAATCACATCCTGTCCCTTTGAAAATCACCACCTTAAATTTGTAAGTTTGTAACAAGTATCCTGATCTTAGACACTCCTATTGTATTATAACCATAACAGAGGGAAATTATAGATTACAATTTAATCCCACATTTTCATTTCCATTTCCATTTCCTTCTAGTTTTTTTTTAACTGCCTTCTAGTTTTATTTTGGTCGGAGTGGAAAGAAGATAGTTAATAATCACCAATTGACATCCTTCCTTTTAAGAAGAACTGAGAAAAAGTAAATCTCCCCACAACTTTGAACTTTCTAATTTTTTTACATCTCATACCCAAATATTATCATTACAAATGAAATTCTAAATAATTAAAAAAAATTATTATGTCCATCTACCAATGTTATATCCAATCTGGCTAAAATCAGAGACAACATCCTCTTGTCAAGCTCACGATAGAGTGGAACGGTAAATCAAATTAGGTACCATCTTATCCAATGACCGACTTTAGGCTGTTCAGAAGTACTGACCCTAAGAATTAAAAAAATATATATATAAAACACCTTGCTTGTCACAGTAAGAATGTACATTGTAAGGCACAGATATATTGATGCATTCTCGAACTCTTTCCATTGCATATTTTCCGTTGTCCCATTTTCTCCCAAACAAAAACAAATAAAGGAAGAAGCCCTTTTGTTTCCCAAATTGAAAATAAATGTGCTTAATCACTAAACTATGATACGTGCAACCCTATAAAAGTCAGATTCTTGATCCCACCTGCCCCGCTCCACTTCTCCAGTTGCCTGACCTAAACGAATTCTTTAGTTCATACCACAAACAAACTAATGTATCTAAAACATCTTCATCAACAGATTCACATTCCTCTATTCGTGAGATAGACACCAAGGTCTTCAACCATTCTTCATGAAGAGTTGAGAATTCTGATCTCTGTTCACTTGACCTGAAACTTCTTCCAACTGAATTTTTCATCTGTTGGCTAGCCTTTGAAGCAACGTTTACCGTCTCTTCTGAGATCCCAGCCATGAGGGCAACCTGCAACCCATAGCTTTCTGGACATGCTCCCGAGGCAAGCCGATATAAGAAGACTAGCTCCTGATCACGTTTGGAAAAGTGATCAGATTTTGACTTGAAAGCACAAGCCATGTGTTGCATTGTAACATGAGGATGAGCGGCAAACTCTTTCGTGAGTGGATGGTAATGTGTGGCAAATAGCAAGCGACAATTGACCTTTTCAATCAGATGGCGAAATACCTGTGCACCTAGAGAATTATTAAAAGGGACAAGAATATTGAAACATTATCAAAGTCATGGGGCATGCATGACTTAAAATGTTTAACCATGCCTGTAGCATAATGTACAGGATAACAGAAGAACCATAACACAATCATATATTGAAAGGTATTTTCTTTCGATGGATGCCCCCATTACTACGAAAAAATAGTGCAATTGTCAACTGTTTTTCTTTCTTTTCCTTTTACTAAGCACTTAAGAGTGTTTAAATTTTGAGCATGTCCACCTCAGAGTAAGCATAGAACAGCAGCACTTAAAAATAGAACCAGAGATGTTACTAAGAAAAAGACAAAAAAGAATAGTAAAGAGCAGAGTCTCACCGCATATGCAATGGCATAGCCATCAAAAGTGCTTGTTCCCCGACCCAATTCATCAAGTATAACCAGAGAATCTTGAGTAGCATTCTGAAGCACCAATGCAGTTTCTGTACACTCAATAAAGAAGGTACCTGAAAACAGAAGCAAAGTTTGTTGGAATTGGCAGTCTATAAAGTCAAGAGGTGAAGTGTATCTGTACACATGCACATCCTAAGACCAGAATTCAGCATTTTCCAAGTCCTGAAAAACTCTATTAACGGAAGCATCAATGTGTTTAGGCAGGCAACACACTCCAATCTACATGCATGTGATGCAACCGTAAAACACATTTGCTTTTGTTAGAGTACTTACTCTCCCCTGCCATGATTCTATCTGTGGCTCCAAGCCGTGTGAAGATGATATCCACAACCGAGAGAACACAATTTTCACATGGCACATAACAGCCTAGCTGCAAAGACATCAGAAGCATATTAGAAGAAAAGGCATCAGAACAAGCTGCTGACAGTGAAATGCATAAAATGTAACATGCAATTCCCTTGAGGTTTTATAATATCACATCTCAGCACACTCGATGTCTGTTTAAGTACAATGACCATCCTGTTTCCAAACTGTAATATTTTTCCCTTCCAGGAGGGAAAAGATGTTACAGTTTTTCTTTCTTTGTATCCATTACCTTGGATTACATGAGATCAAAATAGTTTTAAAAAAAGAAACGATTCATCAGTGGTGTCTTTGCTTAATCAAACAGGTAGAGTAGAGAAGAGAGAGAACCTGGGCCATTATAACAGCTAGACAGGTGGCACGCAGAAGTGTTGACTTTCCACCCATGTTTGGTCCAGTCAGCAGCATCGTGCGAGGATGATGCCCATCTTCATTCTCACCAAGGATTATGTCATTGGGGACAGGTAAACATCCATTCTCTCCAAGGGCAAATGGATGCCATAGCCCCTTCATTTTAAGCACAGGTCCTCCACTGTCTTTACTTGTACTTTCTGATGTTGGCACTATGACAGGCCTAGACATAGTTCCACATGAAAAGCTAGAAGTAACAGCAAAAGATCTTAGTACATCAATGCAATTGATGGCGTGAACTACTTCAGACCATTGGGCAGCTTTCTCCAAAAATAATTCAGCAAGTATTGCGAGTGTTTCAGCATCTGAATCTGTAACATTATGATTCTGGCACCAAACACCAAATATAAGGTCAGACATATATACAAGTGAAACATTCTATTCTAACCATCACCCTAATAACAAAAAACAAATTAAAAAATAACGCACAATTGCATATGTTCTAAAAATGACCATATAATATTGATGAAAAATTGAAAATCAACATTTGGGATACATCAAACAGACACAAAACTGCCAATTCTCTACAGAAAAGGCAATACAGTAAGAATAAGTAGTAGTGCTGCAAACTTGCACACTTTCAACAAAAACAAATTAGAAAAGGATTCACCAAAAAGAGAAAGAAAAGGATTTAATCATTATCATCATGATTTTGAAAACTTCAATTAGAAGGATCCTGAGTATAATACATTAAATTTGTTAAAAAGACATAAAACAAAGTGTCAAAATGGACCGAGCCTAATAGATCAATCCAAATGGCAGAACAAAAATCATGGGCTGAGTTAGTAAAATGGAAGTAATGTTAACTCAGCCTAGCCTAGCAAGAATTTCAAATGATCATAATCAGGCCGGGCCAACCCAACGGCCCAAGCCTCAAAGTCAAGCGCCCAATAATTGTTGGAGGCTTGGAGCCTCCCCAAACCAGAGCCTCATGTCATGCCCTCAAGCCTCAATTCACTGCCCATTCCCATTTTTGGCTTCCCCAACATTTTGGCCCACATGCGCCCCAAACTTTCCCAGTAGCAAAATCTCAAATTTCCTAATCAGCCAATCCCTCCCCAAATTACCCAATGGTTCCTCCTCTCCCAGCCCTTGCCTCTGTCAAATCTCCCACTCCTGCACTGTTGCAGAGCTGCATGCTTATCTGTGCTTAGCCAATGGCCAACTGAGTTGGCCACTTTCCTGTCACAGACGATTACCGGTCAGCCGTACGTCGCATTAGCATGGATTTGGCTCTCATTGCCTTGGACCTTGGTCTTGGCTGGTTGGCTTGGTTCCCTCCCATTCATTCACACTTCATAGTCTTGGCTTTCGCTGCTCAGTGCTCACGTATGGTAAGATACTTCCATTTCAATCATATATCCAATATTGGCAACTAGAAATACATCCATTATCAGAAGTGAAGTTATGATGAACAAGAAATACTTTCGAGTGACTGTTCTTCCATTTCAATCTTTATGCAATTACACCATTAGATAAATTGTTAGGTGCTTATAAATTATTCCAATTATCATCAACAGCATATGATTTATATTTCAATTTCCAAATGAAATAACAGCACAGCAAGTGATGGTACATGCCAATTTCCAAACAATCTACATTTCAGATTAACAATTTTAATTTTTTTTAAAAAAAAAAAACTGTTCGGGCATAGCTCCCATAGGATTGAACTGGGAAGAATATGTGGAGAAAGTTTCTGTTTATATTATTTGAAAATGCAGTATATGAGGAAGAAAAATACCTGGTAATTTGGGAAGTCACTATCTACAGCTGCTTCAAACTGGGTAAGAAATTGATCAAGCCCATCACTACCAATCAGAATTGGAAGTTTAAAAACTTTGGTCAAGGATAATATTAGAGGCTGCTCATTCTGTAGAAGAAGCAACAAACTCAAAGCAGTCCGAAGCCCTTTCACAAGCGACCCAAACGCTTTCACCTGTATTATATTAACAATTATTCATGTGCACTAAATAACAGAAAAGCAATACAACACGGATCATTATAACCTTCAGTACAGATTTTCTACATATCATTATAAATTACGGTCAGAAAATCCTAAATGCCTAGTTAGGTTACCAAGCTTGGACAACTAAAGTTTTCAACAATCAATATAATCAGATTTTTTCCCATATAGTGTAGATAAATTTCTCCAATACCAATTTCAGTATTTGTGTAAATAGCCAGATGCCTTTCTCTCAAAGCAATGCAGTCTCCATTCTCTGTGACATGAAATATGCAACTAAGTAACTGGGATATGAGGGACACTACGATTGACATATTAAAATGAGATGTTGCAAGCATATCAATCTATTTTCTGACATTAAAATGAGAAGTTAGCTTAAAACAAGAGTGAAGAAAAGTTGTTCAGACATCAGAGTAAGAAATAATTAGCATATGCTTTACAAATTTGGCATACAAAACAGTAGCCGAACTCACCCTCTGCTTCAATATTTTTTTTCCCAACATGGGCAGTAAGAGAGGGCCTGATAATTGAAGGCTAGACTTAATTCGGCCAAGCAATAGTTCCAAATCTGGAAGCTTACGAAGATGTTGAGCAATATGTGACACAATCTCTGGGCAAGCCATTAGATCATCGACTACATCAAGCCTGTTATTAATTCCTTCAGCATCTTTTAACAGATGGCAGATCCAGTTCCTAAGAAGCCGCTTCCCAGATGAAGTCACACAGTTATCAAGATATTTGTATAATGTACCTGAAACTCAAGTAGAATAGATTTTAGGATTGCATACTGAAATTTCCAATGAAAATATATTGGAAGGTTAGGAGTGCACAAATAGAACAATAACTTGCCTGATTTGCCACCATCCGCATTATTGCCAAAGATCTCTAGATTTATCAATGTCTGACCATCCATTTTGAGGCAACCCTTATAAACTTGGTATGAATATATATCCCCATTCTGTAGGACATCATCTAACTGTATGGAAAGTAGAAAAAATTAATCATCATAAAAAACATACCTGCATTGCAGATTCCTTAAGTACTAACCCTCTCTAGAAAGGCATCATATCAAGCACTAAAGCATACCATCAATCTATTTAGATGACCAATCAGTCCACCAAGAGCACACAATGTGACTTCACGATGATTCACTTTGCTCAGCACATGGTCCAGTGAATGAGATGACCCCTTAAAGTATCCTTTGGAGTGAACTAAATCACTAATTTCAGAGTACACCAAGTCAGTGATCGACTGCACTGGCGTCACCTGTAGTGTTGTGGAACCTGCAAGAGAAACAGAAACCAATAATGAGATTCAAGGATACTTTTTTAAATAAATAAATAAATTCAACTTAGCATAGTAAACAGAATATTTTGAAAACTCTATCCCATAAAAAGTTGATATTATGCCAAAATATCCAACTGCAACGAACTGCTTAAAAATTGCAAGTCCAAACTATTCTTAATGCAACTTGTCTCAAATTATTCACATAGTAGTTAATACACAGGACAGAACATATATTGCTAAGTGCACAATCTTTTTTTTTTCTTTTTGATCGCTTAGACAATAATAAATTGTCAGCATATATAACAGAATATGAAATATGCAAATATTACTGTTTGCAAGCATGTCACAAAGAATCATGAAGGTAATATCCGTATCAGCTTAATTTCAAAAGGGAGCAGAACAACAAGTAGCCTGAATTCCAATGAAACCATTTTGTTCTATATACATTTACAAGTATCTTAGGGATAAAGTACAAGCATTAACTGTCTAGATCATTCAAAAAGCACATCTTTTGGTGTAAAAATATTGAAGCATAGCTCATCTTGAAGTCAAAGCAAAACTAACTGCACCAAGGAATAACTTATAATGATTGACAACCACAAGATGTTTGTTATTATCTTATTATACAAAGCCAAGCAAACAGGTTATTTTTCAAAACAAGTAGTCTTGTAATTCACATACAGCTTCCAAGCCAAAGCATAGTAAAGAAAGTAGAAACCCCCATTTAAAATTCTAGAATGCTTTCTTTATCATGCTAATCCCTAAACCAACAATGGAAGATCACATCTCACCATTTAACGAGAATTTTCTAAATGCTTTCTGAGCTTCTTTGGACAACCCTGCAAAATATCATATTTTATTTTTAACACAAAGTAATAATCTTATATAACCTTCAGAATTTAAGTGTATTCAAGTTAAGGGCAAAGCAAATACCTCTGCTTTCATATATAACTTCCTTAGGTGACACCTAGAAACCAATTCCCACAATTAAACTAGCTAACAATTTGACAAATTTGAATGATCATTCACAAAAACTAATTACAAAAAACAGGAATAGGTAAAGAGGCATTTGAACATACTTGCATTAATAAAGCCCCCAAAGCAGAACAAGATGCATCATCATCAATGGAACCAACCCAAAACCTAAGACGAGCACAATCAACAAAAGCAAATCCATAGACAACTGAACCATTATCCAAGCCATTGTTTCCCTGTAGAAAATATTCAATTCATCATGTTAAAAATTCAAAGTACTAATATTTAAATTTAAAATAACTATACATTACAGATACTTGTAATAGCATACAAAAAATGAATAACTCAGCAACAGTGAGAACCTCTTTTATTGCGAGAAGATGAATGGCATCAGGGCCAATATCACCATCCACAGTGGTTGATGGAGTGACTACCTGAACTAATTTTCTCATGAGAACCTGCAATCCAGCGGTGAGAGTCATTCCATGCAAAAAGGCAATCTAAATCTGAGAGGTTGCAGAAGAAGATTTATAAGAATTCAAAAGCATTAAGGATACTGGATACAATTTTATATTAAGACTGAACTGAAATTAGTTCCAATAATTTAAACATTCAGGAAAGGAACATCTTCAAAGGACAATAGCATGTCCTGCCAAGTTTTCTCTGCAACATCAGTTGGGAACTTCCTAAAAAAGTTGCCATCATCATATTGGATGAACTAAGACATGAGAAGTTCAGAATGTTAACTGTATAAACAGAGACCTGGAATAATCTCTCTTGTAGTTATAGTAAGCTACAGCAAATATATATATATTTCATTGAAGCATAACTCATCAAGCACAACCAAATAGCAAAAACATCTACGTGAACTTAATGAAGCCAGGTAGCCAACAGCCCAACACAACTGCAACCATGGAAAAACTTACAGAGTTAGCTCCTCTAGCTTTTGCTTCTTCAGATGTCTCCAACTGCTCCACTCGTCCAACCTTATATCTTCACATTGAAAAAAGCATAAGTCTACAACAAGTTAACTAAGAAATCAATATGTAAAATGATTATTTAGATTTAATGCATATAGTGTAATCTATCTGGATTCTGGAATTAGCCATGATCATCTATATGCTGCACAAAATCTCCACTTCAGATGAACAATAAATGTCATATCAACT
Organism: Ormosia emarginata; assembly: GCA_029884605.1. Classification (NCBI taxonomy): domain Eukaryota; kingdom Viridiplantae; phylum Streptophyta; class Magnoliopsida; order Fabales; family Fabaceae; genus Ormosia; species Ormosia emarginata. The sequence continues at coordinate 10,787,150 of JAQQTP010000072.1, read as the reverse complement.
ATCAAATGAAATCCCACTCCATCCTTACCCACGAGCAACAAGGTTTTGAACAGCATCATCAATACCACTTTCAGATATACCAACCTGAAGCAACAAGTAAAAACCACTTGCTTTAAGAGATGAACTAGTAGGAAAATAGGTCAAGAACCAAACAACTTTAAACTTGAAATCACCTGCCGACATTTTCCCACACCACGTAATGTTATTTTCCAATCAAGCTCCTTATGACCAATTTCAGCATCCATTTCATAAAGCTCATAAAATTTTCCCTGTGTTGACCATTAATTATGGCAGACTATTATTAATCAAAGGTTATGTATCAAAAAATAATAAATTATAGGAAGTAACGGAATTAAGCCGTCAATATTCAGAGTTCTTGATTGACTAACCACTTTAAAGAATAGCACAACGTCCATATATTTACATTTGACACTCCAATACTGTTTCTGTGATGCTGTCATTTTTTTAAAAACTTCTGGAGATATATAAAGTGTCGTCCTGTCATACAAAGGATCATTGGGCCTTCTTCCATTAGCATCCCTGATTCGAGAAGGATCAAGCCACTCAAACTTGCTAGCCACTTCTACTTCCTTCTTAGTCATGTTCAGTGCTGGTGAATCATCAAGAAATCTGACTCGTTTGCCAGAATCCAGCAAGGAACGAAACTTGGATCCATCCTCTCGACTTCGCTTTGCATGAGAAGCAAGAGGCTGCATCCCTGGGGTTTCTGGTCCAGTAATATCATTGTCATCAATTTCAACAGGGACGGTGTTTTCCTGATTAGCCTTTTCCTTGAAATTTACAGCATTATCTTTTACCATAGGTTGAATTTGAAAAGATGCTTCTTCATTATGCAGTCCTTTACAGTTAGTATCAATACATATTCCTGATGATGGAGTAAATTTAGTCAAACTGTCATTTGATAACTGGCTCCTGCAAAAAGTTGAAGATTAAGATCGCTTTAGCATCCAATAAACAATACTTTTCATTGCAATATAGGAACTGTTTTAACTTTCAATTTCAACTGTATCTTTTGTTCAGTACCGTCTAACTTGCTAAACAATGAAACCATGTTGTAGTATTTCAAAATGCCTTATCGTGCTTCAATTCAACCTACAATGTTGTATCAATTTACTGAACAGTTCCAGACCATTGGTCATTCTCAACATCAAACTTCATATAACATTAGTTTCCAACAAATTGTTGAAAGAAATTGTGCCATTGCCTTGATGCCAATGAATACGAAAGCAATAGAAGAAGATATTGAAATCCTACTAACAAAAGTCATTCCATTTTCTCGCATTTTCATGAAATAAAACCCTAAGGTAATGATTCGGAGAAGAAGAAAAAAATGATGCGTACCTCTGAGTAACTGTTTCGCCGTCATCGACCTTGAAGAATTTATGCATGATGCTCTCGAACAGGTTGTTCTCATTTAACGGGAAACTCGCCGGTAAAATCTGACGTGGTACCTTCTCCGGCGGAGTGTCGGTTCCTCTGACATCGGCCGACAGCGGCTGATTGAAGGCGGCCGTGACATTACGGTTGGCTTGATGAACCGAGTAATCAGGAGCTCGCCGGCCGCCGGAAGTGTGGTTTTCCGGTGCGGTTTTCTGGAAGAATGAGAGTATAGATTTCTGGCGATTCATTTTCAAGAGAGAGAGAGAAAGAAAGGTTTTGTGACCTATAAACGGCTACAAGGTAGAAATGTATGCTTGGAAAGTGAAAATTTTGGCGCCAAAAAATATTTTAGCGCTCAATCCATTGAATGGGGCGTAGTAGAAAGAAAACTAGAAATAGACATTTGAATCAGCTGATTCAGTTTTACTCTTCAGTCAGCTCCAACAGGCACTCATACGCGCGGGCGCCATCTCTTTATCTCTTTAGTCTAGTCTTTACCTTTCTAAAAGTTTTGCTTAATTTTTACCATTTTTTTTGCCAAAAAAAATTTCTACAATATTCTGATTATAAATTTTTCTTATCTACGTCAACTAATCCAATCTCTAAACACGAACTTTGTCTCTTCCTTATCTCAAAAATTAAATTAAATTATCTTGTTTGGCAAGAGATTTTTACAATTGCGTTTTTTTTGTTTACCATATGAATTTACAATGATCAGTTCATTAGTATATAAGTCTCACTAAGACTTATGGGACTGGGAACAACCTTTCCTATCCTTAAACTTTATTTAAAAAAAGTAATAAAGAAACAAGAAGAATGGTACATGGGTTGGTGTAACCAAAATGTCTAATGAAATTTTCGAGCTCAATCGATGTTGTATATTGTGTTAAGGAAAGAAGATTCGTAATGATACAAAAATGGAAAATTAATGGCCCAAAATCTTTATGGGCTTGAAGTGAAATGTCCATTCATTTAAAACTTTTGTGAAGATTATGTGATGCACTTTTTGTTTTGAAAAAAATTAATGTTAAGGATTTTTTTTTGGACAGAAAAAAATATGAAATATTGAAAATTTTATTAAAGATAATATTAGCCATTTTGTAAAATTATATATTTTTTTAATAAAAATTTGAAGTTTTTTTATTAATAATTTTAATTTAATTATTTATTTAAATTAAATATTACTTTTTAATAATTCTTAACATTATTTTTTCTTTTTTCTTTTTTTGGCAACTGACACACCGTTGTAAATGAGATGTTGATCAAAACAAGTGAGTGTATGGACGAGGAATTGGACACTAGGTGTATTTTGACATTAGATTCAATTAAAATCTTAAAAATAATATTATATTTTCTTATAAATTTTTTAATAATTTTTTTAATATTAAATAAAAAATATATTAAATAAAAAAATAAATATTTCTAATATTTTAATAACATAAAAAATATTTAATATTTATTCATTTAATAATTAAAAAATAATAAAAATTATATAAAAAGATAAAATATTTCTCAAAATTAGATATATTAACTAATATAGAGAGAGTTAAGATCCTTTAGACAGTGGATCAAGTTTCCTATTTATAAACGTTAGATATCACAAGCTATAATCGGTCATTACAGCCTAACATGAGTATGATGGTGTGGGTCACTTGAAAATGGGCTAGACTTAATCAATTTGAGTTTTGTTTTTTTTTTTTTTAAATAAAAATATGTCTAACACCATATTTTATATGAGAGAAGTATTAAGAATATATTTTTTATTATATTTTTTAATTTTTTTATTAAATTATATCACATATTAAAATATAAATATAAATTTAATTATATGATAATTAAGTTAATTACATATTAATTAAAATTAAATATATATTTTAATACATAATATGACTTAATATGAGAATGTATTAAAAAAAAGTGATAAAAAGTTTATTCTAATTTCTAAACGTTTATGATATTACTGCTCTTCCTACTGGAACTTTCTTGAGAAAACCATATCCAATTCATGGACCCACAGCAAAAAGAACGTTCCAGATACTCACCACCTATATAACCATATCGCTTGTCATCACCAGATACGTACCTTTCGTCTTTCTCAGTATCTTTCTCAGTTGATCCAATTGCAATCAATTCCTTTCCATTCAATTTCACCGATTCACCTGGTAACTGCTACGATGCCGAGCCGATCAACAGGAGCCATAAGCCAAGACTGGGAGCCAGTGGTCCTCCACAAGTCGAAGCCCAAGGCACAGGACCTACGCAACCCCAAGGCCGTCAACCAGGCCCTCCGGTCCGGAGCAGAGGTCCAGACCATCAAGAAGTTCGACGCCGGTTCAAACAAGAAACCCGGTCCGGTCCTGAACGCGAGGAAACTGGACGAAGGTACCGAACCGGCGGCGCTGGAGCGGGTGGCGGGGGAGGTGAGGCAGGCGATACAGAAGGCTCGGCTGGAGAAGAAGATGAGCCAGGCGGAGCTGGCGAAGCAGATAAACGAGCGGCCTCAGGTGGTGCAGGATTACGAGAACGGGAAGGCGGTGCCTAACCATGCTGTGTTGGCCAAGATGGAGAGGGTCCTTGGTGTCAAGCTCAGGGGTAAAATCGGAAAGTGAACTTTCTATATCTTCTGCTCTGTCTATGCCGTTCAGTACTCTCCGTGTCTGTTTTGTTTTCTGATATGATCCAACGGAAAATGTTCCAATGTAATTTTGTAGGAACAAATATTTGTGTCCAAAAATTTGCTAGACTCTAATGAAATCTCTGTGTAGATAATGCTTGTGATTTTGATTTATTATTTTCTAGTTTTTTTTTTATGCTATGGATTTTCGTGTCTGCTAAATTATTATTTTTTCACTGTGTTTGGAGTGGAAAGAAATGAAGAAATGGGAAACAATTTTCTTTATTTATAAGTTTAATAATAATAATAATAATAAAAAGGAAAGAAATTTAAATAGAAACATTTTTTTTAAATACTAAATTTTTATTTTTTAAAAATTAAGATAGAATGAAAAAAATATTTTATATTTTATATTTTATTCTTTTATGATTTAATTTTTAAATAAAATAATAAAATTCTGTTTTGTTTTCTTAATGATTTTTTAATGAAGAAAAGTGATTTTGTTTTTTGAGTTATTTTTTACTTGTTTCGTACTGTTTCTTTAATAAAAAAATCATGGAAACAGGGTGTTCTGGCCTCTCGGCTTCCATTTTTTTGGGTTCAAATCAGTTCGTTACTTTTTGCTTAAAATGAAGTGGGGAATGTATGGACTTACGTAACTGAATAAGCCCAATTACTCATTCGAATACGGAATTGATCAAATACACAGAAATTTTATAATACAGATAACGCATAAATTTAATGTGAACCACACAGATGTTTCAGAGAAAAAGAAAACAAAATAAATGGATAAGTCATGGATTTATGTTAGAAAATTTTATAACAAACTCATTTGAATGTCACTCATGTTATTATTTCTACATTTAAATATATATACAGCTTCTTTATACTTATCCTTTTTGAGTGAAAAAGTGGGAGAGAAGTAAGGCTAGTTTGAATTTTGTTTATAAAAGAAGTAGGTGTATCAGTTTTAAGTATAAAATTATGTGATTTAATTGCATAATATATCTTTTTATAAGGCTCATTCACATCACTAGATCGGTTTGGATCGTATAACTATTAGTGAATTATTTTTTGATAATTTACAAGATTAAGTCAATCTTAAGAAGAAAAAAAACTACATCCTCCAAAATGTAGCATGTTATGTTATTGCCACTCAATAGGCTAGTAAAATAGTAATAATATCTATATGCTATGAAATAAATCATGTTTATATACATAATATAATATAACAAAAATGCACGGACAAAAATTATTTATGGATTGTAGAGCTTGAAAAAAGTGCCAGAAAAGGAAATTATGTGAGTATTTGGGAAAGTTTAATTGTTTCCCATAAAAATTTTTCTTTCGATAAAAGTTGTTTTCAGAACAAAATTTGGGATTTTGAATACTTTAGTTAAATTTGATTATAATAAGAGATTATAATCTTTATGTTAGGAAAAGTCTTTCCCTAAAAGCAATTTTTGGAGCATTATAATTATAATCAAAAGTTGATTATGTTGGCATTGTGATGTTTTTACTAAATTAATCTTAAAATATAAAATATTATATAGTATAAATAACTAATTTCATATTATTTTTTAGTAATTTAATATATAAAAATAATATTTTTATACAATTTAAATAAAATAAATTATTTTAAAATTACTTTTCAGTTAATATATTCAAATATAAAATTAATTTTATCATAATTAATTATAAAAAAATCGATTATACATATCATCAATTATTGAAATAATTTTTTCATAATTAATCTAAACACTCTCTATATATTAAAAGAAGGAAAATGATTTTTGCACACTATCTTTTCACACTTTTTTATTACATTTATTTCATTAGAAAAAAAGAAAAATAATGTGTTTTAAAAAGTGTGTTTGTGTTGTTTTATTGTCTCAAAAGAAAACAATGTAAGAATTACGTACAAATAACATTACTTTTTCTATTAAATTATGTTCTTAATTTTTTAATTTATATTATTATTCAATTAATCCGATTTTTTATTATAATATTAGACCGTTATTATTATTAATTGAATTACATCATATAATACCTTTTACATATGAATTATTTGTCATATTATATTTTTTTATGAAGAATTTTTTTTTATAATTTTTTACTTTATCTAAATTTTTTGGTTGAATCACTTACCTGTATTCAAAATGTTTACCAAGTATGTACCCAAAAAAAAATAAATTGTTTACCAAGTAACCCAACCTTCCCACCGAATCACCTTTCGATACGGTTTATTCAACTATGAACTCACCCCGTATGGGAGTAATTATTTCTAATGGCTCAAAAGATGCTCTAAGATATGAGCAAGAGAAAAATATCTTTTACAAAAATAATAGAAAAATTTATAGGTAATTAATTGTAATGTTGTGTGATAGCAGGGTTTAAGTCTCTAACGTCTTACTCTAATTTTTATTTTTTTTAATTACAGTGTTATTAATTTTAATTTTTTACATTATTTTTTTCTCACATAATTTTTTATATTATTCTTTATACTATTAATTATGCCATTTTTTTTATCATTTTCTCTCACGTAATCACAATCATTTAAAAATAGATATGAAAAGTGATTTGATTATAAAAATGATGTGATAACATCATTTTTTAGTATTATAGTATTTTAACTTTAGTTAGCATAGCATGTTACAAATATCTTCTAACATTATATTATCTAGTATTTACAGTAATTTACATAGTTTTGAGGGATTACACCCTTCTAGAATTAATTGATGTATACAAATATTTTTAAGTTATACACATATTTTTCAAAATTTGAGGCTTATAAAAGTCGTCTTAAGGTGTCACTATCTACAAATATTAACATAATCTTCAAACTTTGACTTATAGAGTTGTTTTACAAGAAAATCTACCGGAACCCCTTCCGTCGTCCTTATTTGAAATATTACAGCACAAAAGTTTAAGATACAATCTCAATAGAAAAAAATAAAAATAATTATACATAGTTTACTTTTTGCAATTCTCTCTTTCTATGATCATATATGAGAGTCCAACAAAATAGTAAATTTAAATTAAAAATTGAAGAGAAGTAAATAACACAATAAAAATAAATAACTCAACAAAGAATGAATAAATATCTTGATGAAAGAGTGAGAATCACAATATAATGATTAAAAGAATAATTATATGAATAAGGAATAAGAATCTATGTAAAAATAGAAGGAATATAATAAATAATCTCATGTTAAAAATATGAGTAACTTTTCATCATGTCTTTTAAATCATCATTTTTTCATCATTTCTTTTTAGATCATCATCTCTTATCATCATCATTTATCCATTGTCATCATCATCACCTCATTTCAGTACTCTTTACCAAATGCGCATATTTCTCTTCATTAAAACGTCCTACAATACTCTCATAATGACCACAATAATTTGATTAAAGTGCCTTTTAATCCTCTCATCATGACTACAATCATTATTAATGATTAAAACGTCTTTTAACCCTCTCATCATAGTTACAATAATTTGACCAAGTCTTCTCTTAATCCTCTCATCATGGTCATAATAATAATATATAATTGAAGTGTCTCTTAATTCTCTCATCACGACTATAATAATTCTCTTTTGTACATTGATTCATTTTTATCCATGGGACGACAATATTTAGTTCATATAAAAACAATTTACTTTGAATCCTTTTAATATAAACATAGATTATGCAAAATAAGAGTAATTAATTCAACAATAAAAAAGAATAGTAAACAACTCAATTGATAAAATTATCATCCTCAGCAATTTAAAAGAATAGTAAATAATTCAATTAATAAAAATATCATATATGAAAATTTGAAGAAAAGGAGTTTAAAATGAAAAAAAAAATCATTCACGTTTAAAAATCTCAATTTCAACATTCTGGTTCTGTTATTTTGAATAATATTCTGTCAATATTTATTCGAAAATACATCATTTGAAGTGTTTTTATCTAGATTTATTCTAACAAAACTAGAGTTATTAAAATAAAACAGTCGAAATAAAAAATACATCAATTGAAGTGTTTTTATCAAGGTTTATTTGAATAAAATCAGAACAGTCGAAATCGAAAATACATCAATCGAAGTGTTTTTTAAACAAGGTTTATTCGAATAAAATCAAAACAATCAAAATTGAAAATACATCATTCCACGTATTTTGAAACAAGGTTTATTTGAATAAGCTAATGTTTATTCGAATAAATAACTCGAAAACCATGTTGCAAAATCCAAAAAACCTTTTCTTGTCAGTATTTTTTTTAGGAAAAATTGAGTAAGTAAAGATGGAGATAAATAAATGAAAAAGATATGGGTAGCAGAAATAAAGAAGAAAGAATATTGTTTTTGCAATTTCCTACCTATTTTGTAAATTTATAACAAGTTGAGGGAGGGACTTTGATTATGGTTGGAATTGGAGGAGTGGTGTTTGGATGCTGGTTTGTGGTTGTTCTTTGATGAGTTTGGGAGACTTAAGGGATATTTATAGAGTTGTTTCACGCAGGAAAGGTGAGATAAAATCTCTATTTGTAATCATTGCTAATCATGATTCAAGAATTTCTATTAGGACACTTGTCATGATAACCTCACTAAACTTATATCACCATCATTAAATTCTTGAACACTTGTTACGTAAATCACCATTTTTTTTTGTTTGACACTTGTTTTTCTTTTGGCTGTGCTTCACTAGATTTTCATCATTTGTTTGTCATTTGTTTCTTCAATCATTGCTTCAAATTTGGAATTGCCACATGTAGCTTCCAAATTATTGTTACTAGATTTTTCTTTCGAACATAGAGTGGCTTGTGAGTTAAGCTTTTCATCCATTTTTCATTCATTATTTGACAATTGTCCTGCTGACATTATAAGCTTACTTCACTCATAATTAATATTATGAACACTTGGCCGCAAGCCTTCATCTTTTCCTTCTATTTTCTAAGCTAACGTTCATCTTTGTGCCATTTGTTCTATTCATTTACTTCATGTAATCATTACCATGATTCAATGAGCTTCCCTTCATGACACTTGTCTATGCTTATTTCATAAGCTCATGTCATCCACAATAAATGTTTGAACACTTGTTCCTTCTTAGAAATTTCCAACGTGTTTAGCTTGATCTTTCACCCTTCATCTTCATCATTTTCGTGACATTTGTTTCATATAATTATTGCTTTCAAATTCAAGTTTGACACATGTTGCTACCAATAATTATTTCCTTGGTTAAGATTTCAATAGTGCTTCCTTTGTGACATTTGTCCCGTGCAAATCTCACCATGCTTAACTCACAATGGCTTCTTCAAGAAACCTTGAGATTTTTCTTCCAATTAGCTTCTTTAAGAAGCTTTAAGATTTTTCTTTCAATGGCTTATTCAAGAAGCTTTAAGATTTTTATTCTAATAGCTTCTTCAAAAAACCTTAAAATATTTATTTCAATGACTTCTTTAAGAAGTCTTGAGATTTTTATCTCATTACTTAGTATTATTATTATTACTATTTTGAGGATTGTTACAAAGATTGATAATGTGTAGAAGTGAAAGTTAATTATTTTTCTATTGCAATTGCTATCTATTAAAAAGTCAATGCTAGATAACAGAATGAGAAATCCACTTTTTTTTGGTATATAGAATGAGAAATCCACTTTATAGTATATAATAATATTATTATTATAGATGATAAATATGTAAAAAAAATAAGAGAATTTTTATATTTCTTATATATAGTTATTTATTCTATTTATATAATCTGTAATGGTTTATAGTTTATTGCTATATTATTACGTTGTCTATGCCAAAACCAAGTAAGGCCAATTGTTCAAACATTGTAAAATTCAAACCAAAATCAAATTACAAAGTGCCTCAGAATTTCCACTTACTGATGAAGGAAGCAACTATGTTAGCATTGTTAGTTGCTGCAGAAATTGAGTAAATCGCTTAAATTATGATATATTTAGATCATTACTGTACATTTATTTTTTAAGTATAATATAATTTAAAAGAATTAAAAAATACTTATTTTAAAAAATTAAGAATGAGTTTTTTAAAAATAACAATAAATTTTAAGTGTGGAATTCCTCAATCTGTATCATTTGATTATTGTCAATTAAACTATTTTTCAAGTACATTCTATTCAATTCAATCAATAAAGAATATGCATTTTGTGCACCCGCTGCCCTCCACCAGGGGAGGAAAAAAGAAAAAGATAAAGCAAATTGTTTCAACAATGGGAATTGATATATAATAAGAAAGACATACATGTAACATTGGCTGTATGCAACATAAGATGCTCCCCTTTTATTGCTTTGATGAAGTATACAAGTAGAAACCCACGTATTGCTCACTATAGTTTACACACACAGCTTACACAAGAGACATGAATTCACAGCCAAGGAGAATTGTAAATGGGAGTTACAACAGATTTAACTTGTAGGTACTTGTGGAGGGCTTCTAATCCAAAATCTCTTCCAAATCCACTCATCTTATAACCTCCGTAAGGAATGTCATTACCGAAGGCAAAATAGCAATTGATCCAAACAATGCCAGCACGAATGGACCTTGACACAGTGTTTGCTGTATCCAAGCTCTTGGTCACAATGCCTGCTGCTAGGCCATATCTGGTATTGTTTGCCTTCTGAATTGCTTCCTCAATGGTCCTGTTGTTCATTTATCATACTTAAATTCAGTATTCATGAACAAACTCTCAAACATTTCTTTTGGTACTAGGACTACAAAATAATAATAATAAATAAAGCTATAACTTACTTAAACTTCATCAGTGACATCACCGGGCCAAATATTTCATCCTGTACTATAAGCATGTCCTCCTAAACAGGTTGTTAAGGATAAAAAGGAAAAGACAATATGATGGTTAGTTATCTAATTATTCTGAAGGTACCCTATTTGATACTTTTGTGGAGTTAAAATTCACCTTAAGATTGGAGAAAATTGTAGGCTCAATGTAGTAGCCCTTGTCGCCCACTCTTTTACCCCCTGTCAAAAGGGTGGCTCCTTCTCTCTTCCCATGCTCGATATAGGAAAGAATTTTTTCAAATTGCTTCTTGTCAACCTACAATAGGAAACTGTTAGCCAACAAAGGAGGATCCAAATAACTTCTCTCATTTCTGTTTCTGCATCCAACCAAGCACAGTGCTTGAAATATAATAGTTGGTGGATTACTAGAAAACAACCAAGATATGTTATAGTACTAGTGCAGACATAATTGTGTTACTATATCCATACCTGAGGCCCTTGCTGAGCTTTAGGATCAAAAGGATCCCCAACAACCCAAGCTTTTGCCTTCTCCACCAATTTCTTCTCAAATTCATCATAGATTCCTTCCTGAACGAACACACGGGAACCAGCAACACAAATTTCTCCCTGAAATTAGACAAAAAGAAAAAAATAATTGTTAGAAGTTGTATAACTGGGTTGCTTTGTAAAAAGGAATAGGATTTCCTGAAAGAAATTTCACCTTGTTAAATAGGATGCCAAAGAGAGCAAGCTCGGCAGCTTTATCTACATCAGCATCATCAAAAATTACAAGGGGTGACTTTCCTCCTAATTCAAGTGAAACTGGTTTCAAATTACTCCTAGCTGCAGCCTGCATCACTTCACGGCCTACTTCTGTTGAGCCAGTAAAGCTAACCTACACATGCACAATCTAGTCAATTTTAGAAGTCTTACTTAAACTCATGGTACTTCCAAATGTGTAACCTGTAAATTACCTTATCAATGTCCATGTGTGAGCTTATTGCAGCACCTGCAGTGTGGCCAAATCCGGGTACTACATTGAGCACTCCATCAGGAATTCCAGCCTTCAAAAGAGAAAAACAAGGAAAACCAATTAATCGGCTTAATCTCAAATAATTAACTTGTAAGAGCCAATTATGTTTCATAAGAAAATGAGCCATTTGTTCAAAACATACCAGCTTAGCTAGATGAGCATAAAACAAAGCTGAGAGAGGTGTTTGTTCAGCAGGCTTGAGGACCATGGTGCAACCGGCAGCCAAGGAAGGACTAACCTTGGCAACAAACATGGTGCTGGGGAAATTCCAGGGAATAATGTGTCCCACAACACCAATTGGTTCCAGCAAAGTATATGCATGCAACTCCCTAGACGGTTTTAATACCTCTCCATGAATTTTATCAGCAGCACCAGCATAGTAGCGTATAGTACCTGCTGCCCCAGGAATGTCAATAGCTTTACACCAATGGTACAACTTTCCGGCATCAATGGCATCTAATGCTGCTATCTCTTCTATGTTTTGATCAATTAGGTCTGCCCATTTCAGCATAATTTTTGCTCTTTCCTGATTAGCACACAATGTCAAGTTTAATATGTTGCAAAAGAGAATGAAAATTGGCAAGTAAGAGAAAGGAAAACTCCAAGTTCATTTTAACCCCCCTAAAAAAAAGTCCATTTTGGTTTCTGACTATAATTTATTTTAAGCCACTGGAATTTATTACTATGGAATATCTGTTCTCACAGAGTAACCATGTCTATAGCCTAGTGGAGAACTTTGTTACTAAAAGTAACTTCATGCAATTGTCGCTTAAAGGAAGAGAGTCGATCCTTGTCTTAAGAGTGTGTGCACTAGGTAAACGTGTCAAGGCTGGCCTGCTTTTTTTTTTTTTTGGTTTCTAAGGGTATCTTTACACCCTCTTAACGTGAGACTAATTCTTTCAGATATTAAATGAGATATAGTTAAGCCTTCAGTATTGAACAAGTCAAGATATTGCCATCATCCGGTGGACCCTGTGATAAAGTTGAAGAGATAAATTCTGTGGCGTCGGCCCTGCATTTATGTTGGAAGAGTATAACAATACTTTTTGACTTTTATTTCTGTAACTGTTTGTTCATGTATGTAAAAGTCCCAGATTTGAAGTCAAAACACAGGATATAAGTTCAGAAATCTAAATATAAGACTACAAGGCTCTTTGAATTTTCAATCTAGATTACGAAATTATTCATCCCAGCTGATTCCATAAATCAAATCACAACCCTTTTTTTGCTACTCTGCTTGATGCCAGATCATTAGCAAAATACCAAAGCTTTTAAATTAATTAAAATGGCTTCCCTTGTAATATCCTTCCCGAAGCTTGTTTCATGAAGGAAAAAAACATGTGCATTGAAAAAATTGCAATCCAAACATTACATGATTTAATAAAAGGATACATATTTTAGCACTTAATTTTTACAAACTTAGATAAAAGATACAACAAGGCCGTAACTTAATACACAAATACTTACATGGATTGTTTATTTTCTCATGCATCTTAAATCTTAAAGCGACTTAAATTATTATTGACTTAAATATTAAAGCAACTCTTATATTCTTGCATCAAACAGTGCATACACTTCTTTTCACACTTTATCTAATACCATTTATTATACATATTTTTTCTTATCACTTTTTCACACTCAATCACATCCCTTAAAAAGAGTGTAAATAGTGTCTATACCTATTTTAGAGGTGTAGGATGATCTTTATTCATATTAAAGAGATGAATTCAAGCATTTCCATCCCTTTCCCCTTTCCAATTGCGGTAGGAGATTTTTAGCTGGTTCCATATTGTATTAACTATACCTTTCGTCCAATCAGTGTCACCCTTGAAAGAAAAAAATGTTGGGTCCCGCTATAGTTTTCTTCAATTTCTTGAGTCATAGGCCAGCTACGATTAATAAAAATCATGATTCAAGTTCAGGAAAATGACTAACATCTTATTTATATCCAACCTACACAACTATGTCTAATTTCTAGCTTTCTACAGATGTATTCACTTACTTTCAGGCCTGATTGGTCCCATGGATTTTGGTCACTGTATAATATATTATGGAGTATAGAGAAAAGCTTATATTACATTCAGAAAAATCCATTTCCTGTACAGTCTGGATTACACGTTTTGAGGATTGAATTCCTAAAAAATTACATAACAATTTCAATGTTATCTAGCAGTTTATACAACAACTTTATATAAGCCAGCATACTTTAATGTGACAGCATGCTTCCATCAAAATAACATTATTTATTTGAATGATTTATCCAAAAAAAAAAAATAAAAAAACTAAAAACAAATCAACCGTAATCCAAAGTCAAACCACATAATTAATATTTAACTAAACATTTGTATGAATTGAGTAACCACTTAAACTTAAATAATTTCCTTCGATCCAATTATGCATGGTGGTTAGATGGTACATATTTAAATTGGTCAGATTAATTTCTAATTTCTAAAATATCAAAATTAAATGTCAACGAAATAGGTGACCTATGCATCGAGGTAACAAGGGGGCTCACTCAAACAGCAAGTGGGGGACAAATTATCAAAATGGAAAGGCAATAATAAATAAACTTTAATGAGAACTTAATTGCAGAAAAGAAAGTCAAATAAACTGGAGGGCATTAAAAAAAAAGAATAATTATAATAATACATACTGCATGTGTAAATTAATTTATTTTATATTCAAAATAATTTAAAATAACAGAATTTTTAAAATATAAGTAATTATTTTTTAAAAAAGAAAATGAGTATATAATTCATTCAACTTTGAATTTTTTATAAATTATTATTATTACAAATTTTAAAATATTTTTAATCAGTCTTTAAATTTTAACGAATGTCTCGATAAATTTTTATTTTAAATTTAAATATATTAATTAATTAACGATGATATTATATAATAATATCTTATTTATTTTGTAAAAAAAATATTTAAAATTTAAATTTAATAAATAAATTAATAAATATTTTTTAATTAATATTAATATAAATAAAATAATATTATATAATATTATTATTAATGAATTAATAAATTTAAATTAAATATAAATATACATTAATTAAAATTTAAAAATTAATTAAATTTTTTATATAATTTGTGATGATAATTTACAAAGAATTAAAATTTAAGAACTTTTTATATATTTTGTTTAAATAATCATTCTCAAAATATTAGATAGAAAAAGAGAAATAATAACATACAGCGCCGGGCATACGGGGCCATGGACCGGTGTCAAAAGCAACACGTGCCGCCTTGACTGCAACATCAATGTCTTCTTTTCTCCCCTCTGCGATTCTTGCAATTACCTCTTCTGTTCTTGGATCTATTGTCTCAAACTCCTTTCCTGTTTTTTCAAAGAAAAAAAAAAAGTTTAAGCACAAAAAGGTTTCAACAAGTTATTTAAAAAAAAAAAAAAACAGAAGTTGGATATTTCATGTTAAAAAAATTCACTTTCTCACGAAATTACTGTATGTTATGGTTAAAAAAAAAAAGAATATCATTGTAAGTTGCATGATTGAGTAAAACTATTGAGTTAACCCTTATCTATTCACCGCTTTACTCTGGACCATTGAACCTATACAACTTAGTTTTCATCGTCATCTATCTTAGGAATTGTCGTATGATATTTCATCTCGTGTATTATTCCACTTTCATGTGAAAAACCATATAATATGGAAAAAAAAAAGAAAAAAGAGAAAGCAAATTAAAGAAATTAAGATGAATATATAGAAGGAGGAGCAGAGAAGGCTATATATAGAAGCTGAAAAGGACAAAAGTATATAATAGGAAAGAATTAATCGATAGAGAAAGGAGAGGAAGATGTATAATAATAATAATAATGAGTTAAGAACCTGAAAGGGAATCGACAAATTGTCCATTGATGAAGAGCTTGGTGAACTTGATGGCGGGGATGTTGAAGGATGAAGCGGCGTGGCCATTGGAAAGAGAAGTCATGTTTTTGTGTGTGTGGTATTGCTAAGGGCACAAGGCAACTTGAAGTCAGGGGCTTTGAAAATGATATATGTGAATATGAGGAAATGAAAAGGGATCTCGGTTACATACTGATACAGACTCCCAAAACACGAACAACGAGTGGATAGAAGCGTGGAAATATAATATTTATACTTTTTTTCTGTCACATTAGTCTGCGTCACTTCCAATTTAATTTATGATAGACAAGCAAACTAATTTTCTGGAGACTTTTTATATTAATTTATTATGCTATAAATAAATTAATTTATGTATTTGAATTTTTTTATAATTTTTTATTTTCTTTTATAAAAACGTCGAACAGCTCATATTATTTCATCGTATTATCATGTATTTTATTTTAATTATCGTTAATAACAATTATTAATTCGTTATTATCGAAATACTCACATACTCAAAAAAATTTTTTGTCTTTCTCGAAGTATTAATATGTTGTTTTTATTATTAGTCTCCTTATTATCGCAGTCTTGATTAGCTAGTATTATTTTATATTTTATTTATATTTTATATAAAATAACTTAATTTAGATATATTATCAATATATAAAAAAATTATTATTATTTAATTATGTATTATTAAATCAATAAAAGAACTTAATTTTCATAACAACTACTTAAAAATTCTAAGATTTTTAATGATGTGCCAACATATCATTAAATTGTAATGCATCAAATTTAAACTCTATCTTAAATATGTAACAAAATGAATTTTTGTTAGAACTTTAGACTAAATACTATTTAAACATTAAAATACAATGGAACTTTTTTTGAACTTTTTGTTTGTACAATCACCAAGAATCTTTTATTGTCAGATATTAAGGAATTTTTGTATAAATTTAGTATACCCAACTTAAGTATATTAAGTTAATAAAGTGTTAACATATTATTAATATACCATTCATGAATATGACATTAGTTTAATTTTATTTTTTTACCATTATATAACATTTATTTAATAAGAATTAATGATATATTAATATTTATTAACTTAATACATTAAATTAAGTACATCAAGTTTATACAAATATCTCTTAATATATGATTTTTTTTATTTTTTATTTTTTGGTCTTGTATGATGATTTTATTATGTGGGGGCTAATACAGCCAGCCTCCAGCTATGATGGGCTTGGCCGGGCGTGTCCAACGACGTGCAAATGGGTAAAAAAACTTGTTCCAAAAAATAGGCGGAAAGGCAGATCTGAAGTAATTAATTAATTATCTACCAATGAGATAGGTTTCTTAGCCACTAATAATGGAATTTCTCCCATTTTTATTCTGTTTTTTAATCGTAAGTCAAAGTAAACATTAAGAAGCAATTATAACACTTGCTAAGGTTAGAATCATTTCATGGGAAGAAAAATCAGACTCGATTAAGTTATACGTGAGTTTGTAATTAAAAGGAATAAGTAAATATGTATTTTTTTAATTTGATAAAATATATTGAGATTTTAATTTATTAAATAACTTAAAAAAAATATTTTTTATTTATTTATTTATTTATTTTAAAAAATATTTTCTTATGTTATATATTAGCTTTTCAAAAAAAGAATTTATTATATGTTTTTAAAATGTCACGTAAAATTATATTTACACAATTCACATATTAATATTTTAATATTTATTAATTATAAAATCTATTACTAATTTATATATTTTTTATTTTTTAAAAAATAAAAAAATAAGGTTAAAATAATAAATATATAAATTAATCGTAGATCTTATTATTAATAGAGATTAAAATGTCAAAATATAAGTGATATGAATATAATCTTATATAACACTTCAATAGCATAAAATAATTTCTCAATTAGAAAATAAAAATCGGTAAGAAAAAAAGTTTGTTCTACCCTTCTAGGATTAATCATATAACACGTGTAATTGGATATAAATACAGGACTGCTTCACTTTTTTTGTTACAAAAAGCAACATTTTATTTATTATTATAATACTAAAATTTAACTTCTGTCCTTTGTCATGTGTAACGTGTTACGTTAATCACGAAAAGTAGAATATTATAGTATGCGCATATTTAAAATTATAAAATTTCATTCATCAATAAAAAAAACAAGGACTTTGCTAAAGAGTGAATAAAGTGTGTTTGTTAAGGATTTAAAATAAAAAAAATTATGAAAAATAAAGTATTTAATATATTAAAAATTAAAAAAATGTATTATCATATAAAATTTCTTAGTTTAAATTCTTTAATAAGTGTTCTTAAAATATTTTGTTAAAAGAAACTCATAAAATAAAATATATTTACAAAATAAATAAATAAAATAATGTGTGTGTCAATGTAATAATTTATTTTCCTAAAAGAATTAGACATATTTAATAATATCATATAATTTAGCTAATAAAGTTATTTACATCAAACACGAACTTAAATCGAATTATGAATTCACTAAAAAGGAGTTATCGCATAATAAAATTATACAATACATACCGATAATTTCATTTAAAAAATGATTTTTGTGTCGGTCAACCACTATTTTCTTCCACTATTAAGCATTTGTCATCAACTAACTAAAGCGCCGGATGAAAATTGATAGGAAAAAAATAATCTTGTTAGTGAGGTAAGCAGGGAGGTTGTTTGACGAAGATGGAATTGATTTTTCACATAAAAAATTAGCGCCTCCACATTCACAACATTGAATATTAAAGATATTTTATGCGCAGACGTAAATTTGGAAAAAGTCAAAATATGAAATTTTAAATTAAAAAAATATTTAATATATTAAAAATTAAAAATAATTTATTTTTCATTTAAAGTTTTTTATCTTATAATTCTTAACTAGTCAAACCCATAAATTTATTTTCATTTAAGAGAAAATAAAACTTTCAAATTAATTAAAAGTTAAATGTTTTCACTTTGAGATAATTTTAAATATGTGTTAGTGTATAAATAAATTAATATATTTAACAACAACAAAAAATAATTCCTTGAAGATTCTACTTTATTTACAAAAGAATAATCATTATTTGTTAAGATTATCGTATTTTGAAAAGTGATGATTCTTAAAACAATAAAAAAGGAAGCATAAAAAATGTCATCAAAGTATTGTACCAAAAACAAATCAGCCATCAAAGTAGGTAATTTAATATTAGTGAGCTTTAACTCACATTGTAGTATTGTATCACTCCTCATCTTTAAGAGTGTATTTGGTATACCAATTTTGAGTGAAAATAAACGAAAAGGAGGAAGTATTGGACCATATCTTGTTTGGTATATAACGCTATGTTTGGATGACAGGTAAAGAGGGGAACGGAAAGGAAATGGGAGGAACGGAATTAATTTTTTGTGTTTGGAAGTTTTAAGATGCGAGGAAAATATTCATTCCCCCCACTTCCCCAAATGACCAAATTTTGTTAAAATTGGATAATGGGAGAAACACGTGTTCCGCCTCTCAAAAATTTTTCAAACAAAGAAAGAGTATCCCTTAGTTAATGGATGGAAATATTTGGAAGGATACTCTCAAAATTTGTATCCCTTAGTTAATGGATGGAAATGAAGGGAAAAGAAGAAAAAAGAAGCATTTTATCGGCCTTATTATGTATTTATATATATTTTCATTCATTTAGGCTTTGTTTTATATAACTGATAGAAAGAAAAATAAAGAAATATAACAGAAAAGAAAAAAAAAGAAATGTAAGAGTTATCCCTAATTTTATTTGGTATCATCAATAAGAAAAAATAATGTATCTAAAAAAATGTTAAATTATTGTATTATCCTTTCCATAAAAGGAGGGAAAGAATAATGTTGGCTAATGAAAATGAAAAAAGATGAACATTCTTTTCCATCCTTAAGTAGGTACCAAACAAGGGAAAATGAATCTCTTCCTTTTCTTTTCACCTTAAAGTATTGTACCAAACAAAGCCTTACATACATTTCCTAATGAAACCAAACAAATGAAGGGGAACATCCCTTTTTTTATGTGTGTTTGCAAATTAGATTAGATTAATTTTGAGAAAAAAAGTCATCTGATATAATTTAATTAATTTTTTTATTTTATCATTCGATCAATTTAGTTCAAAACATAAATCTAATCAAATTCAATCAATTTAAATCAGTTTGGATTGAATTAATTTTTTATTTTTTTGTTATAATTTTTTTTACACGTAAATTTATTATATTCATCTAAATATGAAAATTCAAATTCATTAAAATAAATTAAATATGAGTCTAAACTAATTTACCAAAATACAATAAATATAAATTCAAACTAATTCATCAAATATGTTTAAAACAAAAGAATTTATCAAAATATAAATTAAAATTATAAATACAAGTTTAAATTAATTGTTAATTTTACAATAAATGTCTAAATTAAAGAGAGATAATTAAGTTTTATTTAGAGAATAATACAAAGTTTAAAATAAGTATATGTTATATATGAATTTTTTAGGTAAAATATTATTTTAAAAAATATATATAAGAATTCATTTGGTTTGGATTTAATCGATTTTCAAATTTGGATCAAATCTAATCCATTCCAATTAATTTTTTTTTCAATTTATTCAATTTTTTATTTTTTTACTCGATTTTTTTAATTTTGATTAAATTAGTTAATTTTAAATACCCCTACTCTTATTTTCCACAAATGATTGGGCTGTTGTTGGGTGGAAGGTTCATTCCCTTGCACAGTATTTCCTCGTTCACTAAGTTCCAATTAAAATATTCTTATTTACAAAGAAAAAAGTAAGCATGTTAGAGGTTTTATTTTTTCATTAAATTTAGAAGAAAGAGTAGTTATTCTATTATATGGTCAGTTATTTGCATATTAATTTTTGAACAAAACTTAGTTCAAATCTTTTTCTTCTAATCATTTCTTTTAATTTTTTTAATGATTTTTTATTTATTATTTTTAATCCCACTTAATTAAATTAATGAATATATAAAAAATGATTAAAAAAATATTAAAAAAACAGTTATACCAAATTTTATTCTTAATTTTTACCTTTAAGGTGTTGAAATATGAGAACCACAAATAATTGGGCTATTTAATGAAAAAAAAAAACAATACTAACATCTTATGTTGGGATAAGATACCAACATCTCTATGTTCCAATACTAACATCTTTGCACACGAACCCATATAACTTTTTCTAAGATAAGATAGGTTGTGTTTGTTTCTTTTAACTATACCTTGTGTGAGCAATCGTGTCTTGATGTATAGGAGGATAAATCCAAGAATCGAATTGATTTTTCGACCTTACTCCCTTCCGCCACAAGAAACACAAAATTGTCCCCCTAAACCAGCAATCAATCTTCCCTTTGTAAAAACGAAATAGAAGAAAGAAATTTTAGCACGTGTAATGCAACACATAAAAATTAGACTAAAATCATATTTGGATCCTGACATTTATTTTTATTCTCATTTAAGTTCCTAATATTTTATTTATTTTTTATTTTAGTCCCTAATGTAACATCTTGCCAACCCCCCACAGGCATGCACCGCATTGGGCTATACCTTGAGCCAAGACGCTTGGTACGCCTCACTCCCTACCTACCTCATTGGACGCTTGGTAAGTGGACCATCTACTCGATATTGTGCACCCCTCAGCCTTTTGCTGGCTAGTTCACGAAATTCATCCCTAGTTGCAACATTTTGGGATCGAACCTGTGACACCAGGGTCTTTACATTCTCGAAGATATCGTCTTTCACCAATTGAGCTGCAGCTCAATTGGTGAAAGACATTCCCTTTGGAGGAAACAAAAGGCTTGGTCGCAGGTTCGATTCCCAAGAAGGTTGCAACGGATATTTACCGGAATAGGCCAGACCAATGGGCATAATTGCCTGGGGCAACCCTGTTGGCTGGGCCAATGCCATACAATATCGAGTAGATATTCAGTGGCACTGTTGGAGCGATGGTCGAGTGCCCCCAGAGGGGATGTTACATTAAAATGTGCCCGCACAGTGAAAGGTATTGTACACCCCCTCCTCCACAAGGAGTTTGGCCACAAAATTCACCCCCTGACACAGCCCACTTGAGGATCGAATCCGTGCATCAAGAGCCTTTACATTTTCAAAGGAATCGCCTTTCATCAATTGAGTTGCCGGTGGGGACCTAGGGTAGCTGAAACTGGGATGTTACACTTAACATTTACGAAGTAATTTTAATTTAGTCTTTCTATCTATATATTCGTTGTCCAAATAAAGATATTATTGTGTTATCGTTAGAAATGATGTTGTATCGCTATTTATGGGCATGACAGTTTGACAAAAGATACCTAGATGAATATCTCTAAAATGATGTTTTATTCTTTACTTATCATTTTGAAATACAGGATGAATTTCTTTATATATATATTTTTACAAATAGCAATTGAAGAATGGAATTACATAAATAGATAGATAAACAATTTATTATGACACATCGACATCTCAATTTATTAGATAATGGATAAATAGATAGACGGACAAAGTGATTTAAAAAATGTTAAGGATTAAAGAGAAAAAAATAAAATGTCAGGGACTACGTTGAGAATGAAAGCAATTGTTAGGAACTAAAATAAAATTTTAGTGTAAAAATTACAAAAAATAGCATAACACTAAATGAGTTTTTTCAAACAGAAAATAAGGTAGTTAACTTAAAATAGAAAGTAAATTAACAACAAATTTATGTCATGAACTTTCCTCAAACTAGCGCAACTCATTAACAAAAAGGCATAAATAAACCTAGTAAAAAGGGAATATTTCAACACTTAATAGATGCTAACAAGCCAATCTCTTAATACAAACACTCATTTGATGAATGAGTACACAAATATAGCTCTAACAGTGTCTAAAAATAAATTAAATATATTGATTTATCTTTCAATGTATTGAGTTCAGCCTTTAAATAGAGCACACCAAATCCTCACCTTTTCTAATGTCATTACTGTTAGGATATTCCAAAACAATTGAAACCATTGAATTTACGGTTAAAATCCTTGAACAAATTATTTTAGAATTGTATTTTAACATTACATTGTTTAGTGCTAATGCTATCCACGTACAATTACACAAATATCACTTTATACAATTTACATATTTATACTTTGATTCTAATTTGAGTCTGAACTAATGTGAAACAAACATTTTAATGATATAATAACATGTTAATGTCCTATTTAGCATCTCCATCCAAATTAATAAAAGCTGCGATTGGGACATGATTTGGCATTGAACTTTTGTTTCCATTAGGATTTATTTATTGCTTCCCTTCAACAAGATCCTCACAAGCATGTTCTGTTCGCATGCCAATTGACTCGTGGTCAATTATGGCATACTGAACTGAAGACTGTCAAGAAATTTAAAAACTCCAAACTAGAGAACAGTGGAGAACTAAAAGCAAAATGGAAAAGTTGCAACCACACCGCAAGTCTTTCTAATGTTAATATAGAAATTAATAATTCAGATGACACACTGATCCATTGCCCTTTAGGATTTGGAATTTTTCAGTAAAACTGAGATGCCAATCACGGGTACTTAATGGACCAGATAAACAGTTACTGCAAGTTTTCTTATTTATTTTCCTGCAATTTTGCAGTTTAGGAACCAATCTTCAATTCATTAATTGTAACTCTCTCAAACAACAACCATCTGATGAGGCCCATTTCTCACTAATCACGTGCTATTACAAAAATGAAGATAAATCTGGAATTCTCGATGAATCCAAATCTAATTATTGCTCAAAACAAAATTTCTCAAATTTGAAATAACAAATAATATTAAATACGTTTCTCTATATGATTAAAAAAAGACAAAAAAACATAAGTGTACCTCTGTCCGCACAAACCATATGGCAAATGGTCCTTAGAATTACAAGTTCAATCAGCATCAGCATCAGCATCACATGGAAGGAAGGCGAGGCACCACAATTGATTATATTCCAAATCTATGATTCACATCCAAATTGATTAACTGCCTGTTTCTATGATTGATCCCTACACAAACTGTTGAGTCAACAATATCACATGTACAAAGCGGTGGCAAGGTTTGTATTTTCTACTTTGTAGCTTCTGCGCGCTAAGACATGTTTTAGGACAAAATGCTAATGAGGTGGGTCTAGTAATCAAATGATGAAAACTGTGTTAAGTTCAGGGTGCATAAAATATGGAGAGATCTATTTCAATTGACTTACCGATAAATCATATTAATAGACTCAACACCACGTTTCAACCAAAAAAATTTATGGGTCATTCTAATATATATGGTTCTCATCTTGTCTATTTTTATTTAATGTAAAACTTCTTTACTCACACTAACATTGCACTCAATCTCCCCACCAATCATCTGTCATGAACTTCGGTCATGTAGAAATCAAGAGAACAAGTCAATTGACTAATAGAAAGTTGAACTCTCAATAATCTTTCCCTCAAGTATGAATCCTTATTAACATTCTTTCTCGCGCAAAATCCACTTCATCAAACCGAGTCACGTCTTGATTACTGTGTTGTTATTGACCACCTGAACCATTTTTCTAAGAGCCACATCAAACATGTTACCGCTCGTCAATAGGAGGGCCACTTGCTCATTTTGTTGTTCATCAACTACTATTTCTCCAATACTGGTCTCAACTTATTCGAACAATTAGTTTTGATACAACTTGTTAAGTTCAGGATGAGATATATTTCAATGAACTTACTGAGAAACTACACCAATGGACCCAATATTAAGTCTCAACCAAAAACCTTAAAGAATTACGTTCATAGATCCTTCCATTATATATAATCTAACTCTGATATTTTTATCACAAATAATGCATACACCTCTTTTTATACTTCATCTAATATCATTCATCATATTTACTTTTTCTTATCACTTTCTCTTTCTCAATCACAACTATACAAAATGATGTAAAAAATAGTGTTGGTTCAAAAATGATGTAAGATGATCATTTTTGTATATAATCCACACCTTATCTATTTCCATTCAATGTGAAATTTTTTTACTCACACCAACGTTTACACTACACCTAAATTCCCAACAGGTGTTCCGAGGCTGAGGTAAAGGCAGCACTCACTCCTAGCCTACCATCATGACACTAATGTTATAGGATAATTCCATTCAATGGTCATTTATTGAATATGAGCATTTTCATATTTGTTAGTACAGAAATGAAGTTGTGATTTCATTTTATGCCCCATTCCTTAGAACCATCATTTTTTAGATTGAAAATTTCATGCTCTTTTTTTTTTAAAAAAAAAATAATATATATCTTCATTTATTTTTCAAAATGATAATTATTATCTTTTATTAAATCTATCTTATCTAAATCTTAATTTTGTTTTCAACCTACCCTAACATATCCTTCATGTCTTGAATTAAAAACAATGTTTACTCTTTTTTAGTAACATTTTTCTGTTATCAAGTTATAAAAGAAATTAAATCCAACATTATATATGAAAAATGTTAACTATTTTTTTTTCACAATAGTTATTTAAATTAAATTTGATTTTTATTTTGTATTGATTCCATTTGCCAAATAATGGAAGGAGTTGGCCATTTTGAAAGCAACTAAATTGTGAATTAGAAATGGTAATTTCATTCCATTTCGATTACATTCTTATTCGTAGAATTATATCATTCCGTATATTAAAAATGACATAATAAGTCCGGAGGCAAAACTATCGGTATTCACATAATCAAATACTTACTTTTTGAATTTTTGATTTATTTGTATATTAAGATGTTAGAGTTTAAAATTTTAAAATTAAATCAAACCTAGATAAATTCCCATGCATATATAACTTTCGTATACCACAATACAAAGTGAATGCAGTTTTCCTTATTTTAAATTAACTTGTATGGTATATATCAAATTTCTTAAGCTCTAACCAGCGTGTAAGATCCTTCTCCATGGCTGCTGAAAATCCCTCTTACCATAGTTAGAATATGGTTAGGGTGTGATTATATTAGTTAAAAGTTAGTCAAATTGGTTTGATGGATTAACAAGTTGATTATCAGTTAGTTACTCTCATTTATTTTATATAAGTCACACTATTGGTTTATTATATACACTTTTTACCATTTGATAAAATCTCAGTCTCTCATTTCTCTCTACCATGTTTTCCAATGACACAAATCTTGTCTCTTCCTCTAGGTTTCTTGCGGACTGAATGAGTCGGGTGAAAATTTTTTACAGTTAAAGTAAATCAAAATTATAGTGTACTATATATAAGAATCCCCTTATTTTGATAAAGTAGCAACACGCAAGACTGATGAAACATTTCAATCAAATTTGGGTGAACGGTCTTCAAAAACGAATCTGTGCTCAACTAAACATATGTGTAGATTATGAAGAAAATAATCAAACACAATTGTACCCTGAAAAAATGTCAGACTTTATAACTATTGAACGTTGGTGCTGCATCTTCTTTGGTGGTCCTGCCTATTAGTGTGATAAATTATAATTGAGTATGATTATTTTTAAAAATAATTATAATTAATGTAATATAAAATTATTTGATTTATTACATAATTATAATTTATTATTTCTTTTTATATAAATAAAATTAATTTTTTTATATATATTTATTTAAAAATATACATTAATTATTAATATTTATTTTTTTTATTTTTGTAATTTAATATAAAAGAATTTAATCTCTCGATTCAATTCTAAATTCTATTTTTTTTTGTCAAACACCGTCTTCAAACACAAATTCTATTTTATTACCTTCTTGGCAACCGTTCATTGCTCACATCCATCTATCTTCTTTTTGGTGTGGCCTACTGCCTTTTGTTGACCATCTCAGCTTTTATACTACATTTTTAGAAGGAGATACTCCTAACTCTTTTTTAGAGGTATAAATATTATATATATATATATATTTAAAAATATGTGATTAAGTAAAAAAAATAATAAAAAAATAAATATTATAAATAATATTAGATGAAATATAAAAAATATATATATATTATTTATGATAAAAATATCAAAATTATTATTTTTGCTGCACAAACATATTTAATATTTTTTGGTGTGCAGTGCTGTTTTATTTATTTTTTAAAAAATATATTTTTATTTCTTTTTTTAGAAGTGTATTATTATTTATATTATTTTTATAAAATATGATTGAAAAAAAAATAATAAAAAATAATATATAATAAATAATATTAAATAAAATATAAAAATAAATATATATACTATTTGATATAATAATATAAAAGTTATTTATTTTTTAGTGTGACTTGCATTGCTGTGCGTGCACGTCTTATGTACCATTTTTTGCATAGATCTGTACGTGTCTTATGCAGTGTTTCGTTTGCTTTGTAAGGCGCGCGTTCATCATTTTTTTAGTGAAATTTTTTCATTTTTGAAGTTCTTGTTTTAATTAATTCAGTTTCAAAAATTCAATTTTTTACATTCTTTTTGGTATAATGGAGAAATTAGATATTGCTCAGTCTCTTTCAATTATGCTTACTATCCTCAGATTTTACAGATATTATAAAGATTTAGGACACTTGATTGAGAATTATCTCACATATCCTCTAAGATCTGATTAGAATAAGTTTCAATCTCATCTTAGTTTTTCTAAGTTTGTGCTTGTTACTACTCCTGCTAAAGAATCCTTAGGTTCTTCAACCACACCCAAAGTTACCTTTTCTACTAATGATCTCGTGTCTCTCCTTAAGCATCTACTATTCAATTCTAGTAATATTTCTTATGCTTTATCAACCACATCAGGTAATACTAAATGATACTTTGACTCTACTTGCTGTAATCATATGACGTCCACATCTCAGTCTTTTTCATCCTTGTCTATTAATGACACTACACATTCTATACACATATCCGATGGATCTCTTATGAATGTTAGTCATAAGGGTTCTATCTCTTTACTCACTCTTAACTTGCTTGATGCATATTTCATTCTCAAATTAAACTTTAATTTCATTTATGTTGGTTAACTACGTGACCTTGGTTATCAAATCATATTTTATTCTTTTGGTTGTCGTGTGCAAGATCCACGGATATGACAAGTCAGAGGAACTGGATGTAAAATCGGAATGTTGTTTGAGCTCACTAACCTTCATGTTACTCTTGCCTCAAATTTTTGTGCAACATCTACCTCCATCCAACTGTGACACCAATGTCTTGCTCATAATTCTCTAGGGAAACTGCATCCCTTCTTATCTCAAAGGGTGCTATGCTCGGTTAATAATAAGTTTTTTCACTGCACTTCTTGTCAAACCACTAAATAACCTACCATTTCCTTCAGTAAAAAGACCTTTATTTCTAAATATTCTTTTAACCTTGTACACTCTGATGTCTGAGGGTTTGCCCCCACACTATCTATGGGAGGTAATCGATATTTTGTAATATTTATTAACGATTTTTTTTGTTTTACTTGGATATATTTAATAAAAAATCGTTCAAAACTTCCTCAAATTTACATTAATTTTGTTACTATGATCAAAACTCATTTCTAAAAAATAATTAAAGTTTTCATTGTGATAATGTTTCTGAATATCGTGATTCAAAACTTCTCACCTTTCTTGCTAAACATGGTACACTCTCTGAGTTTTCTTGTCTTGGTATATCTCAACGACATGGTCGTACTGAAAAAAAAACACCGTCATATCCTTGACTTTGTCCGAACTATGTTCATCTCTTGTTCTTGTCCCGAATGTGTTTGGGGTGAAGCCACTCTCAACGTTGTCTATGTCATCAACCGTCTTCCTTCCTCTGTTCTGGATAATGTATCTCCCTTTGAACGTTTCCACCATACTTTTCCAGATTATAAATCTCTTAAAGTTTTTGGTTATGTTTGTTTTGTTCTCCTTCAACCTCACGAGTACACTAAACTTGAGCCCCGAGCACGTCTCTGTTATTTTTTTGGTTATGACACTGAACATAAGGGTTATCATTGTTGGGATCCAATCTCTCAACGCATTCGTATCTCCCGTCATGTTGTATTCTGGGAAGACACCATGTTCTCATCACTTTCAAAGTTCAAGTCATTCACTTCCACTTCGACTCTGTTTTTTTACTAACCCATTTGTTAATCTCTTTCCTAGTGATTCTGATGCAGGTTCCTCTAGTGAGCTTTCAATCACTTCCGATGTTTCAGCCACTCTTGGTGACGTTGTTCCAGACGTAGATCATGCATTTGTCATTGCACCATCTCTTCCTTCTGAATGTCTAACTAGGGTAAGAACTCAATTTACCTATCTTCGTGATTATCATTATTTTTCTACCATGCTTCACTTACATGAACCTCAGTCCTATCAAGAAGCCTCCGCAAATCCTCATTAACAACATGCTATGCAAGAAGAGTTGCAGACTTTGGATAACAGTAATACTTAGGACCTTGTTGATTCTCCTTCTGGTAAGACACTTGTGAGTTATAAATAGGTGTTTAAGATCAAGACTCATTCTGATGGATCTATTGAGCGATATAAGGCTTGTTTGGTTGCCAAAGGTTTCACTCAAGAATATGACATTGATTATGAGGAAACGTTTGCACCTATTGCTTGCATCACTTTAGTTCATACCCTCCTTACTATTGCAACCACTTAGAAATAAACTTTAAATCAGATGGATGTGAAGAATATCTTTCTTAATGGTGATTTCGAAGAAGTTTATATGCGTCCACCTCCTGGTTGCACTTGTCCACCAAATAAGGTTTGTCGCCTTTAAAAGGGTTTATATGGTCTCAAACAAACACCTCGAGCCTAGTTTGCTAAGTTTCATAGTATTATCAGTCAGTTTAGTTTTTCCTCCAGTGCATATGATTCTGCCTTGTTTACTTGCAAAACTGATAGATGTGATGTTATGTTACTTCTCTATGTTGATGATATGATTATTACTGGTGATGATACTACAAGTATTATTGAGCTTAAACAATTCTTGAGTCAGCATTTTGAGATGAAAGATCTTAGACCTCCCACTTACTTTTTGGGGCTTGAAATCTTTTCTTCTGCTGATGGTATTTCTCTGTCTCAAGCTAAATATGTCTCGGATCTTATCTCTCGAGTCGGTCTCTCCGATAGTCGCACTGAGTCCACTCCTCTAGAACCTAATGTCAAATTTACACCTCTGGATGGTTCTATACTTGATAATCCTACTCTCTATCAGTAGTTGGTTAGTAGTTTGATTTATCTTACGGTTATTCGTCCAAACATTTCATATGTTATTCATCTAGTCAGTCAGTTTATGTCAGCTCTGCGCACTACTCATTATGCTGCTATTCTACGTATTATACGGTATATAAAAGGAACTCTATTTCATAAACTTCATTTTTCAGTCAATTTCTCCTTAGTTCTCCAAACTTATTCTAAGGATGATTGGGGTGGAGATCCCACTAACCGATGATTCACCACTGACTATTGTATCTTTCTTGGTGATGCACTTATTTCATGGAGAAACAAGAAACAAACTTTAATTGCACGTCTAGTACTGAAGTAGAATATCGGGCACTAGCTGACACCACATCTGAGATATTTTAATTACGTTGGCTTCTTGAAGACTTGAGTTTTTCTCAGTTCTCTCCCACTGCTCTTCACTATGATAATATGAGTGTTATTCAAATTGTTCACAATAATGTTTTTCATTTGCGCATCAAGCATATTGAGATCGACTGCCACTTCATTCGTCAACACATTCTTCGTTGTGTTCTTCGTCTTATATCCATCAGCACTCTTGATCAGGCAACTGATCTGTTTATCAAAGCTCATCATCCAGACTATTTTCGCACTCTGATTTCCAAACTCATGTTGGTTTATTCTATCCCCACTTGAGTTTGAGGGAGGATGTTAGCATGATCAATTGTGATTGATCACAATTATTTTTAGGAATGATTGTAATTGATGTAGTCCAAAATTAGTTTGATTTAGTACATAATTATTATTATTTTTTCTTTACAACTGCCTTCTTGTATAAATAAAAGTTGCCTTCTTGTATCAATATTTGTTTATTTTAACAAAGTAGTGTGACTAGTTCATATAAAGAATGTAGCCAATTGAGCCAGTGTTCTAATAAGATTTGGATGCTTATGTTAATGCAATGTATTAAGAGTCTCATATCGTCTGCATCACTTTTTCGAATGCGGTTTATATATCTGTTAAGTCACTTAACTTAATGTTAGTTATTTTCAAGTTAAAATATCACATGGTATTAGAACCAAAAAGAAAATAAGTGAGAACTTAATTGTATAACTTGGACCGGAAGTTCATTCGGTCAGAAGATCGGATCATTAAATTAACCGTCTGACTGTGGGTTAAACAGTGGAATCGAAAAACCCAAACAAAGAAGAAAATTTTATTAACTTACTAACGTATTAGTAACCTGCTATTAACTTCTTAGTGACAGATTCTTCGTCCATTAACCAATTGTAATATACTTTGTTAATCTATAATTGAGACATCATTGACCTATGCAAAAATTTTATTGTGATAGAATAATTTTCCTTTGTTAAAATAAACAAGAGCCGATGTCATGGCGTTGCTTTGACCTAAGAAGCTCTTTGGCTGTAAACGAAAGAGCAGTTAGCGGGTTTGTCTAAATTCTAACGTAAACACAAAGTTAACGTATCCAGTTACTATTTTGTTAATATCTTTTACTATCTTCTTTCTCTATCCAAACCATAGAAAGAGATAGAAAGTTATATATAAACTTAAACCAGGTATTACTCAAAAAATAATTATAAAATTATTCGACAAGTTGAACTTGACCTTCATTACTGCATGCAGTAGGAGTTTATAGATATATGTTAGTTTTTGTTTTGGTGTTTTCTTGATTAGATGAAATCAAAATAATAATATATTTCCTCATTAGCCCATGTAGAAATTGATATTTTCGTTTTTATTTTTGTCTTTACTGATTTGATCAAGTCAAAATATATATCACTGTGTATATAAAACATAACACAACAATACTTAAAATATTTTATCTCTAGGATATAGTTAAGTGTCTAATCAGTAATTCTTTATAATAATATTATTTTTATCTACATAAATTTAATAATTAAACTCAATATCATATATTTAAAAGACTTAAATTTCTTTTAATTGAATTAATACACGTTTGTAAGTTAATATTCTTTAATTAAGTCTTGTCATTTTATTGGCTTTCCTCCCATCAGAGTGGAGCGTGGGAAAGCCCACAAGGAACCTCACGGAGGGAGTAACCGTGAATAACAGAGCTTTTGTTTCCACCCATGAATAACAGAGGTCAATGTTTGATTTTTCAAGTGTGTGAGTGAGAAATTTGAACCAAAGGTAAGTTAACTTTAGAGGATTGCGGTTAGAGTTTGAGGAAGAAACTTGAAAAGGGGAAGTACTCATGGTTGCATTGTGTGTTTTGGAAAAGAGTGGATGGAGTTACCGTTTATCACCTTTTTGAGATATGTGCCCATTAGAGATGTGCTGAGATTTTAGAGAAAATGAAAACTGTTTTACTGATTTTCCACATACGGGTGTCAAATGTTCTCGTATTGATCTATTTTGGTATAAACAATTGCTTTTGTAATTTTTTATAAATGAAGGAAGTCTAATTAAAAATGACGTGTGTTTGACACGAATTTTTAATTGCAACTTACAACATTTTTTTTAAAAGTGTCCCTATTCTTAGATAACAAAAATATACAAAAACAAATTATCCTATCGTCACAACCAATAATGGAGCACAAAATAAATCTATTTTAATTACAAGCACCATTGCAAGTACCATGTGCGCTGCTGCATGTTTGCAGGCTGCAGTGAGAAGTGAGAAGTGAGAACTGAAAACAAGTAAGCTTTGCAATGCCGCTGGGTGTGGGTGCTGGCCCAATAACAGCCCACAGTCCACAGACTTGTGAGACTGGCTTGCCCACTCTGAGTGTCATGTGTACCACATTAACCAACAACTAATTATTTTTTTTCCAGATTTTTATAGTACTTATTTTTTTTTAAAATTTAATATTTAAGCTGGGTTGTCAATTATTATTATTGATTTTTTTAAAACATTTGTTATTAATTTAATATTTAATAAATATTTGACAACTTATAATATAATATCAAACCCATAAAGATACCATATAAATTCTCTTTTCTTTAACTTCAACTACGAATGTAATGTTTTTAATGCTAATTATTGCTAGTGTATAAATAGTATAAGAGAAATATAATCCACGTAATTAACATGATACATACTCAGTGATATTCTTTTCATCCATGTTTATCTGTCCGTTAAAGTTATTGTATAACAATTAAGAAAGTAAAAATTCTTGATTATAAGTAAAATTAATTTAATTGATTGAATTATTCTTTATTAAAATACTTAAAATATTATTATTACTTTATTAATCTTCTCTCTCACTTATTAATATTAAGAGAAAAAATTAAAAAATAAAAATTAATGACTCATTGAATTTTTAAATAAATACATAATTTTAAATAAAATAAATTTTTTAAATACATATAAAAATAAACGAATGAAGTACGATATAAAAATATCTTACATTGGGTGTACTTAATAATCTTTATGAAGGGTGAAGACTAGGAACATGTGCATGGGCCAGGTTGGCACTCGGACTAGCTGTGCCACTCAAGACAACACAGACTTCTCCACAATTTGATTTCTGTGCACTGTGTAGTGTAAATTCAGAATTTGGTGAAATCAATTATGCAGGCTTAGTAAGTATGCATTTGCATGTTTTATAATAATAATAATAATAATAATAATAATAATAATAATAATAATAATAACATATAAAAATAGAATATATGCTCTAAAAAGTTGACATGTATCATTCCTACATATTACTATATGTTTTATAATTATATATATATAATAAATACATGATTTAAATATATGCGATGTATATGCTATGTATCCTATATGACAATTTAAAAGGAACTATACATATGTCAAAAAATAATTTGCCAAGTGTTAAGAATCTTACCGGATAAGAAAATAAAAACACTTCACACCAATTAGTAAATAAAATTATAAATTAAAAAATTATTAAAATAAGAAAAAAAACTAAAGCAAAGAATATCATTTTGCATTGAACTTCTTGGCTCAAATTAAAATTCTCTCTAATAATCAACACAATATCATTTTGTTTCTGTATTTTTGCATTGCATGGTTTAAAAAAAAATAAATATCTAAATATTGTCCTTTGAAGAAATGATAACCCCAACTTGTGCCATTTACCTCGTGGTTTTGGGGCTAAATAACATGTCCTAAAAATTGAGGCTTTAGCTTGAAGTCCTATGTGTGTGACGGTGTATGCGGCAGATGGTGTTAAGTTCTAGTGGTGTAGTAGATATCTGATGACTAACTCATGTGTGCAGTGAAATTTTCAAGCTCGATGGCCTCAGCAAGATGACATATATGGTACCTTATCTCTTTCTCAACTATATCACTGATGTAGCTTTCTTCTTTAATTTGCCCAAAAAATGTGTCATTCCCATGTTGTATCATTGATGTGAAATTGGATTAAAAAATTGAAACTTTATGCTTGTTTCTCTCTTGATTGAGTATTCATGATTGTGTTTTTCTCATATGAATCTATTCTGATTGAAGGTAAAAAAAATTGAATCATTTTTAATCCATTTCAAACAAAAACAATTAATTCTAAATATTAATTTGTCAAATTTCTGGTTTTGCTAATAAATTTCTGATTTATGACTCCATAAATTAAATCTCTGATTTAGGTATTAAATTTCTAATTTGTGTATCTTGCCAAATAAATTCAAAAAATCCCATTCACAGTTGACTACATGATGTTCATTCTATTGATTATGTTGAACATAGTATCCCTAAATTTTCAAACACCTCTTATATCATTTATGCTATATATATTCTGCCCTATTGCACCTGAGTACAAAGCTACTCACGGGCTATAATATATGTTACTTGCTCTTTCAGAGATGTTTATACTATTTTAGTTCTAAAGTTATGTCATGTTCTTTCTTCTTTACATGTCATCTTTTTCATTTTTATGCGTGTAACAGTCACGTGTTTTTTAAATTATTTATACAGTGCTCACAAGATTTGTGTACATGTTATCTTTTGAGATAAGTGTTAAACCATGAGATTTTCTTTATTTTTCTTTCATTCTATATTCAAAGATCCAAATTTTTGTTGTCAATTTCTGAAAGTGTAATGAAATAAATAATTTTCTTTTTATAAAGTAATTGTGTTGCTTACTCTGTCATTCTATATTCAACTTGTGTTTCTTTTTATGATCTCAAATTTGTTTGTGTCATTCTATACTCTCTTCATAATGTTGTTTCTTTTAAGTACTGGTTCTATGTTTACTTTTGGTTTTCTCAGGATCTTCGCTTTTGGTTGTGTCCTAATCCAAAATTTATACCAATGCCACATGTCTCTTAATATTCAACGAACATATAATTTATTATTGATAATCCTTAAAATTCTATCAGTGTTGCTTAAAAAATTACTTTGTTTGAAAAACAGTAAAATAATGTGCACCTTACTAAACTTCAAGATTAAAGTATTACTAAAAATTGGAGTCATATCATTTATTCTACTTTCCACCTATAATATTTTGAAGATCATAAATTAAATTTTTTGATTCTATTTGTTTTTTAGTCATCATTATATTCTGCCTCCACACAAACTTAAACCCAAAAGTATAACATCTCCATAAACAGTTCCAATAAATTTGCGCACTTTTTAATCTCTCAAGAAACTTTAATATTATAAAACAGGGCAATACATGAGTCAATAGCTGGCATATTAGGTAGAATATTCGCATCATGACATTTACTACATTGGAGCAATCACAAGTCACTGTGCCATAGACAGATCAGAAAGTGAGGCAACAATGAGTTTCAGCTATGTTTCGTGCTACTTGATTGATTTGCTGATCTTGATTCTATTCTACAATGATTTTGAGATAAGGGACGTATACTATTATTTAAAGAAACAACAGATATACTATTATTTCTATGGTTAATGAAATACTATTATTTAAATCAATAACTGATATCACTGATATGAAAACAAGTTAGTAGCTTTTGTTCATACTAATCTATGGTTACTTTTATTCTTTCCTCTAAAGAGAACACACAAAACTCCTTTATTTCTAATGCCATTATATGTTCAATGATCCCATTTTTTGTTGGATTTCAGAAAGTGTAATGAAATAAATATATTTCATTTTATAAAGTATTTGTGTTGCTTACTCTGCCATTCTATATTCAGGTTGTGTTTCTTTTTTTGAACGAAAATTTGTTTCTATGCCATTCTATATTCAGATTGTAATTTTGTTTCTTTAAGTACTGGTTCTATGTTTGCTTATTGCTTTCTCAAGATCTTTGCTTTTAAGAACTGTTTCTTTTAATCTTCCATATATGATCTTTGCTACGACATTTCTGTACATAACTATAATCTATATTAACCTTCCTTGATTTATCTAGGTAATTGTAGTCCTACGAAGACTAGATATTGATCTAATCTAATTCAAGCAATTATAAAATATCCTTTTGAAACTTTGTCAACTGAAACCAGAACATCTCCACTCTCAGCTTCATGTTATTTAATTTACATTACACCTTTCCTCACACCAAAACACAAACAGAAAAATAGAAAGTATACTGCAGCCACAAATAGTCATTCTTATTATACGATTCATTCAATAGCTAGATTGATCAAAATCATGTTTTTTTTTTTTTTACGGGATTATTTCTTCAAGGTACTGCCTCAAGGTATGTCCTTATCATGTTACTATGCACATTTTCTTTGTTTATTGATAGAAAGTGTGAGCCTTCCACTCTGTGCTATTAGAGGAATCTAGACTTGATAAGATTGCTTGAGTAATTTATATGGAGTCTTGGACCCTCCTTTGGAAGAAATAAGCTGTTCAAGGTGGTCCAACTTCTGCTTGACTGCTGCACAATGAGGCAAAATGTGTCATAAGCTGATGTCCATTGATATGGACACAAATCCATGGTCTCATAATTCCTAGCTTTCTAATGCTGAGTTGCTAATGAGATTTAAACCTTAAAAGTCTATCCATGTAATGGCAAGAGTGTGCTGCCATCACTGAGTCACATGCCTTTGCTGATTCACATCCCAGAACTTGAAAAGAATGTAGCATGTTTTAAAGTGATAGTAAATGTAATTGGTGAATGCAATCTCATGCTTAGTAAAATAAATTAGCCTCTACGTTAAGATGCTTTTACTTGGTTATTTTAAATATGCCCACCCCAATACGTTGGGCACATTCAATGAGTCAAACTACAATCCAGATCCTAGCCAGATTAAAGTTCCACAAAGATTTTCTTTTTTTCCTACTTGATCGGCCAGGTTCTGAACCTTGAGAAGATGAATTAGCGTATAATCTCCAAACCCATATTCACTTTATACTGCTGCTTTGTTCAAATGGGCAATACTGGATATCCACATTATTTCTAGCCATAGGTTCATGGCGTCTATTTTGGAAATTCATCATTTCTTCTTATGCATCATATCGTGCCCGCTGCAAAAATGGAGTAATGACCAAATGAATAAACAACATAATATTGTTAAAGCTTAAAAACTTACTGGACACCTTAAAACTTAGTCGATTTTTTCATTTGTTAAAACACACACACAAACACAAACACTTCAATTAGTAAAAAACTTATAATCACTTCAAAGTCCTGCTTTACTAACTGATTCTTTAATCAATGGAGCAGCAAATCAATCTTCATTTTTTACTCTCTCCATGGCGTGATTTGTTCCAACACGCTGACTTTCAATAGTTTGCAAAATAGATCAAAAGCTCCAATCATCAGTATTATACTTTAGAGTTTTACGCAACTTTAATATCTTTGTTATCAGTATTCACTTTTATACTAGATTTTAATCGAATTTTAAACTTATATTCTATAACAACTTCAAACTATAATTTAAAAATTCACAATCAAAATTAATAAAATTAAATATAACTTATTCTACATTATTTTTACTTTAATAATATTATATGTATCGCACGAGTTAAATTACTAATTCTTATAATCTTTGATATACGACATTTTCTGTTTGAAGTTTACGCATTTGTTACTTTTTATACTCCCTAAGTATTTTCTTTTTGTTAGTAATTAATACGATATATTTGTTAAATATAATTAATCATTTTTAAAGAACAAGTAGTACAAGCCTATGACTAGACTTGAATAACCCATAACTTATATTATATAGGGTTCGGCCGGATTAACATTCTACCCTAACTCGAATTTGAGAATGACTCATTCATGAGATTTTCATATTTAAATGAGAAAATGAGTGAGTTCGGCTATAAAAAAACCCTTGCTTTCAACACAGAAGAGCATCACCGACAGCAAAAAGTCTTCTTTTTTTAGGGTGGTCACCGATCACATGAAGGTGGATCTTCCCCTCCATGGTGGTTTTCGGTAACCCCATTCCTTGTAAATACTCTCCTCTTGTAAGAGTTTTTCCTCCTCTTTTGTGGGAGTTTCCCCTCCTCTTTTGTGGGAGTTTTTTTTTTCTTTCTCTTTCTACTTCCTTTATGTTCCTTTTTGCTAGAATAGAGGTGATAGTGGTGGCGCAGTGGACTATAAGCTTGGGATGCACAACTATTCTAATTTTCTCGGTGAGCCAATGTGTACCACGGAGTGGGCTTGGGCTCCCGTGTTTGGACCACTGAAATTGTGTGCTTAGTTGCTGTTCTGTTTTGATGTCTAGATGCTTGTGTCAATCACCCCTCCTTAGTGTTGCTGCAGTTAGGCGCTTAGATACTGCTAGTACCAAGATCGAAGATCTGGCAAGTTCACTTGTGTACTACTGTTTATCTGTTGTGTGATATAAAATTGTTATTGTTCTGGTGATATTTTTTACTCTATAGTGTTTTCGTTGATTATAAATCTTAGGTTTTAGCTTGTTTCTTGATCAAATTCTATTGTACTAGTTTCTCTAATGTAAGTAGGCTATGCCTTTGTTTCTCAATCAATGAAATTTTGTTGACAAAAAAAAATGAGTATTGACAAAAAAAATGAGTGGCTCGAATTTGAGAGTGGCCCATGCAAACTTTTCTACCTTTATAGCTTTGATATGTTGACCCCTCCCTAAAAAAAAAAAGGCAAAATGTAAAAAACTCTCTCCAACTATAATTCATGTACAAAAAAACTCTTTTGTACTTTAAAATTTACAAACACGACCCCTTAAACTTACCAAATAGTGCATATTGACTCCTTGTGAGGGTGGTTTTCTGCATATACACAAGGGGGTAAATGTATATTGAAGTGCACAATTTAATTTGTTCAATGGATCATGTTGGTAAGTTTTAAAATACATGAAAGTTTTTTATAAAAAACATATAGTTGGTGGGGATTTTTTGTATTTTATTAAAAAAATAAAAAGAGTAAAGGTTTCGCTTGAATCACACCAAGCTCTGTTACACACAATTTTATTTTATTTTATATCAAATCATGAAATCAATGGTAATAACAACAAAAGGTGTAAAATAACAAGTATACAAGTAGCATTTCTCCTTCATTTCTTGTAAATGTAGGCCACTTTGGTTGAGCCAAGTCATACTTGTCTTCTCTTTCATTTTTCCTTATTTCATTCACAAATCCATCCTATGTATTAATTATCAGAAGAAGACAGTATAGTTTATCAAATTGAAAAATAATACCAAAGTTTGGACTTTGGACTATAGTATCCTGACTATTCAAAAGTACCGTGAGATTGAATCACTTATAATATAAAAGGGTGTATTTTATGGAATTAGTCTCCACTCTCCGGGATGAGGATGAGAGCCACACACTTGGAGTTCTCTTGACACCCATGGATATACCCATCACATGCCCTACTCATGCTTTATAGTTTATAGTGGAGAAAAGACTGGAAAATAACGTTAAGAGGCAACATATCGCAGCAGAGATAGATATGCAAACAGAACGTTTAGGCGGATTTGTGGTAACATAAGAAGTGATACATGTCATGGAACGTGCATTGACTTAACAATTGATGCTAAAATCCTTTTTTTTTTTTTACAAAAAAATCAGAATCTTAAAAAGATCAGGGTGGCAGGGAGTAAAAGTTCACTAGTAGTTGTGAGTATATATTGATTAATCATTTAAAGAAAAAAGTAGAAAAAGTAATTTCGTTTGGTAGACATCATGACATATTGAAAACATAGCACCGGCTAAATGGTTGGAGTAATTATTAGGTTGGTGAAAGAAATTTCACGTAATTTTCAAATGAACAAGAATGAACATCTTAACGTTTGTATATGATATATGTGATTGCTTTTTGTTTTTTGGTTTATTGGTTATAAGGAGAGGTGATTTTTCTCTTTGCTTTAAACACCTTATTCTCATATAAAGATGAGACTCGATTTGAAGTTCTTACTTTACACCCACTAAAAAAAAGGCTCTATCGATTGAGCAAAAGTTGAACTTACACTTTCATAATAATCCGTGACTTTTAAATGAGAAAGGTATGATAAGTTGTTTTAACAATAAGGCTAACTAAGAAAAATTCTTGGCACTAGATTGCTGGCAGTTATTTTACTTAATCTTGAATAAATGAATGACAATATGTGTACTTAATAGCTTTTCATGAGCCTTTTAGTGGATTATTTGATTCTAGGGTTGAATTTTAACCTGTACTTATATTTTAGACTATTTATATGATTTAGTCTTTTTCACAAATTTCTAAAGTTTGAACTTTTGCCTTCTCTTAAGTCAGTTCGTATATCATTGGTATTGAATTTTTTTCTTCACATCACATTGTTAGACTTTCTTTTTTGAAAAAAAAATTGCTAATTAATGAAAAAATTGGAATCGATTAAGAATTGTAAAAGATAATTGATAATTTGGTACAAAATAATTGACTTGACCACAAACGTGAACCCCTATTTCCTTCCACTTTCGTTTTTCTGTTCTTTTGATTTTGCACCATTCTTTGTATTGCCCACAAATTCTGACTTTGTTGTGGCATTCAAAGAGGAAAATGAAAAAGAAGTAAAATGGTAAATCCCATATCCTAGCTAGGCCAATAACTTTTATATATATATATATATATTGATATTTGTCCAACTATTCCAGTCACCTACCGTATGATCCTCTTTAGTGAAACCACCAGTCCACCACCATATAACTGCAATAAACATAATGCAAACTCATGTGAGATATGCATGTGCCATTTCTGTGCTTCTTAATCCATATAAATAATTGTAGTACCCCCTCTACTCAAGGTCCAATTACACTCCCTACCTCAAAATATTCTCTCTAGAAACTTATTTGGTACTTAGCACTAAGCAGACCAGACAGAGAAAAGTAGATATTAGATTGAGATATGGCAAATCTCAGCAATGGCCACAGCCACACAGACTCCTTTGTCAAGATTCCAACAGTAAACTTTTCGAAGCTTTTCATCAATGGAGAATTCGTGGATTCAGTTTCAGGTTCTAATTCCTTTCCTGATCATTTACCTCTATTCTAGTGCACTAGTAGATGTTTCATCCCTTTCTAATTAATATTGTTTTTTGCATTGTTTCCCAGTTGAAATAAAATCCATGAGACGAAATATTTACATAGAATTCTATATGGATTAGATATGTATCTGACATTGAAAAAGATCTTCTATATGTAATTACAGACGATGTAGAAGAGTTAAACTTTATTTAATAGGGAGGAGAGGTTGGCTGAATAAGAATAATAATAATAATGCTAAACCATCCTTTTGACATGCATTAATGTGCAAATTGTTAATGCACGTTAAATTGATAGTTTATTCTTTATTTTATTTCTTAGAAATTTTAAATTATTTTGTTGGTAATAAGATATTTAAAATTATGTACCATTAAAGAATAAATTAAATTTATTAAATAATAACTACTCATTTTGTTAATCTGTTGGTTTTATTTATTTTATTTAAAAAAAAAATTATTTCATTAATTATGATTTCTTATTTTAAGATAAAATTTATATAATAAAGAGATCAAATATTAAAACTATATTTTAGCATCATAACGTAATTTTTAATCTCAAAAATTAACTTAGTGATAGACCAGTGTGTAATATGTGAGTAAACACACGGTACGAGATTTGAATTCCGGTCATGCCAACTTTTTGAAGTCAAAGTACACAGAATAATTTCGTGAATAACTTGCTTTTGACCAGACTAAGTAAGTAGATTAATCGAAATATGCTCAAATTTACCTGAATACTAATTGACAGCACTAAAAAAAATATAACAATTTTTTTATGATTATAAATGTGAGCAAGATTGCACATAGGACACGATGTAAGTTTAGTAAGAGAAAAATGTTTAAGAGGAATAGCTCAACTTAACCTAATTAAGTTATAAATTTGTGAATCTAAGATTTATGTGATATAGATTTTGCTAGCTAGTAAGTAAACTTACCAATCATAGAATAGGGCAATGATTTCATATTTATTTATTTATTTTCAAACAATTAAATTGATTGTTAAACTTTTTTGCGTTTTGGATTTTTGAAAAAACAAAAAGGAAAAACGTTTGAGACTGTGGATCCAAGAACAGAGGAAGTGATTACAGAAATATCAGAGGCTACTAAAGAAGATGTTGATATTGCTGTGAGGGCCGCACGTGAGGCATTCGATTTTGGTCCATGGCCACGCATGACCGGTGCTGTAAGTTCAGATCTTCACCTATCTTTTATTTCTGTTATAATTGATTAAAAAAAATTATGCACTCATTACTAGCAAAAAACACAGTTGTGAATTTTGTAGGTGAAAAGTTGCATGGGCAGCATTATTTATAACCAATGGTTATAGACAAAAAACGAATCTAATTCTTTAAATGCAAATAGTTTATAAACTATTTTAGTTACTAATTTTACTTATTTTTATATGATTATATAAAGGAAAATGCTTATTCTCACTAATGAGATTTCGTGAAACGTTCATAAAAGAGAAAAAAGTGAAACAACTTCCTTGTGTTTTGTCAATTACTTTTTTTTTTCAATCATCCTTGTTTCTGTCTCCAACCATGATTGATTATTAGGTATTCGTGATAGCT
The DNA here is from genome assembly GCA_029884605.1 of Ormosia emarginata. NCBI lineage: Eukaryota > Viridiplantae > Streptophyta > Magnoliopsida > Fabales > Fabaceae > Ormosia > Ormosia emarginata. The sequence goes on along the minus strand of JAQQTP010000072.1, from coordinate 10,744,412 downwards.
CTCATACAAAAAACTTTCCTAGGAAATAGCATTGCTATTATATGAAACCTATTTTAGTTGCTTACTAACCAAGGTGATCAAAATAAAAATATATATATATAAAAAAAAGAATTTGTGAAAGGTTCAACAATTATCTAATGTACCACTTCAGGGTAATAAAAATGGTAAAATCTCAACAATTTGACACATACAGAACATAGGCAATGTTCTCAAGTAGTGAGCAACATATATTAATTTGGTCATGGGATGTTTGATAGGAGAGAGCAAAGATTATGCTGAAGTGGGCAGAGCTAATTAATCAGAACCAAGAAGAAATAGCAGCATTGGATACCATTGATGGAGGAAAGCTATACAGTTGGTGTAAGGCTGTGGACATTCCTGAAGCAGCCAATATCCTGCGTTACTATGCTGGTGCTGCTGATAAAATTCATGGTGAAGTGTTAAAAACGTCCCGGAACCTCCACTTGTATACGCTAATGGAACCTATTGGTGTTGTTGGACACATTATCCCTTGGAATTTCCCTACCATCATGTTCTTCACCAAGGTCAGCCCTGCCTTGGCTGCTGGCTGCACCATCGTCCTCAAGCCTGCTGAGCAAACACCTCTCTCAGCTCTCTTTTATGCTCATCTTGCTAAGCTGGTATGGTTAAACAAATTGGTTGACTTGCTTATCAAACATAGAACATTAGCATGTGAGATATTTTGGTATGTTAGAAGTTTATATGTTTGGTATGTTAGTATCACTTTAATACATGGTTGGAAATATAAAATGCCTAGGAATCTACTTGACAACCTGTCAATGTTTGTAATCATTTTTACTGGTCTTATATTAATTGAATTCCTATACAATAAGTTACTCTGATATCTAACTTCTATAATCATTTTTCTTGTTTTCCCCTTTCATCTAGGCTGGTATCCCAGATGGAGTGCTCAATGTGGTACCCGGATTTGGCTCAACTGCTGGGGCAGCAATAAGCTCACATATGGACATTGATGCGGTAATTTTCATGTCAAACGTTCTATAGCATTGATTAAGTTGGAGATGCATTGTATTTGATACCAACTACTAAGGTTTGCTTTGATTATGTTATGCTATAGGTCAGTTTTACTGGTTCAACAGAAACAGGTCGTCAAGTAATGCAGGCTGCAGCCATGAGTAATTTGAAACCTGTTTCACTTGAATTAGGAGGCAAGTCGCCAGTCTTAATTTTTGATGATGCTGATGTAGACAAAGCAGTTGACCTTGCTCTCTTTGGCATCCTACACAACAAGGTAAAATTTCTTACAAGGAAATCTTGTAACTTAAAAAGAACAAAGACTTATACCTTTAGTAACTCTTTGTAATTTTCAGGGAGAAGTCTGTGTTGCATTTTCCAGAGTTTTTGTTCAGGAAGGGATTTATGATGAATTTGAGAAGAAGGTGGTTGAGAAGGCCAAAACTTGGGTGGTGGGGGACCCTTTTGATCCTAAAGTTCAGCAAGGACCCCAAGTAAGGAAACTGTAAATTGGAACAAGTGCACAACTATGTTTACACTAGAATTTAGGTTTTATACCTTTACTAGTACAAACCCTCCCACTTAATTTATTTCAATCTTCATGTAGCTGCTTGCAGAAAAAGAAAAAGGTTAACATAATTCTCTTCTGCTCATGATTTTCTACTGCAGACTAGTAAGGCACAATTCGATAAAATTCTTTCCTATATTGAGCATGGAAAGAGAGAAGGAGCCAACCTGTTGACTGGGGGAAAGCCAGTGGGCAACAAGGGATACTACATTGAACCTACTATTTTCACCAATGTTAAGGTGTATTTCAACTCCACAAGAAGCATGAAACTGGCTGTCTTTATCTTAACTGGACAATTAACGTTAGTATTTTATTCTTTTTTTTTCTTTTTGAAAAATCTGTTTAGGAGGACATGGTAATAGCACAAGATGAAATATTTGGACCTGTGATGGCACTTTCTAAGTTCAAGTAAGTCCATCTTGTATTCCTTTTCACAGTCTTAATACAAAAATAGTGTGTGATTGTGCACCTGAATGTTGAATTATGGTATACGTACAACAGGACCATTGAGGAAGCAATTAAGAAAGCCAACAACACCAGATATGGCCTAGCAGCAGGGATTGTGACCAATAACTTGGATATTGCCAACACTGTCTCAAGGTCCATCCGTGCAGGCATCATTTGGATCAACTGCTTTTTTGCCTTTGATATTGACTGCCCTTTTGGAGGGTATAAGATGAGCGGATTTGGAAGAGATTATGGATTGGAAGCCCTTCACAAGTATCTTCGAGTTAAATCTGTTGCAACTCCTATTTACAATTCTCCTTGGCTTTGAAATTCTCATCTCTTGGTGCTTGTAAACACTAAACATATTCATCATTTGGATCAACAACTTAAGTCATCTTCTTTTCGATGCTCAACAATGTAAGTTTTAGACATTATCTTGGCATATAATAAATATATACACTTTTGAGCTTGTGTGATTTAGAACCACTTCGAAGAACAGTAATGGAAACTCTCAATATTTGTGAAATCAAGATATAGGTAAAATATTTAAGAAGTTTGACAAAGGGAGTATTTATAGCCCCTTATAATGAATAATTTCGAAGAAATTACTTCTTAAATATAAACTAGAAGAAAACAAGATGATGGTGTCTGAATTCTGAAGTCTTAACAAAGGATAAAATCCTTAACTTCAAAACTAGGTAAAATTCTTACGTGCTTAACTAATATTCACTTCAATAATATTCAATCAAAAGACAAACACATTAAATAAACATTTGGCTGGAACGTAAGATAAGGTCCCACAACCATCACATATATAGGAAATGGGTAAAGTTCAAATGCACACCTCAAACTCCAATCTTGTCTAGCTTTTTTTGAGGTCTGATTTTCAGAGTACACTGTCAGTGAACATTATCTTGCCTAGAACATAGCAAAGAGGAGCTTAATTAGTTTCAGTGACTGCAACTACGAGACATGAGCCAAATCATCCGGGCTGCTGACAATAGGTAGAAAGATGAAGAACAAATTCTGCATCATGGTTACAAACCGGGCAAGAATTGTCAAGTCAGCTCATACAAGTTTTTGTTAACAGCAATAGTGCAGTTTGAGCACAACTACAAGTGTTCTACTTTATTTTAATACTAATTTTATCAAGAGGCTGTGTGGAAGAACACTATTGGGCCAATAATATTCCTTTTCCTTTGCAGAAAGAGGATTATAAGGTAAAGAAAAAAAAATTGAATTTTCCTTTTCCCCATAACTAGTCTATCTCTTCCAATAATTCGAAGAGATGCAATTGTTGGGAGGGTCTCCTAGTCACAATAATGCCTTAAGGGTTAGTCTCATAGTCACAGCAATGACTATGACGATACTTGGTGAAAGACAAAAAAAATCTGAAGAAATGCATATATTCATATGTTATATAAAATATGCAGAGAAGTGGTGATAACATATAAAGAGAGGAGCCTGTCCAGGGGTTGAGGGGAAAATGAGAAAGAGTTACAGGCACATTTATGTAGCACTTAACAATGCAATCAGAGATGGTAGATAGAGTCACAAATTTTCATAGCCTTGCCTTAAACTACACCTTTCTTCAGAAGTACTCTAGAAGGATCAGCAAACCTAACAGAGAAAGATCTAGAGAGGTTATCTGGTTCATCCTTTGCAGTCCCTTGGTCAAAATTCTGAGAGTAAGTGTATGGATCATAAGAAGGGACCTGCAAGGGTGATGCAGACTCAAAGAGCTTTTTCTTCTCTTTCTTGAGCTTCATCCACAACACTTTCCACCTCAACTTACTTGATCCGATGGCTGATATTGAATTTGCATGATTAGTCTCATCGCAACAACTTCCCAAATGGGTGATGGTTCTCCTGCAAGAATGGCAACAGTTTATGATGTCCATGGCAGTACTAGAACTAAGGTTTCAGTTGATTGAACTATGAGATACACACCACATTGTGCAAATAAGCACAGTGAGAAGTGAGAACACTTTAAACATAAGCACATGGTATTGGACTAGAAACAAGAGTGGATTGGCTACTCACTAGGACCTCACTCTTTCTTTTTTGGTTTCCGAGAATGGTGTAGTTCACTTGAAAAGTAAAAGCTAATCAGCTAACCTTAACTGAACAAAACTATCTTAGAGAAATTCTTACATGCTCTTGAAGTAAGAAAAAGCTCTTGCTTTATACTATTTACTGTAGATCACCTCAATTGTGTAGGTCATCACTGTCTCCTAATTTAATAACATTTTTAATGTTATAAGTTATAACTAAAATGTCATATAATGAATGGTTAATAACATCGCAAGAACTTTTTTTGGCTCCAAAAGTACTTAAAATTTATCCTCTCTTTAATTGAGAACGCCCCACCCCAAGGCCTACCCCACCAAATATTTCTATCCTGCTTATGTGGATCACATTCTGTATTGTAACTCAGGCACGTGATGCATATGACAGATTGCATGTCATTGCCTTGTGGAACTGTTTTTGGAGCAACATGCCATGTGAACTGATTTTTCATTCGGAGTAGCATTTGTATAATTTTCTTTGTTTGATGGTTGGGGTGCTTACTTGTTTCGTAATGCTGCAGTAAAATACTAGGGAAGCGTTAGTTCCAACTTCCAATGCGTTGCAATTATACTGTATGAGGCATGTAAATAGCCAGATTTAGCCGCATTTACCATTGCAAGTTTGTACAAGCACAATTAAAAGTGAAACCCAAAGATTTCACATTTAACTGATTTCAGGTTTTTATATGTGATGGATGAGTATCTTATATTCTTATGGAATATATATCACTTACGGACAGGGGAACAATAAAACATGCCCCCCAAAATCTTATGGAAATAGGACTAGCTGTTTCAGTTCACTACTGTAAGGGTTGGTTGTACCGCTCATTAACATCCCTTAATCAAGATAAACAACTTTGCAAATGCTCTTCACAACATTATTAAGTGGAATGAAGGGTCAATTCAATACCTTAAGTTGTAGAAGCCAAAATCAGAAATTCAATTTAAATGATATTTTACTTAAAAAGAATTGAAAATTGATTAACTAAACTGTGCAAGTTCAGAGAACAAAATTATTGGAATTTGTTGGCACTTGGCTAATAGCATACGTGAGATGTGACTGCTGTATAAGATGATGTTAACCCAACTAATGAACTATATACAAAATATGTTATTAATGCACATTTATACATATATCATCATACATTTATACAATTTTTATTATTTTATTATAATTTAACTCATCTCATTTTTTACATATCTATACTTTAATTTTACTACATATATAAATGTGAAAAGATATATATGAAAATAATGTGTTATTAACATTTTTCTAATAAATAATTGGTTTATTAATCCTCAGAATCATAACATTCAAATTCGGACGGCTTGACCATTTAGTACTTTTTTTTTTTGGGGTTACAAGTTTGTACTTTGTATGTGTGTGTAAATGTAAATGTCACTGCGTCCTAACAAAAATAAGAAGAAAAAAAGGTCTCAACCGCGTATGAAAATAATGGAAGGTTGAGAAGGGAATTCACCAAATATTCAAACAACAAAAGAGAGAAGAGACAGAAGAAGAAAGAAACCATTGTCTGAGAGAAATGTGTCAAACTAAATTAAATAATAAAACTGAATTTCATCAATAATAATAATTACAGTACAAAAAAAAAAAAAAGAAAACTCTGGAATTTCCTCAACAAACTTTAAGAGGGAAAAAAAAAAAAGAATATGACTAATCTCTTAATAATAATAATAATAATAATAATAACAAAAACTCAGTGGATCATGTATGTGATTGCCAGCGCCACCAGCATAAGAAAGTAAGCAATTCCTTGATCAATCGCAGTGCCTGCGTTAAATAAAACAAGATTAAATTAAAACAGAAAAAAAAATAGGGAATTTCATTACTTCAAAAATTAAGAAGAATGGAAAAAAACCATCACTGCTAGAAGGAGCAGGTGCTGGAGAAAGAGCCAAGTCCTGAGCTTGACCAAGATGAGAGATTGCCATGAACAACAAACTGAGAATTGTGAGAGCGAAAAACCTCACTGCCCTCATTTCCAAACAATATTTTGCGGTAAAAAAGAAGCGAGAAAATGGTGGAAAAGTTGAAGAAACAACGAGAAGCTGAGAAAATCTCAAAAGGGTATGTGTGTTTTGGAGAGAGGGAAAGAAGGGAGGCATTTATAGGTGAGAGAGAGAAGAAGGAGAGAAATGAGGAACCTTGGTGTGAGAAATTTCAACGAAAGAAAGAGTGAGTTTGAAGACGCGTCAGCGGTTTCGACTCGGTTGGCGACTCGTTGACTCGGTGGTGTGGACACGGAAGGGAAGGAGAAGAGATAAGGTGAATTGTCTAATAAACAAATAACATGTCTGTATTTTTTGTGCCTTGTAAGTTTGAATTTGGAAACAACAACCATCATAGTTTCAAAACCAAGTTCTCTAGAATATGTTGCCAGGTCAGTATAGAAGATTTTTGCAGATTTGAATGGGAGTTTATACATACTAAATTCTGTTCAAATTAATGTTTTATTAGTTGACTTTTGTGAGGTAACGATGATTTGTTAATTCATGTTTTTTATATGTGGCCCAGAGGAGGCCATTTTTTTCAGGTATTGTTCATTGAATAAGCAGCCATATAGTGGATGATATTTTACAATTTGGTTTCTTACTTAGTACGTTCTCTTGTCTAGGAATTTAATGTCACGAGATATACTAAGATTTGAAATCACGAAATTTATGTGTTCTCTAACAATTTCGATATTTTTACTCTAAATAATATTTATATTTTTTTTATATTTTATTTAAAATTATTTATTATATTTTTTTATTATTATTTTTTTTCTCATTTGATCATATACTTTTAAAAATATATATATGACATTTATATCCTTAAAAAAAATATAAAAATATATTTTTTTTCTTTAAATAATAATGCCTTGAAGGTGATGCCAATAAAGTATACACCTACATCTTAAGTGCTGATGAAGGAATTTTTGATTAAACTATTTTTTGTGGCTAAAATATTTATCAAAATGTTATTGTTTTTAAATTATTTATCAAAATATTACCATTTTAGTCATGATGACATTTTTTATTCTTTACAGGGTCACGTGGGATACGTCAGAACGATTGACATATCCCACGTGGGATAAGCTAGAACGTCTGGCGTATCTCACGCGTAGATCGCTAACCGTTTCTATCGTATCATCCCACCACATGGCTGTTGTGACAAAATAAATGAAAGTCGGATGGGTTACAAAAATAACCCAAAAATAATTTGAGTTAGTTAGGAAAAATGTCGATCTGAAACTTACATGGCCCGAATCGACGATTTGAAAATGGTCGACCGAATGGACCTGGGGTTGACAACCCGAATAGGCTGGGATGACTCGTTTTGACATATTTACTCAAATAAAGTTTCTGACTTTTAGTATGCTTAAGTTAAAATGTTTGACTCAATTAAATCTAAGGCGAGCCCAGATTTAAAAAATTAAGTTTATGAAATTATGAAGTTAAACTTAACTAAATCTAAGAAATGTGAAGACCCTTAACGTATCAGTAATCAAACTTTCACTTTAAATTGATGAGTTAGAATACTAGTCAAATGAAAGATAACAAAATCAATTAACTTTAATAGTTTTGATTTTGTAAAAATTTAATGAATTTTTCTTAAAAATTAGACGTTCCCAAAAATACTTCATCCTGTATAATAAAACATATTTATATATATTGAATTCCATATCAACAAAACACGTATAAGAGGCATAAGCATAATAGAAAAATCTGGTGCATATATATACAGTTATCTCAAATTAAGCAAATATAATAAAATGTAGTACATATACATCAATGAGAATGGTCAGGGTCAGGGTCAGAATGTGGTGGTCTGTGAGGGAGATCAGAAGAAGGTTTTGGCTGTGATGGGAGAGGATATGGTAGGTAACCCGTATACGGTGGATATGGAAATGACGGTGTAAGCGTAAAGGTATAAGGATATAGTGGGTAAGGGTAAGTAGGTGGTGGGTATACTGTAGATGATGGATAACCTGGATATGATGGGTACGATGGAGGTGGTGGCTGAGATGGTCGATAAGTAGCAGTAGAAGTGGGCGGTGGTGAGCCGAAAGACTAGCACAAGAAAAGAACCGTAGTCATCTCAAGACGTAGTCGTGATCGAGTACTGGCTAACCCTTTCCGTCTACGGCGCGACCTTTACTCATCAGACTGCTCGGATGGTCCGGGAATCTCATCTGCAGGAGGAGCTGGACGAAGGTGATCTAATGTGATGCGGTCATGCTCCCTCACTGAAGATAAGATGCCCTCCATAGACTGTTGAAGGCTAGCCATACTAAATCCTGAACTAGGGTTCATGGCCGACACATGGACGTTCTCTGCAATGTCAGCCTAAGATACAGATATAACACGTCATTATCAATACAAAATACACAAAACAAATAGCAGAACATATTGGTAAAAAGCTTACCACAAACCCAATAGATGCACCAGTTTAGAAAATCCAACGCCTGGTAATCCGTCTATACCAGCGCATGTACTCAGGCTGCCCAGTAAGAGGAGCTTCCAAAGGCCAACCAATAACACACTGTTTCCGCCGACTGTCCCAGATGGCTATCTGTGCAAGGTGTGTGGCTCGTCAATCCTCGTCGTGACGTCCGGTCAATGTAATCGAGTGCAACTCGTCAGGTTGGTGTGGTCTCCGTGGTATTGGTTGGTCCAAACCAAACTGACGCATCACTTTGTCTGGCTGGTGCCACTCAACAATGTGGAAAAAGATAAATCGAACCATTGCCAAAATAATGTCTCTACTAGTGACACAGAATGCTGGCAATGAAACCACAATCTCATCCGTATATGGCCGCCATGTTATCTGCAATCACAATTGTATAAAGAATTAGAAAGCAAGACAAATTAACTTATTTAAATCACTGTAAATAGATACTGACCTCATCACTCTTCATCTGATCAAAGAACCGACGGTAATACAGAAGCACCCCTATTGAGGTTTTAGCTAACACCTTATGTTTATGCCACCTATATATATGTCAAGGTCATATAATGTCAACACAAGTAATATATATAACAAATTAATGTACAGATATGTTGAGAAATTCACCGAAATCCAAGTGAACGTAGAGGACCACTAGCAGCAACGCAGCCACAAGGACCGGATCAGTATCATTCACAAGTGTAGGGATAAGGGGTAGAAATTTGTGTCATGTCCAATACTGCAGCAGTATGCAAGCACCTCCAATCTTGTGTACGCTGTAATCTGTGGCCTTACACAGCTCTCTGTACAAATAGGTCAAGACCGCAAATCCCCAGTTGTATTTCCCGGTAGCAATAAAGTCCTCCAATAGAGGAAGGAACATCATGTGCACGTGTCTACCAGAATGGTCAGGAAATAGCAATCCCCGATCAACCGAAGTATGTACGCCCGTGTACACTGCATCACGTAATCAGCTCCGTCAGCTTGAGTAAGTCGTGTACGGAATGCGCTCCAAAGCCACGACATATCAATATGTCCACCTGATATGTGTGACTCAGGCGGCTGCGATCCTAACAAGGTCTCACATAGTTGCATCCAATCTCGACGGGATGTACGGCCAGTAACTACATCGTCGTCAGTGGAAAGTCTCGAGATAATACCTATGTCCTCCAATGTGATGGTGCACTGTCCAGTAAGCATATGAAATGTGTGTGTCTCGGAGCACCATCTCTCAACCAATGACGTAATGAGGGAGTAATCGATGGTGCAATATCTCATATGGGCAACTCCCACGAAACCAGCCAGTTCTAGATATGGCAGTATTCGCTCATCTGGGTCCATATGTCTGAATTTATGGACACGTTTGACATGCAGATGATGATCTGGTCTTCCTTGCCATATATGTTGTGAAACATGAAAGTCTTATAACTCCAGTACTGACGGGTCCTCTAGGCCTGGGCGCAAGTGGAATGTCATGCCTCACGCTATAATCAAGCAACAGATAAGAACATTGGGTAAGTCTTCAAATAATAAAATATACTATAGAATCTAATATACATATTAAACATCAGTATATCAAGCATAAATTAATATACACCAGTAAAAACACAATATCAAAATGATATTAATAAAAAATAATCACATAGATTATCAAATTATACACTGAAAATCTTTAATTACACATAGATAGTCATCCATTATAATACAATGGGTATTAAATTATGTCATAATTAAGTAGATGGCCCTGCTTAGTTATTCCTCAAAGAAGTCGATCCACTACGACGACAACTATGAGAGTTATGTCCAGATTCACCACATTTTCTACATCTTTGTCCCGGTCCTGGTTCACGTCAATCCATCTCATTTCTAAGTCGAGTTGTTTTGGGTCGACCTTTAGATCGAAGCAATTAACGATCGGGTACCAATGTAATTGTCGGGGCTGGTGGCTACCATGGTTCATCCTTAATGATACCCCAATTAACCTCATACACCTTGTACAAAGTATGCATTTTGTAAATACTATGTACATATTAAAAAGCATCAAGTCTCCTGGAAGAACACACTGCTATTGCATGAGAGCAAGGGAAATGCAACACTTGAAATAGGCCACAGTCACACGTGTCTTCTTGAAGGTTTAGGGAATATTTAACTCCACCCTGCTGTGTTATAAGGTTGAATACCTCTGCGAACAAAAATCTAGTTGACTGCATATCAAATCGACAAACTTGGTGAGAGCTTGCCTTGAGCACGTTGACATTCCAGCTTTTCATAAAATCATCAGACCAATCTGCCTCATCAATAAGTTTCTCGTTTGCGTCATCCTTTCGATTAACAAAGTACTCTACCAATTTGTAATATGTCATCTGAACAAGTACTGTTATTGGTAGGTTTCTGCCACCTTTCAACACCTCATTCATACACTCAGATAAGTTCGACGTCATATGACCAAATCTGTGGCCACCATTATATGCTAAACTTCATTGTGCTTTTGGAATCGAAATTAATCCAATTTGTCATTTCGGGAGTAGCCGTTAACTTTTCCAACCTAACCTCAAATTTGTATGTTATTGGTTCATACCCTGATATTAAAATATTGAATGAGTTGGTGTTAGCAACTAAATTGTAGTTTGATAACTAATATAGTAAACTCATAAACAATGTCAAATATTTAACTACCTGTGTTAATCAGATATTTCTTTAGGGCCAGATTGCGAAAGACGCTGTTAAAATTACTAGCAATATGTCGGATCCAGAAAACATGATGCGCATGCGATGGCTGCCATCCCAAATATGGAGTCGTCACTGACTATATGATGCCTTGATGTCGATCAGATATCAAGCACAGGCCCTGTTGTTGTGTGACATGTGTTCGAATCAATGCTAAGAACCAACTCTAAGCATCCTTTGTTTCCCCTTCAACAATGGCACATACAATGGGGAAAGGTTTTTTTATCGCCATCCTGTGTTATTGCAATCAATAGTTTATGACGATATTTACCATACAAATGAGTGTCATTAATATGAATAATGGGCTTACAGTATTGGAATCCAACAATACATGGTTTGAATGTCCAAAACAAGCGATGGAATACAAGTTTTGAATGGTCAACTCTATTGGTCTCGACATAATCAACGGTTTGCAACTTCACCACTGTGTCTGGTATGTCTCTTTGCATGACAAGTAATCATCTAGGTAATATCGCATAAGAATTATCCCAGTCTCCAAATACCTTCACAATGGCAATTTGTTTTGCCTTCCAAGCTTTTCGATAGGACACGTCATATCCGAATTGACATCGAACCCTTTCAATAATTAAGCATACATGTACATCGGGTGTTTGTTTAACCATTTTCAGAATGCAAGAACAGATCATACAAGAGTCTAACTTCTGATGATCTTGTGAAATGGTTGGGTTGACACAGTTGTGAGGCCCATTATATTTTTTTAATTTTCCACATGTTTGATTTCTTGCTTAGAATGACCCTGACCCTCCAATTACAACCATTAGCAGCTCTGGGACACTTAATAGTTAGTCGTTGTGTATCAGAATCCTCAACCTTGTAATTCTGATGTCTAATAATGGAATAATATTTTAGGGCCAAATTGATAGCATCTTTAGAGGGAAATTGTAACCCGACATATAATTCTTCATCTGGACTCCAAATACCACGAGAATCTAATTCAGGCAAATTATCAGGTGTACTCAGCGCATCCCAATTGATTTCAGAAAACTGAGGGCATGGAGGCACATACGTAGATTCAGGAGCAACTACCAATGGAGGGACTAGTTGTTGTATATTTACTTCAGGGCCAGATTGATCTTCTTCTAAGTCAGTGTCTGTATCTTCACCCTCAGGCATCTCCCCTTCATCATTGCTTGTGTCAGATAATGCATCTGCCATAAGCAGGTTATCGGTTTCAAGGTCCAACCTAAATGGGCTCCCTTCAGACATTGCAGACGTACCAACTTCTTGAGATTGTACTAGGACAGGAGCATGTGTCATGGAGAATTGAGTATTGATAGGGTACGATGATTCAGCAAGATTAGAAGGACCAGCTTGTAACCCTGTTTCAGAAGGAGTTTCAGTATGCTCATTGTGCTCACTTGTTTTTGTCTCGACATACAACTCCATAGAAGTTAAGTTAGGATGCTGATCAAAGCAATCAATCATACAAGCAACATCTTCATCATCTTCTAATGGAAGAGCTATCCATCTTAGAACATTATTCCATTGTGGAAATTGTAACACCCCTTTGGGGATGCCACACATATAAAGAAAAATAAAATAAATAAATAAAATCTACCCAAGTTGTAAAACATTTGTTAAATAATATTACATATTGTAAGATAATTCCTGATAAATGTATTGTTAAATAAAATAATGCGAAAAAATAAAATAAACATCACAACATCACACATAATTTACATATGATTTACATTATAAGTGATATAAATAATTTACACCTAAAACTACCAATATTTAAACAAAAACAAGAATTAAAGCAATAAAAGAGTCAATATATACGTACATACGCAGACGCGCAAAAAAAACATCATGCATATTTAATCCTCTGAAGGATCACTCTCAACATGAAAATGATCATCAGGAGACAAATATCCTGATGTCTCGACTCTCGCGGACATGAGACCGTGCATATGTCCGATACGAGTGTCATCTCACTAGGCTCAGTGGATATCCCACCCCAATGACGCCTAATGGATAAGGGTAACTCTAAGTGTAGAAATATTGTCGTAGTCATGATCGGCTCTCCATCAAACCGATGACGTAGAGTCACAATCAGCCGCCCTACATATGTCACAGAATCTCGATCTCCTTGCAAATGCCAAGCCAATGAACCTCCATGAAACTCTAGTTGTACAAACCCCAAAAATCCTCAGCACTTGCCATCACCCAAAATCAATCCAAAGGATATGGATGATCGGATGGTTCTTGGTCGTCGAATCGATCTTCCTCTTCTTGTTCCTCGTCTTCCTCGGGTACAGCATCTCTGAGGCTGTTCTCTTCCTCAAACTCTTTACCATATAAACAGTATATACGAAAAACACATACAATAAAGAGGTAAGACAATCTAAAATCACCACAAACATGGCCAATAAGAAGACGACAAACAACATGATATACGGTTCATGCATTATGAAAAACTATAACATTAATAAGTAACAGAGTAGTGTAAAGATTCAAAAAGATTTAAATATCCCAACAATATACCATCACGATAAAATAAAACAAGAAACAAATGATACAATACAACAATAGATAAAACAAATACAGAAACAAATAAATCAATATCAATATAATAAACAGATAAGACAAAAATAAATAGATAAGACAAAATAAATAAATAGATCCCAATAAATAAATATAAGACACACCCTACTCCATGGAGCTAAAAAAACACACAAGTATCGAGAGAATGACCCGCCAAATCTATTAGTACCACGGCACTTACGCCCAACCAAACTATTACATTTGCCTCACGTCGCGTCTATAGCCCCACGACACAAGAATCCATCATCCAGGCGTGGTGTGTAGTTCACGGTCTCACGTTGTGGCACAGAGACTACAGCAATGTACTATTAGATTTCACGAAATCTCGATTAAATATAATGCGTGTCGAGTCCATTAGTGTGCTATCGGTTTACCACGGCCGTTAATTATGAGCTACCAATTGTCCACATATGGATACCATACACTAACGTCTCCAAGTCCATTAAACAATGAACCACACTACGTTTATCGCATCGACAACACGATGTGATTCGTCTCTTCAACTAATCCACCAAAAATTTGGCATAAACTCAATACATAATTCCAAAAATATAAAATTATGAAAATGCCCTCAAGATAATAATATGCCCTCAATGGCGAGAAAAATAGAAAGCAGACGGGTTCATTTTCCCGACAAATAAAAATCCTCAAAAGCCATTTCACATTTTTCCGACAAAGATAAAATAAATACATCAACGGGTCAATCGCGTAGAAATTTTATCGGGTTTTCACAATTCCGCGCTTTTACAAACGTTTATAAATCATATATTTTTCTGTTTTTAAAATCACGTGCAGAATTTTTAATACGTTTTCAATCGCGTAGGATTTTTAAATCATTTTCTTGTCCAAATCCCTTAAAATTCACTGTTTAAACAAACAGAAATAATAATTAATACGCTTAAACTACGTATAATATTTTCCATACCGTATAATCTTGTCTTTTGGACATCTTTTCTATCTTATTTGTCTGCTTTTTACTAAAAATTGACAAAGATTTTTGTTTAGAAAATTAATAATAATGGTTTCCTAATTTTTTTTTTCGTAGAAAACTCGTTTATTTAAATAAACCGATAATTTAATCTTTTAAAAACTCCTAACATGCTTCAAAAGATAGTATGAGCCATATGTTAGAAATTCTTAAAGATTATCGTATTTCCTTTATAACAATAAAATCATTAATTTTAATTCCTTAAATTAATTCTAATCTATTGATTTCTTAAAAACTCTTTTTAGAAAAAATTCTTGTTAACATATAATGCCTTCTTTATACTTGAAAATGGTTTGAAATTGATTTTAGAAATCAAGAATATCTAGTTTGGCATGTTGGCGAATTTCCTAAATCTTTTGAAATTGATTTCTAAATTATTTCTCATCTTCTAAATATATGTCAAACTTATTGTATTGTCTAAATTCATTTAACCATTGTTTTAGAAAATGGTTTTTGAAATCAACACATTCATTTTAGGCATGTTGGCCGAAAATACTAAGTCTTACCATTTGATTTCTAAATTCATTTTCTTTGATCTAATCAACTTGAAACCTTCTTAATTCTCCTAGGTTAATTAAATTACCTTTTAAGAAAATTAAGAGAACATTTTGGTTCCCCATTTGGTTACAAACCGCGGGCATTATGGAGTGTTCTTTGGAACACACATGCATTTCCTTGACATGTTGTTCACATCCTATACATTATCATGTCATTCTATACTTTATCATGCAATTCTAACACATGCAATATTATCAAAGCTTATAGACATGCAACTTAAAGCTTGTAGACATGCAATTTATTACAAATAACAAATAGGAAAGCTACTAACAAATACACAACCACATCAAATAAGCTACTAACAAGCACACACATGAATCCTTATGGATTCTACAATCACAAAATCAACTCCATCTTCTTACCACCATCCATAGGTGATAAGATTTGTCTTCCTCTTACCTTAAATGAAGACAAAAGGTTTCTTTCACTCCTCCTAGAGCTTCAGTTTTCCTCCTCCAAAAACCTAGCAAGCTTAAACAAAAACTACAAATTACTAAACATTAAAAGAGAGCTTAAACCATGGATAAATCATGGCTTAGAACTTTGAAAAAGAGTTTAGAAAAGAAAAACAAGAGATTTCACCTCCTTGGTCAAATCTTCCAAGTAGGTTTTCAAGCTTCAAATGAAGGATTTTGCAAGAACTCTCAACTAGAGATGTTCTTAGGATTGTGTTTAGGTTTAGAAAACTTGGTTAGAAGAAATTTTGGATGATTGGATGGTATAGTATCAAGCTTGGCCGAATGGTTGAGAAAGGAAGCAACAATGGTGTTTAGGGTTCTTGGATGAGAGTAGAGAGAAAATGCATGCAAGCAAAGTGATTTTTGGTCTTCCAAACCTCACTTGGCCGTAGACATCATGGCTTGCAAGGTGTGCATTTGCTTGGCTTCATCCAAGCCCTTGGATGCATCAAAGGTCAAGATTAAGCCTTGATTAGCAAGCTTGTTTCCTATTGGTTGCTCCTAACCTAGTCATTACCCTTAGTCACCATGCTTAGTCACTAATAACCTAGTCATCAAGCCTTATCATCATGTTCAAGAATATTCCTCCACTAATCATGTTTAATTAAGCTACTAAGTTAATTAGTTTAGCTAAACGTGAGTCCCGCAAAATATTTCATCATACATTACTAAATTATATCACTAATAAAATAATATTATAATAATACAAAATTATTTTATTTGACATTAAATCTAAAAATTAAAAGATTAATTTTAGGAATTCAATCGAGTAAGATCCTCACCGAATAATTAAAAAACATTTTACCGGTCCGAAAAATATTATTTTCTTACCCCAGTAAGCAAATCACACAAAAAAGTCCATATAAAATCACAAATACAAGAATATTGGACACTAAATCAAGTAGAAAACAATTAAAAACAGCCAAAAAAAGACAAACAAATTCGGACGTAATGGTCATTTTCTCATTTTTTCCCACAACGTAGCTAATCATCCAAAAAGTTCAAATAAAATTACATTTTAATTGTCAGATATCTTCCAGAAAAATTAAAACAAGAATTCGAAAAAAACTTTTATTTTACTGTCTCAAACAAATTACGTAAAAGACCAAATAAAATTTGAGCAGTATAAACGTATTTGTATTTCATGCGAGAAACAAGAAAATATGGACACATATGGACGGTCATTCACATGAAAGCTTGAAAACAAAGAACAAGACATTCTTGACATTTTCTAAAATTGAATTGTTCTAAATCAGACACAACACTGTATAACAACTTTTTTCTTGGAGCCTTAATTTTAAATGAATTCTTTTTTTTAAAAGCTTAATAATCGTATCACGTTTGAATCACGATAGATCTTGACGGCGACTTTAGACATTGGGGACTTCTCTTCACCTTCATACGTTCTCCTATCAGTAAATGAGAACAATAAAATGTTTGATCATCTTACACTTCAATAATAACAACACGAACAATTCAATTTTGTACAAACAAATTCCAAAAACCTACTAAATAACAATAAAACATATATAATAAATACACAATTCATAATAATAATAAAACAAATAATAATAATAATAGTAATCAATAATAATAATAATAAATAATAATAATCAATTATTTTAACAATAAAATAAATATACACAATAATAAATAATATAGAAACTAACAAAACATAAACAATAATTATAACAATAAAACAAATATACAATACACAATTAATATAAAAACTCAAAAACATAAATAATAATTCTAAAAATAAAACAAATATACAAAACATAATTAATATAATAACACAAAAACATAAACAATAATTCTAATAATTAAAATATTCAACAATATATATAACAATAATAATAATAATAATAATCTAATGATAGAAATACTTATAAATATGATTTTTTCATTAGTTACATACAGGAGAGTTCGAGAGAGAGTTCGAGAGAGTGAAATCTAGAAAGAAAGTAAAAATTTAAGAAATGAAGGAAATTACCGTGGGAGAGAGAAAGGTGGAAGGTTTATACGAGTTAACATGGAATACGTCAGAATGGTTGGTATATCCACGTAGGATACGTCAGAATGCTTGGCGTATCCACGTGGGATACGCCAACCGTTCTGGCGTATCCCACGTAACTCAACAAAGAATAAAAAATGTCACCGTTACTAAAACAGTAACATTCTAATAAATAATTTAAAAATAGTGACATTTTAATAAATATTTTAGCTACAAAGAATAGTTTGGTCAAAAATCCGCTGATGAAGACCTTTCTCTTAATCGTTCAATTCTGATAGACATTTGTACTTTAGCTTCTTGGTTTTTTCTTTGTTTGATTGTGGATATGTCCCAAGATTGTAACAGGATTGTTGATGCCCTAGTTCACCATGCCATCTCAAATGGCTCTCTTGTTTTACTAAAGAATCCACCCCTTTATATTGATCTTCTTAGTGGCAGAGCCAAACTTGAAAGTTAGAGAAAACATTAATAATTATAAAAATTTATGTTATAAATTTATTAGGAATATTATGACATGTATAAATTTATTATGACATATCGATGTAAGTCTTTTTTGATACATTCAATTTATGTTATAAAGATAATGACACATATATAGATGTAAGTGTAAAATCAAAAAACTATCTTTAAATAATAATGTATTGAAAGTACTACATATATATACCTTTTATGTTAAAAGATATATATTGTGTGTAAAGTAATAATTCTTGAAAGTACTATCCTCTTAAAATATATATTGAAAGTATTTGTATATAAACTATGAAAGTTATTAAATATTCTCAATTTTTAAAAATATAACTTCATTTGATTAAATTATTATTTTACATCATTAATGTTTTTTCTCATTCCACTTAATAGAGATATAAAAAAAAGTGATAAAGTTAAAAAAAAATTTTTTATTGATTTTCTAAAACGATAGATATTATAAACACCTGAATGTAAATTAAAAAAAAAAATTGATACAATAGTGATAATAATGTTTGAACTTAAGACCTTATAAACTATTTAAACTCTTCACAACTAATCTAATTACAATGACTTTGTGAAAATAAAGAATATGTATATAACATTTCTCATTCAACAAATGACACTATTTCTAGATACAAATTAATCTCTGCAATTTAAATGAAAAAGTAATCAGCATATATTTTAAATATTTAATACATGTATAATTGATATATGCTTAACAAAACTCAATTTATTATATTAATGCTTAGGATTAAACGTAAATTATTCCCTTTTATAATCGTGCAAATTATTCTAACATACTTTTTAATTGTGAAATTCCCATTTCCCATTAAAAAAAGGTTGTATAAATTTCATATATTGGTGTAAGTACTCAAGCTATTATCATCCATATCAATAAGGGCCTAGTGCACATGCAACTTAACTTACAAGTATTCCACAACTAAATTAGCTTTCTTCTCCTTTGACATTAGAAAGAGAATCATTCTTGACAACTAATCGGCCATATATATTTGCAAGCTCATTTTAGCCAAGTTTTCAAGTATTCCTCAGAAAGACTCACTGTATTTTCCTTTGATGATGGAGACAATATTTTTAATATCAAATTTGAGCATCGCAAGCTCATTTGGAGTGTACAAAATTGATACAGCTTCAAGAGATTTTGCATAAACTTAGTGTACTTAATTTGAGTACACTAAACCAATACACTATCAATACATTATTAATTCTTATTAAACAAATATTAATGTCACGGTTGTATTAATGATATATGTTAACTTTATTAATTTAGTGCAAACAAGTATATTAAAATTATATAAGAATTTCTCTTTTGAAAGGCCCTAATGCATCTTTCTGTTTGCTTTCTTGTAAACATCTATTAATTTGGATGAAAGTTTATAAATTTAATTTTGATATATTGTTAATGTAAAAAATATGTTTACAATGACATGTTATATATTATTTAATGAGTAAATAATTTTATATAATTATTAATATAGTTAAATTCATTAAATAAGATGTCAACACAAGATTAAATGATAATGTAAAAAGAGTTACACTAAAAGGACATAAAAATTAAACTCAACTTAATAGTGAAGGGTAATTGGAATAATATATGAAGTTTAAAAAAGTAAATTGTATTCTGCAAAACATGCAGGAGTAATCCACATAATTACAAAGGTTGAAGAAGATAATTTGCATATACTCTAATTATTATTTTTTTATGTGAACATATATACTCTGATTATTTACCCCCCTAAAATAAAGCATGCACATGGTTCTGGGACAACTATTATATAAGTGAATCATATGATATTTTTAAACGAAACAAAAATTAAAAAAATATTCTGATAATGATATGCACACGTTATAAATAATTAAAAGGTATAATATAATGTTTCAAGAAATAAGAGTGTAACTTAAAAGTTATTATATTACTAGTAAGTATTTTGTACATTGCACATATATTTTTTAATTCAGATAAAATCTTAATAAATATAAATTAAAAAATATTTAAAATTAAAAAAAATATATATAATTAATTTATTCAGATAGAATATAAAAAATATAAATTAAAATATAAAATTATTTAAAATTATAAAAAAGATATTTATAATTAATTAAAATAATAATTAGAACTTAAAGTTTTAAAAAATATAAAATTATAAATAATATGTGTCTTTTTTAAAAATATAATAATTTAAAAGATTTTAAAAAATATATACTTTAATTTATTATATAAGACCAAATTATTAAGAAAAAGTTATACAACGGTATCCTTGTTCTTTAGCGTTAAGAAATTGGGATTTCTAGACGCAAAACGCATGGTCGTAGTCAAAGGTGATGGGCACACCAGAGGCATGTCAAACTAAAACTTGAAAGGTCAAAGGAACTATGAACTTTGACTAAGCCATGGGAGAAGTGAAGCAGATTTACAATGTGATGGCTGCATATTTATATATTGCTGAATCTTTGGATCTCTACACTAAGGTTCACACAACTGGATTCTAGAAAAGTCTTTGTTGTCATAGGGTTTTACATTGGATTGAGTTGATTCGATGACTTGATTAACTTGACCTAATTCAATATAAAATATTTGAGTTAATTCGATCATTGTGTTAATTTAAGTAAAATTCGAATAATTCATTTACTTATTAGTTCAAGTGACATGTTTAGAAAATTAATTCAGAAATTCGATCCGAGTAAAATAATATTGTTTTGAGTGTATATGCATTAATTTACCTTCGTTTCTTTCTTTGATGAACCCCAATGATTCTCTCATCCTCATTTCTTTTGACTTTCTGCAAATTCCTAAATTGGAAATCCTTCCCCTAACACTCTGCAGGGGACGATGGTGGGGCGAGGTATCAAACAGGCAACACTGGTGGTAGAAATCCGACTACTTGGGATGTTTGGTGTAATAGTGCATGGCAGCTAAGCAAATCTGCGAGATAGTGGTCGGTGGCTCGGCGCGGGTGGAGGGGAGCAACGGAGGACGACGACTTCGGCATGACATGGTGGTTCATAGATCCAGCGGTGCAGGTCACGGTGGAAGACGACGACACAGGAGTGTTGGTCTGCGCAAATCTAGGTCAAAGAACAAAGGTTCCAATGCGACATGGTGACTCGCGATTTGACAGTTATGGGCGAAGGTGATCATTGGGTGCGATTGAGTTGACTGATCTCTGATAGAGGACGACGGCTAAAGGCAGTGGTTCTAGTTCGAGTGTGACAATGATTTGGGTTGTGAGGGGTGATGTTCATGTCGGAGAATGTAGATTAATATTATGATTTATAACATATTTTTGTTAATCTTTTTTAAATAAACAAATTTAATGACTCTACCTGATCTAATCCGTCTATAAGTCGAGTTAGTTCAGTTTAAATTACCTAAATCTTTTTTAAGAAACTAATCTAACACAACTTGAGTTTGATTAATTGATTTAAGTTTTATTTTTCCTTAAACCTAATCTAATTAGACCCGAATGCAGTTCTAATTGACAAAGTTCCATAATTTTAATGGTAACATAACTCATCTTCAGGCCAGCAAATAATGTTTTTTTTTTTTTCCCTTCATAAACAATTTGTCCAGCGATAGACCTACATTGTGGGACCCCACTTACCTATGAAATATTTCTATTATTCATAAATTCATTTGTTATTTTTATTTTCTTTATATTTTAAACTTCGTTTTTATATAATAGATAAGTTAGTAAATTTATAATAAAAGAAATTAAAATTTATCAAACATTTTTTAAAAAATTACATTTCACATAATTAGTTGTCAAAATATTCCATACATATATAAAAAGAAAATTTGATAATATTAATGATAAAAAGTCAACATAAAAGAAATAATTGTAAATCAATTTTTTATTATTTTATATTAATATTTTTTTATTTGAAATTTATCTTTATCTTTATCTTATTATCATCTTTATTCTCACTATTTAAAATTTTTCAATCCGTCACTTAACTTGTCAATTCAAGGGACTATACAAATAGTGGATGCATAGTTATGTGAGGATGGAACCTCAAGAGGAGATGTGGAGTTCAGGACATTTCCCGCCACTGTTACAAAAGGCAGCCATTTATATTGTTCTTACGTCATTTTTTTTATTGTAAAACTTTGATTTCAGCCACAAAATGTTGGCGTTAGTTTTACTTTTTAGATCATCCCAAAATATAGAAAATTCATAAGAACAAAATCAAAATAAGTTAAAAATAAACTTTGATGCAGTATTTCTATGAAGACTATAATGCATAATGACGGTATGTTTAATCATATAATTTTTTAATGAATAATTGACATCCTTTTGAAACTTTGACGTCGTGTGAAATCAAAATCCTAAAGAGATTTTTAGATATTCTTCGTAATAGATTTTTTTTTTTCATGTTTCGTATTATCAAATACATAACACATTGTTAACCAAAAAAAAATATACATAACACATTAACAACATACATTAATTATAATATTAAAAATATAATTAAAATATGAGATAATAATATAAAAAAATCTTTTACTCTAAAAGGATAATAAGAATGTGTTTGGGACAGATTATAATTCGTCCCAATGTATGTTCAAGTCCAAAAACAGCTGTTGTCTAATAAATCAATTTGTTTGGATAATTTCTAAAAAACTGTTGATTGTATTCTATTTGTACAATAACATATGTTAGTGAAAAAACTCAAATTTAAGTATTTTTGCAAAAAAAGTTATTATATTATTTTTATTTTGAAATGTGAATATTATTTTGTCTTCAATCAAATAATTTTTTTAATTATTTTATATTTATTTTGATAATTTAATATATAAAAATAATTTTTTTTATATCATTAAAATAAAACATATTAACTTAAAATCATTTTTAATTAATATATCCAAATATAATCGATTATTAAAATAATCAAACTTTCACAGCTTGATTATTGAAATAATCAATTATTAAAATAATAAAACTTTTATAGTTATCCCAAATACACACTAAATTTTTCCAAAATCACACGCAAATGGCTATTAAGTAGAAAGGGATTTCATACTTAAAGTGCCAAAATGGGTAATATATGATGGGTGGCTTTCTGCTTTCTTCATTCTATACCATAATATAGTAGACATTCATCCGTGCATCAACGTGTATGTGACAATGACCCTGTGAGTTGTAAGTTTCAACACCAATCACTATCACCGGCTTGGTGTCTTCCATCGGAGAAAGAAGCTGCAACTTGGGTTAAGATCCTGACTTGGAAAAGGGCAAACCATTGGAAACATAACAGACTTTTGATCGAGAATCCGACGAGGCAATCCACCACAATGTTCCTTATGTATTACGTTAATCACTAAGCATGACCCTGAACAACCTCAGTTACCCTGTATAAAACATGGCTTCACTTTCTGTGAAATAAACACTTGCCCTCATAATTAAAATCCGCTAGAACTCTCCAATTTGAATAGTAAAAGCATGACCCTTATCCACCTTTTTCTTTGTGTGCTGCTGTTGTTCCAACTTCTAGCTAGTTCAATGTCTTTTTCCCCCATATGATGATATGAACCCATGAACATATAATAACTAAACAAGAAGAGAAAATTTCGGTAATATTGTCTTTTGTGATGTCTAAAATTTGAATAATTTTAAGAATAATGTTTGGTACAAATTTTTATAAAGTACATCATTTTATATTTATGTGATGATAAAAAAAGAGTGTGAATATAAATAAAATAAAATAAAATAACCTTCAATCAAATAGTAAAAAATATTTAAATATAAAATGATGTGTGTGAGAGTAAATATAAATAAAATTATGAAAAATGATAATTTTACATTATTTTTTTACATTATTTTTTATCTTGTTTTTTAGTGGTGTGATTAACTAATAAAAAGTGATGAAAAAAAATGATGTGATTAATGATATAAAAAATAATATAAAAATTGACGTAAAAAAATATATGATAAAAATATCAAATTTTAAAGTTTTAATACTAAAGCAAGAAATACCTTTAAAGGCAGCATGGATGAATAGCCCCAAAACAAAATGAAGGAGCGGTGATTCGTTCCCCTGCCTCTGAAGCCACCTTCATTGATATCCAACTCTAGACTAGAGGCACATGACACGCAGGAACTGTTCTTGGGTTAGAACCACCAAACATACCCAGGTGGCAGCATCAAGTGCAGATGCCACAGGAGAGTTGCTTGACCACTTGTTGTGGGGCCACACTAGTTTGGAAATTTTGTTCATGCAGTGAATTTGGACCAAATGCAAGGTGTGATTTGGCTTAGCCTCTTTTATACACACATACAAAAATGAAAATACACACGTCCTCAAGCCTCAAGTAACGCTTGCAAATTGCAATGCAAAGCACAAACCTCTCTCCAAGGGAATCTTTCTAAAAAGTCCTTTATGCCAAACACCGAAGCCTTTACTTATCCACCACCTTTTCCCCCTTTCTTTTCTTCTTCTAAGATGTCATATAACCCCCCAGATTCTTTTCTTTTTGAACTCTTAACTTGAGAAAGTAAGGCATATATATATATCATACATATTATTAAGTAAAGAGGAAGAAGAGTTTGAAGGGGACAAAGAAGAATCAATGTGTCACCCGGGAGTTCCTTTTGTGAGCCGAGAAGGCTTGGTGGTGCACAGAAGATGGCTTGTGTTCCAGGGGGCACCTGAGGCAGGGCAAGTTCATGGTGGTGGTGGTGGTGGCGGTGCCGGCGCCAGCTCCGGTGAGGGTGGTTCAGTGAAGCGATGCGTGTGCTCGCCGTCACAGCATCCGGGATCATTCCGGTGCCGGCTGCATCATGGCCAGTATGTGTGGCGCAGCAGAACAATTAAGTAGTGGTGGTCCATTGATTCCATGAGATATGTATTCAATTCCAATTATCGTACATAAAGGTTCCAGTATATATATATATGTGTGTTTTTCCTCTTTCCTCTTTCAGGATTCTCGTGAAAGAATTTGATATCACAAAGGTTGTCTGAGTTACTTGCATTTTGCAACAAATCATGAAAAATGAGATTGCTTTCTTTGTTGTTCCTGTGCTAATTAAGCTAATGCAGCATAACTACAGGATTTGGATTCCAAGAAGAGAAGACATTTTTTTTTATAGTTCTTAGTTTGAGTACATTAATGTTGCATAATTATTTGTCCTTAGCTCTAAGGATGACACTTTTTTAAGAGTGAAATTTTGATGCATTATCAATATAAATTTTTTTATACTATTAGTTAATTATATATCATTATATATGTGATTTTTTAGGTTGTTTTCATAAGAGTTAAATATTGATAATGACATCATAATTAATGTTTTTTAAAGGAGAGATAAAAATTAACCTTCTAATTAGAAGAGAGTTGCTTCCGAGAGGAAAATAATGAGGAGAGATATAGTAGCTCCAAGCCTCCGACTTTGTTGCTTTGTTGTTACTGGTTACCTCTCCACTCACGCTTCCATTTTCTGTTCATGATTTCTCTATGATATCCTTATATAATTGACAGTTTTGGATGCTTATTATTAGATAAATATCAAAGTAGAATTCAATAATAAAAAATATAAAGACCAAATTTTAAAATTGGCTAGGGTGGGGACTCTTATAAATGAGATCTCGATCCAACTTGGGAAAATTTAACACGGTAAATCAAATCATTAGTCTACTTATGCAAGGTTATGTAGATCATTTTAAAAATACACTTATCTAATAAGATTTCATGAGTCAATCTACTACTACCACCATGGCAGTGCTGTCGCAATATATGCATTATTTAGGAGCGGTATCGTGAAAGATGAAAATTTTAGAAGCTTTTCTTTTTGGTATTAGAAGCATTTTATTTTTGTTTGTGAATGATTTCATGAAAAGGCATTGTATGCTCTTCCTTTTCCCCGTGAGAATAAGACACAAATCAAAAGCACCCAATCTTTAAAGTTCGATAAAAGAAAACAAGTATTTAGACATGTTTAACACCACCTACAAATCACATGTTCGAACGCCTTTTGTTCTTGGAATCCACCGAGAACAGAATATTTGTTAAAACAGAGACTGCCCAGAAATTTGACGCAAGATAGCGACTCATTAACCACATAAGGATGATATTCCACCAACATAATGAAACTCATAATTCAATTCAGTAACTACAATATCACATCAAATAGCGTGCTAGTGTACTAGGACCTTCCATGCCTTTCGAACATTCTACATTTCAGTGCGAGGGCCTTCCATGCCTTCACTCACTCCGAAAGTGTAAACATAGAAAATAGATTTTTACGGATCATTGCTTAACTTTCTCTAAAAATAAGCATGGCATTTAAAAGGAGGAGAATTAAAATAGTATTATCAGGAAAACCTTCATATTTTTATTTCTCAACCAAATAGTATTATCAGGAAAACCTTAATATTTTTGTTTCTCAACCACAGGACTGACAAACTCTCAGGTACCATTTTCATTAATTCCACCTCATACGAGCGGTTATATACAAGATGTTGGTGGTTTTGGTCAATCAGAATTTACAAGGGAGTGTGATCAATATACAATTATACAGCACGCTAAAAGAAAAAGTAATGCAATGAACAGAACACACCGCTGCTGTATAAACAAAGGATGCTAAAGATCAAACACCACATCATGTATCTCCAGCTCCAATTCATGCGCTCTGATCCAGTGTATCACCAAGTGACTGAAGCAAATGAATAATGGATAAGCAAATTCTTTCTATATAAAGTCAAAATATGCATTAAACAAAAAACCTAATGAGCCACAAGGTCTGCATGGCCAAAACTTAAAAAGTCGGGGAAACGAGAAGCCTATAAATATCATTTAACCTTTAACTTTTGAAGATGTAAAAACAACCATGTAGATGAAAAAGAATGATACCTAGGGCTCCATGTCCCCAGCAGAGTACTAAAGGATTTTAAGAAACAAGGATAATGGTTATGGCAGAGAAGCTTATAGGCAGACAGATATTGGCTCAAACTCAATCCCGAAAATGAAAATACCAGACTTCAATCTAACAAGAATAAAACATATGAAATTCTTTCAAGCTTCAAGTCTATTATGCAGAATTCCTTACAGCCATAGGAAAAAATAGTTTTATGAGAATGCATATCTGGTTCAAGCATGCAGCTAGAAAAGGACTAGATTAGCCAGTGATATAAGACTAACTAAACACTGCCAGAAAAAGCATCATAGATAATTATACAAGATAAGGGAAAAGAAAAAGGTGCTTTCCAATTACAAACAAAAAATTAATCAAAGGTTTCAGACTAAAACAATGAAAATGAAGTGCTCCACAATCGCAGATTGGAATATAGAGGAATTCTATCATCTCTACGACTTTGTGTGGTGGTTAGCAATCCGCTTTTAAAAATAATACTATATATAATTGAAGAAAGCCCTCTATGGTAATGATGCATGCTAATTCAAGTTTAATTTCAGTGGTTTCTCAAACATTCTGGTTCTGTTCTTCTCCTTTTTTTTTGTTGGGTACTAAAAAATAAGTTATACATAATACTTAAGCCAGAAAGCTTTCTATGGTAAGAATGTAAGATATGCTCTCCTAAGTTAACATGTGTAATTGCTATATATAAAAAACAACATATTAAACCTTTGCTTGTTTGAAGTTTCAAATTTTGACAGGAGAAGGGCAAGCAATAATTTAAAGAAAAATTAGACACTTCACTGCTTTTTAAGTTACATTCCAGCTAATAAGCAACAGCCTTGCAGTTTCAAATTTCTAACACATAAAAAGCCCCTTACAGCTATGCAGTTTCTAATTTAACATAGAAGAGGAGTTTGCAATACTGCCTCTTCCTTTATCACGCTAGTTTTGATAGTAAAGTGTTAGATAGGAGAACTTGATTGAAATGCAATGTTACAGATTTAGCAAGAGCTACACAAGAAGTTACAAAAAAGATGTGTACATTGCACCTAACAAATTAGTTGTCCAAGCCAAGTATAAATCAGAAACAAACAAGCATGCAATCCAGCAACTTCATGTAAAGGATCAAAGGAATAATTTCTATCTATAGATGAAACACATTGTTTCTTGGCATTCAATATGTAGAAGAAATTGCAAACTACCATTGATGGAAGAAACTATAATTCTCACCTCAGGATAGCAGTCTTGACGAACAATTGTCTGACTGTTTATATTCACATCCACTTCACATGACACTGTTGCCTGGATTGAGCATACAATATTTTATATTTTAAAGGTATCAATAGGCACTCGTATTAATCATGTCAATGAATAAGAATCATGAAAACAACCAGATGACAAGTTCCAATAATCAAATATTAGATATTGGGCAGGTTAGAGACTTACATTTCCATACCCCCCACCCCCCCCCCAAAAAAAAAACTGAAAACTGAGCACCCTTTTTGAAATACAATGTTAAAGTCAAAAATTTCGGGTTCCTCATGAATTACATTCAAACGAAAATCCACCAAGCACCAATTCACACACCCACAACAACTTACCCACTAACATCTCTCAAGTAAATCAAATCTCCAAGCCAACTTTAGACAAACTCAGCACCATTCCAGTCAAATAATGTTAAAGTCCAAAACTTTGCGTTACTTATGAACACATTAAATTGAAAATCCCCAATTTTTCACATATCCACTAAGGCATCATTCAAGCAAAACCACAAACGAAAATGAATTTTAAAAAATGGCAACTTCAATTGACAACAAGTGAAGTACCTTCAAAGGAACCTTGAAGAAGTACAACCCCAGCTTCCCTTCGATTCGCGTATTAGTATCGAATGGGATCACACCCTTGGCCAAATCTTCAAGCAAGTAGAAAGCGTCAAAGATGACCTCAAAAGCATCGACACTGAGAGTGGCGTCAACATAGGAGGAGCCACGCGCCCTGATGCGGCCACCGCCGGAGGTGACAAACCCTAGCTCACGGCCGCGGTAGCCGACGGAGACGGCGAGGGAATCGTAGGAGAGGGAGAAGAAGTCTCTATTGCGAACATTGACGGTGAGGGAGAAAGAGAGGTCGAGGATGGGTTTCGGGTTGGATCGGATCGAGATGCGGTTGACTCGGATCCGGGCGACCCGGATCTCGGGGTCGGATGGGAAGAGGAAGAAGGCGGCTGCTGCGAGGAGGAGGAAGAGGAAGAAGGCGAAGGAGTAGAGGAGGCAGCGGCGAGGACGGTGGGAGTGGGGGCGGTAGGAAGGTAGGAGAACGACGACGTTTTGAGGAGGTGGGTATGGGTATGGGTATGGATACGGGTTAGGGTTGGAGGGAAGTGGGGAGTAAGGAGGGACGAATGACTCGTCCTTCCCGGTCATCATGGTATGGTGTCTAATGGTCCTTTCAGTGTCCTACGCCTTCGGACAAACACATAGCACTATGAATGAATCACAAATTACACAAACACAGCAATCCTTGCTTAGGAGTTAAGGACGTAAAGTGTTACTCTCAAATGATGAGTTGGCATTTCTTAATTGACTCTCATGTCAAATGGGGCCCATAATTTGTGTTTTCTTTTTTTTTCGATCCCTTAATATGATTTCTTTTAGGAAGTATATTGCATAAATTGTAAAGTTTTTAGGAAGTTTTTTTTTAGCGCTTTATTAACAAGTATTTTTTCAGTAATTTAAAATAGGAAGTATTGTATAAAAGGTAAAATGATAGTTTCTTATATCGAATTGATATGAATGACTCACTTTATAAAATCAAAGCACCATAATCCAATAAAGAAACAATAAACTGAAGCGAATTTTCGAAGTCAAACACTAGACTCATTATTATCTCTAACAAAATGAGCAAGTGCATTGCGCTATCTTATTACACTCACTAGAAATAAAACCACAATCAAACATAAAAAACCAAAAAGCATATAAGACAATACATCTTAAAATGCAACATTTTTGACATCCTCATCAAGGTAGATTTTCCGAAAACCCATCACCCAAGCAAATAGAAATCCTTCCCTTGCTGCTAATAGCTCTCCACGGTGGACATCTGTGCATCCATGAATTTCATGAGCTCTACCTGCAAAGAAATCACCCAATCTCTAGCCACAGTGCCAGTTCCCAACACATTATTTTCTTTGAAAAATTCTATCCTACCTCATCATATATTTCTAGTCTAGGCAATTTTACAGTAAAAATATTATTGGATTTGCGAACAATTGCCCCCAGTGTCTATGTTGACAGCTCAAAAAAACAAGTATTGGTAGGAGAAGAAGATTTACCAATTAATAGAGAAGGAAATTTATTTTTTAAGATTTGTCTCCTCTAAAGTGAATACTATATTTTAGAGGATAAAATAAAAGATTGTAATTATTGATGAGAAAATTAAAGAAATAAATTATTATATATGTATGATCTATTATACAGATATTTATATTTTATAAAATCTTAACCTCTTGATTTTTTTATAAATAATTTGAATTTTATTCTTTAAAGTGCACCATTTATTTTAGTAGAACCAAATCTTTTTTCTCGAATTTTCAACATTTAATTAGAGAAACAAATTGGATTGGAGAAAGCCCAAAAAGATACAAAAGATTTGGTTCCAGAAAGTGACCCTTTTCTTTGTAGCGAGAGTTTGTTTGTAAATTAAAAAAAAAAAAGAAGTAATGTTTGTTTGGTTTGATGGAATGGTTTTTTATGTAAAGAGAATGAGACTAGGAATTGGGGTGGGAACCGAATGGAATATAATGTTCATTTTTATGTTTTGTTTGGTGTGGATAAAAATAATAGAATGATAACATAATTCTATTTTTATATTTGGTGTGTTATAATTACTTTAAAAATACAATAAAAATCTAATTTATGACTTTTTAGGTTGAGTAAGTTCGGCTCAACCAGCTTTGGACCAACTATTTTCTTGGGATGGGCGGAGCCCCAAGTCAGCTTAATATAAATATAGGCCTAAAAAGATATAGATTGGCCAAAAAAGATTTTGTGATTGAAAAGGTAAGCTAAATGGGTTGGGCCTTTTTTTATATCCATATTTTTGTGAAACAAAATATATTTCATAATTTTTCTTTTATAAAATACCTATTCCTACACTTGTAGGAAACAAAATGATATTTCATAATTTTTGTTTTTAAAGTTGATAAAATACCTATTCCTACAAATTTTTTTAAAAAGTGAGTTTAATGAAAATGAATGATAGTGAAAAATTGTAGGAATGCTTATTCTCTTGGAAATGATCATTCCTATTTCAATGACTCAACCGAACATGTGAATAAGAAAGGCCCATTTTTATTCTCATTTCATTCCATTTTATCAAATTAAATGGGAAGACTGTAATGTTGATATTAGAAATTAGATCCTCCATAATGAAACTTTTTTTCTTAGTGAAATACTTACACCACTGTTTTAAAAAAAATTATAAATTTATGTCATTTTTAAGCAGCTTATGAGTTAAACTTGATAACAAAGCTTAATATCTTTTCTGGTTGCTAGTCGTTAAGGACTAGAGTAATTAGTAATGGAATGGAGTAATAAAAAAAACTTAACATATTGTTTGAAAAATTAATGGTAATGGAGTGGAATGGTTTATGAGGGTAACCCAAACTACTCCTTAACGCTCAAATTTCTAAATTTTCACACCCTCCAATTAAGGAGGGGTTTGGAATGAAATACTTCCCCCTTTTTATTTTTTAGATGATTATTTATAATTTTAACCTTAACACATAAGCCTTTTCCATACCAATAAAAATTAAAAGGATAGTATTGGATGTTAAATTTGTAATTAACTACACTCTATTAATTACTATATTGTGGCTTGTAAACAATAGACGCTCCTCATCATTACTTCATTAAAACTTCAAAATAATAGAGTAATATTTTTTTCATCTTTCTATTCTGCATTATACCAAATCACTCAATTACGAACCATTTCACTTTATTCCTTCAAATCTCAATTTCCAAAAATAACCTAATGCTATGTTTGGATGGATGGAGTTTGCCTCAAAAGCTTATTTCTTTTTCTTTTTTTTTTAAAAAATTAATTACTCATGCAATTTCAAACCCTCAAAATTATTGGATTTGACTTAAATTCTATTAGAGTGTGTTTGGAATGTAATAAAATAGGAAATGATTTGATTTGTAAATCAAATTTAATTAAATTTTGTGTTTGGAATGTTAAAAAATAAGAAATGATTTGATTTTTAAAATCACATAGATTTCATTCCTTTTGTTTTAGAAATTCTATCAATTTTGATAGAATTTGTTAGAATTTGATTTGATTTGAAATGAATAGATTATTTTACTCTTAATAACTACCTCTAACCACCTCTCATAAGGGTTAAAATGTAAAATAATAAAATCAAATCAAATCAATTCTTATTTTAATGAATTCTAAACACAAAATTTGATTTATAAATCAATTCAAATCCTATTTTTTTTTAAAGTTCCAAACATAAAATTTGATTTCTAAATCAAATCAAATCAATTCAAATTAAATCAAATCAAATTCATTTCCTATTTTTATTCATTCCAAACACACTCTTAAAGATTATTATCGTAAATTTCTAATTTTGTGAAGATTTATGAAAATATGAAAGATAGACAAAAATTTGTTAAGATATAACAGATACATTAAAGACATGTCAAAAGATATTTTAGAGATTTGCTTATAATAGGAAACTATGAAGGATGAGTTACAAATACTTGTATTGGATAATTGTAAGGGTTATGAGAACGAAAATGAGAGTTCGAGATATATTGTCATGTAAGTCTGCAGCTAGATTTGTTTGATAGTACATTTGTCTCTTCTCATTCGTAGATGTAGGCATGTTGAACCGAACCATGTTAAACCTTATGCATGATTTGTGTGAATGTTTTTTTTTTCAATTACTAGTATTTATGCATTTTTGTGAAGAATGAAATGTGATATTCTCCTAAAAGATTGAAGATTGAAGGTGGGTGGATAAGGTATGCTCCTGACAAATGGTATTAGAGCTGATAGTTCGAGAAACTGTGTGATGATACGGTGTCCCTTTGGCCACAGTGTCCTTTTGGCCCATTGTGTTGAAATTCTTCCTGATGAAGATCAGGTGGTGTGTCTCAATATGATGACGATAGATGTTTGTTGAAAATCTTCTTGATGCAGAGGTCAAGCTGCGTGTTATAACAGTGATGCAAGCACGAAGATTTGATTAAAAGATTTGCTATATTTGATTTGAAGATTTGTTTCATTATGAATGATGTGTGTTGAAAAGTCTTAGTATGGAAGTTAAGTAGCATGTTCCATTGATAACGAAAAGTTTGAAGATTTGGAAGATGTGATTTGAAGATTTACTTTGAAGATTTGTAAAGATTTAAAGTTTATTTGTTAGAGATGATGATGAAATTTGAATCAATGTGAAGATTGTTGACCCAAATTTCATTAAAAATATTATCATTAGTTTCATATTTTGTGAATATATAAAAGATTTGTGAAGATTTATGAAGATATAAAAGATATACAAAGATTTGTTAAGATATGACAAATATGTTAAAGATTTAAAAGACTTAAAAGATATGTTAAAAGATTTTTGAGAGATTTGTTTATAATAGAAAATTAAAAAAGATAAGTTATAAATACTTGTATTGCAAAATTGTAAAGATTATAGAAACGAGAATGAGTGTGAGAGTAATTGTCTTGTAAGTGTTAGATTTATTTGATAATACATTTAATTATTCTCATCCGTAAATGTAGGCATGTTAGGTTAAATCATGATAAATATTGTGCATGATTTATATGATATTTTACTTAATTACTAACATTTATACATATTTGTGAAGAAGGAAACATGTTATTCCCCCAAAATATTAAAGATTGAAGGTAGGGATGAAGTATTCCCCTAACAAAAAAGCTTATTTCTGGGATACAATAATAACATATAAGAAAAAAAAAATAGCCCTATAAAAAACAACACAGAAGATAAAATAACCTCCGGCTGCACCAGTCGGGTTTTGAGTTATCTGAGACACATAACAAATTCTTGATCTTTAAATTCCCTAATTATATCTACAAGGGGTTTTTTGGAAACTTCTAGAAAATAAATGTTTAAGTGTAGTGCAGTAAGTTTTTACATATAAGATATTTGGTAACTATTAATAATTTTGAAATCTAGTTTCCATGTAAATCAATTTTGAAATAATTATGGTTCTAGAAAAAACTATTTCAAAGTTGATTTTTTTCTAATCCAATTATTTTTTAACACTTTCTCATCTTTTTTCTTAACATTTCTCCCATCCTTTTTTCTCTTTTTTTTCTCTCATGTTTTACTTTTATTTCAATAATTAAATTTTAGTTATAATTTTATAACTAATTTAAGACAAATTCTAATCAAATTAAAAATAAATTAAATCTAGTTACAAAATAATTTAATTTATATAACTAATTTATCTTAAAAATTTTGAATCAGTTTTTCGCCAAACTGCCCATAGAAATTAAGCTTGGAGTGTACTTATCATTCATATTTGTTATTTGGATAAGCACAACTAAGTACTAAACAAAAAAAAAATTCGAAGAGTTTCGAATTCCGCAATAATGTGATAGTGACTGAATTTTTAATTAACAACAAGAATTCACACCAAAAAACTATGAGGACTGAAATATTCAAAGTGGTCTAGAATATCTAGGTTGATAAAAAAAAATTATAGTTTAGAACAGTATTTTTTAAAAAAATTAAAAGGATAGTATTGGATGTTAAATTTGTAATTAACTCCACTCTATTAATTACTATATTGTGGCTTATAAACAATAGATCTCCTCATCATTACTTCATTAAAACTTCAAAATAATAGAGTAATATTTTTTTCACCTTTCTACTCTGCATTGTACCAAATCACTCAATTATGAACCATTTCACTTTATTCCTTCAAATCTCAATTCCCAAAAATAACCTAATGCTATGTTTGGATGGATGGAGTTTGCCTCAAAAGTTTATTTTTTTTTCTTCTTTTTTTTGTAAGTAATTACTCATGCAATTTCAAACTCTCAAAATTGTTAAATTTGACTTAAATTCTATTAAAGATTATTATCACTAATTTTTAATTTTATCAAAATTTATGAAGATATGAAAGATAGATAAAGATTTGTTAAGATATAACAGATACGTTAAAGACATGTTAAAAGATTTTTGAGAGATTTGTTTATAATAGGAAATTATGAAAGATGAGTTATAAATACTTGTATTGAGTAATTGTAAAGGTTATGAGAACAAAAATAAGAGTTTGAGAGATATTGTCTTGTAAGTCGACATGCTAGATTTGTTTGATAGTATATTTGACTTTTTTCATCCGTAGATGTAGACATGTTGAACTGAATCACATTAAATCTTATGCATGATTTGTGTAAAGTTTTTCCCAATTACTTCTATTTATGCATTTTTGTGAAGAATGAGATGTGATATTCTTCTAAAAGATTGAAGATTGAAAGTTGGTGGATGAGGTATGCCCCCGATAAATGGTATTAGAGCTGATAGTTCCAGGAGTTGCGTGATGATACAGTGTCCCTTTGGCCACAGTATCATTTTGGCCCCTTGTATTGAAAGTCTTCCTGATGAAGATCAGGTGGTATGTCTCGATATGATGACGACAAATGTGTGTTAAAAGTCTTCTTGATGCAGAGGTCAAGTTGTGTAACATCCTAATACAGATATCTAGATATATTATAGATATACAAAGATATATGAAGATAACCAGTACTAGAGACGTCATTTCTACATACTACATACTAACA
Source organism: Ormosia emarginata (assembly GCA_029884605.1). Classification (NCBI taxonomy): domain Eukaryota; kingdom Viridiplantae; phylum Streptophyta; class Magnoliopsida; order Fabales; family Fabaceae; genus Ormosia; species Ormosia emarginata. The sequence goes on along the minus strand of JAQQTP010000072.1, from coordinate 10,708,414 downwards.
TATATTTATAATTACAACTGAGTAATTATAGAAAGCCTTGAGAGATTGCGAAAAAACTTAAACTCATAAAAATATATACAACACTTGCCACAAAAGGACATATTGTAATACATACTACTCAAAACATACAAAGCAAATATAAACATATACATAAGCTTTGTCTACTAAAGCATATAAAACTATATTAGTCTTCATGCTTCACCTTCATTCCCTTAACAGGGTTTGTACCTGGACTTACATGGAAGAACAAACGAGGTGAAAATTACAATTCTCAGTAAAAGCAATTCTAATACCAACTAGCTATACATTACATAAAACAAATATATAACTTCTAACTTAGGAGTTTCCTTATCTATTCTCATAACTGCACCCTACCTAGTAGTGTGATCTCAAATCGATAGTGATAATTGCTCAAAAGACATTGCTTGAAGGCATACAAAATTGATTTAGTAACTCCTAATTTACCCTTTTGTTTATTTGTTGCCAAAGTTTCCTGCATCTGATATGAATTGAGTTATAAATCATTTTGGATGTTAAATGTGAATATCTGATTCAAAGAAACAAAATCCTCACTTTTATAATGTGTTTTGTGCAGGAAAGCACCCCAAGAGCAAGGAGCTGGATGGTTGGAAGCAAAGCAAGGAGATTTTCCCTGTTCACTAAGCGCTAGTCTTAGAGCGCCTAGGCGCCCAAAGCCCCTCAAAATAGTATTGTCAGGAAGGAGAGCGTCCAACCGCCCTAAACCTCAGTGCCTAGGCACTGAGAACCTGATCAAAGACGTGTGGCTGTGTATAGCGCACCTAGGTGCTCCACAATCAGCGCCTAGGTGCCCAAACCAGATTATAAATGTATTATTTCTGACCTAATTGAAAGAGGCAGCGGTCATACGCATTAGAGGAATAGACAGAAGCCACATTAGATGACGTGAAGGGACGAAACGTGGAAACGCTGGAGATTTTCATCAACCCATAGAGTTTTCTTATTTCTCCTATTTTATTTTAGCTTTTATTAGTGTTTCCATGTCTAGCTAAACTTCCCTTTGTTGGGATTTGGTGGATTTTGATGGAATTTGTTTGTATTTGATATTGGATTCACTTAATACAAGTTGCTATTCTGTTTTGAGTTTTAATATCTTTTCTTAATGTTTTTTAAGGATTGATCCTCTTTGAAATGATTTATGGATTATATGTTGAATGAAAATTTAATGTATAATTGTGATATGAGATTATAAACCTTGCTTATCTCTAGGCTAAGAATAGTCATTGATTTACTTGTTACCTTGTTGAATTCTAAATTCTAATGCTTATCTATCTTTTGAATTGCCTAAGGAATTAGGGGTTTTATTTGGGAATAAATGGTCAATAGCTTAAAGAATTAGAATTTGATTATTCTAGAGAATTCGGTAACAAAATAGAGAAAATAACTTGTGTTAATCCTAATTGATATGCAGTAGGTGAAATCAAATGAAACTTGATCCTAACTCTTTCCTTAATTGATTGTCTTTCATATCGCACACCAAGTGTTTGTCGAATTGCTAAGTACAAAAATCCAAAAATATTGTCATTGCGTGAGTTCATGTGTTTCTCTTATTTTGTTATTAGAGCTCACTTTGATCCAAATCTTAGTTTGAATAGTAGTTAGTTTTGAGAATTGATACTTGGTCATTGATCCCTGATAACGATATCCGATATCTCACTATTTTTATTACTTGACAATCTGGTATACTTATCGTAGTCACGTTAAGTTTTTTGGCACTGTTAAATAGGGCTGCACATGGGTCGAACCCGACCCGAGCAACCCGACCCAACCCAACATTAAATATCCGGTTCGGGTCAGGTCATCGGGTCGGGACGGGTTGAAACCGACCAACTCATTCATATGTAGGTTCGGGTGACGGGTTTCACTAACTAATCCGATGACCCGACCCGATGACCCGAATACGACGTCGTTTTGAGTAATTTCTATTAGAAAATGTTTGCAACCCGACCACCCAACCCACCCAACCCGATCAACCCGACTACCCAACCCGACCAACCCGATCACCTAAAAATAGAAAAAAAAAAATTTTGTTTGAAATTCGCTCAACCCGATTACCCGACCCGAACTAACCCGATTGCCATCGGGTCTGGTCGAGTCGGGTCATCGGGAAAAAATTCCCTTAAACCGACCCGAACCGACCCGACTTCGTTTAATTGGTTCAGATATTTTTTCTCCCCAAACCCGACCCAACCCGAACCGTGTGCACCCCTACTGTTAAATATAAACAACCGCCCATACAACTGTACATATCACACTGACAGATAATGCCCATACAACTATCTGTAAATGCAATGAGGATGATATACAATATAGTTATGTCTAAGAAAGATCCTAAAGATATACTTGTGCAATGTTTTGTTTTGAAATACATGCAGAGTTTTATGTTGAAAACAAAGAAGCTTGCTAGAAATTGGTTCAGTATATCATCTGATGGCAAATAGATGGAAAGTTCATCATCACATTACACATATCCTAGAACCCTGAGAAGTTTGGGCTTTATCCTTACTCAAATGACTCTTTCGGACTTCCCTTTTATCTCACTTGGCCTACATGATTGCGTACTACATCAAAAGATACTCACCAAGATCAATACTACTAGACCAATCCATAGACTTACATACATACTTATATACTTAGTTCGTTTAAGACCCAAACATATTCTACTAGGAACTTTAGTTTCTTATGTTCACCCTTTGTAGAAAGGAGAATCTGTAATCTCATACTACACGTAACCCTAGCACTTGGTTAAGAATACTTGTCTCCTTAAGAACTTCTAATTCTTTTCTGATGGGTAATTAAAAGTTACAAACCCAAGTGCAGGTTGTTTTAAGTAGTAAATTCTCGGAAGTCCGAGGTCGATCCACAGGGAATTGATGAAGAAAAAATTATTTGAAGTAAAGAGCAGATTTGTCATAATACTAAAAGTGATAAAAGTTATTTATAGATGAAAATAATTTACTTGGGTTAGGAGATCCACTCTTGGAAATAAATTAAAGACAATATTATTTCTTTTTATAACCCAATTGAAATCACACATAATGGAGGTTCCAATCGGAAAATTTAACATTTAATGTTCAATTTAGAGTATACATGTAATCATATTATGATTCCTTTAATTATCCACCAACATTTGTAAATGGTCTCAAGCATCCACTATGTCAATGTCTTATCTACAATGAATCAAGTTCTTCAATATACAAGAATGATTTCTAAATTGATTGAAAATAACATACAACACATATAATGATCACTTAAAAATATATCATTTAAGCACAAGAAGGAAATTAATCTAACCTCAACTTATTACCAAAAGCTTCATCCTTTCACCCAAGCAAAATGAAAATTAGTTACTTATACATAAGAAGAAAGAAAGAGAGAAGAAGAAAAAGATGAACATAATTTCAATTTAGAACAAAGAAAACTACAACAAGAGAAATAAATAACATAATAGTATAAACTAAACTAAGATCAAAGATGATCTGAATGAGCACCCAAGCTCCCTTTTATAGAGCTCAAGGAGTACAAGAAGACAATGGAGTTGTTTGATGATGAGAAGTAAATGCCAAAATAGTTGCTTGATGATGATGAATAAGCTGAAATTATAGAAATTCTTGTCTTCGAAATGTTTTTGCTCTGAGCTCATGGCATGCGTCATTTCATCATCAAGTGGTCTTCATGAAAGTTCTAGAAAATTGTCTTAGCTTTCCATAGCCGCTGGTTTCATCTAAATCCACTACCTACAGCCCGAGATATGACCCAATTACTATACATAGGTCGAGCCCAACTTCAGCTCCCCTGTTCTGAATTCCAAGCCCAATATTACCTTCAAGACTTTCGAACTAAATTTTGTATTCTTCGTGAAAGTTGTAGATTTAGGTCTTAACTTTCAAATGGCACTGGTTTCATTCCCAAAGCTCTCCTATAACTCGAAATATGATATAATGAGTACGCATAGGTCAAGCTATCAGGTTCAGAACTCTATATTTTACTTCAACTCCAATATGAGTTATCCAAATGTGTGTTTCGGGTCTTGAGGTCTTCATGAAAGTTGTATAAATTTGTCTTAACTTTAAAACAAGATCAAAATCATATCAATAAGATATTTGTAACTCAAATTATAGCTAGTTTACTAAAAAAGCCAAGTGAGAAGATTATACAATGAATGAAATATATTGTTATCAATGTGGCTCTTGCTATCAAGTAAATAGTTATTAGAGAATTATCTTAACTTTTCAACAAGACCAAAATCACATTAATCAGATACTTGCAACTCAAATTGTGGCCATTTTACTTAAGAATGCAATCACCCTAATTAATGATAATTCAAGTAATAATTTATTCAATGATCAAATTAAGTTTAATTTCATAAAATGTGACAAAATCGACTTAATTAAATCAAATTGAACCTTAAGAAGCCTAATGACAAGATTATAAATTGAATAAAATACATTGTTATTATTTTTCTTTTGGCCAAATGACCTTTCGTCATATAAAGTTACATTCTTCAGTAAACACTACCAATTCATCCTAGTTCATTGTACCTAATGCACCCCATCATCATTCATTACATATAAAGTGATATAAACACCACATAAAGTGGCCTAAGGTGCTAGATACCTACCTAAGGTAAACCATTACTCTAGAATGCTCAAAGATTCTCATAACTTTCCTATAGACTCAACTTAATCTAATGAAAGAGTCTATCTTAACTAATGTCTCATTCAACCTTATTTAAGAAAATAAATGAGCATTTATCTAGAATTTTTCATATTAAAAATATGCATAAGAGGCTCTATTCAATCATGATTATTCATTTCTTAGCTTAAAAAAGCTTTACATGAAGCCCAAGAATGATAAACTATGTTTCTATAAGTTCCAAGTCCTTATCCCTCTTGAAAAATTAGCTATGACAAGTCAAAATCTACCTTTTAATTTGTCCACAATTGGTTATGGAATTCTAGTAACAAGTTATGGAGTCCTAAAATGCTCTACATGTTTTTGTTTCTAAACACAATTAACTGATTATGTTATTTTGCTAATCGGTTATGGACTTCTAAATTTCTCCATGTGTTTTTGTTCAATAACCGATTATGGTGATTTGCTAACTGGTTAAAGACTCTTTTGGTGTGATTCTTAAGTCTCTATTTTAAGCTAATAACCGGTTATGGATTCCTGATAACTAATCATGGCATCAGAAAACTCCTCTGCCAAACACCAATAATCAATTAGCCATATGGCCTAATCGGTTATCTGGTGCGGGCTGCACCATAAAACCTATGCAGAACATCATGGTTACTGTGCTATTGATTCCCAATACACTTCCAACCTTCCAATCATGGATTCTAAGGTATTTCCAACCTCAACTATGGTCCCTAAGCATGTTCACTCTCTTATGCTCACTCTTAACCTATTAAACATGGAATCAAACTAAGGTCTAAAGAGCTAAGCACCCATTTCATACCATTTCTTAACTTTGATTATAGGCATCCAAATGAGTTTCTCTAAGGTTCCTACCATCAACATGCAAGACCTAAGTTAAGAACAGACCAATCCTACCATAAAGGCAATATCTAAGAAAGGAAACATCAAGACTACTCAAAAACTCATTTATTTTCATCCATGAACAAACATGAACCAAAGATGAAGTTATGGAGATGAAAAGTTCATAAACATAACACCCATACATCTTGCATGGATGACAGGATCCTCAAGCTTAAGCTTGGCTCTTGGAGTTTCCCTTGCTCTTCCTTCTTTTTCCCTTTTTCTTTCTCTCATTCGGCTCCTTCGACTCCTTCTTCTTTCTTTTCTTTTATTTTTTTTTACTTTTTCTCTTCTCCAGCAGCTTTTGCTACTTTAAAAACAAAGAGTCGTGAGAGACTTTGTCTTTTGGGGCTCTACTGGAAAAATCTGTATCTGCTAAGAACACTTAGTTTTAGCTAAAACAAGTTTTTTAGCTTCCAACAACTTTAAAATAAATCATAAGATTCATCTAAATTATTGTTTTACCATTTTCATGATTTTTCATATTTGCTGCTAGTCAATCCGGTATTAAATGCACAACCAGTATGTCTAAAAATACCAAATTAACTCTGATTATCTTGAAACTTTAACTGCATCTTACTTAGCTCATTTGTAACCTAGAAACAAGTTATCCATACCTGTTTCCCTTGAATTAGCCTTTAAAGTCATTATCTGAGTCATTTTAAGCTACTTTTTAACTTTTGTATTGCAACTAAGTGCCTAAACGAACTCAGTTCGTCACAAAACTTAACTGTCATGTTAAGCAAGTTATATGCTACTTTTGTAACCATATACAAGCCTAATTATGTTACTAAGGGTATTACAAGCTATGTGTTATTACAGTGATGCAAGCACGAAAATTTGATTGAAAGATTTGCTAGATTTGATTTAAAGATTTGTTTCGTTATGAATGATGTGTGTTAAAAAGTCCTAGTATGGAAGTCAAGCAGCATGTTTCATTGATAACAAAAAGTTTGAAGATTTGGAAGATGTGATTTGAAGATTTGATTGATTTGAAGATTTACTTTGAAGATTTGTAACGATTTAAAGATTGTTTGTTAGAGATGATGATGAAATTTGAATTAAGGTGAAGATTATTTACTCAAATTTTATTAAAAATTATTATCATTAGTTTACTATTTTGTGAATATACGAAAGATTTGTGAAGATTTATGAAGATATAAAAGATATGTAAAGATTTGTTAAGATATGACAAATATGTTAAAGATTTAAAAGACTTGAAAGATAAGTTAAAAGATTTTTAAGAGATTTGTTTATAATAGAAAATAAAGAAAAATGAGTTATAAATACTTGTATTGGAGAATTGTAAGAATTATAGGAACGAGAATGAGAGTTTCGGAGTTATTGTCTTGTAAGTGCTAAATTTGTTTGATAGTACATTTGACTCTTCTCATTTATAGATATAGATATATTAGGTCGAATTACATTAAATTTTGTGCATGATTTATGTAATATTTTACCTAATTACTAATATTTATATATATTTGTAAAGAAGAGAACATGCTATTCCCCCAAAATATTGAAGATTGAAGGTAGGGATGAGGTATTCCCCCAAACAAAAAGCTTATTTCTTTGATACAATAATAACATATAAGAAAAAAAAATAACCCTATAAAATACAAAAGATAAAATAAACTCCGGCTGCACCAGTCGGGTTTTGAGTTACTTGAGACAAATGTCAAATTCTTGATCTTTAAATTCCCTAATTATATCTACAAGGGGTTTTTTGGAAACTTCTAAAAAATAAATATTTAAGTGTAGTGCAGTCAGTTTTTAAATATAAGGTATTTGGTAATTATTAATAATTTTGAAATCTAATTTCCATATAAATCAATTTTGAGATAATTCGTTGTTGAAAAAACTATTTCAAAGTTGATTTTTTTCTAATTCAACTTTTTTACACTTTCTCATATTTTTTCTTAACATGTCTCCCATCTTTTTTATCTCTTTTTTTTTTTCTCATGTTTTACTTTTATGTCAATAATTAAATTTTAATTATAATTTTATAACTAGTTTAAGACAAATTTTAATCAAATTAAAAAAATTAAATCTAATTACAAAATAAATTGAATTTATATAACTAATTTATCTTAAAAATTTTGAATCAGTTTTTCGCCAAACTGCCCATAGAAATTAAGCTTGGAGTGTTCTCATCATTCATATTTGTTATTTGGATAAGCACAACTTTTTTTGATCAGCGGATAAGCACAACTAAGTACTAAACAAAAAAAATTCGAATTCCGCATTAATGTGATAGTGACTGAATTTTTAATTAATTACAAGAATTCACGCCAAAAAACTACAAGGACTGAAATATTCAAAGTGGTCTAGAATATCTAGGCTTGTGATAGTGATATCAATTATAGTTTAGAACAGTATTATTATTTTTTTAAAAAAAGCGAAAAAATATGATATAAAATTTTATAATAAATATTTATATATCTTTAATATGATTTAACGAATAAGAGAGAAAAATTCTTTAAATAGGCACACCTTATAGTAACTTCATTAATTTTCATATGAAATATAATTAGTATGATAGTAACATGTTTTATTGCCAATCTAATGATTCTAATCAAATCATCGCGATCAGGGGCAGTTGGTGCAAATTTCATCCACTGGTGGAAATGCTACACAGATAGGCATTGAATTCTTTTTCCCCAAATGGTGGTGGGGGCGCAAATCAATTTCATCTTCATGTTCATAATTGACACATATAATATTTAATAACATGAATGATAATCTCGTTTTAGTGGGTTATCGCATACTATTATTGTATATGCTCCATTTTTTGAAAGTTAGTCAGAAGGATAATCCGTTTCTATTGATTTTCTTTTCTAAAATCTAAATGGCATACGTTTCAATGTATTTTGATTGTTAAAAAAAAGAAGCTAGTTGAATGAGGAAGAAAACGACAGCAAAAAATCTTTATAATAGAATTGCACTGTCTTTTTCAAGGGTCATTTGGGGTTACGTGGTTTTTCTTGTGTTGAGTCATTTGAGAACATGAACACATGATGACTTTAATTTTAATGTATTGATTTTATAAAAAAATTTATATCATCAACTAATGTTATATTGTCACAAGTTTTAAATTTTAATATAATTATTAAGAGAATTAAATATTTTTAATAATGTAATGATATATAATTAAATAATAATATAATTTAAAAAATTTATACACTAACAATATATTTAAATTAAATTAATACGTGATTATTTTCAATTTCAATTTCAATTTCAATTTCATCATATGCAATACTCCTAAAATCACAGGCCACTCAAAGCCCATCCAAGCCGTTTCCTTATCGTCCAGAAAAACAATATCAGTAATCAAAATATATGGGTGAACCGAGAGAGAGCAAATGAATGATCATATATGTCCTCAATCTAGATCACTCATAAGTAGACAGATAAAATGTCATGTTTTCAAGTTTCCAATTTCTGGTGGATGCGCAAACCCAAATACCTTCTCAGTCACAAAAAAGAAAAAATATATCTTATAAATATAAGAAACATAAGATAATTTAAAAAAATAAAAAAAATAAAAGTTTCTATTTTTTTTTTATTGTACAGCTGCAAACTATTATCCCACATAATAAGGTTTATTTAATAGAAATTTATTTTTAAAATAAACAAGTAAAAATATATTTATCATTAATTTGATAAAATATATTAATATCTCAATTTACTAAATAACTTAAAAATAAAAACATTTTTAATTTTTTTCTTTCATATTTTAAAAACAAATTCACTTTAAAATATATTTTTCCTACCGTGACACCCGGCTTTTTGCAGTCTGATGATCATGTTCCTGAATATGAATCTCACGCCTGGTAAAGTGTCCTCCTTTGTCTTATGAATTATGATATATCAATTTTTTTTTATATAAAAAAAGCATAGAATATACCAGACTCCTTTAGAAGGGTGTAGGATAATTTAGAGGATCTAAACCCATAGGATATTTGGAAGAACTCAGAAAACTTGCTTGAAATCCAACCCTTCATTTGTTTCCAATTATTGTTGAGAAGTAAAATAATTGCCTTTCAAATTAATAGTGTCGTTTCTGTTCTGAGTATGATAAGACGGAGGAGAGATTATATTTGCTAAAATGAGCAGGATATATATATGATTAAAACAAGTTAGATATGGATTTGTGATGTTATCACAAAGCCAGAAGGAAATTGAGAGCTAGCAACTCGATTATCCACCCAAGCATATATATTCATAAAGAGTAATCAAGAGTTGCAAGCAAGGATATATATATATATATATATATATATATATATATATATATATATATATATATATATATATTCATAAAGGTACACATGAAATACTCACTATATATAGTTTTGTGTGATCATGATCAACATGATCATCATGTGGACTGTGCAGAGTTAGAAACAACAGGCTTGTTAGCAGGCATGGACTTGGACCGTTTCATCCAAGGTGGTGTGGATGAAGAAGATCCTGTCCCTGAGCGATGGAAACGACACCGGAAGGACCCTTCATGTGTCGTTGGTGAACATAAGCACTGCCCTTTGGGCAATGATGCCGCCCTGCCACCGCCGCTGCCACTGCCGCTGTCACTCTTTGGTGATGTGGAAACGGTAAGCTTGCCTTGAGCCTGAGATTGGGAAGCCATATGGATGATGATGATGATGATGATGGATGGGAAAATTGAAGCTTCAAATTGATAATGAAAACCAAGATCTTCCTTTATATAAAAAACGCACCAAGCCAACTAGTCAAGGATAGAGCATAGATAAAAGAATTGGGGTTGAAATATATACAGTGAGAGATAAGTATACCAAATACTTTAAATACTAGAATGATATATCCAGAAATTTTAGATATTGAGAATAAAAATAATATTATTAATATTATTTTAAGTATTAAAGATAAAAATTATTTTTATATATATATAAATATATATATATATAAAAAAAAAAAAAATTACAAATTGAATGAAGATTCATGTCTCCACTCTTTTATACTTTGTTCCGGCCCCATTTCGAAGTACTAAAATCATCTCCGCTAAAAGTTATTCTCACAACATTATAAAAGTTATTCTCACAACATTGTAAGTAGAAATACGTTGATCAAAAGATATATTTACCAAATAGTTATTTTTAGAATATCTGTATTCCATTCACACTATATATGACAATACAAATATTTTAAGAGTAAATATTGGTATTTTTTTTTTTTTTTACAAATTGGTATTGTTATTCTATTCAATAATGTTTTATGAATGTTGAATTCTGTGAATCCAAATGTTAAATTAAAAGTTTTCATAAACTAAATTAAGTTTATATAACTTCTTATAATTTTTTTGGTACATCGTAATTGTTCATATAATTTTAAGTTAAGGGTAGTTGTTAATAAAATCATCTTCAAAGTAATAACTCCATGATTTGAATCCTACATTATAAGTAAGGTTCATATAATTTTTTTATAAAAAAAAAAAAACTAGTTTATGACACTACTTCATTTTAACTATAAATTTATCTAAACTTTGGTATATATAATATATTAAGATAATATCACATTATTCAATAATTAGTTTAGTTAAATTCACATTTTTTGAAAAAATATATTTAACGACGTAAGTATAAAAACTTACTCATGGAATAATTATATCCCTTACTTATGAACTATAGAATAGTATAGGAAATTGAAAACTAAGGAAATAATCAAATAAAGTAAGAAATAGTTCAATTAGTCATGTATTTTTATATATAAAGTTGTAAGTACTATTTTTCTCCAAAAGAGATTTGGTGTGATGCTAACCAATTAATAGAAATATGGGATTAATTCATGAACAAAGTGATAATTATTTTGTAGGGGACCAAATCCGAAGAGGAATCAAATCAAAAGAACATGGTGATGAATGGGACAGACAACATGAAGAGAGGGGGTAACCATGTGGGAAGCTCGTGCTTTTATGTTAGATTGCACACATGGCAGTTTTATGCAAGATCAAATTAAAATAGTAAGAATCGTCAAGATGTATGAGAAGAAAAAATCCCAAATGAAAATAAAAAGGGATATGTGGTCACAATATTGTCAATAAAACGACACGGTATTGGCATATGGGCTTCCTCTTTATTCTCAGTTGCGCCAAGAAAGAAGTCATCATCTGGCATCTGCTACTTCCGTCTTCCACTCTATCCTTGTACCAGTAAATGCTTCGCTGATGTAAAACTTAAAAAGTAATATAATACGTTACTATCATCTATTATATATTATCTATTATTATTATAATAGGGATTCACTTATTTGATATCCAATTTTTAGTTTCTTCAAAATATCATTATAAATAAAATAATATAAAATACGGATTAACAAACACGTCACTATAAATAATAATAATAATATCAATGCTTAATGATAAAGGAAACAAAACTCTAAAGCGTATGACATATATTTTTAAATATAAACCACAGTATATAATAACTAATTATTAAATTTTTATCAATAATCTATATATTCTATAGGGTATAGGCCTGTTTGAGAATATTCTAATTTGTAATAATAGTAAAATAATTTTGCAAGGCATTTCTTATGTCTATTCTACGGTTTAAAAGCCAACCTTACTTTTAAAACGTAGAATTGGCATTGCTTGTGTTTCATGTACAAGCTACACAAAATTGACAAACCAGCTTGGCTATTGTTGAATTCTATAAAGGATATATTATTCCTTTAGAATAATAAGCTCCAATAATTGTCCTTCCATGAAAAGTAAGTTGATAAAAATTGGTAGGGATTTAATGTAGGTACATGTGTCTTTACAAGCATTTTGTCTTCTAATTGATAAATATATATAGTCCCAGTGGACAAGTGTCGTTCCAATTTTATGGATGTCCAAAGGACAGAGAGAAAGTCCAACAGATAAGTAGAGCTTTAAGTTAGTGGCAGAGAAATCTAGATTAATTTCATCAGGTCTATTTGAGAAAAAATGCTAAACATTACAAAATATGTTATTAAATTATTATACTTGGAGTTTAAATATTTATAAATTACTTTCTATATTATAGATTTTGTTACATTAAAGGTCCAAACACTTTTTTTTTTCTTTTTTTCGAAGATAGAAAATCCGTTCCATCATTAACATTAATATAACATTCAAGTCTCAAAGACTTCAGTCAGTGCCAATCGAACTCTGAACTCATTGACTTATCTTAGTTTTACACTATTATTATAAGAAAAATTGTAAATCTTCTTATCTAATTTTTTTATTGATATTTTTAATTATTAAATAAAAAAATTATTAAATATGTTTTATATTTTTAAATTATTAAATACATTTATTTTATTATTTTTTATTTAATATTAAAAAAATTATTAAAAAAACTTATAAAAATATATAGCAAAACTCGTTAATGCACAAAAGTTAATCTCAGTTCTTACACAAAAATGCAAATCCTACATATCAATTTTTATGTAAAAGTTGTGATATAATAAATTATGTTAAAATATAAAAGTGCAACCATAAATTGCAATTGTTTATTCGAATTCCTTTATTCTATGGTTTTGCCATGAGCTTACTTAATCAGCTTTATCCTCTCAACATTTTCCTATCAGTCTCGTTCTCAACAATTATTGAGATACAGGTAACAGTAAATTAAAATTAAAATTAAATATCCTTGTGTCACCTAGCAATCTAGCATGCTCCGTTCAGGTTTGTTGAGAGGCGGCACATAGAAAGTACCATTTCGTGGAAATGAAAGTAGGGTTGTGCGCTGCCCGTGCGGCCTTAATCCCATTGTTTCGTGTTTGTTTCACTAGTATGGATGTTGGGCCATAGGAGAAGTCTAGAAGTGTAGGAGATATTTATTAAAGGATTAAATGAGAAATTATAATAATGATTTTGATATCACATTTTGACTTAAAATCTTAAAATAATGAGTCTTTGAGTCTTTTCATTTATATATTTTTTATTTAACTCATTTTTTATTAAATATGAGTCTTCAATATTCATACTTAAATTTCTAATATTCTCTCTTTCAAGTGTGAGTCTCAACATTAATATGCTCCCCTTCAAGCGGAAGCGATTCTGAGTATTCACGAGGTTACAAACCTAAACTCAAGTCTTGTCAATGTGTTCCACACCATGGGTTTGAGCTGAACCCGAGCACCAATCACCGTCTCTAAATACTCGATCCATATGAATCATTGGTTCTAATATCACTTGTTAGACCATAAGGAAAGCTCAGAAGCAAGGGAGATCTTCATCAATGGGCTACGTGAGAAACTACAATAGTGGATTTGACGTCACATCTTTACCTAAAACCTTAAGGTAATGATCCTATGAGTTTTTCCACTTATATACTCTTCACTTAACCCATTTTTTACCAAATGTGGGATTTTAACACTTATACTTGAATTTTCAACATTATATTGCTAAAAAAATTTCTGGATCTATTAATTTCAAAATTTATGACATATCAAAATATATAAAGAGTTTTAGGATTACTTTGAAAAGGTACTAACGAGAAAACTATTGTTGAAACCCTTAAAATCAATCTCGATGAGGGAGAGACATTATTCTTATCCCAGAGTAGTTGCTCACGCGTCAGTATCAATGGATCAACTGTACGCACTTGAGTGATTAGGAATATGAGTCTCTCCTTATATATATATATATATATATATATATATATATATATATATATATATATAATAACTAAAATAGGTTAAACATATTCACTATGCAAACTCATATACAGAACTTATAAAACAAAACCCATATATGAGTAGTGTTTTAACAACAATAGGTCCATTAACAATACTAATCACAATTTGGACTAAACAAAATGATCTAATAATTTTAAAATCCAATTACTCTGGGCTTTATAAAATTATAATATGATTTACGCTAGTCCATAAAAAAATTCTAATATTCTCCTACTTGGACGATATAAGTCATATTACATTATTTCAATAAAAAAATAATTTTTCAGATTAATCAAACAATATGTGGCTACAACACGATGTCAAAATCGAGCTAGCACTCTTAACAACTAGTCCAAAATGAGACTACAAGCATCTTAATAATGTAGAAAATTATACTCAAAAGAGTATAATATCATACATGCAATATACTTATATCTCGGTGATCCAAAAAAATGTGATATATGGGTAATGGGAAAACACATCCAAAATTGCATGTCAATATGTGATCAAAGTTCATTTCCCAACAAAATGACCCTAAGCATCCGCCGAAGATGCTTTGTGATATTTAACAAATATCTCAGCACAATAACAAAATGAGATTGGGGAGTAATTCTTAAGTGGACACGGTCTACCATAGGCACTCAAATCATTATTTGACATGTGGAAGGTAGTGGGGACCATCATAAAATCATACAAATCATTCACAATATCTTTACGCGCGTCAAATAATGATTTGAGTGTCTAAATGATGGCATGGTAGACTATACCCACTTAAGAATTTCTCTGAGATTGGATCTAAAATGTCTCCACAATATGTCATAATATGAACAAATAATACTACGCATATAATATTAATAACAACTTATATGATAATGACAATAATAACAACATAGTTGTTTAAGGTCTCGAGACATAATAATAAATGAGGTCATTATAAAATCACAAAACAAACTCCCACAAACTCAAAACATCAAAAGACCTCACTATATCCATATGAGTCACATGATCAACAAGACTTTGACAGCTAAACCTTTGGTTAGGGGATTTGTAACCATAAGTTGTATAGGGATATAATCGACATGAGTTTGAAACATCTTAATCTTCTCTCTAACACACATATCATTTGTGTTAAAAGCTTAGAGCTCTTATTGTTTTTTAGAGAAGCATACTACGACAGAGTTATCATAATAGATAATAAGAGGCTTGTAAATACTCTCCGCAACACGAAATTCAGTAATCAAATTCTTCAACCATATCGTTTGAAGCATCACCTCATAGCAAACTCTATACTCTGCCTTCATAGTAGAAGTAACTGTAAGTGTTTATTTGACACTTTTCAAGAAACAACTACTACTCCCAACATAAAGATATATATCCTGATGTGAACTTGTGGTCACTTGGGCAACCACCATAATCAAAATTAGAATAATCAATCACCTCAAGGTGATCTAACCTCATATAAATTGACATATGATCTTTGGTACCATTCAGATACCTCATGATTTGTTTTGCAGCCTGTCAATTAGTCACACTAGGTTTGCTCAAGTATCTCACATGTATACTAACAACGAAAATAATATTAGGATGTGTACAAACTTGAGCATACATAATGCTGCTAACAGCGGAAACATATGAGACCTTCTTCATTTTAGCAACATCTTTATCATTTTGATGACACTAGGTATTAAAGAGTCTTTTACCCTTTTAAATAGGTGTAACACAAAGATTACAAGATTTCGTATTAAATCTATTCAGAATCCTTTCAATATAAGTGTGCTGTCAAAATCTGCTTAGTCTCATTCGAAAAATAACATCATTACTAGTTAACAATATATCATCAACATATAAAACAAAATGATGAATCTGCTCCCACTAAACTTTAGATAAATGCATTGGTCAATAATAATTTCTCTAAAGCTAAGAGAGCCAACAATATAATAAAATTTTAAGTACCAACAATTTTCAATAAAACCATCATGTTGATCCATATGCAAATCTTCATACAAATCATCATGTAGGAAGACAGTCTTAACATTCATTTGATGAAGCTCCTGAATAAAATGAGAAACTAAGGTCATCACAACACGAAAAGAGTCTTTAGTGGAGACTGATAAAAAAGTCTCATTATAATCAATGTCTTCCCTCTGGTTATATCCCTTAGTAATAAGTCTGACCTTATACCTTTCAATTTCACCTCTAGCATCACGTTTGATCTTAAAGACTCATTTGCAACTAACAATTTTATAACAAGTAGGCAACTCTACCAATTCCCAAACATTATTCTTTCACATAGAAGCTAACTCATCCTCCATAACCACTAGTCATTGTGTACTATTAGGACTAACCATGGCTTCTTGAAAGGAAATAAGATTAGAATCATCAATTGAATTAAACTCATGCTCCTAAAAGTACACAACATAATTCCAGAATCTAGTAGATTTAGTAGATATAATAACCTGCTCAGATCTTCTTAGTGGAGTCACAACAATATCTAGATTATGTACATTATTTTTGACTTGTTGAAGGACATCAAAATTATCATCAACAACAACAACATCATTATTATGGATCAAATATGATGACACTATCCCTGGAAAGGAAACAATAGGAATAAGAACAATAACATGCTCATATCTAAAATCAACAATACACGATAGGGTTGCACATATAGGTCAACCCAACCCGACAACCCGACGCAACCCAACTTTATATTTCTGAGTTAGTTCGGGTTATCGAGTCAAATCCGATTAATTCATTCAAAGGTTAGTTCGGGTGACGAGTTCACAAATGTAACCCGTGAACCCGACCCGACTACTCGATGACCCGAAGTTAAACATTGTCGTTTTGTGTCGTTTACATTTTACATAGAAACTTCACTTTCATTTTTGATTTCCCAATTCCTCTTCCACCCTCCTGAACCCTAGCCCCCCTCCTTGCCACCTTTGTTTGTCCTCCTAGTCCCTACCATGACGCCAATGGGTGATATCTGGCCAGCTACCATGAGATTCAATGAGGTAAGGCATGGATCTAGTCGATGGGTGAGGTAAGGCGTATCCGTACCGTGCGATAGGTGAGATCTAACCAACCATCGTCGTTACTCGACCGTGTGACATAGATTTCAGTCATTGCAACTATAACTTTCGCTTCTACTTCTGCTTTTGCTTTAGCTTTTGGTTCTTTGTCGTTTTGTGGTTCTAAAGCTATGAACGTTGATGGGGTCGAAGAAAGTTCTGAACTTTCGTCGTTTTCTTGCTCCTCCTTCAGGTGCTTCACGTTGGGATGAACTTATTCAGTTTATGGTTTC
Source organism: Ormosia emarginata (assembly GCA_029884605.1). Classification (NCBI taxonomy): domain Eukaryota; kingdom Viridiplantae; phylum Streptophyta; class Magnoliopsida; order Fabales; family Fabaceae; genus Ormosia; species Ormosia emarginata. The sequence goes on along the minus strand of JAQQTP010000072.1, from coordinate 10,690,848 downwards.
TCGAGATCTACATGAACTTCAAGGTTGGAAACATATGAAAAGGTTTCATCTTGATGATTAGCATTTAACTTGATGGCTGGTGTAAATTACTTTGCACTGACAATGTTTGTTTAAATGCATGATTATTGGTGATTGGAGATAAGAAATATATACTATTCATATGGGTTTAAAGCTGAATTAGTTTAATTTCTGGTATAGCTTTCCTTATTTAATTCTTGAATCTCTATGATACAAACAAGCTTTCCTTGCTATCTTTTGTTGTTCACTGAAAACATTATTAAATCATGTTGATTTGTGAGTGATGATTTGTATATTGTAGATACCTTGGTTTAATTTTTAGTTATGATTCTTATCAATATAATCATTATTGAGATGCTTGAGTTCCATTTCACAGGTTTTGGAAATAAAATCCTCTATCACTTCTCGGTTTGCAAATTTGAACAACCCGACTATCTGACTCGAACCAACCCGATTTTGGCTTTCTAAAAAAAAATTCCAAACTCGACTCGACTCGACTTCAACTAATTAGTTTGGATTTTTTTCTCCCCAAACCCAAACTAACCCGACTCGTGTGCAACCCTAATATGCTACTCTTGAGTTCCACCATGCTCTAAGTCTCCTTCAAAATAGACAATCGGATTCAATAAGTCTAGTAATATGAGAAAGACAATAGAACCTAGAATCCCTTAAGCCAAAACAATAATTAATGAAAAAATCACTAATGGTTTTGGGATCAACCTTATTTAAATGTGAGTTATAAGGTCTCACATTTGCCATACAACCCCAAATATGAAAATGCATCAAAGTAAGATGTTTGTTTGTCATAAGTTCATATGGAGTCTTCAGTACAAATTTACTTGGCATATAATTCAATATATAAGTAGTAGTCTTCAAGGTATCTTCCTACAAGAATTCTGAAAGAGTAGAATGACTAAATATACATCTCACCATATCCATAAGAGTACGGTTTCACTTTTTTGTAACTCTGTTTTGTTGCAGAGTGCCAAGTATGGTGTACTATGCCTCAATACCACAATCCTGTAAGAACTTAGCAAAATGTCCAGAATTTCTACAAGTTTTATCATACCTATCATGGTACTTACCACTCCTGGTAACCTTACTCCTTCTGGCTCTAGCTATAAGTTTCCGTTTTAGATAATTAACACATGTATCAAAATCAGAGAAGTATAGATCATGAAGAATATTATCCTTAATCAACTTTTCCATTCTCTCCCTAGAGATGTGTCCTAATGTTTGTGCCACAATATAGAAGAGTTTTCAGCAACTCTACTATGCTTGTTTCTAACAATATTATTGATATCTAAACGTTGTTAGATAAATAGAAAGAGGTCAATATTTAACATATAAAGACCATTAGACGAAACTCCAAAAATAACCAGAATGAAATCATAAGGTAGGAAAACTCTCTTATCACTAAATACACATGATAGTGCAACTATTCAAAATAGAAACCGAAAACAAGTTCCTTCTTATAGATGACACATAGATGGTGCCTTTTAAACCTAAAGAATATCCAGTACATAACTTCAAAGAAATAACACCTATATACTCTACTTTGACATTAACTCTATGTGATCATTAACTCTCCTTCACTTGGCTTTCGCTTATTTTTTAGCTTCAGTAATGAGTTTGTAATGTGAGTAGTTGCACTAATATTTAACCAATAAGTGTTAGAAGGAATAATAACAAGATTGGATTCAAAACACATTATAGCTAGGAGTTCAACTTCCTTTTCCTTAATCTAAACTCTATACAATTAGCTCGTTTGAGTCAATCTGCAAATTTCATGGCACATTCACGATCACCATTCACACCATCATGCTTAGTCTTGATCAACATAGAGAGGTCACATGCCCTTCTAGATCAGTCATTAGCCTTACAAAATTAGTTTACATTATCCGCTTCATGCAAACTCTCTTTAATAACTTTGTCAGTGCTATACTTTATGATCATGAAACAAACTTTATTTGAATGATCCCACATTTTCATATTTCACCTTAACCGCAGTTAGCGAAAAACATATCTATGGGCTTCGGGGCTCATCGACAACAAGAGTAACATAAATAACAAAGATGACCAGAAATAAACTCATTGACTCAACTCAGTCCTCATAATAGATCCCACATAACTTTTTCAAAACATTTATTTTCATAAGCAAAACTGAATTAATATTTTAAAGGAAGATCTTCTTGTCGAGTATTTCAATAAGCAAGATGAGTAGTAACCACAATGGAGCTCTCACATGCAATTATAATCCCGCTTAAAGGTCCTGAATTATAACACATGAGTAGACTCCCATAGCATTAAAATCATGTCTCTAAAGCTAGTACCTAGAGGATACTGAAAACTCTAAGGACATAACCTCAATGCCTTTAACAAATCATTAAGAATTACATTAATAAAGACAAAGCGATAAGGTAAGTGCATTATCAACATAATCTCCAATGCCACAAAATAACAATATTTTATCTACAAAATAGCATCTCGCCACAATTGATTCCGTGAAGGCGAGTTCACAATCATACAAAGTGCCCAAAATAGTACCACTTAAGAAATCATCAGGAATTACTTTAATAAAGACAAACCAATAGGTTAAACGCAGTATCAATATAATCCCAAATGCCACAAAATAACAATATTTATCAACAAAATAGCACTTTGCCACAATTAGTCTTGTGAATGCGAGCTCACAATCATGCAAAGTGCCCAAAATAGTACCACTTAACAAATCATCAGGAATTACATTAATAAAGACAAATCGATAGGGTAAGCGCATTAGCAATATAATCCTTAATGCCACAAAATAATAATATTTTATCAACAAAATAGTTCCTCAACACAATTGATCCCGTGAAGGCGAGCTCACAATCATGCAAAGTGTCCCAAAACAGTACCACAATACTTTAAACAATAACTCTCTGAATCAAATTGCATAAATAACAAAAAAAAAATAGTTTTCAAAACATTACATATTAATTTATACACAAAAAGGCACCAAAATTATTTCAGTGACCAAACAACTTCATCTCTAAGAGTGCATAATATATATCATGCCCAGAAATATCATAATAACACACACAAATTTCTAGAGACAAAAGAGGAGAGTATCATATATTTTTAATAATTTTAATTTCTAGAAATTTTGGAATAAATAATAAATAGACATAAAAAATAAATAAAATTCACCACAAATTAAATCACGACGTGTGGAGAACAATGCAAAAAATAGAATTGAAAAATCAATTTTATATAGTTTACACTCTCTTGCACTCTCTGGGACCATGAGTGAGCATGAGCATAGGTAGAAGACTACATTCTTCCTTATCCGTTTGACTGAAATTTGGGTCGTTTGACCCTGTTTCGACTCAGTTTATGGTGTGATGAGTTTTCTGCGATATATATCTTGTTTTACATTTGTTTGACACGATTCTTGTGTTGTTGGATTTAGAATTTCAAGATCTACTAATCACCTAAATAAATTTTCAAAAGAAGCTTCATGAAATCTCTGGACTTTTGAATGAAAATTTAAGATAAAAAACAGGTTCGAAAATGATATTCCATTCAATTCTCGTTGGTTTCTCAACGAAATTTATAAAATTTGGTGTTATTCAACTCATAATAAAACGATATATAATAATCCCATACAAATTTTAAGTATCGACCAACAGAATTTTGAATCATGAAACTTGAATGTTTTAGAGTTCCACATGTTTGAATAAAATTCTCAAAGGATTCATAACATTATAATATGACATACATGTTTTTAGACTCAAGATAACTCGATCTACAAAAATCCTAATTTGATTTCCAAAATTGATCTATCTTTTTTTTAATTGAACATCATATATGTTTGGATTTCGGGTTTATTCAATTTTAAAACCTCATACAATTTTTAAGGTAAAACATAAAATTGTTAGTCAAAATTAGGATTAAAATCGCTCTAATACCAATTACTAAAAATTTCTCGGATCTATTAATCCTAAAATTTATGACATATCAAAATATATAAAGAGTTTTAAGATTACCTTGAAAAGATGCTAATGAGGAAGTCATTATTGAAACCCTTAAAATCAATCTCGATGAGCGAGATATATTATTCTTATTTCACAGTAGTCACTCACGCATTAGTATCAATAAGACAATTGTACGTAATAAAATGGTTAAGAATATGAGTCTTTCCCTATATAAATAGAATGACTAAAATAATTTAAACATATTCACTATGACAAACTTATATATATGACCCATAAAATAAAACCTACCTATAAATAATATTTTAACAATAATATATTCATTAACAATATTAATTACAATTTATAGTAAATAAAATATTCTAATAATTTTGACATATAATTAATCTAAATTTTATAAAATTATAATATAATTTATACTAATCTATAAAAAAAATTCAAACAATGAAGAGATCTTATGACAGCAAGGAAGACGATCAGGAGAAACAGGAAGACGACTATCTCGTTGTTTTTTATGATGAGGACGTGGCGAAAAGGATAGGCGGCTATGAGTTCAGTTTGGTTGGTCATGTTCTTACTGGAAAAACACATCAACAAGACGAGCTTGCAAACGGCTATGATGAATATCTGGTTAAACCTTAAGGGTATGTTTGGATGGAGGATTTTGGAAGAAAAAGAAAGAGAATAATTATTTTTTATTTTGAATAAATATTTTTTATATTTATTTTTTTTTAATGAATGAATAACATAAAAAATAACTATATAACATTTCAATCATCATTTATTCATATTTATAAATATTTTATAATTATCTTAATTTATAAATGAAAAATAAATCTTTTCTTTTCTTTTCCTCCAAAACCCTCCATCCGATTAGGGATAAAACCTTCTAGTTTTTCTTTGAAAATGGTGGACCTTCAGCGTGTATTAAGGGGAACTCCATGGATCTACAGAAATTCGTGGTTGGTTCTCCAACGTTGGCAGCGAGAAGTTACACCAAAAGATATGGACTTTACAACGGTTAACTTATGGGTGCAGTTTTGGGGCCTCCCTACACACTGCAAAACAAGACAGATGGGTAGGGAAAGTGATTGAATCGGATCTCTTTGTAATGCCTGGGGGTCAAGTGATGATTATGAAGGCTTTAGTTAAGATGAGCACCTCTTCTTCTCCCTACACAATGTTTTAAGCTTTTCTTAAAAATCATGCTCTATGAAGCTTCTTCTTCTCCCCGCAATTATTGGATTAGAGTATCTCATTCTTCTCCTATAAACCTTATCTACCTATTTTCCCAGGATTGAAATTTCAACCTATAAATTCAAAGTATTTAATGCTTAATCAATAAGATGTTCCTTCAAACACAAAGGATAATTATTTAGGTAAAGAATTTGCTAATGACTGCCCTTAAGTATTAAACCATAGAATTCATGAGTCATTGTTCCGTGACATATCTAGCGGGGCATTAAACCATATAGAAATCAAACACTGCGTTAGTTTTAGCTCTAATAACAAAAGCAGAGTGCTCCAGGAGTGAAAAAATAGTACAAAAAGAAGTACAGAATTTAACAGATGAGTGAACTAGATAGTGGAGGAAAGCAGCTGGTAGTATAGTCATTGCCAATATTTTTGACATAGACAACACAATTTCAATACCTCTTATAATGTAACGAAATTAAAGTACTTACATTGTGGATAAGAACATAGTAACATGACAAGGAGCAGTAACTACATTTCCAAACCAAGATGCTCCAATTGCACTCCAACTACTCGTCTACTCCCAATTACGATATCCCCTGTCACCTTCTTTAATCTAATGAAACTAGAAAGCCCTTATAGGTGAAAATGACTGGATGTGTATATCCCATAAAAATATATACATGAGTAATGTTACTTACACACATTTATGCACACGTTACCTCACATTTACATAAGTTTCACCATATTATCACCCTTGGCCCCAACAATAATTTTTTCACATGTATACTCTGATTCTGCTATCTATGTGAGGTGGGGTGATGTGCACCAAGCTTTTTCCTATACATGTAACTAAATGGCCTAGAAGTTAGTGCACTTACTTACCAGTCCAACTAACAAACTACCATTCTTCTCTGATTCTGCTATCACCACCCTCATTTTTGTAGTCTTCCAGCTCTCCCACTTGTCACTGCTCAATCATATCATGCATGCTATCGTGGAAACAAGACTTGTGTCTCTGGCAATAGCAACAACCTTTTCTAGATCATAATCATTGCCTTCTCTTGTGGTCTCCATTCGATCTTTGAAATTCCTTGCCCAGTATACTCAAAAAAATTTCTTCATTTTCCCATTGATTAGCTGAGCTATGGCGAGGACAGGAAACAAGAGTTTACAAGCTAAACTGGTGGGTATGTCTTCCCTTTTCTTGGTTTGATAAATTATCAAAAGGGTCAGCTCCATTCATAGAATAGAATTAGCTTCTGTTTAAAACAAGATAAACCAATATAACTTATATCAGTAATTTTAATTCCACTAATTTCAATGTAAAACATCTGTTGGGTTCTAGACAACCATCTTGTAAGATTATGCAAGAGAACCAGTTGTTTAATGTTGTTTGATCATTTATAATGTAGTGTACTGTGCTTGTCCCTTGGCCCTTCCTGTGGTTTCTATCTGCTACAATGTGCTTATTGTTTTAATCTGTAAACTAAAAGATTATGTCCCCCATAAATCTGGCTAGGCTCCCTTTTCATATATGGTTTCATATAATTACCAGAAGAAAATGTATTCTGAACATCATCTACGATTTTCCCAGGTACTTCTTGGGGACATGGGAACTGGGAAGACAAGTTTGGTTCTTAGATTTGTCAAAGGCCAATTTTCTGAGTACCAGGTTACTGTTATTACTTTTTTATCCTCGTTTTCTTTATGCCTTCTCACACCATCATAGTAGATTACCTTTAATGTAAGTGTAAGCTGCAGGAATCAACAATTGGAGCTGCATTCTTCACTCAGGTCTTGTCATTAAATGAAGCCACAGTAAAATTTGATATATGGGATACAGCAGGGCAGGAGCGTTACCACAGTTTGGCTCCTATGTATTATCGTGGTGCTGCTGCTGCTATAGTGGTGTATGACATTACAAGCATGGTAATTATTTATCAAGATTCCAAAGTGATGTTAATTGCTAGCATTTCTCATTTTCATGTTGCTTAATTAGTTTATAAAGCGTCATAAAAAAAAAGTTTATAAAGCAATGGCTTTTTTCGTTTTCTTTTTGGCTAAAGGAAAATTTAGGGTCAGGAATGGCTACATCATGGGTAGGTCCCAGATTCAACAAGTACTTACAAGGTGTACTTATAGATTCGAAGCCCAACCAACTTAGTTGATACAATCTGCTCTTACCAGTTGTGCCGACCATTGTTGGCAAAGCAATGGCTTTTTAATGATGGCCTTTCTTGATGTAATTATTACTTGCTTTTGATAGTGAGGCTAACCATCAATCAATCTTCTTTATGATAATTTATTTCAAACTTACCGGTGGTTAAACAAGCCTCACATGATCTGTCATGAAGTTGTTCCCTGAAGATTATGAATAACCAATTCTGTCATGAATGATATGAGATAAAATGTTTCAATGGGGTCGTTTTGCATCTGTGCCTCGCCAAAATTAATCACTTGTCTATGTAGGACACCATAGACATCTAGCACAGCTGCTCGCTCCCTCTCAGATTCTCATTTTATCACTTGCTTATCATTGTATTGTTTGCTGCCAAGTAATAAGTGCCTTTAATTGGAAGATTTTTCTCGGGGGCAATATATAAAAACTAACCTATTTATGTCAAACTATACTATGTGAGTGTGTCACTTAAATTCATTTTCCATCTATAGTATTTTTCACTTTATCTTTTATCAGAGCAGGAGATCTGCATTTAGCTTATCAAAATTCTTTTGTAAAATCAAAGTTTATGTATTGTCCAAATCAAAATTTGGAGAAGCAACTAAGTCCATCCATGTTTTATCTAAAAAATAATGTCCATACATGAGGAAACGGTGTATGTATGAACTTTGAAAACAAAGAATGAGTCTCATTCTCTCAACAAGCTTAAGCCTTTTCACTAGATGGTGGTTCATCAATTTGGCACTTGAAAATTTCTAAAATATTGTTATTAGGATTATTAATTCAAGTTTACTCTAATGTATTTTTCCTTTAGAAGATTCAGAATGCTGCTTTGCTTGGATATCTATTGCAGAATGTCTAAATACATTTTCAGTGACATAAATCTGATAGAGTAAGTGATCCATTTTCTGACTCAGGATTCTTTTGTGCGGGCAAAGAAGTGGGTTCGAGAAGTGCAAAGACAAGGTAACTGCCAAAATATCAATATCTTGAGTACAAACTTTAGAAGCAACCAAGCTTAATTTAAATTATCTGATACTTTTTTTTGGTGGTAAAATTATCTAATACCAAAACTTGTAAACATTTGGTATATATCACCAGCTCCAAATTCATTGTTAAGGGTGAGATTTCTAATAGAGTACTCTACATCAGAAATGGGTCTCTTCTGTTTTGTCACTTGAAGCCTCAGTCCTTCGAGTGTCCACCATACACCAGAAGTTGCTTCTTCTAGATTTGTGGAGCTACATTTGTTGTTTTCAATCTTCTATTTGCTAATGATGTGTGAAATTTTTGACGATTTACTTAATTTGATCAACTATGCTAGCAAATCCAACTTTGACAATGTTTTTGGTGGCTAACAAGGCTGATTTGGAAGACAAGAGAGAAGTGGTTGATGAGGTATTTTCTAATGTAGTGTTCTCTTTCAACTTTATCTTTGCTTATATAAGCATTTTCAGAAATAGACTGGGCTCTGAACCTCTATTCTTAGGCACCTAAACTAGGTGTTTCTCTCACCTAGAGAGAGAGAGAGAGAGAATTATTTTGGTATTCATCTTTTATATGATCAAGATTGTATTGATGATTGCAGGAGGGTGAGCAATATGCCAAAGAAAACGGCTTGTCTTTTCTTGAAACTTCAGCAAAAACTGCTCAGAATGTCAACGAGCTCTTCTATGAAATAGGTAAATAATTTACCATTGACTCTTTTAGGTATTATGGCTAAGAGGCAGTTGTCTCCTATGAAATATATTGTAAGAACACTTACATTGCGTTTTGGATGCGTCAAATTTTGTTGAATATCGATGTATGCTCAGAACACTTGTTCTTTTAAATAGTACCGTTAACATCTTGTGTTTATTTAAACCTGGAATAGAGAAGCCAATTGTGTATTATTTATTATTTCATATTTAAACATGGAGGTTCAGTCCAAAAAAATGAGAAAGTTCTATGAATTTTAACCAACTGATCTACAGCTGCAGGGAAAGTTCCTTGTTCATGTGGTTACATCAATCCCCACTATCATTTTTTTTTCTTAAAATAATAATGTTACTCACACGTACATTACCTCTCATCTATACACAATTTTAGTTATTAGATTATAGTTAATCCCACATCGTTTTCTACACACATATAGTCTGATTATATAGTCTTATTCCGTAACATATATCTAATGTGAGGTAATGTACACTTACAAGATGTGTATCAATAATTATTCTTTTTCTTATGGTGTGGGCTTGCACACCTTAACATCTAATTGTGGAGACACCAGTGGTTATTAACGCCCATGTTTGGTTCAGTCTGCTTCTATTCCTTACTTATAGGTGCAAAACTTTTTGCAGCTAAGAGATTGGCAAAAGCTAACCCTTCACTTCAAACTGGAATCAAGCTGCATAACAGACCTCAAGATAATAGAAGAAGACTGTTTTGTTGCGCTTAATGATAACTGCACTTGCAACTGAATATATATTTTTTGGAAGCATTGTTATCTTATGGTGGGAGCCTTGGCTCTCCCCTTGGCCATTATTATTTATAATATGTGTATTATACTCCAAATATACCTGGAAACATAATTCAATAGCCTTCTGCTCTCTATGGAATCACTTGCACATCTAATGGAAATGAAATGATATTTGTACACTACTAGTACTGTTGTAGTGATGGACCACTCTACCATCATTCAATCCTTTCATGGAGTAATTCTTAGATAAATATTAATATTGTCTACTATAAACACTTAAATTATTATTTATTATCTATGAAGTTGTAGAGATCATCATAAAAATATATTTATTTTTAAAAATATTTTTATACATATTAAATAATAATTTAAATGCTTAAAAAATAATGTAATACATTGTGTTTACTTAAGAATTTTTCCCTTTCATGAGTTGACCTGCTACTTGTTGACCTTTGGGTTTCTTTGCTTGTTCAGAGAAGAAGAATTAGGATTTGTTCAGTGTACATTGCAAGATCTAACACGGTCAAAATCTTTTTTTTTTTTTTAGCTTCCAAAAGGCTTTTCTTATTTAATTAAAGGATATCACCCAATAAGATGGAAATTTGTCTTGTCATTTTACATTGTAATAAGCTCTCACTGCCAAAACTTTCTATTTTTTCATTTCTGTGCAATAAACCATAATCAAGAAGAACTAAGTAAAAAATAGACATGCAGTTGTGAGAACCATGGCATACCATTTTAGCCCCTACACAAATGAACTGCGAATTAATATGTTTAACTGAAATACTACAAAATAAGATTTCATCATGATTAATAACACCTTAACAAGCATGATTTTACTGCAATATGTTTCACACGCTAAACAATGAGAGGGAACAATGCAACCATCTTAAGGCTAGACAAGCTGCTAGTTTTGACAGGATTAGATCTTATCATATGCTTTGAATTTAATTTGGTATCATCATTAATTAGATAACATATTGAAAGGATAGAGATAATAATTTTTGATTAACCGTATCAATCTAATCGTAATACATTCAGAGTCCAAACTTCTCTTTGTTAATGGATTCCAATGAGATCCACCATTGCTCCAATGTCTATCATCATTGGAGTTAAGCCTATGTAAATTGTATGAAAATACGGTTCGGCAAGGCCAACGCTAACAAATTTACCTATTGCACTGTTTATGCCATAAGCATAATAAAACATTGATCACTTTTTCCATAGATTTTTGGATTTGAATAATCTAAATTTAGCTCCTGATTAGATCTTCTTAGATTATTTTTAGGAGAGAAATAGACACTATTGTGAATTCCAACCCATTAAATAAGAAGCTTCAATGCATTTTTTGTCCTTTTCTTTTTCCTTTATTAATTTAGTTCTTCTACATAGTTTTGGTTTAAGCAACATGTTCTCTCTCGTTATTTAATTCAAGTAATTAAGTATAATTTTCTCCATTATAGGCCAAGTTATACAAGTAACAACACGACAACCACAATCCATACCTCTTCATAACTGGGCACTGGGAGTTATACTGATGTTAACCAGAAAAAGAACTGATAATTACACTGAACTGAAATGATTTTTGCACATCATCATTTCTTTGTTATATTGCTTTTATATGTCAAAATCTTGTGCAAGGATTAGTTTCTGAGCAAGACTCACATACCAACCTGTGATTCTTCTATGTTGTGCACTGCCGAGAACGGATGGTGTATCAATAAAGTAAAACAAAATAATGTTTAAATATCATCAATTCTCATTATTTTAATAAAAAAAATAAAAGAACAACCCTTTTTTTTGGAAATAAAAAATAGAGAGAGAAGCTCATTCTTAAAGTTAGACCATATGGTGATATATACTTAGATATGATAGAAAAATTCTTAGATATGCAGAATCTATACACTAAATTCAATATATATATATATACACTTTAACCGTAAACATGTGTAATAATATTCTTTAGTGACTAATGTATTTTCTATTAAATACAAACACGAGCACAGAAAACGACACCGATACGAGAATACATTAAATTTAAAAAATTATAGGATATTGACAGATATATATATAAAATTATAAAATTTTAAAAAAAAGATTTATAATTTATTAATATTATTTTTATAAACTTAAAGATTTATAATATCTTAATATATGTCATATGTGTCAATATTTTTACTTAGTAAATTTTTCTTAAAAAATATGGAGTATAATTTTTATTGATATATTTTAAAAAATTTCTAAACTAATTTCTCCTAATAGAACTAATCATGCATAATGTGTATAAATAAAAAAAATTTAACTAGAGGGAATATTAGTGTGAGACAAACTTCAGTGACGACGAAATAAATGACTTAGTATGAGTAGAAATAGAAGGAACATATGAAAATAATGGTGTATGAAAAGATAAAACTTAAAAGTTTAATAGTGACGTGTAAAAAAATAAAATTTAAAATACTAGTACGTGAAAATAGTGGCTTAGAATGTCAGTCATGTGATTGAATTTGGATGGGTTACGGGCTTACTAATTGAACGTTAGTCATGGAAACTAATTTTTAAAAAAAGTATACTAATGAATTGTGTTCAAACCTAGTCCTGAACGTGTTCAAATATGTTTGAGACGTATTCAAGCATATCGAGATATGTCTAAACTAAAAAATAATAATATTTTTAATCAGATACATTTAGACATCTATATGATACATATATCATATAAATATCTCTATATATTTAATATAGACACATATTTAACACATAAACACACTTAAAAAAAGTGTGTCCATATTTCAGTGTATTTCAAAGATCATACACATAACTTTCCACATGTATGGGAGGATCGCTGGTTCTTTTATTTCTTTATTTTATACTTGGATTTTGTTTCTTTACCTATTTCTATGTCTATATTATATTATATATATATATATACCATACAAAACTACTTGACTCATTGACTGAACATAACACAGTCAATGCGAGAACTGAAGCTTCTTACCTAACTAAAGGACTTCCAGCAGAACACACCGACAGGCTTTGCTTGCAGTTGCAGTGACATTATTTGTTTGTTTTTAGCCCTCGATGCATTATGCATTGGAATCATAACTCGAGGCACCTCAAAAAATGAGATATTAACATTTTCATTTGATTCTTATGAAAACAAAAACAAGAAAAATTCATTTTTTTTCCTAGTAGTTTGTCCTTCAAAATTCACGTGCAAACTCTCCCAAGTCCCAACCCAATCCAAAAACATAGAAACAAAAGGAAAAATAAGAGTTGTCTTTTACTACTACTAGGAAATGCAACAACTTCCTTTAAAAACCAAGCAAAAGTGAAGCAAAGAGAATAATGCATTTACCCCAAGTGTGAATGGTAAGAACGCAAAGACAAATAGATATAAAAACTTGAGTTGGCATGAGTGTGACATGGTTAGAAGAGCTATGGCCACGCCTGAAAAGTATAAAGTAATATTGAGAAATATTTTTATAGATCTTGTTTATACAAATTGTACAGATTAAATTAATTAATAAATAATATATTATTATTTTTAATATAAAATAATTATGTAATACTATAATTTATATAATTATGTAAATATTAATTAATTTAATCTAATCTAGTAAACAAATTCTGCACAAATATTTTTAAGGTACTCTTAGCTTTGTCTCTCCTGCTAAGTAGCTACTACTTTTGATCTTACCGGTCTTAGCACTAATAATATGCATTCGGATCCTAACGTGTGAAATTTTCACATTAAAAGAGAGAAATACACAAAACAAAGCTAATGAATCCTACGTAAATTACTTTTGTGCCTTTTTCTCCTGAGATAACATGGTCAAATGAAATGTTTATAAGAGAGTATCCAAATCTCTAATAATAATATATTCACAAAACTACCACATAATAAAACAAACCTAAAAAAAAAAAAACAAACAAACAAAAGCTTTCACACTCTAACTAGGCCATTGATGAATCACAATCACCATGAAGGAGAAGTACATGGGGAACCAGAAGATGAGGAAGAGAGACCATTATTGCTGTGGGAATCACTGCCTGAAGTGCCCAAGGACCTGGCATCTCTAAGAGAAACAGAACAAGCCTCAGCAGGGAGCTTCTTCATTGGAGTAAGAGGAGGTGTATATGGAGGTGAATGAACACCACAATGAGATGCTTCAGCAGCAGCAGCATCCTCCCCAGAAGAACCACTTCTTTCCAACCGAGAAGGTGAGGTGTCTGGTGTCTCAAATGGGGTATTTGCCCCACTTGCTTTGTCTTCTTCATTTTCATAAATGGGGTTGGAAATGTACACAAGGTGTTGTTCCCCACCACTGCAAGATTTATCAAGAGTTTCACTGGCACCACGTTGAAGTGTGTCTTGTTGAACTGGCTTTGGGGGAGCTCTAGATATGAAGGATGCTAGTGGGGATGAAACAGAAACAAGTCCAATGCCACTTGCATTTGCATTTACATTTACATTTGACTCTTGGGTTTGGATTTGAATAACCTGATGAAGCTCAGAATGCTGCTGCTGTTGCTTCAGCTTCGTTGGTTGAGCCATGTCTTCTTTTGTGGAAGCAACTGCAGGAAAAAGGATGCTTCTTGGAGCTTGGAGGACACCTTGTGAATAAATGCTGGTGAAGGGTGGAGGAGGAGAGTGTTGTTGATGAGGGTGTGGTGCATGTGAAGGGGAAGAAGCATTGGATATGGTTGTGGTGGTTTGAGTGGTGGCCGTGGGGATGGTGGTGGTGTTTATGAGCTGGCGGCGGCGGCCGAGTAAGAGAGAACAGTAGAGCTCAGCTAGGAGGACTAGAATGAGGCCTAGAACCACGGCAAGGCTAACCACCATTACCAAGGTTGCTCCCATGATCACTTTGGATGTGCCCTTCATGTCTTTGGAGTTTGGAGTATGGACTCTCACTCACTCTCACCTTTCCCTCTCTGTGTCTGTGTCTCTTCTTTGCTTGTGCAGCCAGTGGAACATGTGGCAGTAAAAAGAGGCACAGTAATATAGGGGAGGAGTCAGGGGTGAGAACATGGAGTCCTTTTTTTGGCGGGAAACAGTCCTTTACCTTTGACAAGGAGTGGTGGTGACTGGTGAGATGGTGTGAAGATGGGAATCTTGAAAAGAGTTGATGGTCTTGGGAAGGGCAAAGGTTTTGGAAAATGAATATTACAGTAGTTGACTTATTAAGAAAATTATGTTTTTACACATTTTTTATTTTTTATTATTTTTTAATAATCATGTTTAAAGGAAAAAAGAGTGAAAGTGATATAATTAATAATATAAAATATAATATAAAAGTACGGACAAAAGCCAGATTGGTCAATTTGTTCGTTTCACCGTGAAAAACTGATATCCACCTAGAGAAGCCTATGTTAAATGAGGTGTGATGGCCTAACCCACCCCTACACGGGCTGCTACAACGCCAGGACTAGTAGCCACTCCTGTCTGCTGACCAAATAATAACAACAACAGTAGAAGTATTTATCCACATGGCTTTGTTTGGTAATGTGGAAAAAATAATAATCAAGGAGTTATTATTTATCTTATTTGATATTATCTAATAAAAAAATATGTAAATAAATATTAAATAATTTTATTACCTTTTATTTAATAAAATGGAAGAAGTTAGTAAAGTGGGAGAAGTGGATATAGTGAGAAAGAAATTTCATTTCCCTTTTCGTTTGTTTGGTACAACTTTTGTGAAAAGAAATCAGAAAAAAAGGGGAGGAAAGGATAATACCTCTCCCTTATTTAGTATGCATTTGAGAATGGAAGGGGAATGATTTGGAAGGGTGAACTTTATGTGTGTCTCACAATTTTCCATCATTCTTTTCGTAGACCGGAAATGAAGGAAAAGGTGGGGGAGAAGAGTAATTTTTGTGGTTTTTACTAAAATATACATACATTTAAATTTATTTACATATATTTTCAGTTATTTTTTTATAAAATCAAACAAAGGAAAGAAAATATTCTTTCTTTTTCATTAGATGATATCAAACAAGGAGAGGATGATTCCTCCACTTCTTTCTTTTCTTCTCTTTTCTTTTTTATGGTATCACTTTTTTTTCTTTCCTCTCTATAATACCAAACAGACCCAAAATGAGAAGGAAAGAATAATGTGGAACCAGAGAAAGGAAATGAAAGGAAGAATTCCAATGTATTTGGATCCAGAGAAAGGAAATGAAAGGAAGAATTCCACCCTTAAGTTGATACCAAACAAAATTTTGGGGAAACAAAAATTAGACATTTGAAAGAGGGGATCTTTCTTTTTTTATTTTCATCTTAAAATACCATACCAAATATACTTTCTTTTCTTTTCATCTTAAAATAAATAAATGATTTGTAAATGAAACAATGCCATTTTCTTTGGTTATAAACTAAGTTTTCAATGTGACATTAAAAACAAAAGTCTGTTGACCAAATATTAACAAATATTTTTAAAAAAAAACTTTCATTGTGATGTAAATTGCAGTAATTGACATAATC
Organism: Ormosia emarginata; assembly: GCA_029884605.1. Lineage (NCBI taxonomy): Eukaryota > Viridiplantae > Streptophyta > Magnoliopsida > Fabales > Fabaceae > Ormosia > Ormosia emarginata. The sequence continues at coordinate 10,674,538 of JAQQTP010000072.1, read as the reverse complement.
TCAAGAAAAAAAATGTTTCGTTATTTTTTATTTGATTTGATTAATATTTAGTGATAATATCATAGTATTGGTGGGGGGGGGGGGGGATACATTACTTGATATAATAGTGTTAAGGTGGGCTGGTACGATCGTAGCCCAGGAGAGTTGGAAAGCTTTGTAGGCTAGTGGCTAAGGAGCCCATATGTTAAATAAGCTGTAAAAATTGCAACCTGACTCACTCCATTTACAAGATCAAATAGGCTGGCATTTTGACAACTCTACTTCCACCACATTGCTCATTTCAAGATTAATTTCACTCTTTTTTTTTCTCCAGTTAATCAAAACCACAGCAACAACGCTAATACTGTAAGTCTGTAACTCCTACAAAGTTCATGTTTAGAGGTGTGGAAGTCAGGGATGAGTAAGAACTCTTAAACAATACCACATATCTCAACAACTCGTGGACAGTAGGAACACAATCAATTTCAGTTACAAACACTTCTACAATTATAAAAGATAAAAAAGGCTTGAATTAATGCTGCCTATAACCACCTTTGTTGCGTATAACCATCATTAGTAAAGAAGATGGCAGAGCAATTATTGTCAACCAACACAGGTATGGCAACGGCTGATTACTAGGTAAAGCTGTGGAGTACTCAACAATTTGCAATTAAAGCACTACCGTGTAACCTTCAACAACGCCATCAGTACTTGAGATTAAAGCACGATGATCATACTCACTGCAATCATGCTGGTAAAGAAGGAGCATTTATTCATTGTACTTCTATCTCTTATATTCCTCTCAAGGCTGCAATTCTAGCAGCTAAATCATCATAGTCAGGTAACTTGGGATGCACATGCCGAGCTCCATTTGATCTATCTGGCTGAAATGAAGCAGCACGAGTATATACTTTGTCAACTTCCACTGCTCCTGGTTGTTCATGAGGAAGGGAAACTGATCGTGCTGGATGAGTAACCATCTCTGGTGTCTCACAAGGTCCATCTCCACTTCCATTCTTTAGGGATTCCCTGGCTGAGTTATCCATTTGATGTGCATGACGACTTTTAGACTTTCTTCTAGATTTTTCAGGCACAGGGATGGATGGCTTTTTGCTATATTGGATCAGTAATCTATCTATTATTCTTTCCTCTTCATCATTTTTATGCCGCTCATCATCAAACAAAATTTGCAGGCCATGTTTTGAATCATCTCGTCTTTTGCTCCTTGATTTTCTCACAACTTCAGCATCGTCATTACAGGCATCATTTTGACTAGATCGTGATTTTGAGTGCTTCCGCCTCATAGATTTTTGTTTTAACACGGGGCCTTCTGTAGCATCTTCATGAATAGAGAGTTCTTTTTCATGACTCTGTTTACTCAGTCTTGCATGTCTACCGGCCTGCCAATCCTGTTCAGAATTATCCAAACCTAACTGGATCCTCTCTGATGTAGAAGCAGCACCAGGCTTTTCATGTACTGAAGGATGCATGGGGATGCCATCACTGTCAATATGTGAAGATACTAAATTGGTTCTGCGTGTGCTGTTCTTCAGTTTAGAATTAGGTTTTACATAAGGAGGCGGGATGGCATTATTGTAGTAGGGCTTTACCCTAGGAGTTTCATCCTCTTGAAATTTTCTGTGAGAGTTATCAGCATCAGGTAGGCCACCATGATTAACTGCAAATGGCTCAATCACATTGTTCTTTGAACGAAATCCTGCATGACTAGGAGACTTCCTAGCAGTGGCAGTGTCCTCGCTTTCTCTTAGAGGGGTAGCTTTCCCCCAACTCTCATGCAGACTAGAACCACCTTCAAATTGTTCCACTCTTTTATCCTGGGATGAACATCCAATTGGTTTTAGTATACTACCCTCCTTCCAATAGCCTCTATCACTCTTCTTAGAAGAAAGCTCTTCTCTTCCTGGTAAAAGATTGTCATGGCTATCCCTTTTCAGATTGACTTCATCACAGCTATTTAGTGGCTTGAATCCATTTTCAGGGAGCTTGGATTTAGAACGAAGATCATGCTCATCTCTTTTTGAGGCAACAGCTTCCTTGCCATTCGGAAATTTGTGCCCATCATTAGGATGGTAAGGACTTTTCTCTAACAAATCATCATACTTGACTCCTTTTGGGGTAGCATCCTTGCCGCGTAATGGTTTATTATAATCAGTCGAATGGTTAGACTTAAAAGTATTGTGGCCCTGCACAAGCATTTTTTTTTTTTTGGATACATATACAAGCATATATAAGAAGTAATTACAATATAGAAACATTCTCAAAAAGGTTTCCCAGCTGTAAAATTAAAACAATTTCGAGGAAAGTAAGTTTGTAAAATAATAGGGAAAAAAGTTAAGTAAGAATTGGCAAAATTTTCAATTAGACAACGAAGCTAATAAAAAAAATGAAAAAATAAAAAGGTGGAAGACAACACCTGTGCAAATGCAGAGGATTTCGACATCCTCAGTTCAAAAGCTTTGGAGTCCCACTTTATGGAAAACTCTGAAGCAATATCCTGCATCAAGCGAACCTTCTTCTCCAATGTATAAAACTTCGAATTCAAATTTGCAGCAAACTGATAACTAGCAATTTGAGTCAGTTAAGGAATATGTCATAAATATGTAAAATTCTAATTTAAAAAAAAAAAAAGTGAAGAGTGACCTCTTGATTGACATAACATTCTAGGGAATTCCCGTATCTCTCCTGAAATATTTGCCGAAGGTCACGTAACTCTGGTAGATCAGAAAATCTAGCAGCAGCAAACATCAGAGACGATACAGCCTCCCTGCATTCCTCAGGGCATCCGCTGTAAAAGAAAACAAAGCAATTGAAGTAGGTAAGTTATCCAGTTTGAAATGGCTATCAAACCCCAAGAATTTAGGGATATTTAGACACTAGATGTGTCCAAATAATGCATATCAGCTAGAAACATGTAATATATGTGCATGCAGCACATGTTATGGTGTTGCACTGAATGCTGATGAACATTAAATCAGTTTTCTTTCAGAAATAATGACAGAACATGACAGAAGGAAAAAGTTTCCCTCTAAAAGTGATGCATTTCTCCAATTGCTTTTGTTTTGCATGCAAGGAGCAAAGAGAAGTTACTGACAAGATCAAAAGAAAGAAGACAGCCAACTAGGGCATAGTCATCATCCAGTGCCTGAACTCCATTGGCTTGAATCAACATGAATAAATCCTCAAAGAGAACCTTAGAACTTTCATTTGATTTTAATATAGGAAAGTAAAGTGACGACTGCACAACAATGTGGAATGTTTTGTAAGGACGCCTATATATTATCAGACACACTGAAATGGTTCTAAGGTTTATTTTGAAATAATTAGTAGTGATTTAGAATGGGAAATCTAAATCACAAGACAATGAAAATTAAAAAGAAAATGAATTTAGACACTCAATTCAGATAGGAAGACATAGATAAGGATCAGGTACAGTTTGAACAATATGCAGCCTTGATTGATTGTTTCTCTCAGATAACTGCCAAAAAGAAGTGACTGGACATATGACTATTGAAATTCTATATGAGAAGTTGTTTAGTGCATCTGTATATTTGTTGATGCCTGGTTTGACTATACATCCATTGCTCCAAATTTTCACACTCAACAATACCATTTACTTTCCTGCATGAGCAATTATAATAGACACATCAAGTCTGACAGACTGCCTTTATCAATTATCAGTCATGATTCAAATGATAAAACACCAAACAAAAAAAAAAATATGACATCAATATCTAAGCATAAATCATTAAAACAGATTCATACCTTAGTTTCTGCAGCACTGAGAGATGCTTCAACACAAACTCACAGCATTGCTCAACAAAATCATACCAAGATGACAATGTCAACTCAACAATGAGTCCTTCAGTCTGTAAGACCACCTCACAAGCAAGATAAAACTTAAATTGGGTAAATACTGTGTTACAAACACATAATTATTGGCACAATTAAAACTCTCATAAGGTCCCTTTCAATCAAACAAGAACCGTTACAGTAGATAAGAATTCATCCTTCAGATACTTTATCACAGAAAACACAGTGGAAAAACAGTTCTCATCTCACTCAAGTTCCATTCTAAACTTTAAAAACAACGTTTCAAAACGACAAAAGATTATCAGAACGCATTTTGCATCCTTTGACTATCAGTAGAATCAAGCAAGACCAAAACTCGTATACTCTTTTCAACGTAAAATATCAAACGGTATATTCAAAAGCTGTGCATTGATCGCAGAAATCGATTCCAGCGAAGTATCTCACATAACCGAATCCATAAATTTCACTAAACAAAAAAAACAAGAGAGAGAGAGAGAGAAAAATCAATTACTCTTCCGTAAGCATTGTCATCTAAACCATTCACCAACAGATCAGCGATGTCTTTCTTGAGAAACTTCTCCGTCGCCTTCCTCTTCCTCCTTATCACATCGATCCGATTCTTCGTCAATTTGATCAACGATTTACTGAAAAAAAAAAACAAAACACAAAAAAGAGAAACGCTCCTCAGAATCAATATAAACGCATTCTCAGATTTCTCCACGGTTTCTTCATTGGAAACAGAATCAGGTAATAACTGTGAACAAGCAAAGAAGCAGTGAAATCGGAGAGCGAACCATTTTGCGGCGAAGCCTCGACCGAGTAGTCCGTCCAACATGCTGGAAGATCTGTGCCTGTGTTGGACTGGGTGACTAGACTCAGTGAACGATTTGACTCGGGAGCTCAGACTGGGAGATCCGCCATTAACAAAGCCATGTGCGTGTTCGGTTCAGAGAGCAATAGCAGAGATCTATGTAGTGGAAGACGAAGAAAAAGAGAAGAGAGAGAAGAATATTACTATTTCGGAATTAAGACTTAAGAAAAAGGCTCTTTTTGAAGCTTCTTCAATTACGATAATGACCTTTAGCTATTGCGGAACAATAATGTTAACGTTACAGGGGTGTTTTTGGTAGACGAATGGGTTGTGTTCGGGTGCGGATGAGAAAGGGCGCTAAGTGAGACTGAGTAATGTATGCCGTTTGATTCGAAGACTTTTTGGAGTGGGGCAAACGAGATGGACGGTGAAGATCTAAAGTTTGTGGGATCGATGGGAATCTATGTGCTGAGCTGGAACGCATAACGGTCACGAGGCAACTTAATGGGTCGGACAAAACGGATAAGGCATTCAGAAGCGTTGTGTCAGCAAGGTGGTAGGTTCTAACCGCCGTTTTAACGGTTTTAACACGAGGAGTGAAAATATTGCAAGAGAAAAAAAGGTTATTATAATACTTCAAAGGTGTTGTATTTAAAAGAGAAAATATTTTAACACACTATATTTTTATACTTTTCTTACATTTAGATATGTTTTTTTTAAAAAAAAACCTTAGAGAGAAATTGTGTAAAAATAATTTATTTTTTTATTTTATTATTTAAAAAATAATATAATAATATTATTGTAATAAAAATAAAAATAATATACAAATAACATTAATATATTTAAAATATATCGTTCGATTCATTTCATACAATACTAAAAATTAATAAATATGAAAATGACTTATAAATATTTAGAAATCCATTATAATGGAAGATGTTCAAATTCTATAATCACCATTTTAGAGATATTTTACTTAATCATCATTCCTGTTTGGAATTGTATTAATAATTACTTGCACAATTTTATTATTTTAAAAAATAATTCATTATGTTAAGCTTCACATTTAATGAGTATATTAACAAATATCTCTTATAATGATGTGAATAATTTGCCTCCATTAAACTATCTTTTGAGATAAAATTAGACTTAATTATTTTATCATGATATCAGAATTTTTCTTAATTCTAATATTGAGTTATCAACATATGTCCAATTTTGTATGAGAAGATGTTAAGTCACACATAAAATACATTATAAATTATAAATATCAAATTTCTTAAAAAAATGACTAAAATGTATGAAAACAATATTATTATTTGTAAAATGTATGTTGCTATTATATTTGACATAGGGGCTTTGAGATTTTTAGCTAATTACAGATCATCGTTGGGTTGTTTTGGTGGCGAACAACTTTCAGCTAGCAAAAGTGCCATATTAACGAAGTTTGTTTTCTGAGTGGTTTACCGACAAGAATCAGGCCATTCAAAGCGTGTAACTAACTTAAAATAAAATAAAATAAAAATTAAAAAAAGGCTCTTGTGGTAGATAAAACACAGGTACAATAACATTAGTGTACACTATTCATGTTTCATTCTACCAATTCAATTTCTAAGGATTTATCATTTCTCTTCAACCAAATAGCAATAATTTAAGAAAAATATTATCTAGATGGGCTAATTTTGTGGGAATACTTCATAATCTTAAAAAAATAAAAGAAAAAAAATTATTATTTAGCCCAAACCAAACTATTTGGAATCAGATGTGGAATCCATTTTTTCTTTCTATTTTTTCTTTGAGTATGTTTGGATGAAAAGTTTTAAAAGAAAAAAGAAAGTAAATATTTATTTTTTATTTCTAATTAAGAGAATTATAAAATATTTATAAAAATGAATAAAAGATTATTAAAATATTATATGATCATTTTTCATTTTATTATTTTATTTTAAATAAATTTTAAATATAAAAATGTTTAATCAAAATAAAGAATAAGTCATTCATTTCTTTTCTCTCCAAAATCCAAACTCCCAAACATACTTTTATGCTTCCAAAACTAAAAGGAGTGAAGTAGGGATGTTCAGATCTAATCCAATTTAAAAAAAACTAAAAATCGATTAAAATTGAAATTTATTAGATTGATTTGGATTTAATTTTCAAAAATTGATTGATTTGGTTTGATTTTTAGAAAATGAAATCAAACCAAACTGAACCAAATTAATGTATTATGCATATATTATTTTATTATTGAAATCACATAACTATCCTTATGTCTAACCCCAAGTTAGTAAGTCCCCTAGACTATGGGTGTAACAACGTCGCGTCGTGAGGCAGAGGTCGGAGGAGCATGCTTCGTGGAGGCTGGTGGAGCGAAGACTGGACTTGCAAAGTTGTAGAGACAAAGGCGGGGTGTGTGGTATAGTGTGTGTTTAGATTACAGTTGGTAAACTTAAGTTTAGTTGAAAGTGTATTTGCAAACTTATGTTTGGTTGAAAGTGAGTTTGCAGTAACTAATTTATATTTGGAAACTTTTATTTCAAAAGTGAGTTTGAAAGATTGTTTTTAGGCTCAACTGAACACAAAAGCAAAAAAATATTGCTTTAGTCCCAACTTACTTTTGGAAGGAAAAGTATGTTTAGGTAACCCAAACAACATTGCACTACGTTCGGTCCTAACTCACTTTTGAAAATCCCAACCACAATCCAAACACACACATAGTCGTCTGGAGAGGAAAGGTAAAGTAATAATGAGATGTGTGGTTTGTAGATAGAAATTTTGGTAAAGTTAAGTTAAGCTTCTAAAAGCTTTAAAAAAAAACATATATAATTTAGTTTGGGTCAGGTCTCGAGTCCCAAACATGGAACCTGTAAACCAAACCAATTATCTCCATATTTGATTTTTATCCGAACCAAATCAATTAACTGAACTAAACCAATTTAATTAGTTTGGTTTGATTTTTCAGGTTCATTAGATTAAACCGAACTAACTTACACCCCTACCCTAAATTGATCCTCTTATTCTCATACACTCATTTCAGCACCTCCCCCCAAAGCCCTATCCCTAACGACCGCGATTCCTTTGTCACCGGTGACTGAGCACGGTGACAAAGCCCCATCGTGACTCCTCAAAGCCCCACTCCCACGATCGTAATTCCTCAAAGCCCCATCCTCACAACTAAGCACAGTGACAAAGCCTCACCACGATTCCTCAAAGCCCCACCACCACCCCCCCACGATCGAGATTCCTCTTTGTCACCAGCAATTGAGCACATGTTAAGCATGGTGTTCGAGCTTGAAGACTGAGGAACTTCTAGTGTCACCGCTAAGCACGAGCTGATTTGCTTGAGCCTTGAAGGCCACCACACCATCACTTACTACTATGTCTGAGGTAATATTGCAATCCCTTACTCCTTTTTATGCTTTGATTTTCGTGATTTGGTCTCATGTTACTGACCTAATCATTGTACCTGTAGAGTTCTTGATTGGTAATTGACTATAGAGTGATTTTCATGCTTGGCTATAGAATGCTTCTCTAGTAATTAAGGAAATGTAACAAACTATTTTGTGATTTCATGATTTTTGTTGTTGTCATTTGCTGTTATTTAGGCTTTTATTTTGGCTATTTTGTTGGCCAAAACCAAATTATCCAATCATCAAAAGTGGTTTAGTTTTTTAAATAAAATCAAACCAAACTAAATCGAATCGAAGGGAATTACATTGTTTGAATCAGATAGTTTATTAACTCAAAATCAATCTAAATTAAACTACATATATCCCTAAATAAAAGGACATGATCTATCACCAACGAGACCTATGAAGCAAATTTATAGAAAAACACCTGTAGATTCTCAGTCTTACGAGGCAAAATCTCTTTTTTTTTTTTATGTTGAGCTTGCTGCCAAACAAACCAAAAACTGAGGGACAAAAAAAAGAGACAAACAACAACACTTACATACACATTTTAAGAAGAAAAATGTTCATCTTACCGCAAAAGCATGCAAATCAATACAATTTTTAACACTGCATCTTCATGGGGCCCACCCACGAATGAAACGATCTAAATCATTTTTTTTTTTTTTTTTTAAGTATATGCCATTAACAAACTGCTAAATTACTTTTTTTGGTTAACAAAAAATAGAAACTACGTGGTAAAATCTTGTGTCATTAACCAACTTCTATACGTATTAATTTTTTTATTCTTCATTAATCAACTTTGTTTCTATGCTCGTGAAAAAAATTAGTTAATGAAGAATAAAAAAATAGTTAATTATGTATAAAAGTTAGTTAATGACACAAAATTTTACCACATGATTTTTATACTCGTGAAATAAGTTGGTTAACGAAAAACAAAAAAAATAATTAACTATGTAAAAAATTTTAATAGACATATACTAAAAAAAAAAAAAATATAATTTAATACTGTTTATATATAAATCCTATAAATAATAATTAATATTAAAATAGGTGTAATTACTATGCACAATGAGATTATCGGGATTGTTTCAAGAAACACTACACCCGCACTCAGACGAGAGAGAAAACACAATCACCCACGTAGCAAATAGAGAGAAATATCTTCGAAAATCTGTCTAGCTTTTACTTTCCCTGACATTGCAGAAAAAACAGAAAAAAAACTTTACCAATCATACGACCAAGGGGTCATTTTAACCTCTTCCCACTTTCAAAATCCCTACAATGCTACTAGTCAGATAACTCCGTCATTTGCTGGCTTTGCCTTTGGGTCTTGCTTGTGAATTTGTCGGTGATTCCGTATTATCTTGAACAATGCATTTTTCGTTCATTATTTTTAATTTATTTAAAATTAATTAATTACAGTGGTTGTCACCTCATTTGGTCAGAGAAAATTCGGTAAACTTCTGGCTGCCAAGTAACACTCATAATTTAAATATTGTTTTTTGTCAAAGTTTATTTTTGTTTTGGTATTATATAAGTGCATATATATATATAAATCTCGTATGATAATTTTTATAATAATAAAATCATGACAAAGAAAAGTAGACTAAATACTCGAATTGGTTCTTTAATGCTATATACATGTGAGCACAAGTTGGTCCTGCATTCAGTCTTTCAATGTTTAAAATTGATATAATTTAAGGAAAAAATATAAATATATTTTTTTATATCTATTACATCTATTTTATTAATTAAGTTATGATATATATGTATTTAAAAAAAGATGTAAAAAAAATAATATTAATAAATATATATCATAATTTAATTGATAAAATTGATATAATTAACATATAAAAATAAACTTAAATTTTATCTATAATTTAATCTCTTACATTAATTTGGTTCTAAAATTAATGCTTATTTTACACTATAAATGACTAGATTAATGTAAAAGTTAAATTTTTTGAAAGATCAACTTAGTATCTTGTGTATCTTTAAATTAACAATATGAGTATATACTCATAAAGTATAATTCTTTCATTATAAGATACGATTATTTTGCTAAAAATCTTAAGATTACAAAATAATTATTTTTTCATAATAAATAGTCATATTTTTTTTTAGTTAACGGTTATTATTTCAAGAACAATTCAGAGAAAAAAAAGTATCTGGTCAATTCATAAATAAAATTTCAAATATTAAAAGAAAAATAAAAACAAAAACTCAAATAATAAAACTCTCTTAAAATTTATAAGACTTGTGTTAGAATTTTTATATCTATCTCACATGACAGACACGAGAGACCCATTCTCAAAACATAATACCTTTCAAATAACAAGACAATCAATTATAAACTCATGATTTGGATGAGTAATATTCAACAATAACATACTGCATATGTCATCATTTTACGATAGTGTGGAATTGAACTGGAAACCTCAATTGTATTTCTACCAGTTATACTTCGTGCCTACATATCTCATTATCAAAAGAGTCGTTATCATTTTTAATTTTTTGCATCAAAATTTATATAGTTGATTTGACCTTTGCTTGAAGAGAAAAGGAAATCGGACAGCTATAGAATAACTATTGGTTGGGTTTCGGGTATCAAAAGAGTCGTTATCATTTTTAATTATTTTTTATCAAATTTTATATAGTTGATTTGAGCTTTTCATGAAGCAAAAGGAAATAGGACAGCTATAGAAGAACATTATTTAGTTGGATAATTAATTTGATAGAAATTGCTTAAATTTCATTATCCTAGTTGAAGAAGATAAACTAATTTTAAATGGTTGATGCATATGTTATGCTTAACTAAGCATATAAATATTAGCTATACTAGTACTAGGCGGCAAAAAAAAAACCTAACATGAACTTCCACATGAATATGTGGTCAGAAAAATAGACCACCCGACCAATTTTGTCCAACACATGATCATTGTTTTACGTATCCATTGTGAAAAGGAATAAAAATCGGCCAACTAGTAATTGCAATTTACAAAAAAAAAATATAATTGCTATATATGTTGCAACACCAATCTGTATGGATCAGAGTTTGCGTCAATCTCTGGGACACAATGTTCAATATTATAATTAAATCTGATGAAGTATTGCCAAGAAAAAGCAGACAAAGTGCTTTGACCTTTTGAAATTTACATAGGGAATAATGGAACCTAGCTAATATAAAGTGTTTTTGTCAGAAACAAAAGTAATTAACCTCCGTTGGTTTGATTGAGATTCGAGAAAGATAGTGATTGATTGTGGCAACAACCTCCCCAATTCATTAACAAAGAAAAATTGTAATTATTATTAAAACTTTGTTGGGAATTCTTATTTAAGTGATGAAATCCACGTCAATTGAATCTTTACTAAAGCTTCAAAGTTCACATGTCACAAGTCAATGAGCTAATTAATGATTTTTTTTTGGATGATCAAAGAAACCCAATCAAGTTTTGGTTCATCTCATATTACAAATAGAAAATTAAGTAAATATAAAGCATCATTGACAATAATATCACCGATGACTATGGTTACATCTCATACAAAAATCGTTTTCATAATTCTTTTATCTGCTAACCACTTTTTCCCCCTGAATAAATAATTTCTCTCTTTTCCAAAATTTAATAAATGCACAAAGTAGAGATTGAAAATGATCAAAATTGTTTCATCTTCTACATGACGTGAAGTCGTCAGAGAATTCCAAGTTAGTTGTTCGATAGTTACTTGAAGAAAATGGGATGGAATGCTAATAGAGACATTTCGATCGATCAGTTTTAGAGTTAGGACAATGATAAATACATACGTAGAGAATTGACCTAAACTGTCATACCAGTTTATATAAAAATCTGGAAGATTGACTCTCCGGATATCTTCCCTTCAAGCCATTTAGGATTCTGAAAGTTATGTATGGTAATTACGGTGCGAGATGTTATGTCTGGTCATTATGGTGCGAGACCGTTTAGTGGGTCATATTAAGCACGTGTTTGACGAGTCGTTACTCATTCGGGTATAGGCTAGTTAGACTTTGCATAAATGAGTCTAGCTTATGGTAGGAAACCAATTGGGTCAGGACGGTTCACGACCCCCTAACTTGGTCATCTGTGAAGATGAGCCGAGCTTATGAGTGACCGAATGTCAATTGGACCAAGACAATCCACAGCCTCCTAGCTTGGGCAATCAGAGATGATAGCCCGAACTTGTATTATTAATGTATGTTACTATCCAAACTTATGAATCTGGACGGTCCACAGCCTCCTAGCTTGGGCAAATCACAAAGTGAATGGTCAAGCTTTTCTGAGCTCTTCGTAATTTTTAAGCTTTGTCTCTAGATAGCCTTTCGAGGTGATTGGTGAAGTCTTTTGTGCACGTATTTTTCCTACCTTAGTTATGAATTTTTCCAACATGATCCGATTTTGAGCTTCTTCGATTTATGCTAGTCTTCAAAAGCATTATGGTTTGACCATGATCTCGGATACCTTCGCATGTATTCATTTTTTAGTGGAAGACTTTGACCTCAGAATTTTTTTCGAACTTGGCCGACTTCATACATGTAGCCTTTTCAATCGACATTATGGTTTTATCATGATCTCAAATTTTTTTCGAGCTTGCTGATTAACATTTAAGGTCGATCATGACTTTTGGCTTTATTTTTTCGCATACCTTTATTCATTTAGTGGAAGTACATTATGAGCTCGGCATGATGAGTTCACATATATTTGATCGACCTCTGAACTAGCATCAGCTCTTGGGCTGGTTATCATCGGTCTTTGACCGTCATCAGCTCAAAAGGGTCGACATCAGCTCAAAAGGGTCGACATCAGCTCAAAAGGGCTAGTTTTCATCAGTCTTTGATCGACATCAATTCAAGGTTGACTTTCATTAGTCTTTGGTCGGCATCGGCCCAGAAGGGTCAACATCAACTCAAATGGGCTGATTTTCATCGGTGTATTTGACTGGTATTGGCTCAAAGGGGCTGATTTTCATCGGTGTCTTTGATCGGTATTAGCTCAAAGGGACCAGCATCAGCTCAAAGGGGTTGGTTTTCATCGATGTCTTTGATCGGCATCAGCTCAAAGGAGCCAACATCAGCTTAAATAGGATGATTTTCATCGATGTCTTTGATCGGCATCAGCTCAAAGGGGCCAACATTAGCTCAAAGGGGCTGTCATCAACTCAAAGGGGCTGGCATAGGCTCGGGACCTATTTGACCCGAGTTTTCAGGGCCTTCGTCTGGGCATTAACTCTAGGCTGGTTTGACCTGAGTATTCGGGGCATTCGTCTGAAATTTTTCAAGAATTTGTTAGATGCTTAATCTAACTTGTCTTGATTTTGTCATGTGAGTAATTCCGATAATAATATGCAATTGAAATAAACATGACTAAATTTTTATACATCAATAAAGTTGGTTGTATTGAACCCATGCAAATAAAATTCATACACTTATAGCTTAAAAAGTTCAAAGTAAAATAATGAATATATAAAATTGTATAATTTAATGTTATGCAAATAAATAAATTATGATGAATACAAGTATTCATTACAAAAATTATCACATGTAGATTCTAATGTCATTCCCGACTATGAAATATCTTCACACGAAGTTAAAATGATATTATGATCAGTTTAATGTTATATAATTATTAATTAATAAATTAATGACAATGAATAGGAATTAAAATAATTATAATTAGTTTAATGTTATGTAGTTATTAATAAATGACAATAAATAAAAATGTAAGCAATGAGGAATGACAATCAAAACAATATGATATAATAATTAATTTAGTATTATATAAATTATAAATTAATGACAATAAATAAAAATTAAAGCAATCAATTTTAATGTTATGTAATTATTAATGGCAATAGGATTCTCTCAATTAAAAGAATTAAATGCCTATAAATGTATTGTCATATAATGGTTATTATTAGTGTAAAAAATGAAGAAAGTCAATAAAATCTTAATTAATAATAATGAAAATAGCAAATAAGTTGGATAAGAATGTGGTATCAAATGTTTGCACTTCGCAAGCATATCCGTTAGGCATATTATGATAAAATAGCATGAATCACACAACTGTGAGGAAGATCTATAACAAATCAAAAGAAAGTTTCAAAGAGAGTTCTCAATTCTATAATGAAAAATTTCATGCAGTAACACATTCACATTCAACACATATATATATTAGATTATTCAATTTCAATCTACAGTATCTATCTATTACTATCATAATCACGATGGAAGTGCTATAACAGAGTTGTTCCTTCTTGCTACTTCAGGAACGAGATCATGAAAAGTCAAAATTGAAATTTTCTTAAGCAATTTATTTGTGTTTATGAATGGCTCACGAAATGGCAAAATACTAAGAATGGAATTACTTTATTTGATTGCTGGTATAAGCCTTTCTTGACATGCTTCCTCTGCCTTGAAATGAGCTAGGCAGCATTTTTTCAACCAAAGAAAATAGTGAAAGCTCGGCAATTCATCAATTTACAATGTATTAGGTTTCGCCTCCTTATATTTGTTCTACAACAATGATTAAAGGGTATAAATTGCATAAATGATATAAATGGTATAAAAATGATTTATCAATCAAGCCAACAATAAAAGTCCAATAATTTAACGGCAAGGAGTAGTAATGTAATTAAGTAGTACAAATATGATATAACATTTTTCCTTTCATGGTTCATCAACACCGTTGAATGGCATTTAATGCCATAGATGCTGCATGAGTGACATCTTTGACGGTTTGTGAGCAATCGGTGTCTTGTCGCAACGCTCTAATTGTAGTGCAGAGGACTGGCAGTTTGATCTTAAACCTGAGAAAATGAAAATAGAAAATACAAACAAATATTTTTCTTAAAGTTGACTACATGACAGTGGTTTAAAGTAAAATAGATTTTTTCATTATTTCAGCCTTGTTCACAAGACACGACCTTCATCAATTTTTTTTTTGAGAGGCAATTGTAAGGTTCCAAGCATACTCAGAAAATAGTCATTGTTAGTGATCTTTTCAGATGAATAAATATATTTAAATATAAGAGATAAAGTAAATTTATCAAGAAATAACCCAAGATAAAGTTTTCTTCTATCGGATCCTTTTTTGGTGAAGTATGATATTTATTACAAAGAAAAATGGAGAGTAGTTTTTGGTTGTGAAATAGGAATCGTTTTACCGAGTTCTCACATATGGCGACAGTTACCTGAGAAAGAAGGAGTGGAATGCCAGCAGAAGCATTCCAATCAATCAGTCTTGAAGTCAAGACAATAATGAAGACATAGGTAGAAAAAAAGTAAACATGCCTAACTTAGACTGTCAGGTCTATTTATATAGAGATCTGAAGGACTGACTCTCTAAATACCTTCCTTTCAGACCATTTAGGATTCTGAACGTTATGCATAGTTGTATGAGACGTTATGTCTGGTCATTATGGTGCGAGACTGTTTAGTGGGTCATATTAAACACGTGTTTTTTAAGTCGTTACCCATTCAAGTATAAACTAGTCAAACTTTTCAGAAATAGGTTTAATTTATGGTTAGATGTCAATTGGGTCAGGACGATCCAAAAATCATGTGTCATGTTCACCAAAAACAACTCATGAAGTTGATGAGAAAATGCAAGAGGTAGTTTTCTTGATCTAGCAACTCGTGCCAAACCATTCTTAGCAGAATCATATTGTGATGCAACAGACCGCTGTAGTATAGCAAGGTTGAGTTTGAAGTGGCAGGCTCATCAATTAACGATGCAATTAAGAAGCCTCGCCATTGACTTAAACATCAAAGTTGTAAGAGACTGCAATAAGAAGCAAATTGAGAAAAAGAACAAATTTGTTACCTGAATTGTCTATATATACAAGTTAGGCTCAGAAAAGGAAAGCTTTTTTGCTTTAATTTGCTAGACAAACAACAAAAGGAAATGGAGAAAAAAAAAAGACAAAAGGATAGGATGAATTCATGATTATTCTAAGTTCTGAGTGAATGTAGTAGTATAATTAAGCTGATCAAGAAAGGTTTTGAGATGGAGTCACCAGGCTTTAGATTGAGGGTTAAAACAAGGGTCATTGAGTTCATTTTTACTAATTTCTCAAAGTCTAGCTAGTTAATTGAACCAGTAGTACCTATAGCAGATATTCATACGAACTTGCCAGCGTAAGTTCAAAGTTTGTGTGGACTTGAGAAGCGGGAAGAAAATTATTTAAGCTCACATAAAGTTAGGTGGTCCTTGCACTACCAAAGAGAAGGACGTGTAAAATAAGGTTGGTGATACTCGTGTATGAGTGCATTCTACCCAAAAATAAATAAATATTATTGATACCATTTGAGTTTTGACACAATAATAGCAATAATAGCCCAACCCTTCATTAAAGATTATGGGTGCCGAAAAGGTGGATTAATTTTAAGTAGATTGAGATCATATAACTGAATAATTTTTACAGAGTAATATGGTACATGTTTAAGTTTCCCCTCTTCTAGCCAGCTAGTGTTACTTTCGAAGATTTAAAAAAAGATAAAAGAGTAATGGCGAAATCAAAAGAACAAAACCAAAGAAACAAAGTGAATACTATTTTAGTCAAATTAACGAACTTTGTAACTTGGATTCAAATGCTCTAGATATAGGTTAGGCGGAAAAGTTATATACGATAAATTAAAAGTTATATACGATAAATTAGGCCCAAAAGCTTTTTTTTTTTAATATGGACTGCCCAATAGACTATAGCTAAACCCAAAAATATCATACCAAAGTCCAATAACTCCTTAATAAAGTTAGGAATTGGGCTAATACCTCTAGGCTTGGGTGCTTTCAGGTGGACATTCCTCTGAGAGAAGAATATGACTGCCGAAGCCATACCTTTGATTATCAGGCATATGCTAAGGGAATACAACAGCTATAATTATGCGTTTGATTAAGCTGTCGGGAATTTTGAGATTGAGACGTGGGAATAATAGACACATCCATGCATGCAGGAACAAGTGATATTTGGACAAAAGGTGAGCAATAAATATAGGTATCAGTGCAGATGCCAAAATGTTTATGACGGAAATCCATGCCCGCATCCAGAAGTTGCTAGGTTAATTCCATTTACAATAATCTCTTGCGACCATGTGAGATTATTTTATTATTATTTATTTGGGATTAAAATTCGAATGAAGGAAGGGAACGCTTACTCGTCTGATTATTTGACTGATGGTTAAGTAAATTTTTTTTTTTGGGGTGAATTACGTGAATAGTGTGTAATATTGGTGAAGAATTAAGCACATGACAAATTCTATGTTGCAATACCACAGTCAACTCATTTGATTAGTTGTATTAGTGTAACACTTCTACAAGTTTAACTCTAGTTTACAAAAAACAAAAAAGTGTGACCAATTATATATATCGTCAAATTCAATTTTACTTCAACGTTCTAAAGTTTAAAACTAATAATAAGCAGTTTATCAAAAAATAAAAAATAGATCTAATAACAAACAATCTTACTCAAAGAGTTCCTATATTAGAAGATTAAAGTTGAAAACTTGTAACTCAAAATTAGCCACCTATTCTTACTGTAAAAAAGTTTTCTACATTCAAATGAATGACTGTAGTGTAATAATTTGGTCTAAGCACTTACGTACGAAAACAAACGATAAAATCCTCAAAAGTAAATGAATGATTGTAGTGTACTAAATTCCTAAGCACCATGCATGTTGACTTTTTATAAGGGATTCTTTTTCATTTGAGGGTAAATATATATTAATAATGTTAATTTAATTAGTTTAATGGGTGATATTAGAAATTTTTAAAAATAAACGATGATTTTTTATATATAACTTATAATTAGAAGAAATTTCTTACAATTTGTCATAAATTAAAATCTATAATTTTAACACCTAATAGTGTTATGTCATAGTAAAAATGTACTACAGCATAAGATAAACTTTAACAGTAATATTCAAAGGTTCAAATTTTGAAATTATTATTTTAAAAAGAATTTTATCTAATCAATATTCTTAATTCAAAATTACATCAGTGATTATTGTAAAGAAAAATAAAACAACAATTTCAACAATTTTTTTCCTAATTGAAAAATGCTGTAATCAAACAATTTGAACAATTTCAACTATTCAAAGTTATTATTATATGAAAAATGCTGGTTCTACATTCCCAGTCTCACATCTTTCCTAGCTGAGAGTAAGTATGTGACAGAGACAAGATATATATGTATAAAGTGAAATTAACCTTAATCAAACGGTGAGAAATGAACAGATATGATGTGAGGTAAAATGTGTGTAAATGTGTAAGAAGTGTGTAGCATTACTCTTCCTTCCTGTACCACAGCGCATGAGGATTGATGATACTTCATAAACTGGGATGCATCAAAGTGGGGGAACCCTTTCGTCGACGACGTGAACCCCATTAAAATTTAACGCCACCCAAAGCCTTTGACAATTTACCTGCTGACCAACGACCGTGAGTGACTGACCGCTTCAGAGTTCAGACTTCAAACACAAACGCGCGTGTTAAACGCGCTAGAACAGAGAGCGTGGCTAGACGTTCAAATTCTCAGGTGGGGTATAGTCAGGAAACGCAAAGCCGCGGGACACTGGCTCAGCTCTTTTTTGGAAAAAATTACTGGACCCTGCGCACGCGCTCCTCATCCTCTGCATAATTGCAGCGTGACAACACGCGCTTTTAGAGAGAGCGCTTTTCGTTTTAAAGTTTCAAAATCATTTTCTTTCATTTTCTCCTCAGAGCACACTGTTTGTTTCCCGAGAAAATTTTGTGAAAAAAGAAAAAGCAAAATAAGCATCCACAACCACCATATCCATTTAAGATTCCACTGTCTCTATCTCTATTTCTCATCTCCCTGTGCTCGAACTAGAATCCATTGGAAATTTTTCGAAGTGGATGAGTGTGGTTGGGAGACAGATGCCTCGATCCAATTCCGCCGTGCACCACCACCGTCAGAGCTCCGACAACTTCCTCCTCGACGCAACCTCTCACGGAAGGTGGTTTCAGCCTTCCGCTTTCGCGCAGGTAAGGTTTTCGTTTTCTCGATCATTCGCTTCTTTCTTTGAAAAATCAGACATCGCACGAAGCGAGCTAAGCTAAGGTGTACGAAACGAATCGTTTTGCAGGAGTTTGGGTCTTACGGTGGCGGAGGAGCACTTCAAGGGTTGGTTGGGACTCGATCTTCCAGCTTGAGGAAGATCGACGATGATCGTCTGTTTACCAGTGGCCTCCTTGACCTGCATTCCTTCGATACTGAGCTTTTACCTGAGGTTTGGTCTGTGTTTGGATTAGCTTATTTTGTGTGCAGAAAATTAAGAGAGCTTTTAGCTCAAAAGCTGTTTTTGTGTAAAAATTAAGCAAAAAACCAAACATGTTTCAATTCCATTTGGTTTGAATTAAGCTGAGTTGCCAACTTGCCATGAACTAACATTCTGTTTCTCTGAATGAGCATAATGTTAATGGTTATTTGTTAATAATTGCTAGTTAATTGGGTTTTTACTTTTAAGCTTGTTGATTTATGTAAACCTGCGGGTGACTGGGAATTTTAATTTGACTCTCAATAGATGTCTAATGTTCACAATGAGTATTTAACGAATCATACTGTTCGCGGCCAAAGTTTTGATGACTCTGAGCCGATTCTCTCCGGCAACAAACTTGTAAACAGGTCTCGGGGTTTGCCTGAGAGCCACGTCCTTAGAAGTTTCTCAACAGATAAAGAGAGAGCAAACAATGTTGCTAAGATCAAAGTTGTGGTATGCTTCTTGCTCTGTCTCTCTTTTTATCTTGTGCTTTTTTTCTTTTTTTGTGAACAAGGGCCTTTAGTTTCTTTAACAGTTGCATTTTGACTGAGAGTGCTACTTACTGCTGCAGGTTCGGAAGAGACCACTAAATAAGAAGGAAATAGCAAAGAAAGAGGAAGACATTATTACCATAGATTCAAGGAAATAGCAAAGAAAGAGGAAGACATTATTACCATAGATTCAAATTATCTCACAGTTCATGAAAGAAAACTCAAGGTGAGTAAGCTGTAGGTTGTCTTAAAAATCTACATTTCATGACGTGAACTCTGTATTGAATTTGTTCTCAAAGATATATAATTAAGCTCAGTACATAGTACATACTACTCTATGCTGCTTTTGTAGTAGTTAGCATTCAGTTTTTTGACATACAACATACTTTTCACAAGCAATTCAGGAGTCAACCAAACTACTGAGCGTAATAACATAATACTCTCTACTGCTTTTGGTTCAGATACTTCATACTCAAACTCCCATATATGTTGTGTCTCATGCTTTGTGCGTCTGATTAAAGATTTTTTAGTATATAAATTGTATTGTAAAGTTACTTATGTTTAATAGCATTCCGTAAATATAAACTTCCTCGCAATATAATGGCAGTGATCCTGGCAAATAATTGAGAAATGCAAGAATACTTACATTGAGCATTGACTACCGAAATGTAAAAATTAGGAATATCTTTCAACATTTTAGAATTGATCAAAAAACTTACTATCTGTTCACAATATTTTGAGGATAATGAAGATTATGCTCAGTTTTTAACATTGTATCCTAAGTAAGTAGCTATTTCTTAAAAGTAAAGGTAAGGGGAAAATATATTAAACAAGTCAAAATAAATTTACTTAACTACGGACAACCTTTCTTGTTAATGCTTCAATGTAGTTCAACCCAGTATCACTAATTTCAGAGTCTGTCTTTCTCATTCTGTGATCTGTGTCAAATCAATTCAAAATTTCAAATTGCACTATACCTTACAATTACTATTAGAGAGACAATCACTAACTAAGGTTGACAATTTTGTAACCAATGTTGATGCATTTGTGTTAAGATTTTACAATTAAAACATTCATATTGTACTTCTTAGACATAAGGGTGTTGTACCTTTTCTGAGTTTTATTTCCACTTCACCTATGTCTGCAGGTTGACTTAACTGAATATGTCGAGAGACATGAGTTTGTTTTTGATGCTGTGCTGAATGAAGATGTTTCAAATGATGAAGTGAGTATTTAACTAGCTGTGCTTCTTGTTACCACATTGACTAATAATTCACTGGTTTCACTAGATTGGTTACTTTTTTTCCCCTCTAGGTGTATGCTGAGACTGTGGAGCCCATTGTTCCACTGATTTTCCAACGGACAAAAGCAACTTGCTTTGCATATGGTCAAACAGGTAACTATTTTGTTTATTGTTAATTGAGAAATGCAAGAGTACTTACATTGAGCATTGACTACCGAAATGTAAAAATTAGGAATATCTTTCAACATTTTAGAATTGATAAAAAAACTTACTATCTGTTCACAATATTTTGAGGATAAAAACATCAAATGTTCCTTGAATAATTCAATTTTTTTTTGCTTTATGAGAAGAGAAGAGTAAAAGGTATAAACAAAAGTGAAGATGACTAATGATGTAAATAGTTTGTACATTGTATGATTTTTAACTTTTGTATCCATGATGCATATATAATTGAAAATTGAACATTTCAGTTTGCAAACTTAAGTCTTTTTGTTTCTTACATCAAAGGCTAGTATCATATGACAAACTGTGTCAGGCTTGTTTTTAACAAATTGGGCTAAGAATTTCACACTCGGTGATAAGATTAAGCATATCATCAACTAACCTCTCAATGTGGAATTCAGATACTCAGGGCTTGAATTGGGAATGTTGGCTCCTTCCTTTAGGACAATTGCATGATCTTGTCTAGAATGATATGACAAACTGTGTCAGGCTTGTTTTTAACCCATATAAGCCTATCTGGCTTTTGTTTTGATGAAATTTCCCGTGATAAGATTTAGCACTATCTGTGGACCATTCAGCTCAATAAAAAATTTCCAAATTAAATTTGAATATGTTCCAGGTTTTGTGTGTGTGTACATGATTACTTAGATAGAATAGGTGATGGTGTTCTGATATATATTGTGAGATAAGCTCGTTTCTTTCTTGTCAGGAAAGAAACATGTGTTAAATATTTACCTTGATTTACTCCTTTTTCTGAATTTTTTAAGTTGATATGAAGTTACTTTATTTTTTAGGGAGTGGGAAGACATATACTATGCAACCGTTGCCTCTCAAAGCATCCCAAGATATTTTTAGATTAATGCACCACACATACCAGAACCAAGGTTTCCATTTGTTTGTTAGTTTCTTCGAAATATATGGGGGAAAATTATTTGATCTCCTCAATGATCGAAAGTAAGTAAACCCGAAAACCTCCAAGCATGCTTCTTCCTCTTGTGGAAACCATTAATTCGCCCAAGATCTTAACTTTGTTACCAGTTGATAGAAACTGGTAATTATAACTAATTTATAAATTGAATATGCAAACTATATTGATATATCCTCTGGAGAATTGTTCTCAAAACAGAGGATTAGATTACAATACTTAGTATCAGATTACAACAAAGAAAAGAGAAGGCTATCAACTTGTGGGCTAGAAAAAGTCTCACTTTTGGAGTTATTTATGTGATTGGTTTATGATTTTGCAGAAAACTTTGCATGAGGGAGGATGGGAAACAGCAGGTTTGCATTGTCGGCTTGCAAGAATACAGGGTATCTAAAGTTGAGACAATCAAGGAATTTATTGAGAAAGGAAATGCCACAAGAAGTACTGGTACGACTGGTGCAAATGAGGAGTCCTCTCGATCACATGCTATACTTCAGCTTTGCATCAAGAGATCAGCTGATGGGACTGAATCAAAGCCTGCTCGAGTTGTGGGCAAGCTATCTTTTATAGATCTGGCTGGAAGTGAACGTGGTGCAGATACTACAGATAATGATAAGCAGACTAGGTGGGATTTTATTTTTCAAACTTAAGAATTTCTTTCATCATATTTTGTTAACAGATCTTTTGTTTGAGTAACGGGAAGACTTACTAAATGATGTATTTGTGTATCTCCGGAGGTAACTATGTTCGATTGCCTATTTGGTTTAATTAACTTAATTTTTATTTTATATTCCAGGATTGAAGGTGCTGAAATTAATAAAAGCTTACTTGCATTGAAAGAATGCATTAGAGCTCTAGACAATGACCAAGGGCATATCCCTTTCAGAGGAAGTAAATTGACTGAAGTTCTGCGAGACTCTTTTGTTGGTGATTCACGCACTGTAATGATATCATGCTTTTCACCAAGCTCAGGTTCGTGTGAGCATACTCTCAACACATTAAGATATGCTGACAGGTATGTAGTTTGAAAACATTTCTGGTAAGGAAGTGATTGATCTGATGATATCAAAAAGTAATTCTAATTGACGGTCACATTTCAGGGTGAAGAGCCTGTCAAAAGGGAACAGCTCCAGAAGGGATCCCCTTTCATCTTCAAACCTTAGAGACTCAACTGTATTGCCTGGGTCTTCAAGTTTATCTCATGATGATACCTTTGAGGATGAAATAACGTATGTTTCCAATGAGAGGAATCAATTTGGTTGGTCTAAACAGCTTGAAAGAGAATCGTCTCCTCCAATTATTGTGGATCGTGTTCCAAGTGGTAGGATGGGGGGAAATTTGGCACCATCTGTGTATTCTGATCCACAGAAGGGTCAAAAAGGTGGTCAAAATGGCAAAGCTGAAAATGAAACTGATTACCTGAGACCATCATATGAACAAGACAGAACAAGAAAAACAAGTAAGAGGGTGGATACCAACCAATTATCTGCTGTGGAGGACAAGGGGAAGATAGACTCTCGTGTTAAACATGTAGATCTGTCACATTTTGAGGCTAATCATTCTGATCCTGATGATGATTTAAATGCCCTGTTGAAGGTATATTCTTCTTATGCCATATTGATAAAATGTTTTTGACTATTAAAGTACTGATTGATGCCTGCGTTGCTCGGAAATTAGGAAGAGGAAGATCTTGTAACTGCTCACCGGAGACAAGTGGAGGAAACAATAGACATTGTTAGGGAGGTGTGTACTAATCTCTTATACCTTTCTTTGGTGATTTACTAATCCTAGTATTTTCTTGAATATTATGTTTTTTTGTACAGGAGATGAATCTACTTGTTGAAGCTGACCAACCAGGAAATCAACTGGATGATTATATTTCCAAATTGAATACCATTTTGTCACAAAAGGCCGCAGGAATCCTTCAATTGCAGACGCAGTTGGCTCAATTTCAGAGACGTTTAAATGAGTATAATGTTTTCGTATCTTCTGATAACTGATAGTGCTAATGAGGACATGGTTGGTGTGTTGTGGATTTGGAATTCTTTGTGCTCTTCACATATTGCTGCTAAGATTTCATTGCCGTGGATTGTTTCACGTGTGTTAAGAATGTTCACAAGATTATTGTGGTTTTTGGAGTGCAGAAATAGGAATCAACCCGTCTTTGTTCTACGTTTAATTCCTCAGACGAGTCATTTTGAACTGAAATGAACTATATTCAAATGTATGTCCACATGCCTATTTGGCATACTATTATAGCAGCCTGAGGAGTGTACATTATACAGTCAAATTACCCTGTTTCAGGGGGGGGGGGGGGGTTGCTTGTTTTGCAACCGTGAATCTTCGTGCAATTTTTTTATTTATGTACTTTCTTGATGGATTTTGACTATGGCATAGTTGTCGTGTCTTCTTGTACTTTATCATTAATTCAGAGGACCTCTTTTCATTTCCTCCCGTTTATGATGATGTGAAACCTAGACAGTAGTTGTGGAGTGATCTTGGGGTGGTGAATGAAGGGCTAATAACTGGATATAAAGAATGAAGGGTCATTGAAAGCACATCGAAATGCCCTGATTATCGTCTATTTGCTTTAGTAGATGTCAAGCTGTGTATTTCTCAAAATTGACTCATTTTAGGGATGATTAGGAGTGCTGGAAATTGGGCTTCTAGCCTTACAGGAGCCTGCCAAAATCTCATTGGTCACAATCTGTGGGTTAGACCTTTATTGGGGAATGTATTTTGCAACTTTCGCTGGCTTCGCAAAATATTTTGCAATATTTCCAGACACAAGCAAATAATATCAATTGGTTGGGTCCCCCTGTAATTCTAATAATGTTTGCAGAATTCCAATTGAATTCTTTGTTGTCGTGCTAGGCACTCGTCCCCTGCTTATCGCCTTCTCCGTGCCTTTGGCTTTCAAAAAACGCGAACCTTGATGTATGACTATATAGGTCAGTTGACGAAGTCAATGTCTCAAAATAATTGACACCTTGACCATAAAATTATAGCTGCACAGTCCTAGTGGACAACACATTCACAGTCCACCAAGTTTTAGTCTTTTGCCCCTAAAGATTGGTGATGTGTCATTCCTTAGTACTATTATTATTATACTAAAACATTTAGCAGCATCACAAATTCTGGCTGAGCTTTGATGACTAGAGTCTTGTGCCACTTGTCTGTATACAACGGACACACTGATAAAAAATGACGCTTTGATCTGCCCGATGAAATTATTCTTCTTCTCCCTATGTAAAAGTGCTCTTTGTCTCTGTCACGCTTATATTGATGAAGACCTTGCTGTAGTTTAGGTGGACAAGTGGCATGACATGCAGATTCTAAACCCTGCTACTAATTGGGCTCTTACTAATCGTCAAAGCTTCTACCGTGCTTTATAAGCTTTGCAAGAAATTTTTTTAGATTGTGGTGATTGAGTCGCTAAACAGTGCCAATGCTAATGTTCTTGAATGAATTTTGTAGAATCACTTAAATAAGATTAAAGAAGATAATTTTTTTTATGTATAATAGTTGTGATAATAATATAAAAAGATATATATTTATAAAAATTATTTTAACGTTTAAATTAGATTATGTATAAGATTGATAGTATTTAAAATTAAATATATATTTTTATAATTTTATAGAATATTTATAGGAATATTTTTAGTAATAATAATTGTAATTCAATCTGAATTAAATGTTATTATTTAACATAAAAATTCATGATATTATTATATTTTATAATTAATTTTTTTATTTATATAAAATATAATTAATGTTTATATCTATAAAAAATTTTATAAGAAATTTACTTAACATAAATAAGTAAATTAATTTATCTAATAATACACACAATCATCTCAGATATTATTTTGGTAAGTCAAATTGTTCTTGATCTGTTAAACTAAAACTCCAAAATAGCTACATACAAAGCTAAAGTGTTTCCTCTTTACTCTTCTCATTTTCATGGAAGGCTTGAACTATGAGATTTGTAATCAGGTTTCAGTAAAATCAAGCGTATTCATAATGCACGTAACATTGAACGGCTTAAGCCCTAGGGTGGTTATGGTGTCCATTTAAACTATGGACATAAGTGTATACCTAAGTAGCATGGATATAAATATGCAATATAAATATGATATGATATCGGTATGTTGATATAATAACAAATTAAAGAATAATTAAAAAATATATAAATAAAAATTATTTAAAAATATCAAAGCATATGATATAATAAATATTAAATATCAATACAGTAACTATTTTAAAGTATCAATGCTCTATAGGTGTATACCCTTTAAACCATGCTTGAGCAGAATGGACCCTGGTCTAGGATTAGCTTGACCTACCGTAGCCAATGCAAATGTATAAAGAATAAAAGTTGTTCATGTTAACAAATTCTTAGTTAGACACAAATTTTTATTTTTTTAGACACTTAAATTATTATTTAATTTATGTAAAAACATTTTAAAGATAAGTATAATTTTATTATGATTTTTATAATTTTATATATATCAAATATTGATTTGAACATTTGTTATAGACTATGTTTAACAAATAATTACTTATTATTGTGAGGTGTTATCCTTGGTAGACATGATTCGAGCAGACTTCTTAGGGCTTTTTGATTTTTGATTAAACTGTTCTTTATGACAAAATTATTTATCAAGTTATTATATTTTTAAAATTATATAGTCATGTTTTTGATCATACTGAAATTTTTTTATATTTTTAAGTGCCACATAGATAGCGCAAAAGTTAGTTGTTGGCACTTTCCTCACAATTATGCCAAAACAGCTGACGTTACTTACGTGAAAATGTCATACTACTAGGCGTTATTCACGTACTAGTATCAAAGACTGTGGCATTTTCAATGTAATAATGTCACACTCGTTGGTGTTATTCACGTAATAACGCTGAAAGCGTTGGCGTTATCAGTGTATGCCATTATAAATAGAGCTCTTTTTTCCTTCTCATGCACAGACTCCTCATTCAGAAGACACAACTTTGACATTTAAAGGACTTTGATTCTTCAAGTACGCCTAGGATTCAGCGTCCAACTACTACTATGTACTGCTATAGACCCACTAACTCAACAATCACTTACATCTTACCCACCATATCCAGGTTATCCACCACCTACAGGTTACCTACCATCTACATGATACACACCACTTACTTACATTTACTCAACATATCATTTGACCTTTATCCTTACATCATCATTTTCATACCCACTATATATATACGGGTTACCCATTATATCCTCATCCATCACAATTAGGACCTTCTTCTGATTCCTCTCACAGACCACCACATTCTGACACTAGTCTTTTTTATTGATATGATCATTACACTTGGATTAATTTATCTACCTTTTATTACATTTGCTTAATCTATGATGACTGTATGTATATGTACAAATGTTTCTGTTATGCATCCTATAGATGCTCTGTTGATTTTGAAATCTAAATATATATGGATATGTTTTCATTAAACAAGATGAAATAATTTTGGAATTGGCTAATTTTTAGGGGAAACTTTGTTAAATTTCTCATAGAATCGGAAGGTTTGAACTACTAAGGTTAGTTGATTTTGATAGGCTTGCTAGATTGGTATTATAGCCTATGAATCAGTCATGATCCTGGTTTTGAGTGGTTACAAAATTATTCTACATTTTTGTGACATACTTATATTTGTTTACACTTTTTTTTTAACTTAGCCGCATGTTACAAGTAAATTATAAAACAAATTTATTTATCCTATGACTAAAAATTTTTATATCATAAAAAATAAAATTTTTAACAAAACAGTTGAATTCAGTAAAACAATAAGAGAATAATTCTATTTGTATTTACATTTTAAAAAAATAATAATGTACATTGGTAACGCTAACGTGTTAGGCATTAATACGTGAATAACGCTAACACATCTAATGTTATTACGTGAAAAACACCAGCAACACTGACTCTATTATGTAAATAACATCTATCGGTATGATATTTTCATGTAATTAACTTCAGCCCTTTTGGCGTAGTGAAGAAAATGTCAACATCTTTGACACTATCTAAGTGATACTTAAAATTAAAAAAAATATAGTGTAAATAAAAGTATGATAATTTAATGTATAATTTTAAAAATATGATAATTTAGTATATAATTTTGTCACTAAGAACAATTTAGTCAAAAAGCTGACTTCTTAGTACAATTGATAACACAACTAATAAAACTTGAAAAACTCTTGCACCGCACAGATCCATCTTTCAACTGTTAGAATTTTTTTATGATTTTAAACTTTTATTTATTTATGTTTTTTAAAATTAGTTGAATGATAACTTAATGTTTTTTAGTATTTATTTTATTATATTGTGATCAAAGAGTTTATTAGATATTATATATTGGATTTTGAATTCAAATATTATGTATATTTAAAAAAGTATTAGGTTCAATTATTTGATTATATGATAGGTGAAATAAGATAATTTTTTAACAAAAGAACAAGTCTTTTTTACTGTCTTTATATATATGTGCCTTTTAAAAATAGAAGAATAATTTTTTGAGTAATAAACTATTATTGTTTCATTCAAAAAAGAAAAAAAAAAAAGAGAAGAAGATATGTTTTTTGCATTTCATAAAATGTTTTTTATGTTTCTTGATTTTAAAATTGATAAAAATAAAATATACACGAAAAGATATTTTTTATTATTATTATTATGATATTTTAAATTCATAAATTTATAATTAAAAGAATACTTGATTTGACTAATTTCTACATCAACTTCAAAACTATGTTAACAATAAATGCAAATTGGACATTTAATTTTATATTTTAAGTCGGTTGACATAGTTAACTGCTCTATGAAATCGAAAACCATGCACATAAAAAGTTATAGGGTATCGTTTTACTGTTGAGATCTGAGAATCTAGTGGCAGCCACCACTTGTAATTTGATTCGTTATTTTACCTTCCACGTCGCATGCTGCTTTCTCTTGTAGCCTTGTTTGTCAAAGACCCTATGAAAACCTAGAAGCGAGCCTTGTGACAGTGAGACACATTGGAAATCAAGTTGAACTTGTGAAATTGTTATTTGTCAAAACTTTTTCATGTCTTTAAGCTGCCTGGAAAATTGGCAACATTTATCACACAAATACAGAGAATGAAGCTATAATTAAATTTTCTTCTTGGCTAAGCAAGGTGCAGTTTGATTTTGAGATTGAAAAAAGCGATATGATTTTATGACAACATTATAAAGTTGATTCTGAATCATAAGATTCATGCTGTCCTATGAAAAGCAGAACATGGAAAATAGACCCAACAAATGCAGGTCCTCAGAAAACCCTTTCAGTTTGGATTGTGTTTTCTTTTAATGAAGCAAGGATAGGTACACATAACACATGCATCTCACCCTGCCACCCTGCCAAAATCATGAGAAAAGTAAGTTAAATCCAAGGTTACTAGCTAAGCAGTTTTGCCGGAATATGTTATGGATGTGTATGTGCATGTATGTATTTTTTGGTGCAAGCAATTGCTTTCGTATATGTATATGTATGTGTTTAAATTACTATATTAATCTAGGTTGATAGAATAATGAGGAAAAAAACAATCAAGACAGAAAGAACTGCATAGCTCAATTAATGCAGCTAAGAAAATTTTCTTTTATGAAGAAAATTGCATGCTAGCTGATAATCCAAAGCAGCTCTAAAGAACTTACTTGAAGTGATACAAACATACTATTACAGCTCTGGACCCTTCTTGAAGATATAATTTTTTAGGATAATTGTAGTTATAAAAATAAAAAATCTTCCAAGTCGGCTTAAGACAACTTAATTAAGTCACTATTTAGTATTTACAAAAAATTTTTGTAAATGCTTCAAAATCTTGTTGATGTTACTTTAATGTGCCTATCATCCATTTTAAAACCTTCATAAATTTGTTTACATTGTGTTGTTGACCATTTATGGGTTAACTACTGGGATTTTGGGAAGAAAAAAAAAGTTCCTTGTCCCTGATACAGTTAAAACGGTGGTGTAGACCCACCACGCAATTTAAGTCATGATTATCCTCGATTTTCTACACTATGCAAATCTTGAATCTGGTAATAAGTCAAACACACTATTAACTACGAGATATAAGGGGAAATTTTCTATTTGATTTTAATTAATTTCAAGAAATCTTATTGGTGGACTCACTAATCCATTTGTTGGAAATCTTGTTCACAAGTTGTTTATCAAACTTAGACCCTAAGAAAACGTTCTGCTTAATTTACTAATAACTTAACCAATAACTGACCAATCTGCTTCTTTGCACTCAAAATCATTTTTCTGATCACTTAACCAACTAATCAGAGACTGGAATCTGCTTCACTATTTAGTGCTAAACTCTCTAGTTTTGAGAGATAGGACAAGGAAGGGGTCTTCAGTCTTGTCCCAACTTTATGTAAGTTTTACCTAAACTTGATTATGGGCCAGAGTTCTTTTAATAACTAGATTGATTAGAAGAAAAAACTAATCAAATTTGGCACATTTCAACTTGATTTTGTTTGTAAAAGAATAATATTAATATAATTTGTACTTTAAATTTCACAGATTTGTTTCTGATTCGGTATCAATCTTCAAGGGTGCAAGATGAAGACATGAACTCAAACAAGGAATGCATATATTTATATATATATATTAGTCTTACCTAAGTAGGCCCGGAAGTAACTACTAAATTGGGAAGTACCTTCAAGCCAAGGGCAGCAGAAATACAAGAAAAGAAAACAAATCACAAGCAGGCCCGGAAGTAATTACTAAATTGGGAAGTACCTTCAAGCAAAGGGCAGCAGGAATACAAGAAAAGGAAACAAATCACAAGCAAACAAGAGATCAACAGATTTAGATGCATGCATGTCAAATCCACAAAAAAAAGGGCTTCCAACTTTCTTTGACAAGTGATGTAACTTATTTGATGTTTTGGCTTTTTAACGAGGAAAATTTTTTATATATATTATAATATGTATATTGTATTTATATTGTATATTGAAGTAAAAAATATGTTAAATTATATTATATGTGTATGGAATGATTTTGTGGGTGAAATTTTTTTTTTTTGGGAAACATCAACCCTTATATCTTTTTTTATGTATTATAATTGACGAGGTTAGGGATCATAGAAGTTTTGTGCATGTACAATTTTTAGGGGACAGTGCGCGGAGGTACAGAAGGAAGAGTCTGGAAAAAGTTAAAAAGCCTCATTCTCTTGTTTCCCAGTTTTTAAAAATATCCTATGAAGAATGTACCAAAAAAAAAATCCTATGAAGAGAGAACTCACCTTCCACCTTCACGTACTGCTAAATGAGATCGGTTTTTTTTTTAAAAAAATATTTTTTAACTGTTTTTCTGTCAGATCGAATAAATATGGTTTATTCCCTCCTTTAAATATATCATATTAATAATTCTCATACTTTTATCAGATTCCAAATGAAGTTAGTGAGAATATATGAGAGAAAAGAGATATGCAACTCAGGAGCACTTATGCGTCCTTCCACTAATGCTATAAGCCTTTAATATGAACAACTTCAACCATATATATAGCAGTTGATGATAATACTGGCTCGGAAATCCCTTTGGCCTCTTAATCCTGAAGCATCTTTGGGAGCAGTTCAAATTAACCTTTACTAATTGACTGCATTTATTTTTCGTCCTTGATAACTTCACCCCCAGATTAATATGAAATGATGATTTTTCATTTGAGCAAATAGACGAAGAGGAGAAATTAAAGTTGAACTAAACATAGCTAAGTGCATAGATAATTCATGAAACTAACTTTTCTAAAATCTTAAGTTATAAGGTGAAGATATATAAATGATTTTATTATATTTTTAGTATATTCTCCCACACTATTTTTTTGGATTTGATGTTTAAATAGTACATATATTTATTTTTATTATGTGTTAAAATTAAACTTTTATTTAAAAGAGTAAGATGACAAAAGATCAAATTCTTAACTACTTGACGATACTATATTATAAACCATATTTCCTAAAAGTGAAGTTATTAGATAAAGATACGAATGATATCTATAAAAATCAATAATGAGCTATACCGATCTAATTACACCTATTAAGATTGTTTTATCTTGCAGGGATGATTGGTAGTGATATAGCCACGTCTTCTTTTCCTACAGCATTGAATTTAATCCACATCTTTGAGCACTTCGGAACGTGAAGTGGGCAAGGTAGATTAATTTATTCAAAGGAAGAAGTTTTAATCAATAAAATTAGCCACGCCAGTACTGCTTTGGGCAAGTAATGGATTCACTTTGCCTAAATGGGAAGAGGCAATGATACACATGAATAAAATATTAGGGATCTATAGCATTATTGATATGTGGGGTAAGTATAATCCGGTCTAATAATCTCATTCTACGAATTAATTATGATATTTTATATATCATATA
The DNA here is from genome assembly GCA_029884605.1 of Ormosia emarginata. Lineage (NCBI taxonomy): Eukaryota > Viridiplantae > Streptophyta > Magnoliopsida > Fabales > Fabaceae > Ormosia > Ormosia emarginata. The sequence goes on along the minus strand of JAQQTP010000072.1, from coordinate 10,641,902 downwards.
TATAATGAAGGAGGATCAACTTACACCAGTGTAAGTCTTTTTTGACTTACACTCATTTTTAATCGTTAGATTTAATTTCATCTAATGGTTACTTTTAATGAAATTATCTCAACCATTAGATGAAAGTGGATCTAACGGTTAAAAATGAGTGTAAGTCAAAAAAGACTTACACTGGTATAAACCGATCCTCTCTCATATATAATAGTATTCTTGATCACTCGTGCTCCTAGGCCCAAAAGAAAAATAAATGAAAAACAAGCATGCAAATTGAAGAAGGGAGAAGGAAATCCCTTAGCATTCAATGTGTTCGAACTATAAATTGTTGCTATTATTACCACTCATTATGTATAAATATCATTACTTACATGCAGTGGCAGAACTTCGAAAAAAAATTAGGGGCAACAATGATTTTCACATTCAAATAATTCTCCCATTTTATTTGATGTCCACTTAATTTAGTAATCTTAATACTTTCTTCCTTCATATTCTACTCACAAAAATATACAAAGACCAAATGTTAAAGGTAATGAAGTATATATTTTATTAGATGTTTAATAAGTGAAAGTTTTAGTTTACCTAAGCAAAACCTATCACTTCTTTTATTGTATGATGCATTATTCATTTAAACAAAATAAACAAAATTTGGGTTTGGGGGCAGCTGCCCCCTTAGCTTTAATCAAGTTCTGCTAGTGCTTACATGTAGTGCTTTCTGTGCTTGTTGTTGCATAAGTATACAAAAACTTTTTTTTTTTAACAAACCGTTCATGCAATTTCGAGTTGAAATAATAGTTAAGTAAAGTCTTTACTAACAATGATGACTCCAAACTTTAAATATCTAATATTATAAGTTAAACTGCAGTATATTAAAGAGAATTTAAATGGAAAAAATTAATCATTCACAAGAAATAAGTCTCTAGGTTTGTAAATAACTAGTAGTTAATATGATATCTTATAAAGTTGCCGTATTCGGAGTGCCTTATCAAATATTTATTAATTATATTTTACTATAAATTTTAAAATTTTATTAAATATAATTAATTACTCCATTCGTTTTAAAATAAATGTTGTTTTAAACAGTATATTTTATTTTATTTTTTTTGTCATTTTAGAAAACTAAGAAAGTATTACTTTTTTTTAACTTTATCTTTATCTATTGGTATCTTCACTAAGTAAAATGATATAGAGAACATTAATGGAAAGAGAGGATAATGTAGTTATATTTTTCTTAAAATTAAGAGTATTTAATAACTTTCTGAATCTATGTAAAAAATATTAAACAACATATATTATGAAATAGATGGAGTGTTAAATAAAGATTTGCAACGAATACTTTTAAGATACTCATTAAATAAAAAGTGAACGTTTAATATATTACTCCTTCAAGTATTGAATAACTGTCAATTTAAAGGTTTAAGTTTGTTTCAATTTATCTTTTATTTTAGAATAATGTTATATCCTCCTACCCAATCATCTTAATAATTATCCTAATACTAAATGAAGAAAGTGTTAAATGAAAAAGTAAATGCATTTAATGTCTTGAGAACATAAAAAACATTCAATATTTTTTTTCATTTAGTAATTAGGAAGATTAGTAAGAGAATTAAGTAGGAAGATAAATTATTTCTCTTTATTTTATAATATCAAGGAGGTATTATCTTTCATTTTATTTTATTTATTTTTTCATTTTACCCTTATCCCTATTAAATATACTAATAACTACATGTATTAATTAATTTCATTTTTTTATAAAATCTCAACTAAGAAAATCTTATCTATCTCCTTTATATTAAATTCATTTTCCCCTAAAATATCTCAACAAAAATTAACACTCCTACCTTTTTGTTAATAGAGAAAGAGATAAAATTAATGAAGAAAAGTGAAAATATAAATAAGGTTATAATTTTAATAAAAAGGTAATTTTATGAAATTAACTTATTCTTACTGCTATCAAGGCTATTTACTAGTTTCCTTAATCTGTATGTAAACTCTAAAGTGATAGTTATTCAGGACCGGAAGTAGTAGAAACTTAAACATTACTTAATACTTATTTCTTCAAGTAATTAAAAGTATTTAATAAAAAAATATTAAATACTTTTTAACTAATGTCTTAATATACTTGTTAATAAAATCTCAATAAATGTAGGCCATTATGACTGCACTAGTGGTGAGGAGCTTAATTTGTATAAGGTCGTTATTTTAAGAAGAAAGAGTAATTTTTAGATATACATAATCTACTATAAGTACTCAAATTATTATTTAACATACGTAAGAGGAATGTTAACAACACATTTTTTAAATAATTCTTTCAATATTTATTTTATTATTAATTCACCTCATACACTTGAAAAAATTATTAAAAGAGAAATACTAATAATATTTACTTTTAAATCAATAATAAAATAAACATTAAAAAATATTCAAAATAATGTATTACTAATATTTCTTTCATTTTAACCTTCATTACCACTATTCAGTCGCATCTTCATGATGACATACAATCATTTTGAAAACCTTTATAATATATAAGGAAAAAAAAAATTGTGCTTGTAGAGGCAAATTGTCAAAAGGGTGCTTCACTTGGCTCATCATTTGCATTATTTGCTTGAATTCATGGCTAGGAATAGTTTATTCCTTCACATTTTTATCCATTGTCAAGTTATTTTACTCTTTGCCCTATAGAAGGATCGTTTGATCCCTTCAGTTTTTCTGATTTCTTATTAAGAGCCAAAGGTATACCAACACAAATTTTTGGCAATGGATAGTTCAAGGAAAACAATTTTTTCAACTCCCTCCAACATTTACTTCAAGCTCCGCCATTATATTATAATTAAAAAATAAAGAGTAATGTTATATTTTTTTAACAAATCATCCTAATAATCATTTTAATACTAAATAAAGAGAGTATTAAATAAAAAAAGTAAATGCATTTAATATCTTGAAAACATAAAAAATATTTAATATTTTTTTATTTAGTAATTAGAAATATTAGTAAGAAGATTGAGTAGGAGGATAAATCATTTCTCAAAAATAAATAATAAATATATAACAACTTATTCTAAATATAAATCATAAAATTTCGCTATAGCAAAATCCCCTAATAAATATAAACTACTAATATATAGTAAAATGTTCCTAATATAACAAAATTGATTATGTAGGATATAACAAAACTCTCCTAATAAATATAAGCCACTGATGTAAACAAAAAAAGAAAAAATATATATTACTAATGAAAGGCATAAATAATGTGCACTGTAGCTCATAAAAATAATAATTTGCACCATAAAATTATAAATTCGAACTTTAATGTCATTGTTATAGCCAAAAAGTCAATTAAAAAATTATTATAGTAAAAAACTATAAATAATAAAGAATTTATCTAACAAATATTTTAAGAGTATTTGTTAATAATTTAAAAATTTAAAAAATATTAAATACATTAAAACCTTCAAAAACTTCACATTTCTATTTAAAACTTACTAATTTTAAATTTTTAATAAGTATTGTTGGCAAAACCAAATAATAAATATCCAAATAATCAGGATAATAATGTATATAAATAAAATAATGTTATATTTTTTATTTAATTATTTTAATAATTATCTTAATATTAAATAAAAAAATATTAAATAAAAAATAAATATATCTAATATTTTAATAATATAAAAATTATTTAATATTTTTTTATTTAATAATTAAATAAATTATAAAAAATTAAATAAAAAAATAAATTATTTCTCATATAAATATGCTCTGCTCCCCAAGGGTGAAGCAGCACTTGAAAAGGGCCCAAGAGAGATTATGCAATAATGGAGGCTGATACAAATTGACCAATGAGGAAGAGACATAGAGTTATATCTTTATGCCCCACCCACGAGCAGTCGTGGGTGAACCGCTCTCTCATGATTCTTATAATATTCTTTCATTTGGTAAATAAAAAATTAAATTTTTATAAATATATTTAAATATTTAATAAAAATTATTTATAATATTATTATTTTTATACATATAAATTTTAAATTTAAATTTAAAATCACATACTTAAAATTCACGAATCCCTTTAAAATTAATACACATCGATTCTCTCTCTGTCTTTAATTATTTTTTATTCAGTAAAATCAAAATATTGGTCTTCTTTCACACTCTCTGCTGCCGCGCGTCCCTCTTTGTAGAGGTTTTTTTTTTTCAATAGTCTATTTATACATTTAATGATTTAATCGATTCGATTAAATAATTTAATATTTTTTATAAATTATGGTTATACATTTATATGTTAATTAGAAATTAGTTTTCAGTTTTTAATTAATCATATCATTAACATTTTATATAATATTTGAAAATATAAGAAATTATTAAATAGTTATTTTCAATTTATATTGTTTGAAATATAGCATTAATGATGAACTTAATTTGATGATTTAATTACTGAAGTTCATATTCTTTTTTGATAATTCATTTTTAAAAATAATTAAAGTGGTTTTAGATCGATGTCATGAGTAAGTACAAACATTTTTAAAATCCCAACCTTCTTTGAATCGGGAACGAAATATTGTAGTAAAGTTCATATTTTATAAAGAGAATGATGGTTTGTTATAAATTAATAGTGCTTTTGGAAGGTGGAATCCAATGTGATAGGATGAAATGGGGGAGAGATATTCTCATCAAAAAATGGTAAAATGGATTAGTAAGTAGTTTTAAAATTGAGAAATATTAGCAATAAATTTTTTTAAGAGGAATGATCAACTTACACCAGTATAAGTTTTTTTTATTTACGTTTATTTTCAACTGTTAGATTCACTTTCATCTAATAATTACTTTTAATGAAATAATCTCAATTATTAGATAAAAGTGAATTTTTTTAAATGAGTGTAGTCCAAAAAAATTTTTTGGTGTAATCCGTCTACTTATTATTTTATTATTAGTCTAAAAGTAAGTATTGTTAAAATTCATCTCCTAATAATCTTTTTAAAATTATGAAATAAATCAATAATAAAATAAATGTTAAAAAAATGTCTAAAAAATGTGTTGCTAGCATTTTTTAAAAAAAATTATATGTAATTTTTCTGAAATTGTATGGATGAAAATAATTTTCTATGAAATATAAATACAATTTTTTTTTATTTATTTTAAACTTCATAAAAAAAGGTATATAATTTATCCAAAATATTAAAATAAGATGTGAAATGATCACATTTCACTTTAAAATCATTTTAGTTCATAATAGTAGCTAATTAATGAGGTAACACATCATTAAATAATAGTATAATTTTTTTACACTAATAATGTATCATAATTAATTAATTTTTTTTATTTTTTTGATACAAAATCAAACTTTTATTTTATTACAACCATAGTTGTATGACCCGGATCTACCTGGTCAGTCAGATCGAGAAACTTGACACCCGACAATTGGGCCAATTCGGTTCATATTCAAGATAAGTTTTCTTATCAACCCATACAACCTAATTTTGTTTCAAAATAAACTTCAAAAAAATTATTTATGAGATTTAAACTTGGTATTGTGATAAAATGCATTATGCTATTAAATTATACATTTTTATTGTGATTCATTTTTAATTTTTTAATTTATATTATTATTCAACTCATTTGACTTTTGAATATAATATTAAACTATTATCAGTAACATTTTAATTACATCATATAATAATTTTTATATAGTATTTTTTATATAATATTTTTTATATAAAATATATTTTCATATATTATTTTTCAAGTTTTTTTAATTTAATTATTTAATCTATAATTAAACTATTAATTTGATGACTCAACCTTTTAATCAAATAAACTTTCAATTTAATTTATACAATTATGATTGCAACTCCAACATTCAAGCATACTGTTAATGTAAGTTATCATTGAAGCTCATGATTTTGAAATAAAAGCACCCTGTCCTCTTCATAAACTTTTGTGCCAAAAAAAAGTCAAACCTTCAACTAAGATTCAGAAGTGTTTGTTAATTTCTGTTATAAGTGAGGTTATTATTATTTTTAATTATTTATTCTGATTTTTTTTATTAATTACTCATAGTTTTATAAAAAAATTAATTAAGTATAAAAATGCAATTAAAAGTGTTATTAACCCTACTCTTTCTTTATATATATGACTGATCTAGATAATGCACCTTTAAAATATTTAGAGAAGGAATTTAGTCTATGCCAGCTAAAAAATAGTATCATCATAAAAAACAAAAATAAAATCTAAACGTTGTCTAAATCTAAGCTTGGTATTTTGTGCTTGAGTTTGCACGTTTCAGTGCCGGGATATAGTCCCATTTTTTGAATGGATTTGTTAGTGACTTTGCTTCTTCTGCTCGATGAATAACTTTAATTATTTCCCCATAGCATTAGAGAAAAGAAAGAGATAATTTTGAAAAAAAAACAAACAAACAAATGATGGCTTTATTCTTAGAGTTTTGAAATTTGAACTACTTTTTTGGTCTATTTTCATCTTTATTTTTAATAAATAATTTTTAAATGACAAATTTTAGTCATAATTTATTTAAATTTAAAGATCATAATGTATAAATTAAAGTAATAAAAATCACTTATTTATTTAAAAATTAATAACTAATATTAAATTATTAACTCATTTAAATATGTTAATTAATTCAGTTGATAATTTTTTTATAAATAAATATAAAGATTTAAGATAAAATTCTATCTTTATCCCTCTCCCTTGTGAGTTAATTATTGATTAATATCTTAAAGATTTTTTAGATTAATTATTTAGGATAAAAAAATTATTAACTCATTTGGATAAAGAAAATTTTCAATAACAATTTTTCTTCATAAAAATGGGGCTATTAATATATATATAAAAAAAAGTACAGAGCGTTAAAAGTTAAGTGACAAGGCCAGCACTAAAGGGTGAGCGTCACACGCGCGCACACACACACTCACAACTTTCGACCAAAACCACCCTGTCGTTTACGCCCATAATCCCATTTGTCCGTAACCACGTGGACCAGAGCCACTCCACCACGTCCCATCTCTCCCCACGCGCCCATGCCGAGCGTGTTCGCCCTTCGAAAATATCTCACATCCGAACGTGACGTGTACCAAAGCGAAAGCCACGTTGGCCCAAACCCATGATCCATTCCCAAAATATCACAACCCTCCCGATGCTCGCCACGTAGCCCACTTCTGTTACTGTGCGGGCGTCCCCTTTATATATTACGGTGTTGCTCTCTCATCGTGAGCCAAAAACCACCCTCTCTCTCTCTCTGTTTCTCACTCTCACACACACAAAAACTCACACATTCACGTTCACACGACCACAACTCACACATTCACGTTCACACAACACACGACCACAACCACAACCACAATCAGCGTCTCTCTCTCTCTCTCTATCTCTATCTCTGAGTGCTAAGCTTTGTTGTTCCTGTTCTTGGGGTTAATGGGATGGAGCAGAACAACGTGGTAGCACCGTTCGTTATAAAGACTTACCACATGGTCAACGATCCCACCACCGATAAGCTCATCACGTGGGGCCCAGCCAACAACAGCTTCATCGTCCCCGACCCCCTCGATTTCTCTCAGTCCCTCCTCCCTGCCTTCTTCAAGCACAACAACTTCTCCAGCTTCGTTCGCCAGCTCAACACCTATGTTTGTCTCACTCGCACTATCTTCAATTTCAATTCAAACCCAGTTCTCAAAATCAGATTTTGAGAACTGGGTCTACTTTCTTTTTTAATAATTTCAACGAATTCGAATTCAATTTCTTGATTTTTTGAAATTGTTCAATTTTAGGGTTTCAGAAAGGTAGATCCAGATCGATGGGAGTTTGCGAACGAGTGGTTCCTTCGAGGGCAGAAGCACTTGTTGAAGAACATAATCAGAAGGAAGCACGGTTCTAGGAATTATTCTAATTGTTCATACTTTTCTTCTTCGAATTCGCATTTTCTTCATCATCAGGGGAAGAAGGTGGTGGAGGAGTTGGACGAGGAGGCCATGGTGATGGAGATAGCGACGCTGAAGGAGGAGCAGAAGGCGCTGGAAGAAGAGCTTCAGGGGATGAACAAGAGGTTGGAGACAACAGAGAAACGACCACAGCAGATGATGGCTTTTCTCTGCAAGGTGGTGGAGGAACCTGACATTCTCTCACGTATACTCCTCGAGAGGGAGAAGAAACAGGAGCTCGGGGAGAAGAAGCCGCGGTTGTTATCGGCGGCGACGTCGTCTTCGTCTTCTTCGGGCATGGCGGTGAAGACGGAGTTCGAGGAAGAGGAAGCAACGGTGGGTAATATAATATCTTCTTCGCCGGAGACAGGCTTTGAAATTGATAATTTTTGCCATGCGGCGTCACCGTCCCCACCACAGGAGGCGGTGGCTGGCGTTGACGCGGCAGCGGTTTGGTGGGGGCAGAGGCAAGGGATGATGATGGGTAGGATGCCTCGGATTGCTCAACAACAGGGTTATAATTATAATTATAATTGCGCCGCCGCTCCAACCCCGTTGACGGCTGTGCTGCCGTCTCCGCCGCCGACAGTGGGAGGAAGCTATTTGGGTTTGGGGTGTGAGAATAATAGTGGTAAGGGGCATGTTGGGTTTTTTAGTGAAATGGCGGTGGATAGCAGTCCACGGCCACCTTATCCGTTTTCGCTGTTGGAAGGGGGCTTTTAGTTTATGTTTTGCTTCCACATGATTTTATCTTGGATTCTATCTTTTGTGTATTAAATTATATTTTTCTCTTTTCAACTTTTATTACTTTATTTATACTTCATGTGGCTCTTTTTTTTTTCCTTCTTCATAATTCTGTGTAAAGATGAAAAAGAAAGAGAAAAAGATTTACAAATAATCATTACATATTTGTATTCAATTTTAATTTTTTTCTTTCGTTTGAATTTTATATATATATTATTTTTTAAAAAAGTCCGGGTGTTATGAGGTACAAAAAGGAGAAAACCATATTTAGCAAAGAATGAGTGTTTTTTTTTTTAAACCTTCGTACGTACCCGAGAAGAAGGAATAACATGCATGCAGTAAACTAAGTAACATGCGTACAATTTGTAACCACAAAAAAAAAAAAGCTAAAAATTATTTTCTTTCACATGTATAATCGGTTGAAACTAGGATGAAGAAATGAAAAGTAAAACTGCAACAAGATATATGTTCATTACTATGAACCAAAAATGTTTTGATTTAAACTTATGAGAATATTCTTAAAAGAATAGTTTATTAAGTGAGAAATTTTCATAATTTAAATAATATAATAAATTATTTATTTACTTTATCATCACTGGATCTTTTTGGTCAAGGGTACACATTTCGAATTGAATAGAGAAGCATACGTATGCATAATAATAACTCGTTCCTTCAATAGGGTATTGGACTGCAGTACGATTAATAAGTTAATTAATATATAGATCATTCTGTATACTTAGTATATGAATAAATTATTCCGTATTTGGAAAGTGGACTCTTGCTTCATAATATATGCTTAAAATAATGTGTGTTAGTTTGAATAAAAGAAATTTAAATATTTTAAATATATAATTTTAAAAATTTTAAAATTTATGTATATATAAATAATAATATTAAGAAAATTTTTTATTTAAATCATTTAATTATATATTAAGAAATTAGTTTTTTATTTATCATATAAAGAATATTTTAAAAAACCAAAAAAAATATTTTTTAAATATACTATAGCGTCATAAAAGTTTAACTTCGAGATCTCTTATCATAAAAGTTTAACTTCGAGATCTCTTTATTATCAGCTCATTTTCAATGTTTTTTTTTATTATATACTTCTATAGTTTTATTTGTCGCATATCTGAATTAGAACTTCGATGTTTCCTTTTTTTAAATAAAACAATTTAACAAATAGGTAAGGTTAGAGTTTTTGAATACAAAATATTGCCATGTTACATGTACATTGAGGGAATAAAAAAGAAAAGATAATTGCTGCTGTAGGATGCATTAAATTAAAATGTCCACATCAATCAATGGTAGTCAAATATCCCTCCAAAGAAGGAATCTCTGATCACCAAAAACCTTTTGGTTGATCACCAAAATATAAGGAGTCTTTCAATGACACTATGAAGAAGTTTAAGGCAATAAACTTGGGCAATAATGCAGTTTAAGGGAAGTAGGTTATATGGTTTTGGGGTTTTCTTAAACTTTTACGTTTTACTCTACATTGGATTTTATATTGACCGATTTTTTTTTTTTGGGGTATAATAGAGGTGGAAATGTCCATAGCATCATTTACTGGAATAAAGCAATTTTTTCTTCCTACAAACACCAGCGCAGTTTGTGTCGGGAACAATCCTAAACAAATAGGTTATTTATTGGTGTGTTTCTAGGCTAGTTGATGCTAGCTTATTTTGCTATTAAAAGTTTTTTAATTTAATAAAAAGGCTTTGCTAGAGTGCTCAAATTTTGTTGCGCAGTTTCAGTCCGAATAATAAAAAAAATGATGTACTAGAGTGAGAACCACAACATTAGTTGTATCCCAGTATATTAGGTTACTTTTTTCAGGCTCTTAAAGCCTTTTTCTTTGCTAAAAATATATTAAAAAAAAGTTAAAATCTCCGCATTCTAGTATAAAGTATACAAGCTTTTATAATGTTTCAAGTTTCAACAATTTGACTAATAAAGTTTTGCACTGTCATTTTAAAAGAACGTGATCGTATCTTAATTCTTATCTTCAGGATCTAGCACTCATTTGGAAATCAACCTGTTAGATGTGTCCTTCAAGGTTATTGTCCCAAATCACGAAAATGGAACGGATCCTGTATTTTTTTTATATATATTATTTTGGAATTTTCGGAAGGGAATACTTACAAACCATCATCTAGTGCCGTGAGCCAAAAACTTTTATCTTTTGTTTGGATGAGAAGAGAAAATAAAAGAAGAGAAAATAAGAAGAGAGAAAATAATAAAAAAAGTAAAAAAAATTTTTAATTATTTAGATAGAAAGAAAATAAAAGAAAGAAAATACATATAAAATTAAAAAATTATTTTTTTCTAAACAAAATAAAAAACGAAGAAGCCACTCGAACCCACGCCACCCCGCTTCTTTTTTGTTTGTCTTTCTTCCTCACCCACCCCTTCTCCCATCCTTTTATTCGACCGACAAGAAGAAGTTATGGCTATTATGGTGAGTGTCTCTGCCTCATCGTTCGCTTGCAACCGCAAATCGCTCGACCCAGATCCGAGTCGCACCGCTTGAATCTAAGTCATCATCGATCGTGTTCATCGAACCGTGAGTTGCGTCACCCAACGACCAAATTCACAAGTCCAGCCTCACCGTGCACAGACGAATCCACCTCGATATGCGAACCAGAACCTGTGTCTTCGATTGCTGTTTGAGCTTAGATCCAGTCAACCGTACCACCATCTTCTTCTTTCCTCTGGGTTTTCTCTTCGCAGATTTGGTGCTCTCTGTGGATCTGGTTTTCTCTGTGGATCTGGTTTTCTCTGTGTGCAGTTGTGGACGACTGGGTTCTAATGGTCGCGATAGGCAACGTAGGGGAGGCGTGACCCAGATGTAGACGGTGGCTCGCGCAATGGTGTGAGTGGAACAGGTTGGGGTGGTTTCAGTGAGGAAATTTCTGGCTGGTCGGGGCACAGTGGTTGACGATGGTCTGTTTGGGTTAGAGTCCGGGTGCTGATGGCGACAATGGACGGCGGCGGCTCCGGCCAAGACGCGTCATGGTTGTGGTTCAAGGTTGTGACAATTTTACTATTGAGAGGGCATAGTCTCTTTCTCGCCCATTTTCTACGTTGTTGGGGCGAGAAAAATTTTTGATGGACCTCACGTGTAATTTTTTCTCTCCTCTCAATTTTCTCTTCACAACTAAACAGGAAAAAACAGAATATTCTCTCTATTTTCTCTTCAACACCCTCGTGTAACTAGTGACTCCATTACTCCTCCATAGATATTCTTATTTAAACCATAGACATTCAGTTAAGTGCACTAAATCAATCAAAATTTAATATTTTCATAAATTTTTATATTTTATAATTAATTTCATAATATTTTATAAAAATATTAAATTTAATTAACTTAATATACTCAATTATTATACATTATATTTAGATAAAAATTTCTTAATCTTCCATACATACACAATGAGGAAAATTTGGCAGTGCAAGTCTGTATGCTGATGAAAATAAAGATGCGTTTTATTTCAGTTCATGTGTGAACCCACGTGATTGTCTACGACCTTTTGGGGCACTTGAAGGTCACCTCACCTCTTGCCCTCTGCTGTTGCTACTATATAATAACATATATACTGAGCCTCCATGCTAATTATAAGTCATGGTAGGCCATGCCTTCTATATGTAGCTATGTCCTACCTCATATATGCCCACCTTGCATTTGTCCCCTTTGCCACCCAAAATTCCTAACCTTTGCTTCAGCTGTTTCTCATGCGCTTCTTGCCTATCGTCCTCCGCCACACTATACTATACATCTATGATGTATAAAAAAAAATGTAAAAAAAATATATTAAACTTGTAGATTTAAAATTCATCTATTTACACACACATATATATTTATCATTTATCATTTAACATTTAACATTTGAGAGACGTTTATAATACTCGTAAAAACTTTGTAAGTATCAATGTTCTTAGAAAATTATTTATTTTTATAGATAAATTTTTGTTGACCTATTAATTTTTTTTAAAACAAAAAGCCATCACATCCCCTCCTTTTTTTATTTTTTTTTCTCTCTACTTTCCCTTTCGGGAATTTCAATTCCCTCATGCTCTCCCTGACGCAGTCAACCACAGCAAGACACCATCAAAGGCTGAGGGTGGCGGAGGAAGTGGTGCTGATGGCGGCGATTATGAAGGAAGAGGAAAAGGCTCAGAATTTAGAATAGTGTCAAAATTTTCAACGCTTCTCTGTATTTGTTTCTTCTTCTTCTTCCCCCTCCACGATGTCAAGTTTCGTTGCAATCTCTCTTTTCCTTCCTATGTTGCACTCTTTCACTTCCCACATCTTCAAACCCAACTCCGTGAAGAAGAGTTTGGACTCCCTCAACCTCCTTCTCGTTCTTTTCGCCATCATTTGTGGCTTCTATAGTAAAAACAACACCTCCACTAAAACCCTGTGTTCGTACCAGCATTGAAGAAGCAGCTTCTCATCAAACGCATCGTTCACCCTATGGGATCACCAGCATAGGGACGTTGTAACCGTCGACCAAGCTGATGTCAAAGAAATTGAGACCTCCGGCGTCGCCTAAGGTGAACTCGGCTAAGGTAGCCGACGGCCTTGCTCCGTTACCGGAGCCACAATCGCTTGTGACGCAGGAGAATTTCCCAATGGTGGAGTCTTGGGCACAAAGGGTTTGGCCCCAAAAGCAGGGCCCCCAAGTGGTGGTGCAGTGATGGTGTTGGACTCATCAGTTTGCAAAATGAAGTCAATGGTTGAAAGGGGTGAGACTCCAATGTTGGAAAGAAGAGAGAAAGATAAGAGAATGAAGCATTGACGAAGTCGAAGGAAAAGGAGACAAGAGAGAGAGAGAGAGAGAGGAGAAAAAAAAAGAGAATGAAAAGAAAATAATGTATGATGAAGGTAACTTGTTATGCAAATTACTTGTAACACTTCTCAGTCATAGATCATTTTGACATGCATATCAACAATTATAGGGTTTGGAATATCAATATTCAAAAATATTTTAAAAGTATTTAAAACTTTTCTTTAACATTTATATAGTTTCTACCATTTAATTGTAGTATATTTCACATAAAATTCTATACATCTTTATTATAATTCTATTAATCCCTATTTTCTTACCACTTTTTTTCACATTAATTTTTACATTATTTCTCATATCATTTATTACATTATTTTTTTATTATTTTTTTCACTTAATCAAAATAATAAAAAAATGTTAAAAAAATGGTAAAAAAATGTGATGAAATTAACATTTTCCTAATTCTACTACTTTGCTCATACAAAAATGATGTTTTTACATTATTTTTGTGATTAAGTGAGAGAAAGTGATAAGAAAAAAATGACGTGATTAATAATATAAAAAATAATATAAAAAATAATGTAAAAAAAAAAAAAAAAATTATAATTGTTTATACACATGATAGGAAAACAGCAAATAATATAACATTAACCCCAACACAAATTAAATAAAATAACACAATTTTTCCATTGGCTTGATAGAATATACTCTTAAACGCCCAATATGTCGGAGTGTGGCGACAACAACACTAACACTCTGGGAGAAATTTTTAATTTTTTATACCGACTTATTATTTTTTTTTTTGGGGTGCAATATACCGACTTAATTTATTAAATAATTATCTAAAGTTTCACACTTCACGGTTGGGACAAATTCGTTGGTCTTTTCGCCATTTTAGGTGGAGACCACTTCCTGGGCTCGTGCAACTCACGTGGGGGCCACCACAACTGTAAGAACACGTGTCTAAGACCCAGTAGCTCGCTTTTTGGTGGCTTTCTCCGTTTGCCGGATCACAATGTCACATGACGGATGGAATGAGCGTGGATATGATGCTGCTCTGCCACACACTATTGTGGTGGACGTCGAACCCATAGCCTCCATTACTCCTTTCGCTCCACCACGTGTCATATTTACAGCTCATCAACTCATATTATCTATAGAGAAATATTTTACTTATATTAGAATATACATATATATTTATACCATATATTAATATAAAAAATATTAAATTATTTTATATGTAATTTTAATATTTTTATAACATATAAAATAATTTTATAAGTACAACCTGTAATCCACTAGTATATTATTATATTAGTATTTTTATTCGTACGTTATACAGCATATATATATATATATATAATGATAAAAATTTAAATTAAATTACTCCTTGTTGATAAAGAAAATTTGGATTGATAGTGGTGTCATTTAGAATGCATATATTAAATATTAGATATAGTCATTAAAAGTACATGAATAAAAATATTGAGATTTTATAATATAAAATACACTTAATATGTCAAAAATGTAAATTTGATAACGCAACAAAGTAAGAATTAGATAATCATGTAAATAATTATAAAATTTTATAAAATAAACAATATTACAAATCATTACATTAATTTTAGACATTATTTATTGTTCATTTTATTTTATTTCTATCTTCTAAATATAACTAACCTAAAAGATGAATTATTACAGTGAAATGCTACACATAATGGATATATTCATTAATACCTTACGAAGAGAATATATAACTACCTTAGTGAATACTATGAATATAATTAATTATAAAAATTCTAAATTAATCCTAAGAACAAATCTATAAAAAAAATCATATCAATAAAAATAACCAATATTATATGAAAAAAATAAATTAATACAAAAAATGTTCATATTGCTATAAATAAATATTTTAATTATCAATTAACATTTTTTACTACTTCATTGCTTGTAACATCTGAGATCGATAAAATTTCCTATGATTGGCTTTATAAAATTAGCTATAATAATAATGATATGAAAATAGGATCAACTTCAATCAATAAAATAAACTTTCATATATTTTTTTTTTTTTTATCTATTCTTAGATTATAAAAATATTCCAACAAACAGTTATAGAATCTCAAACATCCAAAATATGCGAGTACCTAATAACAAAGAAGACTATTAATTAAAATATATAAATAAAAACTCCATCAGCAATTTTATTACATCCTAAAGTCAAAGAACCTTCAAAGAACACACCTATACCCTACAAAGAACACACATATACCCTGCAAACAAAGACGTAGTACCAATAGAAGATAGTTACACCCTGCAAAGTTAATAGAAATAGAAACCATAAAATAATTCAATGTACCAAACTTACTGAGCATAGTTTCAGAAATACTTACTCATTGTTTGGCACGTACCAAAATCATACAATGTCTGTGCCTGTATTTAAATAAAAATTTAAAAAATAAATTAGAATAAATTAAGAATTCAACCCAAGAACAACTAAAGGACCAGTTTCACAAAGAGAAGACAACTCAAAAAGGAAACTCTTACCTCTGGCATTCCTCAAAAAACCAATAGAAAAAAAATCCATAAACAACTAAAGACTTAAAGTCATCAATCAGCCAACAAAATATTTACATGCATAAATACATCAATATATTTTTGTAATGGAGCATGTTTAAGAGATTCATAACAAATTTAGTTCACCTAATAGTGATTAAACATATATTTTATTTTGTTACAAAAGAGGTCAAAGACCCAAGTAGGGGGGACGGGACAATAAGTTAAACTGCAGGCAAAGCGGCCTAGTTGAGACTCAATCCTAAAACCAAGTAGTGTCATAAGAAACTTGGTATAAATTGAGCTACAGCTCTTAAAGTTAATTATACTTTATTCAAGGATTAAACTTAAATGAAAAAAAGATAAAATCAAAAAATAAAGTAAAAGAAGCACCATGTTATCAAATAAAATGCTAAGTAAAACATTGGCTGAGACAAACCCGACATATTAAATGGCAGGAATAGCCATAAGATTTTGTGTTTAAAGGAGTCAGTAGTTACAAAATAATCTCAGCGTCTATAAAAGCAAAACTAAATTCCCCCTAGCATTGAAACTTGAAAGCAACATTGTGGTATTTTTTCAATTATTTAAAAAATAAGATCTTCACTCTTTTTCAAAAGCTTAATAAATGACAAATTATATAATGAATTAAAATGAATGAAATTCATTTGTGGCTTGTTTGGTAAGCAAATAGGGGAATATGGGAGGAATGGAAATTGAAAATGAGTCTTAACATTATACGAGTATTGGATAATTGCTAATTTTTTAGTCCTTTCATTTTTTGCCCTCCTCACTTTACTTCCAAAATAATTTCTAATGAAGCAAAATTAAACAAATATCATGAAAAAAAATATACTAACAACAAATAGATTACTAAATAAAAGATTCAAAATGAACATTGAAATTTGACCGTATCTCACTTAAAATAAGATACAGTAACACATTTAAGGTCCTAAAATCATATTGGTCCATTAAGCCATTGCTTTCATACAAATATGTTTTACCAATATACAATGAGAAATGATTTATCCTCCTATCTAATCCTTATATTAATCTTCTTAATTATTAAATAAAGAAAATATTGAATGATTTTTATATTTACAAGATATTAGATATATTTAATTTTTCATTTAATACTTTTTCATTTAGTATTAGGATGATTGAGTAGGAAGATATAATATTATTCATATACAATAGAATCGATAGCTTTGATAAATTCAATGTAGTGCTCTTATTGCTCAATATCAATTACTACCTACACATAATCACTAAAAATACGTTAAATTCTCAGGGTAAACGAGGAGAATATTTAATGTATATTACGAACATATGCATTTCTTTAAAATCTATTACTAGATATTGAAATCAAAACCTAAAATACAGTAAATTAAAGATATTCATTTGAAATAGGGGAAAAAAGCAAAGATTGTTAGTTGTTATCTTAGAATCGCTAACACGATACCAACCAGGTCAAATCGAGAAATAAACATGAACACGTTTTTGCGAATGCACGAATCAAACCCATCATCTTGAAATCAACATTTTCTCGAAGGACAGATTGCACTCAAGCAGAAAAAAATGATACTGCAAAGATGTCCTCTCTAGACGTCTTTTATATATAATATATATATATATATATATATATATGGAGTATATCTAATGAAATGAATTTTTATTATAAGACGGTAAGAGGAATACATCTTAGTCATACAACCATATATGAATGGTCAAGATTAAAAGTTATTTAAAGGTCATGTGACTATTTAAAAAAATCACATGCATTTATGTTCTAATATTGATCATTCATGTAAGATCCAATAGTCAAAATTTACTCATCTCACCTCTTATAATAAACACTTCTCTCACCAGATACGCTCGATGACAAATACCAAATGGAAGAGCAATAAAGATAAAGAAGACAAAGACGAAGCAGTGGAGATTATGATGGGGTGACAGTTAGGAGTGTTCAAGACCCTACCCATCCAACCAACCTATCTTGTCCCAAAGCTAATTGGTATAGGTTCATATTCTAGAAATTAGACACGATGTATTTTCGAGTTGGGTTCAAGTTTTACTTCTAGTTAAGTTTGAGTTTTACTTCAAGTTGTCCTAACCCAGCTTGATATCACACATTATTTTTCTACTTATACTTTTTTTTTTACAATTAGCTATAACTAATAAGACTTCTTAACTTAAATTAATAATTTTTGTATAACATGATATTATATATATTTATATTGATATTATTTATTTTAAATATATATTGTAAAATTAATTACTAGGAATGTGGGAATTAAAAACAAAGCACTAATTGATTACATATAATTAGTCTAAAATATCCTTAGTTTTGGAGGGAAAGTGAAATCCTAGGACAACTTTAGGGCAACACTAGATATTCTTCTTATATATATAAAAGATATATAAAATATAAATAAATAAAATTATAGTGAAAATATAATTAAGAGAATTGTATATAAATTGTAAGACTTAGAAAAAGTCAAAGGTAATTAAGATAGTTTCTTAGAAAATTTTAAACACTTAATATTGTTGAAAGCTAAAGTAAAAATATAATTAAGAGAGTTGTATAAGAATTGTAAGGATTGAAAAAATCAAAGATAATTGAGGTAGTTGTTTAGAAAATTTTAAAGACGTAATATTATTGAAAGTTTCAAAATAATTAATTAAAAGCATCTAAATATAAAATATCTTAAATACCATCAATTTAGGAGGAAAAATAAACCCTAGGCGAATCCTAGGGCTACGTCGATGTATCCTACTTTATATATAAAAGATATTGGGTTGGGTTCGCGTCAAGGTAAACCCGTCCTAATACATCCCTTGTACACCCCTAATGGCAGTGACCAAAGGGTTTTATTTGATGGAGAGAACGAAGTTACACATGTTTTTATTATTTTGATATGAAATATGAATAGCCACCTTTTAGTGGTGAGGTTTGGAGAGTCTCAAAAGTAATTAAGAGAGTTGCATAGGAATTGTAAAATATTAACAAAAAATGCTTAGTGAAAATATAAATTAAAGGAATTAAAAATTTAGATATAACTAAAATAGGTGAGATCAAAGGAATTAAGTATAAATATAAATAAGTGGTTAGGAAATTTAAACAATGGCACTATCTAATTAAGATAGTTGTTTAGGAAATTTAAAACATTTAAAATTGGTTAAGTGGGTTAATAAATGATAGGAATAAAAAATTTCAGAAACAAATAATGTGTTATTACCAACGAAAAGGGAAGAATAAAACCCAATTAGATGTGATTTGAGTAGTGGAATTGGAATGTGAAAAAATTAATTACTAAGAATGTGAGAATTAAAAACAAAGCACTAATTGATTACATATAATTAGTTTAAAATACCCTCAGTTTAGGAGGGAAAGTGAAATCGTAAGGCAACTTTAGGGTAACACCACATATTCCTCTTTTATATATATAAAAGATAAATAAATAAAACTATAGTGGAAATATAATTAAAATAATTGTATATAAATTGTAAGACTTAGAAAAAATCCAAGGTAATTAAGATAATTGATTAGAAAATTTAAAACATTTAATATTGTTCAAAGTCTTAGAAAAACTCATGCCCCCACCAAGGTTGTAGATTTTTCTTTGATTTTATATATATTTTATTTTTTTTTTTTTTATATATATAAAAATAATTTTTGAATTTAAAATAATATATAATATTATTTTTATCATTTAAAATTTCTGATCCATGTTCAAAGTTATAGTATTAAGAGAGTTGTATAGGAATTGTAAGGCTTGGAAAAAATCAAATGCAATTAAGATAGTTATTTAAGAAATTTTTAACACTTAATATTGTTGAAAATCCTAAAATAATTAATTAAAAGTATCTAAATATAAAATACCTTAAATACCCTCAATTTATGAGGGAAAATAAATCCTAGGAGAACCCTACGACCACACCAATGTATCATACTTTATATATAAAAGATGTTGATTGTTATTATTATTGTGAGGGTGTAATTAAAATGAGTAGAATAATGATATATGTACAACAACAAATTTATAATACTCTTATACAAGTTATTAGAAGAGGAAAAATTTTGAAGTACTTAATAATAGATTATTTTAGTAATTATTGAGTATGTATAATTTATCTTAAACACTTAAATCAATATTTAATATAAGTAAAGTTGTGTGGGTCATGTTAAAAAATATAAGATGGTGTTTGTTTATTTTCTATTTTTATTTTTAGTTAATGTATTTTCACTTATATTTACAAAAATATCACCTTATTTTCCCCTTATTTCTTATTTTCACAATTTCTTTAACAAAAGTTTAAAAAATACGAAAAAAATAAAAATAATATTACATTTTTGTAATTATTAGTAAAAATATATCAATTGAAAATAAAAACTGAAAACAAATCAAAAACTACTAATTATCTTTAAAATGCCTTTGTTGCACCTATCAATTAATGAGTTGAGTGTCTAGAGTAGAATTTGCATGACTAAAAATTACTCAAGACTATATTAACATCGTGCACAAAACTAGAAAAAAATATTAAAGTTTTAAAAATTTAAAGTTTCAATTTATATAATAAGACATTAATGGATTATCTCTATATAAAAAAAGATATTGATGAATATTTTAACTTTAAATTATTTTTAATAAATTTAAAACTTAAAATCAAAGTATGTAATAAGTGATTAATAAATTATTTCTATAAATAAGATATTGATGAAAATTTTAATTTTAATTTTTTTTTGTAATAAGATAGTACGTAATGTAAATTCAAATTTTAAAATTTTTGCAATAATTTATCATGCATGACATAGGTCACATGAAATTTATAACATATTTCAAAGTTTTGATGAGACATTAATCTCACAATTAAGCTAAAGTGGTCACTTGAAAGAATTTTACAAACTATTGAATGTGTTCTACCTCTAAACTAAGTGGGCTATCACTATATATGTATGTATATGTGTTAAGGGATTGTTAACATTAACACCTTCATATGGAGGATGGTAGACTCTACATTTTGTTTTGAACAAAAAATTTACTCTTTCCTTTTTTGAAACTACTTGAAAGTTATAGATAATTGTGTCATTTCATTTCAAATATAAATTTGTCCAATTCAATTACATCACATGAGAAACAAAAAAGTTAAAGATCTAATTAAATTCAACAAATTTGTGTTTAGAATAAAATGACACAAATACTCATAACTTCATATAAAGATTAACATTCTCACACACACATATATAATTGTTAATATAATATAATTATTAAAATTACTTGCATAGACTTTATCCTTATAAATTGTCTACAAATCTCACTATGAACTTCTTTGGATCATTCAAAAAATAGTTATAATGAAATAAGTATGTTATGTAATGGTTTGTACGGGAGTTTGTGAGAGTTTTGAAAATGAAGTATATATGATTCTCCTCAAAATTTGTACTCTTTAATATAATGAATATTAATAAATAATGAGTTTTGTTAATAAATATCTTTAAGGATAAAAATATTTATGTAGATTTTATCTATAAAAATTATATGGATTAAACTAATTAATAAGTGATATATTGTTATTTTTAATGTAAAATAATTATGTGATACCAAAATTTATGTAATTATTCTAGTGATGATTGGTTTAATATATACAACTATGTAGATAAAATTTATACAAATATTTCTCTTTAAAAACACTTATTAAGGATAGCAAAATATATAGTATTAAATAAAAAATTAAAATCTTTTTAATTTATAATATATTGAATATCTTATTTTCATCGAAATATTCCTACTTTATCTTTCTTAACAATTGCTTAAAGTTTGCAAAGAATATAAATAATACAGGGTACTTTTCTTTATTTTAAAAGTTCATTTAGTAGGTAGAAACATAAAATAATATAGATATATAGTGCCATTTTATATATGTTTATAAATAAAATAATTAAAATATATTATTCCGTTTTGCTTTTCAAATAATAATAATAATGATCACATATTCATAACAATATGACAATACCACTTTAAATATAAGCAACTACCAATCAAGATAAAGATATACTTTTTACTTTATATAATTAGTTGATTATTTATTTGAGAACATTTGAATTGTTAGTTTAGTTAGACTAACTAAATATGCCTTTTTCCTTAACATATAAAAATATGAGTAAAATTAAAAATAATATTTGATTACAAAATATTCTCAAGCCAGTCAGTCAATTAACGAAATTGTTAGAGTTATAAATAAATAAAATTTAATTTAAAATTTTTATTTAAACATAAACTAAAGTGGTGTATATAAGTTTCTTAATAAATGAAAATATAAAGATTGAAAAGTATTTGCTTTAAAAGAATAATGATATAAACATCCAATGATAGACGGACCCAATCCCAGTCGACATTTCTTAGATACATATTTTTAATATATTAAATATTTTATTTTTATTTAAAACTTACTATTTTGCCTTTCATAATAAACACTTTACTTATGAGTAAAAATCTAAAAATATTTCAACTCTATTTTCTCTGTTTTATTTGTTGGAGTTGGAGGTGTGTGCTTGTAGGAATGAATATACTATAATTTGAGTGAAAAAAAATGTGACACTCCGAAAAAAAAATGTGGTATTTGTCAACTGGCCAATTGTTATACGATGAAAGTCATTGTCTCATGGGATAAAATTTTGAGAAAATATTTTGTATACAACTAAGTTTGATATCTTGTATAATCCTTTGTTTGGATGCAGAGAGAATATGGAAGGAAAGAATAATGTAGATGAGAAAATAATGAAAAAAATGTATTTTTTTCCTATTATTTGGATTAAGAGAAAAATTAAAAAAAATGAGAAATTATATTTTCTCTTATTTGGTTTGTAGAAAAAAAAAAAAAAAAAATATAAGTATTTAAAATTTAAAAACTTATATACTCTTAATATAATATAATAGATATAAGTATTTTTAAAAAAATTATAATTTTAAATAATTTTTCTTTTTCTCTCTCATTTTCTCCTTACAAGGGAGAAGAAAATTTTTAATGAGTTTTATCACTAATTTTTTTCTTTCCTCTCTCTTTTCTCTCCTCGTTCAGACAAGAGAAAAATGTCAAAATTTTCATATTTTATCTCGTCTCATTTTTTCTTGAAACAAACAATGGGTAAATGTTATATGTTAATATAAATGTGATTGTATATTGAAATATATTATATTTTAAAATAAATAGATATATCATATGATAATGTGAAAAAATATAAATTAAATATCAAATTCTAAATGTATAAGATTAAAAAATTTGTGACATGAATTTATGTTAAATTATTGTTTGTGGTGTATATATATATATATATAGTTGCGACTGCAAATGACCCACGTTATTAGAAAAATAAAGAATAAAGGTCATCATGTATTTTTTTAGAATTGTATGTACACATTTTTTAAGAGGGTATGATTTAATAAAAATAATAATAAAAATATATATATAATAAATAATATTATGAGAAGAGTAAAAAATAATATTAAAAAAAAAAATAAAAAATCAGAATTAAAAAATAAAATGATAGACTATTTTGTAATAAGCTATTAGCCAATTATTATGGATATGTGTCCGTGGAGTGTGACGTGAAGTGCTTATCATCATTCGTCCCAGGGTTAAAATGAATGGATCTATACGATCAGGATTCTCTCTTATTGTGAATGAGATCTGTCTTGAATTTTATCATTTATTTTATTAAATTGCATATTTTGAAATTAATCATTATTTTTATTTTAGTATTTTAAATGATAGGATCTCATCATGTTTCAAGAGTAACAGGAAAGGACCCTAGTCCGGATTTATATTAAGATTGTAAGTCAGTATTTCTTATTTTATTTTTTGTTATAAAATTTGAAATAAAAAAAAAACTCATTAGATTTTATTTAAAAATATATTCAAACTGAGAAAAAATCATATATTATTGACCGAAATTCATCAATCTCTTTTTTTTCTTTGGGTAATAAAAATCCATCAATCTTTTACTACAGTTATAATAATTTGTTAATGGTAAAAATTAAATAAAAAATAGGCACATAAAATTAGTGGTTAATTTCAAAATGTTGACAAACTTAAATAAATTTCGTTAATTGATTCATCACTTCATAATTAATATACATATTTTTTACCATCAAATGTTATTTCAACTTTTCTAGTGTTACATATTGATGCAGATTAAAGGATACAAACTCAAGTGCATGTTGTTTCAAATAATAAATTTTTCAGGAGTCCGAGGTCGATCCACAGGAAATTGATGAAGAAAAATTCTTTGAGATAATAGAAGACTTTGTCACAACAATAAAAATAATAAAATTTGTTTACAATTAAATTAAAGAACTTGTTTGGGATACGAGATCTACTTTTGATAATAAATTAAGGACAAGATTAATTCTTTTTATAATTCAATTGAAATTCACGCACAACGGAAGTTCAAATCGGAGAATAAAGCATTCAAAGTCCATTTAGAATTATATACGTAATTATATTATGGTTTATTTAATTATTTACTAACACCTACACTTGTAAATGAGTTCAAGCATTCATTATGCCAAATCACTTATTTACAATGAATCAAGAACTCCACTTTATAAGGAAGGTTTCTAAATTGATTGAAAACAAAATACAACACGTATAACTTGATAATATATCATTTAAGCATAAGAAGGAAATTAATCTAACATTATTTTATTATCAAAAGCTTCACTCCTTCATCCAAACAAGATGAAGATTTAGTTACCCACAAACAAGAAGAAAGAAAAAGAGTAGAAGAAAAAGATGAACATAATTTCAATTTAGAACAAAAGAAAATTATAACAAATAACACAATAGCATAATCTAAGCTAAACCAAGATTACCTAAATGATTTGCCTATGGTCACTTTTATAGAGGATTAGGGATACAAAATGACAAGAAAATTGATTAATGAGTGAGTGGATGAGTGAAAAATGTCAAAGAACTTTTGTGAGTAGAAAATTATTGAAATTTATTATCTCTGAAATCATTCAATGATGAACTCATAGATAACGTCAGAATGAAGCAAAGTGGTCTTCATGAAAGTTCTAGGAAATTGTCTCAGCTTTCCAATGCCACCAAAATCATCTAAAAATTCGTCATACAACCCAAGATATGACCCAATTACTATAGACTGTTCAGCCCCAGTTTCAGCACATCTGTTTTGACTTCTAGACCTAATATGACCTCTAAGTTATCCGATTGAGCTCTTGTGTTCTTCATAAAAGTTGTATACATGAGTCTTATCTTTCAGATTCCAAATTTTCAGCCTATTTCAGTTCCTTAAACTCGAATTATGCAATGATTATTGTACACTGTTTGGGTTACAGTCACAAAACTCGTGTTCTGATTTCCAAGCCTAATTAATTCCACTAGATGTTTGATTTTTCCCTGGAGCTCTCATGAAAGTTGTAGAGCTCTTTCTTATATTTCCTATAAGGTAAGATACATAATTATAAGACATCTAGAACTCAAGATAAGGTCGAAATACAGAAACAATATAAGACAAAAAAAGTGCTGAAAAAATCAATTAAGTCCAATTTGAGTCTAAACTTACAAAACATAACCAGACTTAATTAATTAAGTACATGGATAATGTAAATGACTAAAAATAAGGGTTTATTAATATATAAAATATGTGATTATTAAATTCTCCTACACTTAACTTTTTACACTTCTGGACAAAATATATAAGACCAAAGCTAGGAAACAAAAAAAAATGACACAGACTCAAAAGTTAAAAACTCTAAAAGACTCGATGAATCAAGAAGAGCAACTAGAAATTCAAGGGATCAAAGCATTAATGTGACAACATTTCTTCACATCTCAAACCAACAAGCAAGGAAACTCCAGTTAAAAAGCATAAGTCAAGAATGATAGATCCTCACAAGATTCACTCTCAATTCCTCAAGTGTTTAAAAGGTAGGTATTTCACTTAATTCAACCCATGAAAAATTGCACTACCATAAACTTGCTTATCTTCTACTTCTTTGTTACTTAAAACACATGCATACAAAAATCAATAGGACTTTATTCAAGGTTGTAATGGGGTCATGGTAAAGGAGATGAGATAATATGGATATGAGAAGATAAATACTAAAAAGAATAAAAGAGCATTATGATATAGTTATAGTGGAGAAGATGTTTAAGAACATTCATCATAAAGGACAATACCAATATTTGACTAATATTTTGTCGAAGATCAATCCCAAATTAGTGAATTGAATTCATTGTTAGGTCTGAACCTTCTTATTTTCTTTCTATTGTTTTTAAGCATCTACTTTTATTCTAGACTCTGATAATCCTTTGATTGCAACAGTGGTCAGTTCTTTTTTTTTTTTATCATTTTGCACACACACCCCCACACTTGTTCAAACTTGATGTGCGGGATTAAAGGATGCAAGCCCAAATGCAGGTTGTCTCAAGTAATACATTTCTCAGGAGTCCGAAGTTGATCCACAGGGAATTGATGAAGAAAAATTAATTGAGGTAAGAAAAAGATTTGTCACAACACCAAAAGTAATAAAAGATGTTCACAAATGAATTTAAGAACTTGCTTGGGTTAGGAAATCTACTCTTGGTAATAAATTAAAGGTAAGATTATTTCTCTTTTTAACTCAATTGAAATCTACACACAACGGAGGTTCCAATCGAAAAATATAACATTCAAAGTTTAATTATATATGTAATCATATTATGATTCCTTTAATTATCTACCAACATTTGTAAATGAGTTCAAGCATTCAGTGTGCCAATCCTATTGTCTACAATAAATCAAGATCTCCATTAACAAAGAAGGTTTTTAAATTGATTGGAAACAAAATACAACATATATAATGTTTATTTAATAATATATCATTTAAGCACAAGAAATAGAATAATCTAACCTTATTTCATTACCAAGAGCTTCACTCTTTCATCCAAGCAAAATGAAGATTTAGTTACTCATGGATAAGAAGAAAGAAAGAGAGAAGAAGAGAAAGATGAACATAACTTCAATTTAGAACAAGAGAAAATTACAATAAAGGAAAACAATAAACAAGCATAACCATAACTTGTAAAAAACTAAGCCTAACACTAAGTGCCCAACACTCCCCTCAACATCTAGCTCATGGTGCCTTTTATAGAGGAGTAGTGATACAAAATGACAAGGAGAATGATTAAGAGTAGGTGGATGAGTGGGTGGAGTGGTTGGATGAGTGGTTGAGTGGTTGGATTATTGAGATTCTTTGTCTCTGAAATAATGCATTGCTTAAGTCATTGATTCCGTCATTTTCGAGCCAAGTGATCTTCATGAAAGTTCTAGGAAATTATATAAGCTTTCCAATGACTCTGGAATCACCCAAAAATTCATCCTACAGCCCAAGATATGACCCAATTACTATAGACTGTTCAGGCCCAGTTTCAGCACCTCTGTTTTGACTTTCAGACCCAATATCACCATCAAGGAGCCCGAATCAAGTTTTGTGTTCAACATGAAAGTTTTAGATTTGGGTCTTAACTTTCAAATGTCCAAATTTCAGCCCAAGATAATTCTTGCAGCTCGAGTTATGCTCTGATTACTGTACACTGTTCAGGTTTCAGACACAAAACTCGTGTTCTATCTTCCAAGCCCAATTAGCTCCACTAGATGTCTGATTGAGACTTTGAGCTCTTATCAAAGTTGTATAGCTCTCTCTTATCTTTCCTACAAGGTAAACTTTATAATTATCAGACATTTAGAACTCAAGATATGACCGAAATACAAAAACAATGTAAGACCAAAATAGTACTGAAAAAAAATCAATTAAGTCCAATTTGAGTCTAAACTTACAAAACATAACTAGGCTTAATCAATTAAGTACATGAAGAGTGTAAATGACTAAAAATGAGAGTTTACTAATGTATAAAATATGTAATCATCAAATTCTCCCATACTTAACTTTTTGCACTCCTGGGCAAAACACATAAGACCAAAGTTAGGAGACAAAAAAAATGACATAGACTCAAAAGCTAAAAACTCTAAAAGACTTGATGAAGCAAGAAGAGCAACAAGAAATTCAAGGGATCAAAATATTAATAAGGTAACATTTCTTCACATCTCAAACCAATAAGTAAGGAAATTTCAGTTGAAAAGAATTAATCAAGAATGATAGATCCTCACGGAATTCACTCTCAATTTCTCAAGTGTTTAAAAGGTAAGTATTTCACGCTATTCAACCCATGAACAATTGCACTACCATAAGCTTGCTTATCTTCTACTTCTCCACTACTCAAAACACATGCATACAAAAATCAAGAGGACTTTATTCAAGGTTGTAATGGGGTCATGGTAAAGGAGAGGGGATAATATGGATATGAAAAGATAAATACCGAAGAGAATAAAAGAGCATTATGGTACAGTTAGAGTGGAGAAAATGTTTGAGAACATTCATCACAAAGAATAATCACCAATATTTGACTAATGTTTTGTTGAATATCAATCCCAAATTGGTGAATTGAATTCATTGTTAGACTCGAACATTCTCCTTTTCTTCCTGTTGTTTCCAAGCATCCACCTTTATTCCGATAATCCTTTGATTGCAACGGTGGTCAATTTTTTTTTTTGATTATTTTGCACACACACCCCCACACTTGTTCAAGAACAAGATCAATGCTCACTTATTCCCTAAGGTTGGGTAAAAACATTTTTTTCTATTTTTTTCCTTTTTTTTTGAAGGATGAAATGAGCTTAAAACAAGGAATGGTCAAACAAGTTCAAAGGGGTTACACAATGAAAAATATACAAGAATGGCTATTAGGTCAAAGTAGCTATTTCAAAATGTCTCAATCATATTAATGTATGCATGTGAAAATGTAGCCTAAAAAAGAATCAAAGCAAGTTCTAGAGTAACAATTCCATGAGTGAAAATCACACAAGAAAGAAGAGAATGGTACAGATATTCAATTCATTCATCAATAGGCTCAAAATCTCACCAGACATATTTCTATCATTCTCAATCCATCATATCAACATTCATTTCCAAGCTTGTGCTAAGATCCAAGAATCTCAATTGCTTCAAAGGATGTGAGAGTGCATTCACTTGAATCTTTCAAAGGAAATCAAAAGACAAAAACTTTGTTACTTCCACAAATTAATACTAATTAATTACTACCCCAACTAAGATGCGTCTCAAGAGTAATAAATTGTTTCCAAAATTTACTCCTTACTCTGCCATCACTAATTGGTTTTACTATGCATAGGTTTCTGACAGTCATATCACTAAACATACTTCCCAATTTAGATACGTCTCAGAAGTAAAATTACTCCTTACTCTGCCATCATTCATTGGTTTAATAAGTCCATGACAATCATATCATACTTTCCAAAAAAGAAAAGAAAAAAAAATTGGTAGTCAACTATCCTTCCCCCCCAACTAGATCACAACATTGTCCTCAATGTTAAAATATAGATGAGTAAAGGATAGAAGATATTACCTTTTGGAGAAATCTGACACAAATTTAAACAAAAATAAAGTACGATAAATAAAATCAAAAGTAAAGAAAAGCTATAAACGAAGTGTCAAATCTGACTCCTTTTTCATCTTGTTTCCCTCTCTGCCTCCTGCTGACCAATTTATCTGAGCTATTGCTGGATCAGGATCAAAGATCAAAGGTAAAGGATTTTTTTTTTGACTTCAAGAAAACCATCAGGGTAAAGAAGTCTAGAAACCCCTGAAGGACCC
Organism: Ormosia emarginata; assembly: GCA_029884605.1. NCBI lineage: Eukaryota > Viridiplantae > Streptophyta > Magnoliopsida > Fabales > Fabaceae > Ormosia > Ormosia emarginata. The sequence goes on along the minus strand of JAQQTP010000072.1, from coordinate 10,612,154 downwards.
TGCTCAAAGGATCGTCTGTCCAAAATCAAAATACAGCAAAATCAAACAAAGATAAAAGAAATATAATAGCAAATGATGACATACTTGTATGTACAACTTTCATGGTGTATCTTTATACTGCGCGTCATGAGTGCAGTAGTGGCATATCTTTATGCTACGTGTCACCAATGCAGTAGACACTCACGTCCATTTAAAAAAAAAACAGCATGCAAAGGTCCACCCGAGTCAATGACGGGTCAGTCAAAGGCTGGGGCTCCAAAACTAATTAAAGCCATGATACTCTTTCCGGATCGTCCTTGTTCAAACATTTTTTTTCTTTTTTATTTTTTTTTTTTGAATTTTTTTCATTTTTTTTTCATTTTTTTAAAAGAAAAAAGAAAACATGAAGAAGAAGAAGAAAATATGTACAGATTGTTGTAGATATGGCTCACATCTGCCTCTGGATTCACGTCCAGTAACGGCTTAAACGCCTTCTATGAGTCGAGAATAAGCTTCCCATCCAATTTTCTTATAAATTGGTAAACGGGGTCTTTTAGAGTCAGATTCCCAAGACTGTAGCGTTTTTCTTCATCCTTGAAGAGATTCCACAAATTAAGAAGTTCACGATGCACCAATCCACAAGAATGCGTCTCAAGAGTCAATAAGATATCATCTAATGACTTCTTACTCAGTCCATTCTTAATGAAGAAAATTTTATCTTCTCTGTTTGCGGAAACCATCCCCAAAGTATGACATCGCTTGTTACAATTCCATCGTCCACATTTGTAACAGACTTGTAACCTTTTTGCTCTTCTCCTTTTAGAATACGAACTTCTTCCAAGACCTGGCATGTATGAGCCAAATGAAATTGAAGACTCACCTGCTAGTCGGACCTTTGCTTCAATTATCCAGCATACATCTTCTGGCATACCTTTGTGCATTAACAGTCTCAATCTTTCACATCGAACTTTGTAATTTTTTTTCAGAGCATTTTGAGGGAGAGAAGGAAAATGTTTTCTCAGGTTTGAAAGAATGACATCTATTTTAAAGGAGAAGAATGATTCAATTATTTTGGGAAACTGAAAAACAAACCGACTTGAGAGTCACAGTCTTGTATCAGATCCGCCACTTAACCAAAGAACACAAAGAACTCATCAACTTGGTTTTTTCAGAAATGGTTTGAGCCTTTGTCCATTGACTTTAAACACATTATCATTCCTAGAATTCACAATATCTACGGCCCCATGAGGATACATTTGTTTGACAACAAAAGGACCACTCCACCTAGATCTTAATTTTCTAGGGAATAGGTGCAGACGAGAATTATAAAGCAGAACTTTTTGACCAATTTCAAAAAAATTTCTCAAAATTGTCTTGACTGTGGATTTTATTGGATTTGTCTTTTGACAATTTTCATAACTTTTACAAAAAGTATAGCAGTCCTTAAATAAAGTGGGCCAATAAAATCCGCACTGCAAGATTTTCGCACTTATTTTCTTTGAAGAAATATGACCTCCATATGCTTCTGAGTGACAAAATTTAATGACACTGCCTACCTCACTGTCGGGCATGCATCTCTGAAAAATTTGGTCAGGACAATATTTGAACAAGTATGGGTCATCCCAATAAAATTTTTTCACCTTTGTCAAAAATTTCCTTCTATCTTGGTGCGTCCATTGAGGCGACATCTTTCCTTTTTGTTCTTCAGTAAGAGACAAGGAAATTACCACAGGAAAGCTTTCCTTTTGTCCTAAAAATGTGTATTTCAACCCAGCAGGTAATGGCTTTAGTTCTGGTGTGGGTACTTTTTCATAGGCATTATCATTCATGGGTTTTAGCTCTTCGAATTTTGGCTTTCTTCCTTTGTATTCTATTTCCTCTGTACAATCAAGTAAATCAAATGAATTAATTAAACAAACTTCTAATGGGTCAGAAGAACTCCCTTTTTGAAGATAATCATCTATAATGGCTTCAATTTCTTCAACTTCCTCATTTTTATTAATGACTTCCTATGATTACTTGCACATGTTAAAAACATTGAGATCCCGTGTCATGTTTCCAAATGTTAGCTTCACCACTCCATTTCTGCAATTTATCAAAGCATTAGATGTTGCTAAAAATAGACAGCCTAAAATAATAGGAATTGACTTGCAACTATCAACCAGAGGTTCAGTATCCAAGACAATGAAATCCACAGGATATATGAATTTATCAACTTGAACCAACACATCTTCCACTATTCCTCTTGGAATTTTAATTGATCTATCGGCAAGTAGAAGAGTTACAGAAGTTGGTTTTAACTCACCCAAGTTGAGTTGCTGATAAACTGAATATGGAAGCAAATTGACACTAGCACCAAGATTAAGTAAAGCTTTTTCAATTTTATGTTATCCAATAATGCATGAAACTGTAGGACAAGCAGGGTCTTTATATTTCAACGCATTATTATTCTCAAGAATGGAACTTACATTCACCAAAAATGCTTTCTTTTTCACATTTAATTTCTTTTTAACAGTGCACAAGTCCTTCAAATATTTGGCATAAGAAGGAATCTGTTTGATAGCATCTAACAAAGGAATATTGACTTTTACTTATTTCAAAATTTAATAAATTCCAGTGTAATGGTCCAATTTCTTTGGATTATTCAATGCTTGAGGAAATGAGGGTGAATGTGAGAGTTTGGTCTCCTTTTGGTCAAGTTCTTGATTTTCTTGGGGAAATTGTTCATTTTCTTTCTCACAAGATTCAGGGATTTGTTTTTCCACAACCTTTCCACTCGTAAGAGTTATCATTGACTGGACTTAGTTCATTTGTTGGTTTTCTGAACTCCCCTCATTTAGACTATACTGACCTTTGGGATTTGGTTGAGGTTGAGAAGGAAATTTTCCTTTCTCATGAATGGTGAGAGCAGAAGTAAGTTTGGCAAGAGTTTCTTTTATGTCAATCATGGTTTGATTATTTTGTTTATTAATGGCCTCTTGCTTTTTTATGAATGCATGCAATGTTTCTTCAAGGTTTTTCCTATATGGTGGGACATAAAGTGCATATCATTGAGAATTTTGAGAGTCTTGTTATACCTGAGGAGGTGGTGGTTGCACAAATTGTGACTGAGTATTATTCCTCCAGCTGAAGTTCGGGTGATTTCTCCATCCCGGATTATATGTATATGAAAAAGAAGAAGTAAATGGCTTGTTAAAATTATTCATTGCATTTACCTGCGCATGTACAACTTCTTTAAAAACAGGAATTTTATGACATTTATGTGTTGAGTGTCCTAAATCATCACAAATGCCACAAATTTCTTCATTTTGCATAGATTTGATTTCTTTTGCTTTTCTTAATTCCATGGCTTCAACCTTTCTAGCCAAACTGGCAAATCTAGCATTTAGATCTTCCTCTTGACTAAGGTGATATTTTCCTTTATTAGCACTTGCAAGGTTAGATCTAATTAAATTTTTAGAAGTGTTAATACTATGCTAAGATTGAGAATTTTCAGCCAACTGGTTCAAATAGTCTAAAGCTTCATCAGGTTCTTTATCAAGAAACTCACCATTGTACATTGTTTCCATAAATTGTTTAGTTTCAGGTGTTAAACCTTCATAAAAGAAGCTTATAGTGCGCCATTTTTTAAAACCATGATGTGGGCAAAAATTTAACAAATCTTTAAACCGTTCCCAACATTGAAAATATGCTTCATTTGAATTTTAGAAAAAATTGTGGATTTATCTTTTCATAGCATTGGTTTTATGTGTTGGAAAAAATTTCTTCAAGAACTCACCTTGCATTTCTTGTCATGTGCCAATTGATCTTGAATTCAAAGCGTTAAGCCAAGATTTTACTTTATTTTTTAAAGAAAAAGGAAACAATTTAAGCTTAACAATCTCTTTAGGGCAATTTTGATCATTGAAGGCATTACATACTTCATCAAATTCTTTCAGATGTAAATATAGACTTTCAGATTCTAAACCATGAAAATTAGGAAGTAAAGAAATCATACATAGCTTAAATCTAAAATTGTTGGCATTGAGTGGAAAGATAAAACATGATGGACTAGAACTTCGAGGTGGTTACAAATATTCACGCATGGTTCGTAACGGTTGATTTTCATATTCATCATGTACACTTTCATTGTTAGTCATTTTGTCAATTGTGTGTGACTGTGATTCAAACAAATTAATATATAAAGTACCAGGATTAATTTTAACTAAACGACCAGAATTTAAATCATGATACCAATTAAACATAAATACATAAATAATTTAAAATAAATAAACAAAAATAATGTACATGCTGGCGGTGTCACCCACCATTAAATATTAACAGGGATAGGGTAATAAACCAACCACCCAAAAATAAAAATAAAAATAAAGTGCGAAAAATTAAAATACAGAAAATAAAGTGCAAAAAGTAAATTTAAATATGAAAGCGAGAGAGAGGCAAAGCCCCACCAGAGGCCGTGAAAGAGAAGAGAAGAGAAGAAGAAATATTATTTCATTAAATTAGAGAGCGAGAAAAATAAAAAAAAAATGCAAAAAAAAAAATAAATGAATTATAGAAAAGTAAAAGGAGAGTTTCCCCCACTAAGTTAATGCGTAAATAAAAGGGAGAGTTACCCCCACTGACAAAAATAAAAAAAAAATCAAAAAACAAAAATAAATGATATAAATATAAAAGTTAGTAAGTTAGTAGGTTAATTAGTAAATTAGAAATTGAAAAGAGTAGAAGAAGAATATACCTGTTGGTGAAGTTTTTCTTACAGAAAGGGAATCTCAATATATTAGAACTTCAAATCAAGTCCCCGGCAACGACGCTAAAAACTTGATGTGCGGGATTAAAGGATGCAAACTCAAGTGCAGGTTATCTCAAGTAATAAATTTATTGGGAGTCCGAGGTCGATCCACAGGGAATTGATGAAGAAAAATTAATTGAGGTAAGAAAAGGATTTGTCACAACACTAAAAGTAATAAAAGATGTTTACAAATGAATTTAAGAACTTGCTTGGGTTAGGAGATCTACTCTTGGTAATAAATTAAAGGTAAGATTATTTCTCTTTTTAACTCAATTGAAATCCACACACAACAGAGGTGCCAATCGAAAAATATAACATTCAAAGTTCAATTATATATATAATCATATTATGATTCCTTTAATTATCTACCAACATTTGTAAATGAGTTCAAGCATTCAGTGTGCCAATCCTATTGTCTACAATAAATCAAGATCTCCATTAACAAAGAAGGTTTTTAAATTGATTGGAAACAAAATACAACACATATAATGTTTATTTAATAATATATCATTTAAGCACAAAAAATAAAATAATCTAACCTTATTTCATTACCAAGAGCTTCACTCTTTCACCCAAGCAAAATGAAGATTTAGTTACTCATGGATAAGAAGAAAGAAAGAGAGAAGAAGAGAAAGATGAACATAACTTCAATTTAGAACAATAGAAAATTACAACAAAGGAAAACAATAAACAAGCATAATCATAACTTGTAAAAAACTAAGCCTAACACCAAGTGTCCAACACTCCCCTCAACATCCAGCTCATGGTGCCTTTTATAGAGGAGTATGGATACAAAATGACAAGGAGAATGATTAAGAGTAGGTGGATGAGTGGGTGGAGTGGTTGGATGAGTGGTTGAGTGGTTGGATGAGTAGTTGGATTATTGAGATTCATTGTCTCCGAAATAATTCATTGCTTAAGTCATTGATTCCGTCATTTTCGAGCCAAGTGGTCTTCATGAAAGTTCTAGGAAATTGTCTAAACTTTTCAATGGCTCTAGAATCACCTAAAAATTCGTCCTACAACCCAAGATATGACCCAATTACTACAGACTGTTCAGGCCCAGTTTCAGCACATTTGTTTTGACTTTTAGACCCAATATCACCATTAAGGAGCCCGAAACAAGTTTTGTGTTCAACATAAAAGTTTTAGATCTGGGTCTTAACTTTCAAATGTCTAAATTTTAGCCCAAGATAATTCTTGCAGCTCGAGTTATGCTCTGATTACTGTACACTGTTCAGGTTTCAGACACAAAACTCGTGTTCTGTCTTCCAAGCCCAATTAGCTCCACTAGATGTCTGATTGAGACTTTGAGCTCTTATCAAAGTTGTAGAGCTCTCTCTTATCTTTCCTACAAGGTAAAATTCATAATTATCAGACATTTAGAACTCAAGATATGACCAAAATACAAAAACAACGTAAAACTAAAATAGTGCTGAAAAAAAATCAATTAAGTCCAATTTGAGTCCAAACTTACAAAACATAACTAGGCTTAATCAATTAAGTACATGGAGAGTGTAAATGACTAAAAATGAGGGTTTATTAATGTATAAAATATGTGATCATCACACTCCCACACTTGTTCAAGAACAAGGTCAATGCTCTCTTATTCCCTAAGGTTGGGTAAAAATATGTCTTTTTTTTCTTTTTTTTTTGAAGGCACGTAATGAGTTAAAAATAAGGAATTGTCAAATAAGTTCAAAAGGGTTACACAAGAAAAAATATATAAGGATGACTATTGGGTCAAAGTAGCTATTTCAAAATGTCTCAATCATATTTATGTATGCATATGAAAATGTAGCATAAAAAAGAATCAAAACAAGTTCTAGAGTAACAATTCCATGAGTGAAAATCATACAAGAAATAAGAGAAAGATACAAATGTTCAATTCATTCATCAATAGACTCAAAATCTCACAAAGGCATATTTCTATCATTCTTAATCCACCATAACAACATTCATATCTAAGCTTGTGATTTTTGAGAAAGAAGATAATTTATGCTAAGATCCAAGAATTCATTTGCTACTTCTACACAAAATAATTATTTGCTCAACAAAGATGCGTCTCAAGAGTAAACTTACCTCCAAGGAAAAATTTACTTCTTACTCTGTCATCCTTAATAGGTTTTACTACGAATAGATTTTTGATAGTCATATCACTAAATATACTTTCCAATTTAGATGCGTCTCAGGAATAAAATTACTCCTTACTCTGTCATTATTCATTAGTTTAGTAAGTCCATGACAATCATATCATACTTTCCAAAAAAGAAAATTTTTTTTTGGTCAACTATCCTTTCCGCCCAACCAGATCACAACATTGTCCTCAATGTTAAAATATAGATGAGTAAAAGATAGAAGATATTACCTATTGGAGAAATCTGACACAAATTTAAACAGAAACAAAGTACGATAAATAAAATCAAAGGTAAAGGAAAGCTATAAACGAAGTGTCAAATCTGACTTTTTTTTCATCCTGCTTCCCTCATTGTTTCCTGCTGACTAATCTATTTGAGTTATTGCTGGGTCAAGTTTATAAACAAAAGCTTCTAATTTGTCAATCAACTCATTAATGTGGAAGCAGAGATAAGAAGTTGTCTTGCCGAAGGTGTGATAAATTTTTGTTCCACAACATGGTCAAGAAAAGGTAACAAAATATCAAAGAAATTATTTACATTCAACAAACCTATGGGTTTATGGTAGATGTTTAGTTGGGCACAAGAGATAATTTGAAAAACTTATTCCAAGGTACCAAAATCACCTGGTAAGACAATGAATGCATCAGAGTTGTCAAGCATTACCTTCATTCGTTCGTGCATTGATGATACCTTAAGTTCCTCCCCAATTGTCTTCCCAGTGATGTTCTGTTGAGCTAAAAGTCCAGGAATGACACCTAAAACTTGACTGCCTCCTATATATGCAGTAAGTGATACAACCCCTATTAACCCACGACAACCTCCCCCATATACAAGATAATTATTTCTCGCAACAAGTGATTGACCAAGAGTGGTAGTTGCATTTACAAACTCCAAACCCTTCCCATACTTAGACTCACAAAATACACAAATATTTTTAAGTTGACGAACATAAACACTTTCTATTTCTATACTCACCTTTCCTTTGAATGATTCTGAGTTAGAAGAAAGTAGAGAAAATGAAGTGTTTAAATAGGAAAAAGAATGGAAAGGGTAATAATAGCACCTATAAGGGTAGGTTGGCTGTTGTTAAAAAAGCTTAAAATTAAGAAACACATAATTTTTTTTGTTTTTTTTTGTTTTTTTTTTTACTTCAAGAAAACTATCAAGGTAAAAAAATTTAGAAACTCCTGAAGGACCCTGTTCAAAGAATCGTCTATACAAAACCAAAATATAGCAAAATCATACAAAGATAAAAGAAATATAATAACAAATAATGACATACCTTTATGTATAGTTTTCACGATGCATCTTTATACTGCGCGTCATGAGTGCAGTAGTGGCATATCTTTATACTGCATGTCACCAGTGCAGTAGATACTCACTCTCGTTTATTCGAAGAAAGGAGAAAGAAGAAACCATCGTGGGTTCCATCCTGGGTCTGAAAACCGGAGAGCTCACACTTGGGCTTGTAACATCAACAAAGATGCTAAAATTTGAAACCCGTAATGTCCAAGATCCAGAACATCCTATCCCAAGGCGTTGAGCGCCCATTCTAATAAAAGAGATGATCAAGCTCAGATGCCTCATACGCTTTGTTAGTCGCGGGTTACTTCTCACTAATAACCAGAATGGGACGCTTCTGCCTGTCCATCAACTCCACAGTGCCTAGATGGTAAACATTAGGTTATGGAGTGTGGCTCTCTACAGAACATGATATACGAACCTTTTTTAAGGATCAGCGTGCAAAGGTCCACCTGAGTCAATGATGGGTCAGCCAAAGGTTGGGGCTCCACAATTAAGTAAAGTCATGGTACTCTTTTCGGATCGCCCTTGTTCAAAGATTATTTTTTCTTTTTTCTTTTTTTAAGAAAACATGAAGAAGAAGATAATATATACAGATTGTTGTGGATATGACTCACATCTACCTCTGGTTTCACATCCAGTAACGGCTTAAATGCCTTCTATGAGTCGAGGATAAGCTTCCTATCCATTTTTCTTATAAATTGGCAAACAGGGTCTTTTAGCGTCAGATTCCCAAGATTGTAACGTTTTTCTGCATCCTTGATGAGATTCCACAAATTAAGAAGTTCACGATGCACAAATCCATAAGAATGTGTCTCAAGAGTCAATAAGATATCATCTAATGACTCTTTATTCAGTCCATTCTTAATGAAGAAAATTTTAACTTCTCTGTTTGCGGAAACCATCCCTAAAAAATGACATTGCTTGTTACAATTCCATCATGCACATTTGTGACAGACTTGTAATATTTGTGCTATTCTCTTTTTAGAATACGAACTTCTTCCAAGACATGACATATATGAGTCAAATGAAATCGAAGACTCACCTGCTAGTCAGACCTTTGCTTCAATTATCCAGCGTACATCTTCTGGCATACCCTTGTGCATTAACAGTCTTAATCTTTCACATCTAGCTTTGTAAATTTTTGTCAGAGTATTTTGAGGGAGGGAACGAAAATGTTTTCTCATGTTTGAAAGAATGATATCCATTTTAAAGGAGAATGATTCAGTTATTTTAGGAAACTAAAAAACAAACCAATTTAAGAGTCACGAAGTACCATTATCTGCCACTTAACCGGCAACACAAAGAACTACAAAAAGAAGGCAACAAAATTAGAGTAAATTCTATTCATAAAAAGGATAAAAAAAGAGAGATGAATTCTACCTCATCAACTTGGTTTTTCAAAAATGGTTTAAGTCTTTGTCCATTGACTTTAAATACATTACCATTCCTAAGATTCTCAATGTCTATGGCCCCATGAGGATACACATGTTTGACAACAAAATGAACACTCCACCTAGATCTCAATTTTCCAGGGAATAGGTACAGACAAGAATTATAAAGCAGAACTTTTTGACCAATTTCAAAAGATTTTCGCAAAATTGTCTTGTCATGAAAATCTTTTATTCAACCTTTATAAATCTTTGAGTTTTCATATGCATCATTTCTCAATTCCTCAAGTTCATTTAATTGTAATTTGCATATCTTACAAGTATCATCAATGTTTAAGTTGAAAGTTTTAATGACCTAAAATGCTTTAGGTTCCAATTCTACAAGTAAGTGACAAGGTTTTTTATAAACTAACCGATAGGGTGACATGTTCAAGGATGTTTTGAAAGTAGTACAGTAAGCCCAAAGTGTATCGTTTAGTCTTAAAGACTTATCTTTACGATTTGGATTAACCATTTTTTTCAAAATTTATTTAATCTCCTTATTTGTCAATTCAACTTGTCCATTTGTCTGAGGGTGATAACGGGTGATAATTTTGTGTGTAATATCATATTTATTCATTAAAGATTCAAATGGTTTATTGTAAAAATGTGTTTTCCCATCACCGATGATAGCTCAAGGGATTCCAAATCGACACAAGATATTTTCTTTTAAAAATTTGAGAATAGTTTTATGTTCATTGTGTAGGCATAGAATCGCCTTAATCCTTTTTAAGACATAATCAATTGTAACTAAAATATATACAAATCCAAATGAGGATAGAAATGGACCCATGAAATCAATTCCCCAACAATCAAAAATTTTAATGACAAGGACAAGGTTCAGAAGTATCATGTTTCTTTTTGAAATAGAGCCCATTTTTTAACAATTTACGCAGCTTTTGCAAAAGGTGTATCAGTCCTTAAATAAAGTGGGCCAATAAAATCTACACTGTAAGATTTTTGCAACTATTTTCTTTGAAGAAAAGTGACCTCCACATACTTTTGAGTAACAAAATTTAATGATACTACCTACCTCACTATCGGGCACACATCTCTGAAAGATTTGGTCAGGACAATATTTGAACAAGTATAGGTCATCCCAATAAAAAAAATTCACCTCTATAAAAAATCTCTTTCTATCTTGGTGCGTCCATTGAGGCAACATCTTTCTTGTTACAAGAAAGTTTACTATGTTAGCAAACCAACGCATGGAATTGACAGAAAATAAAAATTCATCGGGAAAAGAATCATTAATGGGTGTGCTATCAAAAGGTGAGCCTGTTGTAAGTTTGGACAAATAATTAGCGACAACATTTTCAGCTCTTTTCTTATCTTTTATTGTGATGTTGAATTCTCAAAACAACAAGATCCACCGTATCAATCTTGGTTTGGCATCCTGCTTAGACATCAAATATCTAATAGCAACATGATCGGTGAAAATCACAATAGAAGAACCAATTAAATAAGATCGAAATTTGTCCAGTGCAAGAATTACAGCAAGTTATTCTTTTTCAATAGTGGTGTAATTCATTTGTGTACTATTTAAAATTCTACTTGCGTAACAAATCATATGAGGCTTTCCTTCCTTTCTTTGGCCTAAAATAACACCCACAGCAAAATCACTAGCATCACACATCAACTCAAAAGACAAAGACCAATCAGGGGATTGCATGATAGGACCATATGTCAGAAAACCAATTAATTTTTCAAAAGATTTTTGGCATTCTTGAGTTCAATCAAATAATGCATTTTTCAACAGAAGATTACATAATAGTCTAGATATGGAACTAAAGTCCTTTATGAATCTTCTGTAAAATCTTGCATGTCATATTAGGGAAAGAACTTCTCTGACTGTTTTTGGGGAAAGCAAATGGGTAATTAATTCAACTTTGGCCTTATCAACTTTAATTCCTTTAGAAGATATCACATGACCTAACACTATTCCTGAGGTAACTATGTAATGACATTTTTTCCAATTTAACACAAATCCTTTTTCTTTACATCTTTTAAGAACTTTTTCCAAATTATCAAGACAAATTTCAAATGAATCTCCAAAAACTATCAGGTCATTCATGAAAATCTCTAAATAATACTCAATCATGTCACTAAAAATGCTTAACATGCATTTTTGAAATGTTGTCGGAGTATTACAAAGGCCAAAAGACATCTTTCTATATGCAAAAGTACCAAAATGACATGTAAAAGTGGTCTTTTTTTTTTATCTTCCAATGCAATTGGTATTTGATTATAACCCGAATAACCATCAAGAAAACAATAGTATGGATATCCTGCTACCCTTTCCAGAATTTGATCAAGAAATGGCAAGAGAAAATGATCTTTCCTAGTAGCAGCATTCAATTTTCTAAAATCAATACACATACGCTAACTAGATGAGACTCGCATAGGTATTAATTCATTTTTTTCATTTTCAACCACTGTTATTCCAGATTTCTTAGGCACAACTTGTGTAGGGCTTACCCACTGGCTATTAGAGATAGGATAGATAATTCTAACATCAAGCAATTTAAGGACTTAAGCTCTAACTACCTTTTTTATGTGTGGATTTAATCTTCTTTGAGGTTATTGAGAAGTTTTAGCATTATCCTCTAAATGTATTCTATATATACAAATTAATAGATTAATACCTTTTATGTCCTTTAATGTCCATCTAATTGCACTTTTATGCCTTTTAAGTGCTTCTATTAACATACCTTCTTATTCTTTAGTAAGGGACAAGGAAATTACGATTAGAAATCTTTGCTCTTCTCCCAAAAATGTGTACTTTAACCCAGCAGGTAATGACTTTAGTTTCAGTGTGGGTACTTCTTTATGGGTATTATCATTCCTGGGTTTTAGCTTTTCAAATCTTGGCTTCTGTCCCTTGTACTCCAGTACCTGTGTATAATCAAACAAAGAGCATATTTCAGAGATATCATCTTCTAATTGCATGCCTGAAGCAAATGAATTGACTAAACAAATTTTTAATGGGTTAGAAGAACTCCTTGTTTAAATATGATTATCTACGATGACTTCAATTCCTTCAACTTTCTCCTTTTCATCAAGGACTTCCTGTGGTTGCTTGCACATGTTAAAAACATTGAGCTCTAGTATCATGTTTCCAAATGTTAGCTTCACCACTCCATTTCTGTAATTTATCAAAGTATTAGATGTTGCTAAAAATGGATGGCCTAAAATAATAAGAATTTACTTGCAACTATCAACTATAGGTTCAGTATCCAGGACAATAAAATCCATAGGATATATGAATTTATGAACTCGTACTAACACATCTTCTACTATTCTTTTAGAATTTTAATTGATCTATTGATAAGTAGAAGAGTTACAGAAGTTAGTTTTAACTCACCCAAGTTAAGTTGCTGATAAACTGAATATGGAAGCAAATTGACACTAGCACCAAGATCCAGTAAAACTTTTTAAATTTTATGTTCTCTAATAATGCATGAAACTGTAAGACAACTAGGGTCTTTATATTTTAACGCATTATTATTCTAAAGAATGGAGCTTACCTATCCAAAAATGCTTTCTTTTTCACATTTAGTTTCCTTTTAACAGTGCACAAGTCCTTCAAATATTTTGTATAAGAAGGAATATATTTGATAGCATCAAACAGAGGAATATTGACTTTCACTTGTTTCAAAATTTCAAAAATTTCAGTGTTATGGTCCAATTTCCTTGAGTTGTTTAATGCTTGAGAAAATAGGGGTGCAAGCGAGAGTTTGGTCTCTTTTTGGTCAACTTCTTCATTTTCTTGGGGAATTTGTTTATCTTCTTTCTCACAAGGTTCAGGAATTTGTTTTTCAGCAACCTTTTCACTCCTAAGAGTTATCACTGACTTGACTCGATCTATCTATTGGTTTTCTGAACTATCCTCATTTAGACGGTACTGACCCTTAGGATTTGGTTGAGGTTGATAAGGAAATTTTCCTTTCTTGTGAATAGTGACTGCAGAAGAAAGTTTAGCAAGAGTTTCTTTTATGTCAATCATGGTTTGGTTATTTTGTTTATTAACGACCTTTTGCTTTTCTATGAATGCATGCAGTATTTCTTCAAGATTTTTCCTATATGGTAGGACATAAGGTGCATATCCTTGAAAATTTTGAGAGTCCTGTTGTGCCTGAGGAGGTGGTGGTTGCACGAATTGTGACTGATTATTATTCCTCCAGCTGAAGTTTAAGTGATTTCTCCATCCCAGATTGTATGTTTTGAAAAAGAAGAAGTAAATGACTTTTTAAAATTATTCATTGCATTTACTTGCTCATATGCAACTTCTTTAAAAACAAGAATCTTAGGACATTCATGTGTTGAGTGTCCTAAGTCATCACAAATGCCACAAATTTCTTCACTTTGCACAGATTTGATTTCTTTTGTTTTTTCTAATTCCATTGCTTCAATTTTTCTAGTCAAACTGACAAACCTAGCATTTAAATCTTCCTCTTGACTAAGGTGATATTTTTCTTTATTAGCACTTGCAAGGTTAGATCTAATTGAATTTTCAGAAAGGTTAGTACTATGCTAAGATTGAGAATTTTCAGCCAACTGATTTAAATAGTCTAAAGCTTCATCAGGTTCTTTATCAAAAAACTCACCATTACACATTGTTTCCACAAATTGTTTGGTTTCAGACGTTAAACCTTCATAAAAGAAGCTTATAGTGCGCCATTTTTCAAAACCATGATGTGGACAAGAATTTAACAAATCTTTGAACCGTTCCTAACATTGAAAATATGCTTCATTTGAATTTTGGAAAAAAAAATTGGATTTGTCTTTTCATAACATTGGTTTTATGTGTAGAAAAAAACTTCTTTAAGAACTCATCTTGCATTTCTTGCCATGTGCCAATTGATCTTGGTTTTAAAGTGTTAAGCCAAATTTTTGCTTTATCTTTTAAAGAAAAAAAAACAATTTAAGCTTAACAATCTCTTTAGTACAATTTTGGTCATTGAAAGCAAAACATACTCCCTCAAATTCTTTCAGATGTAAATATGGGCTTTCATATTCTAAACCATGAAAATTATGAAGTAAATAAATCATACTTGGCTTAAACCTAAAATTATTGGCTTTGAGTGGAAATATAAAGCATGATGGACAAGAATTTCGAGGTGGTTGCAAATATTCACGCATGGTTCGCAACATTTGATTTTCATGTTCATCATGTACACTTTTATTTTCAGTCATTGTGTCAATTATGTGTGATTGTGATTCAAATAAATCAATATATAAAGTACCAAAATTAATTTTAACTAAACGACCATAATTTAAATCACGATACCTGTAACACCCCAAATTTCTTATATCTTAAACAATGATTTTGACAGTTAACAGAATTTTACTGTTTAGTAATTTCTGGATACTGTAAAATTATTTTGTTTATTCCGTCAGCGTATTTGATCATTTTGAGTGATTTACTCCGTGTCAGGAAAATAAAAATTTTCGAGCCGGAGAAAACTTTACGTAATTTAATTTTTATCGTTAGGTAATTATTTTACGTAATCTGATTTGATATTTGTGCATTTTCTAATATTTGTGATTTTTGTGGATGATTATGATTTTTTTTACTGTATGTGGGCCCAAGTGGTCCTATGTGGGCCCAGGTGGTCATACGTGGGCCCAAGTGGGTCCCGCAAAGCAAAAATTTTTCTACGCATAGAAAAATTTGTCTTGTTTAAACGGAGGCAGAGATCTTACTAAACCTTTGAATCTGGAAACAGATTTTAGAAAATTTCTTATATTGTATTTTATCCTGTATTTAATTATCGGATGATAAAAATATAGTAAAAATATTATTTGTAGGATACAAGAATAAATATTATACTGCCTAGTCAACATTAATGGCTTGGACATCCATTATTGATTAAATCAACGGTTAAGAAATAAACTTTATGAAGAAGCATTGGATATTAACCATTGATCTAATCAATGGTAGAGATTTAATTTAGACAAGCTTAATAAGGAAGGCTTCAATATCAACCGTAGATTAAATCAAGGGTAGAGATTTGGTCTCAAAAAGACAAAGAAGCCATTTATAACCATTGGATTTAGAAGTGATCAAGGGTGGAGAATTGGTCTAAATGAAAGAAATGAATGATTTATGATCATTGGATTTAGATTTAATCAATGGTGAAGATTTAGTCTTAAAAAGTGATAAAGACTAATTATGACCTTGGATTAAAAGTTAGAAGAAGCAATCTTGACCCTTAATTTTGGAGACACATCCAATGACTAAATTTAAAGGAGAAAGATCCAATGGCTTCCATTAAGTCTTCCAAATTAAAAATCTACATTAATCCTAACCATTGAATTAATCAATGGCTAGAAATGCTCCAAATGGTGGCTAATTATTATGGTCATTTATTAAATGCACAAGGAGAAGCGTGCATGGAGGGGATGGTTTTGGATTGTTTAGAAAGACAAAGAAAAAGGCTTTATGACCATTATTAATTGCTTTATGTCATTGTTAAGTGGTCTTGGCCATGTTTCATCATAATTGATCATTATTGATCAATTTGCACTCAAGAAAATGCATTGGAGGAGCTACGGATTTGAGAAGCTTTAGGACATAGGAAAAAGTTTGAAGACCATTATTGCCATCCTTGGTCATCATTTAGACATTTTCAAAGTGTTAAATGACAAGTTTTCTCTCCATTTCTCTCCTTCTTCATGTTTTGGCCCAGCACTCCAAGAACACCTTCCATTACTTTTTAATTTCATTCAACTTGATTTTCTAAACCTAAACACCATTCTAAGAATATCTCTAGTTATGAGTTTTTCCAAATTCATTTATCTTGGGCTTCAAATCCAAGCTTCAAGTTTCTATAAAAAATAAAAAATTCCATCTTTGTGCTTCAAGAGAAACCATTCGGTCAAGACACTCAAAACCACCATCCAATCTCTTTTAATTTCATCCAACCATATATCTTGAATCTACATGATGTTCTAAGCAACTTTCATGTTGAAGATTTCTTCTAAATCATTCATCTTCATGGACTTTCTTCAAGATCAAAGTTATTGGGTTTTTGAGGTGAAGTGTAAGGAAACTTCATTTTCTATTCTCTTTTTCATGATCTAAGCAATGTTTGATCCATGGTTCCTCTTAATCAAGCTTAGTATACTAATTTCTATGTATTTTGTTTTGTATTTGAGAAGCCCTTGGTGGTGAAGGACTTGGAAAAAAGCAAAAAACAAGGAGCTTTTGAGGATCTTCAAGAGTAAGAGGAGATCCATCTCACCAACCAAGACATGGTGGTGAGAGATGATATTTTATTTGATGGATGTGGAATCCATGTGAGGATTCATATCCATGGTCATGTAATTAATTTGTGGGTGTTTATGAGCTTTGATTAATTTTCTATGCTTGATATGCTTTGCATGATTTTATAGCTTTGATGATATGCTTGATATCTTATACATGCTTTTATGGCTTTGATGGTATGCTTATATTATTTATGATGAAATATATATGTATATGTCATGACTTGATGGTGGAAAGGAAATTGATTTTTGGCTCCAATAGCCAAGGAAGAGCTACGGTTTTGATACCCTTGATTAGGGTTCATGTTGAAAATTTTCAAGAACAAAAGAATTGATTTTTGAGTCTTTTCGAACATAGTGGATTTGAACAAGACACCTCAAGATAGGTGTTCACAAAATTAATATTTTCTTGAATGATGAAAATGGATGTTCAGACAAGTAAGGAAAATAAACAAAGAATTTATTTTTCAAAGAAAGTACATGAATACGGTTTTAGAAGGATTTTTATTGATTTATTTTGTGTAAAAAAGTTTCTAAGTGTTTTACTAAACATGAGATTTAAATGAAAATAGCAATGATAATTTTAAAGATTTGTAAAGAAAGTGAAAAAGGATTTGTAAGGAAAGTAAAAATGAATTTGAACAATGGGTTTGGTTTTTATGACCATCGGTATTTTTTTTGAAAACAAAGAATTTTTAATGGTTTTGTTTGTGTAAAACCATATCAATTTAGAAAAAAAAAAAATTTGATGGCTTCAATGGCCAAAGACTCTACGATTTTTGGAGGTTGGAATAATTTTGGTTTTACGAAACAAAGTAGTTTTAAAGTAGAAACAAAATATTTGAACAAAATATTTTAGTATAAGGATTTTGGAAAAAGAAATCAAAGTATTTTATCACATGAGAAATGAACTTTCATATGAAAATGAAAAAAAAAAAGTTGCAAAGTGTTTGAATCTTAATTTGTTTTGAAAAGAAATAATTTTAGAATTGATTTGAAAAAAATAGAGAATATAATGGTGTTTTGAAAATTTACTTAACGTATAACTTATTTTCAAGTTTTGAAATACGTTAAAAATGTTAAGTTTTGAAACGTTGATTTACATCAATGGAAAAGTGATTTTGTGAATTATATTTTGAAAAAAGAATTTCTTGAAAGAAAGAATCGTGAAAAAATATTTTCTTGAGTAAGAAAATATATTAAATGAAGTATAAAGTTATATTATTTTGAGAAAAGTTAAAAAGGAATTTTTAAAGGTCAAGAAATATTTTCTCAGTAATGAAATTGTGGTGAAAAATTATTTACGTATCTTAAAAATGTGATGTGATTTTAAGTTACGTAATATGGAAAAAAAATATTTTTACGCGATTTTAAATACGTTAAAATATTTCTACGCAATTTGAATTACGTTTAAATATTTTACGTAATCTAAATTACTATTGAAAAATCACTACGTGATGGAAAAGTGATGAATTATTTTTACGTGATTGTGAAAATAGCGGAAAATTATTATGAGATTTGGAAATTGTTTTAAATCTTTTGAGAATAATAGAAAATGATTTACGGGACGTAAAAGAATGATTTTTTTTAAGTTACGCGATTTTGAAACAGTAAAAAAATATTATGGGATTTGAGAAACGATATCTTTACGCGATTGAGAAAAAGCGTTGAAAAATTAGTACGTGTTTTAAAAGTCAAATGTGAAGAGTTGCGGTATTTTGAAAACGTAATAGAAATATTATTGTATTGTGAAAACGTAATGTGTCAGTGTCCAGCGTATTGTGAAAATATAAAAACGTAAACGCGTTTGAAAATTTTGAAAGCGTAACATAAATGTTAATATTTTGAAAACGTAATATAAACGTTTTGAAATTGTGAAAACGCGAAGCGAAATGTTATAAGATTTTGTGAAAACAAACGAAAGTGTTTTATAACTATGAAAATGTGATAACATGATTTTGTTGTTGAAAATACGATATAATTTGGTATAATTTATATGCATTGGAAAGAGATGCTGTGATTGGATTTCTTGCATTATACATGCATTAGAAAAATATGCGTTGAGGCATATGATACATTGAACTAATGAAATTGAAAAGATTTGGCCCTTTGGGGTTGACTTACCTGAATATATTCGTGCATTGTATATGGCCCTTGTGGTCGAAGAGGGAATGAAATTGATAGTGAGGTCTATGATGGATCTTGGGGCGTCGAGGCGCGACGGTCGACCGTGGACGGTAAGTACTGTCATGTGCCACTTAGCGTGCGATCCGTTGCATAACGCATTGACGATACCCGACAAGAACAAAAACGACCGGGAGATTGTTTTGGGCTAAATAAATGACAATTGACCAGAGCATTCTTCTCGAAATTGTGAAAACCTCCATGGAGTTGTTTTTGAAAAAGCGAATCTATGTGCGCATGTATAACATATGCATAAATTTGAATGTCCATATCTGCATGATATATATTAATTGAAGAATATTATTTATGACAATTGTTTTGAAATACTTGGATGATGATGATGATAATCATGTTGATGTGATTATTGTGATTATTGTGTGATGATAATAATGTTAATAGTATGATGATGATAGTTGATTAATGTTGAGTGCATTATTGAAAATTTTGGTATGACATATCTCGTATGATATTACTTGTTTGTGTTATCTCTGTCTTTTGCCATGTTGGTATTAGGCGTAGGTGATCTCACCTCTTTGTTATGTTGTTTCTTTATGTAATCTTGTTAAAATAAAATAATAGAAGGATCAATTGTCTTAGACATAACGGCGATAGATACTCGAGATTGGTGACAACAATAAGGAGTGGACATTCGGGACTCGAAGGTGTGCGGTGTTGACAAAGAACGGATGTAGAACGGATGTCGATGCAACAACAAGATGGATACTGTACGAAATAAGTATGTTAAGTTTTAACGTTAGTGTTGTCACCGTCTATTAAGTAGGACCCGTCATGGGGTTTGCTACTTTGTTAAAAAAAAAGAGTCATTAGTTTTATATTTCTCTTTAAATTGTGAAATATTAATTGGTGTCAATATTATATATGAATCAGGTTTAAATATATTTTCGATGATACTTATGAATTTCGGTAAGTTTATGTTTCAAAAAAAGAAATTTTAAAACCCATCTTTTTATAACTCAAACCTTATGTGAACTTCTTTACAGATTTTGAGTCGAGTCAGACATGTGATACCCTAGGGAGGGTGTTACAATACCAATTAAGCATAAATAAATAATTTAAAATAGGAAAAGTAATGTACAAGTAGGCGGTTTACACTAGTCATTAAATATTAACAATAAATAAATGATATAAAAAATAATGTACAAGTTAGTAAGTTAGATAGCAAAATTAAATGACATAAATATAAAAGTTAGATAGAAAAATTAAATGACATAAAAATAAAAGTCAGAAGTCAAATACAGAAAATAAAATACAAGAAATAAAGTATAGAAAGTAAATTTAAAATATGAAAATCAGAGAATCGGCAAGCCGATTTTTTGTTCCGACGAAAGAGAAGAGAAGAATAAAGATTATTTCATTATGTTAGAAAACATAAATAAATGACATAAATATAAAAGTTAGAAGGTTAGTAAGTCATAAAACGTAAATAAATAAGGCAGAAAGCGTAAATAAATAAGATAATAAGTTAGTAAGTCAGAAAGCGTAAATAAAAAGTATAAATAAATGACATAAATAAAAAAAGTTAGTTAATAAGAAAGTTAGCCGATTAGTAAGTTAGAAAGTTAAAGAATTAGAAAGTTAGAGAGTTAGTAAAGAAACCGAAGGACCGGCAAACCGATCTTTTGCTCCGGTAAGGGAGAAAAAAGAATAAATTTTATTAAAGTATGAGAACTTCAATAAATTAAAACTTTAAATCAAGTCCCCAGCAACGACACCAAAAACTTGATGCAGATTAAAGGATACAAACCCAAGTGCAGGTTGTCTCAAGTAATAAATTTCTCGAGAGTCAAATTGATCGATCACATGGAATTGATGAAGAAAAATTCTTTAAGGTAAGGGAAGGCTTTGTCACAACAATAAAGATAATAAAACTTATTTACAATTAAATTAAAGAACTTGTTTGGGATAGAAAATCCACTTTTGGTAATAATTTAAGGATAAGATTAATTCTTTTTATAACTCAATTGAAATCCACACACAACTGAAGTTCCAATCGGAGAATAAAACATTTAAAATCCATTTAGAATTATATACGTAGTTATATTATGGTTCCTTTAATTATTTACCAACACCTACACTTGTAAATGAGTTCAAACATTCATTGTGCTAAACCACTTGTCTACAATGAATCAAGAACTTCACTTTATAAGGAGGGTTTCTAAATTGATTGAAAACAAAATACAATACTTATAATGATCACTGGATAATATATCATTTAAGTACAAGAAGAAAATTAATCCAACCTTATTTTATTACCAAAAGCTTCACTCCTTCACTCAAACAAGATGAAAATTTAGTTACCCAGAAACAAGGAGAAAGAAAGAGAGTAGAAGAAAAAGATGAACATAATTTCAACTTAGAATAAAAGAAAATTACAACAAATAACACAATAACATAATCTAAGCTAAGCCAAGATTACCCAAATGATCTGCCTATGGTCCCTTTTATAGAGGATTAAGGATACAAATGACAAGAAAATTAATGAATGAGTGAGCGGATGAGTGGGTGGATAAGTGGAAAATGCCAAAGAACTTTTGTGAGTGGAAAATTATTGAAATTTATTGTCTTCAAAATCATTCAGTGATGAACTCATGAATAATATCAGAATGAAGCAAAGTGATCTTCATGAAAGTTCTAAAAAATTGTCTCAGCTTTCCAATGCCATTAAAATCATCTAAAAATTCGTCCTACAACCCAAGATATGACCCAATTACTGTAAACTATTCAGGCCTAGTTTCAGCACTTCTTTTTGACTTCCAGACCCAATATGACCTCTAAGTTGTCTGATTGAGCTCTTGTGTTCTTCATGAAAGTTGTAGATATGAGTCTTAACTTTTAGATGCCAATTTTTTAGCTCATTTCAGTTCCTTAAACTTGAATTATGCAATGATTACTGCACATTGTTCGGGTTACAGTTACAAAACTTGTGTTCTGACTTCCAAACCCAATTAACTCCACTAGATGTCTGATTTTTCCCTTGAGCTCTTATGAAAACTGTAGAACTCTCTTTTATCTTTCCTACAAGATAAGGTACATAATTATAGGACATCTAGAACTCAAGATATGACCAAAATACAGAAACAATGTAAGACCAAAATAATGCTGAAAAAATCAATTAAGTCCAATTTGAGTTCAAACTTACAAAACATAACCAGACTTAATCAATTAAGTACATGGAGAGTATAAATGACTAAAAATGAGGGTTTATTAATGTATAAAATATGTGATTATCACACATTTAAAAAAAGGACCTTGTTATTCGTATAATTTTTATCCTTAAATTTTTTTTAACTTACTCATAAACTCATTCTGTATTTTTTGAAAAAGTTATAGTCGCATATATAGGTATGACAATGGGGCAGGGCAGGGACGGGTAGCAGCCCCTCATCCCCACAGATAATAACCACCCCTGCCCCCGCCTCCATATCCGCACGGGTACCCATTTATCATTCCTCTGTCGGTAAATGGATACTCGCAGATAACCGCGGGTACCCAATAAAATTGAAAAAAAAATTAATAGAATTCAAAAAATTAAAAAAAAAATAATATTTTGGTAATATTTGAGTAATAATGAGGTTTTTTTGATAATTTTATTTGCGAGTATCCGTAGGTAAGGGAGGAACCACCCCCGCCTCGTTTATTAAACGAAGATAACATAAATGGGTATTTGTATTCGCTGAAAAAATTAGACGGGTATTACCCACGGGGACGGGTAAAATTGTCATCCCTACACATATAGCTTGATTTGATATCTCTCTCACATAAATATATTATAAATACAATATACATATTTTTAGTGTACGAAAAACGTCTTCTTTAAAACAAATGGTGAAAAAAGGGTGATAGAGGTCAACATGTCAAAGTTGTGATGTGACGTGAACAATTATTACAATAGGAGGGACGTGTCTATCATGGATTTTTTTTTAATCTGATAGTATTTATATAAAAATTTAGGTGTATAAAAAATTATTAGTTAAAATTTGTAAGTTATTTATATGTACATCTATTTGTATAAAAAAAATGTAATCTGATTAAATTTTTATACAAATTTGAGTACTCCTAATTAAAATTTATAAAAATTTAACTATTAATTTAGGCCATTAATTTATTTTAATATTAACTTAATGACTAAAATATCAATAGTCTATTTATGGACCTCTTCTTAAGAGGTTTATATTAAAAATTTTCGAATAAGAGATGTGGTGGTGGAGATGAAGAAGATAGAAGTGGTAGATGTTTGGATGAGGATCCTCTCCTGTTGGTCAAAACAGGAGAGAATCTTGTTTTTCTAAAAATAGCAAAAAATAGAGGTTATGATTAATTTTTTCCCCTTACCTTTCACCGTTTAACCCCCATTTTTTGCTATTTTAGAAAAACAAGACCCTTTCTTATTTTAGCCAACCGGAGAAGATCCTCATCCAATCTCCCTTATTAGGCTCGTGCAATAGAATCGCCCCGGTGTACGATGCATCACAAGGAACTAGTTGGGTGAAATTCAATAGCAACATTGTTATCTTTGCAAAATATGGCTGAGATTAAATTGGTTGTTATGGAAGGAACACAAAAAGTATCGGATAACGCTTGTTTCATATGAGATGATGCTCACAATTATACAGAAAATAAGATAAAATTATTTATATTTAGTTGATAAAAATGTGAAATAATATATTCATATCATTTTTTTTTTAAAGAACGGGGCATAAGTACGTCATATTATTATCTTATTGTAGTGTAGTTGCTTGGAGGGTGGAAATGTTTGCTATTCGAACACGTGTAATAGCCAAACCTGCTCCATATATGGCCAATAGTGACCTACATCAGGACCTTCATGTTCAGAATATATATAGCAATAGATTATTGAGGTCTGCTGCCACATTGTTGGTGGCAATGAAGTCAATGACACAATTGGTGGAAGATTGACCATAATCAAAGTAGTTAACTTGTAGCGGGGTGGCACTGTGGCAGTGTCATAATTGACTTGAGGAGGCAACAATGATGTAAATGTAGAGAAACACAAGTATTTCTGGTGAATGTAATTGTCTTGAGTTGTGTGTTGCATTAGTTAAGGAAGGTAGTTGGCTATGGCGTTGATGAGTAGGTTAAAAATTATAACTCAGCATGGTTTTGAATTTGAGTAAGGCAAAAAAACAACAGTTAATGAGATTAGAACAGTTATGATCCTAATAATGCTTTTCATGTTGCAACTGGAGGGCCACTAGAATCCTGGTTCAATTAATGACGCATTATTTTTGTATGAGTATAGTTATAACTTTTTATAAAAAATTTTAATAAATTTTTTAATATTAAATAAAAAAATAAATAAATTTAATATATTAAAAATATAAAAAATATTCAATATTTTTTTATTTAATAATTAAAAAATTTAATAAAAAAATTAGATAAAAAAATAAAATATTTCTCTTGTATTATTTGAAATAAACATAAAGTTTGGAAGAAGAGGCTGCGAAGTTCTTATTGGCTGATGGACAGATGTAGAAACTGAAAATCTAATTACCTTGAGAGAGAGTGATAATTAATCTAAGCATCAAATAATGCATTGACCAAATTAAGGCTTGTTTATTTGATATGCTACTATTTGAAATGACTCATTCTTTTTATCTTAGTGCATATTTAGTTGAGATTATTTCTCAAATCAATTTCTTTGTTCAAAAGTTTTTTTTTATTGTTCATATATATTTAGATAATTTTTTTAATTTTTATACAAAATTCAATATATTATAACAAATTTTTTATAAACTTAAAGTTTAAAGCTTATAATTCTAAATTATAGATTATTCTAAAAGTTTTGAAATATAAATATTATTTTATTTTCAATCAAATAATTATTTTAATTATTTTATACATCTTTTAATAATTTAATACATAAAAATAATTTTTTTACATTATTCAAATAAAATAAATTATTTTAAAATTACTTTTTAACTAATATATTCAAACATAAAACTCATTATATTATAATTAATTATTAAAATAATTAAAAATTTCAAAACAACTAAGTTAAACAAAATTTAAGGTTCTTTCTTGAAACAAAATGTTTATAATTCTCTATCTCATCCTCTCTATAACAGAATTTTGATTGATTTCACTCTTTTTTTTTTAGTACCGCTATTTATCACGAAGGCGGTTTTTCACGAATTCCACGAATGCTTTACAAGACATGCTTTTTTGAAATGCAATTAAGAAGGAATGGACGCTGCATCACACACACATCAACTTTGAAAACAATCAACGGTTAATAAACATTCGTAAAGGATTTTGTAAAAAAAAAAATCGTATTATTAAGCATTTCTTTTTTTTTCCTCAGTCATGAGCATATAAACTTGTCTTTTTTTTTTTTGGTCATGATATAAACTTGTCAAGAATCTACGTCACTTAGAAAACATTGTAGGCTTGTTAGTGGCCCTTTCTTACAAGCCCAAACATCTAGTATGGGCTATGATTCCTATGATCGTGTAAGTGACATTTTAGGGCACAGTGGTTAACTGGGGAATCTAAGTCATACATTGAGCTGGGCGATCTTCTGCTACATTTTCATTAACATTCTGTAATTTGGTTTAGTTTAGCCTAATTCATCATTCTCTCAATGTAATTGGGTTTGTGTCTTTGTGGCCTATCAGTACAAAACCAAGTCCTTTATCTAACGTAATACGAAGGTATTGCAGGTTAAAATGACAAATAAGCTAAACATCAACAAAATCCTTTTCACCAAAACAAAAAAAATCTTTTTTCTCATTGATCACTGCCGATTACATAGATTAAATAATGTCATTATATTTTATTATAAACCAAGACAAAAAAGCTAATATAAAGATGTTTCCCCACAAGAAAAATAGTGTCAAATTAGTCTTATTTGTATTTCAGAAGTATTACGTGTGAGCTAGTGGTGAATAATTTATAATAATAATACATTAAAGTGCAGGTCGTAAAGAAGTAAGTTAATGTGAGAAATCTTAACCTAATAAAAAATATTTGACCATCATCAGTTTGTACTATCCAGTTGCATGTCTATGCATGAGTAGTATACTATTTACTTTTCCTTTTTGTGCTGAAGCTTCGTGTTAAGTAGGTTTTTTTTTTTTTTCTCTTTTGTTGGGGCGGAGATGTTTGAAATAGACTGTATGCATTTTAATTAATTAATTAATTTATCTAATTCGCTCAAAAGTAAATTTTAAAACTCTTGAAAAATTAGTAGAGTATTATTGAAACCCAACCGTTACTTATTAAAGGGATGGAGTGATTATTGAAACTCAGAAAATTAGCCCAATCAAATTAAATATTGAGTAAAATTTGAATTAGGTTAAATTAGGTTAAACTTGGTCTATCTCATGTGCACCTCTCTATTCACGAGGGTGGTTTAAGTAAAAAAGAAGCTTAAATTTAGTGATTGACTAGTGATGCAAGAGTACTTCAAATAAAAAAAAAAAAGGAAATATAATATCACTATTCCGAGCAAAGATTAGTTTTCTAGGTATGAGAACACTAGTAAGACCAAAAAAAAGAAAAAAGAATGTGATACGTGACAATACAACTAAATATATACACTAAAATAAAAAATATTAATTTGAATTATTATAATGCATATGGAATTCATAAAAATTCCTCCAAAATAGGAAGCTCACGGGTCCAATTAGAAGGCTGTCCATTAGAGTGGTCAGAACATCCGTCCTTCTTTTGAGACCTAATTTTGGCCCACTCAATTTCTTCAATGTCCCATCTTACTTTTTCTCTAATTCTAATGGAGGATAAATTCCCACTATCATTAATTTATTGTTTTTTAAACTCCTCATTATATAAAGGTACATCATTAGATTTATTTGTTTTTATTAACCATATATATTTAATTGGAGCATGGGGTTATTGAACCTCTCAATTGCTTGTTCATATTTTTTTTTATTAGCTACTTAATTATATTTTTAAATTATTCTTAATCAGAAGTGATTAGATAAAATGACACCGGACTGACTTGCATATACCCACCTCTTAGACAAATAAGAATATAAATAATAAAAACTTCGTTGAGTAAAAACTTATTTAATTAAAAGGGATTTAAAACACTACAACTGAAAATAATGAATAAAGAGTGTAAATCAGCAATTGATAGTGCTATGTGCTAATAGCACCAGCCATTTAGTTAAGTGTGTTATTATTGTGGACCTTTCATCCTCCTTCATAATCTTCCAATTGGGACTTGGGATACCATGGCTACCGCACATATAAAGATTAATTTTACTAGGCGACTTAAATTCATCAATTATACTTAACAATTTTTCAATTAGTTCTGCGTTCTAAAACCCAATATTAATTTTTACTTAACTGCCTTTTAAAAAAATATATTATATTGTTTCTTTTTATCTGAAAATATTACACTGTTTTTGAATGATTCTAAGATTGTGAAATAAATTTTTACATGCCGCTTGACACTTTCATATAGCATGTCATCCAATTCTATATCATAATAATAATTTATATACTATCAAGTTCGTGAAAATAAAGAAAAGAAGAAACTCCTCATGCCACTTAAACTTTCTATGTTATATTTCATCCAATTAAGATGCAGTTCTAGTCCAATCCCTACCAATTATTATGTATTTAGTAGCATGTGTTTTAGTATGTGTTTGATTTAGTTATGAAAAATTGATTATTTTAATAATTGGTTATATGTATAATTGATTATTTTTATAATTAATTATAATATAATCAGTTTTATGTTTAAATATTTTAGTTGAAAAATAATTTTAAAAAATATTTTTTATTTAGATTGTATAAAAAAATTATTTTTATGTATTAAATTACTAAAAGATATATCAAATAATTAAAAAATTATTTAATTGAGGATAAAATAATATTTATATTTTAAAATTTTTATAATAATTTATAATTAATAATCAAAAGTTTTCAGTTTCAAATTTATAAAAAAATTATTATAATATATTAAATTTTGTATAATTTTTTTTTTTTAAGATAAAACTGTTGAGAAACATAAATAAACTTATCACAAACATGCTCTTAATTAGGATTTTACTGTAGAAGTGTTTGATTAATATCTTCCAAGGGCTTCCATGGTGAAAACAAGCTAACGATGTCACCATTGACGTAGATAACACCTCCAATATTAAACATTCATAGTTTATACTTTGGAATATATTTATAATCCAACCAGAATGAAAAGAAACATTCCCACAAATGTCTAATCACGCTTTCAATGTACAAGTGCTTAAAGGTTACACGCAGTATTCTCAGTGGTTCCTATAAAGGGTAAAACATGGTGGAATATATGGTGCCCACTGAGATTCCTTTGTCGTATGGGTGACCTAACTCATGAAACTGTTTGAATTCTAAGAAACAACTAGATTTATTAATTCAAAAGCATATTTTGGCTTAGAAAGGGGGACAAATCAAGATAGACACGTACTCATTGTTTTTTAGCTCTCTCTGATTTTTCTTTCTCTAAACCAATGATGTGATTAACATATATATATATATATATATATATATATATATAAAATATTTTTTGCTTATCAAAATAAAAACACACACATATATATACATCTGATGAAAAATATAATTATCATAAGAAATAAGATGAATAAATTTTAATTATTATATTTTATATAAATAATTAAAATTAAAATATAAATGTATATAATTTTTTTAAATAGTCACATAATTTTTAAATAATTTTTAATTTTAACTATTTATATATAATTATATGATCAATATTTATTCTTCTTACTCATATATATATATATATATATATATATATATATATATATATATATATATATATATATATATATATATAACCAATTTGTGATTCTGCCAAGTGCTCTTTGTTGAAAAATTACCAGAGACGACTTCTGGTAGGTTCATCTAGGGTTATTTGGTTTTTTTATTGAATTATCATTGATGATAAAACTATATATCAAAATTTCATTATCTTGAAATTATTTATTAAAAAGTTATTTTTTAAAATTATATATTAAATTATCACTCTTTTATTCAATGTGACATTTTTTTTATCAACATAGATAACGCTAAAGAAGATAACACATTTATGTAGATAACACTAAAGAAGGTAGTACATCTACGTAGATAACGCTAAAACGTTTGACATTATCGATGTGGATGTGTCACTCCCTTTGACGTTATTTATGTAGATACATCATACACTTTGGCATTTTAATTGTAAAAATACCATAACTTTTTGGTGTTTTAAGGATAAAAGCGTCACTAAACTTGACGCTTTTCGTATATATGGCTATTCGACTTTTGCACGAGCCATCCTCTTCATTTTCTCAAATTTTACTCTCACTCTAAACTCTCTCATCTTTCTCCCACCTAATAGATTTGACAGTTGTTAGTGGAGGTGGTATCTAATATTCTATTTGATCATATTTAGATATTATTTTTTATATGTAAGTATTTATTATAATGTTTATTTTTTTTTTGTTGGCTTTTTTTATTGTATTAATGTTAATTATATATTTTTGTTAGTTTATACGTATTCAAAGGTTTTAGAAATTTTTATTTTTTTGCTTGACTAATTAATAGTGTGATTAATAGGGTACTAAGTGTGAATTATATGAATTATTTGTATGTAAAAAAATAGTATGAATTTTTTTGATTGACTATTTGACACGTTTTAATCAACTAAATGTAGGTTTATTTAAATTAGTAGGGCTTAGAAAATTATTGGAACGTAAAAAAATAGTATGAATTCATTGTTAGATATACAATTTTGTTTTAATTGACACGTGCAAATTGATTGCATGTGTTGAATTGTTATTGTTACAACGTGACAGATGACATTTCGTGTAAACCCAATCCCAAAGGACAACTCGATTTTGAAGTTGCAAAAGTATCATGTTTCTCAGCATGTATGACAAGGACATGAGGACCAGCACTTGCGGGTTAGACGTGCTCAGAAAACAAAGCATATAGACCCCCTGCGTGAATTCTTCCATATTTGGAGCAGACTGACTTCTTAGGGGTTGTCAATATGGGCTATTGCAATATTGATCACTCATTGATTACCGCATTGGTTAAGAGATGGTGTTCACAGACACATACATTTCACATTCTTATTGAAGAGTGCTCCATAACGTTGGAGGATATTGGTATCATATTAGGTCTTCTTATTAACGGCGCTGCTATTATTGGCCTTACCCATCAGACTGATTGGATCGATCTATGTGATTATTTGTTAAGGACTGAACCAACTCCGTCATAGTTAGAGTGCCAGTTCTTACAAAGCTCACGGAGGATGATGATGATGATTATGTGCAATAGCGTGCACGATATTATATACTTAGGTTGCTTGGGGGTTTCTTATGCCCTGATCATTCTGGTAAGTATGTGCACTTGATGTTCTTTCCATTGTTTGAGGACTTTGCTGTTGCAGAGATATACAATTAGGGGTCTGCAGTCTTCACGTACTTGTATAGAGAGTTTTGCAAAGTTACAGACTACAAGGCGCGCAAGATCAGATATGCTTGCATCTTATTGCAGTATTGGGCATGGTACAAATTTCCCTGACTTGCCTCTACATTGGCTGACTATATTGAACCCGATG
Source organism: Ormosia emarginata (assembly GCA_029884605.1). Taxonomy (NCBI): domain Eukaryota; kingdom Viridiplantae; phylum Streptophyta; class Magnoliopsida; order Fabales; family Fabaceae; genus Ormosia; species Ormosia emarginata. The sequence continues at coordinate 10,581,452 of JAQQTP010000072.1, read as the reverse complement.
TGTAGTATTCCGCTGTTGGAGGACTTTGCTGTTACCGGAACATATAGTTGAGGGTCTGTAGTCTTGACGTACTTATATAGAGAGCTTTGCAAAGCTATAATCTATAAGGTGCGCGAGATCGAATATGCTTGCATCTTATTGCATTATTGGGCATGGTACAAATTCCCCTGGCTTGCCTCTACATTGGCTTATCATGTTGAACCCGATGTGTTCTATATGATGTTGATCGTGGTTACTTACGTCCATTGGGGTGGTAGTAAGTTTCTAAATATATCATTTATTTATATTACTTTGCTCTATTACTTTATTGTATAGACATAATTAACTTTATTCTCATTCCATTCACAATATAATATTTTGACTTATAAATATGTGGCGTAAGCATAAAGTTTTGAGTGATACTGTGACTGGCGTACTTGACTATTATTGCTGGTTCTTTGATTAGTTGAAAAATAATGAGACATGTATTATTTTACATTCATTTGAATTAATTACTTATGTATATGCCAATTTAATTTTGTGTACATATCATTTTACAGATTATATGGTAGCTATATACAGATGAGAAGGTGATATCACTTCTATATTTTTGTGTGGCTGGTAGGGACATAGTGATAGCAGTGGTTCCTCTTATATTTTTTCACATTGTTGAGTGACACCAGATAGACAGGGTAATGCGCCAGTTTAGTCTTGACTAACCCATACTAGTGAGACTGCGTCAGCCTGATAGTTTACACTCAATTACACTGGCAGGTAGGGATGGCAACGGGGCGGGGCGGGGGCGGGTAGTAGCCCCCCGTCCCGCCCCCGCGGATAATATCCGCCCGTCCCGCCTTCATATCCGTCGGGTACATTCTGTTTATTATTCCACTGCAGATGCTAATGAGTACCATGCCGCGTATTAAATAAATTATAAATAAAATTAATAAATTAATAAATAAAATAAAATAAATTTAAAAAAAGTATAATATAATAATATTTTAATTTATATAATAAGATTTTTAATAATTTTATATAAAAAAATTTTATTTTTTTTCATGTGGTATTACCGCGTAGAAACTACCCCCCCCCGCTTATTAAACGGGGATAACTTAAACGGTATTTATACCCGCGGGACTTACCCGTCCCTCACGGATATTACACCGTACATGGCAGGTAGGATGATGAGAATTGACTAGCTACACATCTTGTTTACATACCCACATGGGATATTCGAAGGGAGAGGCTTGTTAGGGGAACCCCATTGCAAGTGCTATTCATTTCGCATTCTGAGTACATGCATTGGTATAAAAGAATTACCAAACGCTGGATTTGTCGCACCGATGCATCTCTTGGGAGTGTGGTAAGCTTTTTACCAATTCACTCGTTACTGTATGTATTTTATATTGATTGTAATTATATATGTTATATCTGTTTCTTAGGCAGATATTGCAAAATGACAGTTTGGTTGGACTACTAACGCTACATTTGGTTTTAGTATGACAGCTCTTTGAGAATCTGTTGAGCAGATCTTACATTCATTACAAGAGCATGATCTCATTACAATGAAACAACTTCATTCGACTCTAGCAGCAGATGACATTCCAGGGCCACACGAGGAGTCTAGTGAATAGGAGATGCGACGTAGAAGGGGGACTGGGTTAATGAGTACTCAGACACGACTTCGACATCTCGGGGACTTCGATTCTACAAGCCAACACACAACTCAGCCTCCTACCACTACTACTGCTTCGAATGTAACTGCTACATTCCTGACATCTCAACTACTACCTATATATTACCCATCATATCTAACTTACTCATCATACCCTTACCTGTTGTATCCTTATGCGCCACCGGGTTACCCACTGCCAAATTAACCACCACATCCTTACTCGCCACCAGGTTATCTACCATACCCATCACAACCAAGTCCTTCTTCTGATCCCTCTCATAGGCTACCATATTCTGATGCTGAACCATCTCATTGACGTACAATATTATATGTCATTAGTGTATTTGAGAGTGTTATATTTAGTGGTTTTTGTTATATTACTATTAATGATTTTTTATTGTGATTTTCGTACCCTTGTTGAATTAAACACGTTTACCGCTTTTCTATTGATGATCTTGAGATAGCATGAGAGAAGACTGGAGAGTACAAGCGTGTTTCAAAGTTCAAACTCTTCGGTATATTGTTTGTGTAAAAATTTGTATATTGTTAAAGATCATGGCAGATGCTATGGTGCACCATCCTATGTTTGAGTGCACCATATACCTTTGACTTTTACCTGCAACAACAAGTTTTTTTGTTGCTCCAGGTTATTTTTTTTTTGTTTTTGTTTTTTTAACATAGAGTTACTGTTGTCAGGCTGGCTACCCCCGTCGGCAACCTCCATCCACCGTCGACCAACTTTGACAACCTTCGACAGTCGCCACCGGCCAACTCCGACAACCGCCGCCGGCCAACTCCGGCAGCCACAGCAAGCCAACTCCGACACCGGTCATCGGTCAACTCCAGCCGCCGGTCACCTCCAACCGCAGGCCACCTTCGGTCACTATTCATTTTTTAAAATGTACACAACTGTGTAAATAATATCAGTTAAAACTGTATCAGTCCTTATTTTTTTTTATAAATAACTGTGTATACTAAAAATCATACAGATTTAAACTGATAATATTTACACATAATAATACAATTTTTTCTGTGTGGGTGTGCAAGGGGATTTTAAAAATATATATATATATTTTTAACGATAATATTATCAGATTTTAATTAGTAAAAAAATATTACCAATGTTCAGTGTGTAATATTTACACATGATAATATTTTTTAAAAAAATATTATTTTTTCCTAAAATCATAACTGTGCATGCTGCAAAATCTTAAAGATTTTAACTGATAATATTTATAGAGTTATACAACTTAAAAAAAATTGGAGGTGACCAGTGGTGGCGGACGGTTACTGGCCGGCGGCGTACGGTGGCAAGCAAGCGACGTGTAGTGGCCGACTGACGACAGTAATGGTGGTAGTATGTAAAAAAAATATAAACTAAAAAAAAATTTGCTTAGCAAGTTTCCTGTAATTGATCTAAGCCATTGATATTTTTTATTATTAAATCAATGACTTAGATCAAGTGGAGTACCAAGGAGGGTGTATGTTAGACAGCACCAAAGATCATTACAAGTATGACTTTAAAGGAAGCCCAAATAAATATTTTTGTTGGGGTTTTGAGAGTTAAATATTTTTTATGATGTGACAATGTATAATTGCATGGTAGTATAAAAAACTTTTACATTAATAATGCATCAAAATTAATTTTTTTTATTTCAAGTAACATAAAAATAGTTTGATGGACTAGTCCGAATAAGCCAATAAAAAATGCGAGTTGGGTTAGTAAAATTTAAGCTCATATTAACCAACAACTAAACATAGACACATAAAAGCGCCATGTGTAATGACGCTATAAAAAAGAAAGCGCCACGTATGATGGCTCTTTCCACATAATAACACCATCTGTGTTGGCGTTATTGTGTAGAAAACGACATCACATGTGGTGCTTTGTTTTTTTATAGCAACATTACACATGGCGCATTGCTGATGAAAACGCTATCCTCTCTGACGTTATTCACGTGGACAGAAAAAAAATAAAAAATGTCATGCTAGATAAAATAGTAATAATTTGATATATAATTTCAAAAGAATGACATTTTAATAAACAATTTCAAGATAGTGACCTTTTAATAAATAATTTTGTCATCAAGAACAGTTTGATAAAAAGACAAGTTTTATTCTCTCATTCTCAAGCATTGCAGAAGTAGCCTAAGAAAAAGTACTTTAAGAGAAACAAAAAGGGTCAAATTTGCTAGGATACATTTTTCGATAGGTTGATACTAATGGGAAGGTCATCCATTATGATTCAGGAAAAGATTAGAGTTGGTACATGACAAATTGAATGAATTAGGAAATTGTCTCACCATAGATGATTGTAAAAGTTACATTTTTTTAATTTGCCTTTTTTGCCAACTCTGATAGATACAGTAAGCTAATCACCATGCTGAAGGATCATAAGTAGATCAAACTTTTTAGCGCTCTTTATTTTGTTGGATTTGAGTTGACGCTAATCACAGGCTAATTATTATAATATATGACTAGCTCTTCAGTTGTTTGTTAAATCACACAAAAGCATTTCGGCAGTGCAAGCCACATTAGCCTCGATCATATATATAATCCAAAGATCAATGATTTGCAGATGAAGCAAATGCACGCTTTAATGATATTGCTTACCTCGGTTGCAAACCATTTCCCCGCCTCATATAGCCGCGTCCCAAAAATGTTCCTGCATATTACTTCAAATCGTCATTTATCAATTGTTGGTCCCTTTTGAAAGGAGCAAGATAGGGGCTGTGAAACAGAAAATTTGATGCTCAAATGTAATGATGTTGCAGAGAAATGAAAGTTCAAGAACTAGTGACTAGCATGTGATCACATTTGAAACTTTAGTACAACTAATGCTAGTTTAGCCCCCATTCTCATGATAATAAATGAAACTTAGTTAGAAGGAAAGGTAAGACTAGTATAAATGTTTTGAAATCAATTTGTCTTATGTATTGACTACCTGATTAGTATTTGGGGTCTAGAGACTGGAATGTGCTAAAGCTATATCCAAAACTTATGTTAAATTAAACAATAAGAAACTTTCGTTTCGGAAGTCTTAAATGTAGTAATACATCACTTCAGAATCAATATGCTTTTCTGTTTTCTTAGAATAGAATGCGCTTATCTGAAGAATAATTGCACTGCGCATGGATAGCATTTTCGACATTCTAGAAGATGAATAAACAAGTATATTTATTCATATGCCCCTGAGCGAAGGTCAACAGCGAGTTTGTTTAGTTATTATACTATGGTTGAAGTCTTCTTTATAAATTCATCCTCTTCTCATTTCCTTAACATTGAACTCAAGGCTATTCTCTGCACCAAGATTTTGATTTTTCCACTACAAATTTATTTATAAACTCAGTGGAGGATATCAATTGCTATAGGAAAACATAGCGATTTTAAAGTGAGATGAGACACGCTCCTAATGATCAACAAAACTACGGTTAATTAATATATAATTATTCTTATGTGGGAGCTGACCTCTCATTAAGGTTGCTATTGAATTAATGCAAAGTGATCTTTTACAAAACATTATTAAACGAAAGAACCCTATGGCTAGGAGTTAGCTAGCAATTAAGTTACTTGTAAAGGCTAGGGATGCTAGTAGCTTCATGGGGATTACTGTTCTATATGTTCCAGTTCAACGTACCATGTGGGTCATGCTAATATTATATTCTATATGTGTTAAGTAAGCAAAACATATTATTGGTGACAATTAAATAAATCCCACATGCTGCAAGGGGAAATATCTGACACACATTGCTACATCAAATGACTTACTTATCTTTTACCTGAGAAAAAAAGGGTTCTTATTGCCTTTTAAACCCTCAAATAGATGTATAGCCTTTTCATTTGTGTGGCATTATAATATGATGTTGGCTTAGACGAGTTTATATATACCTCTCTGCCTTCAAAATCAAACGATATTATACTCAATTGAGAATAACAAGAAGGGGTACTGATTCTCTGATTATAACCTTAATTATAGTTTACATGTGCTTGTTAATAATGTAATCTTCTCCTTTAACCTAAAGTGAGAGCTTTTGCTGTTTTGCAGTTGACTGAAAGCAAATGCGCTAATTATTTTAGCTGATACCTGATAGTCTACATGCCGGAGTCTTATTCTAGTGAAATTTTATAATATATGGTCAATTGGTATCAAATTGATACGCCACAGACTTAACTTTGTCGTTTCTGTTCATTTTATATGTTACCACACTGAAAAAGAAAAAAAGGAGCACAAGATTTATTATCACGGTAATTAACTTGCAATCACTAAACCGAAATGTGGCCATAGTTGCTGACCCGGCATTGGAAGGTGGTTGCTTGATTAATGTAGGAGACGGTGGGGGTGTGTTTGTAATGCTACTTCAACGTTCAAGTGAAACTCAAAAATAGGTATAGAAAAGAGAATAATTGTCAAGAGAGAACATATCAAAAGGTGCAGAGGCTATTTCTGTATATATAGGAATAAAGGCTGTACCTTCAGGGGGTGCACTACGAAGTACACCCCTTTCTCATAATTGCCATGATTAGGACTAGATACTTTGTTATTGAGTCCACCTATCATGTAGCTACACGTGTTCATTTTTGTTATAAGAGAAAATTTTATAATTAGGCCTGTGAACGATGGGCCTAGACACGAGCGATGTTGTCAGATAGGTCGGATAAAATGTATAAGGTTTTGAGATAGTATAATCGGATAGAGTATATAAGATTGGATGATCGAATAATGTTCGTAAGATTTAATAGATCAGGTCCATCAGGCCTGGTACATTCCAAATACTAAAAACAAGTAATTAATTCGGTTGGGGTCATAACCTAATTAGATTAGCATGATTATATAATATATCTCTCTCTAATCTCTTGAGCAGGAAGTTTAAAATTTAGTTTAGTTTTTTATTACTCTAGTGCATGTCATTGTTATCAATTACTTTTTTTTATTTAGAAAAGGAACATGCAAGATTCTTTGTGAAGTAAAATATATTGTAATAATTAGATAAATTAGCTGCTAACAAGATCTTCTAATTAGTTTGTACTTATTTGCAAGATGACAGGTAGCAAAATGTAATAACCATTGCCTTTTCAATTCCTTGCCTGCAGTGTGGATTAACAAATCTTCTTGGCACTTACACAGAGCCATGCTACCAACTTAACTTTCTTTAAAATCTTCGTGAAGAAGATGCTTAAGGAATGTGTATATGGTAGAATGAAACTGCAAAATCGGCTTTTAAAAATTGCATTACATAGAAGATGGCATCATGCTGTCGCAAAGGGATTCTTGTTGGCATTGTACAGGAGGAGGAAAGGACTAGGCTTGATCTAAGGATCCTAAGGACCCAGGCTTGCTCTACCTAGAACACTTTGTCAGACTCAAACGTGATGATGGCCACCAACAATGGCCTAAAGTCTTCCTCATTATAACCAGTTGCATAAGCAGTAATTACTTATATGACAATTCATGGTACTCTCTAACATACTCATAAGTTGACCATGTAACATACCTCGTGAAACATCCAATCAAAGCTTCTAACTTCCAATGGAAAATAGGCAACCAACAAGTCTCATTGCCTCAAAGCTGGAGTGCAGAGAAAAACATGTATCTTTGAGGGGCCGGGGTTGGATACTAATGCCAATGTGGGGTGTATTTTGTTTCAAGGAATCAATTTTCCTAGAAATTTAAGCACGCATTATATTAAGTGAATTTTCAAGAATGATTTATATATCTTATGCTCAGCTCACGGAAAAACTTTATGAAAGTGAAACAAAAAGTGTAGATTCACTCAAATGTTGTGAGATTATAATCTAAAAGAATTAAGATGAGGAGTCAATGATATCATAATAAGAAATCAATTTTCCTAAAAATTTAAGCCATAAGATTGAGTCTCAATAGTAATTTATATTTTTAACAATATATATGAACTACATATGGGATGTTTGTTGAAATAATACATTTCATAAAATTATTATTTTTTTTAATCTTGATTATATATATTCAAGAAGTGAAATTCATTAATTTCCCTTTTAAGAGTTGTTTTCAATTAATCTAGAATAACATTTATTTTCCAATTATCAACCCAGATTTTTTTTTTTCAAATGATCATTTTTGTTAAAAATATACGAACTTTAAATAAAGGTACAAGTATGAGAGAGTCATTTGACTAGATATAGCTCATGTAGTTATCATTTCTTTGTTGAAAAAGGAACCGATCTTATATATAAACAATCTAAACTGAGGAAATCATCAAAGGGCTTTTGTGTGCACGCGTCAAAAGGGAGTTCATGAAGGAAAGAACCATGGAAGAACTAAGATACCTTAGTTGTTATGTCTAAATATAAGAATACAGGCAATGAGATGATAAATTAAAGATTCTCCAAAAGAATGGGGGGCATTTGGATGGTTTCATTGACAACATAGTGTGATGACGAAGTTGGGACTTGAAATAGTGGAGTTCGATTCACATTTAACATTCCACTAAGAACCAGTAAATGACTAAGAAATTCTATTTTGATACAAATGTTTTTCAGGAGAAAAGATATAAACCCTTTTGCAATTGAGAGATAAGTGTACAAATATAGAAATTTTGGAGGAGAATAATCCAATGGGTTCATCACCCATGTCGGCTCTTATATACAAAGATCCTCTCCTTTCACAATAAGGCTACATTTGATGCACCGTATAAGGAAGACTTGATAGTATAAATTAATATTATCAAGTCTTATTAGGTGTTTGTTGTACTAACTTGATAGTATAGTTAAATCAGGTCAACTTTTTTTATCCTATTATGAAATCATAATTTTATCCTCTCCCTCACCTCCTAATTAGATTTGATAGGAAAACTCTGACAAATTTATCTCTCAATCTCTCCATCTTCAACCTTTCATCTCCCCTCCAAGCACAACCCTAGCGACCCAAATCCCATGAACCACCTGCTGCCACCATATTTCCACCATAGCCAACCCCATTGTACCACCATCAACGTCCTTCGCCAGAATCGCTGTTGCCTTCACCCTAACAGCCACCACGGTCCTTTCCAAAAAATCCAATCAACCCAAAGACCTCATTGACTTAGATAATCAAATAGATTCTATATAACCCCTTCATTTTTACGCTATGACATTCCAATTCCTTTCTAGGTTTATGTTTTCTCCACCTTTTTCTTCACCATGTCTCGCTCCCTCCAGATCTTCTTCTTCTCCATACTCTTCCTCGTCCTCGTTCTCTTTGTTTTAGCCCACAGTGGCCACCACAATGACGGTGACATCGACTCCGACGACGTAGAAGCTGATAGCGATAGTGCTCCAAATCTCTTATCCAAATCCTTGATTATGGTGAAGGTTCGGTGCCTTATTGTGATATTTGCTAATGCTTTTGTGTCTGGGGTATCACCCTATGTGTTAAAATAGAAGGAGGGTGTTAACAAGTTCTTCCATGGCCAGCAACCATCGAACACAAACCTCCCTCGCCTAAGCCACCATCAATAGCCAACCTTGGCCGCACCATCACCACCGTGCAAGGGTCATCATCCCCTGTCCTGTTCCTCAGCTTCCAGCGTTGATGCCTCCTTTTTCCTTTGAGTTTTTTTTTTATGTAAAAGGATAATTTTATCATAACAAATTATTATTTATACTATCAGTTCAATTTTACATAAACCATCAAACAGCTAATAGTATAAGAGTTTATCAACTTATTTATATGATCAGACTTTATCCTATTACTTTATATTAGCATATTTTATACTATTGGATATACCAAACGCAACCTAAATTGATTAACGTTTATGGTAATTTGACAATAAAATTACCATCCTCATGTTTCATGTGTTAAAAATACTACATCTACTTCACATTTTTATTTCTGAACTAAAGGAATCAAAGTATCACATAAAGCACATTCTCATCACCATTAAGGCATTTACGGATGCACTCACAACGAAATATCTCAATATTTGCCCTACTACTCAAAGGAAGTTCGATAAACAGTGTAAACTAGGATAAAACCTATCCCAGGACCTACCCCTAATTTACCCAAAATGCTAAGCTATAAGTCTAGGCCCCGAAATGGGGTTTTATTTCTGAAAATGTTTAAGAAATTATGTATACTAAGTTATCAACAAAAAGCAAGATGAACGAATACGAGTTACATCAGTTAATATACTTCTGAAGTAGAGAATTTTTTTTGTTCTATATTATTAATATGCATTATATCAGTTATAACATAAAAAATAAAATTTAAGTAGAAAATAGTGATAATTCACAAAGTTAATATACTATATATTCAATAATATAGTACAAAGAGATCTATTTTGTTTCAAAAGTATTTAAAAATTTCTCATGATATATATTGCATGATAATTCAATTATATTATCTAAAAATTGTGTGTAAACCTTGACATGTTAATTTCAAAAGTAATTTGTTTACTTTCTTTTAAAAGCATCTATTAAAAAGTAGAAGTAAATTTTTTTTTACTAATAGAGCTATATTTTATTGAAGTTTTTTTTAACTTTATTTCTATTGAAGTTATTAATCCAGCTCATAGAAAAAAAAAATACTAACTAGTAAGTTTGAAGTGCCATGCCAGCTCATAGAAAAAAAAAAAATCCAAATACTAACTGGTAAGTTTGAAGTGCCATGCCAGCTCATAGAAAAAAAAAATACTAACTAGTAAGTTTGAAGAGTGCCATGTGGGTTACTTTTTCTCGAGGTTTATGTTACTGCTATTTGCTAATGTCCATCATCCCTCCTTGTCTCACTTTGGTGTTTCTCGATGAACATCATGACTAGTAGCATTATAAGTAGACTTGCTAATGGAGTCAGTAGTGGGCTTTGAGATATTCTTGAATAGGTATAATTTTAACACATTAAATTTGAGTATATTCATAAAAAGTTGAATAAAGAAAATAGATACATCTTATTAAACTTATTTATTACAAAAAAATAATATATTTATCTAATTTTTTTATAAGTATGTTCAAATTAAACGTATTAAATTTGTGTCTACTTAAAAATATCTCATAGGCTTTTGTTCAACTCGACTTCGCTTATATTTTTATAGATTTAAATTTGTACCCGTCAGACAAAAAAATATTATAACTTGTACTTATTTTGTTCAGTCTCATACTTATAAATATTTTAAATTAAATTTATACAATACTTAGTTACAATCATAAATTAATTTATCGTCTTATATAAACTAAAAAATATGTTGAAGATAGTATTAAACTAATAAAAATAGATTAATATAATTAATTTTATTTAGTTAAATTAAACATAATATTTATTTAGATGAGCGACACAAAGTGGAACATGATGGATTAACCCTAAACTCACACCGGCCCCATCCGAGTTGACGCAGAATCCGTAGTGAGATTGTCAAGCCTATCAGTGAGAGCCTTCAAATCAAGTGGTCTATAACTGTTTATGGACCTAGCTAGGGGTGTTCGCTAGGTGAGTTTGGTGAGTTTAGCAGCATTTTTGGATCTGACCTACTCATCAGACAGTAAGTTGGGTTAGGTCAAACCTGTGGATTCAACATTTTTTTTAAAAAAAAATTCTTAAAAAAGAAGTCAAAATACAAAATCTAACAAATTAACACCATAAGTCTCAATCTTAAACATAATAGGTCTCATTCTAATAAATTAACACTATAAGTTTCAACTGACCTTACTCAAACATAATAGGTGTCAATATCAAATAAACTAAATATCATAAGTTAACAAGTGCATAACAAATTAACAAATCTTACTAAGTTTGGAATAAACTAAACAAAGCTAGTCATAACTCAAACAACAAATTAGTCTAACTAATCGAAGTCAGTGTCATCACGTATATCATATGTATTAACATAATCATTGACTTTATTCTCTATTTTTTTCAAATACTCTTTATCATCTAAATAATTTTTTACTAAAAAAAATGTGGGTGAGTAGGATTTGTGCGGATTGGATGTGTTCCAATCCGCTAGCCGACCCACATACTGCTGGTTAAAATATTTTTCAACTCAATCCAACCTGCGAACCTAACCTCACTTATATTTTATGAGTTAAATTATGTTAAAATTTGTAAATTCGCTAGTTGACCCGACTCACTAGACATCCTTAGATCTAGCTACAAAACATCCCAAAAAAATCATACTTGGAATTGACTAAACTTCTACATGTCATGCCCACTTTTTATGCGTTTAGTTGAAAGTACTATTCTACAACCATCAATAGGATCTCTGAGTAGCTACTTGTCTTTATAGCTAGGATGTTTGCTCTCTCTCCAAGTGTATTTCAGTATGTTTCTTTTGGGTAGATGAAAGGTTGTTGTTGGTTAATGTTAGTTATTACTTAAAGATGTCCCACATAACCAAACCCCTTTAACACACTCATCAGCACTTACCAATTCATATATATATATATATATGTGTGTGTGTGTGTGTGTGTGTTTATATATATATTGAACCTTACCCCAGTAGAAATCCCTTGTGAATTACACCTCTCTATTCCTTAACTTTCTTGCTGTCTGTAAGTACAGTTGTTCCTGCGACTCTCTTGCTTCCCGCTTTCTCCTTCATTGAGCAAAACCAAAGTTCAAACTCTCAGCCTCAGTTTACTGAAGGAAACCAGACCTTTAGAATACCATATTTTCCAAAACTCAGATATCCAAATATCCCACATATATATTTGTTTTCTTCTTAAGATCAAACCATCCTTTAATTTATCTAATCAGCAATTAAATGAGTTTCTTTCATGGTTTCACTTTGGCATGATTTCTGCATCTCCTGAAGCATTGCAGGCTTCAAATTCTTGAAATAGTCTTACCCCTCACTCCACCCTTTTTTTTCCCTGGCTTTTCTGGCTGTGTTCATGGACTTCTTGAAGGAACTAGAATGCAAAAGTGTCCATGATTATCACCAGATAAAGATGGATAAAATGGTAAGCCCTATATGCGTTCCGGGACCAGTTATAGTGGGTGCTGGTCCCTCAGGGCTAGCTGCAGCAGCATGCCTTAAACAGAAAGGTACTCCAAGCCTCATCCTTGAAAGAGCTGATTGCTTAGCTTCAATGTGGCAGCTCAAGACTTATGATCGCCTTCGCCTTCATCTTCCAAAGCAATTCTGTCAGCTCCCTCTCATGCCATTCCCCAAAAACTTGCCTTCCTATCCAACCAAACAACAATTTTTGTCCTACCTGAAGGCTTATGCTGATCATTTTGACATAAAACCAGCCTTCAGCAAGACAGTGGTCAGTGCTGAATTTGATCATAGAAGTGAATATTGGAGGGTGAAGACTGAAGGACTGAAAAAGGAGGAGACAGAATATGTTTGTAAATGGCTGATAGTAGCTACTGGAGAGAATGCTGAGGAAGTAGTGCCTCAAATTGAAGGGATGGATGAATTTGAAGGGCCTATTTTACATACTAGCTTGTATAAGAGTGGCAGCATGTTTTGTGGGAAGAAAGTTTTGGTGGTGGGATGTGGGAATTCAGGCATGGAGGTTTGTTTGGATCTCTGCAACCATAATGCTCGCCCGTCCCTAGTGGTTAGAAATACGGTGAGTACACTTGAACTCATATGATCTGCATCATACCAAAGATCTTCCATCACATAATTGGTAGTAATATAATTGGTATGTTTATATACATAAAAATATACTGGGTTTTTCTCTTCCTTCCAGTTGATACTTGGTACAAATTCTCCTGAAATCCAGTTTAAAAACGAAAGAGGAATGTTATTTACAGGTCTAAATAATTATTCATTGCTTACATCTTAATTGTTTAAGAAATAAAAGTAGAGAGATTGAGTGTTGAAATACGTATTTTACTTATTTTATTATTTAAAAAAGAAGTGATGTAAGAAAAATGATGCATAAATATCATTACTTAAAGGAAAATGCTTGTTGCACAACTTTAATGGTCACATCTCTTTATATTAAGAGTAGGTGATAGAATAAGAGTGTATGTGTGTAGAAAAATAGATGAAAATATTTTTAATCAAATAGTAAAAATTATATAAGAATTAACATGTGTGTAAGTGTGTGTTTAGTATTATTGATTTAAAAATGTACCAAATAGTCTTCCTTTGAGGTGCAATATAGAAAATATAGAAAATTACATACAAATACTAATGTAAATATGCTCCCATCCAAATCAAAGGGTGCTTTGATAGTCAAAATACGCCAACTGATGTAAGACCCATGTTTTTGTCAAAGCTGGAAACTGCAGAGTGAATACAGTCTGCTAATATATTATACTATATTTGTTATAACTAGAACTCTCAAAGAGTTTGTGTCTTTGTTCTCTAACTTCATTGGAATCCGTTTGCATGCGCAAACAAGGTCAGCATCCCAAAATCTTAGAATAAATATGACTTTCGAGTTCGAGATCAATCTTTTCTCTGCATAGAAATCCTGTCAGTATTTACAGTAATATGTGGAAGCATGAAAAGATGATAGTCATTAGTCTTATGTCTACAATTCCCTAAAAAGGTTCTTAAGCACTTTTTTATTTTTTTATTTTTTTTAGATGTGATCTTTTCCTTTCATTGCTGCAGGTGCATATCTTGCCACAGCAGATGTTTGGGAAATCAACTTTTGGTTTATCTATGTGCTTGCTCAAGTGGTTCCCCATACGTTTTGTGGATCAATTTTTACTTCTAATGTCACATCTCATGCTTGGGGACACAGCTCAATTTGGACTTAATCGTCCCAAACTTGGCCCTCTAGAGCTCAAGAACTTGAACGGCAAGACACCAGTTTTGGATGTTGGGACACTTGCTCAGATCAAAAGTGGCAAAATTAAGGTAAGAGATTCTCTCCACCCCCAATCAAATCCAAAAGAGTTTTCATCATATTCTGTTTCCTTGTCTTAATCAACAAAATTTGCTTTTTCTTCTAAGGCAAATATTCAAAAGAAAAAGAAAATTCATTTTTCTGTTTCATTGTTTCCAACATTAAATCTTGTCTAATATGTATAGGTTTGCCGGGGAATTAAACGACTGGCACAGCATGCAGTGGAGTTTGTTGATGGAAAAGTAGAGAACTTTGATGCCATCATTCTAGCAACTGGTTACAAAAGCAATGTACCCTCTTGGTTAAAGGTGCTTTGTTTAATTCTTTGTTGCTAACTTTAGCATATTGGTGCCAAAAATGCTACACATATTTACACACACGTCATTTTATATTTTTACAATTTTTATTATCTAATTACAACTAAATCCATCTCATTTTCTACATATATATATATATATTTTAATTTTACCACATAAATAGATGTAAGAGATGTGTCTCTGTAACTAAGAATTATTTTAGTAACTGATAATTGCATGTATCTAGCATTTTTCTTTTGGTACTTACTCTCATCATTGATATATTGACATGAACTTGAAATTTATTGTCATCAGGGCACTGACATGTTTAGTAAGAAAGATGGGTTGCCCCGGAAACCATTCCCAAATGGATGGAAAGGTGAAAATGGACTGTATGCCGTGGGTTTCACTAAACGTGGCCTGCTTGGTGCATCTATTGATGCAAAGAGGATTGCAGATGATATTGAACATAGCTGGAAAGTTGTTGAGGCCACTCATGTCCACTTGCATGATGTGAGAAAGATCATACAAATGTTTTAGGATTAGAAAAAGAAAAAGCTAGGATGGCCTCTTCATGGTGCCTTTGACACAATGCTTTGTACCAAAACAGTTCCTCTCCCATTTGAGTACAGCAGGCGCAAAAGAAGAAAAAGAGCTTGAGAAAGAAAAGAAAAGATAATACTTATTAAAAGAGAGCATGTATATAGAATGTGCGATTCCCATATTCACAAAAGCTAGGGTCTTTGGATTGGTGACCGACTTGGAGCACTTTATGTGTATTTTTAGTTTGGTTGGGTTGAAATTAATTAGGTGCTTGTCATATAACAGATTTGTATATCTTGTACATTGTCATATCTACCTAGCTAGCTAGTTGAGTTTTTTTGAGAAAAGGGGCTGTCATAGTTTTTTTTTTCCAGTATTAGTATTCCTAGGTTGTGCTAATTGATGCTTATAAAAAAAATTATTTCATATGAGATGAGCGTAAAGAAATTATTTGATGTATCCATTAAATTTGACCTTTGTTCTATAAATTATTAATCAGAGATAATTTTATGCTTTCTTATATTTATATCTAGTAATTAATTAACTTGGAGAAGGGGGACCATAAATTCTTATTCTGATGGAAAACAATGGGAAAAGGCATTCAAAAGAGAGAAAAATCCAATAGCACCAAAAGAAAATTCCATTAGACTATGAAAAGGTACCAATTCCCATGAAGATGAAGGTGGCCCTTCGGTTATCTATACAACTTATGCAGGTTACTTTTTTCAATATTTTACAAGAAAAATGAATTACTTTAATCGTTATCTTCATTGCCTCATTGCCATGCCTTTTTTCCATCGTCATCAGGAACTCGGACCACATTTGCTGTTGAAAGTTCACAAATGTCTATCACAATTTGATTGGTATCTGCCAATGCCAACACTTGGATGGGCTGGATAGGATAGATAAATCTAACAATAAATGAATGACAAGTTAAGGTTGAAAATTGAATCCGGTGGACATGTATACTGTGTACTGAAACTTTGAATTCATAGATCAAGGAAAATATAATTCAAAAGAACAGTTGGAATTAAAAGTTGAAGTGAGAACTTAAAAAGTACAGATCAATGCGTATATTAAGATTGGGAGTTGTTAATTTATTTCACATCTTCTGCGAACAACTCATTCACTCATTTTCATTACGAAGTTTTCAGTCTCTTATTTATAGTGAACACAATTTTTTTTTTGTTGCTTACTTCTCAAAAGTTTTTTGGTGCTTATTTATGGTGAACAATTGTTTTTAAACAGCTCAAGCTTACTATTTAGGAAAAAATTTAAATGCTTTTAAATTTTTTTTGAATATCCATGTTCCAATTGTTCATACTGTTGATATCGTCAAAAAATAGATCAGTGACTAGTATTGATTATTGAAAACATTCATAACCAATTACATTCTTATCTTTCTCTCTTCTTTCTTTTTCTTTCTCCTTCGCCGTCTAACAACTTCATTGTCCCCTACATTCATGAACAACAAATGACTTTCACCATGGCAACAGAAGCACCAAAGACCCCAACCCTGTAAATAGAATAAAAAAATATAAAAAAAGTGGCAACTTCCCAACGAAGTTGTTGTTGAACAATTTGAGCTCATAGAGATTCGAAGAACGAGCTATGCTTGCCAGCAATGACCCTTCAAGGTTGTTGTTAAACAAGTTGAGAGACGCGAGTTGCAACTCACACAACCCTTTAGGAATAGTCTCAATCAACTCATTCATGGAAGCATCAAACTGTTGCAACTGAGTCAGGTTCAAAATTTCGAGTGGTAACTCGTCGGAGAGCGAGTTAGAATAGAGCTCGATCTGATTCACGCTCTTCGATTCGGAGAACGAATCGGGTATGGAAACTATAAAGTTGTTCTGCGACAAGTCCATGTTGATGAGTCAAGCGAGGTTGCCAAGTGATGGTGGAATCGGACCAACGAGGTTGCACTTGGCGAACCACAGTATCTCGAGTTTGGTGAAGTTACCGAGTTGACTCAATATTTGACTCGTTATGAAGGGGTTGTAAGCGAGTTGAAGCTCCTTGAGGTTTGAGATGTTTCCGAGAGAATTGGGTATGGTTTCATTGAAGAAATTGTAGATGAGGTTGAGGGATTGAAGTTGTTGGAAGTTACCGAGGATAATCAGAATGTTGTTGGAGAGGTTGTTGAAAAATAATGTCTGAGCATATCATTCAAAGTTTTCAATTTGATTATAGTTATGAAAATAAAAAAGAAATATATTTAGTCAAAATATTTTACCTATTACAATGAGTAAAGTCAATAAAATATCAATGCTCCAAAATATTTAAGGGACATTGTAAACGTTTCATACTATTTAAGCCATCTCTTATGAGTAAAACTTGAAAGATGTATTTGATAATAATGTAAATCCTATCTTCACGTGAGATTCTTTGATATTTTATGTGTTAGCTTATGTTTGTTGGCTGTATATGACTTCATCCCATTGAAAAATGGAACGTAGGATAACTGAGTAAAATTAATTTCCATAATCTTAATTATTATTTTTATATGTTTTGAATAATTTTTAAGCATTATACTAAATATATAAATTTTAAATTTTCCCACGTCTAAGATATTATCATTTTACATCGATAGAAAGAGGATAATACACTAAACATGCACTACTTTTTAAATGATTAAGAAAGGACTCACCTTATAAAATTCGTTATCTTTAAATACTTTTTAACTTTTTACTATATTTTTTAATTCACTTTTAACACACTTTATTATTATTATTATTATTATTATTATTATTATTATTATTATTATTATTATTATTATTATTATTATTATTATTATTATTATTATTATGTATAAGTAGTAGTAGTACTTTTTAAATGATTAAGAAATAACTCACATTATAAAATTCGTTATCTTTAAATACTTTTTAACTTTTTATTATATTTTTTAATTCACTTTTAACATATATAGGACTTTGAATTTGATTTATTGATTTGACAAAACAAATGCCTATAAATCCATGCCTTTCCCAACTACAAATAAGAATGAGCGCCTAACTAGTACAAGATATTGCTAAAAAAGAGATAAACCTCAAATGATTTGGATTTTCATTGAAAATGACAAATATACTTGCAAGGGAGAGAGTTAGTTAGGGTTTTAATAAGATACGGTGTTGGTGTGTTTTATTCCGACCGAGTAGAGTTGGTGAGCCTATACCAATGGAATCTTGTGCTTCGAATGAAGACGAATACGCACCACTGTGAGCACCACCCTTTCCCAAATCCCAACCTGCAGCCTGCACTGCACAACACACACATATACATTCCATACTATCAGCATCAAGGGTTTTCTTTTCTAGCGGTACAATCCAAGAGAGGACCACCAAAAGTGTGCCCTACTAATTATTGCCTGACCCATGAAATTTCTTAATTTCACCCTTAACAACCCCTTAATTCTTGCTAATCTGTATCTTCTTTTTTTATCCTTAACCTATCATCCCAAAATCATAATTCCTTATTCATAATGAAAAAGAAATATATATTATGTTTATATAATATTTAAGCAAAGAAAAGAGCCAACATTTAAGCAAAGATTCCTCAAGATAATGCAACCATCTCTTCTTTTTTTTTGGATTTGAGCACGTTTCCCCTCCCCACTAACGTGTTTCTTTAGGTTTTTATAGATGCATTCCCACTAACATATTTAGTAGGATCGTCCCAATTGTTAATTTTTATACAATCTTATATCTTCATTATATTGTATTTCTTTTATCTTTCTGTCTTCCTAATCTACCAATACATACACAAAATTCACTTGGTAACTAATGTGATTCTTGCGAAACAACTCAATGAATAGAGTTACATTTTAATTCTTTTATCTTTCTACCATTTCTTTCGTCCATAAAGTTACATTTTTTTTTGGGTAAGAGTTACTTTTTATTCTGTTTCTTGAAGCACAAATTTATTTAACGTAGAATTTAATTATGTTCATTCATTCAACTATTATTGGAATTTAAACTCTCCATGTGAGCGAACATTTCCTTCATTGCAGGATTGAAACCGGCAGGGACACCCGTGATCTTTTAAAAAAATAAAAAAAGAATTACCATATTTATTTTGGTATTTAGTTATTAAGATCTTTCAACAACAAATATATCTTATTTTTAATTTGCAGGAGCTTCATTACATATGGTGCATTAAAGTGACAACCAACTTCAAACTAATGCCTTAAAATTTCTTATGATCAACGAAAGGGATGTATATATGTGTATAATATGAAGTAGAAATAAAGAAAAAACATAGATAAGAACAGTGGCGGAACTTGACCCAAAAATTTGAGTTCTTTGGTTGAAATAGAAAATAGATATAATAATGATGATTTTTTTTCCGTGATGTTAATTTTAATCTAAGTAATTAATAATTGAAAGGCCGTATCCCCTATATAATTATTGTCTAAAGAATCACCTTAAATCAAAACCAAGTAATACTAGTATATTAATTTAGTTGGCATGTGTACTACACTATAATTCACTTTCAATCACAATGATTACATATGGTTTAATATTGAAATATGCTAAAACCATCTTCTGAACCAATTTAAAATTAAGGTCATGTTTACTTCAAATGATTACTTAGTAAGAGAGAAAAAACTCCATCACAATTCACCATGACATATATAAAAGACATTAGAATTTTCTTTATTAAGAACACATTATTAAAAAAAAAATCTATCACAAATTTAAGGGGACACCCTCATAATGCTCCGCCGGTGGCTAAGAAGATTATATCGAATTTGAATTGTAGTGACCTAATCTATCTATTCCAAGAACTGTGATAGTGAAAATGATAATGATAATGTAGTGATTGTAATGAAGGTAGGACGGCGATGGCACAAGGACTGGAGATTGAGACAGCCATTACACTCGACTTGAAGATGATTATGTGTAAGTACTTTTAGGTCAAAACACTTTTACGATTGATGCTGAAAGTTCATGCTTTCAAAGAAACTAGCATATAAGACACATTTGAGTGTATTTAGTTCTATGTCTATATAACGAAATCAATGATTTAGATTTTAAGTTTCAAATTTAAGGATGTATTTTGCATCTATGTTTGAATTTTTTTTAAAGACAACATATGTGAAAGTTAAATTTTAGATAATGAAGTTCATATGATGGACATTCTGTCATAGTCCAACAATGTCAGTAACTATTTGTTCTCAGATTTAATTTTGAAAAATAGCAATAATTAATTCATCTTATTGTAGGTAAAAATTTCATCTTCAAAGTGAAACAAGTATTACAATACTTCATTACAACACACAATCAAAAGGAACATATCCCAGTCCCTCTTCATTTCAGGGTTAGGGATGGTTGTGATGAAGTTTGTATAGTTAGGTGCTACATAAGCTCCAAGTTTCAACTACTACGACTTTGAGGCTTGAAGGACCTTGTCCAACAGCAATACATTAGAAATATTACAAGGTCCAGATCGCACGTGACACCACAGAAAATTAACCCCGGTTCAGTTTTCCTATTGTGCTGTGCAGGGTATACACATGGTGCTGGTGCACATGCTCATCAATCTGGACCATACATTTCGTATATGTTAATTTACAGCCTTAAATATACGTGGTCCAAAAAAAATTTATTCTAATAACCGTATGATTTGGTATTCTATATCTTTCTGCAGGACCATTTGCAATTAGTTTTTTATGAAGGAATGCATGACCATTGAGGGTGACTTTGGGTTAATTGTACTAATACCTTACTATTTTGCCTAACTATTTCATGAAGGAAGAGAAATGGTTGAAGCATAAAAAGTTAATCTCAACTCAAGTCAGTCAGAGTATTCTTGGGTATATAGAACCATAAGATAAGCCCATTATTGCTGAAAGCATGTAAATTGTAAATATATCAGATATCTTGCTTATGATCTTATTAAGTTAGAAGTCAAGTTTAATTGGTTAGTCTCTGAAGATTAATATTGGCTTGGCCAATTAGACCAAAAAAAAAAAAATCTTTGAGAATTAACATGAAAAAGAAACTAAGGAACTTATGCTAAAAATATCAACAATGAAAGAACAAAATGTAAATCTATATAAAAAAAGTGGCAATTCTGTGTAAAAATATAATTACTTTTCTTTCGTGGTAAATATTTTATGTGGAGATATGTTTGGTAATTTCTTCAAGTTTTATATATCTCTAACATTCTCCTTAATTCTAACACAAAAAAAAGTAAAGAACTTTTTAACTTGAATTTTGAAGAAATTAAATTAAGACTCACTATTACACTAAAAAAATGGTAAGATGATGTTCCACGTGTATAGTAAAAGCCAATATCTTGAAGGAAAAAGAAAATACTAATCTTCATTTTGGGTTAAAAAAAGAAGGGAAATGATTTTTTACACATCACTCCTTTTTTACATTTTTTTTTACACCTACTTGTTTGAAAAAGAAGAAAGAGAGAGAATTCATAAATGTATTTATCTTGTTTTATTATTTAAAAAAATGATATAAAAAAATATGTGTAAGATAGTTAAGAGTACTTGTAACCCTAATTACAAATTGAAAGTCTGCTATCAACTGATAATGAGAAGCTTTGGGACGTAATCTAACATTCATGGTCATGGTCATGGATGTGACAACAATGATATTGCATCATTTGGGATAGAGGTTTGTTGGCTTAAGTAACTCAACACGACCATTTGTTAATTCTTCTATCTAGCAGCTATGAGTAAAGCCAGGGTTATCCCAAATCTAGGAGATTGTTTTTCCTTGATAGCGTTAAGAGCAAAATTACGGTGACTTGATGATGCGGTCCCTAAACAAAGAGATATTTGCCGAATCTATGCACACAGAAAAAATACCCACGAGGACAATGGTTGCGAAGGTTGGCATGGAAACGGATCTTTGTCTGTGTTCAAACTTTATTAAGTAGATGAAAAGGGCAAGACATGCAGGCGGTGTGTGAGAGTAAGCGTGAGCATGACGAGTCGTCAGAAGCATTAGAGAAGGGAAAAGAAGGAAGGAAGGAGAACAGGAGAGGACTTTGGTATGAAAGATTCTTAAGGTACACTAGCTCTTGCTGTATGACAACCTTCTTATGCTGTATACCATTGACTGCATATCACGTCAGGTACCATTACTTTTCACTTTAGCCTTTAAATTTTTTTTTTTTCTTTTTGATCAAGATATCTTTATATGCATGGTTGTTAAACTAATCTTTGAACCGAATATGATAGTTAGATAAAATTCTTTTTAAAATAATGACTCCAGAATTTGAATATGATATTAAATTAACTTTTTTTTAATACTAATCATTTTTAATCTATGGATGATAGAAGATAATGGAAATATGTGTAAATGAAGTGATACACGTTAAGAGTATTGTCTTACACTGGATGTCCTCGAGAATAAAGAATTTCTAGTATGGCATATAGAGTAGCTGTTTTCCCATTGAGCAATAGTCAGTTAGTCAGTCATGAAAAAAGAATTTCTAGATGGTTACTGCTCATCTTTGTACACTTATTACATTAGGGGCTTTCTCTCGAACGGGTCAGCTAGCCAGGGATGGTTTCCATGGACCACCACTTGCAACTTGTCTTGTTCAATCATTTACACCAATGCTCACTCCACATGTTCTGGGATTCCCAAGCAAAGATGTTGCACTTGATTTCCACTTTGGCGAAATCTCTCTATCCTACCTTGGGGAATCTATTCTAGCCTTCAATTTATTATTTCTCACTCACTCATAACACAAAAGGACATGTAAAAAAAAAAAAAAAAACAAAGAGCGAGCTATAGGACGACAAAACAAAACAAACTTGCTATTGCAGAGTGCTGACAAATCAAAGCATGCATATGCTAAACTAAATCTGATCGTACCACACACAAGAGTGTGGGTCTTGGGATCGACGCTTCTTCTTCTTAAAATTTCAACAAATGAGTTTTCACTTTCAAACAACATTGCAATAATAGATTAGATAAAAGATGTGGCTTTCTAGCTACTTTGTTTATATATTGGATGAAATCACTCTATGAAACCTATATATATAAAATTCTTGCTAGATGAGAAGAATATAAAGATATCGTTGAGAATGAGGTTAAGTTACAGATTGTCGGTCGTTAATATTTATTAGTCAATTATGTGTCTTTCATAATTTCATTTGAGTCTTAAATTTCTCATCAACTTTGGTCTTTCTTTGATTGCTTGTGTACGAAGAGCTAGCTAGCTAGGGGAACATTTCAATGGATGGAAGAAGTGAGAATCTATCATGCAAGCTCCATTAATGCTTTAAAGTTAGAGAGTAGTACTGTGTGGTAGCAATGAGGTCAATTTGGCAATGATGGTAATTAGATTAATGTACCTACTAGCTAGCTAGAATAATATTCCTAGAAACGATACCTCTTCCATTTTACCAGAACAAAGCTATTTGAGAGAGACAGTAGTGGAAGTGTAGCATCCTCACTCCCCTACTGTTTGCCTGAAGGGGGAGACTCCAACTCAGTAAGGGGGGGGGGAGTCACTTTTCCTAGTGATATTGACCGCATATTCTTGGAATATCAATGGATACCGGTGGAATCTTCTTTGTCTTGAGAATGAGGCCAGGTGCATATATAATAATATCCTGTGGAATATCATTGGCATGGGTTCTGTCCCTGGGATTCCTTACTTGGCTTTCAATTCTTTGATCAGTAGGTGGTAGATGAAATGGGATCCACCATGCTTAGTGGAACCTTTGATTCTGTACTTACTTTACTAGTCATTCATCCTCAACTTCTTGGACGTTTATTCCAACTCGTAGTGTGTGTGCTTTCTTTTCTTTTCATTCACACAGCAATTCAACCATGTGACACTGTGATAGTATCCAAGCACATGCATTGCTCTCCACTACATCTGTTAAGGGCATGGCCCATATGAAAAATGGGCTATGTGTGTAACAAATCAAAAACCATTTCTCCATTCTAATTGCTATAGCCTATCATGAATCCAATAACAGATAAATGGACTTCAGAAAACCCCAGTAGGCCTCAAGGGCCCAAAATTAGTCTGTGAGCACAATTGAACCTATCCCATTCAATCAGCCCATAGCCATATCAAGCCTCGGTACACTGTGAAGTGGCCCATATCTAATCAATGCCATATATAAAACGTATTGATTGACGTATAAAATATAAAGATGCCAAATACAAAGTTGGTAAACTGATCTCGAAGTGGCCAGAATTGGCTTAGCTGCTACATGATTTGAATTCAGAAATTCTTCGTTAGTAGGAGACTTTACTTGTAGTAGAGGGCTTCAAAACCCGCTGAAAGCATTTCGTGAATGGGGCAAATGCCCATGCCTTGACCAAAATTAGTTCCACACTCACATGGTGTGAATACACCTCGTGCTCTCAAAATAAATGTAAGATACAAATAAGATGTGGTAGGATTTTCCATATACAACAGAAAAATAACCTAATGTTATTGACAAAAGCCACATAACCTTACAATTATAATTGTATTATCTAAACATTTTATCCTCTAATTCCCTGCTTCAACAACTTCTGTAATTTGTAAAGTAAAAAAATAAAGAACTTATTATTGGATTTTAATTAGTATTTTATGCTTTGATTAAGTAATTTTCTATTTTGAATAAGTCAAGTCTTATTCTTTTGAGATTTGTTGCTCTTATAGGCCACGTTATGTAGCTGTAGGCCATGTCTTTAGGAGTCCTAGTATTTTCAAGTTGTTATTTTATCTCCTTAGTTTAAGTAAAAGTGGTTCGTTGCACTACTATATATGTAACTGGAAGATTTCAATAAAAGTATTAAGTTTCAATGACACTATTATTTTTTGTTCTAGTAGTTTCTTTTGAATATTTCAACATTGTGGTATCAGAGCCCACCCTTGGCCTGGTACATATTGAAGCAGTTGCTTTTTTGCGGTAGCAGATAAAAATGGCATTTGAAAATAGCAACTTTGTGCAACCAACAATTCCTCGCTTTGATGGTCATTACGACCATTGGGCAACGTTGAGGGAGAACTTTTTAAAGAGTATTGGTCGTTAGTTAAAGATGGGGTCACAATTTATCCAGAAGGGACAGTGTTGACAGCTGCTCAGGAGAAGCAACGGGAGGACCAAAAATTAAAGGACTTGAAGGTGAAAAACTATTTGTTCCAGGCTATTGATCGTACTATCTTGGAGACCATTCTTCAAAAGGAGATGAGCAAGCAGATCTGGGACTCAATAAAACGTAAATACCAAGGGACAACAAGAGTGAAGCGTGCAAAACTTCAAGCCATTCGAAGAGATTTTGAGACTCTTCAGATGAAGATGGGAGAGTCGGTCACTGACTATTTTTTAAGGACGATGGCGATTGCAAACAATATGCAGACCCATGGTGACAAACTCGATGATGTCGCTGTTGTTGAAAAAATTCTCCGGTCGATGACTATGAAATTTGATTACGTAGTTTGTTCGATTGAGGAATCACATGACATTGATAAAGTTTCTATTGATGAGCTGCAAAGTTCCTTACTGGTTCATGAGCAAAGAATTAATCAAGGGGCCATAATTGAAGAGAAAGCTTTGAAGGTCTCCTCCAACAGTCCAGTTGCTTCTAAAGGTGTAGGACGTGGTCAAGGAAGAGGCAGAGGTAGATTCAATTCTTATTCCAGAGGCAGAGGTAGAGGGCGTGGTCAAGGATCAAGGTTTGATAAATCTCATATTCAATGCTTCAATTGCCATCAATATGGCCATTACAGGTCAGAATGTCCTAATTTCTTTAGAGGTCAGGGAGAGCAATTAAATTATGCTATGATAGAAGAAGAAGAAACAACCTTATTGATGGCATGTCATAACAAGGAAGAAAATTCTAATAATATGTGGTACTTAGACTCAGGTTGCAGTAATCATATATGTGGCAATAAATTTTTATTCTTCGAGTTGGATGAGTCATTTAGAGATATTGTGAAATTTGGAGACAACTCCACTATTGTTGTCGTGGGGAAAGGAAGTGTTAGTGTTCGCTTGAAAAATGATGTTGTTGAAAGAATCTCTAGTGTGTTTTATGTTCCAGATTTGAAAAGTAACTTGATTAGCTTGGGCCAACTTCAAGAGAAGGGGTATGAGGTCATCATCAAAAGTGGAACTTGTCTTATCAAAGATTCAGAGAGAGGAGTTATTGCTCGTGTTCATATGACAGAAAATCGGATGTTCCCAATTATCATTGTAGATGAGGGTGCAGATCTTCAAACCTGTTTCTCTGCTAAGGTGAAAGACACAACTTGGTTGTGGCACCTCCGGTATGGGCATCTCAACTTCAATGGGCTAAAAACTTTGCAGCAAAAAAGAATGGTGTTAGGGCTTCCGCAAATCACTCATCCCTCACAAGTTTGTGAAGATTGTGTTATTGGCAAACAACAACGTGATTCCTTCCCAAGAGGAAAAGCATGGAGAGCTAAACACCTACTGGAGTTGGTTCACTCAGACATTTGTTGACCTATAAGCCCAACTTCAAATGGCAACAAGAGGTACTTTATTAGCTTCGTTGATGACTATAGTTGGAAGACATAGGTATACTTTTTGCAGGCAAAGTCAGAGGTTTTTGCAACCTTTAAAAGCTTCAAAGCCTTGGTTGAGAATGAAGCTGGCAGAGCAATTAAAGTGTTGTGAACAGATCATGGAAGAGAATTCAACTCACAAGAATTTTCTAACTATTGTGAGCTGAATGGCATCCGAAGATAGTTGACTGCAACTTATACACCACAGCAGAATGAGGTATGTGAAAGGAAGAATCGCACGGTGCTAAACATAGTTCGGAGTATGTTGTCTAGAAAGGTCATTCCTAAATGTTTTTTGCCAGAAGTTGTTAATTGGAGCATCCACATATTGAATAGTAGTCCAACATTGGTAGTGAAGAACATGACACCCGAAGAAGTTTGGAAGGGAAACAAACCAACTGTGGATTATTTCAAAGTGTTCGGTTGTATAGCTTTTTCCCATGTCCCTGATGAAAAGAGGAAGAAGCTTGATGATAAAACAAAGAAGTGTATATTTCTTGGTGTCAGTGAGCATTCAAAAGCTTACAAGTTGTACAATCCGATCACATAAAGAATAATCATTAGTTGAGATTTGGTATTTGATGAAAGCAAGACATAGAAGTGGACTGTTAATAGCACTGGACAACACATTTCAATAAGTGATGATGAAATTGAAGAAGAAAAATAGAGTCAGCCTTCAAGCTCTATTATCACAAGTTCACCATCTGCTCCCTTACCAATTTCACAAGTAGAAGTGGAAGATGATGAGTCAAATGAACCTAGACTCCAACGCACAAGAAGAAAGCCAGCATGGATGCAAGATTATGAGATTAGTGGAGTTAATCAAGTTGATGATCTACTTGCTTATTTTGCTTTGTTTTCTGGCCATGATCCTATTATTTTTCATGATGCCATCAAAGAGTTAAAGTAGCAGAAGGTAATGGACGAGAGGATTGCAGCAATAGAGAAAAACAACACTTGGGAATTAACATATCTTCCCAAGGGGCAGAAGTCTATTAGAGTTAAATGAGTGTATAAGACGAAGCTCAATGCAGATGGTAAGGTGGACAAATACAAGGCGCAACTGGTAGTTAAAGGCTAAAAGTAAGAATATGGGATTGATTATAAAGAGGTGTTTGCTCCGGTTGCAAGACTTGACACAATCAAGTTAGTTATTTTAGTTGCAGCTCAAAATTTATGGTCTATTTATCAATTTAATGTCAAGTTAGCTTTTTTATATGGTGAATTGCAAGATGTCTATTGATGTGACCGCGACAAGTGTACCAAATCATCAAGTAATAAAAAACGGTGAGATACTAGATATCGTTCTCAGGGATTGATGACCAAATACCAAAATGCGAAGTTAACTACTATTTAAACTAAGATTTGAATCAAAGAGAGTTTTAATAACAATAACAATATCAAAAGAAACAAAAGAACTAATGCAATGACAATATTTTTGAGCTTTTCTATACTTGACAAATTATCAAACACTTGGTATGTGAGATGAAAAACAATCAATTAATGAAAGAGTTAAGATCAAGCTTCATTTGATTTCACTTGTTGCACATCAATTGGAATTAATACAAGATAGTACTCTTATTTTGTTACCGAATTCTCTAAAATACTCAACTCCTAATTCCTTAGGTAGTTAACCATTTGTTTCCAATTAAAAACCCTAATTCCTTAGGTGATTCTAAGAGAAAACAATCATTATGGTTTAGAATTCAAAGAAGTAACGAGCAAATCAATGACTATCCCTATCTTAGAGATAAGCAAGGTTCATAATCTCATGGCACAAATTGTATATTAAATTTTCATTCAACATGTAATTCTAAAATCATTCTAAAGAGAATCAATCTTTAGAAAGCATTAAGAGAAGAGATCATAAACTCAAAATAGAGATAACAACTTATATTAATTGAATTTAACGTCAATAACAATCAAGATCCATCAAAATCCACCTAATCCCAACAAGGGAGAGTTTAGGTAGACGTAGAAATAAATGTATAAACTAAGACAATAGGGAAGAAGATGCAAAACTTCATGGAAGATTGAAGAAAATCTGAGTTCCCTCTCTTCTTCTCTTCAAATCCACACCCTAGAGCTTTCAAAATAGGATTCCCCCATCTTCCTGCGTCTCATTGCAGCTGTCTCCTCTCCAAAACGTCCCTTGCCTTAAAAAGTAGCTCTTCTGACGCGAAATGGGCTAAAACGTAAACGGTCAGTCGACCACCCGGCTACCTGGCTTTTCTTCCATTGCCCAGCTGCCAATTGGCCGCCCGGCTACCTGACTATTTGAGCATTCTGACCTTCCATTGCCCAGCGACCAATTGGTCGCTCGACTACCTTCCATCGCCCAGCGGCAAGTTGGCCACCCAGCTACCTGGCTTCTGCTGCTGCTTCCTTTTTCCTTGCTTTTCTGAGTTCCTGGGAGTCCAAGATACATGTCTACCAATTCAATAGCATTGTTGGCTCTTCCATTTGGCTATATTCTTCATAGTTTTGAGTTTCATCCTTTTTTAACTTTCACTACAAATAAATAACATAAATGAAATGCAAAACATTCTGAAATACAACCAAACTCCATGAAATTCATCAAATTAATCGCCTTATGCTATCATGGTCAAAATCAGAGTTAAATGAGGTAAAACAATGTTAAAAGTTGGACGCAAATGGCTAAATCCAATAAAAAAGCATAAGTAAAAACAGATAATTCGCAGTATTATCATCTATGTTGAGCAGCCTTTGGGATATGTGAAACAAGGAAATGAAGAGAAAGTTTATAAGTTGAAGAAGGCACTATACGAGCTAAAACAAGCACCTCGAGCTTGGTATAGTCGTATAGAGTCTTATTTCATTAGAGCAGGCTTTCATAAATGCCCATATGAGCATACACTTTTCATAAAAGCATGGAGATGGTGGTAAAATGCTTATAGTATGCTTATATATTGATGACTTGATCTTCACAGGTAATGATAAAGTCATGATTGATGCATTTTGTAACGCCCTCCTTAGGGCATCACATTTCCGACTCCCGACTCATAATCTGAAAATCAATTCGTAAAAGGTTTGAGTTATGAAAATATGGGTTTCAAAATCATTTTTCTCGAAACGTAAATTTACTGAAAATATTAGGTAATATTGAAAATCATATTTCAACTATTCATTATGCAATATTGACACCAATTAATATTTCATAATTTAAAGAGAAATATAAAATTAACAAACTCTTTTTTTTTAACAGTAGCAAACCCTATAACTCCTACTTAATAAAGACGGTACAACACTAACGAGAAACTTTAACATACTTATTCCTTTTTTAATCCATCTTGATGCATCATACATCTGTTCCTTTGTCAACACTGCACCCCTTCGAGTCCTGAATGTCCACTCCTTATTGTTGTTACCAATCTCAAAGTATTCATCGCCCGTTATGTCTAAGATAACTCGATCCTTCTATTATTTGATTTTAACAGTACAGACATAGCAAAACAACATAACAAAGAGGTGAGATCACCTACACCAATACCAATATGACAGCACAGAGATAACACAAACAACAATATCATACAGGAATATCATACCAGACTTCCAATAATATATTCAATATTAATCAACTATCATCATCTAATCATATATCAATCTAAGTATTCAAAACAGTTATTATAGCCAATATTCCTCAATTAATATATCATACAGATATAAGTGTTATCATATAATGCATGTGCATTTAGATTCAATGTTCCTACTCCATGGAGCTAAACTTAGGTCGGAGAAATGATCGAAAAGATCTATCTCGCACTACATGCCTCGGACCACGTGCTATAATCCTCATTTTGATTTTGCACATCTAAGATATACACGAAATCGATCTTGAATAAGAATAGTGTCTCGGTCAGATTATCGGTTGCATCGGTCTAACCTACGGGAAGAAGCGCGACCAACCACCCGTGTAAGCAACCCACACCCCGATGCCCCAAACAAGTGACTTACACTACGCATATCGCACTCACTCAAGAGGTGTGTTTTTCTAGGCAATCACCATATCCAAATTCCTCATCGGACCATTCTAATGCATGTATAATGCACCAAATACCAATCACAGGTATATCTCATAATTTCTCATATATAGTTTATACATAACGCACGAATATATCAATCTAAGTCAACCACAAGGCCATTCTTTTCAAATTCATTTGTTCAATTAAATCATATGTCTCAACGCATATATATTTTTTTTCAATGCATCTAAAATGCACCACGTGCCAATAACAGCAAAACTCGTTGTTTTCACAAAACAGTGTTCATACACTAGTTTTATAGTAATCATACTATATTTTTTTTCAATAACAAAATCATGTTATCATGTTTTCATAGTTATAAAACACTGTTGTCGTGTTTTCACAATCCCGCAATATTTCTGTTACGTTTTCACAATTCTAAAATATTTTTATTACGTTTTCACAACATCGTAACACTTCTGTTACATTTTCAAAATACCGCAACACTTCACATTTGTACTTTTAAATCAATGTATTAATTTTTCAATGTTTTTCTCAATCACATAAAAATATACGTTTATCAAATTGCGTAGCAATTTTCCACCGTTTTCAAAATCGCGAAACTTAAAAATCATTCTTTTAAGTTGCGTAAATCATTTTCCATCATTCTCAAAATATTTAAAACACTTTCTAAATCTCATTGTAGTTTTCCGCTATATTCGAAATCACGTAAAAATATTCTCTCATTATTCAAATCATGTAGTGATTTTTCAATAATATTTCAGTCGCGTAAAAATATTTAAACGCTTTCCAAATCGCGTAGAAATATTTAAATATTTTTTAAATCGAGTAGAAATATTTTACTGTATTTCAAATCGCTTTTACGATACGTAAAATATTTTTCAATATTTTACAATCATGTAAAATATTTCTCAATATTCTAAACATTATTTTGGACTTAAATAAATCAATATCATTTTCAACACATTTTTCAAATTGCGTAAAAATATTTTACTGCATTTCAAATCATTTTTAAGCTGCGCAAATAATTTTTTCACCACAATTTCATTACAGAAAATATTTCTTAACCTTCAAAAATTATTTTTTAACTTTTCTCAAAATAATATAATTTCATATTTCATTTTTCACATTTTCTTACTCAAGAAAATCTTTTTCCAAAATATAATCCACAAAAATCACTTTTCCATTGATATAAATCAACGTTTCAAAATTTAACATTTTTTTCTTACGTATTTCAAAACTCGAAAATAAATTATACGTTAGTAAATTTTCAAAACACCATTATATTCTCTATTTTTCCCAAATCATTTCAAAAATCAGTCTTTTTCAAAATAAATTGAAATTCAAATGTTTTCAACCTCTCTTTGTTTTCCATTACGAAAATTTCTATTCTCTCAAGTGATAAAATGCTCTAATTCCCTTTCCAAATTCTTGTATTAAATCAATTATATTTTCATTTGGAAAATCACTTTGTCTCATCAAAATCAAGGTATTACATGCCTTCGAAAACGTGAACATGACTATTGAAAATTATCAAAATATTTTTCCTTCTAAGTCAATATGGTTTTACACAAACAAAACCATTAAAATTTTGTTTTCAAAACCGTAAGACTTATGGTAATAAAAACTAAACTCATTTGTTCAAATTCATTTTCACTTTCTTTGCAAATCCTTTTTCACTTTCTTTGCAAATCCTTAAAATCAACGTTCAGCTCGTTCATTCAAAACTCATGTTTAGAAAAACACTTAGGATCTTTTTACACAAAATAAATTAATAAAAATCCTTCCAAAAAATGTGTTCATGTACTCTTTGAAAACAAACCTTTTGTTTATTTTCCATGTTTTTATAATCAATCCAATTTTTATTCTTCCATGAAAATATTAATTTGTAAACACCTATGTTGAGGTGTCTTAGCCGAAATTCTCAATGTTCTAGGGATCCAAAAATTAATTCTCTTGTTCTTAAAAATTTTCAACATGAACCCTAATTAAGGGCATCAAAAAAATCGTAGCCTTCTCCCTTGGCCATTGGAGCCAAAAATTGATTTTCTTTCCATATTCACATCATGACATACACATATATATTTCAAATATATATCACAAGCATGCCAAAATCAAAGCAATAAATTATGTAAATCATACCAAACATAAGCAAA
This sequence comes from Ormosia emarginata, assembly GCA_029884605.1. Classification (NCBI taxonomy): domain Eukaryota; kingdom Viridiplantae; phylum Streptophyta; class Magnoliopsida; order Fabales; family Fabaceae; genus Ormosia; species Ormosia emarginata. Next base: position 10,548,529 of record JAQQTP010000072.1, on the reverse strand, counting down.
TAATCAAAGCACATAAACACCCACAAATTATTACATGACCATGGATATGAATCCTCACATAGATTCACCATCCATCAAATATAAGACCATCACTCACCATCATGCTTGGTTGGTGAGATGGATCTCCCTCTTACCTCTTGAAGATCCTCAAAAACTCATTGTTTTGCTTCTTTTTCCAAGTCTTTCACCACCAAGGGCTTCTCAAATACAAGACAAAATACATAAAAATTAGTATATTAAGCTTGATTAAGAGGAACCATGGATCAAACATGGCTTAGATCATGAAAAAGAAGAGAAGAAATGAAGTTTCCTTACACTTCACCATAAATATTCCATAACATGGATTTTAAAGAAAGTCCATGAAGATGAATGATTTAGAGGAAATCTCCAACATGAAAGTTGCTTAGAATATCATGTAGATTCAAGATCTATAGTTGGATGAAATTAAAAGAGCTTGGAGAGTGGTTTTGGGTGTCTTGGCCGAAGCTTGCTTGGAGAAGGAAGGAGAGAAAATTTTGAAGAGCTTTGGCTTTTTGGAATTGATCAATAATGACCAAGAATGACAATGATGGTGTCTTCAAATTTTCCTACACAAGAAAACATCACAAAATCGTCCCTCCCCCCTTCATAATGCATTCAATAATGTTATCATCATTATTAGCCACCATCTAGAGCATTTCTAGCCATTGATTAATTCAATGGTTATGATTTAGGTAGACTTTTAATTAGAAGACTTAATCTAGGCCATTGGATCTTTCTCCTTTAAATCCTAGCCATTAGATGTGTCTTCAAAATAAAGGGTCAAGATTACTCCTTCTTACTTTTAATCCAAGGGTCATAATTAGTCTTTGCTACTTTTTAAGACCAAATCTCTACCATTAATTAAATCTTCATCCAATGGTCATAAATGGTCTTTGTTACTTTACAAGACCAAATCTCCACCCTTGATTAATTCTAAATCTAATGGTTATAAATGGTCATAGCCATTATATAAAACTAAATCTCTACCGTTGATTTAATCTTCATCTAACGGTTATAAATAATCCTATTTACTTTTAAGATCAAATCTCCACCGTTGATTAAATCAAGATCAAGTCTCCATCGTTAATTAAATCAATGGTAGATATCCAACTACCAATGTTGACTTAAGCAATATAATTTCTATTTTTATCTACTAAAACCCCACAAAAGATTATATTTACTGTATTTTTATCGTCTGATAAATAAATACAGTACCAAACACAGTACAAGAAAATTTCTAAAATTGTTTCTGGATTCAGGTTTAGTAAGATCCCCTGTCTCCGTCTAAACAGTACAAATTTTTCTATGCGTAGAATAATTTTTATTTTGCGGGACCCACCTAAGCCCACGTAAGGTCACCTGGGCCCACATACAGTTAAAAAAATTCATAATCATTCACAAAAATCACAAATATTAGAAAACGTATGAAAATCAAGTCAGATTATTAAAAATATTTAACAAATAAGAGAAATAAATATTTAAAGATTTTTCTCCTACCAAAATTATCATTTTCTTGTACGGAGTAAATCACTCAAAACGATCAAATACTTTGACAATAAACAAAATAATTTTACAAACAAGACATTGAATTACTAAACAATAAAATTTCGTTAATCACAAAATTATTATTGTTTAAGAGATAGAAAATTCAGGGTGTTACACATTTAAAGCTTCTATGATGACTGAATTTGAGATGACAGACTTGGGTTTGATGTGCTATTTTCTTGGCATTGAGGTAGTATAATCAGTTGCTGGAATTTTTGTGTCACAAAAGAAGTATGTTTTGGAGATTTTGAGCAAGTTTCAAATGGAGGAGTGCAATGCTGTCTGCACTTCTACTTCTGCAGATTTAAAGCTAAAAATGGATTTAAATGGGAAGAAGGTAGATGCTACAATCTATAACCAAATTGTAGGGAGTTTGATGTATTTAACTCCAACCAAGCCTGATATAATGCATATTGTCAGCCTCATTAGTCAATATATGGAGAATCCAACAGAGCTACACCTTTTAGCAGCTAAAAGAATTTTCAGGTACTTGAAAGGAACCATTAATTTTGGAATATTGTATAAAAAGGGAGCACAAAAGGGTTTATTTAGTTTCAGTGACAGTGATTATGTTGGGGATGAAGATGATAGGAAAAACACATCTGGATATGTCTTCATGATGGGTTCAGGTGCTATTTCATGGTCATAAAAAAAGCAGCCAATTGTTACTCTATCCTCTACTGAAGCTGAGTTTATTGCAGCTACATCATGTGCTTGCCAAGCCATTTGGTTGAGAAGGTTACTTAGGGAGCTTGGATATGATCAAGAATGCCCCACTTCAGTGTTATGTGATAATGTCTCTGCAATTAAGTTGTCAAAGAATTCTGTTTTACATGGGAGGAGCAAACATATAGATGTTAGATTTCACTTCTTACGTGATTTGTGCAAGGATGGTGTTATTGATGTTATCTATTGCAAGAGTGAGGAGCAAATTGCAGATATAATGACAAAACCTCTCAAGACAGTTGTATTTGAGAAGCTTCGAAGTATGCTTGGAGTTTGTTCAAGAAAGGAGGCTGGCTATTATGATGAAAAGCTGGTTGTTGGAGTTTCCTCTGCTGTAAACTGATGTCAGTAGGACTTTCAGTTTAAGGGAGGGAAATGTTGGATGTTAATTAGTATTTTCTGCTTTGATTAAGTAATTTTCTGTTTTGAATAAGTCAAGTCTTATTCTTTTAGGATTTGTTGCTGTTATAGGCCACGTTCTGCAGCTATACGCCATGTCTTTAGGAGTCCTAGTATTTTCAAGTTGCTGTTTTATCTCCTTAGTTTAAGTAAAAGTAATTCGTTGCACTACTATATATGTAATTGGAAGATTTCAATAAAAGTATTAAGTTTTAGTGACACTATTATTCTTTGTTCTGGTAGTTTCTTTTGAATATTTCAACACTTATACTTACAGTTAGAGACTATATAATCACTCAGTCACTTTTTAATATAATTTTTAAACTAAATAACCATACTAGGACTAGATAATTATTTAACTCTTAATACTTATAAATATATTAAATTAAATTGTTTGAGACTAACTAAGAGGCCCTCCAACTCTTTAAAGTTTAAACTTTAGTTATCTCCATAAGAACCCGATTCACTTATTATTACACACAATCCTTATTGGTACTTGTTATTCGGATGTGTGGTTATACTTATCTTTTAGACAACAGCAAAAGAAAAGGCCTATAAGCCTTTCCTCAACTACCTGCCATTCTACAGATTGAGCAGTCCTTAATATTTTATCTTTATATCTCAGGAGACACCATCCAGCAAATTATCTTGTAAAATATCAACTATTTTCAGAAACATAGCAATTTCCAAAAAGCATTCTGAACTTTCCAGCCTAATTGTACGCCAAATTAATACATTGATCAATGAAATAATTGAAGAAAATAAATTTGAATTACACACCAAACACAAACAGCCATTATCATCCATGAACATAAGGTCAATAAACAATGAGAATCAACTCAAGAAAACGTTAAATGATCTGAGAGGATAAGAAAGAAGTTAAGAAACAGGACAAAGCCAAGCCTAAGACCTCTCTTCACACTTCACTGATATCTCAGCTTCAGCCTAGAGTTAACACTGCGGGGTGTAGCAGGCCACCCTGGACCAAACAACTCTGAGTACATTTCCATGAAGAACTTATCCACAATTTCAAGATATGCAGGACAAGTGAGTCGAGAATAGTAATGAAGAACCTCTTCAATGTCCAGTACATAATCCACATTGCTTATGTCCAACATCTCCAATTCCCTCAGCTTCTGTTCCACCATACAATTTCTGTGCTTTCTCATACCCATAGAATTGAATGAGGAATCTTGATGTCTACCCCTTTGATGGGTTAAGCTCCTCTTTTTGTTTAGGTTGTGACTTTCCTCTCTTTTCTCCACTTGATTCTTCTTCTGAGCAGGGCTTGCGTTGGACAAGCTAATGAAGCTTCCATTATAGACCTCATTTTCTTGCTTTGTTGGAGATGACAACACAGCTTTCTTCTTGCTTCTTATCCTTGTTTTCTCTTCTTCTAACTCCCATTGGTCAGTGAAGTCAGTGTAGAACTTCTCCAAGTCATGGTAACTGGTGTTGCTGTTCATGTCCTTGACACTATTTGCAGCCGCAGAATAAGCGAAGTGATTGTGGGGAGGTGTTTTTGGTAGCCTTTCGTATTCTGGGGAGAAGAAAGACTTGAAGTTCTTTAGAGTCTTTTGGAAGAACTTCTTGGTGCTGGAAATGGTGCTTCTTAGCAGCATTGGTGATGGCAATGATAGTAATAATTCCTGTATAATTATAAATGAGATTTTCTGGTAGGTACCTTTGGTGCAGACTGCAGAGAAGGGACACAAAATTGTATCTACCTGTGTGAATGTGCATATGTGTCTGTTTTTAGGTTGTAGTTGATGATGATCTCAGTGAAGTTTTCTTTATACAGATGACAGAAGCAGAGGAGCCATTAAAGAGACTTTAGCTTTTCTTTTTGGATGATCAAGGAGTTCCCTATTTCTATCATGGGCTTCCCTTTCTTTTGTTCTTCTCTTTTGTCTTCACACGCTCCTTTGTTGTTCCTCTTTTCTTTCTGCTTCCTAAAGGGACCCCACAACCTCCAAACTTGGCTAATTGGCTTCTATCTTGAAGAGAAATTCATCCATAAATTTAGCTAACTTAAATTAAGTGTATTAAACTAATTATAATATTAATTGATAAAATTAATTATAATTATTTATTTATTAATTATAATAATTATCTATTAATTAATATTATAATTGATTTAATATATCCAACTTGAATACAGTATGTTTATGCAAGATTTTCTTCTATCTTTAATTACAATGTGGAAGATTGTGACTCTTTTCCATTATTTATAAATAAGTTTTGTAAGTTTCGTTGCTTTTACTTTTGATGGTGGAGTTGGTGTGTAGCCTCTTTGGGAAAATGAAAGGAGCGGGTGGTTGTTGAATTGGGCCTTTCTTGAACAATTCTGTTCCTATATTTTATGGCAGCTTTTATCCTAATCAGTAATCACTAATCACATTACTGCTTGGCTTACTTTACCATGCTTCATATAAGTACAAAAATGATCATTTTACACTTCTTTTAAAAATAAAAAAATTATTAATATTTTTTAAGAGTATTAATTAAGTGAAAAAAAATAAATAAAAAAAGTAAATTTGATGAATATTATTAAAAAAGTATAAAAAGAAGTATATATACTATTTATGATAAAAATATAAAATTGATATAAGTATTAAAATCACTTGTGCAAGGTTTAATTAACTAGCATTTACTTTGACAAGTTGAATACTACATTAATATGAATACAAGAGAAAGAAAGACCTTGCTTGACTATAAATTTTTAATGTAGAATACTTTCTTAATTAGAAAGGCTTTTAGTAGAATTCTGTAACTTACTAAGACGTGACTGTACAACGCCCTCACATGTCAAACACACCAATGTATTTTCACTACAAATCAAGTCAATTCTAAATTTTTAATGAGCAAGTAATAAAATACATTACTCCAATTATGATTCCCTTATGCTTTTGGTCTATATATCTCAATAAAATTAATAATTTGTTTGGTTTTGTTGAGAAATTTCAACCTTTTCAAAAAAGCACTTGCTGCTGGAAGGCTAAAGCCTGCTTCTGTGCTTCATCCAAAAGTGAAATGATGTTTGTTTCTTTGATTTGATAAGTGCTTTGACTTATGGCCAAACACCACCTTTTACCAAATCAGAGAGAGTTCTTCATTGCTCATCATAAGAAATAACGCTGTCCTCTCATGTGGAAGTGTGTATAATCACTCTTTTATTAGGTATTAGTGTTATTATGCATACAGTTTAAGCTTGAGAAGCTACAAAACAAATGACAAGTTCTTCTGAGGTTCAGTTTTTGTTGTTTAGCATTCTTCTGTTGACTTATTGTCATGGTTTTGATAAACACCATGGAAAATAAAGGCATTCTCCCCCTTGTTTTGTTTTTTTTTTTTTGGGGTTAAATTCTCCTTATTTTATTTCCGGTCTTAGACACGCGTTGTGTTACATATTTGGTTAATGGTACTACATTTATTTTATAAAGATGAAGATCATATATCTCTATTTTTTATTTTTTTTTTTTTTATTTAAATTTTATTAAATCTTTTAAACTTAATTATATTTTTTTATTTTTATTTTTATTTATTTTTTATTTAATAAAATTTAAATAAAAAATAGATAAAAAGATAAAAAATAAAGACAAGTAATCTTCTTCCATTTCACAAATATTGGACCCACAATTGCATTATAGATCTTTTTCAACGCAACAAGTAGCACTAGATTTGATTTAGGTCCCATTAGGGTTTTTTTAATCTTTTTCTCTCGTTTCTTGCAAAGACAGGTGGTTCCAAGTGTGCCTCTTGTTGAAATTTCTCAATTTATGGGTAATTGTTAGCTTTTGGTTTTGGCTGATTTGGGATGACGATAGAATCATTATTTTAAAAAGGTTTAAAAAGTCTACATAAATAAATTTATATGACTTAATATTGTCGATTTGTATGATTAAGCAGCAAAGTACAGGCCTAAAAGTTTTCTATGGATTGGTTAATCTCCTCTTAACTTGCTCTATTGAAAAAATATTTAGATAGATCTTATTTATTTAATTATATAGATTAAATTAATTAAAATTTAATAATTTTTATAAGTCTTTGTGTTAATAATTATTTTATATTAAAAGTGATAATATATTACTTATTAATTAATTTAATTCACACAACTTATATAAATAATATTTACACAAATATTTCTTGCTCTACTAACAGCCACCTAAGTGAGAGAATGCAAAAAAATAAATAAATCCTAGCAGTCAAAAGGTATGTTTTCCCTTTCATTAACTTCGACGTTCAATTTCTATATTTATGTATGCACCTCCATAATCCATAGGATAAAAAAATACTTGGTGATAGGAGATGCATTTAGGGGTAGGGTGGAAGCAATGTTTGTAGTATATTTTTAAAGAACACATCTCCTTATATTTAAAGTATATGATAGAATTAAAATATATGTATGTAGAAAATAAAATAAAATAAATTATAATTAAATGTGAAAATTATAAAATATAAATAATATATGTATAAATATATATAGTTAACATTATTATAATAATAGTGTTGTATATAAGGATGACAGTAATAAGCCAGCATGTTAGTAGCTAGTAGCTAGTTATCTGTAACTAAACAACAAGAGGATTGAGAAAAGAGAACAACTAGCCAGTGGCGAGGGCCAGGAATTAGCTGACCAAGACTAACCAACAACACATCAAATCTGATAAGGATAGTTACAGAGAACCTAGCCAACAAAGCAAGTTTGAGCATCAAAGGAAAATGGCTACGCGTCTCTAGAGTTTGGAGCAAGTCTGCATCAGAAAAGAAAATTTTTTTAGGCATGCATATCAATATTAGATATATGTAAAATTGTGTTAATAAAAATAATAATATTTTTAACATAATAAATATAATAATTTTACACATATTAAAAAAATATTTAAGATAAGAAGTACAACTCAAGAACTTCTTTCCAGAAAATTAGGAAGATGATATTAGTCTACAGTCTAAACTCGTGCTTAATTCTTACGAATACGATTGATTATACACATGGCTGTTTATGCCTCCCTTTTCTTTGCGCGTATTCTCAACCACAACCACTCCCCAACCCATTGTTGTCTCCTACCTACTTTTATTTTCATCAAGGGATATAATTATTTGATGATTTGTTATTTAGAGACATTCATTTTCACTAAAAAAAACACTTAATTCGAGATTCAATCCTTAATAAATTTTAATGTGTCTAAGTTTTGTCTACCCTCCATCTGCACTTATCAAGTCTTTCTTTAGAGCATATCTTTTGTGTATACATATAATCACTTGTTTTAAGCAAATTTTGCTCGATACAGCATACAGTAATCTGTACCTCATATTCCTTCCTAACTCTGAGTATTACTTTTTATTTTAGATGAGCACTTATATTCTTACTTTTTAGAAAGATATTTGGGTCACAAAATGTTTAAGCTTTTACGCACACACACTCAGAGAAATTCAGGTACCTTAATAAAATACGTGGTCCATGAAAACAGGGCAGCTTCAAATTCCAAGCAACTCTTCCTGTGAAAAGCACCTACTTGATCAAGGGGAGCATAATTCCAGGGTGTACCTAACTTTGTAGTCCATAATCTATCCAATGCATGCGGTATCAATATATCAATGACTCCAACCTTTTTCCAACATTCATCCAATTACGTGTCCTAGCAAGCAAAACAATAAATTGAACAAAAAAAGATTTGCATTTATGTGCCAATCTCTTTGTTTTAACCAATGTTGCAATCATATGACCACATTTGTTTTGGAAAGGCAGGATTTGTCCTAAGCAAGGACTTGTCCTTGAGCTTACTCTAGGACTCACTATGCCTCATCTCCAAACAGAGCTTCACCCCTCTAATCAATGGCTCTGATACCAACTGACGCGGTTAGTTTGGTGTGAAAACAAGGTTAGTATTTGACTAGGTCTCAAAATCAAGCAAAACAATGCTTGAAAAAAATAATGTAATTTTATTTAATCCAAAAAATTCTTATTACATAATACTCCCAAAGGAATATTTATAATCCAATGGTAATTAAATCCTAATCAAATATAAAATCCCATTGGATAATAATCTCCTAAGATAAATAACATATTAAAACAAAATCTCTAAAAGTAAGATATGACTCTTAAAGATAAGAAAAGGTATCAAAATCACAAAATAACAAATTAAATATCCTAAATTATATAAATAATATCTAAAGATAAAATCACAAAATTATTATGATTACAAATAACATATTTATTATCACGTGCCATGATGATACTCTAAGAAATCTTCTACTAAATATCCCGTGGCCTCAGTTCCTATATTCACAAATATACTCAACTTTTTGAGTTTTGTCCAATGTTGGAATCAGATCACCATATTTGTTTTGGACAGGCAGGATTAGTCCTAAGCAAGGACTTACTCTCAGACTCAGTTTGCCTCATCTTCAAACAGAGCTTCAATCTCCTCTAAGCTCTTGCCTTTGGTCTCTGGCAGAAAGCCATAAAAGAAAATTGTGCCAACTACCATTACCCCAGCAAGCACAAAGAACATGCCCCCAAACGTTATTGCCTCTGAAATGCTAAGGAATGTCATGGACACTATTCCACTTATCAAACGGTTAACAGAAATGGCCAAGCTGGAACCTTGGGCCCTTAACCTCAGTGGGAAAATCTCTGATGAGTAGACCCAAGTTATAGGCCCAAGCCCAATAGAGAAGAAGGAGACTGCAGCACATACAGCAACCACACATAAAGCTATGGCCCATTCGGGCTTGTTATTAGAGTATTCAAGAAAGCTGCAGCCCAAGCCGAGCACAAACAATGAGACTACCATGCCAGATGAGCCCAACAACAACATGGGCCTCCTCCCAAACCGGTCCAAGAACAAGGCTGACATGAAAACAAAGCAAGTCTTGGCAATTCCCATGATAATTGTAACACCAAAAAGCTGCTTCTCACTCTGAATCCCAGCTTCCCTAAACACTTCTGGGCTGTAATATACCACAGCATCATTCCCAGAAGCTTGCATGAAGAAGTTGACACCAATGGCAGCCACCAGAATCCTCAGCACAGGCCTAGAGGGTGTAACAAGCAACTCCTTCCAAACCCCTTGTCCATGCCAGATGCCTGCATTGATGGAAGCAGCTTCTTCTGATATTTCAGCAAGCCTCAGTTCAGCTTCTCCTTTGTTCTCTGATGTTCGGATCAAAACCTGTTTTGCTTCCTTAAACCTTCCCTTAACTACCAGCCAGCGTGGTGATTCTGGCATTGCTAACACACCTAGTGCCACTGCAATTGCTGGAAGTGCTGCAAGACCAAGCATTAGTCTCCAGTTTGTGTTATTAGGAAGGCCTGATAGAGCATAGTTGGAAATGTAACCAATTAGAATGCCAGCATTGATGAAGAGTTCAGGGAGGGAAGTGAGGAAGCCTCTGGTGAGAGCAGGAGAGAGCTCAGCTACATACACTGGGGCAATCATGAGAGAGTAACCAACACCAATGCCAGCAACTACACGGCCAGCCATGAGGAATGGGAATGAAGGAGCTAGTCCCATCAAGATAGCACCTATCAGGAATGTTGCTGCAGCAAGAATTATGGTGTACCTCCTTCCAATCAAATCAGAAGTCTTGCCAGAAGCAAGAGATCCAATTAGAGAACATACATTCAGGCACCCAACAAGGATTTCTACTTGGATTGGTGTGATATTAAGATCTTCCTTTATGAAAAGCACAGCACCACTCATCACCCCAATATCTGCGCACACACAATTTTCCCAATAATCAATCATGTACTGCTGTGAAACTTTGCTTCAATAATCAATCATATAACTTGTTAAGTTCTTCAATTTTATTTTTTTTTCCAAAATTTTCATTGTTGGGGGATTTGATCTGGGAACTTGTGGTAATAGATGCAAATATAGTAGTAGGCATTAAATTTTGAACTGGTTTTAGTAAAACTCACCATAGCCCAAGAGAATGGAGTTTGTGGAAGCCAAAATAGCACCTGCAAGTGCATATTTATTGAGATGAGCCTTGCCTTGGTATGTAACACAATCCTTGTGGGAGCTAGCTTCAGCGGCCTCCTGTGGCCATGTTCCTTCTTTTTCCTCATTATTCAGATAACCTTTGGCAGCAGAAGAATCTGAACCAGGAAGTGGGTGGTAATAATGGTGCTTCATCTCTTCATGAACAGAATTGTCTTGCATCTCTGAAAAATGAAATGCAGAACAGCAAGAAGGCCTTTAGAAAATTGTACCAACACCGCCCCTAACTTGAAGATATCAGATAACTATCAACGTATATATAATAATAACTGAATACAAAACCAAAAGTTGCTTCTCCTTAACTTTCTTGACTTCCGATAACTTTTGTCTTAATATTGACCAATCATATTTAATATTAAATCTTTCATATCTTTTCTCCTCGATAAATGATAATTTGGAATATTGGGAGCATAAGACAACAAAAATTGTTACAAAAATTTTTAATGGGAAAAAAAAATATGTATATTATTGGCCTTTTTAAAATAAACTTGTAAACAAAAAGTGGCTTTCTCTTAGAAGGGTCCAGACTTGCCCATTTCATGGCTGTTGTTTGTAGTTACATAAATAATAGCCATAAGGATTACTAGCAGCATTACAGCAGTTTCCGGACCAACATCTATGAAATCATTAATATTATAATGATACACAAAGGATAAATTAAGGTAGTAAATAATCTTAACTTCTTAAAATGAAAATACGAGTTTAAATTTTAAAAAAATAATTTTATAAAAAAATTATATAATTCTCATTCTCTCGTAACAGAATGGAGATTAATCTCATGTACGATTGAAATATAGTAAATCTGACCTGGTGATCTAAGAAAAACAAGATATGATATAATGAAGCATGACAATGCACAAAATGATATGGATTCACACGTTTCACGTGGCAGTTGGCTGAAAGTAGTTATCCTATCAGCATACAGGTTCTAAGGACCCATCAGAACATCACTTGCTGATTTATGGCTTTCCTTTGTCTCTATATTGTTAATGTGGCTATATTTATATCAATAATGTATGCAGTTAAGAAATAAATAAAGAAATAAATTATATTACGAATCATCACATGTGAGCTGTCTAACAAGGTTTTCATAAAGGTGCACATCCATCTGAACCCTTAATCATTCAATTCAGTGGCATCAAGTTAGAATATTTTTCTGGTTTTTTGTCCAAATTTTGCAACTTGACGATTTGGCTACCTATATTTTACAAATGCAATCTCAGCACAATATTTTATAAATATTTAAAAAATAATCATCTTGCATTTTTTTTAAGAATTTATTTTTTTAAATATTATTTACATATAAATTTTTAATCATTTTTAATAGATATAATTAAATAAAAAATAATCAAAAATCATATATATAATAAATATTATTAAATAATATATAAAAACAATAATATATATATTATAAATATAAAAAATAATCATCTTATACTTTTTTTTTAAAATATAAATATTATTTAAATCATTTTTAATAAATATAATTCCACTTTCATCTAATATTATAATAATAATAAAATAATATCAATATTAGATGAAAGTGAATTTAACAGTTAAAAATGAATATAAATCAAAAAAGACTTACACTGGTGTAAACCGATCCCCCCTCGTAAAAATATAAGAGTTATAAATATTTATACCCACACGGACACGGATGGCATAAAAACTTGATAAACTGAAGACAAACTTTAATGTGAACACGTATCTCAAAATGGATATTCCTCTTATTTTATATTACAGAATACTGATTCAACAAAAGCAAGCCTTGTCAAGAAAGTAACTTCCAAATACGTCTGACAGCAATGGCCCTGTTCCGGTGAATCGTTCTAACAAGTAAAAGAATATCCAACTCTATGGAAACTTAAATAAAGTTTCAATCAATGTCATTCTTATTAGGCTTTTCTTTAAGAGATAGGATATTTCTACATTTTTTTCTCAACACCATTTTTTATCATGTATGTATGTTAAATTATTTTATAATCTCAATTTTACACATTTCTGTTGTACTACAAGTGTCGTACAAAACATTTATTTTCTCAACTCATAACGTGATTAACTTGACTTGTGACCATTATTTTTGTGATATTTTTTAATATATATCATATTTTCATTTCTTACACACCTAACACGTGCATGAATACTTGAAAATGAGGGCTTTGGGTGTCCCACTTACATCCACTTCCTCCATTAAATTCCGTAAAGTTTTGTTTCTTTTCCCCTCTGAATGATTGAACAAAAAAAAAAACAGAAAACAAAATTTCCTCTTAATCTCAGGCTTGGTAAGATTATCATATATATATATTTTTTTTACAAATCTACTTACAATTCAATAATTCTCCACACTTATTTATTCGCTTTATCTCTTTTAGTATCATTCAAATAGCATAGTGATACATGTATTTGTCAAATACTGATGCATTCCAAGAAAATATACCAATACTAAAATCATAGACAAGTCACAGAGATTCAAGATGAAGTTTAAAATTTATCCTATTTTGCTTTTTAATATTTTGTTAACAAAGTCATTAGATTATATTAGCCAAGTAGCTGAAAGATGAAACAGCTAAGGCTTAAATCATGTCACTCCAAAGCTGCAGCAACCGACGAACAGCCGAGCACACATCTAATTATTAAGCTTTTTCATGAATTCCTTCTGCTTCAGCTTTTCCCACCTCATCTTAGCCACCAATTATTATACCGTTGAACTGGGACCAGTTAAATTGAATAGGAGAAAAGTAGTTGTAGATAATTTTCAGAAAAATAAAAAAAAAATACATTAGTATAGATCTAAAAGTGAAATTAAAGATATAAAAAATATGAAAAAAAAATTCTTCTAAAATAATTTTTTTTAAAGTAAATAAATAATGTATATCCAACTTTAATTTAATTTAAAATATATTATAATTTTAATTTACTAAAATTTAATGATAAATGCACGTTAACTTACTCACTTCATAAACAAATTTACTTTAAAGTATCATTCTCCAAAAAATATAAGTTCCTTTCTTTACTTTTTGCATGTACAGCAACATGCCCATGCTGTTGACCCCAGTAAATAAAGCAATTCAAGTTATTGATCACGACGTGTATAATAGCTTCTTTTTCTCTGTGTTTTCTTGGCTCGGGCTCATATGCCTTTCAATTGTGCTTCTTCGTATTATCACTTAAGACAATGTGATAAAGGTTAAAGGGTTAACGGGAAATGTTTCTTTTACACCTGAAATCTTATACATGTTATCGATGAATTAATTATAAGTTAATAACGTTTATTGTTTAGTTAATAGACTAATAACGTATTTTTTCTAAGATAGAAAAAAAACACGTTATTTGTTAACTAAACGATAAATATTATTAACCATAATTAACTTATTGTAACCAGATGTAAAAATAACTGGCGTTCTTCAAGTAGCTATCAGACTCAACCCTACTAGAATTCTTTTTGTAGCTATCAGACTCAATTCATCTAATTAGGAAAATTCTTTTATATATATATATATATATACACTCACATGTGGATCTCGCAAGAATTTTTCATCCAATTATTACTCTCACCCAAGTACCGAACTACTTGTTTTATGTGTTGAAATTTTTTCCACGTTTAGTAGAGCAGAATTTATAATGCCGATCTTAAGATTCAATAATCAATTAAATTGCGTACCTCTTGAAGATACCCGTGAGTTGCTCATGTCCCGTTATTGTCGGATCTATTAGTACACAAGTAGCTAGATCAAGAAGCAGATCTTTCTCTCTAAAATTCTTTTCTTTAAAAACAGAGGAAATGTTAGAATATCAGAACTAGAGTAAGGATCTAAGGCTCATAACAATTTATATGACCCTGATTATAATTACAAAATTTGGTAATTGATTTGATTTATAAATTTTTATTTAAAAAGTTATAAAATAATAATTAATTTGATTTTGAATTTATTTTTTACTTTAGTTGTGTACATGTAGAGATTTAATTTATTCAAATTTAGTTGGATATTTTTTTTACATATACAGAAAGTTAGTTGGATTTGGATGGATTTGATTTAACTTTCATTTTAATTGTTTAAATTATTAATTTTGCCCTTGTTTTTTAAATATTAAATAATTAAATAATTTACCTATTTTAAATAAAGGTAATAAAGTAAAAAATATTAAAATAAACTGAATTTTATTCATCTTTAATGCTTTCCAAACATGGAAATTGATTTTCTTTTTTGAAAAAAGAAACATGGAAATTATTTTCAGATTAATTTAAATTAATCTTATATAATGAATTCCACTAATGAAAATTAATTTCCAAATTTATTCGAGTCAAATTAATTTTAAGTTTTTAATAATTCTAAATTATAAATACAATGTATTTACATCTGGCTTTAAATCTAATTTGACTTTAATTTTAATACACTATCAATGTAAAAAAGTTTTACATTGTCATTCAATTAAATAAAATACTAATAAATACCAAAGAAAAGGATCGGATTGAGAGATTGATTAATCAAAATGTGTATAAGTTATTTCAAATACACCTGACTATAATAAAATAAAAAAACTAATAAATAGAAGTTTAAACTCAAAAAAATTATGAACACTATATTCATACTTTAACCAGAAAGTTAAATATCAATTATCACCATACGATCTTTCTTTCATAGAAAGAGAAATTTTTACATAAATCTAAAATATTTAAGTTAGATGTATTATACTAATTATATTATTAATTAAGATAAATTATAATTATAATAATTATTTATTAATTAAAAAGATGATTGACATAATAAATTTAATTTGAATGGTCTAAGTCTATGCAACAACTTCTTCACCCATGGAAAACACATATGAAAACACTTGCGGTAAAGAAGGGTGGAATTTATACACCCACCAGCCAAAGAGCGAAGCTTGGTGTGGACCATTCAATTCTAGACAGGATGTCATTGCTCATATAGGAAAAAGTTTAATGCACTCATAAAAAAAAAGTTGAAAGCATTCATGTTTTAACTATTCATAGCTGCTGATTTTGATCTAAAATTGATGAATAGAATGAAGCTGTTGATTTTAATTTAAAAATGATCAATGATCTAAAATGATTTTATTTGATACTTGCATAATAGATAAATTTTGAAAGGTATTAACTAAGTTTAAATCATTAATTACTACAACTTATACATAAATTATTATTTATTTTTCTCATATTCATCACTTATTTAATTATCACAAAAATTAATTTTATTTATGATTTGGTGATATATGAATGATAAAAAATTATAATTTAAGTTTATTATGTGATTATTTAAGCTCAAATCATTCATCACCACTACTTACATATGAATTACTTGTTTATTTTTCTCTTGATTAATACTTAGTAGTTTTTATATGTATTAATTTATGATTTAGTGACCCATGATCGATAACTTATAATTAGTATCAAATGATAATTTAAATTTATTATATAATGATTTAAATTCAAATTATTAATCACTACTAATTACACATAAATTATTATTTATTTTCTTCTTTAGTTACTATTTATTTTTCTAAATTATTATTTATTTTTCTCTTCACCATAATAGAAAAAAATTAAAAAAAATGGTCAACAAAAATCAACCAACTATTACATGTTGGTGTTTGGGAGCATCATGCTTCAAAGCTGATTATGGCTACATTGATCGGTGCCAATCATATAGTAGTCCCCCACCACAAAAAAGAAAAAGATGTCAAACACAGCCTTAAAAAGGGATGGATGCTATCCTGCACCTTCCTATCTTTAAGTGTATGATACACCTTTGTTTTTTACCTACAATAATCAATTAAAATTTTATTTTTTTGTAACAGACTCATATTTGTAGTCTCTGGTTTTTTTCCCAATCACCAGCAAGACACTGTTCTTCCGACCGACCTTCAATCCACTTCCTTCCCGCAACCGCCGCCAACTACCCCCGATTTGGTTTGGTCTGCCGCCTCTGTATGGGTCCTTCGTTCAACCCGCGGCTCAAACGCCATCGCGAGGGTACGACCTCTTTTGCAATGCCATCACTTCACTGCCAAGCCAACATCGCGTGCCACCATCGTCCCCAATGCCGGCAAGTAGCCTGTTTTCCTTTTGCGCCACCAGTTTTCCCTCGTCTCTGCACTGAATTCATTGCAGGTCCGCAACTCGCCAGGCCACACGCATCGCCCAGAGCATCGCGAACTGCTTAGCCACGCACTGCCGGCTTCGCACCTCTGTCGTCACCTCCGGCTATCGCAACTCCCTGCAATGTCATCGTTCCTTCCCTGCCTCAACCTCCGTTAATTCGTGAACCGTGAGCCCATGCCTCACAATCCTCCTCCACCGCGTAAACTCGTGCTACTGTAAGCCACTGGACTCAGACTCACCCCACCTGTCAGGAGCAACGCACCACCACGAGCCACCATTGTCCCTGATGTTGGCATGATAGGTCGCTAGTTGTGAACCCCTTTTCCGATCTTATAATCTCATCTCTGTTTGACGAAGCTTTCTGCTTCAAATCTTTTTATTTATTTATCTTTTTTATTTGTTATTGTTATGGCTGTTGCACATTTGAGCTAATCTTCTTTCATTTGGGTGAGGGTGGTGGTAGCAGTGGGGGTGGTGGTAGAAGAGGTGGGGTGAGGTGGTAGGTGGTGGGGGGTGGGGGGTGGGGGTGGGGGTGGGGGTGGTAGAAGTGGGGTGAGGGGGTGGTGGTGGCCTCCCTCCTCCATGTCTCTGACGCGTTTCGTAGAGCCCAAATGAAAAGGGCATTTTTCATGTAACATGTTGTTCAGGTTGCAAGTAATAAAATCTTGCCCTTCAAATATTATAATCATAAATTAAAGGTTGTTATTGGAAGATGTATCATTCACCCTTCATGGAAGGGTGTATATTAGAAAAAGCCTCAAAAAGGAATCAAGTTTGCACTTCATAATAAAAGAGTCAACACGCAGCTCTAGAAATCATAATGAAAAAGCTAGCCACATATATTCTTATTCTCAATTTTTTTATATCATTTTTTACATTAATTAATAAAATACAAATTTATTATTAATCATGTATATAAGTTAATTAGTTAATGAATATCCTATTAACTAATCAATACATATAATTTTTGTTAACCAACCAATACACGTGATTAACTACAAATTTATATTTCATTAATCAATATCAAAAGTGATGTAAGAAAATAATGAGATGATTATTTTTGTATTGTATAAAAAATACAATAAGCAAAGACCACAAATGCACACGTGCCTTAGTAGTAAGCACTAAGCATTATGTTTATGAGAAGGTGCTTTCTATGGTATCTATTCATTTGGAAGGATTTAAGAACTCATCTTAGTTGGATCACTTAAAATAAGACATATATTCAACTAATATCTACCTTATTAATGAACTTTTCTTCTTTCTTTTAAAGATTTCTTAATTTTTTTTACAAATTTGCAACAAGGATCTTTTACAATCATGCATTTTCTAGCATGTGTTTAATTTTCCACATGACTTTTCATGTGGTAACCGCTCCAAGTAGTGGACGGTTTCCTTCTTCTCTCCCGCTTCTAACTTCTCCATAATGTCATGTTCTTATCCTTTCAGCATTAACTTTGGGAACTATCCACATTTGGTGATGGGTCCCACCATGATCTCCTTTCAGCTTACAAATCGTTCTTAGTCGATCCTAAGCCTCGACATCAACAAACCTTCACTCACATTGTAATATCTCTAAAAATAAGATAATTGAATAAACCTTAAAAATAAAAAAAAAAAATTAAATTAGCATACGAAATACTAGTTTCAATTCAGTCCTGGTTCATTACTCTAGTTAAAATGGAACTAAATAAGGAAAGAAGAATTAATAGGAAAAGGTGGCATATTTGGAAGATTTGGAAGCTTGGAAAAATAATGATAGGAAAACAAGTATGGTTCACGGCAAACTTGTGTCAGTCTTGACAAATAAAGTATAGGAAAAATCTGGAAATAAGCTTAATAAAGTACAAATAAAAAGAATAAAAAGCACCTAAGCATTACATGAAGAAGAAGTTAACGTATCAACTGAGAAAAATGTCAAAAGGAAGTTTAACAAGTTAAGTACGAAAATTCTGGAATCTAGATAAAGCTTAAGAAAAAAAACGAGCATTAAAATTTGAGAAGAGATTTTTATGACGATTGGAATCATGATGAAACATGGTAAGGGAAAATTCAGGAAATTTTAAAACCCATGACATCCTCTACATCATCTTCTTATACTATAAATATCTCTCCATTCTCTCATTCACATTACAAAAACAAACCACCCAACTCCTAAAATCAATTACTCTGTTTTTCAGTAACCAACTCCTTCTTGGCTCAACTATTTCCTTTCTTAAAGGTAGGAAATAGCAAAAGCCCATTCTTTTTTCTTTATTTCTTCACTCATATCTTCTAGTCCATCATTTTATGTCCATTTTTATTGCTCTAGATTAGCTATAAGAAACAAAGATGTTACTGGTTTATTTCGAATATGCAAGTGAACATGAGCTTTTCTAAAAGACTGAAAATTTGGCATTATCCAAATAAATTGATGACTATCCGAATAAGCAAGTTATTCTTTTGGAACTTTCTTTTACTATCCTTTATGCTACGTGGAACTAATCCCAAGTGCTCTTTTAGCTACGTGGAACTAATCCCAAGTGCTTTTTTAGAATGATTTGTGTGTATGATATATTATATTTGAACTTTCTTTTACTATCATTTATGCTACGTAGAACTAATCTCAAATGCTCTTTTAGAATGATTTATGTGTATGATATATTATATTTGAACTTTCTTTTACTATTCTTTATGGTACGTGGATCTAATCCCATATATATATATATATATATATATATATATATATATATATATATATATAGTTTTCTACACATCAAGTTGAAATGTCGTCTCATGGATAAAAATGAATCAATATGTAAAATAATTATTGCAGCCATGATGAGAGGATCAAGGGATGCCTTGATCAATTAGAGATTATTATTGTGACCATGATAAGAGGATCAAGGAACGTTTTGGTCAAATTATTGTGGCCATGATGAGATGATTAAGGGACGCCTTAGTCATTTTTAATGATTATGATCATGATGAGAGGATTGGAAGACGCCCTAATCAAATTATTGTGGTCATGATAAGAGCATTGAGGGTGCCTTAATGAAGAAAAATAAGCACATTTGGTAAAGAGTATTGAAATGGGATGACAATAATATTAATAAAAATGACTTTAATAAGAGGAAAAGTTTATGATATTTATTTATTCATTTATTTTGGAAAATTTCTTTTATCATTTACTTATTCTATTTTATTATTAACTTGACTTAAATTCTATTTTTGGATTTGTATAATATGTTTATTGAACTCTTAGATATGGAAACAGAAATGGAGAATTATAAAGAATAGGTTATTTTTTAAAGTTATTTTTTTCTTACTGGGATTTTATCTCACTCTTTGTGGTTTATTATTTCAGATAATGTCGACCTTTAGAATAATAGTAAATTTTCATATTGAGCAAGTTTATAGACTAGAAATTGGAGACTACGTGTTTTCAATCATTCTTGGAGATCAGATTCTCATAGTTATACTGTTTGACGAGTAGTTATAAAAATAATAATGCTTGTAAATATATGTAAATAAAGACATAATGGCACCATAAGAATGTTCTGTAAACCTCACTTTTTGGGATATGGGTGCCCTATCTTAGAAATATGTCGTATATATAAACTAACTATGAAAAACCATGTAAAATATTATCTAAAGATGACTTTAGTAGTACTTTTGTAAAAATTAACTTTTGAATGGATATAATCCTTCATGTAAAATATCATATGAACTAATGAAAAATGCAGTAGTTTCTATATAATTTGAGATTCTAATTTGAATTTCTAAACAATTTAGATATACATAATAATACAAATAAAATTAAAAGTAAGACATTACAGTTTCGGTATTAGAGTCGTGTTCTAGGCAAAGTGGTTTGGGAGTCATTATTGTTCTCTGACTAAATAAGTAAGTTGTTGCAGAAAAGGATGTCGCGCAAGCAAAATAACATAAATCCTTACCCTGAGGATAGAGTTGAAAGAATGACGGATACACTCATCGAAATTGCTACAGCTATGCGAGAACAGATAGCCGCAACTAATTAATTTTTTCAATATATACGAGTAAATGGAGATATAGAACAACATGCTCATGCAGCAAATCTAAATTTCTAAGGACTATCTGAATTTCGTAAGGCAAATTTGTTGACTTTTAAAAGAAAATACGACCCAACTATTGCAGAAAGCTGGCTCATGGAGCTAGAGAAAAAATTCACTGTGTTAGGATGTACTAATGCCCAAAAAATCAATTTTGCTACATATATGCTATCAGGAGAAGCAGAACACTAGTGGCGTGAAACCAAGAGACTTTTGGAAAATCCAGATAAACCCATTACTTGGGAAACTTTTTAGAATGCTTTTCTGGAAAAATATTTTTCAGCCAGTATTCGAAATGGGAAGGAATTAGAATTTTTATAATTAAAACAAGAGAACATGACAATTGGACAGTACATGGCAAAATTTAAGGAATTGGCAAAATTTTCCTCTCATATCCAACTTAATAATAATAAAGAATAGAAGGCTGTGAAATTCGAATCTGGATTAAGGCCAAAAATTAAGAAAGAGGATAGTAAACTGGAAATTAAGCAGTATTCTACACTAGTTAATAAGTGTAGAATTGTGGAGATAGATTTTTTCGAATATAAGGTTGAGCAAAAAAAGACAATTCCAACTTAAATGTAAAAGGGAAGATAGTGGGTAAAAAGCTTAAACTAATAAATTTAGACAAAATATGAATAAGGAGAAATAGGTCCAGCCTGAAGAAAAGTGCCCAAAGTGTGGAAAGACACATGGAGATAGACCATGCCTGTATGGGCAACGAGTATGTTATACTTGTGGTAAACTTGGACATATATCAAGAGATTGCAGACTCAATAAAGGAAATCTTTCGACAGCACCACAAGTTAAAAACTCTCAGACCAAGCCACAAATCCCGCAAAGAGTATTTGCTCTCAATAGCCATGAAGCAGAATAATCCCCCGAATTAATATCAGGTCAGTGCCTCATAAATAATATTCTTTTAACTGTATTGTATGATTCTGGAGCCACATATTCTTTTATATCCAATGATTGTGTGAAAAATCTTAACTTACCCATGACAGAGTTATCCTATAATTTATTGGTAACCACTCCTACTAGAAATCGAGTCCAAACTTCTTATGCGTGCCTAAATTGTCCTATCTTTGCTGAAAATAAACTTTTTGTTGCAAATTTAATCTACTAACCTTTACAAAATCTTGATGTTATTTTGAGAATGGATTGACTATCTTCTAACCATGTGATCTTAAATTGCCTTGATAAAACTATTTCATTCCTTTCAAATCATGACAAAGAAAAATCCAAAATTACCCGTTTATCTGCCATCTAAGTTGATTAGGGTATACTGGAAAGAACTCAATGATACGTTTTCCTTCTTTCCTCTGAAATAAAGAATGCGCTGAATTTAAATACTATCCCTGTAGTTAGAGATTACCTTGAAGTTTTTCCCTCATATATTTCTAACCTATCACCAGAAAGAGAAATAGAATTTTTTATTGACTTAATACCAGGAGTAGGTCCCATATCAATTGCACCCTATAGGATGTCCCTTGTAGAGTTGAGTGAACTTAAGAAACAAATTGAAGAGTTATTAGAAAAACAATTTATAAGGTCTAGTGTATCTCCTTGGGGAGCTCCAGTTCTTTTTGTGAAAAAGAAAGATGGTAGTCTCATATTATGCGTAAACTATAGACAGTTAAATAAAGTTACTATTAAGAATAAATACTCACTCCTTAGGATAGATGATTTATTAGATCAAGTACGAGGAGTTTCAGTATTTTGAAAAATAGATTTAAAATCAGGATACCATCAGATTATAATCAAATCAGAAGATATTCTTAAAACAACCTTTAGGACTAGATATGACCACTATGAGTATTTGGTGATGCCATTTGGATTAACTAATGCTCCTACTATATTTATGGATTATATGAATAGAACATTTAGGCCATATTTGAATAAATTAGTAGTAATATTTATTGATGATATTTTGATCTATTCAAAGACAGAAGAGGAGCATAAAACCCATTTAAGAATAATGTTAGAAACTCTGAAAGAAAATAGTTATATGCAAAATTAGAAAGATGTAAATTTTGGATGAAAAAAATTAAATTTCTAAGATATGTGGTTAACCAAAAAGGAGTTGCGGTAGATCCTAGTAAAGTGGAAGCAATTATGCATTGGGAATAGTCAAAGACAATAACTAAGATAAAAAGTTTCTTGGGCTTAGCCGGATATTACTATAGATTTATAAAAGGATTTCACAAATAGCCTTGCTATTGACTAGATTGACTAGAAAAGGAATTCCTTTCGTGTGGACCAAGAATTGTGAGAAGAGTTTTCAAGAATTAAAGAAAAGACTCATTACTACTCCTATTCTAATAATCCCTGATCCTTTAGGAAATTTTGTGGTTTATAGTGATGCCTCTAAAAAGGGATTAGGATATGTGTTAATGCAAAAAGGGAAGGTAGTAGCTTATGCTTCTAGACAACTAAGGCCACATGAGAAAAATTATCCAACACATGATTTGGAATTAGTAGCAGTAGTTTTTGCTTTAAAAATTTGGAGACATTATTTATATGACGTAAAATTTGAAGTGTATACTGATTATAGGAGTCTAAAATATCTATTTGATCAAAATAAATTAAATATGAAGCAAAGAAGATGGATAAAATTTCTTAAGGATTATGATATGGACATTAAGTATCACCCACGCAAAGCAAATATTGTAGTTAATGCTTTAAGTAGGAAATATTTACATTTATCATATTTGATGGTTCAGGAGATGAATTTAATAGAAAAGTTTAGAAATTTAAAACTTTCAATATCCATAGAGCCAAATAAGATTTGCTTAAGTATTTTACAGATTTCCTGTGACCTAAAAGCAAAAATTAAGGAGGCACAGAAAAGAAGATCAGTTTTTACAAGTTCTTAAGGAAGAAATACTTGTAGGAAAGCATTCAGATTTTAATTTAGTGGATGATGAGATAATTATGTACAGAAATAGACTATGCGTACCTAATAATTATGATCTAAAGAGAGAAATTCTAGAAAAAGCCTATAAGAGTAAATATACTATTCACCCAGGAATTAATAAAATGTATCATGACCTTAAAAATCAATTTTGGTGATCTGGGATGAAAATTGATATAGCTAAGTATGTATCTCAGTACTTAACATGTCAGAAAATTAAGATAGAACATCATAAACCTTTAGGTTTATTAAAACCTTTAGAAGTCCCAGAATAGAAATGAGATAGTATTTCTATGGATTTTATTATAGGGTTACCAAGAACTAACTTAGGATATGATGCTATTTGGGTAATTATAGATAGATTAACTAAGTCAGCACATTTTTTACTAATTAGGATTAACTATCCATTAAATAAGTTAGCTCAACTATATATAAAAGAAATTGTAAGACTTCATGATGTTTTAACTACTTTAGTATCAGATAGAGACCTAAGATTTACCTATAGGTTTTGGGAATCATTGCAGATAGCCTTTGGAACAAAGTTATCCTTTAGTATTGCTTACCATCCTCAAACTGATGGTCAAACTAAAAGAACAATACAAACTCTAGAAGATATGCTTAGAACCTGTATTCTAGATTTTAAAGGAAGTTGGGATACCTACTTACCAATAATAAAATTTGTTTACAATAATAGTTATCATTCTAGTATTGAAATGACACCTTATGAAGCATTATATGGAAGGAAATGTAGATTACCTTTATGTTGGTTTGAAGCTGGAGAAAGACATTTAATAGGGCCTGAATTGGTAGAACAAACTTCAGATCAAATAAAATTAATCAAGGAAAGGATGCTTGCAGCTCAAAGTAGACAAAAGAGTTGTGCAGACCAAAGGAGAAAACCTTTAGAATTTCAAGAAAGAGAACACGTATTCCTTAAAGTTATCCCGATAACTAGTATTGGCAGGTCCTTAAAAACAAAGAAACTAAATCCCAAATACATTGGACATTTCCAAATTCTTAAAAGAGTCGCTACTGTTACTTACCAAATAGTCTTACATCCTAACTTGTCAGACCTACATGATGTATTTCATGTGTCTCAACTCTAAAAGTATTGTCTTGATTCTTCACACATCATTGAAACAAAATCAATATAGTTAAAAGATAATTTGACATATGAGGTGTAACCTGTACAAATAATAGACAAAATTTATAAACAGTTACAGAATAAAACCATTTCTATGGTCAAAGTATTATGGCATGGACAGGGTGAAAAAGAAGCTACAAGAAGCAGAAGAAGATTTTAAGAGAAAATATCCAGGACTCTAAACAACAACAACAACAACAACAATAATAAAATAAAAAAATAAAAAAAATTAAATTAGCATACGAAAAACTAGTTTCCATTCACTCCTGGTTCATTACTGTAGTTATAATGAACTAAATAAGGGAAGAAGAATTAATAGGAACATGTGGCAGATTTGGAAGATTGGAAAAATAATGATAGGAAAACAAGTCTGGTTCACGGTAGACTTGTGTCAGTCTTGGCAAATAAATTATAGGAAAAATTTGGAAATAAGCCTAATAAAGTACAAACAAAAAGAATAATAAGCACCTAAGCATTAAATGAAGAAGTTAATGTATCATCTGAGAAAAATGTCAAAAGGAGGTTTGACAAATTAAGCACAAAAATTCTGGAATCTAGATAAAGCTTAAGAAATAAAAAACGAGCATTAAAATTTGAAATGAAATTTTTATGAAGACTGGAATCATGATGAAACACGGTAAGAGAAAACTCTAGAAATTTTAAAACCCATGACATCCTCTATATCATCTTCTTATACTATAAATATCTCTCCATTCTCTCTTTCACGTTACAAAAACAAACCACCTAACTCACAAAATCAATTACTCTTTTTTCAGCAACCAACTCCTTCCAGTCCCAACTATTTTCTTTCTTAAAGGTCGGAAATAGCAAAAGCCCATTCTTTTCTCTTTATTTCTTCACCCATATCTTCTGATTCAAACATGGAAATTGATTTTCCTTTTTTATTTGAAACATAGAAATTGATTTTCAAATTAATTAAAATTATATTTTTTATAATTAATGAGTTTCATACATACAAATTAATTTCTAAATCAATTTAAATCAAATTAATTCTAATTCTAATCTTTTAAATAATTCCAAACTCGTGTATTTACATATAGTTGTAAATCTAATTTTTACTCATCATGCATAGATCCTAGATTATCAGGCCCTACATCGTAACTTAACAATTGTTAAGCTTAAGTTTAATAAGTACCTGACTCCCAAACTCATAGTATATCACTATAATAATAGTAGAATAATGTTTTTAGTACATCATTTGTTATTTTACATCTCTCTCGTACTTACTGAGGTGGCAGAATCTAGCTATAGGTCGGTAATAAATAAAATGGAATAAATTGTAATCAAATAACAAAATTGTACAAACGTAAAGTTCAATGTGTGTAAATTTGAATATCTAGAATTCCTCTTGATAGGAAAAAAATAGTCTTATATTCATTTTTAAAGGTGCATTACTATTTATATTATTTTTAAGAGATGTGATTAAGTGAGAGAAAGTAATAAAAAAAATACGTATAATAAATAATATTAGATTAAATGTGAAAAAAGAATATATATATTATTTAATGTAAGAATATAAGAATTATTTTTTAATAATAAATTTCAAGAAAAATATCAGGGATTCAACCTATTTTATAAAATAAAATACCAATAAAATTCTGAATATTATATTCATACTTAATCCGGAAACTTGAATATCGATGACCAACATAAGATCTCCCTCCCACCATCGAAAATAGATACGAAACACACTTGCCGTAAAGAAGGGTGGAGTTGATACACTAAACAGCCAAAGAGGGAAGCCTGATGTGGACCATTCAATTCTAGACAGTATGCATGGCATTATTTATATAATAGTCCCCAACCACAAAAAGGAAAATATGTTTTGGGTTTTCTTTTTGCTTCAACTCTACCCGAAAGATTTGTAAGCTGCAATGGATTCATGTTGTTAGTATATATAGGAATCATGAAATTTTGGCTTATTTTGTGGCTACTCGAATTGTAAATAGTGTTACTTCTGATTCTGAATATATTCCATTTTCTATGTGGTTAGGTCGACTAGTACGTGGGTTGTGGACAAGTATTAGATGTTCTGTGTGCTTTGCAAAAGCTAGAGATGCTTTATTAAGGATATTTCATGAAACTGGTAGTTATCATCATTTTTGGTTCGCATGTTTGTGAGAGAGAAAGGATGTGATAAAATTGAGTTAGTTAATGACACTTGGAATATTGCCAGCTAAGCTAGTTAGTTAGTTGTTAGTGGTTGTTATTTGTTATAACAAAGTTCTGTATATATTTTTGATATAGTGCAAAAGATCAATAAGCTATGCATTCACGAAAACACACTTTCATTTCTAATTTTCAGTTTCAGTTTCAATTCTTTTTCATTTACTTCTATTATACCTTGACCCTGATACCTTACATGGTATCAGAGCACAAAGTTCATCCATGGCTTCAGATCAAAGTTCTACTATGGCGACAGCTAACACAGTCAATCAATTTATGTTATAAACATTCTCTAATCCTATGCAATTCAAGCTTGATGAAGATAATTTTCTAGCGTGGAAACAACAGGCACTAGCTACAATCAAAGGCCACAAACTTTCTCGGTACATCAGTGGAGAATTCATTCCAGCAAAGTATGATTCACAAGATGATGAAGTAAGAAACAAGGTCAGTGAGACTTATCTCAACTGGGAACAACAGGATCAACTGCTAATGTCATGGTTATTGTCCTCGATGAGTAGCTCTTTCACAACAAGAATGATAGGTTGTGAATTTTCTTTTCAAATTTGAAAGAAATTGGAAACATTCTTTGCTTCTCAGATTAGAGGAAAAGTTAGACAATTAGAGAATTAATTGAGAAACACAAGAAAAAAGTCTTTTGTAACTTCTTACTTGCTTGCAATCAAGAAATTAGTTGATACCTTGGGATCAATAGGATCACCCGTTGATGAATCTGAATATATTGAAGCAATTCTTGATGGTTTAACTGAAGAGTATGAGGGATTTGTAACTGCAATCACCGCTAGAAGTGAGCCTTGCAGTGTTAGAGAGCTTGAAGCTCTTCTTATGGCTCAAGAAGAGCGAATTGAAAGATTTAGAAAGACAAAGATTGGAGCAATTCAAGGGAATCTTGCTCAATATCAAGACAGAAACGGTTATAATAACAATACTGGTTATACAGGAGGTTTCAATTCTACTGGCTATAGAGGAGGTTTCAACTCTACTAGCTATAAAGGAGGTTTCAATCCGAGGCCAAATTTTAATTTTGGTCAAAATCGTGGTTTTCATATGAATCAAGGAAAGGGGTTTAAGCATAGTAGTGGTCAACAAAATTTTAGAGGAAGATTTGGTAAAGGAGGAGGCAGATTCTCTTTTGGAGAAAGACCTCAGTGTCAACTTTGTAAAAAGAATTGTCATACTGCTACTGATTGTTGGTTTCGGTTTTATTAATCTTTTACAAGTTCTCAGTCTGTTCAGAATTTTAGACCATCAGGGAATGCTAATGCTCCCATGAGTGCCATGACAGTTCAAGGTTCAGATTCCAATTTTTCTAGTGATACCTCATCTATGCCTACAACTATGTTGGCTACTCCCTCAACTTTGTGTGATCCAGCATGGTATCCTGATTTTGGTGCCACACATCACTTAACTCATGATTCATCTAACCTACAACACAAAACAGGATATGATGGTGCAGAAAGAGTCTTTGTGGGAGATGGTACAGGTTTATTCATTTTACATGTTGGGCACTCTAGTTTTACCTTTAATTCTGCCAATCATCCTTTCATTCTAAATAATCTGTTGTATGTTCCTCACATTACCAAAAATTTATTAAGTGTTGCTCAATTTGCTAAAGATAATACTGTTTTTTTTTTTAGTTCCACTCTAATAAATGCTTTGTCAAAACCCAGGATACCAAGGAGATCCTCCTCTAAGGCATCATTAAGAATGGATTATAAATTTTTCCATATTTTTAGCTTACAAAGTCTCCTTCATCAGTATTGTCTAATGTTGCTTCAGCATCCTCCAATGTTACTGACTTCTCTCTTTGGCATTCAAGACTTGGACATGCTTTTACTCGTGTAGTGACTCAAGCATTACAATCCTGTAATTTGTCTTTGTCTATTTGTAAAACTCAATTGCAAAATGTCTGTGAAGCTTGCTGTTTGGGAAAATCCCATTAGCAGCCATTTTCTACTTCTATTACTGTATACACTGCCCTTTTAGAACTTGTGTATACTGATATTTAGAGATCAACTCCTGTAAATGCCTTAAATGGTGCTAGATATTACATTCTTTTTGTTGATACCTATTCAAAATTTTACTGGATTTATTTGATTCATTCTAAGTCTTAGGCTTTTTCTTTCTTTCTTCAGTTTAAGCACATGGCTGAACTTCAATTAGGGACCAAATTAAAAGCTCTACAAACTGATAATGCAAAAGAGTTTTTATTTTTCTCAAAATGCTTACAGTCCAATAGCATTTTACATAGATTAACTTGTCCCTATATACACTAACAAAATGGTAGTGTTGAAAAGAAACATAGACATGTGATTGAAATAGGATTAACACTACTAGCTGCTGCTTCTCTTCCCTTAAAATTCCAGGGTGATGCGTTCTTACATGCAGTGTCTATTATCAATGTTCTTCCAACTCCAGTGTTACAACATTTGTCTCCTATTGAAATTTTGTTTCACAAAAAGCCTTCCTATCATGATTTTAAGGTCTTTGGTTGTGCATGCTATCCATTTACTCGACCATACAATAAACTCAAACTGGATTACAAATCTGTCCAGTGTTTATTTCTTAGTTTTGCTCCTTCACATAAAGGTTTCAAACGTCTTTCTCCTTCTAGTAAGTTCTACTTCACTCCTCATGTTATTTTTGATGAATCATTTTATCCTTTTAAGTCACCTACGAGTCCATTTTCTTTGGCTCAGTATTTATCCTCATCTTCTGTTGCTTTTATTCATTTTATTCCTTCTATTCCTATTTTGTCAACAGGTGCTCCACATGTAATTAGATATTCTTGTTCTCCTTCTGCAATAGACAATATTCCTGTGTCTAATATGATTCATGAGCAGGGTTTTGTGCCTCAGCATACTGATGCTTTACCAGTAGTTCAATTTCAAGGAAATTCCTCTTCTTCACAGCCATTGTCCATTGATGCTCTTGCTTTGTAGGATGCTCATCCTATGGTAACTAGGGCCAAGGCTGGTGTGCATAAACTAAAAGTGTTCTATGCTATTTTGGAACCTACT
This sequence comes from Ormosia emarginata, assembly GCA_029884605.1. NCBI lineage: Eukaryota > Viridiplantae > Streptophyta > Magnoliopsida > Fabales > Fabaceae > Ormosia > Ormosia emarginata. The sequence continues at coordinate 10,518,349 of JAQQTP010000072.1, read as the reverse complement.
TCAGTTTCTCAGGCTCTCAACCACTCACACTGGAAACAAGCTATGGCTAATGAGTACCATGCTTTGCTTAAGAATAACACATGGTCTCTAGTTGAATTACCTCATGACAGAATGACTATTGGCAGTAAATGAGTGTTTCGAATGAAGTACAAGCCAGATGGTTCAATAGACAAGTATAAGACAAGATTGGTTGTCAAAGGCTTTAATCAAAGACCTGGTTTTGATTTTACTGAGACATTTAGTCCAGTCATCAAACCAGCCACAATCAGACTTGTTCTTACGATAACTTTGGCTAAGGATTGGCCTATTCATCAACTTGATATTAATAATGCATTTTTAAATGGGGACTTGCATAAAGAGGTTTATATGCAACAACCTCAAGGGTTTGTGCATGGTGGTCCTCACTTGATCTGTAAACTTCATAAAGCTCTTTATAGCCTCAAGCAAGCTCTTAGAGCTTGGTTTCACAAATTGTCTACTGCTCTATGTTCTTTTGGTTTTTAGGCTGCCAAATCAGATGTATCTTTATTTGCTCGGTTCTCTCATACCTCTACCACATTTATCTTGGTCTATGTTGATGATATTCTAATTATAGGATCCTCTCCATTAGAAATTTAGTCTCTGATTCAAACACTGAATTCCACATTTGCTCTCAGGGATATGGGGCATCAGCACTATTTCCTTGGTATTGAGGTGAACATAACTCCAAATAATAGTTTGCATCTCTCTCAAACAAAATATATCAATGATATGTTGATCAAGGCTAGTATGCAAGATAGTAATCATTTTTCCACTCCTATAACTGCTCATCTTAAGCTTTCAGCTAAAGACAGTGCTGCATTTGCTGTATAGATCTATTGTAGGCAACTTACAATATGTCATAGTGATAAGGCCTAAAATTTCGTTTTCCGTTAATAAGGTCTGCCAATTTATGCTGAACCCTATGGATTCTCATTGGAAGACAGTGAAGAGAATATTAAGATATCTCCATGGTACTACTACCTATGGTTTACTTCTTTCCAAATCTTCTTAGTTGGATCTTTATGGCTTCAGTGACTCAGATTGGGGCTCTGACCCTGATGATAGAAAATCAACAAGTGGTTATTGTGTTTATTATGGAAAGAATTTGATTTCATGGTCTAGCAGAAAACAACATGTTGTTTCTCGTAGTAGTATAGAAGCAGAATACTGCAGTCTAGCTACTCTATCTGCTGAACTTCTATGGCTGCAAACTTTGTTGACAGAACTCAGAATGCCTCTGCCTCATCCTCCTAAAGTTTTTTGTGATAACCTAAGTGTTGTTCTCTTGGCTGCAAATCTAATTCTTCACTCTCGAACCAAGCATTTTGAAATCGATTTACATTTTGTTCGAGATCAAGTTCTCTCAAACAAACTGGCAGTCAGTTATATACCAACTCGTGAACAAGTGGCTGATATTCTTACTAAGGTTGTCTCTAGCTCATTGTTTATGTCATTTCATGACAAACTCAGAGTTGAATCTCTTTAACTGCTGAGTTTGAGGGGGGATGTGAGAGAGAAATGATGAGATAAGATTGAGTTAGTTAATGACAGTTGGAAGATTGCTAGCTAAGCTAGTTAGTTAGTTGTTAGTGGTTGTTATTTGTTATAACAAAGTTCTGTATATATATATCTGATATAGTGCAAAAGATCAACAAGCAATGCATTCATAAAAACACACTTTCATTTCTGATTTTCAGTTTCAGTTTCAATTCTTCTTCATTTCCTTCTATTATACCTTGGCCCTGATACCTTACAATGTTGAAGGTGGGATGCGTAAAGCTTTCAAGGGATTTGGTTATACATTAATTGTTAGTTACTTTTAGTTATCATAAAATTAGGGAGGTATTGATAGGATTTGTAAATAATATTACTTTTAGTTAGTTGGTTACAATTGTTAGTTATCTAGTTTAGGAGCTCAATTTGTATAAATAAGCCTTAAATGACGAAAGTAATTCATTAGAAAATTGTATGTTAGATGGACTTTGATCATATGAGAGTTTTCTCTCCTTGACTCAAAGTGTAGAGAAGAAACTTAGAATACACAACTCTAATTTTACCACTCAAAGAAGAAAGCTTACACTTCACTCAAGACTACACTCTTTTAGAGAAGAGCAACTTAGGAAAGTTTAGAGCTTTTATTGCTTATTGAAGCTTACTACTACTTGATGATATACAAATGCTCGGGAGGGGGTATTTATACAATACCAAGGCAAACATAAGCCACACGACTATAAAATCTAAATAAATTACAACCACGCATTGTTGTTTAATAACAATCACACATTAAACCACACAACAACAACCACACATTGTTGTTTAATAACAATCACATTAAACCACACAATTATTGTTTGGCTTTAGCAAATGTATTGGGCTACTCCAAGCATTTGGGCTGGTATTGGATAATTTAACACTCCCCCTCAATACCAGTTCTTACTCTTTGCACCATGCTGAGTTGACGATGAAACATTTCAAATTTACTGATACTCAAACCTTTTGTGAATAAGTCCGCCACTTGATCATCTGTCTTGATCTGCTTCATCTCAATCTCTTCTTGCAGAACTTTTTCTCTGATAAAGTGATAGTACACTTCTATATGTTTAGTTCTTGCGTGAAAGACTGGATTTTCTGCCAAACGAATTGCTGATTGGTTGTCATAGTACAACAAAACTGCATAATCTACTGGATGATGTAGATCGTTCATTAGTTGCATCAGTCATGTACTCTCTTGAGCTGTCATTGCCGCTAATCGATACTCAATGTCGGTGGTTGACAATGATACCATTGGCTGTCTCTTACTACACCAAGAAATCGTTTCGGAACCAAGTTTAAAAATGTACCCAGTTGTTGATCTTCTAGCGTCATGATCTCCTACATAGTCAGCATCACAATAACTAACTAACTTGCAGTCTTCAACTTTCTTGTACAAAAGGCCATAGTCTATTGTACTTTTCACATATCTCAGTATTCGACGAATTGCTTCCAAATGAGGCTTCTTCAGATTTTGCATATACCAACTCATCACACCAACTGCATAAGAGATGTCAGGTTGAGTCAAGGTTAAGTAGATAAGACTACCTACCAATTGTCGATACATTGTTGCATCTTCCAAGTTTTTGCCTTCAAGTGCACACATCTTAGCATTCAATTCCATCGGTGTTGAAATTGGCTTGCTTTCGAGCATTCCAAACCTCTTTAACAAATCTTTAGAATATTTTTCTTGACAGAGAAATATTCCTTCTTGTGTGTGATCAACCTCTAGACCAAGAAAATGCTTGAGTTGTCTAAGTTCCTTTATCTGGAAACGAACTAATAAATTCTCCTTGGTTCGAAGAATTTCTGCCTCAAAATCACCAGTTATGATTAAATCATCCACATGTATCAACACAATAGCTAGCTTTCCTCCATTGGCTTTGACAAACAAGCTAGAATCTGCAGGTGTCACTGAAAAACCACTTTGAGTTAGAAATTCAGCAATCTTACCATACCACGCCCTGGGTGCTTGTTTCAATCCGTAAAGTGCCTTTCGCAGCTTACACACATGCTCAGGATGATTTTGGTTTTGAAAACGCAATGGTTGAATCATTTAGATCTCTTGATCCAGCTCTCCATGACGGAATGCATTCTTCACGTCCATCTGCCACAAGTTCCAGTCTTTGTTGGTTGCAAGTGCAAGTAGTACTCGTACGGTTATAAGCCTTGCGACCAGACTAAACGTTTTATCATAGTCTAGTCCATACTATTGAGAGAAACCACGAGCCACCAATCGTGCCTTGTACCTTTCAATTGACCCATTTGGACGACATTTTATCTTGTAAACCCACTTGCAGGATATGGGTTTCATATCTCTTGGTTTTGGCACCAGATCCCAAGTCTAGTTTTGCTCAAGTGCAGTGATATCTTCTTTCATAGCCGTAATCCACTTAGAACTCTGTCATGCTTCCTCGAACGTCTCAGGTTCTGTTGCAATTTCTTCTTCAACTATGGCTGCATTAGCATATTTGGGATTTAGCTTCCATGCTCTTGTTGACCTTCGGGGTTGTGATTGTGGAGTTGGTCCTTCCACTTCACTCGATCTAACATCTGGTTGATACATACCAGTTTGCCAAGGACTATGGATTAATCCTTGCTCGACATTGACATCATCAGATAGGTCTCCTAGTTCGTCTGAAGTTGATTGGAGTTAGACAATATGCTCTCCCATTTTCTGTTGTAGCATGTCTTCAAATTCTCTCGAATATGACATTACCTCCTTTTCTGAGGACCACCAAGAATATGCTTCATCGAACACCACATTGCGTGAAGTGTAACATCTTCCACTCGTAGGATCACAACATTTCCACCCTTTCCTTTGGTTGTCGTATCCCACAAAGATACACCTAATTGTTTTTTTATCAAACTTGCTACGTAAATAATCAGGAACAAATACATAACATACACAACCAAATACTTGAAAGTAGCTGACTGATGGTTTCATGTTCTATAGTTTCTCAAAAGGTGAAACAAACTCTAACTTTGGTTGAGGAAGTTTGTTGATCACATGGGCTGCGATTCTCATTGCTTTGGCTCAAAATCTTCCAGGTACATTCTTTGCATGCACTATACTTCGACAAATTTCTACAAAATACCAGTTCTTTCTTTCTACTACATCATTCTATTGTGGTGTATTGGCACAAGTATATTGATGATGTATGTTGCATTCTCATAGGTATTGAGAGAACTAGCCTGAACTATATCTCCTTCATTGTCTATGCGCAAGCAACATATCTTCTTACCCACTTCTCCTTCAACTATCTCTTTGAACTCTTTAAACTTTGAGAATGTGTCAGGCTTTTCTTTCATAAAGAAAACCCACACATACCTGGAGAAATCATCAATAAACGTCACCATGTACTGCATTCCACCAATTGATGGTTGCTTAACAGGCCCAAATACATTAGAGTGAATTAACTCCAATGGTTCCTTTGCTTTAAACTTTGACTCCTTGTATGACAATTAGTGTGCTTTACCATACTGGCATCCTGCACAGACTGTGTCTGTTCTTATGTCAAGCTGAGGAAGTCCCTTAAGCATCGACTTTTTCATCATCATACTTAGCTTGGAATAGCTAACATGACCTAACCGCATATGTCATAAATCTGTTGTCTCATTCCTTTTTGTCTTGTCTACATATGCTGACTCTACTAACATCACGTAGACTGACTCCAGACGTCGTCCTTCCATCATCAGTTGTCCTGAGATTTTGAGATCACGATACACCGTCACATCTCTTGGACCAAACAAAATATGGAGACCTGAAGATATTAATTGTGCCACTGAAAGAAAATTTTTCTTCATGCTTGGGACATGGTAAACATCTTGAAGTGGTACCTGATTATGACTATATTGAGGTGCAACTAGCATCTTATCGATGTGAACAATCAACAATCTTGAATTATTAGCTGTTGCAACAACGCGATTTCCCTTGTAGTCTGACAGGTTTTGTAACTTCTGTTTATCACTTATCATGTGATTTGAGTAACATGAATCAACAATCTAGTCATTTTCGTAGTCAATTTAGTCCGCCATTGTTACTGTGAGAGCTAACTCCTCTTCTTCCATAGCAAAAGATGCTTCAGCATCCCAATCATCTTTGCTTTTCTCCTTTGTACTGGAAGTAGCAGCATTGCTCTTAGCGGGCCTTTTGTTAAACCAACAATCTTTCGCTATGTGGCATTTCTTATCGCAATTGTAACATTTACCCTCAAATCTTTTATTGTTGTTGCGATTCTTTGAAGCTCCCCCTGGACGAGTGCTTCCCTCTCCTTAATGACTTTTTGTCTTGTCACCATACTTTTTAGATCCACCACTGACGTGTTGTTTGAAGTTGTCATTGCTTTTGTTGGTGTAGAGTGTTTCCTCTTCACCTTTCAGTGACACCCCTCCCATTTGCTTGGCCATAGATTCTTGACCAACAAGCAAATTTTCAAACTCTACAAGTGATGGTTGAGTTGACTATCCTTGTATAGCGGCAACGAAGCTTCGATATTCGAGCCTCAAACCATGGATAATTATTCTTTTTATCCTGGTATCTCCAATAGCAGCTATAGGGTCTAAATAAAAAATTTCACGGCATAATGTTTTTACCTTGTGAAAATATTGAGCAATCGATATATCCTATTGTGCAACTGATAACAATTCATTCTCGAGAAGTTGAAGTCTTGTGTTATTTTTTCTCAAAAAGAGTGCATCTAGAGTATCACACGTTTCTTTTGGTGTTTATGGCTTTTGTATGTGTTCCAACATTTCTTTTTCAACTGTGGTCTTTAAGGCAAACATGACTTTACCCACTTTAATCTTCCATTTACGCAAGATTCCTTGAGCATCTTCTTGCTCGGGCTTCGTAACTTCACTACCACCAACGACTTCCTAAAGGTCTTGACCTTGTAGGTAAGGCATCATACACGTCTTTCACGTGTTGTAATTTTGGTGATTAAGCTTCTTGATTCCTCCAACTACTTTAAGGTCACCGATCGTGTCGGCAAGACTCTAACAATACCAAACAAACTTGATTTTGAGACACAAACTTGTAGAGTACGAACTCCTCACTACTCAAGAATGCTCAAACCAAAAATAATACCCAAATAACTATTTCACCGTGAACAGTACCATATATGTGAATAATATCATATATCGTATACTTAAACAAATCTCGTATATATTAACAATTACTATAAAAATATACAATGACATGTGTGAATATTATCGGTGAACAAATATCTATTTCATCGTAAACAGTACTATATACATGAATAGTATCGTATATCGTATACTTGAACAAATTTCGTATACATTAACAATTACTATAAAAATATATAATGACATGTGTGAATAGTATCTGTGATAGTAACTCACAACCTAGCTCTTGATACCAATCGTAGAAAAGAAACTTAATACATAACTCTAATTTTACCATTCAAAGAAGAAAGCTTATACTTCACTCAAGACTACACTCTTTAAGAGAAGAACTTAGGAAAGCTTAGAGCATTTATTGCTTACTGAAGCTTACTACTACTTGATGATATACAAATGCTCGGGAAGGGAATATTTATACAATACCAAAGGTAAAACATAAGCCACACGACTATAAAATCTAAATAAATTACAATCACACATTATTGTTTAATAACAATAACACATTAAACCATACAACAACAACAACCACACATTATTTTTTAATAACAATCACACATTAAACCACACAATTATTGTTTGACTTTGGCAAATGTATTGGGCTCCTCCAAGCATTTGGGCTGATATTGGATAATTTAACCCAAAGGAAGGAGAATTTTAGTTTTATCGTGCAAACTTGCAATATATCCAAATGGTGAACATGGAGGTAAGCTGAAATGAATCTCTCCAAAATATCTAGCAGATTGCTGAAAGAAGTATTACTTAGATAATAGCCGAAGGCCTGCTTCGAAATCTACAAGTGTGATGGTAAGAAGTTCTTCTGTATCATCTACGCAGTCAAAGCTAAGCCTTAGGTCCAAATTCTCTCTAGCATTAACCAACAGTGTATCGACCAAACCACCATTTGTCTTGCTACGCTGCTTCTCTGTTGTTTCCCTTTTTATCAATGCTGCTAAAGCTTCTAAGCTGCAAAAGGGATGCAACTTAAATCCATACAGCAAACTACCTTCTGCTAAATTATTCATCTTGATGTGAAGAATTTCTGCTAGTTCTTCTGAATTGAAATCATTAAAATGGAAAAACTTGGTCACCCGTCTACAGAAACCTTCATTAGAATCAATTACTCGTTTCATTGGTTCGCTGTACCCAGCAAATATAACTACAATTTTTCCACTGTCCATGACAGACATAATCTCCTCTAAGGCTTCCAACCCAAAGTCTTTACATTCTTTCTTGTCCGCTAATATCAGTCTATAAGCTTCATCAACAAAAAGAATTCCCCCCTCTGCTTCCTTGATCTGTGTACAATGTTTGAACTCACTTTTTAAGCAACACAGTCTAGTTTGGTTTCTAAAAGCCAAATCAGATGTAGGAGAAAAAGGATTTCAAAGCCAGTAACATACCTTACGCCTGGTTTTTGGACCTGTATGACCAACATATTTACCTACTAAATCAGTTCGTTGTACTTCTGTCACTTTATTGGTAGTTAGAATTCCCACCATATGGAGTAATCTTCCAAGGATCCTTGCTACCGTAGTTTTACCTATTAAATAAAGAAGTAAACTTCCATTAGTACAGATAATTGCAAAAAGAAAAATAGAAGATAATGCAGAAAGTACATGATCCATAAAGAAAAAGGCACCAACGAATATAAGTAAAAAATCTCACTAGGGAATGATATGTGAAATCATTGTATGAAAAGTAAAAGAAGGCAGTCAAGATCGATGTTTTGCATTTTCATTTCTATATAAAAACAAAGTTATATCAGTGTGTCATGTAATAATGTGCACTTTCATCAATCTAAACCAATAAAGAATGAAAAGCTTAAGTTGTAAAACTGCATTAATTCGGGAAATAATGAGAAAGGGATAGAACGGTAAAAAAATCATAGCATTAGTAATAGCGAAGTGCCAAGGGAAATAGCAAGCTAGACAATTCAATGATCCATATATGTAAATTAACTTCAGAACTAAATACCATTTCTCTATATAAATTATGCAGTGGTCATGCAAACGTCTACACAAAAAGGGAAGATCAATCCAAGATGCTTCTAGTAGAAACATGAAAATTCAAAAAAAACACAAACAATAAAAAATCTTGTAGCATGAAATGGTAAATGGAAAAAAATGAAAATATGTGCCAAGTAATACATCTTTGCAGAATAAATTGCATGCAATTCAAGCACTATATTCCAAAAACAATCTGTCACCAATAACCTGTTCCAGGATTGCCAAGAAAGGCCATATGAGGGGGTCTTCTGGTGCCAACATGAAGACCAAGAGCTCTACGCATCTCATCCAAAAGCATGCCCTTTGCCCACTTATGTAGTTGCATTTTTAGATCATTTAGACCTACAATATTTGCTAATTCCTTTTCAAGCTCATCCATTTTCGCTTTGGTTTCACTGCATGCTTCAATAGCTCGTCTCTTCCTCTGCTCTTCAAGATGCTGGTGTAATAGTTCCATAAGTTTCTCACTTCCAGGGCCTTGGGAAAGATGATCTAAAGGAGTCATTCCCTCCTGCAATTCATAGGTTTGAGCAACAATTTCACAGAAAATGTAAAAATAACAGAAAAACTGGAAGTTAATTTTACTACATTGTCCTTAGCACTGCAATCAGCCTTGTACTCAAGCAATGTTTTCACAGTTAACAATTCTGGCGCTTGAAGCGAGTACCCAACAGCAAGGTGTAAAGGTGTCATACCATTCTGCAAGAACAAAAAAATTTTGGAACAAACTTTCATATGAAGGATATAAATTATTCTTGCTTGGTTTAAACTTAAACTAAATGACAGATGAATTGACAAGAAAATTCACATTTGCTCTGGCTTCAACAGAAGCACCATGAGAAAGAAGCAACCGTGCGACTTCACTGCACCCATTCTTTGCTGCCATGTGCAAAGGAGTTCCTCCATACTGCAATGGTGATACAAAGAAACCTTTTAGAATTAAGAAACAATTACTGGAAGTCTAGATCATACAGATTTAGATTCTAACAATAACTTCAACAGAAAATTGACGAGTACCAACCATATTCTTGGCCTCCAACTCAACCTTATCTTGTCCTTGCCAATCAAGAAGAAACTTAACTATCTCAGCCCTATTGTGACAAGCAGAAATATGAAGTGGTGTGTGTGCCATCTGCATTTAAAACAGGTTAAATCTTCAGGCGTAATATTCACATACAAGTTAAGGGGAATCATATGGAATCTAATAAAGTTAGAAATTAAAATGACAGCAGCATATATAGTCAGGCAATAAACTTACTAATGAAGTATACACTACACACCAAAGAAGAAACAGATAGTTAATACAATAATACCTCTACATATTCTTCACATAAACCCCAAGAGAAACCCAATAATGATCGCCAGGAGAAACATAAAAAAAACATGAACTTTTTCAAACAGAACAACATAAAGGCCTAACTTTCAAAGTTAAAGAAGATCAGACACCACCAACCAAAAAAGATGATAGATGCGGAAATGAAGAAAAAAGGGATCTTACAACAGGGTTTTTCTGGTTGAGAAGAGAAGGGTTATCTTGAAGTAGCCTCTGGAGTCCATCAAGGTCCCCGGACTGGGCGCAGCCATGGATGGTGGGTGGGTTGGCAGATGTTGGCCCTTGATCCTGAGAGCTGTGCATGCTGAATTCCTTTTCCATGGTACAAATGGGAAGAGAAGAGAGTGTTGTGTTTTTGAGCTAAATAATGGCTTTGAGTCTTCGGTGGTCAGTATTGTTTCCTTGTTCTTTTTCCTTCACAATGCTTTGCTTTTCTCCCTTTGCCACCGTTTCTTTCTTTCTTCTCTAGCAAATAATAATAAAAAAGCCTTGGGAATTGTATTATGGGTGTGTGCTAAGTGCAGGTGGAGTGGAGTGTGTGAATGTGAGTGTGAAATGCACATGGGGTCACAAAAATGAAAAGGAGATACAGGCTATTCACCCCCATTCACTCAACAACCTCAGAAATTATGACAAAAGAGTGAGGAAAACATACCTCACTATCTAGGAACTTCAACCTTTTCCAGTTATCTTCGTATCCCAATATTTGAGACTCAAATTCTCACACTAAACCTACAAACCATAGAACCAAGCTGCTGTTCCCCTCTCTTTCAATGTGTTGCTCGGCTTTATAGGCACAAAAAGCAAGTGGGCAGCTGAGCTTCCTTAGTGTGGAAGCTCCTTCACCGTGCAGAATGACAAGCTGCTTATTTTTATTTATTATTTTTTTTTATCAATTTTTATCCTTTTTTATACATTTTTTATCTTATTTTGGCTTGACCAAATTTGGTGCTCAGGAAGATGATGTGTTTTCTAAGCCTATTAAAGTAACTTTATTATGCAGAATGTATTTAAAAAAAATTCTTACGTAGATACAATTTTAACCGTGTTACTTTTCCACACAAATTAATTATAAAATATAATATATTAAAAAATATTTAATATATATTAAAATATGTATATTATATTTATATTTTATATTAATATAAAAAATATGATAAATTATTTTATATATAATTATAATATTTTTGTAATATATAAAATAATTTTATAAATAAATTAAATTAAATTAAATTTATTTTAATTAAACTAATAACGAGATCGATTAAAAACTGATCTCACTGAGCTTCCTTAGCATTGAAGCTCCTTCAACCGAAGGACTTTAACAAATTTTTTTTTTGGGTCATGAGTTTGGACATAGGATCATGGACTTTGGGGCATGGACCTTGGACAATAAAGGAGTGGGTTAAGCAAAACTATCAATACCAAGATGAATTGGATCTAGATGAGAAATGAAGAATCGGGCTAAAATAACAATTGGATTTGGACTTAAAAGAGTGACAAGTTGCTTATTTTTATTTATTTATTTTTTCTTATTTTGTCTTGGACAAAATTAGTTGCTTATACTGAGGTGATGTGTTTTTTAAAGGAGAATGTATTTAGAAAAATTCTTACATAGATACAATTTTAGGAGTGTCACTCTTGCACACATTCAATTATAAAATAACAATACATCAAAAATGAATCTGACTGCAACTTAACACGGCTCTTGTTAGGGGAGTCCAAATATTTATAGTACAATGATAATAATAAAATTTAAATCTATGATCTCATATAAATTATTTATGCCCTTCGAACAAGGCCGAATATAAATCAATGCAGTACATCACTTAATAATAATATAGACTTTAATTAAGAAAAATATTAGGCATTCAAATTATTTTATAAAATAAAATACCAATAAATAAAATTTTAAACTAAAAAATTTTGAACATTAGAGTTTGGAATTATTAAAATAAAAATAAAAATTAATTTGAATTGATTTAGAAAATTAATTCTCGTATTCATAGTTTCATACTCTATATTCATACATAATTGTGATTCCTAAAATTCACCACAAAAATTTCATTTATAAATCAAATCCATTCTTAAAGTTAGTTATTCCCAACATAAATTATGTTCATATTTAAACCAGAAACTTGAATATCAATCAATGATCACCAATTCACCATACGATCTCCCTCCCACCATAGCAAACATGTATGAAACACTTGCCGTAAAGAAGGGTGGAGTTCTACACTCACCAGCCAAACAGGGAAGCTTGGTGTGGACCATTCACTTGTAGACAGCATGCATGGCATCACTCATCATATATAGTAGTCTCCCACCACAACACAATGCCTTAAAAAAGAATCAAGTTTACAATTCATAGTTCACATTACTCTTAACAGCCTAACAGGGGAAGCAAGTTAGCATGTTGTTCTAGACCGAGAATACAATAAACATTAAGCAAAGACCACAAATGCATACGTGCCTAAGAAGTAAATAAGCACTAAGCATTATGTTTATTGTTTAGTACTGATCTTATGGACGTAGAAGCTTCCCCTTGTAATATTGGGGCATGTGGAGGGTGTTTATGTAAAGAGAACTCTGATTTGAATTTTTTAAAATAATTTTAGAATAAGTAAGCATTTATTAACTATTAATAGATGAATTCATTCATTTATTAATAGTTGATAAATACTTATTTGCTCTAAAGTTATTTTAAAACATCTTCATCCAATAACTCATTCTAAACTCCAAATATAGATAGATACGTACAAACCCCACCGTCACTAACAAAAAAACATTCGGTGCACCAAGCAGTAAGGCACTAAGCTCTTTCATTCTCCAAACTCAGGGTATCTGCAGCTAAAACAACATGGTAGAACTTCCATTGTCTATAATTTCATTAGAAAATAGTGATATTTTTCTTTCGTTTTCTACAGTTTTTCCCAGCAACCAAACAGAAGTATGATGTCCCCCCCTCCCCTTATTTTTCTTGGTTAAATGATTGAAACAGGGCAAAGGAACAGGAAGCTTCGGTAAGAGAAGAAACAAGACTCACACTCTCTGCGTCCGTTGTGGCCGTCGCAGCTTTTGCCTTCAGAAGAGTCAGTGTGCTGCTTGTGGATACCCTTCCAGTCGCATCAGAAAATGTATGTACGTATATATTTTTGAAAATGATTTTCATACACTAATTTTACACTAGTTAAAGTTGTATAAATATCTAGTTAACAATGTGTATTACGTGGTTAATGAAGTTAATAATCGATTACCATTGGTAATTGATTATTAATCTCATTAATTACATAATACACATTATTAACAAGAAATTTGTATATTATTAATCGGTGCGAAAATGACATGAAAAAAATGGTGTGCATTTATTGCATTTTCTTCTCCAAAATATTATTTGCATACCATTTTTATTTCACCATTCCTACACCACATCTAGGCAATTTAATTCAACGGTTTTGTATTGGAATTGCAGACAACTGGAGTGTGAAGGCCATTCGGAGAAAGACCACAGGAACCGGTAGAATGAGGTATCTTCGCTATGTCGCAGTCAGGTTCAAGACTAACTTCAGAGAAGGTATTATTCATGGCATGTGCTGGATTCATGCACCCTTCTGAAGTAGAGAGAAGAAATTGTAATATCTTGGTTTGATTGCCGAGAAAAATAAAGAAACAGATGAAAATTTTGGGTTCAATTGCTATTTTTATGTTTCATTACCATTATTTTAAGTCATTAATTTGTTATTAAAATAAATTAATAGTTGAAATTAAAAAGTAATTTTTTATAAATTTTAATTAATAATATTTAAATTTATATAAAATTTTATTTTTTAGTAAATAATTATAAATATAAAAAATTATAAACTTTAATTAATAAATTTTATATATATTAAAATTTATATATAAATATTATCAAATAAAATATATTAATAAATTTAAATTTATTGAGTTCATATTTTCATGTTCTTAAAAATACTTGCGGTAAAGAAGGGTGGAATTTATACTTCCACCAGCCAATGAGCAAAGCTTGGTGGGGACCATTCAATTTTAGACAGGATGGCATTACTCATATAGGGGAAAGTTTAATGTACTAAAAAAAATTTTGAAAGCATCCATGTTGCAAGTATCTATAATCGTTGATTTTGATTTGAAATTGATTAATGATTTAAAATAATTTTATTTGGTACTTGTATAATAGATAAATCTTTAAAAGTATTAACTAAATTTAAATCATTAATAACCACAATTTATATAGAAATTATTTTTTTACCACTTATTTAATTATCACAAAAATCAATTTTATTTATAATTTAGTGTTATATAAGTAGTCAAAAATGGTTGTTTAAATTTATTATATGATTATTTAAGTTCAAATCATTTATCATCATTATTTATAAAAGAATTACTATTTATTCTTCTCTTGATTATTACTTAATAATTTTTATGTGTATTAATTCATAATTTAATAACTCATGATTGAGTGACTTATAATTAGTATCAAATGATAATATAAATTTATTATATGATAATTTAAATTTAATTTATTAATTATCACTATGTACACATAAATTATTATTTATTTTCTTCTTTAATTATTATTTATTTTTCTCTTTATCGTGATAGAAAAACATTAAAACAATGGTCAACAAAAATCTACCGACTATTACATATTGGTCTTTGCGAGCGCCCTTACTTCAAAATTGATTATGGCTACATTTATCGGTGCCAATCATAGGAAAAGTCTAACATTGAGGTAGTCTATGATGGGCCATGATTTTTTTACCATCGATTTATTATTAAAATAAATTATTAAAATAAATTAACAACTTAGATTAAAATATTAGATTTTTATAAATTTTAATTAATAATACTTATATTTGTATAAAAATTTAATTAAATTATTTTTTTAAAATAATTGTATATATAAAAAAATTATATATTTTAATTAATAATTTTTATATGCATCTAAATTTATATATAAATATTGTCAAATAAAAAAAAATGAATCCATCTTTGTACTCAAATGTTTTGAGTCCATGTTAGAAGTCTCCGTCAATCATATAGTAGCTCCCTGCCCCAAAAAGAAAAAGATGTCAAACACAACCTTAAAAAAGAAGATTTCTCTAATATGAACCATTTACAAAATAGCTCATGAATGGGCCAATAAATTTTTAATCATTAATTTATTGTTAAAATAAATCAATAACTGAGATTAAAATATTAGATCTCTATATATTTTAATTAATAATATTCAGATTCACATAAAAATTTAATTAAATTACTCTTTTTTCATAAATAATTATATATACAAAAAATTTAAAAATCTTAATTAAAATAAATTTTTTATTTACTTAAATTTATATATAAATACTATCAAATAAAAAAAAAATCATCCATAATTCCAGATATTTTGAGTCCATAATAGAAGAGGAATCAAGTTTACACTTCATAAAAAGAGTCAATACGCAGTTTTAGAAAGAACAAAACTTAAGTAAAGTTTCTTAGTTGCTTGTGGTACTTGTTTTCAATAAAAATATGACATGTGTATATTTTCAAATGAACTTAATTATTATTTTCAAAGTTTTCATTAATGAGTTATAGAAAAATATACATATATCATATTTTTATTAAAAACAAATACCACAAATACTTAAAAACCTTTATCTAAATTTTATCCTTCTAAAAATCATAATGAAAAAGCCAGCCACATATATTGTACCAAAAATACAATAAGCAAAGACTACAAATGCATACGTGCCTTACTTGCAAGTACTAAAACATTTTGTTTATTTGAAATGTTACCCACACGTTTTTAAAGATATTTTTTAAAATTTATTTTATTATTAATTTAAAAATAAGTATTATTAATGATTTTTTTATAATTTTTTTAAATATATAAAATAAATTAATAATAAAATAAGTGTTCAAAAAAGTTACTAACATTTTTTTTAGGGAAAAGATCCACTTATATCTACCGTAAAGTAAAAGTGACTTACACATAATCTTACACCATTTATTTTATTGTGATCCTGTAACTATCATTTATCTCCTATCATAACTACAAGATTACAATAAATAAAGAATATAAAATTAAGTGTAAGTTTTTTTTACTTATACTAAATGTAAATAGATCCCTTCTATTTTTTTTATATTTATTGTTTAGATAAAAATTGTTGCATATCATATATGTGTATATTTTTTATTAGTAATATTAAAGAGTCAGAAAAGTTTTTTTTTTCCAAATTAGACCGGATAATACGTAATATAGTCAATTCTAATGGATCCCATTTACAATATAAATGGCTCCTTCTTTATGGTTATTTTTTCTTAAAAGTATTTGTAAAAGAATGTTTTCTGTGTGTTTATTCATCAAGCTGAAGGGATATATATATGAATGGGCAGCAATAAACTCTCGTAAACGTGTGCCCAAAAGGGATAAAATACAGCCGCAAAATATGCTATAATAACTCCTAATAATGTTACAACAACTATCAAGGGATACAAATCAAATTTGATTATTGTTATCTGATATTGTGGATACAAATCAAATTTGATTGTTGTTATCTGATTTTGTGCGAGCCTAATAAAGGCTAATAATGGTTAATACCCCCCTCAAGGTGGTGCATGCAAGTTTCGAATGCCCAGCTTGTCAAGGAAGAACTGAAACTGTGGTTTTCCTAATGTCTTTGTGAAAATATCCGCAAGTTGACTTGTAGTAGGAACATAGCTTGGTCGAATATTCCCTTTGAGAATCTCATCCCGGACAAAATGGCAGTCTACTTCAATATGCTTGGTGCGTTCATGAAACACAGGATTTTTGGCGATGTGTAACGCTGCCTGGCTATCACAATGAAGAGTCATGGGTTTGTTGTGAGAAATACCAAGGTCGGAGAGGATCCCCTTTAACCATTTTAACTCACACGCAGCAGTTGCCATGGACCTGTATTCAGCTTCAGCAGAGGAACGAGATACAATATGGGGAGCCACCAAGAAGAACTAACCAGCCAAGAATGTAACGTTCGGTTAAAGGGCAACTAGCCCAGTCGGAGTCGCACCAACCATGAAGCTGGAGGTCACATGTACTATCTAGAAGAATTCCTTGTCCTGGATTCCCTTTTAGAAATCGAACTACTCGAAGTGCAGCTTCCCAATGCTCGGTTGTGGGATGTTGCATAAATTGAGACAGAGTGTGGACACTGTATGATAACTCAGGTCGAGTGAAACACAAGTAAATCAGACGCCCAACCAAGTGCCTATACTGCTCGGGATTAGGGAATAGCTGAGCCGAAGCCAGTGCCAAGCGATGGTTTTGCTCTAATGGAGTGGCAGCAGGTTTAGCACCAAGGAGACCAGCTTCAGATATAATATCAAGGGCATATTTACGCTGACAAAGAAAGATCCCTGTAGGATTTCTGACAACTTCAATGCCCAAAAAATACTTCAATACGCCAAGGTCTTTCATATGGAAACACGTGCTCAAGTAGAGTTTAAAGCGTTTGATAGCAGAAGAAGTGTTCCCAGCAATAATCAAGTCATCAACGTATACTAGGACCACAAGATGAGTTTCTTGTTTTTGCAAAGTGAACAAAGAATAGTCAAGAGATGATTGTCGGAACCTATAAGCTTTGAGGGCAGTGGAGAGCTTGGCAGACCAGCAACGTGGAGCTTGCTTTAGCCCGTAAAGCGATTTGCGAAGCTTACACACCATATCTTGTTGCGGTGCGGCAAAGCCAGGAGGCATTTTTATAAACACTTCTTCGTGAAGATCACCATGCAGAAACGCATTGTGTACATCCATTTGATGAAGTTCCCAAGCTTTTGCTGCTGCCACAGCTAGGACAATGCGTACTGTGACCATTTTGGCAACTGGTGCGAATGTCTCAGTGTAATTGATCCCTTCCACTTGATGATTGCCAAGCACAACCAGTCTGGCTTTAAAACGTTCAATCGTTCCATCAGAGTGATATTTAATGCGATAGACCCATTTGCATCCTAGAGCTTTCTTGCCAGGTGGCAAGCGCTGCATGGTCCAAGTGCTGTTATGTTCAAGGGCTTCAATCTCGGCTTGCATGGCTTCTCTCCACCGAACATCTTTCACTGCTTCATGAAAGTATAGTGGTTCCTTTTCTGCAGTAATTGCTGCAAGAAATTGTCTGTGTGGCAGAGAAAATTTATCACAGTTTACATAATGTGTTATAGGATAGGGTGTACCTGAAGAATGTGATGGAGCTGGTGAACGAGTGGGAGGACTCAACGTCTGAATAGTGTTCGTGACATAACCTTGCAACCGGGTAGATGGATGTTTAACACGACAACCTCGTCCCTGTGGCACAGAATCATCGGAAGGATCTGTCATGACACTAGTGTCTTCTACATCAGCTTCGGCAGTATGGGGCATTTCTGGCCGGTTCGGTATGATAGCAGTGTCTTCTACATTCACCTCAATAGTATGGGTGTCCCCCCGATCGTCAAGACTTGCTTCTGTTACTAATTTTAATGTGTCTAGACGGGAATCATCCACTTCACCCGCTGCTTCGTTGTGATTCACTGAATTTGATGTAGATTCACTGTGTTGGAAGGGAAATTGTGTTTCAAAGAAGACTACATCTCTTGACACAAAAAAATCATGGGTATCAAGGTCATAAACTCGCCTTCCTTTTTGCCCATAAGGATACCCAACAAAAACACACCGACGACTGCGACTTGCAAACTTATCTCCTTTAGTGCCTTGGCTGCGAGCATAGCACAGGGACCCGAAAACACGTAGATGAGTGTAGGAGGGTGGCTGGCCGTGCAGGACTTCATATGGAGTTTTGCCATTCAAAGTTGGGGTTGGAGTGCGATTAATCAAGTACCCTACCGTCAAGATGCACTCGTTGCAGAAATTAAGGGAAAAACTTCCTTGAAACCTCAAAGCTCTTGCAACATTAAGGATGTGACGATGTTTTCTTTCGACCCTTCCATTTTGCTGCGGTGTCCCTACACAAGTTGTTTGAAAAACAATTCCATGTTCAAGAAAATAATTTTTCATGCAAACAAATTCTGTTCCATTATCACTTCTAACAGCTTTAACCTTTTTATTATATTGTCTTTCCACCATCGCAAAGAAATTTACCGATATCCGTGACACTTCTTTCTTATCAATTAACAAATAAATCCATACTGCACGCGAGCAATCATCCACAATAGTAAGAAAATATGAAGCGCCACAAGAAGATGGAGTTCTGTAAGCTCCCCATAAATCATAATGTATCAAATCAAATATATTAGAAGCATGATAATTACTCAATGGAAATGTTTCTCTAGTTTGCTTAGCTCTTTGACAAGTGTCACAAGCTTTATTTAGCAAATTACTATCTTTCCCACCGCTGTCTTTAGAAATCAACTGAGTAGTCTTCCAAGATGGATGTCCCAAGCGTTTATGCCACAGTTCTAGTTGGTTTATCCCTTCGATTCTAAGCCTCGCACTCTTGGAATTTCCCGGAAGAAGTAGAGTCCATCCCTCCGTTCACCCGCTCCAATCAGCATCCTCGAAGTTTGGTCCTGTATAACACACATGTTATTAGTAAACTGAACAATACAATGGGATTCATCTATCAGTTGTGATATAGAAATTAAGTTGCAATTTAATTGAGGAACATAAAGCACGTTCTCGAGTTTTAAACCCCCAACAAGCCTTATTATCCCTTCCTTAGTGGCCATTACAGATTTTCCATTAGGAAGTCCAACAGGACATCCAGGCACTCCACGTACATCAGCAAAGTATTGAAGGCTTCCTGTCATGTGGTTGGATGCCCCGCTATCGAGAATCCATATATTGGGTTTAGTCTTACCAGTCATGCGCTCATTTGGAGTGACCTTAGATGTATCAAGCATTTGCAACAAAGTTTCCCATTGCTCATTGCTTAACCCTGCCATAGCAAAGCCCTTTCCTTCGCTACCAGCATTGTGTTCCAAGTTCTGGACAGCATGGGCGCATATTGGACCATTTTGTGCACGTCCAGCATTAGCTCCAGCAAGGTTCTTACCCTTTCCTCTTCCTCCTGCCTTGCCATCACTTCTTGCACGTTCACCCCACCATTCTGGGTATCTAATTAGCAAGAAACAACTTGTTTCGTCATGACCAACTTTGTTGCAGTTCGTACAGATCAATGATTTGTTCTTGGTCTTACACCCTTTCATTCTTGCACCTGTTTGAACAGCCAAGCCCATGATCTCTGGTCTTTCTTTCTTAGCCCGCGTGATGGTCTGCACCCTTTCCTCTTGTACCAAAATGGAGTGCATCTTGTTCAAAGATGGCATAGGATCTGTAGCTAGCAAGTTGGATCGAATCGTTCCATAGAGCACGTCATCCAGTCCCATCAAAAACTTATGTCCTCGTTCCTCCTCTTTCCGTTTTTCCAGTTTCGCTGCAATATCACACTTGCACCCTCCACAAGTGCATATCGGTACTTGTTCATAATTGGCCAAGTCATCCCACAAGGCCTTCAGCTTTCCATAATAAGCCACCATAGTCAATCCACCTTGCTTGCACTGTGCCAAGTCTGATTTCAGCTGTTGAATGCGTGGGCCATTCACAACTGAAAACCTTTCTTTGATGTCGTCCCAAAGCTCCTTGGCAGTTTCCAAGTAAGACAAGGTTGATCGTAAGGTAGGCTCTACTGTGTTCAAGATCCATGACACCAACATGGATTGAACGGTCCACCAATCCTCCATCTTAGAGGGTTCTTTCGCAGGTTCCTTTATGGTTCCATCAATGAAACCTCATTTTCTCCTTGCTCTAAAGGATGTCCGCATAGTTCTTGCCCATTCTTCATAATTCTCACCCCGCAGCTGCACCTGTGTAATCACGTTTCCGGGGTTATCGCTGGAGTTCAGATCGTATGGTGAAGGGTGTTTCTTACCAGCATCTGATTTTGGTTGCTCAATTTTTGGTTGCTCGATATTTTCTGCCATAGCACCCGTCAGGTATGAGAATTCTAACATGATGCTCCTGATACCATGTAAAAAAATGTTTTTCTGTGTGTTTATTCATCAAGCTGAAGGGATATATACATGAATGGGCAGCAACAAACTCTCCTAAACGTGTGCCCAAAAGGGATAAAATACACCCGCAAAATCTACTATAATAACTCCTAATAATGTTACAACAACTATCAAGGGATACAAATCAAATTTGATTGTTGTTATCTGATTTTGTGCGAGACTAATAAAGGCTAATAATGGCTAATAGTATTGACTACTCTTTTTTATTCAAAATATAATATGGAAGTGAATTGATTCCTTTTAAGACCTTCAACTTTTTTGTGGCTGGTAAAATTATTAAACAACTTTTGATCAGTTAAACATCAATAAAATGATATGTTCAAAGAAAGTTAGTCTTTAGATATGAACGTCAATAAACAAATATAAATGAAACAACAATGCAAAGAGTGGATTGAAATAAATTAATGAAAATAAAGCGCCAAAAAAAATATTGAAAGTAAACTTGACCATAAAAGTAAATGATTGTCGAAAGTAAACTTGTAGAAAGTAAACTGATAGAATGTGAATAACGAAAAGTAAATGCCAAAAATGTTAATGTCGATATAATGTGCTGACAAAAACATATTTAGAATGTTGTGTGTGTTCAAATGATGATTAAAATATGAACAAGTGCAAAAAATACATAAACTTTAATGAATACAAAGAATTACAAACTGTTCTTCGTCAATCATAAGCTTCGACATCAGCAAACCTTCACCGCATCGCTTCGATATTCTTGTATAGCTTCATTTCGACAATAATTTGGGACTTTTGCTAGTTGTCGAAACAATTTTGACGTTAGTTGATTGCTTCGTCAACCACTGTCTTCGATAAATCCTTGAAACTTAATCATTTTTAACGGTTTTATATTGCTTGCTTTTTATATTTGACGAAATGGCTAATTTTGACCTCAACAGTCCCACGTGATAAAGTTGAAGAAAATATATCATCAGAGCTTTTTGGTCCAACATTCATCCAAGACATATATTATTTTCCCATTTCTCTTATCTGAGGTATATGGTAAAATTTGAATATAAGTGCACAAAAAGTGCACAAAAAATAAGGTAAAATTATATGTAATTAAATAATAAAAATTCTGCATGTGAGAACTACTTCTAAACCAGTTAACTTGTAAAGGACAAATGCAGTTGTAGATATAATTTTCTAAGAAATAAAAAATATAAGTATAGATCTCAAAGTGAATTCAATGATATAAAAATATAAATTCCTTTTCTTCAAACTTTGCATGTATGGCAACATGGCCATGCTATTGATTCGAGTAAACTGAGCAATTCAAGTTATTAATCACATTGCCATTTGTAATAATATATGAAGAAGCGCAATTGAAAGGGGCATGAGCCAAGAAAAGGTAAAGAGAAAAAGAAGCTATTATTTATGTTGTGGGTTTCACTTCTGAAGATAAGGACTAAAGGAAAATGTTCTTCTCCAATTGATAATCTACGCCTAGCTTATATCTGATTATTAATGAGTTAATTATTAGTTAATAATATTTATTGTTTAATTAACAAATTAATGTGTTTTTTTTAACTAAAAAGTATTTTTCTAAGATATGTTTGGATGAAGGGCTTTTAAGAAAAAGAAAAGAAAATATTTATTTTTTATTTTTAAATTAAGATAATTAAAAAATATTTTTAAAAATAAATAAATGATACTTAAAAAGTTATATCATCATCTTTTATTATAAAAATATTTAAATATAAAAAATATTTATTCAAAATAAATAATAAATCCTTCTTTCATTCGTCTCCAAAATTCTAACTCTCGACTAAGGATGGCAATTTTACCCGTCTCCGTAGAGTGCCGTAAGTATACCGTGACGGAGGCGGGTAATATCCGTTTAATTTCTCCCGTAAATATAAATACTCGTTTATATTATTCTCGTTTAATAAACAAAGGTAGGCGTGGGGTGGGGCGGAGAGATAGTTCCCTCGTACCAAGCAAGATCTACAAAAAAAAAAAAATATTTTATATAAAATTATTAAAATTTCATTATATAAATTAAAATATTATGATATTATACTTTTTTATTTTATTAATTTCTTTATAATTTATTAAATACCCACGAATATTAATAAATACTTGTTTACTTATGAGAGAATAATAAATAACTATTCACATAAAAATAAAAATAAAAACAAATATTATCTACCAAAACGAAAAACGAGAAACTACTACCCGCTGCCGCTCCCGACCCCGCCCCCGTCCCGCCCGTTCCATCCGTATCTCAGACACACGGCACACCCCTAATTGCTGTGTCTCAACACCATCCAATTATTACTCTCACCAAGTACCCAACAACTTGATTTATATGTTGAAAATTGTTCCAGGATTATTATAGTAAAATTTATAACGCTAATCTTAAGATTCAATAACTAATTAATTAAAGTGCGAACCTCTTGAAGGATAAGATATCCTTCAGTTGCTCACGTTTTGTTGTTGTCAGATTTATTAGTACACAAGTACCAACTAGTACACAAGTATTCTCTCTAAAATTTTTTTCTTTAAGAACAGATGAAATGTTAAGAATATCATAACTAGAGTAAGGATCTTAGCCTCATAACAATTTATATGATTGTAATGAGAATCACTGAATTTGGTAATTGATTTGATTTATTTATAAATAAATAAGGTGTTTTCTCTAGTATTTTTAAACTTGTAAAGGTTTCAATGCCTCTCTTAATTGACATAAACTAAAATTAAATAATTGAACAAGTCATATCCACGTTATTAATAAAAAAAAGTCAAAATTATTGTATTATTTATTAAAGTCTATTATATTTTTGTTTTGCTTAATGATCCCACTTATCTTTTAACAAAATTTATAAAATCAACTTAAATGTACCTTGTAGTAATTTCAAAAGAATTAACTCCAACCTTAATTTTGGAATCAAATAGGGAATAAAATTCTTAACTCTATTTGTTGAACCATCGAAAAACCCTAATCGAAAAACCCCAATTCCCCATTGTTGAAGTCTAGTTTTCTGATGTGTATTCATAAGTATACTTGAGATAGACACGTTACGATGGTTTTCTCCTTGTATAGCAGCAGCAGATCGTGTTGAACCAGGGAGTAGTACCAGCAAGAGGACTCCAACGTTCAAATCAAACTATGCACAAGTAGGGTTTATGCAGCGAGTGATCAGTTATCTGTGAAGGTGAATAAACCTGGTATTTATAAAGATTGGAGAGATACGCTCCCATAAAAGTCACAGGAAGAGATATATTCCTTTGTTAGTTGTAGAGGATCACCATAAGATCGGAATATAGATACTGCAATCATGGTTAGTTAGAGGCAGTTATGAGTGTTATTATTACGTAATATCATGATTGGCAATAACAGATAATCTCAGGATTTATCCATTACGCAAATCTCGTAATATTGTCGCTACCTAATGCTATATTCTGATATGCATAAAGCCGAGATCTAATCTACGTGTCATAAACGAATCCCTGTTGGAGGCATCAATGACGAACTCCGGTGTACTACGTGTCAGGTCAACCCATAAGACATGATCCCATATCACGGTTCAAAACACCTAATCTATGGTCTATAAGGAGAGAGCAAGCGAATAAGGTTCACAAGCTTTCTACATTCGTAAGAATAAGTGTCATGATTGGCTATGGAGAAGTTAAAGAACACATTTAATAAATTTGCAGAACAAACCACTAATTAACAGAGCATGAAATATGTACGGGTACTTCATTACTATTCTATGACCAAGAGCCTCTCAAGTTCAAACGAATGTCTCAATTTCAAGCATTCATTCCTTGAAACTCATAAGTTGGAAGGGAGTTTTAACATAGCATCTTAATTAACATTCATATTGCTGTAGAAGGGTTTGAGATGTTATAAAAAGTTTTTTTTTTTGTGAACTTTTCAAGTTTCAAGCAGGATAATGACATAGAATACATGAAACACCAACATCCAGAAACAAAGCCACATGGAGAGAGAGGTTGTTGATGATGGTTGAGTTTGAAAATTATTGCAAGGTCTTAGGGTCATTGGATAAAAATGTAACAGATCCTTAATAAATAATACAATAATTTTGACTTTTTTTATTAATGACGTGGACATGACTTATACAACAATTTTTATTTTGGATGGTGTCAACTAAGAGGAGATATTGGAATCTTTCCAAATTCAAGGATATATCAGAGAAAACACCAATAAAATGAATAAAATTCATTTTTAATACTTTCCAAACATGGAAATTGATTTTCCTTTTTTATCTGAAACATAGAAATTGATTTTCAAATTAATTAAAATTATATTTTTTATAATTAATGAGTTTCATGCATGCAAATTAATTTCTAAATCAATTTAAATCAAATTAATTCTAATTCTAATTTTTTAAATAATTCCAAACTCGTGTATTTACATATAGTTGTAAATCTAATTTTTACTCATCATGCATAGATCCTAGATTATTAGGCCCTACATCGTAACTTAGCAATTGTTAAAGCTTAAGTTTAATAAGCACCTGACTCCCAAACTCATAGTTTATCACTATAATAATAATAATAGAATAATGCTTTTAGTACATCATTTGTTATTTTACATCTCTCATACTTACTGACGTGACAGAATCAAGTTATAGGTGGGTAATAAATAAAATGGAATAAATTGTAATCAAATAACAAAATTGTACAAATGTAAAGTTCTATGTTTGTAAATTTGTATATCTAGCATTCCTCTTAATAATATGAGTTTCAAGAAAAATATCACGGATTCAACCTATTTTATAAAATAAAATACCAATAAAATTCTGAACATTATATTCATACTTAATCCAGAAACTTGAATATCAATGATCACCATAATATCTCCCTCCCACCATCGAAACTAGATACGAAACACACTTGCCGTAAAGAAGGGTGGAGTTGATACACTAAACAGCCAAAGAGGGAAGCTTGATGTGGACCATTCAATTCTAGACAGTATGCATGGCATTATTTATATAATATATAGTCCCCAACCACAAAAAGGAAAAGATGTTTCGGGTTTTCTTTTTGCTTCAATTCTACCCGAAAGATTTGTAAGCTGCAATGGATTCATGTTGTGAGTATAGGAATTAGGAAATTTTGGCTTATTTTGTGGCTACTAGAATTGTAAATAGTATTACTTCTGATTCTGAATATATTCCATTTCTCTGTGTGGTTAGGTCGACTAGTACGTGGGTTGTGGACAGGTATTAGATATCTGTGTGCTTTGCGAAAGCTAGAGATGCTTTATTAAGGATATTTCGTGAAACCGGTAGTTATCATCATTTTTGGTCGCATGTTGAAGGTGGGATGCGTAAAGCTTTTAAGGGATTTGGTTATACAATTGTTAGTTACTTTTAGTTATTATCAAAAAGGGAGGTATTGATAGGATTTGTAAGTAATATTACTTTTAATTAGTTGGTTACAATCGTTAGTTAACTAGTTTAGGAGCTCAATTTGTATAAATAAGCCTTAAATGACGAAAGTAATTCATTATAAAATTGTATGTTAGATGGACTTGATTATGAGAGTTTTCTCTCCTTGACTAAAAGGAAGGAGAATTTTAGTTTTATCATGCTAACTTGCAATATATCCAAACGGTGAACTGTTAAGAATAGAAACACATAATAAAGAGTACTCAACAATTCTTGGAATGACTTGTATCTTATTGAACAATCTTAGGCTTATTAATAGCCTTTTACAAACTTAACGGAAAAAGAAAAAATAGCTTACATTACTCAACGTGATGAATGCAATTAAGAAAAATTAGGAAATACCAAACAAGTATCCTAAAGTCTAGGATTTATTCAAACAGAAAATCCTAACTGAATCCCTAAACTTTCTCTTCATTCCCTCCCTTAAACTAGTTACCAACTACAACTAGTTTAATTCAAGAACTTGACAGACTCCCAGCTGACTTCAAAACCTCTGAAATGCATCCACTATGAGGGGCTTTGTCATCACATCTGCCAGCTGATCTTGTGTTCTACAATAAACCAATACGACTACTCCTTCTCGTGTGAGAAGAAAATGAAAATGTACATCAATGTGCTTGCTTCGACCATATAACACAAAATTTTTTGACAGCTTAATTGTGGAGCTATTATCACAAAGAATTGTTGTACACTTACTTTCTTCCAGACTCAGCTTGTCAATTACTCTCTTCATCCAAACAGCTTGACTAGCACAAGCAGTTGTAACCACTAACTTTGTTTCTGTGGTTGAAAGTGACATAGGTTGCTTTCTTGAGGACCAGGCAACAGCTCCATATCCCAACATGAAAACATAGCCCGATGTACTTTTCCTGTCTTCTATATATCCTGCATAGTCACTATCTGCATATCCAACTAAACCTTCACACCCTCCCTTCTAGTAGAAAACTCTAAATCCAATAGTTCCTTTCAAATACCTCAGTATCCTTTTGGCTGCCATCAAATGCAACTTAGTTGGTTTGGCCATGTACCTGCTAATCAAGCTTACTGCAAACATCAAAGCTGGCCTTGTAGCTGTTAAGTACAAGAGGCATCTCACCATCTGTTTAAACAAAGTCTCATCAACACGAACCCCATTCTCATCTTTAAAAATCTTATAACCTGGAACAATGGGATTATGAACTGAGTTGTTGTTCTCCATCCTAAACCTCTTCACCACCTCCAAGGCATACTTCCTCTAACAAATATAAATCCCATCTGACCCATGCAAAACTTCTATGCCAAGAAAAAAATCTTATTCTCCCCAAATCAGTCATATCAAACTCCCTCAACATGGAATTCTTATACTCAGCAAACATCAATTCATCATTGCTAGTAACTATTAAATCATCAACATATAAACTGACAATGAGAATCTTACCTCTCTTATTTGTTTTAATGAACAAAGTATGCTCACTATAACACTTCTCGAACCCTTTACTTATGAAATGTGCTTCAATACGACTGAACTAAGCTCGTGGAGCTTGTTTCAGTTCATATAGGACTTTCTTCAACCTGTAAACTTTCTGAGGATTATTCTCCAGCTCATAACCCTTCGGCTGCTCCACATACACATCTTCATGAAGTTCCCCATGCAAGAAGGCAGACTTGACATCAAGTTGATAGAGAGTCCACCATTTTTTAGTTGCTAGAGCCATAATCATTCTCACTGTGTCCATTCTTACAACTGGTGCAAATACTTCTGTGTAGTTTATCCCTTGTTGTTGCACATACCCCTTTGCCACCAAACGAACCTTCAACTTGTCCACTTCTCCATTCTCCTTGAGTTTGGTTTTATAAACCACTTCACTCTAATCTTCTTTGCACCTTTAGGAAGATCAGTGAGTTCCCATGTGTTGTTCTTCTCTATAGCCTGTATCTCTATGTCCATAGTTGTCCTCCATTTATCATGCTTCTCTGCCTCCTCAAAATACACTAAATTTGCTGAAGCAAATAGAGTCGAATTGATATTTACATCTTCTTCTTCTGACTCCTCCGAAAGTCCTTCCCCAGTTACATAATCTCTCATCCACCCTGGAGGCCTTCTGTTTCTTCCTTCATCAGAAGTAGATAATTCTCTTCCATTTTCACCATTTTGAAGACTACCAACCGGCTTAGAGACTTCTTCTTCTTCTCCACTCACTGCTCCCTCATTCCCTGCGTTCACTACCGCATTATCTTCTTTATCATCCCATTCCAAACTAACCATTATGTGCTCTTCATTACTCCTATCCCAGCTCCAAGACTTATCTTTCTGAAACACTACATCTCTACTAACTACAATCTTCTTTGCAACTGGATCATAGAGTCTATATGCCTTAGACTCTTCACTTACTCCCAATAACACACAAGCAAGGCTCTTTGCATCTAGATTTTTCCTTCTTACATCAGGAACATGCACATGCGCTACACATCCGAAAACCCCAAAGTACTCAATCGAGGGTCTGCTTCCACTCCAGGCTTCCTCAGGTGTTTCATTATTCACAGCTAATGTAGGACTCTGATTCAAAACATGTATTGTCCAGTTAACAGCCTCCGGCTAGAAAGTTTTTAGAATCCTTCTTTCAGAAAGCATGCATCGAACCATGTTCATCACAGTTTGATTTTTCTTTTCCGTTACTCCGTTTTGCTGTGGAGTATACATTGCAGTCAATTGCCTCTTGATGCCATGCTCTGTGTAGAACTCATTGACCTCAAGTGATGTGAACTCTCCTCCCTGATCTGTTCTCAAACATTTAATATATCCTCTTACTTCTTTCTCAACATAACTCTTAAAACGTTTGAACATGCTTAATGCTTCATATTTTTCTACTAAAAAATAAGTCCATGCTTTTCTAGTAAAGTCATCAATAAAGCATATAATGTACCTCTTCTTACTATTAGAGATAGGAGAAATTAGTCTGCAAAGATCTGCATGAACAAATTGTAGCTTTTCTATGGCCCTCCAATTGCTCTCCTTTGGGATTGGATCTCTGTGTTGTTTTCCAATCATGCAATTTGTACACACTGTTGTTGGAGTCTTGAAATGAGGTAACACATGCACCATTTTCTTACACTGGAGAGTCCTCAACCCCTTGTAGCTCAAATATCCATAACGACAATGCCATAAGTGTGTCATATCTTGTGTGGAGGTGTAGAGGCAAGCTGGCTTCTGTGACAGTGATTTTGTTAGCAACACAAACATCTGATTTGCTGACATCTTAGTCTGTATTATGAGCCCTTTCTCTGGATGATCAATCTTGAGCATTCCATGTTGGATGAGAATTGCCAACTTTTTTTCTTATAGTTGACTAATTCAGATTGTTCTTTAATTTACGCACAAAAAACACTTCACTAACAACATGTGTAAAGTCACTTACTTTCAATCTCACATTGCCTTTTTCTAACACATCCATCCTTGTGTTATTTCCCAGCGTTACTTTCTGCCTGAAGTCCTCATTCAGATCAGTGAACAAACTCTTGTCACTACACATATGGTTGCTACATCCAGAGTCTAAGAACCAGACATCTCCCCTTCAAGCACCGTTCATCTCCACATATGACATGAGCAGCATCTTTTCTTCTTCTCCTAGTTCAGCATAGTTGGCTTCCTTATCCCAGCTTGGACATTCAAATTGAAAGTGTCCAAGCTTGTGGCACTTAAAGCATTCCACTGTTGCTTTGTTGTAGGGCTGGCATCTCCCTCTTCCTCTGCCTCTGTACGCACCTCGACTTCGTCCTCTTACACCAGATCTGTCTTCATAATTGATCTTGAGTGCTTGTTCTTCTCCTGTATGTTGTTGGAATTTTTGTTCATGAACTATCAGAGAACTCTGCAGCTCATCAATGGAGAGTTGATCGATGTTTTTGGACTCTTCAATCGGGCAAACAACATAATTGAACTTTTCATTCAGCGATCTGAGAATTTTCTCCACCACTGCGACATCTTGCATCTGCTGCCCATATGTTCCCATCTTGTTAGCCACTGACAACACTCTTGAAAAATATTTAGAGACTCATTCTCCTATCTTCATCTCTAGGATTTCAAACTCTCTGCGGAGAGCTTGTAGATGTGACCTCTTGACCCTAGCACTCCTTTCAAACTTCTTCTTCATAGACTCCCAAATTTGTTTAGAAGTTTTCTTCTCAAGAATGGTCTCTAATATCGTCCGATCTATTGCCCGAAAGAGAAAGTTTTTCACTTTCAGATTTTTTAGTTTCAATTCTTCTAGCCTCTAAAGCTATGCTTATGTCTGCACCGATTCACTTGTTGGCTCCTCATAGCCAGTCTCCACCAGCCCCTATAATTCCTTATATCGTAGGAAATTCTCCATCAACTTGCTCCAATGGTCATAGTGATCATTAAAGCGAAGAATGGATGGCTACACAAAATTCCCTTCGGAAGTCATCTTCTTTCCTGCTGCAAGAATGTCAAAGACTGCTACTTTGATTTTGTCAGGCCCAGTGGCAGCTCTGATACCAAAAATGCTCAGAATAAAAACACATAATAAAGAGTACTCAACAATTCTTGGAATGACTTGCATCTTATTAAACAATCTTAGGCTTATAAATAGCCTTTTACAAACTTAACGAAAAGAGAAAAAATAGCTTACATTACTCAACAAGGTGAATGCAATTAAGAAAAACCAAGAAATACCAAACAAGTATCATAAAGTCTAGGATTTATTCAAACAGAAAATCCAAACTGAATCCGTAAACTTTCTCTTCATGAACATGGAGGTAAGCTGAAATGAATCTCTCCAAAATATCTAGCAGATTGCTGAAAGAAGTATTACTTTGATAATAGCCGAAGGCCTGCTTCGAAATCTACCAGTGTGATGGTAAGAAGTTCTTCTGTATCATCTACACAGTCAAAGCTAAGCCTTAGGTCCAAATTCTCTCTAGCATTAACCAACAGAGTAACGACCAAACCACCATTTGTCTTGCTACGCTACTTCTCTGTTATTTCCCTTTTTATCAATGCTGCTAAAGCTTCTAAGCTGCAAAAGGGATGCAACTTAAATCCATACAGCAAACTACCTTCTGCTAAATTATTTTTCCACTGTCTATGACAGACATAATCTCCTCTAAGGCTTCCAACCCAAAGTCTTTACATTCTTTCTTGTCTGCTAATATCAGTCTATAAGCTTCATCAACAAAAAGAATTCCCCCCTCTGCTTCCTGGATCTGTGTACAACGTTTGATCTCACTTTTTAAGCAACACAGTCTAGTTTGGTTTCTAAAAGCCAAATCAGATGTAGGAGAAAAAGGATTTCAAAGCCAGTAACATACCTTACTCCTGGTTTTTGAACCTGTATGACCAACATATTTACCTACTAAATCAGTTCATTGTACTTCTGTCACTTTATTGGTAGGTAGAATTCCCACCATATGGAGTAATCTTCCAAGGATCCGTGCTACCGTAGTTTTACCTATTAAATAAAGAAGTAAACTTCCATTAGTACAGATAATTGCAAAAAGAAAAATAGAAGATAATGCAGAAAGTACATGATCCATAAAGAAAAAGGCACCAACGAATATAAGTAAAAAATCTCACTAGGGAATGATATGTGAAATCATTGTATGAAAAGTAAAAGAAGGCAGTCAAGATCAATGTTTTGCATTTTCATTTCTACATAAAAACAAAGTTATAACAGTGTGTCATGTAATAATGTGCACTTTCATCAATCTAAACCAATAAAGAATGAAAAGCTTAAGTTGTAAAACTGCATTAATTCGGGAAATAATGAGAAAGGGATAGAACGGTAAAAAAATCATAGCATTAGTAAAAGCGAAGTGCCAAGGGAAATAGCAAGCTAGACAATTCAATGATCCATATATGTAAATTAACTTCAGAACTAAATACCATTTCTCTATATAAATTATGCAGTGGTCATGCAAACGTCTACACAAAAAGGGAAGATCAATCCAAGATGCTTCTAGTGGAAACATGAAAATTCAATAAAAACACAAACAATAAAAAATCTTGTAGCATGAAATGGTAAATGGAAAAAAATGAAAATAAGTGCCAAGTAATACATCTTTGCAGAATAAATTGCATGCAATTCAAGCACTATATTCCAAAAACAATCTGTCACCAATAACCTGTTCCAGGATTGCCAAGAAAGGCCATATGAGGGGGTCTTCTGGTGCCAACATGAAGACCAAGAGCTTTACGCATCTCATCCAAAAGCATGCCCTTTGCCCACTTATGTAGTTGCATTTTTAGATCATTTAGACCCACAATATTTGCTAATTCCTTTTCAAGCTCATCCATTTTAGCTTTGGTTTCACTGCATGCTTCAATAGCTGTTATCTTCCTCTGCTCTTCAAGATGCTGGTGTAATAGTTCCATAAGTTTCTCACTTCCAAGGCCTTGGGAAAGATGATCTAAAGGAGTCATTCCCTCCTGCAATTCATAGGTTTGAGCAACAATTTCACAGAAAATGTAAAAATAACAGAAAAACTGGAACTTAATTTTACTACATTGTCTTTAGCACTGCAATCAGCCTTGTACTCAAGCAATGTTTTCACAGTTAACAATTCTTGCGCTTGAAGCGAGTACCCAACAGCATGGTGTAAAGGTGTCATACCATTCTGCGATAACAAAAAATTTTGGAACAAACTTTCATATGAAGGATATAAATTATTCTTGCTTGGTTAAAACTAAACTAAATGACTGATGAATTGACAAGAAAATTCACATTTGCTCTGGCTTCAACAGAAGCACCATGAGTAAGCAGCAACCGTGCGACTTGACTGCACCCATTCTTTGCTGCCATGTGCAAAGGAGTTTCTTGTGGTAACAGAGTGTCCCTATGGAGAAATAATGGAGTGAGAAAATTTAAAAGGACGCCGAGATTTTAACGTGGTTTGACAAATTCGCCTATGTCCATGGTTGAAAAGCAATGAGAAAATTTTCACTATGTGACAAAAGAGTATTACAAAAAATACTAGTCAAAATATTTCTCATAACCCAAAACTCATTTATACCCAAAGAACACTCTCACTAAAACACTCTTTGTAACACTCACTAATTCACTCAAGAATAAGAGAGCTTCTTCCTCACTTAGAAAGAAGATGGAAGAGCTTTTAGTTTTCTTCTCTCTTGGTGTGTCTTACGAATTGCAAGAAGTTGGCTATTTATAGCTAAAGTCACATGAAAATGCTTGGCTATTATGTTTCCAACGTGCTCCATTATCATCAGAAGAATTGTGACATTTCTTCCACCGCAAAATGTGGTCATTAGTGCCTTTGAATTTCAGCCACACAAGTGGCTTTATCTTTTAGCCATTATTGTTGACAAATCTTCACCTTGACTAAAAGATTCCATAGTTTTTTTTCAGCTGCTCCCCACTCAAGGTATCACTTACTAGAAACACCAATCAAGTCCAGATAAATCTCTGATGAAGTGCATCATGACATCAATATGTTTGGTCCTTTCGTGGTATATCTGATTTTTTGTTAGATGTATGACACTTTAGCTATTACAGTAGACTGTCGTATCTTGTGATGGTATCCCCAGTTCGTCAACCAAACCTTGAAGCCAAAGAGCTTCTTTTACTGCTTCTGTAGCTGCAATGTACTCTGCCTCAATGGTTGACAAAACGACAATTGATTGCAATGATGCTTTTCAACTGATAGTACATCCATGAAGAGTGAAAACATATCAAATCAAAGACCTTCTCTTGTCTAGATCTCCAGCATAATCTGAATTCACATATCCGACAACACACCTAGTAGTGTCATGATGTTTTTCATAAACCAAGCTGACATTAGTAGTACCCTTCAGGTAGCGCAAAATCCATTTTACTACTTGCCAATAAATTTTTCCTGGATCTCCCATGTACCTGCTCACCACACTAACAACGTGTGAAATATCTGGTTTAGTACACACCATGACATACATGATACTACCGGCAACACTAGCATATGGAACATGGGACATTTGCTCCTTTTCTACCTCAGATTGTGATGACAACGTCGTCGAAAGTTTGAAGTGAGTTGTGAGTGGAGTACTAACAGGCTTTGAGTTTTGCATACCAAAGCGTTTTAGTACCCTTTTTATATACCCATTTTGTGATAGAAATAACGTACCTATTTTTCTATCCCTGTGAATTTTCATCCCCAGTATTTTCTTTGCAACTCCCAAATCCTTCATATCAAACTCTCCACTTAACTGAGCTTTTAAACTATTGATTTCAGACATGCTTTTACAAGCGATCAACATGTCATCAACATACAGGAGCAAATAGATGAATGACCCATCCATGAGCTTCTTATAATACACACAACAATCATACTTACTTCTACAGTAGTCATTTCCAAGCATAAAAGTGTCAAACCGCTTATACCACTGTCTAGGAGACTATTTCAGGCCATACAGAGATTTCTTTAAGAGACAAATGTGGTCTTCTTTACCTTGGAATTCAAATCCCTTTGACTGACATATATATTTGTTCTTCTAATTCTCCATACAAGAATGTTGTTTTGACATCTAGCTGCTCCAGTTCTAGATCAAATTGAGCTACGAGAGCAAGCAAGACCCGAATAGAAGTATGTTTCACCACAGGAGAAAAGACTTCATTGAAATTGATACCTTCTCTCTGTGTGAAGCCCTTGGCCACAAGTCGTGCTTTAAACCATACATTTTTTGCTCCAGGAATTCCCTCCTTCTTCTTGAAGACCCATTTACTTCTGACAATCTTCTGATTCTCTAGCCTTTTGACTATCTCCCAAGTATGATTCTTATGAAGAGATTCAATCTCTTCAGTCATTGCAGTAATCCATTGAGCTACATTCTTGCTATTAATAGCTTCTTGGTATGATTGGGGCTCATAGTTGTCAATGTTTCTTGCAACGTTTAGAGCATATGAGACCAAATCCTCATAGCTATACCTTTGGGGAGGTCTAATTTCTCTCCTTTGCCTGTCTCTAGCTAGTTGATAATGCTACAATTGTTGTGTGTCTTGTTCCTTAATAGAGTCTGACTCTTCTTCATCAACTAGATCTTGAGAGGTTTCTTTTGCTAGCATTTTTCTCTTAATAATCCTTTTAAGTATATAAGGTAGACTAATAATAAAATAAGTGTTAAAATGAGTATTCAAAAGAGTGTATTATTAGCATTTCTCCTATTTTTATTGTTTGGATAAAGATTGTTGCATATCATATGTGTGTACATTTCTTACTAGTAATATTAAAGAGTCAGGAAAGTTTTTTTTTTCCAGATGAGACCAAATAATACGTAATAAAGTCAATTCCAATTGGTCCTAGTCAATAAACAAATAGAAATGAAACAACAATGTAAAAAATGTGTTGAAATAAACTTACTAGAAGTAAAGCGTTGGAAAGGAAATATTGAAAGTAAACTTACTGAAAGTAAACTTGATATAAAAGTAAATGATTGCGGAAAGTAAATTAACATAATGTAAATGATAGAAAGTAAATGCCAAAAATGTCAATGTCAATGCAATGTGCTAACAAAAACATATTTAGAATGTTGTGTGTGTTCAAGTGAAGATTAAAACATGAAAAAGTACAAAAAAATGCATGAACTTTAATGAATACAAAGAACGAACAAAATGCAAAAAATATAAATTTGCACTAAGTTGGAAAAAGATTATAA
Organism: Ormosia emarginata; assembly: GCA_029884605.1. Lineage (NCBI taxonomy): Eukaryota > Viridiplantae > Streptophyta > Magnoliopsida > Fabales > Fabaceae > Ormosia > Ormosia emarginata. The sequence continues at coordinate 10,482,214 of JAQQTP010000072.1, read as the reverse complement.
GAAACATGTAGAAAGGTAAAATGAGTGGAGATTAACCTTAAAAACAAGTAAAATGTGGAATCAAGAAAGAACTTGAAAGATGAATAACAAAGAACATGAAAAAATATATATGAACTTGAAAGAATTGAAATTGACATTGCATTAAATGAAATGTAAAAGATACATATCACATGAATGGTAAACAGACTGAAAGATAGAGAGACATGTGAATTGAAAGTGACGGTCATACTTGACTGATAACTCATCAATATGTGAGTGTCACACTTGGGACTTAGGAACTATAGAATGTATAGGGTTTGTTGCAAGTATATGAACTAGCTTATTGAACTGCATTCAATCTTCTATTTGCAAGCAATCATCCTCTCTCTTTGGTGCCTAAATTATAAACTCTAGCCCCTAAAATGTTGCCACCTGACAATCATGCAGTTTCTAGCATGTGTTTAATTTTCCATTTGATTTTTCATGTGGTAACCGCTCCAAGTAGTGGGCAATTTCCTTTTTCTCTCCAGCTTCTAACTTCTCCATAATGCCACGTTCTTATTCTTTCAGCATAAACTTTGGGAACTATCCACATTCAGTGATAGGTCCCACCATGATCTCCTTTCAGCTTACAAATTATTCTTCGTTAATCATAAGCTTTGACATCAACAAACATTCACGCGCATCGCTTCAATATTCTTGTATTGCTTTATTTCAACAATAATTTGGGACTTTGCTTTTGAAGCTTCATTATTTGTCTAAATGTTACTCCTTTGTCGAATCCACTTGTCTCCTGACACTTTATTTCTGTCAAATATTTTATTCTGTCGACATAATCTTCTTTGACTTGTGACCCTAGATGAACTAGTTGTCAAAACATTATTGATGTCAGTTGATTGCTTCGTCGACCACTATCTTCAATAAGTTCTTGAAACTTAATCCTTTTTAGCGACTTTATATTGTTTGCTTTCCATATTTGTCAAAATGACTAATTTTGACCCCAACATTCTCGCGTAATGAAGTTGAAGAAAATATATCACCAGGGCTTTTTGGTCCAACATTCATCCGAGACATATATTATTTTTCCATTTCTCTGATATGAGGTGTATGACACAATTTGAATATAAATACACTAAAAATAGGGTGAAACTAACTAGAATCAAACAATAAAAGCTCTGCATATATAAGAACTACTTTTGAACCATTTAACTTGTAAAGGACAAAAGCAGTTGTAGATATAATTTTCTAAGAAATAAAAAATATAAGTATAGATCTCAAAGTGAATTCAATGATATAAAAATACAAATTCTGATTCTTCAAACTTTGCATGTATGGCAACATGATCGCTATTGACTCGAGTAAACTGAGCAATTCAAGTTATTAATCACATTGCCATTTGTAATAAAATATAAAGAAGCGCAATTGAAAGGGGCATGAGCCTAAGCCTGACAATATGTTTGGATGATAAGTAATGAGAAAAAGAAAAAGAAAAATAACTTTTTGTATTTGAGAGTTTTAAAATACATGAGAAATGAATAGAATACATGAAGAATCATTTTTCCTTTTTTTCCCTCAAAGGCTCAACTTTTGTTTTTCCCAAAGTTGAAGTGGAACCATTTCCGTTTTGCTATCTCATTAATTTTCCAAATAAAAAAAAAAGTAACTATATTCCATTCATTTTCTTCCATTTCCGGTCAATCTCCACATATTCCATTTCATTCTATTAATAAAAAAATATTCAAACATAGTATAAATGAAAATATTTTTCTCCAATTGACATCCTACACATAGTTTATATTTGGTTACTAATGAGTTAATTATTAGTTAATAACATTTATTGTTTAATTAACAAATTAATGTTTTTTTTGGACTAAAAGGGATTTCTCTAAAATATATTTGGATGAAGGGTTTTTTGAAGAAAATGAAAGAAAATATTTATTTTTTTATTTTTTAATTAATAAAATTATAAAATATTTTTAAAAATGAATAATAATACTTTAAAAATTATATAATCATATTTTATTATATTCTTTCATTATAAAAAAATTTTAAATATAAAAAATGTTTATTTAAAATAAAGAATAAAGGTTTCTTTTATTCTTCTCCAAAACGCCAACTCTGAAATACACACCTAGTTGCTGTGTCTCAACACCATCCAATTATTACTCTCTCCCAAGTACGCAACTACTCGATTTATATGTTGAAAATTGTTCCAGGATTATTATAGTAAAATTTATAACGCTACTCTTAAGATTCAATAGCTAATTAAAGTACGTACCTTATGAAGGATAAAATATTCTTCGGTTGCTCACGTCTTCTTGTTGTCAGATTTATTAGTACACATGTATCAACGGAGCCTTCTACCATAGACTTAAAGATGGACTTTTTATTTATTTAATAATACATATACATAAATTTAATTATATGTAAAAATTATTAATTAAAATTTATAAATTTTTTTATATATAATTATTTATCAAAAAATAATAATTTAATTAAATTTTTATATAAATTTAAATGATATTAATTAAAATTAATAAAAATTTAATATTTTAATCTCAATCATTAATTTATTTTAATAATATATTAATAACAAAAAAGGTCATGATCTATCTTCCACGTTAGACTTTTCCATGTACCAAAGCATACCAACTAGTACACAAGTATTCTCTCTAAAATTATTTTGTTAAAAAAACAGATGAAATATTAAGAATATCATAACTAGAGTAAGGATCTTAGCCTCATAACAATTTATATGATTGTGATGAGAATCACTGAATTTGGTAATTGATTTGATTTATTTATAAATAAATAAGGTGTTTTCTCTGATATTTTTGAACTTTTAAAGCATTCAATATCCTCTTAATTAACATCAACAAAAATTAAATAATTATATAAGTCATGTTAATATCTAATTTTATCTATAAAATTTTTATTTGTATTACTTAATCAAAAATCATTAATTTTGTACTTAATTATAATGTTTTAACACATTTTTTTATAAATTTTATATTACTTTTTTTCTTCTTTGTGAAAAAAAAAACCTATATGTATATATATATAAAAAACAAATCTTACTAAGAAACAAAAATTTATACTTTGAATTGACATCTGTTGACTTGGGAGTCAAGTAAACTGTGGCAAATTGAAATGGTGGCGTGGGCCGTGTGTGATAGAAAAATGGCAAAAATCTTTTAGCGTGAATGCGATCAGAAATTTGTGCAAATCATAGGGTCAATGATCCAACGAATTTTTTTTTTGTTGTTGTCCAGCAAGGGAATATTATATTTGAGAGTTGGTAGAATGAATTATTTATTTTCGAAGACTAATGTCTGGTTATTGAAATGAAAAGAGTGATCATTATGTGATAATTTGATCTTTAGATTCAAAGTTAATACTTTTTTTATATAGTAATAACATATTTGAATTGCATTCTTTTAAATGGTATTAATATTTAATTTTGTTCATAAAATTTTTATTTATGTTAAATGATATTTTAGTACAATATGCTAAATATTTTTTTTCTTTTTTAAGTTTTATTTCCTTACATTTTATTTGAATTATTGGTACAAAAAACAAAAAAAAAAAAAAAAAAATAAAAAAAATATGCTGCAAGATTTTCCGCTGTTAAGAAAAAAAAAAAGGTGTTTATGTGAATTTTCAATTTACTGTCAGAGTGCAAATTGGAGAACAAGATCAGCTGCAATCTTAGAAAATCTTGTTGCAGGCAAGCTATGCATGCAACCAACTACCGTATGAGGTGATTTTCTCACCTCGTACCCACTGACTTGGTGCTCATTGGAGTTTCCCAAGATGTATAAAAATGACAGAACAAAAAATTGAGAAAGGGGGCATTCTTTCCGTTTCAGTTGAAACACGTATCAATTACAAAAAATTCCCTCACAAACAGATTGATCCAACACTGACAGCAAAAAAAAAAAAAAACTCAGCCTACCACCATCTTCCACCACCCCACAACCTCCATAACCACCACCATTTCAACCTTCACCACCCACCATCATCTTCAACCTTCCATTTCACTACCTCCATTAAAACCACCCACAACTAACCACCATAACCACCACCCTCACATCACCACCTTCACCATTTCACCATCAACTCCAAACAACAACCCACCATTAACATTCACCCCATCACCACCATCTTCAACCCACCATAACCACCATTCAAAACAACCACTCAAAAACCCACCATCAACAACCCATCAAACCACCATTAACAACCACTCAAAAACTCACCATCAACAACTCATCAAACCACCATTAAAACCACCATCAACCAAAGCTCCACCTCAGAACCGCGCCGCCGTCGAGCTCCGACCAACACCGTCCCGCTATCCTCGCTGCTCCGCAGCCGCGCATTGCCCAAACCAGATCCGCCTGCGTCTTCACCCCCACCGGACCGCACCCCCCGCTCCAACAGCGACCCGCGAAGCCGGCACCCACGAGCTACCGCCGCTCGAACCTCACCAGACCGGCCACCGCGCCTGCCGTCACTGAGTTGGTTGGCACCCTCAAACCCTCATTTTCTCTCCTCTGTTACTGGTTTCTATCTCACTTGCGCTGTGTTCTTTTGCTTCAAACAAGAGCCACTCCTTCTTTATCCTCTTTTATCTGTTCTACCTTTTTTTTTTAATTTATTTTGGCTGAGTAGTTAACTATTACCTTACCCAAATATTCTAAATGTTATCAAATAGGTTAGAAGACCAAGAAAGTAAAATAAAAAAGATAAGAAAAAATTAAAATAAAAATATAATCTCATTTGTTTCTCACCCGTAATGATTTTTCTGAACCTTCTGTCTCCATACTTTGTTGGTTTTGGTCAATGATAAAGTAGTGGCTTTTGAATCATGAAAGAAAAATGGTAGGGCTACACACGGGTGAGCCCTACTCGATCAATTCGAATTAATTTAATGTTATATTTTTTTGTTGGTTCGAGTCATCGGATTAGATCGGGTCAAAACTAAATAACACGATCAATAGTTGATTCAGATGACGGGTTCGTAAATACAATTTGTGAACTCGTCCCGACTACCCGATGATCCGAAATAAAACACAATCGTTTTATTTCATTCATATCTTACTCTTCATTTCATTTCTGTTCCCAATTTCTCTTCCATAGTTCCACAATTCCATTCTTCTCTGAACCCTAGCCCCCCCTGAGCGGCTGAGCAGCTTGAGCCCCTCCTTGTCACCTTCGTTTGTCCTCCCCAATCCCCATCATGATGCTGATGGGTGATGTCTGACCAGCCACCATGAGATTCAACGAGCTGCGTCATTGGTTGAGGTGAGACGCAGATCTGGTCCTCCCCAGTCCCCACGATCATGATTCAGATTCAACCATTCGTGTGTGATCGCCATGTGCCAACCCCTCTATATAATACGAACCAAACTCACTCACTCCCCTCACTGTCACTTTCTCGAGAAAACAGGGTCAGAAAATTATAGCAAGGGAGCGAGAAATCTGTGAAACCAGTGCGATTCATATAACTTTTTAAACATATCAATGACAACGATCAAGGTCGTGAAAGCTCGCCAGGTCTTTGACAATTGAGGAAATCCCACCGTCGAAGTGAGTTTCATTCACTTGATTTTCCTTTTCTCGTTTCTGTTTGGGCACTAAGAAAATGTGTGAGAAAGAAAAAGAAAAAAAAATACACACTCTCTTTTAGATGTTAGAGAGAATGTTTTGATTTGTTTTTATGGAAATAGTTTATGCAAATATATGATTTCTAAATGAGGCTTGTTTTGGGAAGCAACCGACCCGACCTAATTGTGTCTCTATATTTAAGGGTGGCGGTGTGTCTCTGTATTTGTGTGATGATTGTCTAGGGTTTTAAGTGTAAGGGGTAGTTTTTAACTCGATTACCCAACCCGAACCAATCCGATTATAATCGGATTGGTTCGGTTTGAGTTATTTAGATTTTTTCTCCCAAAATCGACCCAACTCAATCTGACCTCAACTAATTAATTTGGACATTTTTTTCCCTAAACCTGAATCAACCCAACCCGTGTATACCTAAAAAAAGGTACAAAGTTATAAAAAGCAAATGTTGGTTCCAACTAGCCCACTTCTACATGGGTGGGCTTAATTGTAACAAAAAATAATAATAAATTTTTTTTGGTTGGTTTAATGTTAGTTTTTAAAGCAAAAAAATATAAATAAAAATAATAAAAGCATGGATTTTGAGTTTAATTGTTTTTTTAGGATTAGTTCTTGTTTAATATTGTTTATTTTATTTAATGATATGTTTTATGTTGTATCTTGTGACTAATGAAAAATCAAAAAAAGAAAATATAAAAGTATAAAAACATAAATAAAAATCTTACTAAAAAAAAAAAAAGATATTTTGAATTGACATCTGTGATGACTTAAATATTAGATGTTATCTTGGCAAATTGATCATAATGATTTATTGGGCCGTGTTAACTTGAATCCTGAACAAGATTGGATTTGTTTTCAAACAAAAATCTCTTTTCATTTTTTTTTAATTAAAATCAACAAATCATAGGGTCATTTTCTAATCCAACGAATTTTTTTTCCTCATTGTTGTCCGAGGATAGGGAATATCTTTATTCTCATGAAAATTAAATTTTCACAATTTGATTTTTTCTTTTCTTTAAAAAATAAAAAGATAGCTACAAAGTCTTTTCAAAAGCGGTAAATTAAAAATATCTGAGATTATTAAAATTTATCAATTAATTCAAAGTTATCATTCTTTATATAGTAATAACATATTCCTTACCCGAATCGATTCTTTCTAAATTCATTTCTTAAAAGACTACTTTTTCGATTTTAAGAGTTTTTCTAATTTAAATAAATATTGGTGATGATTCTATTAATTTTTAAAATCTAATATTTTTTTTCGCCTCGTTTTATTTTCTTACATCATATATGTGTTATTAATAAAAAAAAGTCAAAATTTTTGTATTATTTATTAAAGTCTATTATATTTTGTTTTACTCAATGATCTCATGAACCTTCTAACAAATTTTATAAAATTAACTTAAAAGGACCTTGTAATAATTTCTATAGAATTAACTTCAGTCCTAATTTTGGAATCAAGTAGGGAATAAAATCTTTAACTCTATTGTTGAACCATCAAAAAACCCTAATTGAAGAACCTCAATTTCCCATCGTTAAAGCCTAGTCTATGATATATAAGGAGAGAGCAAGCGAATAAGGTTCACAAGCTTTTTACATTTATAAGAGGAAGTGTCATGATTGGCTATGGAGAAATTTAAGAACACATTTAATAAATTTGCAGAACAAACCACTAAGTAATAGAGCATGAAACACGTACGGATACTTCATTACTATTCTATGACCAAGAGCCTCCCAAGTTTGAACAAAGGTCCTCAAGCATTCATTCCTTGAAACTCAGAAGTTGAAAGGGAACTTTAACATAACATCTTAATTAATACTCATATTGCTGTATAAAGGTTTGAGATGCAGTAATTTTTTTTTCTTTTGTGAACTTTTCAAGTTTCAAGCAGGATAATGACATAGAATATATGAAACACCAATATCCAGAAACAAAGGCACGAAGAGAGGTTGGTGACGATGGTTGAGTTTGAAAATTATTGCAAGTTCTTAGGGTCATTGGATAAAACAAAAATGTAACAGATTCTTAATAAATAATACAACAATTTTCACTTTCTCATTAATAACGTGAACATGACTTATACGACAATTTTGATTTTGGATGGTGTTAACTAAGAGGGGGAATTGGAACCTTTCCAAATTCAGGGATACGAGAAAACACCAATAAAATGAATAAAATTCATTTTTAATACTTTGTAAACATGGAATTTGATTTTCCTTTTTTATATGAAACATAGAAATTGATTTTCAAATTAATTAAAATTATATTTTTTATAATTAATGAATTTCATACATGCAAACTAATTTCTAAATCAATTTAAATCAAATTAATTCTAATTTTAATTTTTTAAATAATTCCAAACGTGTATTTACATATAGTTGTAAATCTAATTTTTACTCATCATGGATAGATCCTAGATTATTAGGCCCTACATCGTAACTTAGCAATTGTTAAGCTTAAGTTTAATAAGCACCTGAACTAATTACTCATATCTTTTCCAGTTTATCCATCCATTCAAAATTTTTGAAATACATAAAAAACAAAAACTAAAAGCACCACCAAAGAAGAGAAATAGTTATTGCATGAAAAACTATGCCAAGAAGAATATGTTTAGATGGAGGATTTTAAAGGAAAAAAAACCCTTAAATGTTTAATTTTTGTTTTTAAATTAAAAAAAATTATAAAATATTTATAAAAATAAATAAAATATTATTGAAATATTATATAATCATCTTTTATTTAATTATTTTATTTAAAAAAAATTAAATATAAAAAATATTTACTCAAAATAAAAAATAAATCTTCTTTTCATTTTTCTCTAAAACCCTCCAATACTCCAATTCTCAAACATACCCTTAACACAACTTAAATCAATAGTAGAAGGATCACAAGTCAAGTGAGTCGCAACTTTTAATGCATACAGAAAATAGTGAAGACTTCAATAGAGCTGACGACAATCGCAACCTCCACTTCACAATTCGCACACAGGCACACTGCCAGTGCCTCCACTCTAGAAACCAGAGTTTTGTACTTTGTTCGTTCGTGTCAACTCTCAAGTCTCAAGCAGAAACAGGGTAGGGAAATTTTGCTGCAAAACAAAACCACTTCGATTGAGTAAAATATTTTTAGACAGGAGAAGAAAGAGAATTGTAAAAATAAAGATAATATACCTTTTTTTTGGGGTGAAATAAAGATAATATACTATTAATAAAACCTCAAATATAAATTAAGATTTAAAATAAAAATTAATTCTTTTGAATTTGATCTTTTTAACAAATAGTTTCGTTTTTAATTTTGATTTTGACAATTAACTCATTTTAACTTTCGATATAAATTATTTGTATTATGAAAAGTTACTTAACATATCAAAATAAATTAAAATGACCATTTTTTTCTTTTTAAAATATATTTACTCAACTAAATATTGTCATAAATAAACAAAATAAAATTAAGTCATATAGTTCTTAAATTTTAAATATGAGTCTCTCTATAATTATAATAGTAAAAATGTGTTTGAATTAATTTGTTTTATATTAAAAAAAACTTTTCAGTCGAAAGGTTTTATTTAAATCATTTTAGCTATAAGCTTTTCTAGATGCAATATAAGTTAAGTTATGTTTGGATTAATGAAATATAGTGAAATGAAATAAAATAAGATGTAATAACATTAGTTATCATTGTTTGGATATTTTAAATTAGGATAGAATGAAATGGAATCTATTACATTCCATTCCATCTAATATCACTACTTTTCTTTTCTCCCAATTTGGGAGGTATGGAATGTAATTAACTTTTTGTTTTCTAATCTAATTATTAAATTATTCTTCTGTCCTTAACATGTTAAACCAATAAAGTAGAGATGCCTCCTTGTTCAATCATTTGTGTTGTCTCGTTTCTCATCTACTATCCTTCAAATTTGAAATTGGGTTTCAACATTGACTTCAAGTAATTTGTTCCTTTTTTAAAAAAAAAAGATAAAGTAAAATATTTTTTGTTTTTTGATTTTTTGAGTGTTGACATCATTAGGTGAACTTTATAATGAGTTAGTGATAGCAAACTTGTTACATAATCATTATAAGCTAGTAATGGTTTCCATTTTTTCTTTATTGTCTTTAGTTTTAAAGGGGATAAAATTTTACTAGACATAGATGTTGATCTTTCTTCCAACCTCACCCCACTTCAAATTCTTGTCTTTTAACAACTTGAAAATTAAATGATGTTTGCGAGTGAAGATACTAAACAAAGTTTTTATTCAAATCTCACCCCAACCTCAAACTCTTCACTCCTCGTGAGATGATGAGTCTTTCAAAAATAAAATGACATGTTTTCAATTTTTGTTATTTTTATTTTAAATTTTAAAACATATATAATTGTTTTATCAAATAAGCCTGACGAAGGGTGAAGAGAAAAAAATAAAGAAAAAAAAGATAACTAGAGAATTACAATGTAACCATCAATAAAAGAGTTATTTGTTATACAATCATTATGTAATATGTAAAATTGTGATGATCTTTTTCTATTACACGTAGTGAGTTAAAATTAGAATTTACCAGATCTTATACATAAATTATTATTTATATTAGAGGTATTCACCACTTACTAAGATATATTTTTTAATATAAATCAATGATATAGTTGTCAATGAAGTCATAAATAGTGAATTTTTATTACTTTTATGGAGATATTCTTATATTCTCCTTAATTTGGCTTAATTAAAGTTCACCATTTTTAATATAAAAATTATTACTTATCTTAGAAGTACTCATCATATTCTATGAGTGTCAAAAATGGGTATAAAAAACATTTTTTCTTTTAGTATCGTGTAGATTTAAAGCTAGATAGTCTCTTGTTTTCACATTATTTTATTAAACCACGTAGGTGTTTTTTTTTTTTTTTCGTTTTCATAGCTCACTTGATTTCAGTTCAACTTAGAAAGAAGCTGTGAAACTGAATAAGGCAAGATGGAATTTAGAGTAACGTGAAAAACTGGAGTTTAGATTTGTGGAAGTTTAGTTTTGGGGCTAATGGTACGGTGCATCTTGTGATGTTTTGGAGTAATATGGGTGTACCCTAGGTGTTACATGTTATTGGGAGCCTCGCATATTTATTAACCAGTAAATTTTTTAACCAACAGACTTGGGTTGGGTTTTCTCCATATCGCGGGTTGACCCACACGCAGGCGGGTTCTGCCATGAACGGAGGAAACCAAGCTCTAAAAGCTCAACAATCACATGTTTTCTTGTGTGATTTTTACCCAAAGAAGAATGCCCATAATTTTTGAATCAAACTTATGGATTCACGCGTTCTTGAACGAAAAGGAAACGCAAACTGGGTCCTCTATGTCTAACGAATTGTAGTGCGAAAAGGGGGCTTTCTTGGTTCAATTTAATGATGTAAATCACTTCATGTACATTCAAATACCATTATATAATTTATTCAAGTGAACCGCTGTGGAGGAACTGGCGAGATGGGGGAGAAATAAAGGGTGAGGCAGAGGGTTTTGGATAACTTCTACACTTTTACCTCTTCAGCAGGTTTCAGGTAAGTAACTTCAGCCATTGATTCATTTTTTAGCATATCCAATGGCTCATATATAAAGGGCATCCATGCTCCTTAGTAAAAAGCTTTAGTTTTGGAGTATAATATACTTATGAAAGAGAAGTGGAAAGGGGAAAGATAAAATAGTATCAAGGATGTATAAAAAAACTACAAACAAAAAGATAAAGGTGAAAAATAAATTGTTACTTAATTATTCGATTATAATTAATTATGGATTTTAAGTCAATTATAATTAATTTAGATATAATTATATTTTATTATTTTTTTATACAAAACATCCAATTACTACTTCTAATCATTCGTTCACGACGCTTGTTTCATTTCTAACACGAGTGCAATATCCATCTTGAGAGAACGTGGGTGCCCTTTCGGCCTAATCCAAATTTCGGCACCAATGACAAATTTTAGGAAATTTGAGGTGGCCTTTGATTTGGATTCCAGGCGGTAGCATTTGAAGGACGGAGGTCTCCCAAACTCAACTTGATTTCTTCTATACCGCTGAGGAGGAGAGTGGCGGGATTAATTATAATCAGATTATGATTGAAGATTGATTTTAGGGAGAGGCAGAGGGTAATTATTTGGTACATCCTTTGATTAATTTCTTTTATCTCATGTATTTTATTTGTTTGTTTTATTTTATTTTATTTTCACCAAAATTTAAAAAAAATGTTGATTTTCGTTTTTTTTTTTGAAAAAAAAGAAAAGAAAAAAAGAAAAGAAAAAGAAGTCTGATTCGTTAAAAAAAAAGGAAGGAAAATGAAAAAAAATATAAAATGGAGGTAGCTTGTTACGTTTTTTTGTTTGGAAATTGCAAAGCTCAATGTAACAAAAATGGTAAGATTGGCAGGCAAGAGAAGGTCACAGTCACAAGGAAAATACATAGAAATGGAAACTGTGCTACACTAGGAGAAGCCACTCTAACGAGCTATTTTCTAGGGAGAAGGGATTACGTTTGAAGAATTTACAAAGGGAAAAAAAAAATTTTTTTTTTCCCACGCATGTATTGCAGAACCCAAAGCAATTTCCTTCTTCTCTTCATATTCATCTTCTTCCAAATCCCCACTTTTCTTTGAACCACCATTCACCACCAAGCTTCACCATCTATCTCGACCTTCACCCCTTCCACCTCAACCATCCATCACCACTCACCTTCAAAGAACACAACACCATAACCACCAAGCCGCCTTTTTAGCCAACCCAAATCGAGGCCAACAATTGCTACCAAAGACATCGGCACATACGCCCCACCGTCATCACAACACCGTACTCCCATCGTATTCACCCCGCAGGTTTCAATTAATTCATCGGTTCGCACTTTTAGCATATCCAATGGCTCATATATCCTAAAGGGCATCCACCTGCTCCGGACTTAGTCCGCCCGATCCGCAAAGTTTAGTTTCCCCGTCGCTTGGAGTATAATATACTTATGAAAGAGAAGTGGAAAGGGGAAAGATAAAATAGTATCAAGGATCCAACCAGCCCCAAACCTCCAAACAAAACCCCGCCTCCACCCGGTCCGAGACGAGCCGCACGCCGCAATAAACCAGCCGCCGCTCCGTCCGGCCCACACCGCGCACTGCAAACTGGAAGATCGCTCCGACCTCCACCAATTACCGCGACCCATTGCTCACGCCCGCCGCCGCGCCCGTTGATTAGATGCGAGTTGCCACACTTCACTGCCAGAGGTTATTGTTGTATCTCCCTTTTGATTTAATACTATTATTTGTCTGATAAGTTTTTTGTCTAATATTAGAATGTATGACAATAAATGGTTGGGTAAGACTAAGTTTATTCTCCTGACGATGGGCTTTGTCTTTTTGCTAGTGGACTAGTCCATTCTAAAATAAAACCAAACAAACAAATGGTTATGTGTGTTACTTTTATTAGAAGTAAAAAAAAAAATGAGATTTAGGATAATAATATAAGTAAATAAAATAGTAATGGACAAAAAAAAAATAAAAATAAAAAATAGAAAATTAAAAAAAAAGAGAAAAAAAATAATAATGAAAAAATAAAAATAAAAATAAAAATCTTTTAATCAATTCTATTTTTAATAGTGGATCGTATCTTCAATGTCATTTGGATCATAAGAGTTTATTGAGAAATTTATAATCTTGTGCAAGAATGTTTCTTTCTAAAAATCTTTTTCTTAATTAAAATCAATCAACTCACACTTATTTTTACAAACTACGTGGCTTTGAGTTCTTCATCTTGACCTTTAGACGTAGGAGCGAATTTTAATTCTGTCAAGCCAAAATTAAATTTTCACAATTTGATTTTTCTTTTCTTTTAAAAAAAATAAAATAATTGCAAAGTCTTTTAAAAAGGGTAAAATAACTAAATTCGAGATTATCAAGTGTTTGCACAATTGATTAAGACTTTTAAGACGGGTTTCTAAACTCATTAAGTTTCCACCCTTCCCTAACCATAACCGACTACCGATTTAAGTTTGACTATTTTCTAAAAAGGTTTTTCAATTTTTCCTAAATTTAAATAAAATTGTGATTAATTATAAAAAAAATCACGAGATTTCATGATTGATCACGATTGATGATTTAAGATTTATGATTGTAGATTGATTTAGTACATAATTATATTTTATTATTTTTTTTTTCACGCACAACAACCTTTTGTATAAATAGAGACTAATCATTTTGTATTCATTCATTCAGAAATAACACAAATTTATTAATATTTGTCTCTCTATTTCTATTTCTAATATGGTATCAAAGTCATGGTATCTACCTTGAGGAGAATTTCTAACTTGGTATCAGAGCGTCTAGGCTCTTGGTAATCTTAGATTCCAAACTCTAGACTTCGTCCTAGATTTCAGACTTCAAACTCTAGGTTTCGTCTTAGATTCTAGACTCTAAACTTCATCCTAGATTTTAGACTTAAATTCGTCCCTCCATACTCAATTATTATCTTGACCGATTTTGTACTTTGGTTTCCAAATTCAACTTAGTTTCTTCTATACTCACTTGAGTTTGAAGGGAGATGTTAACGTAATTAATTATAATTGAGATTACGATTGATCACGATTAATTTTAGAGATAATTGTAATTAATTTAGTACAAAATTATATTAATTTAATACATAATTATATTTTATTATTTTTTTTCTATACAACATGATCTTTTATATAAAATAAATATTAATCATCTTGCATTTATTTATTTAAAAATATATACAAAATTATTAATATTTATTTTTTTTTATTTTTAATATAATATCAGAATCATAATATTAACTTTTGAAAAAATTTCTAATTTAAACAATATAAATGTGAATGGGAAAGAGGAGTTTGGTCAAGGAATGACTATTGTGGAAAAACTAAGAAGACGACATTATTGGTAAATAAACTAGTGTCGCAGCCACGAAGCTGAAAAGAGGTCAAGTTTTTAAAATTTGTGTGTGATATTGATGTTAAAGGTTTAATCTTCCATTAAGGTTATCTTTTTTTCTTTTCTCAAATGCCTGTGCCTCTAATGTAACACAAGAAAAAATTATATATGGGTCTTTCCCATATATGGGAAAGGAAGAACCATATAAAATAAAAAACGGTATTTACAATATGGGTCTTTCCCATATAAAGGAAGAACCATTTTTTTTTTTAAATACCGTAAACTCAATCAATGTGAAGTGTAGCAATTCCACTGACACTGTTTGGAGAACATGCCAATTGTCAAGCATTATTTTAATTGTAGCAAATTAAAAGTTTTTTCTCGTATCATCTATACATTTACTACCACTTCATTATAAATATTTGATAGAATTTGATGAATATTACAAATATTTGATAGGTGTAAAAGGAACCTACTTTCATGCTTTTCCATTAGTGAGTTACTGAATCTCACTTGTGATTACTGATTAGGGCCTACCGCAATTTTCTTTTTTTCTTTTTTTCTTTTTTATTTATTATTTTTTAAAGGATGAATTGAGTATCAAACTGAGTATCAAACCGAACAGCAGTAAGCTAATTAATCCAAAACAGTAGCAGAAGAAATACGAAAGACGCAACAACAGTAATCCCTCCAACTCGGTGCTCTCAACTCGGTGAATGCTATTACTCTCTTTGTATACCCCATTTATTTATAATATAATTTTAATTTTTTTAATATTATTTTTTACATTTTTTTATATTATTGATTATATTTTTTCTATCATTTTTTTTCACTTAATCATAACTATTAAAAAATAATGTAAAAAAAAATATTTGTTAAAAAACGATGTATTAACATTATTTTTCTTTATAGTATGCCCTGCCTTCACTACTAACATTCAGTTTTATTGAACATTTTAAAATGAAAAAAGCTGTGATGTGAATGAAAAAGTATTTTTGTACAGGTGTAGGTGATGTCAATTACGACACTGAAACATGAGGAGATAGAGTGTGTACATAGAACTTCACTGAAACGTGAGGAGACAGAGTGTGTACAAAGTTAACACATTCAGTTAAGACATTCTTCTCCTACCACTCAATGCCCCATCGACATTCTCCCGCAGATTTGTGAATAAAAAAGTGAAGAGTTCATTCAGTTAAGAGAAAACTTTCAGCGTTCCAGTTAAGACAAAAGTGTCGTATTATAATGCTCTCTCGTTCTTCTTGAAAATGTATTATAACGTGAGAGGCAAAAAAGATAATATATTCATTATAATATTTCTAAAGGTAATATATTTGCAAAGATAGAGATTGAACATGGAATCTTCGTTTTCAATATATGCTGTTACCTTTGAAAATATATTATCAAAGGTAATATATTTACAAAGTTGAAATTGGGATAAAACAATCGAAGGCAATGTAAACATGTTTTGAAATTGGGAACAGATTGCCAAAGACTTGAAAGAGGATGTAATAAAACCTGTCATCCCAAGTGGCTGATGTTAAAACCCAAGTGGCTGTTTAGGCCAATGATTATACTTCACTGTAAATATACAAAGGAATTCCCATCACAGTCCTTGCTTTCATTTCGAGCTCACTGTAGCAGAAAATTTTCACTTCGTAAATATTTATACTTCACTTTGCGTTACAGCCTTCAAAATTTAATGAATATGAATGTAATTACATTAATCCTGCAGTCTTATTTAATGAGCAGTTGTTAAGCGATCTTTAAATTACAGAATGTAGGTAATGTATATGGTGTGGTGTGCATATAACTTTTGACTATGAGTCTAACGCTAACTAAACGTGAAATACTTGAAAAGATATTATTTATATATTTGTTTAGACTAAATTGATCAATACTGAATAATTATATAAATTATTGTGTTACATAATTATTCTATAAATAGATTTGATTATTATATAAGCACTATAATGCATTGATTATTATAATGAAGTAGTGTTACTGTTGGGTAAAAGAGAGTGATAGATAGGGTTAAAATCCAATAGTGTTAATGTGTGTTTGAATTAAAATTAATAAACTTAAGTTTGAGTCAACTTAATTTTATAAATTTAAGTTTAGTTAAAAGTGAATTTATAGTAATATAATTTATGTTTGGAAACTTTTATCTCTAAAGTGAGTTTGACAAAATAAATATTGTTTGAATTAAAAATTAAAATCACTTTTGAAATAAGATTGAAACGAAAAATGCTTTTCAATGAAATTTTACCTAATGAAAAACAAGAAATTCTTACTTTCACTCTAATTGAGATTTAGAGACTATTTTTCATTAAAATTAATTAAATTTTACTAATAAAAATTTTTCAAACATATTAACATATCTTTTAATACTTTAAATTTATTTTTAAAATATTCTAACTACAAACCCAAGATACTCTTACTCTTACTGTTGGGTGAAAGAGAGTGATAGATAGGGTTATAACCCTCTCAATTACCGGGCACTAAATAGAATATAATTTATGCAGCTGATTGGAGAACATGCCAATTTTAGCTGGCATTCACTTTTAGAGCAACTTGTGTTGAACCAGATGGCTGGTTTTTATAAAGTGCATATTAGTTTATAAAGTGCTCAAATCTAAGAAGCATGATAAGGACATGAGAATTGGCGAATTATTAAAATTATATGTCACGACACACTGATATAGTATATATATAATACATAAAATTAATAAAAAAATATAAATATTAAATTAAAAGAGAGAATTAATATTTTAAAAATTAGTTTTGATTATATATATATATATATATATATATATATATATATAAAAATAAAACATTATGATTTATTAAATTAATATGGTATTCCTATTCTTATTGATATAAGATTTAAAAAATAAAAGTTAAAAAATTGTAGAATGTAACTAAAGTATCCAAAGTATTTGTGATATGTTCGATAGACATACGTGTCCAACAACAATCCCACAACTATTTTAAGGTGTTGGTGCTTTTATTGGTTCAGATATGATTCATTATTTTATAGCATATGCTTGTATTATGTAATGCATTTTTATATTATTAAAAAAATAATTTATACTTATGATGGGCTAAAATTAAATTTATAAAAAAATAAAAAAATTATTATTAAAAGAAATGTGATTAATATATATTTAATGATTCACAACATTATCTAACTATTTCGAACAGTTTTACTTTAAACGTTTTCAATAAAGTAGTCTCACTTTTAAGTAAAATTTCTTTCTATTTTTAGTTTTAATTTTCATATCTATTTATTATTTTTATTTTATCTCATTTTGTTCATTTTACATTTCTTAAATCTTGTAAATACTCACATTTTATTTTTTTATTTTTTTAGACATTGTTAGCTCTCGCATTTTAATGTTTGAAATTCTAAAGGGACTGGCAAAAGTCGATCCAGAGGGTCATCTGTAACGAATTTTTTCTCATACGAAGGCTAACCAGTCACTCATAACCCTTTGAGTATCAGAGAATTTCCCTAATTGTTAACTACGAAGTAGGATTACCAAACGGGGAGGAATTCAAACCCGTATACCTAAGGAGTGCAAAACCTTTTCATTGCTCACTTGATTTTGATTATCAATGTACGATTGGTGCAGAGTAGATTAGTGTGAACAATATCAGCGCAACTGAAGCACAGTTGTGAGCTGTTGGGACAGAAAGATGGGGCCGGCACCTCAGGTTTGACCAAAGGAGAGACCCCAAGGCTGAAGCTGCTTGAACAAAGCCTAAGGCAGTAGAGAGCATTCCACCACATGGGGATGATGGAACAGGAAGCTTGGAGGCCCCAGAGAGGGTTGCCTGGACGATCTGTCCACATCTTGAGAGCCTGGCTTTTCGAACATTTTCTTCATCCGCACGTTGTTTCTTCTCCTTATCTGTCTCTCACTCTCTCTCATTATTAGTTACATACAGAACAAGTAATGCAACTCATTTGAGCAGGATGAGGATCTTCTTTTTTATCGTTTTAATTTACCGTCACACTACTCTACCCCAAGTAAATTTTAGGGTTGAAAAATATGTAGTTTTGAAAATTTTTCAGAGCATAAGTGGATCCCCATGTGACTAACTAAATATATGTCAATTCTCTAAACATCATCATTACTTTTAGGATATCAGATTAATAAATTTCTCTTGCTTTTAAGATATCTGAATAATAAATTTCTCTTATTATATAGTATTGAATATGTGTTATATTAATTATAACATTAAAATTATAGTTAAAATTAAATACAATAATGACACACTATACATTCAATACTACACAACATAATAAATCTTTTGCCCTGTGAAGACATAAGAATCTCTCCTGTACTTAGGACTAAAATAGCTTGTAAGATAGAATTCTCCATTAATTCAACCTAGATAATTAGGAAAGTCTATTAGATTTAAGAGCAGAGAAAAGACAGTTAATGATTGCAAGATTGTGAGTGATATAACATGACATAATGATAGTTTAATTTACCAAAAATGTGAAATAGCATAACACAAAATGCGATAGATGATACCGTGATCAATAACTGGAAAAAGTAGCACGGCTTCCATTAATTAACTAAGAGAAAAAAGTTGTCACAGAAGCAAAGTCGGAAAGTGGGAATATAAAAGCCATGATTTATGGGTCGTATGTACGGATGTACGTGGGTTGGGTTGAGTTAGGTGGGTTCAGTGTTATTTTTAGACCTGATTTATATAAGAGTTTTTTCGTTCGACCTGACCTGACCTGCTCATGAGTGAGTTGAGTTGGGTCAAATTCGTGGGTCTGACATATTTTTTTTTAAAAAAAATCTTGAAAAAAAATTAAAATGTAAAATTTAACAAATTAATATCATGTCTTAATATCAAATAAACTAAACATCATACGTCAATAAATGCATAATAAATTAACAACTAACAAGTTTTAGTAAGTCTAGAATAAATTAAATAAAGTTAATCATAACTCAAACAATAAATTAGTCTAACTAATCGAAGTCAGTGTCATCACACATGTCATATGTATTGACATAATCATTGACTTCACTCTCTATTTTTTTCATATACTCTTTATCATCTAAACGATCCATTGGTTTTTCAACACAATTGTCATTTAGATGCATCGAGAGTCTTATGAACTTATTTTCTTTGTTCACTTTGAGAGTGACACCACAATGCCTACACTTAAACTTGATTGGAACAACAAAAAAATGAGGAGAAAGCATCCTAAAATGTCATCATGGGTATTTAGGATTCATGGACATCTCATAGAACTCTGCACGACGACGTGCCCTCATTTTCTCCTTGGTCTGCACAATTAACAAGAAAATTGTCAAATTACATACAAATTTAAACTCAACAATGAAATAATAAGTTTATAAGAATTAAAAAGTCAACCATTAAACCGCAAACAACTAAAAGAATCAATGTTTAAGACCCACAATTTCTTCTCTAATAGCTGACATATTTAACATACCAAAAAAGTATTAACAATTAGTAATAGACAATTAGTAATTCATTAAACAAATTGAATGAGTTTTATATAACACACTACCAGCTTCAAGCTTCTCAATCTCATCCATCTGAGCCCGTAAATCAATGGATTTTTTAGGAGTTCTCAACTAATTTTGAGCACAAATCAATGTCTCAACAGTGGTGGGTTGTAAAGAACTATGAAAAAGGTCAATAACTCGCCCTCCAGTACTAAATGCTGACTCAGATGAAACTGTAGAAACATGAATTGCTAAGATATCGTTAGCAATTAATGAAAGAACATGATACTTCATGGTCTTTGTTCTGCACCATGTCAGAATATCAAAGTCATCAACATCATCTTCCGCATCATCCTCATTGTACCTCTCAAGCTCATTTTTTTTTCACTTTCAGTCTAAACTCGGATTTATAACTATCATTATCATCTTCAATATCATCATCAAGTATAGAGGAAGGAACATCAAATGACATGCAACTAGAATCACTAGCATCAAGAGGAATAAAATGCATTTGTTGATAATGTTCAAACAATGCCCTCATAACATTGTTCAACCTCTTCATAATTTTCACACTCAATTCCAAGTCATATATCTTTTCCAAGCAAAACTCAACATAATTCATTTTATACCTTGAATCAAGGACAATAGTGATAACTTCACAAAGTGTAGTTATTTTTGCCCCATATCTGTATTTCTTGATTGCTTAAGTTCTTGTATTTATGCATATTTGGAAGGTTTTGTGCTTATATTTGTTATGTCCAATTCTGATACCTTTCCAGTATGTAATTAAGCAAATTGTGCTTATTATGCTATTGATTAAGTAGACTTTATATTGGTTATTAATTTGGTAATTTCTCTAATACAGGAAGAGCTGCAACACAAATTAGAAAGTCCAAGAGGAAGCCAAAAGAGCAAAAATCAGCAGAAAACTGTGATTACTGTAGAATTATGCAGTCATACTTGTCACGCCGCGGCGCTGGGGAAGCGTACGCCACGACGGTGAGACCCCTGCATCCAAAAGTCAGGGGCTACGAAATATTGAACGCCGTGGCGCAAGGAAAACAATGCCGCGGCGTCCTTGACCTAATTTGATACGCGCCGTGGCGTGGAAAGTGAACGCCGCGGCGTGCCTCTGTTTTTGCTGAGTCTATAAATAGATTTTATTAGATTTTGTAAAGAGAGCTCCGAGGGAGCCAAGCTGAGTTTAGAGAGCCGCGGCTAGGGACTTCATTTCTGGGCTGATTAGAGGCCTAGGGAGGCTAGGTTGGATGCCATCTTCCACATGAAAGGAGATTCAAGCTTCAAGGATGCTATCCATGGATTCCTTCCTCTTCTCCCTTTGTTTCTCTTCTCTTCCTTATCTGATGAGCATGGTTTTTTGTTGTAAATTCGTGTTTAATGTTTAGCTAAGCTGTATTTAGGAAATACTTTGAATATTTCTATGAGTATTGATGTTTATGTTATCTTTTGAGTTTTTATTGATGTTTAGCTTTGTTCTTCCATGCCTATGCTTAATGTTTGCTCTTGTTTGATCAACAATTGCATGATGTTAATTGATACAAATGAACTAGACCTAGGGATTTGTTGAGATGGACATGGCATGGTTGATACATGTTCGACGAGTTCAATTGGCTTGGATGAGTTGATTCGCTAACTGGATAGAAATATACCTTTTAGCCATGTATTAGCGTGCGTTTGAGAATAGATCGTTCATTAGTGGAGTTTACACTAGTCCTCATGCAACCATAAGAACCATAGTGGATTAGGTAAATGATACCAGAGTTAATCGACCTAGACATAGGCTTTTGACTAAATCAAATTCTCAAGCTAAACTAACTAATCATTGATGTTGCTTATAAGGATTGTATATCATTAGTATGAAGTAGGAGGTGAAGAAGGATTTCCTAGATCTCTAAACCCCTATCTTTACTGCTTTTGTAGTTTAGATTTAGATTATTTACTTTTTTTTATTTTATATGTCCTTGGATAGAATTTAGCTAAGCTATTAGTTGTTACTTAGTAATGGAAACCATATGTCCTCGTGGGAACGAACTTTTTCTCTGTATCTGTATTACTTGAACGACCCGTGCGCTTACGGTACACAAATGGTCTAACAAGTTTTTGGCGCCGTTGCCGGAGATAATGGTGTATTTCCAAAGTTTTTAGCCTTATTCCTTAGTAATTGCTGGGGGATGACGGTTAAATTCTATATTACTAATATTAACAATGAGTTTGGTTAGTTCTAATTCAAGTTGTAAATAATCTATGTTAATTTCAGTCTTCATTCTTTGTATATAGGAATAATAACTGGAGGATGAACTTACTCATTCGAGGCCTTTGAGGGAGCTCGAAAACCCCCAACGAAGAACCTCTATTCAGGCGAAGGAAGGCCTACCATCCAATCCATTACTTTTGGGATCAAACCGGTCATGATCGGAAGAGTTGGCGGGTTTGCCTTGCAAAAGTCCTGCCGGGACTATAACCCAGGCCCTTTTTGGGAGGGAACCCAGGTTTTATTGTTTTTGTAAAATAGTATGTAATTAGTAAGTTTTAATTCATAAATATGTTAGTATGTTAATTTTTGTAGTTTTAGTTAGTTTTCATGCTTTCTTTAGTTTAAAGTCTTAAATATGTTTGTATGTTTGATTTTTGTATTCTAGTAGTTAGTGTGTTTGACTTTAGTATAGTTAGTTAGTTTTAGGTTAAATATGTTAGTATGTTAGAGTTTAGGAAGTTAATTAGTTTTTATGCATTAGTTAGGTTTTTAGCTTATAAATAGGTTAGTATGTTTGATTTTGTATTTTTGTTAGTTTAGTATGTTTGATTTTGTATTTTTGTTAGTTTAGTATGTTTGATTTTGTAGTTTAGATAGTTTCAATTCTAGTATATATTAGTATGTTTGATTGTTTTGATTTTAGTTAGTTTATATGTTTTTGTTTTGTTATTAGTTAGATATAGGTTAAATATGTTGATTTTGAGTTTTTTATATATTTTAGTTGTCAATTTTAATTTTTAGCCTTTTGGACAAGTTTTAGAGGTGTTGAGGACCTCTTTGGAGCAAATTGTGCAGCAAAACTAATTTTGCAGCAGAATTGTGCAGGCTGGCTTCTCACGCCGCGACGTGAGGTTATTGCACGCCGCAGCGTGATAGTTATTTGATGCGCATTGAGCCAAAATCCAGGGACCTCAGCGCCGCGGCCTGGGAATTGAATGTCGCAGCGCCAACCTGCTGAACTTGTTAAAAAAAATTGAAAAAAAAAGAGTTACTTGTTTTGGGTGCTACTGAGGGCACCCATTCTGATCAAATACCGTGGCATGGATGCTGTGTGCTGCGGTATATTGTGTTGTTTTGTATATTTTGTTCATATTTTATTTATATTTAATTTTTCTTGTTCATATGCCATTCTTTTGTTAATATTTTTATTTTTTTTATTATTCAGCTCTCTTATTTTTATATGTTTATAGGCTCAAGTACCCTGGGTATCATGGAAAGTGAGGACTTTGTCTCACTTAAGTTTGGGGGAGTGTCATTACATGCTTTGGATGAGTATGATGTATTATGTAATGCATGTGATGATATTTTCTTGATGCAGTTGTGATAGCCACTATGTTTCAATGGTTTCTAATTGTTTTGGTTATTGCTAATGGGGTTTGGAAAGAAGTTTCAATTTTTAATCTTATGTAAATGATGTATGCATGTTAAATTGAAAAGTTGAATCTATTTGAATGCATACTTTGTTGCAAAATACTGTTGCTTGTTGTTTTGGTTGTTCATGATATGCAAGGTTGCTATTTGCCCCCTTTGTGAGTGAAACCTTATGTGATCTTGAAGCATGTGAAACCTTATGTGATCTTGAAGCATGTGAAACAGTTCAGTTGATTTTTATGTATGATTTACATTCCACTTAGATGCAAGTGTAACTTTGAGAATGATACAAATGCATGTTTAGAGAAAGTATATGGATGTACATGTAGAGTTTCGATTATCCTAGAAGTTGTTTTTAAACTCTCTTGAGATGAAATCCTAAATTGTGCATGACTGAGAAAATGATTAGGGCATTCTTTGGACCGATTGAACCTTAAAAAGCTTACCCTGAATGATTATATCTTTAGGTCCCTTTTGAAGCCTGCTAATTGTTTGGCCTTATTTGTTTTTCATTACCATTGTATTCCTTATCCTATTAACCATTCTAATGCATGTGAAAGCATTGCATTTTCTTCCTACCTTAATGTTTATTGAGTACATGATGTGTTATTTCTTGAAGTGAGTTCAGTAAGTAGGGGTATATGTATGTTTAAGAAAAATGGCCTGAAGGAATTCAATGCAATCAAAAAGAAAAAGAAAAAGAATGTGCTTTGTAAAAGTAAAAAGAAAAAAAATGAAAATGAAAAGAGAGAAAAGCAAAGCATTCAAAGAAAGAAGAAAAGCTTAAAATGAAACGCATTGCATGGTTCTGGCAAGTTATGATCCTTCACTATTGAATACCCCGCTAGTTCACTTGTTCTCAAGTCTTGTAATAATATGTTTATGTGCCTCAATGTTTGTTATGTATCATTTCCCTTCATTTCTTACGCCCATACCATTGGCCTAACATTACAAGCTGTAAAGACCCTCTTGATCCTCAGTTGTGTATGGTTTACATTAGTGGAGAGAGAGTTTAGGATCAATTTTGTGGATTTGATGATTCATAAGCATGTATGTTTATAAAGTTATCCGAATATGTATGATTTGAATAGGAGAAGTTTATCTTGCATGTTTGTGGATAAGGTGAATTGCATGGAAGGAAGCTGTATTGTTAGCATGTGAAAGATTGTGTATGTGTGAAGCTAGTTTAGGGGCATCTGTGCTTTTTATGGATTGACGTAATCATTACATACTAGTAGCTTTAGTTTAATTGAAGAAAAGAAAAATTGAAACTTGTTTGTTGCTGAATAATGATGTGTATAAATTGCTAAGAAGTTTTACTTGGTCATACTTTGTTTTGCTCGAGGACAAGCAAAAGGTTAAGTTTGGGGGTGTGATAACTCCACAAAGTGTAGTTGATAACTCTTAGAAATAAGAGTTATTACTATCCTTTTAGCTTAATCATTGTACTTGTTTTGATCAATTTTGGAGAAGAACTTCAAGTTTTGTTTGATTGAGTAAAATTCTGTGTTAATCTGATTAATTGTGAAAAACTGTAAATTCTGATCTGTTATTGCTAAAGGTTTGATTTAATTTTGAGCAGGTTTTAAAGGTGTAATTGCTGAAGGAATTGCTCTGGGATGTTTTGGAATGCTGTAGCTTTGGGGGAGTGAATCATTATAAGATAAAATTATTTCCAGCTCAGCTCTTGCCTGCTAGAAGACAAAATACCTGCTGCACTGTGCTTAAAAGGAAGAAAGAGAATACAATGCAGCAGCTGTGTGTACTTGGAAATTGGGCCAAGGAATATTTTAGTATTTGAATTTGTAAAAGCCCAAAAAGTGAGGCATGAGAGAAAGTGTAACCCTATTTTGGGAGCATTACATATAGTGAGTGTGACTTTACTTTTAGGGAGAGCTTTTTGGGTATTGTGCAGAGCTGTCAGCTTCTGGTTTTTATCTGTAATTCCAGTTTTTACGCATCATGTCTTTATTTTCCATTTCTTTTTTTTACTTTGTCTTCAAGCTCATTATGAGCTAAATTCCATTAGTTAGGATTCTATGAATTTGTAATTGTACTGAAGGGTAATCAAATGTTATGGATGTTATTCATTTTCTTCTATTCTGCTTTAATGTTTAATTTAGGTTTAGCCTGATCAACTATTCTGAATTAGCAACTAATTTCGTTTGGAAAAACCAAGTTAGTGGACTTGATTAGAAGATAAAGATAGAACAATTAATTAGAAAATTAATTGTGTTGAATGAGTTAGGAATAGCCTCCAAGTCTTTAAGTAGCTGGACGTACTTCTTTGACAACTGAGGGAAATTAATTTGAACTTAGGAATAAGAAGCTTTTAATGAACTCAGTTTTACTGCTGGAAAGCAAAATTTATTTCCTGGACTAAATGCTGTAGCATCTTGAAGCATGCGTTACCCTGAAGTTAAGAATTACAAAGGATTAGAATCCTAGTTGTTTTCATTTCTGTTTTAAACTACTTATTTATTGCTTTTATTAATTCCTTGCATTTATTACTTACTGCTCTGATACCTCATTACTCCATTTATTTTACATGCTTAAAAATTTCTCTTATTTTATTACATTAAATAGGAAAGGTTAAATCTAGAATTTGTATTCAATCTAATTAAATCCTCATGGGAACGATCTTTACTCACACTTTATTACTTGTTTGACTGTGTACACTTGCACATCTTTTAACAAAAACACACCAACAAGTTTTTGGCGCCGTTGCCGGAGATTGATAATGGTGTTGAATATTTAAATTCTTTTGTTAACTTTTTCTATTTAGTTACTTCTAAAAATTTGGTGTACTGTGCTCAGCAACAGGTATTACAATATGTATGTGCAACAAGGGTGCACCTGAGTTTCAAATTGACTTGGAGATAGAGAAAACAACTAAGAGGTTAAGGAAGAGAACCAAAGAACAACGTGCTCAAACTCAACATTCTGAGTTAGGCTTCATGGCTGATCTTTTCTTAAATGATGAGGAGCACCAAGATGATTGACATAGCAAATGACAAAGAGAGGTCCATCAGGGACTATGCGCCTTTGATCCCCAAAC
Organism: Ormosia emarginata; assembly: GCA_029884605.1. Lineage (NCBI taxonomy): Eukaryota > Viridiplantae > Streptophyta > Magnoliopsida > Fabales > Fabaceae > Ormosia > Ormosia emarginata. Next base: position 10,455,504 of record JAQQTP010000072.1, on the reverse strand, counting down.
GATGAATACTTGGGATAGTGAGGCCGAAATAACTACCCAAATAGCTTGAATTCAAGCCTATGATGTTTCAAATGCTTCAAACATTGGGCGCTTCAGTGGTGCTCCTACTCAAGATCCTCACTTGCATTTAAGGCAATTTTTGGAAGTGGCTAGCAATTTCAAGATCCCTGGAGTGAGTGATGATGCATTCAAATTGAGACTTTTCCCTTACTCACTGAGGGACAGAGCAAAGACCTAGTTGAACTCTTTGGAACCCAATTCAATTACTACTTGGAATGGATTAGCTGAAAGGTTCCTAACAAAATACTTCCCTCCCACTAAAAATGCCAAAATGAGGAATGACATTACTTCCTTTAGGCAGATTGATGATGAATCACTGTATGAAGCATAGGAGAGGTTTAAAGATCTGTTGAGAAAGTGCCCTCATCATGGCATTCCTGTATGTATTCAAATGAAAACTTTCTATAATGGATTATTACCTCCTTCAAGGTTGATGCTGGATGCCTCTTCTGGAGGTGCTCTGTTGACTAAGTCTTATAATGAAGCTTATGAGCTAATAGGGAGCATAGCTGCCAATAGCTATCAGTGGCCAACCAGCAGAGCAACTTCTTCTAAAGGTGTGGCTGGTGTTCATGAAGTAAAGAAGATAACTGCTATATCTGCTCAGCTAGCTACCATTACCAACATACTGAAAAATTTAACTGCGGCTAACACCAGTAAGGAACCTGCTATGGTTGAACCTACTATAGTCCCTGTAAATTCAGTAGCTTGTGTTTTTTGTAAAGGAAGGCATCGATTTGAAGAATGTCCTGATAATCCAGTGTCAGTGAATTATGTGGGGAATAGAGGGAACAATTCTTTCTCCAATACTTATAATCCTGGCTGAAAACAACATCCTAATTTCAGCTACAGTAATCACAGCAACACTTTAAATCCTCCAGCTGGTTATGCTTCTCCATAGTACTAACAACAACAACAGAATAGTCAGCAGCAGCAGAACCATGCTCCTACAAAGGAATCATCTTTGGAAGCTATGTTGAAAACTTTCATGGCTGAGACTATGGTTCAAATCCAGAATCAAGGAGCTGCTGTAAGAAACTTGGAGAATGAAGTAGGTCAGTTGGCCAATGCATTAGCTAACAGACCTACTGGCACCTTACCCGCTTCCACAGAATCTCCATCATCTTCAAATGATAAAGGGAATGAGCATGTTAAAGCCGTAACCCTGAGAAGTGGTAAAGAGCTACAGGATACTTTAGCATCTAAGCAGCAGGGAACAAAGACAATTGAACCAGCTAAAATAGAGGAGCCTAAGCATGAATCAACTCCACTGCCTGAAGATACAGAGCAAGTCATTCCTAAGTGGATTGAGCCCAAGCTGATTCCAGAAAGGCCACCTCCTCCATTTCCACAGAGGTTGAAGAGGGCAGCTCAAGAGAAGCAATTCAATAAGTTTCTGGAAATTTTGAAGCAGTTGCACATTAACATACCTCTGGTTGAAGCTCTACAGCAGATGCCCAACTACACCAAATTTATGAAAGATATCCTTACTAAGAGAAAGAGATTGGGAGAATTTGAGACAGTGGCAATGACAAAGGAGTGCAGCCAGCTGTTGCAGAATAAAGTTCTATAGAAAATGAAAGATCCAGGCAGCTTTACTATCCCTTGTTCTATAAGAAATACTTATTGTGGAAAAGCCTTATGTGATCTTGGAGCAAGTATTAATCTGATACCTATGTCCATTTTCAAACAATTGAAAATTGGTGAAGCCAAGCCTACCACTGTGACTTTGCAACTGGCTGATAGGTCTATTGCTTACCTAGAAGGAAAGATTGAGGATGTCCTAATCAAGGTGGACAAATTTGTATTTCCAGTGGATTTTATTATTCTACACTTTGAGGCTGACAAGGAAATTCCAATCATCCTTGGAAGACCCTTCCTGGCAACTGGAAGAACATTGATAGATGTACAGAAATGAGAGCTTACTATGAGGGTGAATGATCAGCAAGTAACTTTCAATGTTGTTAATGCATTACACTATCCTGATGAAGATATGGAAAGCTGTTCTGTTATTATTGATATTGACTTGCTTGTGCAAGAGCAATTGATAGCATCAGGGCAAAACTTAGAGCATGAGTCTGAACTGAATAAGGAAACTGATTGTGGAAATGAAAAATTAAAGCAGCTAGTTGAAGGGAAATTGGCACACAGATCTTGGATCAGAAAATATGAATCCTTAGATGTATCTGCAGACACCTTCAAGGAGAATGTACCCTCTCTTGAAAGACCTCCCACCCTTGAATTGAAGCAACTACCTTCTCATTTGAAGTATGCGTATCTTGGAGAAAAGGAAACTCTTCCTATCATCATCTCTTCTTTCTTAACTTCTGAGCAAAAAGATAGTCTTATTTCACTTTTAAAGAAGAACAAGAAGGCTATTGGGTGGCAAATGGCAGACATTAGAGGAATCAGTCCTAGCCTTTGTATGCACAACATTCTGTTAGAAGAAGATGCCAAGAACAGTATTAAAGGCCAGAGAAGATTGAACCCGATTATGAAAGAAGTGGTAAAAAGGGAGATCATTAAATGGCTTGATGCAGGAATCATCTACCCCATCTCAGATAGTGTGTGGGTAAGTCCTGTGCAATGCGTGCCAAAGAAAGGAGGAGTTACTGTAGTGAAAAATGAGAAGAATGAGCTGATTCCTACAAGAACAATCACGGAGTTGGAGGATATGCATGGATTATAGAAAGTTGAACAAGGCCACAAGGAAGGATCATTTTCCATTACCATTCATTGATCAGATGCTTGATAGGTTGTCTGGGAGAGAGTTTTATTGCTTTCTGGATGGCTATTCTGGTTACAATCAGATAGCAGTAGCACCCGAAGATCAGCAGAAGACTACTTTCACTTGTCCCTATGGTACATTTGCTTTCAGAAGAATGCCTTTTGGGCTCTGCAATGCTCCAGCAACTTTTCAGAGGTGCATGATGGCCATCTTTTCTGACCTTATTGAGAAAACTATGGAAATTTTCATGGATGATTTCTCAGTTTTTGGAGATTCATTCATGGGATGCTTGGACAATCTAGAGCAGGTGCTGGACAGATGTGAGGAAACTAATTTAGTTCTGAATTGGGAGAAGTGCCATTTCATGGTCAAGGAAGGCATTGTGCTAGGCCACAAAGTGTCAAAGAAAGGCTTAGAGGTGGACAAGGCTAAGATTGAGGTAATAGAAAAACTCCCTCCACCCAATTCTGTCAAAGGCATCAGAAGTTTTCTAGGACATGCTGGGTTTTATAGGAGATTCATCAAAGACTTCTCTAGAATATCCAAGCCACTGTGCAAATTGCTAGAGCATGATAGTGCATTTAAATTCACAGAAGAGTGTTTATCAGCTTTTGAAACTTTGAAGAAGGCTCTGATCACTGCTCCTGTAATAGTAGCTTCAGATTGGAGAAGCCATTTGAATTGATGTGTGATGCAAGTGAGTTTGCAGTAGGAGCTGTGCTAGGTCAGAGGTATAACAAGATCTTCCATACTATCTATTATGCTAGCAAAACTCTCATTGATGCTCAGATCAACTACACCACTACAGAAAAAGAATTGTTGGCAGTTGTATTTGCGTTTGACAAGTTCAGACCATATCTGGTGGGAATCAAAGTAGTGGTATACACAGATCATGCAGCCATCAAGTATCTCATTGACAAGAAGGATGCAAAGCCAAGGCTTATCAGATGGGTGCTCCTGCTTCAAGAATTTGATTTGGAGATCAAAGACAAGAAGGGAATTGAAAATCGTGGTGATCATCTCTCCAGAATTGTTGAGAAAGGAGAAACCAAGCCTCAAGGAGAAATTAAAGAAAATTTTCCTGATGAACACCTTTTACTGATTGAAGATGCTCTAGCACTCTGGTACGTAGACATTGTGAATTTTCTGGTCAGTAGGGTAATTCCAGTAGAGTTGAACTCGCAATAGAAAAGGAGATTTCTGCATCAAGTTAAACACTTTTACTGGGATGAACCTTTTCTGTACAAAAGGTGCCAAGATCAGATTATGAGGAGATGTGCTGCTGAGGAAGAAATGCAAGCTATCCTTAGTGATTGCCATGCTGCTCCTTATGGTGGTCATTTTGGAGGAAAAAGAACAGCTGCAAAGGTCCTGCAATCGGGATACTTTTGGCCCACTTTGTTTAGAGATGCTCAAGAGTTTGCCAAGAATTGTGATAGATGTCAGAGGATGTGGAATATTTCCAACAAACAAGAGCTGCCTCTCAACACCATTTTGGAGATTGAATTGTTTGATGTTTGGGGAATAGATTTTATGGGACCATTCTCTATATCTTATGGAAATGCCTACATCTTAGTTGCAGTAGATTATGTCTCTAAATGGGTAGAAGCAGTAGCATTGCCTTCCAATGATGCCAGGATAGTCACAAAATTCCTGCACAAGAACATATTTACCAGATTTGGCACTCCTCGAGCTATAATCAGTGATGAAGGGACACATTTTTGCAACAAGCTGTTTGCTAACTTGCTTGCAAAATATAGAGTAAAACACAAAGTGGCCACTGCCTGTCATCCTCAAACCAGCGGACAAGCTGAAGTGCCTAACAGAGAGATCAAAAGAATCCTTGAAAAAATGGTGAATCCTTCCAGGAAGGACTGCTCTGTGCAATTAGACGATGCTCTTTGGGCCTACAGAACAGCATTCAAGGCCCCCATTGGCATGTCCCCTTATAGATTGGTTTATGGCAAGGCTTTCCATTTACCAATAGAGCCGAAACACAAGGCATTTTGGGCCATAAAAAAGTTGAATTTTGATGCACAAGCAGCTGGAGAAGCAAGGTTACTGCAGCTAAATGAACTTGAAGAGTTTAGGCTATTTTCTTATGAGAATGCTGAAGTATATAAGAGCAAGGTCAAGGCATGGCATGATCAGAAAATCCAACCCAGGGAGTTAGTTGAAGGCATGCAAGTGTTCCTGTTTAATTCCAGATTAAAATTATTCCCTGAGAAGTTGAAATCAAGGTGGTCTGGGCCATTTAAATTGGTCAAAGTGCATCCTCATGGAGCTGTGGATTTGTTAGAAGAGAGTTCTGGAAGAGAGTTCAAGGTGAATGGCCAAAGAGTGAAGCAATATTGGGGTGAGCCGTGTGCAAGAATGAAGGCCACCACTTATCTTTCAGATCCTTAGCCACCAGTGTGGAGTCAGGCTGAGGACATTAAACCAAGCGCTACTGGGAGGCAACCCAGCTTTATATCCTTTATTTTGTCTTTTGAATTTTAGTTAAAATGGGGTAGTTTAGTTTAATAAATGCTGCTAACAAATGTTTGCAGATTAGAGCTTTCTAAACCCAAGGTTGTGCTGGAAAGGGTGGTGTATGGTCACATCGGGCCCAGTTAACAGTGTTAGTGGTCGTGACAATTAGACAAGCAAGAGCCCATGTTCAACTGCAATATTTTTGAATTTCCAAATTCAAAAGTTGAACAGTTAGTGAGCAAGGATGGGTTACAGAAATTGTGGGAATGTAAATTGCGTCCACCCACTCACTTAATGCCACTTTTTTCTCCACCACTCACCTCCATCTTTAACCTCTCACCTCAACCTCCCTTTCTCTCTATTAAAGCCATTGTCTTCTCTGCCTTAGCCCCACACGTAACCCCACTCACACGTTCTGTCTCATTTGTCTCTTTCTATCACCATCAACCCACTCCTCTTTATACCATTCCAAATACCATGGGTAAAGCACAAGCTCGCCTTCCAAAAGCCCATTATTGCCGTTCATCCTCTTCTGGTGAGGAGACTAATTTGTGTTTTGTGGATGAGGAGGGGAGACTTAAGTTCGAGAGGGAAATCAAGAAGCGGAACTTCCATTTGGAGAAGGGTTTCTTCATTCTGGACTCCCCTCATTATGGGCTCACTGAGGATGTTGCTGAGCTCATAGATAATCACAGCTGGAAGAAGTTCGTGACTCACCCGAGAGAACCCATAATCCCTTTTGTGCGCGAGTTTTACGCCAATCTGACCTCACCACAGCAAAAATATGTCATAGTGAGGGGTTCGAAGGTGTCGTTCTCTGCTCCCACGTTGAACAGAAGGTGGGGCTTGAACAATGTTGAGGATGAATACTTGACTTTGTTGAAAAATGCTGAAGAAACAGAGCTGAATGACATGATGAGGGAAGTCACGGTGGAAGGGGCAAACTGGATTCAGACAGATGAGAGTTGGAAAATAGCCAGGCCTGATCTCACCCCTTTGGCCAAAGTTTGGTATCATGTCATCAGAACTAAGATTCTCCCCATCGCGCACTTAGAAACAGTAAATAAGGAGAGGTTAGTCCTCTTGTATTGCATTCTGAAGAAGAAAAAAGTGGATGTAGGACAACTGATTGAGAAGAAAATTATTGCTTGCGCATTCAAGAAGAAGGGATTGTTGTTTTTCCCTTCTTTAATCACCTCTTTATGTTTGAGATGTGGAATAAAGGCCTTGTCTGAAGATGAAATTATGGACAACAAGGGGGCTATAGATTTGCTGGCTATCAAACGTTTTGGGGCATCAGCATCAAAGGTGCAAAGTTCAGTTCCTCCTTCTGGGCAGGAGGAACACCTGGATGACATGAACACAAAGGTGGACCAATGCTACCAAATGCTACAGCATAGTTTGAAGCAGAAGCAACTCTTCTGAGAATTTTCCAAAGAGCAACATCTGTGGATGCAAAGGACCCTTGGAATCAACAAGCTAAGACAAGGTAGTTACCCTCCTCTGTTTCCTGAAGAGATCTTTGAACCATTCCAGTATTCTCATTTTGAACCCATGAAACAAACCAACCCTGCGAAAGAACCTGCACCTGCTAACCCTCCTGCACCAGAACAAGACCCTGAAATCCTTTCTGTGTATTCCACTGCTAGTGAACACTCAGTAAATAACAATGAAGTTAGTTCTGACTGGACACCACCACCACCACCCAGAGATCCAACACCACCTCCAACTCAACCAAGCGGGTCCAAGAGGGGAAAAGAAAAGAGGGTTGATGAAGCACCAGAAGACCCCCCTCCACCAAAGAAGGGCAGAATCAAGCACACAGCTCCTCCCAGGATTAGAAAATAATTAAAAATTGATGTAAATGCTAAGGAGACTCCCACTGCACTCAGTGAGGACTCTGAAGATAACATGCCTATTATAGGAAGAGTTGGGAAACTCAAGTCTTTCACAGTCTCTAAGGCCCAGCCAAGAGCTGGTGGAGGGGAGGAGGAGGATGTAGCTGAAAAAGAAAAAAGTGCTGAGTTGACCATTGCCAAGGAGATTTCGGGAACAAATAAGCCAACAATGAAGCAGATGGCCAAATCTGGCAGCAGAAGGAGCAGTGCAAGATTAGCTTAGCCTTGAGCAAGAAGAAACACCCAAGGTGCTGCAACATGCAGCAGCATCAAATGACCAGGATTTCCCTTGATCCTTCTTTAGTTTGTTTTAATTTGTTTTAGTTGTTTTAATTTTTGTTTTTAGAATTGTAGTATTGTTTGTTTATTTTCTTAAAAAAAAATGTTAATGAAAGAATAGTGTGTGCTGTCCATGTGCATCTGATGAAGACAAGTTTTACCTTCTGCATATAAAATACATTAACACCTTGAATTAATCCTTTCTCACCACAATCCCTAGCTCAAAATGGACTCAGAAGAAGGACTTCTTTCAAAAGTCACCAATCAATTGGGGGAATTGGGTTGCAAGAACCCTTGTCCAAGGAAGAGAGGGTGAGGTCTGAATTAGATTTCAACCTAAGTTTGGGGGTGAATGAGACTGAATGTGGTGCTGTAGCACTCTACAGCATCAATCCTGTGAGTTTTTGGGCTTCAACAGATTTTGTTCATCATGCATTCCATTCATGTGTTTTCTCTGCAGAACTTGACTTATTTCTGTGATTGATTGCATATTTCATTGTTGCACACAAATTGACTTGAGGCACTGTTTTTTTTTTTAAATACTGAGACTTAAAGGCCAACCTTCAAGTATGACCCTTTGTGAACCCCTTTGAGCCTAAAGACTTTCTTATTGGTGATAAGCCACATTACAAGCTCAAATCCCCTGAAAAACAATGCACTACCCTGTTTAGGTGGAGTTTAGGACTGTGTCAAAGAGTTACCTATTTATAGGTCCTAACCACAATGGTTGAGGACAACCAACAGTATAAGTTTGGGGGTGGGGTACCTACGCAATAAATAGGGAGGAAAGAGCAAATCATCAAAGGAACAAATCAAGCCATTTTTTTTAAAAAAAAAACTTCTCCCTTGTTGCCAGAAATGTGGGTAAAAATACAAAAATGTCTAAGTTTGGGGGTGGGTAATTTTGACAAAGATCTTGAACTCCACCTAAGTTAGCTACTTCCCAAAAATTCCACACCCGAACCTTAACCTTATTACAACCCATTAATGTCCTCTTGCTGTGTGAAAATTGTGTATGAGCTTTTGATTGATAAAAATTTTTCAAGCATATGATAGAGTTACATGTGAATGATGATTGAGTGAAACATCAACATAGAACATAAAGTTGAGTGAATTGAGTGAACAAACCCAATAATGTGTTAAGCCCCTGTTCTTAGGAAGATTATCTAGTGAGTCTTCACCCTTACATCCAAAGGATATTTGGAAAATACACCTAAGACTCTGTTGAGAGGTGATTTGGTTGGAGTTCCTTACTAAAACTAAGTTGAGAGCTTAGGGAAATCACACGCACACTATGGAAAGTGATTAAGAAAATGGTATTTTGTGTTGAGCATAATTCTGAAAAATGCATTTGAGGATTGTCATGGACTTTGCTTATACTATTCTGATTTTGTTGTGTTAATGCTTGTTGAATGTCATTACTTGAGGACAAGCAATGGTTCAAGTTTGGGGGTGTGATAACTCTTAGAAATAAGAGTTATTACTATCCTTTTAGCTTAATCATTGTTCTTGTTTTGATCAATTTTTGAGAAGAACTTCAAGTTTTGTTTGATTGAGTAAAATTCTGTGTTAATCTGATTAATTATGAAAAGCTGTAAATTCTGATCTGTTATTGCTGAAGGTTTGATTTAATTTTGAGCAGGTTTTAAAGGTGTAATTCTTTGAAAGAATTGCTCGGGATGTTTTGGAATCTTTGACTTTGGGGAGCGAATCATTATAAGATAAAATCATTTCCAGCTCAGCTCTTGCCCGTTAGAAGACAAAATACCTACTGCACTGTGCTTAAAAGGAAGAAAGAGAATACAATGCAGTAGCTGTGTGTACTTGGGAATTGGGCCAAGGAATATTTTAGTATTTGAATTTGTAAAAGCCCAAAAAGTGAGGCATGAGAGAGAGTGTAACCCTATTTTGGGTGCTAGTACAAATAGTGAGTGTGACTTTACTTATAGGGAGAGCTTTTTGGGGGGTACTGTGCAGAGCCGTCAGCTTCTGGTTTTTATCTGTAATTCCAGTTTTTACGCATCATGTCTTTATTTTCCATTTCTTTTTTTTACTTTGTCTTCAAGCTCATTATGAGCTAAATTCCATTAGTTAGGATTCTATGAATTTGTAATTGTACTGAAGGGTAATCAAATGTTATGGATGTTATTCATTTTCTTCTATTCTGCTTTAATGTTTAATTTAGGTTTAGCCTGATCAACTAATCTGAATTAGCAACTAATTTCGTTTAGAAAAACCAAGTTAGTGGACTTGATTAGAAGATAAAGTTAGAACAATTAATTAGAAAATTAATTATGTTGAATGAGCTAGGAATAGCCTTCAAGTCTTTAAGTAGCTGGACATGCTTCTTTGACTACTGAGGGAAATTAATTTGAACTTAGGAATAAGAAGCTTTTAATGAACTCAGTTTTACTGCTGGAAAGCAAAATTTATTTCCTGGACTAAATGTTGTAGCATCCTGAAGCATGCGTTACCCTGAAGTGAAGAATTACAAAGGATTAGAATCCTAGCTGTTTCCATTTCTGTTTTAAACCACTCATTTATTGCTTTTATTAATTCCTTGCATTTATTACTTACTGCTCTAATACCTCATTACTCCATTTATTTTACATGCTTAAAAATTTCTCTTATTTTATTACATTAAATAGCAAAGGTTAAATCTAGAATTTGTATTCAATCCAATTAAATCCTCGTGGGAACGATCTTTACTCACACTTTATTACTTGTTTGACTGTGTACACTTGCACATCTTTTAACAAAAACACACTAACTGTAGTTATTTATGCCCCATATCTGTATTTCTTGATTGCTTAAGTCCTTGTATTTATGCATATTTGGAAGGTTTTGTGCTTATATTTGTTATGTCTAATTCTGATACCTTTCCAGTATGTAATTGAGCAAATTATGCTTATTATGCTATTGATTAAGTAGACTTTATATTGGTTATTAATTTGGTGATTTCTCTAATACAGGAAGAGCTGCAACACAGATTAGAAAGCCCAAGAGGAAGCCAAAGGAGCAAAAATTAGCAGAAAACTGTGATTGCTGCAGAATTATGCAGCCATACTTGTCACGCCGCGGCGCTGGGGAAGCGTACGCCGTGGCGGTGAGACCTCTGCATCCAAAAGTCAGGGGCTACGAAATATTGAACGCCGCGACGCAAGGAAAACAATACTGTGGCGTCCTTGACCTAATTTGATATGCGCCGCGGCGTGTAAAGTGAACGCCGTGGCGTGCCTCTGTTTTTGCTGAGTCTATAAATAGATTTTATTAGATTTTGTAAAGAGAGCTCCGAGAGAGCCAAGCTGAGTTTAGAGATCCGCGGCTAGGGACTTCATTTCTAGGCTGATTGGAGGCCTAGGGAGGCTAGGTTAGATGCCATCTTCCACATGGAAGGAGATTCAAGCTTCAAGGATGCTATCCATGGATTCCTTCCTCTTCTCCCTTTGTTTCTCTTCTCTTCCTTATCTGATGAGCATGGTTTTTGGTTGTAAATTCGTGTTCAATGTTTAGCCAAGTTGTCTTTAGCAAATACTTTGAATATTTCTATGAGTATTGATGTTTATGTTATCTTTTGAGTTTCTATTGATGTTTAGTTTTGTTCTTCCATGCCTTTGCTTAATGCTTGCTCTTGTTTGATCAACAATTGCATGATGTTAATTGATGCAAATGAACTAGACATAGGGATTTGTTGAGATGGACATGGTATGGTTGATACATGTTCGACGAGTTCAATTGGCTTGGATGAGTTGATTCGCTAATTGGATAGAAATATACCTTTTAGCCATGTATTAGCATGTGTTTGAGAATAGATCGTTCATTAGTAGAGTTTACAGTAATCCTCATGCAACCATAAGAACCATAGTGGATTAGGTAAATGACGCCAGGGTTAATTGACCTAGACATAGGCTTTTGACTAAATCAGATTCTCAAGCTAAACTAACCAATCATTGATGTTGCTTATAAGGATTGCATATCATTAGTATGAAGTAGGAGGTGAAGAAGGATTTCCTAGATCTCTAAACTCCTATCTTTACTGCTTTTGTAGTTTAGATTTAGATTATTTACTTTTCTTTATTTTATATGTCTTTGGATAGAATTTAGCTAAGCTATTGATTGTAACTTAGTAATGGAAACCATATGTCCTCGTGGGAATAAACTTTTCTCTGTATCTGTATTACTTGAACGACCCGTGCACTTGCGGTACACAAATAGTGTAACAAATAGCCACAAGCAATAAGTAATTTAGAGGACCATAAATGCCATCACAATATTTATCTAACTTCATTTTTATGGAAATGGCCATCTCCTTCAAAATTGGATCATTTCCTCCAATCCACTTCTTTATAAACTTATTTATGTCATACAATTTATAGAAAAAAGAATTTGAAGTAACATGCAATGATCCAGAAAAAGCAAGAGTAGCATCATAAAAAACCTTCAAAAACTTAATAAACACACGAGCACGTAACCAATCATATGATGTTGGAGTTCCTCCTTCAATGATCTCAGAAGAAGACTCTTCATATTCATAGCGAGCAAATGTTTTCTCATACTTCTCAGCAACATCTAATATTAAATAGGTTGAGTTCCACCTAATAGGTAAATCAAGACACAACCCTTACTTACACTCAAGTTTGACATCTACTACACACATTAGGAAAGAGGCTTTTCTTGAGGGAGAAGATTTTACAAATTTGCATGCATTTCTAATCCTAAGGATTGAAGAATCTATTTCCTTCAATCCTTTATTGACAATCAAATTAAGAATATGAGTACAACACTTTAAATGCATGAACTCTCCCATCAAGATGGTTGTACCATTCCAATCACTTAACCTATTTTTCAAATAGGCTATAGCCATATTATTAGGACTAGCATTACCAACCGTGACTGTGTAAACCTTTTCAATCCCCCAATCTCTAATGCATTTTTCTAAAGTCTTTCCTATGGTCTCACCTTTATGATCACTTACAATAAAAAAACCCTAATATCTTCTTATTCAAATGTCATCCATCATCAATATAATGAGCAGTCACACACATGTAATTCAAGTTTTGAATTGATGTCCAAGTGTCGGTGTTGAGTGAAACCATTTGAGAATTAGATGATAAAATAGACTTCAACTTTGCTTTTTCAAACACATACAATTGCATAACATCTCTACCAACAGTTTGTCTAGAAGGAACTTGGAATTGAGGTTGTATAACTTTAGCAAAACTTTTAAAGCCTTCATTTTCAACAAATTTAAAAGGAAGCTCATCAATGATAATCATTTCAGCAAGTGCAATCCTACACTCTTCTTGATTAAAAGACAACACCTTGAGTTTTACATTACCATCATTTTCTTCTTCACATTTCTTTAGAAATCCAAGAGTTTTTTGCCTCTTGTCAACATGTATATTGGGACTTTTCTTACACATTGACAAGTACCTAGACAAATTAGTTGTACTATGATTTCTAGAACCACATGCATATATTTTCCCACAATAATTGCATTCAGCTTTTTCACCATTATCTTTTTTGGTAAAATGTTCCCACACATGTGAATTTGGTCTTACAGGTTTTTTTGGAAGTATGAATACCTCTTTACCAGCAGATGATCTTCCTCCTTGATCAGTAGCTAAATGCTTAACATGCTGGGAAAGTTGCACACAACTTGGGGGTGTAGGAGTACTTCCAATTCGCTCTCCACCAGTTAGTGATTCATCAAGATTTAGTTATCATTCATTAGTCATTTTCTGTCATCAATAAGTAAATAAATATTAGAAAATAAGAATATTAGAAAATAAATAAAATTTGTACAGTAGCAAGGTAAAATAATTGTGCCAACTGCCAGAGATCCAAAACAATTTAGCTCCCCCTTATCAATATGAGAAAATATATGAGAAACATATCAGAAGACAGAAACATATAATATTGAAATATTAAAAATATTGAAATATATCATCAACTGGAGAAAATATTGAAATGTAATAGCACATATAGATTATTATTTTCTGTTACTATTCTGAGTTGTTTCTATATCCATAGCCTGAAGATAGAAAGAAATCTTCTCTAGTAAATCTTCCTATGCATCACAACTTGAGGTTTGTGGTCTCATCTATTCCTAAACCCTAATAGAAACTCACTCATTTTACTTCTCAAAACACTTTACCTAATTATTTAGAGAGTTTACCCCATTTTTCTATCACCATAAACTATCACGAATAAGAAAATTTCAGGAATTCATAGAATGCATATCAACATCAAAACCAACAGCACAAAAAAAATCCAAATCTTACTTGCTTTTGGAAGCAAACCCAACCTGGAGTGGCTGTGACGTGAGAAAAGAAAACCAAGAGAAATAATGGGAGTTCGTCTGTCGGTTTGTGAGTGATTTGCATGAAATGAAAACAGAGAAAGAATGAAGAGCGTCTGCCATTTGGGAGTGATGTGAGAAATGAAACAAAAAGAAAGAATAAGTTGTCAAAGTTATCATAAAGCCAAAGCCACTCCATGATTCCACTGTTTCTAACTTTTTCAATGTCTAAAAGTCATTTGATGAGAAATAAAGTTGGCTAGCCTGCTGCACCTGCACGGCTAAGGTAACTTTTTATTTAAAAAAATAGATGGGTGGGTCGGGTTGTACGAGTTGGATATGTTCCAACCCGTTACTCAACCTATACATTGTGGGTCGAATATTTTTAACTAACCCAACCCGCGAACTCAACCCAACCCGTATTTTATCTAGTGGGTTGGGTCGAAACCTGCAAGTTCGCGGGTTGACCCGACCCGCTGGATACCCCTAGTCGTATGTATACGATCATTTAGAGCAACAATCATTAATATTGCAGAGTCCTCTGGAAGGTAGCCCGCCAGTGAAAAGCTGTAAAAGATAGATACATGCAGGCATCACTTGTTTAAAATTTTCTTATGAGTAACTGTTCTGAACTGTGATCTGGAATTTCATCCGGTAAGATTGACTCGGTACGCGTACTACTGGACTTTACCATTAATACCCCGGTCAAGTCTTAAGATCCCAAACTACGGCATTCGGTCATAATAATAAGGTTATTAGATCTGCGCAATATCTTATAACTGTCAATCATGATCTTGTGATATTGTAGGATCCATAACTACCTCGAACAGTGGATAACTACAATATCTGTATTCCAACATTATAGGGATCTCCTCCAATTATAATAAGAAAACAATTCCTAACAAGATACTAATCTTAAATACATGCACTTAATACTAATCACATTACGATTCTAATCACGCTCTATAAATATCAGGATAAGTCACCCTAATCAGGTATCTTGCGTTTCAACATATAAATCTTACTTGTGCACTGTCTGACTTAAGCGTTGGAGTCCCTTTGCAGATACCCACCCCCTGGTTCAATATGCTCAGTAACAGCTGCGCAAAGAGGAAACTACCATAACGTACCTACTTCAAGTATCCTTTTGAATCCACTTCAGAACATTGGCGTCGTATATGGGAACTGATAAACTTCTATTCTCACTTCAACCATGGTGAGCACGAGACAAAATCCAAGGAAAGGAAGCACTGTGCACGCCGCCCCTGGTCAAGGACAAGGCCAACGGCCCAGCGCGATCCTCTGTCAGTTGCACCATTAGTGCATGCTGAAACTTCCACCGCTAAAAGTCAGCCTGTCGTTGTTGAGACTCTTAACGATGGTCACGAAACTTCAGTTTCTACTGAAAGTCCAAATCCCTCACGAAGGGTCTCTATTCGCGACAGACTGGTGTTTCCTCCTAGTGGAGGAACTAATAATGTTAATCAAGGGCCCAGGATTCATGTGCATTCTCGCCTGAGACTCTCAAATAACAATGCGGGTCGTGGGTCCTACTACGAGGACAATGTCCAGTCTGATATGACTAGGAACGACCTCTGTGAATTACTGCGTCAACAGACATCGCTGATTAATGAACAATGACTTCAGTTGGATAAATAGTGCCATCGGCTAGAAGATCTAGAAAGATCTGTTCGGATAGAGAATGATGGAGGAGGGCGGAATGCGGAGCACAACGGGCAAATGGCCCAACATAACGATGCTGAAGTCATTGGGAACAATAACCCAACCCCGACCGTCAACAGCAGCAATTTCAGACACACTAATGACATATAGAGTCTTGAGAAACTTCAAACATCCTTCAAACTTGGAGCCTTATGGTGAGACAACAGACCCTCAGGAGCACTTGGATGCCTATACTCAGCCTATGCAGCTCCATGGAGATTCTCCAGAATCGCTATGTCGCATCTTCCCCATCTTCCAAATAAATGCGCTCTCGGTTGGTTTGTAACCTTGCCGGTAAATTCCGTTACAAGATGGGAAGATCTCAGAAAAAGCTTTTTGCTACATTACACCATTGCCAAGGAGCGGCCCAAGACAATAGATTCTCTTTTTAGAATTCGCCAAGGGAGAGATAAATCCCTGTGCATGAATGTATACCACTAACTTTATGAAAATGAAATAGATATATACATGGGCATCAACCAGTAAAAGCAATACCTGCGTATGAAGCCGATTTTGTCATAACCACGAGAAAATGCATCCAGACCATCTTCGTACTTGTCAATTTCTTCGCGCAATCTTTTGTATTGTCCATAACTGTAATTTGAGAAATTTGTACTTAAAAAGATCAGGTTTGTATCTCAGTAACAACATTTTAAGCATCAAGAGTGGGCATTGTGATAAGAGACTGTGAAGGTGATTTCCTTGCTGGGAAAATCCATCACTAGGAAGGAAATTGAGAGGTACACATAGGGGAATTACAAGCTACTAGGGAAGGTTTATTATTTGCATGGAAACTGGGATTTAGGCATGTTGTGCTAGAAGAGGATGCTAAGAATGTATACTTTAGTATCTTTGGTGCAGAAGAAGACTTATCTCTTAATGGTTCTATTTTGAGAGATATTTGTACTTTTGCTTCTTGGTTTTACTGTATTGATTTTAAATTCACTCCTAGAGAGTGCAACAAGGTGGCAGATTATTTGGCTCATCAGGCCATTAGGGATGGTCCTATTGTATGGTTAGAGGAGCCTCCACCTTCTATTGTTTCGCTGTTGATTGATGATGCTATGGCTCAATAGTAATTTTAATAAAAAAAAATCAATTATTTTATAACAAGTGATGTGATATAAATTATTAGAATCTATGTATTAGCATACACAATTCTTTAGGATGTCACTACAACAAAATTGGCCTATGGGAACTCTTCAAAAGTGTACTCTAAAATACACTTAAGTGTAGCCTTTGAGGAGGGCTACACTTTTTGGCCCTAAGGCAACGCTTATTGAGGGGTGGCTTATTCAAGCGTGGCCTATTATCTAAGGCTACACTTTTTCACAGTCAAAGGCTACGCTTTTCTTCTTCACTCTATGGGTACGCTTTCAAAGCGTTGCCTTATGTCTAACCCTATGGGTACGCTTTCAAAGCGTTCCCTTATGTTACACTTTATGGGTACTCTGGAAAAGCGTTGTCTTATGTCTAACCATATGGGTATGCTTTCAAAGTGTTCCCTTATGTCAAACGCTATGAGTACGCTAGAAAAGCGTTGTGTTATATCTAACCATATGGGTACGCTTTGAAAGCGTTCCCTTATGTCTGTACGCTTGCCCTTACCTAAGGGATCACTTTATAAGTGTTCCCTTATGTTATTTTTTTTTTAATTTTATTATGACTACTGTTTTTATCATTTGTAAAAACATTTGCTAATCAAATATATTATTTTTATAGAATTTTAATTTTAGAATATACACATAAATTTATATGAAGTATAATTTTAATCATAAACTAATAATGTGTTCCATTGTTCAAAGTATTAACCAAAATATCCATAATAACACATTGACGAAAGTATTAGTCAAATAATCCAAAATACTCGCCATCATTTATATAATCAAAAATACTTAATCAAAATAAAGATATATATATATTCACAATGTAAGAAAAAATTATCTTCATCTCTTCATGAACAACATCAAATATTGGCTCTATCGTCATCCCCAAATGCAATACCAACATTGTCCTACAAAAGAGAGATATAGAAAATAAAATCTCATCAACTCATACATATCAAAAAAATAAAATCATTCAAACACTGTTTGTTATTATTTAACACTACCCATATCATATCAATGACATGATTAAACCAGTAGATATTACTGTTTTAAACCAAACTGTTTAACACTACCCATATCATTCAAACACATTCCTGTTCCCCATGATTAAACCAAACTGTATAACCTTCAACAAATTCGTAACATATGAGATGATTATATACTATATTTCTCCGATGCCAGTAGATATTACAACACTTCGCACAAGAACATTGAATTTCTTCACCTTCGAGATTTCCAACCGAGTAAGCAAAGTCCAAGAAACATTGAACACCATCACAATACTCTTTGCTATACCTTGGTAAATCCATCCAATGCTTGGACACATCTTGAAAAAACCTAATTAATCGAATTTTGATATTAAGGCTTCAAATAAATATTCATTTATGCATTAACTAGACTTTACAGGAATACAAATAATAAAAAAAAATAGAAAGAAAGAAAAAATGTTGTATAAATAATAACAACTGTTCTGGACCGAGATCCGGGATCCCGATCCATGGGATCAACCCGGCATACGCGTCACCACCGGTTCCCTCCAGCCGTCGTGAAGGAAGACCCACGACACTCTTCTTCGGACCGCGGGCAAGACACATGAGCGAGGAGTCCACGGTGACTAATCCATGATGAGGATAAATCCCAGATACGCGTAGCGCCAATCGTCAACTCACGATATTATAGGATTAGATACCTTCCTTATATTAATCCCGGATTATAGGGATATATCCTACAATAAAGGAAGGATAATCTTGACTAAGATATCAATCCAGATTCACCCGCATCCAAGACGAGTCCTCTAGGATTACTCGCATATGCTCCTATAAATACTAGGCCAAGCGCCAAAGGTAGGCACTTCCTCTGAGATATAAGCTATCCCTATTGTGCACGGTCTAACTTGAGCGTCGGAGTGCCTTTTGCAGGTACCCACCCACTCACACCACCGTTGCCGCTGCCGAGCTACGGAGGAATCCACCGCATCGTGCCTATCTCAGGTACCCCACTGAATTTACTTCAGAACATTGGCGCCGTCTGTGGGGACCTTAAAATTCTAATCTCACCCAATCATGGTGAATACGAGGCAAAACTCCAGAAGAGACGCTGCTCAAGTCTCAGTCAACCAAAAACAAGATCCTGACATGCAGCATCCACCACCGCCATTACCTCCGCTTGTGGCTCAAGCCTCTGCCGTGAGAAACCAAACGCCCACCGGGAAGCCGACGTGATGGGCACTCCACCTCTTTTCTCGAGGAATCTCCTAACCCATCACGCGGATTCTGTCGGGGATGACTCGAATTCCCGGCCCGGAAGGGCGGCGGAGCCTTCAAGAATGCGGAATTCACATACACCAACGCAGGGAAACCCGAGCAACGAGTTCGACGATCGTGCGTCACACTCCGAACACACGCACCAATCTCGGTCTTCTCAACGCCAACTCCAGGATATGTTGCAACAACATATGGATCTACTCAACGACCAGTTTAGGAGACTCGAAGACATGCGGGCGCGCCATGCATGGAAGTCAACCGAGCCTCGCCGACGTGACGGAGACGAACCGACATGGAAAATAACAGGACGAGGGCCCATGACGAAGAGAAAATTCCTCATAATGGAGATAACAATCGGAACCAAGGAACCATAGAACAACCTTTCTCCGACAAGCTCATGGAATTCTGGGTTTCGAGAAACTTCAAGTTTCCTCCAAACCTCGAAATTTATGACGGAACCACGGACCCTCAGGAGCACATCAATGCCTATGAGCAATCCCTATGCTTCTACGGCGGATCCATGGAATTGTTGTGCCGAGCTTTCCCGCTCTCCCTCAAAAAGGGGGCCCTCAAATGGTTCACCAGCCAGCCACGAGGGACCATCGTGGATTGGTCCGACCTCAAGCAACGTTTTCTGCTGCAGTACACCACGAGCAAGGAACAGCCTAAATCCATCGAATCCTTGGCCAAGGTCCGCCAGGGAAAGGATGAAAGCCTCCGGGATTACGTCAGACGTTTTATGGCACCCTGCGCCAACGTAGAAAACTTTGAGGACGAATAGCCTTGCACTACGCCGAAGCGGTCTCGGATAGGCTCCGACTTTTTCAAGTCCCTGGCAAAAAAGAAGCCAGACAATCTGAGCGACTTCCAGAAACGTTCCGAGAAGTACGTCTATCCGGAAGAGGCAACGAAGACCACGGGAGGTGGGACAACAAAAGCGAACCTCCTCACCAAAAGCCCTAGAATCCCTCAAGGTCACGACCTCCAGGGTAGCCCACCCCGAAGAAACTATGCGGACTATACTCCTTTGAACACAACCCGGAAACGATCTTGAGGGAAGTAATGAACACGGAGTTTCGAACGTCCCGAGACCACCCCTATCAAGAGGCGGAGGCGAGAAAGATCACTCCAAACACCGCACGTGGCACAAAGCCTATGGCCACGATACGAGAGGATTGCCATCACCGCGTGACGCCATTGAATTTCTAATCAAGGCCGGGCGCTGCGGCGGTATGTCCTCCGTGCCCAAAACAAAGAAAGGAGATGACAGTAGAGACAAAGAAAAGACGGAGTCCGTCCCCTCCGCGAAGAAAGACGAGAAGTCCGAGGAGAAGATCCCGGACTCCACCTCGGCGTAATAACGGCGGCCGACGGGCGGGGATAGGAACACTCCCCCGCCGCAACGATGATCACCGCGCCGAGCCCAACAGACGATCCATACCATTGCTTGGTGGTTTCGCCGGCGGAGGATCCTCCAACGGAGCTCGAAAGAAAGCCCTCGGAATGGCGGTTTTAGCGTGGCCCACTCGGGATCAAGAACACGGTAGAAAATAAGAAAGCGTCTCTCATCACCTTCTCGACGAAGACTACGGCGAATAATCCCGGATCATGATGACCCACTCGTCATCTCCGGGTAATCTCCAACGCCGAAGTCCGTCGAATTTTCGTCGATCAAGGGAGTTCGGCCGATATTATGTTCTTAGACCTTTACCAAAAATTGGAACTCCCGCAATCCGACTTGACCCCCATGCTTTGGAGAATTGACGGGCTTCACCGGTGAGAAGATCACTCCAAAGTAGGATATTACGAAACCCATCTAACCCTGGGTCATCTACACTCTTCAGGACTGTGAAGGTAAAATTCCTGGTCGTGGACTGCCCCTCGGCCTATAACATTATCCTGGGCCGTCCGTCTCTCAACGCTCTCGGGGCGGTAATATCCACCACTCACCTCGTGATGAAATTCCTCAACAAGAACAATGACGTCGTCATTATTAAAGGCGACCAGGTTTCAGCCAGAAAATGTTATAATAAGAGTTTGAAGATTTGCAAAATACCCCGGACATCAAACCGCCCTGTATCTACCCCGACTATTGACCAGGTCAACATTCTGATGACCGAGTTGGACGTCAGAGAAGAAATCCGGGATACCCGACCACAACCCGAAGGCGGCCTGGAATCCCTTCAACTCGGGAACGATCCCAGGCAGGTAACCAAAGTCGGAGCTCGTCGGATGAAGGAGAAAAGCAACGGCTTTCGGAACTCTTGTTGAAAAACAAGGACCTTTTCGCTGGACTTCCTCCGACATGCCCGGACTCGATCCCGCTTTATTTGCCACCGCTACGTCGATCAAAGAAGGCGCCAAGCCGGTCGCGCAAAAAAAGAGAAAGGTCGGCCCCGAGAGACAACAAGTCGTCGAAGACCCGGAGGTTAAGGAACCGCTAAATGGCAACTTCATCGAGAAATCTCCTACACCACATGGCTTTCCAACGTGGTCCCGGTAAAGAAGTCCAACGGAAAATGGAGGATGTGTGTAGACTATACCGACCGAATAAAGCACGCCCCAAGGACCCATATCCACTCCCCAACGTGTGGACAGGTTAGTAGACGGATCCTCCGGGTTCGGATGGTTATCATTTATGGATGCGTATTCCTGATACAACCGATTCCCATGTACGCCGGGGATGAAGATAAAACCGCTTTCATCAACGATAGGGCGAGCTCTTTTCTACAAGGTCATGCCTTTCGGCCTAAAGAACGCAGGAGCCACCTACCGAGGATGATGAACAAGGTTTTCGAAAACCAAGTGGGAAAAATGCTAGAAGTCTATATAGACGACATGATAGTCAAGACCCCACACACCGGCTCTCACACGGCGGATCTCGAAGAAGTATTTGCGCAAATCCGGAAATACAATGAGGTTAAACCCGGAAAAATGCGCTTTCGGGGTCCAGGCCGGTAAGTTCTTGGGATTCATGCTAACGCATAGAGGAATTGAGGCCAATCCGGATAAATGCCAGGCCGTCCTCAACATGAGGAGTCCCCGCAACGTCAAAGAGGTACAACAGCTTACGGGGCGCATAGCGGCCTCACAAGGTTCTTAGCCAAAGCCGCTTACAAGTCTCTCCCCTCTTCAAATTGCTCAAAAGGGAAGAAGTTTTGAATGGACTCAAGAGTGCGAGGACGCCTTCACATCTTTGAAAACCTTTTGTCCTCCCCCCTATCTTGACAAGGCCGGACAAATGAGAGACACTTTACTTGTACCTCGTCCGTCCACGATGAAGCCGTAAGCTCGGTTTGATCGGGGAAACCGACGAGGACGAGAGCTGTCTATTTCGTGAGCAAGGTCCTCCGGGGCCCGAGCTCCGGCCAAAAGGTCGAGAAAGTCGCCTTCGCGCTCATCATTACTTGCAAGAAGACTTCGGCAATACTTTCGGTGCCACCCTCGGTAGTAAGAACCGACCAACCTATCCGACAGTACTACACAAACCGGACTGGCCGGGCGAATGATTGCGTGGTCGATTGAACTCTCGGAATTTGGAATTACATACGAACCACGACTTGCAATAAAAGCCCGGGCGTTGTCCGACTTCCTGGCAGAACTCACAACGGATAACGGCGACCCAAAGAAAGCCTTTTGGACCATCTTTGTTGACGGATCGTCGAACCCCAAAGGAAGCGGGGCCGGGGTGATAGTCGAAAATTCAAGGTTTGACTTTGGAGCACTCCCGAAGTTTGAGTTCTCAACTTCAAACAATCGGGCCGAGTACGAGGCCAGTATCGCCGGCTAAATGGCAAAGGATTTGGAGGCAACACGGATCAAACTCTGCAGGTGATTCCCGGCTAGTAACCTCTCAAATCCGAGGTGACTATCAAGCTAAAGAGCCCTCCTACTGAGAGATACTTGAGCAAGGTCCAAGAAATTTTAAAATATTTTGAAGAAGTCGGGATAGAGCACATCCCAAGAGGAACGTAACTCCAGGCCGATCTCTTATCTAAGTCAAGCCGGCACAAAAAAGCCCCAAAGAATAACCGGTCTGTAATTCAAGAAACTCTTTCCCAACCCTCCATCACGGATCATAGCATATCCCAAGTGGAGGATCATCGACCATCTTGGATCACTCCTATACTGGGCTACCTGCACCACGGAAAGCTGCCAACGGACCCAAAGGAGGCTTCCAAGTTAGTAAAGACGTCGGTCAGGTACACCATTTACAATGGTCGACTATACCGGCGTGGTTTCTCTTCCCCCTTCTAAAGTGCTTGACCCCCAAAGAAGCGAGTACGCCCTAGTGAAGTACATGAAGGAAGGCTGCGGTCACCACTTAGGTGCCAAAGCCCCAGCCCAAAAGTATTAAGGCGGGATTCTATTGGCCAACGATGGGCCGACTCTCGTGCACATGTACAAACTTGCGACAAGTGTCAACGTCATGCGAGATCATTTTCAAGCCCCTCGAAGAACCGTCCACGACGTCGGTTCCATGGCCCTTTACCGGGTGGGGTATGGACATCCTAGGTCCGTTCCCCCGTGCCCCGTGCGCTTTAAATATTTAGTGGTAGCGGTAGACTATTTTACCAAATGGATCGAGGCCGAACCCCGATCACCATCACCTCGGCCCGGGTCGAAGTTTACTTGCGCCACATCATCACCGGAGTTCGGCATACCGAGAATGCGCGTAGTCACGGTGCGGAACCCAGTTCAAAGACAAAGCCTTTGAGGAGCTACTAGCCGGTCTGAAAATAAAACACCACTGCAGCTCCGTCGAGAACCCCAGGACGAACGGACAGGCAGAGGCTGCCAATAGAATCATCATGCGGGGCTTAAAAAAAAGGTTAGACGAAGCCAAAGGGAACTGGGTCGAGCAACTTGACCATGTTCTTTGGGCATACCGGACCACCCCCCATTCCACGACGGGAGAAACCCCTTTCAAGCTGACTTATGGCTGCGAAGCCATGATCCCGGTGGAAATAGGGGAACCGAGCTGGCGATACCAACATTTTTCATCCGACAGCAACCCCAGCCTAATCAGAGAGGACCTGGACTTGCTCGAAGAAAGGAGAAACGTAGCCCACATACGGGATGTCGCCCTCAAGCAGAAGACAGCGGCCAGATACAACAAGAAAGTGGTCCCGAGAAAATTCCAGCCCGGCGACCTAGTCCTCAGAAGAGCTAACATAGGAGGGAAAAATGCCTCCCAGGGAAAACTGGCCCCTAACTGGGAAGGCCCCTATCGTGTCGTCACCAGTACGGGTAAAGGAGCCCACACACTGGAAACGTTATCTGGGACCCCGGTCAAGAACTACTGGAATACGGACAAACTAAGGAAATACTATAGCTAAAAGCCCATAGCGGCTCAGCCCTTCAGAAGAATTATCTTCGATCCATTCTTGTTTCAAATAAGTACGCTATGTACAGACTGCATTCTCCCAAGTTCAGTAATAAAGTTACTATTCACGGAAACCTGGTTCGATTTAACGCGTTGCTCTAAAAAGTCGATAGGAGACAGTACGGATCATATGTACACACTCCTTCCTCACACCTAAGCCAAGAAGGGTTCCTAAAATCTGAACGATTAATAGGATACTTACCCCGGGCGAGGTTGAAAGCAATGCTAGCGCCCTGGACAAAAGGGCCTTCGCGAAAAATGCCCTAACCAGGCGCCACTCTTACCTATGTTCAAATTCCAAACGCTTCCCGTAACAAGCACTGGAATACGGATTAAGGTTTCATTTCACCTAAGTCTAAAATCTCTTTACGTTTCATTATTATAAGCGTTAGATTAAAGACCAAGGCCTTTTTCCTACCTAAGTCCCTGGGAATACCACTCAATTAATGACATGAGTGAAGGATCCGGACCATGGTTTTCACAACACAGTTTTCTAAGTCCGGCATAACAACTACCAAAATGGGCGTTGGACCCAGGTCGGACCATGAAAAACAAAAATGAATAACCAAACAAAGCAATTAAATATAAAACCCCAAACACGGGGTAATTGTCCTTACAAACAGTAAAACCCCACGCAGGGGGCAAAAAAAAAAAAAAAAAAAAAAAACAGGGGCAGTTCAAACACCGGCTTCTTCCTCTTCGGGGACCTGAATAACCTCCGGGGTGCCACCAGGAGCCTTCGCGGCTAAAGCCTCGACAGCTACAAGCTGGCCGTTATGAAACATCTTGTCTGAGGACACACCCTCCAAGATAAGGTCGACCCCGGGGTTGAAGTGCTGGATCTGCTTCACAGCATTTTGGAACTGCTCCTCCCCAACGTTTCCAGCCACTCCGTCCAGTTCCTCCACCTCCTTCTCAAGCTCCGCCACCTCGGCCCTCAGAGCGCCAATGCTTCGGTCGGCTTCAAGCTTCTCGGCCTTCCTAGCAGCTTCAGAGTCCGCCAACGCCTTTTCCAGCTCAGTGACTTTGTTCTCCAGTTCGACGGCCCTCACTCTATTGTCTTCACTGGCTTTTAGGGACGCGGCCAACTTCTGCTCGGTCTCCTCTTTTTCTTTCTTCAGGGTCCTCAGCTCTGCCGACGCCTGGCGATCAGCATTCTCGATAGTGACCTCAATCACACGGATCTCGGCTGCCGCCCGGAGAGCCTGTCTCTGGAGCGCGGCTAAGGTTTGGCGCAGACCCTGTTCGGCAATATGCTGCCTCACCTCGCCACTCAGAAGTCGCCCATCTATGAAGGGCCCGGGCTCAGAATTCCCCGTGATGACCGGCAAAAAGTCTGCCATTTCCCTATCGCCGCCCTTCGACGGCCCACGGCCGCCATCATGCTCGAGAAGGCCGCCCTTCGACGGCTTGCCTTTTCCGGACCTAAGAATGGGGCGGGGGACTCCGGCTCGTCTTGCTCTTCGATCGCGGCCACACCCCGATCGGATGAGTCCGGAATGGCTGTGAAGGAAGAAGCCGCGGTTTTCTTCCCTTTCCTCCGGTTCCTTGAAGACCGCAGTGCAACCATGGAAGATCCCGACGTCATATTGCTAACTGAAAAGAAACAAAAACAAATACAGTCAGTACATCTCGAAACATTGATATATGAAGACTCCTAGGGACACACTAAACGCCCTAATCCCTACCTAACAAAGTGTAAAGAAGATCATCACCAGGGACTTGAAGGACATCTCTAATGTTGATGTTCCCATGCTTCTCAGCATATCGGGTTATGAATTTCGCGGTCCTAAGTTCCTCGGGGTCGAGATCCCCCTCTTCTTTCTCAATCATGTTGAGAGGCACGTCCCAGCACCGACGCGTCCAATACAGAGGAAATTCTGGCTCCCCATCCGGCTTGAGGAAGAAAGGATGGCATCCCTCCCTGGCTTTTATCTTGAAAAACGAGGTCTTAAACCCTTTGAAGCTTTCTTCGAAAACATCAAAAGACTTACGACCAAGCCGGGATCGAATGACAAGCCAGCTCGTCTGCCTCACCGACCCCTGGGTGTTTATTCTTGTATAAAAATAAAAAAAGGTCTTCGCCGAGCATTTGAGGCCCATCAACCGACAAAACCTCTCGAACGAAATGATGTAGCCCCAACCGTTAGGATGAATCTGTGAAGGGGCTACTTGAAGAGTGCGGAGTATGTCCATCTGGAAGTCAGAGAACGGCATCCTCAGTCCTAACTTAAGGAAAAACGGCTCGTACAGGAACATGAAATGTGAGCCCTCTTCCCGGCAGGAACACACCCTCTCGTTCCAATTCGGACAGACAACTTCAAACTCGTCGTCTCGAGCCTTGTTCACGGTTAACTCCAAGGCAAAGAGGGACTCTCGGAGCACGGCCTCTCTCGAAAACCTAGATTGACGTTCCCATACGTCATCCACCACCCAAGTGCATACCAACCCGGGACCCCGCCGCACTCGAACCAACTCGTCTACCGCCGGATCACGGGCATCGTGAAGTGGGGGCTGAACCTTAGCTTTCTTTCCTTTGGCCATGGAAACCCTGAGAACATCCAAAGAAGTCGGCAAAAAACTGTCAGAATCAATAGTTTCATAGATTCAGACACAGGGAGAGCGGGGTAACCCTAACCTCCCCTACCGACCTCCTGTCCCACCGGAAATAAAGCATTCAGGGGAACTCCTCCACCGCGCGGGGCGCGGCGAAGTTGGTGCCTCAGGGAGGTGACCGTATCTACCTAAACTGCTAAGCCCAACTTGAAAATAAGCAAAAACCAGAAACACCTAGCTACTTTACTTTCTGAAAAGCGCAAACGACAAGAAATTAGAAAGGAAGCAACTTACGGGTAAAAGCGAGAGCGTAGAAGCTGTGCTAGAACAATGGAAAAGCGACAGGGAGCCAAAGCCTTCAGCAAAGTTGCAGCGGTGTTTGAAAACGATAGAGTAAAGAAGACAAATCTCTGACCCTTATTTATAAAGGGTCTATCAACGGATGAACGGTTAGGGGGCATTCCCGTCCCCTCCAAGGCAAAATTCAAAAGACGCCCATCATGGCTCGCGGAGCTCTAGGCACGTCCCTCCAACAAAAACGCGACACGTAGCCCACACAGCTATAGTAGCAGCTGAAAGGACGGTTACACAGTAATCTAAAGCATCGTTGAATGAGAACTCGGGTTGGTACCACGGATTCCAGGACCAATTAACTACTACACACGACGTGTTAATTCCGAGGTATGTTTATAGCCGTTACTAAGGGTCGGAATCGAAACAACTCCGGCAATGTCTTTATTTGGTTTTTTGGGATAAGCGTTGGACTCACCCGTGAGAATCGCTTGGGACAAAAAGTCAAGCGAAATATAGAACAAATTCAGAAAAAGGAAAACATATATTGAGTCATTTTCATTCCATACATCGTCATACAACTGAATAAGAAGAAAAGCAAAATCTTGAGACAAGGAAAGCATAAGGAAGTCCCGGAAAAGGGGGCAAATATCTTCCGCCACCTGGCTGGTACCCCGTCCACATCTCCAAACCACGGTCTCTTGAAAAAGTGGATTGGTTTTGCAGAACATTGACCAACCGGGATCGCGACCACGGAAAGAACACCAATGCTCTTTGCACGACCTATCCGCGATGCAATTAAAGACCGAGATCTTCTTGCGCTCGTTGGAAGGGGGCCCGACCTCTCTAGCTGAAAAATCCTCCGCCGGTGTCAGCCATTCCGAGTTGCCTCAAGTCATGGAGCAGCCACAACGGGTTTTCCACCCCGAAGCACCGAAGCCACTCCGAATAGAAACCCTCTGTTCACCCGTCCTTCTCCCACCTTCTCAACGGACGGCGGCGGAGCGGATACCCGCCGCTTCTGCGTAGCGAGCCAAGGAAAGCGAGACCACCCCAGGTTGCCCCAGGGAGTCCTCACTCCTTTGGCCGGGCATCCTTGCATCTCCAGCCGTTACTACGAAAAGACCGGCCGATGCACCGCCAAAGAAACCACCAAGAAGACGGAGAGAAGAACAGTGTGCTCCACCGGGTCCCCATGCAACGGAGGACGGAAGCATGATTCCATCCTAACAACACGTAGGGTCAGACTTCCCCGTGTACGCCAGGATAGAAAGGCTTCCGCCTCCCCAAATGCATAGCAACCCGGTTTTACGCCAAGATAGAAAGGCCTCTGTCGGGAAGAAAAACGCGAGGGGAAGATCAAATCTCTTCAAGGACTTTGGGAAAAATAAGAGAATGGTTTCTGTAGACGATGAAGCTCTCTTCACAACAAAGGAGAAAGAAGAAAGAGCTACACTCAACCCCTGGGAAAAAATCATCTCTACGCGATGGTGAAGAAGAGAATGCAAGCCCATGAAGAAGCGTCTAGTACTTATAGCGTGAATGAAGGACCCTGATTGGTCACGTGCAGGGTGAACTGATCCCATGAAGTCAGCCAAAATAAATGTTCAGATCTCTGATTGGCCACAAAGATAGGGAGCAGTTAGGGAAATCCCCACGAAATTAATGTTTTCTTTGAAAAAAAGAATCGTTATTTCCCAAGAATCGTTATATTCCAATAAAGTCCACGCATCAGTTTCCCAGAGAATCGCAAGCTGAAGTCACCAAAGATCACATTCAGGATTCCCACTGAGCACGCCTTCAGCACTCGTACCGGAAAGCAATAGTTTTTGCTCATAACCAAGTAAAACGAGGACGTCGGTAATAACTTGAGGCCTAACGCCTGCCCGGTAAATCGTTACGTCAGCCATGTGATGGTTGATCCATCTTAAACTTGACTCTGGTCTGTCTCATCCAAGAGCCAAGCTGGGGGCAACTGTTCTGGACCGAGATTCGGGATCCCGATCCATGGGATCAACCCGGCATACGCGTCACCGGGTTCCCTCCAGCCGTCGTGAAGGAAGACCCACGACACTCTTCGGACCGCGGGCCAAGACACATGAGCAGGAGTCCACAGCTGACTAATCCATGATGAGGATAAATCCCTAGATACGCGTAACTGCCAATCGTCAACTCACGATATTATAGGATTAGATACCTTCCTTATATTAATCCCAGATTATAGGGATATATCCTACAATAAAGGAAGGATAATCTTGACTAAGATATCAATCCAGATTCACCCGCATCCAAGACGAGTCCCTCTAGGATTCTGCATATGCTCCTATAAATACTAGGCCAAGCGCCAAAGGTAGGCACTTCCTCTGAGATATAAGCTATCCCTATTGTGCACGGTCTAACTTGAGCGTCGGAGTGCCTTTTGCAGGTACCCACCCACTCACACCACCGTTGCCGCTGCCAAGCTACGGAGGAATCCACCGCATCGTGCCTATCTCAGGTACCCCACTGAATTTACTTCAGAACAACAACATAAGAAAATAAAGAGGATAAGAGTTTTCTTACCTAGCCATGACACTGATTGTAACTCAAAACTTAACTTCAAATCCACTATAGATCTTCCCAAGTCTTGATTATTCTGCCTTGAGTAAAGAACAATCAATTACATGTCATGTATAAAAATCATAGTTATGACATAGTTGTAAGTTTTTAAAAATAATGAAAATTTACAGGGCTGAGACCATTCCTCCTATCTATATAAATATATATGTATACAAGGCATACACACAGCAAGCCAGTAATTTCAGAACTAATCAGTCAATAATTTAGAATTACTTTGTACATTGAACTCTATATTCCACTGATTTTATTGGGCACTTGTCAATATATGATTGATTATGATTTTTAAATGGTTCATTTGCCCCTACGTAGGACATTACATTAATTAACTACCACTGCCTTTTATGAAGATCGAGATGAAAGTTTAGGATATAGTAAATAATTAAACAATTATCTATGTTTGAATTAAAGCATCTTGAATTTGTTGTAGTAATATTTTTTGGTACTAGTTTTTACTATAGTTTCTTTCATTTGTAACAACATGAATTACATCATGTGGGTATCAAGGGTTAAATCAGATTGGTAACCCATCTGAACTTCTAGACCATTTTCAACATTGTTAACAAGCCAAGATTTTCATACACTGCCTTCAGGGTTCTAACTAACTATAATATATGATTTTCTGTGTGTTGATAGATGGTAAGTGTATGACACTAAAATTGCCCACATCTAACGCCCCCACAAGCATCATTGGATAAAGATTGATTTACTGAGTTATAGTGACAGTAATTGAACTTGTTCTCTAATCAACAATTCAGGACTGTCAAAATGGCACACAAGCAAAATGAATATACATGAGCAAGCTAGTTAAGTTTCGAAAGCAGGTAAGCAATGTAGCGTGATGCAACAAATACTTGTGTAGACTTTGTGTATGTAAGTTGTGTAGAGTAAATCAATCAACAATTAACATTTTGTTACTGTTAAAATAAAATAATTATATAACACAAATTCATGCAATTATTAAGTGTTGTTTTGTTTAGTCTACATAACTTTGTAAACATATTCTACACAAATATTTCTCAATACTTGAAATTCCCTACATTTCAATTGCTCAGCAATCAGTTTGATGCATATTAATTGAATAATCATGTTATTTATTTATATTAAATTTATTCTAAGACCCACCTTTGTGATACTACTTTTGCAGGTTGTTCTGGCTTCAATTGTGTTAGAACCGAATCTGTTAGGTTCTGTTAGGGAGAATAAAAGTAGCTAAGATAGGGGTTATGAGTTTGTTAGCAGTTATTTCAGTCTGTTAGGGATGTGTTAGTTGTTTGGAGTTTGTTGGTTTTGATAAGATTGGTTGTTAGAGTATAGTTAGGAATTGTAGGCCTATAAATAAAAGGCCATTGCTTTGCATTTTGGGAGAATGAAGAATTGTATTTTGTGTGAACTAAACAGGGGTTTAGTTGTGAAAGGAGAGTGCTCCTTTGGGGTACATTGGTACTATTCTTTCCCTATCTTTTTTCTTTTTTTGTTCTGTTTTAGGAAGGGTTCTCTCCATAGTTAGGCTCTTCATCTTCCTAAAAGAAAGATTCCTAACAAATTATGATTACTCTATGGTGTGACAAAGGGAGAAGATGACTGGTAATCTTCACGTAAAGTGTTGTACAGGTTGCTACATGAGTGTATCTAAATGTATCAGTTGCTGGAAGTTATGTCTGGGTGCAATTTACTTATGGCATATTCACAAAAATGGGTAAATGTTAATATGCTACTAACTACTAAGCCCCAAGGCCTGTAAAATTTACAGGTAACCTACTGCTATTGCCAATCAAATCCTAGAAATGAAATGTTTTGAGCTATAGCTTCTGAATAAATTTGCAGTTTCTCAAGCACTACAAGGCCAAGATTCCAGAAGTGAACTTAGTAACAGAATGTAATATTCAGGATATTGAAAGGTGCCTCGCTCTTTCTATGTTAGAAGAATATCTCTTTACTGTTTCTGTTGGAGTTGAGAAGTGAAATGAGATTTTTGGGGATAGTCCAGTTATATTCATTTCCTCACAATACGCCCATCTCCACATAATCTTGTTCTTTGAGTTAATTTATGTCAAGTTCTGTAAGGACTGAGTCAGAGCATTATGCCTAAGACCCTTAAGGCTCTAAGAGGAGCTTGAGAGAAACTTGAGTGTATCTAAAGGAGAATTTAAGGCAACATATGCATAAATTTAAGGCGAATAAAGGGACCTGACTATAATACATGGTTGGAGACTTGGACACGCTTACTAATCATTTTCAATCCTATGCCCTCAAAAGCATTATACAGTGACACATTGATATACAAATTCAATTATCAAAAATTCATTTTTTAGGGCCATTAATCCACTTCCAAAAATTCATTTTTTTTTATTTTCCACTAAACTAGGATCAGTAGATATCTCTTCTCTATTCTGTGTGAATTTCCTTCATATTTTACCTCAGCCTTTAACTTAACTTTGTCAGCAATAGAAATACATTTCTCCTGTAAATTTTGGACCCCTTATTTTCACTCTTGACACAGTAGTGTAAAGTCTAAACCAAAAAAAGAAGCTAACAAAGATAATTGAATATTTAAACTTCATTGAAAAACCCAGGATGTTACCAGGGAGAAAATGGGGAAGTGAAAATCTAAGTTTCTTGATGAATTGGGGTACCAGAAAGTCCCAATAGTGAATGGTTCAGTTTACTGAAGCATAAAACTCAAGAATCCCAGAAGCAAAAACCTTCAAGAATCCTTGGATTCTTACAACCAGAGGGATCCACCGTGGTTTGGATTCATGCAAAAAGAAAAAAGAATGAATGGATTGCACAGAGGAAGAATGAGAAAGTACCTGAGGAAGCACCACAGCGGCAGGTGAAGGTAGGTAGCTAATGCTCTATCAAGGTCAAAACCTCCATTCTCTCATTTTGAGTGAGTCTTAGAATCTGTAACTCTCTATAATATGTCAGCGTCCTGAAAGCCAAAGAAGAAGTAACTGTCCTGTTATGCACTGCTCATTAATTAATTCAATAAATGACACATATGGTTAAAAGAAGCCAAGCAACTAAAACTAGCCCAAGAATGCATTTCACCAAGAGTTCATTGTCACCCATACATGCAGCAAAAAATGTGAGATATTAATGTTGTGTTTCTATTATTAACATGCTACTACGTCCCAGAACCATCTCTATGATCTTTGGCATGATAACAACCCAAATGACTAGGAACCTTTCGAAAATCTTAGGCTACAAACAGGATAAACTAAAAGAGTTTAAAATTTTAAGTTTGATCAACTACACTGTTATAGTATCAAAATTAAATCCAAACTTAAAAACATCATACAATTCAAAGAATTCTATAAAAGTACAAATGGCATGTGGATCCACAGGTTCCCATCAATACTCCAAACAATGACTTTTGGCTTTTTCTCCAAATCCAACCATAACATTACCAGGTGCCAAACCACTAGCTTTTTACCTATAAGGAACACGGCATGAGGTCTATCCAATAATCCCATAATTAACAAGTTACATGTTAGCATTTTCCGATCTCATAATTTTCTCCAGATTTATGTACAATAATGAGAGCACTCTTCACCTCACTAGCAAACTTTCAGTTTTCCTGCTCCAGTGATCGTTCCTTTATTACAAATTAATTAATCAACATTATAAAAAAATTGTTATTATTTTCATGTAGAAATTAAAACCACTGAATAAAAAAAAAGCAGCAAACTCAGAATCTTTCCAAAGCCAGTGCTTTTCCGTACATTGATTTTTTCGTTTTGGTTTTCTGTTCATTTGTCTAGAAAAATAAGAGACACAAGTGCTTCTCCTTCTCTGTTGCAGTTTCAGTAGTTAGTAGAGTAACAAGACAAGAAAAAATAACAAGAAAAAAATAGATTAGGGAGATAGTGAAAGTGATGTGAAGTTTGAAGAAGAAACTCAGTGGGATTGGGATGAAAGTCACAAGAAAGAACTATAAACTAAATTAGATTGGGGAGATAGTGAAAGTGATGCTTCTGTTGAAGAGGAAAGTGAAGCAAGCAGTGAAGCAAATGATGACAACAGTGAGCCATTTATGCCAGAAGCAGAATCTGTGCATGATGTGCAAGTTAGAAATAGACAGGCTCCTACATGGATGAGGGACTATGTAATTGGAGAAGAGCTATCAGATGAGGAAGATGCAGTAAATATGGTAGTAATTGAAGCAGTAGATCCAGTTTTCTTTAAAGAAGCAGTAAAGAGCTCAAAGTGGAGACTAGCCATGGATGCAGAAATCAGTTCAATTATTAAAAACAAAACTTGGGAGTTGACTGATTTACCAGTTGGAGCAAAGAAGATAGGTGTCAAATGGATCTGCAAAACCAAGTTAAATGAACTTGGTAAAATAGATAAGCATAAAGCAAGGTTGGTGGCTAAAGGATATTCTCAAAAGCATAGAGTAGATTATACTGAAGTTTTTGCACCTGTAAGCAGAATGGACACCGTGAGGATGATTATAGCTATTGCAGCTAATAAAGGCTGGAAACTATATCAACTGGATGTTAAATCTGCTTTCTTGTATGGAACATTAACAGAAAATGTCTATGTGGAGCAACCAAAGGGCTATGTGAAGAAAGGTAGTGAGCACAAAGTCTACAAACTACACAAGCCACTATATGGACTAAAACAGCTCCAAGAGCATGGTTTAGTAGAATAGAGTCTTATTTTCTCAGTGAAGGATTTCAAAGGAGCAAAAGTGAGCAAACACTTTTTCTCAAGTGGAATAAGGAAGGGAAAAATCTCATTGTTAGTGTCTATGTGGATGACCTCATTTACACTGGTGATGATGAATTAATGATGAGTGACCTTAAGAGCTCAATGCAAAGGGAATTTGATATGACAGACTTGGGAAAAATGAGATTTTTCCTTGGAATTGAAGTATTGCAAGAAGAAGATGGGATCTATATCTATCAAAGAAAATATGCTATGGAAATCTTAAAGCGCTTTGGGATGACAGATAGTAATTCTGTTAGAGTTCCTATAGTACCAGGAAACAAGCTATGCAAAGATGAAAAAGGGGTTAAAGTGGATGAGACACAATACAAGCAAATGGTAGGAAGCCTCATCTACATTACTGCCACCAGACCCGATATGATGCTTGTAGTGAGTCTCATCAGTCGTTTTATGTCACAGCCAACACAAAAGCATTTCTAGGCAGCTAAAAGAGTTCTTAAATACTTGTAAGGAACTGTAAACTTTGGAATTCACTACAAGAAGGGAGGGAATGAAGACTTGTTATCCTACACAGATTCAGACTATGCTGGAGATATAGAAGACAGGAAGAGCACGTCTGGGTATGTTTTTCTTCTGAGTAATGGAGCAGTAGCTTGGTCTTCAAAGAAACAGCCTATTGTCACTCTTTCTACCACAGAGGCTGAATTTGTAGTAGCAGCAGCTTGTGCATGCCAAGCAGTTTGGATGAGAAGAATTCTATAAGAACTAGACCATTCACAGGAAGGTTGCACTACAATAATGTGTGACAACAGCTCAACAATCAAATTGTCAAAGAATCCTGTCATGCACGGCAGAAGTAAGCACATTGATGTGTGTTTTCATTTCCTCAGAGATCTCACCAAAGAAAGCACTATTGAATTAGTTCACTGTGGGACCAAAGATCAGATTGCTGACCTCTTGACCAAACCATTGAAACTGGACACTTTTCTGGAGCTTCGAAAATAGATGGGCGTGTGTGAAGTTCCCAGTATAAACTAATTGCTCAGTTATAGGGAGGGGCTCACTGATTATCTCTAAGTTTTTTCATTAAGTTTTTTCTTTTCATTATGCAATTAATTTAAGGGGGGTGTTAAGTTGTGTTGCTGTTAATAAGATCTTATCCTATTTGTTATGAGACTTATCACAAAGTCTGTTAGGATGTTAGGATAAGCTGCTAGTTTAAATTTCAGTTTTAGTTTGTTACTCTAAATTAGGATCTTATCTTTTGGTTTGTTATTCTGTAGCTCTATAAGAGCCTATTTCCCTTTCAATAATATCATTCATTCTCCCAAATATTACTAATCGTAACAGGTAAAGTATATTTACACAAAGAAGAAAAGCAAGTCGATCTCGCTAATAATTTACTATATGCAACTTTTCACTCTACTTAATTTTCAGGAAATTCTTCCTTTTCATTTTTTGTGCGAAATCACATTTTTCTGTCGCAAAACTCTTTGGAGGAGGAACTATCTCAGAAACACTTAATCATAAATTATATCTCAACAAAACAATAATGTCAAACAGTCTCTCAATCAAAAATCCCTTTCCACATTACAAGTTTGGAGTACTTAAAAGAAGTTAAGGTGCTATTACTCAAAAATCCAAAAATGAAAGAAGGGAAAAAAGAATAAGAAGGGTTAGAGTTACGAACCTCAGTTTCGAGCTTAGCGATGTAAGCAACAAGGGCAGCCTTGTCTTTGAGCTTAATAGATTGCTCGTCGAAGACGCTGGCTTCCAGATCTCTGTTCGTCACTGAGAGGGCTTCTCAAAAGGGAGTGGGTGACTTAGATGCTTCCAGATCTCTGTTCTTTGAGCTTTACGGGGTGGAGACGTACGGCGGGCGGATGACTTAGATGCTTCAAAGATTAGAAATGAATGGGACAAATATTCTTACCCTTTACTGATTTTTCTTTTTGGTTCTCAAAGAAAATATGATAGTCATGAAGCGGTTGTTTGGAAGAATTTGCACAAAAAAATTTAATGGGAAACAAAATGGTGTGTGCGGGTTAAGGGAATATATTAGGGCACATTTAGAAAACGTTGCCTTAGAACGTTAGATAAGCTACGTTTTATTGATGTTGCATTTTATCAGAAAAAGTGTGCTTAAATGTATAATATGACAACACTTACAAAAACGTACCCTTTAGACTCTAAAGGTACGTTTTTCACCTGTTGCCAAAAATTTAGTTGCCAAAACCACTCCAAAAAGGCTACTCTTATAAAAGTGTTGTCTATTAAGACTTTAGACTACACTTTTTAAATGTAGCTTAAAAAAATATAGCCTTAGACCAATTTTGTTATAGTGTAAATGCATTGAAGATTACTTCAACTAAATTAATTAAATAATAATAATAAAAAGCAAAAGTAGTTGTATCATATTATTGTAAAGAGTGTAGAAGAGTTTGATCTCTTGCCTCTTTCCCCTCCTTAAGCCCTAAGTGCGGCAGCCATAACCCCTCCTCCTGTATAATAAGTGTATAATTGAGATAATTGTGAAAATTTAATTATTTAAATAATTAATTAATGTATAAAAGTGTTTTGTTATAATCGATTATAAGAAAAAAGTTTTATGTTTGGATATATTAGTTGAAAAGTAATTTTAAGTTAATTTATTTCGTTTGAATGATATAAAAAAGAATCACTTTTATGTATCAAATTACTAAAATAGGTATAAAATGATTAAAAAAATTATTTGATTAATTAAAAAAATTATTTGATTAATGATAAAATGATATTTACATATCACTGTTGAGAATAATCTCAACAACTTTTTTCAATAATGCCTAAATTTATGCTTCTCCATTAACAGCTTTTTCTCCAAAAAAAAAAATTGTTGATTATTTTTTTCTTCAAACTCAAACATGAAGGCTTAGTGTGTGTTTAAGTTATAGTTGGTAAACTTAAATTTAGTTGAAAGTGTATTTGTAAACATAAGTTTGATTAAAAGTGAGTTTACAATAACGTAATTTATGTTAAAAAATTTTTTTCTCAAAAGTGAGTTGAGATAACAACTTCAATACAAAAGCAAGATTTTTTCTCTTTTGGTTAAACTTACGTTTGCAACCAAAGTCTGTTGAGACAAACAGAAATTAAAAGAAGTCAAACATCTTTTCACGACATTTAAGAACTTCAAACGTGCTTTTGGTGAGTCTAACTCCTTTCCAAACATACACTTAGTGTATGTTTGAAAACCCGTTGGATGGTCCAAACGTGAGTTTAAAATTCTTGAAGGGAGAGAAAGTATATTTGGGTATTTATTGGTTGATACTATTTCAACATGATTTTTGTCTCAAACGTAAGTTTGAGCAAAAGTAACAATTTTATCGGTTGAAGTTTATTTTTCTCTCATATTCATTTTGTCAAACTCACCTTTGAGATAAAAGTTCTCAAACATAAATTATATTACTACAAACTCACTTTCAACCAAATTTAAGTTTATAAACACACTTTTAGCTAAACTTAAATTTATCAACTCTAATCTAAATACACACTTATACACTCAACAACTTTTTTGTTAAAAAAAATTGTTGGACTATAGAAATAATCCGAAACAAACACTCCTGAGTCCCACCCGAGGGTGGGGCCTTATATAGAAAAAAAAAAAAAAACAACTACAGGCCGAGGAAAAAGAAAAGATTTCAACTGTTCAAGGACAATTGGTGTGCATATAACTTTTCACACTGAGTCTGACGCTAACCAAACGTGAAATATTTGAAAAGACATAGTTTATATAATTGTGTAGATTAAATTAATTAATATTAAATAATTTTATAAATTTTATATTATATAATTATTGTATAATAAAAAATAATATATTAATTATTAATTAATTTAATTTATATAGACAAAATTTAGACAAATATTTCATTAACCAAACCCAAGATTTTTGTATGCACTATGCAGAGTAATGGAGATGAATCCCACGAGGCAAATGATGTGACACAGTTATAGGCTTATAGCGAGATGTTTATGTTTTTTTTTTTTTTTTGTGAAAATGTAAGAGAGAAAATAAAGCTATGATTAACGTTACTTAACATAATTTGCAACTTACATAATCACATAAGGAGGGATTACACATTACATCATTGATATTGATATTGATATAAATAAAAAGAGATATAATAATAATAATAATAATAATAATAATAATAATAATAATATTCACCCCTAAAAAACTTAAATCATAACATATAAATATTCTTAAGTATAGCATACTAGAATTTATTCTAAAAAACAAGATATAATTCATTAAATCTACAATAAAAATGAACAACTATTAATCCATAACTTCACGTTATCAACAACAAAACACATAAAGTACACCACTTAAATCTAATAACTTGTATTAACAAATAGTTATAATACAAGACAGTAGGTTGTACATAAACAAATCTTCAATTCTTGATCATAATAAAGTATTTTGCATGTGCGATATTTTTTAAAATTATAATGTATGACCTGCATTGATAAAATAAAAATAACGTGTCATTGAAACATAGTTCATCAACCTTATTGGGTAACACAAACATCTTTTCTATAGGTATTTCGGACATAGTTAAGTTGTCATGCCAAACATCCTTTCTATAGATACTTCAAAATTATTTTTTAATAATTTTCAGTCCATAAATTTGATTTTCTAGGGCCCATTTCATGTGCAAGCTGCCAAATAAGAAATGGTCTAAGCAATCAGAAATCCAAAGCTAATAACCAAACAAATCTTTTGAGATGGTCCAAGCAAGCCTTCACCATATCTTTATTGTATGACATGTGAGATGAAGAGAAAAAGAGAAGATAATACTAACATTACTAATGAAAGATGTCACTTACATGAAAAGGCCTAATCCAACAAACATCCAATGGTTGCAAGGGAAGATGTCAACATTAACTTGTGAATTATTAGCTAAAGGAAGATTACGTAATTATTAATAAGATAAGATTTTATTTCCTGAAAAAAAAAAAACACGTTGCCTTGGTCTTAAAAAATGACAGATAAAAATGCACACAAGACAATCGAACTTCTGTGGCGTAAGGCAGACTAGATTTAAAAACTGAAGAAAGTGAAGAAAGAAAGAGAACGAAAATATTAGAAATAACCTGTAAAAAGCTGCAGCAGAGGTAGAGATGGAATTTTCTTGTGAACTGAAGCTTAATAACTAGTGATCAACGATATATGCTGTTACCTGAATGATTTTTCATTTTTAACAGGCCTTTGTATTTTTCAGTTTTAAGTATTTTTCATATGATTTTTCATTCAAAAATTTATTATCTCACCACTTTTTTATATTACTTTTGACATTAATTAATGAAATATAAATAATTCGTGATTAATTATGCGAAATAGTTAGTTAACAAAAATTATGTATATTAATTGGTTAACATGATATCCATAAATTAATTTATATATATAATTAATTATAAATTTATACTTTATTAATCAATGTAAAAAATAATATAAAAAATTTTGAGTTATTTTCATTTTTCAATTTTTCTTTGTAGGTGGTGATCGTGGTGGTTGTGGTGGTTAAATCACTTGTTAGCTAAAGGCATTTGACATATATATAATTAATCAACTATTTATAATAGCTTAATTTTTATATATTTTTTTAT
This sequence comes from Ormosia emarginata, assembly GCA_029884605.1. NCBI lineage: Eukaryota > Viridiplantae > Streptophyta > Magnoliopsida > Fabales > Fabaceae > Ormosia > Ormosia emarginata. The sequence goes on along the minus strand of JAQQTP010000072.1, from coordinate 10,415,502 downwards.
AAAAAAAATGTTATTATATTTTATTATATTTAATTTTAATAATTTTGTGATGTTATTGATTTATTTATTTTAAAAGTTATTAATTTAATTATTGTAATAAATTGTAAGATAAAATGCATTGGTTAATTTGACTCCTTATTTATACTGTAGCACATTTAGTGCATGTTTGACAATAGATTAAATTTGTTACAAGAAAGCATGGTACATATAATATTTTCATAACTCAAGAGGTGATTCATAAAATACAAAATAAATGGGAAAAGAAAAGGTTCATGACTATAAAAATTGATCTAGAGAAAGTTTATCATCGTCTCAATTATTCTTTTTATCAAAGACAGCTTAAAGGAGATGGGTTTCAATGATCATTTCGTGAGTTTGATTTGTACAGGTAGGCCAATGCTATGATACACTTTACTGAGTTAGATTGTATCATACTCTCTTTATTTTACTTGCTGGTGCAGGTGTTTTTTTTTTAACAAGTTTTTTTATTTTGTTTTTATGTTTTTTTTAATACCACCACCTAGTACAACCAAAATACTCGAGGTAGCCGGAGATCGTCGGAGGTGGGCGACCAGAGGCGGTGGTTAGAAGTTGCCAAAGATGGGCACCGGTCGTCGGAAGTCGCCGTAGTGGTGGTCGGCGGAGGTTGTCGGAGGTCAGTGTCCAAGCGGTGGTGGCACTGTCGGTAGCGTGAGGTCACCGAGGTTGCCTGGCCCGTGATCGTGGTGGCAATCGCCGGCGATCGTGGTGGTTACCACCGACAGCTGTGGTGGCAGTAGTTCAAAAAAAAACTTAAAATAAAAAAAAAGGTTCAACCAGTTTCAGGTAACTGACCCTAGTCATTGATGTGTTTTTCAGCACAATTAATGGTTAGAATTATGAAGGTGTGTCATACACCATCCAAAAGAGGGTGTATATTAGAAATGACTATAATTAGTTAAGTGGTTAATTAGTTAAGGATGGTGTATTTTAAGCATAAGTAGCAGTTAAGTGGTTAAATTCATTTTACAATTAGTTAAATGTGATCGTGTGTAACTATAACTTTCCAAATGAAGAAGATACTAAAAGCATTTCCAATGAAGATACTATAATTAGTTAAGTGCTTATTTACTCTTCTTTTTTATCAAGAAAAAAAATAAAAAAGGAAAAATACACCAAAACGGTATTCAATTTGTAGTTTTCTTTCTTAGTGTTCGTCATTCTTGTTAGAAAAGAAAGGAATGTATACACAGTGGAAGTAATAACACATAAATGGATAATAAATCTTTTCTACTAGAAAGAACCTGTGAGGAGCAAAATATACAACTAACTAAAATTATTCACCAAAAAATATATCCAAGAATGCACAAAAAATAAATAGGCAAAGAGAACACACACAATTTTAACGTGGAAAACTCCCTCAATGTGAGAAGTAAAAACCAAGGGACCTAGTCCAAAAAAATCTCCATTATAAAATCAATGAGTACAACAAAGTGTCTCTCAATAAATAAAGATATCACAACGACCTCTACTCACTACCAACAAAGTAGAAACCAACAAAGCAACAAAGCTCAAAACTCACAAAATGGTACAAACAGCCCAACAAGTAGAGATAGAGAAATAAGAATTTGACCGATACAAGTAGAAGCTCACAATGCAAGGAACAACATACTAAAAAATCATTCAGATCGAACCACAAATGACCACCCAATCTAAATACGCAAGATCAGCATACAAAACTTTTCTCCTCTCGGCGAAGACGCGACGTTGTTCAATACTCTGTCACTTAATCTAAATCTCGTCTGAGACTTGGCTTTTAATAGCCAAATTAACTTGTTGTCCACGGCCCATGAAGCAACAAAAACAAGGAATTCTAATTCTTTTTTTTTTACTTTATAGTATGGGCCCCACTTAGTTGGACCCATCCAACAAACTCTCCCTTCAACTCAAGAGGAGGCAAATGCTAAACCAGCAACCAAATGACAATCTTCAAACTTCCACCTCGGTAAAGTCTTTGTCAACATGTCTGAACCATTATCATTAGTATGAATCTTCTCAAGTTCCAACAATTTCGAGTCCAGAACATCACGTATCCAAAGATACCTTACATCAATATGCTTAGATCTACCATGGAACGTAAAATTCTTGCCGAGATGGATAGCACTCTGACTATCACAAAACAAAACATACCTCTCTTGAGTAAAACCAAGTTCATACACAAAATTCTTCATCAAAAGCAATTCTTTACAAGTCTCGGTAATAGCAATGAACTCAGCCTCAGTAGTAGATAATGCAACACACTTTTGCAACCTAGATTGCTAAGTCACAGCTCCCTCTGCAAAGGTAATCAAATAGTCAGAAGTAGACTTTCTAGAGTCAACATCCCCTACTAAGTCTGAATTTGTATAACCACAAAGAACAGGTTTTCAAATTCCAAAACAGAACTTCAAACTAGAAGTGCCCCAGAGATATCTTAATATCCACTTCACAGCTTTGTAATGCTCTTTACCAGGATTGGAAAGAAAATGACTAACCACACTAACTGCATGAGATATATCAGGCCTTATGCAAAACCATTGCATACATCAAACTTCCTACTGCAGATGCATAAGGAACACGTTGCATGTCTTGTTTCTCTTCATCACTAGAAGGAGCTTGTCTAGTGCTAAGCCTAAAATGTAAAACAAGAGGTGTACTTACAACTTTAGCTTTATCCAAGTGAAAACGTTGAAGTACTTTCTCAATGTACTTCTCCTGAGATAACCACAACTTCTTGGCCACTCTATCACGAGTAATCTGCATGCCAAGAATTTGTCTTGCTGGTCCTAAGTCTTTCATTGCAAAAGACTTATTAAGCTCCTTTTTCAACCTGACAATTCTAGAAGAATTATGACCAATAATCAACATATAATTAACATAGAGCAATAAAATGATGAATTCATTATCAGAAAACGCACAATGATCAGAAGTAGTCTTCTTGAATCCCTGCTGAATCATAACAGATTCAAACTTCTTGTACCATTGCCTCGGGGCTTGTTTCAAGCCATACAAACTTTTCATCAACTTGCAGACATAATTTTCTGTACCCTTCATCACAAAACCCTTAGGTTGCTCCATGTAAATCTCCTCTTCCAAAAGCAGTTTTCACATCCATCTGCTCAACCTCTAAATCAAGACTGGCTGTCAAACCAAGAACAACTCGGATAGAAGACATTTTAACAATCGGTGAAAAGATCTCCTCAAAATCAATCTGTTTTTTTTTACAGTAACCTTTGACAACTAATCTAACTTTGTATCTCGGAGTGGAAGTATTCTCATCATTCTTCAACCTGTAAACCCATCGATTTTGCAAAGTTTTCCTGTCCTTAGGCAACTTGACCAGCTTAAAAGTATGATTGTCAAGTAAAGATCTCATCTCATCATTCATTGTTACAACCCATTTTGCTTTCTACTCACTCTCCATAGCCTCTTTGTAGCACTCATGTTCTCCCCCGTCAGTAAGGAGCACATATTCATCAGATGAGTAACGGGTAGAGGGAATAAGATGTCTGGAAGACCTCCTAAGTGAAACAACAGGTTCATCAACAACCTCTAGAGCAGGAGCATCTACCTCATTAGCAACATTATCAACAACATCCTCAACCTGATCACCTTGAATATGATTATGCACATCATCATGGTCGCCATAGTCAGCTACATCAGACATATGAGGCTCAGGAACTGGATCAAAATCAATCAAACCATCAGTACTCGGAGACTCTGACTTCTTTGTCTTATCAATATCTTTAATGGTCTGATCCTCCATGAAAATAACATCACGACTTCTAACAAGCTTTTTCTCAACTGGATCATACAACCTATAGCCAAACTCATCATGACCATATCCAATGAAGATGCACTACCTTGATATCTAACTTGGATCTCTCATCTTTAGGTACATGTACAAATGCTCTACACCCAAAGATATGTAAGTGGTCATAGGAAACATCCTTTCCATACCACACCCTGTTAGGAACATCAGCCTGCAAAGCAACAGTAGGAGATAAATTAATAACATGTGCAGCAGTATATAAAGCCTCACCCCAAAAAGATCCAGGTAACTTTGCTTCAGAAAGCAAACATCTAACTCTCTCCATCAAAGTCCTGTTCATACTTTGTGTAAGGCCATTAAGCTGAGGAGTCTTAGGGGGCGTCTTCTGGTGTCTAATACTCTGCTGTCTACAGTACTCATCAAATGGTCCGCAATATTTACCACCATTATTAGTGCGAACACATTTCAGTTTCTTCCATGTTTCTCTCTCAACAGAAGCCTGAAACTGCTTAAAGACACCAAGCACCTGGTCCTTAGTCTTCAAGGCATAAACCCAAAGTTTCCTTGAATGATCATCAATGAAAGTCACAAAGTAAAGTGCACCACCAAATGTTCTAGTCCTCATTGGACCACAAAGATCTGAATGCACCAATTCAAGCACCTCTGATTTCCTAGAAGGGGGATGACTCTTGAAAGAAACTCTATTCTACTTCCCAGACAAACAATGAGCACACTTTTCCAAACTTGCACCTTTCAAACCTGAAAGTAGATTCCTTTTGGCCAAAGTATCAAATCCATTCTCACTAATGTGGCTAAGTCTCTTATGCCATAACTTTGACTGGTTATCACACTCAACTATATTAGCAGCATCAATAGAAACTGAAGCCTTGGTCCAATACAAACCAGAACACTTCTTTCCATGTGCCACAACCAAAGAACCCTTAGAGAGTTTCCACTGTCCGCCACCAAAGGTACTAAAATAACCATTATCATCAAGAACACTAACAGAAATCAGATGCAAACGGATGTCTGGTGTGACATTCTTCAAAAATAACTTTATTTCATTACTGGTTTTCAAACAAACATTGTCAATGTCAATCATCTTTGACATACCATCATTACCCATCTTCAAAACCTCATAATCACCAGGAGTATAAGATGTGAAGAAATCCTTTGTAGATGTCACATGAAAACTGGCACCACTGTCAATAACCCAGCTGGTCTCGTCACAGGCAACATTAATCAAATTTTTATCACAGATAATCACAAGATCTCCTTCAGTAGTGGTGGCAACACGCTCATTATTGTCATTATCCTTCTTTTGTTGCTTGCCCTTGTTAACCTTCTTCTCCTTTTTCCATCAATAGCAGAACCTTTGGAACTGCCCCTTTTTACCACAATAGTGACATTCAAGATTTTTGTATTTAGACCTTGCTTTTACTATTGCTTCTGCCTCTTTTGCCTTGTCCTTGATCCTTCTCAATGCTTCTCCCCTTATTTTCAATAACCAAAACCTCTGATTGTGAAGATGACGCTTGCTAAGTTCGTTGTCTGACTTCTTCATTCAAAACAACAGTCTTTATATAATTCATGGTCACAACACCTCCAAGAGCAGAACTAGTCAAAGTGACTCTGAGATTTTCCCAAGAATCAGGTAGAGTATTAAGCAACCAAAGTCCCAAAATTTCATCTTCAAATTTCACACCCATACCGGACAACTGGTCAAAGCATCCCTGAAAATCACTCAAGTGATCTGAAATAGAACCACCATCCTTGTAACTCAAGTTCATGGCCCGCTTCAACAAAAATAATTTATTGTTTCTAGATTTAGAGGCATACAAGGTCTCAAGTTTATCCCACAAAGTTCTAGCATGTGAATCATTAGTAATATGATTCAAAATGATTCAAAATATTATTATCTACCCATTGCCGAATAAAGCCATAAACCATCTCATGCTCAAAAACTCAGTCTTCATCAGATTTAGTCTCAAGCTTTGTAGTAGCAAACACTGGTAAATATAATTTTTTCACAAATAATAAATCTTTCATTTTTACTTTTCACTTGTGGTAATTTGTGTCATTCAAACTTATCATTCTACTAGAATTGGGCTCCATCATTCAATCAAACAAACACATAAATAAATTTCTTTGATGTCAGCTGTTGAAAAAAAAAAGTGTGTGTACACGATAAAAATAACAACACACAAATAGACAATAAAATTTTTTTTACTTAAAAAAAATTATAAAAAACAAAATATACAACCAATCAAAAATATCTACCAAATCTAAATACACAAAATCAGCATACAAAACTTTTCTCCTCTCGACGAAAACGCGGTGCTGTTCAATACTTTGTCTCTTAATCTAAATCTCGTCTGAGACTTGGCTTTTAATAGCCAAATTAACTTGTTGCCCACAACCCACGAAGCAACAAAAACAAGGAATTCTAATTATTATTATTATTTTTTTACTTTATAGCATGTGCCCCCACTTAGTTGGACGCATCCACAATTCCACGTCATTTGCATTAGTATGCCAAATTTGCACTAGTACGACAGTAGAGATATCTCGGGTATAAAAAAAGGGTGGTAAACTCCTGAGAAGCAGAGGGAGTAGAGTGAGCTTCAGTACTAACATACCATCCTCTACATCTGCTGCAGCTCCTTACAGGTTATTCCTAATCATTTTATTCTAAATCTTCAGTTTTTAAATCAAGTCTGCCTTATGCCATAGAAGTTCGATTGTCTTGTGTGCATTTTTATCTGTCATTTTATAAGACCAAGGCAACGCGTTTCTTTTTTTTTTTCAGGAAATTAAGTCTTATTGGTGCAAACTTGCATTGCAATGGAAGAGAATCATTATCAAGGACAAGTTCCTGAGCCATTGACCGAGTGGACCACTAGTGAGCTCCAAGCCGCCCTGTCTCTTCTAACTCTTAATGTGCCAAACAGTCTCTTGATAACTTTCTGCAAAAAATTGTCACAAAGCGATGTCGACGATGGTCAGGACAGACTCTTGATACCTCGACGCGAAGCAAGGGAGCACATCTTGCCCTTTTTGAATGCTAATGAAAACGCAGGCAATGGAATTCCCATCAAACTCTATGACACAGATGACAGAATGTATCCCTTGTGTTTTCTGCAAAGAAAGGATGGTAAATATTTCATTACTCACAGAGAACCAGAAGGGAAACACTGGAGAGATGTCCGTCAGGCAATCGGATTGAAGAGAGGTAGTTCTATCAAATTCTGGACTCTTCGTCGTGCTGATCAAACCACCCAACTGAGTTTTGTTATTGAGAAAATATAGTTTTGTTATTGAGTTGTGTGCTTATCGAGTTGTTGCTTTTCATTCACCAAATCTGTATGCCATGTCAACCAACGTAGATGTCCTTCCATCCAATAATTTTGCTGCTTTATTTTGTTCTACTTGTTGTTGTACTCACCTATCGTCTATGTTTGTCAGAATAAATGTTTGTCAACTTTGTTGTATGAACTGTTTTTGCTTCTAAATATAAAGCGAGTTTTATTTAATTTTCTTGGCTTCGTGGATCGATTCATTAAGTTGAGAGTAGCGAGTTGCATGTTTTATTTGTGTTGTATGATTTAGGGACATTGTTAGTAATGATGTCTAATGTCTACATGTCAACCTACGTAGATGTCCTTCCATCCAATAATTTTACTACTGTTTTCCGTTCTAATTGTTGTTGAAATCACTATTGTGAGGCTGAGAAGTTTGTTAATTTTGTTGTATGAATTGTTTTTGTTTCAAAATATAAAGAGAGTTTTATTTATTTTTCTTGGCTTCGTGGATCCATTCATTAAGTTGAGAGTAGCGAGTTGCATGTAGACCTGTTTTCCTAGCCCGTGCTGAACCAGATGGCTGGGTTAATTGGGCTAACTAGCAATTTAATAGAAATTTAACAATTCTTTATTTAATAGAAATATAACAACTTTCTAAAAGTGAGTTGGTTGGCTCACTTTCTCAGTTTAGTAGTGGTTAAAAAAATATTATTAACTCGGCTCAATATCAATGTTAGTTAAATGGGTTGACCGATTATATAATGGTCAAGTCTGCCACTTGTGGAGCTAGAATTGATGTTGGTAAATAGCCACAATTAATGTCTCCTCTGCGTATATATTTTACTATTAGTTATTAATTTCATCCAAATTTTTCGGATCATTTTGTCATGTGTTCTTCTCATAGATGGACCTAATCGGTGAGTTTGGCATCAATAGTAAAAAAAGAAAAAAAGACAAGGGCACACACAACGCACAGTAGCAAACGGCAGGCCTACAACTTGCTTGCCACTTTACTTATTTATTGGATTAATTTTTAATTAATAATTATTTATAATTAAATTTAATTTATTATATTTAATTTAATAAAATATATTATTTTAATTAATTAAATTAAATTAATTTTAATAAAAATATATTAAATAAATTAAAAATTAATAAATTTTATTGTCAGGCTTAACTGGCCACAAACAACACCATAGAATTGGTTAGTTTGTTTTTCTCTCACTCCTCTTAGTTCATAGTAACTTGTAGAAAAATTGAATATTTTTTTTTCCTTCAGGTAAATTTTTATTATTTATGTAATTTGGGTATACCTTTTTTGTTATATTTACAGCTTGTGTCAGAATCAAAGCTTAAATGTACTATGCTGATGAATTGTTTTGTAAAATTACTCAACTAAAAAAAAAAAAAACATTCTAATTACGCAACGAGTCCTTTTGTCTAACATGAAAAATTATTAAACAAAAAAACAAAAAAAAAAACAGTTGTAACTGATAAACAACTTGCAATGGCAGAAAGATGACAGACATCATGACCACCAAATCTTGGGGAGCCCACTGGAAAGCGAGACAGTAGTTGATGCGCGTAAAGGAGAAAAGGTACGTGCAAGAATTTTCTACCCCCATTTGCGAATCTATAGATTTTCTTTATTTTGTCCCATTGCCTTCTAATAATTTTTATTATCGATTCTTTCCTAAAATTTTTACAAATTTTTGAAATGTACAAATTTTTGGTGTGTCCAATTTTTTTTTTCTTTTTGGAATGAATAAATTCTTTTCAATGTGAAAGAGATAAAAATATTTGCGAAATTATGACTAAAATTTGTGTACATACCCCATCAGTCAGGGTTGAACCGGCCGTTGGGTGTTTTCCCATTCTTCTCCGTACATTTGCCCTACAGCCTAAAATAATAATAATAATAATAATAATAATAATAATAATAATAGAACACATAGCTTCTTTATTTAACTGATTTTGTTTAAATTATTTTTTTGGTATATTTTGTTTATAAATTATTAGGATTTTGTTAACGTGTACTTGTAGGGCATATATTAAAAAATCAAAATTATATTTATTACTCTTAATTAATTACTTAAAATATTAAATATTTTTTAAATTTTTATGATAATAAATATTTGTATTTTTTATTTAATAATTTTTAATTCTTTAACATATGCTTTAACCACACACTAATAAAATCCAAATTATTATAGCCTTAAAATCCATCTACTAAATATTCTTGTTAAGATTCGTTTTTAGCTTGAACTATTGGGTGCATATCGAACACTCATAACACGTGGGATATATATATGAGATAAGGGTGCTTGAGATTTGACTTACCCTTTTAAATAGGGGTATTTAGATTTAAACTAATCAAAAATAAAATAAAAAATTGATTTAAAAAAATTGAAAATCGATAAAAACTAAAATGAATTGGATTGATTTGAATTGAATCTGTGAAGAACTGATCAATTCGATTAGATTTTCGATTCAATTTTATGGAACTGATCCAAATCGAACCAAACTAATTACTTTACTAAACATTCACCCAAAATTATCTAAATGCCTATAACTACTCCCCCTCATCCCCCCACACTTCCCCTGAATCCCATTTTCTTCATTTTCGAATAGCAACTAGTAGCCCATTTCAGACAACCTCAACCAAGTAGCTTGCCAACCTCGAACCCACCTCAACCACTGTGCACCGCTAGCCACCGTCAACTAGCAACTCCGACCACCACCCTTTCTGTTGCGCCTGCCATCTTCCTTCTCCAAATCTACCATTTTTGAACTAGTGTCATCACTGTCGCTTGTAACATCCCGAGATACATGTTAGGCTTGCATATGGTCTCAGAGGTACTATTATACTTGCATAATATGTCAGTTAAGTTTTGTGACAAACTGAATCAATTTAAGTACTTTGTTACAACACAGAAGTTGAAAAGTAACTTAAAATGACTCAAATAGTAGCATAAATTGCTAAGTTGAGGGAAACACGTATGATAACTTGTTTCTATGTCACAAATGACTTAAGTATGATACAGTTAAAATTTGAGAGCAATCGAAGTTCATTTGATATTTTTAGACATACTAGTTGTGCTTTTAATGCTGGATTGAACCCTAACAGATATGAAAAATCATGAAAATGGTGAAACAAGAATTTAGATGTTCTTATGATTTATTCTAAAGTTGTTGAAAATCAGGAAACTTGATTTAACACAATTTAAGTGTCCTTAGCAGATATAAAGTTCCAGTTTTAGGTTCATGTGGCAAAGTTAGACTTTTCCTCTTAAATTTCTCTTCATTCACGGCTAAAGGCAGCCCTATATAGAAACAGAAAACGCGAGAAAGGAGAGGACAAGAAAGAAGAGGAAGAAAAAGCCAAGAAGAAAAGGGAAAGAAAGAAGAAGAGGAGCAAAGGAAGATCAAGGATCAAAGCTCCAAGAGCCAAGCTCAAGTTTGAGGATCATCTCATCCATGCAAGAGGTAGGGGTTTTATGCTCATCTCCATCTCTATTCATCATTTTCACCATTGCTGCACCCTTGGTGCATAATATGCCAAATTGAGTTCAAGAGGTATTTGATGTGTTTGCATTGAATGAATATGTTTCTTTGGTCATTTATGACTTGTTCATAGCATAAGTGGAAGATAGAAACTTAGAACATCTCATTTAGGCCATTGATTCCCAAAAGAGGGGTTTAGGTCATGGATGATGGTTTTGGTGCTTGAATCTAATTTTAATGGTTTAAGTTAGTGATTGATGATTCCTACGTGTTAAGGGACTAATCAGGGACTTAGAATCACTTAGAAACTGATTTGGAGTGGCCAAAATCCAAGATTTTGACCAATGGAACAATACCCAAATTCTGCAGAATGCAGAATCCAGTTTTGGGCCGCAGGCACAGTCCGTGTCTGAAGACACGACCCCCCTCCTATGTTTTCCTCGGCTAGCATAATTTCACAGGAGCGAAACAGGACAGCATCCGAACAGCTTGTAGTGTTTGAAGCATAAATTGAGTTGTAGATATCAGAATGATTCTTGAAGCATAACTTGACGTGTAAATAACATTCCTCTTTCATTTCTATAGTGTTACTTCTGATTCTGAATATATTCCATTCTCTATGTGGTTAGGTTGACTAGTACGTGGGTTGTGGACAGGTATTAGATGTTCTATGTGCTTTGCAAAAGCTAGAGATGATTTATTGAGGATATTTCATAAAACAGGTAGTTTTCATCGTTTTGGTCGCATGTTGAAGGTGGGATGCGTAAAGCTTTTAAGGGATTTGGTTATACAATTGTTAGTTACTTTTAGACTGCGTTTGGTGGATAGGATGAGGAAGACTTGATAGTATTAACTAATACTATCAGGTCTTATCAGGTGTTTGGTACTTTAACCTGATATTATAGTCAAATTCGGTCAAACATTTTTATCCTATTCTAACCTGATTACTCTATCTTCTCCCCATTCACTCTTCAACAAGACAGATCAAACACAACCGTCGCCATCGCCGTCAACCCTTCTTCCTTAAACCTCCACGACGCCGAAAAGTTGTTCTTCGTGTCCACGACCAAGGTCCTCCGCTCCACCGCCATCGCCAACGATGGTGGAAACAGAATTGTTTTTGCGAAACAGAGATGGGGAAAGGCTCTGTTTTTGCGACAGATCTGGACGAAGGGCTCGCAACAGGGGTGCAGTGCGGTGGTGCTCGATGGCTGAGGATATGGCGTGCCGGCACGGTGGTCCTTCCTAGTTCGCAGTGGAGTTGTCTCGTGTTTAGCAGAGGAGTGGCGCGACTGCTGCTTCACGAATTTAGTGGTGGTTCTAGTTCACGAATGGATTGTGGTTTGAAGGTATGGAGCTTCACGGTCATTTGAGTGTGGTGGTCATGGAGATTGTGGTTGTGAAGCAAGGTGATGAAGATGGTGAAGGGGAGTTGTGTGGTGTTGTTATGGTGAAAATGATGGTAGGGTTAGGCCGTGGTTTGTGGTGTGGGTGAGGTAGGTTATGGGTTAAGAAATGGTTGTAATGGTGGTGGGTTAAAAGTAGAGGTGTTTCACGATGGTGAAGAGGAGTTGCAGAAGGTTTTTTTCTTTTAATTATTTTAACTTTTATGCTAAATGACATTTTGGTATTAAAAAAAAGATATTATACAATCAACTAATTTATTTTTTTGTTATCAAACAAAAGATAAGATTATGTCTTATCTTATTAGTTATACTATTATACTTTATATTATCCTATCATCTTATCTTATACTATACTATCATGTGTATTAAACGAGACCTTAGTTATTATCAAAAAGGGAAGTATTGATAGGATTTGTAAATAATATTACTTTTAGTTAGTTGGTTACAATTGTTAGTTAACTAGTTTAGGAGCTCAATTTGTATAAATAAGCCTTAGGACGAAAGTAATTCATTAGAAAATTGTATCTTAGTTGGACTTTGATCATATGGGAGTTTTCTCTCCTTGACTCAAAGGAAGGAGAATTTTAGTTTTACCATGCAAACTTGCAATATATTCAATGGTGAACATGGAGGTAAGCTGAAATGAATCTCTCCAAAAAATCTAGCAGATTGCTGAAAGAATTATTATTTTGATAAAAGCCGAAGGCCTGCTTCGAAATCTATCAGTGTGATGGTAAGAAGTTCTTCTGTATCTGCACAGTCAAAGCTAAGCCTTAGGTCCAAATTTTCTCTAGCATTAACCAACATAGTATCTACCAAACCACCATTTGTCTTGCTACGCTGCTTCTCTGTTGTTTCCCTTTCTATCAATGCTGCTAAAGCTTCTAAGCTGCAAAAGGGATGCAACTTAAATCCATACAGCAAACTACCTTCTGCTAAATTATTCATCTTGATGTGAAGAATTTCTGCTAGTTCTTCTGAATTGAAATCATTAAAATGGAAAAACTTGGTCACCCTTCTACAGAAACCTTCATTAGAATCAATTACTCGTTTCATTGGTTCGATGTACCCAGCAAATATAACTACAATTTTTCCACTGTCCATGAAAGACATAATCTCCTCTAAGGCTTCCAACCCATAGTCATTATCATCTTCCTTCTGCGTTAATATCAGTCTATAAGCTTCATCAACAAAAAGAATTCCCCCCTCTGCTTCCTGGATCTGTGTACAATGTTTGAACTCACTTGTTAAGCAACACAATCTAGTTTGGTTTCAAAAAGCCAAATCAGATGTAGGAGAAAAAGGATTTCAAAGCCAGTAACATACCTTCCTCCTGGTTTTTGGACCAGTCTGACCAACATATTCACCTACTAAATCAGTTCGTTGTACTTCTGTCACTTTATTGGTAGGTAGAATTCCCACCATATGGAGTAATCTTCCAAGGATCGGTGCTACCGTAGTTTTACCTATTAAATAAAGAAGTAAACTTCCATTAGTACAGATAATTGCAAAAAGAAAAATAGAAGATAATGCAGAAAGTACATGATCCATAAAGAAAAAGCACCAACGAATATAAGTAAAAAATCTCACTAGGGAATGATATGTGAAATCATATGAAAAGTAAAAGAAGGCAGTCAAGATCGATGTTTTGCATTTTCATTTCTATATAAAAACAAAGTTATATCAGTGTGTCATGTAATAATGTGCACTTTCATCAATCTAAACCAATAAAGAATGAAAAGCTTAAGTTGTAAAACTGCATTAATTCGGGAAAAAATGAGAAAGGGATAGAACGGTAAAAAATCATAGCATTAGTAATAGCGAAGTGCCAAGGGAAATAGCAAGCTAGACAATTCAATGATCCATATATGTAAATTAACTTCAGAACTAAATACCATTTCTCTATATAAATTATGCAGTGGTCATGCAAACGTCTACACAAAAAGGGAAGATCAATCCAAGATGCTTCTAGTAGAAACATGAAAATTCAATAAAAACACAAACAATAAAAAATCTTGTAGCATGAAATGGTAAATGGAAAAAAATGAAAATATGTGCCAAGTAATACATCTTTGCAGAATAAATTGCATGCAATTCAAGCACTGTATTCCAAAAACAATCTGTCACGAATAACCTGTCCCAGGATTGCCAAGAAAGGCCATATGAGGGGGTCTTCTGGTGCCAACATGAAGACCAAGAGCTCTACGCATCTCATCCAAAAGCATGCCCTTTGCCCACTTACGTAGTTGCATTTTTAGATCATTTAGACCCACAATATTTGCTAATTCCTTTTCAAGCTCATCCATTTTAGCTTTGGTTCACTGCATGCTTCAATAGATCGTCTCTTCCCTTGCTCTTCAAGATGCCAGTGTAATAATTCCATAAGTTTCTCACTTCCTGTGCCTTGGGAAAGATGATTTAAAGGAGTCATTCCCTCCTGCAAGTCATAGGTTTGAGCAACAATTTCACAGAAAACGTAAAAATAACAGAAGAACTGGAAGTTAATTTTACTACGTTGTCCTTAGCGCTGCAATCAGCCTTGTAGTCAAGCAATGTTTTCAGTCAACAATTATTACGCTCGAAGCAAGCACCAAACAGCAAGGTGTAAAGGTGTCATACCATTCTGCAAGAAAAAAAAAAAATTTGGAACAAACTTTCATATGAAGGATATAAATGATTCTTGCTTGGTTTAAACTAAACTAAATGACAGATGAATTGACAAGAAAATTCACATTTGCTCTGGCTTCAACTGAAGCAACATGAGTAAGAAGTAACCGTGCGACTTCACTGCGCCCATTCTTTGCTGCCATGTGCAAAGGAGTTTCTCCATACTGCAATGGTGATACAAAGAAACCTTTTAGAATTAAGAAACAATTACTAGAGGAAGTCTAGATCATACAGATTTAGATTCTAACAATAACTTCAACAGAAAATTGACGAGTACCAACCATATTCTTGGCCTCCAACTCAACCTTATCTGGTCCTTGCCAATCAAGAAGAAACTTAACTATCTCAGCCAATTGTGACCAGCAGAAATATGAAGTGGTGTGTGTGCCATCTGCATTTAAAACAGGTTAAATCTTCAGGCCTAATATACACATACAAGTTAAGGGGAATCATATGGAATCTAATAAAGTTAGAAATTAAAATGACAGCATATATAGTTAGGCAATAAACTTATTAATGAAGTATACACTACACACCAAAGAAGAAACAGATAGTTAATACAATAATACCTCTACATATTCGTCACATAAACCCCAAGAAGAAAACCCAATAAATGATCACCAGGGAGAAACCATAAAAAAACATGACCCCATTCACATAAAAAAAACATGAAGTTTTTTAAACAGAACAACATAAAGACCTAACTTTCAAAGTTAAAGAAGATCAGACGCCACCAACCAAAAAAGATGATAGATGCGGAAATGAAGAAAAAAGGGATCTTTCAAAAGGGTTTCTCTGGTTGAGAAGAGAAGGGTTATCTCGAAGTAGCCTCTGGAGTCCAACAAGGTCCCCGGACTGGGCGCAGCCATGGATGGTGGGTGGGTTGGCAGATGTTGGCCTTTGATCCTGAGAGCTGTGCATGCTGAATTCCATTTCCATAGGACAAATGGGAAGAGAAGAGAGTGTTGTGCTTTTGAGCTAAATAATATGGCCTTGAGTCTTCGGTGGTCAGTATTCTTTCCTTGTTCTTTTTCCTTTACAACGCATTGCTTTTCTCCCTTTGCCACCCTTTCTTTCTCTTCTTCCTCTTTCTTTCTTTTGGTTAGGGTGCTTAAGACCAATGGCTTTGTCCCAAGTTATACATAGAGTAGTATTATACTATACAATCAGTGCCATGGATACTGGCAAATGGTGGAGTTACTTGACTAGAAAGTAATGTCAAGGAAATAGGGTATTGTATTATGGGTGTGTGCTAAGTGCAGGTTGAGTGGAGTGTGTGAATGTGAGAGTGAAATGCACGTGGGTCACAAAAATGAAAAGGAGATTAAGGCTATTCACCCCATTCACTCAACAACCTCAGAAATTATAACAAAAGAGTGAGGAAATATACCTCACTATCTAGGAACTTCAACCTTTTCCAGTTATCTTCGTATCCCAATATTTGAGACTCAAATTCTCACACTAAACCTACAAACGTGAGAACCAAGCTACTCTTCCCCCATCTTTCAATGTGTTGCTCGGCTTTATAGGCATAAAGTGAAGGATTTATATCAATTTTATAAACTTATATCAATTATAGATACAAGATTATAGCATATTAAACGAATTGTATTCAAGAAATAGATTAAGAATGTGTAGCTAGCATGATTCCATAATCCATTATTGTTCAGTGAAAAAGTCAAGAGAATTCACGTGTGTGAGAGAAACTGCCCTCAATCCTGGTAAGTTTTCTATACGTCCTAAAAACTGCTTAATGGAGAAGCAGTTTATAACTTATTGTCGCGACCGGGATCGCGGCGAAATAGCAGCTCGCGTGATTTTAAAAAAAGATATGGAGTCGCCACCAATTTTATTTAAATTTAAGAAAAATTGAAAAAACCTTTTTAGAAAATGGTCTTTGAAACCAAATCGGATTCGGGAGTCGGTTATGGATAGAGAAGGGTGGAAACTTAATCCCACTGCACTATATCACACCCGTCCCACAGAGGCAGTCCTTAAATCGTTGTGCAAAAACTTGATAATCTAAAATTTATTTATTTTACCCTTATTAAAAAGATTTTGCAATTATTTTATTTTATTTTATTTTTTTAAGAAAAGAAAAAAAACCAAATTGTGAAAATTTAATTTTGAACTTGACAGAATGAAGATTCTGCTCCTACGTACCCTCAGGTGCAATGAGGAACTCAAAGTCACGTAGTTCTGTATAAAATAAATTGTGAGTTGATTGATTTTAGTAAAAAAAAAAGATTTTATTTGAAAGCAAAGTCGTCTTCTCTCTTCTTTCTTTCTTTTCTTTTTTGCACAGAGTTCAAGTTAGCACTAAGCTACTCAATAAACCCTTATGATCCAAACGATATTGAAGATAAGCATCCGCTATTCAATCACTAACGTTGGTCATTGCATTGATAATAATAAATTTTTTTGAAATTTTATTTTATTTTATATTTTATTTTATTATTATTTTTTTTTAAAAAAAAAGGTACAAGGGACAAACATAAAATTTTCACAATCCAAATGAATACCTAAAAATGATTAAATATGAGCATTACTAATTAAATAACCCAATACAACACTATTATTTTTTTTTCTTACCAAATTTTTTATTTTTATTCTTTTTTTTTTACTTTTACCATATTACCATCCTGATTTAAACAGACCAATAGACAGTACTTTTACCAATAGATAACAAATAGACAGTACTAACAGAAAAATAACTAAACCAAAACATCTAGCCCACAAAATAAAATAAACAGACCACCTGATTAATACAAACGTAAGAAAACGAAACCTTTTGTTATTTATCTATTATTATCATTGTTATCTTTACTTAAAAGCCCTTTTTGATAACAATAATAATAATAATAGATGAACCTCAAAAACAAACCTTTGAAGCTAACAGATTCCACCAATACGTGAAGACAGGGATGGACTCGTGGTCAGTGGAGGTTGTCTTGGACAGCCTTGGACCGCAACGGGAGAGGTGAGGTCCAGGGGGTGATCCTGGTGCTGGTTTCGGACGGAGGCTGGCTGCTGGACGGTGGTATTGCAAGGTTAAGTGTGAAGAGTGGCTTCACGTGGCTATTGGGATGTGGTTGAGGGGAAGTGAAAATGGTGGGGTGGTAAGCTGACTCAGTGGTGAAGGTGATGGTTGGACGTGGTGGTGTGGGCGAGTGCGGTGCGTGAATGAGTGAGAACCGTGAGTTATGAAGGTGTGCGTGTGGCTTGGACGTAGGGGCTGCTGGACGGTGGTGGAGTGAAGGTGACTTCACGGTTGGAAATGGTTGGGGTTGTTATGAAGGGTTGAAAGATGGTGGTTTGGAAGAAATGGTGAGTGGTTAGTGAAGGTGATGGAGGTTGCTACGGGTTGAAGGTAGAGGAAGATGATGACGAGGGTGGTTCAAGGGTGTTGCTTGGCCGAGTTAACTCAATGGTTGGGGTTACGTGGGTGGTTGTTATGGTGAAGGGTGCTTGGACTTGGAGGTGAAAATGGGAGGGTGATGATGGTGGTTGGCTAGGTTGAAGTGTGTTACCGTTTTGAGTGATGGAGGGAGATGGTGGGAAGTGAGAATGAAAAGCCCAAAATCCAGTCCCTGGAGAGTGAAAAAGAAAGCCAAAAACCCTCCACGTGATCTCGCTTTCTTTTTCTTTGGAAAGCCGAAAAAACCAAACCCAAAATGCTCTTCCCCCCAGGTTCCCTTGGGCTCTACGTCCCTGCGTCTGTGAGTAAAAAAAGAGAGTGCGGTGGGTGCAAAGTGCGGTGGGTGCAAAGACAATGTACAAAGTGCCATATTTGCATGGCTAAAAAGGGAAAAACAAGATAGAATAGGAAAAAGGAAATTGTTTTATTCCAAGAATAAGTAAGCAGCAACCTTTGTTTATTTACTTATTTTATTTTATTTTTATTTTCTAGTTTTTGTTTTTTTTTTTTTTCTTTGTTTTTATTTTTTTTTGTTTTTGTTTTTTTTTTTTTAAAGATGGGCTTATGGACTTTGGGTTAAGAAAAAGGCTAAGAAAAATGGATCAAAATTAACTTTTCTTTTTCTTTTTTATTTTTCTCTTCTTTTTTTTTTATTTTTTATTTTATTTTTTAGTCCGGTCAAAATTGAGTGTTCACAGTTGCCTCTCTTTACTTGTTTCTTACTAGATAATAGGAATAACTATAGTTTTTCAAATTATCGTCGTAAGAAATGAGTAAAGATATTAACTTCAATTTTGTCCGGCAATGCAAAACAAGGCAAGAAATTAAAAATAAGAAACCGATGCGCTCAACAGAAAATTAAAATGCAATGAGCCGATGCGCTCAACAGAAACTAAAAATGCATGGATCTGATGCGCTCAACAAAAACTTAAAATGCAATGAGCCGATGCGCTCAACAGAAAATTAAAAATGCATGGAGCCGATGCGCTCAACAGGAAATTAAAATGCATGGAGCCGATGCGCTCAACAGAAATTAAAAATGCATGGAGCCGATGCGCTCAACGGAAAATTAAAATGCATGGAGCCGATGCGCTCAACAGAAATTAAAATGTATGGAGCCGATGCGCTCAACAGGAAATTAAAATGCATGGAGCCGATGCGCTCAACAGGAAATTAAAATGTATGGAGCCGATGCGCTCAACGGGAAAATTAAAATGCATGGAGCCGATGCGCTCAACAGGAATTAAAATGCATGGAGCCGATGCGCTCAACAGAAAAATTAAAATGCATGGAGCCGATGCGCTCAACGGGAAATTGAAATGCATGGAGCCGATGCGCTCAACAGAAATTAAAATGTATGGAGCCGATGCGCTCAACAGGAAATTAAAATGCATGGAGCCGATGCGCTCAACAGGAAATTAAAATGCATGGAGCCGATGCGCTCAACAGAAATTAAAAATGCATGGAGCCGATGCGCTCAACAGGAATTAAAATGCATGGAGCCGATGCGCTCAACAGAAATTTAAAATGCATTAACTTAAATTTTCTTTTTTCTATTTTTGTTCTTCTTTTCTTTTCCCTCCTTTTCTTCTTCTTTTTTTTTTTAATTTTTCATTTATTTATTCAAAGTCACTTAACCAACGGCGATCCTGGAAAGCTTTGACCAATCAACCCTTTATCCATGTGCTTTTCTTCATCAGACCTTTTTGTCGGTTGAGACTCCCCTAGATTTTCTCATTTCCTTTTTCATTTTTCTGACCACCTTGTTCTCCTTGGCAACACATCACAACCTGTATCTTGAATTACTGAGATCCTTTAATCTAAATTAATCACTGATGGATTTGCTGCAAAATTATCATATCAAATTGTTGACCTTCAGTTTATTTTATTTGAGACATAAATTAAACATGCATTCATGAATGGACACAAATTTGTTAAATGAACAAACTTCCTTTTATTATTTTGGTAATGTATTTATACATGAACTTTTTGACAAGACACGTACTTGAAAGACCAAAGAAAGTTTGCAAGAAGAACAACAACAAAATTTGCCCCAGTATTGGTTCATTGTTCCTCATTCGATTGATTCCCTGCAACTATTTGATAACTCAACCACTGTCTCTGTTGCTGTTTTCTTTAACACGAATCCTCTTTAATTCCTCAAAAATGTTGCCCCAGTATAGCCAATTCAATGCAAACAACTTGCCCACGTGTAACTGATTGGACGCACATCAAAAATTGCCCCAGTTTGGTGAATCCCTCGAAGAGTTTCAGGCCCACTTTCTTTGAGATTTTGCTTATTTATTTGTCCTAACTTTTGCTTAGACTGCCCTTTCAGGTTTTCAGCCTAACGGACTTTTTCTTTTTTTCATTTTTCCATTGCTCTAACTTTTGCTTAGGCCGCCCTTTCGGGTTTTCAACCTAACGAGCTTTTTTCTTCTCTCTTTTTTTTTTAGGCATAAAATCTCTTGACAACATCAGTATTCACGGGCCTTGGCAATTCTTCTCCATCCATATTCTGCAAAATTAACGCCCCTCCTGAAAATGTCTGCTTGACTATGTACGGGCCTTCGTAATTCGGAGCCCATTTTCCTCTGGCGTCTTCTTGGTTAGGGAGAATCTTTTTCAAAACCAAATCCCCTGAACGGAATTCTCTGGGACGAACCTTCTTGTTGAAGGCTCTGGCCATTCTACTTTGATACAATTGCCCATGACAAATAGCTGTCAATCTCTTCTCTTCTATCATATTCAATTGCTCATACCGAGTCTTCACCCATTCGGATTCCTCTAACTCTGCTTCCATCAAAACCCTTAGAGAAGGGATCTCGATTTCTATTGGAGAGACAGCCTCCATCCCATACACCAAAGAGAAAGGCGTTGCCCCAGTGCTTGATCGTATATTGGTACGATATGCATGCAGAGCATAGGGTAACATTTCATGCCAGTCTTTGTAGTTCACCACCATCTTAGCAACAATTTTCTTCACATTCTTGTTCGCTGCTTCAACTGCACCGTTCATTTGAGGCCTGTAAGGGCTGAATTATGATGCTTAATTTTGAAAACTTCACGAACTTTTTAATCTCAAAGACCATTGAGATTGGTACCATTATCTGTGATTATCC
Organism: Ormosia emarginata; assembly: GCA_029884605.1. NCBI lineage: Eukaryota > Viridiplantae > Streptophyta > Magnoliopsida > Fabales > Fabaceae > Ormosia > Ormosia emarginata. Next base: position 10,394,293 of record JAQQTP010000072.1, on the reverse strand, counting down.
TTTCTGGAATTCCGTATCTGCGCAGACAATATCCCTTTTGAGGAATCTCAAAAACACTTTTGAGTTATGCTGGCATAAGAAAAAGCTTCTACCCACTTGGTGAAATAGTCAATCGCCACTAAGATGAAGCGATGACCATTGGAAGCTTTGGGATTAATGGGCCCGATGACATCTATTCCCCACATTGAGAAAGGCCAGGGGAGATACCAAATTATGCAAAGGGAAAGGAGGTGTGTTGACTCGATCTGCATACATCCGGCATTTTTGACACTTCGTACATAATCTATGCAATCTGTTTCCATTGTGGACCAATAATAACCACTCCTTAGAATTTTTCGAGCCATCATATGACCATTAGCATGAGTTCCACAGATTCCTTCATGAACCTCAGTCATGATTATACGAGCTTCACAAGCATCCACGCATCTAAGTAAAGTACCATCATGACTCCTTTTGTACAAAACCTCTCCATTCAAGAAAAAGGTCATCGCCAACCGACGGATAGTCTTCTTATTCACCTCACTTGCCCCCGTTGGGTATTCTCTGCGCTCAACATACTGTTTAATATCATGATACCAGGGTTTACCATCTGGCTCGCTTTCCACATTAGCACAATACGCAGGTTCACTGTGCGTCTTCACCTGGATGGGTTGGACATTATTATGAATATCCAACTTGGTCATTACAGCCAAAGTGGCTAAGGCATCTGCAAACTGATTCTTGTCTCGGGTCAAGTGGGAGAAAGTCACCTCCTCAAACTTCTCAACCAACTGGATTAAATACTTTTGATAAGGTACCAACTTTGGATCTTTGGTTTGCCATTCACCATTCACCTGATAAATGATGAGTGCTGAGTCTCCAAATACTTTTAAACGTTTGATCCCCAAGTCGATTGCAACTTGTAAACCATTAGCACAGGCCTCATACTCCGCAACATTATTGGTGCACTCAAAATCCAACTTGATAGCGACTGGGTATTGCTTTCCCGTTGGTGAAACAACCACGGCTCCTATGCCTCTACCATGCATATTAACCGCTCCATCGAAATACATCTTCCAAATAGGTTCTTCTTCTTCTGCTTCCGCCATCAGTATTTCTCCGTCAGGGAATTCAGATGTCACTAGTTGCCCACTCTCATGAGGGTTTTCAGCCAAATGATCAGCAATCACACTTCCTTTGATGGATTTCCGAGTCATGTACTGGATATCAAATTCTGATAGCATCACTTGCCACTTTGAAACTCTTAATGAAACATGAAGACTTTCAAATATGTACTTTATGGGGTCTATTCGGGAGATCAACCACGTGGTGTAATAGAGCATGTACTGCCGTAACCGTTTTGAGGTCCATACCAACACAACAAGTCTTCTCAATAGCCATGTAACGAGCTTCACAGTCATTAAACTTCTTACTCAAATAGTAGATTGCTTGCTCTTTCTTTCCCGATTCATCATGTTGTCCCAGCATTGCCCCCATCGAGGTGGGTAATACAATTAGGTACAAAATCAAAGGGCGACCCTGGCGTAGGGGTACCAAGATAGGAGGATTCATTAAATAAGTCTTTATCTTGTCAAAAGCTTCCTGACATTCTTCATCCCATTTGCCTGGTTGATGCTTCTTCAACAACTTGAATATAGGCTCACAGGTGCTGGTTAAATTAGCAATGAATCTGGCAATGTAATTGAGTCTCCCGAGAAAACTTCGCACTTCACGCTCCGTCTTGGGGCGTATCTCTCTTGTATTGCTTTCGCTTTATCTGGATCCACCTTTATTCCTTCTCTGCTAACAATGAATCCAAGTAATTTCTCAGTAGATGCTCCAAAAACACATTTAGTAGGATTCAACCTCAACTTGTACTTTCTGAGTCTTTCAAACAGCTTACGCAGAACTGCCACATGACTTTCTCCTTCTTTAGACTTGGCCACTATATCATCTACGTACACCTCAATCTCCTTATGCATCATGTCATGAAACAGTGCCACCATAGCACGCTGGTAAGTAGCCCCAGCATTCCTTAATCCAAACGGCATCACTGTGTAACAAAACGTTCCCCAAGGAGTAATGAAAGTAGTCTTTTCTTTGTCATTGACATCCATGGGAATTTGATTGTATCCTGAGTATCCGTCCATGAATGAGAACCTGTGATTCTTAGCAGTGTTATCAACCAGAACATCAATGTGAGGGAGTGGGAAATCATCCTTCGGGCTAGCCTTATTCAGATCTCTATAGTCCACACACATTCTGACTTTTCCATCCTTTTTAGGCACTGGCACGATATTAGCTACCCACTCTGGGTGTCTTAACACCTCCACAAACCCTGCTTCTAACTGCTTAGTCACTTCTTCTTTGATCTTCAGAGACATATCAGGATGCATCCTCCTCAACTTTTGTTTCTTTGCCTCAATATTCGAGTATAGTGGGATTTTGTGCGATGCTATCTCTGGATCTAACCCAGGCATATCCCGATAAGACCAAGCAAAAACATCCATATACTCTTTGAATAGTATGACCATCTCTTCAAACTTCGGGTTTGCCACTACTTTCAATTCCTTCTTCTCTTCCTCTGTCCCCATGTTGACCACCTCTGCTTCCTCACCATTCAAGACAAATCCTTTCTCTGAGTACTCCAGTAACTTTGTAAAATTTCCAACAACTTCTTCCTCTTCTCCAGATCCAGGGTCTTCTTCATCAAACATTGCAAGGGAATCAATTGATGAGTTTCCGAGGTCCCTTTCATGAGGCGAACTATCTACAAAACTCAGATCCCTGGAAAGCAATTTGGTGTGGAGTTGGAAAAGCAGAATAAAGTAGGAATGACAAAGGAAGAACAAGATATGGTACAAAAAAAAGAAAAATACAAAAGGATAAGTCAGAAAGTGCAACGAAGAGAAATGCTGAATATTCATGCAAGTTCATTTAATCAATGTCTCAAATAACATAAACCATAAGCTCAAAATAACTTCAATATTTGCTCAACACAATATAACTAGACAATTACTTTGAAACAATCACATCAATAATTAGTTCAGATTTCCAGTTCTTCAGTGACCCCTCATCAGCAAAAGGACGGATTGCCTTGTACTCTTCTTGGCTCTTTTCATGCAAAGCATTGATAGTGAGGCGGTATCGAGGGTGAATGACCTCATCAGGCATAATCACCTCGGCCGGTGCTGGGAATGTTTCCCTCAGGTGGGGAATATGCTTCATTTTGCCCTTGCCATTCTTTTTTCCAAGAGTCGTGCTCCTCATATGCTCCTCCAGAGATGCTTCGTACCCTATCCCAAACTTGTCTGACTTTCCTGGGAGTGACACCGGCGACCGAGTACCTTGCAACTTTGAGCCCAAACCCTTTCCTTCTTGGTATCCACTACTAGTCATGATCCGGGCAACCACCTGATTCACACTTGGTGTGAGAGATTCATCTTTACCGAGTCCAGTTTCAACTACTTCGAAACTGTGCCACAGGTTCTCCTCTTCCTTTTCTGCACTCTCCACATATGGCACTGAAACTGGTTTCGACAGCATAATCTCTTCCTCTCCATGTATGGTGATGACCGACCTATTCTCAATATATTTAACACTTTGATGCAAGGTGGAAGGAACAGCACCAGTGGTATGGATCCATGGTCTCCCCAGTAACATGGTGTAGCCAGGCTCCATATCCATGACTTGAAATAGCACTTGAAAATTACTTAGACCAATCTCTAGCGGCAACATTATCTCTCCCATAATGCCTCTTCTATTTCCATCAAAGGCTCGCACCACCATCTCTCGTGGCGACAATTCACCCTCACTTATTGATAACGAGGTTAGAGTTGACTTGGGAATGATATTTAATGCCGACCCCCCGTCAATCAAAACTTTTGCAACTATGTACCCTTTGCATTTGAGGGTTATGTGTAAGGCCCGCGGGTTCTTCTCAGATTGAGAAATGATCTCTTCATCAATGAATGTGATCATGTTAACGCGTTTTACGGGGTCCACCATGTTAATCACACTTTCGGGAGTAATATCGGGTTTCACATAGGCTTCATTCAAAATTTTCAATAACGCCTTCCGATGCATCTCAGATGTCAAGATGAGCGCCAAAAGAGATATTCTAGCCGGAGTCCTTTTTAGCTGTTCCATCACATCGTATTCACTTTGCTTCATTATCTTCAGGAACTCATCTTCACCTTCTTTCTCTCTCTCATTTTCTTTTGGCATTTCCTCCCTACTCTCTTCTTTAACAATTTTCCCCTTTTCTAACTCTCCTGGGCCATAGCATCGCCCACTCCTTGTAATTCCCCCTACCCTGACTATATTAGTTACAAATTCCTCATCCTTGTGTACTTCAGCAGTTCGGGTCTTCGAAGTCTCTTCCCCGACTCCTTTTGTCTCTACCTTGGTTTCATAATTCCACGGCACTGAATGAGTGTCATTATAAGCAAATGGCACTGGCTTCTTGATTGTTACCATTACTCTTTCTGACGTCGAGACTTGGTTGAGAGGTGGCACCTTAAGCACAAAGCATTCGATCACATTGACCTCTTCGGAGGAGGCTAACACTTGTCTCGCATGTATTACTCCTAAAGCAAGCAACCCTTGGACTCGAACCTTGAAGTCCCAATAATTCTCAATATCATGTCCCATTCCCCCACAATGATAAGCACAATTTGACTCTGCATCATATTTTTCCTCTTCTTTCATCGTGGCGGCTGGTGCAGTGATATTGTAGCCAGCTTTCTTTAATCCTTCGAATATCCTTGTCATCGGTGTACGTAAGCTCATGACCTTTCTTATGGATGACCCTTCCACCTCTACAGCATTCACCACATTCTTTCCACCGTGATTAGGGATTGGGTTATTAACGATACTGGGTCCAGCCTCTTCCTGGATATCAAGCTTCCCATAGGCAATCAATTTCCTTACTGCAGTCTTAAAAGACTCGCAGTCTTCAATTGAATGCCCTGGGATATCCATGTGATACTTGCAGGTTGAGTTCGGGTTGTACCATGATGGAAATGGTGGTTCTAATGGACGCACAGGAATTCCCGAAATAAGATGAGCATCAAACAGCCTTTGGAATAGGTCGGCATTCGAAATGGATAACCTTGGAAAGGGGGGAAGGTTTTGAGGACGAAAGCGGCTTCGGTTTTGGAGGTTTGGGCGAGGTTGTGAGTGGTTTGGGTAATTCTGCGGAGGTGCAGGTGGGTATTGGGTATAAGTTGGGCGAGTTGGTGTATATGGTTGCGGCGATGGGACGTTGTTAACTTGGAATTGTGGTGTTGGGGTGAAGTTTGTGGCCGGTATAATTTGGTGGGATAGATAATGAGGCAGTGGCAATGTTTGGTATGGAAAGTGAGGGTTGGGGTTGTATGATGGCCGATGACTTGGCTTATATCGCGGTCCGAAATTCTGAGGTTGGATATAATTCACCTCAGGTTCCTTTTTCTTCGGCTGGAATCCTTTCTTGAAAGTAGTATTCTCTGTGCTACTCATCGGCAACTTCCCAGTTTTGGCCAATATTTCGATTCTTTCTCCAGAAGTTATTAAATCTGCGAAGTCCTTATAGGCTGCCCCAGCCATCGCCCCAATAAAAGGGTTTCCTAGGGTCCCCAAGAAATACGAGCACATCTCAGACAATGTTAATGGGGGCTGGACTTGAGCCGCCAAGGCTCTCCATCTCTGCGCATATTGCTTGAACGGTTCTTCATTACCCTTCGCATTGAACTCAACTGTTCTGGGTTGGGGCTGCGTCCAGATTGAATTTGTACTGATCCATAAACAAGTCAGCCAATTCTGTCCAACGAGAGATCTTTGAGCGATCTAACTGAAGATACCATTCTAGGGCGGGACCTGTAAGACTCTCATGGAAGAAACTGATGAGGAACTTATCATCCCTAGACCAAACAGCCATCTTAGTCCCATAACTGATCAAATGAAAACGAGGATTGCCGCTCCCGTCATACTTCACAAAATCAGGAATCTTGAAGTTGTTGGGGATTACTACATCCGTAGTAGGACACAACTCCTCTATCCTCAGAGGTCCATAAGCATTTGGGCCCTTTATTGCCTTGATCTGTTCCTCCATTTTCTCCATCCAATCTTCTTTCATTTTATCCTTCTCAGTTATGACGTGACTATTCCCTGAACAAGGCATAGTCACGTGTCCCGGAATGGACACATGAGGTGGTTCCCAAGTAGGGCCCGCATAACCAGGGATTTCATTATGAGCACCTTCCAGAGTGCGATAACCTTCCCCAATGGGCATGACCATTGATGCTGTTTGAGGTGGTTGCTCATGGATTCCTGCAGCGATGCCTGAAGTAATGGCCGGAAGGATCGGAGCAGTTACTGATGGCATGTTTGCATACGTTCCAACCCCACTTGCACCTCTATTTCCACTGATTAAGTGGAGAGACTCCTTTATATCTTGCAATATCGCTTCCAACCTCGCTTGGTTCTCTGACACCTCATTTATTCTTCCTGTTACTTCGTCGACCTCCCTACTCAAGTTTCTTCCTATCTCAGAATTATCAGCAGCCATCCTGGTCCGAGATCTGGTATTGTGAACTCGGGTTAGATTGGTCTCTTCTTTCCTAGGCCGCGCAATGATTCCTGGACCAAATTGATTTATTAAAACAAAAGCACATTAAACAGAAGAAAAAAAAGTTAACACTATTGTGAGGATGCTTGGCGATTGTGGGAAGATTCGTATGGTCATTCAATAGCAAGGCAGGATTCCCGATTTAGCATTAGCGGGTTCACTAATGATGCCCTCTTCAAACGATGCAATCATTCTTTCACCAAATACCAAGATGCCCGAAATTTCGCTAAAGGACAAATTGTCTCAGGGCGAAAATACGGTTGACAACCTATTCAAGGGGGAATTCACCCCTCAATGAATTGTGCCTGAATGAAAAGCATTAACATCAACATTCAAAGCAAAACACTGCAACTAGTCATTCATTTCATTCCAAAATTAATCAATACATGGTCTCAGTCTCCTCAAAGTGTAACATAAATTACATTACATCAATAATTTCATTTGTTTCTTCCTAAGACCTTTAGCAAGACCTCGACAATACGTCATAAACTCGGCTATCTTCTGTGGTAGCCTTAGCAATGGATTCATACGAATCTGAAGGTCTGCTTCATCAAAACGACTAACTAGTTGCGTAGTGTAATATTGCAAACTGTTAGACATGTCCTCATATTTCGTCATCCAATATTCCTTTCGAGCCCTTTCATTTTGAGTGCCCATTGCCATGCACCTTCACTTTCTTCTTTTTGCGCTTTTGTCTCTCGAGCTTCGAGTCTCCATCGCTCCTTTTCTTGCTCTAGTTCTTGAGCTTTCAACTCCAAATGCCTGGCTCTCTTGTTTGCTTCCTTGAGTGAATTATAATATTCTGCAGCCAATACCTGTCCTTGATCGGAGCGTCGTTTCACTTCCACGAGAGCCTCTTGTAAAGATTGCATCCTTTGGTCTTGTGCTCTAGTATTCGCTTCTAATTCTTCTTTCTCTTGCAGAATATTCTCTATCAATTCTTCTTGAGCACTTACTTTCACTCGTAGCTCTTGGACTTCTAAAGTAGTCTTGTTTGATTCCACCTCTCTTCCTCTTCTTGCCCTTTTTACCCGGCTTGGGGCTTCAGCAGCATCAGCTTGTACATCCTTTAAGTCTTCAATCTTGTCGGCTAACTTCTGGCACTGTCTTGAGTGGATGACGACTTTTAACTCAGCGGCTTCCTTCCCTTGTTCCAAAAACTGCATCTGCGCTTTCATCCTCTCTATCTGGGTTGTCATTTGAGATATAATCTGGGAGTGATTTTCATCACTTGACACCGCCTGAGGGGTACTATTTTGAGCCCTCCCCGTTGCTCTCCATTGTAGGTACTCAGGAGTAGGAATTACCACACGTTTTCCCAGTTCTTTCCTTCCTACCCTATGAATATTCTTCCAAGCATCCCTGACCTCCTTTTCCTGCTTGGTAGTGCTTCCATCTTTCCCATATAAAAGCTAAATCCTCCGAGTTGTGTCTCGTCAGGCACGTGCTTGAGTCCATTGGAGCTTGTCTAAGCACGAGGACCGGTGAGAATGATACACAACCTCTCACGCCCATTAAAGGAATGTTAGAGAAGTCACCACAACTGAGCAATATCTCTTCCCCATGATACCATGAGCAAACCCATTTGAAAGAGTCTGATCCCGTCTTCATGAACTCATCTTTCTATTCATGGGCTTTCTCCTGCTTCACTGGAATGCGACCAAAATTTCTTAGCGGATCAGGTAAGAGACCCAGGCGACTGTGTACATCCATGTGCGTCATGATCCAAACATACAACATATGTGTGCAACATCGAATCATTCCCCCACCTTTTTTGTGGCAAATCTCCATGGTTAAGAAAGTATCAACGAGAATAGCAGGGATTGGATTTGCCCTATGATTCTCAAACTTGAAGAAGGCATCCATTGCTGCTTGGTCTACTACATCTGAAGTGAATGGGAATAAGACTAATCCAAAGATGGTTAGTGCCAATGTCTTGTTAAAGAGATCCCACCTTCCTTGTTGCGCTAGTATCTCAAGATGCGCTTCCAGGTAACTCTTCTTCAATCCTTGTGTTCCTCCTCTCTTTTCCATTCCTAACTGATTTGCCTGAACTCCTATGAGTTCTGCTATTTTTCCTTCTGACACATAATATCCTCCATAAAGGTAAACATTGGGGTACTTGCTCATTGGGAGTCTCAACATGATGGCATACTCTTCTATGGTCGGTGTAATATCCAAGTCGGGCAGCTCAAAACATCTCAGAGAACAATTCCAAAACTGGGCAAGGCCACTCAAGACAGGTTCTTCAACAGGGATACGCAACAAATCTAGGATCTACCCATAACTGCTTGAAAACTCTGATCGAGCCTTAGGGGTCATGTGTTGAGTAATGTCCTTCACACGCCTCAGATCACTGCCATTTACTGTAATCTTCATATTCCTCTTGAGATCAACAACATTGCTGGTGTTTTTCCTTTGGCCTATCTCTTCCATTCCTTGCTATTGAATGAGCACTAATCTTTCCACTTTACCAACTAAACTCACCCTACAAAAAGAGTAAAAGAAGAATGTAAGCAAACTAACAAAAATGAAGAATGCATCCTAAGGGTACCCCTCATCGAGGTAACTCTAAAATGTATCCTAACATTCTACATGAAGAAATCCTTATAGGGTCGTGAACCCAAAGGATTATGCATGATTTGCTGATGCATGCCCTCTTTATTTTTTTTTTTTACACGCAAGAAATTGACATGGAACTGTAAGATGATGCTCTTTTTTTCTTTGGGAATGTGATGCAAACGCAAGATAATGCATGTCCTTTTTTTATTTTTCTTTGGTTTGAGAAATGCTATGAATGTCATGCAAATGATATGAAAATGCAAGATGAAACATTCCCCTTTTTCTGAATTTTTTTTTTACAAAGAATGAATGATATGAGAAATGAACAGATAAAGAATAAGTACGCTCCCTTTGTGTCCTAATCAGGTGAAACTTAAAGGTTGGATTTACTTATGGTCGCGACTCTAATTTTGACAGCCACTATGTTCAATCTATCAGTGCAAGGTTTTTAGAACAGATCTAGACCTCTAAAAGTCATGGTCCCCAGATTGCCCCTATCTCGAAAGACAAGGTTCCAATTCATGAATTAATCACAAGTAGAGATAAATTCTCTCAATATGATTAGTCCATGATACTGGTAACAATCTGAGTGGTGTCCCAATCAATGTCAAGTGAGCATGAAGCCCCTCAATAACAAAGGTCGAGACCCCTCCTATTCCTCGGATTCGCACAGACTCGGGTATAGAGCCCAAAAGTGTGTGACATAAGTGGTGGTGACGTGTGTGAGGGAGCATACAAACCTGTGCCAAAAATTTAAAAAGACCAAAAATTACCCCCAACCTGCAAAACATATATACAACAACCAGCCAGCAATCAACTATCCTAAGGTTTCAACCAATAAGTACAAAAATATGTACAAGTCAAAAATATACACAAGATAATGCTAGCAAATATTTACACCAAAGTATTAAACAAAAATTATTTACAAACAAATAAGAAATAAAGAAAAATAAAGACAAAAAGGGGTAAAATAAAGAAATAGAGATTATTAAAACTTTGCACAACTAACCATAACAGGCCTGACTCTCCAAACGTTCCCCAGCGGAGTCGCCATCTGTTGCGACCGGGATCGCGGCGAAATAGCAGCTCGCGTGATTTTAAAAAAAGATATGGAGTCGCCACCAATTTTATTTAAATTTAGGAAAAATTGGAAAAACCTTTTTAGAAAATGGTCTTTGGAACCAAATCGGATTTGGGAGTCGGTTATGGATAGAGAAGGGTGGAAACTTAATCCCACTGCACCCCTATCGCACCCGTCCTGAGACGGTACCTTAAATCAGTTGTGCAAAAACTTGATAATCTAAAATTTATTTATTTTACCCTTATTAAAAATATTTTGCAATTATTTTATTTTTATTTTTATTTTTTAAGAAAAGAAAAAAAAACCAAATTGTGAAAATTTAATTTTGAACTTGACGAATGAAGATTCTGCTCCTACGTACTTCTCGAAAGCGAATGAGGAACTCAAAGTCACGTAGTTAGTATAAAATAAATTGTGAGTTGATTGATTTTAGTAAAAAAAAGATTTTATTTGAAAGCAAAGTCGTCTTCTCTCTTCTTTCTTTCTTTTCTTTTTGCACAGAGTTCAAGTTAGCACTAGGCTACTCAATAAACCATTATGATCCAAACGATATTGAAGATAGCATCCGCTATTCAATCACTAACGTTGGTCATTGCATTGATAATAATAATTTTTTTGAAATTTTATTTTATTTTATATTTTATTTTATTATTTTTTTTTTAAAAAAAAAGGTACAAGGGACAAACATAAAATTTTCACAATCCAAATGAATACCTAAAAATGATTAAATATGAGCATTACTAATTAAATAACCCAATACAACACTATTATTTTTTTTTCTTACCAAATTTTTTATTTTTATTCTTTTTTTTTTACTTTTACCATATTACCATCCTGATTTAAACAGACCAATAGACAGTACTTTTACCAATAGATAACAAATAGACAGTACTAAGAGAAAAATAACTAAACCAAAACATCTAGCCCACAAAACAAAATAAACAGACCACCTGATTTAATACAAACGTAAGAAAACGAAACCTTTTGTTATTTATCTATTATTATCATTATTATCTTTACTTAAAAGCCCTTTTTGATAACAATAATAATAATAATAGATGAACCTCAAAAACAAACCTTTGAAGCTAACAGATTCTACCAATACGTGAAGACAGGGATGGACTCGTGGTCAGGGGAGGTTGTCTTGGACAGCCTTGGACCGCAACGGGAGAGGTGAGGTCCAGGGGGTGATCCTGGTGCTGGTTTCAGACGGAGGCTGGCTGCTGGACGGTGGTATTGCAAGGTTAAGTATGAAGAGTGGCTTCACGTGGCTATTGGGATGTGGTTGAGGGGAAGTGAAAATGGTGGGGTGGTAAGCTGACTCAGTGGTGAAGGTGATGGTTGGACGTGGTGGTGTGGCCGAGTGCGGTGCGAGAGTGAGTGAGAACTGTGAGTTATGAACGTGTGCGTGTGGCTTGGACGTAGGGCTGCCGGACGGTGGTGGAGTGAAGGTGACTTCACGGTTGGAAATGGTTGGGGCTGTTATGAAGGGTTGAAAGATGGTGGTTTGGAAGAAATGGTGAGTGGTTAGTGAAGGTGATGGAGGTTGCTACGGGTTGAAGGTAGAGGAAGATGATGACGAGGGTGGTTCAAGGGTGTTGCTTGCTGAGTTAACTCAATGGTTGGGGTTACGTGGGTGGCTGTTATGGTGAAGGGTGCTTGGACTTGGAGGTGAAAATGGGAGGGTGATGATGGTGGTTGGCTAGGTTGAAGTGTGTTACCGTTTTGAGTGATGGAGGGAGATGGTGGGAAGTGAGAATGAAAAGCCCAAAATCCAGTCCCTGGAGAGTGAAAAAGAAAGCCAAAAACCCCTCCCTGTACGTGATCTGCTTTCTTTTTCTTTGGAAAGCCGAAAAAAACCAAACCCAAAATGCTCTCCCCCCTGGTTCCCTTGGGCTCTACGTCCCTGCGTCTGTGAGTAAAAAAAAGAGAGTGCAGGTGGGTGCAGTGAGTGCAGGTGGGTGCAGCAATGTACAGTGCCATATTTGCATGGCTAAAAAGGGAAAAAGAAGATAGAATAGGAAAAAGGAAATTGTTTTATTCCAGAATAAGTAAGCGAAGAACCTTTGTTTATTTACTTATTTTATTTTATTTTTATTTTCTAGTTTTTTGTTTTTTTTTTTGTTTTCTTTGTTTTTGTTTTTTTTGTTTTTGTTTTTTTTTTTTTTTTAAGATGGGCTTATGGACTTTGGGTTAAGAAAAAGGCTAAGAAAAATGGATTAAAATTAACTTTTCTTTTTCTTTTTTATTTTTCTCTTTTTTCTTTTTTTTTATTATTATTTTTTTTTTATTTTTTAGTCCGGTCAAAATTGAGTGTTCACACTTATAAGATGAGAGTAGGGACTTCTCAACGGGCTATTAAATGAACAACCCAAACTCATCACGGGCTACTCACAACAAAAGCCCAAATACAATATTCATAAACTGACCAAGTGCTATATTATAAACATAATTCCCTCCTTTTTAGTAAATCTCCCAATCTGTTTGCTAGAATTACTGCTATGAGTATTCCTCTGGAACATGAAAAAGACTGCTTAATCTGGAAGCATTCAGATTCAGGCTCCTTGAGCTTCAGAGAGGCTTATATTTTCCTCAACAATCACAACACTCAATCTGTATCCTGGTTTAAGTCTATTTGGAGTTCCCAGTATCCTCCTTCGAGATCTTTCTTGCTCTGGAGGCTTTTACATAATAAACTCCCCTCTACCGATGAAAATTTAAGGCAAAGAGGGGTGCTTGTTGTTTCGTCTGCACCTTTGTGGTGCTTTGCAAGTGAATCTTCCCATCATCTTTTCCTTGAGTCTTTGCTTTTCTAAGAAAATCTGGTCCTGGCTATCCTCTCGTGTTGAGCTGTAATGTGGATTTAAGTTCTTTTAGATCATTACTATCTTCTTGCAATAGAAACTGGTGCACTCAAGTTCAGGATATTGTAAAATCTGCTGTTATCCATTGCTTCTGGCATATTTGGTCTTGCAGGAACCATATCAGGTTTGAGAACAAAAAGTATTCTGTTATTCATGCAATCAATTGCATTATTGCAGCATCGAAGCTCTCTGGTTCACTTTCAAAAGGTATTATGTCTAACTCAATTGATGATTTTAGAGTGCTGAAATCCTTTGCTGTTGAAAGCCATCCAGCTCGATCCACCTTCATCCTTGAAGTTTGCTGGCTCCCTCCTCTTTGTGGCTGGATAAAGTGCAATTCTGATGGTGCATCTAGAGGCAATCCGGGTCATGCTTCTGGGGGTGCTATTTTCAGAGGTATGAGAGGTGAATTCTTGGGAGGTTTCTCTGAATACTTTGGTATTTTTCCTTCATGCTACTCAGAATTTTCAGCTGCAATCCATTCAATTGAGATTGCTTTCAAGAGAAATTGGAACATGCTTTGGTTAGAATGTGACTCAAAGTTAGTTGTGGATGCCTTCACTAATGATAGTCTTGTCCATTGGAGATTGAAAAACAGATGGAAGAACTGTCTTCTCTTAGTTAAAATGATGGAGTTTAGAGTTTCACACATCTTCAGAGAAGGAAATTCTTGTGCTGACAAGTTAGCATCACATGGCTTAGCTAGTAAATGTTTCACTTGGTGGGATTCACCACCTAGTTTCATTATGGATGACTTTAATCATAATAGGTTTGGTCTTCCTTTGTATAGATTTTCTTAACTCTTCATGGGTTTTGGTTTGGTCCCCCCATGTTTCTTTGTATTTTTTTCTCTTTTTTATAAATAATATTCTGGTTTTTGTGCTGCAAATGAATGTTGAGGTGTAGGGTGCCAACCTGGTTGGGATGTTACACCTCATAGTGATGCCTTAGCACATTAACTTCTTCTTTGTTTAAAAAAAAATGCTAATTCACATAACATATACATTTGAATTAAAATTCAACAATTCTCTCATTTGGATAACATTAGTCAATCATTAAAATACAAGAATTATTAACACTAGAATACTAACTATGGTCAAAGCACATGTCAACCAACAGTCTTAGAAATATAAGCTTTAACGTTGCAGAAATAGTATCCGATAGGAAAGTAGATCATACATGTTAAATGCTCATATTTCACATAAAGAATAATGAATATGAAAAAATATAATTAATTAAGAGAAATATGCAATCCAAGAATAGTCCAAGCATCTGAAAATGTTATAAGAGATATGATAATAAAAGTGACGTCATCTCATACATATCTCATAAGAATGACAATAAGTAAATATAAAATTTCAGACTCCTACTAACCCAAAACATCAAAAGACTTAACTAAACTCATGAGTTACGTGATTCTGAAAAGCTCCAACAATTAAGCTTTTAGTTAGTGGATCTGCTAACATGTTCTCTATAGCAAGATGCTCAATTCGAGTCTGAAACTCCAGAATTTTCTCTCTAACAAACAGATATTTAATATCAAAATGCTTTGAGCGAGAAGAGCTTATGTTGTTTTGAGAAAAATGCACAGTAACAATATTATCGCAATATATCACAAGTGACCTAGATATGCTTTTAATAATATGAAAGCCAGAGATTAAGTTTTTTAGCCACATCACTTGACAAGTAGCCTCATAGCAAGCGACATACTCTGCCTCCATGGTAAAAGTAGCTGTAAGAGTCTATTTGACACTCTTCTAAGAGATAGCTCCTCCTGCCATCATAAAAATAGAGCTGAAAGTAGACTTTCGGTCGTCAGGGCAACCTGCGAAATCAGAATCAGAATAACCAACGACCTGAAGTTAATCAGACTTCTTATAGGTCAACAAATAATCATTGGTTCCCTGTAAATATCTCATGACCTTTTTCGCGGCTTTCCAATGACCCAAACCTGGGTTGCTCAAGTATCTCCCTAAAGCATTAACAACAAAAGCAATATCGGGACGAGTACAAACTTGAACATACATTAAACTGCCAACAGCGGAAGCACATGGGACTTTTTCCATTTCAACTATCTCTATATCATTTTGAGGACATTAAGATTTAGAAAGTTTATCACATTTTTGTACAAATGCAGCACATGGGGAGCAAGAATGCATATTAAACCACTTGAGGATCTTTTCAATATATCCTTTCTGAGACAATCCAAGAATGTCACGTGACCTATCACGATAAATTTGGATGCCTAAAACAACTGAAGCATCACCAAGGTCCTTCATATCAAAGTGGCTACTCAACATCAGTTTTGTTTCAGTCAAAAGTTTAATACATCTGCGAGCAAGAAGAATATCGTCGACATATAGAACAAGAATTATAAAATTGCTCCCATTAGTCTTCAAATAAATGCATTGATCTGAGACATTTTCTTTGAAGCCAAAAGAAGTGACAACCTGATCAAATTTCAAATACCATTGTCTGGATCCTGTTTCAGTCCATAAATGAACTTTTTAAGTCTGCAAACTAAATGCTCCTTACCTGTTTCAACAAAACCATCAAGCTGAACCATATAAACATCCTCGGCTAGATCTCCATTCAAAAAAGTCGTTTTCACATCCATCTGGTGAAGTTCTAAATCAAAGTGAGCTACCAAAGGCATAACAACTCGAAATGCATCTTTTGTAGAGACCGGTGAGAAAGTCTCATTATAATCAATGCATTCTCTTTGACTATAGCCTTTTACTACTAGTCTAGCTTTGTACCTCTCAGCTCTACCATCTGGACTATGCTTGGTTTTGAAAACTCATTTGCACCCAACGGGTTTGCAACCAACTGGCAACTCCACGAAATTCCAAACAAGATTATGAGACATAGAAGACAATTCATCATGCATAGCATTTAGCCAATCAGAAACATGAGAGGTAGAGATTGCCTCCTTAAAGGTTATAGGATCGTCGTCATCATGAAGATCAAACTTATGCTCCTGAAGATACACTACATAGTCATCCGAAATAGAAGATCTTCGTACTCTCTGAGATCGTCTTAATGAGACTACTTCAGGAATGTCATCTGGTTCCTATTCATCAGCTGGTGGTGCCACTACATCATCTTCTCCTCGAAGAGCCTGATCATCATCACGATTGATTGGAAGCATGATATCTGCAGGAAGTGAAACAACTGGTATAGGAACTACAGTATGATCTTTTTAAGAGTGGCTAGTCATGGTGTATGGCTCCCACTATCCAAATTATCCTCAAAGAATATCGCTCGGTCAAACTCGATGACTCACATGGAGTGAGAAGGACAATAGAATCTACAATCTCTAGAGCCCACGCAGTAGCCAATGAAGAAGCTGCTAACAGTCTTAAGATCAAGCTTCTTCTGCTGAGGATTATAAGGTCTAACTTCTGCCTTACAACTCCACATATGAAAGTGTTTCAAACTCGGCTTCCTTCTAGTCATCAGCTCATAGGGAGTTTTTGGTACAAACTTGCTGGATACTTGATTAAGAATATACACAACAGTCTTCAAAGTATCTCCCTAAAGAAAATCTGGTAATGACGAATAGCTCAACATGCATCTCACCATATTCATAAGTGTGCGGTTATGTCTCTCTACAACTTCATTCTGCTCAAGACTACCAGGTATAGTATATTGAGCTTCAATTCCACATTCATCAAGAAATTTGGTAAACAATCCTGGATTTCTTCCAGTTTCATCATATCTGCTGTAACACTCACCTCCTCTGTCAGACCTCACACATTTGATCTTCTTTTATGTCTTCAATTCAACAGCAGCCTTGAAGGATCTGAAGGCATCCAAAGAACCAGATTTTTCCTGGAGAAGATCTATCCAACGAATCTGGAAAAGTCATCTATGAAGGTAATAAAATACCTATATCTACCCATGACAGTGGGTGTAATGGGTCCACACATGTCTGTGTGAATCAACCGTAGCACATCATCATACCTGTTTGCTCATTTATTCCTAGTTTTGGCAGTAAACTTTGTAACATCCCGAGAAAATATGTTAGGCTTGTATATGGTCTCAGAGGTACTATGATACTTGTGTAACATGTCAGTTAAGTTTTGTGACAAACTGAGTTCGTTTAGGCACTTAGTTGCAACCCAGAAGTTGAAAAGTAGCCTAAAATAACTCAAATAATAGCATAAATTGCTAAGTTGAAGGAAACAAGTATGGATAACTTATTTCTAGGTCACAAATGAGTTAAGTAAGGTGTAGTTAAAATTTGAGAACAATCGGAGTCAGTTTGGTATTTTTAGGCAACTTGTTGTGCTTTTAATACCAGATTGATCCCCAGTAGATATGGAAAAATAGAATAAAAGTAAAACAACAATTTAGATAAATCCTAGTATTTATTCTAAAGTTGTTGAAAGCTGGAAAACTTGAATTAGCATAATTTAAGTATCCTTAGCAGATATAAGTTTCAACACAGAAACTTAAGTTAGACTTTTTTCTTAATTTCCTCCACGTCCCACCTCCTATTTCTCCCTTCTCCACGATCTGAGAACTGAAAAACAGAAAGAAAAGAAGAAAAGAAAAAAGGAGAAAGGGAGAAAGGGGAGAAGAGGGGAAGGAGGAAAGGAAGAGCAAGAACAAGAAGATCAAGCTTCAAGATCTTCATCTCCATCAAGAGGTAAGGGGATTTCTATTCATTTCTCTCTCTTTGATTATCTTTTGGGGTTTTTGAATAGAAATAGGGGTTTGGATAGCCAAATCCATGTTCTTAACTTAGTTATTGATTCCAAGAACTAGGTTAGGATAACTTAAGCTTAGATAATGCTAGATGGCTAGTTATGGTTCAAGAACAACCTTAGAATCCATAGAAAATGGATTTGAAGAATAGTTAGAGTTATGTGATTTTGGACCTAAATCTATGCTCCAAGAGAATTAATAGGTTGTAAAAGAGTTACAACAAGTTTAGGGGCCTAGAATGATGTTAGAAATCATCTAGAAATTGTTTTAGAAGTGTTAGAATTGGTTGGAACACCAATTATGCAGAAAACAATTTCTGCAGATCATTTTTCTGATTTTGGGCGATTAATCACCCAAAAAGTGAGCGCTTAATCACTCAAAGATAGTAGAACGCAGAACAGGGGAAGCAATCTGACAGACTGTATTGTTTGTTGCATAACTTGAGTTGTAGATATCGGAATCACTTGATTCTGGTGTCATTTGAAAACTAAGACATAAGGCTTCATGTGGTAAAAATTTCAAAATTATTGAGCAAGCCAATCAGTACCAGTTTCTATTTGAATCCAAGGAAAATTCTACAGAAAAAGGCATTCTGGCAGCCAGTAAACCAGATTGCATAATTTCTTGCTCCGATGTCGTATTGACATGGGACTAGTGGCATTTTGAAACTAAGATGTAAGGCTTCTTGCCTGTAAAATTTCAGAATTTTTCCACTTGTAGTTTGTCCCCACTTTCAGTTTAAAATCAAGTCAAAATCAGGTAAATCAAAGAATGCTCTGTTTTGGCCTCTGCAAAATGTCGCATAACTTTAGCTACACTTAGTCAAATGAAGCAAGGTTTGTGGCATTTGAAAGATATGAGAAAGAGCTATATGCTCATAAAAATTCAGAATTTTAGAAGTTATGATACATGTTTGGTGCAATCTTGAAAATCAGCCTTTTCAGGTAAGATTTGAGGTGTTTTAAATATGGTTTGAGGCCTATGAACTCTAGTAACTCTTTTAATAGTTAGAGTTGAGCTCCATAAGACCTATTTGGCAATAGTTGAGTGTCATAAGGCTTAGTTGCCAAAAGTTGAGCACCATAGGGCCTAATTGACAATAGTTGAGCGCCATAGAGCCTAATTGGCAAGAGTTGAGCGCCATAAGGCCTAGTTGGCAAGAGTTGTGCGTCATAACACCCAGTTGGCTATAGTGGAATGCCATAGTGCCTAGTTGGCTATAGTGAAATGCCATAGTGCCCAGTTGGTTATAGTGGAATGTCATAGTGCCTAGTTGGCTATAGTAGAATGCCATAGTGCCTAGTTAGCTATAGTGGAATGCCATAGTGTCTAACTGACAAGAGTTAAGTGTCATAGGGTCTTGTTGACAATAATTGAGTGCCATGGGACCTAGTTGGCAAGAGGTTAGTCCTTTTCTTTTAAAGGATTAATTATCTAAGTAGTGAACATTATCGGGCAAGCCTAATAAATGGTGACACCGGAGTGTTTCATGAAAGGATTAGTTATCTAAGTAGTGGACATTGCCGGGCAAGCCTAGTAAATGGTGACACCGGAGTGTTTCATGAAAG
Organism: Ormosia emarginata; assembly: GCA_029884605.1. Taxonomy (NCBI): domain Eukaryota; kingdom Viridiplantae; phylum Streptophyta; class Magnoliopsida; order Fabales; family Fabaceae; genus Ormosia; species Ormosia emarginata. The sequence continues at coordinate 10,374,916 of JAQQTP010000072.1, read as the reverse complement.
GATTAGTTATCTACATAGTGAACATTGCCGGGCAAGCCTAATTAAATGGTGACACCGGAGTGTTTCATGAAAGGATTAGTTATCCAAAGCTAAGCCAAGGACGTCAGGTCCAAAGCGAAGTTAAGGATTAGTTATCCAAAGCTAAGCCAAGGACGTCAGGTCTAAGGCGAAGCTAAGGATTAGTTGTCCAAAGTTAAGCTAAGGACGCCAGGTCCAAGGCGAAGCTAAGGATTAGTATATTCAGACTAAGAATAAGTAGGCTTAATGCCAAAGAACGGAATACAATTCCTAAGTATATTTAAGTTTCATATATTTAGTTTTAATACCATGGAATATATGTATTACTGAGAATTTTCATGTTCTCACCCCTTTATGTTTCATGGTTAGCAGGTAAAGACTCTATGAGAGGGTAAGAAGATGAAGATAGTAGAAGATTAGAAGAGTCTAGTTTTTGATTTTCAATTCGAAGCTTATGTATTAATTTATATTTGCTTTGAAAGTGTAGAAGTTGTATGTATAAAAATTTATATGTATAACTTTAGATATGACTCTCCATAATGATTTATTTAAATGTTGTGGATTAGTTGATGATTAAGTTAGAAGTAGCAGAACTGATACTGTTTATCCAGGTATATGCTAGATATACTAGGGTACAGATATTAGGCTGTTACAAACTTGCCTTTAACACAATCAATGCAAGTATCAAAATCAGAGAAGTCAAGGTTATGAAAAATACCTTCCCTAATTAGTCTTTCAATTCGGGGCCTAGAGATGTGCCCTAAGCGTCTATGCCATAACATAGAAGAATTCTCATCAGTCCTACTACGCTTACTTCTAACAACGGAGTTAACAGACATATCATTCAAATTCAGCGTATATAGCACATCACACAAAACTCCTGAACCAACAGCAATAGAATTAAAACAAACAACAACTTTTCTATTATCAAATTCAAAAGTGTAGCCACATTTATTCAAAGCTAAAACTGAAATCAAATTCTTTCTTATGGAAGGTACATAAACAACATCTTTCAATAATAAAGTATGTCTAGAAAGTAAATACAAGGTAACTACTCATATTTCTTCTACTGGTACTCTAGCTCCATCTCCCACAACGATCATGGATTCAACATTACTTAGTTTCCTCAGGCTTATGAACCCCTATAAAGAATTCACAACGTGAATAGTTGCACTTGAGTCAAACCACCAAGTATTGGGAGTAACATTAATCAAATTTGATTCAAAACAAGCTAGAGCTAGGAGTGTACCTTGCTTCTTAAGTTTCTTCTTGAGAATGTAACAATTATCCACTTTATGGTCATACTTCTTGCAATACTTGCAGTTTCCCTTGAAGAAATTCTTTTTAGGCTCTAAGTGTTGAGATACCTTCCATCTTTTCTTCTTATCATGTTGAAACTTGCCTTTGTAACCTTTATTTTTCTTATTTTTAGTACCAGAAGTAGAAGCAACAAACTAAACACTGTGTGATTTTCCTTTCCTTATAGATTCCTCTTCTTGAGAGACAATAGCAATCATTTCATCAACTGTCCATTCATCTTTTTTAGTATTATAAGAGGTCTTCAGAACATCAAATTGAGAAGGGAGTGACTCCAGAACTTGCCAGATCAGATAACTCTCACTGAGATCAACCTTGAGAGACTTCAGTTTATTAAAATAGTGCACTAACTTCATGATGTGCTTACGAACTCCACTAACGCCATCATATTTAGTTTTCTCAATTAAAGAAAGATATTGACCATTCTGAACTTTATCAAAAGTCGTGAATTTCTCACTAACAGATTTCAGAAATTCCTTAGCCTTCTCGTTGTCTGGAATGCTCTGTCTAATTGACTTCTCCACAGTGTATTTAATCACCTTAAGACACACCCTGTTTGAGTGCTCTCATTTTTCATGATAAGCCTTTTTAGTAGCAGTGGACTCAGTAGTAAGAGCAGCATGCTCTTCTTCTCTCAAAGCCAAGTCCATATTAGTGATAGCCAAATAGAAATCCAGAGATTCTTTCCAATCCTCAAAGTTAGTCTCATTCAAAGTCTTGACAGAAGTCAATTGCATAGGGAAAGAGGCTGGCATGAAAACAACAAAAGGAAATATTTAATATGCACGATGTTATCATGCAACAAGAGAATTAAATGGTTCCGTATGCACAGTTAAACAAACCCTTTAGAAAATTTCTTACTTATCATGGTCCCGCCTAAGGGTCCCAAACTATAATAAATAAGAAATATAATAATACAATGCACAAATCTTATATCACCAAAATTTTTAATATTGATAGGGTACTCGAAAGATAATTGACATAAGCATAAATCTAATAGCACATTGTACAATAATAAATTACATTAATAACAACACATCGATAGGGTGTAATTACTAGTAATGCAATAAAAAAATTATGATTAAAAAAATTAATCATTCAACTCATAAAATTTGCACAATTGTACCCACGATAAGTGAGCTCAATTATACAAATTATCAGTAATTTATAATTAAATTGACTTAAATATTTGATCACTTTAGTAATTAACAAATATATCATATATTTAATTCTAGGATATAAATACTTTATAAACATTAGTGAAAATAAAATTTCACATTATTTTTAGTGAATACAATGTTACGATTGTATATAATAGTGTTCAAGCAATTTTGACAAAAGAAATGAAAGTCAAAAACTTGACATATAAGACAAAAAAAAAACACCAAGTATCGTAACACGTTCTTTAGTCACAAAACCAATAAAGCCAATAAAGCAATAAGTCACAGCCAATAAAGCAATGCAGCGTTAGTTTGCAAAACTTTAAAACCAATAAAGACATGTTCAAAGCCGTATCAAAACACGTTCTCATGTCCAACTGCACCTTCGTTGCAGTGTTGCTCTATTTTTTATTTTTATTTTTATTAGTATGCTCCCCCTCAAGCGGAAGCGATTCCGACTATTCACGGAGTTACCAATCAAGACTCAAGTCTTGTTAATGTGCTCCACAATATAGGTTAGGACTAAACCTGAGCACCAACCACCGACTCCAAATACTCGGCTCAGACGAACCATCGACTCTGATACCATTTGTTGAAGGATTTATATCAATTTATAAACCTAGATCAATTATAGATACAAGATTATAGCATATTAAACGAATTGTATTCAAGAGATAGATTAAGAATGTGTACCTGACATGATTCCATAATCCATTGTTGTTCAGTGAAAAAGTCAAGAGAATTCGCGTGTGTGAGAGAAACTACCCTCAATCGCGGTAGGTTTTTTATACATCCTAAAAACTGCCTAATGGGAAAGCAGTTTATAACTTACCAGATGAGAGTAGGGACTTCTCAACCTAAATGAACAGTTCAAATCCATCATGAGCTACTCACAACAAAAGTCCAAATACAATATTCATAAACTAACCAAGTGTTATATTATAAATATAATTTCATAATTAATATATTAATGATTTAAATAATATTATAATTATTGATTAATACTAATTCACATAACATATATATTTAAATTAAAATTCAACATAAACAGCAAGTTGGCAGCTGAGCTTCCCTAAGATTAAAGCTCCTTCGAAGGACAAGCTGCTTATTTTTATTTATTATTATTATTTTATCAATTTTTATCCTTTTTTATTATTTTATCTTATTTTGTACCAAATTTGGTGCTTATAGGAAGGTGATGTGTTTTCTAAGCCTATGTAAATGGTATCTTTATTATGCAAAATGTATTTAAAAGAAATTCTTACGTAAATACAACCCTACCTTTTTGCTCGCCTTTATAGGCATAAGGGATCCCACTTAGCTTCCTTACTATTGAAGCTCCTTCAATGCGAAGGACTTTAACAAATACTTTTTTTTGGAACTTGAGTTTGGACATGGGATCATGGACTTGGGGCATGGACCTTGGACAATAAAGGAGTGGGTTAAGCTAAACTATCAATACCAAGATGAATTGGATCTAGATGAGAAATGAAGAATCGGGATACAATAACAACCTGGATTTGGACTTAAAAAGAGTGACAAGTTGCTTATTTTTATTTATTATTTTTTTTATCAATTTTTATCTTCTTTTTTTTTCTTATTTTGTCTTGGACAAAATTAGGTGCTTATACTGAGGTGATGTGTTTTCTAATCGAGAATGTCACTTTTTAGAGTGTCACTTTTGCACACAATCAATTATAAAATAACAATACATTACAAATGGATCCAACTGGAACCTAACACTGCTCTTGTTGGGGAAGGTCAAATATTTGTAGTACAATGGTGATAATAAAGTTTGAACCTATGTTCCCATATAAATTACTCAAATCTTTAGAACAAGGTCAAATATAAATCATTCCACTACATCACTTAATAATAATATAGACTTTAATTAAGAAAAATATTAGGCATTCAAATTATTTTATAAAATAAAATTCCAATAAATAAAATTTTGAACATTAGAGTTTGGAATTATTAAAATAAAAAAAAATTAAGTTGAATTGATTTAGAAAATTAATTCTCGTATTCATAGTTTCATACTCTATATTCATCATAATTGTGATTCATAAAATTCACTACAAAAATTTCATTTATAAATCAAATCAATTCTTAAAGTTAGTTATTCCCAACATAAATTATGTTCATAACTTGAATATCAATGATCACCAATTCACCATACGGTCTGCCTCCCACCATAGCAAACATATATGAAACACTTGCCGTAAAGAAGGGTGGAGTTCTACACTCACCAGCCAAACAGGGAAGCTCGGAATGGACCATTCAATTATAGGCAGCATGCATGGCATCACTCGTATGTAGTAGTCTCCCACCACAACACAATGTCTTAAAAAGGAATCAAGTTTACACTTCATAGTTCACATTACTCTTAACAGCCTAACAGGGGAACCAAGTTAGCATGTTGTTCTAGACAGAGAATAAAATAAACATTAAGCAAAGACCACAAATGCATACGTGCCTAAGAAGTAAATAAGCACTAAGCATTGTGTTTATTGTTTAGTACTGATCTTATGGACGTAGAACCTTCCCCTTTGTATATTGGGGCATGTGGAGGGTGTTTATGTAAAGAGAACTCATATTCTAAACCCCAAATATAGATATATACGTACAAACTCCACCATCACCAGGAAAAAACATTCGGTGCACCAAGCAGTAAGGCACTAAACTCTTTCATTCTCCAAACTCGGTATCTGCAGCTGAAACAACATGGTAGAACTTCCATTGTCCATAATTTCATTAGAAAATAGTGCTATTTTTCTTTCATTTTCTACAGTTTTTCCCAGCAACCAAACAGAAGTATGATGTTTTTTTTTCCCCTTATTTTTCTTGGTTAAATGATTGTAACAGGGCAAAGGAACAGGAAGCTTCGAGAAGAGAAGAAACAAGACTCACTTTCTGCGTCCGCTGTGGCTGTCGTAGCTTTCACCTTCAGAAGAGTCAGTGTGCTGCGTGTGCATATCTCCAGTCACATCAGAAAATGTATATACAAATATATTTTCGAAAATGATTTTCAGACACTAATTTTACACTAGTTAAAGCTGTATAAATATCTAGTTAACAACGTGTATTATGTGGTTAATGAGGTTAATAATCAATTACCATTTGTAATTGACTACTAATCTTATTAATTATATAATACACATTGTTAACAAGAAATAAATTTGTACATCATTAATTGGTGTAAAAATGATGTAAAAAAAATTATATATTGCATTTTCTTCTAAACAATGTTATTTACATTCCATTTTTATTTCACCACTTCTTGGCAATTTAATTCAATGGTTTTGTATTGGAATTGCAGACAACTGGAGTGTGAAGGCAATTCGGAGAAAGACCACGGGAACCGGTAGAATGAGGTATGTTCGCTATGTCGCAGTCAGGTTCAAGAGTAACTTCAGAGAAGGTATTATTCATGGCATGTGCTGGATTCATGCACCCTTGTGAAGTAGAGAAAAGAAATTGTAATATCTTGGTTTAATTGCCGAGAAAAATAAAGAAACAGATGAAAATTTTGGGTTCAATTGCTATTTTTATGCTTCATTAGTACACATTCCAGTTGTTTGAAAGTTCTGAAACTGAATTTTGTTGGCAAAGACTCTTATTATTATTCATGCATTTTCTTACATAGCTAAAGGATCATAATAGATTTCATATCAGCTTGTTTCATTCTGATATTAACTGTACATGTTCTTTGAATGCATTCTAACCAGGCACTGAGGCAGCTCCAAGGAAGAAAGGAGCATCCACATCGTCTTAGATTGGTAGCTTGGTAAACTTGGTGCTCTAGTGAACTGAGGTTGGGGATTGTAGATGTTTCTGGTAATCATGAATAAGGTTATGAATGGCTATGTACTAAATTACTAATGCTTGTGCTTATCATCAAAGGCTTGCTTGGATCGTATGCCAAATGTAAATATAGAGGAGTCTGGCTCTAGCCTGGCCTCTGGTTCAGTAGTAAAGCTCGTTCAATATATTTCATAATATTTGCTTATGCTGCATAATATGTTGTTTCTTAAGTGTAAAATTGCAACTAATTGCTACCATATTAGAAATGATAGTATTAAGTATCCTACCCAATTTATATTGCAACCATATCTTCTGGTCTTGAACCAAGCTATCAGGTTTAAAGAAAGAGCACAAAACTCTTTGTGAAATAAGACGATTCAGAATGGCACGTTCCATACAATACTTGCGTCTTTACTACAACTACGAACAGGTTAACACAGTAGAAGTTTGGGGTAGAGTGACTAATGGAACGAATCTATAGTAGTTTAGGATTTGCAAAATAGGATAACAGAAGGAAAAAGTTAAGATACGGCCAGAATAAAAATAAGTGGGGAGAGACAATTTGTGTTTCTCATTTCTTATGAATAAAGATTTCCATTTCCATGCCTCATGCACCAAAGGCAATAATATAATGGGTTTCGTTTAAGGCATTTTCTGTGTCCATCAAGGTTGGCTAACCAAAGCTTGCTGGCCAAATCTTGCATTTGGTTGACTGTACCCAAAATGCTTCAGATATATTTAACCAATAAAGCAGATGTTCAACAGTCAAACTTCATTGAATGCAAACAATCGTATCCTTTTAACACTTTTGAGAAATGGGAACAGCTGGAATTTCGTATATCATATCAGCTGTGAATTATTAACATACCGAAGAAGTTCTGAGCCAAGTTCAGAGACCCAATTCACTGCAGTGCCAAAGAAGAGCTCCCAAAACCACAGATCCAATGCTAAGACTGATGAAAAGATGAGCAATGCCAATGTCTGATAGCGGTTCAATGGCCAACCTGAGGCCTTGGCCATTGTCTTCAGAAATGGAAATGAACTAGTATTTAGGTCCCTTTTCCTTATGGACCAAGCTGTTATCCACTGCACGCTAGATGGAACTAAATCAAACTCCTCCCTCAATCTCCTACCAAGATCTGGCATGTGGCCACCCCCATAAAGTATGGCAATCCTATTGTGTCCCTCGTCCATTGCAGTTCTGAGGGTCTCTATTGCAACTCTATTTCTCTCACCAATTATAACAGATTTCTCCTCCACATCTGCTGTCACCTGTGTGAGCCTTCACAACAATATTTTATCATCAATACCCTGGTTGATAATAGTGGCTCAACAAAAGAAAATAAATACAAATATATTTATGCAGTCTCTACAAATGCAACATTTGGGATAATCAACAAAGCTTCATGTCCCGGACCAGACTTTAAAATGACAAAGAGTATGCTCATGACTCAAAAACCTACAAGAGCAAGAGTTTGTATACATTTCAAGGGGACCAAACTGAAAATGAAAGAGATGGATTAAAATAAATAAACGACAGAAACTTACTCAGATGTTAGTCTCTTTGCAAGGAAGACCTTCATGGCAGCACTAAAATCAAGCCTTGACAATGCTTCTATTTCAGGATATTCGGATGCTTGACTTCCCACATCTGCACAAACGCTTCCAATGATAAGAAGGCCAACAAGTGGCATAGGAAGTACACGTGAAGCCCATAAAAGCTTGGATCTCCATGGGTCAAGATCTTCCGGAATTGAAGCAGGCTGCAATATTGCCTTTGTAGACCTAAGAGTCATATCTTTTGCAAAAGAAAAGAAGCTTTCGCCTTTTTCAAGCTGAAATAAAAGAGAAAAAAAAATTAGATCTGAATAATGAACATAAATAAAATGCAAGTGCTCAAATTTCGGTGTAAGTTATTCAAATTATTTGATGGTTTTCAAATGATGATCATTAGCTATATATAAGACAGCCAAATGACACTGAATGCAATGTATGGAATAATTTATTTTCTTGAAAGAACTGCAACTCCCCAATTGTTTTATTCAGAATAGACCTCACAATCTGTGTACCGTGTTGAATTAAGCAAGAAAAATAAGCAGTTTAAAACCTGAAGTAATTTGAAGGTCTCATAATCAAGATCTGCATGGTACCAATTCTCAGCCTGGTAATTGAGACAGTCTAATTGGAAATCAAGCATAAGAATTTGAGCCATCTGTCTTTGGATGCATCCCAAAATGTTAAAACCCCTGGTGCGTGAACCTTTTAACCTTTTTGTAGCAGTAGGGTTTCTTCTATTCTCTAAGCTAACCCTGCTAGCCACCATTTCATAGAGGACACAATCATAGGATTCAAGTTCCTTCTGGAGGGCCAGGAAATACCTGCTTATAGAAAGTAGGATCATTCAAATTAATAGTAATACTGCTTGGAAATAAAATGTAAAACAAATAAATACACACATTAAGTCAGTGCAACGAAAAGCACTTGTAATTATGAAAAGAAAATCTTAAAGAATGTTCAAAACTAGAAAAGTGATTTTATTAATGACTTCACAAAAGCTAGGAAGTTTGTCAGTACACCTTATATCATCCTTCAAAGTTCAAACATACATATTTTGGATGTCATGATGATCATTTTGTAATTTTGTTCATCCATTTTATTATGAACTAACATATTTTGGAGAAAAAAAAGCAAATACTATACAGCAACATCATTAAACAAGCCAATTACATATACGTTATACCCCTCCGATCAACATCAATAATATCAGTAGAAGTTCACATTGACAATTCCTAAGCAAAAATTTCAATTTAATCATCAATACTTAAAGTCACTGACCTTATCCAAAAGCACAAGGCTGCAAGCCAGTGGTTTGTTATACCTAAAGACTAAAATCATCCTCATAAAAGTCCCTACTAATGTATAACTTTGGTTGTGACATATCATACATTCATACTCCTTCATCTCAGAACTTCAGTCTCCAACATTCACCTGTTCCCCCCCAGATAGATTTCCCCTAATTCTTCATCAGCAACAAAACCCCATGAATTCTCTCACTTCCTCTTTCCATTTCTTCACCCCTAACAACTAACACCACCAGCATAATAAGTTGCTTCTGAGAACTACCAAATAATCCAAAATACAAATAGGAAAAAAGGCAAGAAAGACAATACATACTCTTCATCAGCGATGTGAATTGTGGAAAACAAGTCAACCTACAACATCATCACAAACAACATAACATCAAAAAAAAAAAACCATTTGAAAAAAACAACAAAAGAACAAACTTTAGACTCTCCAAGAGTCAAAGGAAGGTTGAAGATGGCACCTGAAGAAAAGGGAGCAAAAGGGACCAAGGGAACTTCTTCTTGTAACTCACAACAGCTGTTTGAAGCTCGCCACTGCCACCATCGACCCCGCGCTTGAACCGCATGAAATCTGCAATGGAATTGCTCTGCAGGAACTGCTCCGGTGACCCATCTTCTGAAGAGGCTCTGAGGATTGTATTTGAAGGTGGAAGAGAGGTGTGGAGTGAAGAGAATGAAAAGGGTCTTGTTGGGAATCGAACAAGGCTTCGGTTTGAGGAACGGAAGGGTCTGGTTCTGGTGGGAGTGGAAGTGGAAGGAGAATCGGTGTTGGAGTTTGAAGGAAATGAAGAGGAAGAAGAGATTATTGAAATTGAAGTTAACACCATTGTTCTTCTTCTTCTTCTCTCTGCAGGCACAAAAAGAGAGACAGAGAGAAAAGGGCGTTTGGATAACCAGAAAAAATTGGATTTTGTTTTCCAGTCACCGAAAACCAACCCTGCTAGTGCTATTTCCAGTTACTGACAGTTAGCAGTAACAGTTAAAGACTCTGATGGGTAAATAGGTTGTTTAACACAAAATTTAGTTTTGTTTTTTAATATTTATTTTATTAATTAAATTATGATATATATGTATTTTTGTTTAAAAAATAAGAGAGAATATTAATTAATACATATTATAATTTAATTAGTAAAATAAATATAATATATATAAATAAATAAAATTAAATTTTGTCTTATTTATTCATCAATAATATTAAACTCACACTCTTATATATATATATATATATATATATATATATATATATATATATATATATATATATATATTATCTTATATTTATATAATTTTTACAATAATATTATATATATATATATAATTTTATATTTATATAATTTGTATTATATAATTATAATTAAATTCACATCATATATTCTAAATACATAATCTTTTATTCTATAATCTAAATAAATATAAGAGATATAATATATAAGTGTTGTGTAATTAATATTTTTTTAATTTTCAGCATCTGATTAAAAATAATTTCACCTTTTTTATTCATACTTCTTTTCTCATTAATTCTGTTACCTACTTTAAATATAAGAAGATATAATCATTAAAGTTGTGAAACGAGCATTTTTTATTAATTAATAATTTCATAATAAATGTATAGAAATTTATTCAATATCATTAATAATTTATAAATAAAAAACGCTGAAGATCACAAAATCTCTTTTTATGTTTAATAAAAAAAAAAAAAAATTTATGAAAGCTATAGGAATCTAACGTGTCATAGTTATATTTGATACTCTTTCACATCCATATCAATAAGAAAAATGATTAGTTATAGACTATTCGTAATAAGTTTCGAAAAAGAAATTTTTTGGTAGGAAATAGCATTGCTTTAAATAAATATTTATCCTAATTAAGGGTATTCATGAAAAAAAAAAAACAATTAGTTCTCTCTCTTATGTTTTTCTCTCTCACTCCTTTTTTTTTTTATTTAATTGGTAATCCTCTTTTTTTTTTTTTTTTCCTTTGTTGGGTTTTCTTTAGGGACATAATCTCTGTCTGTTTTAAGCAAGTTTTTCTTGTACGTGTTTGTTATTATTGGCTTGCACGTAATGTCCGTGCTTTAGATGTTTCCTAAATTTTGCTAATTCGGACAAAGGAGTTGATTGTCTTGTGTGCTTGCTTTTCATGATAGAAGTTTGATTAGTATTACTTACAGAATGTCTTGTGCATGAATTCCATAATTTCTGTCAAAACAAACATTAGTGTAGCCCATAACCGCAGTGTGTGCATGATGTGAGAGAAGATTTAGATATTTACGTGAGGTTCTTAAATCAGAAATTGTAGGAATACATACCAAAATTGTGTCTATATATAAGATTTTTGTATTTATCTTTTTCTAAAAAAAAAATGTCATGTGATCCACTCATAAAATATTTACATGAGAAGTGGTAGAACATTATTCTAAAAATTAAATATTTCTTTAGTCAACATAATTTACAATAAAATTCAAACTTCAACTCCATGCAAAGTTGTTTAGAAAAAAATTATCTAAAAAATTGTTTACAATTGAATTCTGATGATTAATTGAGAAAGTAAAAAGTGGTGGATTCCTCTGCAATGCAACACTAATAACAATAACAATGGAGCAAGGGCATAGATACTTGCAAAAAATACTTCAATGCTAAAGTCAGTATGTGCGCAAAGATGATAATATGTCTAATTGAGAATTAGGTCATACATCTTTTACCCTACTAAATGTATATATATGAGCATTTAAAACTGTGAAGAATCTGAGCATTCAGTACGTATTGAATGTTGTTATATGAAATTGTAGAAAATCATTATTCCTTATGATTGATCCCCTATTTATGCAGGGTATGATAAATATTCATTTTTGTTAATGGGGTCACGCCTAGTGTATAGGTTGCTTCATGCGCACAGTCCATCCGGGAGCCAGCCTGGAGGGTTGGGTTGCTCTAGAAGTATGGACTCATAACTCGATTTAGAAAAGTTGCCTACAACTTGGTGCATAGATAAAACAGTTAAGTATCAAGATACGAATTCAACTGGAGCACACAGTGCGCAATGGACAAAGGGATCTGAATTATAGTGTCAACGTCGGATCTTGCGATATTTTTTCCCAAATGGTCGAGGTCCATAATGTATCGTAGTAAGCTCCCAAGGTCAACGAGTAAGGTCGAGATCCGTGATGGATCACTCTGCTCAAGTCATCGTATCGTTATCCAGGGTATGCAGTTGGTTGCCCCACTTGTGTAGTTTACAGGGTCCATATTGAATATACTTCGATTTTGGACCAAGATCTGTGGTGTTTTTATACCGTGATATCTCGTTGAGAGTTTGCGATCCGAGTTGGAATGTTCTCAAAAGTTATACATCCCTGCCGGGGTCCATGGTCCAATATTCGTAAGTCAACGCCCAACGCATTCCTCTATAGTCTCTCTGCTGACTGCCACTTGAAGGAAAGTTGGAACTTTATCACTTTTAAAGAACCAACGTCCTGTTGATTTGTAGCAGTCTGTGCATACTCGGGAACTGTTGCTTGGCATTTACTGGGAATTAAAGCCACTTTAATGTAATGGTCATTTTCTGCTCTGTTTCCCAATTGCCCAATGTTCCTATAGCCAATCACAGGGGAGGAACAATTAAATGTGACTTCTAATATATAGTCGGTTCACCTTTTTTGGAGTCAATCAGCGTGCATTACTCCCTTTATAAATAAGTGATGTTTGCAGTGGGGTTATCACTCGTTCCTTCCTTTCGTTTTCTAGAAAATGGTCCCTTTATGCTTTTCATGAGCATATTGATGGTCATGTCCTTTTCTTGAACCATTTTTCATTTCTTTCCTAAATTTTTAAAGGTGTTCCCCCCTTCTTGCATATTCTTTTGGTGGAGACTTTTCTTTCTAGACGTAATGGCTCAGTGAAGACCAAGTAACTGTTCTACGTGACTAGGTTAACACGTCTCCGAGTAGCATAAGTCTTTCTTTCCCAGCGTATGTAGAAAGAGACTACTCTTGTCAGGACAACTCATGGCTTCTGTTGTAGTTCCTGTGAAGCATGGAAGGGTTCCACTGTTCTCCCTCATTCGCTCTCCTAACTGTCACTGAAAGTGCTCACCATGCCTTGAGTGTGCAGGAGCGTTTTGGAGTCGTGGGACTATGAAGCCTTCTCTTCATGTTGATCAAGATGGAAGAGATGGGTGCGTGAGTCTTGAGGAACCGTTGAGGTGATCGTGGTTAGTGCTTGATCATCAACAGCATTCTACCAGACTACCTTCTTAGCTTTTTCAAGTGGGCACCTTTGCATTAGAGTAGTTTATAAGCCTTTGTTGTAAAGTTGGTGATGTTTGGAATGTGAATAATAATAAATTTGCTTTTTTGGATATTTTGTTTTTCTTTGCCTTGCTCGATCTTGGTGGCTATATTATATAGTTGTTTTTGTAATTCTGAGATGGATCCAACGTTGGATCTCGATATTCTCTTTGTGAGCGATTTGCTTGTGCAATTTATCGAGATGGGTCCGACACTCGATCTTGGTCTTTATTTGTTTGATAAACGCTCATTTGCCTAACCGAGATCAATACAAAGCTCCATTTCAGTGGTTGGGTTAGTTTGAGGAACATTTATGTGCCCGATTGAGATTAGTCTAAAGTCCGACCTCAGTGGTTGGGTTCGTTTAGTTTGACGAACTCTATTTTTTCCTGACTGAGACAAGTTTAAAGCTTGATCTCGGTAGTTGGGTTCATCTACGAATATTTGATCGCGCTAAACCTTATAGGTTCATAGGTCAATTTGGAATAGTAAGGCGACGCGGTACCCTTATGTTGTGGGGTCTACTATCCCGGGCTACAGTCAGTTACGCTTAACCACTGTAAACTTGATCGGTTCATGGGTCAAGGTGAGGCCATAAGGGTACATGTGAAGACCTTTGAATGCACTCCTTGACCTCAATTGACGGTCAAGTGGATTCCCCTGTCTGGCCGTCAAGTGAAAATATGCTTAACCATTGTAAATTCGATCAGTTTATGGGTTAAGGTCGAGCTCAAATGGGAACAAGTGAAAACCCTTGAATGTGTTACTTCACTTCGAAGGGTGTTCAAGTGGATTTCCTAGTTTGACCATCATGTAAAGATGTAGAAATAGTTGATCTTTTTCGGACCTTATATTCCTCGGGCCTCGTCATGGTATGGTAACCTCGTGGATTGCGTCAGGCCAAAATATTCGTGGACTCGAAGTCATGGTCGTAATATTGGATGTGGATTGTAATGAGTCGAAGTACCCATGAACCCAAGTTTGCATTCGGGGTACTGGCTTTTGAATAAGACAACAATGGGAAAAATTGAGTTATTCATATCATAAAATATTTCTTACATGGTCCTAAAGTGATAATTGGATACAATGTTCAACTATAATACTTTCTCAGCTTGTCCGCATTCTAGAAGTTCTTGATTGCCTTGCTCGACAGAGTTTCTAGGGTGTAGGCTCCTATATTGATTTTGGATGCAATTTTGTACAGTCCTTCCCAATTAGGAGCCAGTTTTCCATCTTTTGTGTTTTTTCTTTGGATGTCCACTTTACGCGGCACGAGGTTGCCAAGATTAAGCCTACATGGGATCACTTTGGAGTTGTACCGCGCGACGATCTTCTGCTTGAGGGCTACTTCCTGAACGTAGGCAATACAACGATGTTCTTCAACCAAATCAAGCTCATGTTGGATGAGGTCTAAGTTGGTTTCCTTAGAGAAGTTTGCTTCCTCCAACTCAACTCTCCTATTTTCACCGGGATCATGGCCTTATAACTGTAAGTTTTACTCACGATCGAGTTGTTCCACCTAGTTTCTTTTAGCGTAATCGAGACTCTTTTTTATCCCACTAAGTATAACCCAATTGGTGGCATCAACTTATCTGTTAGTTTTTGGATGCTCTACCAAGGTGAAGTGTTGTTAATCTTGAGCCCAGCCATGAGATCTTTGAATTTCTTATCATTGAATTGGGTACTGTTGTATGTAACAATTGACTCTGGAATTCCAAATTTGCTAATGATATTTTTGTAGGTGAATTTTTGGATTCGCACGAAGGTGATTGTGGCCAACGGTTTTGCCTCTACCCATTTGGTGAAATAATCAATGGCTACCACCAAGTACTTGACTTGCCTTGATGCTTGGAAAAAAGGCCTAGGATCTCCATTCCCCGTTAGTAGAATGGCTAGGGAACGGACATCATAGACAATCCCTCAGGAGGTGTTGCGTAGACGTTTGAGTGACGTTAGCATCGATCGCACTTTTGCATATATTCTTTACTATTGGCTTCCATGGTGAGCTAATAGTATCAAATCCTTAATGCCTTCCGTGCTAGGGATTTTCTATCGAGGTGGTGGCCTGAACTTCCTTCGTGAATCTCGACCAGGACATATTCTGCCTCCTTGGGACCGAGACACTTTAGGGGGGGAGAAGAGAATCCATGCGATATAGTTGGTTGTCATAAGTGGTGTACAAAGTCGCTATCTATATTATTTTCTGGGCTTCATTTTGGTCCTCGAGGAGTGAGCCATTGCAGAGGTAGGCTAATATAAGTGTCATCTAGGTTTCCTCATCTTCTAGTAGGAGGACTTCGTTGTCCGTGATACTAGGAGTGATGAGGGTGTCTTGAATCACAGATCTGTTATTGCATGTGCTCTTTGTACTAATCAATTTTGATAGGATGTCAGCCCTGGAGTTCAATTCCTTTAGGATGTGCTTCACCCTGACACTATTAAAATTTTCCATAAGCTTTTTAACTCTGATTAGGTATTTCTGTAGTAAGGGCTCTTTAGCCTGATATTCTCCTTTTATCTAGGATGTTGCCAGTTGCGAGTCATTGTATAGGACTATGTCTCTGACTCCTATCTCATTCGTCATGTTAATACCCATTATGCATGCTTCATATTCAGTTTGGTTGTTGAACGTAGGGAACTCGAACCTCAATGAATGTTCCAGTACGAGGCCGGCTTCGTTTTCCAACATTACCCCCAGCTCCACTCTCTTTAGGATTCAAGGATCTATCAACATAAATGATCAAATAATGCGCTCTAAGATGGTCGGAGTCTAGTGTGAGTTCAACTAGGAAGTCAGATAGTACCTGAGCCTTTTATAGTCAGTCTTGGCTCGTAGGTGATTCTGATCTCGGAGAGCTCTACTGACCAAGCAATCATTCTCCTCGTAAAATCTGGTTTGTGCAGTATTTACCTGATTAACCGGTCTATTCTCACTACTACATTGTGACATTGGAAGTATTGTCTCAACCTTCTTACAGTGATTACCAACGCTAGAGCCAGCTTCTCAATTTTTTTATAACGGATCTCGAGGCCTTGGAGGACTTTGCTAACGAAGTAAACTAGTCTCTTACCCTCATTTGTCTCTCTTATCAAAATTGAGTTGATTGCCTCATTTCTAACAGAGAGGAAATTGTATAGTGTCTCGTCGGGGTCTGGTCTTGTCAGAATAGGTGGTGTTGAAAGCATCATTTTCATTATTCTTGAAACGTGACCTCACATTCTGGGATCCACTCAAAGTTCTTCCTTTTTTTAAAAGTTTGGAAAAGAGGAAGAGACTTTTGAGCGGTCTTTGCCAAGAAACGTGTGAGGGCAGTGATTCGGTCTGTCAGCTACTACACCTTTTTAATTAACTGGGGGTTGCGCATGTTGAGCGTGACTTGACATTTCTCTGTGTTAGCCTCAATACCTCAATTTGTCAACAGAAACCCTAGAAATTTGTCAACATGTACTCCAAAGGTGCACTTTTCAAGATTTAGTCGCATGTTGTGCTTCAGAACCTCAATAAATACTTCCTCTAAGTCTTTAATGTGGTCACCGGTGTCCGCCATCTTGACTATCATATCATCAATGTAGACTTCCAACATTTTTCCAATTTGTCCCTCAAAGACCTTGTTCATCATACGCTAGTAAGTTGCTTCTGCGTTTTTAAGTCCAAACGACATGACCGAGTAGCAATAACTCTTCATCTCAATTATGAAGACAATATTATCTTCATCTTCTAGGTTCATAGGGATTTGGTTGTATCTAGAATAGACATCCATAAAGGAGAGTAGCCTGAAACTGGACGAGTTGTTTACCAACTTGTCAATGTTAGGAAATGGGTAAGGGTCTTTTGGACACTCTTTATTGAGATTGGTGTAATTGACACACATGCGTCACTTCCCACTGACCTTCTTGACCAGGACCACATTAGAAAGCTATATGGTATATAAGACTTCTCTGATGAACACGACGTCCAGGAGCTCCTTCACTTGTTTCTAGATCACCTCTTGCTTTTTCGGACCTACTATCCTTTTATGTTAGCCACCAGATTTGTATTCTTCATAGCAGAAAGTCGATGGTAGATAAAGTTTGGATCTAGGCCCAACATATTTACTGAAGTCCAAGCGAACAGATCCTCATTTTTTTGTAGGACCTCAGATAATCGGGTTTTTTCTTCCTGATTGAGTTACCCCCCAATATTGGTTACCTGATCTGTCTTGGCACCGAATTGAAAGGGTTAGAGCTCTCCGTCTAGTTGGGGATGTGTATCACGGATTTCTTCATGTACGTCCAACTCGGTCAATAGGACATTGATGAAGTCTGTAGTGACTAGAGTCGAATCGTTGTGTCCGTCCGTGGTCTAGGTTTTTTGGCGATTTTTAGACTCATGTTGTAGCACTTCCTCACTATGACTTGATCTCCTTTAACTGTCACAACTTTGTCTTGGTAGTCCAAAAACTTCATGGCCAAGTAGGATGTGGAAATCACGACCCCAAAGATGTTGAGTGAAGGGCAGTCAAGAATAACATTGTAGGAAGAAGAGCAATCAACCACCAAAAACCTGACCTTGACAGTTTTTAAGGTAGGGTTTTTTCCCACTGTAAGGTGAGTCTCAATATACCCAATCGTTGTGATCTTGTCCCATGTGAACCCGATAAACTCGCCGGTGTGTGGGATGAGCTCTTCCTTTGATAATCCTAGTTTGTTGAATAAATCTAAGAACATTATGTCAGCCGAGGTTCCCTGATCCACGAACATTCTACAGACCTCAACATTTGTAATTATTTTGGTAACGACCATAGGGTCATCGTGAACTGGGATGGTGTTTCTATAATCCTCATCAGAAAACGAGATCGAAGGGGTTTTTCTTGACCCATTGCCTGATTTGGATTCTGTGAGGGATGCCACACTAATCACCGCTCGAAGAGCCTTTTTCCTGATGTTTCCTGACTCGCCGTAGCCCGAAGCCCCCCGAGATGGTGTTTACTGCTCATGTTAGTTCGATGTGGTGGCAGTTATCTTTATTCTCCACTTGATCTCTAAGGTGTTGCAGCGCAGACAATTGTTGTCCAACATCCCTAGAAGGTGCTCTCAAAGGGCTTAGACGTTGCCTCATCAGAACTCGCAAGAGAGGAGGGGGAGGTTTTCTCCAATGAAGGAAGTCTTTGATCCGTCCTGTTTGGGTTCTAGATGAGCTACGAGTAGACCCAAAAATGGTTCGTGAACAGCAAGGGCTTATGCTGGATAGCGATTTCCAGAAGATGGGTGGCGCGTAACAGAAGCGCGATTCCGGTTAATTGAGATTTGTCTCCTTGTGTTGACCATGTTGATGAATGTAATGGAAGCGTTGATAGTGGTGTTGGGCGTAAAAATTTATCATTCCCACAGGCAACATCAATGTTCAGAACTAGGTTCTGAGGGTTACCTGAGAAGGTAAGAAGTTGTGGATTCGTCTGCGACATAACAACAACAATAATGGAACAAAGGAGTGAATACCTGCAAAAGGCACTCTGACGCTCAAATTAATATGTGCGCAAAGAAAATAATGTGTCTAATTAGAAATTAAGTCATACATTTTTCACTCTAATAAGTGTGTGTGTGTGTGTGTGTGTGTGTGTGTGTGTGTGTGTGTGTGTGTGTGTGTGTATATATATATATTGTGTGTGTGCATTTAAAAGTATGAAAAATCTAAACATTCAATGCATATTTTTTTTTGATCAGCAAAAAGAAATATTATTAATAACAAAGGAGTATAAGAAATACTCCAAATCACGAAAGAGTCAAACACAGTACATTAGACAAAAGAACAACATAAAACTAGATCTAAGCACCAATCTGAAAATAACCTCCCAGAACATCTACCTTCCTTGTAGATGAACCAATTCCATGAAATAATCTTCACCTGCGTCAACGATTTCTTTGAGATCTACACAACCATTCTCGAAAAATAATTCTATTTCGGCCAACCAAATTGTCCAAACAACAACACACCAAAGAGATGAGACAACTTCCCAAAGATGCTTACCCTTAATAGGCAACCTATGAGCCAGAAAGTTCCCTACTACATTATCAAGCCACACACCGAAATGCCCAACCAATTGTAAACTGAACACCAAAGATTATAAGAAACCTCACAATGACAAAACAAATGGTTCACCGTCTCCGCATGTTGGAAGCAGAAAACACAACACCCATTATAGGAAGCAGGGATAATACCTCGGTGTATCAAAGCCTCCCTAGTAGGAAGTCGATCCTGTAATAAGCGCCAAACAAACACAGCTACCTTTGAAGGGACAACAGTTCTCCATACTTTTTTAAAAGCCATTGAGAGATTTAAATTCAAACCAGCATCCTCACAATCACATTGGAGCAAACTAGAATAAGCCGATTTTGTACAGAACACACCCGAGGAATTAGGCAGCCATATCCATCTATCTTTCAAATGCACATCAGGTTTAACATCAAATAAACAAAGTTTCAAATTGGCAAGAGCAATTTCCTCATCTATAGATAAATTACGTTTCCAATACCAGGACCACCTCCATTCATTTCCAAGCCAAACCCCAAAGATTAGCCACGAAATATGATGATTAGATGCAAGCTGGTACAAATTAGGATAAACATCCTTGAAGGAAAAAGAGCCCAACCACTGATCTTCCCAAAATCTAATAACATTGCCACTACCAAGAATTGGTTTCACCATATTAGGAAACCATATTGTATTTAAAGAAATCAAGTCCCTCCACCAAAGAGAGGAATGCCTTGTTGTACTGTAACCATCAAGAACACCAGAATTTAAAATACCATACCTGAGGGAGAGAAAGTTAAACCAAACAGCATTACAATCATAAAGACATCTCCACTTCCACTTTGCTAAAAGACTCCAATTAAAAACTTCCAGATTTTTTACCCCAAGTCCACCCATAGACTTTGGTTTACAAACTTTTTCCCAACTAATCCAACAAACCTTACGATTATCATCCAAACCTCCCCAAAGAAAGTTTCTCTGGATTTTAATAAGAGAGTTAATTACCTTTTTAGGAGCTTTGAAAAAAGAGAAAAAATATACCGACAAATTGGATAAAACAGAGTTGATCAAGACCACTCTACCACCAATCGACAGCTGAGATTTTCTCCATCCTGATAGTCTCCTCTTCATAAGATTAATGATGGGTTTCCAAGTAGAACACCTCCTGGGATTAGCCCCAACAGGAATGCCAAGAAAATTAAAAGGAAAATAGCCAATACTGCAGTTAAGAAAAGAAGCTGCTGACTGCATGAAAGAATCATCAACATAAATGCCAAATAAATTGCTCTTTGAGAAGTTAACTCTCAGACCAGAAACAAGCTCAAAGGCACAAAAAATTGCCTTAATACACCATAAATTTCCCCAAGAAGGCTCACACATAATGATAGTGTCATCTGCATACTGAAGCACAGGAAAAGAGACCTCTTGAAAGGGTTTAAACTCACTGAACTCGCCAGAATCAACAGTTTTTAACCAAACCATGCAAACCTTCAGCAACAATAGAAAAAAGAAAGGGAGCAAGGGGGTCCCCCTGCCTCAGCCCTTTCTGTACCACAATCTCCTCCGTAGGGCTGCCATTCACCAAAATAGACATAGAACTAGAACAAATACATGCTTTCATCCACCTACGCCAATTATAACAAAAGCCTATTCTAGACATCATATAATCTAGGAAACCCCAGTCCACAGAGTTATAGGCCTTCTCAAAGTCAACCTTGAACATCAAACACTTCTCCTTTTTCCTCTTTGCAAAATCAATCACTTCGTTAGCAATAAGCACACCATCTAGAATGTTTCTGTTTGGAAGGAAAGCTGTCTGGCATGGTGAGACAATATTACCCAACACTTTCTTCAATCTAGAGGCCAAAATTTTCGCCACAATTTTGTACAAACAACCAACAAGGGAAATAGGTCGATAATCAGAAACAGTTTGAGGGTGATCAATCTTAGGAATCAAAGCAATGAAAACAACGGTAATTGCTTTTGAAAACTGAGCATTAAGCTGAAACTCTTGTACAAAACCCAACAAATCATCCTTCAAAAAATCCCAACCTTTCTTAATAAAAGCAAAATTAAAGCCATCCGGACCCGGACTTTTGTTGCCATCACAACTTCATACAATCTCCTTAAGCTCCTCTAAGGAAACTTTTGATGTAAGCATAACATTTTCATCATGAGTAATTTGTCCAAAATTAATCCCATCCAAAACAGGGCGCTTAAAATTCAAATTGCAGGAAAAATGATCTCTAAAAAATGACCATATTGCACCTTTTACATGTGGTACAGATTCAGCCCAAGAATTACCAACCTTTATTGCTTCAATTTGATTCTTTCTCCTTCTACCTTTTAGACAACCATGAAAAAACCGTGTATTTGCATCACCAAGAAGAATCCATCTAGCTCTAGATTTTTGAGCTAAAAGACTTTCCTTGAGATGTAGGCTGCACAAAACTCGTTCGAGAGCACCTTCCAAGAATCTTGATGCACCACCTCTCCTGAAGCAACCGAATCATCCAACAAATTCATGTCAGCAACAATATTATCAATAGATAAATCTAGGAACCCGAAGACCTCCTTATTCCACTTACGAAGCTGTTCTTTTAAAAGCTTCAATTTCTCCTTAAGCACAAAACCTTTCCATCCTTCAATATGGAAATTAATCCAACAATTTTTGACAAAAGAAAAAAAAAATCCTTATGCTCCAACCAACAATTGTTAAAACGAAAAGGTTTTGGACCCCAATCCCTATCTTCACATTTTAACCACACTGACAGTGATCAGAGATGTCTCTAGGACCAACCCATTGAGCATTCGCCTTCCATTTCAAAATTGTACCTTCAGACAATAAAAACCTATCCAATCTGCTCATGGATGCACCATCCACACTAAACCAAGTGAACAATTTACCAAAAACAGGGATATCCACCACATTCATCTCGTCAATAAAACTCCTAAATTCCACCAACTCACTTTGGTTTATATTCAGATTCCTTCCCTTTCTTTCACAAGGAGTCAGCACTGCATTGAAATCCCCTGCGATACACCAATTTCCTTCAGCAAAATCCCTTTTACATTTCAGAAGCTCACTCCACAATTGTCTTTTGCCTTCCATAAAGCAAGATGAATACACATTGACAAAATAAAATATTCCATCATTTCCACAATTTGCCGAAATACCAATAAAACCGGATCCTTGGAAATTAAAATCAACACAAAATAAATCATTTCTCCACATCAAAAGTAAGCCACCCGACAACCCATCAGAATTTTTGGCAAACCAGTTAACCTCATTCCCACCCCACAAACTAGCAACAATCCTATCATCCATCACAGAGCATTTAGTTTCCTGTAGAAAGCATAGATCAAGCTTACCTGCCAAAATCAAGGAACGAACCCTTCTTCTTTTTGCACCGGCACCACCCACCCCCTCACATTCAAAGACATAATCTTCATTGACACCTTTCGATATTCTCCCTTGCCACCTTTGCATCATGATCACGAACCTCTATAGCTTTAATTTCAGAAATATATCTACTATCACATTCTTCACCAACAACACCAAGCGAACAAACCTGGTCCCATATTTTTTCAGCGGCAGGAACCTTGTACTGCTGCCACGCGTTGCTGCAGCTTGAAGCACCTTGCAAAACAGAATCACCCAGAGATTCGGAACCCTTACTGCGTTGATCTTTCAAAACAGCACCATCTCTTTTTCGGATGGTGACCAGAGATGGACCAAAAAATGTACGCTCAGAGCTACCATTGGAAATCTGAATTGGATCATGTAAATAATGACATGACCCACAACACCCGATTCTCTCACAGATCTGGACAGCAAGCCCAGAAGCCTTATATTTCGAACTCCTAAAGGAATCAGAAACATGCTCACTGACTTGAAGCACTTGACGCATGCTACTTGAAAGTTGGGCCGAAGATTGAACCTCAAGCCCCTCCATATTAATATTAGAATGAGACTTATCAGGCCCAATTAGAGAACACATGCCACCCTCAATCGGTCTTTCATTGGATTCGTGCAAACACAACGGATTCTCATCAACACAATCATCATTCCCCGAGGAATTCAGTGCATGCATATCACCTAATAAATTACCCTCCACTAACAGATTTGCCTTGTTATCATTCCCATTTCCATCAAACCCAAAAACACCATTTAATTCCTTATTATTGGCTAAATTAATGCTACCATTTCCTTCAAAAAACTCCCCATCTTCCACACTTACCGGAAAGGTGCCACCGTCAATGGAGTCATTATCGAAAAAACTTTCCGATGAACCAGGTACTGCCGAGGTAAGCCATTGCATTGGTCCATACCAATCCTCCACAATCTTAATTGAAAAAACCATACCATTTACTCTAACAGAGACCTTACGATTCACCAAGTCATGCACATTGGTCCTATACAGGATCCGACCCATATCCATATTCTTTTTCTTCCTAGTATTTTCGTCCACATCCATGTAGGTTCCAAAAGGAGTAACTAGAAATTCAAAAAAATCAGTAGACCAAATGTGCACCGAAATACCATAACAACGAATCTACGTCAGACGTTCATTGTCAATATCTCTTGGGTGCTAGGGACGAATTTCATCAAAGCACTGTAGCAGCCACTCTTTACCGTCCGAGATCAATGCATTTAGCTCTCCTTCATCCTCAGATTCCATCAAAACAAGATTAGCCCCAAGAGGAGTCGCTTTTATCGCAACGTAACCTTGTTTTCGAAATTCCTCTGGGATGCAATAAGCAGTACCTGAATTACACACCCTTCCAACATATGCATTTCGAACAAACTTCATCATCAATTGATCATCAACGTTAAATTCCAAATTTGCATTGGCATCCTTCTTGATATAACGTTGCACCTTCTGCCCATTATTCAAACCTTGCAGCGACCGTTTAATCACATCTGCATACGACCTGCCATTTTGCCGAAGATTAAAATGTTGATCTTTATCCAGAAAACTAGCACCCCTAGCATCCTTTCTCATTTCTTTTTTCACCTCCTCCATAGATCTCTTTCTCATCTCTTATTGTCCCTTACGTTGCACCTCCTCCGCAGGTCCCTTACGTTCAAACCTGGGGATATTAACATGGATCTTTTGACTACCAATGATGATATTATCTAATTTGATACCAAAAACCTCCGGCTCTCTAACATCAAAGAATCTTACAAAACCATATCTGTAGCCATTTTTTCCACGCCTATAAGGGATCACCACCTCGTACACTTGTCCATAATTCTGAAAAACACTAAACATTTCTTTTGCTCCAAAGTCATCAGGAAATTCTGAAAAAAAAAATAGGTTGACACGATATTCAGATTAACTTTCTTCCAACTATGCAAACGTTGAACGTCCAAATTGCCATCCTTTGCATATCCATTCAAAAAAACCCCACGTTTCTTTTTCCTCACAACCTCTTTCCACGCAGCTTCCTCACAGCCTCCCATTTTTCGAATGTCTCGAGCCTTTCAGTTAATTCCTTGAATTGGGGTTAAGGCCAAGCTAAAATATTTTGTATCAATCTCTCTCGAACATCATTCAATGCATATTAAATGTTGTTACTTGAAATTGTAAAAAATTGTTATTCTTTATTATTGATCCCCTGTTTATGTGGAGTATGATGAATAATCATTTTTGTTGAGAAAGTCACGCCTAGTGTATAAGTTACTTCATGTGCACAATCAATTTGAAAACCAACTTGGCAGGTTAAGTTACTCTAGATATATAAACCCATAACCCAATCCAAAATAAAAATATTTAAACACTGAAAGCTTGATAAACTATAGTTATTAAGAAAATATTTAAATAAGATTC
The DNA here is from genome assembly GCA_029884605.1 of Ormosia emarginata. NCBI lineage: Eukaryota > Viridiplantae > Streptophyta > Magnoliopsida > Fabales > Fabaceae > Ormosia > Ormosia emarginata. The sequence goes on along the minus strand of JAQQTP010000072.1, from coordinate 10,349,624 downwards.
AGTAGTCATTTAGTACCTTAGAGGTGTTAAAAAAAAATGGTAATATCACCAATTAACAATCCACCAATGGTTAATAATACTGGAAATATTTTCGGACAGCCACAAATTGGAAGGCAGATTTATTACTGCCCTACAATAATGAATAAAATACAAAGAATACAATGAAAGGCAGATGACAAAAAAATAAAGCAAAGTGCATCAATGGAGCCTATATATAACATTATCAATTACAAAAAAAAAAAGATATAAAAAAGAAGTTTCAGAAAAAAGAATCCACCAATTGTGGCAAACTTATTCATGACAGCTCCTAATTGTGCAGCTGCAAACTTGCAATATATCCAATGGTAAACAAGGAGGTAAGCTGAAGTGAATCTCTCCAAAATATCTACCAGATTGCCAAAAGAATGATTATTGTTGTAATAGCATAAGGCCTGCTTCTAAATCTACCAGTGTGATGGTAAGAAGTTCTTCAGTATCTATACAGTCAAAGCTAAGCCTTAAGTCCAAATTTTCTCTAGCATTAACCAACATAGTATCTATTAAACCACCATTTGTCTCATTACGCTGCTTTTCTGTTGTTTCCCTTTCTATCAATGCTGCTAAAGCTTCTATACTGCAAGAGGAATGCAACTTGAATCCATATAGCAAACTATCTTCTGCTAAATTGTTCATCTTGATATGAAGAATTTCTGCTAGTTCTTCTGAATTGAAATCATTAAAATGGAAAAACTTGGTCACCCTTCTACAAAAACCTTCATTAGAAGCAATTACTCGTTTCATTGGTTCGCTGTACCCAGCAAATATAACTACAATTTTTCCACTGTCCATGACAGACATAATCTCCTCTAAGGCTTCCAACCCGTAGTCCTTATCATCTGCCTTCTGCATTGGTATCAGTCTATAAGCTTCATCGACAAAAAGAATTCCTCCCTCTGCTTCCTGGATCTGTGTACAACGTTTGAACTCACTTGTTAAGCAACAAAGTCTAGTTTGGTTTCTAAAAGCCAAATCAGATGTAGGAGAAAAAGGATTTCAAAGCCAGTAACATACCTTCCTCCTGGTTTTTGGACCTGTATGGCCAACAAATTCACCAACTAAATCAGTCCGTTGTACTTCTGTCACTTTATTGGTAGGTAGAATTCCCACCATATGGAGTAATCTCCCAAGGATCCGTGCTACCATAGTTTTACCTATTAAATGAAGAAGTAAACTTCCATTAGTACAGTTAAATGCAAAAAGAAAGGGGGGGGGGGGAGGGAGGAAGATAACATGGAAAGTAATCCATAAAGAAAAAGGCATCAACAAATATAAGTAAAAAATCTCACTAGGGGATGATAAATGAAATCATTGTATGAAAAGTAAAAGAGGGGAGTCAAGATTGATGTTTTGCATTTTCATTTTTATACAAAAACAAAGTTATATCAGTGTGTCATGTAATAATGTGCACTTTCATCAATCTAAACCAATAAAGAGTGAAAAGCTTAGGTTGTAAAACTGCATTAATTGGGGAAATGATGAGAAAGGAATAGAACGGCCAAAAATCATTTCATTAGTAATAGTGAAGTGCCAAGGGAAATTGCCAGCTAGACACTCAAAGATCCATATATAAATTAACTTCAGAACTAAATACCTTTTCTCTATACCATACATACAAAGGGAAGATCAAGCCAAGATGCTTCTAATAGAAAGATGAAAATTCAATAAAAAACAATGATAACAAAACTTGAAGCGCAAAATGGTAAATGGAAAACAATGAAAATAAGTGCAGAGTAAAACATCTTTGCAGGATTGATTCCATGCAATACAAGCACTATATTCCAAAAACAATCTGTCACCAATAACCTGTTCCAGGATTGCCAAGAAAGGCCATATGAGGGGGTCTTCTGGTGCCAACATGAAGACCAAGAGCTCTACGCCTCTCATCCAAAAGCATGCCCTTTGCCCACTTACGTAGTTGCATTTTTAGATCATTTAGACCCACAATATTTGCTAATTCCTTTTCAAGCTCATCCATTTTAGCTTTGGTTTCGCTGCATGCTTCAATAGCTCGTCTCTTCCTCTGCTCTTCAAGATGCCAGTGTAATAGTTCCCTAAGTTTCTCATTTCCAGGGCCTTGGGAAAGATGATTTAAAGGAGTCATTCCCTCCTACAATTCATAGGTTTGAGCAACGATTTCACAGAAAATGTTAAAATAACATAAAAACAGGAAGTTAAATTTACTACATTGTCCTTAGCACTGCAATCAGCGTTGTACTCAAGCAATGTTTTCACAGTTAAGAATTCTTCTACTCGTAGCGAGTACCAAACAGCAAGGTGTAAAGGTGTCATACCATTCTGCAAGAGAAAAAAAAATAGGAACAAACTTTCATATGAAGCATATAAATGATTCTTGCTTGGTTTAAACTAAACTAAATGACAGATGAAGTGACAAGAAAATTCACATTTGCTCTGGCTTCAACAAAAGCACCACGAGTAAGAAGTACCCGTGCGGCTTCACTGCATCCATTCTTTGCTGCCATGTGCAACGGAGTTTCTCCATACTGCAATGGTGATACAAAGAAAGCTTTTTAGAATTACAAGACAATTACTGGAAGTCTAGATTATACATATTTACATTCTGACAATAAACTTCAAGAAAAAATTGATGAGTACCAACCATATTCTTGGCCTCCAACTCAACCCTATCTGATCCTTGCCAATCAAGAAGAAATTGAACTATCTCAGCCCTATTGTGACCAGCAGAAACATGAAGTGGAGTCTGTGCCATCTGCATTCAAAACAGGTTAGATCTTCAGGCATAAAATATATACAAACAATTTAAGGGGAATCATTTGGAATCCAATAAAGTTAGAAATTAAAATGGTGGTATATAGTCAAGCAATAAACTTACTAATGAGGTACACACCACCTCTTTTAAATTTTACTACAAAAATACTCAAAAGGAAGCAATTAGAGAAACAGATCATCAACAAGAAATTCTTAGGTGCTCTCACAACAAGAGATTTCTCTTGCTTTGTACCATTGAATGTTTGTCACATCACCTTTGTGGGTCATTATTATCTCACATTTTAACTACATTTTAATGCTATAACTGTAGTGTCACATATTCAATGATACAGAACAAAAAAAATCTCATACTCCAAGAGCACCTAAGAATTTCTCAATCGTCAATACAATAATGCCCTCCAATCCCTCCTACATATTTGTCACATAAACCCCAAGAAGAAAACCCAACAAATGATCACCAAAGAGAAACCATAAAAATAATCCTTTCCAATGACAAGTCTAAAGATATATATAGTCTTCCCCTTACAAATCCACCCAATTCCCCTTCAAACAAATACACCAAAAAACGGCATAAAAAGCAATTACCAAAAAGATGTACCCTCCTGACCAATGTCCATTGTGACTAGCATATTCAATGCCCAAGGCACTATGCTTGTCTCACATTTTTCTTTTGATTCTTAATGTAGCTGGCATACTGAACAGAAAAGGTGCTATATAGCTAAAATTGAGGATTTAGCTAGACTAGTAATCGAGATAACCTAAAGTTGTTATCTTTTCCTACCACCCCTCAAGGTCTATCCTTGTATAAGATAATGATGCATCACCTACATTGATAAACCTACCATTAAACAAGGACTCAGATTATACCCACTTTCTAAAATCATGACTAAGTAGATCTAAAAGTTATATGCATCATTCCAAATCCTCAATTCCCAAGAAATTAAGCATTGAAAATAACATTACCCCATTCACAAAAGATGAAAAACATTTTCATACAGAACCCCATAAAGATCTATCATTCAAATATCATTACAACAGCTTTAAAAAAAAAAATATCATATTTTGGAGATGCCCATGAAGAAAAAAGGGGGTCTTACAACAGGGTTTCTCTGGTTGAGAAGAGAAGGGTTATCTCGAAGTAGTCTCTGGAGTCCAACAAGGTCACCGGATTGGGCACAGCCATGGATGGTGGGTGGCTTGGCAGATCTTGGCCGTTGATCCTGAGACCTGTTCATGTTGAATTCCAAGGAAGAAAGGAAGGAGAAATGGGAAGATAGTGGATGCAGAGAAGAGAAGAGAAATGGAGGGAGGAGAGAGAAAGAGAGTGTTGTGTTGTGCGTTTTGCTGCTAAATATTCGCCTTGAGGCTTTGGCGGTCAGTGTTGCCCCGCTTCCGACTCTTGCGCCTCCTCAATCCTCAATCAATCTTCCTTCTCACTGCTTTGCTATAATTCTATTGCCTTTTGTCGCCCTTTCTTCTCTACTTCCTCGTCCTTTCTTCTTCTCTAATCATATATATATATAAATAATCTTAAAAGTGTTTATTATAAAAGAAAGAATGAATAAATTTTAATTATTACATCTTATATAAATAATTAAAATTAAAATATAAATATATATAATTTTTTTAAATAATTATATAATTTTTAAATAATTTTAATTTTAATTATTTATATATTATTATATAATTGAAATTTATTTTTTTATTATTTTACAATAAAAACTCATATCATTAAATATACTCTATATATATTATAATAATAATTATTATCATCATCATCAATAAATAAATATAATTAATATATCAATATAATATGATATATAATCAATAGATAAAAAGAAGATATATAACTTAAAAATATGTCATATGTCAATCTCAAGTGACAAGTAAAACTTTAATTTTATATCATATGTCAAATAGTATACTTATTTTAATATCATGTATTTCTATAAAAAAAATAATAATACAATATTAACATATCTACACACATAAATTATATATATTTAAAGACAAATTAATTAAAATACTAAATTGATTAGTTATTATTAATTCTAATATCAATAATTATAAATGACTCAATTAAAATTAATTAATTAATAATTATAATTGATACCAATCAATTAAACATGATTGCAATTATATAAAATTTTTAATAATTCAAAACTCACGTATCAATCATTTTAAATAACCATAATGTATATTATTTATTTAAAAATATCATTAAATAATTCAAATTGAAAGGCATCATTAAAAAATTCATTTAATTATAAATCAAATAATAGTGTGCATTGATTATTTTAAATGTGAAAAACACATTATCATTAATGAGGGAACAAAATAACTCATATTCATTAAATTAAAAAGAATCAAATATGAAAAAAAATACAATTTGCTCCGAAAATGTATATGATTCCCTTTAATGTAATAATAGTGTAAATGATTACATTTGAAAAAAATATATAAAAAATAAAAACTCCATTTGATTGTTCCAAATTTATGATTTACATATGTTACAATTAATTTTATAGAAAGAATTTTATTGCATCAAAATTAAAAACACTTATTGTTTGAATTTCTTCTTATCAATCAATCAATATAACAACAACAACAACAACAACAACAACAACAACAACAATAATAAATAATAATAATAATAATAATAATAATAATATCAATATCACTTTCATAATAATATTTCATTAAAAGTAACATTAGATAAAAGTAGATCTAACATATAATATATAAAAAAACTTATACCTGAAGAAGTATCCTCCTTTTAATAATATATAATATATAATATCAATATAATATAATCATCATATAATATATAAAGAGAAAGTATATATTTTCAAATCATGACATGTGTCACTCTGACATAACATTACATGTATAAAACATTGTCATGTGGCATATCATGTACTCTTAATAACTGTCATGTGACATATTATGCTACAATTTAAATGCAAAATGTAAATGTGTCGCCACATTAGAAAAATCATTTCATGCTGGAAAAAAAATTAAAAGACTAGAAAATAAATAAAATTTGGAATTTATTTATTAACATTATAAATTATTAAAATTTTGAAAAAATAACTAAAAAAACAAAGAAATTATACACGGGTTTAAAGAATGTCATTTTGCATTGAGCTTCTAGGCTCAAATTGAAATTCATCTCTAATAATAAGTACAATGTCATTTCGCTTCTGCATTTTTGCATTACATAGTTTAAAGAAGAATAAATATCTAGAAATTGTACTTTGAGGAGATGATAACCACAGCTCATGTCATTTAGCTTGTGGTTTTAGGGCTGAATAACATGCCCTATAAATTAGGGCTTCAACTTGAAGTCTCATGTGTGTGCGGTGGATGGTCTTAGGTTCTGGTGGTGCAACAGATATCCGATGGCTAACCCAAGTGTGCGGTGGAATTTCCAAGCTCAATGGCCTCAGCAAGATAATCCCAGCTTCTTGCCTGTTATTCAGAAAGCATCTAGGCAGGACATTGTTCATGCTATGATAAACTCTTCTCTATTGTGGAAATATTGTAAAGTTTTGTTCTTAACGAAAAACATGTGACTCCAATCATGTTCTTCTTCATCTAATGCAGAAGAAATTAGGGAGTTCTCATAGTGGATTTTGAATGTTGAGAATGGTGATGTTGGAGAGCCTAATGATGGTGAAGGAAGAATTGAAATTTCTGAAGATATGTTAATCCAACATCAAGAAAATCCATTATCAGAGTTACTTCAATTTGTGTATCCTGATATGGTAAATCACATAGCAAGTGTAGATTACTTCCAAGAGATGGCAATTCTTGCCCCAACTAATGAGAGTGTTGGGTTTTTAAATGATTGTTTGCTTTCATTGATTCATTGTGAAGATAAGGTATATTTGAGTTCAGACATCATGTGTAACGAAGACTCAGACTCAGTATGTGCAAACTTAGATTCTTGTAATCTACAGTCGTGTACCATTGCAAAGTCCAATTGATTGGTCAATATTCCTGATTAGCATCACAAGAGCATCGATCTTCAATTTTAAGCTATAATTTGATTCAGACAACATGTGCAAAGAAGACTCAGAATTTTTGAATAATATCTCATGCTTTATCCTTCCAAATCATAACTTAAAATTGAATATCGGTGCTCTTGTGAAGCTAATTAGGAATATTGACCAATCAATGGGACTTTGCAATAGTATGCGATTGCAGATTACAAGATTTGACAATAACGTGTTGTACTGCAAAATCTTTTTGGTAAACATGTTAAGGACATGGTTTTCATACCTCGAATGACATTGCTTCCATCTAATACCAACTTACCTATCAGATTTCAAAGAATGTAGTTTCCTTTGGTCATTTCTTTTGTCATGACAATTAACAAAAGTCAAGGTCAAATGTTGTCACATGTTAGACTATACTTGTCGAAGGCTATTTTTAGTCATGGTCAAATGTATGTGGCACTGCCAATAGTCAAAAGCAGAAGTGGTATAAATGTACTAATCAAATCGGACGAAGATGAAGTATCAAGTATTACCACTAATGTTGTTTATAAAGAAGTTTTTTATAGAATATGATTGGTAAGTATAACTAATACATTTACTTTCAACAATTGATTTAACTACATATGTTACATAGAAAAATTATATACCACTAATTTTAATTCATTACATTATCATTCTTAGATGAGTTAATCTTCTCTACCTACATGGGAGAAATCAATATCAAATATATCTTGAAAGTAAGTTTTTCTACATTATATACATGATAATTATATTCCCGAATACAATTATAACATTAGAGTTTTAATCAAATTTTATATCTTTGTTACCAATGTTCACTTTTATACTTGATTTCCTTCAAATTTTAAACTTATATTCTATTACGAATTCAAAATAAATTAAAAAACCATAACCAAAATTAATAATATTAAATAAAACTTATTAAACGTTAATTTTAGTTTAATAATAACATGTGCAACACAATGGTTAAAATACTAGTAATATAAAAAGAAGATACATGACCTAAAAAATTATCATGTGTCTTCCAAGTCAATAAGCTAATGCTTTAGTTTGTTGATATGTGACAAGTAGAATAGCTAAATTTTCGTTACGTGTCACCTAATGTGGTATTTTTTTTCACTTGTAAACTAATGTGACCATTTCCATATGTACAAAAAATATATAATAAATTAGTAATAAATAAAATACCTCAAAAAAATAAAATATATTCGAAAATACAAAGAAAAGACATGTTTAATTAAATATGAAAACAAATATGAAATAACATGTTTAAAAATTTGTCATGTGGCAAATCATGATCCTAATAACTATTATGTAGCATCTCATGTAGCAATTTAAAAGGCATGTATACATATGTGTTAGGTCTAAATTAATTTATTACCCACACATATAAATATAAAAATTTATAATCATATATTAATTACATTGACATATATACATTTGCATATTAATTTATATTAAAAAAATTGAAAAAATTATTACCAATCTTTAGTTGACCACGTTATTAATTAATTGGGGATTGATCTTAAGATTCTAAGATTTTCATAGGTGTCGATATTATCTCTGCTATATATATACAATCACCCTAAATTAATTAATGATATTTTTAAATTACTATATTTATTCATATATATTTATCTCATATTATTTAGAAAACTTCAATATATACATCACACGAAAGTAAAACTTTTGCATAAAAATATAATAAAATTAATTAAATATAATTTATTATGAGGAAACTAAGAAATTATTAAGTATTTTTTAAAATTTTCGTTCATATATATAATATTAAAACATTTTATATTTATATTTCCCGACATTAAAAAATTTAAATGAAAATATATTAATATTTATGTATTTGAAATAAAAACTTTACAAAAAAAATGATAAAATCAATTAAAAAATTCAAATTTATAATAAAGTTTATTTAATAAGATCATTTAAATGCAATTGAAAACTCATATCATATAACATTGATGTTTTGAGTAAAGTTATTTGTAGGAGTTGAGATAATTTTATGAACAAATAATGAAAGAAATTAACTTTAACGAGAGCGTTGATGGAACATATGTAATGGACAAATTATAATTTTGTATCATATTGGAATAGATTGAATTTATGAAAGAGAATAAGATTAAAGAATCTAAGAAGTCATATATCAATTGATTGATTTAACTAATGTGTTATTTTATTTATTTTACTTAAATTGTGTAAACTAAATGTATAAGTTATAAAATGATATGATATTTGAATGCATTGAGTATTATTTGATTTTATTGTTATTGACCATTCTAATTTTTAGTAGATTTTTTTTTCTATTTGTCATTGTAATATCTAACTATTTAAGATTATTTTATTAGTATAATTTGACATTAGAGACCAACTTAGTATACTTTTAATAATAAGTTGATAAAACATCAAAATGAATAAACACTTACTTTTTTAATAAAATAAATAAATAAATAAACATATAAAATTAATATTAAAAGAAAAACTATAAAATCAAAACTAAATTATCTAAAATTATATAAACTAATTATTTTTTGGAAGGTCATATAAAAAAAGTATTTATTGAGAGGAGTTACATAACTCGGTTATCATAGCATGGGAAAACCATTTAATGAAAACAAAAAAAAAAGTTTTGAGTGAGTCTCACCATAGACTTCACTAAATATAACTTAATCAAATTCATCTAAACCATTTGATATCTCTATGCTAAGTATATTTTTTTTATTTATTTTAATATTTTTTAATTTATCTCGTGCATTGCACAGGTACAAAACACTAGTATAATATAAAAAAGTAAATTACATTACTTAGAATTCTATTTTGTGTCAAATTGACTTCTTATTTTCTTAACATATGTCATTTAAAAAAAATAACATATCAACAGTTATATATTTGTACATATGTGCATAAGTAAATCCTAAATGAAACCAATACTAATAAGTAAATAAATAAATTAAATATAGAAAAGGAAGATACATGTTTTGAAAAACTGTCATGTGTCTCTGTTGTTAGCAAGTAAATGCATTACTTGCTTGACATGTAACATCTACAGTACCTAATACTTTGCCACATGTAATCTTATGTGACAATTTTTTCTCACATATAATCTGAGGTAGCAACATGAAACATGTGAAAAAAATGTCAAATGTACATAAATGATTTAATAAATAAATTAAAGAAATACAATACACCAAAAACACAAATGAAAAAGAAAAAAAATTGTACTTTTTTTATAGATAATTGATACGTTGATAATCGATGCAATTACGTTTTTTTTCTACACACCACCCATGCCTTGAGAATTGATACTTAACGACGATCGCCGTTGAGGTTGCATGTGACTTTCTTGGTTGACATAGAAGACGATGATGATAAGCTTGAGATCTAGTGACTTGGATAGAGGAGGACGCGAAGCTGCCATTGAGATTTTGTCATAGTTATTGTCAAATTCCTATGCTCGAGATAGATTCCACCATAGACGTTCAACACCAAAAAGAAGAAGATGAAGAAGAACATCAATAAGCATAATTCAAATTTGGATTTCCTTCTTAATTGAATGACATTTATATACAGCTAACTAATTAATTGCCTTAACCAATTAATATATTAATTATTATTCATTATCTTCTATAAAATTCTCTACCAAACTTTTCTTCTATGAATAGCATTACTATTTATATTCAAATAATTTAAATAAAAATAAATATAATATAGAAAAGAAAAATATATGTCTTAAAAAACTGTCATGTGTCTTCCTTAAGGACAAGTAAATGCATTACTTACTTGACATGAGAGAAGACGATGATGACAAGTTCGAGATCTAGCGACTTAGACGTGAAGCTGCCATTGAGATTCCGCCATGGTCATTATCAAATTCTTGTACTTGAGATAGATTCCACCTAGAACTCTAAAAAGAAGAAGAAGAAGAAAAAGAAAAAGAAGAATATTAATAAGCATAATTCGAATTCAGATTTCCTTCGTAATTGAATGTCATTTATGTACAGCTAACTAATTGAATGTCATTTATGTACAACTAACTAATTAATTGTCTCAACCCATTAATAAATTGATTATTATTCATTATCTCTTATTAGATTGTGTCAACTTATTATAAAAATATTGCACAAGACACCATTTTTCAAAATCATAGTGAGGGCACCTCAAAAACAAATCCTTAAACCTCTCCTAACTTTCAAATAATTTTGTCATTGTCTTCTTGACAAAAATATGAAATTTTCATTATCAAAGAATTTGTTTTGAACATAGAAAAAAATTTAGACAAAAACTTTTGCCTCAACATTTTCCATTACATAATAGAGTTTGAAGGTAAAGAGTTCAACCAAGTTTTTTCTTTATCTTTCAATATAGAAGGAAAGAGACGTAAACACACAGATTCTGCATAAAAAAATTGAAATTGAAATGTTCACAAATTTCTAAAAATTATTGACATGCAAGTATGAGTCTTCTCTATCTAAGCCATTAAAATTAGAAGTAGATTAATAACTTGAGGTTTAATCTCAAAATAGATAACAATAGTAGTAGGTAAAACAATGCATGAGGGTGAATTCACATATATTGGGCAAAATAATTCCTTAAGTGGTCTAACATCATCTCATTGCACAGCCACATCCATCTCTGCTATAAGTTCTATATGAACTCTCACTAATCTATGTATATGATCACGAATCCAAGTTGTCATGCAATGATCAAACAACAAAAAATAAAATTTTAAAAAATAGAGCAATTAAATTTTAAAAAAATAAGATAAGGTAAATAAGAAAAATAAAAATAAAATCAACTAGTAGAAGAGAAAAATTTAACAAATAATTAGCTTTTCACTAATTAAGTCCCTGACAGCGACGCCAAAAAACTTATTGTGACTTTTTTTAAAAAACCTTTTAAATACTTATAAGTGCACAACCATACCGAAGTACAGTTGAGCAAATATAAGGTCGTTCCCACAGAGACTTAGAATTAAATTTAAGTATTGAGATTTTTTTTCCTAATCTAGTTACACAAATTGATGAATCAAAGACGCAAAAAAATTAAATAAATAACTAAAATAAAAAGTAAATTAAAAGAAAACAAGTATATAGATGAGATTTTTATCATATGTAAAAGGACTATGAGTAAGAATCTACTAAGATTAATTTTAACATTAACTATGTTAAATTATCATACCCAAATAATTTATCTCATGAACATCTAGCGACAAAGCATGTGTTCGTGAAAAATCTATCAATGAAGCACCAAAGACAAGTAATTAGATATATGATTTTATTTCCTTAATTAATAGTAATTATTAAATTATCAAATGTATCTCTAACATGAAATCACAATTGATATCAAAAAATTACTATCAACATTCAGATAATACAAATAAATTGTAAAACATAAGAAAAACATGATTAAACTCATCTAAAAATTTATTCATATAATCTAATAGAAAAATATAATAATAAGCATTAGATCCTAAAATTGGGTAACAACAATTCAACAAAGTAAAGCTAAAATAATTAAGGTTTCATCATCCCCTTAGAACAGAGCATTTAAAAAGACATAGTAAGATTAGAACACAATAAAATCATCTTACTAATATTCTCTATTACACACAACTTCCTCTTTTCTTTTCTATTGTGATGTTATTGCGCCGCTTCGATTCTCGTGAATATATATATCCCGTACACTTTTCTTTATTCTCCTTTGTCTATTAATAAAAGATTTTTTCTAATAGGAGTGTATCTTACACATAATCTCTTTAATTGATCCCCAAATAATAAAAAGATATTAGTTGGATTTAGAAAACCAATTTTAGAAAACTTAACCTCCTTTTATTAAAGACTGCTAGATTTTTGTCTTTTTCACTCTTAATTTTTATCGTCACTCAAATGACAAAATTAGCTTTCGAGATCAACAGAAGAGTTATTACATTTTCTGTTAATTTTTTAATGCCACAATAATCGCATCGATCTGATATATATAACTCAAAATATGGTCCAAATAAAGCAGCAATGTCAGAAAATACGAGTTAAATATGAATTTGCAACAAATTTCTTACAATTATCACAATACTTAAATTAATGACTTCTTTAAATAAATAAATCAATATTATTATAAGTAACTAAAATCAAATATAATGAGAAATAATAATGCTTATTTTTATTAAAAAATAGATAAAAATTAGGCTATTATCATTCTACCATGGTCATTATCAAATTTTTGTGCTCGAAATAGATTCTACCATAGACGTACATCAACGCAAAAAAAAAGAATAAAAAGAAAAAGAAAAACATCAATAAGCATAATTCAAATTCAGATTTCCTTCCTAATTGAACGATATTTATGTATAGTTAACTAATTAATTGTCTCAACCAATTAATACATTGATTATTATTCATTATCTCTTATAAAAAACGCTACCAAATTTATCTTCTATGAATATTATTACTATTTAAATTCAAATAATTTAAATAATAATATAATTAAAACTTTCAAATTTAAAAATCATCCTTAACAAATACTATTTATTTACTATTAAACAATTTATTTATAATTAATTAGTTATCTAAACTAATTAATTTATTAAATTTTCACAATCATCCACTAATAAGGTAACATAATAAAACAAAGTACAAATTATGTTACAAAATGGCATCATATATTATCTATTAAGGAAATTTTCTATAGCTATTAAGAATCAAATCTTATCATAATTCTTTTGATTACATGAATGGCGAACGGCATAGCCATAGCTAGTAGTACTCCCCCACCTTTAAATACCACCTACAAATTTGAACTAGAATTTCATTTCTGAATCTTTTACCTTAGTAATGGCTAAGTTTCACTCTTCGGTTCCTTTGGCCCTTTTCATGGCTCTCTTTGTCCGAGCCATTGCAGCTGACATTGACACTAATTGGTATGATGCCCATGCAACCTTCTATGGTGACATGAACGGTGGAGAAACCATGCGTAAGTATATAACTCTCCCTTTCTCTGTCTATAGAAAATCATGATTATTCTCATTAAAAGACGAGTTATTTTGATGATTAATCATATGTATACTTTTAAGGTTGATTCTATAAAAAAAAAAATGGTACTAATTTCAACGTTTTTGTGAAAATATATATTATATGCAGAGGGTGCTTGTGGCTATGGTGATCTCTTCCAGCAAGGGTATGGGCTTCAAACCGCAGCATTAAGCACTGCTCTGTTCAACAATGGACTAGCGTGTGGTTCCTGTTTCGAGATCAAGTGTGTCAACGACCCACAATGGTGCATAAAGAATGCAGGTTCAATCAAAGTGACTGCAACAAATTTTTGTCCTCCCAATTATTCCAAGCCTGATTTTGATCATTGGTGCAACCCTCCACAAAAACACTTCGACTTGTCCATGAAAATGTTCACCACCATTGCCATATATAAAGCTGGTATCATTCCGGTTCGTTATCGCCGTGTTCCATGCACCAAAACTGGGGGAGTTAAGTTTGAGTTTAGAGGGAACCCCTATTGGTTGCTTGTATTGGTATACAATGTTGGCAATGCTGGCGATGTTTCTAGGGTGAACATCAAAGGTTCTAACAGTGGCTGGATTCCTATGTCACATAACTGGGGACAGCATTGGGTTACCGGTACTAATTTGGTAGGACAAGCCTTGTCATTTCAGGTGACTACAAGTGATGGGAAAACGTTGGTGTTTCGTAATGTTGCCCCTCACAATTGGCAATTCGGACAGAGCTACGAGGCCAAGCAAAACTTTTAGATGTGTGGAATTGCTAGAGTGACATTTAATAAAAAAAATATTACGAGTTTCATATGTAGAGACTGTAGTGTTTTGTGTCTCTCTTTTTATCTTCTCTCTTTGTTGTTGTGATATTCCCTTTTCTTCTTTTCTTTTGTTTTGGTAATTTTTTTTAATAAGTAGTTTAGATCTGTTAGATCTTAAGCATGTTTATCTATTTCTATTTCTTTCAATAATAGATCTTGTAATTCTCATTTTATTTTTGTCGTCTCTTTTGTTGATATTTTGGTTTTCCTTCGTAGTTGTTCTTATCTTGATGGTCCTATAGGTGAAGGAGATTTTCATATCTATTTTGAGAAGAAGCATTATTGATGTAAATTTTTTACAAGTGTACTGATCGTTCAAATAGTAAATAAAGATCGTTTCCACAAGGATCGATATGAGTACTAACTATCACTGCAATGACGATTATCTAAGCAATCAAGTACAATAAAAACAACAAATTTAAAAGCAAGAAAATTAAATTAATTAATAAAACGAGTAAATAAATTAAAACAAGATAAAATTCAACCAAGTTATAAAGACCTATGACTAGGATTTCACTATAATACATACTATGACAAATTTCGACCTTATCTATACTAATGATCAATTATGTTCTTAAAGACGGTTTGTCCTAAATTAATTTAAGTCCAATTTCTTGATATTAAAAATGTGTTAAAACCCTATTAATCTCATTCTCATATTAATTAATTCAGTTATAATCATTAAATTTCGTGACAACCATTTTGCTCTTTGAAGGATTTAAGTTTATCTCTAAGTCTCAATTGCTAAGTTCAATTCTTAAATTTTCAAGCAATTAGATTTCATTTCTTGATCTTTCGCATAATGCCTAAGATCATGTAAATATACCGCGCAACATATCACAATCAATAAATACACTAAGAATAAATCAAGAACAATAGTTTCTCATTATCAAAGAATCGAATCAATAATTCAACATAGAAAAGTAAAGAGTTACATCTCAATCTTATAAATTAGAAAATTAGTCACACATAGTAATTGTAGTACAAACAAAAACAATAGACAAAGAGGCAATGATGATTCTATCTAAAATAATAAAACTAAATGGAGTAGGGGAAAAAGAAGAAAATTATATGTCTTCGATGAATGCCTTATTGAACTCATGTCAGACTTTGTGCCTCAAATCCTTCGTGTGTAATTGCGCCAATCTCCTTAATATTGTCTATTAATAGGAGGCTTAACCTAATACGAGTGTATCTTACACAAAATCTCTTTAATTAATCCTTAATAAGTCAAAAATCAATTTGCCTCGTGTGACTCTCTGGGATGACTTGGACACCTCACATAGGGTACCTTGTGTGAGGTTCTAGAGTGAGATTTTGGTCTTAGGGTCTCATGAAAGTTTTGGCTCTCCTCCTTAACTTTTCAATGCTACCAGAATCATCTCATTTCGACCTCTATAGCTCAAGTTATGGTCATTTTAGCACGTAAAGGTCAAGAAATCCGCAAATACCGGCGATTTGGATTTCAAGCTCAACTTCTTTGCATTGTACTCGTTCAAGTCTTCATGAATCAATTTCAAATCACCTTAATTTAATGATTTGTTGCGTTATAAATTATTAGATCTTAACAACAACGCTTGACTAAATTAAATACAATCGTTTGTGCTTCTGTTGTTTAGTTTCATCGATCTCTCTAATTCTTAAAGCTGCTACTAGATTAAATCTTTAGCGCTTGTCTTGGGATGTTTAGTTGTTAGGGTTATTTAGATCATTTGTTTTCTAATTAACTATGACTAAGTAGCGATAGAAAAATAGTTCTAATGGTAAATATTCAAAGTGTGAATTGATATATACTTGTATCGATGATCAATTGTAAAATTTTGATGATAGATATTGACTTAGATCAAGGTTTGTTCTTTTGATTAATTTTGATAATTTAATATGAATTGTTCCTTAGTTATTTTTCTTAAAATTATTTTTGTTATACTCAAAATTGTAACACCTCAAAATTTGCTAATTTACAGTAATGTCTGAATTGTACTGTTTTGTATTTTCTGTGTGCTGTAAATTTATTTTGATCATTTCGTGACTGTTTTTAATCGTTGTGTGTGATTTACTCTAAGTCAGAAAAATAATAATTTTTGGGCCAGAAAAAATCTTTATCTGATTATTCGAAGCTGGAGGATCTTACAAAAACCCAATTTCGAGTGATACGTGTATCGATCTTTTAATTTTTAGAATTTATCTGTGAAATAAAAATATTTTATATTTTAATATTATTTTATTATATGTTTGATAGTACCTACTGACTTAACCTAGTGGACAATAGGAACTAAAAAAGTCTTTGTCAGTTACAGTTAAGTGAACCAATAGGAATTAATCAACGATACTGGCTTAAATTTCCTAAGCCAACGATTAGTAGTCAACAAAAGTGGTTGGATTAGTTAGCTTAGTAACTAGAAAACTTAACTAAGTTAGTCTATATTCTATGTAGTAACTAAATGGAATAAAACTTGGTTAGCTTTTCCTTGAAACCCATAGTTAGGAAACTTCATCATTCTTCTAGACATTGATTATTCACACCTAAGAAACTAAATGGTTAGGAATTGAACTAAGTAATTTAACTAAATTTACCTAAGTCTAACTAGGAAACCAAATGAACCAAAACTTGGTTTGGTGACTCCATTGAGCTCCACGGCCAAATGGCTTCTAAGGAAGGTTCAAGTCACCAATTTTATTCAAGCTTATCTCTTGTAGAAATATCTAACATCCATAGTCATCTACTTAGTAAAATATCAAACAAAACTTACCATTTATCTCCTTGCACCTATATGGCTAACACATAGGAGATAGGATCATTTTTTATTTCATCATCATCATTTCTATCACAAAAGTCTATTCTCTCTACTCTCTCTCTTCCAAGAACCAAAAACTCCATTGCTTCCTCCTTGTGAAGCTCATGGCCACCACACCATAGACTAATCTTCACTCTTCTATAATTTCATCCAACATCACTTCTTAAACCTAAACATCATTCTAAACACTTTTCATGTTGTAAGTTTCTTCAAAATCACCCATCTAGTGCTTGAAAAACAAGCTTGAAGTTTCTTCTATACAAGGTAAAAATCTTTGTTTCTTGTTTCTAAATTCATTCTTGAAGTTCTAAGTCATGATTGATCCATGATTTTCCTTTTTCAAAACTTAGTTTATGATTTTGTAATTTGTTTAAGTTTGTTAGGAGTCTCTTGAAGGCTACACGAAATCCATAGGATCAAGCAAGAAAGGTTTTTATCTTTCTTAGAGGTAAGAAGGAGATTTAATCTCATCAACCCTGTATTGGTGATGAGAAAATGGATTTGTTTGTGGTGAAGAATCCATAAGGATTCATTCACTTGATTGTTTAAAGTTTTTCCTATTTGTGATGATTTTTTATGCAAGCATGTTTATAGGTTTGATATATGTTTTAATATGTGTTTATGAAGGCATGATAGTTATTGTATGTAATAGGATGTGAATAACATGATGAGGAATTGCATGAGGGTTCCAGAGAACCCATGAGGCTCACGGTTTCAACACCACCAAGAGAACCAAGATGTCCTAAATTATTTTCTAATCATGGATTAAGTGATTTAATAATAATAAATTGGATTAAGAATTTTTATAAGAGAATAGATGATGAGAAATAATTAAATATGATTCATAAAGCATAGAATGATTTTTGGCCAACATGCCTACTTATGATGTTTTTAATTCAATATTATTTCCTAAACATAGAATTATGTAAATCAAATGAGAACTCAATTTAATGAATTTTTTAGAATAAATGAAAGTGAATTTATTTTAGAGCTTAATTAGAGGAATTAAGTAAGGATGAGAAATAAAATAAATACTTGTAAAAGTACTAATCTATAGCTCACCCTTTAGGTTTTGAAGCGCGTTAGCAAGTTTCAAGCTGTAAATATTGGTTAAATCTAAGAAGGGGAATTTTTAAAGGAAACAGTAGAAAATACTACTTAAAGGATTTTTAAGAGGAAATGTTGTAAATAAAGCTAAAAATAAATATATAATGGAGAAAGTTTCAAAATTTAATTTAGAAAGTAAAGAAATATTTTACGTAGTGGAAAAATATTAGAAAAGTCTTACGCATATTTAAAATAATGATTTTTAAACTACGGGATTAAGAAAATGATTTTTAAACTATGTGATTGAGAAAATGATTTAAAAACGTTACGCGATTGAGAAAACGATTTAAAAATGCTACACGATTGCAAAAACATTGAAAAATATTTACGCGATTTGAAAACGTTAGAAAAATGTGATGCGATTATGAAAACACACTAAAATATTTATGCTATCGAGAATAACAACAGTTTGTTATCGAGTTAAAGTGGTGGACCCGGTTATGTTGAAAAATGGTACTACCAAGTGATGACATGTGGTTGTGAAAAATCATAGTATTGTGATATATGTATTTTGGCTCATGCACCATGCATAGAGAAATGTGTCAATTTGGTTAATATTAGCAAGTTGCCTAAGAGATGAATTACACCATAGTGCGGGTGCGATAGGCGTAGTGTTGTTCATTGAGTGAACTTGGAGGCGTTGGTGTGCGGAGAATTCCACATGCGGACAGTTGGTAGCTCTTCTGGGCCATGGTACCGGGTAACGCACTAGTGATCTCAACAAAGTATTATTCTTAATCACGATCTAGTGTAGACTGTCTGGTACAATACCTGTACACGACATTTAGACTGTGTAGTACTTGGCTGGGGCAGCCGGAGCTACAGATAGATCTACTAGATCATTCTCTCTGAAATATTGTGGTTAGCTCCATGGAGTAGGAACGAGTCTGTGTACATCTGCATATGTGGTTTGCATCATGATGTGAGAATTATATTGATATGAAATATTGTATATATTGTGATAACATGATTTGGTGTATTGAATAATATATCTGTTTATACTGTCATTTTCTATATTGCCATGCTGGTAGTGATGTAGATTGTCTCACCTCTTTGTATGCATTTCTGTATTATTATTTATGTTCAGTAAAGACTTTGAGGAAGGAGAAGAGGAGCAACCTTTGAGTTGTCAGTACGAGGAGGAACAACATTCTGGTGATCAGTGCGAAGAGGGCGAGCCTCTAGATCATCCTTATCGTTTGGATTGATTCTAACGTGTTATGATGCTACCAAGTTTTCTAGGGTTCGTGAAACTAGAGTTTCATGGAGGTTCCGAAGCCTGGCGTCTACAAGCTGATAGGGAGACAGTTGTTTATGTGGGACGTTTGACTGTGTCCCTTACTAGGGAATATGATAGAGTTCCTATGTTCTCTACTACTGTTTATGTATATTTAGAGTTGCCCTTGTCTATTAGGCACTATTGGGGTGGTCGTTTCCATGCCCCTAGTGAGCTTAGTAGTGTGTCGACAACACAGACTCCTATCTGTAGGGCTACACGACATCCGGTGTTTTTGTCTTTCGATGATCTCCCAGAGAAGGATCCTTCGGAGGATCAGAACTTCTAGATGTGTACTTGGGCTAGTTTATAATTTGTTATGAGTTAAATAGTTTACTATTTTATTAAACAGATTGTAGTGTGTAATTATTTGTATCTTTAAAAATAAAATCATATGTATAATTATGGTGTGTATTTAATAGTTTGTTTTATTTCATGTTCTGTTTATTTTATTTAATGATATAATGTACAAAAAAAAATTTTTACAACTTATATTATTATATGTTAATAAATGATTTATAACTTGGATAAGGTTTTATTATAGTTTGTCGTAAATGTGACATCCTAAGGAGGGTATTACAAAAATCCCTCATCCACGTTCATGTAGTATAAAACTAGACTAGATATTCTCTATGAAAACGATACTTACTTGCATTACTACATGTATTTTTAGGAGTATAAGTTTTATTTTTGGTTGCCTGCGATAACACACCACAACCCCAAAAACGTTGAGCGAGGAGTGGCTTAGTATGACATTATAAGCTGAAGGGCAATCAACCATGAGAAATTTGACTTTAAGTGTCTTAAATAAATAATCATTCCTCAAAGTCAAGTAAGTCTCGATGTATCATACCAAGGTGATCTTATCTCCAATGAATCCGATCAACTCTCTGGTATACAAGATCAATTCTTTCTTTGATAGTCCCAATTTCTCAAATAGATCTAGGAACATGATGTCAGTCGAGCTCCCTTGATTAATAAATATGCGATGAACTTCAGCATTGGTTATTATTCTCGATATCACCGTGGGGTTATCGTGATCTGGGATAGTGCATCCATAATCCTCATCAGTAAAAGAAATAAACAGGTCTTTCTTGCTTTGTCATCCAACTTAGATCTTGAGTGAGATGCTTCGCTCAAAACAGCCTGAAGCGTTTTCTTTCTTGCATTTCCTAATTCGCTACCACCCGCGAAGCCCCCCGAAATGATGTTGATTGTCCGAGTTACTTCTGTATGACGACGTTCATTGTCTAGAGTTGGGTTGTCCTGGGGTTGTGCCCTTTCTTGGTTTTGGGCGTTATCCCTGGATGGGCCTGCTCCAGGATTTTCATTCCTCACGGGTGAGCGCCTCATTTGGTATGGCGAAGATGCACTTCTTTGGGGGCTATAACTCCGTTTCTTGTAATTTTGACCTTCCATTTGATTTTTATTCCTTGATTGACGCACGTATCGGCCTAAACGGTCGTCTCAGATCAAGGACTCGATAACATCTTGAAGATTGATGCAATCATCGGTATTATGCCCATGACCTTCATGAAATGCAAAGTGCTTGAACTTATCTTTATGTATATGTTTTCTTAGTTGGGGAGGTCTTTGCACGTCTTTGAACTATATGTTCATCGCTTCTTGATAAATATGGGATTGAGGTACATTAAGGGGGTGTAACTCTCGTGTTTTCCTTTAAGAGGCAATCTCAGATTCCGATTTTATTGAGGAGCTTGCCCAGGTTTAGGTTTGACATCCTCTCATTTTTCTAGATGCTTCCTAACCCAGAAAACATCATCTACGTTGATATACCTATCAACTCTAGCCCAGAATTCATTAATGGTCTTGGGCTCTTTCTTGGCAAATGAAAAGGAGAATGGTCCAGTGCAGAGGCCTTCCTTCATATAATGTAGGTCAAGCCTTTCATCTTAGTCATGAATGTTAACAACTTCTTTGTTAAACCGAGATATATAATCTCAAAAGGATTCTTCTTTCCCTTGTTTGATATGGAAAAACATAAAATGAATTTAGGTTGCACCTTGCTAATGATGAAGTGTAGAAAAAATCTCGAATACAAGTCTTCTCAATTAATAACATATTTAAGAGTCAAAGTAGTGAACCATCTGAGGGCAACATTTTTCAAAGAGAGAGGAAAAGTGTAGAACATAAGTGGATCATCTCCTCCTACAAATAAGAGAGCAGAAACATAGGCATCTAAGTGCTCTTGAGGGTTCATGGTCCCGTTGTAGGCTTCAATGTTGGTTGGGTACTTGAAACGCTTAGGGATCTCATAGGCCATCAGTTTATCGGAGAAGAGTTTGTTTTGTTTAATCGAGTTTCTCGACCCTAGATCCTGCTCTTTGTTTCCTTGAATTGGGACCTCAGCTCTCTGACTGGGTTTCGTGATCCTGGAATATTTCAAATGTCGTACCTTGTCGTGAGCTTTATCCTTTTTGTTTTCTTGATTCTTGTGAGGAATTCAATTTTCACTTTTCTTCTCTTAGTTGACAGCTATTTCCAGGTTATGAATACGTTCGTCCTAAGTCTAACTAGATAGATAAGTTCTTCTCTAGATAGTTCTGAGAGACCGGATTTGCCCTGGTGGGACTAAACTTCATCATTGGTCGCCCGTGCACCTAAGCGTTGTAGCGCTGATACCAGCTGTATGGTATCTCTAGAAGGTACTCCTTGCGGACCAAATTGTTGTCTTATCGGAACTTGCCACGACTGAGGAGAGAGATTTTTGCCAGTATGCGAAGTCTCTATCCCTTCCTGCCTAGGTTCCGATTGGACAGCAACTGGTTCCTAAACTGGGGCAGTTACCAGAAGGCGACTAGAAGAATGTTGATTCTAAGTGGCAAAAATATGATTTCACCTTGTAGTGACCATGATGGTGGTAATGAGAATCAAAATTTATATGTTTTTCACAAACGATGCCAATGTTCTGAATGGAGTTCAGATGATTACTTGAATAAGGTTGATGAAAATGGTTTCCTCTAATGCACAATGGTTGCAACAGTGGTGCGAGGGGTAAATACCTGCAAAATGTACTTAGACGCTTAAGTTAGACCATGTACAAGGTGAGTAGAATGTTTCGAATTAAATGCATATATTTGCTACCTTGTGTGGTATTTGTAAGAGCGTATTGATTGATAAGAATCATAATTAAATATACATTAAATGCAGTTAATTAGAATAAGAGTCCAATGAGATTGTTATCTCTTATAATTAATTATTCTATTTATGAGATATATAATTAATTTCTTTATCTTTGAGAGATTTTATGAGAAATTTTATCTATATAAATAAGTAGATTTACTTATTTAATAACACACATAAATATCTAAGATACTTATTATAGTGAGTCAAGTTATTCCAAAACTGTTAACCAAGAATCCGATCCAAAATATAACAAAAAAAAAAAACTACATAAGCTATAATTATAAATAAATAATTAGATCTTTAAACTATTTGTTTAAAAATAATATTATATTATATTTACATGTATTTCTAATGGCCAAATGTATTAAATATAGCTACTTCTTTTCATAAAATTTACTACTACTATGATTAGTATATAAAAAATCTCTTTAAGTGAAAAAAATTAAAAATAGTAATTCTACGATTTGAGAAATATCATAAATTAACAACAATACTATTATTAAAATATTTTTTCTTTTGAATTGATTATTATTAAAATCTTTAATTTTGTGACAAATTATTTAGATATGTGTTTAGTTTTGTTTAATTTTTATATAAAAATAACATTTTAACTAACCTTCTTTTTTCTGTAATATTTTAATTATATAACATTTAAATATAAAATAAATTAATCTAAATATTTTTTGTTAGAATTAATCCAAATAAACTTACATAAGTATTCATAGTCTGTTCCGTAATCTAGATAAATTCAAAAAAAAAATATGATATATAAAATTAAATATATCCATCGTTTTTATATTGTATATCAAAGTTTAAAATACTAAATTAATTCGTATGTAATTTTAAATATCAAATTATTTCATATATAATTGTAATATTTTTGTAATATATAAAATAATTTTATAAATAAATTAAAAAAAATTAAACCTATTTTGATTAAGTGAATAACGTAATAATTTGAAAAAATTGAACTGTTGCAGAAAGAAAAAGTGAGGTGGACACAGACCCACAATGCCACGTGTCCTCCAATCTCATGTAGATGAGGTTGCTTCAACGTGTGGTCATCACACTCTATTCTGTTCCTTCTTACGTTTGTACATGTCGCGCTAATCGGTGCTTCTTCCTCTGATATTTTTTGCAACCAGAAAATTACAAAAACTTAATTTTCAGTTTTCACCAAAAAGATAACAATAAATAAACCACCAAACCACTCAAATTCAACAGCTTAATTTGTTTCCAACATTTCCATGAACTTTGCATCCGCCATATTCTATCACAGCCATGGCTACAGTTGTGAAGCTCCACGTTTTCCCAGAGAGTTTCAACCAACACAGAACCAGGTGGCTCGTGAGGGGTTTTGGCTCCTCCAGTTCACCAGGGATCATTGGTTTTGGCCATGATTGTAAAGGGTTGTCTGTGAAACAGTGCAGGGCTTTTAGGACTGAGGATGGGGGTGATTTGAAGGAGAAAAAGTTTCGAAATTTGAAGAAAAATGAGGTGAAGTCCGAAAGGGAAAGTGGGTTTTGGAATTCCCTCAAGTCTATTATGTTGAGGAATTTCATGTTGGGTTCAAAATCAGATGATGAGTATCGCCAAGCCGTGGTGAAGGTGGAGGAGGTGCTATCATTTGTAAGTTGTTTATGCTATTCTATCATAATAATGCTACAGGTACACTTATACACACGTTAGCTCACATCTGTATAGTTTTTATCATTTTATTAGAGTTGGTTTCACCTCATTTTTCGCACAATGACACTTTGATTCTACCACCTCACATAGATGTAAGGTGACGTGGCTCTATGTATCGTGTATGAAGCATTATCCATTCTATCATGCTTGTTGGGTTATTGTCTCTTTTTTGCTGTCTTGTGTTATGTTGAATATTGAATATAAATGTGTTTCTCTCTTGACAAAAACAAGATTGCCATTCAAATTGGAAGATATATTGTGACTATGATGAGCACTGGCGTCATCCTTGCAATTGGATTTCAGATGTCAGGTTGGCTGATATGCAACTTTCCTAACTGAAAAAATGTGTATGGAAATATATTTGCTATTATATGCATTGGTTCCCCATATGGAACGTTAAATTTTCTGTAAATTTTGTGAAAGGTGGAGACAGTCAGATGGATGCACTGATATGGTATAGCTGGCTTGGAGGAATTATCATTGGGACAATGATTGGTGCTAACATGGTGTTGGAGGAACATTACCGTGCTGGTCCACGTAATGTTGTCATAACAGGGAGGTACATTATCTTAATGCTCTTCTACTGTAATTGATTCCCATCATTTTTGGTATTTAATGAATATGTGCAATCTTATTATATGTCTACCTTGTTGCGGACCTGGTATCTATCAAATTGTTTTAGGTAGCAAGTGAAATATCTTGTTCCGTACCATTAAGTGTGTCTCATATCAGCTATAGCATTAAAAATGTAGTTACAGTGGAAGACAGTGATGACCCACAAAACTAACATGACACATATTCAATAGTATAGATCAGGATTCTTTTGCTCTAAGAGTACCTAAGAATTTCTCTAAATGATATTATCATTACTGTGAAGAGTCTCATATCGTCTGTCTCAACTTTTTGAGTGTAGTTTATATATCTGTTGGGCTACTTCACTTAATATTAATTGGTTTTAGGTTGGAATCTCACAATTACATGGACATATGGCTCTGGAAATTGGTAGTCACTTTGACGATATTAAAAAATTATGTTCTCATGTTTGAGTAACATTGTTTGTTGCTTCTCTAAATGGTTTGTTACAGTACAAGGGGATTGGGTAAAGCCTTAGCACGGGAATTTCTTCTTTCTGGAGATCGTGTAGTTGTTACCTCTCGCAGGTGGTATTCTGGACTTTGAGAACTGTTTAGTTTGATAGAGATCAAAATACTATATACTGTGTTGCTTTGATCTACTAATATTACTCACATCATGTCTTTGCTCCCACTCTCACATTTGGTGAAGGCAGCCCTGAGTCTGTGCAAGCAACTATCAAAGAGCTTGAGGAAAACCTAAAGGAAGGCATTGCCAATGCAGTTGGCTCATCTCTGACAAAGCTTTCTCGTGCAAAAGTGGTAGGCATTGCTTGTGATGTTTGTGAGCCTCATGATGTGCAGAGATTGGCAAACTTTGCTGTGAATGAGCTTGGTTATATTGACATTTGGGTAAGTGTTGTGGTTATTCTTGCTGTTGAGAATGATGGGTTTCACGAATAAAAACCAAAGAATGTAGGAGAGGAAAAGAAAATTGTTGACTGTATTCTGAATGTGTTGAAATGTTACATTGACTAACCATATATCTATACTAAAAGTATGACTATGAAAGTACACTTGTGTCCCTTACTTCGTGTGCAATGAGCTATTTGAAACCTATTTCTCAAAACTTGGTATGAGTTGAAGCTAATAACTATCAGTTTTGGCGATTGCAAAACTTGACTTCTATCAAAATCTCATGTTATTTGTGTTCATCACTTTGCAACAGGGTTTTTGTTGTGCGGAAATAGAAGTATGCTGAAGTGATCTATTAGGATTAGTTCAGACTCTAAAGTAGAATTTTTTTTTTAATCATTTTGTATAGGTTTTACATTTTAGTATCAGTAATTGAGGAGTAAATTATTGGATATCTATATCCAATAATGTGATGATGATATGCCTTGAAGAAAGGGAACAGTTATGCTAATTGACTTTACTAACAATTTATCTCTTTAGTGAAAGTTAAGTTTTCCATTCATGATTAAAGCAACAAAACATCCAAGGATTATTTATATCATGCTGAATCCAGTTTCTATGTTTCTGCTCCTAATCTTTTGCATTTTATTAACAAACTCTTCAACAGATAAACAATGCTGGAACAAATAAAGGTTTTAGACCACTGCTTCAATTTAGTGATGAAGATATTAAACAGGTAATTGTTAATGAGTAGTTCTTTATTTACGTTGTTAAATTAAGATTTTGATAAGTTTAATAGTCACTCATTCTTTGTATGTTTCTAATTGTTGTAGATTGTCTCAACAAATTTGGTTGGATCTATCCTTTGCACTCGAGAAGCCATGCGTATCATGAGAAACCAGGCCAAGGCTGGTCACATATTTAATATGGATGGTGCTGGATCTGGAGGTTCTAGCACACCTCTGACAGCTGTGTGAGTCATTCTCTTGAGAATGTAGTTCCTTCTCCTATGGTTCTGGAGGACACTGATAATTCCACTAAGCTTTTGCAGTCTTTATTTACTCACAAAAATGTATGTTCTTCAAAAGTCATGGTGGATGGTGGTTGCTAATGATGCTTACCATTCTTCCTTTTCATTTAACGTGTAGATATGGTTCTACAAAGTGCGGGCTTAGGCAACTTCAAGGATCACTGTTGAAGGAGTGCAAGCGATCCAACATAGGTGTCCATACAGCTTCTCCAGGCATGGTTCTTACAGATCTGCTCTTAAGGTACATCTCTATTGCAAACCTGTTCTTGTTTTCTGAACTGGTTTTGTTATTTTGCATGGATCGCTTTCCTAAGCCTGCTAATTTAGAAGGTTCCAACTTCTTTTTCTCTATCTTCACCAATATTTTCTGCTGGTCCTCATTGTCCTCATAACAAAAATAGTCCTTTTTAGAATGTGGCATAGTCATTCTCTCTTTCCCCAACAATTAAGAACTTCCTTCTGTTTCATTTAACTTTCTCTGATCAAATGAGGATCATAATTGTGCTAACTACAGCTTGTGCACAGTGGCTCAACTGTCCAAAACAGGAAAATGTTTAACATCATCTGTGAGCTTCCAGAAACTGTTGCTAGAACATTAGTACCACGGATGCGGGTTGTTAAGGGAACAGGCAAAGCCATCAATTACTTAACCCCTCCCAGAATTTTACTTGCTTTGGTTACTGCATGGTTACGACGAGGTCGCTGGTTTGATGATCAGGTCTTATACTTTGTCCCAAAAAAATTATAATTATGTTTTGATGATCAGAATTTTTTGGGGATGGAATCATAATATATTATTATGCTTGTTAATATAACCATTCATTACATATTATACTTTAAATAATTCATAAAAGAACAAGGTCTTACAATAATTTCAAATATATTTTGTCCCAAAAAAATTATAATTAAGTATGTTTTTCAATGTATTAGCATTCTCAACAAAATGTAAAGGAGGAGGATAACTTATAAAAAAAAGGTGAAGAGTTAATAGAAAGCAAGTTGAGTTTATTCATACACTTGGAGACACACCGGGTGTTAACATTAAACTATATGATCGTGGAAGACAGAAGCGGCAAGGGTGGAGTTGGAGGACTCTGCTTGCACATGCATATAAATGTTTTTCCTTAAATACAGTATTTATTTATCAAAAAATTCAATGAAATTATTCATTGCTATTATCGAGTCAATTTAGTGTAAAATTTTTTATGTTATCATCCAATCTTGTGGTGCAACTCACTTAATGAGCTTGGCTATCTTAACAACTACAGAAGATGTCAAATTCATTAAATGATGTGACAACACATCATGGGATGCAAGTGTAAAACTTTTTTATACACATCAAAATTAAATTCATTTTTAATTTAAACTCTATCAGGTCATTGAGGTATTTAGTATAACTCTTTTAGTTATGCTGCCTGTTCTTTATGGATAAACCATAGCTATGGAGTTGTTGAATGGTAGATATAAATTGAGCAAGAACTTTACAGCTTTGTGTATATTTCAGGGTAGAGCATTGTATGCAGCTGAGGCAGATCGACTTCGCAACTGGGCTGAAAATCGTGCCCGGTTTTCTTTCACTGATGCAATGGAAATGTACACAGAGAACACCTGGTTATCAGTCTTCTCACTTTCTGTTGTTTGTGCCTTCATAATCCTTTCCAGCACTGGCAACAACAATTTGCCTGGAACTTGATATCTTGCTTCCAATTTGAAAGTGCATTGCTTTTAGTGGAAGAGGCAATTGGTGCCTTAAAATATCAAGACAACAGAATCAATCTACACCATAAACAAGGTGGATCTGATTTTTTCCACCATGTCCACCTGAACTTCTTCATACAATATCTTTTAACACTCTTGGTTGTCTGTAACTATGAGCTCAAACATTTGGATCCTCATGCACCAAGTCGTGCGTATCTTGTCTGGGCTCTCTGTATAGGCTGCACTGCAATCAAGCATTCTCCATTGAGATGCTTATAGTCATAGTATTAGTATGTATAGCCTTCATTAAAATTGTATACTGTAGTGAAATTTCATATTTTCTGCTTAATATATTTATTTGGATATATGTTTATTAGGGAGTTTAACATTTGAAATTTATATATTAGACATTGGACAGCACTTTTGGATAATGCTTTATATATACACACACATTTAAAAGACAAAAAGAAGCAATACATTTACAGAGTTATTGAACTGCACGTGAATTTCTGCAGAGCACAAATATAGAAACAAATTTGATTATGTGAATATGAGAGTGTCTGTTGTGACTCCTATTTGATTAACTTTTTATTAAATGAAATAATTTGGTAAATATGCATGCAAGTACAACATTATCTAATTTTTTTTAATGTGCTAATTCGAGAAATTTGTAGATTGAGTCTAATTTAACTTTAAAAGTTAACTCAAGGGAGAAAAATTGTTCAAGCATTATAAAAGGTATTTTCCCTATATATTTAACCAATATGAGATCTTAACACATCTCTTCACACGTCCAGAATTTTGATCTTATATTAAAATTGAGAAGGAACTAGACTTAATTGAACTTGAAAAGTTATCATAAACGATCACCTAATTTATTATAAGTACATCGTCATTT
The DNA here is from genome assembly GCA_029884605.1 of Ormosia emarginata. Lineage (NCBI taxonomy): Eukaryota > Viridiplantae > Streptophyta > Magnoliopsida > Fabales > Fabaceae > Ormosia > Ormosia emarginata. The sequence goes on along the minus strand of JAQQTP010000072.1, from coordinate 10,319,858 downwards.
ATCCAGCCCATGTGGGAATTTAACAATTTGCGGTAACAACTTTGGCCAGCGTCTTGGTCCAAAACTTGGCAAGTTTTTGGGATCCCTTTTTGTTCTAAAGAAAACTCTGTATGTTTGGATGTTCTGCTCGTGTTAGGCAGCACATGTACTCCGACATGGATATGGATAATTTGCATGATTTTTTCACTGATCAAATAATTTGAAGCATGTGGTTCTTATCTAGCAATCGCTTACAATAATATTACTAATATGTTCCCCAACCCTCTTCTCAAATTTCAATGATTAGATATCTTTATAATGAAAACTGATTGGTTTATTCCTTGAGAGTAATGCTACTTTCGCAATTGTTTTATACTAGAAGTCTAACTGTATCCTATAGGTCGTTAAATTGCTGATAGTGTATCAAATCAAGGGCATGTAATATACAATTGCGAAAGCAGTTCTTCTATGTATGTTTTAAGTGCTGTCCGTATCAGATTATCCTATAAATTTATGAAACTTTTTTGTTTGACTGGATAAATTTATGAAACTTTATATCATTTATACTTTTTTTAAAATAATTTTACACTTGAAAATAATTATAGTTTGTGAGCGTAAAATCCTGCTACCTGAGCCATTTGGCTTACCTTGTGGGGGCTAATCGAATGGACCTAACATACCTGAGTGGCACTTTGCTATAGACATGAGAATGCCACTTTGTTATATACAGTTGCAGATTGCGATTTTTTATGTTCAATTCATCTAATCACTTTGCTCAGTTGCTTTCAGTCGTCCATGTCATATTGGGAATACTGGGGTATTAAAGAGTTGGTTGGACCCTCCAATGTGTTGTAGTTGTTCTGAACTTTCAAATCATTCTAGGTAGATTTTTTTAGCATAATGGGTCCCATTTTATCAACCAATTAATGAGTATAACTATAGCCCCGTAGTCTTTATTTATTTATTTGAATTATAGTTTGTATGGTGTATTTTATGTAAAAATATTAAATTCATAACTATTAATAAATAAATTAGCCATTTTTTACAAATATAAATACTTGTATAAGAATTATTTTATTTTATTATCTTTATTTTTAGCATAATAAATTTCTTATCCTATATTTGGATGTTTTTTCATTAACTAACGGAATGAAATAAATGAAATGGATCGGAAAGGAAAAAAAATAGAATGGAACATAGTTTTCTCTTTTTATTTGGAAGATTCATTAATCTTAACGAAACTAACATATGTCTCCCATTTCATCTCAATTTTGGAGAAACAAATATTAGACATTTGAAGAGAAGAGGGGGGAATGATTCTCTATGTGTTCCGTTCCTATGCATTTTAAAACTTCTAAACACAAAAATTTATTTTCGTTCCCCTCATTTTATTTCCGTTCTTCCCATTATCTATCATCCAAATATAGTGATAGTCTTAGTCGTAACAGTACTCAAAAATTAATTTCTTAGCAATGTCTAGAGAAATAGCTTGTTAAAAACCAAAACATTTCTCATCAATAATTATAATTCTTCATTTTGTAGAATTATTAAATGCATGAGAAAGGGAATCATTTTTATTTCAAGCTAGTAAGTGAACCCTCTGTTCACACTTGATATCAGTGGACATTGGTTAGGAATACATAGCTGAAAAGCATCATATAATAATGGGTACCCTGGCTGGCACACCTTGATAAATGACCATGCCTTGGGATGCCAGCCAAATACATATGTTGGCGTAGCATGGCAAATAAGTAAACAGCAACGTAAAAGGCAGAATCAAAATCAAATAATGGGATTTTTCATGTTCACCCATCAAAGTGCACAACAAATCCTCTAGCCCAAATGAGATACAAAACAGACATTCGTCTGCAATATACCATATTAATATATATTATAAAGTGATAGCGTTGTTCCTCAAATTGTAGAACCTGGTTTTGAAATTGGCCCCAGTGAAGCGTGCATATATATATATATATATATATAATTAGAAGATAAATATATATGATATTTTTAAATAATCATATGATTTTTAAATAACTTTTAATATTGATCAAGATTTACTCATCTCATCTTCTCACAATAAAAATTTCTCTTACTTGATATATCTCTTATATATATGTGTGTGTATGAAAAAAATGTGATTGTTTACCATGAAATCAAGAAAGTGGGGTTCCCGAATACTTGTCTGCTACATATTCTACATACAGCCATAAGGTAAAGTTTGATATAGTGATATGTTTAGGACTGGGAAGTGGGGCTATGTTGTTGTTGTTGTTGTTGTTTTTTGTTTTTGTTTTTATAACAATAAAGGCAAGTTTTTATCTCAAACAAAGTATTCAAATTCCTCGCCATTAGTCTAATACTAAGGAGATCTTAAATGAATGGACTTAAAGATGAATATTAATGTGGGTCAAACACTACATTTTAACCTAAATTTTTAAAATATTAAATTTATAGGTATAACTAGATATAAAATTCTTACTTTATCCATTCTTAAATAATGTGGAGCTTGAAACTCACACTTATATTTTAAATAACAATTATAATTATAATTATAATATGATAATGTCAGTTTTGCAATTTTTATCAAGTTTTTAAGATCTCAATGTCTGAAAATGCTCTTGCACTTAATTTCCTGAACGCTAGTTTCAAATGTGCCATAGAGTAGATAATTAAGGTTGGAGAGTTGGAGTTTAATAAGATTTTTAAGATCTCAATGTCATTTTTATCAGAAAGATTATAGATAATCGATTTTGTAAAATGATGTTTTTACTTCTGTAGTATCTTTGTCTAATTAGTATTTAATAATATTGAAAATTACAGTAAATCTCGTTCCTTCTCTTTCTAATAATGTGTTAAAAATCGGATCAAATTGGTCGGTTAAACTAATTGAATCATGAATTGACTATATATTTGGTTTAGATATTTTTTGATTCAATAACGGTTTAATCAAAGACCAACTATAAATTTAATCGATTGAACAAATCAAACTATGATTTCAGAAGTTGTTCAATTTCTAGTTCGATTTTTAAAATATTACTTCACATTAGCTTAATTTTGTTTATTGTTTGAGGGTAGAATATCTATGACCTGTTTGGTTTATTTTTTGTTTTCATTTTCAAGTGGTATGTTTTTATTAATAATTATAAAAATGTCACCTTATTTTTATTTTATTTTTTATTTTTAGAATTTTGTAAAAGAAATTGTGAAAATAATTTTTTTATTTTCATTATTTTCTTCACAAAAATATAAAAATAATAAATAAAATAAAAAAATAATATTTTTATAAATATTAATAAAAAAATAAATTAAAAATGAAAATAAAAAATAAACCAAACTGCCCCTAATTTTTCAGTTCATTATACTCCTAGCTACTTAATTCAAATAAAGATGTAGAGCTTCTGTTTTTTGGGTGGGGTGGGGGCTTCTTTGTGCTTTGTGTCTATGTCATTGAGATTCCAATTTATTAAAGCAGCATAAGGAACTAAAGAGTGAAGAATCCTACTTCTATCTCTTTTCTTCCTTAGTCTTCCCCTATGCTTTCATGACACCGAACAGATAGAAAGACGAAGGAATGTTTAATATGCACTATTTATAAAATAATTTATGGATAGAGCATGATTTTTGAATTATTAATTTATTATTAAAATAAATTAATAACTTATATTATAAAATATATTTTAATTAGTAATATTTAGATTTATATAAAAATTTAGTTAAATTAAATTTTTTATAAATAATTATACATATAAATAATTTTTAAATTTTAATTGATAATTTTTTTATGAATTTAAATTTATATATAAATACTATCAAATAAAAAAAATTATTAATAAACTTAAATTTATTGAGTTCATGTTAGCATTCTTTGAAAGACAAACGCATCAAATCCCCAAACAAAGTACTTACATTACAGATTAGGCCAAATAAAATTAGAGTGACGGAAAGGGACACAAAGGGGAGAAAAAGTAAATTTTCAAAATCAAGAAAAATAATATTATATGAATGAGAAATATTAATAATATATTTTTTAAATATTTTTTAAATATTTAATTTATTATTATTTTAAAAATAAGTGTTATTAATATTTTTTAATAATTTTTTAAGTGTATAAGGTAAATTAATAATAAAGTAAATATTTAAAAAAATAGGTTATTAGCTTTTTTTTATATGAATTTTATTGATCCTCTTTCCATAATTTTAATTTAATCACGATTATCACAATAACATATTTATTATGTTGACAAAAAACATTTATTGTATTCTTGAACTAATAAACCATGAATTTACTTAAGGTCTTTTTTAGTGCAACTTTAACCCTAGTCTTTTTTTCCCCTCATAAAAGTAAGCTAAGGAATATAGTTGGTACATATAGAATTCAATTTCTAATTGCTCAGAATTTAAAATAACGAAGAGAAAAGAAGTCAGAACAATTTAGAAATGAATACAGAGTTGAGGAATTATTGAATTAAGAAACAAGCTAAAATAATATGTATTATATAAGGACAAAAAAATAGAAACAGATTGGTTGAGCATAGCATAATATATTTGGTCCCAAAGAGTCAAAATCAGACGAATGTCACGGCACAAATTATGAGAGAGGTAGGACGCAAATATAAAAATTGATAGTTTGATACCCCCATGTGATGATGTGAATCTGCTCAGCTAATCACAAAGGAATAAAGATAAAATAATGGCATGTGAATCTGACTCCCATACCTACTTGGATTGCTGTAGGGTTTAAACAACGCAGCAAAAAGAGACAGAAAAAAATACAATAAAACTTTCCCCATATATCTTATTTAATTTACTCATACTTGTGTTTCTTCATGGGCTTCATTCATTTTAACAAACAAATGCAATGGAGAAAGGGAATGTTCCCAACCAACCAATGAACCTAGATCGCATTAGAAATAAATTATAATTGAACTTTATTTATAATATTAGAGATTAAATTTTAAAGTCGTCATTTTGATATTTTTAAATTAAATTATCATCTTTAACTCGAAATATTACATGAACAATTACTAAGCAAAAAAAAACTATTTTTTGTGAAGTTTATCTTCTCAACAATCAGAAAATATAACAGAAAAATTGTTAGTTGTGTTTCCTCATTTGTTCTATACTTGATAACAGAATAATCTTACAGGAAATCATTTTTGAACTTCTGCATCTAATAACTTTTTTTCGTTTTTGGGTAAATGAATCTGCATCTAATAACTTCATGCACTTTGACATTGTTGTAAAACTTTAATTTTTTTTTAAAAAAAACCTATATAAAAGGTGTTATTATCCTTAAAAATATTTATTTATTTCTATCTTTTTAGGAGAAATTTTATTAATCTAGCTCGTGGAAGCAAACTAGATAATATCATAATTCTTTCTGCTCTTGTTTACCAGAGCCAAGTTTTTCTATCGTATCTCACACCCTAAGTTGAAACCTTCCTAACACTTGGTCCATTTCTAGAAAGTGGATTAATTAATTACATGGGTTATTGCTGTCCCAGAAGCAGAACAAAAGAGAAAATTTCTAAGTCAAACATATTCCAAAATCCCAATTCAGAAGCCTGCAGCTGCCACACAAATTTGATTTGAGTATGCCTCTTTCATTCTCCACCAATTCACACGCAGAGGGTATTTTTCTTTTTTATATTCACTTTGTAGGATAATGTCATAATGGTTATCCTCTTTTTCCACAAGTATTGCCAGCAACTTGCTCTATACTATCGTTATCACTCCATTACGGTCAACTTAATATATACCCTTTTAACCATCATTCACTCCATTGATTTTTTGATGTTTTAGAAAATATAAAGAAACTTTCCATGAGTATATACCCTATCTTAACTATTTTTATATATATGTCATAATTGGTAATTACTTGCAGTATTGGTGCTATTACACATATCTAATAAGCACCGTCTCTGATAAGCAAAATTCACCTCACCTGTCTGCTACAAAACTGTACTTATCTGAACTTCACATAATCATTGCAGAAAATGGCAATGCATCATTTTGGCACTTTCACCTGGGAATATAAGATTAATTACTTTCTCATAAAGGTCAAAATGGCAACTCTTGAAATGCATGAGTAAATAGAACAGTTTCTCCAAATCATCACTGTATATATCTCATATACAGGCTGGCTGGAGGTAGCTGCTTGCACACAGCTGCAGCACTCTCCTTTCTCACAGCAATCACCTTAAGCTTTTATTCATTTTCCTTCTTATCTTAAACCCTAAAGGACTAGAAAAAGGGAAAAATAAAGAGAAAAAAACAAGAAATATTCCAATGGTAAAGAATAAGAGGAAGGATGAAATGATGTTGTACCATAATCATAGTTGATAATCATATGTTTGTATGTATCCATTTGTCCACATTCCATTAATAGTATTGAGGAACATCTAAACATGAAATTGGGCCAAAAGGCACATGTAGGAAGTTCGTGGGAGACCATGAAATCCTTTATGACCAAATGGTATTCAATTTTTTAAATTGAGCAAATGCTAACAATAATTTCTTATGAATTAGCACCTGTGTGAACAAGTAATGTAGGATGTAGGTAGGAGTAAGTTATGTGTAATGCATGAGATAATATAAAAGATAAAATAAATAATAAATAAAAGATTCTAAAAATCTTATATTTTTATTTAAAGATAATATAATTAGTTAAAATTAAAAAAAAACAAATTTAAAAAATAAATCAAAGAAAGGACTAATAATTTTTATGTTTTAGATTTATAGTCATAATTTTTTATTGGTTTTATTTATGAAACATTTGATTAACAGTCATGATTTTTTGAAAATTTATAATAAAAAGGAAGATGAATAATCAAAATTTTTATTTATTTATTAATAATAAAGATAAGATGAATAATTTAAATTAAAAATAGCACAAAGAAATGAGTTTATATTACACTAAAAAATATACTAAATTAAAAGACAACAGGAACAGGAAAAAGGAAGAAAAATTATATATTTGAAGAATAAGTAAATTTAACATGAATAATACATAATCATGATTTATTTTATATAGCTGCTTTGTTACAAAAAAATACGTCAAGCAATGGATAATATTTGAAGTTGGGTACTTTAAATTTTACAAGTCGGCATACTATTCCTTTTTATATTTTGAGGAAGGACGTCAACGTCTTCTTGTGCTGTATGGTTAGCTATTGGTATCCAGCTGGTCTTTAACCATTTCTTAGAGTAACAGCTACTGTATTTCTTCTTTTTTTTGAAGCTTAATTTTTTCTGCAAAATTCATAAAACGCGTTACCGAATCTTTGACTCCCTCACAATTAACCAATCATAGGGAAATAACCTAAAAAAAAAAAAAGGGTTTAGACAACTAGCTTTCACATTTAAAAATTTATTTGCCTTCTCCTTCTGTTGTGCGCTTGAGTGAAAGACTATAAGAGGAAGAGGCACTATGATTACTATGATGCTAAGATATTTGCATTTTAGCATCGATAGATTTATTCGGTGAACTGAAAGTAGATAGGCTCTCGGCTATTTATCAATATTAGCAAGTAATTACAAAGAAAAAAATTATTTGATTAAAATATTTTGAAAAGAAGATACTAAATAGGATATACCTCTCAATCTCAATATAATCGCGCTTAAATGACAATCAAATATTTACTTTCCTAATTTGGATTAGATAGCAATATGATGCACGTTAAAGTAATTATATTTATATTCTTCGTAAGCATAAAGGAAATAACTATCAAATATGATATTTCTTAATTTTTTTTCTTAAATTTCATGTTTCAAGGCCTCTAATCCCGGGGTTAATTAATGAACATGTTATGGGTTTTTACTTTTCCTACCTACTATTTTGTTTAATCATTTATTTATTTCTTGCTCGTTTTCCTTGGTTTTGGGCATAATTTGTAAACTATATTTGAAGGGGAAAAGAACAAGGATTTTGAACATGTTCAACCTCACGTTGCACATGCTGCATAACACCGTGAACACCACTTATCTTTATGTAAGGGTCAAACTATATAATCTCTATTAGTTTCGCTTTTTGGAGTTAGTGTGTGCTTAACGGCTGAATAGCCAATTAGTCTTTACTTTTAATTATTTTTTCTTTATTAAAAATTTAGTGATTTTGTTTATGATATTTGAGTCTAAAATTCTCATCTGCAGGCCGGTTTGTCTTCTTCTTCACGTAGGTGTAGAAATACGAATTTGGTAGGGTTTCAACTTCATGAGGAGATTAACCCCAGTAACATTAACCTGCAAGTCATGAATTTATTTCCACCTCCTCAATTAACGCCTAGAAAATGAAATCAAATCAAGTTCCTTATATAAAACATGGCATTCATTATTTATTTATTTATTTCTTTATTTTCTTAGCCAAATTGAAGTAATTTTTCAATATTTTTTTTATATTAGTTATGTAATCTACTTTATTATTTTCATTTTCTTATTAAAATAAAGTGTATCATTTGATTTTAATCAATATAACACGTTTGACTATAATAAACAATTATTTTAGTAATACCACTTTATCACATAAAAATTTCATTATTAAAAAAATACTTACATTTGCCATCTTATAGGAGAGGTTTTTTTTATGAGAAATTTGATATAGAACAAAAACATTAAGACGTTACCATATCATCAATATAATAATATAGAAAAGAAAAATATATGTCTTGAAAATATATTATGTATCATCTTAATTAACAACTACATGCTTTAATTTTTTGATATGTGACATTTAAAATAATTAATTTTTTGTTACATGTCATATAATGTAACAATTTTTTATCACATGTGATTTGATGTGACATATATACAAAAATCAAATAATAAAATTATAAAATAAAAAAAACAATCAACATAAAACAAAATAAAAAATGAAAATGAAAAAAAGAATTAAAATAAGAAATAGAATAACTACTTGCTGGTCTCGAAGAACTTCTTCGCTTGTGATAATCATGCTTCTCTTTTTTGAATAACTTCTTTCATGAAATATGTTGGGTTGTGTTTTGAAGTGTGAAGTATCATAAAATTCGAAGGTAAACAAAATGAATGACAATGCAATAGTAAAGTGTGAACGACCATAAAGTTCAAAGATGAATGAAATCAGAAGCAAAGTGCGAACAAGATTGACATAGGACGAGAAGTAATATCAAATTAGGAGTCTCAATTAAGCACAATTAATGAGATTGAGATTTGATCTCTATAGATTGAGATTGAGTTTGGATCTCTACAGATTGATATGTTTATTGTGTATTGTTTATTGGGGTGAGGGTTTTGAGAAGAAAAGTTCTGAAGCCACGAGCTAAAGCTCTATCAGACACAGTGATTTGGTTGCTAATAGGGTTGACGAATTTCATTTTGATACGCTAACTCTTCAATTCATTTTGATGCTAATAAGTTCTATTTTCCTTTTTCCTAGAGTTGTCCTTTTCAACCATCTAAGTCAAAATATATTCTTCGTAATATGATTCAAATAATTATAATTGATTTTTTTCTATTTCAAATATGAAAATAATGTACTTGATACGTTTTAGGATTTGTGCTATAATTGATACCTATGTTTACTGGTATCAATTCAAATAAATTTGGTTTCAAATAGATAAAAAGTTATTATGTGATTGTCTGTATAATGATCACATATCTAATGATGTCTATTATGTTATTATCTAATTATGTTATGTTCTATCTACTTTTTTATTAATTTAGTTTGTTCATTAATCTTCTTCTTATACTGTCTAGATTAATATTTTTATTGTTTATAGTCTCTCTAACAAAATTAATGAATTTAATAATAGTTAACTAAATATTAATCATTATCATTATATTTAAAAAAGTGATTACATTATCCCGTAAATTTTGAACATAATATAAATTCCATGAAACTATATTTGCTCTGTCATGTTACACTTGAATACTACTGTTCCTCACACTATAACATATAATAATTTTACACAAATGCAACAAAAAATAAAATGTGCAAATCTCAATACATGAAAATACATATTATATAAAGTGGTTTCATTATAAAAAAAAAAATCCGTAGTGCACAAAATTTTCAAAGCATGAAATTTTTAATACTTCTAATTTAAAATAAATTTATTTCAAATATTTAATTAATTATAACAACTTTAATTTTTAATTATAATAATTTTTATTATTTAATTTTTAGTTCATCCCATTTATCGAAGGATGCAAAATCTAATTATTTAAAATGAAAATGTAAAATTGAATTATTTCTCACCCTGCCCAAGACATCCTACCAAACTGGAAATGAAAATTGAAAAGAAAATTTCTACATCCATTTTATTACTCAAAATATTAAATTGGTAAAGGAGGTGCAATAATTGCAATAGATACAAATAAACAGACCAATGGTCCAATATCCCCGAGATCTCCACCCAATGGAATTGAAGAGATTGCCATGTAACTACGACCTATTACGTTATTTATAATATACTTAAATTATTATTTTATGTAAGTAAAAATATTTTTAAAGATTATTTAATGATATAATTAAAATATTTTTACATATGTAATAATAACATTTTTAAATAAAACTCTATAAATTTATGTATATAAGATAATAATTTAAATATCTATAATAAATTATATCTAATTAAAAATTATTTAAAAAGAAATAAAAAAATGAAGAAAACAACCGAGAAAAAGAAAAGAAAAAGCAACCGGCGCAATGGACCAATGACCAAACGGACAACAGAACAGCTAAAGAATTAAAAAAACCAAAAAAAATCCAAAACGAGTAATCAATATTTTTAAAAAAAATATGTAACTTTTCTGAACTTTAATTTTATGATAAATTATTATTACAATTTTAAAAATTTTTAATTAATTTTTTAATTTTAATTAATATCATAATGTATTTTTTATTTAATTTAAATCTGTTAATTTATTAATAATGATATTATATAATAATATTTTATTTATTTTATAAAAAATATATTTAAAATTAAATTTTAATAAATAAATTAATAAATAATTTTAATTAATGTTAATATAAATAAAATATTATTATATAATATTATTATTAAAAAATTAATAAATTTAAATTAAATATAAAAATTTATTTAGATATTAATTAAAATTTAAAAATTAATTAAAAAATTTAAAATAGGTGATAATAATTTTAAAAAAATTAAAAATTAAATAATTTTGATAATTTTTTTAAACGTAATTTATATCTTTATATAATTTTTTAATATTAAATAAAAAATATTAAATAAAAAATAAATATATTTAATATTTTAAAAATATAAAAATATTTAATACTTTTTATTTAATAATTAAAAAATTAATAAAGAGATTAGATAAGAAAACAAAATATTATTTTTTAATATTTAATAATAATTAATAAATTTAATAGCACATAAAAAAAAGTAATAGATTTAATGACGTTGATCCCTTTTGTCCTCGCTGGTTGGCTCTACAATTCACATCACACCCATAATACATACACAGTAGTTCACAGAGAGAGACAGCTTCAAAGGTGAGAACTGAGAAGAGAAACCATAGATTCGCATAAACGCTTTCTTTCTCGGACTCAACCATTCTCCATTCCCACCACTCTCTCTCTCTCAAAGTCTCTACCTTTTTAGAGAGAGAAACAAACCCATACCACCTTCTACTTATTCTTCAATTGGGTTCGCTTAAATTTCAATCTTCCATTTCAAGTTTCAATTTTTTTGCATCTGATATTCTTCTTCTTCTGCAATAATGGCAACAGCCCCTGCCCCCTCTTCGCCGCCGGCCGCCAACGCCACCGCTCCTCCGCCCTCAACCCCCGCCGCACCAGCCCCCACCCGCCACTCCTTCAGCACCACCACCCGCCACTCCTTCAGCACCGCCGCCGGCAAAAGCTTCCTCGCCACCACCCGCCACTCCGTCGTCCCCGCCACCGGCCACCCCGTCGTCACCTCCACCCGCCACTCCGTCGTCACCGCCACCCGCCACTCCCTCCGCGCCTCCACCAGCTACTCCTTCTGCCTCACCGCCAGTCCCCACCACGCCGTCGCTGCCTAGTGGCAGCGACACTCCTCCGAGTCCACCGTCTCGGAGCTCGCCCCCTCCTCCCTCCTCCACCCCGCACTCCCCTTCCACCCCGAAAACCCCGTCGCCGCCGTCGCCTCCGTCGTCCTCCTCTGGTATTTCGACCGGCGTAATTGTCGGAATCGCCGCTGGGGCGGTGGCGATTCTTGTGGTGTTGAGCATTCTGTGCATATGTTGTAGGAAGAAGAGAAGACGCGATGAAGAGCAATACTCTGTTCCTCCGCCGCCGCCGCCGCTGCAGCCCAAAGGTGAGAGCTTTAGCTACAAATGTTTTTGTTCTTTCTTTTGGGTTATAACTTTGATCTTATTTTAGTGAAGTCTTGCATGTTTTTGCTACTTTTGCTTATAAAGTGTCTCATCTTTTTTAGATGGGATTGGGTTCATTTTTGTTTTCAGTGAATTATATTGAATTTGAAGATATTCTTAGTATTATTTTGTAAAATGGATTCACTTTTGTCAATAGTTTTTTCTCTTTTGTTTTTCCCACCTTCCTTATTTGACTCTCTTGCTGGATCTGATCATACATCATAAAGATGGCCTTTTGTCCTTTGATGGATTCAGATTATCAAACTTTCAGTTTTGAAATTCTTCCACTTGGTATCCTTGTAGTGTTTTTCTAAGAACCCCCATAATATTTCAGATCAGTTATACAACTTAAGTGTGAAAACTATTGCCTATAATGCAGATTATCAACTATATAAATCTCACTGCACATATTTTCATCTGTAACTATTTGTTTTAGTTAATTCTCAGTTATCAATTTTACTCTTATTTTTTAAGAAATGGTTCCTTACTTTGTGTTTTTGGTGATGTTCAAAGGTGTTCGACTCTAATGATATTAGTATTACTCATTTGACGCTGATTTCTTCACAATTGCCAGGTGGCGCATATGCTGGCCCTCCACGTCATTGGCAACATAATGCTCCGCCTCCTTCAGATAATGTAGTCTCAGTGATGCCTAAGCCATCACCTCCACCTCCTGTTGCGTCGCGACCACCCCAATTGCCGGTTTATGCTGCTCAACCTCCGCCACCTCCACCTTTCATGAGCAGCAGTGGTGGGTCTGGATCAAACTATTCAGGTGGTGAAAATCCACTTCCACCTCCTTCTCCAGGCATTGCATTGGGCTTCTCAAAGAGCATGTTTACATATGAGGAGTTGGCGCGGGCAACCGATGGCTTCTCTGATGCCAACCTTCTTGGACAAGGTGGATTTGGGTATGTGCACAGAGGAATTCTTCCCAATGGTAAGGAGGTGGCTGTCAAGCAGCTAAAGGCCGGAAGCGGGCAAGGGGAGCGTGAATTTCAAGCTGAAGTAGAGATAATTAGCCGTGTTCATCACAAACATCTTGTTTCTTTGGTTGGATACTGCATCACTGGGACCCAGAGGCTGCTTGTTTATGAATTTGTTCCCAACAATACATTGGAATTCCATTTACATGGTACATCTGGTTTTAGCTTTCTGTTGGAATAATCTTTTTAAAATTCAAATCTAGCTGGTCCATTCTTTTATGCTGAAAGTGGGCACCAACTACTGCTGTATATTGTAGCACAATGCTTTTGGTACAAGGGATTTGATGGTTATTTGAACTGCAGGAAAAGGGCGACCTACCATGGATTGGCCCACAAGACTGCGAATTGCTTTGGGAGCTGCAAAAGGACTGGCATATCTTCATGAGGATTGTATGTTCTGTGCATCTGATTGTGATTTCTTCAGTTGTAACTAATTTATGTCAACTTAAATGTTCTTTGTAATTATCTGTACGTCCAGGTCATCCTAAGATCATCCATCGTGATATCAAAGCTGCTAATATCCTTTTGGACTTCAAGTTTGAAGCAAAGGTATGTTCTGTTATGTGTCTTCTTACTAGCATTTGCGTTAAAAAACAACTGCCCATTGTCTACCTGATTTACCCTTACCATCCTTCAAATGTGTCTATGGTAGTGGAGATGCACCCTTTAAATTGTTATGAAAAGTTGTGACAGGATTGTTTAGTATCAAGTGTGAATTTTATATTAATTCAGTATCAATTGTTTTCTGTTGGCAGGTTGCAGACTTTGGACTTGCAAAGATTTCTTCTGATGTCAATACTCATGTTTCCACTCGAGTGATGGGGACTTTTGGGTAGGAAAAAACTTCCTTCTATCTTCTTAAGAACCTTGGATATCACAATGAAAAGTAGTTTGTTCATATCCGTTTTTAATAGATTGAATTAATGTATTAAAGGGCATGACCTGTGCTAAATGGTGGTTTTACATGTATTGAGTCCTTAAGCGTGATTATGTTACTCTTATATGTCCACAGAGAGAGAGAGAGAGAGAGAGAGAGAGAGAGAGAGAGAGAGAGAGAGAGAGAGAGAGAGAGAGAGAGAGAGAGAGAGAGAGAGAGAGAGAGAGAGAGAGAGAGAGAGAGAGAGAGAGAGAGAGAGAGAGAGAGAGAGTACATAATAGCTCAAAGCCTCAAACTTTCTAGTGAACTATATTGTGCCTTTTTGCTCTGCCATGTGTTATTGATGTTAGTTTTCAATGGTGTTATTACTGTCAGCAACAGTTAATAAGCAAAGCCAGAACAAATTTGTTGTTTGGCATTGTATATATAACTTTATTTCAAACTCATGAGTCTTGCATCAATTGCTGCTTACAGGTATCTGGCTCCCGAATATGCTTCTAGTGGAAAACTCACAGACAAATCAGATGTTTTTTCCTACGGAGTCATGCTTCTTGAGTTAATAACTGGACGGCGGCCTGTTGATAAAAATCAAACTTTCATGGAGGATAGTTTGGTAGAGTGGGTAAGTGTTATGGTGCTCCTCTTTTCTGGGCCTAAATATAATTTGCAACTGTAAATTCATAAACTTGTATATCTTCATAAAATAGAGAGGTTTCTGTCTTTCTTTTCTTTTATTGGTGGAGAACAAGGTGCCATGGAGCAGCTCTTAACTGTATCCATCTTTATCATCACAGGCTAGGCCTTTGCTCATACGTGCTTTGGAAGAGGATGATTTTGATTCTCTGATTGACCCAAGGCTCCAGAATGAATATGATCCTAATGAGATGGCTCGTATGGTGGCATGTGCTGCAGCTTGCACACGTCATTCAGCAAAGCGTCGACCTCGGATGAGCCAGGTAAAGTAAAGAAGTTTGTTGTCATTTGTCAAGTATTAGTATGCCAAGCTCATATTTGATTCGATGATACGTAGGGCAGTTTATTGTCTGCTATATTTGGAATGAAGAATCTTAAATTATAATCTCACAATAACTATCACATTTTTTATATAGCTTGCCATTAAGTGTCAAGGTTAGGTTATAATCTGTTCAAGTGTTTCTTGTATAATGGTTAATGGATGTGATTCACAAAAAAAAAAAGGATGAGATTATGAGAAAGGCTAATTTCATTGTGCTGCTACTTTAAAATCTTGGCTGGATCTTAGTTCCCATGTTTTAGATTTTTGAGTTCATGCTACTGCCTGCTATATGCAAGAATCTTTCTATTGACTCTCATAAATGATACACTGCAGGTTGTTCGTGCACTGGAAGGAGATGTGTCACTGGCAGATCTTAATGAAGGAATTAGACCTGGACACAGCACTGTCTACAGTTCTCATGAAAGCTCAGATTATGACACCACACAATACAAGGAAGACATGAAAAAGTTCAGAAAAATGGCATTGGGAACCCAGGAGTATGCCAGCAGTGAGTACAGTGCACCTACAAGTGAGTATGGTTTGTACCCATCTGGCTCAAGCAGTGAAGCTCAGAGCCGCCAGACCACACGGGAAATGGAAATGAGAATGATGAAGAACAGCCAAGGTTTCAGTGGAAAAAGCTCTTGAGTCTTGACAATTGTTTACTTTATCTTTGTATAAATCTACATCGTTGATTTTTCACCTATGTCACATTGATTGCTTGTCTGACATGTTTGGAGTGACTTACCAATTATTTTTGTTCACAAATTATCATCTTTTGAATTGTATTTATCAGGGTATACAACAAAATAACACAGTTCGATTCTTTCATTTTTCCTTATTCAGCTTAAGCGTTGGAAATGGAATGCATCAACATTGTTTTCCATTGTTGCTTATGTGTCAATTTTGCTGGTAGTTGTAAGTAGGTTGTTTTTGTTAGTGCGTTAATATCAAACTTTTTTTCTAAGGTGTGTTTACTTGATTGTGTGTGAATATCAAAAACAAGTGATTTTTTACCCGATTGATTTGTTAAAGAAGACAAGGGGTTGCACCTGCATGATATTTTTGGAGATCTGCTAGTGCTCTAGCTTGCATATTTGGGAATATTGTATCAGCTTTCAAGGATAGGCGAAAGCAAGTTGCTAGATATTCAAATTCTGGTCTTATTGGCCTACATTATTATTCTCATCCCTCCATGTGACTTGTTAGGATTCATGCATGCCAGATAATGAAAAAGCTGTAACCTTTTACGAGTCACACAAAGCATTTTTGTCACATGCGTTGAATCATTAAAAAAGAGACGACTATAAACTAGGTAGTAACACAAAGCATTGTTCGAAAACTCCACACGGTTTCTCTGAAATCAGCTTGCGAATTCACAGCAAAAAAATAATAATAAAAAAAGAAAAAAGTCAAATTGCACCTGGGCATAGTATCATTGTATCATGAGCTCCACTTTGAACAAAAAGAAAGTATATTTTGAAGAATTTTTATATCCATAATTGTAAATTGCATTGAGACTAAATATAAATAATCAATTAGAGTGGTTTCTCAATTCAAAATAACCACTTTGAATGATTATTTAGTACCTAATTGAATTCATAATGCTAAATATTTCTTAATTTCTTTTTAAAAAAGAATATCACTCGTCTTGGATGTGAATCCATAAAAGATAGAATAACGAAATTAAGAGTTTGTTAAGATCAGAAATTCAAATTAAATGTTCATATCACTATAACTGATAAATTATACAATTGAGTATGGAAAAGAATTTGAAGTGAATAAATCAAGATGAAGATATAATACAACAGTTCATCGTTTAGAAAAAAAAACCAGTATTTACAGATTGAATTCTAATCCTTTGACTTTTGACCGCCTTTTTTCCCCCCAAAGTTGTTTACTAGTTACTACGAATTTAGCTTGAGTTTGGTAACGACTTTCGGATGTAGCAAAAATTAAACACAGATTTAATCATTAATTTACGCAACCAGTCCTTTTGTCTAACATGAAAAATTATTAAACAAAAAATAATAATAATTGAAACCAATATACAGCTTGATATTCTAATGGTTGGGCCGTAACCCACTAGTCCAAAAGGAAGATGGATGGAGGACCGGCAGCTGACTCATAGAGCTGGTCCTATCAAATATTACATCATTAATAAAAAAAAGTTTTTTTAAAAAAATATTATTTCTTTTTTCTTTTTTAAAACAAAATTCAGAAACTTATTTCAGTTTCAATATTTTTCTTCTGATCAACAATGCTCAATAGATTTTTAACTCGGGCCAGGGCTTCAGACCATTCATTTGCCGACAAATTAGCCTACGCAAGCCTATTGTGCTAGACTAGCTCTAAATTTTATTGACTAAATCCCAATGTTACTATGTAATCATCTGTTTAATCTCAAATTAACTACTTAATTAATTCCTCCCCTCCCCCCCCCCCCCCCCGAAACCCAAACCCAAAAAAGAAGGAAAACTACATAATAATTAGTCATATATAACTTTGTTGTAACAATAAGCATAAACATTTGAGATACATGATTTCATTTATCATAAAAATTTGTGCCCTCGAAAAGCATCCGAAACAACAAAAATGTTACAACTCTATAGGGAGGAAAAAGGCAACTTATTTTGGCTATCTTCCTACAGTGATGCCGATGGAAAAAAAATATTGAATTTGTTACTATGCTAATGCTACAGGGAAATTTCTTTGAAGGCTAGCGTTACAATTACAGCAATGTAATGCTGGACTATAAATTAGCCAATCTACCAGAGCCTGATCCTTTCCTTCGTCGACGTCTCTTTTGGCGAATGCGCCAAAAACTCAATATCAAAATACCTGCCATAAGAAAAAGACATGAAACATAAATAACATAAATATATAATAACAACAACGAAACCTTTTCTCACTAAGTACGGATAAATAATATAGATATAAAATTGGATGGCAAAGATAGTGTTCACTAACCAGTTGCTGCAACAACAGCAGGAACAAGCCAGTGACTACCAACAAGCATAGGTGCATCAGGCTGCAAGAAATATCAGAGAATTCAGAATATCAGCAATATGCAGCATCTGATAACTAACATATAGAACAACATGATAAAGGGAACTCCAATTTTAAGGAACCAACCCAACAGCTGTTTCTGTTTCAGTTTCTTACCTCATCCCCATAGAACCCAAGTACCTGTTCCCCAGAGAGTCACCCTTATTTCTCACGGTTAACTTGGGTCGCCTAACGTTAGAAGCATCAAAGGTTGAATTGAAACCACTCCCCAAATCAATGACAGGATAACCAGGCAATCTTCTGTTTCTTCCTCTAACATCCAAACTGTAGCCTTTAGTTCCCCAGATTTCAAACCTTGTGTCAGTCCTGCAGATCAATTCCTTCCCCATAACGGCTGAATATGTAGAGAAATTTACATCAGTTCTGCGAGATGGCAATTGATTGTCATCTTCATACAAGGGATTATCTTGTCTAACTAAATCAGAGAAAAGCACCGGATCTCGAACATCCTCACTAGTAAAATCTAGTATTTTCCTCAGAAGTCCATAACAATTAGTAACCATATGGCTGCTGTCCAAACAATTGGAGTCCCCATACACAGCTATGCGACCTTCACCCATCATTGTAAGACCAAGAATTGGAGAATCTTCCTGTTTCACCAAAAAAGACCATAATAAATTTTACCAATTAGAAAAGTATCTCAATATTGAAGATAGTACGGTTTAAAAATGATGTTCTATAAGAATCAAATTCAATGTTTTGTTGAAGTCATCAGATGATTAATCATTGTTGTGATTGTTTACTACAATACAAATTACAACTTTATCATGCCAAAAATTTATGTATATGTAATCTTTTGGTGTGTTGAAAACCTAGCGATGAGCTCAGGAATTATATTTCTTTTTATTGCTTTTCCTTCAGAGGCCATATCTCTAAATATTTATTTTAATATTAACAATAACTAATGAAATCGAAGATGCCCTCTCACACCTTGGTCATGCCAGAAGTCAGCAGCACATTCTGAGTGGCTCCACTTTCTGAACTATCCAAGAAAGGAAAGCTATGTATATAACCACCCCTTGGAAACCTCACTATATCTGTTCCAGAAGCATATCGATTCTGCTCACCCAAAAGTGAAAAATCACCATTCAGAATCTTATCTCCAAAAGCAATCCCAAATGGAGCCAAAAGATCATTATGTGCAGGAATATTTGCGCCTCCAGTGACCGGGGTCCACCAGCTCCTTGTATTGTCGTCAAAGAATCTCATCTTTACCATGGTATCTACATTATACCACTCAGCAAAGACAGCTAATCCCAATCCATTATTTATAACATCGTTTCTCAGCTTCTCAATCTCCTCAGCAAAGTACTCATCCTCAAGATCCACCAACAGAAGTGTTCCATACTGTCGAGCATCAAAGCATGTAAGAGGCGAACCAAGTGTTTCAACATAGTAACCAGCATCTCGTAATATGTTGAACATGATGTGAAAATTTGTATGCAGATGATCCCCATGCCAGTCAAGAATGTCATTACGAACATCCAAGGAATCTCTGGGAATATAACCTGGTGGGTACTTAATACTGTGAAACTGATCCCACAAAACTTGTTTTGATCGTGCTGGTGTTGGCACCACTTTTAACTTTAGTTGAAGTACACAGTTACTAATTTGAGGGTCCTTCTCTCCATGAGCTGGAGGGCTGGAAACTCTGAGAGTCACATTACCTTCAATATTCCCAGAAAACTGTGCACCTTCTTCCTTGATTTGCATGTGAAGAGCCAAATAACCAGTCCAAGGCCAAATAACCTCTGAATATGTAAAATGAATGCTTAGAAGATTCCCTTCTTCATTGGAAGGAAGCCATGTTGGTGGACTTTCAACATAGCCAATAACACCCATTCCATTCAGAATGGTGGCGTTGAAGATGACAGGCATGGCACCTGCATAGAGTGGCTGACGACAAAAGGGCCATGAGTAAGGACAGTCTGTATAATCAAGAAGACTGGGAAAGATGCTTGCCCTAGGTTTGTAGCTCTTAAGAATCTCATATGATTCTAACCTGAAAATTACATTAACAAATAAGAAACATAATGATTAAAAAATGGTTAAATGAAACTGTATGTCCCTATACTTTTTGGGAATTTTTAAATAAATATATACATTTTTAAAATTATAAATAGGTCCCTATAGTTTCAAAAACTTTTTCAATGGGGCCCCTCAATCCATTCTATTGTTAGGTCCCTATTTAAAAAAGTTTTTGAAACTGTAGGAACCCATTTATAGTTTTTAAACTATAGGGACCTATTCAAAAATTTCCCAAAAAGCGCAGGGACCTGCAGATTAATTTAAGAATCTAATGAAAGAGAATTACAATAGTAATGGCAAGTCAGCAACTATTGCCATGTTAAACTACATGTACCAACAAGAGATATCTTAAAAAACACATAGTGGAGAGCTAAATAGGTGAACTTACAGATCAACTCTGCCAGCACCCTGCTCATACATGTTAGGCCCAGCAAGCTTTGCAGCACCCTCGACCAATGCTTGTTTCATGCTCGCTGGGTTTAAGATATTTTTTCGATCAGGTTCAGGAATGACACTAACAAGCAAGCATACAACACCAGCAACTACGGGACTTGCAACACTAGTTCCTGATAAACTTTTACAACCTGCACTAATCTTGGATCCCATTATGTCCCGTCCATATGCAACTATGTCTGGCTTCACACGGCCATAACTGAAAGGTACAGATGTCAATATAAATTTAAACAATTATCAGTGAGTAAGAAACCAAACTTGCATATAAATTAAGGGAATTACAGAAGGAACAGAAGTAGGAAGAACATAAATATACATGCATGTCAATTAAAAAAATGGCAAGGACAAAACCAATTGCAGGCCCCAACTTCTCCAGTTAAATATCCAACATGCCATTGTACATTTATGGAAGGTTCAGGAAGGCTCATCACTTCTTTCCGTAGGATCACTACAAGATTGGAAGTGGAGGTTATGACCAGAATACATGGGTATTAAGTTGTTTGTACTCAAAATATTCATTCTTCACCCAATAAAAGCATTTCCTCAACAATATAGTGTTTAGAATATCATGCCGGGAACAAATACCAAAAATCCTCATTAGACATATTCAATTAATGCTGGTTGAAGCTGGACCAATGAAATATAAGCTGTAGAAACAAATAAGTAAATGTTACCCGTGAGGAAGCTCCCAGGTACTCATGCCACGTGAGGAAAAGGAGGCTATATGATCACTATAGTCAATACCACCAACACCAATGACATCACTTTGATCTGCTGGATTGTTCAAAGTTCCATAAAGTGGTCCATCATTTCCAATTGCAGAAACCATGATAATGTTATTTGCTGTTATCTCACATATCTGGTCAACAGATTGGCATCATAAAGCTCTATAAAAGCACACTTCTGTACTCAGTGCAGGAAATAATTACCATATATGAACACAAGAAGCAAATTATGGCGTCTTTAAATAGAAAGGTTACAGTAGAGAAAATAACATGTCCAGTTATTATTCGTCAAGAAATAATACCACTGCTATCTTCATAGTTAATACTACATTTTGTAAGTTTTCTACCTCAAACTAAAAATACAACACCTAATGCTATCAAATTACTGAGCTAGAACAGCTAGGCACAAGAACTTTACCTTTCAACAAATGGGAGATCCAAGTAATCAGGTCCACCTATGCTCAAATTTAGTACATCCATATTGGTTGCAATTGCATAGTTGAAGGCATCAAGGAACCATGATGTGTATGACACCTGCAATAGGCTGAATGAAATCTTCTCAAAATCTTGCCAAATTTCACAGAATAAAAAAATTATAAGCAGAAGAATTGGAAAAAAAAAAAAGCAACTAAATATGCATTTATAAGCTGATCAAGATGCATCTGCACTCTCCTGTCTAGAGCTTGCTAATGATTACTCTACTTGGTTAATAAACTTATGATTATTACATAATGCATTTATTGGACACACTTGTGGAATGAAGATACTATGGATGAACTGAAATGCCATTTCCATGCAGTTAGTTAAAAGAGTTTAATTCAACCCCCCCTCCCCTCCTCCCTTCTTCCAAAAAAAAAGAGGAGAGTTGAATAATAGCATCCAACAGCCAGTACCTGTGCATCAGTGAACACACGAAATGCATAAATCTCAGTATCTGGTGCAAAACCAAGGCACTCCGCATCCACACCAGCAATAACTCCAGCAACAAAAGTCCCATGTCCAAGATTGTCATTCAATGTATCCTCATTGGTCCAATTCGTACGCTCCTGTAAAGCTCCTCAACACTCAATTCATCAACAGTCAATAAAAAAAAACCTTTTCAAATCAGCCATACAAGCATTTTACCTTGATGTTACGGAAATGAGGGTGATCAGCTCGAATGCCAGTATCAAATATGGCCATTTTCACTTTTGCACCAGTGTATCCTTTAGCCCAAAGATCTTCAGCCCCAAACATAGAAGTAACCTGTGATCTCTGCTACAATGAGAAACATCTCAGAGCATGCACATTTTCAATAATTAACAAGTTCAAAGATATAACAAATTTAACAAAACAGAGATAAAAATAAATAAATAAATAAAAAATAAAATCAAAGGTACCAAATTAAAGTTCTAATTTTTTTGCTTCTCCCTGAAAACCAAGAGAACCCCATTTCCTGAAACCATCAGAAAACCAAAAATCTTCACCTGCATAAAGAGTTGTCGCCCCCACTTGATGGAACTGTTGCGAATATCTTCTTCTTCTTCTTCTTCTTCTTCTTCTACTTCACAAAACGACATCGTAGTGAAAATCTTCCCGGGGCGCTTCTTCCCATCCACAAAGGCACCAACTTTATCACTGTCATCCTTCAGAAGACCCCTCCTATAGCTCATGTCCAAACTCACGTACTTCACCAACCCCAATTTCCGAATCTCCTCGACGAACCCGAAATCCTCGACCGAAACCAACCAGAAATCGGTAAGGAACTTGGCCGCCGGGTTCCGCCGCTCGATCCACCGCCACCCTTCGGATCGGAGGTTCGATTCCAGATACGCGAGGTGGTTCTCAGCGCTCTTGTATTCGATGAACCCCACGATGTAGTTGTCGTGGCGAGATGTGACATCTGGCGATGTGGGATTTGGGGTTATGGCTTGGAGAAAGATGGCGATGAATAGAAAGAGTAGGGAGAGAGAGAAGGTGGAGCTCCGTTGTGGGGTGGTGGTGGTGACCATGGCGATTGGTTTTGCAGTTCACTGCTTTGGCGGTAAAGTACACATTTCCTAGTTCCTACATCGGAGACTTTGAGAGAGGTTTACCGTTTTATGACTTCTGGATTCTGTTTTCTCTGTTCAATGTGGTTCAGTTGTCTGAATCATCATCGTCTTAGGTTGTTTGCCTCGGAAAATTTTATCTCTGTTGTTTTCTGCGATTTTTTATTTTATTTTTGTTATTACAAGAATAGTTTTCATTTTTTCGTTGCTATAATATAATCGTATATTGTTTTTAATATTATTTTTTATTTTTGATATTTATTAAATTAAATATAATATAATTAACATTAATTTAGTGTTTTAAAAAAAGTAACATGTTAGTATTATTTTTGAGAATTTTATCTCATACTTTAATCTCTAATTTAAAGCATGGTTGAATTATAGTTTAACTCAATAGAAAAATAATTTATTTTTTACTTTCATTTGAATTATAATTTGATATCTACAATCATGTCAGAAAATAACTTATTCATGATTTTGTCAAATATATTATTTGTAAATGAATTTTTTTTGTTTATAATCCAAACATGTTATTAGTTTTTAATTATAAAAAGTGGCAAGATTAAAAATTCCTCTAATAGTGTTCTCATTGTTCATAAACAAAATAATGGTTTTAATATAATAGCATAGGTGACTAAAAAATTAAATTGATATTTTTTTTAAAGATGAAATTAATATCACCTATATGTAGTGGACTAAAAATCCCTGTGAGACTGCGACAGCGTCCCAGCACCACTACAAAACAAACACCCTGTGAGCCACCATCGAACCATGTGGTTTTGTTGTGACAGAAAGAGGTTATGGCGCGAGGCCTAATCCTATCTTCGCCGACACTCACTGCAACTACTCTTTTAGCTTCCTTCTCTTTCTCTAAAAGTAAAACCCACCCAAAATGTTTCAAACTTTCACTCCCTTCCCACCTTCTACACCATCACCATCATCCCCAACCTTCCACTCTTCCTTTGCCATGCTGCTTCTGTGTGTCTTCTTCTCCTACCACCCAATACCCCATCGACATGTCCAACTACAGAGAAGCATTTTCCAGCCGAATGGCAATGGCTGGCCTCAAACCCCACCATCGAATTGGTTAGTTTGTGTTTGTCTCACTCCTCTTGGTTCATAGTAACTTGCAGAAATATTGAATCTTTTTTCTTTCCTTCAGGCAAATTTTCATTATTTATGTAATTTGGGGTACACCCTTTTTGTTATATTTGCAGCTCGTGTCAGAATCAAAGCTTAAAAGTACTATGCTGACGAATTGTTATGTAAAATTACTCAACTAGAAAAAAAAAATTGGCATATTTTCCATTTGCAAGTGATGCAATGAACCTACTGGTTACCCTGCATAGTTTATTGATTGGTTGATGTAATCATGCCTCTTTTCCTATCAGCTTTGGGGGTCTCTGGTGGCCCTGACAGTATGGCACTCTGTGTGTTAACTGCTGGATGGAAAACTGCTGGTGTTAATGGTGTCAGCACTGAGAGTACTGGTTTCATAGATGGACTATTGGCAATAATCGTTGATCATGGACTACGTGCAGAGAGCAAAGATGAGGCCAACATTGTTTGTCGCCGAGTCTCTGAAATGGGTACCTTCAAATTTGCCTTCTTTATCTGTGATTCTGTAGTTTGGTAATGTAAGTAGAGTTGTTAAACTTATCCAACTATAAACTTTGCTGACATAGACATTTCATACAGGAATCAGATGTGAGATTTCCCACTGTGATTGGCCAAGTGGCAGGCCGAAACAGGGTCATTTGCAAGAAGCTGCTCGTGAAATGAGGTTAATTTATCTTAACATTTTATTGAGAAAATATTAAAAGCCTGTACTAAAACTTCAATAGAGTATGCTGATTGCAGATTTTGATTTTTTGAATTTTAGGTATCAAATCTTTCATAAAGTTTGTGCCCAACACCAGATTGGTGTATTGCTCATTGCACATCATGCTGATGACCAGGTTTAATTGGCTATACTTTATGTTTACCTATATCTCCGACTCTTCATTCTCCCAGTTTATTAGGGTGAATTGCATCTGTTACATGTAGAGGCTAATAAGTCCTTACAGGAGCTTTTGAATTAGCTCTGCATATAGTTAAGTCAATATTTTGAAGAAATAATTGGATTTTCTAGTGGGAAATGGCTAAATGAGGTGTTTTATTATTATTTAAGTTGATTGCAACATTGAAGGCTTATTCAATATGTTAGACATGTAGTGATTGCTGAGACACGATGCAGGCTGAATTATTAATTTTAAGGCTTTCTCGAAATAGTGGTGTGCTTGGACTTGCAGGCATGCCTTTCACCTCCCAAATTTTCCCTGCACATACACATTCCCATGGTAAAATTCCAGGAAACCATGGCATCCTTCTTGTGCGGCCACTTCTAGAGTTTTCAAAGGAAGATATGTACAAGGTTAGTATGACATGTGTATATTTATGCATTATTCAATTTTTTTTTTCATTCTCCTCCCATCTGAATGTGTACTTGATAATTTGAATTATTTATGTTTTTATCTTTACAGATATGCCAAGGGGGTAGTGAGGATTGGGTAGAAGACCCAACAAATCAAAGTCCATTATTCACACGTAATAGGATACGAATGGCACTGAATGATTTATCATCATGTAAGTTGTGATGAGCATTATGATTTCTTTAATAGTATTTTAAGAAATTGTTTAGTTCTTCTAGCTGACATTTTTTTTTGGGTTGAAAACATTCATCCTCTTGGTAAAAGTGACATCAATATCTTGAGTAAAGGGCAGAAAATACAGGCAGGTCTATATCCTTAGTCATTCTTTGGGATTGCGACAATATTGTTTTCTTGGCCTCTCTATGTTGTTCAGCACATGGATTCTTCCAAGCGAGTCTCGCTGGTAGATTTGCAGAAGATTGGAGAGTTATTTGTTTAAAATTTTTTGTTTGGAGGTTTTGCGTTATTTCTGTTTCGTGGCTATCTTTCTTATTAGTTTTGTCTTGGGAGGATTTAATATCCTCCCTCCTTTTGTAAGCCTTCTTTTCTCCTAATAAAAGTTCTTCTAAATAAGCCTTCAATTTGCATCAATAGTAAATACTATGTAAAATTAAAATGAAAATGAAAATTGAGAAAGGGGGCAAGGCTGCTTGGGAGGAAAAACTCAAACAAAAATAGAATTCATCTATAAAGGAGAGTGAGGGGGAAAGAAAATGAAATTCGGAAAAATAATACTTCTCACTCCATTATTAACTGACCATTTGGAGTGTAAGCAAATAAGTAGATATTTACTCAACATAAAGTAACATGACTACCATACCTAAGATCTTGTTATGATATCTTTAGTGTTATTTATTTATTTATTTCTGGAGGGGAAGCAGGGAGTATTTTCTTAGCTGAATATATAATAGATTTTAGATTGTTTTTGAGGAATCTCAAGATTTGCTGTCTTCACTCTTCATACATTACTAACCTCCTGCCATGTCTTGGGGCAAGCACAGCATAAGCTGAGAAGTGGTCCTTTGCAATGCGTGCTACAAATCAAATTTGTGGTAATATATTGAAGAAGCTTTAGATAATATTGTATATATGGTCTTGAACATCAGGTGGTATATTCATGACTTCTTATATGGTCAAGCAAAGGCTTTGAGTTGTTTAAATGATTGGTTTCTTACATTTCCAGCTGCATTCAAGTCTGAGCTCCAAGCAGTGATTTCTGCATGTCGAATAACACGTGCATATATTGATCAAGTTTGCTATAGCTTGATAAGTCATGCTGTGGTTATCATGGATGTGAGTATCCTTTGACTTTTTTTTTTCGTCCATTGCCTATTCGATTAATGTTTGAAGTTGAGAATGGCATAGCTATGCTGATGTTATATGAGAAATATTACATATATTAGAAATGCCCTTTGTTGTATAAGTTATTCTATTTCCCTAGAATTTACTTTAATCCTGCTGTTGACATTGTGGTTGGTTTTTGTTAGCAGCATGGATATGCTGTTATTGATTTACAGATTCTTTGTCCTTTGAAAATTGAGGACATATGCCTGATTAAGTTTCTTTCCTTGGTCTTGCAGGTACTTCTGATCTTATATATGACTATTTTTCTTTTGAACTTTTAATTGTATGTGAATACTCTTGTAATAGTGGTCTAACTTCTTGTTTCAGTTCATCTCACAAAGGCAGAGGCAAATCAGAGGTAGTGCTTTGAAATTGTTAATGGATTACGTTCGTACTTTTCCATGCAAGGTAACTGTATACAAGTTTATCAAATATTGTCTTAACTGTGTACAAGTCTGAAAGAGTTCTCAGACTATATTTAACTTTTTACCCTTCATCTAGGCTTTTTAACAGATGCATTAGCATTTTAGCTTTAATTTATATTTGATGAATTTCCACTTTATTGACTGCTTATTTTATCCCCAATTTTCCTGTAGAACTCTCTTACAGCAGCAGGTTGTTACCTTTGCCCAGAGCCTGGTTCTAGAGGATCCAGAGTCCTGGTTTGTTGTTCTGTTGACTGTCCTTTGCCCTTAAAGATGGAATTCTTTGAGTCATGCTCTAATGGCGAACAAGAGTATAGTGTTGCAAATGAGTTGAGAAAAATTATAGAAGCTGAAAAATCATATGCAAATCACTTGGTTCCAGATGCATCAGATGTCCACTTTTTGGATGTGAATCCTGAGTTAGTTTTGGCTGAAGCCAAAAGACTAAATATAATCAGTGAGTCAACCTACAGGAGCATTCTTGTATTGCAGAAGGAAGAAACCAATCGCTTCAGGTCTAAAGCTGAGGCCATTTCTGACTCTGCCTCAAAGCACGGAGTTGAAACTGTTTACACTTTTGGCAAATCACTTCAGCCAAGGCAGATATGTTACTTCATGGATAGATTCATTCTCACATGGAAGTTGAACAATAAAATTGATGGAGATGCACTTTCTGATTTAGCTAACTGTGACATGGATTTGGGTGGGGATGCTCAGAGCTTTTGTTGCACGTCTTGTGTTGTTGGTCATAACAAAGTACTTGAAGTGCGGCATATGATTGAATCTGATTGGCTGTATCTTGCCGAGTTATCAAAATATGCACCTTCCAAATTTCTGCAACAAGGGGTTATATCAGTGAATGGAACCAAGCAGATGGTGCAAAAAACAGCTTCATGTTTACACTATGCCAATGTATCAGCACAAAAAGCTCTCCTGTTATTAAAATCTATCCCAGTTGCTGCAAGGAGAAGCCTACCTGTTCTGGTCAATCAACAAGGACAGTTACTAAGCATTCCAGTAAGTTGACCTCTCTTATTGTAATATCGTCACTGTGACTACAAATTTACATTTCTTCTTTTTGTAAGTTGTCTGAATTCATTTGCTGGAGGAATAAGTTACACGTGACCCTCCCTGAACATTGATAGTTCTTAATAATTGTTGTTCCCAAATAATCAGAAGACATCCTCTCTAATATTTGAGTTCTTTCTATTTGAAATTTTTTGCTATGTGGCAGCACTTGTCATTTGGGACCTAACTATGCACTCTTCATATTTTCAGAGTGTCAATTTCAGGCATTGCCCCTTCTTGATGGTGCATGTTGAGTTTAAGCCAAAAATACCATTCGGGGGAGGTCATAGCTCATTCATATAGCAAAATAGTGACATAATACTAAAGATTATGATTACAAGAATATTTTGGCTGTCGGGTTCCCAGTTTGAAATGAGAGAAGTAGTTGTAACTGTCCTTGATCCCTGCAAATTTCAAGTCAACCAGAAAGGACATGTCAAACTGGAACAACATCCAAGCTGTGGCCACCCAGCAGCCACAATCTGTTTCTTACTGAACAAAGTTCAACTTCCACTCCCGGACCTAGCACAAATTTCAAGGCAAGGGGTGCTAGATCTTAGGCTAATGGATATTGAAGTATCCAAAGGGGACATCATTAATGAGAAGGTATAGAATTTGCAAAAGTAACTGTGCAGCATATTCAGATTACCTTGGGCCAAAGATTTACAATTAAGCTTCCTATAAGCTTTGTGAGAGTTGACTCCTATTTACATACCTGGTAAAGTAGGGGATGGAGATTTCTTAAGTGATCATCATGGAAGCCAGCTTTTACAGCTTCTATGAGGAATGTAGGTTGGGTTTTTACTGTTGCATAATGTGGAGCTTCTCATCTATAACTAAGCTCTATTACATGGTAAAATTCATACAGTTGGACGTGGATGCTCAAATTGTGGCAAATTTGTTCAACTAGCTAGAAAGTTCAGAACTTCTAATTTAATTCTGGAGCCAATAATTGCTTGTAGCATGAGAATGATGAGGAGATTGAATAAGTACTTGGTGATTCACGTGTTAGTGTGTGTTTAAATTATAGTTGGTAAACTTAAGTTTGGTTGAAAGTATGTTTGCAAACTTAAGTTTAGTTAAAAGTAAGTTTACAGCAATGTGATTTATGTTTGGAAACTTTTATCTTAAAAGTGAGTTTGATAAAATGAATGTTAGAGATAAATTGTAACCCAAAACTCAAAAGCAACAATATTTTTCTTTTGGTTCAACGTAAGTTAGAGACCAAATTTATGTTGAAATAGTGCCAATTAACTTTTATCAATTTTTAACTAAACATGATTTTCCTCCCTTCAATACACCCAAACTCACGCTTGAAGTATGAAACGGGTTCCTAAACATCCTCTTAGTGACTGCCCTGACTACCTTACCAAAGTTGTAGTGCAGGTAATTTTTTTTTCTTTTCAAAAAGACTATTATATTTGATGTTCGTCCTCTTTATTTATTATTATTATTATTATTATTATTATTATTATTATTATTATTATTATTATTATTATTTTCAAGTTGCTGCTAGATGGACGAAGCTGTTTTATAGAGGTTTTTTTTACCCGCCTTTGAGGAGCTGCGTTTCAGCTTTTGATGTCATATCAAGTTAAATTATGAGG
Source organism: Ormosia emarginata (assembly GCA_029884605.1). Lineage (NCBI taxonomy): Eukaryota > Viridiplantae > Streptophyta > Magnoliopsida > Fabales > Fabaceae > Ormosia > Ormosia emarginata. The sequence goes on along the minus strand of JAQQTP010000072.1, from coordinate 10,289,415 downwards.
CTAATCTTCCTATCATTCTTTTGAAGAAAGAGAGATGACTCAACTTGATAGTGGCTGTTTTTTGGGACCTTATTCATCCCACATTTTGTTGCGACGAGGACATGATAAAGCCTTGTCCTAAAAACCAAATTTCAACCGCATTGTACCAATCCACAAAATTCTTACTTTCTGAGTTTTTCCGATGTGATAATAGGACTTCCGTAGAAGGCAAAAAGAGATGGACCCTCTTCCCTCGGACCCGGACCTGTAATTGACGTCGAACCTTGGAAGAAAGCGTGGTCGAATCGGACATGCAGTGAGAAGGAGAAGAATGTAAGTTCTTGAAGCCGGAAAAATACCAAACTATAAAAGCTGTGCGCTTATAATCTTTTATGTGTCCTTGCTCCTACTTAATACATCATATTGCAGCACTAGCAATTAAATATTAGTCCGAAGATTCTTTCTTAAAGAACCTAATGTTCTCACTTTCTCACTGGCGGAGAGATCTCCCTCTATAACTGGGTGATATTCAAAGAGTTGAAAATGCATTCTGATGCACGTTTCCAAATCAGAAACACGTGTTCAGTTATTACTTGGCAGCGAGCATATTGATTCTAAATGACGTAAATAAAATTCAAAATTTCTTTCCCATATAGCTATCTATCAATAATGTATACTCCCTTCTTTAAAACATTTATAATTCAATTCAAAGGCTATCATCATATGTTCTAGCAACAATTTCTTAGTACTTTTTTATAAGGAAAATATTTTTTGTATATTACTTTATAACTCGCGTCACTCATATCTACTTATCTAGAAGAATCAGTGAGTCACAGATGTATATGTAAAATTGCTTGTGCATAAAATCAGCTTGAATAAGGGGACAGGTGATTAATGAAGAAGGTATGAATTTAATGCAGAAACTTAAGCTTCCAACTATAAGATAGATTAATTATGATCAAATGATAAAAATTATGTAAATGTGAGTTGATGTGTATGTAAGTATGTGTAAATAACATTATTCTTTTTCTAAAATGAAGATTTTGATAGGAATTATGAAACTTAGACCTAGAATGTATACAAACTAGAATCAAACTTTACTTGTAAACTTGTAAATTAGTTTGAGAATTCATTCCCAGTTCCATCATCAGAGGTGTACTACTTTTGGTTGACAATAATCATCTCATTAATTTTTGACACTATGCTTTCTTTGTTAAGTAACAACTGAATTATTATTCCTCTGCTTAATGACTCAAAGTATAGGTCAGCACTCAATTTTGTGTAAAATAAATATAATAATAAAAATTAAATTACAAAAAATGAAAATATTTACTTTGTTTAAATGAAAATGTAAAAAAAATAAAAAATTCTTTGTGTTTTGAGAAAATAAATAAATAACGAGCCCAAAATAAAATTAGCTTAATTATAAAAAATCTATTGGCCGTGTTTGTGTTTATTGGCATTGTTTGGTTTATTTACGGGCTTCTTATGTCCGGAATTGAAGAAACCCCCCATCCCCCCCTAAAAAAAAATAAAAATGAAGAATCCGAACAAATAAGAGTTGAGGCGTTGTGCAATGACCGAGGAAACGTACTGAAGAGAAAGCAGAGGAGGCGCATGTGGAGTGGAGGAAAGAAGGAAAGAAGGGATTTTTTCACGACCCACTTCACTGGTAATGCGCAAGTTCCCTTCTTTTTTTGAGCTTTGAGCTGAATGCTGAGTTGTTGAATTGTTAGGTAAGCAAAGCTTGAATGTATTTCATATTTTTATCATACCCAATTTTCTTCATTTTGGATGGCAGCTACAACTACAAGGGAAGCCCTCAACATCAATAAAGGCGTTAAATAATTATCACTCATTCATAGTCATGGTATTCTAAACTATTTTACTTTTTGCTCACTAATTCAAATTCATCTGTTCTGTGCTGTTATTTACCCTATGAATATGATGCTGTGCATTTTGATATATATAAAAATCTAATGTGTATAATTCATCAATGCCTATTATATTCTGTGGTCTTTGGGTAAATCGGTATGTGAACCTGTCTTTCTCTTGCTTGTGAGATGAATGATATTCTTTCATTAGATAAGAATTTATGGATGTTGAGATTGCTCCTATGTTCTCCTTCTTCTTTTCAATTAATTGTTGTTCATGTCTTGAAATCTTAATAAAGTGAAGTGTGTTGAAATGCTATCCTGCCCCAAGATATAAAAGGATGTAGATAATCTCAGCTATGATAAGTTGCATGAGTTACTTGCTAAAAGCTTTTTATTTTCATCTGAAAGTGACCGTTAAGTAGAACTCTTTGAAATTTCCAATTATTACATGATTACCTACATCTTCTGCATGAATAATTCCCCTACTATGAGTTATGGCCTAAACAATTATTTGATATTTGATTTGATATATTGGATCCTGTCTACTGTCATATGTTAAGTAGCCATCAACACCTATTGATATTTTCACAAGAACTATTGACTGATAAGTTTAGAGACGGTAATTGTAAACTTTTGGAATTCTGAAACAGGAACAGCAGCGGTACAAGAACAACCAAACAAAATCAAGCTCTACTCCAGAAGAGACATGTAATCAATCCTACTGTCTGGTCTGCATGGGGAACAACAGTTGTTGTCAAATAGTTTATTCAAGAACAAAGCTGATGAATATTTTGATTAAAAGAGGGAAGCCACAGAAAGCCCAGACCATCTTCAATAGTTTAACAGAAGAAGGACATAGGCCGACTCTTAAAACATACACAACTCTTGTGGAAGCCCTGACCCGCCAAAAGCATTTCAATTCTATTCCGTTACTTCTTTCTAAAGTTGAAGAGAGTGGCATGAAGCCTGATTCAGTGCTTTTCAATGCCATGATCAATGCTTTTTCTGATTCTGGCAAGGTAGATGAAGCCATGAAAATCTTTCAAAAAATGAAGGAGTATGGATGTAAACCTACAACTCATACCATTAATACCCTCATTGAAAGATTTGGAATTGCTGGAAGGCCTTCTGAATCTATGAAATTGCTAGAGATGATGGCACAGGATGAAAGTGTGAAACCCAATGATAGAACATATAATATTGTCATCCATGCCTGGTGTAAAAAGAAGGATCTGGAAGAGGCATGGAATGTCGTGCGCAAGATGGTGGCCTCTGGCTTGCAACCAGACATCGTCACTTACAACACACTGGCAAGGGCTTATTGTCAGAATGGTGACACGGAGAAAGCTGAAAGTTTGATATTGAATATGCAGTACAACAAAGTGTGGCCTAATGAACGAACTTGTGGTATCATAGTAAGTGGTTATTGTAAGGAAAGCAATATGAAAGATGCCTTGAGGTTTCTACATAGAATGAACGAGCTTGGAGTGCATCCAAATCTAACAATTTTCAACTCTCTTATCAAAGGATATTTAGACATTACAGACACGAATGGAGTAGCTGAGGTGAATTCTGATATCTTATACTTTTCATAAGATCAATATTTTTTGCGTACTTGACTTGCTAGTTACTGTGGATTGGTTTGTTTAGTCCTCTGAATCTTATGTATAGTTGAAGTCGAAAGGTCTTTTCTTTCTTCTTCCTCTTTTTGACAAACACACTGAAGGAACATAACCACGATAGCAAGATAAATACTTTTAAGACTGGAACATCTGTTGCCTGTTCATTTTGTGTTTGTATCCTGTTGATCTGTAATTACTTAGTATCCAGTATTGTGATACAAATATCAAACTTACAAATGAAAATTGGTCAGGTGCTGACATTGATGAAAGAATTTGGGATCAAACCAGATGTGATAACATTTAGCACCATCATGGATACATGGAGTTCAGCAGGGCTTATAGACAATTGCGAGGAGATATTCAATGATATGGTAAATGCTGGGATAGAACCGGACATCCACGCTTATAGCATCCTTGCAAAAGGCTATGTACGTGCTGGACAGCCAGGAAATGCAGAGGCTCTTCTGACTTCCTTGAGAAAATATGGTGTACAACCAAATGTTGTAATATTCAATACCATCATCGGTGGATGGTGTGCTGCAGGCGAAATGGATCGTGCTATGAGACTTTATAAGAAAATGCATGAAATGGGAACTCCTTCAAATTTGAGAGTTTATGAAACTTTAATATCAGGGTATGGAGAAGCAAAACAGCCATGGAAAGCAGAAGAATTACTTACTACTATGGAAGAGAGGGGTGTTGCTCCCAAAATGACCACTATGCAACTCGTTGCTGATGCTTGGCGTGCCGTTGGTTCATTTAAAGATTCCAATAGAATTCTAAGTGTTTCAAAAGACGAATGTGAGCTAGATCAAAATCTTGGAACCCACAAGGTACCAGTGCAGAGCATGGAGAGGATTTATTTGAAACACAAACGTAGTACTTCACACTCTAATCTACTACAAGTACCTGAAGTAGTGGTAGCTCAACCAGAAAGACCAACTAATGGCAACATAAGAAGCCAGATGATAGTCAAAGCATCTCACAGTATGCAGAAAGCTAGCATTTCCATAGTTTTTGCTCATACAACTTCATTTAGGGTACAGCCACTGATTGTAGTAGGTAGGCAGCAAACTCGAAATCAGATTGTTAGGCCTTCCCTTGGCTATTGTAGAGTGGTGTCAATACACTGAGGAGCTGACTTTCAGCTGTGGTGATCTAGTAATGATTCGGGATGAAACAAAATCCTGTGAGAATAGATTTAATTTGCTTCATGACAGCGCACCATGCCAGTGTGTCCCTTCTGGTTCTGGTTCCCTGTGAGTTATGATATATTTACCATCATTTCTTTGCAGAAAACACGAGGGATACATTCTGCCATCTGTGTCATAGACTGTGATGGGAATTCCATTGCCTGGATTTTCATTAGCATTTAAAAATGGTAAGATGTGCTCCCTTGCTATGCATTGACGTATCAAGAGTCTGTTCTGACCATAGTCCACAGCGCTTTGTGACAATTCTTCTTTTCGGAAAGGTTGTTCGCAAATTAAAATGAGTTTGTTGAGCTGGAAGATTAGTTCTGGTGGACTGTCTGGGTCTCTAAGATGTTGGAGAAACTCGGCAACTAGTATTTCACCAACGGTCCACTCTCTCAATGGCTCAGGAACTTGTCCTTCATTATAATTCTCTTCCATTGCAATGCATAGCAAGGGAGCACATCTTACCATTTTTAAATGCTAATGAAAATCCAGGCAATGGAATTCCCATCACAGTCTATGACACAGATGGCAGAATGTATCCCTTGTGTTTCCTGCAAAGAAATGATGGTAAATATATCATAACTCACAGGGAACCAGAACCAGAAGGGACACACTGGAGACACGTCTGTCAGGCAATTGGATTGAACACAGGTAATTCTATCAAATTCTGGACACTTCGTCACGCTGAAACCAACCAACTGAGTTTTGTTATTCAGAAAATATAGGTTGTTGTGTGCCCTGTTTTGCTCAAAGCTTCAACTTGGAGGGATTAGCTGTCCATGCACCGAGTTAAGAGTACATGCTGTGCGACTCACACCTACGTAGATGTCCTTCTATACAAGAATTTTACAACTGTTTTTGGTTCTACTTGTGTTGTACTCAACTATCGTCGGACTGAGAATATATGTTTGTCAACTTTGTTGTATGAACTGTTTTTGCTTCTAAATATAAAGCTAGTTTTATTTATTTTTCTTGGCTTCGTGTATCCATTTCGTTAAGTTGAGAGTAGCGAGTTGCATGTAGACCTGTTTTCCTGGTCAGGAAACAAACAAGATGGTGACACGAACGAAGTGTGGTTTTGTTTTGCAGCAAAATTTCCCAACTCTGTTTCTGCTTGAGACTTGAGAGTTGAGCCACGAACGAATAGAGCACAAAACTGTGGTTTCTGGAGTGGAGGATCTTGGTTGTGTGCGAACTGCGAATGGAGGCTGCTATTGTCGTCAGCTCTGTCGAAGTCTTCGCTATTTCCGGTATGCATTAAAAGCTGCGACTCATGTATTTCCAAAATTTTGAATAGATTGATAGATTGGATATGATATGAGTAATTAGTTCATGGTCTATGACTTTACTTATGTTTTTAATTAATAGGAGAGCTCTTTGTTCAATTTGATGAATTGCCTGAAAATAATGAAGCTAATTAGATTATGTACCAATGTAAAAATTTCTTGATTTCTTTGGTTAATAATGGCATGTTACTATATATTTTTACTTCTCAATAAAATAAATGGTTAAACAAATGCAGCAAGCAAAGAAGTTTGATATTTATTCTCTTTCAAATTTTATAAATTTTTATTGGGTTGTGCTGCTCTGATAATTGTAATCTTGGGTGACTGCATTATTAAAGTAAACTCCAAAATTAGTTTGAAAAATGAACCCAAAGAGTTGTTCCAAGTTGCAACCTCAAAGGTCATAAGTGGCCAATTAATTAAATATGCCCATTTTTATTCGGATATTACATGCCTTTACAACCAGTGCATTTTGAGTAGGCTATCATTACATTTAATATGAATTTTGAAAACCTGTAATATAATAAGAACAAATTGAGCAGAGCAAAGTTTGACTTCATATGACTCGTATTATCCATATAAAATCAATCTTAGTTATGTATGTGGTAGTTGGATTATTTCCAAAGTCAGGTTAGAGAATAAATTGTTTGAACCAGCATTATATTTACTAGCTGCTTTGGAATCTTATATACAAGCGAAAGTGGCATTATTATTTAAGCTGTTTCAATTTATTTTTATTAAAATGAAAAGAGTAATATGATATACAAGAGGAGTGCTATTTCCTGTGAAGAGTTTTTACGAAAAGGAATTCATAAAGGAACTACAGTAATTCGTGACATGTTCATGAATAAGTTTTCTTGATAACAAGCATTTCTCACGAATAAGTTACTGTAATGAGCTATGTAATTGTTTTTATTTAAATATTTAGTTATTACATTTCAGGTGATAAACAACCAATTGCTAACAATCACATCCTTTGTGAATTTCTTTTCTTAAAATTCTTTTGTAGGAAATAGCACTCCTCTTATACAATTCTTTATTTAATAGAAATTTAAGATACTTCTATTTTTTTTTCCTTTTGAACAAAGGAAAATGTTCAATGAAAAAGAAAAAGAAAAAAACCAACTGATGTGTGGACCACCAACCAAACTTGGGCCATTCCTGATCGTTTCACTGAGATTTTGGATTGAGCTCCCCAGTCCCTTGTCCCTTGTCCCTCTTGCTTGGCAGAATGCTGGGAGGGTAGCCCTCCCTCGGGTTGTGTCTTAATTTGTTTTCTCTTGGGCGGTTTAGACTTTAGCCTCGTCAAGTGATAAGCTGCAAAGAACTCGTTGGGCCAGACTAAAATATCACATCCAACAATGCAAGTCCAAAACTAGGCTTGGCTGGGGAAAACATTGGGCTGAAGAACCCGAATGTTATTTTGGGTGTCCCAAGTCCAGAACCAGAAAAAGAAAGCTCACTTGAGATTGAATTTGGGTTGGATCAAATCCAACAATGCAAGGACTCTTAATTGGTTAAAACAGTATTCCCAGAGATAAAAGTATTCATGGGCCAGCAAGGCTTCACACAAGGCTCAACAATTGGAAGTGATTCAGTTGTTCCTATTTAGGTCGAGAGTCAAGGGCCTTTCATCAATGCACATGGAGATATCATAGGATAAAGTAGGGGATGATATATGAGAATGTTTATTTCATGAATATTTTGATGATAATAAAATTATAAGAAAGATATAGTCTAAGATAAGCTTCAAGACAATAGATTTATAGGACTTAAGATCTTATTTGTTAGGAGTGTTCTTTAACATCTCAATAAGTTAAAAATAGTTTAAAAAAATCCATCATGTAATCTTTTAAGTTGGTGATTGTTGATTTTGAAAAATTTGAGTTGTTTTACAAAAAATCATGTTTTGAACTTGAGTTATGAAAATATTGTTTGAATCCTTAAAAATTCCAAGTGTTGTTTGTTAGAAATCATTACAAAGCTTGTTTATGCTTAAAATTTGGTTTTAGAATGACTGTAATATATTACAAGAGCTCCGTTTTTTATTACTGACAGTTGGTAATCCATTATGATGAATTTGTCATTCATTACAAGTATGCCAGAAGGCTTGTAATCAATTACCATATGTTTATAATCGATTACAGACCTTCAAAAACTCATTTTCAACAAGTCAGAAACATGGTAATTCGATTACCATTTGCCTATAATCAATTACATACCTTCAAAAACTCATTTTCAACTAGTCAGAAGCATGATAATTGATTACCATGCCTCTTTAATCGATTACTAAGTATCTCAAACACCCAAAACGTGTTTTTAAAGCATGATAATCAATTATCATATCATTGTAATTAATTACCACACCTCTACAACACAATAACAATTAGTTTTTAGTGCATTAAATACTCTACCAACTATTCCTAACCACTCTACTTCATTGATGAAATATAAATACAATATTTGAGACACTTAATAATATCTTTTGAACATTCAACAACTTACTCCCAAACATTAAATCTGAGTTTTAATTCTTTGTACTCTCTTACTCTGTTTTAAAAATCTTTTGAAATATCTTTGAGAACTTCACAATACTTTAAGATGTATAATATACTATTTGAGAGAGTTTCTTATTTTCAATCTCTATTGTAAACACGTGTGAAGGTGGAGGACCCTTTTAGGAAACAAAGAGACTTGAACACATAAGGGTGAATGATCCTAGAAATGTAAGAAAGACTCAAAGCTTATAAGGGTTTCTCAAGCACCTATTAAAACTTGAAGAATAGTGAAACTCCAAGGTGGATAATCCTAAGGACTAGACGTAGATCATAAGAGTTATTGAACCTGTATAAATTTTGTTTGCACTCTTCTCTAACCTTACCTCTTTACTTCAAAGTTTGTTTATTGGCTTTGCATACTTATTACTTCATCTTATAGTCATTCACTTTCTTTGAAAACTTGTGTGAGATCTTTTTGTTATCATTAATATATTCACCACACAAGAAAATAACTTAAAAAAATTCAAAAGAGACTTGTTTGTATTTTTTTAAAAAAAAAACTCAATTCACAACCTCTCTTGAATTTTGAAGTCACTTAATAACGATATAACCTTGTTGAAAAGAGTTCTGCTCCAATATGCCTTCCAATGGACTAAGCGAGAAGGAAATGGCACTGCCCATAAGCTTGCATCGAGGGCTTTGCACAAAAAACTCCAACCTAGTTAGCTCCTCCACCTCCAAAATCCAATGACTCAAGCTTGTGAACTTGAAGCAAGGGCCCTTTGTTTGCCTTGTTGGCTTTGAAATGCATACCCAAAAAGAAAAGACTTTAGCCCCGTCTGTTTAATATATATATATATATATAGATATGATTGTTAACTTTTACACCTCTATGTGAAAGTTTGCAATCTTCATATTTTATTTTGAACGAAAAGATCATCAAATCATTATTTATAAGATAACTTAGTCTTAAAAATATTTTAGTACTTTAGCATTATCAAATTAAATGAAAAAAATACTAACATAAATTTTAATGATGAGAGATAACACTTGAATTATGTTTTAATGAGGAGAGAGAATTTAACTTTATTATAAATAACTGTATTCATTAATTTTAATTATTATATTATATATTACAATGTGTTAAAATATTTAATAGGCATACAAATTTATTCATTAAATAAAAAAATAAAAAAATTCAAAATATAAAATAATTAAAATAATAATTCGGTGTATGAAAAAAAGAATACCCTACTGCATATTAATTTAGGTGCCCTTTTATTATATAGTCTTCATCTTATGACTCGCTGCTTTTAACTTGTCCTAATTTTAGTTACCTTGCTATTATAATTTAGAAGATCCTTTTTATTTCCTTCTTGTGAGGTTATGTAACTTAAGTTTTTTTTTTATTATTATTATTATTATGCACTTTATAAAAAAATTTTGTACATGCAATTTTTTATTTGTTACATCTATGTTAGTATTTTCGTTCTTCATTAAATTTAATAATATTAAGTTATTAAAATATTTTAAAAACTACGTTATCTTATTAAATAAAAATTTTGGTCTTTTTGTCTAAAATAAAATATAGAGTTTGCTAACTTCCACATGAAGATGGTGGAGGTTAACAATTCCATATATATATATAAATTATTTTGAGATATGAAAACCTACCTACCTATCTTCCTTAGTAAAAGTAGAACTATATACAAGTAATTCTCCCGACGAAATTGATTTTCTTTAATGGTTTTGATCCTGGATGCCCTTTACCTTTAGTATTAGACGCAGAAATGAATTTAGCTACTTGGAAGCTACTTGAATTTGCTCAGCTTAGTTGAGGTTTACCGAACATATTAAAACTCATCACTTATATAAAGTTGATTAACATTCAAGGAGGATATACTAAATTAAGGCTTGTGAGTAGCTTGGCTAAGGATGCTTTAGTAATATGATTGTTATACATATATACTATTAATTATAAATTAGATGATCTCATTTTCTTTACATATATAAATATAATTTATTAATACTTTTATTGGTATAAAAACGAAGCTATTTAGTATAATGGTAGCTGATGCCTGATGGGCACGTTTGAATAAACTTTTGAAAAAGAACTTTTATGAGAAGTAAAAGTCTTTGCATATCCCATGTTTTATTGAAATTATGCCAAATTTAATCTCCATCATTCCACATTGTCTTTAGAATTAACTACTCCACTGTATCCCCTTCAAAACTCTCAATCATAATTCCCAAACATATCCCCAGTAAGTTTAAATCTATGATGCACCGATACGACCCTAAGACTGTCGTACCCGTATTTGGTGCGTTTTAGATATGGGTATCGTACGAAACGGAAGAAAATGTGTGTAATGCCTGAGACAGTAAGCAACGAGCCACAATTGAGATGATGAGCCTTGTCGCTGCATCGTTGCTTATCTTTATTCTTTTGCTTTTGTTGCCAACGGTAATTCACTGTGCATGTTATTTGGACTTACGATGAGAAATGGTGGGAGTAGTTCACCCATTGTTTATGCCGGGAATTGGTTTTTTTTTTTTTTTTACCGCCGATTTGTTTACGGCAGAAATTAAGTAAGAGACAAATCCCAGCAAACAAATAAATTTATCAGATGATTGTGGGTTTTACGAGTTATGCGATAATCTCGTTTATGAAAATGATTTTAAGAAAAGAGTTCGTTTATGGCAGAATTGATGAAAGGAAAGAAATGGAAGCTTTAAAACTTTGCAAGTAAAAAAATGCGTCAAAACGTAAAGTGCGAGGAATTTAAAAGTTGCGAGAAAATAAAGGTGCGAAATGTAAAAGTGCAAATGAATTTAAAAGTTGCGAGAAAATAAAGGTGCGAGAAATGTAAAAGTGCAAAAATGTAAAGAAATTTAAAGAGACATTTGCATTAATGTAAATGACTTGAAATTAAAATGGAAGGTATACTTGGAGTCAAATCCGTTGATCTGCTCGGGTGAGATGTTTAGGATTGTATATCCAGTATCCAACCATTTGTACATCGTAAATACTATTATTTATAGACATCATGAAAAATAATCGACATCCTAAAAATCCAACACGTATTAACGGTTTTTTCCTTCAAAAGACAAGTATCCACTTTTCGAAATCTTGAAACCGACTTGGCTATTTGAGCTCGACCACCATTTGGATCTCCATCTGCTGTCAAAACCCCTACTTGTCGAAAATTTCAATGTCGTTATCCGACTGTCGGAATCATCTTCGTCGAATAGAACTTATAATTTTTACTCCCAACAATGCCTCCCAAAAATTTTCTTTCGACATTGCTCGAAGAAAGATAAATTTTAAAATCTTGTAATATCTTGACAACCTCATATTTTGTCAATCTTTACTTCGCATTGTTGTCGGCTATATGACTTTAAATACTTGCCATTAATGGACTTAACTCTCAAACCTGAACTAATTTCGACAAGTGCATAAGCATTCCTAGAAAACACTTGGGTAATTTTAAATGGTCCTTCCCATTTTGGAGACCATTTTTCATATTCTCGACACTTCTTATCCATGGGCAGAATAACTTTCCATACCAAGTCATCAATCTTAAAAGATTTATACTTAACTCGACTGTCGTAAAACTTTGCAATTCTTTCTTTCTGTCGAATCAAATTTTCTAAAGCTACTAATCTTTCATCACTTAATTCGTTTAATTCATCAAACATCAAGTTCCAATAATGTTCAATTGGCAACTCGTCTTGTTTTTGAATTCGAATGGATTGAAGATTGATCTCAACTGGTAACACTGCATCATGACCATAAACTAGTTTATATGGTGAAGTGCCCGTCGATTCTCTTGGTGAATTTCTATATGCCCACGTAAATTTGATTAAGGGTATTATGCCAGTTTCTAGGTTGTCGACCAATATGCTTTTTAATCAAATTTATGATTATTTTGTTCATGGCCTCTACTTGGCCATTTGCTTGAGCATAATATGGTGTCGACGTAAGCAATTTAATCTTCCTTGAACTGGCATATTCGACAACTTTCTTCCCAATGAATACTGATCCTTGGTCAGTTGTCAAAGTTTGTGGTATTCCAAACCGACAAACTATATGATCTTCAATAAAGTCAATTACATCCTGCTGAGTTACATCTTTCAAGACTATAACCTCAACGCATTTAGTGAAGTAATCGACTCCTACTAGAATGTATTTATGTCCTTTCGACGAAACAGGATGAATTTGGCCAATTAAATCCAAAGCCCACCCTCTGAAAGGTCAAGGTTTAACTATAGCATGCAACTCACTAGCAGGAACATTTTGTATATGGCCATGTCTTTGACATTCTTCACAAAACTTAGCAAACATTACACAATCCCTAACTAGTGTCGGCCAATAATACCTTTGACGTCGAAGGATTCATTTCATCTTTTCACCTGCCTGATGAGCTCCACAAATTCCTTCGTGGACTTCTGCCAAGGCAATATAAGCCTCTGCTTCACTCAGGCAAACCTCTAAATTTCCATCGACAGACTTCCTATATAAGGCTCCCCCTAATACTACAAACTTCGACGCTCTATACTTGAGCTTTCTATGCACATCTTGACTTGGATTTTCCAAATAACTAAGTATTGGTTGTCTCCAATCAGTTAATCGTCGAAATATCATTTTGTAGTACATCCTCTCCTCTAATGGATATAAAAGTTCTCTTATTTCCATTAGATTTGTAAGAACCTTGGATGAAAGTCTATAACCAGAGGCTATTTGTGCTAATTCATTAGCCTCTTCATTTAAACTTCTGGAAATGTGTTCGACAGTTACCTGTCGAATTGTTTCATTAACTTACTTGCCACTATATAATATTTCATTAGATTTTCACTAACACATTTATATTCTTGGGCAAGTTGTTTAACGACCAACTGTGAATCACCAAATATGTGCACATTTCGTGCTTTCATTTCCACTAGTATCTCCAATCCGACAATGAGGCTTCATACTCACCTCATTGTTAGAACAAGTATATTTAAGTTCAAACATGAGCTTAGTTGGAGTACCTTGAGGAGAAACAATTAAAATCCCCACTCCAATTCCATTTTGATGCCTTGAACCATCAAAATATAAACACCAAGGTTTTAAACCGACAATATTTATATTTTCTATATCCAAACAGGGATGGTCGGCCAAGAAATCAGCAATTGCCTGGCCTTTTACTGCTTTCATTGGTACATATTGTAAAGAAAATTCTGACAAAGCGATAGTCCATTTTCCAATACGACCATTTAACACTGGTTTTGATAACATGAATTTTATTACATCGAGTTTTGACATAACCAAGACATTACAAGGCATCATGTAATATTTAAGCTTAGTACATGAGAAATACAATGCTAAACAAAGTTTCTCTATTGCACTATATCTTTTCTCGACATCATTTAAAACTCGACTAAGATAATACACGGCCTTTTCGACGCCATTTACATCTTGAGCCAAAGATACTTTCTATGGTTTCTTCTGATGCAGATATATACAATTTCAACGGTCGACCGGCACTGCAGTATCATGACCGGCGGTCTCGTCAAATATTGCTTTATCTGGTCAAAGGCTTCTTGGTGGCAAGGTTCCCACATAAACTCCTGTTCACCTTCAACTTGATTAACGAGCAAAAATTCTATTCTTCCCGACAAATTGGATATAAATCTTCTTAGGAAATTAACCTTTCCTAAAAAGATTGCAACTCTTTTTGTTTGTCGGTGGTGTGGCCTCAAAACCGACTTGGCTTTATTCTTGTCCACTTCTATACCCTTTTTATGGACTAAAAACCCAAGAATTTAGCAAATGACACTCCAAAACCACATTTTTCCAGGATTCATCTTAAGGCAATGCTTTCTCATCCTGTCGAAGGCCTGCCTTAAGTTTGTCAAATGGCTTTCCTTCGTCTCCGACTTGACAATGACATCGTCGATGTAGACTTCCACGAATTTTCCAATGACATCATGGAAAATTGTATTCATTGCTCTCTGATAGGTGGCCCCTGCATTCTTTAAACCGAAAGGCATGACTACCCATTCAAATGTCCCAATGGCTCCTGGACACTGAAGGCGTTTTACACGTCCTCTTCGGCTATAAAAATTTGATTATAACCTGCATGGCCATCCATAAAACTTAATAATTCATGTCCGGTGCGACATCAACTAACATGTCCGCAATTGGCATGGGATACTCATCTTTAGGTGTGGCGATTCAAATTTCTAAAATCGACACATATTCTTAACTTGCCATTTTTCTTAACTACGGGAACAATATTAGAAAGCCATTCGACATACCTGGTTGTTCTGATGAATTTTGCTTTGAGCAACCTTTCGACCTCTTCTTTTATCTTTAAAATCACTTGGTGCAAATCTTCTCAGTTGCTTTGTCTAACAGTGCATCCTTCTTTCGAGGCAATCGTATCGACAAGGTCTCTACTCAATCCAGGCATCTCATCATAATCCCAAGCAAAACAATCTTTATATTCCATGATCAACTCGACAAGTTTTTCTTTAAAATCCTTTGGCAGAAATGAACTTACAAAAATGGGCCTTCTATCTACTTCAGTGCCCAAGTTTATTTCTTCCAAAGGATCTTCTACTTCCACACAACATTTTTCATCAAACCCTCTTTCAAATCCTAAAGGACCATCATCAACGACGCAGTCGACAAAGATGTTTTCAAAGGCGAAATACTTGCTTTGTCGGCCAAATAAGCCGACAATTTTTTTGAGTAATTCTCAATACTCATAACTAGTGCTTGGCCGATCCCCTTCGACCTTCATCAGTCGTACACCAAACTGATCTCTCAAGCAAACTTCAAGTGCGTTTTCGTTAATCACTCCATTACTTGCTGTTACTGGTTTAACATTTGGAGCGTATATTTTGAAGTCGACATGAAGCTGCTGAAGATAGCAAGGACTATCATCTGCCTCTATAACTTCTACCTGGTCATCTTCATTCCAAAGAATGAGCTTACTGGTGAACTGTCGATGGTATTGCTCCGACGGCATGAATCCAATCTCTCCCTAACAAAAGATTGTAACTTGACTTCGTCGAACTACTACAAATAATGTCGACCTTACAACGGATCCGACTTGTATTTTCAACATCACCACTCAGGTCGGACGGGGAAGCTTTACCAATGCACATGAAATCGTGATTATCATGTCGGTCGACATCAAATCGATTCATCTTTCCCAAGTTTCTTTATCATAGCCCTCGGGATCAAATTGATTGCTGCCCCCGTCGATCAAAACTCTATTGGTGGGTTTTCCTTCCAACAAAGCCTTGATATGCAACGGTCGTAAAGAGCCTTTCTGATCTTGTCGGTTTTTCAAGCTGAGCCGTATTATCGAAGACTGTGATCATATTGTCTTGGAAAAGAAGCCAATGATCAGCTATGTCATCAAGATCTTCTTCATTCCTCCCATCGTGCTCAACTTCATGATATCCTTCAAAGTCTGCAGGTAACCCCGAGACTAGATTTACGTTCATTGATTTTAAGAACTCCTCCTCATCAGATGGCTCTTCATCACTTAAATACCGTCCCATCCTTAAGTAATCCTCCGTCGGTAAATTACTATCCATGGCCGTCAAAATATCATCTAAATTATCCTCCAAACTGACGTCCATGTCGAATTGCTCCTCATCACCAAGGCCTAAAGGATCCTCTGGATCGTTTAAGGCCTCAATAATTTCATTATTCATTGAGTCCATAATCTGTTCTTTCCCATTGTCGGTTTAATCGACACTTGAGTGATTAACTCCTTGTCCTTTTCGACCGATAGATCGTTTTTTCTTGCCTCTTCTTCTGTCGCTATCGGTCAATTGGCCATTTCCTCTTTGTTTTATTTGGAACGGCTTTTGAACCTAAACCCATTTTTATTTCTTCTAACCTTTCTTGTCGGGATTCACCCTCGGTATCAAGCCGTCTAACCGCATTTGTTGTCGGCTCCCACGAAATGATCCTTTGGTAACAACACTTTTTATTTTTCTCTCTTCTCTATCCTGATCAAGCATTGGCCTCTTTTCGACCACTAAACAACCTGTTTCTATTGGTTGCTCTTTGATCATTAATCCTTCACTAAATCTCTTTTCTTTTGCGCTTGTCTTATTCGTAGTCTCCTTTTCTTACTTTTTGACATTGGAGGAACTTTTGATGGTCCTGCTTCATCTTGGCCAATCGAAGTTTCTCTTAAATCAATTCTTCCATTCTTGTAGTCTTCATTCCAAAAAGGTCGATTCCTTTGAAAATTACTCCTCCTGGCAGACATATTCCGTCGAAAATACATATGTCCATCCATTACGAATTCTTCATCCACTTATCCACAAAGAACATTAGCGGTGGCACCCTAGTCTTGAATGGTCCGATATGAGCCTTGTTTCCCACAAAACCCTGTGGTTCAACTATCCAACCATTCGTGTTAGGCCTAGGCATATATAGACTGGCTTTGGCCTTGGAGCGTAAAAAGTTCTCTGTGGTCCCCAAATCTTTTTGTCGAGATATTTTCCCTTATTCTGCTGGATACTTAATTGTTCTTCAAATAGCTTTCTTCAAAGCAAGCTCATCATATATCTTGCATTACACCTCTGACAACCTTACCTTGCCTCATCTTTCTTTCTTTCAAGAAATGCTTCAAGAGATTCACCGGCTTAGGATACACGTCGGTTGCGTCCTTTGTATCCACGTTGAACTCTTGCAACTTTCCTACGTTGAGCATCCCTACATTTAAAGGAATTTGTCGATCAACGAAGAAGATACTTCAATGGGTCTCGTATCAACTTTCATGTCGGTTTTAAGTTTGTCGGCAAACTTCGACGCCCGTCCATTATTGCTTTTTGAATTATATCCCTGAAACGAACACATTCATTAGTAACATGACCGAAATTATTATGATACTTGCAATATTTTCGGTCTTTAATTTCATCAAATTTCAGTAACCTATGACCTTCCGACAGTTTAATCTGTTTGTCTTTTAATAACAAATCAAAAATCTTGTCGGCTTTGGTTACGTCGAATGTATACGTTTTTATTGACATAACCCATCTTCTCCTTATTTCTAGTAGGATAATGCCTGACAAACATAAGGTGGACCGTTCAAGTTCAACAATATTAACTTCAAATTCATCATCGCTGCCTTCAAACTCATTGTCGGATTCATTTAATCCAACAAATGCCACCTTTTCTCTTTTAAGAAATCTTTTTTGCTTTTGAATCTTTTCAACTTTTAGTTGTTCTATTTGCCTAACTTTTTCACCTAGCTGGGCAAGATCAACCAAATGTTGATTAACCAATTTCTTCCTTATATAATAATCTAAACCACTTGCGGCTATCTTTACTATTTCGACCTCGGGTATAGGAGTAAAACATCTACTCCTCATTTGTCGAAACCTAGCAAGATAATCATCCACGGTTTCATTATACATTCTTTTAATACTGAACAAATCCGTAAGTCCCACTTTCAAGTCTCCTCTAAAAAATTGATCGTGAAAGCTTCTTTCCAATTGAGCCCAAGAGTGGACTGAATTTGGTATCAATGTCGAAAACCAGGAAAAAGCATTTTTTGTGAGGGAACTTGGGAAGAATCTCATTTTAAGGCCTTCGACAATGGCCAACTCCCCCATCTCTATAGTAAACCGTGCAATATGTTCGACGGTCGACTCCCCACTTTCTCCTGCAAACTTGGAAAGTTTTGGAATTTTAACTCCTCTAGGCAACTCTGCCTGTTGGACCCATTCAGGAAATGCTGATACAAAATATGGTTGGTTGGCGTAGCCAACGTTAAAACCAAATCTATTCAGCACTTGTTCCACCACCTGGTTTACATTATGTTCGACCACTTGGTGCCCCCCAAGATTTTGTCGAAGCAATCTCATGGCTACATCATTTCTTCACCATTTGATCTTCATTTCCTCGACGAGCATATGGACATTTCCATATTCCAAACGAGGCTGATCATTTTAGCCTGGCTGATCTAAATTTTGTGGATTTTGTCCCATATTTGCCTGAAGTGTGACCATTTCTCTATTTACCCCAGGCTGGGCTCCCTGAATATTATCATTGGCCAAATCGCTTATACCTAAGGCTTGGTTTAGCCTTGCCATTTGCTTTTTTTATTACGCTAAACATTATTTGTATTTTCCATAATTGGCGTAATGACAGCACCCATTTGCTGAGTGAACATATGCACCATATCATGATTACTCTCATCCATCTGTTGTCGAAAACTGGCCAAAGAATTCATAGTTGGCCCTGTTATATTTTGGGGATTATCTCTCGACATGTTTGGGAACACTGGTCCCAAATTCAATCTTTCTTGTCGAAAAGGAGTTGGATTGCTTGAACTAGCAACTCCTGTTCCTTGGCCATTAAAACTTGCTAAAGCCGAACTTATTTGTGGTTGGCTTTGTGAAGCTACTGATTGGCCTACTGATTGGCCGACAGTATTAGCTAAAGTAGAGCTTAATCTCATTTGCGCTATCATAGGAGGCACATAATTCGGTGGCAACCCATATTGGGGCACAAACCTCGAATTTGAATTTATTATGCTCTGGTTACTTGGCTGACTCGGCGATGGAGTCATTCCAGGTAACACTTTCTAGTTTAATCGGATTACTTTAGAGTAGCTACTTGCTATAACATCCTCCGCAAAACTAGTACTCACACCAGTTGAGGGTGGCACAGTAATGGCTGTCGAAGGTGTATCCGACGCCTGATTACTTATATTACTCATGGTTTGCGTATTCTGAGAAGAGTAGATAAATCTTCCACTCCTTAAACGTATAAAACCATTTCTTATGACACTACGAGTTACTTTAAACTCGTCCCACCGGGCGTGCCAATTTGTTTATGCCGGGAATTGGTTTTTTTTTTTTTTACCGCCGATTTGTTTACGGCAGAAATTAAGTAAGAGACAAATCCCAGCAAACAAATAAATTTATCAGATGATTGTGGGTTTTACGAGTTATGCGGTAATCTCGTTTATGAAAATGATTTTAAGAAAAGAGTTCGTTTATGGCAGAATTGATGAAAGGAAAGAAATGGAAGCTTTAAAACTTTGCGGGTAAAAAATGCGAAAATTAAAGTGCAGAATTTAAAAGTTGCAGAAAATAAAGGTGCATGTAAAAGTGCACAGAACGTTGAAATTTAAAGAGACATTTGCATTAATGTAAATGACTTGAAATTAAATGGAAGGTATACTTGAAACAAATCCCCAGATCTGCTTTCGGGTGAGATGTTTAGGATTGTATATCCAGATCCAACCATTTGTACATCGTAAATACTATTATTTATAGACATCATGAAAAATAATCGACATCCTAAAAATCCAACACGTATTAGCGATTTTTCCTTCAAAGAAGATATCACTTTTCGACGAAACCGACTTGGCCATTTGAGCTCGACCACCATTTGGATCTCCATCTGCTTTTGTCAAAACCCCTACCTTTCGAAAATTTCAATGTGCGTTATCCGACTGTCGAAATCATCTTCGTCGAATAGAACTTATAATTTTTACTCCCAACACCCATTGAATAATAATATAATATAAGTTTACCCATTAAATATTAATATTATATAGATGACTTTTGTTTGTTTTATTTAGCAATGAGCAGTTCATGATCTTTCATTATATTATATAAGTTACTTTTATCTTATTTGGTAATTGGTAGCATGTGATTTTTTTATTATACATATTTATGTCGGTTTGTATACAAATGATAGTGGTCATCAATAAAAACATTGACAGGTACGGTGCCTATTATCCAAAGAAGAATTCTTTCAATCATATCGGCCATTTATCCCACTTAGTCGTATTGGCTATTTATCTCACTTTTTTCCGCATTTGATCAAGTAGGAATCCTTAGGTGGTCTGGATGCATTTTCTCTCTTTTAATTTAAGATTTATATTTTTTATTAATCAAAACTATTTTTTAAGATATATATAAAATAATCAAAACTACTTTTTAAAATGTTAATTCACTCTTTTAATTTAAGAGAGAATTAACCATTGACAGTTTTTTTAGTGTCGTGATGGAATTAACAACATTGACCATTAACCATCGATAACAACATTGACAGTTTTTTAGTGTCGTGATGGAATTAACCACTTAAACTGCTACTTTATGGTTAATGCACTTGTTGGCTAATTAAAGGCATTTGACATATATACATATTTATGTCGGTTTGTATACAAATGATAGTGGCCATCAATAAAAACATTTCAAAGAGGACTCCTTTCAGTCATATCGACCATTTATCCCACTTAGTCGTATGGGTCATTTATTCCATTTTCCTCCACATTTGATCAAGTAGGAATCCTTAGGTGGTCTGGATGCATTTTCTCTCTTTTAATTTAAGATTGATATTTTTTATTAATCAAAACTATTTTTTAAGATATATATAAAATAATCAAAACTACTTTTTAAAATGTTAATTATCTCTTTTAATTTAAGATTGATATTTTTTATTAATTTTATGTATTATATATACTATATAAGTGTGTCGTGACATATAATTTTAATAATTTGCCTATTCTCATGTCCTTATCATGCTTCTTAGATTTGAGCACTTTATAAACTAATATACAAACTTCTTTTCCTAATCATATCATGTCTTCTTCGTCGCCAAATTTTTATTGGCTTTATAATAATCCATTTTTTAACTTTGTATTAATAATAATGTTTTGTGAGCATATATTATTACTCTTATTTGTCTATTGTCATTTATTTTTGATTATTTTTTTTAATATTTTTTAAATGTCTTTTATTATAAAAATAGTTGAATCTAATATATTTGTTAATTAATAAATAATATATTTTTTTAAAAAAAGTTAATTAAAGAAGAGTGATAATAGATAACTAAAAATGATAATATACATTTCATAATATTCTTTACAATATTTTTTTACAATATTCTTTGTAACAATGTTACCCATAAGAAAATTTTAAACAAGTGATGCCTGCACGTATCTATCTTTTACAACTTTTCGCTGGCGAGCTACCATCCGGAGGACTCTGCATATTAATGACTGTTGCTCTAAACGATCGTATACATACGATTAGGAGTATCAAAATGAGTCGACAGGTCATGTAAGTTTTGAATTGTCATTTTGTTAATCCAACTAAGTTCATTTAATTTTATATAGTGTTAAAAAAATAAACTGTCCTAAATCATTTGGACTATATAAATTTTGAATTGACATTTTACTAATTTAATCTGTTTATTTTATCAAATTATTCAAACTGTCTTATTAAATTTGACTTATTTTGACACTTTTACATACGACTCATAAATCATGGCTTTTATATTCCGACTTTCCTTCTGTGACTCCTTTTTTTTTTTCTCTTAGTTAATTAACGGAAGCCGTGCTACTTTTTCCAGTCATTGATCACGGTATCTATCGCATTTTGTGTTATGCTACTTCACATTTTTGGTAAATTAAACTATCATTATGTTATGTTATATCAATCACAATCTTGCAATCATTAATTGCCTTTTCTCTTCTCTTAAATCTAATAGACTTTGCTAATTATCTAGGTTGAATTAATGGAGAAATCTATCTTACAAGCTATTTTAGTCCTAAGTAATGGAGAGATTCTTATGTCTTCACAGGGCAAAAGATTTATTATGTTGTGTATTATTGAATGTAGTGTGTCATTATTGTATTTAATTTTAACTATAATTTTAATGTTATAATTAATATAACATATTTAATACTATATAATAAGAGAAATATATTATTCAGAAAAATTTATTATTAAGGAAAAATACTAAATTCTACGAAAGAAATTTCGTAAAACAGCACACGAACCAATAAAATGGAGAAATTACCTTTACATTTTATGTAGCAGATGTTCTTTTCATTATAAAACTTAATTGCATTTTAATTATAAAACAAAAGAATGAACCAATAAGAATCATTTGTGAATGGGTGTGAAAGTCCATTTCGTAATATCCAACACTGCTAATTAATTATTCAGATATCTTAAAAGCAAGAGAAATTTATTAATCTGATATCCTAAAAGTAATGATGATGTTTAGAGAATTGACATATATTTAATTAGTCACATGGGGAACCACTTGTGCTCTCAAAAATTTTCAAAACTACATATTTTCCAACCCTAAAATTTACTTGGGGTAGAGCAAGGTGACGGTAAATTAAAACGATAAAAAGAAGATCATCATCTTGGTCAAATGAGTTGTATGACTTGTTTTGTATGTAACTAATAATGAGAGAGAGTGAGAGACAGATAAGGAGAAGAAACAACGTACGGATGAAGAAAATGTTCGAAAAGCCAGGCTCTCAAAATGTTGACAGATCGTTCAGGCAACCGTCTCTGGTGCCTCCAAGCTTCCTGTTCCATCATACCCATCAGGTGGAATGCTCTCTGCTGCCTTAGGCTTTGTTCAAGCAGCTTCAGCCTTGGGGTCTCTCCTTTGGTCAAACCTGAGGTCCCGGCCCCTTCTTTCTCTCCCAACAGCTCACAACTGTGCTTCAGTTGTGCTGATATCGCATCCTTTAGACGCCGGATTGTTCACACTAATCTACTCTGCACCAATCGTACATTGATAATCGAAATCAAATTATATTAAAAGCAATTAATTCCACTAGAAGTAAAACTAAAACTCAAAGGATAAACTCAAAGAAGCACGGGTAATAAATTAAATTAATGTTGTTTAAGCGAGAAAATGTTAAATTTTTTTTTTTATGATTTTGGATTTTTATTAATTTATTTATTTGTCAAAATTGATTGAATGTTAATATGATATTTTTTGGAATCTATTTTTTTATATTGTGATTAAAAAGTTTATTAGAAATTACATGTTAAATTTTGAATTCAAATATTATGTGTGTTTAGAAGTGTTCTATACTGTGGAGCATCAAAGCATGTAAGAGGAGAACCAAGTGTTTCAACATAGTAACCAGCATCTCGTAATATGTTGAACATGATGTGAAAATTTGTATGCAGATGATCCCCATGCCAGTCAAGAATGTCATTACGAACATCCAAGGAATCTCTGGGAATATAACCTGGTGGGTATTTAATACTGTGAAACTGATCCCACAAAACTCGTTTTGATCGTGCTGGTGTTGGCACCACTTTTAACTTCAGTTGAAGTACACAGTTACTAATTTGAGGGTCCTTCTCTCCATGAGCTGGAGGGCTGGAAACTCTGAGAGTCACATTACCTTCAATATTCCCAGAAAACTGTGCACCTTCTTCCTTGATTTGCATGTGAAGAGCCAAATAACCAGTCCAAGGCCAAATAACCTCTGAATATGTAAAATGAATGCTTAGAAGATTCACTTCTTCATTGGAAGGAAGCCATGTTGGTGGACTTTCAACATAGCCAATGACACCCATTCCATTTAGAATGGTGGCGTTGAAGATGACAGGCACGCGCACGGCACCTGCATAAAGTGGCTGACGACAAAAGGGCCATGAGTAAGGACAGTGTATAATCAAGAAGACTGGGAAAGATGCTTGCCCTAGGTTTGTAGCTCTTAAGAATCTCATATGATTCTAACCTGAAAATTACATTAACAAATAAGAAACATAAAGGTTAAAGAATGGTTAAATGAATCTGTATGTCCTTATACTTTTTGGGAATTTTTAAATAAATTTCTATAGTTTAAAAATTATAAACGAGTCCCGATAGTTTCAAAAACTTTTTCAATGGGGCCCCTCAATCCATTCTATTGTTAGGTCCCTATTTAAAAAAGTTTTTGAAACTGTAGGAACCCATTTATAGTTTTTAAATTATAGGGTATCTATTAAAAAATTTCCCAAAAAGCGCAGGGACCTGCAGATTAATTTAAGAATCTAATGAAAGAGAATTACAATAGTAATGGCAAGTCAGCAACTATTGCCATGCTAAACTACATGTGCCAACAAGAGATATCTTAAAAAAAACACAAAGTGGAGAGCTAAATAGGTGAACTTACAGATCAACTCTGCCAGCACCCTGCTCATACATGTTAGGCCCAGCAAGCTTTGCAGCACCCTCGACCAATGCTTGTTTCATGCTCGCTGGGTTTAAGATATTTTTTGGATCAGGTTCAGGAATGACACTAACAAGCAAGCATACAACACCAGCAACTACCGGACTAGCAACACTAGTTCCTGATACAACCCGCACTAATCTTGGATCCCATTATGTCCCGTCCATATGCAACTATGTCTGGCTTCACACGGCCATAACTGAAAGATACAGATGTCAATATAAATTTAAGCAATTATCAGTAAAAAATTATGGACCCCATTTCCTGAAACCATCAGAAAACCAAAAATCTTCACCTGCATAAAGAGCTGTCGCCCCCACTTGATGGAACTGTTGCGAATATCTTCTTCTTCTTCTTCTACTTCACAAAACGACATCGTAGTGAAAATCTTCCCGGGGCGCTTCTTCCCATCCACAAAGGCACCAACTTTATCACTGTCATCCTTCAGAAGACCCCTCCTATAGCTTATGTCCAAACTCACGTACTTCACCAACCCCAATTTCCGAATCTCCTCGACGAACCCGAAATCCTCGACCGAAACCAACCCGAAATCGGTGGGGAACTTGGCCGCTGGGTTCCGCAGCTCGATCCACCGCCACCCTTCGGATCGGAGATTCGATTCCAGATACTCGCGGTGGTGCTCGGCGCTCTTGTATTCGATGAACCCCACAATGTAGTTATCGTGGCGAGCTGTGACATCTGGCGATGTGGGATTTGGGGTTAGGGTTTGGAGAAAGATGGCGATGAATAGAAAGAGTAGGGAGAAAGAGAAGGTGGAGCTCCGTTGTGGGTTGGTGGTGGTGACCATGGCGATTGGCTTTGCAGTTCACTGCTTTGTCGGTAAAGTACACATTTCCTAGTTCCTACATCGGAGACTTTGAGAGAGGTTTACCGTTTTATGACTTCTGGATTCTGTTTTCTCTATTCAATGTGGTTCAGTTGTCTGAATCATCGTCTCAGGTTGTTTGCTTTTGTTTTTCTCGGAAAATTTTATCTCTGTTGTTTTCTGGGATTTTTTTATTTATTATTATTACAAGAAAAGTTTTCATTTTTTCGTTGCTATAATATTTATAATTGTATATTGTTTTTAATATTATTTTTTATTTTTGATACTTATTAAATTAAATATAATATAATTAACATTAATTTAGTGTTTCAAAAAAATTGATATGTTAGTATTATTTTTGAGAATTTTATCTCATACTTTAATCTCTAATTTAAAGCATGGTTGAATTATAGTTTAACTCAATAGAAAAGTAATTTATTTTTTACTTTCATTTAAATTATAATTTGATATCTACAATCATGTCAGAAAATAACCTATCCATGATTTTGTCAAATATATTATTTGTAAATGAATTTTTTTTTTGTTTATAATCCAAACATGTTATTAGTTTTTAATTATAAAAAGTGGCTAGATTAAAAATTTCACTAATAGTGTTCTCATTGTTCATAAATAAATAATGGTTTTAATATAATATCATAGGTGACTAAAAAATTAAATTGATATTTTTTTAAAAGATGAAATTAATATCACCTATATGTAGTGGACTAAAAATCCCTGTGAGACTGCGACAGCGTCCCAGCACCACTACACTACAAACACCCTGTGCTGTGAGCCACCATCGAACCATGTGGTTTTGTTGTGACAGAAAGAGGTTATGGCGCGAGGCCTAATCCTATCTTCACCGACACTCACTGCAGAAAGAGGCCTAATCCTTTTAGCTTCCTTCTCTTTCTCTAAAACCCACCCAAAATGTTTCAAACTTCCACTCCCTTCCCACCTTCTACACCATCACCATCACCCCCAACCTTCCACTCTTCCTTTGCCATGCTGCTTCTGCGTGTCTTCTTCTCCTACCACCCAATGCCCCATCGACATGTCCAACTACAGAGAAGCATTTTCCAGCCGAATGGCAATGGCTGGCCTCAAACCCCACCATCGAATTGGTTAGTTTGTGTTTGTCTCACTCCTCTTGGTTCATAGTATCTTGCAGAAATATTGAATCTTTTTTCTTTCCTTCAGGCAAATTTTCATTATTTATGTAATTTGGGGTATACCCTTTTTGTTATGTTTGCAGCTCGTATCAAAGCTTAAAACTACTATGCTGATGAATTGTTTTGTAAAATTACTCAACTAGAAAAAAAAAAAAATTGGCATATTTTCCATTTGCAAGTGATGCAATGAACCTACTTGTTACCCTGCATAGTTTATTGATTGGTTGATGTAATCATGCCTCTTTTCCTATCAGCTTTGGGGGTCTCTGGTGGCCCTGACAGTATGGCACTCTGTGTGTTAACTGCTGGATGGAAAACTGCTGGTGTTAATGGTGTCAGCACTGAGAGTACTGGTTTCATAGATGGACTATTGGCAATAATCGTTGATCATGGACTACGTGCAGAGAGCAAAGATGAGGCCAACATTGTTTGTCGCCGAGTTTCTGAAATGGGTACCTTCAAATTTGCCCTTCTTTATCTGTGATTCTGTAGTTTGGTAATGTGAGTAGAGTTGTTAAACTTATCCAACTATAAACTTTGCTGACATAGACATTTCATACAGGAATCAGATGTGAGATTTCCCACTGTGATTGGCCAAGTGGCAGGCCAAAACAGGGTCATTTGCAAGAAGCTGCTCGTGAAATGAGGTTAATTTATCTAAACATTTTATTGAGAAAAATATTAAAAGCCTGTACTAAACTTCAATAGAGTATGCTGATTGCAGATTTTGATTTTTGGAATTTTAGGTATCAAATCTTTCATAAGGTTTGTGCCCAACACCAGATTGGTGTATTGCTCATTGCACATCATGCTGATGACCAGGTTTAATTGGCTATCCTTTATGTTTACCTATATCTTCGATTCTTCATTCTCCCAGTTTATTAGGGTGAATTGCATCTGTTACATGTAGAGGCTAGTAACTCCTTACAGGAGCTTTTGAAATAGCTCTGGCCATTGATGTTCTGCATATAGTTAAGTCAATATTTTGAAGAAATAATTGGATTTTCTAGTGGGAAATGGCTAAATGAGGTGTTTTATTATTATTTAAGTTGATTGCAACATTGAAGGCTTGTTCAATATGTTAGACATGTAGTGATTGCTGAGACACGATGCAGGCTGAATTATTAATTTTAAGGCTTTCTCGAAATAGTGGTGTGCTTGGACTTGCAGGCATGCCTTTCACCTCCCAAATTTTCCCTGCACATACACATTCCCATGGTAAAATTCCAGGAAACCATGGCATCCTTCTTGTGCGGCCACTTCTAGAGTTTTCAAAGGAAGATATGTACAAGGTTAGTATGACATGTGTATATTTGTGCATTATTCATTTATTTATTTCTCCTCCCATCTGAATGTGTACTTGATAATTTGAATTATTTATGTTTTTATCTTTACAGATATGTCAAGGGGGTAGTGAGGATTGGATAGAAGACCCAACAAATCAAAGTCCGTTATTCACACGTAATAGGATACGAATGGCACTGAATGATTTATCATCATGTAAGTTGTGATGAGCATTATGATTTCTTTAATAGTATTTTAAGAAATTGTTTAGTTCTTCTAGCTGACATTTTCTTTTGGGTTGAAAACACTCATCCTTGTTAAAAAAATGACATCAATATCTTGAGTAAAAGACAGAAAATATAGGCAGGTCTATATCCTTAGTCATTCTTTGGTATTGGAACAATATTGTTTTCTTGGCCTCTCTATGTTGTTCAGCACATGGATTCTTCCAAGCGAGTCTCCCTGGTAGATTTGCAGAAGATTGGAGAGTTATTTGTTTAAAAATTTTTGTTTGGAGGTTTTCCGTTATTTCTGTTTGGTGGCTATCTTTCTTATTAGTTTTGTTTTAAGAGGATTTAATATCCTCCCTCCTTTTGTAAGCCTTCTTTTCTCCTAAGAAAAGTTCTTCTAAATAAGCCTTCAATTTGCATCAATAGTAAATACTATGTAAAATTAAAATGAAAATGGAAAGTGAGAAAGGGGGCAAGGCTGCTCGGGAGGAAAACCTCAAAACAAAAATAGAATTCATCTATAAAGGAGAGTGAGGGGGAAAGAAAATGAAATTGGAAAAATAATACTTATCTCAGTCCATTATTAACTGACCATTTGGAGTGTAAGCAAATAAGTAGATATTTACTCAGCTTAAAGTAACATGACTACCATGCCTAAGATCTTGTTATGATATCTTTAGTGTTATTTATTTATTTCTGGAGGGGAAGCAGGGAGTATTTTCTTAGCTGAATGTATAATAGATTTTAGATTGTTTTTGAGGAATCACAAGATTTGCTGTATTCACTCTTCATACATTACTAACCTCCTGCCATGTCTTGGGGCAAGCACAGCATATGCTGAGAAGTGGTCCTTTGCAATGCGTGCTACAAATCAAATTTGTGGTAATATATTGAAGAAACTTTAGATAATATTGTCTATATGGTCTTGAACATCAGGTGGTATATTCATGACTTCTTATATGGTCAAGCAAAGGCTTTGAGTTATTTAAATGACTGGTTTCTTACATTTCCAGCTGCATTCAAGTCTGAGCTCCAAGCAGTGATATCTGCATGTCGAATAACACGTGCATATATTGATCAAGTTTGCTATAGCTTGATAAGTCATGCTGTGGTTATCATGGATGTGAGTATCCTTTGACTTTTTTTTTCCGTCCATTGCCTATTTGATTAATATTTGAAGTTGAGTATGGCATAGCTATGCTGATGTTATATGAGAAATATTACATATATTAGAAATGCCCTTTGTTGCATAAGTTATATTATTCTATTTCCCTAGAATTTACTTTAAACCTGCTGTTGACATTGTGGTTGGTTTTTGTTAGCAGCATGGATATGCTGTAATTGATTTACAGATTCTTTGTCCTTTGAAAATTGAGGACATATGCCTGATTAAGTTTCTTTCCTTAGTCTTGCAGGTACTTCTGATTTTACATATGACTATTTTTCTTTTGAACTTTTAATTGTATGTGAATACTCTTGTAATAGTGGTCTAACTTCTTGTTTCAGTTCATCTCACAAAGGCAGAGGCAAATCAGAGGTAGTGCTTTGAAATTGTTAATGGACTACATTCGTACTTTTCCATGCAAGGTAACTGTATACAAGTTTATCAAATATTGTCTTAACTGTGTACAAGTCTGAAAGAGTTCTCAGACTATATTTAACTTTTTACCCTTCATCTAAGCTTTTTAACAAATGCATTAGCATTTTAGCTTTAATTTATATTTGATGAATTTCAACTTTATTGA
Organism: Ormosia emarginata; assembly: GCA_029884605.1. Taxonomy (NCBI): domain Eukaryota; kingdom Viridiplantae; phylum Streptophyta; class Magnoliopsida; order Fabales; family Fabaceae; genus Ormosia; species Ormosia emarginata. The sequence continues at coordinate 10,259,687 of JAQQTP010000072.1, read as the reverse complement.
CTGCTTCTTTTATCCCCAATTTTCCTGTAGAACTCTCTTACAGCAGCAGGTTGTTACCTTTGCCCGGAGCCGGGTTCTAGAGGGTCCAGAGTCCTGATTTGTTGTTGTTCTGTTGACTGTCCTTTGCCCTTAAAGATGGAATTCTTTGAGTCATGTTCTAATGGAGAACAAGAGTATAGTGTTGCAAATGAGTTGAGAACAATTATAGAAGCAGAAAAATCATATGCAAATCACTTGGTTCCAGATGCATCAGATGTCCACTTTTTATATGTGAATCCTGAGTTAGTTTTGGCTGAAGCCAAAAGACTAAATATAATCAGTGAGTCAACCTACAGGAGCATTCTTGTATTGCAGAAGGAAGAAACCAATCGCTTCAGGTCTAAAGCTGAGGCCATTTCTGACTCTGCCTCAAAGCATGGAGTTGAAACTGTTAACACTTTTGGCAAATCACTTCAGCCAAGGCAGATATGTTACTTCATGGATAGATTCATTCTCACATGGAAGTTGAACAATAAAATTGATGGAGATGCACTCTCTGATTTAGATAACTGTGACATGGATTTGGGTGGGGATGCTCAGAGCTTTTGTTGCACGTCTTGTGTTGTTGGTCATAACAAAGTACTTGAAGTGCGGCATATGATTGAATCTGATTGGCTGTATCTTGCTGAGTTATCAAAATATACACCTTCCAAATTCCTGCAACAAGGGATTATATCAGTGAATGGAACCAAGCAGATGATGGAAAAGACAGCTTCATGTTTACACTATGCCAGTGTATCAGCACAAAAAGCTCTCCTGTTATTAAAATCTATCCCAGTTGCTGCAAGGAGAAGCCTACCTGTTCTGGTCAATCAACAAGGACAGTTACTAAGCATTCCAGTAAGTTGACCTCTCTTATTGTAATATCGTCACTGTGACTACAAATTTACATTTCTTCTCGTTGTAAGTTGTCTGAATTCATTTGCTGGAGGAATAAGTTACACGTGACCCTCCCTGAACATTGATAGTTCTTAATAATTGTTGTTCCCAAATAATCAGAAGACATCCTCTCTAATATTTGAGTTCTTTCTATTTGAAATTTTTTGCTATGTGGCAGCACTTGTCATTTGGGACCTAACTATGCATTCTTCATTATTTTCAGAGTGTCAATTTCAGGCATTGCCCCTTCTTGATGGTGGATGTTGAGTTTAAGCCAAAAATACCACTCGGGGGAGGTCATAGCTCATTCAGATAGCAAAATAGTGACATAATACTAAAGATTATGATTACAAGAATATTTTGGCTGTCGGGTTCCCAGTTTGAAATGAGAGAAGTTGTTGTAACTGTTCTTGATCCCCGCAAATTTCACGTCAACCAGAAAGGACATGTCAAAATGGAACAACATCCAAGCTGTGGCCACCCAGCAGCCACAATCTGTTTCTTACTGAACAAAGTTCAACTTCCACTCCCAGACCTAGCGCAAATTTCAATGCAAGGGGTGCTAGATCTTAGGCTAATGGATATTGAAGTATCCAAAGGGGACATCATTAATGAGAAGGTATAGAATTTGCAAAAGTAACTGTGCAGCATATTCAGATTACCTTGGGCCAAAGATTTACAATTAAGCTTCCTATAAGCTTTGTGAGAGTTGACTCCTATTTACATACCTGGTAAAGTAGGGGATGGAGATTTCTTAAGTGATCATCATGGAAGCCAGCTTTTACAGCTTCTATGAGGAATGTAGGTTGGGCTTTTACTGTTGCAGAATGTGGGGCTTCTCATCTATAACTAGGCTCTATGACATGGTAAAATTCATACAGTTGGACGTGGATGCTCAAATTGTGGCAAATTTGTTCAACTAGCTAGAAAGTTCAGAACTTCTAATTTAATTCTGAAGCCAATAATTGCTTGTAGCATGAGAATGATGAGGAGATTGAATAAGTACTTAGTGATTCACGTGTTAGTGACTGCCCTGACTACCTTACCAAAGTTGTAGTGCAGGCAATTTTTTTTTCTTTTGAAAAAGACTATTATATTTGATGTTCCTCCTCTTTATTTATTATTATTATTATTATTATTTTCCAAGTTGCTGCTAGATGGACGAAGCTGTACTATAGAGGTTTTTTTTCACCGCCTTTGAGGAGCTGCGTTTCAGCTTTTGATGTCATATCAAGTTAAATTATGAGGCTAATCTTCCTATCATTCTTTTGAAGAAAGAGAGATGACTCAACTTGATAGTGGCTGTTTTTTGGGACCTTATTCATCCCACATTTTGTTGCGACGAGGACATAAAAATACCAAACTATAAAAGCTGTGCGCTTATAATCTTTTATGTGTCCTTGCTCCTACTTAATACATCATATTGCAGCACTAGCAATTAAATATTAGTCCGAAGATTCTTTCTTAAAGAACCTAATGTTCTCACTTTCTCACTGGCGGAGAGATCTCCCTCTATAACTGGGTGATATTCAAGGAGGTGAAAATGCATTCTGATGCACGTTTCCAAATCAGAAAAACATGTTCAGTTATTACTTGGCAGCTAGCATATTGATTCTAAATGACGTAAATAAAATTCAAAATTTCTTTCCCATTTAGCTATCTATCAATAATGTATACTCCCTTCTTTAAAACATTTATAATTCAATTCAAAGGCTATCATCATATGTTCTAGCAACAATTTCCTAGTACTTTTTTATAAGGAAAATATTTTTCACATATTACTTTATAACTCATGTCACTTATATATGTTTACGTAAGAGAATCAGAGTGTAGATGTATAAAAAATAAGATAAATTAATTATGATCAAAAGATAAAAATTATGTAAATATGAATTGATGTATGTGTAAGTGTGTTTGAATAGCATTACTTTTTTTCTAAAGTGAAGGTCTTGACAGAAATTATGAAACCTAGACCTAGAGTGTATGCAAACTAGAATCAAGCTTTACTTGTAAACTTGTAAATTAGTTTGGGAATTCATTCCCTGTTCCATCATCAGAGGTGTACTACCTTTGGTTGACAATAATCATCTCATTAATTTTTGATACTATGTTTTCTTTGTTAAGTAACAACTGAATTATTATTCCTCTGCTTAATGACTCAAAGTATAGGTCAGCACTCAATTTTGTGTAAAAAATATAATAATAAAAATTAAATTACAAAAAATGAAAATATTTACTTTGTTTAAATGAAAATGTAAAAAAAAAGTGAAAAATTCTTTGTGTTTTGAGAAAATAAATAAATAACGAGCCCAAAATAAAATTAGCCGAATTATGAAAAATCTATTGGCCATGTTTGTGTTTATTGGCATTGTTTGGTTTATTTACGGGCTTCTTATGTCCAGAATTGAAGAAAACACCCACCCCCCCCTAAAAAAAAAAATGAAGAATCAGAACAAATAAGAGTTGAGGCGTTGTGCAATGACCGAGGAAACGTACTGAAGAGAAAGCAGAGGAGGCGCATGTGGAGTGGAGGAAAGAAGGAAAGAAGGGATTTTTTCACGACCCACTTCACTGGTAATGCGCAAGTTCCCTTCTTTTTTTGAGCTTTGAGCTGAATGCTGAGTTGTTGAATTGTTAGGTAAGCAAAGCTTGATTGTATTTCATATTTTTATCATCCCAATTTTCTTCATTTTGGATGGCAGCTACAACTACAAGGGAAGCCCTCAACATCAATAAAGGCGTTAAATAATTATCACTCATTCATAGTCATGGTATTCTAAACTATTTTACTTTTTGCTCACTAATTCAAATTCATCTGTTCTGTGCTGTTATTTACCCTATGAATATGATGCTGTGCATTTTGATATATATAAAAATCTATTGCTTGATATGTGTATAATTCATCAATGCCTATTATATTCTGTGGTCTTTGGGTAAATCGGTATGTGAACCTGTCTTTCTCTTGCTTGTGAGATGAATGATATTCTTTCATTAGATAAGAATTTATGGATGTTGAGATTGCTCCTATGTTCTCCTTCTTCTTTTCAATTAATTGTTGTTCATGTCTTGAAATCTTAATAAAGTGAAGTGTGTTGAAATGCTATCCTGCCCCAAGATATAAAAGGATGTAGATAATCTCACCTATGATAAGTTGCATGAGTTACTTGCTAAAAGCTTTTTATTTTCATCTGAAAGTGACCGTTAAGTAGAACTCTTTGAAATTTCCAATTATTACATGATTACCTACATCTTCTGCATGAATAATTCACCTACTATGAGTTATGGCCTAAACAATTATTTGATATTTGATTTGATATATTGGATCCTGTCTAATGTCATATGTTAAGTAGCCATCAACACCTATTGATATTTTCACAAGAACTATTGACTGATAAGTTTAGAGAAGGTAATTGTAAACTTTTGGAATTCTGAAACAGGAACAGCAGCAGTACAAGAACAACCAAACAAAATCAAGCTCTACTCCAGAAGAGACATGTAATCAATCCTACTGTCTGGTCTGCATGGGAAACAACAGTTGTTGTCAAATAGTTTATTCAAGAACAAAGCTGATGAATATTTTGATTAAAAGAGGGAAGCCACAGAAAGCCCAGACCATCTTCAATAGTTTAACAGAAGAAGGACATAGGCCGATTCTTAAAACATACACAACTCTTGTGGAAGCCCTGACCCGCCAAAAGCATTTCAATTCTATTCCGTTACTTCTTTCTAAAGTTGAAGAGAGTGGCATGAAGCCTGATTCAGTGCTTTTCAATGCCATGATCAATGCTTTTTCTGATTCTGGCAAGGTAGATGAAGCCATGAAAATCTTTCAAAAAATGAAGGAGTATGGATGTAAACCTACAATTCATACCATTAATACCCTCATTGAAAGATTTGGAATTGCTGGAAGGCCTTCTGAATCTATGAAATTGCTAGAGATGATGGCACGGGAGGAAAGTGTGAAACCCAATGATAGAACATATAATATTCTCATCCATGCCTGGTGTACAAAGAAGGATCTGGAAGAGGCATGGAATGTCGTGCGCAAGATGGTGGCCTCTGGCTTGCAACCAGACATCGTCACTTACAACACACTGGCAAGGGCTTATTGTCAGAATGGTGACACGGAGAAAGCTGAAAGGTTGATATTGAATATGCAGTACAACAAAGTGTGGCCTAATGAACGAACTTGTGGTATCATAGTTAGTGGTTATTGTAAGGAAAGCAATATGAAAGATGCCTTGAGGTTTCTACATAGAATGAACGAGCTTGGAGTGCATCCAAATCTAACAGTTTTCAACTCTCTTATCAAAGGATATTTAGACATTACAGACACGAATGGAGTAGCTGAGGTGAATTCTGATATCTTATACTTTTCATAAGATCAATATTTTTTGCGTACTTGACTTGCTAGTTACTGTGGATTGGTTTGTTTATTCCTCTGAATCTTATGTATAGTTGAAGTCGAAAGGTCTTTTCTTTCTTCTTCCTCTTTTTGACAAACACACTGAAGGAACATAACCACGATAGCAAGATAAATACTTTAAGACTGGAATCATCTGTTGCCTGTTCATTTTGTGTTTGTATCCTGTTGATCTGTAATTACTTAGTATCCAGTATTGTGATACAAATATCAAACTTACAAATGAAAATTGGTCAGGTGCTGACATTGATGAAAGAATTTGGGATCAAACCAGATGTGATAACATTTAGCACCATCATGGATACATGGAGTTCAGCAGGGCTTATAGACAATTGCGAGGAGATATTCAATGATATGGTAAATGCTGGGATAGAACCTGACATCCACGCTTATAGCATCCTTGCAAAAGGCTATGTACGTGCTGGACAGCCAGGAAATGCAGAGGCTCTTCTGACTTCCTTGAGAAAATATGGTGTACAACCAAATGTTGTAATATTCAATACCATCATCGGTGGATGGTGTGCTGCAGGCAAAATGGATCGTGCTATGAGACTTTATAAGAAAATGCATGAAATGGGAACTCCTTCAAATTTGAGAGTTTATGAAACTTTAATATCAGGGTATGGAGAAGCAAAACAGCCATGGAAAGCAGAAGAATTACTTAGTACTATGGAAGAGAGGGGTGTTGCTCCCAAAATGACCACTATGCAACTCGTTGCTGATGCTTGGCGTGCCGTTGGTTCATTTAAAGATGCCAATAGAATTCTAAATGGTTCAAAAGACGAATGTGATCTAGATCAAAATCTTGGAACCCACAAGGTACCAGTGCAGAGCATGGAGAGGATTTATTTGAAACACAAACGTAGTACTTCACACTCTAATCTACTACAAGTACCTGAAGTAGTGGTAGCTCAACCAGAAAGACCAATTAATGGCAACATAAGAAGCCAGATGATAGTCAAAGCATCTCACAGTATGCAGAAAGCTAGCATTTCCGTAGTTTTTGCTCATACAACTTCATTTAGGGTACAGCCACTGATTGTAGTAGGTAGGCAGCAAACTCGAAATCAGATTGTTAGGCCTTCCCTTGGCTATTGTAGAGTGGTGTCAATACACTGAGGAGCTGACTTTCAGCTGTGGTGATCTAGTAATGATTCGGGATGAAACAAAATCCTGTGAGAATAGATATAATTTGCTTCATGACAGCGCACCATGCCAATGAGGTTTGCTTGGGAGATTGTGGTTATCATTCATGGACTACATAATATAATTTTATTTTTTATAGAATGCTGTTGAAAACTGCATTCATTTAATTGCTCCTTCTTAATTCATGGAAGCACAGATACTTTAAATGGTTACCATACTGGATACTACTTGCTTATATTTTACATTTTTTTTTTAATTTTTATACCAATACGTTTGGGATACCACAATGATTAGTTAAATAATATTGTTATTGAATCTATAATTATTCATATTTACTTTTGAAAACATTGATGTCTTTATTTGTAATTTAAGATTTGTATTTTTTTTTGTTAAAATCTTAATTTTATAAGTTGTTTCTTAATCATATTGTGTCTGATAACTTTTAAAATTTACTATATTTCCTTTTTGTGTTGTATTGTATCAACGTCTATTGTCGTATCCATTGTGCTGACAAATAACAATTCATAATGAAAGTGAAGACTCTTTAAACTGAGACCACTAATCTAATTTTAATAAAATAGAAATAGAATATCATACGTTCAACCTACATCAATCTAATGGACAAAATTTAAGTAAAGTTTTTTATGTATTTGAGATGTTTTTCTCAAATAAAAATATAACATGTATATTATTTTTTAGTTATTTTGTCATTATTTTTAAATTTTCATTGATGAGTTATAAAAGATAATATACATTATTATGTTTTTATTAGAGAACAATACGACAAACATAAGTGGCAAAACTAAGGGGAAAATTATTAGTGCTTGCAGGGATGCATTAGAAATAAAAAAAAATTAAACTAGGGGAAAAATCTCTATATAAATTATTTAGATTTTGGAACAAAATGAAAGGACTAAAGCTGACCATAAGTACAACAATGCATCACCTCTTACAAATACTGAAGATTTTTACTTAAATTTTGTCTTTCTAAATAAGTCTTCAATTTACATCAATAGTAAATGCTATAAGTAAAATGAAAATGAAAAGTGAGAAAGGCAGCAAGACTGTAGAGGATGAAATACTCATAAACAAAAACAGAATTCACCTATATGCAAGCTAGAATCAAGCTTTATTTGGACTTGTAAATGAGTTTGGGAATTCATTCCCAGTTCCATCATCAGAGGTCTCTACCTCTGAACTTTGTTAAGTAACAACTGAGTTATTATTCCTTTTTGTTCAATGAGTAAGTGTGTGTTTAGAATATAGTTTGTAAATTTAAGTTTGAATCAACTTGTGTTTATAAACTTAAGTTTAATTAAAAATGAGTTTGTAGTAATATAATTTATGTTTAGAAACTTTTGTATTAAAAGTGAGTTGAGACATCAACTCTAATATAAAAGCAAAATTTTCTTGCTTTTGAGCCAACATACATTTGGCTATTTATCCAGGTTGAAACAAATGGAGATTAAAAAAACTCAAGCATGATTTCACACTTTTTAAGAATTTCAAATGTTAGTTTATTCAAGCAAATTGGTTTTCAAACACGCTCTAAGTCAGCACCCAAATTTGAGTAAAATAAATATAATAATAAAAAAAAAATTACAAAAAAAAGGAATATTTACTTGTTTAAATGAAATTGCAAAAAAAAAAAAATCTTTTAGTTTTTTTTTGGGTTCCCTGCAGTGGTCCCAGTAAGTAAGCGTGTTTGTGGACTGTGGTGTAGTTCAGTGCTATATTATTACTGGGTTTTGGGCCGTTTGTCTTCACGGGCTTCTTGTGCCAAGAATTGAAGACCCCCAACAAAAAGAAAGAATCAGAAGAGATAAGGGTTTAGGTGTTGAGCAATGAGCATGGAAATGTACTGAAGAGAAAGCAGAGGAGGAAACAAGGGATTCTTTCACCATCCACTGCCACTCACTGGTAATGCGCAAGTTCCCCTCTATTTTTGTGCTTTCAGCTGAATGGTGAGTTGTTGAATTGTTAGGTAAGCTTGATTGTATTTCATATTAATATTATACACAATTTTCTTCGTTGTGGATGACAGCTACAGCAACAATGGAGCCCTCAAGAGCAATTAAGGCGTTAGATAATTTTCACTCATACTCGTGGTATTCTAAACTATTTAACTTTTTGTTCACTAATTCAAATTCATCTGTGCTGTGCAGTTATTAGACCTATGAATATGATGCTGTGCATCTTAATATTTATAAAAATCTATTACTTGATATGTGTATAATTCATCAATGCCTATTATAATCTATGGTCTTTGGGTAAATCAGTATGTGAACCTGTCTTTCTCTTGCTTGTGAGATGAATGATATTCTTTCATTGGATAGGATTTTATGTCTGTTGAGATATCTCCTTTGTTATCCTTCTTTCTTTATCTCTGTGCCCTAAGATGCTTGACTAATTTCAGTTATTATGCTAAAGATATAAAGAGCGGGTGTTGAGATTGGTTCTATGTTCTCCTTATTTTCAATTAATTGTTGTTCAATGTTCATATCTTGAAATCTTAATAAAGTCAAGTGAATGTTTGATGCAGGAGCAGTAGAAAAGTAAATATTTAGTAGTAGGGTTATTTTTATAATATCTAAAAAAAATTAATTAATTTTCGTAGCTTCTGGTTATGGATAATATCTTATCTATAAGTCCATTGGTTTTAGCTTGTACTATAAAAGCTAAGCCTTATCCTTTGTATGGCAAACCTTTTTCCTGAATCTTAAATCCAGAATTATAAAGAAGAACTTTCTTCTTTCCTTGTTTGTTACACCAGAAGAACCAGTCTATTGGCTATGTTTAACTTTAACTTGTTCCCTCAGTCCTTCTCTACTCCTTGGCAGAACCCTATCTAGACTTGTGCCCTGTATCAAAGTTGAAACGCTACACTGCCCGAGATATAGAAGTATGTAGATAATCTCACCTATGATAATTTGCATGAGTTACTTGCTAAAAACTTTGAATTATCATCTGAAAGTGGCCATTAAGTAGAACTCTTGAAATTTCCAATTATTACATGATTACCTAATCTTCTGCATGAATGAAGTATTTTGTATTTTGGAATTTTAAATCTTCTCATATTGCCTCCTTACAATACCTCATCCAAACACAACCTTAGAGTGCAGAAAGAAAAAGATAAGGGGCAAAAGGGAAGAGGAAGACCTACTGAGAGAAAGCAGAGGATGTACATCCGTAGAGAACAAGAGATTTCATTCATGGAACCTATTGTAAACTGTTTAACTTTTTGCTCTCATGATTTTAGCAATTCATGTGTGCTGTGCAGTTATTAACCCTATGAATGATGTGCATTTTATATTACTTGATATTTGTATCATTCATCAATTCCTATTAGAATTTTGATTAGAATAATCTGTGGTCTTCAGGTAAATTGGTATGTGAATCTGTCTTTCTCATGCTTGTGAGATGAATGATATTCTTTTATTAGATAACATTTTATGGCTGTTTAAGTTATCCACTAGAGTATGAATTATATTATGGGGGAATAGTCAATTGTTCACCTACTCTAATTTATGGCCTAAACAATTATTTGATATTTGATTAGATTTATTGGATGTTGTCTAATGTCGTGTTAAAATAGTCATTAACACCTATTGATACTTTCACAAGAACTATTGACTGATGAGTTTAGAGAAGGTAATTGTCAACTTTTGGCATTTCTGAAACAGGAACAACACTGGTACAAGAGCCACCGAACAAAATTAAGCTCTACTAATCAATCTCGCTGTCTTGTTTGCACGGGGAACAACAGTTCTGTTTATTCAAAAACAAAACTGATGGATTTTTTGATTGGAAGGGGGAAGCCAGAGGAAGCCCAGGCCATCTTCAATAGATTAACAGAAGAAGGACATAGGCCGACTTTTGTAACATACACAATTCTTGTGGCTGCCCTGTCCGGCCTGAAGCATTTCAAGTCCATTTCTTTACTTCTTTCTAAAGTTGAAGAGAGTGGCATGAAGCCCAATTCAATACTTTTCAATGCCATGATCTATACTTTTTCTGATTCTGGCAAGTTAGATGAAGCCATGAAAATCTTTCAAAAAATGAAGGAGTGTGGATGTAAACCTACAACTCATATTTTTAACACCCTTATTAGAGGATTTGGAATTGCTGAAAGACCTGATGAATCTATGAAATTGCTAGAGATGATGGAACAGGATGAAAATTTGAAACCCAATGAAAGAACATATAACAATCTTGTGCAAGCCTGGTGTACAAGGAAGAAAATAGAACAGGCATGGAATGTCGTGCATAAGATGGAGGCCTCTGGCCTGCAACCTGATGTTGTCACTTACAACATACTGGCAAGGGCTTATTCTCAGAATGGTGAAACAGAGAGAGCTGAAAGGTTGATATTAAATATGCAGGACAACAAAGTGTGGCCTAATGAGCAAACTTGTGGTATCATAGTAAGTGGTTATTGTAAGGAAGGCAATATGACAGATGCCTTGAGGTTTCTATACAGAATGAAGGAGCTTGGTGTGCATCCAAATCTTGTAGTTTTCAACTCTCTTATCAAAGGATATTTAGACATCACAGACACGGATGGAGTAGCTGAGGTGTGAGTTCTGATATCTTATATTTTTTTATAAGATCAATATATTTATAGTGCATTAAGTAACATACTGTGGTTTGGTTTGTTTAGTCCTCTGAATCTTATGGATAGTTGAAGACCAAGGATCTTTTCTTTTTTCTTCCACGTATTTGACAAATACTTAACCACTATAGCAAGATAAATACTTTATGAAAGGAATCATCTGTTGCCTGTTCATTTTATGTTTGTATCCTGTTGGTGTGTAATTATTCAGTATCCTGTCTTGTGATACAAATATCAAACTTACTAATGAAAATTGGTCAGGCGCTGACATTGATGAAAGAATTTGGGATCAAACCAGATGTGATAACATTTAGCACTATCATGAATACATGGAGTTCAGCAGGGCTTGTGGACAATTGCGAGGAGCTATTCAATGACATGGTGAAGGCTGGGATAGAATCTGACATCCACGCTTATAACATCCTTGCAAAAGGCTATGTATGTGCTGGACAGCCAAGAAAAGGGGAGGCTCTTCTGACTTCCATGAGCAAATATGGTGTACAACCTGATGTGATATTCAATACCATCATCAGTGGATGGTGTGCTGCAGGTAAAATGGATTGTGCTGTGAGACTTTATAAGAAAATGCATGAAATGGGAATTCCCTCAGATTTGAAAACTCATGAAACTTTAATATCGGGGTATGGAAAAGCAAAACAACCATGGAAAGCAGAAGAATTACTTATTACTATGGAAGAGAGGGGTGTTGCTCCTGAAATGAGCACTATGCAACTGGTTGCGGATGCTTGGCGTGCTATTGGTTCATTAAGAGATGAAAACAGAATTCTAAATAGTTCAAAAGAAGAATCTGAGCTAGATCAAAATTTTGGGAGCCCCAAGGTACCAAGGCAGAGCTTGGAGAAGATTTATAAGAAACAGAAACTTAGTGCTTCGCACTCTGATCTCCTACCAACACCCGAAGTAGTGGTGTCTCATCCAGAAAGAACTGCTAATGGCAACATAAGAAGCCAGATGATAGTCAAAGCATCCGACAGTATGCAGAATGCTGCCATTTCCATAGTTTTTGCTCGTTCAAGTTCATTTGGGGTGCAGTCATTGATTTTAAGTAGGCAGCAAATTCAAAATCAGAATGTTAGGCCTTTCCTTGGCTTTTGTAGAGTGGTGTCAATATACTAAGCGGCTGACTTTCAGCTGTGGTGATCTAATAATGATTCATGATGAAAAAAAATCCTGTGTATAGATTTAATTTGCTTCATGTCAGTGCATCATGCCGATAAGTTTTGCTTGGGAGATTGTAGATATCATTCATGGACTTCAGAATATACAATTTTTTTACAGAATGCTGTTTTAAATTGTATTTGTTGAATTAGTCCTACTCATGTATTCACTCACTACTGAAATGTATAACAGATAGCAGAATTAACTGATTCACTTTGTTTTGCATATGCAAATTACATAGAAAATTTGGTCAGATATTACTTTTCCTTTTTTTTCTTTGTCGTTGATGATTTGCAGTCAGAAGCACGTTCTTTATTTTAGTCTTGTATCCTAGATTACAACGAGATGGGAGAAAAACTTCAAACCATTGGTTTATATCTTTGCTTTATATGTGGGATTTGGTTATGTTAATATTACCCCCTCCACTATTTGGGTTCATGACACCAAATGCCTTTGTTGCATTTTAATTGTAGCCATTATGAATCATCTTAATTCATATTTATTTGACTAATTACACCTACAAGGAAAACTAGTATAATTTTTGCACCGATAGATCCATTTTTCACCCGTTTGGTAAGACGTTGAGTAGCAAGGCTTCAAATTCTAATTTTCATTGTAAAACTAATGTTCCAGGGAAAATCAGAATGTTCATGGAATATTATTAGTAACAATTAAAATTGTACCCAAAAAAAAAAGGAAGAACTCGTCGAGATAACTTGTTTTTACAGAATGAGTTGGCATGTTTTTTAATTCTTGAAAAGATAAATGATCACTACAACTTTATTTCATCATTTTCATTATAAAACTAATGTTTCAGGAAAAAGCAAACAGTTTATGGAATGCTATTAACCAGCACCTAAAATTGTACAAGCAAAAAAGCAAGAACTCAGTGAGATAACTTGTATTGTAGTCAAAATTAAACCTAACATGCTAAGAAAAAAAAAAAAAAAACAGCCATAATTTTAGTTAGAATTTTTGGCAGAATAAGTTGGTATGTATTTTAACTCTTAGATGGATGAGTGATCTATATATCATTGTTTCATCCAACAATCATCCTACAATCTTTTATATATATATATATATATATATATATATATATATATATATATATATATATATATATATATATATATATATATATATATTTATTCTGACGAGAATATTTATTATAAAAGTAAGAGGAATAAATGTTGACTATTAAATTTTATATAAATGATCAAAATTAAAACATAAATATATGTGACATTTTTAAGTGGTCACATGATATTTAAGTAATTTTTAATCTTGATCATTCATATATAGTTGTATGGTCAAGATTTACCCTCTCACAATAAAAATTATTCTCACTAAATATATCTCACTAAATATAATATAATAACATGTGCATGAGATAGCTTTCAATTGAAAAAAAAAAAAAACAGAGGAATGTGTGTGTGCCTACACGACAGCTGGTAGGGTACTAAAAGGCTTACAGGCTTACAGGCTTACTAAAAGGCTTACAGGCTTCAAATTTAAGTTGTGTACGTACATGAAAATCTCCCCGTGATTTTTATATATAAACTTTCTTCATGTTTGCTAAAAAACAAAAATGTTTGCTAAAATTTTTATATATAAAGACAATAGCTGTTTGATTTTTATTGTCTTTAAAAATCAAACATTTTAGCTGTTTGATTTTTCATATATAAAATGTTTGATATATTGTCTTTCATCGGCTGTGGCCTCTTCTCTCAGGAACTGATCAAGTTCAGGGACCCCAAAAGTTTCAGTTAAGGTATGATTGCTGCTTCCTCTGGGTCGATGTCTCACTGCCCGTGCTCCATTCCTTTCTGTTAGCACGGGTGGATCGCATGATAGAAGCTGGTCAGACTGATAAAATGTTTTTTTTTTCAGGAAATTAAATCTTCTTGTTGCAACTTGCGAATTGAAAGCTATCTCATGCACATGTTATTATATTATATTTAATATAATGCATTTCATAGTCGAATTGATTTTAATCTCTGTGCTGCATCCGTTCTTTCACTTCATTCTTTCAGGTCTCGCTTGTGTGCTGCACTTTATTTTACTTACAACTTCAACAAATCAATAAGCCCTACACACTCTCTCTGCTGCATTCTTTCACTTCACTTTCATCACTTGTGCTTTTTTTTTTTCAGGAAATTAAATCTTGTTGTTGCAACTTGCATTGCAATGGAAGAGAATTATAACGAAGGACAAGTTCCTGAGCCATTGAGAGAGTGGACCGTTAGTGAAATACTAGTTGCCGAGTTTCTCCAACACCTTAGAGAACCAGACAGTCCACCAGAACTAATCTTCCAGCTCAACAAACTCATTTTAATTTGCGAACAACCTTTCCGGAAAGAAGAATTGCCACAAAGTGACGTCGACTATGGTCAGAACAGACTCTTGATACGTCAATGCGAAGCAAGGGAACACATCTTACCCTTTTTAAATGTTAATGAAAACCCACGTAATGGAATTCCCATCACAATCTATGACACAGATTGCAGAATGTATCCCTTGTGTTTTCTGCAAAGAAATGACGGTAAATATATCATAACTCACAGGGAACCAGAACCAGACGGGACACACTGGAGACATGTCTGTCAGGCAATTGGATTGAACAGAGGTAATTCTATCAAATTTTGGACTCTTCGCCATGCTGAAACCAACCAACTTAGTTTTGTTGTTGAGAAAATATAGGTTATGTCCATTGTGTAAACCATGCTGTGCGACTCACACCTACGTAGATGTCCTTCCATACAAGAATTTTACTACTGTTGTTGTACTCAACTATCGTCAGACTGAGAATATATGTTTGTCAACTTTATTGTATGAACTTGTTTTTGCTTCTAAATACAAAGGGAGTTTTATTTATTTTTCTTGGCTTCGTGTATCCATTTCGTTAAGTTGAGAGTAGCGAGTTGCATGTAGTAGAGACCTGTTTTCTTGGTCAGGAAACAAACAAGATGATGGCACGAACGAAGTGTAGTTTTGTTTTGCAGCAAAATTTCCCTACTTTGTTTCTGCTTGAGACTTGAGAGTTGAGCCACGAACGAACAGAGTACAAAACTGTGGTTTCTGGAGTGGAGGTTGTTGGTTGTGTGCGAACTGCGAAGTGGAGGCTGCTATTGTTGTCAGCTCTGTCGAAGTCTTCGCTATTTCCGGTATGCATTAAAAGCTGCGACTCACTTGACTTGTGATCCTTCCACTTCTGATTTAAGTTGTGTTAATATGTTCGGAAATTGGGGTATCAGAGGGTTTTAGAGAAAAAAAAAAGAAAAAGATGGAGGACATATTTGTTATTTTGAATAAATATTCTCTATATTTAAATTTTTTTAAATGAAAGAATAAAATAAAAAATTAATCATATAACTTTTCAATATTTATTTATTTATTTTTATAAATATTTTATAATTTTCTTAATTTAGAAACTAAAAATAAACATTCTCTTTTATTTTCTTCTAAAATCCTTCATTCAAACATATTCTTTTCCTCATAACTTTTATGCAATAATTATTTCTCTTTTTTTGTGGTGCTTTTAGATTTCGTTTTTTATGTATTTCAAAAATTTTGAATAGATGAATAGATTGAATATGATATGAGTAATTAGTTCATGATCTATGGCTTTATTTATGTTTTTAATTAATAGGAGATCTCTTTGTTCAATTTGATGAATTGCCTGAACATAATGAGGCTGAATTAGATTATGTACCAATGTAAAAATTTCTTGATTTCTTTGGTTAATAATGGCATGTTACTATATATTTTTACTTCTCAATAAAATAAATGGTTAAGTATATGCAGCAAGCAAAAAGTTTGATATTTCTTCCCTTTCAAATTTTATAAATTTTTATTGGGTTGTGCTGCTCTGATAATTGTAATCTTGGGTGACTGCATTATTAAAGTCAACTCCAAAATTAGTTTGAAAAATGAACCCAAAGAGTTGTTCCAAGTTGCAACCTCAAAGGTCATAAGTGGCCAATTAATTAAATATGCCCATTTTTATTCGGATATTACATGCCTTTACAGCCAGAGCATTTTGAGTAGGCTATAATTACATTTAATGTGAATTTTGATAACCCGTAATATAATAAGAACAAATTGAGCAGCAAAGTTTGACTTCATATGGCTCGTATTATCAATATAAAATCAATCTTAGTTATGTATGTGGTACTTGTATTATTTCCAAAGTCAGGTTAGAGAATAAATAGTTTGAACAAGCATTGTATTTACTAGCTGTTTTGGAATCTTATATACAAGTGAAAGTGGCATTATTATTTAAGCTGTTTTAATTTATTTTTATTAAAATGAAAAGAGTAATATGATATACAAGAGGAGTGCTATTTCCTATCAACAGTTTTTACGAAAAGTAATTCATAAAGGATCTACAGTAATTCGTGACATGTTCACGAATAGGTTTTCTTGATAACAAGCATTTCTCACGAATAAGTTACTGTAATGAGCTATGTAATTGTTTTTATTTAAATATTTAGCTATTACATTTCAAGTGATAAACAAACAATTGCTAACAATCACATCCTTTGTGAATTTCTTTTCTTAAAAACCTTTTGTAGGAAATAGCACTCCTCTGATACAATTCTTTATTTAATAGAAATTTAAGATACTTCTATTATTTTTTTTGCCCTTTTGAACAAAGGAAAATGTTCAATGAAAAAAAAAAAAAAAAAACAACTTAAGTGCGGACCACCTAGCAAACTTGGGCCATTCCGGATCGTTTCACCGAGATTTTGGATCGAGATCCCCAGTCCCTCTTGTTTGGCAGGATGTTGGGAGGGTAGCCCTCCCTCGTGTTATGTCTTAATTTGTTTTCTCTGGGGCCGTTTAGACTTTAGCCCCGTCCAGTGATAAGCTGCAAAGAACTCGTTGGGCCACACCAAAATATCACATCCAACAATGCAAGTCCAAAACTAGGCTTGGCTGGGGAAAACATTGGGCTGAAGAACCCGGATGTTATTTTGGGTGTCCCAAGTCCAGAACCAGAAAAAAGAAAGCTCACTTGAGATTGAATTTGGGTTGGATCAAAACCAACAATGCAAGGACTCTTAATTGGTTAAAACAGAATTCCCAGAGACGAAAGTTTTCATGGACCAGCAAGGTTTCACTCAAGTCTAAACAATTGGAAGTGATTCAGCTGTTCCTATTTAGGTCGAGAGTCAAGGGCCTTTCATCAATGCACATGGAGTTATCAGAGGATAAAGTGGGGGATGATATATGAGAATACTTATTTCATGAATATTTTGATGATATCAAAATTATAAGAAAGATATAGTCTAAGATAAGCTTCAAGACAATAGATTTATAGGACTTAAGATCTTATTTATTAGAAGTGTTCTTTAACATCTCAATAAGTTTAAAATGGTTTAAAAAAGTCTATCATGTAATCATTTAAGTTGGTGATTGTTGATTTTAAAAAATATGAATTGTTTTACACAAAATCATGTTTTGAACTTGAGTTATGAAAATTTTGTTTGAATCCTTGAAAAATTCAAGTTTTGTTTGTTAGAAATCATTACAAAGCTTGTTTATGCTCAAAATTTAGTTTTAGAATGACAGTAATATATTACAAGAGCTCCATAACTCATTATTGACAGTTAGTAATCCATTACCAACAGTTGGTAATCTATTATGATGAGTTCGTAATCCATTACGAACATGTCAAAAGGCTCGTAATCAATTACCATATGCCTATAATCGATTACAAACCTTCAAAAACTCATTTTCAACTAGTCAGAAGCATGATAATTGATTATCATGTCTTTGTAATTGATTACCAAGTGTCTCAAACACCCAAAACGCATTTTTAAAATATAGTAATCAATTATCATATCATTGTAATTGATTACCACACCTTTACAATGCAGTAATGATTAGTTTTTAGTACATTAAATGTTCTACCAACTATTCTTAACGACTCTACTTCATTGATGAGTTATAAATACAAGGTTTGAGACACTTAATACTATCTTTTGAACACCCAACAACTTCCTCCCAAACATTAAATTCGAGTTTTAATTCTTTGTACTCTCTTACTCTGTTTGAAAAATCTTTTGAAATATCTTTGAGAGCTTCACAATGCTTTAAGATGTATAATCTACTATTTGAGAGAGTTTCTTATTTTCAATCTCTATTGTAAACATGTGTGAAGGTGGAGGACCCTTTTAGAAAACAAAGAGGCTTCTACACATAAGGGTGAATGATCCTAGAAGTGTAAGAAGGGCTTAAAGCTTATAAGGTTTCTCAAGCACTTCTTAAAGCTTGAAGAATAGTGAAACTCCAAGGTGGATAATCCTATGGACTAGACGTAGATCACAAGAGTTATTGAACTAGTATAAATCTTGTTTGTACTCTTCTCTAACCTTACCTCTTTACTTTAAAGTTTGTTTATTGACTTTGCATACTTATTGTTTCATCTTTTACTCATTTATTTTCTTTGAAAACTTGTGTGAAATCTTTTTATTGTCATTAATCTATTCACCACATAAGAAAATAACTTTAACAAAAATAAAAAAAAAGGCTTATTTGATTTTTTTTAAAAAAACTCAATTTATCATCCCTAAATTTTGAAGTCACTTGATAATAATATAACCTTGTTAAAAGGAGTTTTGCTCCAATATACCTTCCAATGGACTAAGCGAGAAGGAAACGGCACTGCCCATAAACTTGCATCGTGGGCTTTGCACAAAAAACTCCAACCTAGTTAGCTCCTCCCTTTGTTTCCCCAACTAAGCTTAGATCTCACTAGTATTTTCTAACAAGCGTGCTTGAGTTTGTATTGTTAGATTTTGGGTTTGGCCCTTCCTAATGTGTTTGCCTTGTTGGCTTTGAAATGCATACCCAAAAAAGAAAAGACTTCAGCCGTCTGTTTAATATAGGTTTGCAATCTTCATATTTTATTTTGAACGAAAAGATTAAAATCATTATTTATAAGATAACTTAGTCTTAAAAGTATTTTAGTAATTTAGCATTATCAAATTAAATGAAGAAAGAGAATACTAACATAGATTTTAATGATGAGAGATAACACTTGAATTATGTTTTAATGAAGAGAGAGAGTCTGACTTTATTATAAATAACTCTATTCATTAATTTTTAATTACTAAATTATATATTACAATGTGTTAAAATATTTAATATGCATACAAATTTATTCATTAAATAAAAAAAATAAAAAATATGCAAAATATAAAATAATTAAAAAATTATTTTAGTTACCTTGCTATTATAATTTAGAAGACCCTTTTTAATTCCTTCTTGTGAGGTTATGTAACTTAAGTTTTATTATTATTATTATATTATTATTATTATTATTATTATTATGTACTTTATAAATTTTTTTGTATATGCAATTTTTTATTTTTATAAAATAATTAATTTTCTATTTGTTATTTTTTACTTTTTTATTTAATTAAATTCTCACTCATTGTGAAAGTCTATGTTAGCATTTGTTTTTCTTCATTAAATTTCATAATATTAAGTTATTAAAATATTTAAAGACTTTATCTTTTAAATAAAAAATTTGATTTCTAATGAGTTTGCTAAGAGTAATATATATATATATATATATATATATATATATGATTATTTTGAGACATCACCTACATTGTGTAAAGTCTATGTTAGCATTTTTTCTTTAATGGTTTTGATCCTTCAATTAAAGTTTAATAAATATGAATTAAGCCGCTTGGAAATTTTTGCTCAGCTTAGTTGAGGTTTACCGAATATATTAAAGCCCATCACTTGTATAAAGTTGATTCACATTCAAGGAGGTCATACTAAATTAAGGCTTTTGAGTAGCTTGGCTAAGGATACTTTAATAATATGATTGTTATACATATATACTATTAATTATTAATTAGATGACCTCATTTTCTTTACATATATAAATATAATTTATTAATACTTTCATTGGTATAAAAATGAAGCTATTTAGTATAATAGTAGCTCACGCCTGATGGGAACGTTTGAATAAGCTTTTGAAAAAGAACTTTTATGAGAAGTAAAAGTCTTTGCATATCCCATGTTTTATTGAAATTATGCCAAATTTAATCTCCATCATTCCACATTGTCTTTAGAATTAACTACTCCACTGTATCCCCTTCAAAACTGTCAATCATAGTTTCCAAACATAGCCGCAGAAAATTTAAACCTATGAGCTGTTGTACCCATATTCGGTGCGTTTCAGATATGGGTACGATACGAAACGGAAGAAAATGTGTGTAATGCCTGAGACAGTGAGCAACGAGATTCCAACTGTGAGTCTGCGACATTTGAGATGGTGAGCCTTGTCGCTACATCGTTGCTTATCTTTATTCTTTTTGCTTTTGTTGCCAACGGTAATTCATTGTGCATGTTATTTGGACTTAAAGACGAGAAACAGACTGGGAGTAGTTCACCAATTGAATAATAATATAATATAAGTTCACTCATTAAATATTAATATTATATATATTACTTTTGTTTGTTTTATTTAGCAATGAGGAGCTTATGATGTTTCGTTATATTATATAAGTTACTTCTATCTTATTTGGTAGTTGGTAGCATGTGATTTTTTTATTATATCATCTTGCTTTTTGACTTACTCAAAGTTTTTATTAGACAATTGACACTTTGACAGCTCCAGTTATTTCAAATAACATGTTTTTTTTTTAATTTTTTATAATGATTTTATATGCTTTTTTTATATTTTATGAAATTATAAGTATATATATTTGCCATATCTTATTGTACCCATATCTTAATTTAAAAAAAAATATCATATCCCCGATAAAAAATATCATATCCCCATTAAACCAATTGAACTTATCAAGTGACTGGGGTGAGTCCACATTGATGTGTTGACAAACTCTGAAATTAAAGTCCCAATTCACATCCATGTGACCAGGAAAAAAGTCCCAATTCATATCTTTTTGAACTGAAGAAACTTTGTCATTTTTGCTTGATATGACCATTATAAGTTATAGTATTATTTCCATAATTTCATTGACCATAGGAAAAAGAAAAAGCAGCAAATCTAGAGAAATACCCTTGATTCTGTAGGTACACAATACAGCTATATGTCAAGGAAAGAAAGTATCAATAATGGAAATGACAAATGGCAAGTGGTAGGAGGAAGGGAAATAGAATTGTACCACACATTAGGCTAATTTACCCTTTTCACCCCCCAAAAATGATACTTCTAAAACTTTTACAATACTGACTGCTTAATAATTTTCCAGTAATCTCTAGTAGTATTTCTTTCACCCCATTATCTGTCTCACGGGAAAATATCAAGCCAGTTGAATGAATCAAAATAGCTGCTACACAAGAAACAGAATGCTGCTACTGCTAGACCACAACCACTCAAACATATGTACATGAATTCGCTTTAAGTTTGATGGGATTGTGGTTGTGGGAATCAATACCAACTGAGCAAGAGACATGCTGTCGATGTTTAGACCTCACCAACTTCCCAACAACATTTCCTCGTGATCTAACTTCAAAGACAAGCATCATTGGTATTTTTTCATTGTCCACCAAGCCAGCTAAGCTCGCCCCAGCACCATATAAAGGAACCTTGCTTCCTCGCAGGTTGACATACACTGTCCGGTGACTCTTTCTCTGTTGATAGTATTTCTTCAACTGCAGCAACATGCATGTGAACATGGAATTTAACAGTAAGAGTGGTGATCACTGATCAACATCAGAAACAGAAAGCTCTCTTCTACATATTTTCCATTTGTTCTGCACAAACCAATCCTTCTAAATCAAAGAGAAGTGGTCAGTGTTAGAATTCTTACCTCACCAGTTGCAACTATAATCCCAGAATACATAAGATTCACTGACTTGGAGCTGACATGAATGCCAAAAAATGTTGCAGGGTTATGCACTGTCATTTTCATTGAACAATTCACTGTCAACATATTGGTCAGAACTCCTGTCATGTCTGATCCTTCTCCGACGTAAAAGTTATGTACTGTCAAACTCTGGAAGAAGTGAATCATTAGATTACCTGGAAAGTTCCATAATAAACATCTAAGAGAGAAATGGAAATGAATATTAAAAGCATGAGTTCCATTCTTATCAAAAGAAACATGGAATTTGCTTCTATTCATGTCATAACATTATAACCAACAATAGATAGATGAAGAACGAAATTTTCAAGAAGAAACCTATTATTATCTGTGTGTGAAACTAACAATTCTAAATTTTCAGCTGGAACAATGAGGAAAAAATGAATCAATAAGGAGCTACAACTTGCATGGTTGTGAACTCAAACAATGCCCTTGGGCCTTGTGTAAATATGTTCCCAGGACCTCAAGTTCCATTCTATCTACTCCCCATTTTTATAAACAATCTGTGTCCTTATTAATCACATGTGCCAAGTGCATGAAAATGGCCACATGTAAACAGAGACCATCAACCCAACCTAAAATTTTACACACCAGAATAAGGAATCTGCAAAAACATGAAAAATTGGGAGAACAGAATTTTAGATACAAATTTTTCAGGAAGGGTGAGGCGAACACCTCTACATTAGCTACATATGCAATCACCCCGTGAAGGAGGTTATGCAATTTTACTACAATTATAAGTCTGGACCAAACAAGCAAACACCACTGAAACTGGACGGTGACATAAAATCTGTAGGCAACATTTCTTTCAAATCACTGCTATTCCAGTAAATCGATTGTGGTGGCTCTTTCTCCCAAATAATCCAGTCACCTAGTATGACCTTAACTATCAAGTCCAGACTCACAAACCACACCACATGAGGGCTTGATTTATATTCTTTCCTGTCTCAGACATCATCCTAAATCCAAGAGGGTTCACGAGGGTTAACTATCTCTAAAAATTTAAATTATAATCATTTCCCTCTAACTATATATAAAAAAATCAAAAGATTTGTTCCTCGGATTAATAAAACAACTAGACAAGATATTATTATATAGCTTCAAAAGATTCTACCATTTATCTATTAAATAAATAAAAAAAAAAGTGATGCAAGTGGCCATTCCTCAATATAAAAAAGCAGTGATCATCCATGTACCTTGACACTGAGCTGGGGTTTGTAAGGCCTGGTAGCACCCCAAATGATCAAACAGAACACACTGAAAATCACAACAAACCCAATCACAGCAAGGAAGACCTGAGTCCTCCTTGACAATCCCATATTGCCATGGTAAAAATCACCATATTGCCCTTCTTCCTCTATCACCTTGCATTCAGGCCACCCTTTCTCGTTCCTTTTCCGGTTCCCTTTCTTTCGCCAGGCAGAGTTGTAGGAACCAGATACCCTGCTGGAAGAGGAGGCCCTTGACTGGTGTAACGACCCAGCTGAGTCCCACATCGTTAAGTTAATGCCAACTAAGTGAGTTTATAAAACCCTAGGAGGGTAGAAAACAGCGCAGTAACCTGAAACTTGTGAATCCGTTTATTGAGTTGAATATAAAAATAACTTACCTTTGTGAGTGCATAACAAATGCATAAGTATAATTTATAAGAAAGTTTCTCATCATTAAAACTTATTTTAATATTTTTAAATCATATATATGACACATTAATAATACTTAAAATAGATGGAATATACGATATGAATATATTTTCTGTAAAGTGAATTTTGTCTTATAAAAAATAAAGTTCACTTTAAGCAAAAAGCTCATCTTTAAAATTTTCAATGTTTATTTATCAGATATTTAATTTAAATCAAATCAAAAGTCAATGATTAATAAAATTTTCACTAACACTTTACTTAGTTTTTAAAGTGTTATTATCAATTAAGTAGTTTTTAAAGTGTTATTTATCAGATATCTACCTTAGTGGGTGCATAACAAATGCATAAGAATAATTTATAAAAAAATTCTCATACTTAAAACTTATTTTAATATTTTTAATTTTTAAATCATATATATTACATATTAATAATACTTAAAATAGATGGAATATACGATATGAATATATTTCCTGTAAAGTGAATAAACTTGTGAATCCGTTTAATGAGTTGAATACAAAAATAATTTACCTTAGTGAGTGCATAACAAATGCATAAGAATAATTTATAAAAAAATTCTCATAATTAAAACTTATTTTAATATTTTTAATTTTTAAATCATATATATTACACTATAATAATACTTAAAATATATGAAATATACGATATGAATATATTTCCTGTAAAGTGAATTTTGTCTTATAAAAAATAAAGTTCACTTTAAGCAAAAAACTCATCTTTAAAATTTTCAATGTTTATTTATCAGATATTTAATTTAAATCAAATCGAAAGCCAGCGATTAATAAAATTTTCATTAACAACTTTACTTTGTTTTTAAAGTGTTAGTATCAATTAAGTAGAATTCTGACCTGTTTTGTTTCTGAATGAGGTGAGTTTATCTTAGTGGATGCATAACAAATGCATAAGAATAATTTATAAAAAAATTCTCATAATTAAAATTTATTTTAATATTTTTAAATCTTATATATTACACTATAATAATACTTAAAATAGATCGAATATACTATATGAATATATTTCCTGTAAAGTGAATTTTGTCTTATAAGAAATAAAGTTCACTTTAAGCAAAAAGCTCATCTTTAAAATTTTAAATATTTATTTATTAGATATTTAATTTAAATCAAATCAAAAGCTAGTGATTAATAAAATTCTCACTAACCACTTTACTTAGTTTTTAAAGTGTTATTATCAATTAAGTACAATTCTAACCTATTTTATTTCTGAATGAGGTGAGTTTATCTTAGTGGGTGCATAACAAATGTATAAGAATAATTTATAAAAAAATTCTCATAATTAAATTTTATTATAATATTTTTAAATCTTATATATTACACTATAATAATACTTAAAATAGACCGAATATATTATATGAATATATTTCCTGTAAAGTGATTTTTGTCTTATAAGAAATAAAGTTCACTTTAAGCAAAAAGCTCATCTTTACAATTTTTAATGTTTATTTATCAGATATTTAATTTAAATCAAATCAAAAGCCAGTGAATAATAAAATTCTCACTAACCACTTTACTTAATTTTTAAAGTGTTATTATCAATTAAGTAGAATTCTAACTTATTTTGTTTCTGAATGAGGTGAGTTAATCTTAGTGGGTGCATAACAAATGCATAAGAATAATTTATAAAAAAATTTATTACATTCTCATAATTAAAATTTATTTTAATATTTTTAAATCTTATATATTACACTATAATAACTTAAAATAGGTCGAATATACTATATGAATATATTTCCAGTAAAGTGAATTTTGTCTTATATGAAATAAAGTTCACTTTAAGCAAAAAGCTCATCTTTATAATTTTCAATGTTTATTTATTAGATATTTAATTTAAATCAAATCAAAAGCCATTGAATAATAAAATTTTCACTAACCACTTTACTTAATTTTTAAAGTGTTATTATCAATTAAGTAGAATTCTAACCTATTTTGTTTCTGAATGAGGTGAGTTTATCTTAGTTGGTGCATAACAAATGCATAAGAATAATTTATAAAAAATTCTCATAATTAAAATTTATTTTAATATTTTTAAATCTTATATATTACACTATAATAATACTTAAAATAGGTCGAATATACTATATGAATATATTTCCTGTAATGTGAATTTTGTCTTATAAGAAATAAAGTTCACTTTAAGCAAAAAGCTCATCTTTAAAATTTTCAATGTTTATTTATATTTATCGATATTTAATTTAAATCAAATCAAAAGCTAGTGATTAATAAAATTCTCACTAACCACTTTACTCGTTTTTTTAAAGTATTATTATCAATTATGTATAATTCTTACCTATTTTGTTTCTAATGAGGTGTGTTTATCTTAGTGAGTGCATAACAAATGTATAAGAATAATTTATAAAAAAATCATAATTAAAATTTATTTTAATATTTTTAAATCTTATATATTACATCTTCTAAATATATGTAATAATACTTAAAATAGACCATTCAATATACTATATGAATATATTTCCTGTAAAGTGAATTTTGTCCTATATGAAATAAAGTTCACTTTAAGCAAAAAGCTCATCTTTACAATTTTCAATGTTTTATTTAGTAGATGTTTAATTTAAATCAAATCAAAAGCCAGTGAATAATAAAATTCTCACTAACCACTTTACTTAGTTTTTAAAGTGTTATTATCAATTAAGTAGAATTCTAACCTATTTTGTTTCTGAATGAGGTGAGGTGACTATTTCACCTTTATCTTAGTGGGTGCATAACAAATGCATCAGAATAATTTTCAAAAAAATTCTCATAATTAAAATTTATTTTAATATTTTTAAATCTTATATATTACACCATAATAATACTTAAAATAGGTCGAATATACTATATGAATATATTTCCTGTAAAGTGAATTTTGTCTTATATGAAATAAAGTTCACTTTAAGCAAAAAGCTCATCTTTAAAATTTTTAATATTTATTTATCGATATTTAATTTAAATCAAATCAAAAGCTAGTGATTAAAAAAATTCTCACTAACCACTTTACTTAGTTTTTAAAGTATTATTATCAATTAAGTATAATTCTTGACCTATTTTGTTTCTAATGAGGTGTGTTTATCTTAGTGAGTGCATAACAAATGTATAAGAATAATTTATAAAAAAATATCATAATTAAAATTTATTTTAATATTTTTAAATCTTATATATTACACTGTAATAATACTTAAAATAGACCGAATATACTATATGAATATATTTCCTGTAAAGTGAATTTTGTCTTATATGAAATAAAGTTCACTTTAAGCAAAAAGCTCATCTTTACAATTTTCAATGTTTATTTATTAGATATTTAATTTAAATCAAATCAAAAGCCAGTGAATAATAAAATTCTCACTAACCACTTTACTTAGTTTTTAAAGTGTTATTATCAATTAAGTAGAATTCTAACCTATTTTGTTTCTGAATGAGGTGAGTTTATCTTAGTGGGTGCATAACAAATGCATAAGAATAATTTATAAAAAAATTCTCATAATGAAAATTTATTTTAATATTTTTAAATCTTATATATTACACTATAATAATACTTAAAATAGGTCGAATATACTATATGAATATATTTCCAGTAAAGTGAATTTTGTCTTATATGAAATAAAGTTCACTTTAAGCAAAAAGCTCATCTTTACAATTTTCAATATTTATTTATTAGATATTTAATTTAAATCAAATCAAAAGCCGAGTGATGAAAGCCAGTGAATAATAAAATTCTCACTAACCACTTTACTTAGTTTTTAAAGTGTTATTATCAATTAAGTAGAATTCTAACCTATTTTGTTTCTGAATGAGGTGAGTTTATCTTTAGTGGGTGCATAACAAATGCATAAGAATAATTTATAAAAACATTCTCATAATTAAAATTTATTTTAATATTTTTAAATCTTATATATTACACTATAATAATACTTAAAATAGGTATATTTCCTGTAAAGTGAATTTTGTCTTTTAAGAAATAAAGTTCACTTTAAGCAAAAAGCTCATCTTTAAAATTTTCAATGTTTATTTATCAGATATTTAATTTAAATCAAATCAAAAGCTAGTGATTAATAAAATTCTCACTAACCACTTTACTTAGTTTTTAAAGTGTTATTATCAATTAAGTAGAATTCTAACCTATTTTGTTTCTGAATGAGGTGAGTTTATCTTAGTGGGTGCATAACAAATGTATAAGAATAATTTATAAAAAAATCTCATAATTTAAATTTATTTTAATATTTTTAATTCTTATATATTACACTATAATAATACTTAAAATTGACTGAATATACTATATAAATATATTTCCTGTAAAGTGAATTTTGTCTTATAAGAAATAAAGTTCACTTTAAGCAAAAAGCTCATCTTTACAATTTTTAATGTTTATTTATCAGATATTTAATTTAAATCAAATCAAAAGCCAATGATTAATAAAATTCTCACTAACCACTTAGTTTTTAAAGTGTTATTATCAATCGCACCAATTAAGTAGAATTCTAACATATGTATAAGAATAATTTATGAAAAAATTCTCATAATTAAAATTTATTTTAATATTTTTAAATCATATATATTACACTATAATAATACTTAAAATAGACCGAATATATTATATGAATATATTTCCTGTAAAGTGATTTTTGTCTTATAAGAAATAAAGTTCACTTTAAGCAAAAAGCTCATCTTTACAATTTTTAATGTTTATTTATCAGATATTTAATTTAAATCAAATCAAAAGCCAGTGATTAATGAAATTCTCACTAACCACTTTACTTAGTTTTTAAAGTGTTATTATCAATCGCACCAATTATGTAGAATTCTAACATATTTTGTTTCTGAATGAATTATTATGTTATTTTAAAGTGTTATTGTAAATCTTTGACATAGATTTTTTTGCCACAATAAAATAATATGACTTTCACCAAAGTTAGGCAGTTAAGCTACTTTAATCTATTATCATAAACGAGTGTCCCTTAAATTTAATTTAATTTCTTTTTCGTTACCTTAAAAATCATGTTACACAAAATTCTGTATTTGATATTAATAAATGAAAATATGTCTATGATTTAATATTACTTAATTATCATTCATAAATAATTATTTATTTATTTATTCATTAAAAATGTGAGTACTAACAATGTCTAAAAAAATAAAAAATGCTAGTATTTACAAGATTTAAGAAATTTAAAATGAACAAAATGAGATAAAATAAAATAATAATAGATATGAAAATTAAAACTAAAAATAGAAAGAGAGTTTACTTAAAAGTGAGACTACTTTTTTTTGGGTATAAAAAGTGAGACTACTTTATTAATAACGTTTAAAGTAAAACTGTTCGAAGTAGTTAGATAATGTTGTGAATCATTAAATAAATAAGAGTGCTATTAATCACATTTCTTTTAATAATAATTTTTTTATTTTTTTTGTAAATTTAATTTTAGCCCATCATAAGCATAAATTAATTTTTCGAATATTATAACATGCATTACATAATATAAGCATATGTTATAAAATAATGAATCATATTTGAACCAATAAAGCACCAACACCTTAAAATAGTTTTTCAAATTGGTGTTGGACATGTACGTCTACCGGAGATATGACAAACACTTTGGATACTTTAGTTACATTCTACAATTTTTAACTTTTATTTTTTAAATCTTATATCAATACGAATAAGAATATCATATTAATTAAATAAATGATAATGTTTTATTATAAATAAAAAAATAATCAAAAATAATTTTTAAAATATCAATTATCTCTTTTAATTTAATATTTATATATTTTTTATTAATTTTATGTATTATATATATTATATAAGTGTGTCGTGACATATAATTTTAATAATTTGCCTATTCTCATGTCCTTATCATGCTTCTTAGATTTGAGCACTTTATAAACTAATATACAAACTTCTTTTCCAAGTCATATCTGTCTTCTTACTGGCCAAAATTTTATTGGCTTTATAATATTCCCTTGTTTTTAACTTTGTCATTATAATAATGTTTTGTGAGTGTCTATTATTATTTTTATTTGTTTATTATCATTCATCTTCGATTAACTTTCTTTATATTTTTCTAAATGACCTTTATTATATAGATAGTTGAATCTAACATATTTATTAACTAATAAATAATATTTTAGAAAAAAAATTAATTAGATAAGACTGATAATAGATAAATAGAAGTGATAATAGACATTTCATAATATTCTTTACAATTTTTTTTTACAATATTCATTTTGACAAAAATACCAATAAGAAACTTTCTCATTAATTTACATAACTCTCATTATTATTATTATTATTATTATTATTATTATTATTATTATTATTATTATCAATATCAATGGTGTAGTGTATAATCCCTCCTTATGTGATTATGTAAAAGTTGCAAATTATGTTAAGTAACGTTAATCATAGCTTTATTTTCTCTTTTACATTTTCACCCAAAAAAAAAAAATCTCGCTATAAGCCTATAACTGTGTCTCATCATATGCCTCGTGGGATTCATCTCCATTACTCTGCATGGTGCATACAGAAATTAATCTTGGGTTTGGTTAACGAAATATTTGTGTAAATTTTATTTATATAAATTATATAAATTAAATTAATTAATAATTAATATATTATTTTTTATTATAAAAATAATTATATAATATAAAATTTATATAATTATTTTAATATTATTTAATTTAATTTACACAATTATATAAATAATGTCTTTTCAAAGTTAGCGTCAGACTCATAGTCAAAAGTTATATGCACACCAGTTGTTCTTGATCAGTTGAATTTTTCCTCCGCCTGTAGTTTTTTTTTTTTTTTTTCTGTAAAAGGCCCCACCCAGTGATGGATTTTCCCAGCAAGGAAATTACCTTCACAGTCTCTTATCACAATGCCCACTCTTGAAGCTTAACATGCTGTTACTGAGATACAAACCTGATCTTTTTAAGTACAAATTTCTCAAATTACAGTTATGGACTACAAAAGATTGCGTGAAGAACAAGTACGAAGGTGGTCTGGATGCATTTTCTCGTGGTTATGAAAAATTTGGCTTTTCACGCAGGTATTACTTTTATTGGTTGATGCTCATGTATATATCTAACTTTTTTCATTTTCATAAAGTCAGTGATGTACATTCATAAGATGATTAGTAGTAGGTATTATGTCTATATCATGCCCAAATTCCAAGACCAACCATTTGAAAGATGAAGCAATCATAATTATTTAATCCAAAGCCTACTTATGTATATTTTTATTTAGTTTAACTCCATACTTTTTTTTGGCAGTGCTACAAGCATTGAAACAATTGATACCTCAATTTTATCTTATGAGTACTGTCAATCATAAGATAAAATTGAAACGTTGGTGTTGGATTGTCTTGTGTACAGACAATCGAACGTGCGCAGAAGTTCACCTGCAGAAGTTCGCATGGATAGTCATTTTGCTTTAATTATGTACCCTACAAATGCTTTGAAATACTCATTAAAATAGATCACCTACCATATTATATTAAAACTGTAGTAAAATTGTTCGGCAAAACTGTTTTATGAAATTTTTATGAAATTTTGCCGAATAATTTTACTACAGTCTTGCAGGTAACCTTTCCGGAACATATTTTACTACAATTTTACTAATGTAGTAAAACGCTTTGTAGTGTTAACAGACTGTAAAATTGAAAAGAGGCATGATTACATCAACCAATCAATAAACTATGCAGGGGAACCAGTAGGTTCATTGCATCATTTGCAAATAGAAATATGCAAAAAAAAATTAAAAAAATAATAATTTCTAGTTGAGTAATTTTTTCTGACACGAGCTGAAAACAGGTCTAGATGCAACTCGCTACTCTCAACTTAATGGATCCATGAAGCCAAGAAAAATAAATAAAACTCTGTTTATATTTAGAAGCAAAAACAGTTCATACAACAAAGTTAACAAACATATATTCTCAGTCTGACGATAGGTGAGAACAGCAACAAGTAGAATAAAAAACAGTAGTAAAATTCATGTATGGAAGGGTACGTAGGTGTGAGTCGCACAGCATGTGCAGTGGGTACGACTTTTTCTAAAGAATAAAGTATGAGTTAAAATACCAATTAAAAAATTCTGAATTATGATATACATACAATTTTTTTTTCTCACGTACTCACAAAAAATTTAATATTCATAGTTATTTTTGAAAAAATAACATTCAGCAATTCTAAACTTTCACTCAATTATAAATAGATATCTTAAGCTTTTAAATTTTTTAATTTAATTTATAAACTACACTAATTTTTGCAATTAATCTTTCTTAATTCATTCAATCTAAGTTAGCTAACAAATAGAACACTATATTGCGAGAAATTTTAAAATATTTATAGAATAATATAGTCTAGACAAGTTTATAATTGTCTATATTTAATTTAATAATATTTTATTTTGTAATTTAATGATATGTAAGATATAAATATCACGTGTTACAATTTAAAATTAATAATATAATAAGAACTTTTCAGATCACATACAAGTACAGTATGTGAGTCATTAATTATCTATTTATCATATCAATTAATGACTTACGTGTTTATACGTAATGTAACACTTGATTAGTCAGTTGAATGAGATTGGACGAATGACTAATTGTAATAATTAAAGTAGTTTAAAAATTAAATTAAAAGATTTAAAAGTTTAAAATCACTGTTTATAATTAAATAAAAGTTTTAGAAGATTGAATATTATTTTTTCTTTCTTTTTCTTTTTTTCTTCCCTAAATTATTAACAACTCTTTCTTTCCATAATGTATTTCTCGATTCTCTTCATTATACAACTCAAATGGGATATATTTAGGGGAGTGAATATGGGATGCGTATATAGACGCACAATAATTTCCTAGTCAAATTACATAATTAAGAACATCATATTAATATTGTCTTTTTTTCCCCTCTTGAAAGTTTCACAATTTGCAATCATATTCTCAATTCATTTCTTTCTCTGTTAGTTATATAAATCTTTTCACCTTCTCACCTCTAATAGTTTGTCAATTAAGACAAGAATTATTATGATTAATTTTTTTCCTTATAAATTGTATTCAAATTATGCATTTAGCTGTAACGAACCTTAACAAAAATAAAATTTAAGTCCAGTCACCTAAATTAATTAATCAATTGATTGGTTAATATGTGCGAGAATTTGAACAAAAATCATGATAATAATTTATTCTCTTAATAAAAAAATGATAATTTCATTAAATTATAAGTTATTGTGAAAAAAAACAAAAATAATATTCGTACAAGCAACGTTAAGAGCATCATTATTCGTGAGACAATTCCAAAGCTATAAAATGTAAGTGAATAATGAAAGTTCGAGATATTAGAGGCCGATGATAGCGACGACCACCATAGACAACTTCCATTGATTTTGGTGACTACTTCATTTTCTTCACAGTCCCCATCACAGGATCCATAAGGAGGATCACAAGATGTCTTCGACCATAAGATGTCATCTTAAGATTGCAATCTGCTATACATGTATAAAAGTACTACCGTCAAGCTGTTACTTAATTTTAAATTCCTTTTCTTACTTACTACTCTTCTTAATTAAAAGAAACATAGAATCTTTTATATCCTCTGTATATGATGCAATGTCTCGGCACCACAAGTTTATTTTAATATGAAATAAATTAAGAAAATTCGATTATTCTGAACTATAAAACTAAATACAAATTTAACAATAAGGATAAGTATATAAAGGTCAAAGAAGATCTGTATGTGTCTTGAGAATAAAATATGTCGTGCAAAAATACACTAAATGTATTTTGTTTGGTGCAAAAAAGAAAAAAGTGTTACACAATAAAAAATTTCAAGAAAATACATTTAATTATGAAAAAATCTATTTAAAAAGAATTTAATGATGTATCAACACTTGATTTAATAATAATATAATTTTTTTCATTTAGAGCTCACTTTATACAGCCTCTAAAAATGAAGATAATTTTTTATATAAAAAAAAATCGTATGAAAAACTCATACCTGAATTTTCCAACCACATTTTAAGATGTTCCATGGCTATTATAATCGTGATAATGGATGAAAATTAAACTTATTAAGGAAAAAACTTGTGTCATTATTTTTTTGGTATTAAACTTATGTCATTATTAATCTATATATAATTTAATAACTTTTGAAAGAACTTTTGGCTATAAAAGACGAAATTTTGGTGTCGGGATTCTGGGACAAAAAGCAAGCCGACCAGATCGGTGAATATCTGCTCTCAATCGAGAAGATAAGCCGCACATGGATTGTTAAAGTAGTTAGAATCGGTAAATATTTGCTCTCAATTAAGAATGATATGGACTTTTTTATTTTTTTTTAAGTGATTAATTATAAAAGAAAAAGAGATATAAAAATTATTAAAAAATTTATATTAATATTTTTTTGTATCTTTCTCTTTTATATCATTAACCACTTTTAAAAAAAAATAAAAAATTAAATTTATTAAAATAATAAACTATATATGAATTGCTGACACAACAGCTACTCTGAAAGCGACACAAGAGAGAAGAGATCGCGTACAGTACACAACTTTTGCTCTCTTTCTTGTCCGTTTTGGCATCTCGCATGTAAACTTGCCTTACATTGCATCAGAATCGTAGTCACCGGAACACTTATCCTTGCTATATCACTTCCGCTATAACTCCCTCCCAACTCAACTTCTTTCCCTTCTCGTCCTCATCCATTTAACTAAAGTTAATTATGTTATGTTTTTATCCAAGTAATCTTAAAATATAAAATTTTATATAATATAAATAAATTATTTTATATCTTTTTAAATAATTCTATAGAAAAATATTTTTTTAATAAACTAAACAAAATAAATTATCTTAAAATTATTTTTCAATTAATATATCTAAACATAAAATTAAATATATTATAATCAATTATTGAAATAAATTTTTTTTCATAACTAATCTAAATACAATTTTAATATATTAAAAATTAAAAAAATTATATAAAAATTTTTATTTTGAATTCTTTAATAAGGTAAAAAATTCCTAATTTAAAAGATAAAAGTAAAAAAAAAAATTATCTAAAAGTCAAAGTTAATTTGTGAGATAAATATACTTGTATCAGCTAAGGCAGGATGTTAATTCTATTGCATTAAGTTTCTATTTTCATTTTTGAGAATTTTGTTAAAAATAGTAATGCATTCAACTATCAATATTTTATTTGTAAAGGAATCTATCGGTTATACACAGAAATAGATTCTCTTTCTCATTCATGGAATAATACTATCTTTTTTTTTAAAAAAAAAGGAAAATAAAAGAATTCAAATTCGTATTTTTCAAGTGAATATTAGAATATATCAAGCTTGCTCTTTGGTGGGCCCCGCTCTCTGACTGGTTCATATAAATTAGTGTTTGACATTGGTACCGAATAATTGGTAGATGTAATTTAAGGTCCTGAAAAAAATTCTGAAGAATGCCACATGTCACTCAGAATAACCTATTCTTAATTTCCCTTTTCAAGTCGCTTGTCCCTCTTGTTTG
Organism: Ormosia emarginata; assembly: GCA_029884605.1. Lineage (NCBI taxonomy): Eukaryota > Viridiplantae > Streptophyta > Magnoliopsida > Fabales > Fabaceae > Ormosia > Ormosia emarginata. The sequence continues at coordinate 10,224,376 of JAQQTP010000072.1, read as the reverse complement.
TCAGGATGTTGGGAGGGTAGCCCTCCCTCGTGTTATGTCTTAATTTGTTTTCTCTTGGCCCGTATAGACTCTAGCCCCGTCAAGTGATAAGCTGCAAAGAACTCGTTGGGCCAGACCAAAATATCACATCCAACAATGCAAGTCCAAAAACTAGGCTTGGTTGGGAAAAACATTGGGCTGAAGTACTCGACTGTCATTTTGGGTGTCCCAAGTCCAGAACCAGAAAAAGAAAGCCCACTTGAGATTAAATTTGGGTTGGATCAAATCCAACAATGTAATTCTTAATTGGTTTTAAAACAGAATTCCCAGAGATGAAAGTATTCATGGGGCAGCAAGGTTTCACACCAGGCTCAACAATTGAAAGTGATTCAGCTGTTCCTATTTACGTCGAGAATCAAGGGCCTTTCATCAATGCACATGGAGTTATTAGAGGATAAAATAGGAGATGATATATAGGAATGCTTATTTTATGAATATTTTGATGATAATAATGCTATAAAAAAAATACAGTCTAAGGTAAGTTTTAAGACAATAGATTTATAGGACTTAAGATCTTATTTGTGAGAAGTATTCTTTGATATCTTAATAAGTTTAAAATAGTTTTGAAAAGTTCATCATGTAATCTTTTAAGTTGGTGGTTGTTGATTTTGAAAAATCTTAGTTGTTTTACACAAAATCATGTTTTGAACTTGGGTTATGAAAATATTATTTGAATCCTTGAAAAATCTAAGTTTTGTTTATTAGAAATCATTACAAAACTTGTTTGTGTTCAAAATTTAGTTTTAGAATGACTGTAATATATTATAAGAGCTTCGTAATCTATTATTGACAATTGGTAATCCATTACGATGAGTTCGTAATCCATTACGAGCATGTGAGAAGGCTCGTAATATATTATCATATGCTTATAATCGATTACAGATCTTCAAAAACTCATTTTCAACAAGTCAAAAACTTGGTAATCGATTACCAAGTGTCTCAAATACCCATAACACATTTTTAAAGCATGGTAATATCGTAATCGATTACCACACCTTTGAAAAACAATAACAACTAGTTTTTAGTGCATTAAATGCTCCACCAATTGTTCTTAACGACTATATTTCATTTATCGGCTATAAATACAAATTTGGAACACTTAATGCTATTTTTTTGAACATCCAACAACTTACTCACAAGCATTAAATCTAATTTTTAATTCTTTGTACTCTCTTGCTCTGTTTTAAAAGTCTTTTGATGTATCTTTGAGAGCTTCATAGTACTTTAAGTTGTATAATCTACTCTTTGAGAGATTTATTATTTTCAATCTCTATTGTAAACATTTGTGAAGGTAGAAGATCTCTCTAGGAAACAAAAAAGTTTCTACACATAAGGGTGGATGATCCTAGAAGTGTAAGAAGAGCTCAAAATTTATAAGGGTTTCTCAAGCATCTATTAAAGTTTGAAGAATAGTAGAAACTCCTAGGTAGATAATACTAGGGACTGGACGTAGATCACAAGAGTTATTGAACCAGTATAAATCTTATTTGCACTCTTCTCTACCCTTATCTCTTTACTTTCAAGCTTGTTTATTGGCTTTGCATATTTGTTACTTCATCTTCTATTCATTTACTTTCTTTGAAAACTCGTGTGAGATCTTCTTGTTGTTATGAGTCCATTCACTACATAAGAAAATAACTTCAACAAAAATCAAAATGAGTTTGTTTGTAAATTTTTTTGAAAAACTCAATTCATCACCCTTCTTAAGTTTTGAAGTCACTTGATAACAATATAACATTGCTGAAAATCTGCACCAATATGACTTCCAATGGAAAAAGAGAGAAGGAAATGTCACTACCTATATGCTTGCATCATGGCCTTCGCACAGAAAACTCCAACCTAGTTGGCTCCTCCACCTTCTAAATCAGTGGCTCAAGCTTGTGAACTTGAAGCAAGGGCCCTTTGTTTCCCCAACTAAGCTTAGATCTGACTAGTACTTTCTAACAAGCGTGCTTGAGTTAGATTTTTTTTGTTACAGTGCTCTGTTGTATTGCTAGATTTTTGGCTTGGCACTTTCTAATTTATTTGCCTTGCTGGCTTTGAAATGCAGACTCAAAAAGAAAAAAAGACTTTAGCCACGTCTGTCTATATATATATATATAAAACGTGTCTGGTGATATAAGTATTTATTGTAAGAGGAAAGAGAAGTGAATATTGATCATTGAATCTTATATAAATGATCAATATTATAATATAAATACATGTGATTTTTTTAATTTAAGTAACTTTTAATCTTGATCATTTATATATAATTCTATGGTTAAGATTTATTCTTGTCACATTCTCATAATAAAAACTCCTCTTATTCATGTATGGTTAGCAACTTCCATATTTTATTTTGGACGAAAAGACCAAAATCATTATTTATAAGATAACTTAATCTTAAGAGTATTTTAGCAATTTAACATTATTAAATTAGATGAAAAAAGAGAATATTAACATAAATTTTAATGATGAGAGATAACACTTGAATTATGTTTTAATGAAAAGAGAGAATACTTTATGATTAATAACTCTATTCATTAATTTTTAATTATTAAATTATATATTAAATTGTGTTAAAATATTTAATATGCATACAAATTTCTTCATTAAATTAAAAAATTAAAAAGATGCAAAATATAAATAATTAAAAATTAATTCAGTGCATCATAAAAAGATGCAGGCTTTTAGTTCTAATGCGTATTAATTCGAGTGCCCTTTTATTATATAGTCTTCATCTTATGACTCGTTGCTTTTAACTTGTCCTAATTTTAGTTACCTTGCTATTATAATTTAGAAGACCCTTTTTAATTCCTTCTTGTGAGGTTAAGGTTTTATTATATTATTATTATTATTATTATTATTATTATTATTATCATTCGTTTTATAATTTTTTTTTTGTATATGTAATTTTCTATTTTTATAAAATAATTAATTTTGTCATTTGTTTTTTTTTTTTTTTTTTTTCATTTAATAAGAAGAGGAAATTCTCTTTTATTATTAAAATCTATGTTAGCATTATATTTCTTTATTAAATTTGATAATAGTAAGTTACTAAAATATCCTGAAGATTAAGTTATCTTATTAAATAAAAAATTTAGTTTTTTTCCAAAATAAAATATGGAAGTTGTTAAGCTCTACATGAAGGTGTAGAAGTTAATAATTTCATATATATATATATATATATATGAATTATGAGGGGGATCAATTCTGTACACCAAATGTAAAGTTTTTTTGACTTACACTCATTTTCATGTTAGATTCACTTTCATCTATTGGTTACTTTTAATGAAATAATTTCAACTATTAGATGAAAGTGGATCTAACAGTTAAAAATGAGTGGAAGTCAAAAAAGACTTACACTGGTATAAACCGATCCCCCCTCATGAATTATTTTGAGATATGAAAACCTACCTACCTATCCTCCTTAGTAAAAGTAGAACTATATACACGTAATTCTCCCGACGAAATTGATTTTCTGTAAGGTTGTGTTTGGAATGAATAAAAATGGGAAATGATTTGATTTGATTTGAATTGAATTGAATTGATTTGATTTAAAAATCAAATTTTGTGTTTGGAACTTTTAAAAAAAATAGGATTTGAATTGATTTAGAAATCAAATTTTGTGTTTGGAATTCATTAAAATGAGAATTGATTTGATTTGATTTTATTATTTTACATTTTAACCCTTATGAAAAGTTGTTAGAGGTAGTTATTAAGGGTAAAATAGTCTATTTATCTCAAATCAAATCAAATCCTAACAAATCCTATCAAAATTGATAGAATTTCTAAAACAAAAAGAATAAAATGCATGAGATTTTAGAAATCAAATCATTTCTCATTTTTAAACATTCTAAATATAAAATTTAATTAAATTTGATTTATAAATCAAATCATTTCTTATTTTTTTACTTTCTAAATACACTCTAATAGTTTTGATCCTGGATGCCCTTAGCCTTTAGTATTAGACGCAGAAATGAATTAAGCTGTTTGGAAGCAATTTGACTTCGCTCAGCTTGGTTGATGTTTACCGAACATCACTTGTATAAAGCTGAGTCACATTCAAGGAGGTGATACTAAAATTAAGCTTGTGAGTAGCTTGGCTGAGGATGCTTTAATAATATGATTGTTATACGTATATACTATTAGTTATTAATTATATGACTTCATTTTCTTTACATATATAAATACAATTTATTAATACTTTCATTGGTATAAAAATGAAGCTATTTAGTATAATGGTAGCTGATGCCTGATGGGCACGTTTGAGTAAGCTTTTGAAAAAAACTTTTATGAGAAGTAAAAGCCTTTGAATATCCCATGTTTTATTGAAATTATGCCAAATTTAATCCCCTTCATTCCACGTTGTCTTTAGAATTGACTACTCCACTCTATCCTCTTCAAAACTCTCAAACATAGCTGCAGTAATTTTAAACCAATTGAACTTAAGTGACTGGGTGAGTCCACATTGATATGTTGACAAACTCTGAAATTAAAGTCCCAATTCACATCCATGTGACCAGAAAAAAAGTCCCAATTCATATCTTTTTGAACAGAAGAAACTTCGTTTATAAGTTAGAGTATTATTTCCATAATTTCGTTGACCATAGGAAAAAGCAAAAGCAGCAAATCTAGTGAAATGCCGTTGATTCTGTTGGTACACAATAGAGCTATATGTCAAGGAAAGAAAGTATCAATAATAGAAATGACAAATGGCAAGAAGTAGGAGGAAGGGGAAATAGAATTGTACCATACATTAGGCTAATTTACCCTTTTCATCCCCCAAAAATGATACTTCTAAAACTTCTACAATACTAACTGCTTAACAATTTTCCAGTAATCTCTAGTAGTATTTCTTTCACCCCATTATCTGTCTCACGGGAAAATCTCAAGCCTGCTGAATGAATCAAAATAGCTGCTACACAAGAAACAGGTTGCTGCTACTGCTAGACCACAACCACTCAAACATATGTACATGAATTCGCTTTAAGTTTGATGGGATTGTTGTTGTGGGAATCAATACCAACTGAGCAAGAGACATGCTGCCGATGTTTAGATTTCACCAACTTCCCAACAACATTTCCTCGCGATCTAACTTCAAAGACAAGCATCATTGGTATTTCTTCATTGTCCACCAAGCCAGCTAAGCTCGCCCCAGCACCATATAAAGGAACCTTGCTTCCTTGCAGGTTGACATACACTGTCCGGGGACTCTTTCTCTGTTGATAGTATTTCTTCAACTGCAGCAACATGCATGTGAACATGGAATTTAACAGTAAGAGTGGTGATCACTGATCAACATCAGAAACAGAAAGCTCTCTTCTACATATTTTCCATTTGTTCTGCACAAACCAATCCTTCTAAATCAAAGAGAAGTGGTCAGTGTTAGAATTCTTACCTCACCAGTTGCAACTATAATCTCAGAATACATAAGATTCACTGACTTGGAGCAGACATGAATGCCAAAAAATGTTGCAGGGTTATACACTGTCATTTTCATTGAACAATTCACTGTCAACATCTTGGTTAGAACTCCTGTCATGTCTGATCCTTCTCCGACGTAAAAGTTATGTACTGTCAAACTCTGGAAGAAGTGAATCATTAGATTACCTGGAAAGTTCCTTAATAAACATATAATAGAGAAATGGAAATGAATATTAAAAGCATGACACTTTCGAGTTCCATTCTTATCAAAGAAACATGGAATTTGCTTCTATTCATGTCATAACATTATAACCAACAATAGATAGATGAAGAACGAAATTTTCAACAAGAAACCTATTATTATCTGTGTGTGAAACTAGCAATTCTAAATTTTCAGCTGGAACAATGAGGAAAAAATAAATCATTAAGGAGCTACAACTTGCATGGTTGTGAACTCAAACAATGCCCTTGGGCCTTGTGTAAATATGTTCCCAGGTCCTCAAGTTCCATTCTATCTACTCCCCATTTTTATAAACAATCTGTGTCCTTATTAATCACATGTGCCAAGTGCATGAAAATGGCCACATGTAAACAGAGACCGTCAACCCAACCTAAAATTTTACACACCAGAATAAGGAATCTGCAAAAACATGAAAAATTGGGAGAACAGAATTTTAGATACAAAATTTTCAGGAAGGGTGAGGGAAACACCTCTACATTAGCTACATATGCAATCAACCAGTGAAGGAGGTTATGCAATATTACTATAATTATAAGTCTGCACCAAACAAGCAAACACCACTAAAACTGGACGGTGACATAAAATCTATAGGCAACATTTCTTTCAAATCACTGTTATTCCAGTAAATCGATTGTGGCTCTTTATCCCAAATAATCCCGTCACCTAGTATGACCTTAACTATCAAGTCCAGACTCACAAACCACACCACATGAGGGCCTGATTTATATTCTTTCCTGTCTCAGACATCATCCTAAATCCAAGAGGGTTCACGAGGGTTAACTATCTCTAAAAAATTATATTATAATCATTTCCCTCTAACTATATATAAAAAAATCAAAAGATTTGTTCCTCTGATTAATAAAACAACTAGACAAAATATTATTATATAGCTTCAAAAGATTCTACCATTTATCTATTAAATAAAAAAAAAAAAGTGATGCAAGTGGCCATTCCTCAATATAAAAAAGCAGTGATCATCCATGTACCTTGACACTAAGCTGGGGTTTGTAAGGCCGGGTAGCACCCCAAATGATCAAACAGAACACACTGAAAATCACAACAAACCCAATCACAGCAATGAAGACCTGAGTCCTCCTTGACAATCCCTTACTGCCATGGTAAAAGTCACCATATTGCCCCTCTTCCTCTATCACCTTGCATTCAGGCCACCCTTTATCATTTCTTTTCCGGTTGCCTTTCTTTCCCCAGGCAGAGTTGTAGGAACCAGATACCCTGCTGGAAGAGGAGGCCCTTGAATGGTGACCATAGGAGTGGTGAGAAGGTGACTCCATGGGGCTGTTACAGGCTGGTGTGGCTTGCATAGAGGAAGATTTATCACCATCATGAGAATCCCTAGAGGGGCTCTGAACATAGTAAACGGGTCGTTTTGGTGATCTTGGTGATGATGGGTCGAAGCTCGTGACATCAGAATCAGTCTTGGCGTGCATTGTGTTAATCAAATGGATCTCACCAAGATGCAAACTTTAATGATACCCAGATGAGAAAAATTCAAGCTTTTGATTTAATTGCTTGTGGGTAGGGGAGAAAATCCAGTATCTGATGCAATAAATGCAGAATTCAGTAACTTCTTTTTCAGTGTTTTGTAAAGGGCAAGGCAATTCACCAAGTTAGTGAAAAGTTCAAACGTCAAAACCCACATGCAAGTTGGCCTCAGCGTTGCAAGGAAACCCAGAATTCAGTGTGATAAAGGCAAAAAGTTTGTGAATTTGAGAGGAAAAAAAAGGGTGAAAGTGCAGAGAGTTGAAGAGGGAGTGAGGAATGGGGATGATGGGGAAGCTGAGTTTTTGAGCGTGAGTAGAGGAGCGAGAAAAGTGAAACGGAAAGGAACTGTTTCAGTGTTTACGAGGTCAGTGTGTAACCCGAAACAGGTGTGAAGAGTGAGTGACAACGATGAGGAAAGAGGCACACACATGGTAGGTTTGGTCATTTACACGCAGCAATCTACAGCTGTTGCTTCAAAGAGCAAGTGTCGGCTTACAGAGAGTTAGAAACAGTACGGCGTCGTCTAACCTGTGAATAGCTGACCGTTCAGATATCAGAGATGTTTAATTTAAAAGGTTTTTCTATTAAGGAAGAATGAAAAATTAGAAAATTTTCATAATATGTATAATATTTAGTGCATATTTAATTTGGATTATTTTTCAAATGAATAACTTTTTTTTGTTATAAAACGTTTTTCACTGTTGGTGATATATTTGGGGTAATTTTTAATAATATTTGTACAAAATTTAATATATTATAATAATATTTTTTATAAACTTAAAACTTATAATTTTAGATTATAAATTATTTTAAAAATTTTGATATAAAAATATTACTTTATCTTAAATTAAATAATTTTTTTAATTATTCTACATTTATTATTAAAATAATTAAAATTTTACAATTGACAGAAAGCATATCATTAGTGTTTATTTGGTAAAGATTATATTTTGTAAAAAAAAAAACTTTTTTATGGGTTAAAAAGTTTTTTATTAGTTAAAGTGATGTTTGGGTAAAATTGATTAAAGTGATAAAAAACTTTTTCATTAATTACATTTTTTTCTTCATAATTAACATCCTTGGGCATTTTCTAAAAAAAACTTTTTCTTTCAAAACTGATCATGTTATGTTTTTACCAAAATAACTTTAAAACATAAAATTTTATATAATATAAATAAATCATTTTATATCTTTTTTAATAATTTTATAGAAAAATAATTTTTTTAATAATTTAAACGAAATAGATTATCTTAAAATTAATTTTTAACTAATATGTTCAAACAAACATAAAATTAATTCTATTATAATCGATTATACATATAATTAATTACTAAAAAATTCATAATTAATCTAAATACCTTTTTAATATATTAAAATTTTTTCAAAAAATACTTTTTATGTAAAAAATTTATTTTAATTCTTTAACAAAGTAAAAAGGTCCTAATTTAAAAGATAAAAGTAAAAGTTTTTTTTATCTAAAAGTCAAAGTTAATTTGTGAGATAAATATACTTGTATCAGCTAACGCAGGATGTTAATTCTATTGCATCAAGTTTCTTTTTTCTTTTTTGAGAATTTTTTTTAAAAATAGTAATGCATTCAACTATCAATATTTTATTTGCAAAGGAATCTATCGGTTATACACAGAAATAGATTCTCTTTCTCATTCATGGAATCATACTATCTTTTTTTTTAAAGAAAAGGAAAATAAAAGAATTCAAATTCGTATTTTTCAAGTGAATATTAGAATATATCCAGCTTGCTCTTTGGTAGGCCCCGTTCTCTGACTGATTCATATAAATTAGTGTTTGCCATTGGTACCGAATAATTGGTAGATGTAATTTAAGGTCCTGAAAAAAATTCTCAAGAATGCCACATGTCAGAATAACCTATTGTCAATGAAAGAAAGAAAAAACCTAGTCTCATGGTCATTACTCTTTTTGTGCTATCAAAGAAAATATTAACATAACATAAATACATATATATATATATATATATATATATATATATATGTAAAGCGAAAGATATTTGTACAAGAAAAAATATACAGAAACCCTTCCAGAGTCACCAATAAGTGGCTGAAAAATTTTATGATGTGTCGAATTTTTTTTTATAAATTTATTTCAATAGCATGTGAAAAAGTTTATGTAACTATCATTACTCTAATAATATAGATGTGTAATATACATAGAGCAGCTGCAATTATTTAATTCCATCATCCTTGTCATTAGTCATCCTCTGGTTGCATAAAAAAAGAAAAATATTAATAACACATCTCAATTTGACAGAATTAAACTTAAACTGTAAATATATAAAAAAAAAAAATAAATTCAATTGTAATCAAATGATTAAAAAATATATAAATATAAAATAATACATGTATAAATATGAATAAATAACATTATCGTATAAAAATTATTTATTTCACATTATTTATGCTTTAACAATATAATTTTTATTATAGGTGTAAGGAATACTTCTGGCCGACTCCAGCAATGAATTGACACGAGAAAATTGGTGTTAAAATAGGACATGCCTCTACTAACAAACTACATCAGAAATTGAATAACTTAAAATTTGTAGATAGTAAGTCTAGTAGTTGCCGGGGAGGAAGCTGTATCCATTTCACAACTGTTGTTATCTTTTGGGTTATGGTTATGGAACTCAGCGAATTCTACAACGCATCATGCTGAGCAAAGGTACACGGTCAACTGTTTACATCACCTGTCATTACAAGTTTTTTTTTTTTGCTTTTGAGTTATAAACAATAAGCCGTTCTACTTTTATGTTTTAAACTTTTAAGTTTTATTTTTTGCATTTAAATCCTTCATATAGAAAGGGCAGAAAAATGAATACTGCAACACAAGCTCGTATCAGATCCAGCAGTACAAGATCCCACTGGCATGTAAATAATCAACCCAGTTGGTGCATGACTCATTTGAAAATGAGGTTGAAAAGTGCCGTCAACAGTAGAGAGGTGGAGGAATCGTAGATTAGTGACTAATGCCAGCACGGACTCGAATGTAGGCGTTGATGAGTGACCATTGAAGCAGTGAGGGCTTGGCTGTCGGTTGTGGTTCGTGGCCAGTGAAAAATGTAACCTAACCGTGGACGACCGGTGCATAATGTTTTCCAAATTCCAATTTCTATTTCTTAAATAGTGAGCATCATCGGCTAGATTTGTGGATGATTTAATGTGTAAGTAGCAAATAAAATTAAACTTTGTTCAGACCATTCTTATAAATATTAAAACTTTTATACTACAACCTGTTTAACAAGTTACCTGATAATAATTTTCAGCCATTGATGTAAAATTCTTTGCGAACATTGGTTACAACAAAAGGTGCATCCATGCACCTTATCTTAGAAGGCACATGTTCAGCCTAATATGCCATGCTTCGAAATATCTTACACTGTCAACTTTTAATCATGGGTTTATCTCTGATTTCAATATGATAAGGCAGTAGTGAAGAAAATAAATGTTCTCACTTTGTCACATTGATATTATCAGAAATTTCTTTGAAAAAAAAAGTTACAGGTCTGTCGTTCTGATAAGGTCACATAGTTAGAAGCCACACGAGCTGTCAGACATCATATGCTAAGATTGCAAAAGCTTCATAACTTCGCTGAAACTATAGACGATTATATATCAATATTATATGCAATTAGCGTTAAGAATTAAATAGTAAAATCTTGTTGGGGGTAAAACATAGATGGTAAGGTACCTAGGTACATAGAAAATTATTGTACTCAATTTATACGGCAACAAGGCCTAAATCTATTGGGTGGAACTTCGATGATAATTTGACAACTGAATAAAAAGAGAAGACACAAAAGAACTTGCCTACGGCTATGGCCTACCCCATTTACTTCTAGTTTAACCACAAAATAAAATAGCAAAAGCAAATATAACTAATAAAAAAAAAGCCAATTTGACCTCAGACATCCAAGGTAGGGATTGTTGCAGCACTAGCTCTCAAGCCTGGCGAAGGCGAAAGCTCTTGGGCGGCCACTGCGAATGTTTTGAGAAACAAGCCTTTGGATTTGTCATCATTGGGCAGTAAAACCAAATGACCAATCTTAGCATCAAATATGAAAGTTAAATTTTGATTGTATGATAGTTAAAACACATGCAAAAACCTATGTCATCATCACAATTGTTCTAAGAACAAATCAGTTCCTCCTATAAAACTAAAGTTAAACCAATGACAATCAAAAAGAAAAAAAAAAACAGTATAAAAACGAGTGCAGTCATCTAACATTCCAAGAACATTAGGCTTATAAAATCTTCAGTAGACCTCCACTACATTTATCAACACTTCCCAATTGCTACAATAAACGTGCAAACGAAATAGACAATGTCTCAGACATCCAAGGAAAGAAAAAAACCAGTTAAAACTTACAACATTCCAACCTACAATGATCAGCAAGATATTGAAATCCAAGCTGACAAAGTGATTCGGATGGATAAATTGAATGAGGGACCTTTTCATCCTACAATGAAGCCCATTGTATACACTTCGGTAAAATCAGATTTCATTTTTATCATCTGTTTTTTCCACAAATCAGACAACATATCGAGCAAGGCACACAATACTATATATTTAATTAATAATCAAATTTTAGGACCAAAAAACAAGCTCAACAAATGGATTAAGAAAGAACAAGGAACCATCAGAAACCAGAAATTTATCCCCAGAAGCTATAATAGCTGTATGGTCCGCATCATGGTTGGGACTAGGGGTTACAAAAAGCCCCCATCACTTGGTTCCTCCTTTCAATTTGGTTTCCAACCACTACCTACTACACATGGAAAGCACTTGCAATCAAATAAAAAAATTCATAAAAAAAAATGATAACTTTACTGAGTTGTGATAAGAAAAAAAAAGGGCTCAGAATAAATGGGTATAAGAAATTTATCAGCACTGAATAATCAGAGTGGTGTATGGCTTACTCTATTACTCATCACAGCCCACAAAATTCAGTGCTCAATGAACATAATTCAATAAAACTCGACTTCATTTATCAACACTTCCTAATTGCCACAATAAACATGTGCAAACTAAATAGACAATGTCTCAAACAACCAAGGCTTAAAAAACAACCAGTAATCATAATTGTTAAAATTTTGGGTTTGAAGATAAAACTTTTAATATTCCATCCAACAATGATCAGCAAGATATTAAAAGCAAAGCTGACACAGTGATTGGGATGGATAAATTGAATATGAGGAACCTGTTCATCCCTAAAGCACTCAAGGACACTGCTAAAGGGGCAGACATAAAGTCCCATGACGTCTAAATGGTAGAACTGTCTTCCACAATAAAATTAAACATATACACATAGATAAACAACTAAAACATTTTTTCATGAGAAGTAAATTGGAGGCCAAATACATAAAATGTAGACCATTAACGAAAGAAAACAGGACACAAAGTGGAAAATGAAAAATAAGAAGAGGCGGTAATCATATAGGAGACAAAGACATGAAAGAAAATAAGAGAAATATTGATGCACAGACAGAACTCACAACAATTTAGATAAGTCAATGATCTTGAAGAAAAAAGGAGATAAAAGGTGTAACGGAAATGAAAGGTGAAATCTTAAGTTTTGTAAGAATCAGAGAGTAACATTACTCAATAAAATAAGAAGAAATTCTTAGTTAAGCACAGTGCATAAGATGAGCAAACTCACTTTGAGCGAGTGTGTGAGTGTGCCCATCTTAGACATTGTGCCTAAGCACTAAATAAAAGTTCTGATACTTTCATACAAACTTTCCTATAAACTCACAAAATCACTTCCATTCATTTTTCAATCTTTCTTTCTCCCTTTTCTTCCTCACCATTAATGGTCCACCTCGATTTTTTATGTGTCCTGTGAGATAAAAGTAAGATTTTGTGCTTCTGACTATGATTCTAATCATCACACATGATCCTCATAAGACATCTATCACATGTACAACAAGGTAGAGAGCCAACTTCACTAAATTACAACTTCAACAAGATTCAGTTCAAAGATAAAAAGAAAAAAGGAGAAATCCTTACATCTTTTTTCTTGCCCTAAGAAGATCTCTACCATTGATTTTAGGTAGAGCTAACAAAATCAACAACGTAAGAATTTCTCGAAAAAAAAGGAAAAAAAAGAATGCATTATGTATACAACTAATAACTGAAAATTAATGAAAAGCAACCTCAAAAGTCAGAAGGAAATCTCAAACATAAGAGCAGATGCTCGGCCTCATAAAGAATATTAGATTAGTCTACATGAATAACTTCAGACATATGCTTGTCTATTTTCAATGATTTAATCATTGGCCGAACCATATCACACAGAACCAAAATTCAATCTAACATTAACAATGAACCTAAGAAAAAGATAAAATCATAAATCCCTACAAAAACTTAAGACCATAACAAAATAAAATAGAAAACAAAATTCGTTGAACATCAAAGGGACTCGGAATATGGGTGGTGATATATCAGGATGGTCGGCAAGGCCGATCAGGCCAATTACGACGAACGAGACCTTAACATCAAAATCGTCACTGTCCCACTTCTGTTTCAGATCAAAAACCAGCTACTACGAGAGAAAATAAGTTCAATAATAAGAAATTTAGGAGAATAAACAAAGACCCCAGATATTAAAGAACAAGTACGATGATAAAAATATGATCTTTCCAGAGGAAATGTGAAACCCTAGACGGAGAATAACGAAAGCGATCAGGTTGAGGCCGTAAAATTGAGAGAATAGAGATCGATAGCTGGTGCTTATAAATAGGGTTTCTGAGAGCTAGGGTTTCAAACACTACTGTTGAGCTAGTACCCAAAATGGGCTTATGCTTCTTTAAATGGGCTTATTCACCTACCAAACAAAATAAAAATAAGTGGGCTTATACCCAAAAACCATAAAAAGTGGGCTTAACAATAGTTAAGATCAAAATTTTATATTCACAACAAAATTCAAAGTTACTTTTTTAACTAGTAAATTATTTTATGATCCAAAAAAAAATTTTAAATTAATTTTAAAATTAATTAAAATAATAATAATAATAACACTAAATAATTCTGAGATTTTTTATTAGTTTTATTTATGCTTTTTGTTAAAAACATTAGAAACTCAAATATAACTTGAAAACCAAGATGTTTTCTCTTTTTTATATTCACCAATTTTTATAATTTTTTATTTAGACAATAAATACTATAAAATAATGTAAGGAGATAAAAAATATCGAAAATGACAATTATCCGACTTCAAAACCTTGTTAAGTTATTATCACTCAACTTATTGACACCATAGTGATCATAGGCACAATGTACCAAACTTGGGGCTTATATTAATTTTTTACTTTGAAATTCGAATGTTTACTTTTCAACAGATTACAAGTATAAGAGATCTCTAACGTTTCAAGCAAAACTATCCATCTATCAATATCAATATATAAATAAAAGCATCTGAAGTTAAATAATAATAATAATAATAATAATAATAATAATAATAATAATAATAATAATAATAATAATAATAATAATAATAATAATAATAATAATAATAATAATAATAATAATAATAATAATAATAATAATAATAATAATAATAATAATAATAATAATAATAATAATAATAATAATAATAATAATAATAATAATAATAATAATAATAATAATAATAATAATAATAATAATAATAATAATAATAATAATAATAATAATAATAATAATAATAATAATAATAATAATAATAATAATAATAATAATAATAATAATAATAATAATAATAATAATAATAATAATAATAATAATAATAATAATAATAATAATAATAATAATAATAATAATAATAATAATAATAATAATAATAATAATAATAATAATAATAATAATAATAATAATAATAATAATAATAATAATAATAATAATAATAATAATAATAATAATAATAATAATAATAATAATATAATAATATTAATAATAATAATAATAATAATAATAATAATAATAATAATAATAATAATAATAATAATAATAATAATAATAATAATAATATATAATAATATAATATATAATAATAATAATAATAATAATATAATAATAATAATAATAATAATAATAATATATAATATAATATATAATAATATATAATAATAATAATAATAATAATAATAATAATAATAATAATAATAATAATAATAATAATAATAATAATAATAATAATAATAATAATAATAATAATAATAATAATAATAATAATAATAATAATAATAATAATAATAATAATAATAATAATAATAATAATAATAATAATAATAATAATAATAATAATAATAATAATAATAATAATAATAATAATAATAATAATAATAATAATAATAATAATAATAATAATAATAATAATAATAATAATAAAATAATAATAATAATAATAATAATAATAATAATAAAATAATAATAATAATAATAATAATAATAATAATAATAATAATAAAATAATAATAATAATAATAATAAACATCTAAACCCACAATGCCCCTTAGTCGTTGTAGACACACCCAAAATTATAGCATATAAAATTAGAACTTGCACTCTGCACTACTAGTGAGTTGCATCTTGCGTAGTTAGCTGTTAATGATAACCACATACAAACTATGGTTGCATTTGGTATACCATAGTATAAAGTATAATAATATAAGACAATAAGATAAAATTTGATAATATAAACAAGCTGATAAGCTCTTATACTATCAAACATTTAGTGCATTTAATATAAATAACTTGATAGTATATCTAATTATTTACTATGACTATATTATCATTAACATTTTTTACCATCATCTTTTGCTTGTCAAACTACTAATAAAATAATAATAATAATAATAATAATTATGAATTTAATAATAATAATAATAATTACGAATTTAATTTAATAATAATAATAATAATAATAATAATAATAATAATTAAGAAATTAATAATAATAATAATTATAAATATAATAATAATAATTACAAATTTAATAATAATAATAAGAATTACAAATTTAATAATAATAATAATTATTAAATTTAATAATAATAATAAATAATTACAAATTTAATAATATTAAAAGTGAAAGGTAGTAGTAAGAAAAAATCTTATCAAGTTATATCATGGAGTCATAAGAAAAATAGTGTTATACTATTAGAGTGGGATAAAAAACTTTAACCGAATTTAATCATCTTATCAAGTGAACATACCAAACGTCTAATAAAATCTGATAGTATTAACTTATACTATCAGACGCACCAAACATAACCTATATTAAGTTTAAAACCAGTAATCAGCACTACAAAATTGAATTGCTATAACAAGTGGGGAATCACTAGATTATGCACAGGAAAAAATTCGAGACTCCAAGCAGATAATAGAATTTTGTATGCCAGTCATCACCCAAACTAATTTTCCAAACAAACGCTAAATTCTACATTCTATTACACATGAACGAATGTTACACAGGCCATCAGAATCTAACACTTCCTCAGCAATCAAAATGTATATTCAATATTTGCATTCGCAACACAAAATGATTGCATTGTCATTCTGATGGCTCCATATGATACCAAGGTACTAAAACAAGAACAACTACCATACCCTTCATTCAGCTTTTGTTGGGTCTACTTATATCCCCCGGCATGATGCGTGAATCAATCGTTGATAGCATCTGTGGCATTGACATGCCTCCAGAAACAACAATTTCTGCAATTTTGAAACAAATTCAACTTAGCATATGTTAAAACTAGAGTGGAATGAATTATTATTATTATCGTTATGCCGTCTTTAGCATGTCCAGGAGCAGGTGATCTCCCAAAAAAAGAAAAAGAAAAACACATGTATATACACATTCATTGCCTTCAACTTAAAGTACATAAGCTAGAAAATGATAGTTACACATATTATGTGAGTTATGTGTATAATCTAGACAGTCGTAGGACTGGGGTGTCATCTAGTTACATGCAGAAAAATGAATGTGAGGAATATGTAACTAGGTGTATGTGTAACTATCATTACTCATTTAGCCCCGACCCTTTTAATAGTTATCCCCCAAATTTGCAAGACCAAAAATCCATTTGTTCCAATTTTAGTGCACCATAAGTAGAGCGAGCCCCAGAAAGAAGACTTAGAAAACAAACCATCTTCATAATATTATCAAAGTGCAAACTAAATAAGTAAGCCTGCTTTAATTCTATAATTCGAGACTTTGAGTAACTATGAAAACAAGAACACTCACCAATTCCTTCACGAACTGATAGGTTTGGCCTAATGACATCCTTGGTGTTGACAAGAAATATATCACCAACATAAAGATGGTTTGTTGGAACATAGACACAGTATAGCTCCTCGTCTCCAGAATAGGTCTGTACAAATTTAAAGAAGGGGGGGAGGGGGGAAAGAGATTTAACTTCAAGATGTAATGTTGTGTGAAACCTCGATAAACACAGATGATTTTCAATAATTGACAATAAACCTGTCTCAACAAACTGATGCATCAAATGCTTATCCATATGGAAACTTTCCAATAAGTTATTGTATATGGCTTTAAAGATACACAACAAACAAAAACAAACCTAAATCACTAAATGGCAACCAACAGCATAAGAATAATGGATGCAAGGTATGGAGACAATAAGGAGCAACGTTAATTGCCTCAGCCATCCAATGAGTTGTTTTTTCATAAACAGATAGCCAAAAAGTAGAATATTAATTCTATTATTTATCAAACCAAGCCAAACAAGCATTAGCTATGCATGCTTCATATGATTCATAAAGTACATGATCATATGAACCTGTATATCACAAAGGCGATTAGCATACTATCAAGAAGCATGAAGCAATAAAATAGTAAAAACTATTCCCTTCCAGACTGATACAGCTCCACCAGAAAATAATACAGTATAAGTAACATTAAACAATTCATGGCATACATTACGAAACTTCAATTCATGCAATGATGCAAGAAAATTTTCTGAACTTTAAAAGCCACCAAATATAGAAGTTTCTTAGAAACCTGAAGAATAACAGATGAGGTGATGAATCCAAATGCATATTCACCAATACGTGGATGCCGGATGATGGCTACCTCTTTGAAGGCTTGTTTATTTTGATCTGGGACAATACACATGTTAACATAAACTGTTCTCACGCAATGTTACATTCATATCGATATCACAATTAAGAGTAAGATGTTGGCAAACACACACCTGGTGAGATAGCAGCACTAATCTGCTTGGAGGCATTATAAATATGACGAACAAGTGGCATTCGCTTGATAAACCACTCCCCAAGGCCCAGAACAGATGCACCCAACCATGATGACATGAAAACCCCGACCACGAAAATGAAAGTTATGGAAGTTACAAAACCAAGACCTGACCAAAGTATTAGGAAATAATGTCAACATGTTTCAATCAATTGAATTAGTTTTCTTGCTCTATTATACATTTCAACCTGCAATAACGCCCCCACCCAACTCCATGGGCAGAAAAGTAGAAAATAGAAAAACATAAATAAATAGAGAACTACTATAAAACAGAAACACTTACCAAAAATATCAATTCCAAGTTGAGCATAGATTGGAGAAAAAAATCCATCCACGAAATGAATAAACCACCACGTTATATAGAAGGTGATTGCAATTGGAAAGAGAATGACACTGCAAAAGAACCAACAGTGAGCTACCACCAATTCACAATAACAGAGAAACAAAAGACCTCATGAATTTGAAAAAGCCAAAGCAACGACTAGTCCTAATAAATGCAGGCAACCATGAGGCAGAAACATAATTTTGAAAACCTTAGATATGTACAAGCAGAGAGATGAATACAGGACAAGAACAAACATCCTTTGCAGCAAGTATTCTACTTAGTCATCTTCGATAACTTAAAGTTTATCTATTTCTCCTTGACCTCATCCTTTTAAAACAAGTGATAAGATAGCAAAAGATTATTACATGTTTTTGTCGTAATTATCTCGGGAATAGTCATAAAGGACTATAAATTAGTTAGTGGGTTCAATAAGTGATTCGGAGATTTATGGTCAAGATTCTAGAACCTAGGTTTTTCATTCAATTAGGATTTCCTAATAAATAAATAGTATCACTTTGAATATTACTAGGAATATATCTCCTATCCTAAAAGAGAGGGAATTAAGAGCTTTCCAATTTACAGTAACTATTATGCACTGTTGTACCCCCCAAAAAAAAAACTATTATGCAATGTAACTTTCAGTTCATGACACAAACACCATGAATACCAAGATGACAGTAGAAACAAAATGTTGATAAAAAATATTTATGAAAATACATTAATATTTTAAAGAATGTAAAGCATGCAAAGGATGTATTTCTTCAGGAAATAAAAATAAGATAATAAAAGATTAGGTATGCATGTGTGCACTAGTTTCATGTATAAGAATATAAAAATGACATCTTATATCCATGGCCTGAATACCAAGATATGGATTGAAGAAAGAATTGCGCACCATCCGGTCATGAACTTTTTTGATGCCCAGCTCCTAACAACTTTGTAAAAAGTCTACAAAATTGACGGAAACAACAAATAGCAATCTGTCAGACAAATACTTATGAAGGCAGAGAAAATTCTCACATGCAACTAAAAGAGTGGGATAACTCTTCTTTGGTATTCAAGATCATGAAAAAACAAAAACAAAAAAAAACAAAAAAAACATTCACTTCCAATATATATGAATGCAAATCTAGGTGAGAACTAGTTCCCTTCCCTCCCCATCACCCCCACCCCTTTTGAAGTCTTCAATTTACAGGTGACAACAAGTTCATCTAGTTATATAAAAAGAGAAATGGTTGTTCCATTAAAAACCTTATTACTAGCATTACACAGCTTCATTTTCTTGCCAATTTTGCTATAAATCAATTTGATGTATGATGTATCCTTGGATTATCTATTTTGCAAACCAATTTCTTGGTGGCCATAGCATAACATGAGCTCAGCCATGCTGGGAAATCAAAAGAATTGATTGCCCCCCATTATATATCTTATCGTTCCAGCTTGTACCATTCCTAATTGGTTCATCAATTCACCAAAAAAAAGAAAAAAAAAGTTCTCAATCCAAGTCAAAAAAAGGAACTTTCCCGTAAATCCCTTAAACCAACACATTCAACACAATTCAGGTTAAGCAAATTGGAGAAAAAAAAATCGAATGAAAATGGATTTTCACTCTTGAATCAAAACCCTAATTCAGGGGAGCAAGAGTCACCTCGCGGCCAGCATGATGCGGTGACGAGGACGACGACGATGGCTTGGAGGAGGCGGCGCCGCCGTCGTCGGCAGAGTCAGCAACGGGGATGAGAAGCTCTCGATCTCTGTCTCTAGTGGCCATTACCATAGGGGATTTTTCATCGCCCATTAAGCGACGCCGTTTCAGAATTCGAAACACAAACCTAACTTTGTTGCCCGCTTCTGCAACTCTGTGTCTGTCCCTCGGAGAAACCGAAACTGCAATCCACTCATCAAACTTCTATTGGTCTTCTTCCTCTTTAATTTTTTATTTTATTTTTATTGGTAATTGGTTAATTAAATTCAAAATACAATATTATATATACAGGCCATATGGAACGAGAAAAATGTTTGATGTAAGATGATAAGATGAGTAAATTTTAATTATATAATTATATATAAATAGATATGATTAAAAGTTATTTAAATATTATATAATTATTAAAATATATATATATATTTATATTTTAATCTTGATCATTTATATAAAATCAAATGTTGAATTATTCATTCACTCATTTTACTTCTTACGATAAATATTTATCTCATCTTATACACTTCTTTTATATATATATAATTTTTCTTTTGCTATTTGATTTAACTAATCAAAATAAGAAAAATTTTAAATCTTCTTTAAATCTTTTTAATTACTAAATGAAGAAAGTATTAAATATATTTTATATTTTTAAGATATTAGATATACTTCTTTTTTTATTTAATATTTTTTATTTAATATTAAAACAATTATTAATAAAAAATATAACAAAACTCTTAAAATAATATTTTGAGACCTAATTGATTTAAATATTTCAGTATTTATTTTTTTTAAGTTAGATATCGATTCGACCTGCCTTAACTTTAAATTAGTTAAAATCTAATATAATTTCCAAATAACAGATATTTACACACAACAACAAAAAAATGTTTTGGGGGTAATGAAATGGTGCATCGTGTGTTTTGTTTTATTGAGTTGCTGGCTAACATGTGAATACTTAAAAAAAAGTGCATGATTAAGGGCGGATTATACTAAGTAGCCTAATAGCTTGATGTTTATGTCATCGAACTTAGTTTTTTTTCCCCCACTTTTTTGATTTAGTTGTCATACTTATCAAGAATTTTCTTAATAAATGAATTTTGAAAGCTTTTCCAATATCCTTCCTTTTTGTGATGATAGTTAGTAATTAGTATTTGTCCATATGTTTTTATCTAATGCTTTAATTTTTTAATATGTGACATTTATAATAGTTAATTTTTTATCACATGTCATTTAATGTGATAATTTTTTTCACATGTGATCTAATGTGTCAATTGTCACATGTAAAAAAAAAAAAAAAAAATTTAAAAAAATCAATCATCGAATAACAAAATAAAAAATAAAAATGAAAATAATACTCAACCAATCAAATAAGTTAAAAAATATTAAAATAGTTTTAATAATAATAATAATAATAATTTAGTGTAGTCTATGTGATTTGGATTTGAACTAAAGTTATTGTTTAGAGAGCATTAAAGATGAAAAAATATTAATCACTTGTTTATACAATTTTGAAATATATGACCTATTTTATTTTTGTTGTCATTCACAAACCTTACCTTAATTGACTAAATATTCGAAATTGATTTCTCCATAAATAATTGAAGCTCGTGAATGATTGGGTGCATTAAATTTAGAAAGTTTTGCAGGATTAGTGTATTTATTTGATGTGATTAGCTTTAAACTTATTTTATATGGGTCAAAGAATTATGATTTATTAATTTTGTTGTTAATCTTATAAAATTGGAGTCCAATGATTTGAATTTGAAAATAGTCATAAATTGATTATACAAATGACTGAACAAATGACTTAATTTAGCCAATATTTATTTTCATAATTTCCTCTCTTAATTTCAAAACTTTTAACACTTTAAGTTTATATATATTTCCTTCTATTACATTTTTATATGGTATGTTATTTTGCAAGAGAATTTTTCTATTATTACTCTAAAATAAACCCTTTAAGTTTGCTGCAGCTATAAAGGATTTGAATATTTGGGTCATGAATGTGATTTCAATATATTCCCTGTGCATTCTTCCAATTATTTATGAACAAGTTCTTTTTAGCATATATGATGATTGGTATGAATAATTTAGCACCTGTATTTGGTCCTATGATGTCCTCCATGCAAATAATCTATTTTAAATCTTAATAAAAGGCGCTAATAACTATTTCATTTCTCATGTATATGTTTGTTACATTTTGTTAATGTTAATGTTATCATACAGGTGCAATTTTGAATTTGTCTATTATAAACATATAATATATAATATAGAAAATAAAAATACATGACTTAAAAATTTATCATGTATCAATCTTAGTTGGTAAACAAAGTTTTAATTTTTTGTCATATGTTAAATTGTTAACATATTTTAATGTCATATGTTTTTATGAATAAGAAAAAATTACAACACAATGTTGATATATCAACACATGTGAATAACATATATACAAACACTAAAAACCAAATAAACAAATAAAAGTCATTCAGCAAATAAAGAACCAAAAATAAATAATTGTTCACTGTCAAGTGTTTAGGGGACTGACATGGAACATGTAGCAGAAGATTATTTGAAGTGGATTGATCATTAGAATCTCACATGGTCAGCTCAGGTTTAATTAGGCATAACTTTTGATCTGAGCATCAGAATTATTATTATTATTATATATCAACACGAAACTCAAGAAAAAAGTGTCATCGTGGTAAAAAGTTAATCCGATTAAGGTCATTTCAAGTTTAAAAAATATGTTTAGTTTGTACTTATTTGGATACCTTACTCTAATACTTGTTTTCTTTAGTTGTACAAAAGTCATGGTTAATTTATCTTATTTGATAACTCTTAGAAATAAGAGTTATTACAATTCTTTTTGCTTAATCATTGTTCTTGTTTTGATCAATTTTTGGAGAAGAACTTCAAGTTTTTTGATTTAGTAAATATCTGTGTTAATCTGAGTAATTGTGAAAAGCTGTAAATTCTGATTTGTTATTCTGAAGGTTTGAATTATTTCTGAGCAGGTTATAATGGTGTAATTGCTGAAGGTGTTGCTCTGGGATGTTTTGGAATGCTGCAGCTTTGGAGGAGCGAGTCACTATAAGATAAAATCATTTCCAGCTCAGTTCTTGCCCACTAGAAGACAAAATACACAATCTTTGTGCTTAAAAGGAAGAAAGAGAATACAATGCAAAGAAATGTGTGTGTATTTAGGAATTGGTAAGGAATATTTTAGTATTTGAATTTGTAAAAGCTCAAAAAGTGAGGCATAAGAGAGAGTGTAACCCTATTTTGGGAGCTAGTACAAATAGTGAGTGTAACCTTGCTTTTGGGGGGGGGGGAGAGCTTTTTGGTGCTTGTGCAGCCCGTCACTCCTGGTTTTGTCTGTAATTCCGCTTTTTACGCATGATGTCTTATTTTTCCATTTTCTTTGATTACTTTGTTTCCAAGCTCATTATGAGCTAAATTTTCTTAGTTAGGATTTTATGAATTTGTAATTGTATTGAAGGGTAATCCAATGTTATGGATGTTATTTATTTTCTTCTTTTACTTTAAATGTTTAATTTCGGTTTAGCTTGATCAACTAATCTGAAATATCAACTAATTTCGTTTGGAAAAATCAAGTTAGTGGACTTGATTAGAAGATAAAGATAGAAAGTTAATTGGAAAATTAATTGTGTTGAATGAGCTAGGAATAGCCTTCAAGTCTTAAAGTAGGGGACGTCTTCTCGATAACGAGGGAAATTAATTGAACTTAGGAATAAGAAGCTTTTAATGAACTCGTTTTTAATCTTTGGAAAGCAAATTTCATTTCCTGGACTAAATGTTGTAGCATCCTTCGTTACCTTGAAGTAAAGAATTATAAAGGATTAAAATCCTATGTTTATTTCGATTTAGAACACTTCATTTATTGCTTTCATTAATTTCTTGCATTTATTATTTTACTGCTTTGATATCTTATTTCTCCATTTACTTTACATATTTAAAAATTTCTCTTTAATTTCTTGCATTTAAATAGAAGAAGTTAACTTTAGAATTGGTATTTAATACAATTTAAATCCTCGTCGATCTTGACTTATACTTTATTACTTGTTAATTGTGTATCTTATCTTAAAATTATGCATTCATAGGCATTTTCTTTTTAATTAAATTCCTTTTAACTCTTTTTTTTTTGTATTATGTTTGCGCATCACACGATTGGAAGAACTAATTTACTTAAAATATAAGCACATAATGTTATTTTTGTATTTATATTTTAAATAAATGATATATGTATCCATAATTTTAAAATTGATATACATTGCAATAAATCTCCTCTTTTTTATAATAAACAAAACTAATAGTTTAAAATAAACAAAACTAAAAATCTATATGTGTGTGAGTTATAATAATAAATCTTTGTGTATATATATATATATAGGAGATAAAAGTCCATAAAATCCACTTTCATCTAATAGATGATTTCATTAAAAGTAATCATTACAACGGTTGAAAATGAGTGTAAGTCGAAAAAACTTACAATTTTTGATCCTCCTCATATATATATATATATAAAACCATAAAATTTAAATAGTAATATTCAACATTTTTTGTTATGAATACTGAAATATTGTGCATTGTGTACCAACATTTATTGATTCAAGGAAAAGAGATTTGAATCTTTTAAGCATATGATTTTGGGTTCGATTTCAAGACTCATGTATATAAAAAATAACTCTATTGAAAAGAATTCTCACTTAAGTGTCTGATTATATCCCAAAATATAATCTCTCATCTATTGAGTGAAAAAATATTCTTAAAAAAAGAGGGTTCATTGTGTTCTCCAGTGCAAATTGATGAGTTGTCGTCAATGATGAATGATTGTTTGGCAACTAAGAATTGATGTCCATCGCAGGTTATTCTTGAAAGTGTTTGATTATATTGATTGGAAAATTGGTTGATTTTTAAGGTAACATATGTTAGAAATACAAGTCATTTTTAAACCTTTACTTAGTTATTTAAGTTTTTAGGTAATGAATTAGTCACTGACAATATACATGAGGTTGAGTCTAATGAAAACACTTGCAACGTACTATTACTAACGTGATTCTTGCCTTTTAGTAGACTTGGAGGACACCAACCTTGACGATGGAGTTAAGATAACATATCATTCTCCGTGAGTTTTTTCTCTCAATTATTCTTCTCTTTTGAATGTTTTCTTCTTTAGACTTTAGTTTTTATTCAGAATTAATATTTAGCAAAAAGTTCAAGGAAAGAGAGAGAATATTCTCTTTATCCTTCTCTACGATGTAGTTATTATTGGATTAATTCCAGTTTGTCCTCACAAAACAAACACCTGATCACCATGCAATTTCAAATGAAGCCAAGGACTTATTTATAATACAACAATTTAATAAAATAAATGTGGGTTTCCATTTTATTTATGCTTTTTATTTCCATTTTATATGTGGGTTTCCCTTGTTTGCTAACAAGATCTTGATCAAGGATTTGAGAATTTGAGATGTTCATCATGAGAATGGTCGAAACAGGCATTTTAAGAGGATTTACGAGTATATTTTTTGGTGTACAAAGTCATAAGCATACCATATTTTGCTTGCTTAGTTACTAACATATTACATATGTTACCTTCTAGTATGTAAATTTGGTAATGGACATTTTCTCAACATTTTTTTTTGGCTAATTGTTTATGTGATTTCAAATTGATAGTGATTAAGTAAAGTTTTTTTCAAAGTGATAATTTTATAATTCCAATCTTTGATATTACAAAAAAAATTTATTTGAAATCGCAATTTATTTTCTCAATATTTGAGTCAATGACAGAATGACTCATGTTGAATTGTAGATGGTTTAGGATTTAATATTAGAGTAATGTTCAAGGGGCTTGAGTTAGTAAGCTGGACATTATTGTATCTTTTATACTTTATATTTAATTTTAAATTTTATAAACTTTAACTTAAGATTAAATTATTTGTAAAGACAAATAATATGACATAAAAAATTAAAGTTATTTAAAAAAAAATATGATTCTCAAGTTGAAATATTCTATCCCACCCTATTTATCATACTATTTTATATTAACACAATATGTTTTTTTTTTATTTGAAAATGAATTTTATTCCAACTCAGAATCTAAACTCAAGATTGAAGAAATAAAGTCTGGTGGATTAACCAATCAAGAACAAGAGGCATTGTGTTTTAGCAAAATTGGTTAGGGAATCTGTCAGCTGGTTACATTCAGGTGAGGTATAAAAGCAATCAAAACAGGGACGGACTAAGTAGAAAAGAGTGGAGACTTATGCCTTCATTCAACTTGTAAATTTTTTTTAATTTTATATATATATTTATCTTTTTTATATTTTTATATATATATAAAAATAATTTTTATTCCTAATACTTAAAATAATTAATAATATTATTTTTATCCTCAATACTTAAAATTTCTGATCCATCACTGAATCAAAACCATCAAATCAAGAAACATAACACATAATATCTTGCAAAATAGTCTTAGTATACAGAGGCAGAGTTAGGGTAGTAAAATTTATAAGAAGGGGGCCATCTTAAAGGAAATAATAATAATAATAATAATAATATATAAAAACCTTTGAAAAACTTGGGCTAGAGGGAGGCTTAAGCCTCCTACAGGCTCAACGAGGTGCCGGCCCTGCCAATATAAGAGAAGTCATGCAAGTTGGTTGTCCTAAATGTACTTGAAAGGATAAAATTAAAATTAAAAAGTACATAAAATCAGATAAAGATTCTTTAAAATAATAATTCAATAATCAAAGATCATTTATTATGTTGTCTTAAAGAACAATCGTAACATTAATTTATGTAAGCTTTGAAAGGATACATTGGCTTCTTTTAGTTTTCTTTTATTTCAATTTTTTTTAGTTATATATTGAATTTTCATATCTTAAATATTAAATATAATTGGTGAACATTATTCAACTGAAAATTCGGAGTCAAGAAATGTTTAATGTAGTCAATTAATGTTGCTTCGGTTGGCTCTTGAGGTGAGGAGGCCATACACCGTAGTGAACACGCGTAACAGCCTATTCTGTACACATTAGGCAACAACATAATTCTACAGCATATGACATGTCTCTAGAAGGGGTCAGAGGATCCAAAATTGATTCAAAGAAGAAACTGGAAAGAACCTTCTCTCTTTTAAGAAGAGAGGAACATGTTGGAATGGAACCATTTGTAATAACTAATAAGGATAAAGCTTGGCTGCTGCCAAGCCAAACAGCAGCTAAGTTCTGTCCCCACCTCAGCTATTCTTAATTGGAATAGCACATCTTTTTGTTCTATTTGAGATGGCTTTTACCCTTCTTAATTTTTTTAGTGTGAAAAAACCAGATTTATAAAAGTTGAACTGATAGTTGTCAAACAACTTGTATCTTTAATTGACACTGGTTCAAGTATTTAACATTCGAATGTGATAACATTAAAAAAAAATTATATTTTCTTTTCTCTTAGCAGGTTAACCGTTAACCTGTACAGTTATTTATAATGAGTTAATGACTCTGAGAGTTTGATTATTAACTTTCATTTTCATTAAAGGAGAAAGAAAATTAGAAAAAAGGAGTACGTTTATAACATTTAACTTATATTAATAAATAAATAAAAAAAGAACCATAACAGAACATGGAAGCAAAAGTCAGACGCAGACATGTTAACAGTTCAACACCCTCTAAACTTCAAAGCCACATGAAAATTCGCAGGTGTGCTATTTCTATTACCGAGTAGCAACATTTGGCTGGTCACCAGTCAATTTTTTTGTCTATGAAATTAGAGCTCTGGTTAAACAAATCCTTATTAAAAAGCACGTTTTATATGAAAGAAACACATTAAAAGATTTATTGATAACCATAATCATCCTTTCTCGGCTGGTCAAAATAAAACAATCCTCCAATTATTTTTTAGAACTTTTTATTTTAATAATTTATTTCTTCTTTAGATAATTAAAAAAAGTTAATAAGTTGATATTTTAAAAGAATTTGCATTTCTCTTATTCTTAGTCTCAACCTTGAACTTTGAATTTGATGAGAGAATTATTAGTAAATGGAGGGAGTAAAAAAGGGGTTGGACAAATGCAAATGCAGACAAGATAGCTGCACGTAAAGGTCGGGTTATGTGCCACTGTCAAAGTGCTGCCACCCACTTAATCAATCACTCATTCCAAATGTATCATTGTTTAAAAGTGAACTTCACTTTTTTTTTTTTTTCCTGCTGCCAAAATCTCAGCCATATATTCTTCCAGTTCCACTATCTCTTGCTACATAACCTTATATTATATAGAACAACAACAGGGAGAGAATCCAGAATAATTTCTGGTTTAATGAGAGAGGTGCAACTTAAGATGTTGGAAGGAAAAGCTAAGGTGAAAGAAACAGACATGCCGCTGAAGATGCAACTCCAAGCCATGTCCTGTGCTTCTCAGGCCCTTGATCTCTATGATGTTTATGATTGCATGTCCATTGCAGGCCACATCAAGCAGGTGCAACACTATTACATAGTTATTCATTAATCCAAGCCGTTACATGTTCATGTCCTTGTTTTTTTTTTTGTTTCATTGAAATGTGATTTTGATGTTAATTTGCTTTATGGGTTTGATTTTTTTGCCCTCATTGATTAAATAGGATGGTGTTTGGTTTTTCAGGAGTTTGATAAGATGTATGGGAGTGGTTGGCAATGTGTGGTGGGTTTCAAATTTGGATGCTTTTTCAGCCATTCACCAGGGACTTTCATATATTTTGCTCTGGAGACCCTTAATTTTCTCATCTATAAGGGAGCCTCTTCTTGATTTTTTACTATCTGAGACAGTAAAAAGGGTTATCAGAGAAGCACCCACATCAGGCAGAGTGGGTTCTTTTCCTTGAAATGAATTTCTTCCATGTATGAGCAGAATGCCATAATATGTATGTTGCAGTATGGAAGAGTTATGTACTACTGAGAAAATGGAGGTTAACGGGTCTCCACCATCTGCTCTATCAATTGGAGCTTTTAGACTCTATATTCTCCTATTTGAAGTGTATTCATCAAACCATAAATGATAAAATGCTGTCTATTAATTTCATTTCTCTCTCTCTCTCTCTCTCTCTGGCTTATTTGGCTATGAATATTCGTTTTATCTTAGGAAAAACAGTATGCTGGTAGCATTACCACTACTCTCTACAAGTCATACGATTTTACGCCAAAATTTAGAGATTCTTGGGTAAGAATTTTTTTCGTAAACATATGCAAATCAATTTTTTACATTTGTAAAATTGAGTTAAGAAATATATGTATATTTTTAATATGTTATGCATAACTTAACACATGTTAAAAAATAATTGGCATGCCAAAGGTAAAAAATTACTACTCAAGAATTTCTCCAAAATTTAAGCATGTAAGACAAGGGTTGGAATTATATATTAACCAAAAAAAAAAATTCCTAATCTTATAAACTAAAGAATAATGTTATTCACACACTTATACACATATTATCTCATATCTATATATTTTTTATTATCTAATGAAAACTGATTCATCTCATTTTTTATGCATCTATACTATAATTCAGCCATGTACAAATGTGAGATATGTAAAATATAAATAGATGTGTAGAAGTATTTTCTTAAACTAAACACTGGATCCCTCTGTCTGAGTCTCAATGGTTTATTTGGACCTTGTGCTGCTGTTTTTTTTTAAAAATTATTTGTCAAAATAGGTTATTTTGAAACTAGTTTATAATGGGTTTTAGATTCCCTTAAACAACACCATTTTTAATACAATATTTTTTGAAAAAAAAATGTTGTCAATTTTTTTTTTCTATTCAAATTCAAATACAAATAACGTCTTTAGTTGTGAACAATAGTTAACTCAGCTTGTACATTCTTCTATATATTATAGATTTTTTTTGTATAATTCATTTTAGGAAAATGGAATAACTATGCTTGGACACACTAAAGAATAATGTTATGTAATGACATATACAATCACATCACCTCGTATTTATATAATTTTTATCATTTGATTATAATTAATCTCGTATCATTTTTTACTCACTTATATTCTAATTTTGTCACCTAAAATAGATGTAAGAGATATGAGGGATGTAATGATGTGTAATAAGTATTTTTCTTATATTTGTACCCATCTTCTTCATTTTCTCCTTTTCTTTTTTAAATAGATTAAAAATTTTCAGAACTTGCTTCGGTAACTGGAAAAATGTATTCTTGTTACTCTATTTCCATGGCTAATAAAGGGGGCAATGTACTAAAATATAAATAGTAATTCGTGAAAGTTACACCAAATGACCATTAACTATGATTCCCGTCAATTGCTTGAAATTAGCATCATAGCATGCAAGATCAAATGCACTATAAATAAATCAAATGTATGAGTATTATACTATTCTAGAACTAGAAGTTTTCATAGCAAAATTATGCAACTTCTGCAGCCAACGGGTTCAACTCTTCTATCCTGTATCAATTTAATCAGACCTTATCTATAAGGTGAAGATGCTGATATCTAAAGGCTGTATATCCATATGTCTCAAAATATGTAATCATAAATTTACAATTACCTCCTCAATTAATCCACTAAAAACTAGGTTCTCTACATCATTGACTACTTGCTCAGCTTCATCTGCAGAAAATCCATGCCTCCAACCCCAGTTCCATATTCCATTTATCAGTCCATTGCACTTTATATCTCTCTCCATCATTGCATAGATACTATCTGAAGCAAGTTTCTTGCCAGAATTTTCACTGTAAGATGTCAGATTCTCAATGGCATTGTACATTTCTTCAACCAACCTGCCTAAAGAGATGTGTAATCTTGAATTCCCTGCACAAGTTAGCAATAAAGGGTGAACTGCTTGTGACTCTTGAAGGCTTTTACGCTCAGTGAGTTCATTTGCGCAATCCAAATAGAGTCTGAGATTGGCTATCTCCTTAGTTTCATTTTTTGGTAGCATCTTAGAACAATCAACATCAAGATTGAGGAGCTCCTCTGCATGGCCAATAAATGATTGACTAGTTAAAAGCAAATATTTCAACTCAGACCCCTCTTTGTCATGCTTGTTATCGGCTTCACTGCAATTGGTGCTGTCATGAGCTTCCTCAGCTTCATGTGCAGACTTTAGCATCAAAATATCATCACCTGAAGAACTTTGGCTCTGCTTATAATCTTCTGCAATATATCAAAAAGGGAGAAATAAGTCACCTAAAAATTACCTGTTATGTCATGACTCATGAAGAAGCTACTGATTTATTCCCATTGTAATGATATATGTGCTGCTATCCATCATTTAACTTTAATATGTGGCACAAGCGATAACTTGAGAATTTTACCTCGAATCTTATTTGCAGAGGCATCTACTTCATGCTCCATTGTGAGATCATCAGCTATTGTAGTAATGATTCTAACCTCAGCGCAATCATCTTCACAAGAAACATCAATAATCTTTTCTTCTTCTCCTTGTCCTAATTGTTCAGCCTGTGCAGAAGAATAGTGAATTAAAACTCAGATTGAAGGCCTTGCTTCATTCATTGATTACATCATTCAAACTCTATTTTGAGTATTTTTTTAATACACTGCTACATTCCCTAGCGACAAAATATGACAGTTAAAGTGGACTTACAACTGGTTTAGCTGCTTCAGGCTCAGCAACAGGCCTTTGCTTCTTCATCTGACTCTTTTTCTGTTCCTTGGAATTATTAACTTTTTGATTCTTTGGTTTTGAGATGGTATTTGAAGCAGTGCTCTTTCTGCAGGGAATTTCATTCTTGTCAATTCTGGACCCACTTTGTGGCTTCCGCAACTTTGTAGAGCTGATTTCTGCTTGATCTTGAGATTTTGTCACAATTTTAGGCTTTGACATCTCCTTTTCTGGTGGCTTTCTGCTAATGGTTTTCACCTTAGCTTTTTTATCAACTGTTTCACTTACCTGTGGCTGTGATTTGTGACTAGCATGACTATACGATTTTACCTTAACTCCTGAAGCCTTTTCAGTTTCAATAGGCTTGATTTCTTTTGCATCCAGTTCCACAACCTCTCTGAGGCGCCTAGTTCTTTCCTCTTTGGTAAGCCTTTTGGATACATGTTCTTCCATTTCTTTTCCCATGTTGGTGGAACCTTCCCTTGGTTTGAACGTTTTGGAAGGGACTGCTTTTGCTTTTAGTTTTCTCAGGGATAACTCTTCTGCAGGAACTGGCTCGTGGATTGTTACAAAATCCTGATATGGAGTACACCGAGGTTTCATAATTACAATGGGAGGTAAATCATCATACTGTTTGGAATGGAGATCATTGAAATGATGGACCTGAAGCTTTGGCCCTCTGACAGAACTCTTCTTCAAAAGTCCATTGAAATGAGTAGTCTCAAGAATTTCCCTCAGGGTCTTCTGTCCTTCTAGATTAACCTTCTCAGCTATAGAATTATTCGTTCTTACCTTGGGCAAATCTATCTCAAATATAGGTCTCTTCTGATTCTGAATCTTTTGACTCTCCAACTGTTTTGGCATAACAGCTGGAAATGATCTCGAAGGGACTTCTTCTAAACCCATCAGCTTGGCAACCAGACTTGGTCCTCTTTCCTTCCTTGAAGTTGTTGGTGAAAAAGAAGAATCAGAAAGCCTGTCATTCTGAACCCCAAAAGATTGGCTTGAGTTTGTAGATGGGAATTCTGATGCTGAATCCAATACTTCAGTGGTTGTGTTTGGATATAGATTTTGTCTAACCAGACTCTCCTTAATCACTTTCTTAAGTTCCTCAGTGCAACTACTTGAAGAACCATCAGCTGAAGGCCAAGGTCTTTGAAATCCCATTGGATAACTTTGTTCACTAAATTGATGAGAATGTGTTCTATCAATCACCTTTTCATCAATTCTGCCTCTTTCAGGTTTCTCATTCTGTCTTCTCTTCGAACGAGCCATGTGTTGTGAAGCTTCTTGCACCTTGCGAAGCATTACTAGTGACTCTTGCAGATCAAGTGCTCCTTTTAACAAATCTTTTGCAATATCTTCAGACCTTCCATCATACCTCAGACCCTTAGACCATGAATCAATCATGTTGTTCAACCTTTGAGCCCCTCTAGATACTTCCACGAGCTGCAAGGATGATGGATCAAAAGATCTTTCTGTGGATCCTTTTGAAACCTTCTCTTCTTTGTCTGGTTTGTTTGTCAATGATGTCTGAGTCTCTAAGTTTCCGGCCGTCCTCTGGCTTTTTGTCTTGTCCTTTATCTTCTGAGAACTGGTCCTGGATCTCCTTATTGTGCCACACTCAACAACTCCTTTTGGATCATCACATGTCATGAATGGTCTATACATGACTGAGTCCTGGGGGATATTCTGTCACAGAAATTTCAGCCACAAACTGAGATGCTAATTATATTCTAACAACCAAAATAAACACCAATTGTTATAAAAATCTCATAGAATACTTACATGGTCTTGTCCTCTTGGATCTCACAGTTTGTCTACATCAGACAAAAATAATACTTGTTTGTCCCACTGAAACATATGCAATTAATTAATCAGTCCCCATCAAAACAATAATTCCATCTAAAAAGCAAATAGATCAACATAAAAATAAAACAAAAAAGTCTAGATCATTAGCCCTTGAATTTTGAAAATTGAACAATTTGCATATGTTTCCAATTAGATTCTTGAAGCATGCACACACAGAGAGAGAGAGAGAGAGAGAGTTAGAGATCTGTAAGTAATTCTCCACTGAAATCATAAAGGACATAACTTGGAATTTGGAAATGATGCCAAAAATTTGAACTTTAATTACACAAAGTCAATAATTTTCATGAATCCATTGGCAAGCTGAAATATATTTGTGATTCTTTGTCCATGTTTTCTTTTTCAGAGAATAAAAATATATACTTTTTTGTTTGTTCTTCCTCGGAGTTGATGAAACCACACATTCACCATCCTCTGTTTTCATCTTCAAAATCCACAACACAGAAGACAAAATGCAACATTTAAATCCAAAAGCACAAAAAAAAAAAGTCAGAATTCATGGTTTCATGCAACACTTACCCTTGTTTTTTTCAGCTGTTCATTCTCAGCACTAATCACAAAACCATGAAAACATAACCCCCCAGATGAGAAACTCATGAAAACATTCAAATAGTGTTACTCTTATTGGTGAAGTGGTGAAGACCCAGGAAGGTTTTGAGAAGTTTCATCCATGGGAATGAGCTGCAAGAGACTCAGATCCACGTGGGAGGAGCAAATCATTGACTTTGTGAGTTTGTGAAAGCAACTAGCAGCAGCACTGAGTTTCCAAAAACAGGAAGAACTGTGTACTGAGTTTGTAATGTGTTGCTTTGTTTAATGGGAATGTTAAGACAATAAGATCGTTGCAAAGATTATGGATGTGATACATGGGAGCAAATGGTATACATGTTGCAGAGTGCCAAAGCATTAAAGCTGTTTCAAAAGTACAAGAGGGAAGGGAAAGAAAGGCCAGGGTGAGTCATCACTCAGTGGAAATTGGCTCCACGCAACCCAGTTGATGAAAACCAAAAATTTGGAATTTTCTTTCTTCTTTCTCTAAAGTTATTATTATATCATTATTTTTCAATAAATTATCATAAAAGGTAGTTTTTATTATCAGACACCTTTTTTAAAATATTTTATGTATATTAAAATATATATATTTTATTTATATTATATGTTAAATAAAAAATATATTAAATTATATTGTATATAATTATAATATTTTTGTAATATATAAAATAATTTTATAATTAAATTAAATAAAATTAAATATATTTTAATTAAATAAATAACAAGACTATTTTTTCTTTTAATACAATAAGGTACTATATTATTATTATGGGATCAACTTTAGCGTTTCTCTACTTAGAAGAATTAAATGATTTTCTTAAATTCATAACTGAAGTTAGAAAAATATTTTTTATGCATTACTATATACTTTTATCTTTCTCATATTTATATATAAAAACATATATATATATAGTATATATGTAACATTATTTAATTAAAATTTATTCACGGTTACTGTTTTGACATATGTATATTGGACAGGAACAATTATTAAGACTTAATTGGTTAATTGCTGTCATATGCAAATGATTGGCTTTATAATAATATGACACCTCAAGCATGCTAAATGCTTAGCATATACTTATTCAAATAAAATATGTTTTGGTATTCTTAGTATAATTATTAAATGGAACCTTGCCTCCAAAGTCTTTATTTCTTTATTTTTTGTCATGTAGCTTCACTAAAAAAAAGTCTCACATTACTGCAGACAGTTGATATATATATATATATATATGAGAGGGGATCAACTTACATCACTGAGCAATTATTTCAAAAATTAAATAATTTCAACCATAATGAAAGTAGATCTAATGGAAAATAAAGCCATTATATATATATATATATATATATATATATATAAAAGAAACTGAGCAATTATTTCAAAACCTAAATATGGAAGTAAAGCCATTATTAGTTCTACTAAATGTTTTACATACATATTCAACAAAAAAAATTGTTTTACATACTAAATGAAAGTTGTAAATGTTTAAACTTTAAATTGTTTTTAAATTTGAAATTTGAAATTTGAATAAAACACAAATCCGCCAACAGAATTTTGTAGAAATAGAGGTGATAGTGATAAAATATTTTTGTTATTTGGTAATAGAGATTTTTTTAATTAGATCATGAGATATTTTTACATTATTTAAATGTGAATTAATTCTTTTAGCTTTGTCTTAATCATAATATAGTTCTAGTAATGAATTTTGCACTGCAGTTAAAGTTTGTTTACATAAAATTTAGTTCGCTAACTCAGTCATTGGTTATAAAATCTAATGTGATTATGAAGTAATTATTTTTCTTAAAAATTTGACTTATTGTCTCACACCCGAAAGCCTATGGAAACGATATTTGTACTATTCTTGCGTAGGTTGAACTGTTCTTGTTTGAACTAGGCCTTGACTTGATGGGGCATTTTCTGCTTTGGTTCACCGAAGAGGAAGGAAGCCTAAGCCAATCCATTCGTCGTTCACACACCGCATGTCATATCTCAACCACATTATTATATTCATTAAAGGCAACTGTTTTTAAGTATTGAATCAGTTCAAAGGCACATAACCCCCACCTATCTTTAATGTTGAAAAACTTAAGCAGATTGCACCTTGTCATATTCTGATTGGATGCTTTGAACTATATTTATTCATATCTCTTATAAAACTTATCGTTCAATCATTTTGCAGAGTGCATCAAATAATAACCAGTAACAATCAGCTAAACCAACTAACCATAAATAAATACTACACGTACCAGTACCACGAGCAATCTGCCGGCCAAAGTCCCTTATTATCAAAGGGAAATATTACCTAGCAATGCTTGTAAGTTTTAGCAAAATATCACAAAAGAATTGTTTAATTAAAGTATCTATTCTCTACATTTGTATAGTGTGTTTTAGTTTAGTCTGTATTTTAATTTTTCAATTAAGTCTCTTATTTATTATTTTATGTACAATATAGAGACTAAGAACTTAATTTAACCCTAAAGTATTCTACCTTATAACACTAGCCAAATTTTTTTTTAGAATGAGTTGGCATTGTTATTTATTCTTAAATAGATGAGTAATCTCTACTACTATAACTTATCTAATAATCTCTCTTAGATTCTAACTAAATTTTGTCATTTTTGAGTGTGTAGCATTACCTTTAAATTTCAGTTCCAACTATTTTGACTTATCTAACAATCACTCTTAAATTTTGGTAAATTATAACCATAGTTGTATGGACCAAACTGGTCTGGTCAATCCACTCGTAAAACTCGTCACCCAGGCTCCAGGTCGATTCGAGCAATTTCTTGAATTGATTTTTTTAGTGGCCTGGTCAAACTCAGGTTAACCTAGATGATCCGCTCGACTAAATTGACCCGGGTTGACCTTTTTTTTTTAATTGAAACTTAACAAAAATATAACTTTTAGTATTTAAACATTATGCTTAAAGGTCTTTGTCATAAAGTGTATTCTACCAATAAACTATATGCTCCCGTTGTATATTATTTTTAATTTCTTAATTTATGTTATTATCCAACCAATAGGTTATTATTATCACTTGTTTGGAAATATTTTTTTCATATAGTATTTTTTGTTTAGTACTTTGTAATATAATAATTTTTATATCAATTATTTTTTCATATAATATCTTTTAAAAAATATTTTTTATTTGTCCGGAATTTTTTATTCAACTGTTTGACTTATGATCGGACCATTGACTCAATGACTAAGTCGAATTCCGATTTGGATTATACAACTATTATTCTCAAGTGAATTTTGTAATTTCTAAGTGTGTTGCATTACTACATAAGAAAATCATAGAAAAGAAATAAGGGAGAGTGTTTTATCTTTATTTTAATTTGTCTTTTTTTTTTGTAACAAAATAAGTTTCTAGGTCATGTTTGAGGATGCCGGGACTTGCACTTTCACACAAAACTCTTGTTACCACCAATTTTTGTTTCCTCTTAAGTCACTATCTACAATTAATTCCAAGTTTCACCCTTCAACTTAACTTTATCTGTATTTTACATCTGTCAGTTGGTACTCTCAAGTTAAAAAGATTGGCAAGCAGCAAGCTATTCAAATGGCTTTTTTAAATGCAGTCACAGGACTCTTGTTGCATTTTGCAATACTGCACTTGATGCCTATCATAAATGTAATTGAATCCTCACCAGTTCCTTTTCCTTGTTTGGTTGTTAATTTGAATTGTAGTCAGTATTTGATATTTAAAAAAGGGTGCAATTCTGAGTTCAAAGCTACTCCTAAGCAAACCGCTTGAACATGATAGTCTCCAACATCTGCGACCATGAGTACAGAATTATGGTAGTTGCAATAGAATAAACAAATATTGTTTTATAAAAGCAAAAATTACAACTATAGGAAAAAAGATAGTTTAATTGCAACTGATGGATTTAGACAAACAAGGAAAAGAAAAATTGACGTGTAAGTTTGGCCCATTTCTCAATTATGGTGTTGAATACTAAAATGAGTGTAGCCTTGGTTGCTAATAGATGTTCTTTTTTCTGCTTTATATTGTTAACTTTTCCTTATCGACTCAATGACACACTATCTTCTAATTCAAATTTATTTTCCTCCGCCTTCATGTTCTGTCTATTTATGGTGGTTTAGCAAATAGAGGGAAATGCATGAAAGAGGAAAGGATCTTTGATTATAAATATTGAGGTTAAATGTGAGTATGTGACCCACATGACATTATGAATTTTAGCAAATACGTACGAGTGTGAAATCCTGCAATCAACAAAGAAAGACTGGGTAATGGGTAGCCTATAGATGGTCACAATAGCTACCAATCAACCCCTTCCCTTCTCATTTCAGTTTTCCATTAAATAACTTTACCATATAAGCAAGCCAATTCTCTTTTGGTGTCCAATTTTCACATCTCTAGAAAAAGCCTTCAAAATCTCAACCAAGTTATTATCTACAAAATTTGAATTTAAATTAAGAAAAAGGATAGGTTGGCATTTGGCATGCAGTCTTGACTCTTGTGTCTTGGCATGTGGAGTGTGTGCAGAGACACTACATGATACATCTGCAAGAATTTGCTTGACTCCAAAATTATAATATAGGGCAAGCCGGCAAGTATAGTGACAAACTATAGTAGCACCATAGCGGTAGCAGTGCCCCAAAGAGACCAATTAGAGGGTCAATAATTATTTAAATAAAAGTGCTAGCTAAGAAGAATATATTTGAATATTTAAAAACTCTTACCTGGCTTTGAAGGATATTGAACATGAATCCTCATACATATGGTCCCACT
Organism: Ormosia emarginata; assembly: GCA_029884605.1. Classification (NCBI taxonomy): domain Eukaryota; kingdom Viridiplantae; phylum Streptophyta; class Magnoliopsida; order Fabales; family Fabaceae; genus Ormosia; species Ormosia emarginata. The sequence goes on along the minus strand of JAQQTP010000072.1, from coordinate 10,185,051 downwards.
CGCAAACAGCTTGTATTTTTGTCATCACTGATCAGTGTGGACTGTAGAATGAGACATCTTGTTATCATGTCCTCTCAATGCTCAGTTTGATATTTTTGTAGGTTTTCACTGTCTTTATGTATGTGTATGGATATGTTATAATATATGAAATTGATTACCTAATTAAATTGAGTTTTGGCACAGTTTTTCCATGAGTTGATTTCTAAGGCAGCATATCATATAAAGGAAAATGATTTAAATCAAGGGTAAGATAATGATAGTTAGAGGCTTAGGATTTTCACTATTGACAAAACCCAACAAGGTGGTAGGGCATGAATCCTTTGTCAATAGTGATTACTTTATATTCTTGTTTGGATATCACCTGTTCTCATTTCATGTTCTTTTTCTTATCTTCCACTTAAATTCTGTCAAATAAATACTTAATTACATGTCTTCTTTCTTTTCTTTTTTATTTTAATTTATTTTTCACTTTACAGAATTTAAGTGAGAGGATAGAAAAGAAGACAAAAAATGAGAACAGATGATCTTCATCCTTTGATTATCTTGCCAATAGTGAGTTCCTTATAGCCTTAAAAGGTTATGCTTCATGGACAAACCTTGAACTAGGAGCATTTAAATCCATTCGAAAATCGAAAACAAACCAAAAACTGAATAAAAAAATTGAAATTCAATTAAAATTGAATTAATTTGGTTCTTTTTGTTTTTATTTTTTGAAAATCGATTGAATTTGATCAATTTTCTGTTTAAATTTTCAAAATCATTCCAGTCCAATCCATACTAATTAATACTAAATGTATATTTTATTATTGGATTTATACTTTTATTTATAATAATTCTAATTTTTCATACACTTCTCTTAATCTATGTGCTCCTTCCAATTAAATGTTGTTTTATGCATTTTAAATAGGCTATTTATATTTTTTATTTCTCTTTTTTAATGGGCTGAGTTGTTTTTATTCCACAAAAATTTACGCAATTTTTTTTTTGACAAAAAATTAATTAAACTGATTTCAATCCAATTAAATCCTAAACTAATTTCAATCGGTTTAGATTAGATCAATTTTAAAATTTAAACCAAACCAATTGGTTCTTAACACCAAAATTGATAAGATTAGATAGGTTGAGTTTTCATCTCAAAGCCGATCCGATTCAATTCGCAAGTACCCTACTTAAAACAAGTGTAACCTTATTTGCTTAAGACTATGCTACATTCTTTTTTGCTAATGCCTATTTCATTAACCGTAGAAGCAGAGCTATGTGTTATAGGTTTCTATGTATATTTAATCCAGAAGGGGAATGAGACACAGAACAAAACATGCCTCGGAGAGCAGCTTTCAGAGTTCTCTAGTCAATTATCCCATCTGATGAAGCGTTGCATAAGGGTTCTCTAGATTTTATTGGTATGAGACATCAATATTCAATTCAATCTCAAAGCTTAAGTTGTTAAGTGCATAGGCAAAGATAGTTTAATACTTTAACTTTATATCTCTAACATAAGATGTCTCCAAGCAAATTGTGTACTTCACTTTTGCTAAATTCAACGGTCACTTCCCCAGTTCTCTTCTCCCCCTTCCGGCTTAGAAGGAGAGTAGAGTGGACATGCAGTTCAGGTTATGTTTGAGTTCATATTTCAAAGGTTTTTACTTTGCGAGAATCATATTCTAGTCTTCTCTACGTGTATGCCATTTGTCAAATGAGAGTACCCTTAAAAGATGGATAATGTTGGCTTCACATAATTTCCATTTTACACCATTTTTTACTCTACATAAGAATTGGTCGTTGTGCAGAGTTTAAAATTAGAAAAACAATATACAGGGTAGGAGTAGGACCCTTAAAGATCAAAACTTGAAATGGTAATTGCGAGAGAAAAATAATTACTTGGGAAGTCTCTTCAATTTAATGGTAAAAAAAAATTTAAGGATGAATTTCATGCTATTTTTTACTATAAAGCTTATCCCTATTTTTTTCACTCCATTGTTAAGGGAACACATCTTTGAATATTTTAAAAAATAACATATCGTGTGTTATTTATTTGGACAATTTTGTCTTTTTATTTTAATTTTTGAAATAACCAAAATAAATTCACGCTTATATTGGTTTGAAGAAACAAGTTTGTGAAAAATAATCATGTACAAAAGAAAACCAATTTGCATATATTTAACTACAATTGCACTAAATACACAAAAATTAATTAAAATTATTTTAAATTTAAAATTTATAATCCAATAAATAATACAAGGTTTTCAGTTTGATTTTTTTTGGGGTGAATTTTGTAATTATCTTCTTTTGATAGGAGTAGAAGAAAGGACCCCACATCCATTTCAAATCAATGAAAGAATTTTTTCACCCCAAAGCTGTGGTAGATGGCCACTGGGTTAAAGCCCAAACTGCCTGAAGCCTTTTTTATTACCACCAAAACCCAAAAAGCACAATATTATAATTGTGGATCTTTTCTTATAACAGTCCACATTGATATACCACTATCATTTATGAAAAATGTGTCCTAAAATATTAGAATTGCTTCTAGTGAACAGAAGCAACGGTTTCTCACCTAATTAATCATTTGCATAGGATCAGGGAGTTACAATCAACCGTTTCTCACCTGGCTAAGCCTGCTCTATTCTAATTATAGTCCAGCTTATTTTGTGGCTCCCCGGCAATTAATCCAAATTCCATTTCAAATTAACAAAGAGATTATAACCATTAAAAGACAGTTGTCTAAATTCCATTCCATGCCATTTCCTGCACTCATTCCCTCATTCATTCATTATTCTTTTTCTTCAATCTGTTTTTTTTTTTTTAATTTTATTTTTGGCAGTGGGGATGGTAGAGAAATAGAGGGAGAAAAACCACTGCTATAGTTAGGGATGTATGACTTTCCTTGTCATTTATGGTAAGCATTGGCAAGTATTAGCCTCTCATCCATTCATTCATAAAACTAACTCAACAGATTACTGCCCTGCCTTTTCTTTCTACCATATCCTGAAACCAACCCCACCATTTTCTTCTTCAAACTTGCACCCCACACAATCATTGAAACAGCATTAAACTATTCATGTTCTCTTACACATCTTTGCTGACATTCTTTAACATCTCATTTTGATTGAAGGGGGTCTCTTTTCTTTTCCTTCTTTCTGTTCTTTCTCTCATTGGTCAAATAGTACTTTTTTTTTTAACTGATCAAGAATAAGGAACACAACAAACATTTCTTTCAAGGCCAGGTTCTACATCAACAGTTCAACTCCCAATTCTTTGTTCCTTTGTTTTTATATAAAACAAAGGTGGAACTCAAGGAAGGTCTAATCAACAATGGTTCGTGCTTTTAATCACCAAGGCAGCATGCAGAAGTCCAGGTCCTTTCATTTCAGGAAGATGTTTGAGATCCCAGGGAAACATATTCAAGGTTTATTTGATAAGGATCATGATGAAGGGGGTGAAAATGATAAGGTGTACTCAAAAAGCTTTGAGTCGAGAAGCACGTGTGATCAGCCATTGGAAGTTCAGCAAATAGGATTTTCTCTCAATAGTGATCTTACTCCAGCAGCAAGCTTGGGTGGTGAATTTCCTAGAATTCCTCCCAAGCCACCAACTGGTATATAAACCCTTTAAACTTTAAGTCAAGACAAGATTGTGCATGTATTTTAAATTGCAGTTAAATCAATCTGATCACCCTGAAAGTGATGAAATAAGATCATGAACTGCTGCTTAGCAGTTAGCAGAAGATCATCAATAGCACTGAGCATAATGTAAAATTCTTTCATTTTGCATGTTCATGAAAGACCTCCCATAAGTTGCTTAAAATTCTTTTTGTGCTTTTATTCAGAAACCGACTTGATGAAGGAAAGGTTTGCCAAGCTACTTTTAGGAGAAGACATGTCAGGTGCAGGGAACGGTGTTTCTTCAGCATTGGCTTTGTCGAATGCCATAACAAACCTAGCTGGTATGTACTTTTTTTCCCAACCTATGCGTGTTAATTGACTATTCTACTGCTCCTACTAGCTTGGTAGGGATTGAAATGGTTTCTTCTTTTCCAAAAGAGGAAGCATTGTTTAAATCATGTGTTACATGGGGTTTGATTTCTGAAACAAGAATTGATTGTGTAGTCATCTTAATTCAAATTTAGGCACATATATTTTCATAGTGTGACTAACTGAAATATATTCTTCAATGAAATTTCCATTCAATAATCTGCTTGTTTCTGATGCAATGCAGCATCTGTTTTTGGAGAACAATCAAAGCTGGAGCCAATGTCTGCAGAAAGGAAGGCCAGGTGGAGAAAAGAAATTGAGTGGCTTCTATCTGTGACTGATCACATTGTTGAATTTGTTCCATCACAACAGATAGCTAAGGATGGAACAAGTATGGAGGTGGGTAGTCTCATTCAGTCTTTCTCTTCCTCCTCCCCCTTTTCTTACCCTCCATATTTATTGCTAGTTTATCATATAAATGATAGGTCCAAAAATTTTAGTCTCACTTTGGTCATACAAAATAATATATTCAATCTTTATATAGATCATGACAACTAGGCAACGAAGTGATCTGCTCATGAACATCCCTGCCTTGCGCAAGCTCGATGCAATGCTCATTGTAAGTAGCTAAATCTTTTCTGAATCACTATTCAAATGACTTCCTTTCACCAACTTTGGACTAATTAGATTGCAATGGAACAGGACACATTGGATAACTTTAGAGATCAGAATGAGTTCTGGTATGTCTCTAAAAATGATGAGGAGTCTGAGGGTAACACCAACACCCAAAGGAAGAGTGACAAGTGGTGGCTACCAATCGTTAAAGTTCCCCCAACAGGACTGTCAGAAGTAGCTGGAAAATGGATACAGTTCCAGAAGGACTCCGTTAACCAAGTACTTAAAGCAGCCATGGCAATAAATGCTCAAGTACTATCAGAGATGGGGATCCCTGATAACTACATTGAATCTCTCCCCAAGGTAATATAACTAGACCAAAAAATCTAATTGGCTTATTTATTTCATCAGAACTCAAAACTTGCAACTTGGGTTAATCTTCTCCTTCATGTCTTTGGCAGAATGGTAGAGAAAGCCTTGGTGAATTAATCTACAAGAGCATTACTGTAGAATACTTTGATCCTGGGCAATTTCTCGCAACAATGGACATGTCGACAGAGCATAAGGTGCTTGACCTCAAGAATAGGATTGAAGCTTCCATAGTGATATGGAAAAGGAAGATGAACAACAAGGATAGTAAGTCTTCCTGGGGTTCAGCAGTGAGCATGGAGAAGAGGGAGCTCTTTGAGGAGAGAGCTGAGACAATATTGCTGATGCTCAAACAGCAGTTCCCAGGACTTCCACAATCTTCACTTGACATTAGCAAAATCCAATATAACAAGGTGAAAACAGCATTACAACTAATTTTTATGCTACATATCTTTCAAATTAGATGGTCACTAATGAAATTTGACTGCTTCCAAAATGTGCACAGGATGTGGGACAAGCCATTCTAGAGAGCTATTCAAGAGTAATAGAAAGCCTGGCTTACACAGTTATGTCAAGGATTGAGGATGTCTTATATGCTGATTCACTGACTAAGAACCCTTCACTGGCAGTATGCAGCAGGAGGTTTTCAATGGATTCTTTACCAGTGGCCGAGGAGAGTTCCTCAAACTCTGGGGAAGAGATGGACAACTTGCATTCTCCAGAGGCACCGGCCTCAATGACTCTCTCAGATTTCATGGGTTGGAGTTCAACCAAGGGAGGGGTTGAGCTGAAGAGGACTAACTCTACAGGAGACTTAGAAGACTACTTGAAAGAAAATGATGATAACGGTATGAGTAAATCTCCTAAATACTCAACCCCAAAGAAAGCTTACTACTTGGAGAAGCTTGAGTACTTGAATGCTCTAAGAAGTCCCATAGCTCGACATTAATATCAGTAACAATAAAAGGGAAGGGAAAAGAAAAAAAGATTGGGACACAGATGAAGAAACAGTCACAATGCACATGTAAACACTCAGACTGAAGCCCCGGTTATGTAGGACCCTACTTAATTAGAAACTCTTGCGTACTCTTCTTCCTTCCTTCCAAGGAACGGGAAGTTTGTATATAGGTATTGGGTCTCATGCTTCATAGCATAACCGGCTTGTACATCATGTCAGTCAGACTCTTAGGTTGTGTCATTGCTGGACTGGTTGTAAATTCTTTATTCCTATACTTCTTCAAAATAGTGTAAGATTGATAGTCCTTCTGTCTATTATCATTGTTGAAATTTTCAATCCTTTCATTTTCTGTTTATTTTAATGTTGGTTGCACTTGGAACCCAGTTTGTAGGCAGTTGGTCCCTGAATGAAGTCTGTTCATATCAGAAGTTTTCAAGTTCAATGAATATGAACAGTCATATGTGCTAAATCTAAAGAGTAATGCTACTCATACACATTTACACACACATCACCTCACACCTATATAATTTTTACCATTTGATCATAATTGATCCCATCTCGTTTTCTGCACACCAACACTCTGATTTTGTCACGTAAACAGATGTAAGTGATGTGAACTATAAAGTGATGTGTGAGAAGGATTTTCCAAGTCTAAATCCTTATATCATGATGATCTTTCCTACCAAATTTACGAAAGTAACTACTTTCAAAGTGCTTCAAAATACAAATATTTGCTGATAACGTTTGGTTCTTGAATCATATAATTAACATTGAACTGCTACATATGAAGAAGATGAGAGAATATTTGTAGAAACAAAGAAACCACCATGAGTGCTTAAGACTAGAAGATGAAGCTATATGCTCTCCAGTTTTTCATTGGGTTCGTTTGGTGCGCCGAATGAGCCATAAGATGTCACTGCCATGCAAGGATCTTCTATGGCGTGCAACCTTCTGGGTACCCTACAAACAAATTAAGCCATTCATATGACATATGCAGCATGCATCAAGAATATAAAACAAGTAGATTGTAGAAAACAAACTCACTTGGAAATGAAATGTAGGATTTGAAACTTGTGTTAAGACTGACAAACCGTCCCCAAAAACAGGTACCACTATAGTTTAGGATGGAAAGAAAATTATGTTAGAGATGCAACCCAAAAGAAAGTTAAGCAGAAGAACATAATATTATATATTTTGGGTATTAGAAGAATATAATATGCTACCCATGGCCAAATTGTTGTGCTGGTTAATTGTAGCAGTGGTTGGCTTCAAATTCTTAGCTGGACGTGGCTTCTGGGTGTACATAAAAAGTGGCAAATCCTCATGTGTCTCCAGTACATGTTTATCTTCTATTTTTGAAGGGACTTCACTCTTAGAATCTCTGAATTGGATAAAAAAAACATATAATAAATACCAAAGTTGTAAAAAAAATAATAGAAAAAAAACTACTACTACTACTACTATAAGGGATTGAGGAATGAAGAGGTACCTTAATTTTTCACTGCTTGATCTCTCAAGGGTGGGTGCTGCTGATGGAAAGCAATTAAAAAAATAAAATAAAAAAGAAATTAGATAAATGGAATAATAGCAATAGTACAATGTAGTAAAATTGGTGTCCCTATCAAAAAGAATCAAGTGGTGACATGAAATATTTACGTGATGATAAATATCGCGAATGGAATCTTGGCAATTTCTCACTCCATCGCATTTTTGTGAGGGCAAGCTTATCAGCATATTGTTCACACGAGAGAAGTCTCTGTCAAAAAGCACCATCTTCGGTAACTGTTATTGATTGCTATAACTATGTTAAGGGTTTTTTTTACTGTAGCTTTTATTGTATGATAATGATATTCTTAAATTAATTTTGCATTTTTTTATGGTAGCTAGTAATTTATTATGTTGTGGTTATAAATTTTTCATCACTGTTTATATGTTGCTAACAAACAAGTCACTAGTTAAATAAAGATGAATTAACCAGCAAAATAAAAATAAACTATTAGCTAACATAAATAGTTGTAAAAGTAATGTAACAAATTGGTGTGAGAATATTATCATCCTTTATTTTATGCAGATTAACAAGTTTTAGATAACACCCTGTCATGCATATGCTGGGTAAGTGCAAAGGGATAATACTAACTTGTTTGAGGCACTGGATTCGTGACTCAGCCTCAGAAAATGCATTTGTTTGAGAAATAAGGCCTTCAAAATTGGCCGAGACGTTTCCAAGATGATCAACTACAGTGACCACGGCCCTGCATATGTATTCTTTTGTGTTCTCCATCACACTGTAACATGTACAAATTCCATTCTGTTACGGGTCAACATGTCCAGCAACCAAACAAACTCTCTTAAATAAAAATTAGAAAGCATAATAAAAAAAAGCGGTAACAGGATAAAATCTAAACCTTTTTAGCATGTTTTGGATTTCTAGGCAAATTATATGGGATTCAAAAATCACAACAATAATCTATTGTTAATATTTCACTTTATATTTTTTGTGTTTGGCCGAAAGAGAACAATTCATTACACTTTTTCTTATTGTTCATCTTCCCTACAGGCACACCTGTGACCTGAGTTATTTAGATTTACAATAATGCTAGGTGCAAATACCAAATATGCAGCAAGCACATCACCTCACATATGTGGGAGGTAGCAAAATCAAAATTTATATGCAGAAAATAAGGTGAGGTCAATTGTAATTAAATTAATGAAAAATATGTAAATGTGAAGTGATGTAAGTATAAATATGTATATGTATCATTATTCTTAAATTTATTGATTTTTGGGTTATGCAAACAGTGACCTAATCAGTGAGTGGTCCCCCTCCCCTATTATACAAAATGCAGAATTTTTGAACCGGAGCTCCTTGTAATTGTGCCTGTCTATGGACTATGGACACAACTTAGACCCAAAACAACAATGGAAAATGAATTTCCAAGCCCAAGTCTCTGTACTACTGATAGGGGCTATGCAGCTTCAGGGTGACACTCAGAAAAGCCCCCCACAGACCACAGATGTTAGCAAATTATTCAACCAAATAAAAAAGAAAAAAAAACCTACAGAAAATCAAAGAAAATAAGAAGTTAGCTAATTAAAGACTAAAATCTTGCCACACAGACATGGACCACCAAAAGGTGAATGAATCCTGAACATGATAGCAAACTGGCAAAAATGGAAGCAGAAGGTTGAAGCCAAAGGTAGAAAATAACGTTCAAATCGGCATAAGAATGTGGTGAGTTTAGAGGACTTACTCTTTCTTCTCTTTGCTTTTCAAGAACGTTGTTTCACAGTAATCTGCAGCATGGTGAAGCTGAGACCGCAGTTCCCTTAGCTCCTGCAACCACCATGAACAAAAGATGGAACTTCTCTGAGAAACTGTAGAATACTAGAATAATAGAAAGAGTACAACACAGTATGGATATGAACCTGCAGAGACTTGTGAAAGGGCATGCTTTCTTCTATCTCAGGCTCAGCTTCCTCTAGTTTTTCAAGGGAAGAAGACTTGAAATTCACCTCCATGCTCTTGTCACTGATTCAGTGGAAGAAACAATGGTTGGGGTTATGAAAGTAATGCTTGTAAAGGCAAAGATAGACTCCACAAAAGGTTCCTTATCTACTCTCTTTTCTGAATGAGACTTGTGGATGTATGCTTTCGTTTTGTCCAACTTATGAGAGAGTGACGAAGAGGTGTAATGTCACTTGTGGAGGCTTGTGAGTTGTGACATGATGAAACAAACAAAACTCAACAAAAGCTGATTCTATAGCCCATAGCAAGCACGCAAAACAACAAACTATATGCACGCTTATACACAAATTATACAGTTTTTACTATCTAATTATAATTAAATTCATATCATTTTCTTCACACTTACATTCTCCAATTTTGCCACACATGTGAATGATATGTAACTAGCTTTATTGCACGCAAAATATAGTGGAAGATGACAAATAACAGTTTCTGTCCCGTGACATTCTGTTCTTCTCTTTTTTGAGCTTTTTATTTAAAAAGGCACTGTAATGACTGACACTATAGTGCAATGACAGACACTAGTACTAACATTACACCTATTTAAAAATTGACAGAATGCAATGTTGTGACTTAGTGCATGATGGGATCAAATTATTTTAATTTAATTTAATTATTTTTTTTAAAATTTATTTTAATAATATTTAATTATGTTTAACAAAATTAATTTTAATTTTTATACAAAATTCAATATAAAATAAAAAATTTTAAAATTAATTTTTATAATGTTAAAGATTAAAACTTATGATTAATTTATAAATTATTCTTTATATTTTGATATGTAAATATCATTTTGTTCTCAATTAAATAACTTTTTTAATCATTTTATACCTATTTTAGTAATTTAATACATAAAAATGATTCTTTTTTATATCAACCAAACAAAATAAATTAATTTAAAATCACTTTTCAGCTAATATATCCAAACATAAAAATAAATCGATTATAATCAATTATAACAAAAAGCTTTTATACAATAATCGATTATAATCGATTATTGAAATAATCAAAATTTTTACAACTGAATCAAATACACACTTAGACTGCTGAGTGAGATTATCATCTGAAATTCTTCTGATAAAGACAAGATAGTGTTGCTATTAATCTAGTAATGTCTCAATCTGTCTCCCAAAAAATAATGAGATAAAAACAAAATCAATAATTACCTCATTCTTTACATTTTGAATGGCACGTGAATGGTTGGAGTTGGAGAGCTTGTTTGGGTTTGGTTTGGGTTAAACAACACATGCAAAGGTGTATGTGAGATATACATGTGACGTAGAAATACAAGCTCACTTCTAAAGATGCCTCACATTGAAGAAATGACAATGTGCCTAAGTGCCTTAACTAAGCGAATGATTATTATAAAGAGGATATGATAATGAACTTAACAATATTTACTTCTAAATAAGATTATGATAAAACTTGTTACACATCGCATGGGTGCACATCTCTCGTATTTAGGAATACGTGATAAAAATAAAGTATATATGTGTAAAAAATAATATGAAACTAACTATAAACAAATAGAAGAATTTATGCAAATGTGAAATGATTTATATATAAGTATGGAGAGATAACATTTTTCATAAGATCAATATTTTTTTTTTTTTTTTTGAAAAACATAAGATCAATATATGACAGAAAGATTGGGGTGGAGACGAGAAAGAAGAAAGGAAAGGAAAAACTAAAATCACACTTGCTTCTCACTACATTGACCAGTTCACACAAAATTAGCAACGCATGTGGAGTGCTCGGAAATACTATTCTTAAAATCAACTCAAAGTCTAGAAAGACTTTTATTTTACTTTTAGTAACGTGTGCTTCATGCAGAAGCTTTATGTTGAAATTTGATTTAATTAAGAGAATGCCAGTTAAAAGAGAAATTTTGAATCAGTAGGTAACTTGGTATAGAATCATGTCAAAGAAACAGAACCATTTAAGACTTCCAGCTCATATGTACCCCAAAAAATAAAAATCCAGCTATTCAATGGTGATTAAAGATTAACTTTTTTAAGTACCATAAAAAAACAACAGATTAACTTTTTTATGTCTCCAAAACTAGTAGACTTTCCTCCTCCTTCGATTGATATAGCTAAGTCATTTAATACCGTTCAAAATTTTAGTAACTTTTTTATTTGTGGAAAATGCTTTTAGTTGCGATAAATTGAACGGCCAAACCAATTTATTCTCGTTCTATGTACCAGCAGAAATTAAAAACCTTTGACTTTTGAGTGCAAACTTTATTTTTGATTAGAATTACACCTTAACCTTCGTATTTCTCCTTCTGAAATAAACTAACTTTGGAGCATCACACTGGACCCGGACCTAATTTCCATTGCACAGTTCAAGATACTTAGCATGACAAAATGAATTTTATATAAAATAATGGTACAACACCGATCAACCCCGCAGCATCAACATGAGATGATATCGAGTTACCATCTGAGAACACCAGTGCTGAATCAACATCTCTGATTTTTTGTACATTTATTGAGGTGTTTCCCTCATTCCTTCATGGTTGCCAAGATCCAGATGTTGCAACTTCTTTGTAGATGTAGTTGCGCACTTGCAGGAGCTGATCTTGCACACTCCCCATTTTGATGATGTTTAGAGTATAATTGAAAGGGAGGTGGAGGGGACATCAGCAATCAAGTTAACTCATCAAATTGATATGTAAAGAGTAAGTTTTCTATAAGGAATAACTTTTCAAATTGCAATATATAATTATGTGGAATACAGCTTACTTATGTTCATGTCTATCCTAAAGCAACCATCTATTTTCTGCCCAAGCCACCTGTTTGAACCAAAGGATAACAGTGTCTTCCTCAAAGGATCATACACTAAAATATCATATCTGGTTTGACAGTGATTTAGAAATGCCATAGAACTGTATTAATTAGGGAAATGCTAACAGCTAAATCGATTAAATCCTCAGGTATAATGCATTCTAATGCATTATTAATTATCAAAAAACTCATCCAGAGCTTGTGAAAACCAAATATTTTTTTTTAGAAATATATGAACATAAATTGAACCAGTCCAAGAAGTAAGCAACATCAGTTGCACTGCATGTTCCTCAAAGATATGAGATGATGGCTCAAGATTGCAACAAAAGGAAAACATCAACATAAGCCCTAGTCTGTCAACAATCAGTAGTGCTACGACGCACCAACGAACCATAGATAGGTAACGACGCAATGTCATAAAGGCATGGAAATACCTGTAAAAAAGACAAAAAGAAACATTATAGTAAGTTGTTTTTATTCAGCTATAAAAAATGTTACCCAAATCAGATGGAAAACAATGCTATGGCCCAATTTCAGACAGAAGGTGATTGGGCTGAACCGATTTCAACCCGAGCTCCAATCCCTCAAATCAAACAGAAGTCTCAAATTGGCAAGTCCAAAATGTTGGATTTTCTGCTTCTTCGGGTGTGCTTCATATAGGGGTGGAAGTCAGTTGAGCTGAGCCAAGCCAGGCCTAGCTCAAGCTCAGCTCGACAAGTATAGGCTCGACTCAGGCTCAGCTAAATAAGAAAGTGAGCCCATTTTCTTGGCTCAAGCTCGGCTCACTCTTAGCTCACGAGCTGCTCAAGCTTGATAAAACAAGCTCGAATCCTATGTCGAATAATTTTTTTAAAAACTTATATCAATTAAAAAAGAGTTTAGTAATAAAAAAAATCAAATACATAAATATCTAAATATATATCAAATTAAAAGCATCATATATATATATATATATATATATATATATATATATATATATATATATATATATATTACAAGCTAATGAGCCCAACAATAGGGGTGGAAGTGAATCGAGCTGAGCCGAGCTTGACATAGATCAGGCTCAGCTCGGTGATAATATGCTCAGATCAGGCTCAGACTTGATAAGAAGTGAGCTTAATTTCCTAGCTCTTGCTCAGATCACTATAAGCTCTCGAGCAGCTTGAACTCAATGAGCTAGCTCGAGTTAGGTACAAATTAAGCCTTTTATGCTTAATAAGCTAGGGTATTTAGTCCATAACCTACTTTCAACATAACTTCTATACAATACACATAATACCAAATTACCAAATCACATTCATTAATCATTACCAACACACCATAATCTAAATTAATTATAATTCATCTCAAAACATTTCATCCAACTAAACAGCAAATTTGCATTATGACAAATCCAAGAGTTCAGCCAAACAACCACTAACATACTTAACCATGTCTTCTATCATAATTCTATTATGTTTTTTTTTTAAAAAAAGATCATATATATATATATATATATATATATATACATCGAGCCAGCTCACGAGCTATTGAGTTGAAGATGGCAAAGATCAAGCTTGGCTCATTTAATAAATGAGCTCAAATTCTCATCTCAAGCTCAGCTCATTAGCTCATGAGCTCAACTTATTGAGCTATTGACAAACCGAGTTGAGAGTAGCTCACAAGCCGGCTTGACTCACTTCCAATCCTAGCTTCATAGGAGAGAAAATGGTAAAGTGAGAAATGGAGGAATGAAAATGAGAAACGTGGTAATATTATGTCCTTTCTCCAAATACCTTGCTAGTTTTCACTCCTCCAATATTCCACCTTCCCATTTTGACGATTTCACTCCTACCAAGCACACTTAATAGTAACCCACCTCATGTAAGTCAAATTCATAAAGCTGGGTAAAAGTATAGCTTTAAGCTCAGTTACCAACAGAAAGAAACAAGAAGAAAGGAACTTGTTATGAATACTGAATAGGAATTGCTAGTTAGTTGCTATTAGTTAAGTAGCTGGCCAAGTGGTTAGTTTGTTAGACTAAACTACTTGTATTAATAGAATTTATAGAACCCAATGGTTCATTACTTGATTGTTGTATCGAATGAATTCGTGTCACAATTCATTTTTCCCATGGAGTAGTAGAAAAATTAAACAGCATCCACAATTCAAGATATGATCAGTGTACAACTCTGGATGCAAAACAAAAGCTAATATACTGTGCAGTAGACATGTGCGGCTAAAAGTACTTCTAGAACATTCTTATCCTCAAGTTCAATCTCACATATGATATGCCACCCACAAGCACATTACTCATCTCAGATAAAAGAACTCACCTTGAGGAACTAAACACCACCCCATAGATTCAATGCACAAGCTTGAAACTAATCGAGCTGAAGCTACGGCGCTATGCAACGGCATCATCGACCCCAAGCTACTCAACTCCACCGGCAACCTAACCAAATCGCAAACATTAAAAAAAAAAATCCCAACAAATTTTCATGAAAAAGGAAACATTTTTATTTCCAGGGTTGAGGGAAAACCAGAAAAATCCAATCTTTATTCTTTGGGGGGGGGGGGGGGTTCAAATCAACGAAATGCAAGAACAGAACAGTATTGTCACCGGGGAGTGCGAGAAGAGCGTGATGCTGCAGAGGGAGAGAGTGATGATGGCTTTTTGAGCTTAGTATGAGAGAGAAGCTGTAACCGACACGACAACCTACACAACACTTTTGAGGTTACTGACATTGTTGGCTCTATTTGATCTCCACACTGTGCCAAGTGAAACTTTCAGTCTCAGAGGAAAAGGCCATGATCAGTGTCTGCTGGGCCCACCCCTTTGTGTGGGCCGAGGCTAACTATCCCCAATTATCCAAATTGGGGTGGCCTGATTTTTAATTGGCCCGGCCTAACTAATTAACAGGATGAACAGGCTGGAGTATAGACCAATTTCTTAGTGATGTCTAACAAGAAAAAACCAATCCCTTAGCCTTAATTAGGTCTTTTTTCTCATATGTAGTATGGATTGATTGATTGATATTGATTGTATTTTTTTTATATTAATAATTTAAATTATATCAATCATCCCATGATAATTTCTCAAAAAGTGTTCAATATATTTTTTCCTTCAAATTTCTTTATATTAATATAAATATTAAATTAGCAAATAACAATTACATTTATATTTTCTCATATTAAGATTATTAGTTTTTATATATTTAGCCCAGTTTTCTTTAGTTTTAGGTATTTTATCTTACATTTAGTACATATTAATTGTATTTTTTTCATATTAGGAATATTAATTTTTATAAATTTAACCTATTTTCCTTTAGATTTTGTTTTTTACTCCATATCTAGTATATATTTATTGCATTTATATTTTTTGTAGTGCTCATATCAATTACATAAAAAAAAAACATTTGTCACATTGTTATTATTCTTTTAAGTTTCAATTTATATAGTATATAGGGACAAAGTTATGTCACTCTAGAAGGTCCCACCTTCCCAATTTTTTTTTTGAAAATATTTCATTTTACATGCATTTTTTTTTTTAGTTTCTTTAAACCTAGCTCTCAATGTTCAATGTATCTATATTAAAATCAGTGATGAATACTAAATTTTATAAGAATTGAGTACCTAATCTTAGAATTATGATGAGATGAAAAATACTAACTTAATTTTTTTGTCAAAATTAAAAAACTTAAATTTTAAGTTATTTAAAGAATTATTAATATTTTTATTGACCTTAATTCAATTATTTTACATAGATAAATAAATAGACTTGATAAATTAGTACAGTTTAGGACCCAATTAAAAAAATAAAAATTAAAAAACAGAAAAAATAATATAATCAATGATATAAAAAATAATGTAAAAAATTATGTTAAAAAAGTGATATAAATATAATTATTGGAAGTTAAAATAGTAGTTTAGACATTTTAGGCTCTGATTTTTATTCTTAAAATAGTAGTCTTTTTGGTTCTTAACAACCAAACAAGTTCGTGAAACACAGTCCCTTCTCCTCCCTATTTATTTATTTATTTATATATTTTTGGTTTTTGGTGTTGTCTCCATCTGATCGTTCCTCCTGTTATTGCATTGCAACTTTCCACGTGTGACACATCATACCTCAACTGGTAGGTGGAGTCAACTTTCACTTTCACACTCCGAGTCACCCCGCGAAATGAAACGATATTAAACAATTTATCGGAACTTGATGAGATTCTTAAGACATTCTCCAAAAAGTCCTCAGGGAAACACCATATATCCACATGAAGCACTACTTTCACATGAAGGATTGCACACATATTACATTGCATTGCAATACCCAATATTTATATAATATAGCCTTTGGTATTATCCTCTAAAACCCATCACGTTTTGTGCCTATTTGATTCTAAAAGATCTAACTTGATTCAAAAAGGGAGCAACTTGGGGTTTTGTTTCTCTCAGAGATGGCTTCTGTTAAGGTTGATCTTGAGGTTGGAAATGATGGGGTTGCTGTCATCACTATGTGCAACCCTCCTGTGAATGCCTTGGCTATTCCAAGTGAGCTTCACCAATTCTTCAGTCTTTGTAAAGTTGTAGTTTTCATTGGTTTTTTTTTTTTTTCAATTTATGTGATGTTTTTCTTTCATTTTTTTTTTTTTTTTTCTGGTTTGATCAGTTATTATGGGGTTGAAAGACAGATTCGACGAGGCAGCGAGGAGGAATGATGTAAAAGCTATAGTATTGACTGGTAAAATTTATTTGGATTGCACATATGCGGTGTTTTTTTTCATGATAATGGATTTGTTTCATATCGTGGGTTGACCATTTGATTATCAAAGTGAGAAAATTTGCTATTACTCTAATTTTTTTCCCCTTAAATTCAGGCAAAGGTGGGAGATTTTCTGGCGGGTTTGACATCAGTGTTATGCAGAAGGTTCATCAAACTGGTGAGCTATGATTACATATCTGTGTAGTAGCATTGAGTTAGATACAAAATTTAGTTAAATTATGGTTATGAGTCTTACGACCCTTGAAGGTAATGTATTTGCTGTTTTTCTTGATAGGGGATATCACGCTTGTACCTGATGTCTCTGTGGAACTAGTAGTCAACTCAATAGAAGGTTGTAACTATTCTTTAAGCCTACCGGAGAGGAGAACTTGCCTTGATGTTTCTGTTAGTATGACTGTTGCAATATTATTAATTAATATTCTTGTTAACTACAGATTCGAAGAAGCCTGTTGTTGCAGCAGTAGCAGGGCTCGCTCTTGGAGGTGGCTTAGAATTAGCCATGGTTAGTCTTTGCCATTGAGAAGGAGGGCTGTTCCTTTAAATAAGAATCGTTGTCCAAGTGTCTTCATTATTGCATGGGATGTAACACCTTGTCATTGTGTAGGGATGCCATGCACGTGTTGCTGCTCCAAAAACTCAGCTGGGTCTGCCAGAGCTGACACTTGGAATCATTCCCGGCTTTGGAGGTAATCAGCATTTGCATGCACATGTATTCAGTAATCCAGATAAGGATTAAGGAACCTTTCATCATTTAGT
The DNA here is from genome assembly GCA_029884605.1 of Ormosia emarginata. Lineage (NCBI taxonomy): Eukaryota > Viridiplantae > Streptophyta > Magnoliopsida > Fabales > Fabaceae > Ormosia > Ormosia emarginata. Next base: position 10,167,311 of record JAQQTP010000072.1, on the reverse strand, counting down.
AGCACTTACTGAAATGTTAACAAAATTGTTATTTTGTTAGGCACACAGCGTCTTCCAAGGCTTCTTGGGCTGTCTAAAGCTGTTGAAATGATGCTGGTAAGATTTTGACCATTCATTTTCAACTGTTTTAGCTTCCATTGCATTTGCACTGCAGTAGATGAACCCAAATGTTGATTTAGTAATGAGTTGTGCAGTGTTAGAAGGAAAGGAACAAAAGAAAGTGAGAAAGAAAACCGGAGAGCTTACTTTGTTTGTAAAGTTTCAGCAATAATTGTACTACTCACTAAATTTGACAAATATAGACTTTAGAAGAAAATTAGAAAGGAATCCACTCTTTTAAATAAATATTTTTCATGCTTTTTATTTTAAAATAAAACTTTGTGGTGCAATAAGAATATAAGTAAATTTAATATTGCATTTCTTGCAGACATCTAAACCAATCACGTCAGAAGAAGGGAAGAAACTAGGACTTATCGATGCTATTGTGTCTCCTGAGGAGTTACTAAAGGTATCTCGGCTGTGGGCGCTTGAAATTGGAGAGAGGCGCAAACCTTGGATTCGTTCACTTCATAGGACAGACAAACTTGGTTCCCTTTCTGAAGCACATGAAGTGTTGAAAACTGCCAGACAAAATGTCAAGAAGACTGCTCCACATTTGCCTCAGCAACAGGCTTGCATAGATGTGATTGAGTATGGAATAGTTCATGGAGGCTACAGTGGAGTTCTAAGGGTATTGTTAGTTTATGATTGTCTTTGTTCAAAGTAAATGCATGTGCTTTCTTGCTTGCATTTTTATTCACTCAGTTCCTTGTTATACTGCTTTTGAGTTTGAGATAGATTATTCTTCCTCTATTTTAGGTTTAGCATGGTGCATTCACATGCATCTTGCTACCTGTTTTGTGTAACTTACGATCAGTTGATTCAGTTCACATATAAGCTAATAACTAAAAAATTAATTGCAGGAGGCTGAAGTATTCAAGAAGTTAGTCATATCTGACACTGCAAAAGGTTTAATCCATGTCTTCTTTGCTCAGCGTACAATATCAAAGGTACATGGCCAGATATGACCTTCCTCCTCTGGATACTGCAATCTGAACCCGTACTTTCCTTCTCAAGTAATGATTAGATGACTAGTATAGCTGATCTTTGGCCTTTGCTTTCATTTTTTATTGTTTTCAATGATGCTTATGTGCTTCATGCCTGATTAGAGAAAACTAGATTGTTCGTATGGTTCTCAGACAACAAAGGTTTAGTGGTCCTCATTATATTTGACAACAAATTCCATATAAATAACTGATAAATCAACATTTCATATGGTTTAGTTTTTAACATGGATTTCTCATCTTCTCATTGCTGATCTTGGGAAAACAGCAGCTGAGAGTTTACTCTGGTTTATGTATTCACTGACTACTGTCTTTTGGCAGGTGCCTGGTGTAACTGATATTGGACTCAAGCCAAGAAATGTGAAAAAAGCTGCTGTTATTGGGGGAGGTCTTATGGGTTCTGGCATTAGCTCTTTTACTAAGCAACATTCATGTTATACTCAAGGAAGTCAATTCTGAATATCTTCTGAAGGGAATAAAAACGATAAAAGGTGATTATTCCAGTCTTGTGTGTGAAGTAGGAATAATTGGAGACAGAAGATCAATTGCTAATTGGTCGATGTTAGTGATAAGTTGTTGTCAAGTTGCTGAGTAGTGTCTTCCATAAAAATAGTATGTTCAGCAGAATGTTTGCTGAGGACTTTTTAATATGCACCTGCTATCTAACGGTTGGTTTAATATGCACATTATCGGCAGTACATATTCTGGACATTGGCTAGTTAGTATACCTAATTTCTATTTAAATGCATGTTAATGCTCTAATCTGTAAGCATTATTCTGCACCATATAAGAAGGACTTGTTATTACTTATTACAATTTACAATTTTGGTAGTCTAGTTCTCTGAAAGATGACTACCCTTCCTTAGCAAGCTTAAATTGCTCCCTCATTGACTCTTTCTTAATGAAATGGAAGATGTTGGAAACATTTAAACTTCTTCAAATTCTTCAGGGGGATAAGTATAGAGTAAACAGCTCTTGTCCTTGATGCATGTAAGTTTATTTTATAACAAATTTTTTTTGACATATTTTTATTTCATTTTGTATGACAGCAAATGTTCATGGTTTAGTGACGAGAGGAAAGTTGACAAAACATAAGGCAGATGGAGCACTCTCACTGCTTAAAGGTGTTCTGGATTACTCTGAATTTAAAGATGTGGACATGGTCATTGAGGTTGGTTGCCTGAAGTCCTTTTTATTTTACTTAGAAAATAGTTGACTTGGTTTAGAATATTGGAACTTGGATCATTCAAAGAAGTTGGTAAAGTGTTTTTGTTATACACATTTACGCTAAGTTCATTTTCTCAGTCTCATGGTACTGAATATTTTACAGAGGACATCTAAAGTGTCCTTGTTGATACTGTTGGAAGTTAATTAGCATAATTTTTCTCTCTTTGCAGGCTGTAATTGAAAATGTTAGTCTTAAACAAACTATATTTAGTGATCTTGAGAAGATCTGCCCTTCACACTGCATTTTGGCAACGAACACATCAACTATTGACCTTAATATCATTGGTGAAAAGACCAGATCTCAAGATCGCATTGTGGGTGCTCATTTTTTCTGGTTATTAACTGGTTTCTCTTATTGCCTTTCTTTTCAAAGGGTAAAAAAATTTAAAAAAATATATAACTTAAATGCATGTTAGAATTCGTTTGTCTTTTTAAGTTGTTTGTTTTGTTTTGATCAGAGAAGTTAACTACACATGGTTTAAACATCTTTGCCAGCAATTTTACTACTCAGGGGAAGGAAAAGAATGTGAAAATTGACTTATCCTGATATGTAGAACTTCTAGAATAATAGATGTCTGAGCATGGGAGTTTTCTATGAATAATATTTGTTGTTGAAAATGCTAGCATTTTTTGGGGGTGGGGGAGTGTTTTTAATCTCTGGCAGCAGGTCATCCTATTTGATTCATCTACCATATTGGTAAAGTAAGAGGTTGGTGTTCTAAAAACTTTCATGGTTTAATTGCTTGACCAACCAGCAGAATTACTGAAGGTTTGCATAGAATATTATATAAGTGATTTAGAAGCTTACAATAATCCTCTTATTGAAATAAACTTGAGAACATCATATCAGAGGCTGATTTTAAAAATAAGATGTTCTAGATACTGCAGAAATTTTCAGCTCACATTTCTTTGTTATGTAGAAAACTGATAATAGAAGTTATTCATTCCTGTAGTTCAAAGAAATTATATCAGTCAAGATGCCAGATTTCTGGCTGGAATCTGATTTGAATAGGATTTAATTGATCCTTAGACAGAGAGAGCTGGGTCTGATAAATTCTGTTCTGGTTGAAGCTATGGTTATTTCCTAATGTGTTCTTTCCACTGGAATGCATGTTCGTGTGATTTATAAAATTTAGTTAATTTCATGAAAAAAAGAAATCCCACACTTGGTCTTAGTCAGAACTCAGAAGGCCAGTAAAGTTAGTTAATTTAGCATCATTTATTATCTCAAACATATGTTTGCAATTGCCATATTGTTGCTCAAAATGAATGTAACTCTGTACATGTTGCTCTAAATTATTGTAACTCTGTACATTTACCCTATGATATAGCAGTTTCTGAATTCTAGTAGTTAATGTCGCAAGGCTTAGATGGTGAAATTACATTTGTCTCCTGTACTGAGCTCCTGTCGTAAAAAGCTGTTTGAAACCATGTTTTATGAATGCTTTCTGACTTCATTTATTGATGTACAGTCCTGCTCACATTATGCCTCTTTTGGAGATTGTACGGACAGAGAAAACTTCTGCACAAGTAATTCTTGATCTGGTGACAGTTGGTAAAGCCATAAAAAAGTCTCCTGTTGTGGTGGGTAACTGCACTGGCTTCGCAGTTAACAGAACATTTTTCCCATATTCACAAGGTGCCCATATATTGGTCAACTTGGGCGTGGATGTTTTCAGAATCGACAGATTGATAAGCAATTTTGGGCTTCCCATGGGTCCTTTCCAGTAATCCTCTTCTCTTCTTGGGGTTTCTGCATTTCTTTGATATATGTCTTCTAGTTCAATCTCATGCTGTAAAAACTTTGGTTGAAGTTAGTGTGTTGTTTTGAAACACATTTTTCCCTCTCAAGTTACCTACAGTATTCTAAATCAAGGGTTGGCATAAAGAATAATTTCACGGTTTCATGGGTATATGAGGCACCAAGCATATATTCTATCTTTCTGTGACTTGCAGGCTTCAGGACTTGGCCGGCTATGGAGTTGCCCTAGCAGTTGGAAAAGAATTTACTGGTGCATTTCCTGATCGCACATTTCAATCTCCACTGGTTGATCTTTTGGTCAAAAGTGGGCGAAATGGTAATATTGGATCTATACCCTTTTTAATAAATCCTGCTTTCTTTGTACTGGGGACATTATGTGTGCATGTAACTAATGCTTTCTATCCTTGGCCACCTCTGTCCTATCAGGCAAAAACAATGGGAAAGGGTACTACATCTATGAAAAGGGTAGCAAGCCAAAACCTGATCCTTCAGTACTACCAATTATTGAGGAGTCTAGAAGACTTTGTAATATTATGCCCGGTGGAAAGGTGCTTTTATTTTGCATTGTCATATAATGACTCCTATGTATATTGACATTGCATTGAAATTGACATTATTGCCTTCCAAGTGATGGTTTAATCTTAGCTTTCTCTTTCACTAGATGGAATATAGATCTTTTCCTCTGTCAAGGGGTGAAGTAAAACTAATAGTGTTTGTTGCTTTTGCAGCCTGTATCTGTTACTGACCAAGAGATCGTGGAGATGATACTCTTTCCAATAGTGAATGAGGCATGCCGTGTTTTAGAAGAAGGAATTGTTATTCGAGCATCAGACCTTGACATTGCATCTGTTCTTGGAATGAGCTTCCCAAATTACCGGTGAACTTTCCCTTTTTTTCCCTTCTTTTAAATTAACAGAACTAAGGGAACCAAGGAAGCATAACATCTTCAAAAATTATTTACACAAAGTGTGTTAAGAGAATAAAAGGCAATAACTGCAACAGCAATAAAAATGAAAAACAAAAAAGGATGATGTGGTGGGCGGGCGGGAAAGCCAAAAGGTGCTAATGCCTAACTGTGATTGATATTATTGTCAATCTGCTCTCAGCATATTTGCAGCACAAGAAAACTTTTTTTTTTGGAGATAATAAAAGAAGTGAATCTGTTGTCATTTTCTGCTAAAACTTTTTTGCTTATTGTGCATCAACCGAGGACCAACAAAGTGCATTAATTACTAAGAAAGGGCATCTTAAAGACATCGCAAAGTTATTACATAATTAGATGTAACAATTTGTTAAAGTGTTTGAACACTTTATGTCCAGGTTTCAAAACATAATTGTTTTGTCTTCAATCATGATTTGTTGAAGTGTGTAATCTTTTTATCTGCAAAAGTAGAGTTGATTGTGTCGTTGTGTCTTTGCCCTTACTTTGTACTTCTTTCACACAGCACTTTTGTTTTGAGCAGTTTACATTCTGTATCATTGTTCCTTGTTCTTTAACTTGTGTCTCATTGCAATCACTTTTATGGCAGGGGTGGCATTGTTTTCTGGGCAGATTTGGTTGGGGCTAATCATGTATATACCAGCTTAAAAAAATGGGCTGAATTATATGGAAACTTTTATAAACCATCAAGGTATTTGGAAGAAAGAGCGATTAAAGGCATTCCTTTGGTAAGACTCATGTTCTTTATTATCTATTCAAATTTCATGGAATTTTTTTTTTCAATCTCCTCCTTGTGCATGGAAAGAAACCTACTAAAGCAATCACAAATCCAAGTTTTATTTTTGTTGGGGAGGACGGCAACCAAACAGTATGTATGCATTTTGATGCAAACCTATCACCATCAGTTATCATATCTCTTTATTGTTTGGGAAAATATGGGATTTCAAAATGCACAGGATCCTTGGATATCTAGACAAATTAAACTAAGAAATTATTGTTGTTAAAAATCCAAGTATGATGTGTGTAGAATCATTAGAAATCTTTTTTTTTTTTTGGGTCTCTAACTTGTAACTAATCTAAATTTATGCTTGATCTTGGAGAGGGGTTTATTACTCCTTGTCTTGGAGTTGCTATATGTTTGATTTGAGAAAATGGTATTTTGTCCCAGATTTAAATTATTTGATTCAGTCCTTGAATTATTCAAACTTGTTTCATTTTGGACCCTATCAGAAATAGCAAAAGACTAATTTGAAACGAGTTTGAATAATTTAAATTAAGGACTAACTTGCAAGTGGGGACACATCTCTCACTCTCTCTCTCTCTCTCTCTCTCTACGCAATGTTGCACGCACACACATACATACATTACATTGATTAACAAGAACAAATGCTTGACTTTATGTTTTGTATTGCCGGCAGAGTGCACCTGCTTCATCTACTCCAAGGTCAAAGGCACGCCTGTGAGAAACGATTTTCCCAAGTCTTCCGCATGTTGGATGTGCTAGTATAGGAAATGTAGCTCATAATATTTGCTTCCTTCTAAGTTTAATGATAAATAAAATTTGGTTTCCCAAAATTATATTCTCACCCTACCCACAAAACAAAAAGTATGCCTTAGGCTGCTGCTTTTTGAACATGCATGGTTTGTTCAAAGTAATTAATGGGATTACTTAAAATCCCCTTGTCGAATTCTATTGAAGTTTTAACTGGTTCCTTTCAAGTTTGACATTTGCTGAATGTTGATTTTACCTGTTTTAGTGGTCAACTTTACCTGTTTTACATACTATTGTATAGGGGTGTCCAAATGCATGGGTTGAGGTATTTTTGGAACTAACTCGATCATTAAATAAGTGGGTTGGGGCGAGGAAATTTTTTTCTTTAACTTGTCTTGTTCAAGATTGTGTTATTTTGGGTTAAATTTGAGTCTAATATATGTTAAACAAAATTTTGTTAAAATAAATGTCATATGAAATAAAAAATTTGTTATGTTAATACGTCTTAATTAAAAAATATATTTTAAATAAATTAAAAAGTTATTTAAAACAAAATAAGTTAAATAAAAATAAATTTAATAAGTTTTATAAAATTAACATAAATTTTAATTAATTAAAATAAGTAACATATTTTAAAAATTATAAATAATAAATTACATTAGTTAATGAAAATTGATATTATTACATATAATATAGGGACATAATTATTTATTTTATTTTTAATTTTTTAAAATATTCTTTATGATTTAAGTTATTTATTGTGTTTTTTTCGCAATGAATTTTTAATCTATGTTTCTTTGGTCACATTCTTAATGTAATGTTAATACACAAAGTTAATGGACATTATAAAAAAGTCACGGAAAAAGTAACTTAAACTATCACTGTAGCTAAATTTATTTTATTAAAAAAATACTTTGAAGATTAAATAGTATTTTTTAACTAAAATTCGCATATGCAAATCAACGCGTATTTTGTAAATTGAGTTAAGCTAAAATTCATATATTGACTTAATGAACTCTATTGTTCTTGATAAAAAAAAAAAATGAACTCTATTGTTGTAGAAGCTAGTGTGTCAATGGACGTACGATATTTGCTTTAGACAAAATAACCTCTCTCTTCCATTATATGATTTGAAGGGTGGAAAATGAATGAGATAAGTGGATAATGTTCGTTGAATGTTCCCTCTTTTCCTATGTATCTCTTTTTACATTGTATTTAAATGCATGTCTTATCTTTTTGTGCTGGGGTTCTGACTAATGGCTTTTTCTCTGATACACCCTGTTCGTTGGGGTGCATCCATACACCGTCTCTAATAGTCGTTGGATGGCCTTAAATTTTAATCTATGGTTTTGGAAGATGACCGAGTAATGGATGAGTAGGTGAAAGCTAAAAAAGGCAATCTATTTAATTGTCTTTCTGTAATACAAGCACTGCTTGTCTTCAAGTACAATTGACATTGTTGTTTCTGTGACAAATCTGGCTGATATCAACCATCCTTCTCCAACCATGGAAGACTCATCAGCCACAGCTTGGTTAAACGGTAAATTGAAGGATCTCATCTATAGCTCCAACAACATAACCCCTCAGCTCATCAACAACCTTACCGCCTTTGTCGGCTTTAATGGTGATAATGTTATCTCGTTGCTGGTGTGGCAAACTATAGCATTTTCAAAGTTGAAATACCCTGGGGTTTTTGGTTATTTTATGAATAATAAATAGATAGAATTTCTATCTATTATTCTATGAAATTCGTTTCAATTCAATAGCTGCGCAGCGTCATATTTAATCTAAATGGATTTTTTATGCTGAAACAGAAATGTCTAGAGAAAAATAGGAGAAATTAGAGTGAAAAAGAAGAACAACACCATCAAAAAAAAGTAGCACGTGTCAAATAGAAAATGAACAGAGGTGGCTCACATTACATTATTTTATGACTTAAATGAAAAATGGATAACCAATAATCGGTTATAAACAAGAGATGCATAATATGGACCACATGGGGAGGTACATAAATGAACTAACGTCAAATTAATTATTGATTTATTATTAAAATAAATGGTTGAAATTTAAAAATTAATTTTTTAATCAAAATTACTTTTTTATCCCCACTCTCCCCCCACTCCCACCTCCACTCAAATTGCGACCCACCTTCACCGACAACACTATTTGCTCACTCTCGTTGACGACAGCATGTGCGACGATGACTACGTCAAGTTTGTCATAGTCGACGATACATTGTTGTTCCTTCGTCCTATCACCCTTCGACCTAGATTGCGACCCACCAAACCCAGATCGCAACCTACCCTCGTCTCCTCTCCCCCCCCCCCCCACCTTTTGCCACCACGTCCACCCTTCACCCTACCAGAGCTTGCGAACCTGGTTCAATGGAGCTTGAGGACGATGATCCGATGTAGGGGCTCGCGAATCCAGACAAAGGTAGTTGCAGGTGATTCACGCGTGGGTGGCACGATGGGTTGGGCGATGGATCCAAGCAGAGGTCGCGAGCGGGTGGCGCAGTGGTTTCAAGTGGTTCGCGTATGGGTGGCGACGAATATGGTGGTTGCGTGTGGCTCCCAGATCAGTTTGGGAGTGAGGCGTCACGATTGTCAATGGAGTTCAAACGCTAGCTGCTTTGGGTGGTGGAGATATCTAGCAGTAGGATGATGGGGATGGGGTGTGGAAGGGGTGGGTGGCGGTGGGGGATAGGATGAGGATAAAATTGTAAAAGTAAAGTAATTAATCCATGAATCACTTTGAAAGATTCCTATAAACAAATGCAACTTTTTATAAAGTCAAATCCAAGGTGCACCCATGTTCCATGAGAGTGCACCATAGAATCGACCCTTACTAATACTTGTGAATGAAATAAAGAGATGTAAGTACAAACATGAACTAAAGAAAAATTATGTGAAGAAATTAAAATGGAATTTCTAATAAAATACTTGTTTGCTCCCATCAACAAGAACAAAATAGCCAATTGTTCTCTTCGAAACAATAGACAACACAACGCGGAAATCTAAAATGTTAAAACGCACAAAGGCCTAGCCAAAATTCAGTAACATGTTGAATTATTATGGTGATTAAACTTCAACGCTTGAGAGACTACTGGCAATACAAACAATGGAACATACCCTGTATCGTTTCCAAGCGCATATTGATATCTTTCCATTTCGCATACATAAATAATTTGAAGAATGTAAGTAACGAGCATATATAAATAAAGTAGATAAAAGTAGATCAGTTAAATTGAAAGAAAAACAAAATTGTAATGAATTACAGGCCAAGCTGTAAATTTGCATTTTATATGGATATAGTAATAGTAATTAACAAAGTAAAAAGGTAAGGGAAACAAGGAAAAATCCTTAAATAAAAAAGAATATATTCTACATTACAAGCTATAAAGTCGTTGAACGCAAAATCTGAATGATACATTTTATGAAATTACAACTCTGCAATTTACAAGCTTCGCAATCAAGTAATGTTAATGCTGAAAAATTTAGATATGTATGATGACCAAAGTAGAACCAGAAAATCGAAAAAAGAAAAATTGATCCTAGATGGACTAATGGTTGAGCCTGTATGCTTGACAGCCCCTTCAAAAGAGAAAGCAGAAAAAGAAGAACGGCAATGTTTTAATATTACAGAGAAGTTCTAGCATACCTTTAAGATATTCTTCTCATTTTTAATTTCAATGGTATCTCTACACATCCTTCATAGTTAGATTCCTTTAATATCTTACATCCTCAGCTTAATCTTCAGCTTAGTCTTAATTTCCCCATTTTCAGGAACATTACCAGGGATCATAGATGCTGAAGTTGTGGCCACGGGCGGAACAACAGCTTTGTTAACACCATTGCGAGTGGCTCTCTGCCGATCCACTATCTCAGTACTGGCATTTCCAGTGCTATTGTTGACTGGGTCCTTTTGACTCTCCAATTCACTTCTGGCAAATGAAGAACACTTCGTTTCTGAAATTGGGAATAGAAATCAGCCGTATTTAGCAATAAAGTAGGAAGTGCACAATATACGAGTCATAGTCATACAACAATACATTTTCTACGGGAGACAAGTTTCCAGGAACCCAGCATACAAATTTTCATATTTTTTCGGTCTAAGGCAATCAGAAATTCCATAACCATTTCAAATGATATAGCCATGTAAAGCATGTCAGACAATGCATTAATAATTTACTAACTGCTCGCTATCTGTACTGAAGTACACTTTCTTAATTCAGAGAAGCATTCATTTTCTATAGATAAGAGAGGCCATCTTTCGGCCATCCATCCATTTTAACAGTTTACTTCTAAAAACAGCGTAAAAAAGATCAGAACTACCACCCCTATCTTCGGTGCTTTGGCCCTTCAACTTTTAGCTTATTAACTTCGGCAATTAAACCCTTGAATTTTCACAAAGTCTCAAAATTACCAGGGATCATAGAAGCTGAAGTTGTGGCCACATGTGGAACAACAGCTTTGTTAACACCATTATGAGTGGCTCTCCACTGATCTACTATCTCGGTACTGGCATTTCCAGTGCTATTGTTGATTGGGTCCTTTTGACTCTCCAATTCACTTCTGGCAAATGAAGAACACTTTGTTTCTGAAATTGGGAATAGAATTCAGCCATTTTTAGCAATAAAGTAGGAAATGCACAATATACATGAGACATAGTCATACAACAATACATTTTCTACCAGAGACAAGTTCCCAGGAACCCAGCATACAAATTTTAATACTTTTTCAGACCAAGGCAATCAGAAATTCCAGAACCATTTCAAATGACATAGTCATGTAAAGCATGTTCAAAGCATTAATAATTTGCTAACAGCTGGCTATCTGTATTGATGTACACTTTCCATCTGTATGAGGCCATCTTTAGCTCATGCTCCATACAGCTCACCAATCCTTTTTGACAGTTCACTTCTAATTAACAGGAATACAGGAAAACAATTATCAGAACCACCACCCTTAACTTTTAGCTAGTTAACTTTTGCAATTAACCTCCTCAATTTTCACAAAGTCTCAATAGCTACTGTGTTCATGTGAAATGGATAGTTTTGGTGTTTAAGCACATACTCTTGCTGAGGAATCAATGGGATATGAATAGATTGGCAGTTGAAAAATTCATGCATGGGGACAGTAACAAAGACAAATCAACTAACAGAAAATAAATAGAAGCAGCCATTGAGATGTTTTCCTAAAGCTAAGGGGTTAATTGCCAAAATGGAAAGTTGATGGTCTTCTTGCCAAAGCTCAAGGATACGAAAGGGTTTTACAAATGTTTCCAAAAGTAAAATTATAACTAAAGGAGAGGTAAATGTTAACTTGCCGTTTATTTCTCCCATAGTGATAACCCTATTAAGAAAATCTCTAAACTTTGTTAATACAATCCTTTCTTGCTCAGCATAGACCTCTGTCATTCCTTGTCCATACGGAAATTGCGAAGATGTGTTGCAAGCATGGGCCATTGACCCAATGGGGGAGACAGCAGTCATGAACATTGTATCTTGCTCATCACACATCAAGGCTAAAGTCCCAGGAGACATTGGCCTTCCTTTTGGAACATCAGCACCATCTGAGCTGGAATTATCTGGGCTGATTTTCTCGGTTTGGTTTGCACTCGAACAATCATCAGCCATAGCTTTCTCAACATCACCATCCTTTTGACTTGGTAATTGCTCTTGAGTTGAAGAAGCAAGGGAAGTTTCCGTCTGATCTTCTGTATGTTTTTCCATTAAATTTTTCTGGTCTGATCATATTAATAACAATAATTGGTAAGAGAAAATTAATCAATGACGTACATTGACAAGGCTGATATCACTTTGTATGTAATTAGAAACATCAAGTGAACATAAAACTAAAAGGTTCAAGCCCAAAAACTTGTGTTAGAATACATAACATCCTGTGGACCATGGCTATAGCAGTGTTTCATGAATTGTTTCCTAATGATCGTTGCACAGAATGAAAAGGAAATTTTAGATGAACAAATATATCACTTTTCAGAAAGCAACAATAATAATAAAGAGGATTCTTAGGTACCCCCCCAATATTTGGACCAACATCTTCAACGACCATTGGATTTTGTATCCAAATTCAGCTAACAGTTATCCTAATGCATAAAAAAACACATAAAAAAAAAGAAAAAAAAGAAAAATAGAGAACAGCTAGCAAGATTAATGGCTATAGATTTATTATATTAGGGTATCGGACTTATTGGTTGAAATAATCATTCACTAAAGAAAAACGAAGTTTCACTGGCAACCAAACCATATCATTTATGCAACCTCAGCGCCCTTTTCTGGCCAAGCAAATCTAAAATCACATGCTCCTTATATCTTTTCTCCTTTCAGAAGGGACCAATATTGCAGTGTAAATACTTTTTGTTTTAAAACTGAATTACAAGCTACGAACATCCAACATATGCAGATAAACTCAACAATATGCACAAAACAAATTAAAAAAAACCTCTTAAACATTTGACATATTTGAATATCTTTTCCTTTTTTTTTAAAGAACTCCAAAAAAAGAACTTTTAATAAAAATATTTACCATGGAGGAATAATAACAACTCGTAATCGTTATTTAAACCACTTTACCCAAATATATTATGCATAATAACCACTTCAAGTGGTTCTTTTTGGTTCATGGAGAATAATTTTAAGAGTTCCTTATTTGGAATGATCCCTTTCCTTTTAATAATGAATACATAATGTACAATATTTATCTTAATTCTGACATTATTATTACTTATATTTATATATAAAAAAATTTAATCTTTTATTTATGGAGAAAAGCTTTGGAAGCACATGGTTTCCAATTAAGTAGAAGAAAAATGGAGTATATAGAATGTAAGTTCAACAAAACGCGAGCTAGCACTAGCTTGGAAGTGAAAATTAGAGATAATATCATACCACAAGACGTGCTTTAGGTATCTCGGGCCTATCATACAAAGTTATGGAGAAATATAGGGACCATAGGATTCAAGCTGGGTGGATGAAATGGAGAAATGCTTCAGATGTTATTTGCGATCGAAAGGTGTCTCAAGCTTAATTGAAAATTTTACTGCACAGCCATAAGACCCACGATGCTTTTTGGTATTGAATGTTGGCAGTAAAGAGCCAACAAGAGCTAAGTTGCATGGATACGGATATGAGTACTGATACTAGTACATGGTACAACAAAATTTCTCAAAACTAGGGTACAGGGTATGGCAGGATATATTTAATATTATATAGAAATATAATATATAAAAAACTAAAAATTAAGTGGGAAAAGGTTTTGTTGTTGTTGTTGTATATAGAAATATAAAAACATAAACAATAAAGTAATTAAATTATAAGATAAATATAATTTTCATAATGTTCTAACTACGAGGTTTCAACTAAACTCCATAAAGTATTTCAAGTAAGCAAAAATATATAAAGAAGGTGCATGATTTGAAGGAGTGAAGTAATAGTTTGTTTCATTTAATAGCAAATCAAACAACTTAGCAACAAAACTTGGTGTTTTGCATAGACTAATGACTTGTACTTGAGTGATATTGGGAACCTATTCATCAAGTGAGTATTGGGCAAGTACTCATGTGTATCCAATAAGTATCAGTATCGGATACATACCCGATGCAGGTATGACAACCATTTTGGAGTACTCATGCATCATAACACAAGAGCACAAGCTAAGTATTACAAAAATGAAGATGTTGCGGTGGATGAGCGGACATACAAGACAAGACAAGATCAATAATGAATGCATTAAAGAGAATGTAGCGGTAGCACCTAATGAAGAAAAGATGATAGAATCTCACCTAAGGTGGTTTGGTCGTAAGAGAAAGAAAACCAATAGAAGTCCCAGTAAGAAGAGTTTATCATATGGAGGATAGTCCAATCGTTACAGGGAGACCAAGAAAATAATCTAGGTGAAACCATTAAAAAGGACTTAGATCTAAATGGTCTTCCTGAAGACTTCGTTTATGCATAACACAATGGCGTCGTTTGATCCATGTAGCCGACCCCACCTAATGGAAAAAGGTTTTTGTTGTTGTATTTATAATTTATAATATTGTATATATATCCTAATTTTTCAAAATTTCATCCCCATTCCATATTATTTTGCATATGATACAGATTTCCATATCTATGCATCATTGGTTTTCGCTCAATTGAAATATCCCCTTAGGACAACATGGCAGGTAAAAGCAAGAAATAAGCTTTCTTTGATAAGTATCTTGATATTGCCATTTGGACATCCATTGAGGGTGGTGAAAAAAGCATTCTGAACGTTAGCATGATTGTGAAGCTCTTTGGTTTTTTTTTATGCATTAAAGTCTAGAGCTGTGTTTTAGAAAGTTATATCTGATGAAGTTTTAAGAGATAATTTTAACACAACTCAAATTGAAAGACACATAATTGGCCCATTTATAATGCACACTCATTGAATGGAACTACTCAAACTTTGGGCCTGTTTGGGAAAACAAGAAAAAACCTTTCTAGGTTAATACCAGTCCATTCATACAAGGAAAAGAATGAAAGAAAACATAATGGACCTTCAGAAACCAAAAGCACAATTGGTGATTGGCGATTTATGCTGTCAATATACCTGTAAGCGTCTTTGCAGTTTGTCCAGACACTAGCACCAGAACCGAGCAAAGCTCCTTCAGGTGCTGTGGTTGTATGATGTCTGCTAAAAGAGACCTTCAACAATAATCAAGTCAGTAACTAAATGTAGTAAGTTTATCTTCATTTCATGTATATAACCAATATTACCTGTACATAAATTTTGAAGGACCTAAAGTTGTGGTTCCAACACGAGCAACTGGAATAGAAGACAAGGAGGAGCTGGGTGCTGGACCTCTGACATGGTTTACCTGGTGAACATTAAAAAATACTTCATGATGATAGTGTATATAAGTCAAGCAATGAAAAATGCCCATGATAGCGTTCACTATAAAGTAGAAACTGCAGTATGAACAAGTTAGTTTATAGATGAGCTGTTAGACTAGTTGTTAAGTCATCATGGCATTGAAACAAAAGTTTTAGCCTCGGACTTAATTTGTCTCTTTTCCTTCAAATTTAAAATTAGAAAGTTGACACATTGGACCAAACCAAAGGGAGCCAACTTCAATTTAGTAAAGACTTAATTCAAGGTTAAATGCATCTTTTAAACAAAATATAATGATGTCAACTCCTAACAGGAAAAACTAGTTAAGTGACTAAGAATTGCATGTCAACTGGACTAACTGTTCTCCATTTTTCTGATTTCACCAATTACCTAATTTAAAATAAACCCCCGTGCGTCATGCTATGAGCAAGTTTTACCTGCTGTAACTTGCTAATGGACGGATCCTTGGTTGTTGGCCCAAAAAAGAGTTCCTGACCTTTTCTTTTCTTGGATACTGGAGGCGATGAATAACCAGAAGAACCAATAGCACCAGTTATGGCAGCATTTGCTGCCTGCTGAATATATGCCATGTTGTTATTTTGATCTCCATGAAACAAAGCCTGTCTCTCTTCACTTCCCTCAAAATTCTTGCAGTCCATGCATTTACAATTTTCAGAACAAAGAATGTTGGCTTGGAAACATTCACAGTACTTCTTGAGGCACCCAGATTTTTTACAATGGCAACCCTTGTTATGCTTTCCTAATATTAAAACTTCCCCAGCCTCCTCCTACATTTATTTTCAAATTCAGATAGTCAACAATAGAAAAACCAGAGATTTTTTGCAAGGAATATTACCAATTCCAGATACCTTTATGTATCATTTATGTAGAACATGTATAAAGGCACTTGCCAGGTAATTTAATAATAAGCTCCTGTCATTCCATAATTTTGTAAGTCCAACGTCTTGTGAAGACACATTATTGTATAGACATGTGATTGAAAAAATATTACTTATCTGAGTTACTTCTAATTAAATTTTAGCATTTTATATTAACTATATATCCTTAAGTTACTAAATAAAAGTAAATGTAAATAAGGAAACTAAAAACAAAATGCATTAGTTTCATCAACAAGGAAATTATTTTAGAACATTGACAATAGGAATAATTGATCAAAATTATGACTTGGCGAAAATGAAATCAACATAGTGAAGGGAAGGGGACAAAGCAAGTAACACAACCAGTAACAATATTTAATAAGAAAGAAACTTGTTTGTTTCTAGAAAATTGTTTTTTCAGTCATAAGAAAAAGGCCTAATTCCATGATCATGGAATGAAGCACCTAACTGAATAGCCAGTTTTTTATTATGGAAAAAAAATCATGTGAAGAAAAGTGACCTCCAATCATAATACAGAAAACATCCCTTTACTTTTGCATAAAATCCCACAATGAACTGAAAGAAAATATATCAAAGATAATAGGACCAATTCTTGCATCATCAGCACAGAAATTAAAATGAAAAAAGTGATATGCTCCAACAAATAAACAAGCTAAATTTTTTTTAATCAATATAAGCAGTAAGCACTATATCTCAAACTGATCTCATCATCAACAAAATAAAACATGATATACAACACTACCTGTCACAAAAAGTTAGACCTACATACCCTGTTATCACGTGTTCCACGAGGGCTGCTCGCAATTTTTGGCCTAAATGCATTTGGATTGCGCTCTAAAGTAGCTTCAACAGCTTCTCGTCTAGCAGCTTCATTTTCAACATTGTTAAAACAATTTACACAGTTGCAACCATCACAATATATTCCCGATGCAAAACATTCACAATATCTGCTCAAGACATTTTGAAAGTTAGCTTCATATAGCACCCAATAAGTTGGAACAGTGCAATGACCTCCGCTGAAGGGAAAATATGACTGAGACAGTAAAATGTTTCTAAATAATACCCTTTTCAATCGTGTTCAAAGAAAAATATATTGTTGCACCACCATAATTCAGATAAAATTGAGCCTAACTTTGGCCATGGGAACCAATGACTTTATCTTAAAACTGTCCACTCATAATATAATAAGGAATTTGATGATGCAGCCAGAATGAAAAGATTTTCCAATCTGTTTCCTGGTCAAGAGTGTTATTTCATGTTCCCAACTATTTCCATTTTCCTTGCAATTTCAGAAGCGTTCAATATTATTGAATAAGAAAGTTAATCCCAAAAAATTGGACAGTCATGCTCAATACAGGCCACTGACTCCCACAGCTGACTGTCTCAAACTCACCCAGGTAGTTCACAGTACCCTATTTGCTGAGTTGCTAGGTTTACGCTTTAGATCTACCCTCAAACAGACCAAACTGATTTTATCTTCCTATACGCATTTAATTTTTATGGGTCTTCTATCAATCAAGGAAAAAAAATCAAAAGCCAAGAAAAAAAGGAATGAAACAAACAACCACACAAGACAAGAGGGAAAAAAGAAAATGGAACAAAATTGCAATAAGTCCTTTAATATAAGGCAACTTAACTAACAATAAAAACAAAAATCAAATTTCTAAAGTAAAATCAGTAAAGCCTAGGTATTAGTTGTCAGCATAACCATAAACAAATTAAAGAATTAATAAATGTTGAGTCATTCATAAAAATTCCTTTTTTTTTAATATGAAAGAAAAAAGAAAAATAATTCCTGACAATAGAAACATGTTACTAGTATACTATGAAGAGCAACAAGACCACATACTTGTACAGAATTGAGGATAGCTACTTAAGAACAATTTTGCATTTCATAGTTGCAAATGTGAGAACATATGTGCGCGCATGGCATGCACACAGCCACATACACATATGCGCTAATACATCTACAGACACATGTTCATAGAAACACACACGCGCACACAGAGAGAAAGTGAGATTTTTGCTTACAGCTTTAAGCATTTAGAGTGTTTACAATTGCACTGCTTCTGCTTCTTTGGAGTAGCGTCTTTCATTTCAAAGTTAGGTCTTGATCTTGATTTTGGAGATTCTGGTTTCCTGAAAAAGAAAAGGTAAGTTAGTTGAAGACCAAAACATGTAGCTTGAGCTTTTGCATGAAGGCATTTGTAAAATGCCATACAGTCAAAGTGGATATCTTTGTAATGATTTATTCACATACAGATCCATAAGTTGAAGTTTGTCAAAACATAAACAGATACTCAATATCACATTCATAGTTATAGTGTATCATTATCAATCAAAACTTCAAAATGATTTACCACGACTAGGAAATGCCTGCTTCACTTCAAGCAGTGACTTATGAAATTATATAAGCGTTACAATTGTTAAAAGAATATAAAGAATAGAGTGAAGATCATTCAGATCATATGAGGAAATATTTGTGTAAGAAAAAGCCAGACATAGCTTGATGTACAAAAAAGGGAAAATGTTAGTGATGTAAGCATATTATAAAATAGCAAAGAAAAAAAAAAAAAAGAAATCTTCACCTTGCAATGATATGATCGCAAGTGAAGAAAACAATATGCACCATCTCTAGCGACAATAACCCTTGCTCCCAGCCCCAGAGGAGAACAAATAGCAATTTAAATTGACAAGTATTTCAGTTTCAAAAGTAAATACAATTTAAAAGGTACTAAATTAACCAGAACGTAAGAATAAATTTGGAATCCTTATGTCACATGATCAAATCCCAACCATTGAATGCTCAAACCGGAATGGAAATTGCTACAAATAACTTCATAAATTGTGTTTGCAAGAAAACTTACAGTTTTAAAGTTCCTAACTAACGTAAGCCCCTAAAAGCAATTTAGAACTCCCGCCATCTTTTTCCCACATGAAGGTGATAATAATATAGCAGACCAATATAAGCCAATAAACAAAATGTTAATCAGAGTGGAAGCGAAATGGAAATAGAAAGAATGGAGATGTGCATGGAAAAATTGCTAATTGCGAACCAAAACATTGCACATGCATTGGAAGCCCACACAGAAAAATCAAATCTTCCACACAAAACTGCGATTCCCATGATAAAGCCACATTACATGTATCGAACTTAATAATAAAAACCAACCAAAGCAAAAATAAAATAAAAAAAGGAACTTTATACATGAACTTCCTATTCCATATTCAAAAGACCACTTTTTTCACACAAATTTAAGTTCTTCCCAGGAAACACACAACCATGATTTCACAAAACACGCCCTTTAGACATCAAAACAGTAAGCATGCAATAAATCATTTCAATCGAGCTACTACAGTCACACAGTTTGAACAACTCACCCAACCCTCACCGAAGGATGAGGTGGCAGCAGCACCGGCATCACAACCACCGGTTGCTGCGTCACTGTCTGCGGCTGCGGCTGACCCTGCGCCACCGCCAGCTGCGGCTGCGAATGCGAATGCGATTCCGAGTGTACCGTCAAGCCCGTGAAATCGAGCTGCCTCGCTAGCTTCTTCGCCGGAACATCCAACGGCGTCGTTGCTGCCGCTGATGCAACAGCTTCGGATGACGACACATTCTTAGGAGTGCAATCACCCCCTTCACCTTCCCCCATCAGATGCAAAACAAAATAAAAAATTTCACTGCAAATTCCAAATTCTGAAATTCCTCTTTCTCCTTCGAAAAAATGAAAAACCAAAACGACAACTTCACCCACCGATTTTGATTATTTCCTCAAAAATAATCCCAAAACTTCAATAAAACCAGCTCAAACTCACGGACTCTCATATCCAAAACCCTAAAACGCAAACAACACCCAGCGATTACGCAGCTCGGGGTGCAACCCCGACTATGACTAACAGTTCACACAATTCAAAGGGACTTCGATCCAAAAGCAGCACGCGAGAAGAGAAAGCTCTAGAGAAAGAGAGAGAGATTGCAGAGATTTTAGAGAGTGAAAGCGAAGAAGAAAAAAGTGCGATTTGCAGAAGGAAGGGCTCGAGGAAGAAGAAGAAGAAGAACACACACACTCCCTCTCTCTTCTAAGCTTTTGAAAATTCAATTTTGTGTGAATATTCAACGGTCAGATTTCGATGCCTGCTCCATCGTACGGTGTATGATGAGAGAATCCATTGGACGGTCTGAATTCATAGAAGCGTCGATTGCTTTTCGTTTTGGACCGTTGGATTGGGGTTTGATTGAAAATGATTTTCCACGTGCGATGTACGAGTGGAATTTTTCTCACACGTGAAGGGATTATCCGGTGCGAGTAGCACCACCGAAGGGAAAGGGACGCGACGCGTGTGCGTTGCCATGATGGAGCCTTTGTTGGTGGCTATTTGGGGGCTTGTCATTGGGTAATTAAAAACGCAGAGGTTGAAAACGAGGAGAACTTTTAAGGTTAATATCGTTTGTCACTTCATTATTTAGTTATTTAAATTATTATTTAATATATATAAAAATATTAATAATAATTAATATAATTTTATGATAATTTTTATTATTTTATATATATTAAATAATAATTTAAATATTTATAATAAATTATATTCATTTAAAAATTATTCGTAGGCTTTTTTATTTTTTTTTTGGGTTAATTTTGTTAAGATTCTTTTGTTCCGTTAAAAGTGAAAATAAAAAGAATTTGGCGCTAAAATCCAACGAAGTTGTTGACTTATAGAAAAGAAAAATCAAACACTGGTCGACTATAAATGTTTCAAAAATTAGATTAAATTAGTCCGTTAAATTAATTGAATTATAAATTAATTATTTTTATTTGATAATTTTTTAATTAATTATAATTTAATTATAAATTTAATTGATTAAATTAATCAAATTAAAAATTTACTTAATTTAATCTCTAATTTAATTTTTAAAAATATTGTAGAATACCCTCTTAATTGCAACTACGCCAAAGGGATTAATTGCAACCATGCTAGAGGGATTAGTATGATACGAGAGTTAATATTTGTAAAAATACCATAAACTAAAATCTAAGTTAAGTTATTTGTATACTAAATTTTGTACATTATTTTTACATTAATAATTATGATTGAATTATTAATTAACACATAAATTAGTTAATAGATTAATAATTAATTATTATTAGCTTCAATGATAATCTTAAATAATTTATTAACCAAGTTATGTACACGTTATTAATTGATGATTTAATCATTATTTATATATGTGAAATTAGTGTCAGTTGAATGGTGTGCATAATAAATTTATTGACCAATTTATACACACGTTATTAATTAGTCTATTTTTTGTTTTGGCTATATTGGAAGCAATACGCCATGATAAAAATCATAATCAGTATCATTTGAGCTACCCAAATATCTTTTGGTTTGAATGAATAATTTTAAATTTGTTTTTTAAATGGATAATGTATCAAAATTTTCATTTTTTTTATTTCAAAAAAATACAATAATGAAAATGAAATAAGCTTATTATCGGTTGTTCCTTTGTCCTTTTAAAATGCAGCATCAAAAACTTTCCCCAACGTAAAACACTACTGTAAGAATAAATAAATTGTAATTTCACTTTGATATCCTTCAAATTTGGTTTTGTATTGAAAGGATATAACATGTTAAATTGTTTATACAACCAACTGAAAGCAAAGGAGTATATAATAGGTAACAGCTCTATTCCACATGGGCAAAAGGGCATGCATGTTGGCCAATGTTTTCATGTTTAAGAGTTTTAAAAATGATGAAAATAGATGACCTAATAATGAAATTGAATAACAATGAATGAAATGAAATAAAACATATTTTATTATTTAGGTGTTTAATAAATTTAATGAGTAAGAAAAAAAGAATTCATGTCATTCGTTCTTTAACCCCCTAATTTGAATAAACAAAATTTTGACGCTTTGAATGACAACCCTACTATTTCACCCTTTCTTTTTAAATAACTCACAATCATAATTTTATTAAATTTTACCATTCTGTTCCATCTTCTCTTATGATACTTCCAAATATAGCATAAATAAACCCTGCTCCCAAAAGGTCGATGACCAGGTTTATATGGGTTATAAACTTCAAACGAACTACCACTTAGGATTTGAGATGTATATGAATGACGTCATTGAAAACGCAAGAATGATTAGTCCACTACGAGAGAACATGACCAATCTAAAATAAAAATCCAACATAACCTCTGTTCAATTGTTTTAGGCCAAAGGTATCCTTATTTTTCTTCGAGTGTCTGTAGGGATAAAAGAATATAAGGCATGGACATGGTGGATATTCTCCAAGTTTTGGAGTCAAAATACGTATTCTCCACTTGCAAATAGTTTGACAAATCTGAAGAAAAGATTAAAAGGAAAGAAACAAACCGATATACCATGCAATTCAGTGCAAATTATCCTAATGTGAAGATTCAGGAACTAATCTCTCAAACTTGACAAACCTCAACATCTAATGAAGCTAAAGAGTATACATCACAAATTACATCACAAATTACATCAAAGCTAATACATTCCTCCAATTCTCTCACGTCCCACACCACGTCTATCATCTCTTCCACGACTAATGAACATATCCCGGCGATAGTCTTTTGGGGGTGGGCCCCCTCTTAATGGAGAGCGGCTTCTCTCTCTCACATCACGAGCCCACCGACCACCATGATGCGGAGGAAGTGACGGCAATAGAGATGCAGCGGGAGACAATGGCCTCCTCTCAAATCCTTTCCTTTCATTAGAGAAACCATCTCTTCCACGATCCCTGTTATCCCAGTCCAGTGGGGGTGGCCTATCAAACTTGTTTCTCCCTCTGTAGGCATCTTCTATGTAATCCATCCGCTCTCTACGCACATGGGGATCCAGAAACCTGCCTTCATGCCTGAGGGGTGGCAAAGCAGCAGATCCATACTCTCTAGGGCCATCCCTTGCCAACCCACGAGGAGGAGATCTGTAGCTATTCATAGTCCTTTCTGGGGAACGGTCTATTGGAGGTCCAGGAAAGCGTCTAGGAGGAGCATGAAGTGGTGGAGGACCAAGATAAGCCCTCCGAGGACTTCCAGCAGGTGCATGGCGAGACCTATTACAGCTGTTACAATAGTCCCGCCTTGCAAAGTTAAGATTACCACATCTGCAAGATAGTAAAGCTAAGATAAGATCTCAAGGGAAAGATCTAGCTGTTTTTTGTTGAAGAGGGGGGGACGCTTAACAACCAGAATTCTAAATTTAAAAATTCAGGCTAATTAAAAAGATAGGTAAGTGCAAGGAATAATTCCAATAAAAAGATAAGTCTCATCACAATCAGAAAGACTTGCACTTACAAGGGATCAGGACAAATCCAATCTCCCTCCCTTGGACGCACATTGGGATTATTTCTACTGTTGCCTTCCCTTCTAGCCAGTCCAGGAACCAAGCCAGGCCCATCAAAAGCTCTACCAATTGGTCTGCCACTTACTCTTCCTCGACTATAAGGGGGTGAACGGTCTCGATATCTACCAGGATCTCTCCCACCACCATATCCACGGCTTCGTGGCAAGTGATTATAATCAGAACTAAAGCAGTGATCTGCATCTCTACGGTGAACAGGAGATGCAGAACCTGCACGAATTCTATATCCTGGGAAAACAAAGACAGTGAAGTCTGAAAATAAGCAACTCAGGCAGTGAGGGTAAATTTAGCATTGCAATCTACAGTGGAATCCAAAAAAAACTTGTGATCATGCAACTTCCATTTAACCAATTTGACATTTCAAAGAGAAGGTTACCACCACACAGGGCTTCTCCTCCTTATGGATATGTATATTAAAAAGTGTGAAGGGTGCAGGAAGTTCACATGATAAGACCTTCAATGTCACTTCCGAAACACCTGATCCATATTAACAAAAAGTAAACAGGTTCTATGAGCAAGTCTTTCCACTAACACATAAGCTACCTCCTTTATAGTCTTGATCCCAATTCCTTCAATTCTCTGTATGCTATATCATAGACCATGATATAGTTAAATATACAAATCATTTAACCTAAGCATCTGAAATATCAAATCCAAATTCAAATTTCTGAGCAACAGCAACCTAGGAACTGCATTATAAAATAAGAACTAAGTTCAAAACCTGGTCAACAGTATGAGCTAACTCCTACAAAAAGTTAATCCAACATGACAAACAATTAACCAATGTCATTTCACCCTTTAGAAAGTAATTACACTCAGGAGGAAAGTACGCCACAAGGAAATAACCACCAACAAATGCCACCGAAGTGCAAAGAATCCCAAAGTTTAATATCTTGCCACCATCAACCACTTGTTCGACTCTCTTTGGAACCATCTCTGTTAGTCTGCTGGGACACCCAAAGGTAGATTCAAGCAACGTAGTTCACGAATTAGTAGCAAGCCAAACAAAGAATGACCCAGGCAGATAAACCCCATTGAAGCCATGTACAACAATGCCAGTAACCATTCCACCCATTTTTGGTGTAAATTATGCCCCCAAGAAACTTCAAAACAACTGGAGAATGAAACTGGACAAGGATAAGTGCATTCCTTCATTTTCAGAAGATATGCATCCCTTTTCTGTACCATATCAATGTCCCCAGTCAATGCATCAATATGAAAAATATTAAGGATTCAGCAGAAGCTACACAACCACATGATAACAGTTCCTAAACTTCCCTTGTGGAATTACTACTCTGAAAAGCAACCTTCCATGTCGTAAACAAATAACCATCCGAATCATCCCTAATTACCCAACCAAAGAATAAAAACCCAAAGAAACTAAAATGAAAACCACCAGCCAAAAACAATCATTGCAAGGACTATTCCAAAAGAAAACCGCACACATGTAGCTGGAATTGAAATAACCAGGAGTTCAATAACAGAAAAACCATATATAACCAATAACACTATGAAGTTTATCATTAGTAAACGATATCTTTCAGTGATGTCAGGTCAGCTTCCGCAAAGGTAGCAACTAGCAATTCACCCAGCCACAAAGAATTTCTTGCTGCGGGACCTAAATATACCAGCCAAACATTGGTTATAACTTAAGGTTATTCACCAAAAAATAACTTGTAATGGTCAATCTCTGTCATCTACAAATCCTGTGACCATATTGATGTTCCAGCGCATTGCCCACGCTGTACCATGCATGACAATAACATCAAATTGTATCCCAGATTCCATTAAACTTGACACTGTCTTTACCTTCACAAATAACCCAAACCAAACATATGACCATGACTCTGCAAAATGAGAACCCATGCAACAGATTTTGTGCTCTGCAAAACCCCACAAGTTAATGCAGAATGGACTATTCCATCATCCAACACACGTATTAACCCTTTTAAATAAAAAACATTCCCAGATCATGATCCAAAGTTGAATTCACAGCAACATGCCTTCCTCAAGGCCCAAGATCTTGCAGGCAACATCAGAGCTGTAACACACAAATGCAAAATTTATTCACAGTTGACACTCCATAATCGATAGGAGATCCACATACTTGGCATGCACATAATGAATAGACAGCAAGTCTAACAAAACCCATCTTTGTATAGATAGCATCAGTCAAAAACGGAAAAAGAAAAGGAAACACAAGAAATGACAGTTTTCATCTCACCTAACCACAAAATAAATCAAAAACAATAAATTTAACTACTCAATTCTACTTGAAAATCATGCTTTCACAAATTCAGACATAAAAAATTATGTTGTTATCAATAGTCAAATTGATGTATCAAATGCTATATACTTATATCCCTGCTTCTGTTTACTCGCTCGAAGACCCAAAAAAAAAAAAGTCAACAACGTTTTAGATGTAGCAAATATTAAAAAAAAAAATCTACAATTTCAAGGCCCAATATTCGAAAAGAACAAAGCAAAACCATATCCAAACAAGGCCTAATGAACCGAACTAGTTTTTTTCATCTAAATTTTGAAATGAGAATTTGAAAACCGAACCCTAATTAGCCACATCATTAGGATAATGGAAATAAGAGATATAGGTCAAACAGTAGTGAGAGAGGGAACAAACCAGGGTTATCGGGATACCGATCGGAGTGGGAATAAGGGGGAGGAGGATCACGGTGGAGCTCGCCCGACTCGAAATCGCCTCCACGAGATCCGCCGGTAGCAGCGCCCTCGGTGTGGGAAGGGCCGACGACGAGGCTGCTCAAGAGAGGATGGTGATGGTGCGGCGGCGCTTGGTCCTTGTCCCTGGAAGAGTTTGTGGTTTCCATGCAAGAGTTCATTTTTAATTTACAGAAATTGTTTTCGTTGAGTTTAGGGTATGTACGGGGTACGTATGGGTTTTGGAGTTTGTGTTTCTGCCAACGACGGGCGTGGCGTGTGTGCGTTGTTATGTTTTTTTGTGTATTTATTTTTGTTTTTAGTATAGGAGAGACTAATACTCGGTGTTCATTTTAATTAAGGGATAAATGACTTTTTCAGAGTTAAAGTATGTCAGTGGTTATTTTGTTTTTGCTCATAAGAAAAGGTATATTGAAGAACAAATTAAAATATGAGAAAAGTGTGATTATGATAGGTGAAATTATTGAGAGTGTATAGACTTGTTAAAAGAGATAATATCTATAATTTGTAAGGCATTATAGTATAGAGTATATGACATGTCTCTAAAGGATGGGTTTAGGCTATTTAGAGATGATAAAGGTGCAATGAAAATAGTAAAAATAGTTGTTGATCATGGCCAAATGAAATTGTATATTGTTAATACCCATAATGATAATGAGGTTGGAAATGATAATGAGTCTGCTGAAGAAGGATGTGATGATAGTGATACTAATACTTATGTATATGTGGGTGAGGACAGTGATGGAGAAAGTGAGGACAACACATTAGAGGTAGGATTTGGAGATTTAGAAGAAGAAGAGGGTGATGAAGGGTCTTTTGAGATTCCAATTCAACAAGGCATAATTATATAACATGACTTGGATGCTAAAATCTTACTTTAAGATCTCATGAGGAAGAAAAAACAACATGAGAAATTTATGAAGAGAAAAGAGTTGGAGATTGATTAAATGCCAAAGAGAGAAAAAAAAGGTAGACCAAGAAACAAAAGTAATGGTATAGTTATTAGTGAGTCTCAATCGTATGCTGGTGAGGAACGTGACACTGACTCACTACAGTTTGAGCAGAACAAGGGTGAAAGCAGTGAACAAGTGAACTATAAGAAGGGATTGTACATGGGATTGTGTGATGAAGAATATGCATATGACTCTCTTAATAGTGTAGATAGTGAAGATGAAAAGAGTGATGTAGAGAAAATAAAATATGTGTCATTCAAAATGTCAAAGTCTATATCAAAGTACAAGTGATAATTAGGGACCTTATTTTCAACAAAAGAATAATTCAAGAATGCTATAAGAACATATACAGTGCATTCAAGGAGAAGTTTGAAGTTTAGGAAGAATGACAACAAGAGGGTGAGGGTTGCATGCAAAGTTGGATGTGAGTGGGAAACATATGTTGCAAGATTTCCAAATAAGGACATTTAGCAGTTAAGGAAAATTGTGGCAAACACTCATGTAACAGACAATATAGGGTGAATATGTTGACTTCTAAGTGGTTGAACAACAAACTACAAAGTGAGGTTAGAGAGAATCCTTTGATCAAGCTGACAAATATCAAAGATAAAGCCCATACAAAATGGAATGTTGACATCTCTATTGCAAAGCCACAGAGCCAAGAAGTATGCAGTTGACTTGATGGATGGGTCATTTAGGGAACGGTATATAAGGATTTATGACTATTATTATAAGTTATTGAAGACAAACCTAAGGTCCAAGGTCAAACTGAAAGTGGACAGGCCACCAGATGTTGAGCAATTATTTGATGCAGTAACTCCCCCTAGATGCATTTTGTCATACTTTTGGAAGAATATATGTGTGTTTTCAAGCTTGTAAGTCAAGTTTTCTGAAGTACAGGCCCACAATAGGATTAGATGAGTGCTTTTTGAAATGTTATTATGGGGGTTAGATATTAGCTGTTGTTGGCAGAGATCCAAATGATCAAATGTTGCCCCTTGCATTTGCTTTTGTGGAGGGGAGACCAAGGAATCATAGAGTAGTTCATGACATTGCTGATAGATGATCTTGGAGGGGTTACTACAGTAAAAACATACACCTGCATCTCAGACCAACAGAAGGTAAATATGCATTGCATTAAATTCTCCCTTTAGTTTAATAGGTCATTTACTATGAAAGGAATATTTGATACTAATATTGTTAGTATACACTTAGTTATTTTGAATTGGTATCTATTTCAGGGTTTATTACTAATCTTTGAGGAATTACCTCTTGGTGTTGACCAAAGATTTTGCATCAAGCACTTGTATAATAACTTCAGGAAGAAGTATCTTAGCAAGCAGCTCAAAGATCTTATGTGGCACGCAACAAAGGCAACTTATACCACTACTTGGGAAAAAGCCATGTTGCATATCAAGAGTGTTAACCTAGATGCATACAAGCACTTGATCAAGATCCCTCTAATGTATTGGAGTAAATCAAGGTTTAGATTTGAACCAAAATGTGATGTGTTGTTGAACAATATATCAGAGACATTTAATGGTGTCATTATTAAACCCAAACAAAAACCAAAAGTGACAATGTTAGAAGAGATCTAGGTGTATTTAATAAAGAGGTGGGCTGACAACAGGAAAAAGATTTCTTCATTCAATGGGTCTATTTTGCCTAGAATTATCAAAAAATAAGAGAGAGAGAGAGAGAGAGAAAGAAAGAAAGAGAGAAAGAAAGAAATAATTTACCAATTCTTGGTTAACAAGGTGGTCAGGTGAGCATCTTTTTGAGGTTAGGCATATAAATCTAATTGGGGACATATTTGTGGTCAATTTGCAAACCAAGGAATGTAGATATAGAAAATGGATGCTAATAGGTATTCCCTATTGCCATGCCATAGACTGCATGACCACCTCAACCAAAATCCAGAGGAAAACATTTCAATCTACTATAGGAAGGAATAGTATGAAGCATGTTATGAGCCAATACTTTTTCCAGTTAATGGCCAAAACCTTTGGGAAAGGACATTCTATGATGATGTTTTTCCTCCACTGCTCAAAAGACAACCAGGAAGACCAAAGAGATCAAGGAATAAGGAAGCTGATGAAAAAGCTAAGAATCAAGTTAAAATGAATTAGAAAGGGATGATTGGAAGGTGTAAAAGTTGTGGAAAAACAATGCATCACTAGACCACATGCCCTGAAGTACCTTATGAATCATCTCAGGCCCCCTTGAACCTAACCCTCTTTCTTCCCAGAATACTCAGCCACCTGAGCCAAGTTAAAGTGTGATACCCTAGGGAGGGATTGTAACACCCCAAAATTTCTGTATCTCTTAAATAGTAATTTTGACAGTTAACAGAATTTTACTGTTTAGTAATTTTTGTGCACTGTAAAATTATTTTGTTTATTAAAATCAGTATTTGATCGTTTTGAGTGATTTTCCGTGTCGGAAAATAAAAATTTTGGTAGGGGAAAACTTTACGTAATTTAATTTTTACCGTTAGGTAATTAATTTACGTGTCGATTTGATATTTGTGCGTTTTATAATTTTTGTGATTTTATGGATGATTTTGAAATTTTTCCTGTCTGTGGGTCTCGCAAGGGGTATGTGGGCCAGGTAGCCATACGTGGGCGTGGGTCCCACAAAGTGAAAAATTTTTCTACGCATAGAAAAATTTGTCTTGTTTAGACAGAGACAGGATCTTACTAAACCCGAATCAGGAAACAGATTTTAGAAAATTTCTTGTCTTTATTTTATACTTTGTATTTAATTATCGGATGATAAAAATACAAGAAAAATATTATTTGTAGGATGCAAAAATAAATATTATACTCGCGTAGTGTCAACAAAGAGAGCTTGACTTGATCTATACCCTTGGATGAGAATACTTAGTTTGAATATTAACCATTGATTTAATCAAAGCCGCTAAGAAACAAACTTAATAAAGAAAGCGCTTGGATAATAACCATTGATTTAATCAATGGTGTGAGAATAAGCTTAGTTAGGAAGGCTTTGATATCAACCATAGATGTAATCAAAGGTGTGGAATTGGTCTTGAAAAATGACAAAGACCATTTATAACCATTGGATTTAGATTAAATCAAGGGTGGAGATTTAATCTTAAAAAGTAAAAAGACCATTTATGACCATTGGATGAAGAATTAATCAAGGGTAGAGATTTGGTCTTCTAAAATGGCAAAGACTAATTAGGACCCTTGGATTTAAAGTTTGAAGAAGCAATCTTAACCATTAATTTTGGAGACACATCTAATGGTTAGAATTTAAAGGAGAAAAATCCAATGGCTTTAGATTAAGTCTTCTAACCTATCTAAATCTACCTAAATCCTAACCATTGAATTAATCAATGGCTAGAAATGCTTCAAATGGTGGCAAATAATGAAGACAACTTTATTGAATGCATTATGAAGAGAAAGTGATGGTTTTGGAGTGTTTAGAAGACAAAGAAAAGCAAGCCTTTATGTCGTTTTTGCATGTCTTGGTCAAGTTAGACATCATAATGGCTTACTTTTGATTTTTTTGCACTCAAGAAGAATGCAAGAAGGGGGACTACGAATTTGGTGCTGCATGAAGGAGTTTGGAAGACCATAATTGCGCTTTAGTCATTATTGTCTTCCTTGAGTATTCATTGATTCATTTTCAAGAAGGAAACTTAGAAAATTTTCTCTCCATCTCCTTTCTTCTCTAGATTTTGGCCAAGCCCTCCAAGAGCACCTTTCATCACTCAAAAATTTCATCCAACTTGATTTTCTAAACCTAAACACCATTCTAAGAACATCTCTAGTTATGAGTTTTTTCAAAATCATTCATCTTGAGCTTCAAATCCAAGCTTCAAGTTTCTATCAAAAATCAAAAATTTCATCTTTGTGCTTCAAGAGAAACCATTCGATTATCTACCCTAAAATCATCATCCAATCTCTTTTAATTTCATCTAACCATAGATCTTGAATCTACATGATGTTCTAAGCAACTTTCATGTTGAAGATTTTCTCTAAATCATTCATCTTCATGGACTTTCTTCAAGATCAAAGTTATTGGGTTTTTGAGGTGAAGTATAAGGAAACTTCATTTTCTTCTCTCTTTTTCATGATCTAAGCCATGTTTGATCCATGGTTCCTCTTAATCAAGCTTAGTATACTAATTTCTATGTATTTTGTTTTGTATTTGAGAAGCTCTTGGTGATGAAGGACTTGGAAAAAGAAGCAAAACAAGAAGTTTTTAAGGATCTTCAAGAGGTAAGAGGGAGATCCATCTCACCAACCAAGCATGGTGGTGAGAGATGGTATTTTATTTGATGGATGTGGAATCCATGTGAGGATTCATATCCATGGTCCTGTAATTAATTTGTGGGTGTTTATGAGCTTTGATTAATTTTCTATGCTTGATATGCTTTGCATGATTTTATAGCTTTGATGATATGCTTGATATGCTATACATGCTTTTATGGCTTTGATGGTATGCTTATATTATTTATGATGAAATATATATGTATATGCCATGACTTGATGGTGGAAAGGAAATTGATTTTTGGCTCTAATAGCCAAGGAAGAGCTAATTTTTTTGATGCCCTTGATTAGGGTTCATGTTGAAAAATTTTAAGAACAAAAGAATTGATTTTTGAGTACTTAGAACATGGTGGATTTCAAACAAGACACCTCAACATAGGTGTTTATAACTTAAGATTTTCATGAATGATGAAAACGGATGATTTGAAGAATTTGGAAAATAAACAAAGGGTTTGTTTTTCAAGAGAACAAGAACACGGTTTTTAGAAGGATTTTTATTAATTTATTTTGTGTAAAAAGTTTCTAAGTGTTTAACTAAACATGAGATTTAAATGAAAATAAAGCAATGATGATTTTAAGGATTTGCAAAGAAAGTGAAAAAGGATTTGTAAAGAAAGTGAAAATGGATTTGCAAAGAAAGTGAAAAATTGAAAATGAACAAATGATTTGATTTTCAAAGACTATGAGTCTTACGTTTTTGTAAAGGATTTTTAATGGTTTTGTTTGTGTAAAACCATATCAATTTAAAAGGAAAAATATTTGATGGTTTCAATAGTCATGTCCATGCGTTTTTTAGGCTTGTAATGCCTTGATTTTTTATGAACAAAGTGAATTTCTAAGTGAACGTGAATCGGATTTAATACAAGGATTTTGGAAAGGGAATCGAAAGCATTTATCACTTGAGAAAAATCAAGTTTTTGTAAACGAAAATATTTTCAACTTCAATTTATTTTGAAGAAGGTTGAGTTTGGAAATGATTTGGGAAAATGAAGAATATAATGGTATTTTGAAAATTTACTAACGTATAACTTATTTTCAAGTTTTGAAATACGTTAGAAAAATGTTAAGTTTTGAAACGTTGATTTACATCAATGGAAAAGTGATTTCTGTGAAGTATATTTTGAAAAAGAAGGTATGGGACTGCATAGTTGAGGATGGCTTAAAGGAATTGATTAGGCGTAACTATATCAACAAGTTATACTCCCCCTCTTTACAGAAATTTCGTCCTCGAAATTTCATGACCATGATTTCACACCCTCGGAATAAATAATGATATTATTCCTTTATCTTTTCTTCGATTCTATGTAGTTTCACCTCTTACGTTATTCCAAACGATCTAAACTATTGAAAGTTCTTTATCTCTTGTTCACTTCTCCTGATCAAACAAATATCTTAATAATTTTATTTTCTACGGTTCTCCATTACCGTCTTAACTTTTCCAATAGATAGACTTCTTCAATTTTTGAAGAATCCACCACGCTTCCAATCTGCGCCATTTTGATACTCGACCTGGATATAAATAGGAATATTCTCTCTTGCAAGATATTCCTTCAATTGCGATAGATGAAAGAAAACATCATGGAAAAGAACAAAACGAATCGAATATGTTATCGAACATATCCAAAGAAAGAATTGGATGTAACTCGATCTTCAAGAATGAATTCTCTCGATATCAATACAAATGGCTACCATCCTTCATTCATGCCTAGAATAGTTTTTCTCAAATAACTTCCAACTAATGTAATGTATTACTTAAAATTTTCTTATCCTTATATCACTTTATTCTCCAAATTTTTAGCTTTTTTAACGAAACGTCTCACTAACCGAGTTCTCCTTTCAACCGCATTATATCAAATACTATGACATGGATTTTAAATAGGAATATCCTTTCTTGTAAAATATTCTTTCTTGCAAATGCAATATATGAAAGAACATTATAAAGGTTTAGGAAGAAAAGCTATCGAAATGATCTGATATGTTACCAAACATATTCAACAAGAATTTGATTTTGCCTGATTTTCAAGAATGAGTTTTTCTGAAATACTAATACTGTATTGAGACAATCTCATAGGATATGGTTGGAAAATAACCAATCCATTTTCAAATATCATGTCTGTTTATAAAACAGATCAAACTAACACAAAGTTTTGAGTTTTGAAAGATCACATCTGTTTAGGAAACAGATCAACCTATATAAAAATTTTGAACGACAGATCAAACTAACCCAAAGATTTGATCCATAACAACAATTTGAATAACTTGAGTAGCTCGATAGACTGAGAATAGAAACAGAAGTAAACAAATCAGAGGATTACGAATAACTCTAACATATAATTGATCTACTCAATCACATGTCATAAGGAATAGGTTACTCAAAGAAATATTTGGTATGGTTTATAGGATTAGCTCCAATGACGTAATCTCCATTGTTTAAATCTTCCGCTCTGAACACTTCCTACTACATGAGATTTTACTAACATAAAACTCGTTTTTATTAGAACTCTTTCTCGCACTTGAAACAAATTATTTCCTTGAACGTACAATCTTTCGTTAAGTGCCCCTTTCCATACTTCTTACATTCCGGTGCAGATGTCACAACAAACTAAACCTGTCATTACTAGTACTTTCTCCACAAGCTTGTTGTTGTTGTTGACTTCTTGGAGATTACAAGTACGTTTTCTGTTGGAATCGCTTGACCTTACGATTTCCCTTTTTTCGTAACCAATATAGTCCAACGTTACAGGGTCTCTCATCCTAAGATTGATTCAACTCTAACAAAATCTTAGCTTAAGCAATCAATTCTTGCTGGGGAACAATCTTCTGTGTTTGCTGTATAATTGCTTCAGCCACTATTTGTATTACTTCCAAAGTTGCAGTCATATCACCACCATTATGTCTCGCTTCCACACGTGTACGTCTATCCGAGTCATTTCTTTTCTTCAAAGATGGACGAATCAAAATAAAATGGAAACCAAATGTAACCATTTCAAATAAACGTTTGTTTCCTTGACGTACATTCCTTTATTAATTACCTTCTTTCACATCAGTTACTGCCTTTGGTTTCCTCAATGGTTGTAAATACATCTTCCATTGAAATCAATCACTTTCCAAATATCCTTAAAAATATCGGGTTCCAAAATTTCGAAATCTTATATTCCAAGACTTATTCTCTTCCATCGATCCTGAACCTCAACTTTCATTTTTTTCCACCGAACATGAGTCCTTTGTTCCTACAAATCATCCTTCCACATTGCTCCCGTTCTTTGCCATAGCTTTTGCAACTACATTACGCTCCCTTAGTTCCTGCAGTTATCTTTTTACATTGCTCCCGTAGCTGCAATTGCATTAATAGTATTATGTTCCGCATCCACACACGTACATCTAGCACGAGTTGTTTTCTCCCTCCAAAAATGGATGAATCAAAATACAATGGATCTTATATCCATTATAAACAACATTGTTTCCTTTCGGGAAAACAATAACACAGAGAACACAACACAAGCAAAACAGACCTAACCACAAACCCCAAAAGACTCAAACCGTGCTCTGATACCAACTAATATAACACCCTCCCTAGGGTATCATCATCGACTGTCCGACTTCCGACTCATAATCCGAAAATGTTTTCATAAAAGGTTTGAGTTAAAAACGTGGGTTTAAAAAAAAAAATTCTTTCTTCTTTGAAATATAAACTTACCGTAATCCATAAGTATTACTTGAAAATATATTTAAACTAATTCATATACAACATTGACACCAATTAATATTTCACAAATTAAAGAGAAATATAAAATTAACAGACTCTTTTTTTTTTTTTAACGATAGCAGACCCCATGACGGTCCTACTTAATAAAGACGGTACAACACTAACGTTAAAACTTAACATACTTATTCCTTATCTTGTATCCAAATTTGCATCGTAACTCTACTCCTTGTCTACTCGAGAACACCTTCAACTTGAGACCCACTCTTCAATGTTTTCATCAATCTCTCGAGTGTCCATCGCCCGTTATGCTCTAAGACAACTCATTCTTTCTACTTGTTTAATTTTAACAATACGAGACACGCGAAGACAACATAACAAAGAGGTGAGATCACCTACACCAATACCAACATGGCAAAAGACAGTAGATAACACAAGCGAAGATATTTTACAGGGGATATCATATCAAACTTCCAATAATATATTCAATATTAATCAACTATCATCATCAAATCATTTATCAATTCAATTATTATAAACAACAATTACGATAATGTCCTAATTATCATCATCATCATCCAAGTATTCAAAACAATTGTCATAGCCAATATTCCTCAATTAATATATCACACAGATATAAATGTTCAGATTATGCATGTACACAAGACTCGATTTCCTACTCCATGGAGCTAAAACTCGGTCGGAGAAATGATCGAAAAGATCTCCGGTACCACGTGCCTCGAGACCACGTGCTATAATCCTCATTTTGATTTTGCACATATAAGATATACACGACGGTCTTTATCGATCTTGATTAAGAATAGTGTCTCGGTCCCGGATCATCGGTGTGTTGCATCGGTCTAACCTACGGGAAGAAGCGCGACCAACCACCCATGTAGGCAACCCGCACCGATGCCCCCAAGGTCAACAAGTGACCTACACTACGCATATCGCACCCACTCAAGAGGTGTTTCTCCTAGGCAATCACCATATCCAAATCTCATCGGACCATTCCAATGCATGTATAATGCACCAAATCCAATCAAATATGTCATTTTCTCACAAACAAGTGTATGGACACTTTGGTTCAACAAGAATCATCTTGTACTTTCAATGAAAATCATGTTATCACGTTTTCATAGTTGTAAAACACTTTTACCGTATTTTCACAATCGCGTAACATTTCATATGTTTTCACAATCCAAAAACTTTTACGTTATGTTTTCACAATACCATAACACTTCTTTTATATTTTCACAATACCGTAACATTTTTGTTACGTTTTTAAAATTCCAAAACGTTTTTATTACGTTTTTACAATATTGTAACACTCTTTACGTTTACAAAATTTCGTAACATTTCGTTACATTTTCAAAATGTTGTAACTCTTCATTGCAGACTTTTAAACCACGTACTAATTTTTAACGCTTTTTCTCAATCGCGTAAAAACATATGTTTCTCAAATCGCATAGTATTTTTCCACTGTTTCAAAATCGCGTAACTTAAAAATCATTCTTTTACGTCACGTAAATCATTTTCTATCATTCTCAAAATATTTAAAATACTTTCCAAATCTCATAACAATGTTCTATCATTTTCACAATCACGTAAAAATATTCTATCACTATTCAAATCACGTAGTGATTTTTCAACAATATTTCATCGCGTAAAAAATATTTAAACGCTTTTCAAATCGTGTAGAAATATTTAAACATTTTTCAAATCGCGTAGAAATATTTTATGTATTTCAAATTGTTTTTAAGATACGTAAAATATTTTTCAACATTTTTCAATCACATAAAATATTCCTCAATATTCCAAACATTATTTTGGACTTAAATAAATCAATATCATTTTTAACACATTGTTCAAAATTGCGTAGCTTAAAAATCACGTTTTTAAGATCGTAAAACATTTTTCATCACAATTTCATTACGTAAAATACTTCTTAACCTTCAAAAATTCCTCTTCAACTTTTTTCAAAATAATATAACTTTATATTTCATTTAATATATTTTCTTACTCAAGAAAATTTTTTTCCATGATCTTTACTCAAGAAATTCTTTTTCAAAATATACTTCACGTAAATCACTTTTCCATTGATGTAAATCAACGCTTTTCAAAACTTAACATTTTTCTAACGTATTTCAAAACTTGAAAATAAGTTATACGTTAGTAAATTTTCAAAATACCATTATATTCTTCATTTTCCCAAATCATTTCCAAACTCAACCTTCTTCAAAATAAATTGAAGTTGAAAACATTTTCGTTTACAAAAACTTGATTTTTCTCAAGTGATAAATGCTTTCTGATTCCTTTCCAAAATCCTCAGTATTAAATCCAGATTCGTTTCCACTTAGAAATTCACTTTGTTCATAAAAAAATCAAGGCATTACAAGCCTAAAAAAATGTGGACATGACTATTGAAACCATCAAATATTTTTTCTTTTAAATTGATATGGTTTTACACAAACAAAACCATTAAAAATCCTTTACAAAAACGTAAGACTCATAGTCTTTGAAAATCAAATCATTTGTTCATTTTCAATTTTTCACTTTCTTTGCAAATCCATTTTCACTTTCTTTACAAATCCTTTTTCACTTTCTTTTGCAAATCCTTAAAATCATCATTCTTATTTTCATTTAAATCTCATGTTTAGTTAAACACTTAGAAACTTTTTACACAAAATAAATTAATAAAAATCCTTCTAAAAACCGTGTTCTTGTTCTCTTGAAAAACAAACCCTTTGTTTATTTTCCAAATTCTTCAAATCATCCGTTTTCATCATTCATGAAAATCTTAAGTTATAAACACCTATGTTGAGGTGTCTTGTTTGAAATCCACCATGTTCTAAGTACTCAAAAATCAATTCTTTTGTTCTTAAAATTTTTCAACATGAACCCTAATCAAG
The DNA here is from genome assembly GCA_029884605.1 of Ormosia emarginata. NCBI lineage: Eukaryota > Viridiplantae > Streptophyta > Magnoliopsida > Fabales > Fabaceae > Ormosia > Ormosia emarginata. The sequence continues at coordinate 10,129,058 of JAQQTP010000072.1, read as the reverse complement.
GGCATCAAAACCGTAGCTCTTCCTTGGCTATTAGAGCCAAAAATCAATTTCCTTTCCACCATCAAGTCATGGCATATACATATATATTTCATCATAAATAATATAAGCATACCATCAAAGCCATAAAAGCATGTATAGCATATCAAGCATATCATCAAAGCTATAAAATCATGCAAAGCATATCAAGCATAGAAAATTAATCAAAGCTCATAAACACCCACAAATTAATTACAGGACCATGGATATGAATCCTCACATGGATTCCACATCCATCAAATAAAATACCATCTCTCACCACCATGCTTGGTTGGTGAGATGGATCTCCTCTTACCTCTTGAAGATCCTTAAAAACTTCTTGTTTTGCTTCTTTTCCAAGTCCTTCATCACCAAGAGCTTCTCAAATACAAAACAAAATACATAGAAATTAGTATACTAAGCTTGATTAAGAGGAACCATGGATCAAACATGGCTTAGATCATGAAAAAGAGAGAAGAAATGAAGTTTCCTTATACTTCACCTCAAAAACCCAATAACTTTGATCTTGAAGAAAGTCCATGAAGATGAATGATTTAGAGAAAATCTTCAACATGAAAGTTGCTTAGAACATCATGTAGATTCAAGATCTATGGTTAGATGAAATTAAAAGAGATTGGATGATGATTTTAGGGTAGATAACCGAATGGTTTCTCTTGAAGCACAAAGATGAAATTTTTGATTTTTGATAGAAACTTGAAGCTTGGATTTGAAGCTCAAGATGAATGATTTTGAAAAAACTCATAACTAGAGATGTTCTTAGAATGATGTTTAGGTTTAGAAAATCAAGTTGGATGAAATTTTTGAGTGATGAAAGGTGCTCTTGGAGGGCTTGGCCAAAATCTAGAGAAGAAAGGAGATGGAGAAAAATTTTCTAAGTTTCCTTCTTGAAAATGAATCAATGAAGACAAGGAAGACAATAATGACTAAAACATTACAATTATGGTCTTCCAAACTCCTTCATGCAGCACCAAATTCGTAGTCCCCCTTCTTGCATTCTTCTTGAGTGCAAAAAAATCAAAAGTAAGCCATTATGATGTCTAACTTGACCAAGACATCAAAAAATGACATAAAATTTTTAACTTTGCTTCAAACACTCCAAAACCATCACTTTCTTCTTCATAATGCATTCAATAAAGTTGTCTTCATTATTTGCCACCATTTGAAGCATTTCTAGCCATTGATTAATTCAATGGTTAGGATTTAGGTAGATTTAGATAGGTTAGAAGACTTAATCTGCGCCATTGGATTTTTCTCCTTTAAATTCTAACCATTAGATGTGTCTCCAAAATTAATGGTTAAGATTGCTTCTTCAAACTTTAAATCCAGGGTCCTAATTAGTCTTTGCCATTTTAGAAGACCAAATCTCTACCCTTGATTAATTCTTCATCCAATGGTCATAAATGGTCTTTGTTACTTTTTAAGATTAAATCTCCACCTTGATTTAATCTAAATCCAATGGTTATAAATGGTCTTTGTCATTTTTCAAGACCAATTCCACACCTTGATTACATCTATGGTTGATATCAAAGCATTCCTAACTAAGCTTATTCTCACACCATTGATTAAATCAATGGTTATTATCCAAGCGCTTTATTAAGTTTGTTTCTTAAATTGATTAAATCAATGGTTAATATTCAAACTAAGTATTCTCATCCAAGGGTATAGATCAAGTCCTAAGCTCTCTTTGTTGACTACGCGAAAGATAATATTTATTTTTGTATCCTACAAATAATATTTTTACCGTATTTTTATCATCGATAATTAAATACGAAGTATAAAATACAAGATACAAGAAATTTTCTAAAACTGTTTCCTGATTCGGGTTTAGTAAGATCCTGTCTCCGTCTAAACAAGACAAATTTTTCTATGCGTAGAAAAATTTTTCACTTTGTGGGACCCACCACTGGCCCACGTATATTACCTGGGCCCACATACCCCTTGCGAGACCCACAGACGGAAAAATTTCAAAATCATCCATAAAATCACAAAAATTATAAAATGCGCACAAATATCAAATCGATTACGTAAATTAATTACCTAACGGTAAAAATTAAATTACGTAAAGTTTTCCTACCAAAATTTTTATTTTCCCGACACCTGAGTAAATCACTCAAAAAAACGATCAAATACGCTGACGGAATAAACAAAATAATTTTACAAATTGCACAAAAAAAATTACTAAACAAAAAATTACATTAATCAAAAATTACTATTTAAGAGATACAGAAATTTTGGGGTGTTACATAAAGTACTCAATCACTCGAGCCAAGTCAGAGTACTCAGTCAGCACAAACTACTCAACCAAGTGAGCAAAGTCAAGTTACTCAACCTGTGACAAAAACCAAGGTGAGTTATCTTTATGTATCTTAGATACTAATATTAACAATGGTGCTAATATTGGTTATCTTTATGTATCTTAAATTATTCCAATTAAAGGACCATCCATGTCAAGTCAAATTCTAAGTTCTCAACCAAGTGCAAGATCTCAGCTAATTCCAAGTTCTCAGTCAAGTGCAAGATCTCAGCTAATTCCAAGTTCTCAGCCAATTCTGGTTAGTAAATTGTTATTATTATGTTACTCTTATTATGTTAATTATGATACTTATTGCTTATTTTTTGTATATTAGATGATACTTATGCACCAATGCAAATTGTGTAGCCACATATACCAGCTAGAACATGGATAATGTACATTCCAATTTATAAACCAAATCTAGAAGCTGGAAGGAAGAAGCATATCCCTAGAGAGTTGAGGTCAATAGTACATTCAATTCTAACTACTCAGCCAGCTCAACACAACAAAGAATAAAGAATCCAGGTTAGTAAATTGTCAAATGTTGAGTTACGCTTATTACGTTAATTCCCATACTTACTACATATGCTTTATTGTGTTTGCTATCTTAGATGATACCAAACCCAAGGCTGAGTTCTGCACCAATGCAAATGGTGCAGTCACCTATACCACCTATTCCAAAGTCAAAGGTAGTGCAACCAAGTCAAAGTACTCAACCAAGTCAGAAACTCAATTACATTAACCCTCTTAACTGAGTTCATCAACCAATAAGCAAATGCATACAGAATTGATCAAAAACCAGTGGACCAAACTACATTACCTATAATAAGGTCTTAGGCCAAGAAAAGACCTCAATCACCTCAGTAACCACTTATACAAGGAACTAAGAAGAAACATATCCGTATTGAATTAACCAAAAATCAGTTGAGCCACCTAAAGCACCCATGACAAGGTCTAAGGCAAATCAGTAACCACTTGCAGAAGGAACCAAAACAAATAAACCTAGTTGGAATTGATAGGAGATTGTGTCTCTTGTGTTTTTGTTATTTTAGATACTTATAGTAGTGTTGACAGTAAATTATAAATAATAAGGTCTATTATTATCATGTTATATGGATCATGATGCTCTCATTTTGAATGTTTTATTCTGGTTGTAATGAACAAGTTGTAATTTAAATATTGGTGATGGACAAGTTCTAAATTGTAATGAATAAGTTTTATTTTGGTAGTGTTGACATTTTGGACTAAATGTAATATATGATTACCTTTTGTAGTTCTTTTCTTATTTATACTTGTTGTTATGTATATGCTTTGGTCAATTCGATCCCTTACTCTTTTAGTATGTTACAGTTTAGTCACTTAATTTTTCTTATATTTTCAATTTGGTCCTTTACTTTTAATTTCATGGCCATTTTGGTCCCTTAATTTTAATGCTATGGTCAATTTGGTCTTTATCAGTGCAACATCAATGGACAAGAATAACAAATGTCATTCATATTGTTCTTAACTAAGCTAAACAATCTCACATGACAATTTAAATTACATAACATAATCGTCAATCATGCAAAACCATTTACATATCTATAATCACATATTATACTACCCAAATACATAAGCCCTCCTACAAATACACAAGCCCTCCTACAATCTACCCCAATTACAGCTTTCTATTACAACATTGCACTACTCTAATACCCTGAACCTAGGGGTGTCAAAATGGGCCAGACTGGCCTATTCGGGGTCGGGCCATTTTCCAGTCGGCCCATTCGGGTCATGTAAGTTTCGAACTGGTATTTTGTTAGCCTAACCCAACCCATTTAGCCTTATATAGTGTTAAAAGAGTGGGCTGACCCGATCCATTTAGGCTCAGCCCATTCGGGCCATGTAAGTTTTAGACTGGCATTTTGCTAGTCTAACCCGTCCATTTTGTCGGGCTATTCGGGTCGGCCTATCAGATTTGGCTCATTTTGACACCTTTACTTGAACCTCATACACCCAACTCAAAGTATAGCTTTGCATTACAACATTGCAATTATTGTACAACTGTCATAATTGAACCATATATATGTAAACAAGGCATCCAATGCTACCAAAATCACCATAAGTCATGTCAAAATCCAGTTCCATCTTCTCAGGGATCTGATTAACCTTTAGAGACTAAGAATTCTCCTCAGTTGCCTCCAAATTATCAAGTCATTCTCATCAACATCTTCATCCTCCTCATACCAACTGAAATACCCACAACCTAAACCTCTTTGTTACAAAACAATGAACACATATATAGCAAAATTAGAAAATTCCAATAATTTTTGTCGATTAGCAAACCATAAATAGCAATGAAAACAAAAAAACATACATTATAGTTCCTGCAATCCTAGAAATGTCTCCCTTAGTTCTTCTCAGTTGTAGTTGTTCAAATTATAGCTCTTACACTGCAAATGCATAAATGATCACCCTTTTCTCAATGAAGTATGAGACTCCGTTGCAACCTTATAATTCGCAATACAAAATCGAATCCCACTACCTTTAATTCAAAACCCTAATGTAATGAAAACAGAAAAAGAAAACAACTTAAAAGGGAAGCAAATGACAATGATAACATTTTTTGGGCATGGCGAAATTGTAACACCCCAAAATTTCCGTATCTCTTAAACAGTAATTTTGACAGTTAACAGAATTTTACTGTTTAGTAATTTCTGTGCACTGTAAAATTATTTTGTTTATTCCGTCAGCGTATTTGATTGTTTTGAGTGATTTACTCATGTCGGGAAAAATAAAAATTTTCGGTAGGAGAAAACTTTACGTAATTTAATTTTTACCATTAGGTAATTATTTTACGTAATCGATTTGATATTTGTGCGTTGTATAATTTTTGTGATTTTATGGATGATTTTGAAATTTTTCCTGTCTGTGAGCCCCGCAAGGGGTATGTGGCCAGTGGCCATATGTGGGCCAGTGGGTCCCACAAAGTGAAAAAATTTTTTACGCATAGAAAAATTTGTACTTGTTTAGACGGAGATAGTGATCTTACTAAACCCGAATCCGTAAAACAGCTTTTAGAAAATTTCTTGATCTTGTATTTTATATCGTATTTAATTATCGGATGATAAAAATACAAGAAAATATTATTTGTAGGATACAAGAATAAATATTATACTTGAGTAGTCAACAAAGAGAGCTTGACTTGATCTATACCCTTGGATGAGAATACTTAGTTTGAATATTAACCATTGATTTAATCAAAGGTTAAGAAAACAAACTTAATAAAGAAGCTTCGGATAATAACCATTGATTTAATCAATGGTGTGAGAATAATGTTTTAGTTAGGAAGGCTTTGATATCAACCATAGATGTAATCAAAGGTGTAGAATTGGTCTTGAAAAATGACAAAGACCATTTATAACCATTGGATTTAGATTAAATCAAGGGTGGTGATTTAATCTTAAAAAGTAACAAAGACCATTTATGACCATTGGATGAAGAATCAATCAATGGTGGAGATTTGGTCTTCTAAAGTAGCAAAGACTAATTATGACCCTTGGATTTAAAATTTGAAGAAGCAATCTTGACCCTTAATTTTGGAGACACATCTAAGGGCTAGAATTTAAAGGAGAAAAATCCAATGACCTAAAATTAGTCTTCTAAAATTAAAAATTTACCTAAATCCTAACCATTGAATTAATCAATGGCTAGAAATGCTTCAAATGGTGGCAAATAATGAAGACAACTTTATTGAATGCATTATGAAGAAAAGGTGATGGTTTTGGAGTGTTTAGAAGACAAAGAGACAAGCTTTATGTCATTTTTGCATGTCTTGGTCAAGTTAGACATCATAATGGCTTACTTTTGATTTTTGCACTCAAGAAGAATGCAAGAAGGGGGGCACGGTTTTGGTCTGATTTTGAGAGCTTTGAAGACCATTATTAGCTATCTTGGTCATTATTGATCATTCTTGATCATCTTTGTCTCCTCCAAAAGCAAAAACTCATCAAACTTTTCTCTCCACCTCTCCTCCAAGCAAGTTTTGGCCATGACCATCAAGAACACCCTCCATCACTCAAAAATTTCATCCAACATGATTTTCTAAACCTAAGCACCATTCTAAGAACATCTCTAGTTATGAGTTTTTCCAAAATCATTCATCTTGATCTTCAAATCCAAGCTTCAAGTTTCTATCAAAAATCAAAAATTCCATCTTTGTTCTTCAAGATACATCATTCGGTCAAGGTACCTAAAATCACCATCCAAGCTCTTTTAATTTCATCCAACCTTGGATCTTGAATCTCCATGATATTCTAAGCAACTTTCATGTTGAAGACTTCTTCTAAATCATTCATCTTCAAGGAGTTTCTTCAAGATCAAAGTTATTGGGTTTTTGAGGTGAAGTATAAGGAAACTTCATTTTCTTCTCTCTTTTTCATGATCTAAGCCATGTTTGATCCATGGTTCCTCTTAATCAAGCTTAGTATACTAATTTCTATGTATTTTGTTTTGTATTTGAGAAGCTTTCGCTTGGTGATGAAGGACTTGGAAAAGAAGCAAATCAAGAAGCTTTTGAGGATCTTCAAGAGGTAAGAGGAGATCCATCTCACCAACCAAGCATGGTGGTGAGAGATGGTATTTTATTTGATGGATGTGGAATCCATGTGAGGATTCATATCCATGGTCATGTAACTAATTTGTGGGTGTTTATGAGCTTTGATTAATTTTCTATGCTTGATATGCTTTGCATGATTTTATAGCTTTGATGATATGCTTGATATGCTTATACATACTTTTATGGCTTTAATGGTATGCTTATATTATTTATGATGAAATATATATGTATATGCCATGACTTGGTGGTGGAAAGGAATTGATTTTTGGCTCCATAGCCAAGGAGAGAGCTACTGTTTTGATGCCCTTGATTAGGGTTCATGTTGAAAATTTTCAAGAACAAAAGAATTGATTTTTGAGTACTTAGAACATGGTGGATTTCAACAAGACACCTCAAAATAAGTGTTCACAAAATTAATATTTTCTTGAATGATGAAAATGGATGTTTAGAAAAGTAAGGAAAATAAACAAAGAATTTATTTTTCAAAGAAAGTACATGAATACGGTTTTAGAAGGATTTTTATTGATTTATTTTATGTAAAAAGTTTCTAAGTGTTTTACTAAACATGAGATTTAAATGAAAATAGCAATGATAATTTTAAGGATTTGCAAAGAAAGTGAAAAAGGATTTGTAAGGAAAGTAAAAATGAATTTGAACAAATGGGTTTGGTTTTTATGACCATCAAGATTTTCGGTTTTGAAAATAAAGAATTTTTAATGGTTTTGTTTGTGTAAAAACCATATCAATTTAGGAGGAAAATATTTGATGGCTTCAATGGCCAAAGACTCTATGATTTTTTTGAGGTTGGAATAATTTTGGTTTTATGAAACAAAGTAATTTTAAAGTGGAAACAAAATGTTTGAACAAAATGTTTTAGTATAAGGATTTTGGAAAGGGAATCAAAGTATTTTATCACTGAGAAATGAACTTTCATATGAAAATGAAAAAAGAAAAGTTGCAGAGGTTTGAATCTTAATTTGTTTTGAAGAAAATTGATTTTAGAATTGATTTGGGAAAAATGGAGAATATAATGGTGTTTTGAAAATTTACTTAACGTATAACTTATTTTCAAGTTTTGAAATACGTTAAAAAATGTTAAGTTTTGAAACGTTGATTTACATCAATGGAAAAGTGATTTCAAGTATATTTTGAAAAAGAATTTCTTGAGTAAAGATCTATAAAAAAATATTTTCTTGAGTAAGAAAATATATTAAATGAAATATAAAGTTATATTATTTTGAGAAAAGTTGAAGAGGAATTTTTGAAGGTTAAGAAGTATTTTCTGTAATGAAATTGTGATGAAAAATGTTTTATGTATCTTAAAAACGTGATTTTTAAGATACGCAATTTTGAACAATGTGTTAAAAATGATATTGATTTATTTAAGTCTAAAATAATGTTTGGAATATTGAGGAATATTTTATGTGATTGAAAAATGTTGAAAAATATTTTACGTATCTTAAAAACAATTTGAAATACAGAAAATATTTCTACGCTGATTTGAAAAATGTTTAAATATTTCTACACGATTTGAAAAGCGTTTAAATATTTTACGCGACTGAAATATTGTTGAAAAATCACTACGTGATTTGAATAGTGATAGAATATTTTTACGGTATTGTGAAAATATAAAAAAAGTGTTATGGTATTATGAAAACATAACATAAAAGTTTTTGGATTGTAAAAACGTAACAGAAATGTTACGCGGTTGTGAAAATACGGTAAAAGTGTTTTACAACTATGAAAACGTGATAACATGATTTTCGCTGTTGAAAGTACAGTATGATTACTGTTGAACCAGTGTACATACACTGTTTGTGAGAAAATGACATATTTGTCTATGATTGGATTTGGTGCATTATACATGCATTGGAATGGTCCGATGAGAATTTGGATATGGTGATTGCTTAGGAGAAACACACCTCTTGAGTGGGTGCGATATGCGTAGTGTAGGTCACTTGTTGACCTTGGGGGCATCGGGGTGCGGGTTGCCTATACGGATGGTTGGTCGCGCTTCTTCCCGTAGGTTAGACCGATGCAACACACCGATGATCCGGATCGGTACACTATTCTTAATCAAGATCCGATAAAGATTTTGTGTATATGCTTAGATGTGCAAAATCAAAATGAGGATTATAGCACGTGGTCGAGACATGTGGTAGATGCCGCATGATCTTTTCGATCATTTTCTCCGACCGAGTTTAGCTCCATGGAGTAGGAAATCGAGTCTTGTGTACATGCATAATCTGAACATTTTATATCGGCATGATACATTAATTGAGGGATATTGGCTATAACAACTGTTTTGAATACTTGGATTGATATATGATTGGATGATGATAGTTGATTAATATTGAATATATTATTAGAAGTTTGGTATGATATTCCTATATGATATTGTTGTTTGTGTTATCTCAGATCTGCCGCCATTGGTATTGGTGTAGGTGATCTCACCTCTTTGTTATGTTGTCTTCTTTGTGTACAGTATTGTTAAAATTAAACAAGAGAAAGAATGAGTTGTCTTAGACATAACAAAGCGATGGACACTCGTAGATTGATGAAAACATTGAAGAGTGGTTGTCTCAAGTTCGAAGGTGTTCGAGTAGACAAGGAGTAGAGTTCGATGCAAAAGTTTGATACAAGATAAGGAATGAGTATGTTAAGTTTTATCGTTAGTGTTATACCGTGCTATTTAGTAGGACCACATGGGGTTTGCTTCTTGTTAAAAAAAAAAAAAAAGTCTGTTAGTTTCATATTTCTCTTTAAATTGTTAAATATTAATTGGAGTCAATATTGTATATGAATTAGTTTAAATATATTTTCAGTAATACTTATGGATTACAGTAAGTTTATATTTCAGCAAGAAAGAAATTTTTTTTAAACCCACGTTTTTAACTCAAACCTTGTATGAAAACATTTTCAGATTATGAGTCGGGAGTCAGACATGTGATACCCTAGGGAGGGTGTTACAGAAATGCCATCTTTTTCTTTAGTTTCATTTTCTAATTAAGTCTAACGGCCAGCTAAGCGCCAAGTCAACGCCGTTTGTGCCACGTCTGCGTATTCTGTTAGTGAGAATGATGGAACGTTGTCGGAGGACTAAATTGTACGACAAAAGTAAAGGTAAGAGACTAAATTGAAAAAAAGAAAAATTAATATGAGATCAAATTGAAAAAAAAATGATATATGACCAAATTGAAAAATTAATTGAAGATAAGGAACTAAAAAGTTCTTTTTGCCTTTTTAAAATAAGTGTCATTGATAATTTGCTAATATTATACAAAAATTATAATAATAAATAATAATAGATTATCATTAAAATTAAAAATAATCAAGATAGTTTATTTTAAGGAAAGCTAAATTAAGACAATTCTATATTAATATCAATCAATTTTTGAATTTATATTTGGATTGTTTATCTTTTTGTATTATAGAAAATTATATATTAATATTGTATGCGGTATGTTAGGATGACATTCCATAAGTACTCCTTTTGCCTTAAAATGTCACAAACTCAGGTTGAGAAATGTGATAAAATAAAATTGAGGGATCTTTGCTTATACTTGGTTAGGGTGTACAGATCCCAATTATTGGAAGAGTTCGTGCAAGACCCACGTGGGTCTCCATGTAAAGTGGCTTCTTTGCTCGTGCGTTTAGGTTCATAGAATTTAGTCTATACAAAAATATCTTAATAAAATTTAAATTTAAGTATATTTTTAGTCCCTGAAAACATATTATTTTTTATTTTGATTTTTTTAAAAAATTATTGGTTTTAATTCTTCTAAATTTTTATTTTTTTATTTTTATCTTTATCGTTTGTAAAACTTCATTAAATGCTTGCATAATAAACAGATGTTCTACTTATTGATGTCATATGTCAGTCGCTTTGTTTTCCATATAAAGACTTAATGAAGACTCAATAACAACAAACTAATTGCATAAAACCAAAAAAAATAATTTTAGAAGGATCAAAACAAAAAAAATTATATTTTTAGAGACTAAAAATATATTTGCATCTAAAATTTATTTTTTATATCTTAACATACATGGAGATTTGGGACATAACTTATTATATACATTATATAATTGTACAAGTTTATCTGTATTTGTGATTTTAATAAAATCCTATTTTGGTTCCCCACATCTAGAGTAGGGTCCATCTCAATTTAGTTATTAAAAAAAGATATTGCAGTTGAGTCTTCTATTAGCTAATCACGTTAATGTCATGCCTCGTTCTATCTAAATGGTAATTCAACTCATGAAATTGATAATGTTTTAGTTGTGTAGGCTTGGATTGGGTTGTCATCAAGGTCTTTACAGCTTGCTCTACCTTTTCTCTCTTTATCTCCCTCCCTAGCATAGAAGGGCCTACTCATGCTAGGGAAGGATTGCAACACTCGGCCGTGGAGATCAGGAATGCAACAATGTTTATTGTTGGAAGTTATGTGTAGCCATGGTGACGTTTAATGTAGTCCATTGAGGTAAGCGGTATACCGATGGTCCAATAACCCAACTAGATATTATAAGTTGTTGTAAAATAATGTTATTTAATTTTTTAACAGTGTGGTCTCATAGGATAACTAAATTGCACCCCAGTCCTTTAGTTTTTTAGATCACTATGTGAATGTGGACGAGGAGATCCTTTTTTTTTAGCAAATTCATTTCACCTCCATTGGTGTAAGCTGCTGTGAGGTTACTTGGACTGAGTGGATGTGTGAGTTAGAAGGGTTTTATGAGATTGCAAGACAGGGCTCAAGTTTAAACTCAGATATGCAAATATGTGATGTGGGTGAGATCGCCGCCGTTGAACTTCGAAGTTGACTAAATTGTAGTTTGTTACTTTGTTTTGGTAAGATCATTTGAAACCGTTATTGTGTTGATGTTGAGGAAATAATTATGTTGGGGTTTATGATTTTGGGTTAATGGTGACCTTTATTACTCAATGATGTTGATTATTGCATATGCATTATTGGTGTAATGTAGTTGTTATGTGGTGATGGAGATCTATCCATGACGGTAGGGGTGTAAATTAGTTCGGATAACTTGACTAATCTGACCAATCTAAACTGAACTAATTAGATTGATTTGGTTTGGGTAAAATCTGAACTGAATAAAAGCTTAATTAGTTGATTCTTAAGTTGAAAGTTTCAAACCCAAAAATTGAATCAAACTAAACTATATATATATATAAAATTTTAACTCAGCTCTATTTTTCAAAGGTACTAAATTTTAAATGAACATTTTGGAGCACGGTACAAAAAAGTACTCATCTATGTTCCATCCATTCTTTGGACTTTATTGTAAGACTCATCCACATTCAGACATTCCATATCCTTCTTCAATCTTCAACTTCTTTCTAGTATTCATTCCACGCTTCTATTCAACAACCCGAAGTGCCACTACTTTTAATTCCATTATTTTCACCTTTTCCCCCTCTGCTCTCTACACAGTGCGCATTGCACCTCTACCCTCTGCCTTTCCCTGTCGCTTGTCGTTGCTCCCCAGTGGTCGCCACTCACTGCTCGCCTCTTTTCGCTCGACACTCATCGATCGGTAAGTCTCATTTCTCCTATAGATATGACCAATATGAGTATTGTCCAATAGATCTGACATTCGTTACATAGTCTTTTTCTAATTTGAGTCATTTATCTGGTAAGTCTCATTTTCTTGGTTATTGATTAAGAAAATTTGGCAGCTAGATTTTGTGTTCTATTATGATAGATTCATAGTGTTTTCACCCATTTAAGTATGAACTGTTTTTCATGGTTGACGAAGATGAACGTCTTTGTCTTTGCATGAACACCAAAAACTACATGTAAACTATTATTGTCAAGTTGAGGTGAGAAATGACTTATTTGTTTTGTTTGTCCAGATTCTCTTTAATTTGTAAAGGTACAGTTGCAAAGTCAATTGAGTCTGATAAGCTAGTGCTTCTCCCTTAATTTTCAACTCAACATTAAAAAGATACTTGTTAGGTTTATTAGGCTGATTTTTGTGTAAAAAAAATGGTCAACCTGATCACCCGAACCGAACCAATCCGTAAATATTTAGTTAGGTTTGATTTGGATTTTACTATCAAAAAATAAGAAAATTGAACCAAACCGAACTAATTAATTTTGATTAGTTCAAATTTATTTTTTCCCATAAATCAAACCAAATTGACCTGATTACACCCTTACATGGTGGGCAGGTAGGGTCATTTTTTGGTAGCATTTTTGCCTTTGTAGTTACTATAGGAGTTAAAAAAATTTAAAATATTTTTCAGAAATTGAATTTGTTGTATGAGATAATTTGCAAAGTAATTAAAAATTGAATAAGTTTGAATAGTAAGTAGTCGAGGAAGAATGAACGTAGTGGGTGGCCACATCATTGTTATGTACAACATTAAAGGTAGTAGGTGGCACCTTTTCAATGCTACGCTGCTCGTCAGAGAATTGAAACCCCTACTTTTCATTGCATATGTTAATGAAATAGATCCACGTTAGTCCACACTCATTTTGTGTTTAGGATTTAGGGATTTCATTGTCAGTTTAATTATTCATGTACCAGACTGTAAATTCCAAATACATAAGCTTACCTACTAAGTAGGTAACCGGTTCTTAATCGCAACCATTGAAGTTCTTTTCCAAATATCCAATGGTTATAATCTCGAAGAGCACCGGTGCACCCCATTTTAAGGGTTGCACATTAAATACTGTCGTGTAGCCATTACTTGTTAGCCCCTAAATAAAGTAATTAATACCTACAACCATTTTTGACTTATGCATATATGTTTAGGTTGAATAAAAGTTATAATAAAATTAAGAAAATGCTTGAATCTTGATATACATCCTTGAAGTCACTTACCTCACATTTTGTTCCTTAATTGGCAAGTGTATCAAATCATAAATGTAATACAATCATAAGTTAACAGTATCATCCCACAAATATTGTTCTAATTTTATGCTAAACACTAACTAATCACTCCTTAATCTTTATCTGAACAACACAATAATTGAATAATCAAATTAACAAAGCGAACAAGAAATATAATAAATAAAAACAAACAAACAATAGGTAAAAGATTGAGAAAACAAAGAATTAAAAGTCGAGGGGTTTATTATCCCTTACTAATTCATTCAGATCCAAGTAACCTCCAATACAATTTATCAAAGAATTGGTATTATTAGTCAAAGCACTCAATTATTTATAAGCTTGTCCTTAGGTCATATAAACATGTTTCTCTTGCCCAAAGCACTATATTCCTATGTGAATTGACCCAAGATCCACTCATTAAGACTAAGTCTCAAACAATGACTATGCATGACTAAAAGATATATTCATATCCTAGTAGCAAATCACTTCACTTACACAATTAGATGAAAATGAACATGTATTAACCAAATCCTAATTCCTTATTTCTAGTTCCTTAGGGTTCCAACATCAAACACTTGGTAACTAATCAAATGTAAGCATTAAGAATAAAGATAGATGAGCAAAATCATTTCATTAATAATGAACAAGAAGAATTACAAGAGATCAAAACTGTATAGCAAGTTCAAATGGAACCCAAGAAGAAGATTATAATCTCATCATATTCAAAATCATACAATCTAGAGATAGAAACATTGTGGTCAACTAGAAATCAAGAGAGAAAAGGAAGAATGAACTAGATGAAACAATGTTGAACCCTTGATCTTCTCCAAATCTCAAGTTTCTTTCTCTATAAATCCTTACCCAAAACTCATAGCCTTTATGTCTTGGGTGTGTCCAAACCAGAAAATGGCAAAAGACCCCCCAAAATCACGTTCAAAATGGGTTAAATATGTCACCAGATGGATCAAGGATGACTTCCACACATATTCTTGGTTTTCAATGCATATGATTGGTTTTCCACGCATATGCGTGGTTTTTCTACTCATATGCGTCGATAGCTTTGTCCCAAATTGCTCCTATCAGCTGCGAGTACCATGCATATACATGGTTGTTCTACGCATATGCATAATTTTCTTGATCCAAAGTTGTGCTTTGATACCCTTTTTATTATCTTTGATTGCCTAGTTTTTCATGCTCTTCCTTCTTAATCTTCTTTCTTAGCTCTTCTACAAGTCTATCCTTATCTTCTAAATCTTACAAAATCACATTATTATATGTGTCTCAGAATTAAGGATTAAAATAGTTCACACGAGCATATTAATTTACTCTAAAATAAGGTGAACTTGAACTATAATTGATTGACAATGCAATGCATGAATTCAAGTAAAAAGCCTCATAAAATCATGGAGAATTAAGACTTCGCATTCAGTTAATCATTCAATTAATGCCAAAATAACTATAATTCCTGGAGTTATCACATTTTTGTAAGGTGATAAAATCAAAATGTGGGTGTACAAAAAAAGATGTAAGAATAATTATAATTAGATGATAAAAAATATGAATAATGCGAATTACATATATTTATACTTATATTATCTTATATCTCGTATAATTTTTATCATTTGATTATATTTGATCTCACATCATTTTTTTTATACAATTCTACTATGATTCTGCCACATAGAATAATATGAAGGGATGTGTCTTATTGTAAATGTATAACAAGCATTTTTCAAAAATTATATAAATATAAAGTGATGTGCAAGTAAATTTATATGTTTAACATTATTCATAAACTATTTTGTTTTACAAAGATTAACAAAAAAGGAAAAAATAATTTTGATCTACATATATATATATGTATGTCTCATTTATTTTATTTTTTAAATTTAATTACTATTTTGTCCACAAACTGTTGTACTGATTGAAAGAACAAAACATGCAGAATTTTATTTTTGGCCAGAAGCAGGCAGATTTGATGTGTTGAAAATTGAAATGAAAGAAAAGACAATGACTAAACTGAACCAGGACTTTTTTTTTTATTTTAGACTTCGGCAGATGAAGGAGACAAATTTACGTTCCTTGTTGATAGCATATCCACATGTTATGATTTACTCTAAAATTAGTTTAAAGCTTTTCTTAATTAACAAAAAAAAATCAATTCTATTTAATATTTTTAAATGAAACATAAAAATAAAAATTATTTAAAAAGTATTTGTAAGTATAAAAATTAATTTAAAAAATAATAGACTAAATTAAAAATAAATGGAAACTAAAATTATAATTAAACCTTATTTTATTTAAGATTTCGACAGACTAAAGAAATAAATTGAGTATAATTATCCATTGTCAAAAATAAAAAAAAATAAGTATAACCATCCAGACGAAGTTATACACATAGCTTTAAAATGTGTATAATTTCCAATTTTTTTTATATAATTTGTATAAGTTGTATAAATTAAGTATAGCTATCTAGAGGGTGCTTGAATTGATGGTGGGAATTTTAACTCCATGTTAGAGGTCGAGGATTCTAATGATGGAAGTAATGATAGTGCTGATGCTTCTCGGTTCCAGTCTTATCTACTGTCTTATGGGTTTTCTGATTTGGGTTTTTCAGGTCAAAACTTCACTTGGCAGAGGGGGTTAACTCGTAAGAGGTTGGACATATTTGTGGCGAATATTACTTGGAACAATATGTTTGACTTTGGGTATATTTGTCACTTGTTGAAGTTAAAATCAGATCACATTCCTCTCCTCCTCCATCTTTTTTATGACAGTTCTCGTAATCAACGTCGAAAGCCTTTTCGTTTTCTCGCTTCTTGGCTTTTGCATGATAATTTTCCTATTTTGGTTAAAGACTCTTAGGTGAAGATTGGCCTCTTCTAGATAATATTAGCAACTTTGTTTCGAGAGTTAAGAGTTGAAATGAGGAGGTTTTTGGCGACATACAGAGGAGAAAGAATAGGGTTTTGTTGAGGTTGGAAAGAACTTATAGGAAGCTTACCTTACAGGGTAATCCCTATCTTAAGAAGCTACAACGTCTTTTATGGAAGGATTATGAAGGCATTCTTTGTCAAGAGGAGCTGTTATGGAAACAAAGGTCTCGTTGTAAATGGATCCAGCATGGTGATAAAAACACAAGGTATTTTCATGGCCTTGCTAAAGCTTGTAAACGTAGGAATCGTATTTTATGTTTAAAAAATGATAATGGTGATCTTGTTTCAGATGTTGAGGAGTTGAAAGCTTTAAGAGTGGATTATTATCAGAATCTTTATACAAATGATGGCAATTATGAGGAGTTTGCTATGACGAGCAAATTTCCAAATCTTTTAGCTTCTGAACTTGCTATGCTTAATGGTGAGGTGTCCATGGGGCAGGTTAAAAATACTCTGTTTGCTATGGGTGGGTTGAAGGCCCCGGGTCCAGATGGGTTACATGCGATTTTCTTCTAGTCTCAATGGGATCTGGTTAAGAATGCTCTGTTGAGTTGGGTTAAATATGTTTTTAGGCATCTGGAGTTGATCAAAGATGCCAATTGTACTCTTATTTCTCTCATTCCTAAGGTGGAGCATCTGGATCATATTAAGATGTTTCGACCTATCAGCTTGTGTAATGTGTGCTACAAGTTAGTTACTAAACTGATTGCTTATAGGTTTAGGGCTATTATAGGTCATCTTGTTGCTCCTACCCAAAATAGCTTTGTTCTTGGGAGGCAAAGCTCGGATAATATTCTGGTCGCTCAAGAGGTTATTCATTCTCTGTAGAATAAGAAAGGTGAGGTTGGTTTCATGGCAATCAAAATTGATCTTGAGAAAGCTTACGACAAGATGAAGTGGGCTTTTGTTAGAGATACTCTTATTGATATTGGGATTCCTAGTAATTTGGTGAATGTTGTTTGGGCCTGTGTTTCTTCTCCTTCGATGCAGTTTTTATGGAATGGGGAGTGTTCTTATACTTTTATTCCTTCTAGGGGCTTAAGGCAAGGAGACTCTCTCTCTCATTATGTTTTTGTCTTATGCTTAGAAAGGCTTTCTCACCTTATTAATTTAGCAGTGGAGAATAATATATGAGAGTCAATTTCTTTGTCTAGAGGAAGGCCTCACCTCTCTCATCTATTCTTTGCAGATGATATTGTCTTTTTTGCTAAAGCCTCCTTAAATCAGGTTGAAGTTCTTCAGGGTGTGCTAGAGTTGTTCAGCAACAGTTCTGAGCAGAAGGTAAACTATGATAAATCATGTATATTCTTTTCCAGAAATGTTCATGGGTCTAGAAAACAGGAGATGAGTCCGGCCTTTGGGTTACGACTTACGAATAATCTTGGTTGTTATCTTGGTGTTCCTATGTTGCATGATCGGGTCTCGAGGAATACCTATAAAAGCATTATTGAATAGTGAATTATAGGTTGAACGGTTGGCGGGCTAGTACTCTCCCTCTCGTTAGAAGAGTTACTCTA
This sequence comes from Ormosia emarginata, assembly GCA_029884605.1. NCBI lineage: Eukaryota > Viridiplantae > Streptophyta > Magnoliopsida > Fabales > Fabaceae > Ormosia > Ormosia emarginata. The sequence goes on along the minus strand of JAQQTP010000072.1, from coordinate 10,110,824 downwards.
GCTCAGAGTGCAGTTGCTATGATTCCCTCTTACACCATGTAGACTTCCTTGTTTCCGATTAGTATTTGTAATCATGTAGATAAAACTGTGAGGAATTTCGTGTGGGGAGCTTCAGAAAATGAAAGGAAAATCAATTTAGTCAGCTGGAATAATTTGTGTAGAACCAAGAGGCACGGTGGGCTGAGCTTTAGGCATTCTCAAAGTCTAAACTCAGCTTATATGATGAAGCTGAATTGAGATCTCATTCATCGCCAGGATGCTCTATAGGTTAAGGTTTTCAGAGCCAAGTATGGGGCATGGACTAACTTAATCCCCCATATTAAAAGGAGAACTAGTTCATCCTAGGCTTGGAAATGGATTGTTTCATCTTGGGATAGATTTAAACAAAATCTTGTTTGGCAGATAGGAAATGACAGAGAAACTAGTTTTTGGTTTGATCAATGGCTTCCCAATATTAATAAGCTTGCAGATTTTGCCTTATCTAATAGGGATTATTTGGATGAGAATGTGGTGGTGGCTGACTTTGTGAATGATCATAGTTGGACCAACCTATCTTTAATCATTTTAATTTGTTCAGTGGTCTGTTGGACCAACTCGGGACCTAGGATGGTTCTCTCACCTACCTCATACCAACACAAAGGTGATCGACACTTTCTCCCATATAAAGCTTCATAAGGTGCCATACCTATGCTGGAATGATAACTGTTATTGTAGGCAAACTCCACTAATGGTAAAAATTTATCCCAACTACCCTGTTGTTCTAAAATACATGCCCTGAGCATATCTTCTAGGGTCTGGATTGTTCTCTCTGTTTGTCCATCTGTTTGAGGGTGATAAGATGTGCTAAGATTCAACTTAGTCCCAAATGCCTTCTGCAAGGCTCCCCAAAATCTAGAGGTGAATCTAGGATCTCTATCAGATACTATGCTTATGGGGACTCCATGCAATCTAACTATTTCTCTCAAATACAATCCGAGCATATTTCTCTAGAGAATAGTTAGCTTTTATTGGTAAAAAGTGGGCAGATTTGGTTAATCTATCCACAATAACCCAAATTGCATCAAAACCCACTTGGGTTCTAGGTAAACCCATTACAAAGTCCATGGAGATTTTATCCCATTTCCACTCAGGGATTTCCAATGACTGTAAAGGTCCTGCAGGTTTCTGATGTTCAATTTTCACCTTTTGACAAACTAAACACCTTGAGACATAGTCAGCTATGTCTCTTTTCATTCCAGGCCACCAAAATATTTTCCTTAACTCTTGATACATTTTACTGGATCCGGGATGGATGGTATACTTACTCTTATGAGCTTCTTCAAGGATTCTTTCTTTGACTTCTGATTCTCTTGGAATACACAGTCTGTTTCTAAACTTTATGATTCCATCATCAGACATATCAAAATCCTCTTGAGTTCCTACAAGGATCTGCTCACTAATGTTCCTTAAGATTTCATCCTCCTTTTGGGCTTCTAAAATTTGAGTTCTTAAATCATTTACTATGTCTACTTTACTTGCAAATAGACTATGTGGCATTACAGTCACCTCGAGACTCAAATCTCTGAACCTCTCAAGAAGTTTACTCTCTTGGACCATCATTCGAGACACATGTAGGAATTTCCTACTTAATGCATCAGCCACTACATTGGCTTTACCCGGATGATAATTCAATTCAAAATCATAATCCTTTAAGAATTCCATCCATCTTCTTTGTCTCATGTTCAGCTCCTTTTGATCAAACAAGTATTTTAAACTTTTATGGTCACTGAACACCTCAAATTTAACCCCATAGAGATAATGCCTCCAAATCTTTAAGGCAAACACTATCGCTGCTAATTCCAAATCATGGGTAGGGTAATTTTCCTCATGTGGCCTTAACTGCCTGGATGCATAGGCAACAACTCTCCTATTTTGCATCAAAACACACCCTAGTCCCATCTTTGAAGCATCACAAAATACTTCAAAGTTTTCATAAGGATTTGGAATTACCAACACAGGTGTAGTGGTCAATCTCTTCTTTAACTCTTGGAAACTATTCTCACAATCTTGAGTCCACTCAAAACTACTACCCTTTCTAGTTAACCTAGTTAAAGGTAGTGCTAATTGAGAAAAGCCCTTAATGAACTTTCTATAATAACCAGCTAGACCTATAAAACTTCTAATTTCATCACAGAGGTAGGTCTCTCCCATTGTACTACAACTTCTACTTTACTAGGATCCACTGAGATTCCTTCTTTTGAAATAACATGGCCCAAAAATCGTATACCCAGCCAAAATTCACACTTGGATAATTTGGCAAACAACTTTTTCTCCTTAAGAATATTTAACACTCTTGTCCTAACATGTTGCTCATGTTCTTCTCTTGTCTTAGAATAGATAAGGATGTCATCAATGAATACCACAACAAACTTGTCTAGATAGGGCCTGAAAACTCTGTTCATATAGTCCATAAACACCTGCTGGAGCATTAGTTAGCCCAAAGGACATCACAAGATACTCATAATGTCCATATCTAGTTCTAAAGGCGGTCTTAGGGATATCTTCATCCCTAACTCGAATTTGATGATATCCAGATCTTAGATCAATTTTTGAAAACACTTGAAGCTCCTCTTAGTTGATCCATCGATCATCTATTCTAGGCAATGGATACTTATTCTTGATGGTTACCTTATTTAGTTGTCTCGTAATCTACACATAACCTCATGGTACCATCTTTCTTTTCACAAGCAACACTGGGCTCCCCACGGAGAAACACTAGGCCTAATGAATTTCTTGTTTAGCAAATCTTCTATTTGTTTCTTCAGTTCTGCTAGCTCAAGCGGTGCCATCCTATATGGTGCTATGGATATAGGTCCTGTACCCGGCACTAAATCTATAGTAAATTCTATTTCTCTCTCTGGTGGCAACTCTGCTATATCACTGGGAAATACCTCGGGGTATTCCCTTACTACAGGTATTCTATCTAGGGTTTGCTCAACTTCTACATCTAGAGAAAAAGAAGAACATATCCTAGAGCTCCTTCTACCAAACAAGTGATTAACTTGGTTAGCATTGAGATAAACATTCTCTGAAGAAACACCACTTGGTAAGAACATCGACATAAAAACTAAGGTCTTATCTGAACAATTTAAGATCACATGGTTGGAAGACAACCAATCCATACCAAGGATGACATCTATATCCATAAGAGGTAAACAAACAAGGGTTACAAAGAAGACTCTTCCTTCAATTTTTATTTTACAATCACGACATACTTTGGAAGTTATGACTGGTTTACCGGCAGGTGTAGAAACAGACAAGTCATATGGTAGTTCTGACAAAGGTAAATCCAACATCCTTACACAATCATAAGAAACAAAGGAGTGGGATGCTCCCGAATCATACATAACATTTAAAAGGTGATTACAAATTATGCATTTACCTTGTATAAGATTTGGAGACTGGGCCCCCACCTTTCCGCTTAGAGTGTAAACTCGTCCCTTAGCTAGTGGCTTTGGGGTAGACACAATCTCCTTATTCGAGGACAATCTTTGGAGAAATGTCCCGGTTGCTCACATGTATAACACACAGACTGGCCCGCCAAACACTTGCCTCCATGAACTTTCTTACATTTAAGGCACCTTGGTATTTTAGAACTCTTCTTGTCTTTTCCTTTAGGATTACTTGACTTGTTAGCCACTTGCTTATTCTTATCGTCCTCCCGTTTTCTCTTTGGAACATCCTGCATCCTTTCCTCCACTTGAGGGCTATGAATACTCGACTCCACAATTCTACACTTATTAACCAAGGAAGGAAAGTCCCTAATCTCCATAGGTCTCACCATACTCTTGATTTCATTTCTCAACCCGGTCTCAAATTTCAAGCATCTCCATTTCTCATCTGGATGATAATGGAACTGTGAAGAAAACTTTGATAATTCTTCAAACTTAGCTACATACTGACCTACTGACATGTTTCCTTGTACCAACTGCATAAACTCCACCTCCTTTTCATCATGTAGAGTTTGCGGGAAGAACTTCTCCAAAAAGACTGTTTTGAAGAACTCCCAAGATATCTGATGTCCAAATACTTCTTGTACCCTTTTTGTGCTTTCCCACCAAAACTCCGCTTCTCCTTTCAACATATAAGAGGCAAAAGTCACTTTTTGTTCATCCGAACAAGCCATCACATTGAAAATCTTTTCCATATCTTTAAGCCACTCCTCCGCTTTGATGGGATTAAACTCGCCTTTAAACGGTGGAGGATTCATCTGACGAAAGAAAGATAAGTCTAGAAAATTCTGATTTCTTCGACTTGTTGAACTTCCTGAATTGGTGTTCAGGATGTGAAGGTTGCTGAGGTGGGTTTGCTGCTTCCATCCTTTCAAGCACTCTTGCCATGATATTAGTCATATTCACAAAAGCTTCAGTCATATCTCGGACTGGTGGATTTGAATTCCCTGCACTTCTAGTTTGCTTTTTGGGTGCCATAGATTCCTGTGTACACAGAGACAACATATATTGAGCTGCAGTCTCAATACTATGTAACCGTGCAACAGTAACTAATAACAAACCAAATTAAGCAAAACATGCGATTTTATAATCACATTTTATATATATGAGCAAGAAACACAAATTACAACCAGAAATTCTTAAATATGCCTAAGCATAGTCAGTCCATACCCCGACTCAACAGGATGAACTGCTCTGATACCATAATGTAACGTCCTAACACTAAAATCACAATTCATATAATTTCACAAAGTGATAATACTAAAACGTTATCAGTAAACTTACTATCTTAATAAATATATCTATAATCACTTGAGTAAGTCATCATAGAGAGCCTTATGATATGTAAAAGATATACTCTTTGTACAAGTATTCATACATATACAAGACTAGCCTTAACAAAGGCTTGAAATATTACATATTTAATTACATTACCAAAAGATCTTAGGAAGTATAACCTATGTACAAACAACTATAAAATAACTAATCTTTAGTCTCTTTCTTCACCTTACTCTTGGAGGAAACTTCACCCGAATTACATGATATACAACGGGGTGAGAAATAATATTTCTCAAGATAAGTTATCAAAACTAGTCATAAACAACATAATAAACATGATTTAACTTATAAAGAAAAGTAAATCACATTTATAACATCAACTAGAATATATTTTCTAGAGTAAAGATATCAAGTTGGAGGTACATCTCATCATTCTTATATACTTAATTCACTCGACAAATTAGGTATATTTTAATAAAATCTTGACTTCTAAGTTTATCTTTTGTAGATGGCAAAACTAAGTATATCCACACTACTTGTAACAATGGCACTTGGTTAAGAATAATTTGTTCCTTTAGGAACTTCTTTGAATTCCTTACCTTCTTGGCCAAATGACCTTACGTCATATAAGTTACACTTCTCGATAAACCATGTCAATATATTCTGTTTAATTTGATCTAATATTAATTCTCTTCACATCTATAGTGAAGCTAATTAGTAATAGGTTATCATTAGGGATATATATATATATTTTTCTCTAGTAAACCACTACTCTTGGTTGTTATAGAGTCCATTCTAATCTATGTATACTGAAGGAATTACCCTTTTTATTTCATTTTCTCAACTATCATGTCTATCATACTCCATGTCCTACTTTTATCATTCTTTTGTTATTGGATAACCAACAACTTGTATGACGATTTCTCCATGGAAATATGCCTTAATTAAAGCCCTAACACATGTAATAACATGCATAAATGATTTCTCAAGGGGCTGCATCTCAAATTCTACAAAAGGACCATTTTTCACGTTTCGGGGTGGAATGTCGCAAGGCTTGACCCTCCCATGTCAGGATGCGCCAAGAGCCAGAAACAGATTCTCGCAGAACCAAAGATGCGTGGTAATGCTGTCCAATGGTCAAGTTTTCTTGATTTTGGCCATTTTCGCTTCCTTTCTTGGTCATTGGATGTCCCTAACTAGTTTATAAGTGTATAGGAAACCTTAGTTACCATCAAACACATCTTGATTTGGACCTATGACCCAATAACACCCATACTTGGTGTAAAACTCTAAAGTAAGTATCAATGAGCTAAAAGAGGTATCTTAAGCTTCTAAATTCGAGTTTTTACTTTGAACAAGTCATAAACCAACAGACAAACATAACCATGTAACCCCTATACATCCTACTCTCTTAGAATTCAATTTAGCCTATTAGGTTGTTTAGAGCAAATATGAAAAGAATAGAAAAAACTAGAAGAAGAGAAGTTCTACCCCCTACCTTCAAGGTTTCCAGCTGCAAAAATGAAACCAAACTTGATTGAAACTCAAGCTTCAACTTTGCCCTTAGCCTTCCTCTTTATCTCTTCCTCTTCCTTAGTCTTTTCTTCTTCTCCTTCCCTTAGGGTTCTTTCGTTTTCTGTTTCTGTTTTCCAATGAAACCAGCCGTAAATTGCACACTTAATAATAGCTAACAATAGTCAAAAATAAGGGCTATCAACCGTGGGTAAATATTAGCCATGGAATTTACACTGATAAACCCCTATCTGTTAAAAACATTCAACTTTAGCTAAAATAAGATTTCCAGCTTCCAACAACTTTGAAATAAATACTAAGTTTCATCAAAATTATTGTTCTACTGAAATCTTAATTTTCCATATCTCTGGGGTTACTTCGGTATTAAATAAACAAAACCAGTATGCCCAAAAATACCAAATCGACTCGATTTATCTCAAATTTTAATCACAACTTATGACATACATTTGTGACTTAAGAGTAAAGTATCCATACTTAAAACCCTTATTTAAGCGGTTTATGCAAATAATCGAGTCATTTTAGGCTACTTTTTACCTTTAGAGAATAGAAATGACAAGTGTCTAACTGAACTCAGTTCGCCACCAAAAACAACAGACAAGTTAAACAAGTCATATGTTACCCTTGTATGCATATAAAAGTCTAACATGCTATTGAGGGTATTACACTATGGATGCTACTGCAACATGGACTCCTAGGATATGTACCCTATCCTTGAAATATCAGAGTGCCCTTTTAGAAAAGAATGTTTGTACTTCTAAAGTTCCTACTCAGTAGGTGTTCGTGGTGTGGAGTCCTCCAGAGCCTGGTTGGGTGAAGATAAATGTAGACGGTTCCTATTTATTCAACCACCAAAATGCTGCCTGTGGTGGTCTTGCTATGAATGAGATGTGGGGTTTTCTCTTTGGCTTTACTCAAAATCTTGGTCAGTCTTCTATTACTTGGGTTAAGTTAAATGGTATCTTTTCTAGTCTGTCATTAACTTTTCAAAAGAGTATTTTGAGATTAATTATTGAAACAGATTCTCATTGTGCTTTGAGTCCCATCTACTCTAAGTTTCTCCCTTGGCACCCCTATGTGGTTTATTATATCTAGAATTAGACAGTTTCTCAAGCATAACTAGCAGGTCAGTCTTAAGCATACATATAAAGAAGAGAATAGCTACGCTAATTTACTTTTCAAGCATGATCATTCTCTTATTTTTGGAATGCACTCTTTTAAGACTATGCCTCCTTTTTTTTTTTCTTTACTTTAGTTGCTGATGCAAGTGACTTTTCTTTTTCTCGTAATGTAGTTTTTAGTTTTTCTTAAATGTGTGACTCCGTTGTTTTATTAAAAAAAAAAAAAAAGTATAGCTATCTATGCAACGTTACTTGAATTTGCATTTATCTGTATTCTAATTTTCTCATCTACACAAGGATGTGAGTGAGCAGGATACACTACAGTACGCGCAACTAGCATTTTTCACACAAATATACATTTCTTATTATATAACATAATATATCCTCCAACAAGCATGGTTGTTATGGTTTACTTTAAAATACTTCTTCCTTTTCATTTTAAGTGTTATTTTGAAAAAAAAAATTAAATTATTTTAAGTGACGATTTTACATACAATAAAATATTAATTATTATTTTCTATTTTTATTCTTATATTTTAATAATCTAAATTTCTTATAAAAATTAGATAAACATAATAAAATAGAATAATTAATTTTAATAAATAAGGATAATTTAATAAAAAAATTATTATAATTAAGACTTGATTTAGTACTTTTTAATTCTTGTACTTTATAACAAAGTAATATTTAAAATAAATTGAAAAGAGTATAGTTTAAAAGTCATTTCTTAATTAGCACAAAAAGCAGGTCAATTCTTAATTAAATTATATTTATTAATCCGTCAATATGAATAAATTATTTAATCATCTAATAAAAATATACTTTTTTACTAAAAAAAATAATTATAAGCGAGAAACGTGGTGGTTTAGGGTTAATGAATGCAGAATGCAGGGCCTTCATCGTAATTTTGTTTAAGCGCTTTTTTTTAAGAAAGAAGAAGAAACAAGATCTGGACCGAGGGTCACTGGGTGGGTCGAGAAGTTATAGCATGATATTAGAATATATTTAATGCGTACTTCAGCAATGATCTCTATAATTTTATAAATTTTAAGTATTAATTTAAAATTAATGGTACAGATTTATAATTTATTATAGAAGATACATTTATTATATTTCAGAAATATGCAATACTTTCTCAAGTGGGTCCCAGTCCCATTTTACAAAACGGGGACTGGCACTTTATTTAAGTCCTCAGACGTATACTGGCACCTGTCCCCATCCTCGCGCCCACATGGAGTCGTGTCCTTTTGCGGTTCACCTCGTGGCACCTTACCAACCGTCCATTCCCAAATCCTCTATTCTTTATTGATAATATTCTCTCATTTTTATTTATTTATATTAATTAATTGATGAATTACCTGGTAGGCTGGTACTACTGTGTTTTGGTTTCTGTTAGCTTTCTCTGCCATCCTCCCGTTCCTTCCAAAACCAACAACTCCACCCAAGACTTCATTAGAATCCACTCTCTCTCTCTTTTCCGTTTCCTTCAAAAACCAGCAACCCCCGGCGCACGATAGCGCCATCGCTTTCGTTTGGCCGTTACTGGTAAAGTTTTACCACCGTATTTATGTATTTGTAACCAACTGTTCTCAAACCCAAACAAAACTCTCAGATTTTTCCCTGCTCTCTCTTTCTCTCTAAATCAACCGCAGGATCTGCCATCTGAGTGAGAAGATTGAGAGAGTGCTCTGCGATCAGGGCTCTCTGTTCATTGGTGCGTATTCAGCTGTTTCATTTTCAGCTGCGATTTCATTATCTTTGATTTCTATCTTTTTTTTTCTCTTTCATTCGTTTGTTTATTTGATTGATTTCGATTCGGCTCTGTTTTACTTCGATTTCCGGTTTTTGAACAAGTTTTCATAGATTCCGTTCTGTTGCCTCTTTCTTTTTCCGAGAAAAATAGGTTTGAGTGCTTGATTATCAAAATCACTTCAGTGTGCACTCGAGCACGTATGTAAATAGTTTTCATTTGATTTAGAAATAAAAAATAAATAAAAATAATGTGTTATTCTCTTTGGCGTATTGTTCGCAATGCTTGAACTGATTGATTAACAGATCAATCGTATTTCTAGCATTATTATAATTCATTTTTGGTAATCTTATGTAAATCAGTTGGGATAAACTGATTGCACTGTGATTTGTAAGCTAAATTATACGTAATGATTACTGAGTTCTTATCTGATGTTTGAATCTGTCTAATGAAGTTAAAATTGCAAAATAGCATAAGGATATGGTATTATTGTTGACATTTGCGTTGTGGAAGCATGATATTTTTCCAGCCACTTAAGCGGCATGGATTTCTGTAACTGCAGTACATACTTGAATTTTCCAATTTAAGCTTGGATTGCGTTGAATGGAAATATTAAGATTTTAGTTTTCTCCCTTGTACTCAACCAGAAAACTAGTATATATTGGTAACCTTTCCTTTAAAATTGGGAGGAGATGGATTGAAATGCAGCCTAAACACTTTATTCGATAAGAATTAAGAATTATACTTCTATTCTCAGAGAAAGAAGGTATATATATTTTGGGGTTCAGTTTGTTGTCTCTCACAATTGATCGAGCTATTAAACTGTGATTTTGTTCCTTTTACTGAGCTTTCATGTAATATATTAGTTAAAGTTTCTATATATATAGAAAAAACGTTCCATACTCAAACTTTTCAGTTATGATGATTCAGGAAGCAGGCAGGTCAAATATTGGCATGTGGGGGCATCATTGTGTAACTTCGTCTATATACAAACGCACGCCTTCAAGAGATTATTCAAGCATGGCAGACGTGGAAGAAAACTCAGGTATCCGCCCTTTATTGAAACTTTACAAATATACTTCAGGTTATATGACATCTAAAAATTAGTTCCACCTTCTTGTGGAATATAGCATCTAACCTAAATACATCCATCCTCAAGGAATTCCTTCCTACTTGTGAAACTATTACCATCTTTCCAACAGAACCCTTTCAATATTTCCTTATTGAGAAGAAATGGCAAATCATTCAATGTTGAAAGAGATCTGGCTTTCATTTCTATGCTGTTGCTATTGTTTCTATTATTGATAATTTGCAATTGACTGTCAGAGCTGAAAATGATAATTGAAAAGATGGCCTGCGTTAATGTTGTACTGCAAATTTTGTTTTGTTCTTCAATTGTGCTAACTACTAACCTTACTGTTTTCCATGCCTGATAGATCTTTTAGACAACAGCTTGGATAAAGAAACCTCAAATCCTTCATGGAAGCTTTCTTTACCGCATGTACTTGTGGCAACCATTTCTTCATTCTTATTTGGATACCATCTTGGGTTCGTGCTTTCTCAGTTTCTCCTATACCATGCCCTCTCTTGGTTTCTTGGCTTTAGTTGATAATCCAGTAAAGACTTCAATGTTGATCCTTGTATTTTTGGGCTCTATTCAGAGTAGTTAATGAACCACTTGAGAGCATTTCTGTGGATCTTGGCTTCAGTGGAAATACCTTGGCAGAAGGTGACTATGATGATTCCAAAACTCGTGCTTAATTTGATGTCATATTAAAATTTATAATAATTAGAACTTTCTTGGGTTTCAAATGAAGGTCTGGTGGTGAGCATATGTCTTGGTAGTGCCTTGATTGGATGTCTACTGAGTGGCTGGATTGCTGATGGGGTGGGGCGTCGTAGGGCTTTCCAGTTGTGTGCTTTACCAATGATAATCGGTGCTTCTATGAGGTTATACTTGTTGAACCAAGATATATTGTTTGATTTAATCTGTTTTTCTCCTTTGCAATTTATGGTTTTATCCCTCTCGCATTGCGTTTGATGTGCTACGATTTAATTTAAAATTCATCTATTGTACCTTTGCAAGGGGGATAATTAACAATTTAAGTGTCTAAGGTTCTTTCTGTGGATAAAGTAAGCTTGTCGATTTCATACTAATGTAGTATAGCCAAGATACATTATTATTTCCTATCCTTTCGATGTCATAGTAAATTAACATGGGTTGGTCTACAGAACTAGTAAGATTAATAATGCTGCATCAATTAATTGATGTACTTGCATATAGTTTTTATTTATTGATTTTATAGGTTTGAATTGTTTTTTAAGGTTGATCAGTTGGCTACTTTGGAAGTGCAGCATAGATTATTACTGTGTCCTCTAATGTGATAACATCTTTGTACTTATTACCATAGGGCCTCTTTATCCGTTATATGATATTTTCATGTTGCCTTGTCAATTTTAGAAAAGAATATATGCTTTTCTTCTTTTATATCTTGAGCATATCCTGTCTATGGTAATGAAAATATGAAATAACATAACAGAGCAAATCACAATGTTTATGAATTTCTAGACTACAGGTGGTGTGCTGTAAGCAGACCTTGTTTTTAATTTTAAGGGGCAAGGCTAAGATTTCCTTACTGTTATGTATATTATACTACATTCAGTATGTTTTTCTAATTTCTTTTACTGATACGTGTGATCCCATTGTGGATATCACTTAAGTCAAGTGGAAACAAAAAAGTAAAGAGAGAGAGTGAAAGATAGAAAACAGAGAGAGGAGGAGCACGTTGTCCAACAGCGGAGGAGAAAAAGAAAAATGGATTTTAGCCTCTTTGAGCTCAACTTTTCTTACCATTCTTGATGAAATTTTAGTATGTTGTTCTTGGTGTTGAGGGCTACATTTTGGCATAGCTTGTTTGTTGTTTCACCTTCTCCTTTAGTAGATATGCGATACCCACTTTTATAGAGTTTCTATCTTGTTGTTTGGTGGTGTCCACCTATGGGTTGATGTATTAATGATTGTGGTATTCCCTAGTGTTACTAGGAGGACTGATTGTGTACCCATTGATTTATTAGTGGAAGTTTTTGATGGACTTGGTTCTGTGGTTTTTCCCCTTACACAGGGGGGTTTTTCACGTTAAAATTGTGATGTCTCTGATATTTATTTTCCTGCCATAATTGTTGAGATAACTTATTCCGTGTAGTTGATACTTTGCTGTGAGAAGGATTTTGTAGTGCCTATTTATTTGCACGGGGGGGGGGGGTGGGGAATATTTTTGCTTCTGCTTAGCTTGGTTTTTCCCCCAACACTCTCATCATTGGAAAATTTTGCATTTTCAGTGCAGCAACAAACAACTTGTTTGGCATGCTTGTAGGACGGTTATTTGTTGGGACTGGCCTGGGTTTGGGCCCTCCTGTTGCCTCTCTCTATGTGACAGAGGTATGGAAATGGTTGCATCTTTGTCTCTTAGACTAGGCTGAAAATTCACTTGATTATTCATGCAATTACTCTCTTGAATGGCAGGTTTCTCCTGCTTCTGTACGGGGTACCTATGGAGCCTTCATCCAGATTGCAACATGCCTTGGTCTAATGGGAGCTTTATTTATTGGAATCCCTGTTAAAGAAATTTCTGGATGGTATGATATAAATCTCAAATTCATGTTATGTACTATTCACATACGATCTTTTAAAAATGCACCCTGAATTTTTTTGCTCAGGTGGCGGGTTTGTTTCTGGGTATCTATTATTCCCGCTGCTATACTTGCTCTGGCTATGGTCTTCTGTGCAGAGAGTCCACATTGGTTATACAAGGTTGACACCTAATATCATTTCATCTTAGAAGTAATCTCTTATCATAATTTTATTTGTAACTTCTTGTTGCTGTATTTGTTTGAATCCCTTGAAATTTCTATGTTGATGATGCAAATAGTTTGTTGGAGATGTCCTCTTATGTTGCCCCTGTTTTTTTTTTTTTACTTTTGCAATTAAGTTCAAGCTTGATTATCAATTGTAACAGTAGAATACTCCAGAACATAAAAAGCCTAGAGGATGAATATGCAAACTTTTTTTTTTGTTGCTTATTTAATTTGTCTATGCATTTGTAGTTTGTTTCTTTCTAGTGATAACATTTAGAATTCAAAATGAAGTGGAAATAGGTGCAAATAATTTTCCTTCACTCTTTGTTCTGCCTATTTTATTCTTTTCCTTCTTCCCGGCCTTGTTCCCTTCTCTTTTTAATCTTGTCAGATTTCCCATGTTTTACGATAGTTTGGTCCTCATTAGTCGGAAAAAGCAACGAGGAGCATTTATGTCCCAGTGTTCATAGTTCTTGAAAGCTTCTACTCACTTTTATGCATGTCCTCATTGTCCTATTTAATATAAGATTTTAGGAGTGTGATTAACACTTGTCAGATATGGTTTGCAATAGGTTTTGGTCCTCATTAGTCAGCAAGACAATGAGGATCATTCATGTTCTAGTGTTTGTAGTTCTTGAAAGTTTCTTCTCGCTTCTATTCATTAATGTTCATCCATACATCTCTTTGACTCCTCATCCTTTACATAATCCTTGATCATTCCTCTCCATTGTGATATAGCAAGGGAGAACTGCTGAAGCAGAAGCTGAGTTTGAGAAGCTTCTGGGTGTATCAGAAGCAAAATTTGCAATATCAGAGTTATCCAAGGCAGATAGAGGAGATGATAATGATACTGTGAAGCTCTCAGAATTGCTTCGTGGCCGTCATTTTAAAGGTATATATTTTTCCTGGTTTATCTCTGGTATAGCTGTGAGTGTATTTGTCATCATTGTTATCTTGTCACTGGTTTCTTTAGGCTTCCAAAAGTTGTTTTATTCACGAGTTCATTTTGCAGTTGTTTTTATTGGGTCAACCCTATTTGCTTTACAACAGCTATCTGGTATAAATGCTGTATTTTATTTCTCTTCAACTGTTTTTAAAAGTGCTGGAGTGCCATCAGACCTTGCAAATGTCTGCATAGGAATTGCTAATTTGTCAGGTACAGATACCTTCTGGTTGCAAGATTATAGATCTAAAGTAGTTGTGTTATTCTATTCTTAAATGCTGGATTTTTTTTTCTGCTTTCCTCAGGATCTATCATTTCAATGGTTTTGATGGATAAGCTAGGAAGGAAGGTTCTACTTTTCTGGAGTTTCTTTGGCATGGTAAATTATGCATAGATGTTCTGTTATATTTTTTCTTTAACATCCCAATTGTAGCATATCATGATATTAAGGCTGACTATCATACACAAGAAAATATGGGGCTCATGGGGGAGTTTTCCTTTTTTAAAATCCTGAATTGTTGTTTATGATAAGGAAGAAAGGGGGGGGGGGGCTTTATTTCGAATATGAACTAGTGCAAGTGTACAACATTACAAAACGGGAAAATGCCCTTTGTTGTGTTGTGGTGTTTGTATTGTTTTGAATAAGATAAACTTGGCCTTTAATCAGAAAGTCATTTGTTATATTTTGGACTGCATAGGCAATATCAATGGTCCTACAAGCCACAGGAGCAAGTTCACTCGTATCAGGCCTGGGAGCTATGTACTTATCTGTTGGTGGCATGTTACTGTGAGTATGCTTTAACTATGGATATGGATCCTCATAGATGCATATAATGCAAATTATGGGTAAAATTAAATTGATATTTCTAGAAATAGTGGCATGCATTTTCGTAGCTGTACTAATGATTTTAAGGTTATGATTAGATTGTATGTGATCCTTCAAAAGAGAATTGTTAAGGCTGTTTTCTATTGAAAAGAAAAAGGGAAAAAAAAAAGAGTCATTGAGGCAGTCATACTCTTATGTCAAGCGAGAAACAAATGGGAAGTGTAAAGGCCATAATATGTTGATGCTTGTAATTGAACTTCCTAGATCTTTCAGTGTTCAGTTCTGTGAGAAATATTTTGATATTGGTATCATTGTCAGAGAAACCATGGTGCTGTAATTAGAACTTTTGGTGGTAATTACTAATTATCAATCAGCAAAATTCATCAAGTATGAGGGTAGCCTCTTACTTGGTAGTATATATGGAAATTGAGGACCAAATGACAATGAATTGAAACTTCTACATCTAATTACTTAGTCCTCATTGTCCAAGATCTAGCAGCTCTGTAAGTTTACATGATTGTCACTTGGAACAGTCACCATGGGGTAGGGGTGCATGCAGTTCCTTTTGGGCAGACACTGCTGGAATATGAACACTTAATTTATACTTCTTTCATGCAGGTTTGTCTTTACATTCGCTCTGGGGGCTGGCCCAGTTCCTGGTCTCCTTCTACCAGAAATCTTTCCTAGTCGAATCAGAGCCAAAGCCATGGCGGTCTGTATGTCAGTGCATTGGGTAATTTTCTTCTGCTTCTATGATTTGCATTTTCTGTTGTGTCCTATTATAATATTTTCTACATACCATTTAGTCTGGATGGGTTTGGCGGGTCAAGTTCTACAGTTTTGATTGATTTTATGATATTGCAGAACTCTAAACTACTGAAAATGTATCAATATCTGTTCTCATCATTTTTTATGGAATCCTTTTTCTCATTAGATTCATGACTGTGCGTTGTACAGGTCATAAATTTCTTCGTTGGATTACTGTTTTTGCGTCTGCTCGAGAAACTTGGTCCACAGCTGTTGTACTCTATCTTTGCTACCTTTTGCATGATGGCAGTAATTTTTGTTAAAAGAAATGTGGTGGAAACCAAAGGGAAGTCACTCCATGAAATTGAGATTGCACTTCTTCCACAGGACTAGAGCTTCTTATGAAGCTTCATTCATTGCTGTAATTTTGCATAGTTTGAGCGATCATAGTTTCAGTTATGAGCAGGTCGTGTTTCATCTATTTTCGTCCATCTTAATATCCCAAGGAGAAGCTCAAGGCAGGAACTATGCATTGTTTTAGTGTAACATTAATACAAAGAGGCTTAGTGTATTATGGTAGGAAGTTGTGCTTGAGTAGATGCTCCGTTTGCAGCTTACAACACTCTTCATTGTTCTCTGTTTGGGCATGTGGAATCTCTGATTTTAGGTCCATGTAAAGGGAAATCTATTCACAAAGAAAGGAAATCAATGTATCTGGTAACACTACCAAAATGTACCGTATGTAGTATATTGTCTACGCCTGTACGTGACAAAATTTAGTCGCTTGATTGTTGTTTCATTTTGGATACTGAGTTCTTGCATATCAAATTGTGTCAGAGGATAGAAAATGGCCGGAAACTTGGTGAGCTGAAGAAAAACGTAGGATCGGCAATTCACGTTGTGAGGTTGGTCGATTTATGTTAATCGAAGGTTGTTTCCAAGTTAATTCGTGATATCGTGTACAATTCAGCTTATATATCCACATTTATTTATTAAAGTATGCTTATTTTTTTGAGTGGTGTAATTTTACTCAATTTTTCTTTAAAAAATGGCATATGTCATGAATCAATTCTCTTTTTTTTAAAAAAAAATTGTAAACTCAATTTCTTTTTAAATTAACTATGTGTATCTCTTTTAAAATTTTAAATATTTTTTTAACCTTATATATTTTTAATATTTAACCTGAATTTAAAGATGTTTAAGCAATGTAGGGGAACTTACTAATTTTCTTAATCCTTTACAATTTCCTTAAATCACAATTATTTTGAAACTTGAGAGAGCACACAACAGGCCTTAACCTCATTAGGCCAGCCTAACCAATTTCATCGCTCATCTTTTTCGAGAGGTCATTGACTCATAGTGAGGGACACATTCGTAGTCGAGGACGAGACAGCATAGTTTCTCTGTTTGGTTGTTCCAATTTTAAGTATTGGGTGTGTTTGTTGTTCCTTTACTTTACCATGGCTGCCTCAGTTGATGGAAACGTAGACCTTCTCACCGTTTGCCAGTCAAGCCGTTGCTGAGGTTCAAATGCGTGTCAAGGCAATGGCTCACTCTCATCTCCAGCGCACGTTTCTGCCATTCTCACAGTCTTCGTCGATACCTCACCACCCTTTCTCTTCTGCCCTTTTGCACGAACCCAAACCCTCACACCAATGCCTCGCCTTCTTTTTTTATTTTGGGTGTAAATTCTTTATTTCAGAAGCTGCATTAAGTCCCGACTAATTCAGAGTTGAGTCACAAAAGTATAAAAAAATTTTAATGTTGATTTTTTTATTCATAAGAGTCTAACTCAAGACTTTGTTTAAGGAAAACAAGTGTAGAATCATTTGAACCAACTAGCATTATTAATGTCTCACCTTCTTAATTATCCCCCGTTTCCCTTGACAAGTTTTGATGCTGATTCATCTACTCTCATGGTTCTCATCTTGACTTTGGTTTTCTGAATGTTCCTTAACTTAGCATTAAGCAGTCATGCAATGTTGATAGATGTACGACAGTTTCAGATGCAACGTGTTGCTTGGTGATTGGGTTACACACAAAGACAAAGATGATTGGGGTTAAACGAGTTACTTTCTTTGTGTGTGTAACACAATCAACCAGCAATACGTTGCTTTTACTTTCCCAAGGAAGAAAGACACTGCAGTTGCTCATAACTTGCTCGATGAAATGCTGAGTTGTAGTGATTATGAGTATGCATGCTAGACAATGATTCTAAAGTGTTTGATAATGTGTTGGATTTTGAGTCACTCTATTTTCTGCATGTTAATGACATATGATGCCTTGAGTATTGCATAGGGTGTAACACCTAAGTATGTGTTTTGACTTCAGTTTTTAAACTTGAGTTTGAGTTAATTTGATTTTGTAAATTTAATTTTGATTGATAAGAAGTTTACAATAACGTGATTTATATTTGAGAATTTTTATCTCAAATGTATTTTTAATAAAATAAATGTTGTTTAAATGGCATTAATCAAATCACTTTTTAATGTATAATTATTGAAAATGATATGAATTTTATATTGCAACATTAATATTATCTTTTTTTTATATTATCATTTTTTAAATATATTTAAACAAAAAATAAACATAATGTTGAAAAAATATTAAAATATAATTAAATTAAAATTTTAAAATTCAAGCTAAGTTTAAAAGATATAAAAATCTAGTTTAATGTCATATTGACTATAAACTAATATTAAAATAGTATTTAATATCAAATTATAAAGATATATTTGTCTATACACATATAAATGAATTTTCTCTCAACGTAAAAACAACAAAATATTAAAATGTTGTTTTTCTATTTGAGGGGTTAAACTTAATTTTGTACTCAAACTTAATTCTAGAGAAAATTTGACAAAAATGTTAATATGATGTTCAAGACACGTTTAAAGAATGTAAATGTAATTCTGAAGTTACAAACGACAATCCTAACACAATCTAAATCTTTTTATAGTTTTTCTACAATCATAAATTCATAATATAGACTAGTACTACTATAAAGTCAATTTCTTTTTATAATCTGTCATTCAATTTAAAAAATCAAAAATAAAAATTTCAACTAAAATATATCTTACATTCTTTCACCCCTCTCTATATCTAGACTACATTTATTCACTTTCTATTTTTATGTTTTTTTTTAATTCTTAAGTTGAGTTTTGGCTACACAAGTCTGTAACTTGAATAACTAAACTTTTTAATTGAGTAATCATATTAATCCTTCTTTTCTTCTTTGATTTTCATTTTAATCCTTCTTAATAACTATTTGCAAATAAAATTCTCTACTTAGCTAACTGAAATGAATCAGTTAATACTCACAAATTCTTGATTCTCAATCAATAAGCAATTAATGTTAAAGAAAAGATTATGTCCCTCAACTGTAAGTTGCTAAGACAACTAAAGGTAGCTCTTAGATAAACAATGACACAGAAAGACTTTCAACAATTTAGCTAAAGTAAATGACAGAATTTGAATAAAAATAAAAACGTAATAAACAATAAAAAGTTCTAAAAAAATTACAATAAAAAGATATAAATAAATTAAAAAGTGCGGGAATTAACACTTGCTAAAGTTCGAAATAGAGAAAAGCTAACTTTGTATTGACCAATCTGTATGTTTTCTATCATGTCTATACAATTGAAATTCTCCAACTATTTATAAATAAAAAATTAGCTGTTATTGGCCAAAACACATTATCTGCCACTAACACTAACCATAACCCACATTTTGGCAAGTGGTTAACATGTCTAGTCACTAATCCGCCCTCAGTTAAACTTGGCATGATAAATGTCTAGATTCAATAAATATGTTAGTCGGGTTCACCTAACAGCATAAAAACTAAGGAGACTAGCACGTTGCCAATGATCTGGTGCTTATCTCCACAAAACAGTTTCAACGTTCATCACCTGCCTTACCAACCGCCACTATTTTCTAAGGATTACATTAATTTGGCAAAAACTACTCGTTTCGCCTTCACTTGCAAAGATCTAATGTGATCTTGAATAAACATTTCTAGGCTTAATTGTTAAATTTGACCCAATTTTGTTCATTCCACCCGTCAACCCATCCTCAACCTTTAGTCGATTTTGTCTTCATTCTATTAGTTATATCCTTCATCGGCTAATTTAGCTGAGGCCAAGATTTTTTGGTGTTCACACTAACAAATTTAATTTTGAAATCTTCTAATAATGCAATTCTCAAAATAAAATTGAGTTAATTCTCTAGAGTATGGTAACAGATCAATAAGAAATCAAAATCAATTTGTTTGGTGGTTACGTCTCTCTCAATAAATTATAAACCCCGGTTCATTCATGCATCTCCACTCAACATAATGTTATCTCGAAGGCAATTTTTTCAGCACTGAATTAGAACAAGTAGAGAGTACGATATTGTCATCTACATTCTTCGTGAAGTTAAAATTCAAGGCAGCTTAAACTTTCAAGAGACTGAAAATATCAACTTTGTGAATAGATTCATGGAGTCATGATATTTGATGCTATTGCTTGGTCCCGTATTTGGCTCTTTTTTTTCGCCCCAGTTTTAATAGGAGTTAGAAACAAGGAAAGAAATGTAGTTGTAAGAATATCTGATATAACCACAAATAGAAGCACGTTGATGGACATGTGGTTGTAAGAATCTCTTATCTTGCAGAATGTTGCCACTTGGCAACAGTATTATATGAAGGATACCATGTTGATTTAACACATAATCTTCCATGCTTAGTTGCTAAGTTGCTTACTTTTCAATAATTTATCCTTCGTTCACAATTCATCCCCACCCCCCCAAAAAAAAAACATTCTTACAAAAATTCCAACCATGGATTTTACAGGTCTTCAGCAAATGAAATACCAATCGAACAACACAAATGGCAAAAAGCGATTCCAAGAATATGATGCCCCTTGAATTCATGTTTTAATTTTACTTTATTAAAAAAAAAAAGAATTCAAGGTGCATCATATTCTTTGAGCTCCAGGGAACTGTATGGAGAAACCAGCACCAGTTGTGGTGATATTCATAGTGCCAAAGTCCTCAAAATCAGAATCAGAACCCATTTCATTGTAACCTTCATGAAACTCACCCTCCTCTTGTCCATTTCTGGTCAAAGGAACCCGCAGCTCAGAAATAGGAACAGGAAGAGGTTCTTCACTGAAGTACTTGTCATTAAGTAACTCCATAGCTGTGGCTCTCTTAGCTGGATCATAACAAACCAGTTTTTTCACTATAGAAACTTCATCAGGAGACCGGTTGGGCAGGCATGCTTGAAGACCAGTAGGGTTTTCCACCTTACTAAATGAGATTGTTGCATAATCAGGAAGTTTAGAACAACCAGGCCAAGCTTCCTCATCAAGGTTGCCCAAAACACTGATGATTCTGCTGAGTTGATCTATATCAGATGTTCCAGGAAATAAGGGCTTCAGAGTTAAGAGCTCTGCCAAGATACATCCCAAGGACCACAGATCAACCTCTAAACCATAGTCTATGGATCCATAAAGTAGTTCAGGAGCCTTGAACCAACGAGTTCCAACACACGATGTGAGACAACCAAGTTCATTCCTTTCTTGCTCCTCAGCTTCGTATGTAAAAGTACCCTTCCAGATATCATCATCGGTATCATTTGTTGTGCATGTTGCAAGACATGAGGTATTTCCATCATGGATGTATGTGTCCTTATCAGTGTCATATGCGGAGCTGTTAGTTTTCAACTCATCTAAAACTCTAAAATATTCTTCATGACTCACGGTTTGCTGTTCTCGATTTCCATATCCTGTTTGGTTTAAGTTGTCTGACTGAGGAAAAGCCTCAGGATGTTGAAGTGAACTTTCACCAGTTGAAGCATCATGCTCATATGGTGGTGGGTTCTCCTCCGTAGCATCAAATCCAGGCTCCATAAGTATCCTTGCCTAAAAAAGTAGTCAAATTAAACTTTCATAGATCAGGCCAAATAAGTCATCTCAGTAGACATCAATGATTAAATCCTAAGTAATAAAGTAATAATAAGACACTTTGGTGTTACCAGTCAGCTGTTAACGCCAGGAGAAATTTTTGTCTAAACTTAGAGCACTCAGTTAGGTGTATCAAGCTAATAAGGACTTAGTATTTTCATAGATCTTTATATTACCCAATTAATTTTACAAAGATCAATAAAAATATTAAGTCTTGATTGAGCTGTTGCACCCATCTGTGATACTCTAGGTTTAGATAAGAATTTTTCCTTCTAACAGATTCAGCAATTGAAAACACACACACACACACACATCAACCTTGCCCCCCAAAGAAAACGAAAAATGCTATACTTACTGGCATACTCCTTTTCCCTCAATCCTTATAAAAAAAATAAAAAATGAGAGCTCCCAGATACCAATAAGCACAAAGATGATCTATAATTGCAACTTTCAGTTGAAGCTAATGCCACAAAATTGCAATCATGTATGATTGACCCGAATCACAACACAAGGCTAACTCTCTACTTCATAATCTCCAGAATGAAATATCTAAGCAAATTGAAACCCCCAAAAAAAAAATAACAAAGTCACGTGACGATCAAGTAACCCACCCACTCATAACAAGTGAAAAATCTAAACTTTGACCATAAACTAGATCAAAGATCAAAACTTTATCCTTTATACCTGTCCAAAATCTGCCAACTTGAGCACCCCATCATCCGAAATCAACAAATTCCCGGGCTTCAAGTCCCTGTGCACGATCATGTTCCTGTGGCACGCATCCACCCCACTAAGAACCTGCATCATCCACCTCTTCACTTCCCCAACACCCAGTTTCCGATCATCATTCGCAGCAGCTTCTCTGATCACGGTGGCGAGGTCGGTCCTCAGAAACTCGAGCACGATCACCGCGTCCTCGTCCTCGCGCCAGAAGAACTCGTGCATGACGACGACGTTTTGGGAGCCCTGAAGGACCCTCAAGGCTTCGATTTCTCGGAACGCCGATTGGTGGTCGTGGATTTCCTTCAGCGCCACTGCCAAGTCGTCGGAGAGCCGCCGTCCGCGGTACACGTCGGCGTATGCTCCGGACCCGACCCGATCCAGCACATCGTACTTGGATGTTATCTCGGGTCGGGTGTGGATGCTCCAGCTCTTCCGTGGAGGGTCCATGTTCATGCCCCCAATACAAAAAACACAGACACAGTTCAGTTTCTGGAGTTTTTTTCTGAGAACAAGGCACTGAGGAATGTTTGGTTCTCTGGTCTTTGGGTTTTGTTTTAACACATTTTCTCTTCTTTTTTTTTTTTCTTCTCAAATTTGTAAATTATTAAATTAAGAAAATGCTCCTTAAAATTTCACACCTGACCAACACCAATTAATAATAAGTTAATTGTTAATTAATAACATATTAATTGATTAAATTAATATTATTAATTAATCTATTAACTAGTCGATAGACGTTAAAAGAAAAAGTGTAATATTTCAAATGCAGAAATAACAGATCTGATTAAATTAATGTTCAAAGGGGGTAAACAAAAATTGATGGTGTTGTCAATTTTGTCATGCAATTGATTGATTACTTTTTTTTTCCCCTCGGGCCACTGTGTTGTGTCAGTGACTTTAAATTAACTTTTTGTATGTTGAACTTTTGTTTTGAATTATTCCAATATGATGATTTTTGTTTTGACTAATTTTTGTTTTTCAAAGCTTCCCGTCCCTTATTTACAAAAAGAATAATATTACATTACTCACAAGGGGTTATATTATTATAAAGAAAAATAAATATTTGAATTTTAGAGACACCATTTGTAAAAGGACTAAACTTTATTCTTATTAGAAGAGATTATTCTCATATCTAAAAAGTTGTGGAAATACCTTTAAAAAAAATAATATCTTGTTGATTGTAGTCATCCTCTTTATAAAAAGCACTTGGTTGATCGGTAGTTATCCCTTAATATCAGATTTTCAAAATGTTGATTTCATACTTTACTATTGACCGTAACTTAGTAACATTTTACCATACTCAGTAATCATGTTGTTGTCTAATTATAAGGTATGTGACTTGAATTCCAAATCAACAGTATGAAATTATGTAAAATTTATATGATCTTAAGCTCTCTCGGCTCAAGAGCTAGCTAAAATCATTATTTATATATGAGGAGTATATCACCAATTGGAAATATATCCACTTATTACAAAAGTTGATCCAATACATTTTAGTAAGTAATCAAATACAAGTCACAATCTAGCATAACTAATTTGATAATAATACTCTTAATATGCTCCACACACATTGCCTTTTGTTCTTTCGGCTAGTTTACAGATGTTGGTTTTTCATGTTTACCTCCATACCTTATTTTACTAAACCAATATACCAAACCATTTTACTTTTCAAAACGATGTCTTCCCCAACGTTACTTATAACATACCAACATCATATGAGGTTCTGTGGGTCCTTTAGAACTTATTGGCACATGTGACATAATACCAGGAAGGTACCATAGGTCCTACTGCAATGAAGCCAACAGCTCACATGGGCTCCCTGTCGAGGTGATTGCCAAAAGCCCACACCTGACTTTTCTGCCTGCCTTCAAAATCATCAAATAGGACCAGTGACATTAAAAACAGGCCCTGATTCAAGCGGGTGGAAGCTATCTGGTAGCATTCAACAGATTCAGTTTACTGTTTCAGTTCTCACTGACACTAACTAAAGTACCATAACATTCCAAGTTAGCAATAGCGATATGAAACTCACATGATAGACTTGAAAATGTATACATTGTCACAAGAGTGCTTGAAACAATCTCCAAAATTTACTTCATCAAACAAGAGTGGTACTGGCCATTCCACCTTGTGGCATATTTAGACACTCAGCTTCCAAGTCTCAACATCATAACAACCAATCCATGAATTGCAGAAGCGTTTGCCTACTCAGAAAAGACATCAACAGTCTCTTCAGTGTTCATTCTAATGCCAATGTTCCAGCACTGACAAGTTGTTTCTACATGGTTTTCTAAGTTAGTGGGATAACCAGTCATGCGGACTAGTCACGCGGACTAATCCTTCTTTTCTTTTTTCTAGAAAATGGTAAGCTTCCCATAGGCTTAGAAATTATGATGCACCGATACGGATTCAGATATCAAATACAACACACTCAGATATAGTTCGAGAATATAACTTTTGTTAAAAAGTTAAGTGTGTGTTTAAATTATAATTAATACGTTTATAAAATTCTGCATAACTTAAGTTTGGTTAAAATTTGTAGTAACTTTATGTTAAAATTTTGTTTCAAAAGTGAGTTAAAAATAACACAAAAGCAATTATCTTACTTTTGCTTCAACGTACGTTGAATAAAACAAAGTTGAAGCAAACTGAAAAATAAAATTGCCAAACACCATTTCTCTTCCTTCGAAGACTTCCAACTTACATTTGCCGTTGCAAACGGGAAGCCAAACATGTACTAAATTAATATTTATTAAATATCTGAATATTTAATATAAATACGGATCTGATATCCTCCGATACTGCTTAGATATTATGAAGTACCTATTCTTCATAGCCTGAAAGGCATATCTGGGTTTCTGGGATGCTGAACAATCAATATATACCCTCAGAAAAACTTTATAGAGGCATGAAGCATTTCAAGGTAAAAATAACGGCTCTCTTGTCTTAATGAATTGCTAATATATAATACAAAACATGCCTAAGTAATAATTGAGAGAATGAAAAATTCCCTCAGTGTCTCTAATAGGGTCTGAAATGAAATAACTAGATACTATCTTACATCAGTTACAATACAAGCATAAGGATACATTTAGATATGTAATAATCAGGTGTCAGGATTCCACACTTGGCCCTTGAAGCTTTTGCAAAATAACATCCATATCAAAAGTAGGTGATGATGCAATTGATGGGTATTAAGCAGCACAGCCTCCACACACAACACTTCTGTCAGTCAGTTAAGATACATGTTAACATACAATAGAATGTCACAGGTGTACAATAAAATTTCAGCACGAATTATTGGACAAAGATTCATGGAAATGCTAAATAGTAAAAATAACACGACGCATTCTGATAAATCATGTGCAAAGCTTTAGTTGTGGTATAGATGATCTCAACTGATCTAAGGTCAAGGAAATTACCACATCCCTAGTTGAGTCTCAATTAAAACAGGTTTGCTTTCAAAACTCAGTCATAAAAGTTTCAAAGGGTGCTCTTTCAGCATTTTATAATCATTTGTGCAAAGTTTTTCTTTTCTTTTCTTTTGGGTATCAGCAACTACTTAGTCCAATCATCAATAACCCACTTTATAAGAAATTAGCAACATCAACTTGCCTAGCTATTTAAATTTCTTATTAGGAAAATCTCCATAAAATTATACACTATTCTATCATCAAATCCTGAATGAACTACAATTAAACATGACAATCTCATGCAAAGACCAATTATTTCCACGCTATAGTAGCAAGGCACTTACACAAATGAGCAACCAGACCTTCTATGCCTTTTCTTCTTTGCAATTTCTTTCCTCCTTGGAGGTTGGAGAACAACCTTAATTGCTGTATCAAAAACTGCTTTGACATTCTAAACAATGAAAAGATATCATTATCAAATTCTGTGCATCATAAGATTCTATACAGATAAACCAACAAATATCATAAAAGACCTGACTTCTCTGGATTTTTAAGTATTAAATTTAAACCCAATACCTGTTGAGTCTTCGAACTGCACTCAATGTAAGCTGCTGCACCTATTTGTTTCCTCAGCTCTTCACCCTGTTTACAATGTACAATGATTGCCCTTCTTTACTAACATACATAAATAAAGTGCTTCATGCTTATTAAAAAATACAGAATAAAAATAAAAGAAAAATATAAAGTATATAAACCTCAGCAGATGTTATAACATTGGATCCCATGTGATCAGCTAAATATCCACGATCTTCACGAAGATCTAGCATCAATAATTTAATAGTTGACGTCATTCACCTCTTCTCTCTATTCAATCAGAAAAATCAGCACACTAAAAAAAAGTACAAGTTTTTCTATGTGCTGCTCCTCACCTAACTTTGTGCCAACAAGAACTATTGGAACATTAGGTGCAAATCTACGCAACTCTGGCATCCACTGAAGGAGAATAGAAAGAAAATTGAATTGAATAACTGCATTATGGATTAAAAAAACTAAATTTCAAGTGAAAATGATCTACTATTGATAACTCCTAAGACACTAAGAAGTTGAGACCATGCATGCGTTTTGCAGTAAAAGTTATGTGCAGACCCAAACTTCAAAAAAAACATTTGTAGACTCTTACTTTGGATGTAGGAAATGAGAGGAAAAAAAATAAGACGAATTTTGTTTCCTCTCCTCATGTTTGGATGGAGAGAAAGAAAACAAGGTAAAAACCATTTTCCCTTGTTTGGTTGGATAGAAACGTGAGAATATATATATATATATATATATATATATATATATATAAAAACACCCTTGTTAGAAACATTTTTTAAAATTTCTTTTAAGTGACCCTTGACACAATTTTTAAAATATGAAATTTAAATTTGGAGTGTATTATGAACCATGTAAAAGAATAATAATTTAGAAACCATGCCATGTTATCCATAAGTTAAGAAAACACATCATCGTATCAACCATCAATACTAGTAGTAAAAACATATAATAAAAAATCAGTAGTAAAAACAAAAAAAAAAACCTTCAACATGACATCAAACAATTTTATGCTATAGAAAATAAAATTAGCAGATTTTTTTTTTTGGTACATATTATTTGTAGATTTAAAAAATATGAAATAAAAGTAAGAAACAGTTTAACATATATTATATAAATTTTCTTTTTCGATCAGATTGAACCCTCTCTCCAACAGTCCAACGCTCCTGTTTTTTTCCCTCTCTTTAATAGCCGCTAATAGCCAAAAGTCAATAAAGGTCTGGTGGCAAAAATCAACCAAAGACCCAAGAGTGGAACGTTAACCAGTGATCATTGAAGCTCCTTTCCACCAAAGACTTACCATTCTCGTTGATTCCTCTGGTTTGTGATCTTCTTATTTAAATCTTGTGCCTGTTAATTTATTTGGTATATTTTTGTTATCATTTTAAATGGTTTATAAGAGACACTTTTAACATTTCGAAAATTAAATTTCACACTTTAACAATTGTAACAACTAACAAGATACTTAACAAATAATTTAAACAACATTTTTCAATATATATACATATATATCTGTAACAAGGGTACAGTAAAATAGTATTTTCACCATGTTCTTTTTTTTCTCTATTTCCTATTTTCCTTTCCTCCGATTTTATCCTCGCATCCAAAGGAAGCCTAAAGTAAAAAGAACCACTTTCTAAAAACTTGAATCCAAAAATAGAAACAAGAGAGAAAAAGTTAAACAGGAGGAAGCAGAGATAGCCATGAACCTTCTTGAGAACGTTTTCATAGCTAGCTCTGCTAATCAATGAGAATGCTAAGACAAATATGTCTGCTCCTCTGTAGCTCAGTGGCCTCAACCTGCTATAGTCTTCCTGGCCTTCAAAACATAGTGAAAAAAGTATCAAGATTCAAGAGTAAAGAATGATGAACAACCAGAACACAATACTGGACCATAAAAGCTGAAGTGGGAAGCTCCTAGTACCTGCTGTGTCCCAGAGCCCCAAATTCACAATGTTTCTATCCACAGCTACATTGGCACTAAAGTTATCAAATACTGTTGGTATGTAATCCTGCCATACAATAAGGCACCCAAAATGAAAAGAGAAAAGGAAAACAAGAATAGTGAGAAAGATGATAAAAAGAGGAGGATTTCATCCTCCATGCCTCAAACATACCCCACAACACATTTGAATCTTAGACAAATCAGAACACAGATAATGAAACATCTCAGCACATTGGAACAAATGCCCCAATACTAATAGAGTGACTTGGCATTAAATTTAAACCCAGATATTATTCAGAGAAAAAGCCCAAAACATTATCTTGTTTATATAGTGTATGTTTGTATAGAAAGCACCATTCAGATAAACTACCTCCAAAATTCAAAAATGGGAATAGAACAAGGGAAATTAATGGATAAAAGAGGAAACTTTGATGGATGGGTTTTGATTTTTTGAAGAGACTTACAGTGGGGAACTTGTTGCTGGTGTAGCAAATGAGCATGCAGGTCTTCCCAACAGCTCCATCCCCAACTGTCACACATTTAATGAACTTTGAGGCATTCATCATCTGAAACTGATAGCTAAAACTAAGATTAAGCAGCTACAGCACTTGTTCTTAATATAGAAAGACCCTCAAAAGTTGAGTTAAAAGTGTGAAGAAGAAAATGAAGAAAGAAGACAGGGTCTAGATTCTGATCTCTGGGTTACATTAAAGGCTGTGACTTGTGAGATAAATAGATAGAGTGTCCCTTCTTCTAGTTTCAAGAAACAAGAAGAAAAATAAAAAAATAGTAGTGAGAGAGAGAGAGAGAGGCTGCAATGCATGTTAGTCAAATGGTGTAGTAGCTGCACTTTTTTGTCCCACTCAATAAATTTCAAATCCAACAGAAAATTTTTTGAATTACACAAATGGGGCCCTCTCTCAAACGGTACCTATACTATACTACAGGCATAGCTAACCTCTTCATTGTTGGTTTCCAACTATGAGTCACCTTGGACGGATAAGTGCCCATTACTTGTTCCACGATTAAAAAATATGTTTTGATAACAATAACAAATGTCTTAAAGTATTTATTAAAGAATTAAAAATAATTTTTTTATTAAAAATAATTTATTTAATATATTAAAATTTAAAAAAAATAATAAAGAATTTCTATCTTTAATTCTTAAAATACTTATTAAAAAAACTTAATTAAAATTACAATGCTTAGAACCGTCTATTGGTTCAGCTAATTATCATATTCTTATTAAAATAATTTGAATACCATACTAATTATTAGAAAAGTTAACTCTTAATACATCAATTCATGATTATATAATAATATAAACCAAATAAAACTCATGATATAATAAATGCAAAAATTGAAATTAAATTTTGTACTTTTTTCTTGCTAATCTCAACTCTTTGACTGATTGTTACTTGTAGAAGAAGAATCCCAATTTTGAGACATTTGCGTAAAGTTAGAACAGAGTAGAAACGAAGACCAAAACAAACGTATGCCAATACTGTACTGTTATATAATCAAATTAATCATATTCATATTAGTCACCTAAAAGCACTGTAGTACACGTCTTTAAAACTTTAATGTTTTGTTTGGGCAAGGAGAGAAAATGGAAAGAGATAAAATAAAAAAAAATATTTTTTTTATTGTTTAGATTAAGAGAAAAAAAATAAAAAATAAAAAATATAATTTTTTTTATTTAGTTGTGTAAAAAAAAAAAAAATATAAGCATTTAAAAAATTTATATGTCTTTATTATAATATAATAAATATAAATATTTTTAGATAAATTTATAATTTAAAAAAAAATCTTTTTTCTTTCATTTTTTTTCTCATAAGAGAAAATACTAAAATTTTTATATTTTTTTCTTCCTATTTTCTTTTCACTTATTTTCTTTGAAACAAACAATGCATAAAATATGTATTTTCCTTATCTTAATAATAAATTTAGTCCTTAATTTATGTTTGCTTTTAAAAAAACAAAGGGAAGAGGAAAATATTAAGTCATAAACAAGACTAGATGGTTAATTAACAATTCACAAATTTGGATAAAAAAAAATGTGATTGTTGTCTCTGTTGATTAACGTGTAGAACATTTGGAAGGATGGACCCACATGTCTGTAACCCCACCATGGTTTCCAGTTATGATGAAAAGCTCACATCCCCAACAGATTCAAATGTACTCAACCGTTGAAGCTGTTGTTTTGTCTGAATCTGCACTCTGCATCTGTCGGAGCAATTAAAAGCAACCTAAGTACCTGAAGGTTAGGTAAGTTCTTCATATCCTAAATTAATCACATTGATGAATATACTTGATGATTTTGATTTTTCTTATGAAAAGTGCCGGTGCATATATGCTCACACCTAGGTAGAGTATAGTCACAAGTATTGGTATGCAAAAGTATAGGTTGGATTAGTTGTAATTAGATGATAATTTTTTTATATGAAATTATGTATATAAATATATGTGGGTAATTTTATTTTTTTCTTTTGTTCTCTTACATTAATCCATGTAAACAAATAAAAAAAATTGAATTTGAATCTCTAAATAGTTGTTAGTAATATAAGTACTATGTAAAATCACCAATTAAACAATACTACTCGAAACCATATATGGTGAGTATAATTTTTTTCATAAAAATAGTTTTAATCAAATTTTCAGTTAAATTATAACCACCTAATATGTAAATTTTTCACATGATCATCAACTTATCAGTTAACCAAATCTCAATCACACCCCTGTTAAGTGTTTTTATTAAAGAAGAATTCACACTAATTCTACCAGCTTTGAATTAGATTTTAGGATGATCATCAACTTTTTTTGTGTTAAAAACTCTTTAAACAAGACCACAAACTATAGAAAACATGTAGATTTTTTACATGATTAGCTATTGATTAATCCTACATCTCATAAACTCTAAGGGATTGTCTGAAGCAGTAAACGAGCATGTGACATGTAAGTAAATATATAGTCACATGTTTGAATCTTAATTATGTCAATTTCTTAAAGTTAAATTGTAAGAAATATCTTTAAAAATTTCCTAATTCTAATGTGGATGACTTGCCTTTGATTGGATTGAGGAAGTAAATTTGTCAAAATACATGTAAGCTGACTTAGATACCACATGACTATAGTAAAAAAAAAAACCACTTCATCTCACTTATTAAAGAAAAAGGTATTAATGTTGTATAGAAATTTCTATATATGATATTATCTTTTTTTTTTAAAAGTTTAGTACACAAGGAAAATTATCAAGTATTTTATTGACTATTGATTATTTTTAAACATTTATTATGAATTCAATATTTAATAAATACTTGATAACTTATCATGGATACCAAATCTATCAAGGTATCATAAAAATTCTCATGTTTGTGTTTCTTATGTCAATACATGATAAACAAGAATTTATATGGATTTTGGGGATAACAAATTTAACAAAAAATTTAATGCAATAATAAAGTAAGATCCTGCTGCCTGGTTCAAAGAATGCAGGCCTAATTCTATTAATAAGCAAACACTTTTTTAATTTTTGATACTGTGGAGGGGGCCCTAAGACAAAATAATAGATCCAGGATAAGACACCTCTAAGCTGTCCTTCATAAGGAGATTTCGGCTAAGAGAAAAAATGTAAACCAACTAGGAGACTAGCCCATGGTTTGCTAAAAAATCAACAAGCAAACAATTATTTTGATGATTAATGACAAGTTTCCAAACTAAAGTGCTTGTGGGTTGTCGCAATTAACGTGCATGCGCACTTTCGTGCCCTTTTTTTGCACCTCTAATGTTAAAATGTCCAGCTTTTGTTAGACATTTCCATGGCGATTTTAGTGAAGGTTGGGGCACCTAAAAGCCAGTTACATGGTTACAGAATTCCAAATACCATGTTAAACATTATTGAACTCACAATTTGGATCCAAATAACCAAAAAACATTTTTATGAACTCGCCATTATAATAATAAAGGAGAAGAATGAGTTTACATGCTTATAATTCAAAGATGAATTATATTATGTATGGATTATAGGTTGTACACCCAAGTGTACAAACTAAATTTTATCCATAAAAAACATGTTTGACAAAATATGATTTGAGTTGTGATTAAATATGATTTTGAATCTTATATCATAATTTGAATAGAAGTAAATAAAAAATTCTGTAGAATCAGAGTATAATTTATAAATTATAATCTAAACATGCATTTTACTTATAAGTTCGGTAATTTCATTATACCATGTGCGTACCCACTCTCTTCACTCCACATTGGATGGATTTAAAACTCGTCTCGTAAAGCGATAGCATGTGTGTAAATTTGAAGTCAATTTGATCTGTTCTGCACCTTACATTTAAATATATTTATTTTTGTTAATTATTAATAAAATCAAGTATATTAATTATATTTACTAGTGTAATACGAACATATTTTTTAAAACATTTATAAGGGCAGGACTGAACAAAGCAAGAGTTATGATATTATTTTTTTGCAAAACAAATGCAAATTTTAATACCAAAGGGCGCAGGTACCCACATCTAAACATGCATTTTACGTCATCCTATCTTGCAATGCAAGAACCCACTTCGTCCCACTTCACATTAGACGAGCTTAAAACATGCTCCATAGCAGGACAGTACGCGTACAGATTTAAGGTCAATTTGATCTGCTCCGCACTTCACATCTAAATAAATATTTTTATTATTATTACTAATAAAATCAAGTATATTAATTATATTTATTGATGTAATGCTTACTTGTTATGAACATATTTTTTAAAACATTTATAAGTGTAGGACAGAACAATGTAAATGTGAGTTTTGATATCATTTGTTTTCAAAACATATGCAAATTTTTATCCCAAAGAGCGCAAGGAATCCCACTCTTACTCGCTCCATTGCCATGCCTATTTATTTAGCTAATTTTTTTCAATAAAAAGAACGTGTGAAATGAAAGTGCAAGTGAAAATAAGGTGTTGAAATACCATTGTTACAAATTTTATATCGAGTACGTCTTGAGCAGGGCACAATAATAGGCCCAATATTGGCCTGGCATTTTCAGGTTACCTAGGTATACAATATATATATATATATATATATATATATATATATATATATATATATATATAAAAAGTGTATTAGATGAGAATTGTTTATTACGAGAAGATAAGAATAAAGAATCTTGATCATTGAATCTTACATGAATAATCAAAATTAAAACATAAATACATATGATCTTTTTAATTGATCACATGACTTTTAAATAACTTTTAATCTTGACCATCTATATATAATTATATGGTCAAAATTTATTCTTTTTACCTTCTCACAATAACCACTCCTCTCATTTGATATGTCCCTATACTCTCATTTGATATTCTCATTTGATATGTTCCCTATATATATATATATATTGTTATGAATGAAAAATTGGTCTGATTCTACAAGAATACCAAAACAGATAACCATCACACGTGGTCGCATTAGAAACCAGCAATTTTATTTCCATAATAACTTGCAGTTAAGCACCATATCATGTCACTCCCAGCACACAGCACCATTACATATATATTTAAAGCAAAATGTTTCCAACATGTTCTGGTGTCAAAAAGCTAACACACACATTACAGACACAGCAAAAGAGCTAAGGGCAAAAGACACAGCACAAGAGCCAAGGGCAAAAGACACAGCAGTGAAGGAGCATGCAAGGGTTCAAAGAGCCTTGATGATCTCTTCAGCACCGGAGACGGTGAATTCTCCTGCACTTTCAACGTTTGCAACCTTCACCTTGAGGTCTTCAACCAAAAGAGCAAACCTCTTAGAGCGAGTGCCAAGTCCTTTCTCTGTAAGATCAAGCTCAAGCCCAAGAGCATGGGTGTATTTGGCTGAACCATCAGCAAGGAACTTGACATGCTTGTTCTCTGGGTAAGTCTTGGCCCATGAATTCATCACAAAGGGATCATTGACTGCAAAATTAAATTGAATCACAAATTAGCCATTTACCAATAGGTCTATCTTCAAGACTTTGATTACTAGCATCACGAGAACTTTGTTTTGTTTTGTAGATCAAAGAATGAGTCTATGTCCAACAGATTTTATTCACCACTGGACACAAAAAGGCTTGTAATTAAGTCCCCATAATAAATTATTCTACAATTCAATCCACATCACCATATAGCAAGACAAATAATCAAACTTGAACCAGTATTCAATCTCAATTGTAAATTATACAAATACTAAATCAAAGTCAATGCATAAAAGCTTTTCGTTTTCAACCCATGTTTAAAATTAATCAACAACCAATAATCAGCAAATATATTAAAAATCAAGTAACAAAGCAATTTGGAATCCATGTCTAGAAAGGAAACTCAAAATTAAAAGGTATTGGAGCCTTGGAGGTGTCATTATGCTGCAACAGTGTAAATATGTCAGTGAATTTCAGGCCAAACACCTTCTAAGTTTCGATTAAACCAAGCAACACTAAGAATTAAGGGTTTTCATATGTAAGCAATACATACTACAGTATACATTATTACTATGCATGAAAGATTAAGATAGATGCGTCCAGGATTAGCTAACAATTGACACATCAGTGCAGTGCAGTCCCTTCAGATTCTTATTTGAGAAATAGATGCCAACTTTTTGTTAGTAAATTCGAAATATTCCACAATCTTGAATTGCACATGAGAGTTGTGAAAATCAGCAACTACATGCATGCACATATGAATTGAGTTAATTAGCAATACAATCAGTAACACAACAAATATGGAGGGGAAAACTAAGCTTTGATTTGACCCTCACCACTGATACAGATTACTTCATCCACACCCTTTGATTTCAGCTCTTCTGCTCTCTCAATGAAGCCAGGCACATGCTTCAAGCTGTTCCAAAGAAACAAATTTAGTGTGTGTTTGGATTAGCTTATTTATTTTGTGTTGATAAAAACTTAACAATCAAAATATTATTTTGAGAAAAAAAATGGATTTAGTACATGTTTAGATTAGCTTATTTATTTTATTTTCAAAACAAAATATAATAAAAATATTATTTTGAAAAAAAATAACAATTTATTTCCCAAAATAATCAAATGCTATTATTAGACCTCAAGTTCAAAACTCTTGAAACAGTATCCTTTATGAACGGAAAAACCTTACAACAAGTGAAACAACAAAGGTAAACTGGTTTGGCTCAAACCAGGTAGCCCCAAATTTTGGGGGATTCAGCGCCAAGTCCATACCAAAAACCATGATCCTCAACTTTAATCCAATTCATAATATCACTCCTACGATTTTTTTTTAAATTTTCTCTCTGGAAAAATAGAAAATCCTCTTTCTTCTGTTAACATCTAGAATTTAACTCAAAAGGGAAAAAAAAAAAAGCAACGACAATAACTGGGGAGAAAAAAAAAGCGAGCTTAGACTTAATTTTGACCACCTCAGTTCGAAATTCTCGGCAATATTTAATATTTCCAAAGAAAATTAAAAAAAAATCGAAACTTTGAGTAAAAAACGGGTGAATTTCAGATACCCATCAAGCTATTTTCTTATTTTTATAAAAAAAAAATAATTTGGTTCAAATATGGAAGTTGATAGTAAGAGAAAAGCGAAAAAGAAGGGTCTAAAAAAGTTGACCTGCAAGTAGGAGTAAAGGCACCGGGAACACCAAAGATGATGACTTTCTTGCCGGCGGCGAGGGAGTGGATGGAAACAATTTGGGGTTTGTTTTCGTCGTCCAAGTAGGACAAGGTGCCGTCTGGAATCACATCTC
The DNA here is from genome assembly GCA_029884605.1 of Ormosia emarginata. Lineage (NCBI taxonomy): Eukaryota > Viridiplantae > Streptophyta > Magnoliopsida > Fabales > Fabaceae > Ormosia > Ormosia emarginata. Next base: position 10,074,909 of record JAQQTP010000072.1, on the reverse strand, counting down.
CCACTGCAATCGGAGCCATCGATGATGATGATGATGATGTTGTGGTGTTGTGTTTAACGAAGAGAAAGGCTGAACTCTGAGTGTCAATACTTCCACCCCAAACCCTACTTATATAGCATAAATAATTTTTTTATTTTTTTATTTTTTCTTAACATAGGAGTTGAAAGCATCTAGAACAATGGTGATTATTTATTTATTTATTTATATATATAAATAATAAAATTAATGTTCTCATATTCATATTATGTTACCAAATACCAACAATGTTAGCATTTAAAAGAAAAAAATACTAACAATAGTAAGTATACAAACTTACTTATATATATTTCACGTCTTCAAAGTTTTTATTATCGGATTTTAGTTAAATTTATTTTTTTATATATATTTATACTTTGATTATATTGATATTTAAAAATGTGACCATTAAAATTATATGTAGGAAGGCAATGTTTAAAAATGATATTTCATTAACATTGTTTTACTTCTACTTAACCTGCTTTGTAAAAAAAATTGTAATTATTTTTTTTTTTTTTTACCTTTAAAATAATATTTTCTATATACCTTTATATAATAAAATTGGGTATTATATCTTCAGATAAAGATAAAATTTTTAAATATTTTTTCTCTGTTAATTATAATTTTTTATCTCTGAGAATAAGATAATATCTTCAAATATTTTATTTCTCCATTCGACAGGCTTCTTTCTTTCTTAATTACCAATACAATTCTATCTTTATTAGTTACCAATAGAATTATTGCATCATATTTTTTTATTTATTTTCCAATTTAATTAATCAATTCTCCTTCTCAAATTTTCCTAATTAATTCCATATAAATCAATTCTCATTTTATTCGCTAATCAATTCTCATTTTATTCGTTAATGAATTCTATTTTTAAATTATATATATATATATATATATATATATATATATATATATCAATTACCATCTTATTTAAATCCAAATTATAATACAATTTTAATAATTTATTTTTTGAAGTCAATAATTAATACGTACATTATTTTTATACATAATCTAACTTATTTAAAAAGATTATCTTTTTAAAATATTTTTATTACTTAAAAATAAAATGTTATTAACTTTAAGAGTTTAAATTCATATAATATTACATATGTATAACATACTAAAATTTAAGAGAAAGATAATTTTTTTAGTTATTTTCTTCCTTTGTTAATCATATTTTCTATCTCTGAGAATAAGATAATATATACGAATATTTTCTTTCTCCATTCAGCATGTTTCTTTCTTTTTTAGTTTCCAATACAATTCATTCTTTGTTAGCTACCTTCTTTTTTTCTTAACTACCAATAGAATTATTGCTTCATATTTTTTCCTTATTTTCTAATCTAATTAATCAGTTCTCATTCGCAGATTTTCCTAAACAATTCCATATGAATCAATTCTCATTTTATATGCTAATCAATTATATTCTTGAAAATTTTTCTTTTATTTTATATCAATCAATTACCTTATTCTTTGATTCCAAATTATAATATAATTTTATTAATTTATTTTTAGAAGTCAATAATTAATATCTACATTAAGTTTATGCATAGTCTAACTAATTTAAAAATTCTATTTTTTAAATATTTTTTATTACTTTAAAAAAGATGTTATTAATTTTAAGAGTTTAAATTCATATAAAATTACATATGTATACATACTAAAAATTAAGAGGAAGATAATTTTTTTAGATATTCTGTTTCTCTGTTAATCAAATTTTTTGTCTCTAATAATAAAATAATATATTTGAATACTTTCTTTCTACATTCAGCATGCTTCTCTATTTCTTAGTTATCAATACAATTTCTTCTTTGTTGGCTACCTTATTTTTTTGTTAACTACTAATAGGATTATTGCTTCATATTTTTTCTTTATTTTCTAATCTAATTAATCAATTCTCATTCTCATATTTTCCTAATCAATTCCATATCAATTAATTCTCATTTTATTTGCTAATCAATTCTATTCTTGAAAGTTTTTTTATATCAATCAATTACGTTCTTCTTTGATTCCAAATTAAATTACAATTATAATAATTTATTTTTAGAAGTCAATAATTAATACCACATTACTTTTATGCATAGTCTAACTAATCTAAAAATATTATCTTTTTAAATTATTTTTTACTACTTAAAAATATTAATTGTAATTTAAATTCATATAAAATTACATATGTATTCTAAAAATTAAGAGGAAGATAATTTTTTAGATATTTTCTTTCTCCATTCAGCATGCTTCTTTCTTTCTTAGTTACCAATACAATTCCTTCTTTGTTGGCTACCTTATTTTTTGTTAACTACCAATAGGATTATTGCCTCATATATATTTTTTCTTTACTTTCTAATCTAATTAATCAATTCTCATTCTCAATTTCTAATCAATTCCATATCAATCAATTCTCATTTTATTTTCTAATCAATTATATTCTTGAATTTTTTTTTATATATCAATCAATTACCTTCTTCTTTGATTCCAAATTATAATACAATTTTAATAATTTATTTTTAGAAGTCAATAATTAATATTATTAATTTATACATAGTATAACTGATCTAAAAAGATTATCCTTTTAATTTTTTTACTACTTTAAAATAAAATATTATTAATTTTAAGAGTTTAAATTCATATAATTTTGCACTTGTAAAACATACTAAAAATTAGAGGAAGATAATTTTTTTATATATTCCTTTTCTCTATTAAACATATTTCTGTCTCTGAGAATAAAATAATATTTTTGAATACTTTCTTTCTCCATTCAACATGTTTCTTTATTTCTTAGTTACCAATAATATTTATTCTTTGTTAGTTAGCTTTTTTTTTTTGTTAGCTACCAATATAACTATTGCTTCATATTTTTTTTCCTTATTTTATAATCTAATTAATTAATTTTCATTCTCATATTTCCCTAATCAATTCCATATCAATCAATTCTCATTTTATTTGCTAATCAATTTTATTCTTGAAAGTTTTTATTTTTATATAATCAATTACCTTCTTCTTTGATTTCAAATTATAATACAATTTTAATAATTTATTTTTAGAAGTCAATAATTAATATGTACATTACTTTTATACATAGTCTAAATGATCTAAAAAGATTATATTTTTTAATTTCTTTTAGTACATTAAAATAAAATGTTATTAATTTTAAGAATTTAAATTCATATAATATTACACATTTAAATCATATTAAAAATTAAGAGGAAGATAATTTTTTTAGCTATTCTCATTCTCTATTAATCATATTTTATGTCTCTAAGAATAAAATAATATCTTTGAATACTTTCTTTTTCTATTCAACATGTTTCTTTGTTTCTTAGATACCAATACTATTTATTATTTGTTAGCTACCTTGTTTTTTTGTTAGCTACCAATATAATTATTGCTTCATAATTTTTTCCTTATTTTCTAATCTAATTAATCAATTCTCATTCTCATATTTCCTTAATCAATTCCATATCAATCAATTCTCATTTTATTTGCTAATCAATTCTATTTTTGAAAGTTTTTTTAAAATATATCAATCAATTACCTTCTTCTTTGATTTCAAAATATAATACAATTTTAATAATTTATTTTTAGAAGTCAACAATTAATAAGTACATTACTTTTATACATAACTAATCTAATAAGATTATCTTTTTTTTTTTTTTTTACTACTTTAAAATAAAATGTTATTAATTTTAAGAGTTTAAATTCATATAATATTACACATGTAAGACATACTAAAAATTAAGAGGAAGATAAAGTTTTTAGATATTCTCTTTCTCTTAATCATATTTTCTGTCTCTAAGAATAAGATAATATTTTTGAATACTTTCTTTCTCCATTTAGCATGTTTCTTTCTTTCTTAGTTACCAATACAATTTATTCTTTGTTAACTACCTTATTTTTTATTAGCTACCAATATAATTATTGCTTCATATTTTTTCCTTATTTTTTAATCTAATTAATGAATTGTCATCCTCATATTTCCCTAATCAATTACATGTCAAACAATTCTCATTTTATTAGCTAATCTATTCTATTCTTGAAATTTTTTATTTTTTATTTTTTTTTTTATATCAATCAATTACCTTATTCTTTGATTCCAAGTTATAATACAATTTTAATAATTTATTTTTAGAAGTCAATAATTAATACCTACGTTACTTTTTTGCATAGTCTAACTAATCTAAAATGATTATATTTTTTAATTATTTTTCACTACTTTAAAATAAAATATTATTAATTTTAAGAGTTTAAATTCATATAAAATTACATATGTATAACATACTAAAAATTAAGAGGAAGATAATTTTTTTAAATATTCTCTTTCTCTATTAATCATATATACTGTCATTGAGATTAAAGTAATACATTTGAATACTTTCTTTCTCCATTCAGCTTGCTTCTTTCTTTCTTACTTACCAATATAATTCATTCTTTGTTGGCTTCCTTCTTTTTTTGTTTGCTACCAATAAGATTATTGCTTCATTTTCTTTTTCTTTATTTTCTAATATAATTAATCAATTATCATTCTCAGATTTCCCTAATGAATTCCATATCAATCAATTGTCATTTTATTTGCTAATCAATTCTATTCTTGAAAGTTTGTTTTTTATATCAACCAATTACCTTCTTCTTTGATTCCAAATTGTAATACAATTTTAATAATTTATTTTTAAAAGTCAATAATTAATACTTACATTACTTTTATACATAGTCTAACTAATCTAAAAAGATTTTATTTTTTAATTGTTTTTACTACTTTAAATAAAATGTTATTAATTTTATGAGTTTAAATTCATATTTTATTACATATGTATAACATACTAAAAATTAAGTCTTGAAAATATATTATAAACACAAATCAATACTTTTAAAAAATCTCGTGCAATACACATGCTACTAATTACTTTACCTACCTCTATATAATAATAAAATTGAGTAATCTCTCTTGAGAGTAAGATCATTTTTTTGAATATTCTCTTTCATTGTTAATCATATTTTCTCTCTCTGATAATAAGATAATGTCTTTGAATACTTTTTCTTTTTTATTCACCATGTTTCCTTTTTTTTGTTGGCTAACAATAAGATTATTGTTTCATTTTTCTCTCTCCTTATTTTATAATATAATTAATCAATTTTCATTCCCATATTTCCCTAATCAATTTCATATCAATCAGGTTCATTTTATTTGCTAATCAACTCTATTCTTGAAAGTTTTTCTTTTTGTTTTTATATCAATGAATTACCTTCTTCTTTGTTTCCAAATTATAATACAATATTAATAATTTATTTTTAGAAGTTAATAATTAATACGTAGACTACTTTTATACATAGTCTAACTAATCTAAAAAAATTATCTTTTTAAATTGTTTTTTACTACTTTAAAATAAAATGTTTTAATTTAATAGTTTAAATTCATATAATATTACATATGTATAATATGATAAAAATTAAGTCTTTAAAATATATTATAAACACAAATTAGAATTAAAAATATTGTACAATACATGGGTTACTAACTAGTTTACCCATCTCTATATAATAATAAAATTAAATGCTCTCTCTTAAGAGTAATATAATTTTTTTGAGTATTCTCTTTATCTATTAATCATAGTTTCTCTCTTTGAGAATAAGATAATATCTTTGAATACTTTATTCATTTATTCACCACGTTTCCTTGTTTGTTAGTTACTCACACAACTCCTATTTAGTTGGCTACCTTCCTTATTTGTTGGCTACCAATAAGATTATTGCTTCATATATTTTTTTCTCCTTATTTTATAATCTAATTAATCAATTATCATTCCCAGATTTTCCTAATCAATTTCATATAAACCAAATTTCATTTTATTTGCTAATCAATTCTATTCTTGAATTTTTTTTTTATATCAATCAATTACCTTCTTCTTTGATTCCAAATTATAATACAATTTTAATAATTTATTTTTAGAAATTATAATACAATTTTAATAATTTATTTTTAGAAGTCAATAATTAATACGTACATTACTTTTATACATAATCTAAATAATCTAAAAAATTATATTTTTTAATTGTTTTTTACTACTTTAAAATAAAATGTTATTAATTTTAAGAGTTTAAATTAGTATAATATTACATATGTATAACATACTAAAAAATAAGTCTTTAAAATATATTTTAAACACAAATTAAAACTTTTAAAAAATTTCATGCAATACACGGACTACTAACTAGTTTACCCACCTTTATATAATAATAAAATTGTGTACTCTCTCTTGAGAGTAAGATAATTTTTTTGAATATTCTCTTTATCTATGAATCATATTTTCTTTCTTTGAGAATAAGATAATGTCTTTGAATACTTTCTTTCTTTATTTACCATATTTCCTTCTTTGTACCTTCATTTTTTGTGAGCTGCTAATAAGATTATCGCTTCATATTTTTTTCTCCTTATTTTTAATCTAATTAATCAATTCTCATTCCTAGATTTTTCTAATCAATTCCATATCAATCAATTCTCATTTTATTTGCTAATCAATTATATTCTTGAAATTATTTTTTTGGGACATATATCAATCAATTACCTTCTTCTTAGATTCAAAATTATAATACAATTTTAATAATTTATTTTTATTAGTCAATAATTAATACGTATATTCCTTTTATACATAGTCTAACTAATCTAAAAAATATCTTTTTTTAATACTTTAAAATAAAATGTTAACAATTTTAAGAGTTTAAATTCAATATATGCTATATATGTATAATATATTAAAAATTAAACCTCTAAAATATATTCTAAATACAAATTAAAACTTTTTAAAAAATCTCGTGCAATGAGCGGACTACTAACTAGTTTATCAAAATAAATTAGACACAAATAGTTCTCATAATTTTAAGAAGTTTTACATTTTAATTATTATTTTTATACAATTTTAAAATAATTTATATATTTTTTTATAAGATTAAGATATTTTACATATTCAACCTATTTAAATCGTTTAATAGAGATGAATTCTCATTCAAACATAAAAACACAAAAATTATATAATCTCTTTATAATAATTACTTTTTTGAAATTTAAACTTTTATCCTTAAGAGTAATTTGAACTTATATCCTTACGAAGAGTGGATTAAAAAATGTCATACAATAATATGTGTTTTAACAATTCCTCTCTTTTACAACTGGCATGTTGCACTCCTTCTTCGAGCAGCAATCTAAATCCTTCTATTTTGCTTAACCAAGTGATTTGGTATTGGATAAAACTTCACTTATTTATATTTATTATATTTATTTTATTAATTAAATTATGATATATGTTTATTAATGTTATTATTTTTATATTTTTTTAAATATAAATATATTATAATTTAATTAATAAAATTAATATAATAGATATAAATAAATTAAATTAAATTTTATCTTTTATATTTAGCAATGGCAGCATTTTCAATGCTCCACCTATGAGGCATTTACCGTACACACACTTATGGTGAGTGTACGCATATATCAAGTAAAATCACTGGCAAATAACTGGTTAAACAGTTAATCGATTATTGTTTTTTTAAATTATTATTATGTATAAATATTATTAATTGAAATTTATAAAAAATTTGTATATATAATTATTTATAAAAAAAATGATCTAAGTTTTTTATCTGTAAATATTTATAAAAAAGATAAGGTCAAGTTTTTTGTGTATGAGTCTTGAATTTATATAAATATTATTAGTTAAATTTTTTAATATTTTTTTATATAATTATTTACATATAAAAAAAAAGATTAGTAATATGTGTTTAAGATCACCAATAATTCATCTCAACTATTAATATATTTTTTATTAAATCAATGAAACTTGGTGTATGTATGATGGGTGTATGTTAAACGTTTCCCACATATGAGGCGGAACATCAATGTTCTATAATGTTTTTAACGTTGATTTATAATAAAAAAGAGAATAAAATTTGACTCTAATTTTTATTTTAATCTTTATTTTTAATTTTATTTAATTTATTTTTATTAATTTCTTTTAATTTCATTTAATTAAGTTAATAAATATAAAAAAAATTAAATAAAGTTAAAAGTAAGAATTAAAACAAAATGTTAGAGTCAAATTTTATTAAAAAAAAAAAAGATATACGGTTAAGATTAACCACATGAAACTTATTAAGCAGGTTTTATGATGAAGTTTATATTGCAGAATTGTCCTTTTAGTATTGTGTGTAAAACGATTTGGAGAGAAATCCTTTTGAAGATATACGGTCCCTCTTATAATTTTAGCTTGGCCAAGTAAATGGAGCTTATGTTGCGGGATCCAAAACGCAGGAAGAAGCAGAGGTCGGAGTTGCAAATCAAATTGTTTGAGTAAAATATTAATAAACAATCAAATTAAAATTAATCAAAATTCATTGTTGAGAGGAAGTGTGACACTGAGTATTGGTCACAGCAATAACCGTGGTTGTTTGTGCTGCTACTCTTTGTTGCTGTATCATTCGCTGTTCCCAGCGCTATTACAGGGTGCTACACATCAGTCTTCAGCTTCGGAGATGCTCGTGTTGATTGACGTTTACTGTACATATAATATTTAGCTAGAGATTCTCTTGTATAAGGAGTGAGGGATTGTAATTAAGAGTGTAACGAGTTGGTTTGGTTCAATTTTAAGCAGAAAAATAATTTAAATTGATTAAACTTAATTTATTCAATTTTTACATTTTTTTAAAATTTAATTTGAATCAAATTAAATTGAATTTATTTATTTTTTTAAAAAAATACTGTTGTTCAAAATTAGTTTTCTAAGGTAAAAAAATAAATAAATTTATGAATAAAAATAAAATAAATGCTATGCTAGAAATTCCATCAAACTCAGTATATTGGAGCATTGGTAAATACTTATAAGAGGAAACAAAATTACAAATTACAAATGTACAATAGATAGTTAAAATTCTAATACATAATTAGTAATCACACTATCACAGTCCAAACTCCAATGTCCAAACATAATTAATAGAAACACAATGCGTAGAGTACAAAATACAAATTCAAGAGTGCTCAAATTCAATCCAACTCAATCTAAACATAATTAAAAGTAAATATAACAATGGGACAACGGTCCAAACACAATATCACCTAAAGTCCAAACTCAGTTCAAATTTAGTTTAAATATAATTAAAAAGAAACAAATACTAGTCTAAAGATAACAGCAAAAAATCAATATAAATTTAGTCCAAACATAAAATATTACTCATCAAATTCAATTCATCTTTCAACTTCATTTATATTTTGCACCGAGAACAAAGAAAATGTTAAAATTTATTTATACTAGATAGTAGATTTTAACAATTAATCATAATTAATGTTACCTTAAAAGCTTAATCTCTAGTAAGTAGTAACACGACTTCTTTGTCAAGTGAAGCATCAAGATTATTCATGGGCCAAGTTTAGACATAATCAAATATTTGTTTTATTAGCTTCGTTGTGGTTTGAGTAACTTTCAACCAAAAAGTAATCAAACTAAGCTTAATGTTAGTTAGCAACTAAGAAGGCAAAATTCTATCAAAACATGTACTAAAAGACAGATCCAAACAACATCAATATGCTAATCAGAGAAGCATATCTTTTTTATTAAAAAAAAAAGATCCAAACATTAGAAAAATTAAGGAGATGAAGCAATTTATTGTAGGACCAAGAACAAGTTACAATGCAGCGCCGGAGTCGCAGTCGCAGATGGGTGGTGAAACACTAAAACTCGTCATAATCGTGGTGGTGAAACTCGTGGTGCCTAGGTGTGGCGTCGCGGGAAGAGCGTGGAGCTAGCGTGGTGAGCTATTGAGCGACAGCGAGGTGGGTTGATGGTGCGACTAGGGTTGGTGGATGAAGTGACGAAATAGTCTCTCTAAAGGAAAGGGAAATTTTTTTGGAAAAGTTAAATGAATGAAATGTTAGATATTTTGTGTGTTGTGGGAAGGGGGGTTGCTGACTAAGACTTAAAAAAAATACATATACCCATCAAGTTTGTTAGCCATTTCTAATATACACCCTCTAAAAGAGGGTGTATGACTAAAGTCATTGATTTATTCATAAAATAAATCAATGATTTAGACACTAATTACTAAACCCGTTGAGCGGTTTTTTTTTTTTTTTGGTTTTTGGTCTTATCAAAGCGTGGTCCCAAGAACCTGGCGGTGGTTGACGGCCGAGGCCGGCGATGGTCCTGAGGCCAACCGGGTGGTATCTTTCTTTATTTGGTCGGCAGCGTGGTCCTGGGTGGTCGGGTCGGCGGCGCGGTCCCAAGGCATGGTGGGTTGTCTCCGGCTAAGCGGTCCTGCGTGGTCGGTTGCTCAGCGGGTGGTCGGCGGCGGCATGGTCCCATGGTGGTTTTAATGATTTCTTGCACGAAACAAAATTTAAAAAAAATTGTAAAAAAAAAAAAAACTACTACTGCAGTTTAAAATTTGGGTGCGATTTGCACTTCAAATTAGCAGTGTCATAATAAAGCATCGCCCAAGTTAATCTCGTGTTCCAAACAAAGAACCTGAGAACCGAACCAACCATCTCTTTATTTGATCGGGTTTTACCCGATCTAAACCAATTAATCGAACTGAATTGATTTAATTGGTTTGATTCTATTTTTCAGGTTCGTCGGGTCGAATCGAATTAATTTACACTCTTAATTGTAATGTAGCTGGAGAATCCGCTGTTTCAGCTACTACAATAGTGTATTCCATTGCTCCCCTTTCTTGTAAAGTAGTCACCACTTGAGCCACAGAAGATGCTTTTTGACCAATAGCTACATAAACACATATTACACTTTGTCCTTGTTGATTGAGAATCGTATCTGTGGCTACTGCTGTTTTACCCGTTTGTCTGTCCCCAATAATTAATTCTCGCTGACCACGCCCTATAGGAGATGAGGCCAACATATATGACGGTGAAAAGATAAAGACACAAGCGGTCGATGATCTTAGGTGCAGAAAGAATAATCGTAAAAAAATACAAGGGATGAATTTGCAAAGAAGTTTAACCCTACACCTAAAAAAGTAAATATGCCACATCTTAAAAAATAATAAAAAATGTCAAATGTACCGATTACAACGTATAATGTCTTGTAGAAAGCATGGAGCATCGATGCTCCAGTGGCATTTAAAAAGCCTCCTATAGCAATTTGGGTTGTTGGTATTAGAAACGTTTACAGTACTCCTAAAATGTTTTGAAGCACTGATATTTCTTGAATTTTTACTTATTATAACTAGTTAATTGATTTTTTTTTCAAAATTTTATTATTATGTGTGTAAATATTTTTAGTTGAAATCTGTTATAGTAAAAAGAAAAAATTAATCTAAATTTTTTGTGTATAAATTTGTTAATATGTAAATATTAATAGTTAAAATTTATAAAAAAAATTATATATAAAATATAAATTATACTTATTACTTGTTAATCAAATAACAAATATTAATTTTATCTATTTATTTATTTTAATATTATATCTATGATTACATATTATGAAACACCGGTGCTTTTTAAGAGCACAGTAAATATTTCACGTCGGTATTATCTAGTTTTGCGGGGTGTTGCACCAATGCCATCCGTTTTGAAATATCCACAATGAAGCATATCGGTGCTTGAAATAAATAAATAAACAAATAAATTCGTGTATGAAACTTGTTTAGAATGATATTAGTATGAGGATTCAGTTCATTAGAAAATTATTGCGTGTTACTGTGTTATATTTGAAGATCTGTACAGTGGCTAGAAACGAGAAAAAGAAACCATGTTATATTTGAAAGATCTGTAAACCAATTCCACAATTAAAGTGTCCCAAGAGAGTAAACAAAAAACGAAGCAATTTTATTTCCATAATGATGAGCATTCATACATGTTGTCAATATGCAGAGAACACAACATTAAAGACACCAAAAGAGCTAAGGGCCTATCACTTATGTAGTGAACACAACACTAGAGAATAGAGACACTAAAAAGAGCTAACAGCCTAAAGACACACATGCACAAGGGTTCAAATTCAAAGTGCCTTGAGGATATCCTCAGCGCTGGAAATGGTGAATTCTCCTCCACTTTCAATATTTGCAACCTTCACCTTGAGGCCTTCCACCAAGAGAGCAAACCTCTTAGAGCGAGCGCCAAGTCCTCCCTCTGTTAAATCAAGCTCAAGCCCAAGAGCACGTGTGTATTTGGCTGAACCATCAGCAAGGAACTTGACATGCTTGTTCTCTGGGTAAGTTTTAGCCCATGCATTCATCACATAGGGGTCATTTACTGCGAAGTTAATCCAATCACAAATTAGTCATCTAATAGAATCCAAGTCATAGTGCATATATAAAGCTTTTTCACTTCATACTAAGGGTAGGAACTAATTGACATTCAGTAATCAATAAAACATAAAATAAAAATAGAGCACACATGTTGCACATAAAGCTAGGCATGCATATGGATTGAGAGAAATAGTAATACAATGTGCATCTTTTCATGTAAAAAAGAAAAAATTGGAAAGGGAAAACTATTGAAAGGAAGATTAATATTTGATCCATACCACTGACACAGATTAGTTCATTCACACCCTTTCCTTTAAACTCTTCTGCTCTCTCAATGAAGCCAGGTACATGCTTCAAGCTGCACAACAGAAACAAACGTAGAAATGAATTCTTTAAAATGGAAACTTTGGGCCAGAAATGGTTGAATCGACAACCCCATCAAGCTATTTGCTAATTTTCTTTCATTTTCTATTTCAAGTTTGAAACTTTCTAGGAAACCAAACAAGCACATTCATGAGGGTACGAAAGGGTCATCATATCACCTGCAAGTAGGGGTGAAGGCACCTGGAACACCAAAGATGATGACCTTCTTGCCAGCGGCAAGGGAGTGGATGGAGACGGTCTGTGCCTTGTTGTCATTGTCCATGTATTGAAGAGTGCCATCTGGGATAGAATCTCCCACTGCAATTGGAGCCATTATTGTAGAGTTCTGAGTTGTGAGTTCTGAGAAGGAAGAAGATGAAGACTGTGATGTGTGTACATAAGGAAGATTGTGGTGGTATATATATATGATTATTATTGATGATGATGATAATCTTTCTGTTTCATTTGTTTCAGCTTATTTTGCTCCACATAAAAAGTTAGAAATTCAAACTATGTTGAATTTGAAGATAGAGATAGATAAGGAAGAGACCATAAATTTTACATTTTAAAAATATTTAAAATTTAAATTCTAAGCTGTTTTTTTTAAAAAAAAAATTCTCTACCCTTAGAATTTAAGGTTTGTTAAATTAGTTAGATTTTTTTTAGTTTAATAGACAAAGTAAACATGCATTATCTTTATCTACAAAAATATACTAGGTTTATTGCTCGGTTTTCATTTTATTGATGATTTGTTGAGGCATATTTTTTAAGAAAATTTAGTAACGTTTTTTTTTAAAAAAATTAAATATTAAAATAAATTTTTAAAGTAAGTAAATGAATATGTATCTATTTGTTGAGGCATATATTTTTTAAGAAAATTTAGTAACTTCTATTTCATTTGTTTCAGTGTATTTTGCTCTACATGAAACGTTTGAATTTTAAATTATGTTGGATTTGAGGATAGAGATAGATAAGGGAGAGATCATAAATTTTACATTTTGAAAATATTTAAAATTTAAATTCTAAGGTGTTTTTTAACAAAAAAAAAATCTCTATCCTTAGAATTTAAGGTTTGTTAAATTAGTTAGAGTTTTTTTAGTTTAATAGACAAAGTAAACATGCATTATCTTCATCTACAAAAATATACTAGGTTTATTGCTCGTTTTTCATTTTGTTGATGATTTGTCGAGGCATATATTTTTAAGAAAATTTAGTAATTTCTGTTTTTTTTTTTCATTTAAGGACCTTTTAAAATAAATTTATTTTTAAAGTAAATAAGTGAGTATATATTTATCATTAAATTTTAATAGATTAAATTACTATATATTTTAAATTAAATAAAAATTAAATACACTTTTATTTATTCATTTTAAAGTGAATCTCATTTTAAACCCAAACTTTTTTTTTATATATAGTAAATATTTGAAACTTTTGTTGTAAACATTCGGTTCATGCATCATACCGTGCATTGTGCTGATAAAATGGATTTGAAGAACAAAAAGTGAGTGGGTGATGGTTGTTGGGTTGACAAATAACATGACGCTTCGCATGAATTAGAAATTGACTTGCACGAGACTCTCGTGTTGGATAGAGTTACATTCATCCTACGATAGTTGCAGAGTTGGAGTGTAATTTTGTGTCTCCAATCTCATGATTACCACTCAAAAAACAGATCATAATTATAGGAAAATGCTAAATTTAAGTCACTAAAAAATACATCACTTCACGTTTAAAATATGTGATAAAATTAGAATATAAATATTAAAAAAATATAATAAATTATAATTAAACAATAAAAGTTATATAAATTTAAAATGATATATGTATAAATATATATAAGTAAATGTACTTATTCTATAATTCCATATTGAAAAATTAATTACTTTGGCATCCAAAATTTCAAAAGCTATATAGTACTTCTATTGAAAAAATATATATAGAAGTTATTTGTAAAGTCATTCTATGTGCAATGTACATGTGTCTTTATATTTTATTTTCTAATGGCTGTTCGTCAATGTACATGTGTTTATGTTTGGAAAGCTTTTATAAAAAGAATTTGATTTTTTATATTTCTCTGCTGCTTCAATGGCTGTTCGTCTGTATAGATGACTTTGAAGCTATCCAAACATGCTCTGAGCTATATACAACTCGGAAGGAATCTCAATAGAAAGCATTCCTAAGGTTCAATGAATTTAATAGTTGTTACGATAAGTTCACGTTTGGCTCCTGAACCAAAACTTCGAGCACCCTTTTATTTGACTTCCCATGCCTGCAATCACCAGAGATTTATTAGCAACTGTTATAGGAAAAAAAAATTCTACCAACCACAATTGTCAGTTTCTTTTCCATTAGATTTAACTGCAAATGTTACTTGTTATGTGGGGACCATAGTTGTACATACAGGATTTCTCAACTGGGCGGTTTAATTGGAAAATTTGTAATTCAGCCTCTGTCGGTCCGGTCCTTAATTACAACGGATTTTTTAAACAATTTGATTAAATCCGATCAAATTCAAGTGACTCGTCGAGTCAGCTTGATCCAAGTTGATTCGGATTTCATTTTTATTTAAATTTCAAAAAAAAATATTTTGTAAGATTTAAACATAGTACTTAAATGACTCTTTTAATAAAATATATTTTGTCATTAAATCATATATTTTTATTGAGTAATATTCACAATTTTTTAATTTAAATTATTATTTAATAAATTTAATTTTAAAAAATTGAAGCTTAATAATTTTCATCACTAATTTAGTTACATGGTTAATACTTTTTTTATATAATGTATCTTTCATTATATAAAGTACTTTTTTTCATTAAGTTTAATTTTAGGGGATGTTTGAGAACAACCGTAAAAATATGGTTATTTTAATAATTAATTATAATAAAATTAATTTGATGTTTGAATATATTAATTGAAAAATAATTTTAAGATAATCTATTTTGTTTGAATGATATAAAAAAATTATTTTTATGCATTAAATTATCAAAATAAGTATACAATAATTAAAAAATTATTTGATTGAGAACAAAATAATATTTACATATCAAAATATAAAAATAATTTATAATTTAATCATAAGTTTCAATCTTCAACATTATGAAAAAAAACTTTTATAATGTATTAATTTCGTGACAAAAAAAATAAAAACTGATTTTGTTAATCATAATTGAATAGTGAAAAAAGTTTTTTTTTCAAAAAAATCTGTTTCAATAGAAAAAAAAAACAGTTGCCAACCATGCACTAAATGCGTTATCAATTTTTTATACCATCAACCAATCATATATGTAATTTTTTAAATAATTGTTATAATAATTAAATATTTTTAATAACATAACAATATATGATTAGATAATAATATAAAAAACTTTTATATTAATAATATATTAAAATTAAATCCTTTTTTGTATAATATTTTTATAAAAAAATATTTTAATTTTAATTTTTCAATTCAACCGTTTAACTAACTGTATGAGCGATGATCTGATGCCCCAACTTTCTATCCGGCTCAACCTTCCTTACGGGATATATAAGTACGGTAGTGAAAATGAACATGGAAGTTTATTGAGAATGGAAAAAGATACCTGAATTTGGCCATCAGAAGTTCCAATCACCAAAATTTCTTCAATGCTGTCTAGAGCCATACAAAGAACCTTACAATTCGTGCCCGTGTGTAATGTGTCAACTCTATTGTGTTTCTTCTTATCCCAAATTTCCACAGCTCCTCCCTTGCACCCCAAATAAATTAATTCTGAGCTTACTGCCATAGCCCGCACTTCCAATGCAGTTTGCAGTGATCCAACCACACTGTAAGTGGAAGTGTTCCATATCTTGACATATATGTTTATACAAACAGTTAGTTAACTATAATGTGATTGTGACATCCACGGAGCTAGCATCAATTAGCTTAAAAAAAATCTTCTATGCTACATAATTCAAGACATGGTGGAATCCAATGTTTTTGGTGAGAATCGTCATCATTTTGACAATCTGAATAAATCCTAAGTAAATTAGTGTTATGGAATCAAATTGGGAAAACACAAATTTCTTCTCTTAATGAAATCCAAATAAATTGATTAAATTCATTCTGCAGGAATCCATGATGTTTATTATAGGAATTACACAACACATGGTTGAATGTTTACAAACATACATACATACATATATGTATGTGTATATGCTTGTCTCGGATACCTTTATAAAAGATCCATCCAAGGAAGAGCTAGCTGCATAAATAAATTCACCATGAATTTGCAGTGCATGAATAGGATTTGCTTTCCCAAGTAATTTTTTGGAACCGCTTTGAATGGTACTGACTGTTCCTGTGGCCAAATCTATCTCCTGAAATATAACAAGGACATTACTACTAGAATCTTGACATAGAACTACACTGGATTTAGACCGTGTCACACTCCTTAAAACTTCATACCTGAACGCTATTGTCGTGGCACCCAGAGTATAATCTCCCATGAACAAGAGCCAAGCACTTCACATATTTATTAGAGTTCAATAACTTTGATTCTCCATTCCATGATTGAACCTGATGAAATGGCAAAGTAATTTCGGTACATAATGATATTGCTTCTTTTACTTAGTATGTAAGGACTATTTGTAAAGAAATTCCATTATTTGGGTGAAGAAGTAGAAGAATCTGTTCCAAAAATAATGAGTCGCAAAAATCCCACTTAGGGATTTAGTTATTAAAGAAATAATCAAATAGGAAAAAAATAAAAGGAAATAGTACAACCTGCAGCTCAGAGCAATATGTCAAGCATAATATTCTGTGTGTTACGGAAAGGTATTCATAGTAAAGAAAAATATCCTAGTGTAAAGTGGACATATCAGCCTCTGCCTCGCCATTCAAAGAAGAACAAGGATTCATAATTTGATTGAGTACCTTGATACCAGTGCCTTGAGGAATGAAGCAAGACATGCTATTGGTTACAACTAAATTATGAATCTGGTCCTTCGTATCATGCACCTGTACATGATCTATTGCTGCCTTTCCAATAGACCAGACCTGGTCTTCAACGAAACACAACTATTGTTAAGCTGGCTGCATGGCATTGAAATTAATGTTACTGCAGAAAATATTACCTTTGCTGTTCGATCAAGTGAACCACTGTATAGTCTGTCACCAGATTCTGAAATTGCCAAGCTTGTAACATCCTTCATATGTTCTTGAGTCTCTTGCAAGAGATGGAATAAGCTATCCTTTACTTTCCAGACCTTCAGAAGTAAAGAAGAATTTTTCAATATGCTCATATTACATTAAAGTTGACAGATGCAGCTAATACCCAAACATTTTCTAATGATAAGGTGTTTCCTTGGCATTTTTCATGCTGTGCAAACTAAACCACATCACATAAATCCACTCCTTTTTTCAAGACGCATATGTCTGCGAGTGTGTGTGTGTGTGTGTGTGTGTAAGAGAGAGAGAGAGAGATTTGTACATATTTAGGTCTTGCTTGCACCCAGTTTGTCCTTAAGGTACATGCATAGATTGACAGCTCGCTCATTTATTAATTTATTCTTCGGTAATCAATTCAGTTCTCAGACAAAAGAAGGTTTAAATAATCATAATTGTTACAATAAGGAATCTGTTCTTTTACATCCTACAATAAATAATGATATGCTCAATTTCAATACTTAAAAATCTTTAGATTTAAGAAGACATGAACAATCTTACGTCTAATTACCTTGATAGTTCCGTCTGAATGGCCAGAAAAAATTTTATCTTTAAAGCAAATGACAGACAGCACTTCTCCATTCTCTTTGCAATCTACTTGAATTAGTTCTTTATGCATCCAGATGTCCTGTTCCAATCACGAATGTTAAGTTTGTGATTCACTGTTCCTGTACTTTAAAATGGTTTAAGAATACAGCAAACTTACTGCTTTAGATTCATTTTCTTCAACCAGAACCTTTATCATTTCAGATGCCATGGAGGAGAATCTCTTTAGCTCTCGCAATCCTTTTAAAATATCCTTGGCGTAGGAAGTTAGATCACATAAGCCATCTGAAATTCAAAGTATCAAGTACAACCATCATTTTCTGAAATTTAAATAACAATGACATCCAGGCATTCATATATTTATCACCCAACAGTTTGAACAAATTTATCTGCTGAAAGGCTCATAAATTCACGCAGACACCATATGGAGCCTACTTTGATTTTTCATATAATGAACTAATAAAGAAGCCAACAATAGCATACACAGCATTGAACTAAGTGTGTCTTTGATAAAATTAAAAACTTTAAGCACTAATATGTATTTTTAGTTATGAAAAATTAAGCACTTAATTTATAATGTTTAAAAGTATTTTTGTTCTAAGTGTTGAAGTTGTATTAAAGGAAATTATTATCATTTAATATGATAAATAAAGGTTATAATAAAGGAAAACTATTTTTTATTTAATGATTAAAATTAAGAAAATGCACTTTTCACTTAATTTCATTTTTAGTATATCTTAAACAAATACCACTAAATCTTATGATAAAATACCACTTAATTTCAATTTCAGTGATGAATCTTATCATTTTTCATAACAGACTTGAGTTTTCAAACATGCCCTAAATCTATGTTGAGTTATATGTTTTGAGTAATTTTTCAGGCTTCCAGGAGCTGCCAATCTGCTTTTGTTCCTTTTCATACAGCTTTCGGTGTCTTCATCATGTTCTCATGTCTGTTGCATATTTTTAAAATTACAATGGTGGTCGTAATAAATGGCTGTTCTTTGTGCAACTTACCATGGAAATGAAGAAAGCTTTTTAGAGCAAGCATTGAAAGGATTCTGTCTTCTGTGTCCTTAGCAGATTTTAATATGAATATGAAACGTTTGAGAAAGCAGACACGGGCTGCCACTTGTATTCCCGTATCTGGTAGAACAGTGAGCATGTATATGAGCCATATAGCTGATATAAAGCATGCTGAACGTAGTTCTGAACTTCGGCTCTTCAAGCCATCTGCTAAAGCCTCAAAAAGTAGACCAGAGTCATGGCTAACAAGAACAAATGCAATTTTTCTTTCCCAGTCATCAGTTGCCGTCTCTTCTTTCTGTTGACACCAATCAGGAAAAAATAGGATAATGGAATCTATTGCAATATCTTTAATAACAGGATGCAAAACCAATAATAAGCAATCAGGACATATGTTTGGCAAGCAGAAACTCAAAATACAGAAATACAGTTTCAAAGAACTATACTATAGATTCCTCAATTCCTTCGCAGAAGTTGCTGATCTGATCCATCTGTGAAAGGCCTTTATAACTTCTGTCAAGACCAGCACGTTCAAGAAGGACTTCTCTGGCAAGAGGCTTTCCAGTGAAGTCGAACCTCCCTTGCAGTGACACGATTGTCTCAGCAGCTGCTAATTGGGCAGCAGGGAAATCAGTGTTTCTCAGGCATGAAATAAGAGTATCTATTGCCTCTTCACAGTATATGCTCTTCTTTCTTGGCTCCACCTGCAAATGGCATGATGGATATTAACTCTCTATTATCAGTACAGCAGCATTTCAGCATTTATGATTGAAAGGCAATAATTCAGAGACTGTATCTAGAAATCATACAACTTGTTCTTATCAATAATTCTTAAGATTTAGTGAACATCAAAATCACTTGCACAAAGTCCACCCTGTGGGTGGGGATGGGAGACAGATTCAAACCAGAAGATCAAGTTGGAGTAAGAAGCCAGCCACTACTGGACAATGGTCTTGAAGGGCTGTCTGCAGATAAATGAGGAGAGTATGCATTGTACTGAAAGGACCTTCTTCCTTTATAATGTGAAGGATTTGTTCATTAAATGTCCTCCTGGAGGGAACTCAATAGGAGGCAATCAGACACCAACCAGAAAGTAGATAGTTTAGTTCATGAAAACATGAATGTGAAAGAGAAATACCTATTTAATTTGACTAACTCAGAAAAAAATTGAATTATCTTAAAACGTTCTCCGTCAGTTGCACTTATGAAGCTTTCCAAGATAGTAGACAGTTCTGCTTTATCAGCAATGATGTTCCTGCAAGTCCCATCTTCTTGCATGCATTTCAATAAGATCTCAACTGCAGCAATCCTCTCCTCTTCCCACTCAGCACCCAAACTGCCAACGATAGTTCCAATTGCTTTTTCAGATAACACAGTCTTGGCAACTGAAGATGCAATTCTCTCCTCACTGCTTCCAATAATCTGTGCCAGTAAAAGCACTGCAGCTGTTTTGGGCTTTAAACACATCTCAAGCAATTCTTCCTCCTCCTTATTGGAAACTGTTATGAGATCCTCCACTATCTCCAACTCTGTAAGAGTCATGGAGGAAGGTTTTAGGAGATATATCAACACAACAGCCTCTGTCAATCCTTTCTTGAAAAGAGCCATGATACATTCTACATCAGTGTCCACCCGGGTAAGCGTCTCAATAACAGTATTGTCTCTAGAACCCATCTCGGCCAATAGGAAAACTGCTGCTTGCAGCACCTCGGGATCAACAGAATTAAAAAGGATCTCCATAAAAGCATTGATAATAGGAGGCTTTGATAGCATGCTCTGGATATCAGCTCTTAGATTCACTTCTCCCCACAACTTCTCAATTTGAAGCACAGCCATTTCAGATTCCTCAAGAATCTCTGACATATACAGCTTGTTGATTGCATGGCGTAACTCACTAATCATCCCATCAACTGTGGCTTGTGATATAACACTACTAGGAGAAGTTGAAGGCATTACTGACTGCACTACTGGCTCAGTATCTTCATATGGACTCTCACATGAGGGTGGGACTGAATCGGGGTTTTGTTCTTTCCAGCTTACAATTAGTCGTTTGAGCACATAATTTGTTTTAGGTAGGTGAGTCTTTTGCAGCTTCTGCCAAGTGATAGGACAAGTTGAGTTCCCCCTATTGAACCATTCTTCAATAGCTCGGCGCTCATATGTCTGACCTGTCTCAAGAGTCACTGGATCATCAAAGAGGTTACTAGTTATTGGACAGACAAATTCCTTGGGAGGTGCATGTTTATAACTTCCATGCGGGGGCCTATCGTAGTCTGCCATAGGATAATCAGGGGAACTAGAAACAGAAATAATCCAAGTTTAAGAAAATGCAGCAAACAACGGAATAATGATGAGTAATTTTTAAATATGACATACCCCATGGATTCTGTAAATATGGTTTGCATTGGTTCTTGGGTTTGGCTTTGTCGAGGCTTCAACAGTGCCATCTTTTCGTCCTTTTCCTACGGACACAACTTCACCGCTTCAGCATTTAAAGAACTAAAATAACTAGCATTGAAAATTCAGTCCTTATGGGATTTGTTTCCCTCTTGGTAATATCAATTACCTCACTTTCTGCTTCAGATTCTGAAGATGAACAAGGCAAATTGTCATTTAATGAGGACTCGGGCTCTGCAGCTGAGTTTAAGTAGACTGGTGCTGTCAAATTTTTTGAAGATTTTTTGGGTTCGAGGATTTTGGGAGAGACAGGATAAAAAGGTACGTGCAAATATTTGTTTTCAGTCCTCATTGGATTTGTTTTCCTCTTGGTGGTATCGATTACCTCACTTTCGGTTTCAGATTCTGAAGAAGAACAAGGCAAATTCTCATCCAAAGAAGACTTGGCCGGTTCAGCAGCTGAGCTTAAATAGTCTGGTGCTGTCAAATTCTCTGAAGATTTTTGGGGTTTGAGGATTTTGGGAGAGACTCTTTGAGGATAAAATGGTGCATACGAGGAACTGCTGCTGGAACTAATGCTTAAAAATTCAATGGATGTTTCCCTTTCGGTCCATATTGGCTGCAAGAATCACATGAGAGAAAAACAGTGACATAATGATCGTGAACTGCATACATGCGCTTGAAATAATCAAATTAAGCCAAATACAAAGAAACTACTGATTGTCTCTAATCTACAATTATATTTATATCTTCCAGTCTAGCTACTCCTACATCAACAGGCATTAATTCATTCAAAGTATCACAAAACAAAATATTATTTATTTATTTGGTTTAGATTTTAGAAAATTACAGATCCTGACTATGTACTACTACCTACGGACAATTTTTTAGTAGCTCCAATTCAAAAAACATTTTCATGGTAATTAACATTAGGACATTAAACATAGAGAAGCATCACAAACTTCATTAGGACATTAAATTGCTGCTGCATCAGTCGCATCTTCCTGCAACTGTATGCAAATTTTATAATCACAAAAATGACTACGACCTCAATTTAAAACAATGGCTGGAAGAGAAAATCTTGTGCAACTAAGCAAAGTATGAAAGAAAGAACCGTTACTAACTATTATTATCTTCAAAACCATTTCATAAAAATTAGATTTTTTTTCAGAAATGCATCATGTGAATTGTGAATATATATGCAGTAAATACAACATTACATTATAGCGTCCGTTCTTCAACACAGGCGTATCGGTTTCCTCTACCTCCTTCTTCTCCTCCTCGCTGTTCTCCGTTCTGTCACCTTCTCCGACGCTCCTCATTATCAACAATGGTGGACTAATCGACGCGTTTCCACTTTCACTCACCAGAACCTCTTCGAAATACACCGAAAAAACCCGACAATTCAGATCGAGAACCTCTTCATACTCCCTCTCCAGCTCCCTCAGCTTCGAAGCCTGATCCTCGCTCATCTTTGACAACGATTTCGTGATTGAATTCGACGACAAAATCTGTGCTCTGCGTTCGTCGAAGCACCGGAAAACGGGAACGAGGTGGAGAGAGAAGAGGCGATCGAAGAGGATCGGAGCGATTTCGGATCGGGCGAGGGAAGGGATGGAGCGGAAGATGCGGAGGAGGGGAATGGCGGCTTCGACAGGGCGGTTACAGAGGACGCGAATGAGGGAGAGGAGGAAGGAGGAGAGAGGGTGGTGGGGGAGAGGGAGGAGGAGCTTCTCGGCGAGGGCGAGGGAGGAGGATCGGGCTGCGGGGCTGGACGAGAAGGAGATGGCGGTTTCGAGAGTGTCGGCGGCGAGTTTGACGGTGGTTTGGTTATCGGAGATTGGGGTGGTCCAGCGGTGGAGAGTGGAGATGAGGCGGCGGCGGAGTTCACATTGCAAAATGATGTCGGAGAGGAAGACAGTGGTGTGGCGGAGGATCGTGGCGGCGGTTACGGCATTGGTCATGGCAGTGGACGGTGGTGATGGAAGTAACGGAAATAACAGTTACAGTTAAGTGCAATAACTAGTTCAGTTGGTATTTGAGGGCGCGAAAAGTCTCGGACGGCCTTATGAAATGACCAATGTGACCCTAGAAGTTGGGGTCGAGTTTTTTTTTTTAATTTTTTTAAAAAAATTGTTTTCATTTTACTATGTTTTATACTTTTTGACAATAACTTCTTACCTTGAAACCGCCATGCCATGGTTGCTGATTGCTGGTAGCATACTGGTACTGCGAAACAATTGGTATAAAGGTTAATATTGTTTAATAAAATATAACAGATATATAACAAATATTTTTTAAAATAGTTAATATATAGTAGTAAAAAATCATTACCAGTGCTAAAATTATTTGGTACTGTAATTGCATTTTTTATCATATTTTGTGACATTTTAAAGTTTTACAATAGAATTATGCATCATCTAAGTTTAAAATCAAAATAATTAAGCCTAATTTATAATAAATTTTAAAATCTTAATTTTGTTTTTGGTAAGCATTTTAAAATCTTAATTGATCAACACATTATATATAAGTACCACACTATTCCCATATCAACATCAACGAGCAGTACATCATTGTCATACCAACAATTTAAACAACGTATGATTTGAAATCAATTCAAATTCATGTCTTCAACTCTTAACTAACTAAATAAACAATTTCAAACTATGTATTTTTGTAGCCTCGCAAAACTCCTTTAGGGTTGTATTTTGAATTAGGCATCATTTTGTTTTCATTGTTTTTTGCAAGAGTAATGTATCCACATATGCTAGAGTGTTTTTTTTTTTTTTTCAGTCAAATGGCATATGACATCTAAAGAACTAGTTTAACGAGTCAAAAGTAATTGCCCCCATCATTCAACAGAGTTCATGCAATTCGAAGTATAATCAAGATTAAAAAATGTTACAATCTGGGGATAAGTTAAGTTAATCAATATAGTAACATCTCCATAGCTGTTGATAACAACTGAGAGTTACAATTGAGAATAATCCAAAAATAAGTAGAGACATTTTCGTAATTCTACTCAATTTGAAATCTCGCAGCAAAAATAGTAGTCGTTGAAGGAGAATAGCATCAAACGGTGTGGGACCCGTTTGCCGCCTAGCCAGCTTCATTGCTTGCAACCCTTTCCATCCATTATTCTCCTTTGGATTTGTGGATACTTTTGATAAATTGAAAAGCTAATTCCAAAGTTTTTATTTTAGGTTAGGGGATTTCATAAATTGTTTATATTAATTGAAATCGATTTGACTATTTATTATTATTATTTTTAATTAAAAGTAGTTATTTTAATGATGAAATGAAATAGTACGAGACTATCCAAATAATATTCACGGACTAGAATGATATATAATAAGACTAAGAAATTAAAAGAAAAGCCAATTCACTGTTAGAGTCTCCTTGATGTTTACTCATTTACTTGAGGAGACTAATTTGTTGAACTTGAAGCTACCAAAGGCATGTCTCATCACCTTAAATCAATGTAAAATCTAGCGCAAGAGAAAAAAGACTAGATTTGAACTTCTCTAGAGTAACGGAAGAAGACATACAACTAATATTCGGCTTTAGAATCACATTTAAGCCCCCAAAAAAGAACATTTTTAGAATCTTATGCAAAACAAACAACAATAATATAAATTTGAATTGATTTTACATTATATTTCGTAAATTGAACATGTTTTGTGGTTTGAAAGGCAAAAGGGTGATGAAACATAATCTAGCATTGAGTTGTGGTACTCAGATCAACAAGCTTGGTCAATGAACTATGATAATTGAAATGAAGAAATGGGCGCTATGAAATGGAGAAGAAAATGGATTATGACGTTGAAGGATTGAAGAAAAAATATAGTGAAATTTATGTGAAATTTAAGGCAATGAAGAAAAGTTTAAGGATAAATGAAACCGTAATTGAGAGAGGAGAGGGAAAAATTGACCTTACTTGAAAAAGTTAGGACAAAGGTTAGGAAGAGAGTTCTCCAATCAAACTTGTGTAAAATGAGAGTGCAAAGTAAGAAAATATAATTTCAAAATTTTAATAAAGGTATATAAGTAGATTTACTTCTTTTTACTTTAAAATCCCTATTTGGGCAAACTTTAGAAAATACACCAGTTGATGATTTTGGAGGATTTAGGAAAAATCATTATTTCTTTCACAGAGATTTTTATAATACTCTTAAAATATTGAGCATAGATGTTCTACTCATTTTATTCATTGTAATAAGTTTTTACCATTGACTTAATTTTTTTTAACATAAAAAAATTACTTGCTGGAAGAAATATCAACTAACGTGACCCTCCTGTTTTTCCCCAAGCCTCATAGCTCTCTAGTGCTACCACTACCTGAGCGTCAGCTGACACACCACGAACGTCGTAGGAAACAATGTTATCTTTCACTGGTACCTCCACCACAAAAAGATAAAATTTGGACCTGGTTTGGTATTGTCTTTTGTATAATATTTCGGCTTGTCATAATTATTGGTGGTTGGTCAAGTTTTCAGAGGAATAGCTCCGTCGAGCTTGTTATCGGAAACCGTTAGATACTTGAGGTGTTCTCAGCATCCGTACTCCGGCGAGATCTGGTCGGAGAAGAAGTTACCTCGAAGATGCAAAATTGCAAATGACTGAGGTTCGACATCTCGGTGACGGTGAGAGGAAGCGCTTCAGTCGTGTTATTGTTGTAGAGGTCCAAGACTTGAAAGTTTTTGAGGAGGGAGAGGTCGGAAGGGAAGGTGCCGAAAACCAACATCAATCGCCACCCACAGGCTCGTCGAGCTCCGCCGTCCCCAACCAACCTTACCACTCGAATCAATCCCTACACCAACCAAATGCCTTTGTCCTCTGCCGGAATTGTCACTCCTGCACCACGAAAACCTTTTATACAAATGAGAGAATGGTGGAAAGGAGAAGCTAGGGATTTAATTTCCCTTTTTTTGGGCCAATTTTGTATAATAACCTATTAAACAGGTTGCAAGTTGTTGTTTCTAACCGTTGATGCATTTGTCACCCTAATCAACGACTCAAATAACATAGTGCATGGATACACACAATCTATTTAAGTGCATTGAAATCGTTACCTTCTTTCTCTTTTTAGAGATATTATTGAGTGAGTACAAATCTAACACCTTAAATTTACACATACTTACAAAAAATTAGAGAGAGAGAGGATAGACGAGTCCCACTAAATCTATTTATCATAAAAAATCATCATCTCTCTCTAATTTTTTGTAAATGTGTATAAATTTCAAGTGTTAAATTTATACCCACTCAAAAATATCTCCTGCTTTTATTGCAAAACTCCCAAACAAAGTTAAGATTTATCATAAACCTCTCTATTCCTTCGTTTTCCCTTCTTAACCCCCCATTCAAACACACCTTGGGTGTTTGGTTTAAAATTTGATTTTTCATTCCAATGAATAAGATTTCAGAGAATGCTATTCTAAGAAATCTATTAAACGCACGTTTGATTACTTTTAAACATTGTTGGGAATGTTATCTTTCTCTCTCTCCTCAACCCAATTTTGATTTTGTGTTCCAAATTCATACCCAAGTATATTTTTTATTTTTTTGTTTTTTTGAACAACCAAACCACGATTTTCTAGGTTTGGAAAAATCTTGGTGCTTTGTTTTGGAAGCACAAACATTGGTTCGGATCAAAACAATGATGGTGAAAACAGAGGATGTTGGATGGGTGGTCAAATTCGTCACCAGAAGACAATGGCTAGTCAGATTCTTCGGCGAAGGACAATGGATGCTTAAATTTGTTGCCGGACAGACAGCCATACATAAAACGGTGATGGTGAAAACAGAGAATAATGGACTGTCATATTCATTGTTATACTAACGATCAGATTCATAAAAGGTGAAGGTGAAAACGAACGACGATGGACGTCATGTTCATCGTCGGACAAATTGTCAGATTTAGAACGATGATGAGAAAAACGGACAGACAATGTAGTTGAAGAGAATGGTGGGCAAGAGGATCTTTTCATAAGGCTAGAATCATTCCCTTGTCATGTAAATTAACTTAACTCATCTCCTCTTATGGACATGATTTCATGAGAATGGTCCCAAAAATTATTCTTAGGAGTGAATTTTGGTTGGGAATCTTTTTTATTTCCTAAACCAAACATAGGAACCTTCCATTCCCTAGATTATAAAATTTAACTTTTGAATCAAACACCCCCTAAATATGAAACCCATGAAATGTTCTAAATTATACTTTTAATTATATTTCAAAAATAATTCTATTTCATCATCTAAATAAAGTCAATTATTTAAATTAACTTTTTATTATATTTTTTAGCTGCTTTGTTATACTATTCTCAAACACAATTTAATTTTTTTAAAATAAGTCTTTTAAAATTAATTTTACTAACTTTTGTAATATATATCAATATCAATTAATTGATTGATTTGTAGTGCAAGGAGAGTAAAAAAAAAGGATTTTATTATAATTATAATATAAAACTTAAAAAATCCAGTCAAAGAAGAAATAAACTTTAAAATTACTGTGTTTTTTTTTTTTCAAAATACTTTTGTGCTTTGATATATAAAAAAGGTTTTGTTAAGAAAAAGGACACACATTAAGGCATAAAAACATATAATATTTAAAAAATTTAAAAATATTAATAATTCATTTTTATAAAATTTAAATGTATAATAAATATTATTTTTATTCTAATAAAAAAATTATTTTTATTCCTTGGTATACAAGGTTAACAAAACCTTATAAGAAATTATATTAAGTAATTTATATTAACTTCTTCTTCCATTTCTCATTATGCCTAACTAGTATTGTTTAACTTCTTACATTGATTAAGTATATGGCCAAAATATCACTTATAATAACTTTGTTAACCCTGCCCCCATAATCTAATTTTTGAGGTATAGTTAAGTACAGTTATTCTAATATAGTAGTCTTCAACACACTTTGTGTTTGTGTTAGTCTGAATATGCAATTGGAAAATTTATATGGAGAATTTGTGCATAAAAACATAAACAATCTTGTTGCTGAAGCTTTGGATAAGCGTGTTGTTCTACTTTTTTTTTTTTTTTTGGTATAACCAAGCGTGTTGTTCTATTATTAACACTACATGTTTCACCAGCCATGATATATGCCTTGGGATTCTTCCTTTTCCTATTCAGTTTCACCAGTTGTAATAGTGGATGCCTTCTCTCTTTGTTTTTCTAGTAGGCAACAAGTAATTATTGCTTGAATGCTGGTTATTATAAATAAATGCAGTTAGTTATTATTTGAAGATAAGCATTATGCCTTACATAGGTGTGTAGTTTTACTAGTTTATATGCACACTTAGCAGTCGTTTGTTGATCGATTTAGTCACACTGCATGCACGATGCACCACACAGGAATTATGTGTAGGTGGAGAGGTGTATGCTCAGCATGCATGTTTTCCCTTTTTTTTTTTTAAATGCTTTATGTTCTTATTGGTTATCTTTGTACCAGATCTATGTTTTCTTTCCCGAGGAAGCTAAGGTTGGGGTAAAGACCATGAAGACTTATACCAATCGCATGAATTCAGAAAACGCTTTCAGGGCAATCTTGGTTGTTCAGCAGAATTTGACTTCCTTTGCCAGGAATTGTATTAGTGAAATATCTTCAAAATTTCACTTGGAGGTTTTTCAGGTAAGGTGCTTGATTTTATCATCTTGTAGGTTGTTCAGAAAATGCTTGCAATCACTCACCAATGACAGTTTTCGTAGCATGCATTAAGCTTATTTCTTTGGTTTTCTAATGCTTTCCCTGGGATATTAGTATTTGTGCCTTTGTGGTTTCTCTCATGGGCCCATTGGCTGATAGGATAGCTAATTGCATCCAGTGATCATAAGTAACTTAATGATTCAATGTGTATAATAGTTAGATCACTTAGATGCATCTCTTGCAACAGATTGAGTTTGTACTTATGAGATTGAATATCACATTCATATGATACTCAACGCTTGTTTTGATAAAATTGAAAAACTTAACACTGAAAATTCAGTGCTGAAATTTTTAATGAGAAAAAAAAATTAAGCACTGAAAAGTATGTATGGAAAAAAATTATTTCAAGTGTACAAGAGATATATGTGCGAAAGTTATCTTGTTATAATTATTTCATTAGTTTATACTTTTCAATGGTTAAGATTTTTTTCCCCATTTCCTTTTGTATTTAGTAGGTTACAGTGGGTAGAAATCCTGTTACTGCACCTTCATCTTTTCTTTAACTTTATGCTTTATATGAATGTATTTACAATTTTTAAGAATAATTGTTGATACAGGAGTCAGAACTGCTGGTCAACGTAAGAGAGCATGTTCTTGTCCCTGAACATCAAGTACTGACTGATGCAGAAAAGAAAACTTTGCTCGAGAGATATACTGTAAAGACACTCAGGTCAGTATGTTAAATTTTGAAAATTATGTTACCCTTTGTTGTATGGATTTCTCAAACTTAAATATTTGCCATCATAATATATTTCTCATCAATATCATGTGGGAATACATTTAAGCATCTAAAAACCTGGGTGTCATTTTGGAGCTATGAGAAGATAGTTGGATGCGAAATTATGGGTTTGCAGCCTGTGAGTTTGATGCCCTAGATATTCAATAATGTAAAAAAAGTCTGGTTGTTAGATATATGCCTAGAGATTAAGAAATCATTCTGATTTTTGGACTAGTGTATGCTGAAGAAGACATCTAAGCCCTCAATGTTGGTAAAAGTTTCTCTCTCCCTAAAGAGTATGGTGGATCCAAAAATATAGTATAATCCAGTTTTGCAATGGTGAGTTTTCAACTTGTCGTGACTCTCCTGACTATGTGAACTGTGGCTCCATCTTGTAAATTGCATACTTAAGGTAGAGGATTGATATTATCTAAAGGCTAAAAGTAAAAGGTACTTTTCTAATATTTTCTGGGCTCTGTCCTAGAGGCTTACATGTACTTTGGCCTTGTGTGTTAATAGTTGGCTTAGGACTTTATGACTTTGGAAGTTAGCTTAATAATTTCCGTTACTTGCTTGTAACTGAATGTAACAGAGTTAGTTGTGATTTAGAGAATCTAGTGGTGCTTATATAAAGCCTGTAACTGTTTCTAATAGAGGGTAATCAAGAAGTGATGCATATTCAAACTCAATCTTCTTCTTCACTCTGATTCTTTTCTATTCTCCAATTTCTGGTTTTCTTTAGCTATCTTAGATTTTGCAGAGATCTGTTTCCAACAAATTGGTATCTAGAGCCACGGTTGGTTGTGTTCTTTGGGGTGTTCTTTGTGAATCAAAGATGGGTTCTGCAAAATTTGATATTGAGAAGTTCACAGGCAAGAATGATTTCAGTCTATGGAGAATGAAGATGAGGGCTCTGCTGGTTCAACAGGGACTGGAGCAGGCTCTTCAAGGAGAGACGAAACTTCCTGAAACACTGTCAGAGAAGGAGAAGAAGGATATGCTTGATAAAGCCTATAATGCCTTGATTTTGTCTCTTGGTGACAAGGTTCTTAGAGAAATATCGAAGGAGAAGACTGCTGCTGGGATTTGACTCAAATTAGAGAACCTGTATATGACCAAATCTTTGGCCAACAGGTTGTTTTTGAAGCAGAAACTGTATACATTCAAGATGCCAGCAGGAAAGGGATTGGAGGATCACTTGGATGATTTCAATAAGATCATTCTTGATCTGGAAAATATTGAAATCAAGATTGATAATGAAGACCAGGCATTGCTGCTGCTCAGGTCATTACCAAGTGAGTTCGATAGTCTCTCAGACACACTCATCTATGGCAGGGATACACTGTCACTGGAGGAGGTTCAGACTGCTTTGTTTTCGAAAGAATTGAAGAGGAAGTCTGAAGGAAGAGGAGATCAAGATGCTGAAGGATTATATACAAGGGGCAGGCCAGAAAAGAAAGAATTTAAGAACAAGAAGGGATCAAGATTCAAGTCAAAAGAGGGCAAGAAGAGGAAGTGCTTCATCTGTGGAAGTGAGGAGCACCTCAAGAAAGAATGTCCTGAAAACATAAAGAAAAAGAAGTATAAAGATCAAGGGAGATATAGTGGTGATGCAGATGTGGTCTCAGAAGGGTATGAGAGTGCTGATGTTCTGTGTATTTCAGAAGAAAAGATTAAACCAGAATGGGTTCTTGATTCAGGATGCACATTCCACATGTGTCCTAACAAGGACTGGTTCATCTCTTACAAGGAAAACCATGGAGGACAGGTCTTGTTAGGCAATAACAAAGCCTGTAATGTGTTGGGAATTGGGGCCATTAAGCTGAAACCTGTAGATGGAGAAATGAGAATATTGCAAGGAGTGAGACATGTGCCAGACTTGAAGAGAAATTTAATTTCTCTTGGAATGCTTGATAGGCAAGGCTATGGATACAAAGCTGAAGGTGGAGTTCTGAGAATAACAAAGGGGTCCATGGTATTGATGAAAGGGAAGCTAGAACATGGTTTGTATTTTCTTCAAGGAAGCACTATGATAGGCACTTCACCATAAAGGAGCAATCTCGAGCAACCTTGTGGCATAAAAGACTTGGCCATATTAGTGAAGGAGGACTACGGGAGTTGAGCAAGCAGAAACTGCTGGGCAAGGACAGCATTGAAGCACTAGATTTTTGTGAACACTGCATTTTTGGAAAGGCAAAGAGATTGAAGTTTGCCACTGCTACTCATCATACAAAAGGTACTCTTGATTACATTCATAGTGACTTGTGGGGGCCATCAAGAGTTCCTTCTCATAGTGGAGCAAGGTATTTTCTATCCATCATTGATGATTTCTCAAGAAAGGTATGGATTTACATTCTCAAGAACAAAAATGAGTCATTTGTGAAGTTCAAAGAATGGAAGGTCCTAATTGAAACTCAAACTGGTAGAAAGATTAAGAGACTTAGAACTGATAATGGGCTGGAATTTTGCTCTGAAGAGTTTGATCAGTTTTGCAAGGAGAATGGGATTGCTAGACACAAGACAGTTAGAGGGACTCCTCAACAGAATGGGCTTGCTGAAAGGATGAATAGGACAGTCATGGAAAGAGTTAGATGCCTGTTGTCAAATGCTAACTGTTCTAAATATTTCTGGGCTGAAGCAGTAGTTACAGTTGCTCACTTAATCAACAGATGTCCTTCTACTGCCATTGGCATGAAGACACCAGCGGAGATGTGGTCTGGTCATCCTCCAAACTTGGAAAATCTGAGAGTATTTGGGTGTGTGGCCTATGCTCACATAAATCAGGGCAAGCTTGAACCTAGAGGACTAAAATGCATGTTTCTGGGGTATCCTCAAGGAGTAAAAGGATTCAGATTATGGTGCATGGACAAAGGACAGCCTCGGGTGTTGATCAGTAGGGATGTTGTGTTCAGAGAGTCAGAAATGTATTACTCCAATGAGAAATCAAATCAGCAGCATGATAAGTTGGAGGGTGATGAGAGAATTCATTTGGAGGTGGAGCCATTGGAGGAAACAATAGTCCAAGAAAGCAACACAGGACCTGAAACTGAAACTGATCAGGAAGAGCAGGTTGAAGAACTCACTCAGCAGGCTCAACAAGACTATCTTCTGGCCAGAGATAGGAACAGAAGAACCATTAAGACACCAAACAGATTTGGATATGCTGATATGGTTGCTTTTGCCCTTACCGTAGCAGAGGAGGTTGATGGAGATGAGCCTAGGAACTATGTTGAAGCTGTGAACAACAATCAATCTCAGAACTGAATTGCAGCCATGAATGATGAGTTGAATTCTTTGAACAAGAATGGTACTTGGGTGCTGGTTGATAAACCTAAAGGCAAGAAGCTTGTTAGTTGCAAATGGATATTCAAGCGTAAGGAGGGAATTCCAGGAGTTGAAAAGGCTAGATTCAAAGCTAGATTGGTGGCAAGGGGGTTCACACAACGTGAGGGCATTGATTACAATGAAGTGTTCTCACCTGTTGTGAAACACACTTCAATTTGGATGGTCTTGGCCTTATTTGCACAAGAAAATATGGAATTGGAGCAGCTTGATGTAAAAACAGCTTTCTTGCATGGAGAGCTTGAGGAGAAGATTCATATGAATCAACCAGAAGGTTTCATCAAGAAGGGCGAAGAAGAGAAGGTTTGCTTATTGAAGAGGTCTCTCTATGGCCTTAAGCAATCCCCTCGGCAATGGTACAAAAGATTTGATACATTCATTGTGAAGAATGGTTTTAAAAGGTGTGAGTATGATGGTTGTGTCTACTTGAAGAACACTAAGATTGGAGCTGTCATCTACCTTCTCCTCTATGTAGATGACATGCTGATTGCTTGTAACAGCAAGACTGAAATTGAGAAGGTGAAGGTGATGCTTGAGAGTGAGTTCGAAATGAAGAATATGGGGGCTGCTAGTAAAATTCTGGGCATGCAGATTACGAGGGATAGGTCCAAGGGAACCTTGTTCATCAACCAGAGGGGCTACATAGCTAAGGTTTTGAAGAAGTTCAATATGGATCAATCTAAGGCAGTGATGACTCCTATGGCGCAACATTTCAAACTCTCTCTACAGGATTCACCTAAGACAGAGGAGGAAGAATCCTATATGAAGAAGGTTCCATATGCAAATGCAGTAGGCAGTGTCATGTATGCAATGATTTGCACTAGACCAGATTTGGCTTATGCCATGAGTTTGGTGAGTAGGTACATGGGGAAGCCAGGAAAGCTGCATTGGGAGGCTATGAAATGGATCTTCAGATATTTGAAAGGAACATCCGAAGTTGGTTTACTGTATTCAAGGCATGATGGCAGTGCTGCTAATGTTACTGGTTTTGTTGATTCAGATTATGCTGGCTGTTTGGATTCCAGAAGGTCTTTGACAGGCTATGTTTTCAAGTTCTGTGGTAACACTGTTAGCTGGAAGTGCAATCTTCAACATGTAGTCTCTCTATCCACCACTGAAGCTGAATTTATTGCAATTACTGAAGCAATAAAGGAAGCGATCTGGATGAAGGGAATGGCAACAAGTTTGAAGGTAGAAAGAGCAGTTCCTAAGGTATTTTGTGACAGCCAAAGTGGGATACACTTGGTTAAAAATCAAGTCTACCATGAGAGAACTAAACATATTGATGTCAAGCTCCATTTTGTGAGGGAGGTTGTTGCAAAAGGGGAGGTGATTCTGGAGAAGGTTAGCACAGATGACAATCCAGCTGATGCATTTACAAAGGCACTGCCAGGGCCTAAGTTCAAACATTGTTTGAAGATTTTACAGGTTGAATAGCATAAAGTCAAGCCAAGGTGGAGAAATTGTTAATAGTTGGCTTAGGACTTTATGACTTTGGAAGTTAGCTTAATAATTTCCGTTACTTGCTTGTAACTGAATGTAACAGAGTTAGTTGTGGTTTAGAGAATCTAGTGGTGCTTATATAAAGCCTGTAACTGTTTCTAATAGAGGGTAATCAAGAAGTGATGCATATTCAAACTCTCTCTTCTTCTTCACTCTGATTCTTTTCTATTCTCCAGTTTCTGGTTTTCTTTAGCTATCTTAGATTTTGCAGAGATCTGTTTCCAACATTGTGGTACAAGGTAATGAAGAGATTACTCTGTGCATTGTCCAAGTGGAAGGAATGTATCATATTAATTTTAAACTAGCTTGTTGGAGTGAAATGTACCATGGTAATTGATCGTACCTGTTTTACTGACTTGTGTCTGTAGGATCAACCTGTTGCTTCCATGAGTCCAATCTAGATTCTGATCCTGATTTAGATTTGGTGTTAATTAAATAGTTGGGAAAAGTAAAATTAGCTTCCATTGTTTTTCATGTAAATGAAGCTTCTTCACTGATTATTTCCTCCAATAAAGTTTCTCAGATTTGTGACCATTTCCATTCATTTGTCCTTGGAGCTTTTGAATTTATTTAGAATGGCAAGTTCTTCTGGTGAATATGTAACTGTTAACTTTCTATTCTTTATGTAATAGATGATTTTCGTGGTCTTTTTTCTCCCCTCTTTTTTTGTGTTCAATGCCGACCCTACTTAGTAAGAAAATACTTTTTTTTTTGTGTTCAATATTGTAGTCAATCTTTTTTTTTTTTGGGATAAGAAAATTGTAGTCAATCTTAAGTTTTATAAAATGCTGTGTGTACCGTGTCAATGATCTGGGTATTGGTCTTGTATGCATATTGCATCTCATATTGCAATTCTAGTAGTCTACTACAATTTCTGCAGATTACATGGCACTTCATCCCTAATCTCTGTGGGCTACTTCTCAGCTACCTAGAATCCAGGTGACTGATCCTGTTTCAAGATATTATGGACTGAAGCGTGGACAAGTTGTCAAGATAATCCGGCCAAGTGAGACTGCAGGCAGATACGTTACTTACCGATTTGTTGTATAAAAATTTCCTTGAACTTGATGACTTTATTATACTTTTGCAATACGTTAGTAACACTTATGAGAAGCATGGACAAGGATACATTGCCTTCTTTTCATTTATTTCAACAGGACTACACAATAGAATGATTACTCCCAATCCAGTTTGATAGCTTTTGAACTGTAATGGATTCCCAACCCATTCAATTATTGGAATCAATGTGAAATGAAATCAAATTTAATTTAATGACATAAATATCCCTCATAACAAAAACGAACAAGGTTAGACTTTTTTTCATATATAATATTTGAATTCAAATTTCGTTATAACTTAATAACAAAATGTTGTCATAAAAAAAAAAGAGCAAACACTTATTTGTGAGAAAAATTAAAATGTGTACAATGTTTTACATACAATACTCTATATGTTTTTATAATGTTTTATGTGACACTTTAGATAATAATGGTATTCCATTATATTATTTTTTTAATGATTTTTTTCTTTTATTTGTATGATTATTATTCTTTAAAATTTTACATGAATGTTTAAAATTAATTATTAATTATAAAACATGAAGTGCAAGTTGAAAATAAAAATAGGATTTAAAAAATAAATTTAGTGAAGGGTAATTATCATTCTATAAAATAAATGAGGATATGTTAGAAAAAAGAAATTAAGTCTCATTTTATGGAATATGAAATCACTAATCCCACTTTTCTCTAGGAAGAAATGGTGATTTCTAGAAGAGGCATGGAATGGAATCCGAAATTACCATTATGCATACCAAACATAACATAATAAAAAATAGCTAAAATATCAAAAGCACAACTAAAAGAAAGAAGCGAAGGATATTATAAATGATTGGCCAAAACATTTACCCATTCAGTTGAGCAAACCAACCTGTTGAAGGCATGCAACTCATTCAGCATTAGAATCATACGTAAAGCAAACAACATCAATTTAAATTCGAAATGATTTTACATTATACTTATTTTGAATGAGTTCAATATTAAAACTACAATATCCTCTTCGAACGAGCTAGAGTTTAGCATATCAGAAATTCTAAGCAATTTGGTTATGCTTTTACTTTGCAGTATGTTGAAGTACATAACATAAGAGCTATGAATTGGTAACGCATTATAAGCCCCTCTCTCTAAACGTCCCTTGCTTACACTAGGAGAAAAACATCAGAGCTACGAATTTAATAAGGAGATGAATCTGATAAGAACATCTACTGCGTTTTGGGATGCTAAAGAGATAAACACAGCTGCTTCATTGGACAATGCAGAACCCCCACCAGCTAAATCAGACAGTGCTCTAATGGCAATGAAGGGTTTTTTCATTTGGAAACAAACTAAAGCAACAGCAGCACTTTCCATGTCAATCGGAGTGGCATCAAATTTCGAGTTCAAGAATTCTCTATAAGCACTGTTGTCAACAAACACATTGGCACTAACCCCTTTCTTTACTCTCACCACAATAGGCCTTCTTGGCAAGCAGGTTGTGTTGACACAACCACCCAACTTAACGTTCTGTAGGGAACAAAAAAAAGCAATGTGCTTCAGATAATATGAGAGTGTTTTTAAGAAAGGTAAATTACACGTTATCCCTAAAGTTTTGTTTATTCTAACTTTTCATATGTGATTTTTATTTTGTAACACGTAACTTTCTTAAAATATGGTAAAAAGTATAAATTTGTATTTTCTATTAATTTTAACAATAAAGGTCTGCACGTGAAAAATACATGATTTTTTTCAACATAATTCTTAAATACCCAACTCTTATACCATAATTTATGGAGTTGTGTTTTAAAAATGAAGTTCATATATAAAAAGTAAAAATGGTATAAACTTTAGGCGAATAATGTGTAATTTACCCTTTTAAGAAATCCAATTACAGTGAGATGGTGAAGTGGGGTCGAAATTACCTTGAGCTTTCTTGCAAGTTCAAAGTAAGTCTTGTCAACTGGAACCCAGAAAGCATGCTGCCTGACTTCAGGAATTCCATTCATGGGGAAAATTTCCTCTGCTTGATACCAGACATTGTTCAGAAGATTTGTCACTGAGTTTGAATGTTTTGTGTAGTTATTGTAATTGGAAAACTTAAGATAACCAAATCTTCTGCTGTAATCTCCATTAGCTTCTAAAGCAAGTTCATCATTTGGACCATCTCCAAACCTCTGGTCAATGAAATCAGAAAAGTCATATCAAGTTATTATATATTTACACTAGAATACGTTTGGTTGGTTTTACGTTGCTTTCAGTCTGTCTTATCCTCTGGTTTAGTCTTCAAATAACATATGATTGATGGTACTCTGACCACTGAATGCTGACTCCTAACATGCACAACTTGGACCAATTTGGTTTGTGTTAACTGAAGCATTAACGCTTGGCTTCTAAAGATAGTGATTGTTGCTTTGTTTAGAAGGCACCTTCAAGATCAGCTACTGAAAAATACTATACTGGCTTTTCTTATATAGTAATTGATTTTAACAGTACGAAGCAATTAAAATGGATATAAATTTCTTGTTTTCTATTTAATTTTTTACTATTTTTAAAATCTAAAGAGCACATCAAATGAGAAAGTTGATCTCAACTGCAAAGAGATGCAGGGAGGGAGCACAGAGAGTCAAAAGAAAAGAAAATGCCTGTTACACATTTATCTACCATTCTACCTGCCAATTCCAAAGTCCTGTATGGGCCCAATGCTGGGGAATAGTCACATCTCCAATCTGAAGTTTAGGATTTGCGTTTCCTGCAATTCCACAATGGAGAACTCCTTCTACATCGAACAGAGTTAGCAACAATTGGGTGGAAAGAGCTGCATTAAGCTACAAAAAAAGAAAACAAAAGAATTAAAACAAGAAGGGAAATATACAAGAAGTTTATGCAGAATGCAGAACAGAAACTCACCATACTCAATCCTGTCATTACAACTATAACCCTCTTCTTTTCCAATTCACCAACGCGAAAATGTCTTCCTGCGTTGTGAAGTTTACCAAATGCAAAGAATGAGAAGACCTTTCCTTTCTTTACCATATGATTAGTATCATTTTTTACACAAGTAAGCCCCCAAACATTAGGGGAAAAATCAATGAGATCAGACTTTATCCAACTTTGCAATAACCAACACTCATCAACAAAGCTAATGAAATAGCTAGGACAAAATATGAGGCTGAGAAATCATTTGGATGAATAAGAGAAGCAAAAGCTTGTAACTTTATATGGACAAGAACTTGCAACCAGCCACTTTAGTTGCAGTGGTTATAGCTTCTAAAATCTTCAACACCATTTATTTTTCCAACCTTCATGTTGAATCAACTACTGTGAAAAATTCCTAAGTTGATTTATAGTTGATGTGTTTATTTTCATGCAGAAACAAAAGCTATGATGATTATGGGGGAGTTGCAGGGGTTCTAGATTAAGTCAAACCAATGTAACAGATTCAAGAAGCAAAACAGTTCATTTTAGTCCATGGTTATCTACAAAAACAAGAAAGAGGAAGAAAGCATAAATTTGTATAGAAGTATAATCAAATAATTGAACAACACATGGTTCTAAAAGTTACCGGCAAAATCAAAGTAAGGAAACTTGTGATCAGCCGCAAAGCTAGGTGATTGGAGAAGAGGATTCAGCTCAAAGGCATTTGGAACCACTATACCAATATATGGCCCTTTGCTATTGATAATGCTGATTTCTCTCCAAGTAGGTTGAGAAACTGCACCATAGGCCCTGATGCTACTGCTCAATACCAACACAAGAAAACCTAGTAATCCCATCTTCTTCCAATGGTTATATTTTTCCTCCTTCACGTTCTCCAAAGATTCAAGGTCCTTTTATTACATCCGTATATAGACATAGAACATAGAGTGGTAAACTATATATGTCAAAGATGAGAATATAACAATTAAATATCTCTACCGTCTTTATATCACAAACTAGTGCGAAATATCTTATCTCGTATCCGATTATAACATTTCCATAATATATAGAATGATTTTATGAGTGAGTTGGACAAATTGAACATATTTTAATTGGACAAACAATGAAACTAGAATATATATGTTCAGAATGATAAAAATATTAGGTGTCAAATAAAAAATTAATAATGGCGTCATCTCAAAATGTTATGACAAAATCAAATTAGAAACCATTGTATATATAAGGAATAAATTGAAAGCCTTTTTTTTATAGAAATTAAATTAAAAATAAGTGTTACTTATAATTAAAAAATAAAAAATGTAGTTTAATCTTTTCATAAAATGGGTGAAAACATGTCAATAGTATTTTTTTTGGTACAAATTCAATAGTACTTTGATCACCCAAAGTACTACTCCATACAACTTATATGTTATTTGATCATCCAAAATGTTATTTTAATCAATGTTTTAAAAAATCAAACCTAAGATTAAATCGGTAAAACCTTTGGGTCATTGTTCAATTAGTTTAACTGATAATTAAATTTGTAATTGAATCATGATTGAACTATAATTGAACTAAATATTGATCGAACTGAGACATAATTAGTTAATAGTTAAACCAATTGACAGTTTGATCTAATTTTTAAAACACTGATTTCAATATCTTGTCTCTTCTGTATAAATTATATGCTAAATGACTTTTAACTTAAATTCACATTCAACTAATGACTATACAAGTGTCTCTATTAAATATTGTTTATATAAATTTATTGCTAATATAAATAGCAACCATTAATTGTGTCACATGGAATCTGATTACAGATTAAAAAAAAGGATCTAATTAATTAAGAGATAAGGCCTGACTCTGCATTCTAGTAATACCGGAATCTCACATGGAATTATGTGCATCGTATCTTAGAAATTCATTTATTTGCCACTATAAGTACAATAATGGAGATAAAACCAGTTCGGTATTTTATTTATTTTCTTATTAGATTTAATTTTAATACATTATCAAAGTAAAATTTTTTATATTGTTATCCAATTATATATTATCATGTCATTAAAAATATTTAACTCTCATTTTAATTTTTTAAAAATTACATATATAATATTATATAATTGGTTAATAATGTAAAAAAGTTAACACTTACATGATATCAAAATTAAACTTTATTTGATTTATTGTTATCCACTTCATCATAAGATTCCAAAGTTCAAACTTGCAATAAACCGTTAACAAGGTTTTTTTTTTTTGAAAGTTCATCAAAGAATATTCCTACGAACTGGTTTTAGGCTTGCGTGAATAATTATGTTACTGTCAAGTTGACTTACTGAATAGAGACATCTTGATTTAGCCAATAGTATTCCTCATAATTCACTGGTCTTATTGGAGGGTCAACCTTCAAGAATGGGACAACGATGGTTTGTTAATTGTTTATGGTCAACCTTCAAGAATGGGACAAAGTTGGTTTCTTGATTGTTGATACAGTGTAAGTTGGTAGCTAAGGATGAAGGGATCACGAATTGATGATTCTAAAACAATGGAAGCCTGTAAAGATGAAGAAACATAGGTGAGATGTGTGACGGGCTCTTCTTAATTACACTCCATCCGTTTCTTAATAAATGTCTTTTTAAAAAGAGAAATATTAATAATGTATTTTTTTATACTTTTTTAACATTTATTTTATTATTAATCTAAAAATATATATTATTAGTATCTCTCTTAATAATTTTTTTAAGTATATAAATTAAATTAATAGTAAAATAAATATTAAAAAAATATTTAAAAGAGTGTATTATTAATATTTTTTTAAAAAAATTTTTGATTTGTCTCAAATTATCTATCTTTTGAGAAAATTAAGAAAATATTAATAATTTTTTTTTCAATTTTAACCTCTTCAATAGAAAGAGAATTTATAGTACCACATGAAATTTATTGAGAGAATTAATAAGGTGAAAAAATGTAGTTTAATTAGTTATATTACATCATATTTTCTTGTATTTTGGGCTATTTAATTTTGTCCTTAATCTTTATATAAAAATCTTAAAAGACAATTATAAATGGACATAGGGAGTAATAAAGAGACACCGTAAGAGATTTTATTTTTAAGAAATAATTTTTTTATCTGTTTTAAGAAATAAAAATTAGAATAGATTACTATTTTGGTTCTTGAAAAATTATATTCACATTAATTTAGTCCCTAAAAAATGTGTGACATCGGCCCTTAAAGACAGAGAGTGACATCAATTTAATCCTATAAAAAAAATTAACATTAATTTACTCTATCAATAATATAAAAATAACACTAATTCAGTCCATCAATCATAAATTGTTGACATTAATTTAGTCATTTAATAATAAAAAACCTTAATTTAATTTCTTAATCTCATAGTTTGTGCATAAAAAGATGATTTTAATGTCATTTTTCATAATTGATGGACTAAATTGATGTTATTATCTTTTAAGAACTAAATTGTTGACAATTCAATCTTTCAAGAACCAAAATAATAATTTACTATAAAAATTATTTTATTTTAAAATTTAAACATAATTTTTGTTACCAACAAACTTTTATTTTGAATGTGATATATTTTTTTTTTGACAGGAAATATTTTGAATGTGATATTGATATAAAAGTCTGATACTTCAACAGGTCAACTTTTGTTTTGGTAATGATATATACACAGGCATTCTTTATATAGATTTGGCTTCTCTCCAGCATCCAACACCTCTTTATATTTTTAATCTAATTTTACAAAAATTAAAAATCAATGGTCCAATTTTTGTGAGAGAGGTTTTTTCTGCTGGAGAGCCAAATCTTTTATATAGATTTTACACAAATCAAATTTTTACCATTTGTTTCTCTCTTTATTTCTCCTTTTTTGGGTAATGATATATACAAAGGCATTTTTTATATAGATTTTTTTTTTGAATTCTTTGTATAGATTTTACACAAATCAAATCTTTGCCATTTATTTTTCTCTCACTCTTTATCTCCCATTGTGTATCTAGACTTTTCGTTTTTTTCATAATCTATCTACTAGATATTTTTAGGTATATATTCTCAAAAGCAAGAAAATTTTTTTACTCATCACTATTCAACATGTACTACATTAGATATATAATATTAAAAATATAATTAAAATATGAAATAATATCCATAAAATTAATGTAGTATATATTAAATAATATAAAATAAAAAAATCTCTTATTTCAAGAACAATTAAGAATTTCATGATAATTAAGTCCAGTTACCACCACAAATGACTGGGAGGCCTAGTCCATTCGATTGACCACCAGCCCAAGGGAGATGACTTGATTAGTAACCATCGAATTACCTTGTTTCTCCCCTTAATTTACGTTGCATGACATTGACGCGTGACTTTTATGTAACTGGACTCAATGGAAAAGAATGACACATTATTAAATTTAATTGCAATAATAAAAAATATTATCATGTAACAAGAGACCCGCATGTCAATATCACACTAATAAGGAGTTAATTATATTAATTAAAAAATCATAAAGATTACTTGTAACAATTAACCTGAAAGAAACAAAAATAAAATTTTAGTATGACTTGTAATACCAAAAGTATAATTAATTTTTTTTTTGTCTCACTTAATCTGAATTCCCCCCCCCCCACCCCACAATTCTCTATTTTATGACATTTTTACTCATTACTCATATAAAAATGTCATTACTGATTACCCTTTAATTTTCGTGGGCCTGTTTCCAAGCCCCAGCTACTTTTGCGGGCATCGTTATGCTCATCCCCCTCCCCCATTAACATAGTCATGTTAGTAGATTTTTAAGTTAAAGAAGAATGATTATCTTTCTTATCTTTTAAATTTTAGAGGTGATGAGAAGATCAATTATTATCAAAGTATTCAAAGGCGTACTTAATTAATAAACGTAGTTCAACTAAAACCAAGTTTCTTCTAAAACTTGTGATCGTATAATTAGGGTCGAAACCATTCAATCCTAGTATCAAGTAGTGGTAGTACCATACCACTTGACTTATAGGTTTAGGATCAAAAGTTAACTTGTTACATCATGAGGGCAATTTCAATGTGCATTGTGCTTTGTCTTTTTTTTTATTTTTCTTTTGTGTTGGGTCATTGTCTTTTTGTTTTCTTGTCAACGGGTAATTTCATTGTTGAACGAATGGGTGTTAGTATTCTATAGGGGCCAAGCGTCCCTCTTAGCCCATGACACATGCATATGAGCCAACCCGATTGGATTGATCTTGACTCAATACAAAACCCTGGCCCATGTTACGTTTTATTTCCAAAAACAATTTCACCCTTCATCATAAATCTTCAATTATTGGACATATACTAGCTAGGCCCTATTGGAAAGTGAAACTTGAGCTAATGATCAAAAGACAACATGAAATACACATCACGACGAAAGCAGATACAAACGTGGAACAAGAAACTATCACTGACGAGGCATGTCACATCTTAGAACATCAAAATGAAGAATAATTGGGCAGTGGAAATGACAAGGTCTCGCGTGGTTGGGATGTTTTTGGGTTCTAAATTCTAATTCCTTACCTGCAAAATGATGCTTTGCTTTGCCAACCCCATGCCGGTGCTGGCCATGATTGTTACTATATTTATCTCATGCTTTCTTG
Source organism: Ormosia emarginata (assembly GCA_029884605.1). Lineage (NCBI taxonomy): Eukaryota > Viridiplantae > Streptophyta > Magnoliopsida > Fabales > Fabaceae > Ormosia > Ormosia emarginata. The sequence goes on along the minus strand of JAQQTP010000072.1, from coordinate 10,030,254 downwards.
TAGGAGTCTCATTTGGAAAGGGCAAACGAAGCATGGAGTTTCTATCAACAAATTCTTGCAAAGAAACAAATAGTGCTTTGAAGAAAAAGAAAAAGATAGCCTAAGTGTGCATACACTATTTTTGAAATTTTTTGATGCGATAGGTGGGTTGCTATTTCGTTTTCAATGTCCTTTTTAAGATTTTGTTGTGTGTAAGATTAGATATCGTTATTCTCATATGCAAACACAGATTTTCAAGTCACGTGTAGCTGTTTTGACATGTTCTTGGTAGCTGATTCATCTCTGTCTACACATCTCAGTGCAAAGGGTTTCGAATGTCAATTAATTTATGATGACCTATATGGCTATATATAGAATATAGTAGCATATACTAGTGTGCAATAGCTATAAAAAAACTATAAATGTATGTATATAGTATAACTAATGGCTTAAGTTTGTAAGCTAATTTGTTCTTTCACACTGTATGAAAGCTTCTTTTGTGTTCCTTGAATCAAGTTATTAGGATTTTTATTCTTATCATCATTATTTTTTATGTAAGAAAATTAAAATTTGAAGATAAACCAAAAATGTGCTTTAGTTTCACTTTTTAAGTTGTACAACTTTTATCACAAATCAATGGCAACTGATCTAAGTGCTTCGCTTGTGCCTATATTTGAGAGGTTGGTCTCGGGATTGTTTGATGATGATGGAAAGCTCTTACATATTGGTTGGTCATCTATGGTGGTTCATTGGTCAAAAACAAAATATGGTATCTGCAAAAGTACTCTAAAACTCAAGTTTGTCTCAGAGTAAAATGGTATATGAGTGCATATAGGGAAGTGATCACACTTGGGGTAAATCCCTTAAGGTGCTTATAAAGTGGGTGACCCCTAAGGCCAAAGATAACAGATCATGTACATACTATGAACTTGGGTCTAGTAGGGACTAATCGTCCACAGTCTCCTACTCTGATAGTCGACAAGTCAAGCATGTTGAGTGCAGAAGTATATAAGCTACAATAATGCTTATTACACATGACATGGTGTTTCACATCTTTCCAATTGCTATAGTGACAGAATCAAAGTATAGGTGTGTAATTTTTTTTTTTGGTTTGACAAATAATCAAATGATGATGAAAATTCCTTTTTGGTTTGACAAATAATCAAATGATGATGAAAACTATGTAGATGTTATGTGGTGTGTGAAAGTAGCATTAGTCTATAACCTACAATATCCAATAAATCTTTGCTGCTTAATAATTTAATTATACTACACATTATTATTATGGTGATCAAGATCAAATTGGGATAGATTAGATAGCTCGAGCCCAATAGGAACCTACTGGTTCATTAAGTTATTAAGAAAATTAAATAATATGTTATATATAAGGTAGTATTTGTGTTAAAATCTCAAAGTAACAGAGATTAATATATTTTTTATAGTACAAGTTCGATATGTTTTCTTAAATTAAAAAGAAGGTCACTATAATTTTATCGAATTATTAGAGTTTTGATTTTCGTGTTTCTTCCCTTCCGTTGATGTGTACACATGTACATGCATGAAGAAATTAAACCTTGATTACTGCAAATTGTAGATCAAATCACCAGTTCGAATTATTAGTTGAGGAAGGGCATGGCTAAACCTGGTTCTCTTGATTGACTATTTATTATAATGAAAATACTTTTTCCATTGATGTGCACACATGCACATGCATGCTGAAAAATTAACAAAATTGAACCTTGATTACTGCAACTTGTAAATCAAATAATCAGTGATTACTTGCATGAAGCGTTAGAGTTTTCAAAAATTGAGCTTCTATTGATTGATACATTTTGTTTTATAAAATGGGTTGAGTGGATAACTTAGTATTTTTTTTTGAAAGTCTATATAATTATGTGATCCATTATGAATTTGAGAGTCATCATGTTGATTGTTTGTTGAGCTTAGGCTCAATGGTGAGTGTGTTGTATAATAGTGTATGGCTCAGTAGCCTAGAGTCCATGATAGATGAAAGTTAGGTTATTAATATATTATTGAGAGGGCAAGACTCCCATTTCATTCTTGACACGTTCTGACTACGCACTTCCACAAACAATTGATGTTATAGACAAAGGGTTGGAATGGAAGACTCTAGTCCTGACGTATTACACTTCTGTTCAATGAATTGTTGAAATCACTTCTTTACAAAATGTTTTTAAGAGATATGCATTAATTTATGGATTTATTTGGTGTTCTAAATTCTAGTATAAATCCGATCAATTTTAACATAACAGCATGCCTTAACCCTATTCTCTTGATTAACTATTTAGAATGATGGAAAATTGTCAAAATAATATTTCCCCGATACTATATCCCAACCTTAATCTTTGCTGTAGTGATTTTATTCATGGGAGTCTCATCATTCATGTTGAGTCCTTGATGAATACACATATGGCACATAAACGCAAGAAAACTGGCATGGGTTGCCCGAGTTAAGCTAGGGTTAATTATTCAGCTATAACCGGTTACTGGTAACCGAAGTAAGGGTAACCCATATGCAACAATAGACAACTGCATGGTTGTGAGTGTGCATTTGTGTGTGTGATGCGAATTGTGTGAACACTTTTACGTCTATTCATCCACGTACGTTACGAAGAACAGAGTGAGTGCAAACCAATAATGACAAGTATAGGAAGCAAAACTTTGTGATGACTGCTAAGAGATTGAAAAGCTCGAGTATATATGAACATGTGCCCTTAGCCTAATCTTTACATTACATATACGTACAAATTAATACCGTGTAAATAATTAACGATGCTATAACAAATTGAGAACTAATGTACCCAGGAATCTTTCTGAACATTGTTCGTGGTCCGTATTCTCAGAAATAGTTAATGGGAAACCTATAGATTAATGAGACGTATAAGACGCTTTGATCTGCTTAGTAATTAATATATAGCTCATGAGTCATGACTTTTATCTTTCCCAAGTTTCCATAAAGACCCAAAAAAGGGCTGAAAACTTTGTTAATTTAAAATAGTACTAGTAATATATAAGTGAGTATGATGATCATCAGTTCAATTAATGCTGCTAAAAAAGTAGCATTCAAATGATTAATCATACAAATATTGCATATACATTGAAATCTAGCATTGTACCACCATCTTAATTAAGCTAATGAAAACAAATAAAAGCTTTGATTTCCATGAATTAAGAAGTCTGAAGGGCTTGCAAATACTTTGTCATGGCTAGCACACATTTTATTCAGGAATGAAGTATAGCATCATGAGCAATCAGCCTTAGTTTTTTTTAGCAGATTGACTGCTCATGATGTTATATCATTTCCATGAATTTACCTCTCTGTGTGCTGCCATATATACATGTATATGCTGCCCCATTTGTAAACTCGATCTACTGATAGCCCCCTCCAAGGGCAGGTGCCCAATAGTCAGCTCCATTGTCACTCCCAACTTGCAGTGTGCATGACACTGGAACCAGACATAATCCTCTACTCCTCAGGTCCTTCTTTGGTTCTTCTTGAGAATCCTAATTAACAAAATTCAAAGCAAGGTGGGTAGGAATAAAAAAATATTGATTTATCTTTATTATAATTATAAAAGAAAACGAGGAAGAAGAAACAAAACTTCATTGAATTTTTTGAGAACATTTACCAGCTCACTAGCTGCTTTCCTCTTCAAGCAGTTTTCATTCAGCAGCTATAACCACAGAAAGTAAAATAAAATGAGAATTTAATAAGCATTCAACTTTACAATTAGTAATGTAAAGGAAGCTAGCCACTTGTTTGATTATTCATCTTAGAATAATATTATATCTGATAAAGCTGGTGACATTTCTCTTTAATCATATGCTTTTCTTCATTGAATAATAGAATGTAAGATGAACTGGTAGCCGTAGCTTCTTTCCAAATGCAAAATCCCCAAACCCCTTTAAGGGGATTAATGGATCCAATGAAAAGCATACCTGACCAGGGTCTTCGGGGAATATACAATTCTTCTCTCCTTGAACCTAAACATTAAATAATTACAATCATCACTTAATTAGTACCACATAATTACCTGTTAATTAGTAAGCGCGAGCACATGCAAGAAGAAAGAAGCATGAAGAAAGAGAGAGAGAGAGGACAGAGAGAGAAAGTGATTATTCTTGTTTTTGGGAAGTGAGAAATGGCTTTATGTATAAAAAATGTTAATTAGGCATCACACATTCACATTCACATATCTTACATTTGTATAAGTGTAAAATTATAATGTAAGTATGTAAAAAATAAAGTAAATCAAATTATATTTTGATTATAAAAATTATACTGGTATAAAGTGATATATCTCTAAATATGTATATATAACATTATTGAAGCCATTATATTATTTCTTACCGAATGTTGGTGCCTCGTGTTTCCAGGTCCAGTGCTCAAGTATGGTAAGCTAAGGGCCTGCATCCAAGGAGGGAAAAAGAAAGTATTTTTAGAACTTCAATAACTATAGGGAATGTTGAAAGAACACAAATGTGAAATGGACCTTTAACAGCGTGCCATCACTGACTCGTGGTTGTTTGGGAAAAAAATTAAAGGGAGGAGAACAAACATCACCTCAATTTGACTCTGAAGGAATCTGATATACCCAATAGCTTCTAACAAGACAGAGGCAGTGTCAGTCTGCAAAAGTGAAATATAATACACCACAATCCTCCACAGTCATATTCTCAGTCATCACTTCTATATAATGCTACAAATGGACCCTTTTTTTTCCTCTAAAAATAATATGTAGAAAAATCAAAGATGGAAAGAAAAAATATAGAAAAATATTACTTACACAAAAGTAAGAAATACAGAAATGACACAAATAACTTTTTTAAAGTTTTTTCACTTAAACAAATGAAGAGAGAAAGAAGAGATGATGCCAAAAATGTTAAAAATCCCCACCAGTGTAAGATCTTGTTACTTGCTGTTTGTGCAAGTAACACAGCTCAAAATTATAACTAGAAAAAGTATCGCTTTCAGTTTTCTTAAAGATTTTGTTACCTTCTTTTGGAGCTGGAGATCGAGGGTGGATAAGTAAACTTTTCTTACAGGATTTTCTATATAAAGAATGTTGATACTTTCTATTAAACTCGACATATTTAATTAAATTTTATGTGCATTAAATTTTAATTGAATAAACTAGGCTTATATATACCTTCCCAAATGGGGAAACGAGCTGATGAAGGGCTGTAATTCTGTCACCTAACTTCTCCTTCCTAACCTGAAATTGAGATGAAGATATCATATAAATGTGTGGGACAAGCACATGCTTAAAAGTTGGTTATATCTTGTTGTTTCATTTGGCTGATTTCGATTCTTTCTTTCTGAGATAAAACGATGAAGAAAGAGATAAAGAATCATCATGATTGGGAATTGGACAAGCAAGAAAGACAACAGTTACCACCCACATGGTGTCTGTATGTGGTTATGTGTGTTTGTATGTCTGAAAGAGAGTAGGGGGTTGGAAGTTTCTGCCTAGTAGTTTGCATTATACCTTGAAGGTAGACTGAGTTGTAGAGGGTTGAACCCTAGCTTTCTTGAGTGCCCCACCAGCTGCAGTGCTGTTGCACTTTGAGAAAGAAATAAATTTTGGTTAAATTTAAATTCTAAAAAACAAAAAAGTAGAAGCAGAAAAATGATGATCTTTGTATTGTCTAAGGTTTCATTAATCTAAAACCATGGTCAAGTATACATACTATATCACTCATTTTAATTTAAAGAAGATAAGAGAAACGAACTAATCAAGTTTTTGGTCCACAATATATGAAGAAAGAACAAAAGAACCGCTTGTGATTCAAACTAAAAAAGGTGGAGGTGGAGGACCCTTGCCTTTAACACATGTATATTTATTGGAAAATAATTTTTAAATATTCTAAAATATGAAAGTTCTTCTCTGACCAAATTTAAAGGTGTAAATTAGTAAAGTTTCATGAAAAGTAAGTTTGTGTAAACTCATATTGACCAAGAAAAGAAAAGATTCATATGAATTCAGAAAATTGTAGATTCTCAATTGATCTGTGATCCTTAAATCTAATCTCTTAATTACCTCAGAAGATCGATCTGGTGGTGGATGCCTCCCATCCGTCTTATTGTTAGAGAAATCCAGCATGTTGCTGCTGAAACTTGTAACACAGGAATTTGGAGACCAAGCAGGCTTTGCTGAATGAAGTTCATCGTTTCCATGCCCATATACATAGCTGTTAACTGAGCTTTCTTGTTTAACATCAACAAGAGAAGCATTTGGAGTCTGACTAAGCATTTGATCCTCCCAGCAGTTCTCTAACTTCTTAGTCTGAAACTGGCCCATACCACCCTTATCTTCTTCAGCCACCAGTCCACCCCTATAACCAAAACCACACCAAAATAATCCAAAAACAATTAGATTCTGATCCTTCCATAACCAAACATAGATATGATTACCAAGTCTCGCCATGCAGCCATTTTAGTATATATTTAGATTAGTTTATTTTATATTTAAAATAACTTGTAATCAAAAGTTTTTTGACAGAGCTTTTCAAAAAAAATAAAACGATTATTTTTCTAAAATAATCAAAACCAAATATGGTAGTAATCTATTTTGTGTTTGTGTGTGAGAGGGAGAGAGAGATACATAAGTAGCTGGCTCCATGACTCGGGAAGCTCTTGATTGTGATCATGCCAAGAAGGAAAAGGAAGAGAAGAAGAAGAAGTGGGGGCATATGGGATAAGAAAGTTGGAAGGAGTAGTGGACAAGAAAGGAGGAGCTTGTGGAGCAGCAGGGGGCCTCATGGTATTGATGTTCCACCAGTTAGAGTTCCCGGCCATCATTTGTTGCACCGGTGAGCTCTGCAGAACACCTCTATTCATGCCTTCTGCCCCTCTCAGATTTTTACAAAGAAAAAGAAAATTTCCTTTCTCTTTCCCTTTCTTTCTTGATGCTCCTGCCCAAACGGGGTCTTTGTAGAAGCTTTGAGAGGTCCTCCTTATGTTGATTAAGTAGGGGGAACACTACTGCTTGGACCTGTTTTTTTGAAAGAATTTGAATAATTATGGAGTTTAGAGAACCTTTGTGGTTTTCTCTCTTTTCTTCCTTTCTTTATTGCTTTGCTTTTCTTTTCTTTTCTTTTCTTTCTTCCTTTCGTGTTATTTCTTTTCTTCCTTTGCTTTTCTATTTCCCCCCGCTTGCTTTTGCTTTATCTTAAAGTGGGACATAAAAGGTGGTAGCAATTCCCATAATTATGAAAACCAAAATATATATGCATCTTACCAAAAATAACTCTAGAGTGCATTATTTTTCTATCATATCTTCCCACGTGGCGCGCTGTGAAGGCTTCAATATTTGTAGATTACAAAGCCTTTTAAAGAAGAATGTCTAAAATTTGGGAAATTTGACTTATCCAAGCTAAACACTCACACCTTCTTATACATGCTTGACTCAACATTCATTACTCATTCCATTAAGTGGTTGTCAATGGCTTGAATTAGTGTAATACATTTTTAAATATATGAAAAGTTAAAAAGTTATAGCTAATTATTATGAATTGCCGTTGATCATATGCATTATATATTTTATAGTGTGTGGTTTGTTTTAAAAGTATATTCTATATTCGAGAAAACGACACTGTTTAATTACTTGTTGGTAAATTATAACATAAATAGATCGATGTTTAATTTGCGTATCAAGTTATGCATAGCCAAAATCATTTGACGTGTATGATGTTAATTTACTATTTATACATTCTCACGTAAGCTAAAATCTAACAACAATATTAGATCGATCATATGTAAGTAATCCCGAGCTTAAAATGTATGTAGATTAAAGTATGAGAAAGATCAAAGTCTAAAAGAAATGCTTAAGTATACTTTGAAAGTAAGAGATTTTTATTTTATTTTATATCATTAAATGTATATTCATTCTTCATACATTTACGTGTTCATTCTTCTCTAGTATAATGCATTTTCTCCCTTTACCTAAGGCTTTTCGAGATTTTAAAGATTGATCAAACTAAGATTTCTCTGTTTTATTTTCTAAACTAGCCAAATTAGATAAATAATTCTTTCAACAAATTGTGATCTACATAAAAAAGGAATAACGATTTTTACACTAATCACCCACCACTCACACCTCTTCACATCAACATAAGTAATAGATTTAGAGTGTAGATATGTAAATTTTTTTATAGAACTAATTATAATTAAATGATGAAAATTATACAATAATGTGTTGTAAGTGTGTACATAATATTATTCTATAAAAAAAATCTACTTAATTAAAAAATTTCTAATAGTAATATTATTGAAACATCAAATATGAGAGATTATATTAGAAAAAAAAAAAATCGGAGAATCTTAAACGCAAGAGAAAGTTGTGATGTATAACCTACATCTACAATCTAAACATAGTATTACGTTTATATTCAAAGATTGTTGGAATAACGTTTATCTGAAGCTAACAAATCTCCTTCACATGTAATTCTCTTTCCTTTATCTTTTTCCACATTGTCGATTGATTGTATGTATAATACGTTGGAAAAGTCATACATAAGTCAATGAAATCACTTGGTTAACGATTCCATCATTGACCAATGAAACACAACTTTTTTTGTTTGGTTACACAAAGAAACACAACTTGATAATGCTGTCAACGACCACACTGGTTATGATGTGAAGGCTGACTCTTGCAGTAACTTGAAATGCGCCTATATGCATGGTGTCAATTTCTGCTGTTAATTAAGTTTTTTGAATTCGGATGTTTGCAGTTAGGCTGATCCTATTTTTATAACTGTAATTTGAATATATATATATATATATATATATATATATATATATATATATATATATATATATATATATATCTTAGATCATGAGGTATTTTCAAATTTTTAAATGTGAGACTAATTTTTTCTCTAGCACTGATTTAATTTGTCCTAATCACAAAATGGTTTTAATAAAATCTCACCACAAGTAAAGTTAATTAGATAAATCTCATATTTTGGATTGTTAGTGAGTTATATATAAATATCTCTATAAGTGCTCATTAAAATCTGAAGACTTACTTTAATCTTAAGATGAGACAACTATCTTTTACCTTAAATTTTAACTCACCAAAGACATAGACCTCATATTATTGGTTCTTTACGTGTATATTTTGAAAACTGAAACTGAAGACGATTTTTCTTTCACTATTGACAAAAGCAATATGCAAATAATATAATAAGGTAACATGAGGATGACAATTGATGAAATTGGAGATAGAGGGGAGAGGTGGAACAACTTCAACTGATACCACACTTACCAAAGAGGTCAAAATTTAGGACATGACACGGCTAATGTTAGTTTCTCCAAGAAAATTATTACCGATTCCAAGAATTTAAAACTATCACCCAAAGCTTTTAGACATTCCTTTTGGCACCCTAATTAGAATCTCATTCCCTAATTAACTAAAGTAAAATCCATCAAACATGATTTATTTGGTATTTTTATTAATTAGCTTGCAAGTGACTGATCACTAGAAGTACTACGAGCACATAATTAACTCGGAATTTGATAGTTTCTTTACGTATTGTATATTTAGTTATAACCTCCTAACGTTCATCAAGACTTCAACTTTAAATACAGATCTAATCAAGAGAAGAGTAAATTAAAAGATTCTTAGTTTTGCTTGAATATTAAATAAAAAATCCAAACCATAAACAGTCATAAATAAGAAAAACATGATTTATTTGTATTTTATTAAAATGAGTTGGTATTATTATCACTTTTGGAAGTACATGAATAAGCACTTAACTTAACTCGGAATCATTTTATTTTACTTTAACTTTTTTTATTTGTAGCATTACTATGAACCTCTAACGTTCATCAAGACTTGGGGGTCAACTTATAATTATAATCTAATCAAGAGAAGAGTAAATTAAAAGATTCTTAGTTTTGTTGAGATATGAATAGTAAATCTTGACCAAAATTTTACCATAAACAGTCATAAATAAGAAAAATACAAGACAGTAAGAAACTTTACTAAAATGAGTTGGTATTATTATGGACTTTTGGATACATGAATAAGTCTATTACTATATAATATTATATCAACAATCATTTTATCAATTTTAGCAAATTTTTTTTTTAGTACTAACTTTTTTAGATTCTATGTAACGAAATAATCTCATTAGATGAATAATTACATTTTTTCTTTCCAACAAGTTTATTGAGTATTGGGGGTTATAATTATATATATATATATATATTAACCCAAGATCGTTCACACACACATGCCTGCAATTTCTTATTTCTATGAACATTCCTAATCAGATATACTAAAGAAAACAACATAAACCAATGTGGAATTATTCCTTTGGCTAGCTAAAGCCATCACAAATCAATTAAATTAATATTATTATTGAGTTCAATTCCACAGGCAAACATTCCCTTAAACCGCATTTTGATGTTACTAACAAACAAACAAACCCTTAAATCTCGAGCGAATTAGGACCGTCCTGACTAGAGACCATGGGAACAATTTATAGATTATAGTTTTCTCCATTCATATTCTGATGGGGCAAGCCAATATATCAACTATCAAGGAAGGAAGGAAGGAAGCTACAATATAAAGGAATGGCTTTGTCTTGGCCGTAATGCCATATCTTTGTCGGAGGCCCTGTGTCTTTTCCAGTACACAGACCCACATTTTCTCCCCCCATCCTTTTCTTATTTTATTTTCTTTTGCCTTTCTTCCATGTCTTCCCGAGAAACAAACAACAGTGAACAACACTTCCTCCTTGTCCTTACCTTCTTTCTCATATATTCCCCCCTTCCAACCTCTCTCTTGTTCGTTATTTTGGCATTTTTAATTTCGATCGACTTGCAACTACCTAGATTGATGCATGTCTCTCTCCTGATCAAATTAATAGCATTCCTTTATCATCTTATATTTCTAAAAATTCTTGACCTCACACCATTTTGTGACGCTAGCAACTTTAAATTTAATGTTGAATTTTTCCTAATTAATTAGTTCGTGTGTGTTTTATTACATGTTTTCTCTTTGTAAATAAACAAATAAGTCTATGCATAATTAGTTAAAACAAAAATGCTAAATGGGCAGGGGGCTTTTGTTCCACTAAGGCGCTAAAACCGCTCCTTCTCCATTGATTATTTTCACTTTTCTATCCATGTTCCTCTTAAGTGTGTGCCCACCTTTTATCATGCTTGCCTCGTCATTTTTCTTCCGCTTCATATATATACTTCTCTAAAATAATATCTACGATCAAGCTAAGTGAATTTAATATAAAGAGCTACGTACGCGACTTCTGATGAGCTATAGGTTTTGGGGTCATGCGTATTCATTATGACAAAAAGAAATGGTTAAAGTATGATATAAACATCTGTGTTTCCATTCAAAACTAAAATCATTATGCCAACTACTATCTAAACAGATTACTAAAAGTTTAATTTAACTAATGAAAGTAATTCGATAAATTGGGTGGTTCAAATTTGTGGATTTGTAATAATTGCTAATTACTATTAGAGTATTTTATACTCCTTTCACTTTAGAGATGCTTAAATTACACCATTCTGCCCTTATTTTGAAAAATTACAATCCCCTCTTCTTATAGATGAAAATGTATTATGTTTTAGTCTATTTTTATGTTTTTCTTTAAGATTCCAACAAGGTTAAAGACTCAAAGTCGTAGTAACCACCATCTAGTAGGGTTGAAGTTGCAAGTGATGTCTGCTAGCAGCGTTGCTAATGCATATCAAAGATGAATTAGGTCACGAACGATAGTTTGGGGGCCAAACTCTTTTAAAAGTAAGTATGTGTTGATTAATTTTACTAAACTAAGTATATTATTCTATTCTCACTCCTCATCCGAATCACTCAACTGATTCAAGTTTCATTCTCAACTCATCATTCGAGACCTTGCTCGCCCCTAACTTGCGTTGGCAACGTTGCCATTGTGCCAATGGACAACACCTGCAACTTTAACCCTATTGGATGGTGGCTGTTGTGATTTCTAGTCTTCGACCATGCGAGAGTTTTAATGGAAAACATAACAATGAATTAAAGTGTAGCGCATTTTCATCTTTTAAAGGAGGAAAGTGTAATTTTTCAAAATAGATGAAAATACAGTATAATTTAAGCATCTCTCAAGAGATGAGAGTGTAATTTACTCTTACTATTATGTTGTAAGTTGGCAAGTAGGCCAGGTGGAGAGGATGTTCTAGTTCTATTTAGAAAGTAGGTTGTAATATTTTTACAAGATAAAAGAAATTGATCATGAATAATATGTATTTTCCAGCAATCACATTAGTAACTCAAAATAGAAAGGGTAGTTCAAAGTAGGATTGAAATCCTTTGTCCTTGCTTTCTTGTCTCCTTCTCTGTCCCCCCAATTGAATGATGATAACTCAACAGAAAGAAACTCCCCATCTCTTAATTGGTAATAACTTCTCTCTTAATTGTTTTTTTTAATGAGTTGTCAACATTTAATTAAGGGGATAAGGAAAGGGACAAAAAAAGGAGACAATGATGGCTAGATTATGCAATGACTTTGGTTTAGGGTCCATTTTTAGATCTTCCTTCTTGATGCAGGTCTGTTTTGCTTGAAGATCTTGCTAGGGTCTCCTTGTCATGGAATGTAATTGTTCCTATCACGTACATCAAGAGGTGGTATTTTGCTGCCTTAGTCACGTCGGAGGTCTGGTATTCAATTGAAGATGACGATGGGAGTACCTATAAAAAGTACTCTAACGCCTAGATCAATGTGTGATTAAGGTGAGTATAAGGTGTAGACACTAAAAAGTAAACTCACCAAATCAAATTGAGGCCACTACTATATATATAAAGGATATAAAAAGGTGATACCTTTGGGCACCCCATCCTCCTGATTACAATGATGAGACAAGCTATTTTATTATACCTATGGCATATTGGGTATTGACAATTGTCCATTCTGTTATGCAGATATTTCTAGAACCAAGTTGCGGGTGGTATCTGGTTTAGGTGTAGGTAAACGAATGGGCAAGATGGAGTCTCAGAATGGTCGGGTTTAGTTGGATGATCCATTGCTAGGGCCTTTCCTGGCTAACTAACAACTTCATGAGGTTTAAGTTATCTCAACCACGGATGGTAAGTTCCACGGTCTAGTGCTTTGAACTTGTTCGGTCATTGGGAAGAAGGCCAGTAGATCAGGTATGTGCTTAGGCACCTAACTAATACGGTCCAATAGCTGTTAGTTAATTAATTATTTTTGTCCTTTCATAAATACTCAAATTAATAGTTAATATATGTAAGTTTATGTACAACTATATTTTAAAAAATACATTTACCCATATCAACTATTAATTTAGGTATCTATACTAGATTGTATTTCTCTATTTGCAAGTGTAGTGAGGTGACCTATTATAATCTATGTAGCACTAATATTTTAAACTGATTGTCGTACTGATATTCGATACATATTGTATCAAATATTTTAATATTTTTAAATATTTTTTATCTATATATCTTTTAATTATTTTATTAATATTTGCGGTATTAACATATCTATTTTATGTTGTACATGTGTCCTGTATCTATATATGTGCTTCCTTGATTATAATTGGGGTATTCTGTGGTGAGGTGACATGTTATAGCCAATGTAATAACTCTACTTAAGTCAGTGAGTTCTAATTTCTAATACAAACTAAACGAGGCTGAGCTGGTTTTTCCAATTGGAGCCAAATCTTGCAAGCTACTGACAATATATTTTAATTCATACTCATTAATAAACATTATGGGTGTTTAAATCTAATCTGATCTGAAAATTGAATCAAAAAAAAATATAAAAAATCAAATAAAATTTGGTTTAATTTTTTTATAATTGAAAAATTGATTAAATCTAATCTAAATCGATTAATATTATATAATATATTAATTTGTTATTAAATTTATATTTTTACTTACAATAACTTTAATTTTTACATATTTTTCATTTTATATGATTAAATATTATTTTTAACATGTGAAATAATTTTTTTTATTTTTTATTTTTTTAATATATTAAATTACTTTTAATTCACAAAATTCTAAACTTAAATTTTATTATAAAAAATTAATTATACTGATTAGAGCAATTCAATTAATCTAAAATAATATAAATAATAATATTTGAATCGGTTATTTTTTTATTTTTTTTACTAAAATCGATCTGAACTAAATCGTGAAAACTCATGATTAACATGTTATAATCTCATGGTGTCCTCGTACTTTTGTCTTTTTCTCGTCACAAAATCAAGGGAAGAATTAATATCGGTACCCACTGCCGAAAATAGGTTGAATCGGCATGATCAGCACCATGTTCTTAGATAATATCATAAGCATATCGAACTAATGACTCGAAAAGAAGTATTCCCTACATTATTATCTAAGGTGACTGTATAGAAACTAACAAAATTATTAATTTTTTTATTATAAATAAAATTAATTTTATATTTATTGAAATATTCAAAACATTATTATAATTTATCACACCCTACTAATTTTATCTTACTTATTAATATTAAAAATAGAGTTAAAAAAATAATTAATAACTTATTAATTTTTTAAATAAACAATAAAATTTTACAAAATAAATTTTTTAAATAGACAGATAAATGTACATGAAAACATTATTTATTTGTGTTACACATTCAAACGACAATATTGAAACTTGAAATGTCGTTTGGTTGAACCCCAAATACTAACCCATAAAAGAGAGTGCGTTTTTAAAATTTGCACCAAAAGAACATTTTCCTCATTGGATTCCTCTCATGACATGGAATATAAAATTCACTTAAAAATTAATCTCATTATTATTCCGATTGATGATCCCAAGACGGCTGATTTAATAGAATTTTTTTTACATATAAACTTAATACATTCAAGTTATATGCATTAATTCAATCATAATATTAATGAAAATAGTTAAGTAAAATTATTTATCAATTAATTATAATAATTATTTTTTAATTAATATTATAATTAATTTAATACACTAAGCTTAAGTACACCAAATTTATATAAGAATCTCTCTATTTAACAACTAAATAAACTTAGCTTTTTATGATATCTACAAAAGCTAGAGATAGCCCTACTCCTACTTTCTTTACTTAATTTAAAGGACAAACCTACAATCACCCAACCCCTCTTTTTTCAAGGGAAACCGAAAGGAGAGCTAAAGGGGAATGTAACAAGTTAGGTATCTGCTTATTAGGAAAGAAACAAAACAACACTTACAAGGGCGAAGCTAGGACCAAACTGTTGGAGTGACCAAACAATACACACTTTCATAGTTGTTTGCTTTTTTGGATAACTAACACCAAATAAATTGTGTGTCACTCTAATACATTTGAAAGTTACTTATTCTCACATTCAATTCTTAAACTTTTGTGCATTAAAACTAGGCATTTTAAGAGATAAATATGTTGAAGTTATATATTTTTCTTAATTATCACTAGCATTCATTTTAAAAAATACATTAATTGTTTTAATTTTAAATTTCACTATTATATTTTAAAAATAAACATACAACTTCTAATCAGTTGGAATATATTTATATGATATATAATTAAGCATTAGAAAAAACTAAATATATGTAGCTAGCAACTACATCAATGTAATAAGAAAATTTTAATTTTAAAAAATATGAAATAACAAAGCTCACTCAATACTCAACTAGCAAAAAATGAAAAATTAAATGTATAAATATTTTTTTCGATATTAAATGTATAAATATATTTAATATATTACTAATATACTAATTTTAAAAAAGATGATATGTGTGTGTGTGTGTGTGAGAGTGAAAATTTTTTATAAAAAAAGTTACTGCCCGTGTGTACATGAAGATCCGCCATTGAGCACGTATGAAATTATGATATTGTGGTGCGCCTGTTTCACTTCATTTCTATGGTGATATCCTATATGAGTTCCACTACTGATATCCCCTTTAAGTTTGTATGGCTCAAATTTTGTTGCTCCTAGTTGTGGTGGTGTTCTAGCTAGGTTAGGCATAACATACGAGCATTACATGAACGTGGATTTTGGATTAAACTTGGATTTATTACTTTCTTTACTTTTTGCTCTAATTTTTTTTTTATATATATAAGTTGGAATTGTTACTTTTATGTTAGATACATGTCAATAAAATAGAGAACAAGCATTGAATTAGTTTACGAGTCATTATCTGTAAATTGACAGTTGACAGATATATAAACTTGATCTCATCATTTCCTTTATGCATGCCTATGTGCCCATGGACGCTAGTTTCTTTTTATTTCCGAACAAAGTTCCTTATTCAAATTTGCATTGTTGATTAAAAGTTCATCAGTTTTAAAAGTTAAGCTAGCTTTTCTTTACTTTGGATTAAGTTTTTTGTACGTATATTTGTTCTCTAATTACACGTGTTTTCTTATTAATTGACTATGATAGGGAAAGAAATGCCATTGTATATTTTTCAAATGAGATGCAACAATCGACCTTTATCTTTTTCTTTTCTAACTTCGGATCATGGATATAGATGGATTGAAAATAGTGTCACACAGTCACCCAAAGCCAATTTAATAACTTCATTATAAAAAAAAATTAAATTAATTTTATCATTCAATTACACTTAGTTAACTTGTTGATCTTACACGGTATATATTAGAAAAATTAAACTATTAAACAATTAAAGCATGTGCAGAGGGTACTTTCATTTGTTTGAAAATTATATTATTCATTAATTTTATGATAAATTGATAGCGTCCAAAATAATATTGTATAATTTTAAACTTCATAAGTATGATATATATTATATACGTTTAATTTAATGGTCGATTTTATCAAACATTCATCTTATAAAAAGTTATTTATTAATGTTATTTTTAATTTATACTTATATCAAATGATCCTAATCTATGCGTGTTTGTGGGACAGTGTGAGGATCCACTGATAGCAATATAATAACAAATATTTTTTTGAGCTGAATATAAAAAATATTTAAACAATTTGACTGTTCAATTATTGTTAATGTACAACAAATTTCTGATTAGTTAGTTATTTAACTAGGGAGTTAGGTAGAGTTAGAATTGATAGCTTGTACACTACTTGTAAGCTTATTCCTTTTTTACATATATATATGTAACTTGAACAACAAATTGAATAAATAAATAAACTTTTTTACATATCTATTATATATCTTCAATTTGCTCTAAGAAATAAATAAACTTATTCCTTTGTACATCGCTGCAAATCTCATTTTTTATAAACAGATGAAATATATTTAGATGGATTGTCACATTGTTCGTGAGAAGGTTTAGGTTGGCATTTTGTGTAATATCCTTAAGTACATGTTAGACTGGTAAATAGTTACTAAAGGTAGCATTTGACTTGTTTAGCATGTCAGTAAAGTTTTGTGACAAATTAAGTTTTTTAAAGACTTAGTTCTGTGCAGAAACGTGTTTGTAGTGACTTAAAATGACTCAGATAATAGCATAAGTTGCTAAGTTAAGGAAAATAAACATAAAAAGTTTATTTCTAGGTCACAAATAAGCCAAGTAAGATGTGGTAAAAGTTTCAAGAGAATCAGAGTCAGTTTGGTATTTTTAGGCATACTGGTTATGCGTTTTAATATCAAATGACTAGCAGCAGATATAGAAAATGAGGAAAATGGTGAAACAATAATTTAGATAAATCTTATGATTTATTCTAAAGTTATTGGAAGCAGGAAAACTCGAATTAGCATAATTCGGGTGTCCATAGCAGATATAAATTTCAGTGTAAAAACTTAAGTTAATCTTTTCTCGTAATTTCCTCTGCGTCCCACCCCCTTATTTCTCCCTTCTCCCTCGGCAGAGAGCCGAAAACCAGAGAAAGAGAAAGAAAAGAAAGAAAAGGGGAGAAGAAGAAGGAGAAAGGGGAAGAAGGGAAGAAGGAGGGGAAGAGGATCAAGCTTCAAGACTTCGAGTCTTCAAGAGGTAAGATGATTTCTATTCATTTCCCCCTCTTTGATTTCTTTGAATATATTTTGGGGTTTTGAATAGAAATAGGGGTTTGGATAGCTAAATCCATGTTCTTAACTTGGTTCTTAATTCTGAGGACTAGGTTAGGATAGCTTAATCCTAGAGAATGTTAGATGGTCATTTATAGTTCAAGAATAATCATAGAATCCATAGAAAATGGATTTTAAGAATAGTTGGTGTTATATGATTCTGGACTTAGATTTATGCCTTACGAGAATTTATAGGTTGTAAAAGAGTTACAACAAGTTAAATGGCATAGATTAATACTAGAAATCACTTAGAATCCATGAGAAAAGAATTGGAAATTAGTTTTTGAACCAATTATGCAGAAACCGCATTCTGCAGAATTGTTGTTCTGTCATGGGGGCCGCGGCGTAGGTGGTGCATGCCGCGACGTGAGACCAAAAATAGCTCAGTATCAGCACCCGAGAGCTGGGTGTCGCGACGTGCCATATGCTGTGCCGCGGCGTGAGACCCTGAAGATCCAAAATGTTATTTTTAGATGTTTTGAAGTTCTAAAGTAAAGGGAATCATTTATATATGTTTCCTAAAGTGTGTTGAGACACAAATTGGGATATTTTCAAGTGGAAAAAATGTACCTATCAAGTATGAGAAAGCATAGGCTTTTAAGCATCCTAAAGGAAAGGTTTGCTTTAGGTAATGACATTGCACCTTAGGCAACTTGACGTTGTAATAGATATCACTCAAGATGTGATGAGATAGTGCAATGAAGATAAGTATGCTAGTATGCATAATAGTATGCACACTAGTAGAGAATGAGAAATGTATGAACCTTAGGATATCCAAGAGAAGTGGATTACCTTAGGAAGGTACCTAGAACCTTAGGCAACAAAGAGTTGCAAGTAAAAACCACTCTTGCATTAGATTTACTTAAGTGGAGACAAGATTGTGTATTAGTTCTAAAGAGGGAATGTTTAAGTACTAAGTCTCTAGGTAAGTGAGACGTAGTGCATTGCTAAATACACAATAAGATGATTTGTGACTAAGAAGATGTCATAATCATAAGGTAGAATAGAAATGTGCAACAACTCATGTATTAGCAAAAATGAATTAGAAGTGCAAGATAAAGAGAATTTACTTCCTTAGATACTAACAAAAGTATGGAAGTTAAGTTCTTAAGCATTCCATGAGTTTGGAATAGTTAAAGAGGTATCTGGAACCTTAAGCACACAAGTGTAGTATAAGCTACTACCAGAAGTGTGATAGAAGGGAAAGCTAGATACAACCAGAATACGTATGTTAGCACACAAGTGTAGTATAAACTACTACCAGAAGTGTGATAGAAAGGAAAGTTAGATGCATGAATTACTCTCTTTAGTTAAAGCTGAGTTAATTATGCAAAGTTTTAGAGAAATGCTCATTTATTTCCTTAAGCAAGGGTAGACAAGGCATTAGTTAAGATAGACTCTTTCACTAGGATGAGTGGAGTCTATAAGAGAGTAAAATAGTGTTTATGTAAGAGTTAAACATAACACTAAGCTTTTCACACACTAGTCAGTTAAGCTAGTATGTATGTGAAGAGAAAGAACCTAAGTGCAACCAAGATAAGTGGTTTGCCATAGGTAAGTATCTAACACCTCAGCAACATAGTGTTGCGTTAGAAATCACTTAAGAGATACGAGTGATGAGGTGGTGTTTGGATACAAGTATGAGGAATAGTTTGGTAATGTTTACCTGAGAATGTAACGTTATATGATGTGAGGTCATTTAGCCAGAAGGTAAGGAATCAGAGAAGTTCCTAAGGGGACAAACATTTCTAACCAAGTGCTAAGGTTACATATAGTATAAGGTTACAGATTCTCCTCATTACAAAAGGTAAACATAAAAAGCTAAAGTTCCTAGGAGAATATACTTAGATCGTAAAGGAACTAAGTATATAAGTACGAATGTAAGTCTATGAATTGGTCAAGTAGGATCGATCTGGTGAGTATCTTTTGATGTCATTCATGGAGGCAAAAAGAGATAGATGGGTGTCCGAAGGACTTTTGAGAAGGACATGACCCTGATGTCTCAATAGTGCCAAGGCCAAAAGAGATAAGTGAGAAATCCAAAGACGCTCTTTGAGCAAGGATGTAGCCCGAATTTCTCAGCGTGTCAGGATATGTGTAATATGAGGATAAGCTTTTCCTCTAATTACCACTGGATGATATACTGACTAGTTCCTAACAAACTTTGTTTTCAAAATAAACTTCTGCATGTATTTCAAAATAAAACCCTGCATTTGCATTTCATTCACATACTCTTAGGGTTTCTCTAGGCATATTCATATTACATATCATTATCATTGCATTCACGAACAGTTGTATGAGCATTGTCCGTCACTGTTGGTATGTACAACTGTATGGGCATTGTATATATGAACAGTGTGTAGGCTATCGGTTGATAACACACTATAAGAAAGTGTGCAGTTATGAGAAAAGAGGAGGAAACTCCTAAGTTATGAGAAAAGAAGAGGAAACTCCTAAGTTATAAAAAAAGAGGAGGAAGCTCCTAAGTTAGAAATTATAGCATTTGTTATATATTTGTTATATACAATGTTATAGAGAACTGGTATTGGAATTGCTTTTACTGAGAATGTTAATTCTCACCCCAGTTGCTATTCCATGTAAATCCGATGCGAGTGCACGTAGCACGAGATGCGAGGCAAAGGCACCGGTACAGAGGTACAGACCCTGCTAAGGGTAAGAAGATAAAGCGTGAAGACTAGAGTAGTTTTTATTGCTTTAAGTAGACAGAACTTATGTAATAAATTTATATTTGTTCTGTAAGTTTTACGTTATATGTATTATAATAAACTCCCATGTGGCTAAGTTTGTATATTTATATGTATGAGTTTAAGTTTTTCCACAATCTCTCTCAAGGCTTTCTATAATTACTCAGTTGTGATTATAGATATATGTTAGTATGTAGTATAGAAGTGACGTCTCTAGTACTGGTTATCTTTATATATCTCTGTCTATCTAGGATATATCTAGATATCTGTATTAGGATGTTATATTTTGCACTTACTTCCTATTGACACTCATGACCAAACTGCTGACTTACTCACCAAACCGTTGCACCCAGGTTCGTTTCAGAAATTACATTCCAAGCTTGGCATGCTTAACATACATGTCAGCTTGAGGGGGGTGTTAATATATAGCAAATTTCTAATTAGTTAGCTATTTAATTAGGGAGTTAGTTAGAGTTAGAATTAATAGCTTGTACACTGCTTGTAAGCTTATTCCTTTTTGACATATACATATGTAACCTAAACAACAAACTGAATCAGTTGTTGAGTTCATTTATTTCTCTGAGATTTCAATTTATCTCTTTTTTTCTCATGAATTTCGCTTTCTTTCGAATTCATATGGCTCAATCCGTTGCATGCTCTGTCATTTTCAACAATTATATATACCTAGTAAATACATTGATCACATACCCTAATTAATTTTATAATTTAAAATATTACAAGTATGTGATTAAGTGTTGGATTGATGTTCCAAGTGCACACAAAGCAACGAGGGAGAGGAATTATTTGGCACTAAATTTAAGGTGAAATCAAGTGAAGTGATACTTTAGAATTTAGATGGTGAAGATGTAATGGATTATATATGGAAGGGACACATATATAATATAGGTTAAACTAAATAATTACTCTCCATAGTTTTATCTTATTTGAATTTTGGTCATTATAATTTAATTTTGTAGATTTTAATTCTTATAATTTCATTAATTTAGATTTTAGTCTCTCAAGGATTAATATTTTAATAATTTAAATTAAAAACTAATTCTTAATAAAAAAAGGATCATTACCTTAATATGTAGAAATTATAGAAATTAAAACTTAAATAAATAAAAAATATAAAAATCCAATACCATAATGATTAAGATTAAAATATAAAAAATTAAAAATATGGGAATCAATATCCAAAAAAATAAACTACAATCACCAAAATTTAAGTTTAGTAAAATTATAAGGGCTAATTATTTAATTTAACTTTAAATATATTATGTTTATTATTGATGCAGTTTATTACATAGAACATGCGGAAAATAATTATTTGCCTAGGGATTTAGGAGATAATAATGCATACACTTTGATCCGTATCAAAAGGCCAAGAATCTAAAAGGAGCTGTCACATGGTGTGGTTTGGGAAAATGATACTTTGCTACATGAATGAATGCAGTTGACAAAAGTGCGATTGTTAGATTATCGTGCACGCAATATTTCAAGGCATCCAATCAATCTTATCCAAATATGGTTTTGTTTTATTATATGTGCCATTCATTCCTAATGTTTTCCATTCTTTAGCTAGGGATCACATCCTAATTCCGTTCAAATCAATTATACATAATATAGTTCTCAGCCAAATAAAGTATATATCTGCATATTAATTGCATTGATTTTCCTCATTCTCTCCCTCTTCTTTTCTTTTTTTACTCTTAAGATTCTGAAAGGGATTTTTGGCGATAGAATCCACAATGATCTTTTTGTTATACCTCACAGACTTTATGGATTTCACAAAATGCTTCAAAAGATTTAGCTTATTTAATTTTGCAAAAAAAGCCAATAGATAAGCAGAGTATCAACGTGCTAAGAACTATTTAACATGAAAAATATTTCACGAAACATGTAGAATCGCGTGGCAACACTAATAACACGTTTACAGATATATTTTTGAAAATGCAGGTTACAGAAAATTATATTAGTGTGAGTAATCAACGGTCCACATTGTTCTCTTTTTTTTTTTGTGAAAAAAGTACAAAATGTACCATTTAGCATTTTCTATGTGTTAATTGAACAAATTCGTATTGATAATGACAGTATTAAATTGCTTATGAAGATTTATGAGATCGATGTAACTCATTGCCAAATGAACTTATATGTAACCAGATTACTAAGTTTTTATAGTAATTAACTTAAAAAATATGGAAAAGGAATAATGTTGGCAGACAAGGAAAAGGTAATATCTCAGTGAATTATAAACAAAACCTTCAATCGTTCTCAGTAGGAAATTGATAGTTACATTTCTAATATTTTTCTTAATATATATGTTACAAATCCCTATACTCTTCGCATATCATCCTTTTTTGTAGTAAATAATCTCTAGTTCTTTTGTCCTCTTATATATCATTCGGAAAATAATGCCCACTTTATCTTTTCTGATTGCAACCCCGGAGACTATATTATTTTAAATGTAATTAAAATATTTGAAGGGTGCTCATTTTCTCACCAACTTTTTTCTAGCCTCACATGTGTCAAAAGTGAATGTGTTCAAAGAGAAACAAAGTCAAATGATAGAAGAATTACTTAAGAAAAATTATTTGAACTAAACTTTTGGCACTAATAAATCACTCAGTTCTATCCTCATACCATACCACAATACCTTAGGGAATGTTGACAGCACAAGAAGATCAGATCCAGATGTTTAATTCTTGTAAGACGTCCCTTATACATATGAGTATTTCTTGGTTGAGTCCCTATATATGAATATGATACACAGTGTGATCCTCATATATTTGTTGTAATAATTGAAAAATATTTAAAATTTGTAGAAATGTGTGTTTGCTAACACAAAAATTATTAGACACTCAATTAGGGCTTGTTGGTTATGAAGGATAAGATAAGATTTGATAGTATCATATTTGATAGTATAAGACTTGATAGTATGAAACTTAATAATATAAGATTTAATACGTAATAATTGAAGATATTGTTTAAATTTATAATAATAAAATATTTATAGTAACTTATACATCAAATCTCAATTAGATATAATCTCATCCATTAAAACTTGATTAAGTTATACATCATTTTAATATATAAAAGAGATTTAATAGATAATCTTATATAATACAATATTTACACTAAATAACTGATAAGATCATAATATATTATATTAATTTATCATATCAAATCTAATACAATATGTCAAAACAAATCATTATAAACTAACTTATTGTGACAATAATGTAAAATCAATACTTTATGCAAATAACCCCTTTTTTTTGTTACTACTCATTATTTGTTTTTTCTATAAGAATATGCCCCCTATGAAAATTTTCTAACGAAATTATCCTATAAAATATGGTTATGATTTTTAATATGTGAAATTAAAAAATTTCTATGTAAGTTTCATAAATGTGATAAGAGAGATTAGAATAATTTATTAAAACAAATGAGAGAAAAGATTAATTGTTGCAACCAATGACATGGCAGGAAAAAACTGAAAGTGTTTTTTTAACTTTATTATTTCTTAAAAATATTTTATATAATGTAATTTTAAAGATTTAGAACATTATTTTAAATTCATTAGAAAGGTTCACTTTTTATAAATATTTTTTTTTAAATGCTTAAGTTACTATTTTTTAACGTGAATTTCCACTTTTCATTTTAGGAATATTACATCGTTAAGTAGAAGTTAACTTCTCTTTGACCGTCAAAAAAAAAAAACCTTCTTTTTATGCTTTTCTTTCTGGATATCTTTTTTTTTTTATATATACTTACTTACAATGAAAGTGTGTGTTACTGTTACAATTACATTAAAAAAAAAAGGGGGAGAGAATAAAAGAAAGTGTTAACTCACGTGCTAGATCACGTGTCTGATTACCCCAAGTGGAACTTTATGCTCGAGGAGGTACAGTCCAAAACACAAGACGACGAATAAAACATATGGGACGATTCGGCGTTCCCACGTGGTGCCGCCCGTGTAAAACTAAAACACTACAAAATTAGCACAAATTGAAGTATCTGGTTTATTTATATTTTTTGGAATTTTTACAGCATTAGTTAAAAATTTAAAATAAGAATTTTTTTTATAAAAAGTAGAATATTTAATATATTTCAAAATTAAAAAATTCTACATTTCATATAATTTTTTATTTTAAATTATTTAATAAATATTATTAAATACTTGTTAACAAAACTCTTTTTCTTTTGAATTATATTGGTTTATTTACTTTTATCCTGAAATTTTATAATTAAAATATGGATTTTTAACATGTTTCCTAAAGATACATGCTAAGAATCATTTTTTATTCTTCGTTAAATTATCTATATTACTTTAAAAAAATTATTTTTTTATATTTTTAAAATATTAAATATTTATACTTTTTATTTAACAATTTATGTTTTATGTAAAAATAATAATTTATATTTTAATTTTTAACCTGTTTTCTAAAAACACATATTAACAAAATCTTAAAAACATTAATCCTGCTTTACAACTTCAATTAGTTTATGTATCATTTGTTTAATGACGTAATTATTTGTTAACAAAAATATGAAGTAAATATTTTTTATAAATTTTTAAAAATTAATATCATCCACATACTCTTTTGTTTTTTTAGTTATAATATTTTAACCAATGCAAAAACTGAACCGAAATATTAAACCTAGCATAAGGTGAAGTATTTTTCCTTTTCTAGTCTCGATGTATCCAAAATAAATTTATTTTTAAAATGAGTAAATAAATATGTATTAACTTATATTATTTAATAAGTTAAAATCACAATTTATTTTAAATTAAATTAAATATAAATATATCATTATTTACTTATTTTAAAAAAAAATTCCCCATTTGTCCATTGTTTAAATTCAATTTTAGCTATTAAATGTGTACTCGCATTAACGCCAAACGTAGAAAATCAATAATCTATTTGATGTAGACAAAACAAATTTTACAAGAAAATATTAAATATAACAAAATGGTCTAAACTAATTTTAGGTCATTTGAAGTTTTCACACACCTTTCGATTTTGAAATTAATTTTTGTTTAGGTATAGAAGTTATCCCTCTTTAAATGTATTTTTTACGACCTCGAATTATTGACATTTCAAAACTCTATTAATAATTGAGTTCAAACTTACTTACCATAAGTCACCTCTTGTGGCAATGACCTAAGTTAATTATTGCTATTATTCTATGCAGTAATTTGATGGAATCGTTGATCATGTATATTATTATATGTTTTGTCTTCTAAAATTTGAAGGCTTTCACAGGAGGAATTCTACACATATCAGCTTAACCTTGTATTGGCTCTTGATAATCATATAGATTTTGAGGCTAGTGTGAGATGATCATTTTCTAACAATTTTGTCATGATCGTTTTCAGGGTCAAGAATAAATTAAACCTGTAATTTGGCACACTGGATAAGCCTCACGATTAGAATTAATGGGTCAATTCATTGTCTGAAGGAAAATATTTTAAATTAAAATTATAAAATACAAAAGTAGAAATTAGAAGAAGAATTTGCATACCTGCTGCCGTCAAACCAAGAGTGATGGAAAAGGACAGTTTGACATTAATTGACAAAAACTAAGAACTAATGAAAACCCATCTCGTAAATCTCTCTGCTTCTGTTTCATTTATTATTTTTATTTTGATAAATGTCGTTGGATGTCTTAATTATATCATAATCGAGACAAAACGAGTTACTTGAGCATAGTACAAAATGTCATTGCATTTTTATTATCTTAATTACGTTAATTTCTTAGAATTAAATTGAATTAAAAATACTTTTATAAATGTTTTAATCTTGACATAAATAATTTGTTTTTGATTAAAATAGAAAGTTGGATTATTGTGAGTTAATATTTGGATAAATTTATTCACTTAATTTTATTTTAATTTTAGTTAAAAATTGGTCATTCACCATATTATTTACAAATGTTAATCATTTACAAATATTTTTATGACATTCTCACATAATTATAACCACTATGTTTCTTGTTATTACTGGATAATAATGTACCCAAATCAATGAACTATGACTTAATTATTTAAAAGGGAAAACTCTAATTTATACCCTTCATCTGAGGCTCATGTGCATATTAGTCTTAAAATTTTAAAAACATGCAAATCAGTCTCCTAAACTTCCAAAAATATGTGTTTTGACCCTTCTATATAATTGACATTTGTTTATTTTTTTAACGGAGAGTGGCACGCTCCACTCATGTGACCACCTTTGAGAGTACAAGTGATCATGCTCTGCTCATGGGATTAAATCCTTCCCCTGAAAAATGATCATGCACCATCTAAAGCTCCGTTCAAGTCTCAATCAAAGAAACCCTAATGCCTTTCTTCCTCAAAAACCAATACACCACTAAAACCCTTGAACCTACATCACCACTTGTGAGCACCACCTGTGCCATTGAACCTTAAAAACATCTACGAATGTACAAAGGCTGAAGCAATGAAGTATATGATAGGAAAGAAGGGAGCCAAAAATACTAGTAAGATTTGGAATAATTGACTTAAAGAGAAACAACAATAATGAATCAGATACTACATCTTAACTTAAAACCTTAAAGCAATGGATTCATGAGTTCATCTACTTATAAGGTCCTCATTTTGTTCATTCCTTAATAATGTGAGACTTATTTTATCCACATATTAACTTGAAATTCACATTTGAATTTTCAACAATCTCTTCATCAAGTATGAGTCCACACACAAGGAACCACACATAAAGGATACTCTCTCTTGAGTGAAGTAACAAGTCAACGGTCTTTCCTAAAGTTGATTTTTTTCTCTAATGGTGGTATCAAATCATGAGAACACTAACAACCATGAAAAAGTGCTCGCCCTATTCGAACTATTGAGCTACACCAATGCATACATGCTACTCCTCGGGATAGAGAGGTCACATTAAGCTTTGCTCATATGACGCAAATGAGTGAAGGCGAGATTTGATCTCAAAACATCGCAATAAACTACAGAGATCTTTACCAACTAAGCTAGTTAGCACCTTTTTTTATATAATATACTTATTTGTTATTGAATTTATATTTTCACTTATAATTCTAATTTCTCACATACTTCTCTCACTTTATGTGATTTGACCCTAAGCAAATTTTATCTCTAATGTTAGGAATTCAAATCCAAGAATCACTACTTTAGATAGGGCTTTACATATCCTCTACCCTCAGCCCAGAATTGTGAGAGCAATTTATTACTTTATATGATCAAATATTATTTTAAACATGTGAAATGAGCTTTTTTTATTTTTTTATTTCCTTTCATTTCTTTTTTTTCTTTTTAATAAGTTTAGTTACTTTTAACTCACAAAATTCTAAGCTTAAAAACTTATTAGTCAAAAACCAATTATTGATCTAATCCAAACCAATTTATTCAATTTTCAAAATGTAACCATTTCATTCTAATCCAAACAATGTTATTACATTGGTTTGGATCAATTGGCTTTTATCTTAAAATTATTTCAAACCGAACCACATACACCCCTATTTGATACCACTTGTTAGAAAGAGAATTGTCCAAAATATTTGGAGAGATCTTCGTCCATTGGCTTAGCTATTCTTTTGTGTGTTAAGTGAAGAATCATAATAGCAAGCTTAACAACACATCTTGACAAAAAACATTAAGGTATAAGGTTCATGTGTTTGTTCTACTTATATAGTCCTCATTATATTCATCTTTTTCTAATGTGAGACTTCTCCATCCACTTCTTACTCACACTTAAATTCCTTATGCACTAAATGTATTCTTTTTTTTTTTTCCATCCATGAAGTTTGAAGCAGACAATGAACATCACACTTGCAGTTGAAATATCACACTAACATTTGAAGAGCTAGAACTCTCAACAAACCCAAAACCAAGCATTTTCACATCCACTCAAGTTCTCATTTGTGATTTCGCTGGCTCCTCCTCCTCATCATTGGCATTAAGGTTCCTTCAAATGACTTAAATGATATTTCATATTGTGATTCAAGAAAAAAAGGGATGATCATGTGAATGGAACACAATCACTTATACTTTCTAAATTCGTCATGTGATTATGGATTGTGTTATTCTCTTTTAAAAAATAGACAAGGGTCATATGAAAGGATTGAAATACATATTTCCAAAAATTTGAGGATCAATTTGTACATTTCTTAAGTTTTAAGACCAAAATACAAATGATCCTAAGTTGATGGGGGATATATTAGAGTTTTCCCTATGTAAAAATTTATAAAATCTTTGTAAAAGGTTTAATTTTCATATAAGAATAATGGGGAAAAAAAAATTGACAAGAAGGAGGCAAGACCATAAGAGAGGCGGTTTGTGGGCCAGTAGAGGCTGCAATCGTCCGTAAAAGAATTCTATTCTATACAAACAGAACTCCTTTCTATTTGAGCTTTTCATGTCTGACAGTGACTTAAAGTTTTTGGACTCTACTCCCCCATGCCAGTAGGATGGGCCCCATTCTTGGCCCACTTTGCCTCCCTTCCTATAAAGCAAAAAGGACAACAACGTCTCTCTTTCTCTCCCCCTAAAATCAACACTTGGCCCACATTCTAATTATTTCTCACACTTGTTCCATTTTTTATTCATAATATTAGTTTTGTTATATAATTACGTCATCCATACGTCAACTATGACATCACATTTCCTTGCCCGCTGCTGATGATCCGACCCGATCATCTACCTTTTTTTTAAAAAAAAAAATGGTTTTCATCTTAAGCATGTAAAGAGTACCTGTTCAACATGCGAATAACATGTATCATATTTACAATACCATCATATTACACAAGCAGCATGTGTTCTCTCTTTTGGTAACTTGTTTTATTTATTTATTTTACAAAAAAATTAAATTTTGTGGATGAGGATTAAATAAGAAGAAGAATTCCTAAAGTTTAGAGAAGAAAATGTTACACCAACATGTTGAAGGCATGTAATTTGGTGTCATAGGATATGGGATTTTAATTTGTTCAAATAGTAGGTAAACTTCGTGAAGCTGTCATTATTCATATAAAAAGACACTAAGCATTTTTTTTTAATAAGGTAAGAATATTTTCGGGCTCACTTTTAGATTAATTAAGATTAAAATACTATTATGAAAATTTTTAAGAGTGTACTTCTCACATCACTCAGGTACAATGAAAAAATTAATTTTCTTAAATACTAACACAAAGTTTAAATCAATTTAATCAAGACATGGAACACGCCTCCATAATTAATCACTGCGCTAGAGTTACCAATCATCATGTTTTGTTGCAAGTTTGTTAAACCCATCCCTTCTCCCCTCTTTAACGAAACAGCACATAAAAATTTGATCTTAATTAATTAGTTTCTAGAACTTGCCCGTGAGAAAAGCTAATAAAGATTGACTTAATTGATAAAACTGAATAACGTATATAAAAAGGTTTTGAATTCAAATTCTGTTGGTAATTCTTTATTAATAAGTTATCTATAAAGAAATATATGTGTGTGTCCTTCTACAAAGAAAACTTTACAAGGCTGAGGGGCCCATTAACTTATATATAAATACACAGCACTGTTCATTATTTCTCAAGATGCTGAACTTTAGTGTAATAAGGTGATCATCACAGTGTTTACCATTATCTCAGCCTCAGGAACACCATAGAAGGCAAGGGACTAGTTGCTTGGTGGTTACAAACCTTGAATGCCAAGTAAACCCAACGTCAAATTGTCTATGCTCCCCCACTTCTAAATAGAAACAAGGTGCAATATTCAGTGTGTCTTGTTTATCTTAAACACTAACCCTAATCATAAATTCAATCATTTCTTTGTGTCACGGATTTTTGTTTTGACTTGCTACAACATTACGTTTGTCACGGGCACTTGAGGACTCTTGTTGACTTAAAAAGTACTTCACTTCCAAATCCCTTTTCATTAGTCTAACTCTACTTATACCGTCCGATGAACTCCACTAACCAACTTTAGTGCACAACACTTCTTTCAATTTTGACTTATCTACAAAAATATATACGGAATCTCTATACTTTAAAGTTTTACAACCAACGAACCAATCCATGTATTGAGCACATGTAGCCGTTTTTTTCTTTTTTTTTTTAACATAAAAGTTTAGGGTAATAGAATCTTTTATTTATTTTAAGATTAGAACAAATTATCAATCTTAATAAATATTTATAATAGGATTATAGATTGTTTATCTATTATAAATTCTTGAATTTGAACTCAATTAATACTACTATTATGAATGAAAAGTCGATCAGGTGAGTCAATATTTATTAATTTTTTAAAAATAAATATCGGTAATGAATAGTCAAGTGAGAAACTAGTGTTATGTTCTACTATAGAAATTCTTTAATGCAGTTAGCAATTCGATGTTATTAAAAGTTATAAATTTACATGTACCAAAAAAAGAAAGTTATAAATTTACTATAACTCGGTTCTTCATTGAAGCATTCTTAATTAACAACTTGGATTCTCATACTTTTTATTATCGAGTAATAACCATAGAAAGAAAAAATGAGTTGAGGGAACTCTATATACAAATCTACCAAACCCAAGGAGTGCATTTGCAGTTGCAGCAATTAATTAAAGAGAATGTGCTTGCAAAAGGGGTCATCATTGAAGGCACAAGCATGTGTGCATTTTATATTTTCTTTTTCTTTTTTTTGGGTGGGTGAGCTGGGGGAAGAGGATGTATTTTATACATCTTTTTTGCATTGTGACTTAGATTGACTTTATTGGTTTGTAAAAGTAAAAGTTAAATTTGTTGACTCCATCGATTTCGTGTAACCTACACGTCCTACTTAAACATAGTAACCTTTTGACATTGCTAATGCCAATATGGCATATACCGTTAAACACATACGATCACTTTTCAGAGATAATTTAATATCTTTACCTAGTGGCACTACTTTACTTCCATCATTGAAAGATCACAATGAAAAAAAAAAAAAAACTGATTCATGATTTGTATTTGTGTAGTATAACTCAAAGTTTTCAGTCTGAGTGCAAATATCTACCAAAAGTACAAGCTTGTCCAAAAAATTTGTACCTTAAACAAAATGAAGGACGTTTGTGATTCGATTTGAATTAATTTTGAATCAAAAAATTAATTGACTCAAATAATATTATTTATATTAATTTGAATTAAATCGATTTAATTGATTTTTGACAAAAAATCTAAGCATAGAATTTTGTGAGTTAAAAATAATTTATCTTATTAAAAAGAATAAGAAATAAAAGGAAATAAAAAATAAAAAGAATCCATTTCACATGATTTACAATATTATTTTTTTGCACATCAGTTAAAATAATATTTGATCACATAAAATAAAAAAAAACATGTAAGAAATTATAGTTATTATAAATAAAAATATAAATTCAATAACAAATAAATATATTATATAATATTAATCAATTTAGATTGAATTAGATTGATTTTTTTATTCAATTGTAATTGAATTTCGATTTTTTATTTGGATTAGATTTGAATACCCTTAGTAACAATTGTATGATTAAATTTATTGATTAAAAGAATTTATTATTCTTTCCTTTTGTATACTTTTTTTTTTTTTGGGATAAATTTTTTATACATATATAGCTTTATAAATCAATAAACTCGATTTTCACTTACGTGATAAAATATTAAAAGTGAAATATAATCTAGGTAACAATAAATTTGATTTAATTTCATTTAAGAAAAAACAAATAAACTTGTTTTTATTTTTTTGTCAGAAAAAACTTGTTTTGTCATAAACGTTCCTCAGACCCAACTCAATATGGACTCTTCAGGCCCTGAAATAGACCAAGCCCAAAATCAGCAATTCTCTTGAAGCCCGAGTTAGAGGTTTCTCTCTTTGCCCATAACCGCATCAAAGAATGTTATTATGACAAGTCCAGATTCCTGACCCGCAAGGCCGAAATCGACTAATTGTTCATTTTGTTTCTCTATGCGACATCATATTAGTCTTTTCATTTATAAATAATATCATATGGGTCATTCAAAGATATACGTAACATTAAATTAGTCTACCAATACCACATTTTTACCATCAAATTGGTTATTGAAGTACAAAACTAATGACATTAATTTATAATTATTGAAGACCAATTTGATGTTGTGTAAATGTTTAAAAGACCACAACGAGTGTTTACTCGGCCTAGGAGATTGGATCAGATTCCAAAATTGAAGGTAGAAACTTCAAAATTAAAAGATGAAACCCCTTTATCAGAGCAAATGCAAATACATTAATGGAAGTCATCCTCTTTATCTTCTTCTTCTTTTTAACCTTTGAAGTTTTCTGCCATTTCTGTGACACCTGCAAACAGAGGCATTAATTTTTTGTTTGCAATACAAATCATGATCACAGATAATTGTCAAAATCACAGGCTCTAGCTGTTTTTTTTTTTTTTTTTATCACGGACAGCGTGCTTTCTAAGCAGTTATGAGCTTCTAGGGAGAATTAACAGTGGTATGAGAGTACTATTACTATAGTACCATTGCCATTATTGCTGTTGTTATTTCATTATTTGCTCCACAGTTTATTGTACACACTTTGGCGTGCAAGCAAGGGGTACAACATTTACCGATGCTGGCCTAAACAAAAATCTGTTTTTTTTTTTTTTGTGGATAAACAAATATTGTATCATATGGTAAAACAATTTTAACATTATGATCCAGTAAGATTTTAAACTTGCGAACAAACTGGAGTAGGCCCAATTAAACGATCTCCTCCACATTGAAGTTGTTATCTCTCCATACCATTTTTAGCCTTAAACCTGTTATTTGTTATGAGGTGACAAGTGGGAACAACAAAATCACGTTTGGTGGGTCCACCACCGACCCAAACACACTTGTTAATTTTCAAAATAATGTGATGTTTTTATCACAAACAGTGTATATTTTTTTTTTATATTTTATTTAAAATTATTTATCATATTTATTTTATCTTATCACTTTCTCTCTTTCAATCATACACCTTAAAAAAAATATGCATAATATCTACACCTCTAAAAAAATGTGGAATCATCTTTTTTTCTTTTCCAAATGCTATGGCCTTAGGCATTTTAGTAAGGGTGAATTATGATTAACATTTTTATCTGTCTTCAGGGTAAATCTATATTTTAATAAATCACTCAAATATTTATTTTGCCAATTCCCACAATTTATTCTGTCTTCACGGTAAATCTTTATACATGGAGGTAGATTGTAATCATCCAAACACAAGATGAACAAACAATTTTCTTTCTCCCTGTTAGGTAATAACGTGTTACATCCTTAGTTTTGTACTAGAAATGACCCTGTCCTTATCCTATATAGAAAGTATTCTTGGTACAGGTTAGGAAAAAAAAATTCTCTACAGGCTAGGCACCCCCATAGAAGTTTACCCGTTTCACATATTTGGCCCATGAACAATTTGAATAGGAAAAGAAAGATTAATTTCAATATTTCTTAGTAATTTATAATTTATTTATTTTTTCCTTTAGTTATTAATTGGTTTAAATTTTCAGACAAGGGGAAATGACCAGCACAACTGGTACTCACATGATAAATAATTGCTGTCTTGGTAATAATTCTTACGTTAGTTGACTGGTAAACATGAAGTACGGGGACAGGAATTTTGTGTTACTGAGATGAAATAGAGTCCACAGGCTATGAACCATTTTAGAAAGGTTGTGTGTCAAGCAGTCATCTTTACATTGCCTTAAACGGAGTTGACCGATGACCATTCAGACGTATCAAATGCTCCACTTTTTGTCTGTTTGATAGGGTTTTGGGGTGTGAAAACTTGTGATATAATTGAGATATTTTGGATTAGCATAAATATAACACATCATATTTAAGTATATTTACAAAAAATTAAAGAGAAAGGATGAATGATTTCACTAAACTCATTTATCACAAAAAAATTAAATTCTCTAACTTTTTGTGAATATATCTAAATATAATGTGTTATATTTGTGCTTATTCAATAATATATTGATATAATAACTAAATGTATGAGTTCAAACTTCTTCGAGTTGAAAAAAAGAAGTTGCGTATGATATAAATTTTCTCCGAGCCAATCATCAATAGGAAGAAATATCTTAGTGACTTGTTATCATGGACTACTCATATCAAGTCCTCTGCTATTGTGGAGGTTTCCATTGCTTATGAATCAGCCAATAAATATAGTAGGACGTGCCAGTTCTGTGTCATAAGATATGAATAATATTATTTATACATCTTTGTACATATATCATCTCACATTTACACTATTTTTATTATCTGATTACAATTAATCTCACCTTATTATTTTGTACACATATATTCTAATTCTGCTACATATCCCATATGTGGGGGAATGTGTGCACACCTAATATGCACCATACATTGTCCTAAGATATATGCCGATTACTTTAATATATGAAAAACAAAGTATATATATAGAGACATACAAACTCAAAGGTTCTTCTATTCCATCTTCTGAAGAGTTGATGACTTGCTTTGTAAATGCTCCAATTGTAACCGAGACCAATCTTTTTAAACATGTATTTCTTGTAACAAATTAGTTTAATATTTGTCCTTGTTTGATCACTTCCAATCATTATGGCACTCTCTCATTATCTTTATTTTTCTATAAAGTATAAAAAAATAGAGAAAGTAGTGGAGGCATGTTTCTCTCCACTTCTTTTTGAGATCTAATGTTTAATGGCTAAGTTTCTTTGCTCTTACCCTTATTTTATGTATGTTGAAGATCAGAATCTTTAAATCATAAAATGATTAGTTCCACTTGTTACTCATATTTTCCACTCTTTTCCTTGATTTTTTTATCCAGCATATAGACAGCATTTTATTGTGATGAGTATGCTAAGAGTCACAGCTTGATATGCATATGTAATTTTCTGTGCACGAGTTGTCCCCAAAGTCAAATTCCACCAAGCACTTCCTAAAATTTCTATCGACTGACTACTCAAAGTCTTCTAACACAGAATACTTTCACTCACTCCCTGGAAAATTGATATTTTAATATACTTAGGACTCCGATTGTCACGTCAGCATGTCATGCACTGCTTCTGAAACATTCCTATTATGATCTTCAAGAGAAGACCCTATAAAAACATGAACAAGCAACCAAATGATTACTAAATTCTGTTACTGAAAAAAATGCCTTCCTTTTCTAAGAAACGAACTGTGAATTGATGGCATTAAGTTCCCAAGTTGGAGTCGGCTAAAATTGACCTTGCCATTAAGTTGCCAAGGAAGATGGCATTTCACCTTTGATGCATTGTTCTGACATTAATTCTCCCACAAAATCTTACCTGTAAGATTGTATATATGATTTATCATTTTTTAAAGAGAAAATTATATTGACCTCTCATGAAGTGTGACTTAATTACATCCGACACCCTTTTTGTTTAAAAAATTATATTGAAGTTTATATTGTTATTACACTTTCTTTGAGATTTATATTGTCATTATATCGATCTTCCCTTGATCATTGCAAACAAAAGAGGTGTTGGCGTCGTTAGGCTAAACCTCATAGGAGGTAAATGTAATTTTTCCTTTTTTTAAACCCTCTGCAGTTCAAAATATTGGCCGTTCTTGGTGTCCTGAGCTATGATTTTCGAATCAATGATACAATCATGACGAAGTTTGACTTTAGTATCTGATTACTTGGTTCATGTATGTAGATATCAATTCATGACTACCTGTTTACAAGAATTGTTTTTGGTTATCTACCTACTACAGGTTCATGAACTATGTCCCCCACACAGATGGGGATTTTGTATGGTTTACTTGCCATCTTTCTTAGCTACTAATACTATATTTGAAACTCTTCAGCACTCAATGAAAGGCAAAAACAAGATATAAGATGTATTTCTAATCATTTCTCATTTTTATAGTCTGTTTCATTATATTTCCAAACGGCTACAGACTAAAATTCATTTCTTTCTTTATTTTTGTTTTGTGGGGGTGGTGGTGGGGAGAGGGAGGATTATAACATGCTGTTGCAAAACATTATAAGCCACTGCAGGTGCTATTTAGAAATGGTAGGGTAAGTTCTTTTTCCTCTTTCTCTACTTTCACCATGAAATCAACTTTTCGTTTTGATTGAGCATTGAACATTTCGTTTTGTCTCGCATGCTTGCTGCATTGATGCAACAATAGCGAACTTGTATGCTAAAATTTTCTTCTAGTGCTATTACAAGTTTCTTGTTTTTCTGTTATAACCGTGCTTGAAAATTCACATTGATGTTAATGTTATTCACACGCACTTTTTCAACTTGTCTACACTGAAATATTTTTGCAAACATTTATAAAATGCCTATAGACAGTAAATAATAAGTCAACAAATCAATCGAAGGTGTCAGCTAATTTAGCTAGTAGAGTCCTTTGTAAGTGAATATAAGAACTTGAGATCAAATTTTGCCTTCAATCTTTTCCCTCCTGACTGTATGTGAGTCACTGGTTGAAATGTATAGAACTAGAACATTAACCCGTGTAATGCACGGCTAAACTATGTTATTATTATTTATTGACAAAATTAAACTTTAATAAAAATTAAGATTATGTTTTAAATTGTTTGAATTTTTTTCTTTAGTTTCTACATCAATTTATCAATTGAAACAAACACTTATGTTTCGTTTTTTGGTTCGTCCAAATGAGGGAAAATTTAAATTTAAAAAAACTATGTGTGGAAAAAAAAAGTCAATAACTCAATCAAATCAATCAGATGTTAACACCCTATCTCAAAGCAAATGCCATTTCAAATCTGTAAGTATGCTACTCTTTTCATTTTTATATTCCTTGTTAATTGAGAATCAATAATACAAGGACAAAATGAAGCTTGTCATATGGTCAATCTCATTTAGACTTTTAGAAGGTTTCTTGAGGGAGTGAGAGAGAGGAAAAAAAAAAAGAAACACCTTTTAATCAACTTGTGTGATGGTATTATGATATGGAATTTATAATTTTTTTCATTATGTTTGCTGAACATCAGGAGATACATCAAAGAAAAGTCTCTTCTCCAAGTTCGCCATCCATATTAGAGGAAGTTCAATATTAGGAGAATCCTTTCTTAAAGACATTAGTGTATCATGATAATAAATAAAATACAATTTTGGGGTATGAGATACTTTGACAAGGATCTACATATTATATATAATGTTATCTTTGTAATTGTATTACGACTTTTATCACAAAAAGACACAAAAAAAGATCTCGTCAAATAGTAGTGTCAGATCTTAATATATTGAACTGCAACAAAATATAACAGTTTTTTCTTGGTATGAGATACAAGTTTTACTAGCTCCTTTTGTAATAGAAGTTCTCCTTCTGGGAAAACCAGTGCTAAAGTGGATCATGATCAGCCTTACAGTGGCTAAACTTTTGACCTTGAATGGCTCATAGCACACTGCGCTAGCCAGTTAATAAAGAAGAATTAATGAAATGTGAAAAAAATTAAAGAGAATTTTCAAACAAAATCAAGGTTCAGAAAACTCACTGAATGTTCCAAGATATAGATCTTTCTTCTTAGCCATCCTACCAATCCAAGCTAGCAACGTCCATTTCAGAAATAAATCCAGCTTATTATATAATTGTTAGACTAAGGACCATGTTACTTCTCTGTACAACAGTACAAGGTAAAGGATTCTTGTTGATTTCAAGATATAGATAAGACAGAAGCCACGTATTCCTCTTTGTTCATGTTCCTCATTTCCTCAAGTTCATTTTGATAATTTCCAACAGCCAAACAATCATAATGGCTATAAGTCACTGTTACTGGAAAAAAAATAAGCTATGGGTCCAGGTGGAAAAGGGTTGCAGCAGCACTATGAAATAATCATCCTTTGATTTTCTGCTACAATAGAATTGTGGTGATCCATAAATTTCAAGTTAAATCATAGTACATGGAGTGAGGTGCAGGCCCCTTGAGTGCCAATAATTCATCTTTGATGCAGGGCCCCTTAATGGTTGCAATGCAAGTTGGAATGCAATAAAACCTGCAGGCTTTTTGCAGTATCCCACTACATAGCTGTGCTAGATGACAAGCTTGAATCCTTGCCTTGTGAACGTTGATAAGACTCTCTTCTGTAGGAAAAGGTATGAATAGGCATTCCATTGAGCACAAACAAGGCCTGACTTGGGTAGTGGTGTGCTTGGATTGCACTGAAATTTTGTAACTTTCAATCTCCCTTGTGCTCACATGATGAAATTAGAAGACCAACAGTCGTGAAATGATAATTTCAAAATGGAATCAAGACCTTTATTTCAGCTCCAAAAAGTGGTGTTGGTGCCAACACATGCTTAAATTTTGAATCCCTGTATGTCTTTACTTCTAGTCTTGTTGATTTCCTCAGAGTTCTTAAAACATATGTCTGCCTATGGATCATTACTAAAATGACTGGTCCATACCCCCGAAAGCAAATACCAAACCACAAGTGACCTTATTTATACAGTATTTGGCCCTTGTTCCCTTTAGTAGTAACCATTCAATGCATGGTTTCATTTAGTTCTGCAAAAAGGTTTGACAATTATGGCTATTGGTCTTGTAGTAGTAGCCTTTATGCAGTTCTACTTGTTTATTTTTTTACGTACCTCTCACATTCCTTTTGTACTATTAGGTTTATGAGTTTATCTCTAGATCTATGAAGTCATATCAACACTTTACTGCCCATATACAAAAACACACGTCTTTATATATTAGTAGCATTCTTTTAACAGTATCCATTCTTTTAACTGAGCTAAGAATATGATTTTCTGATTCAGCACACCCCTTCTCCCTGATTGATAAAGCATACCGAAGATTAGACAAATGATATGTATGGATGTGATCTCTGATTGACCAAGGAGAGAAGATGGTTTACTCTACCTACCTTAAGTTCAATTAAGCTGGATTACCATTGTATTTTTACAGCTATACTTGTAACTAAACGAAAAATTGTGATCATGAATATTTGAACATTCAAGGCCATATGTATATATGTGTGTGTATGTATGATTTTTTTTCTTCTTTTGTTATTTCAGTAAGGAGAATCTTGTGCAAGCAACTGAAATGGTGGGTCCAGGTTTCTCTGATCAAGTGTGTCAGATGTGCAGACTGTGGCATTATTCATACAGGACTATGATAGTCCATTTAGGACTATAAAATTTTAAAAAAAGAGGTTGGGACTCCACTTGATGTTTAATCAAATCCAAGATGGGGTCAAGGGAGTGTTGTTTTGAAGATTCATGCTGTCTCCTACCCCTTACCAGAAAGTCTTTGGTCTGATTATGACAACCATTTCACATGTTGGAGTTAGACATTATTGAACCCCCTGTTTGGTAGCTGTAATTCTTTTTTCACTTTCTAATTGGTGTTGCTAGGTGTTGTCCTTCTTGGCTGCTCTTTTTGGTTGGATTTTGGCTTGGCTCATTGTTACTTTAAAAATAAAACAAAAAGACTTGAACTGTGTAAGTTATCCAGCTGCATGTGATAGGTAAAAGGGTGATCAAACAGTCAAAATAATGATCATTAGTCTCCTAAATCATTTGCTCCTGTCTCAAAAAAGATGTAATTCATCAGAGCTATGTTTTCTCGTTATTATTAAATTCCAATTCATCACTCTAGCTAGCTGAGAGTTATGTTTTACCCCAGTTTTATTGAAGAAAAAGGCCTTGGTGGAATTGAAAGAAATTGTTAGAGTTAGAAGATATTTAATAATTGCCCATCAGTCTACTAAATTCATAGGTAATGAGCTGAACATTAAATGCAAGAAATTAACCCCAACTATGTTAAAAATTTGTGAAAGTAATTGCTCACACTATTTTAGACCAATAGTAAGTTATGTAAAATTTTATCTAAAATAATGATTCTAAGTTATTCAAACTTATTACATTATTAGTCTAATGGCAATTACTTGTATACAATATTAGTATGATGTTTGAAAGTACTCTTGTAGGTTGTAGATTTGAACAAGGCCTACTTAGAAAATAACCATGGCAATAAGGGTAAAAATAAGTGAGATAGGTCAATAAAGATTTACGGTTTAACCTATTTTTAGCGTATATATATTTAACATATTTAGTAAATAAGATAGGCTTAAGCGTTTATAAAAATCTATTTAATTATGCAAACTAAGATTTAGGTTTTTAAAAAAATTATTTGTCTTACTAGGTGGGCTTATTTATTTAATATTTATATATATAATTAAGAATTTATAATACTTATATAATTTATTAATTATATATTGGTATAATATATTTATTTTATATAAAATATAATAATTTTATTAAATGTTATATTTATTTAAAAATTAAAAAATTTAAATTTATTAATTTATATGAAAGTCTTCATGTAATATAAATTTTTAAATAAACTTTTTATACAAGTTAAATTTTTATATTTTTATAATCATGTTAAATCAAACAAAAAAAGAAAAGTCTACGACAAATATCAAGCAAGACAAGCTAACATCGACATGTTATAAAATAGGTATAAGCTTATTTAAGCAAAGCTTATCCTAACATAATCCATTTTCACCCATAATTGACACTAGAAAATAAAAAGCTACCCCGTGATGATGGATGAGGACTAGCAGTTAAAGCCCATTATTTCATGCACAAATGGATGCGATGCTTTGAGTATTGAGGAAAAAAGATTAGGATCCTCATAAGTGGGGTGTTAAAAGCTGAGACTTATCTTATTATCCAGTTAGCACGGTGGGATAACTGTAGCAAAAGTGCATGGCAGATTGGACCCACAAATTGCCACACACAGCCATCAAACATAGGACTGGTTGATTGGGATAGTAGGAAGGAGAAAGCCTCTTAAGAAATAAGATCTCTATTGAATAAAGGTAGTGGAGTGGCCATCATAATTTTGCTTTGAGGAGAGGAATAAAAATAGAAAGAGATTGATGCACTGCTCAATAACAATGCTGTTAGCACTACTGTTTTTGGGGCCACCAACTACAAGTAAGAAACTAAGAATTGTTATACTAGGACCCACTTGAGGGATGTGGGTCCTTTATTGGGATTCTCTTGTTCATTGTTTGGATGATGGTCCTAAATCCTAATTAATAGGTTTGGCAATAAGGTGGCCGGTTTTTGCTCCTTACACATTTAGGTATTAAAACTTGTATCTATCTTATAACAAAAATATCATAATTCACAATAATTTTGCTCCGTCTCACTCTTATCAATATTTTAAATTAAATTTATATAATAATTATTTATTATCTTAAATTAATTTATTATTTTATTTAAATTAAAAAACATATTTAAAATAAATATTAAATTAAAGAAGATAATTAATATAATTTTTATTAATCATAAAATTAAACATAATATTTATTTACATGTAATGTACGAAATAGGACAAAGTGAATTAACTCTAAACTCACGCCCACAATGGGACTAGTTTTAAATCCTCCCCCTGCGAGTTGCGGTGGGATTACCCACCAAACGGCCAAGCCTACTATTATATTAGCTCCATGCACCTGCTTTTTCAATAAAGAAAGAGTAATGAAATTTACAAATACTGCCTTCTTTATCTAAAATCTAAAACCGTTGCTATAAATGGCAGGCATAAGGTTACTGCGTGTTACCTCTTCATAATCCAAATTTGGGTTAACGACACAAAGTGTAGGAAATGAAAAGAAAATAAATGTGATTTATCCCCACCTTTAATAAGGAATTATCATGTTAATTTTATACGCCAAATTTAAAAATTAAATATTACATTGATTTAATATATGTCCATATATTATAAAATTAATATTAAATTAATGTTACTTGCAAAAGATATTTATTAATATTTAATTATTTTGTTTACTACCAGTCTCACTAGATTCTAACTCATGATTTTAGTTTTTTAATTAAAATAATTACTTAGATTTTTAATGCTAAGTGCTAGTATAGTACTATGAGTTGAAAAAAAAGCTTTTGAAGTCATAAAATTCTAACATATGGGTGACTGAAGTTCAAGAAATTTCTTTTTTCTTGGCATAACTATGATTTGTGTGAAAAATGGTAAGTGGAAGCTCATA
This sequence comes from Ormosia emarginata, assembly GCA_029884605.1. Taxonomy (NCBI): domain Eukaryota; kingdom Viridiplantae; phylum Streptophyta; class Magnoliopsida; order Fabales; family Fabaceae; genus Ormosia; species Ormosia emarginata. The sequence goes on along the minus strand of JAQQTP010000072.1, from coordinate 9,987,537 downwards.
GCCACGAAATTAGGAGACAATTTAGAAATGCTCTCATTATCTTGTGACCTAAATATGGTCTACAATAAAAATATAAGTTTTTATTAAGAAGTTCCCTTACAACACTTGTTAAGGAAATTAAAATAAAAAGTTTTTGATAAAAATAAAATAGATAATAATTTTTTTTTAATTTTCAATATATTGAATATTTTTTTTTATAAAAAAAATATATTTTGACTTCTTTATTTGAAGACCACTTTCTTATGTATGTGGTCCTTAACCTCCCAACAATAATGATCCATACTAAAATGAGTAATTAATGCATTAGTAATACACAATCCCAAGTCCTAAAACCCCATGTTCTTGTATATTTCATCTAAATTTTACTAACATGCATGCTTGTTCACTTATTCTACTAAATAACTTAAAATTGATTTTGAAGCTTAAATATGAGATGTATTTTTTATATATAAAAAAAGAATATCTTAGTGTTGCCCTAGAGTAAAATTAGGGTAAAATTTTCCTCCCAAATTAAGGTTACTTTGATAATTATATTTAATTTTTTTATTTGTAATTTTTTTAATGACTGATGGGACTACGACAAGTGTACCAGATCGTCAAGTAATAAAAACGGTGAGAAACCGGATATCGTTTTTAAGGATCGATGACCAAGTACCAATTCACGAAGTTAGCTACTATTTAAACTAAGATTTGGATCAAAGTAGGTTTCAATAACAATAACAAAATCAAAAGAAACAAAAGCAATGACAATATTTTTGGGTTTTTCTAGTTGGCAAATTATCAAACACTTGGTATGCGAGATGAAAAACAATCAATTAATAAAAGAGTTGGGATCAAACTTTATTTGATTTCACTTGTTGCATATCAATTGGAATTAATACAAGCTACTATTCCTATTTTGTTACCGAATTCTCTAATTCAATCAAAGTCTAATTCCTTAGGCGATTGACCCTTTGTTTCCAATTAAAAACCATAATTCCTTAGGTGAATCTAAGAGATAACAAGCAGTACGATTTAGAATTCAAAGAGGTAACAAGCAAAACAATGACTATTCCTAGCCTAGAGATAAACAAGGTTCATAATCTCATAGCACAAATTATATATCAAATTTTCATTCAACATACAATCCTAAATTTATCCTAAAGAGAATTAATCTTTAGAAAGCATTAAGAAAAGAGATTATAAACTCAAAATAGAAATAACAATATGAATTAATTGAATCCAATGTCAATAACAACCAAGATCCATCAAAATTCACCTAATCCCAATAAGGGAGAGTTTAGCTAGACATGGAAATAACAACAAAAACTAGAATAAGAGAGGAGAATAGAGAAAACTCCATAGGTAGGTGAAGATCCGATTCGTTTCCACGAGTCCTTCTCTTCAGAACACCCTAGAACTCCCCAGAATAGCAATGGTTCGTGCCTCCTCTGCTCTTTCCTCGACTCACTGCCCAGCCTCCCCAATTAGGTCAGAAAAACAAACTTATAGTTTGTTACGGACACCTAAGCGCTGCGTCTAGAGCGCCTAGGCACTATATGGCCAGAGCGTCTTTTACTTCATGATTAAGGGCGCCTAGGCGCTTCGTCCATAGCGCCTAGGCGCTATGCGTCCAGTGGGTCTTCTCTGAGATCTTCAAGGGCACTTAGGCTCTCCTTCTGGAGCGCCTGGGCGCTCTGTGCTCAACAGATCAGCTCATGCTCTTCTTTGGAGATTTTGAGTCCTTTCTTCTTTGATGCTTTCCTGCAAAGACAAGGTAAAATGATAAGATTTCACCATCTTTTTGATTAACTAAACTCAATAACAATCTCATAACAAACATTGCAAATTATCAGAGCATTGAGCAGTAAAAAGAGTAACAAAAGGGAGATTATCATAGAAATAACAGACATATAACCATGCATTTGGCGTGGTTATCAAACTCCCCCAAACTTAACATTTGCCACGTCCTCGGGCAAAGAAACAAAACAATAGGCACAACAACCAACCAAACATTCCTACGAGTATAACCCATAACTGTGCAAACTGAAGTTCAACAGGAAATTAGAAGTTGGAGTCATACCAATATTACATTGCTCAATCATCACTTGGAAGTTAATGGATCTGGCAACCAATGCATGCAAGATGATTTTAGGTAATTGCTCACTCATTCTCTCATGTGTTTAGGCTTGTGTTTCTCTTAGTCAACACATCGTGAGCCTACCTCCCATGAATTTGATCTTCTTCTCAAACATGCAAGCTCATGATTCACACAGTGTAACACTCAAAAGGCCAATATTCAAAACTTCATTGGTGCCAAGATACAAGGTAAATGAAATGAACTTGTAACAACTACCTTGAAGAGTAAATGAGTATTGGTATTTCTAACAATTCATCTACTTATAAATCTCACACCTTCTAAATTTTCTAAACAATTTTCCTAATAACCTACATGGTCTCAAAGGGGTACTTGATCATTGTTAAGTATCACCCAGTAACCCATCGGTCTCAAAGGGATAACCTTTCATTAAGTCCACTCTCCTCTTTTCTTTTCTTTTTATTTTTATTTTTATTTTATTTAAAACTAACCAACATAAAATTTTCTTCCTATTTTCTACTTCTAATGCTCACCTTGTCTCTTCGGATGGGTCAGATGTCACTCACATGGCTAGGTCAAGTAGGAGGGTTCGACCAAGAAAGAGAATCATTAAGCTCAAAGGCAATGCAAAAAAAATGTGGTCATGGGGTTTATTTTTGGGTGCTGGCTTAACAATCAAAATGTCTTAATTATGACCAAACACTGTGCAAATCATGAGAGCATCAGAGAATCAAGCAAATTCAAGAGAGTAAAGCCTCACAAGTGTCCACTCAACAATAAAATCATGTTGGAGGCTCGATACTCATTCCTAGGATAATGAATGCAATTTATTCACCAAAACCCATTAATAACCGAATAACTAGATTCATGCAAGTATGATATGAAACCATTTCTAATGAACTGCAAACAATAAGATCACACAGTTGTCAGGCTTCACAAGTAAGCATGCAAAATTTATATATATATATATAATTTTTTTTTTAAAAAAATGGGGTAGTACAATCAGAACAAAGACTAAATCTTCTAACTAAACTTAACTCCCCCAAACTTACTCTCGTGCTTGTCCCCAAGCACTCGAGTAATGACCTCAAACAGCATGGACAACAATAAAAGCAAAAGAAAATAGAAGAAAAGCTGGAAATGCAAAACAAATCAAAGAAAATGAAAATAGAAACTCCCCTTTGAAGATCAGTCATCGCTGCTTTCATTGTCTTCCCCACCAGGTTCAGCTCCATCTTCACTCTCTGACTCCTCTGCTGGAAGTGGGATGCTGCCTAGGGCATTTGGATCAACATTGAGCTGGACCGCCAGGTTCCTTAGCATCCCTTCTAATGCTTGGCTTGACTGAATCATGTAGTTCTCGATACGTCGGAGACGACGCTCAACTCCACTAGAGGAAGGCTAAGGGCGGGGACGAGGTGGCCTGGCTGCCCGAGCTCTAGCTACTGGAGGAATCTGAGTGGGGTCGTCATCTTGTAAGTACCGGTTGATCATGGCCACGTCCACAGCTAGAGCTGACCTGATTGAGACATCACCAGTGATCTCCACCCCAGCTGCCCGGCATAACTGCGTGATGAGGCTGGGGTACCATAAACGGGACCGCCGAGTCCTGCTCTGTGCCAAAGTTTGCATGTTACTGGAGATCAGTAGGCCCACATCCACTGATCGTCCAGTAACAATAGCAAAAATCAATAGCGCCCGATCCCTTGTCACCTCTTGATGGTGAAAGTTAGGAAAGAATCTAGCTTCTGAGAACGTGCACCAGGCCTTTGGAATGGGGAGCAAATCAGACTTCTTCAGAAATTTCTGGTAGCCTCCCGAGTCAAGTTCCCACTGTGCCCCCTGCTTGCATATGGTTCGAAGCACTAGGTCAGGGTTCATTGCCTCTTTCTTCAACTTGGTGTACCCACAATCACCCACTTCTTCGGGTGTCTCCAAAAATCGGTCCAGAGTTCGTGCATCAAATGGAATGCGATGACCCCGGACGTATGATTCAAATTTGTTTTGGTCATCACCTTCTGACCGAAATGCATTGGCATAGAACTCACGGACAATGGAAGCAGACCCATCAACCGGTAATTTGCAGAGTTTTGACCAATTCCTCCTTAGGATTTGGTTGAAAATTTCATCACATTTCCCATTGTTCAAGAATATACCTCGTTCTGGGACAAAGCTCCAATTACAGAGGAATTCAGTTAGGCGCTTTTTATGCTATGCTGAGAGAAAAAGGTCAGCATTAAATGCAGTTTGTTGGCGTGAGCTCTTACCCTGAGTCTTGCGTTTGCGTGTAGGTTGCATCTTGGGTGCCATTAGTCTATAAATGAAACAGAAGTAATGTGAGTGTACAATCCAGAATTTCAGAATCTATTAAAACCTGTACACATACAATGTGTTTTCTCTCAAAACAAGTACATCGAATCAGGGTATGCACATCACATCCATAATGATTTATTTCACTTCAGGGCATCAATTCACAACATGTATATGTCAACCAAACCAAAAATTACCTAATTGAAGTAAACTCATAGTCAAATTACCCAAAACCTTGAAAATGCCCATTAACCCAAAATCACCTATACACAATTAATGTGTCAATCAATTCAACAGTGAAAATAGGCATATTCTAGCATTAGGAACCCTTAATCCAAAATTATGAAATGAAAGAGAAGACCATACGTGGAATAACAAACCCAAATAATTCAAGCATTTGCATAAAAATAAAAATGAAGCATAAAAAAATAACGAAAAGAGAAAAACTCACCTAGGGGCAAGGAATCAAGATGAAAAACAAACAGAAATGCACCACAAAAAGGGAAATGCGAGGAAGGTTTGATGGGTTGTTAATAAAAGAAAGGGAAAGGGAAGAGGGAGTGGGGTACGGTAAAGGGAGTGAAAAGGGGAGGTAAAATGAAAAATGGAGGGGAATGAGTGAGATTAGAGAGAGAGAGAGAGAGAGAGAGACGAAAGAGGGTTGGAAAGGGGAAGAGGGAAATGAGGGGAAAAGTGAAGGGAAGGGAAGGGTTCTGCTTTTAAAACGCAGAACCTGATATAGGTGCCTAGGCGCTATGTACGCAGCGCCTAGGCGCTGAGCCAATTTTTATTTATTTATTTATTTATTTTAAATTTTTTTTAATTTTTTTTTTTAAAACTAGCACCTAGGCACTAAACAACATCGTCCAGAAGCTGGTGTGCCAGGAGGGACGTGTCAAGGGCGCCTAGGCACTGTACAAGCAGTGAAAAAAGTCAGTTTCCTTGATATTAGCGCCTAGGCGCTACAGATAAGAGCGCTTGGGCACTATTACTGGAAACTTAACATTTCTGCAAACTTGTTTCTGCCCCCTGATTCTCATTAAAACTTCCCCAACCCAGCTTTTCTTCACCTGTTTTCCACTCTAAACCATTTCAACCATCATCAATTAATAAAAACAGGGAAACAAATCAAAACCACATCCAACCCGCAACAATTAATCAAAAGCAAAACAGTAAAATATAACAAGAATGAAAGAAAACAAAACCGAGCTTGGGTTGCCTCCCAAGAAGCACTTGTTTAACGTCATTAGCTCGACATTGTGCTGCTCAACTCATCAAGGTGGCTTGAAACAGGAGAAGTAGGATGACACTTTTCTTCTATCAAATCTTTGCCTCCATACTTGGTCACTAACCTTGCAATCCCCTCCAAAGGCATGTGGAACTTGACTTGAACCTGGGTGTTCTGAATAAACCTTCGCATGTGAGATTTCATCAAGCCATGGAGGTCTCAATTTTTCAACAGATGACAGATCAGGTTTTAGCTTATCAGAAGATTTCGGTTCTTTGTGCAATGGATTATGAGAAATGGGAGGATCTTTTCCTATTCCAGCAATCTTAGAGAGAGAATGACCTTTCTCCTTTTCATCAATAGTCTTGGAGGTGGGAGAGTCAGCATTAATCAATGGTGAAGAATTCTTACCAGTCAACTCCTTTTGAACTTTACCTTGGATGCAATTGACGGGGGCATAGAGATTTGATGTCAGTGCAGATTTATCAAAGACATTGATGGTCACCTGGTCTCCATCCACCCTTAAAATTAGTTCACCTCTTGACACATCAATCAATGCTCCTGAAGTTGCTAGGAATGGTCTTCCTAGAATTAGAGGGATATCAGCATCCTTTTCTATGTCTAAGACTACAAAATCTACTGGAAAGAAGAATCTGTCAACCTTCACTAGCACATCTTCCACAATACCATATGGATGTCTGACAGATCGATCTGCTAATTGAAGGGAGATCATAGTAGGCTTAACTTCTCCAATTCCAAGTTTGTGCATGATAGATAGCGGCATGAGATTAACACTTGTCCCAAGATCACAAAGAGCTTTCTCAATGTTCAGCTTACCAATGGTGCAAGGAATGGAGAAACTACCTGGATCTTTCAATTTAGGTGATAGTTTCCTCTGAATTATAGCACTGCACTCTTCAGTAAGTACCACAGTCTTATCTTCCTTCAGCTTCCTTTTCTTTGACAGCAATTCCTTCATAAATTAGGCATAAGATGGCATCTGTTCAAGTGCCTCAGCAAAAGAAATGTTAATCTGCAGCTTTTTAAACACCTCTAGAAACTTTCTAAACTGTTTTTTATCTTGCTCCTTCTTGAGTCGTTGAGGGAATGGCAACTTGATAGTTAGTGGTGGCATCTTCACTTCCTGCCTCTTTTGTAACTCCTTTTTATTAGGGTCATTGGCCGAGTCACCTTGAGATATTTCAACTTCCTCATGAGGCACTTCTTCATTAGGCTTTTCAACTTTACCTTCACTGTTTTTCTCCTTTCTTGGTTGAGACTCAATTACTTTCCCACTCCTAATTGTTATGGCATTCACATGCTCATTTCCTCTAGGATTTGGGATCGTGTCGCTTGGCAAAGAACTTGGAGGTCTCTCTGAAAGTTGTTTTGCAAACTGGCCCACCTGAGTTTCTAGATTGCGGATTGAGGAATCTTGATTTCTAAACCCCGCTCTTGTCTCCTCCATAAAATCAGTAGTTGTTTTGACAAAAGATAAGGTTTGTGTAGCCAACTTCTCTAAGGCTAACTCCTAAGAAGCCTTCTTCTCATTAGACTGAGGTTGGGATGATGAAGGACCTTGATATGATAACTGTTGAGGGTGTCCTTGATATCCTAACTGCTGTCTTGGTTGAGCTTGATTCTCTTGATTACTCTATGAAAAATTTGGGTGATTCATCCATCCTAGATTGTACGTGTTGGAGTAAGGATTACTCTGTTACCTTGGAGGATTGTTCATGAAGTTCACTTACTCTTGAGCTGGAGGTCCAAACATGTTTCCTGGACAATCCACACTCCCGTGTTCACCTCCACAGAAATCACAGGCTAAAGGAGCATTGCTCACCGCATTCACACTAAGGGTGTCGACCTTTTTTGTGAGATTCTCAAGCTGTTGAGTCAAAATCTTATTTTGAGCCAATAATGCATTCATGCAATCAATCTCCAAGTACCTTTTTTTTACTACAGCTTTTTCTCCATTCCTCTGGTAGTCATTATTGGCCATCATCTCAAACAACTCCCAAGCTTCCTCTGGGGTCTTATAATTCAACGCTCCACCTGCTGCAGCATCAACCATGACTCTGGTTTGAGGTATCATACCATTATAGAAACTCTGCACTTAAATCCAGAAGTCAAAACAGTGATGTGGACACTTCCTCAGTATTTCATTGTATCTCTCTCATGCTTCACTTAGAGATTCCCCATCAAGCTGTCTGAATGAAGTGATCTCGTTTCTCAACTTTGCAGCTTTGAAAGGAGGAAAGTACCTTGTGAAAAAATTTTGGACCAAGACAGCTTATGTGGTAATGCTTCCCTTAGCCAATGAGTCCAACCAGCTCTTAGCTCTGTCTCTCACAGAGAAAGGAAACAATCTTAAACGAATGGCATCCTCACTCACTACGTTCAGTTTCACAGTATCACAAATTTGAAGAAACCCTTGTATATGTGCATGTGGGTCTTCATTGTCAGGTCCTCCAAACTGATTGTGCTGAACCAAATGGAGTAGAGTTAGCTTCAATTCAAAATTATTTGCCTGAACTGGAGGTCTTGTTATGCTCGCTCCACACCCATCCATGTTAGAAATAGAGTAATCCATGAGAGTCCTAACAGGTGGTTGTGGTGGTGGAGGATCTACATTTCTCCATTGGCTGCCATGTCTTCAACAACTATTTGAGTGCCACCCAAATTTCTTCTTCTTTCTCTAGTTTGCTTTCTTAAAGCTCTTGCAGTTCTTTCTATCTCAAAGTCAAAAAGAAGATGATCTAGTTGAACAGTACCTCGCATACACTAGACACACAATATCAGAGCAAAAATAACTCAATGAAATAAGTAAATGAAAGAAACTAAACACTACAATGAATAAACAAAAAGAAAAAAAATATTTAAACTAGTGGCTGCCTTCGATATTATCGGTATTGGTAAAATCGATATCTGGCAACGGCGCCAAAAACTTGATGGGACCACGACAAGTGTACCGGATCGTCAAGTAATAAAAACGGTGAGAAACCAGATATCGTTCTCAGGGATCGATGGCCAAGTACCAATTCACGAAGTTAGCTACTATTTAAATCAAGATTTGGATCAAAGTAGGTTTCAATAACAATAACAAAATCAAAAGAAACAAAAGCAATGACAATATTTTTGAGTTTTTCTAGTTGGCAAATTATCAAACACTTGGTATGCGAGATGAAAAACAATCAATTAATGAAAGAGTTGGGATCAAGCTTCATTTTATTTCACTTGTTGCATATCAATTGGAATTAATACAAGCTACTATTCCTATTTTGTTACCGAATTCTCTAATTTAATCAAAGTCTAATTCCTTAGGCGATTGACCTTTTGTTCCCAATTAAAAACTATAATTCCTTAGGTGAATCTAAGAGATAACAAGCAGTACGGTTTAGAATTCAAAGAGGTAACAAGCAAAACAACGACTATTCCTAACCTAGAGATAAGTAAAGTTCATAATCTCATAGCACAAATTATATATCAAATTTCCATTCAACATACAATCCTAAATTCATCCTAAAGAGAATTAGTCTTTAGAAAGCATTAAGAAAAGAGATTATAAACTCAAAATAGAAATAGCAACATGAATTAATTGAATCCAATGTCAATAACAACCAAGATCCATCAAAATCCACCTAATCCCAACAAGGGAGACTTTAGCTAGACATGGAAATAACAACAAAAACTAGAATAAGAGAGGAGAATAGAGAAAACTCCATAGGTAAATGAAGATCCGATTCGTTTCCACGAGTCCTTCTCTTCAGAACACCCTAAAACTCCCCAGAATAGCAATGGTTCGTGCCTCCTCTACTCTTTCCTCGACTCACTGCCCAGCCTCCTCAATTAGGTCAGAAAAACAAACTTATAGTTTGTTACGGGTGCCTAGGCGCTGCGTCTGGAGCGCCTAGGCACTATATGGCCAGAGCGTCTTTTACTTCATGATCAAGGGCGCCTAAGCGCTTCGTCCATAGCGCCTAGGCGCTATGCGTCCAGTGAGTCTTCTCTGAGATCTTTAAGGGCGCTTAGGCGCTCCTTTTGTAGCGCCTGGGCGCTCTGTACTCAACAGATCAACTCATGCTCTTCCTTGGAGATTTTAAGTCCTTTCTTCTTTGATGCTTTCCTGCAAAGACAAGATAAAATGATAAGATTTCACTATCTTTTTGATTAACTAAACTCAATCACAATCTCACAACAAACATTGTAAATTATCAGAGCATTGAGCAGTAAAAAGAGTAACACAAGGGATATTATCATAGAAATAACAGACATATAATCATGCCTTTGGTATGGTTATCAATGACTCTAATTTAAATTTTCAATAGTTCTCCTTTTATTGCTTTCTTTTTTCAATACAACCTTCTTAAATATTTTTGATATACCACCACTCACCACTAATAGTTTCTGCTATTAAAATAAATACCACTTACAATTTACTTCCCACTTATTTTACCTTTTAATGCTTTTGTAAGTTTTTAAGCCTTCACTCCAAATCCATATCTCTCTTTCTTCCTTTTTTTCTCTCTTTTACGAGACCATATAAGCTCCCTTCTTCAAATTTTTAGTCTTAATACTTATGTTGTATTTGCTGCCATTAATTACTAGTAGTTACAATTTACTTTCAACTTACTTTGCCTTTAATGCTTTTGTAATTTTCTAAGCCTTCACTACCAATGCATTTCTCTTCCTTCCCTTTTTTCTTTCCTTTTGGCTTTTGTTCCTCTACTAAATTTGACCATATGAGTTCCCCTCTTCAAATTTCAAATCCTTCATTATATGTTTTTCTTACTTCCTTTCTATTTCCTGTTTATCCTTCTCTTTGGACTTTGCAAAACGGAACGTCTTTTGTTCCCAAATTTGAATTCATTATATTTAAGTGTGATATGTTTCAATGAAGGTTAGATCAGAACATTGCATTTTTTATCTTCTTTTATTTTTTAATTTGCTTTCAGGTTTCCATTTAATCCTTCAATCATTTCTCTTAGAGTTGCAGGAGTGTGCTAATGAATTTCCATTTCTCTAAAATAATAAGGTATGATTATGTTAGATTTGTACGTTTAATGAATGTTTTACGTGAAAGACTATTTATAAATTGCTTTCGAAGGTTTAAAACTACAATTTTTTTTTTAATTTTTGTTTGCAGGTAGGGATATCATTTGGAGCTAATACATTCTAATACAATTTTGGTGTTTTTATTGCTTAATAGCGGTTTTTTTTTTTTTTTTGCCCTTATCTACCAAAGTAGACTAAGTTTAGAGTTGCCTTCTTTCATCCTTTTCATTTCTTGCCTTATTATTTACTGTTAAATAATGGAATTATATTGTTTCTTTTGTCTACTTTTCGTAACCCATAAAAAAATTATTTATAATTTATCCCTTTGATATGAGATAACTACTTCCTCCAATATTGGAACCAACTGTTTGCAATTTGAAATTGCCACACCACGGAGCATTAGACTCCATCAAAATTGCAAGGTATTTGTATCAGTAGTTAATAGTTTTTATCTTTATAATATGAAGGCAATCCACTAATTGACATAAGTGAAGTGTGAGATATCATACTTTACATGAATCAATTTTTCTTAAACTTTCTTTTAATTTTATAAACTATATATCTTCGTTTTATTTGTTTTTTATTAACATTTTAGAAAAAATAAAGATGATAATAGCTAATTAAGTTTAACCTTAATAACTCAATAGCTATCTTTTTTTTTTTTTTTTATGATATTAAACATTAAATTTATTCTTTAACTCATGTTCTAGTAAAATTTTTGTCTTATATTTTGAATATAAGATGTCACAATAGGATTTTCAAATTTAAAAAATAGAAATAATTTTTCAATTGAGAATTAGATACAAATTCTTCTTTTTATGTTCCTTTTTTTATGAAATATATTTATGTTCTCTTTTTTTTAAGTATTCGACTTATATATATTTTTTAATGATAACCAATTTTTTTTCCTTTTTTAAAATATTTGCATTGCAACTTTTGATTAGAAACTTTTTTCTTTTATACTTTGCAAACAATGACAAAATCGATGCATTGATCGCAATAAAAGTATACTTAGAAAATGTTGCGATTCATATTGTTAATAGAGGAACTCTGGAGAGGTATGCATTATTTCATTATTTATTTATATTTGAGCTCTTTCACAATAAGGTATAAAATCACTTTATGAACATGACTTTTCATTAGTGCATATCTTATGCCACAAATATTAGATATTATTGCATGGAATAAAACCAAATAAATGAAACAATAATGTATACAATTCTTTTTTAAGTTAAAAATTATGTCCTAATGACTGTTTGTAACTATCTTTTATCAGGTTTATTGTTATCTTGTGAAATATGTTCAAACTTCTTATATGGCTTAATATATCCATCCTAAAAATTTTAGAACAAATTTGATACAAATAAAAATCATAACAATCTCAATGATAAATAACAGCCATAATATAATTATTTTTATATGAAGGAGTTTAAGCAAACCCTTATATTCTAACTACTAGAAATAAAGATACTGACTGAGACAGTGCAAAAACAATAAACTACTAAGATAGCTTAATTAGGACGATATTTTAAATTTTAAGTTTTAGATTTTTTATTAGTACATTCATAGCTTTATAATATCTTAAATTAAGTACTTGGACCTGTTCTATGAGATTTTTTAACCAAAAAATATAACAAAATTCACTGAAATATGATTTGTTATTTGAAAAACAAATTTATTAATGATATATTTTTGAAATAATTATTTTTACTCAAATGTGTATGTATATATATAATTTGAAAAATTTAATATCTATGTTTATAGGTGAGAACTTTAAAAGAAAACAAAATAAAATTAATTGAAAAATAATTTGTTATAAAAAGATAAATTAATTAATTATATATCTTTTAAATGATTGATTTTATTCGAATATATATTTTTATATAATATTTGAAAATTTTAATATCTACACTACACAGGAATGACAATTTTACATGAAAACATAATAAGATTAATAGAATTTGATTTATTATTAGGAGATATTGTCAGTTTAAGGTTTAAGATTTATGGAATGAAAACAATATGATTCCATTTTTAGCTAGATATTGGCAGTTATTTCAAAGGGTAGTATAGAAGATACTATTATGACAACAATTAATTCAATCCAAGTTATGGAATCTTGCGAAGTTATAACATTATTGATGAATATGATACTACAATTAAGATATCCTACATCAAACTTAGTTGAAATAAAGTAATTTGCTAATTAGATTATTAATGTTTGGGATGACAACTTGGGAAGCGATAATAATGATAATGCTGAAATTGAAATTTTAGAAGATTTTTTTTATTTGAATTTGAATAAGTACTTTATTGATATTGTTGATTTTATATATCATAATTGTTTTTGATACAGCAGAAAAGAAAAACAAAGACCAAGAACAAAGCAAAAACTAAAGCCTCAAATGAGCAACACCTGATATGTCAGCAAGCATAAGAGGGGTTAACTGTGGAGGACAATGACTCCAAGATAGAAAACTATCCGCATGCGTAGCACCGTATTTGGCAAGCCAATCTGCGCATGAGTTACCTTCTCGAAGAGTATGGATAAACAGAACCGACCAATTTCTAACTGTTAGATCCCTAATTAACATGATCAAAGGGAAATGAGGATGTAAAGAATTGGTTTCCTGTTGGACTAACTGCAAAGCAGTTTGTGAGTCAGATTCACAGATGACAGATTTGAAGCCATCTTCCCAAGCTTTACGGAGACCATTATAAATAGCAAATAATTCAGCTTTAAGACTGGTAGATATGCCGCAGGAACCTGTAAAGCATGATATCCACTGCCCCAAGTGATCCCGTAATATACCACCGAAACCAGCTTGTTCGGGGTTTCCAAGAGAGCTCCTGTCAATATTAAGCTTCACAAAAGGTAGCTCAGGGGGTTCCCAAGTGACATAGCGGCAAGGCTTGTGTTGTTTCGGATGTTGACAAAAAGACACAATATCCAAGTGTAGGCTCCGAATTTGGCTAATAAGTTGCCACATGTTGTAGACTTTATCCTGGAAAACTGAAGCATTGCGCGCCTTCCACAGCATCCAGCAGGTCGCTGTAAATATAGCATCACTGTCTTTGTTGGTGTTAGTGATTAACCAGTCCGTGATATCAGCAGTATAGAAGTTGTCGTCAGTGTCAAGCCTCAGCCACTGCCATATATCCCGAGATAATCTACAGTCCCGAAGCAAGTGCATTGTAGTCTCCTGTCCATTGCCGCACCCGTTACAAGAAGAGTCCACAGAAACATGTTTAAGGACACGAAAAACGTTAGTTGGTAGGCTCCTATGAAGGGTGAGCCAAAAAAAGTGTTTGACATTTTCGGGCAAAAATTGCTTCCAGACTCAGGACCAGTTTTTAAATTGAGTGATAGGCGATGGAATCTCGGCGGTGAGCCATTGGAAGGCGGATTTGGAAGAGTACATACCAGAAGCAGAATGCCCCCAGATAACCAAGTCATCCAAATGTTCATTGAGAATATGGCTTTGAAGCTTCTGCTTTATATCTGGCGGTATCGTTGTTGCAAGCATATCAAAATGCCAAGCTCCCCCATGGTAGATATCACAAAGGCACAAGTTAGTATCCTGTATGTGAACATAGGAAACCAGTGTACATAAGAAATCTTCCTTTAGCCATTTGTCATACCAGATCGATATGTCCCCCCGTCCAATTCTGATTTGGAAACCTTGTTTAAGATGACAAGTAGCTTTAACAATAGAGTTCCAGGTGTAAGATGCTTCCCGAGAAATGGAAGCACGGAGAATGGACGTGTCTCTTAAATATTTAGTAGCCAGCATTTGGACCCACAATTTCTCCTTTTCATGCATAAATTCCCAAGTATGTTTCCCCAAAAGAGATATGTTAATATTTCTAGCAGACCTGATGCCAAGACCACCCCGGGCTCTAGGAAAAGACAAGGTATCCCAATTCACCCAATGGCAGTGATTATTACCCCATATGAAGCGACGAATTGAAGAATCAATTTTATCACATACCCCATCAGGAACCCAAAGATTCTGCATTGTATAAATAGACATTGAAGTAAGGACGGATTGCGCCAAAGTTACTCTCCCAGCACGATTTAGCATATGCATCTTCCAACCCGCCAGTCTTGAATTAATTCTTTCAAGAATAAAATTGAAATCACTATTTTTAACTCGTCCAGAGAGCATTGGGAACCCAAGGTACTTCCCAATCTGTCGGGTATGATGAAATTGGGTGATAGCTGCAAACTTGTCAACTTTCACATTAGAGGTGTTCTTAGAAGTCATGAATCTAGACTTTTGGATGTTGATCTTCAACCCTGATGCATGACAAAAGATATCCAAAACCTCTTTAACAAGCTTTACTTGAGAAGATTTGGCCTCAGTAAACAAAAGACAATCATCAGCAAAGAAAAGATGAGAATAGAGGTATTCTTAACCCAACTATTGAAGTTGTGAAAAAAAATCAATGAATTCATTCTTTCCTTAATTCTTTGAGAACAAAAATATTGTTGGAGTTTAGGTTCAATTTCTATAGCAGATGAAGATGTTAGAATTGAAGAAGAATGATTTATAACTGAATTTTTGAATCAGATTAAATGTTTTAGAATTTCAAATCATATACTAATACTCAAAAAAGAAGTTTCAATTATGTTTTTTAAATTTTTAATCAAGCAACAGGACTTTGTAATGAAACAAAATTAATTGTAAAAGAAATGAGACTATTAGAATAAGAACAAGGATAATAACAGAGAAAGATATTAGTGACAAGGTTCATATTCATAAGATGAATTTCATATCACTAAATCCTCGAATCTTGTTAAAATTCCAAAAAATGAAATTTCTTCTAATTTTTTGTTTTGCAATAACTATGAATAATAGTTAAGGTTCATCCTTCTCACATGTTAAGTTGTTTTTACCAAGACCTATTTTTACGCATATTTGATTGTATATAGCTGTTTTAAGAATTAATTAAGAAGTAGTTTGAAAATTTTGTTTAATAATAATAATGGAAATCTATGTCAAACAATAAAAAATACTGTCTACAAATAAATCTTTCAAAATATTTGAATAGAGGATAATATAATTGTTTTCAATTATATAATTATTTTTTAAATTCTTTTTCTACTATTAATGATATTTCTATTACCTCATTGTTATTATTTGTATGTATACTTGTAGGTTGTAATGGTTGTTTGTCAGATATAAAAATTCAGATACATAATAATTATCGTGATTATTATCTTTTAATGCATTTTGCTGTAATAATTCATTTTTTAGGTGGGCTATGTTTAGGAGATAGAAATAAAATAACGTGTATAGCAAATAACCTCTAAAATTAATGTAATGATTAATAATATTATTTATTTTATAAGATTTTGGATGATATTACTTCGTTACACTTGTTAATCACTTTATTAAATAATTTTTATTTAGTTACTTAATCAAATTTATATTTTTGACATACCAAGTATATTTTACATTACAAAATTTTAATATTTTTTATTATTGCATTAAAAATAACTCTAAAATATATTTAATATATACATATATTAAATATCACCATGATCAATATTCGATTGTTTACAAACAAATAATAAGCAATTTAATTAAATTTGTTATCATTATATATAAAAAATATACATATATCGTGCAATGCATAAATATAAATACTAGTTAAAATTAAGTATCATAAAAGTCAACGCCTTAATAGAAAGTATACGTACTTAAATTTTATTTTATAACAAGATGTTTCCATTTTGGTAATTAAAATAATATTTTTTTGATAAAATATTATTCTTAAATTAAACTGGGTTTCACCTATTTTATCACAAAGTATGCCGAAGATTTAAAGTGAAATTTCAGTGTTGGGAAGTCACTGAAAATTGATAGTGACATCCTGCAAGGCCTTGCATTTGCGTTTCAATTTTGTTCTTTTTCTTTCAATGTGAGTGGCTCTAGCAAAATGGTCATGCAAATTTCTGTGAAAATCCAAACAATGCAGAGAACCAAATAAGGCATCATGTACAAACACCAATTTCCAGAGTCACTGCTTTTTCACCCCAGAAAAAGATTTCCTTTTACCCTTTTTTTTTTCCTCTCTACTTTCTAATTCATTTTCTTTTCCTGGTAGATCTTTTTTTGTTTGCCAGAATTCATCTTTATTTGTATCTAGTTTTTCCCCCGTGAATTTAAGCAAAGCAGCATATAAAGCCAAGAAAATCTCCGGCAATTTTTTTTTTAAAATTTTCTTTTTCTTTTTGGTCAGTGATTTTCTGAGCCGCATGAAAATTTGGCTTTTTGAGAGACACTGTTCGTTCCATCATTTTCTCTGCGATTCCTTGCTAACCTTTTTCGAGCCTTGGTTACCTTTCGTGCAAACGCTGCCTCCAACGCATCTTATCTTTTGGCGCAGTAGTGCAAAATAAAAATATAACAAAAAAAAGTAAATTATATAATGGTGGTGGCACACTAATTTTTTTATTTTTTTTATATGCAGTTTATTTTTAAATGTTCTATTGATGTAATTTATTTTACAATTTATAAATGTAAAATTTAATATATTACTTCTCATTGTAAATACTTTTAAAATTGTTGATGAAAACTTAATAATGATCTAGTAAAAATAACAAGAATAATAACTTTATCAATTTTATGATTCTATATATTATGTTTCACATTGAGTAAATTAAAAAAACTCTAACGTAATACTTAAATCATAATATTTTTATCTAGTAGATTAGTGTTGAGTTGAACTTTTTTTATGAACTTTAATCATATTCATAATAATTAATGCTTCTATGAGAGTCAGTCAATAAAGAAGAGGTGACTTTCAAATGAGCGATTAAGAATGAGTGATTAGGGACTAAGATTGTAAGAATGAAAACCACCATAAATGAACACTTAGAATGAGTGATCAAAGTAAAAGTCACCGTAAATAAACACTTAGAGTAGGTAATCAAAGTGAGCTATGCAAAATGTGTGACAAAAGTGGGCTCACAGACATCGACTTTTGAAGGGATATGCAATGTCATGTCCCATGTTAAGTTAATAAAAAAATTTAATGTATTTCTTAAGTTTTTATGTTCTCTTACTTAACATGCAAGTCTTTTAAAGTGAAATTGCATGATGAACTTTAGTCGTAACCAATGTTATAAGAATTGGACTACAATTGAATCGACAGGTCCAATTCTTATAACATTAATAACAGTTGAAGTCTAACATTTTTTTTTAGATTTTCTAGTCTAATTCATCTTAAAAATCACAAGTCTTAAAAAATCGAAAAAAAAATTGCTACGACCAGCATTGAATTGGAAGAACTCGAAAAAATCATCGAATTGGGGATAGTTTTTAAAAATTAGTCAATTCTTTTACAACTTTTTTTCTTTAAAAAACCTAATTTTCTAATTATTTTCAAATTTTTATTGCTTTTGTTTTCATAGGAATGACCCCTTAAGGTAGTGTTTGGAATTAATTAAAATTAAAAATATTTTAATTTAATTTGAATTGATTTAATTTAATTTAAAAATCAAATTTTATATTTGAAACATTAAAAAAAATAAAATTTAAATTGATTTAAAAATTAAATTGTGTATTTTAAACTCATTAAAATAAGAATTTATTTGATTTAATTTTATTATTTTATATATATATAATAATTAATTAATTAATTTATTAGTGAAATAATTTTAGTCGAACCAATTGAATTATAATCTAAAATCTCGCCTTTAATCTGATTGGCCGTAACGCTATAACCGTATAACATAATGCAAGTATTCGAATTGTTATATTTAAATAAATGATCAATAATTAAATTATAAACAAAAATAATTTCTTAAAAAGGAAAACAAAATTCTTCTTTTCCAAAAGGGAAAACAAAGGATAAAATGGGTAAAGTATGACAGCGACTTTCTGTGGTTTGTCGGAGTGGTTGCCCACAAAAAAGATTCACACAAATTATAAAAACTGAAAAAACACAATCTTCAAAGAATTTTTAAAAAATGAAAATAAAATGAAGAATAAAGCAAACACAGTTTCATATTCTCTTTTTCGCAAATCACAACCTTCCTGGTCCTCATTATTCCTATATATATATATATATATATATATATATTTATATTTATATATATATATTTTTCATTTTTTTTGTTACACCACTTACAATGCCATTATGTTCAGTTTAACAGAGTGCAGAGTGTTTATCAGTTTATATACAAACAGAACACACATAACTCAAAACCTCAGAGAACCTTCTCTTTATCAACTTACCTTTTCTTCCACTGTTGAATTCTGATTCTTCATTCTCTCTCTCTCTCTCTCTCTCTCTCTCTCTCTCTTGTTCTTCTCTTTCATTTCTATTTTTGAGAATAAGTAACAGTGTAACAGTAGTGTGAGCTGAAGTTTGATGTCTGTTCCATTAGAGCAAGGCTATGTAGGCTTAGCAGAGGTTCCTTCAATGAAAAGCTCTGACAAGTTTTCTCAGAGGCCTACTAGCAGTGGCTTAAACCTCAAGGCTACTGAACTGAGGCTTGGCTTGCCCGGTTCTGAGTCACCAGAGAGGGATGCTGGTGGTGGTGGTTGTGTTGAGGACAAGAATGTGTACCCTTTAGGCATGCTCAAGAGTTTGGTGTCTGGAGCCAAGAGGGGTTTCTCAGATGCCATTGATGGTGGTTCTGGGAAGTGGCTTCTCTCTGGGAATGGTGGATCTGAGGTGGGTCTGTGTAAAGATGGTGGCTTGTTCTCTCCAAGGGGTGTTAGTGCTGCCAAGGCTCTTGCTGGGCCTGACTGCACCAACCAACAAGTATCTGTTGTCAAAGATAAAATTCCTCAGTCTCCGAAGCCATTGAGTGAGAAGAAGCCACAGATTTCTGCTCCTGCTGCAAAGTAGCTTCATCTTCCTTTAGCCTCATCATTCTTCTCTTCTTTTTGGCTGTTGGAAATTTTTTTAAAAATAAATTATGGTGTTAATTTTTTAATATTTTTTTGCTATATTATGTTTTCCTTGTCAAAATATTTGTCTATTTTTGTTATTGATGTTGGCTCTTGAGTTCTGTGAATTTTTTGTTATTATCCGGTCTTGTTTATAGTTTTCTCATTTATGTGTGTGTATGTTAATAAAATGTTGGAAGCAAGAAGAAAATTATATGGTTGAGTAATTGGGGATAGGATAATTAAGAGAAAGAGGAAAGGAAATTTTTTTTCCCTTAAAAAATCTACTTGGTTGAAATTTAAACTGAAATGAAGGGAGAAGAAAATCTGTCCAGGTGAAACTTTGAGGCTTTGAGCTCTCTAACTCTTCTTGTTGCTAATTATCATCTCATGTTAGCTTCTAGTGTTAGAGAGGCTGATGTTATCTCTATTCTATGTTATTTAGAGAATATTCCTTCTATGTTAATCATCATCTAATGGTTGTTTTGGTTGTTCCATAAATTTTCTTCTTCACCTTGGTTGTCTATCATTGCTTTTGTACATGATTTTGGATTTTGGATTGGATTGAACTCCTCCAAGTATTCAGTGTCCTATCTTAAAAAATCAATTTCCATGGTGAAAGTTATTTATTTATTTATTTTCTCCCTGCTGCTGTGTTCTTTTCTTGGATCTCCCTTTGACACCAGAATAAGAATCTGTATCAGTAGATTCCTTTTGTTTTGAAGTTGTAAAATAATCACTGACCTCTACACAGAAAGTTTTATCTCAACTGGGGCTCCTTGCACACTCCCTATTATATAGTGTAATTTTGTTTTCTTATGTGAATCAGGGAACAGGTTGTGGGATGGCCACCAATCCGTTCTTTCAGGAAGAACTCAATGGCTACTCAGCCTCAAAAGAATGATGATGATGCAGAAGCCAAGTCTGGATGCCTCTATGTAAAAGTCAGCATGGATGGTGCTCCATACTTGAGGAAAGTGGATCTCAAAAACTTTGGCACTTATAGGGAACTATCTTCAGCACTGGAAAAGATGTTTAGTTGTTTTACAATCAGTGAGTATTTTTCTACTTGCAAATGGCAATCATCTTCTAACCCTCTCATTTGCTTGTGCATAGCTTCGAATATTCTTTGGTGATACCAATTATTCTCTTCATGTGATTTTGGTGAGAGAAATATAAAGAATTTATCCTGATCAGAACTGGTATCCCTTTAGATCTATGTGATGATTAAATCATGATCCCAAGTCTTTGAATGTCATAGGCTCAAGCTAGTTGGTTCCATGAGCTGGGGAAATTTCCAGGAGTGCTATATCAATTAATTCTTTACTAATAAAAGGTTCATCATGTTACATAGGGGTGTCCGATACTCCAATTGGATGGTTTTTGGGACATTTTTGGACCAAACTCGCTCATCAAGCTAGTGGGTTAGGTCGAGGATTTTTTTTTCCCCAACCCAACCTGACCCGTTTTAGAGTAGGTTAGGTTGGGTCAAACCCGTAGGTCTGACATACATTAAATTTTTTTTTAACTAAAATAAATGTCGAAATATAAAATCGAAAATTCGTTACACATAACACGTTTCAATTAAAAGCAATATATGTTCCAAATAAACTAATAAGTTATATAACTAGTTTTATACAAACAAAATAAGTCTCAAACAAGCTAAATAAACATAACAAGTCTTCATGAAATAAACTAAAGTAAGCTAACAAGTCTTAAAAACCATAAATAACAAATCGCGTTAGCTAATTAAAGTCAATGTCATAACATATAGCATATAAATTGACATAATTATTTATTTCATTATCAATTTTCTCACGATACTCTTTGTCATCCAAGTGATCTATTGGATTTACATTGCAATGGTACGTTAAATGTTGTATGAGTTTTTCATCTTTATTTTCTTGGTCACATTCTTAGTGTGATGCTACACCTAAACTTAACTGGCGCTACAAAAAAGTCAAGGGAAATCAACTTGGAATATTACTATGCCTAAACGTCTTTAAAAAAAAAAACCTACTTGGGTGGATTGGGTTTGTGCAAGTTGGTACTTTCCAAACCCGTTACCTGACTCATACCCAACCTAGTCCAATCTGTATTTTGTAGGTTGGATTGAGTTTGGTAAAACCCCACAAATTTGTGGGTTGACCCAACCTGTCAGACACCCCTAGTTACAAATTCCGATTCTGATGATGTTTTTATCAATGACAAGTGCAGGTCAATGTGGCTCTCATGGAGTTTCTTGTCGAGATAAGTTGAGTGAAAGTAGGTTGATGGATCTCCTTCATGGTTCAGAATATGTGCTCACCTATGAAGACAAGGATGGTGATTGGATGCTAGTTGGTGATGTTCCATGGGAGTAAGTGCATCTTATGTCTCATAGTGTTGTGCATTTTCTGATTTGATTTCTTGGAGATGTTTGTTTTGGTATTTAGTAATTAATAAGTATAACTGTGCTGTGAATTAGATTTTCACAGAAAGACGTTATTTTATTATCTGATGAATATCAGAATCAACATAGATCAAGTTGATGAGTATCTAATTCTGAAATGATCTTGTTATTCTTGTTTTAGGATGTTCACTGACTCTTGCAAGAGGTTGAGGATAATGAAGAGTTCTGAAGCAATTGGACTAGGTAGGGCTGACACATATTATAAAATCTCTGCTTTCTTTTATATCTAGTCGTTGAATTGAGAAATCTCATCAATCATCATATAGCCAAATCGGAAAACAGAACCCCAGTTTGATAAAACTCAATTGCACTCCACTACCTGCCCTTCTCTGAATTATTTGAATAATGCTATATGATAATATCAACAACACTTAGAAGAGACTAACATAATAAATGTGTAAAGCTATTGGATTGCATGCGAATTTGCACAAATCCGAAGATAAATCTAATGGTATAGAAATGAGTGAGGAGTTTTTATGTGTGAAGTATTTTTTATAGCATTACTTGAACTATATATGGAATTGATGGTCTCTAGCTGCAAATGTTTCTTCCAATATGATTACACTTCCTCGAACTCCATTGTCTATTTTATTTCATCTTACAATATTTCATGAAAATAATGGAAATGTTTATAATCTCTTGAAGGTTTTAATACTATCAATATTAATGGGAGAAGTTCACATATTTAGCATCTTTTTTGCTTTAAAATAAATCATTAGACCCGACTTTATTGGTGTACTTGTCTACATCTGATTCCTGCAGCACCGAGAGCCATGGAAAAGTGCAGAAGTCGCAACTAGCACAATGCTGATACAGAAAGATCGAAAATCACATTTATGCACATCATACCAGAGTCCAGAGGCAGGGCACAAGCTGAGGCTTCTCTTCCTTGCTGATGTATAATTCTACATATAAGATTTGAGTGTCCTAAACGTTTTAGTAGGCAAGATATATTGCTGTAGACATTTAAGGTTTTCTTAGGTTTGTACCCCCTCGCTTCTCTTTAGTCATTGTCACTGTGCACTTAAGGTTAAAGCTACGTTAGTATGTAACTTTTGTATTTCTTTAGTAACTTATGTGCTCTCTCTCTAAAAAGTTAATGTAAGTGAGCTTTTTATTTTCATGATGAGGAAAAGAAAATAATACCATACTTTGTTTTTTTTGTTAAAAGGAAACTATATATTCCGGTCCATTTCATTATGATTTAATTTCCAAACAAGATAATAAAGTTTTGTTTTGATTTATTATTAATCTTTCAAATAAAGAAAAAAATAACTTGTTTTGATCATTCTCTTCCTTTTAACTCCTAAACAAGATAATGAAGTTTTTTTCTATTCCATTATTAATTTTTCAGAAGAGAAATGTAGTTTTGTTCTATTCATTTTCTTGTCTTTTCAGCTCATTATCACTTGATATGTTTCGATTTATTAATTAGAAAACATTCAAATACAACGTTAAAGAAAAAAATATTCAATAATTTTTGTGTTCTTAATAAAATAAATACTGTACCTTTTATTTATAAATTTATATTTCTCTTCTTTAACTGATGTCTTAACGGTACTTATTAGCAAATCCTTTAAATAAAATAGATAGACTATATATATATATTGATAAGGTAGACAGACTATATTTAATTATTTATTAATCAATTTTATTGAGTTAAATAATTACAACCGTCCCTAAGTATTAAAAAAAGGCTAAAATGCAAATAACCTCCTTCAATTGTAAGTTATTTTCAAAAAATTCTTGTAGTTCAAAACTCTACAACTCGATTTTTTAAACTTATCATTGTGCATATCAACTCGTTACAAAGGAGTTTTCTACACATATATAAGATGTTAAATTTACACTGTTTTGCACGGTTTATAAAGTTTAAAGAATTAAGTTATTGAATTTTGAATCCTAAGAGAATTTTTTAAAAATAACTTGCAGTTAAAGGGATTCTTTACATTTTAATCACAAGAAAAAAAAAATCATCCAAAAAGGATGAGTCGAGGTTTCGAAGTGGCAAACAACATTGATCCTTTCAAATTTTAAGAAAATAACTCTTGTAGAAATATCGTTTAAATCTTGTACTCTTGTTGTCGAACAAAGATTAGTTTTTTGAAGAATTTAAATAAGTCGAACTCCACAAGGATACTTAATGGTAAAAAAAAAGATAAAAAATTATCGGTACAAATGTTAGAGATAAGGAAATTTTGGAGGCTGTTTAGTTAGGCCTATAGTAATTGAAGTCCAAAGCTACATGTGTTTTCTCGACTTGAGTAGTGTCTTGTAGCACGAGAGAAAGACCACGTCTTTCCGAGAGATTGTTAATTTGTTATGCAAATGCTGATGGACAAGCGGCTACCTCCTTGGGGAATTTGTGATCAACATGTCTAAGAATGAGTTCATTCAGAAGTACTCCGATAATATCATTGAAAAGGAAGACCATGTTATGAATATAAAGCTAAGCAAGATAACCGCGCTGACCATTCAGTTGTGGTTTTGCTTGTTTTCCCCTTTAACCAAACCCCTTCAAATTAATGTTTAATAAGATTAGTGTAATTAAGATTCCTGTTGCATTAATTTGTGATGCCCCCTTCTCTGATTGTATAGCATGATGCTGCACTTCCCGGTGTTGACATGTGAATATATACTATTACTATACATATAAAATGTTTTATTTTCTATTACACAGACACAACTTAAAATACACGCGCTATAGTAGGTTGCAAGCAGGCACAACTTGGATCTCCTAGGTTCTTGAACAAATAATACGACCCGCCAAGATATAAAACGTGCCTTATATATTATATATTATGCTGTCTATTATTTTATAGGGATCATTAGATCATAATGGTCTGGCCCTGTTTGTTAGTGGTTTGAGACACAAGAGCTTAAGGACGAGTAAATATGAGTTTAGAAGAAAGTGGTATTGTGTTGCGCCCATGCCACGTACGAGACGAGTTGATCATTGGCAGGTTGTGTGATCAACCTTCAAGATTAATTAGGATAGAAAAATTAAATTGGTGGTTGCTAATGTCAATGATTATCTCTTGACATGATACTTATTGCATGATTGCAACTCAACAACACTGAATATGCTTTTGTTCAATATATATACCTTCGCTTTGTGAAGTATTTCATGGAATCATTGTTTGCATTTTTGTTTACTCATCCTGATGAATACCTACCATGCTGAGGGAAGAGAAAAAGGTGTGAATATACGTATCACCATTTGAATCTTGAAATTAACCAAGAGAAGTGACTATTTTGTCTCT
The DNA here is from genome assembly GCA_029884605.1 of Ormosia emarginata. Classification (NCBI taxonomy): domain Eukaryota; kingdom Viridiplantae; phylum Streptophyta; class Magnoliopsida; order Fabales; family Fabaceae; genus Ormosia; species Ormosia emarginata. Next base: position 9,962,243 of record JAQQTP010000072.1, on the reverse strand, counting down.
AATGAACTAGCTCAAATTCAATTGAGGCAAAATCAGAATCCATGGAAAACTTAAGCCACAACTATACAATGGTTTTGAGAATAAATTGTTTTCTCCTTAATTTTCAAGCACCTGGTCTTCATTTCATTTTGCATTCGAGAGAGATTAAAAATAATAGAATTTCAAAAGAGTACATATATAATGTCTACACTTTTTCAAGAAAACAAATCGAAGAGGACGAGCATGTTTTCACTGGCGACACTCACAACCTGACAAAAGCATAAGCACAAGAGGTTAAAAAGATAAACGATATATCCCAGGCATGTCACTTGAGTTTTGCCCCATAATATTAAAGCACTTATATGAGTTATGACTATTAGGGAATTGCCCCACGACTTTTAAAAGAAGTTTTTATCCTCTCGACAGAAATGGCATTGTGTGGACTTAAATCATGCTGGTCAATTTCTCTCGATAAATATCTTGACGGCTTTTACAATGTACCTAATAAAATTTGGTACATGAATGTACCTTAAGAATAACTTGCAATAATAGGTCAATTTATATTTTTTGATTATTATATTTAAATCCATAATTTTTGTTAAATTTCATTTTAATCCTGCTTATTATTACAAATTAATCTCCGTTTGTCTTTACAAAAAATTAAATTAAAAATGTATATTATTATTCAAAATTATTACAAATTCATTTTAGGAATTACTATCACAATGACACGGTGGTTGTTTCTCAAATAGTCCATTTTGAGGACTTGGATGATTAAGATTAGGTGAGGAGAGACTGCAAAATTGTCTAATACAAAATGGGTGTGACAAGATTTGATGAAACAAGGATGGAGTTCAAAATTTATGACAATATTGGACAGCCATGAAAGATCCCTTTTGCATAATTAGAAAGCTTGAAACTTTGATGGAGGTCGTACTCTATGAACAGAACATGGTGCTACTGTGTGGAGAACAATACAAGGATGAGCCCGTTCTTGTCCTGGTCATAGAGGTCGAAGGCGTCGCAAAGCTCGAAGGCACCGTCGTTGGTGGTGTCGGAGCTACAAAAGGCGGCGAACTCAGAGAGGTTGATGAGGCCATCGTCGTCAGTGTCGAGGGTGGATGAGGCATGAAAGTGCCACCGTCGGAGCAGCAGAAGGCAGGGAACTCGGTGAGGTTGATGAAGTTGTCGCCATCAATGTCGAGGGTGACGGAGGTGTGGCTGGGACATAAGTGGGAAGATCAGTTGTCGATGGATGAAGGTTCTGGAAGTCAGAAATTTAATTTTTTTTTAGGGACTAATTCTATAATTTAAAAATTTCAAGATTACCTGTTTAACAAGTTTCCAATTTGCCATCACTACCGTTGATTTTTAAAATGATTAAATCTATCGGTATTTATTTGTAGTGCATTCATGCTCCAAAATTGTTTAGGAACATTGTAAATTTTTCTAAATATCTTTGATTTGATTTTAACAAAACTGAAGAAGTAAATTAATCGAAATATACACCAGTAAACTTTTTTTTCCTTTTTTCTTGTACAGGATGCCAATGGCAGAACCACCGTACCAAAAGTTGCTAAACCCAACCTAATTTTATTGCCCATTGGGTCTTTTTTTTAAACTTTTTTTCTTAAAAAACCTGACAACTCCCTAAATTCTTGTTTAACGGAGCACGCCGATTCATCCTTTTTTGTGTAAACAAAAATAAACCTGACAACTCCCTAAATTCTTGTTTCCTAAATTTAATGTTGAGGATCTTGGTTCCAATCAACTAAAATCAGAAGAAAGAAGTATCAATGGGTCATTTTTATTTTTATTTATAAACATGTTTGAAACTTGAAAATTTAAACAACATTGTGTAGTTCATGCATGTCTCCAATGAACAATCTCTTGACACAAGCAAAACTGTTAATGTGTTCACTTTTTTGACATAAACCTGCATGGAAACCTAGGTCAGACGTGTTCATTTTTCTCTACTTATGTCTTCATCACGATCTTAACTCCAAAACTGATCGGTCGGAGTACCTCGGCAAGCATTTCACCCTGTCTCCAACCAATGAACTACTAGACGACCAACCTGAGTAACTCCAACGACCACCCTTCGAATAGAAGACAAAATAAATACATAACAATTATATTAAATAAAAATAATACCATAAGTGGACTAATCTTTGTTAATGTGTTTGCTTAATAAGAAATATGATCAATAACCATAAGCAATTAATACTTTGATTGAATATTATTTGGATATAGGAGTGAAAATAACTAACTCTTTCAAAAGTTTAAACTTGTGAAGACACCAATTCACGATTCATCGGTTCAATCATAGTTGAAATAATGATAACTAATATGTTTTTAATATTATATAATATATTAAGTAACAAATTAACATATTAAAAATTCACATTATGTTACTTAGTGTTTCAAAATTTCATATTGTATAATGAGTGAAGTATATTCAAGATTATAGAATTAGAATCTTTGCCCAGTAATTGAAACTGAAACTAAAAGGGGAGCGTTATTCTTCCACAAGGTTATGCGTTAGGAGTATTCCAATCCAATTTAAATTGAAAAATTAAAATTCAATCAAAATCGAATAAATTTAATTCTTTTTTGTTTGGTTTTTAAAAAATTGATTTGATTGGATCAATTTTTAGATTTTATTTTTAAAATCAATTTAGTTCAAATCAATTAATATTATATAATATATTTGTTGATTATTGAATTTATATTTTATTTATAATAATTCTATTTTTTATTTTCTCTTATTTCTTTTTTATTTTTTAATATGTTAAATTACTTTTAAATCACAAAAAATTAGGAATAATTTTTTTTTGTCAAAAACTGATTAAATCAATCTAATCTAAACTAATGTATATAAAATTATTACGATTAATTAATTTTTCAATTCAAAACCAATACAAATCGAATCACGAATATCTTTATTATTCATGTGGCATCTAATTCCTCTATCATGTCCTTTTTTTTACCAACATCGCGTAACGCTATCTTCTCGTTCTTGATGCTCATTTCCTTTTGTTGGATTCTAATGACATTCAGATGCGATCCTTCATGTTGGAGGAATGAATAATGATGGTCTTGTACATACTTTTTTTAAGAATGTGTGATTAAGAGAGAGAAATTAAAAAATATATATAACAAATGATATTAAATTAAGTGTGAAAAAATATGTATACACTATTTGCAATAAAAATATTAAAGTTGTTTAAATTATATATATATATAACTATGAAATTTTTATTTAATAAATAAATATTTGATACATGATCGTATTAGCTTAGTTTGCTCTAAAAAAAGTTAATAGTTAAAATTTTTGAAAGAGAATATTCGGTTAAATTTCTTTTAAGTATAGAATAAATTAATCTAAACATACTTAGAATCTTATAAAATATATAATAAAGAGTTTCATATTTAACATTTAATAATTATATGATTTGATTTTATTTTATTTTTTTGAAACAATATTTAAATACACTTTTTAACTTCATATACATAATTTAAATGAAAAAAAATCATTATATTTATTTTTATATGTTAGGTTAATTTGTTTTAAGACATAAAAATTCTTTATAATCATTACTCTTTATTTTTTTAATTTTACAAAATATTTTTTAAAAAAAGTTAAAAAGTCAAGAAAATATGAAAAAACAAGAAAAAATGAAAAATTTAAAATGTTAGAAAAGATGAAAAGTTAAGAAAGATGTGAATGAGAGAAATAAATAGTCAAATAAAATAAATAAAATTATAATTAAAAATATCAAAATTAAGGAAAATGCCCCGTAACATTTGTAGTGGAAGAATAATAATAATAATAATAATAATAATAATAATAATAATAGATAAATAAATAATAGATAGATAGATAGATTGATAATACTACACAAGTGGACTAATCCTTGTTAATGTGATGAATGATAATTCTATTTATTGACTGTGTTTGTGTAATAAGAACGATTTTGCTGCAATAAGCTTGAACGTTTCTACGCTGTAGCACTACTTGGTTAAAGTTGAAGTTTTAAATGGGTCTCATTTTGTTTTAAAATGTGAATAATTTTTAGTTAGACATAATATATTATGAACACTCAAATCATTATTTGATATGTGTAAATTTATAAAATTTATGATAAAAATACACTTATTATTAAAAATATTTTTATATATATTAAATAATAATAATTTGAATACTTAAGAGATAACATATTAAAATATGTTACTTGAGACTGTCTTGTAAAATGCTTTATTTATAATATTTTACTGGAGATGGCCAATCAAGATCCTACCATCGCCCTAATAAGAAATAGGAAATTCATTGGGTGTGAGTGTGATTAATTGTTTGATTGGAGGTAGGGGGAAAAGGGCAGTCGGCTTCTTGTAGCTATTTATTATGTAAGTTAGGTTTAAAATTTTAAAAACCTGTTCAAAAGTAGCGATGGTGATGTTAATGATGATATCATGATATCAAGAATAACGTGACCCTGCATGTTGAATTGTTTGTTACCAAACCTATTTTCTGTGTCGTCATATGTATCTGACACACGAGCACCATGGAATTGTTACAGTTAAGTTTTATTTTAGGCTTAATTTTCCTAATTGTGTGTCATATATTGTTGCTTTCATTATTCATTGCCTCTACTTCAAAATAAAATGGAGGTTGTTAGCATTGCCCAATATCTCAAGGTTACCTTTTCATTTTGTCATCCATTATTGGAAACTGCCTTATATTATATAGGACAAAACTTAATTCTAATTTTGGGAGGAGTTATTTTTCTTCAATTCTTTTTAATTTATTGTCATGTATCTATTAGCTTAATTAAGTCATATAAATAAATAATAAAAGAAATACATGACAATATGTTAAGAGAGTTAGAGAAAAATAATTCTTTTTAGAATTGAAGTCAAGTTTTGTTTTATTATATATTAAAAATATAAATTAGTTCAGATAATCTGATCAATCTAACACCGAATTAAATCAATTAAATTAGTTTGATTTAGTTCAAATATATTAATTAGTTTAGATAAAATTTGAACTAAATAAAACTTAATTGATTCGATTATCGCTTTTAAATTTGAAAATCGACCCAAACGATATATATATATATATATATATATATATATATATATATATATATATATATATATATATATATATATATATATATATATATATATAGATTGATCAACTTTCATCCAATGTTTTTTTTACTTACAAATATTTTCTTGTTAGATTCATTTTCATTTAATGGTTACTTTTAACGAAATAATCTCAATCATTAGATGAAATTGGATCTACTGGTGTAAATCGATTCCTCCTCTATATATATATATAGTAATTTATGCTGCAGCAGCCCGAGAAAGAAATCCACGTTTCCCATTCTCAGTTTCTCACCACTTTGTGCTGCTCAGCCATTTTCATTTTAACAAGCAACTGTCTTCATCTTTTGTAGCTAGTGCAGTAGTGCTTCATTGAAACTTTGCAAGTGCAATTATCCCTATCTGCCTTGGTACACAGTATTTACACCTACGAGCGCAGAGGATTAGGCATGTATAGTATGAATTCAAGAATAAGCAGTTATTGCAAAACACACTTCTTATTTTATCTTAAAAATGGTTCTCAGATTGTTATCCCTTTCAGATACTTAGACTAGAAGTTGTTACTATTGAGGATTCTCTTTAGTGTTCCTATTCTACGTTATATTGATTCTTTCCAGATTTTTTGTTTAATAATTATTTGTTTTGATGTTTCATATACTTCACCAAAGCCACTATTCCATCCACACTATTTAACTTGGGAAAAATCTAGAAGTGTTCATAACAGGCACCCTTGATTTAAATTTTGTTTGTGTTTTTGCTAACATCATCACTAATGCATTCTCATTTCTCATGAACTAAGTAAAACTTTATACCCATTGTTATATCATTATGTTGATTTATGACATGGCATCCTTATGGGATTTTACTGATTCACTTTCCATCTGGCATGTTTACGTCTTGGATTTACTGCTAGGGCATCTTCATTTCTTCAGGTAATAAGTCCGTACTTATTAATTTATTTCTTCACAACGTTTTCTTTTCTATGAAGATTAGTTATCAATTATTGAAATTGAATATGCTTCCACTTAAATTTCCCGCCTATATTTCATGATGGGACGAAAGAATGGAGTTGATGCAAGAAAAGAAGTCACGATTTTAGCTTGTTTTTAGAAATTCTAGAGTGAGACATTTTTTCTGTTCCTTTTCTCTCGTCTCCTTTTTTAGAATATGAAGATTTAGTTTGTGGTGAACTGATCAGTTTAGAAGACTGTCATAGATTTATTATGTATTTTTGTTATGAAAAAATAATTATTTAATTAATTTTTATGTAAAAAAAAGATTAATTTGATTTTTAATTAAACTAATCTGTACATATTTAATTCGATTTGATTCGAATTTAACTATCAAAAAATATGAAATTTAAATCAAACTGAACTAATTAATTTCAATTAGTTCATTTTTTTTTTTTTCAAAAGCTGATTCAAACCTTCTTGATTATACTCGTATTATATATTATGTTGTCTATTTTATAGGATTCGTTAGACCAGGAAAGTCTGGGCCTTGTTTCTTGATGGTTTGAGACACAGGAGTTGGACGGTCGTGCTTTGGGCCAGTTCAAATGGGCCGGGGCGGGCCTTCCGAATTGAAGGCAGAGAAAATGGGGAGAGAAAATGGCAGTAACAGTAACAGTGAACTTGAGAGAATCAAGAATCAATCGCCGGAAAAGATGAAGCTGAAGCAGTTGGAAGGCCTCCTTGGCGGTCTTGAACAGTTCCCTAACCCAAAGGTTTCTCTTTTTTCTGACTTCTCACTCTCATCATCATACCAACCAACTTCTTCTATGAATCATACTTGCTTTCTTTTTCTTGTTGCAGGTGGAGCTTGAACAGTACCCAACGGGACCCCATATCGCTTCTCGAATGCTTTTCACTGTATTCCCCTCAACCTCTTTCTTCACCTTCCAACATTTTTCACTTTGTTTCTTTCCTCTTCATGATGTCTGTCCCTTCAAATTTCAAACTTCACTCATCAAAGATGCTAAAGTTGGATTCTTTTCCCTTATCCCATGTTCTTCTTGTGGTGCCCGTTAATGGGTTTTATTTATTTATTTATTTATGATTTATTGTGAAAGTTGATCTTGACCACCCCAGTATACGCAACATATTAGTTAACATTACATGTGATGTGATGTGATGTGATTATTAACATCTAGTTATGATTGTAGTTAGTAACAATTTAAACTAGTTGTTGTTGGGTTTTAAGATAACATTTGGAATATTTGCTTGCAGTTCTTTGTGCTTTGATAGTCCTTTGGTTAGTTTCTTCCATCTTATGGTAGGGAAAGATGGATAGGTTATTGTAGTGAATCAATCCAATGGTGTGCAATTGTGTGTGATTTTGTGAAAAGTTTATGAATTCATTTAGTTTTTGCTTTTTTTAATCCAGGAGTAGTCATTGTGATTCCACTTTGTTAAAGTCCTAATTCCTTTGTGATTTGCGTGAATCAGGCAGAGAATTCTTTTGGGGATGTGAGCAACAAAGTAGTGGCTGACTTTGGATGTGGTTGCGGTACGTTAGGTGTTGCGGCTGCTCTTTTGAGTGCAGAGTGAGTTTTATCTTTCCCTTCCTACTTTTGTGGGATCTTTTACCAGTTGTTCTTCTTTTTGTTTCTTATGCTAGCTAAATCTGAGCCGACATTAGAATCACATTCGTTAGTCATTGTACTAAAATTTTGAACTACTGTTGTATAGAACCTGCACGGTCACTTGGAGATCCTCCTTTCTGAATCAAATCTTAAATTCCAAAATCCAAATTCGCGTTAAGTTAAAGAGTGTATCAAATACCTTTTTGTTTCTTTTAATCAAGTAATATGTTTTCATATCACTATATCTAATATTCTCTTGATTTGTGTTAGCATTGGTCAGACATGTTCTTAGCATTGACATTGATCCGGAATCTCTTGAAATAGCATCTCTTAATGCTGAGGAACTTGAGGTATTGTCTTTCTGCTGATGATTATGGTAAATCAGTGCATGGGTTTCATGATAACCTACTCTCTTGTTTAAGGAGAAGAATAATAATGTTCGATATGTTTTGAATAGTGTACATAAAAGTCAAGTATCTTGAATGACTATGATTCAGGTCAATGTTTTAATGTTCTAATGGAATAAGAGGAGATGAAAAGTGGTTAATAGTATGCTGCAGATGCAATAAATAGATTTTTCTTTTTTATCAGATGCAATAATTATGTTAAAGTTGGCTACTAATAACTGATGCACTATTCCTTTGTTATTCAATGAAAACTGCAGCTGGACATGGATTTTATTCAGTCTAATGTCATGGATTTGGGATGGAGAGGTAGCTTTCCATGTCATCTTCGTCCTATGATACCATAACATTGCATGAGTTTGGGTCTTGAAGCATAACCTTTATTATAGAAAATATTGGAGAAATGGATCTAAACAATTTTATAAGCGCTTGAATTCCATGTCATATTATACCAGTTTATTTCAGGATGCTCAAGCCTAGAAATAATTTGGTGGTCTTTACTTTTATTTCCATTTGCCAAGAGTAAATCTGTTTTCTATGTATAAACCTATAAGGTGTTAGGTTGTTTACTTTGTATGAAATTGGTTTATGTTAGAACATAGAACTATTCTGGTTTTGCAGCACCTACCTGGAATTATATTGTATTCATAATTCATTGTTGAATTTCATGGACTTAAAATGAGTCTGATCATGTAGATGTTGACACTTTTTATTTTAATAATTATTATTGACATTTTGGAGCAACAACAATCTAAATTCTGAAATGAAAGCTTGTTGCAAGGTGCGATTTGCTGATTTTTCTCTCTTTCTTTTTTAGCTTTCCCTGCCTTGCTCTTAAGTGTATTTGCAAAGTGTTTTCTAATTATGTTTCCAGGATCCCCTATTGTGAGGGTAATATATCAAACTGTGTTTCTGAATTGAGTTCTTAATTCTTATAGTAGTAACTTTTATATTTTTGAAGGATCATTTATTATATGACTTCTGGACAATGTATGTTATTTACAAGTATTCATTGTATTGATGACTTGTTCTAGTAGTTGTCAAACAACATGACCGTGTGATCTAGTCATCAATTTAAGGGAAATCAATTCTAACTCTAGATTTTATCTGTTGCTGAAAATTGTTTCTGTAACAAATTCATATGGTTATCTTGGTATTTTCTCTAGGTCAAATTGTTGATACGGTTATAATGAATCCTCCGTTTGGAACTCGAATAAAGGGCGCAGATTTGGATTTTCTCTCTGTTGCTTTGAAGGTAGGCAATAGCTTGGATGCTGGTTATAAACATATGATTGATGAGAATTCTAATATACCTATGTTGCATATATTGCTTTGTCAGGTTGCTTCTCAAGCTGTTTATTCCTTGCATAAGACTTCAACAAGAGATGTAAGTCATTTGTATCTTAAATTCTAATTACTAGAATGAGTAATTAAGTTCTGCTAACCTGATCAGATTGTTTTTGACTTATTATCTCGTCTCGTGCATCATATTTGTGTTTGACTACCGAAGGCATATCGGGCCATCAGTTACTCATCTTCCCATTCCACAAGGATGTCATTAGTATTATTTTCTTGAACCTTTGTATTAAGATCTTTATAGGAGTGTGGCATTATCATATGCAGCCTTTTCTATACTTCCTCCCAGTTTTTTTTTTTTTAAAAAAAAACAGAAGCATCTGGCTAGCAATTTAAGTTTAAGCATAACATTTATCAATGATATTTTTTACATCAAGTGATCTGGACACTGGCATTCAGTCACAAGATTATTCAAAAATGTAGAAAATTGGATCGAAAAATAATCACTATAACCAGTTGAAGCTCCAGGTTACTGGTTTCATCCGAAACTTGAGCAATAAAGTAGGGGCCTAGAAATATTCCATAATTTTTTAATAACCCCCTACACTCTTTTTGAAGTTATCATATCAGTCTAGGGGCATAACAAGCTGCACCTGCTTTCCTCTTTTCATGCGTATGGGTTGGGTTATGTATTTTGTTCTTAATTTATCAAAAGGAAATTAAACTAACCAACAAAGTGTATTAACATCATAACCCAAACTTGTTTCAAGCTATACCACATCTCCATATGAAATTATTAACTGTCAATTGATTTAGCTATTCTGTTAAATTTTAGTTTGATATGTTGGGTGGTATAGCATCACTGTCTGTTGTACTTTTGCATCTTAGAGTCTTTCATTTCTTTAAATGATTCAACGAATTAGTAATTAATTTCTCTTTGAACTATCCTCTTTTGTTCACATGTTGATTCATTCTTAAGTACATACTTAGAGAAAATTCCTATTAATGCATTTTAGAAAGAGAAATCCTCCCACAATCTTAGAAATGACGAGATAGTTCTGGATATACTTGGCACTTGAGCTATTTTGATCTAAGTAAGTAACTGTTACTGAAAAGCTCAAATCTCCTACAAAATACAACCACCACCAATAAGTCTTATTCTTGCTTGGTGTTTTTTCTATGTTCTGTTAATGCATAAGCATGAGTTCACATGTAATCTATAATTGTACATGGCTTCTCAACAGTATGAGAGGATTTTTTCCTCGTATGTGACAATACTATGGGTTCAACTTTATCTTATTGCAGCATGTGAAACGAGCAGCCCTAAGGCATTTCAATGCTAGCAGTGCTGAAGTTCTATGTGAGGTGAGTGAAGTTTACTGCATATTTGATGTTCTTGAGTCCTATATAGTTAAAATTTTCTCTAAATTGACGATATTTTTGCATTAGAAAAATATTATATTTATTTTCTTGTCTCAGACACTGTATTAGTTTAACTGTTGAATACAGATTAATTTAACATCCCCAGTTTATCAATAAGGCTAACTCATTGGACCTTGGAGGGTACTCAAGTAAATCTGTACTCTACACCATGATCCCTGAGCCACACTTTCCAGATTAATTGAATGAAATCTCTTTATGGATGTTGTCTCTAACGACATGTGGCGATGAGCCCACGAATTTCAATCCCTAGTCCCCAACACAACCTGATTTTTTTATAGTTCAGGTTTAACTTTGACTTAAGCCGCGCCCAAATTCTTTCATTTGACAGATCTACCTTTGCTGTTTTCTTATACCAGCGATTCAAGGAGTAACCATATACAATTTTGGTCCTGTCTCTAATTGTTGAAATCTTATTTTGTTTTATTGCTTCGACAGCTTCGATTTGATGTACCAAAACTATACAAATTTCATAAGAAGAAGGAAGTAGATATTGCTGTTGACCTCTGGCGTTTTGTACCAGCAAGGCATCAAAGCAGAGGTATTTAGTGCAGACAAGGCCGTTGTGTGTTGCAATAGCTGATGAGTGCAAGATCAAAAGGAGGAAAAAAAATTGTCTCTCTATCTCTCTCACTGTTACAAGCTCTTGCACGTTAAAGTTGGGTGATGCCACTTTTATAGTTGTGAATATCTATGAATTCAAGAGATGAGCAAGTAACAATGTTCTGTCAACTTATATGTACATGGCATCTTACTGAAGTTGGTTATAACGGGTTGTATTATGATTATGAAACATAGTGATGTTTTTAGTAATCCATTACACCAAGACGCATAGGATCTTATCATAACTTCAAGACAAGGCTATTGAAAATTGAATGAACTCCACTTAATATATATCGAGTATGTCATCTTAAAAAAGACAGTAACAGCGCATGAATCTATGAAGCATGGACATTTCATGACCATGTTGGACACAATATAATAATAATTCTTAGTGGAACATTCTAAATTTTATTGTGCACAGTATCCATACCTTTGTTATATTTGTAACTAATTTAAAGAAAAATGTTAGATGTATATCTCTTACATTTGTCGTGATAGAATTAGAATATAAATATGTAAAAAATTATGTAAGATCAACAGTAATTAAGCGATGTAAATGTGAAGTGACGTGTATTTAAGTGTGTGTAAATAACACTATTCTATTTTAAACTAGTAGAATATTTGGCACAAGATGGCTCAACTATTGAGTTTTACAGCAACAAAAGCCTCCTTTAACTTTGTCGAAGAGATCAGAGAACTTGGAAGTTGGAAAGCCAACTAGCTCTCATGGCAGGAAGAATAAGTCTCATCTAATCAATCGCTTTCTTCTATTATAATTTATACCAGCGTACTAATGCAAAGAGTAGCCATCCCTTGCAGAGTTTTAAAAAAGAGTGATAATTTACATCAGAAATAATGGGTCAGGAATTAATGAAACTAGTAATTCAAAACTTAATGAAACTGGTAATTCAAAAATGCATCCACTAGTTGTTTTCAGCATACAAACCGCAGAGAATTAACAAAAAATATAGTTCTCGTGTATCTCAATGTAGATACAGCTTAGTAAAATGTGTCCATGCCGACTGCACATTTGGTTATTATGAAGAATCAGATTACTGTTTTCAAAATTTGTTATACCCTGCTCCATACTTCTTCACATGCTGTTGTAACATACACAACGATTCCCTTGTTACCATTAATGCTTTATGGCACTTTTCTTCAACTTATGCTGGTACTGTTGTTTCACTTTCAGCAGTCTCCCCAAGAGTGAACCGAATAAAACGCCGCACTTTAATGTTCTCTCCAATGGCAGCTACACTTTGCTTCACCAAGTCCTTCACTAAAACACTGTCGTCCTTAATAAACGGCTGCTCTAGAAGTGCAAGCTCCCCAAGCCTCTTTGAGACCCTTCCCTCAACAATTTTTTCTCTGATGTTCTCAGGTTTTGAAAGAAGGTCCTCTCTCTGCATCTCAAGTTCTTTTTCCTTGTTCACAATAGCCTCTGGAATATCTTCAATGGATACAAACTGCACCTGTGGGCAGGCCACAACTTGCATTGCAAGATCATCAACCAGCACTTTGAATTTCTCACTTCTGCCAACAAAGTCAGTTTCACAGTTCACTTCAATTAGAACGCCAATGCGTGAATCGTGAATGTATGAACCAATTCTGCCTTCAGCTGCTAGCCTACTGGATTTCTTGTCAGCTGTCGAGAGACCCTTTTTTCGGAGGTATTCTTGGGCCTTTTCAAGATCCCCTCCAGTTTCAGTAAGAGCTTTCTTACAGTCCATCATCCCTGCTCCAGTTTCTTCCCTTAGTTGCTTAACCAATGCGGCTGAGACTGTTACTGTTGATTGCCTGCAGCAGAATGTTGAATAATTTAAAGCTTGCAAAGACATCAGCTTTTTCTATTGGGGCTTGACTATGTAAATTATAGTGTAAATATGTACAACAGACATTCACACATGCTGGTAATGAGAAAATACTAGCCATTGCTTCCACCTTTTTGCATATAATATAACTGAGTCAATTAATACATAAATTTAATGCCTTCACCAAGATAATGTCTCCTTTGGCATAATTATGCCAATTTTAGCACCTATGTTTCCGAATCTCACCTAATCAATCACATTCTGGTAACTAATCGCCTAAATTTAATAATTTCATAACTTAATAATAAGTAAGAATTCATAGAACCGCTTACTTTTGCTCGGTCTCCTTGGCTTCTGCAACAGCAGGTTGCTCTTTCGCTGGTGTGGGTGCTGCTTTTGCTGCAGTTTGTGCAGCCACTTCAGCAGCAAAATCCTGGCTTTTCTTCTCCAAACCTTCCCCAAGGTTGAATCGTACAAACCTCTTAACTTTAATATTTTCTCCAATAGTTGCAATAGTCTGCTTGACCCAGTCCTTTACTGCCACTTTATCATTCTTAATGTAGGGCTGCTCAAGCAATGCCAGCTCCTCAAGTCTTTTTCTTATCCGCCCTTCAACAATCTTTGATCTTATCTGCTCTGGTTTTGACAAAAGATCTTCTTTCTGCATTTCTATCTCTTTCTCTTTGTTCACAATTTCCTCAGGAACATCTTCGGTAACAAGATACTCTACTTGAGGGCATGCAGCCACTTGCATGGCTATATCATCAACCAGCTCTTTAAAAATTTCACCTCGGGAGACAAAATCTGTCTCACAGTTTACTTCTACCAAAACACCAATCCTGCTGTCATGAATGTAAGAACCTATTCTTCCTTCAGCAGTTACTCTGGCTGCTTTCTTTTCTGCACTTGATAAGCCTTTTTTTCTAAGGAACTCTTGTGCTTTAATAATGTCCCCACCAGTCTCCGATAGAGCTTTTTTGCAGTCCATCATTCCAGCTCCTGTTTCTTCCCGAAGCTGCTTCACAAGTGCTGGTGATATAGTTGCTGAAATCCACATAAAAGGGACAGACATTTTAACTATTAGAATTTAGAAGTCCTATGTAAGAATGCAAAGAAAAGAATTCAACATGCTGGAAAACCAAGAAACATCAATGAAGGTAAAGTATTGTTGTTAACAATTCTCATTTATTTAATCCCCCAAAGGTAATGTCATTTATCAACATGGAATTAACAGTGCATCTGCTTTGGTTGGTCTAAACTCCCAGTTGGACCCGGTGGCAATATAGCCAATAACAAATTGTTATATGCATAGAACGATGGAAAAATGAGAAGTATAAAGATTATGTAATTCAGAGTTATATTACATCATAATTACAGCAACCATGCAGTCCTTCCTCTATCAAATGCTCCACTTCACCCACAGTTTTAAAAATGACATTTAAATGTAAAAACTAAAATACATGTATAAATTCAAGTCTTTCTAACATATTTACTTCAGTTTGACGCAGAAAAACATGTGAAATGTAATAGGATGCAAATAAGATGACATTTAAACCTTTACTCGAGCCTTGATCTGAAGCAGTACTGCCAGTTTGTCCATTAGAATTAGATAAGCTACCGCTTTTCTCGGATGCAATGGCAACCTCTTTATCTTCAACTTGTGAGGTAAAAGAATTTTCATTCTTTGTGGCAGGTGTTTGATTTTGCACTTCTTTGGGATCATCAATGGAACCTTCTACAACTTCAGTGGCAGGACTTTCAGGAGAGGGAACTTGATCATTTTCTTCAGTCCCATCTGTTGACAAAGGATTAACAGTTCAAAAACATTTCCTTTATAACAAAAGTAAAGAACAAATATCCTCCACTTGTTTAATAAGCCAATTATAATGAGGTCAATTGCTTCAGTTACATAAAATTAATTGATTGGGATCACATTGGAAATGAAAGGGATGCAATATCATGTAATATATGATTTATATATAAAGATCAAATAAGCACTAATTTTAGAAAGCTTGCTACCAATTTTCATTCACTAGCCAAAATTGAACCAAGCAAGCAGGAATTGAAAAGAAATTGAAGCATAACCTTTATTCAAGCTGCTCTCAAGAGACAACTCGCCATTTTCTCCACTCAAACTAGTATCACCGTCAATTTTATCGAGAACAGCTCCAACATTGCTATTTTTCTCGTATGCAATTGCAACCTCTTTATCATCAACTTGCGAGGTAAATGAATTTTCATTCTCTGTGGCAGGTGTTTGTTTTTGCACTTCTTCTTTGGGGTCATCAACGGAGCCTTCTACAACTTCACTGGCAGGACTTTCAAGAGAGGGAATTTGATCATTTTCTTCTGTTCCATCTGTTGACAGAGGATTAACAGTTCAAGAACACTCCCTTTATAACAAAAGTAAAGGAAAAAAAACAATATCCTCCACTTGTTAAATAAGTGGCCAATTATAATGAGGTCAATTGCTTCAGTTACATAGAACTAATTGATTGGGATCACATTGGAAATGAAAGGATGCAATATCATGTAATACATGCTTTATATATATAGACCAAATAAACACCAATTTTAGAAAACTTGCTACCAGTTTTCATTCATTAGCCAAAATTGAACCAAGCAAGCAGGAATTGAAAAGAAATTGAAGCATAACCTTTTTTCAAGCTGCCCTCAGGAGACAACTCGCCATTTTGTCTACTCAAACTAGTATCACCGTCATTGTTCTCAGGAACAGTTCCAACATTGTCATCTACTTGTGATGCAAAGGACATATTATTTGATAACTTAATAGGAAGGCTCATTACATGCATCTTATTGAACAAATATGTTTGATTTTAGTTGTCATTTTGGGAATGGACTTACAATCAGTATTTCCATATGTAAATATAAATGAGACAGACAAATAGACAGATGGATTTGTATAGCAGAGAGAGTGTGAGATAGAATACACAGAACCTGCAGTTTCTTGGGGAGCTGGTGCACTTGATGTAATATCTGACCCTGTAATAGTACCAATTTTATGAGGGCTCAGTTCAGCTGCATCACTGTCTGTTAATGCTGCAGCAGCAAACTCTTCCTTTGCATTAGAAGTTTGTGATTGTTTTTCGTCTTCCACAACAACATGATCAACTCCACTTTCTATTACATTTTCATTAGCTATTTCAAGAGGTGAGTCAGTGTTTACATTGCTTGTTGTGACATCTGTCTGAGTAGCTTCCTCAATAATTGGATTTACAGTAGATAGATCCCCTTCAGGAGCCAAAATTCCAGAAGCCACCTCTGTTTCCTTCTCAGTAACACCACCTATACCTGGCGTTGGGCTAGAGACATTGCCAACTGGGTTTCTTTCATCATCCACAATAACTGTTAAGGAGCCATCAAATGCACTGGCTCTCGCATCTTCCTCAGAAATATCATATTCAGCATTATGTTTTACTGCAGAAGGAACATCATCTATCAATGTCTTGATGCTTTCTGGTTCACCCTGCACATCAGGAACATCCAAAACAGTTTCCCCTTGCTTGACAGTTCCCTTAATTTCTTCCAAAGTTCTTGTAGTTGATGATTTTTCAACTTCAATCTGAATTTTCTCCCTCTCATCCAAAAATGCAGCAATATCCTTATTCTTACGAAAAGCCAATACAAAAGGGTTTGTTGCAACATGGACAACCCCTTGGCCAAGTACTGAGTCCACTTGTGCAATATCTTCCTCTTTCTTCATAGTCAATGTTACTTGTCCTCTTGTGATACGCAAAACGCGCACACTGACTTCTTGACCAACCTCCAGCGAAGAGTTTCCCATAACATTCCCGAATCCATCATCAGGTTCCTCAGATATGGGTAGAAATCCTTCTTCCCCTTCAGGAAGAGATATAAAAGCACCACTCCTAGTCATATTCTTCACTGTACCCTCTAGGTCCTGCCCTTTGACAAATTTTGTGCTTCTCTTCACAACATCTTTCTTTGGACTGGGTTTTGAAGTGTTCCTCCTCCCAGGTCCAGCTTTCTCTGTATTGATGGGTGCATCTTTACGTTGCTTACCACCGTCAGCATTTTCACGCATAGAGAGAGAAATACGCTGAGTTTCAGTGTTCACTTCAATCAGCTTCACCTTCACTTCTTGTCCTACAGAAACAACACTAGCAACATCCTTAACATAGCTATCACTCAACATTGAAACATGAACAAGCCCATCTGTAAAAGCTCCAAAATCAACAAAGGCACCAAATGGCTGGATAGATTTTACTTTCCCAGTAAAAGTTGCCCCAGGAATCAAATCCTCATTCTTTACAGGAGGCATCTCACTTTTCCTTGCAGGTCTTGAACGTCTGGCTTTAGCTGAAGCAGGATTGGCATCAGACTTAAGAGATGAATCTTCACTTATTCCAACTTCATCTGAAAGAGTTTCACCAGAAACTTCATCTGCAACAGGTGAACCCGGTTCCTCTACTGCTACTTCTGTTTCTGTGGCTGATATGGACGTTCTGGAATTTTTATGAAACGAGAATCTCCTTTTGTTCTGTGGAAACACTCCACTTGCAACAAATGAAGGTAAGAGAAATCTCTGAATCGATGATCCAAATTTTACAGAGCTCCTTGACAAACTGAGTCTAGTTAAAGAATTATTCTTCCTTGTTGAAAAGGCAATTCCAGGAATAAGTGAAACATTACCGACAGAGCATGGAATTACAGGGTTCATGTTGGCTTGAATTGTAAAACTTGGTTATATTAAGATCAGCTCATCTGGTGTCACCTTCACAGAAGGTATGAAGAATGTGAAATGTTAATACGGGCTTAGCTAACAAGTTCAATACCTAGGTGGCCACTATATAAGGATATAAAATGATGACATCTTTGTATAGAATTCACTTAATTGGTTCAGCAAGCAAAATTTTACAAATACATGAATCACATTACATAACCTGCTCCATATATCAGCATAAATGTCTACACAAGCACATCTAGCATAACCACATCTTTTGCAAATCTTGAGTAAATACAGACACTGACTACATTGCAGTTCTCATGACTCCATGAATTTTACTATGGCAAAGATAGTCAATGAACTCCTCATTCTACATCACTAATGCTAGGAGTATACCGTATATCAGGACTTCCATTTAATATACTCAGGGTAATTAACTTGATCAATGCCGTTTATGATGATACAATTTTCCTTAAAATGGTTTATTCGCTCATTCAAAATGATTGGTTATTTTCATCTTATCACTTCATTCAGTCATGATGTTTAGAAGTGTTCAAACTTCAAAGCCCTAACCCCAATTGTTTTGCCTTGCTCAAAATCCAAAAAACTTTTGAGTTTTGGTTGAATTTCAATACTTGGTTTTGGCAATTCAACTCTGACAAAGTTCAATTATCTCCTTTATGTCATCAATGTTATTTTCAAATTAACAAAAGCACAAATTATCAGACTGTGAATATTGGCATTTCCATCAGAATGTAACGTAACACGATACCATATTTCACCACATACTGAAATTACCACAAGTAAATACAATTTTAAACCCCAGGCCCACAAATTATAAAATATAGTCCAAAATGCAAATCAGGCTTACAAATTGAACCCCAAAAAAGAAAAAGAAAAAAAAAAAACCAAGTTTTAATCTCAATCAATGGAAATACCACACTCATACAGATAATTGGCAAGGCCATGAAACCTCACTCATCTTATCATTTCATTCAGTCATGATGTTTAGAAGTGTTCAAACTTCAAAGCTCCAACCCCAATTGTTTTGCATTGCTCAAAATCCAAACAACTTTAAGTTTTAGTTGAATTTCAATACTTGGTTTTGGCTATCCAACTCTGACAAAGTTCAATTATCTCCTTTATGTCATAAAAAATTATCAGGCTGTGAATATTGGCATTTTCATCAGAATGTAACAAAACACAATACTATATTTCACCACATACTGAAATTACCACAAGTAAATATAATTTTCAACCCCCGCCCCACAAATTATAAAATAGTGTCTAAAAGGGAAATCAGGCTTACAAATTGAACCAAAAAAATAAAAAATAACAATAAAAAAAAAGGTCCTTTTAAGCTCATTTCATGGAAATACCACACTCAAACAGATAATTGAAGAGGCCATGAAACCCCACGAGTCCTTTTGCAAAATTAATAATATTAGATTATTGAATTAAGCTGAAAGGGAGCATGCAGTTCCAATTTCAAGCACAGTGAGGAACAAAAATGCTCTGAGGAGACTTCGCAACAGTAAGAAGTGAGTCAAAAGTTTCAATTAAGCAATTTTAACAGAGTACTGGAAAATCCACACAAAGTATAAGAAGTAGCACAGAAAACAAAGACCCATCATGGTTTGAAGCAGAATCTGTACCTCAGAAGCTTCAAAAGGCCAAAAAAAATTCACAGAAAACTTTGGTCTTGGAAGTTTGGAAAAAATTGTAAAAAAAGAAGTCTTTATGGTGAAAGTGGAAATGGGTATTGAAGATAGAGGGTGGAAGAGGAGGGAGGGAAATGAATGGCGAGGCTTTAAATCCTTATCTTGTGCCAAATGTTGTTGTTGTTGTTGTTGGTCTTGTCTTGCTTCTAAGGACTAAGATACCACGCTAATCGTAATCGGCTTAGCCAAGCCACTATCACATTCTGTGAATCACAGAGCCATCCATGTAGTTGGGCTTCGTACAGAAAAAGGTTTCAAGGAACTTCTGATCCCAAATAATCAAGCCCATATAAATTGGGCTCTAAGTTGGGCTCAGGCCTTGAAAATCACTCATGCATTTAAATCTTTTTTTTTTTTGAGAAATTTTTATGGATAAAACTAAGTACGTAAATATTTCTCTATTTTTGCCAACAGTCCGACTTTTGTTAATAATAAAAAAAAGCCCTATTTTTTTACTAATATATATATAGAGGGGAGATCGGCTTATACCAGTGTAAGTCTTTTTTGACTTATACTCATTTTCAACTGTTAAATTCACTTTCATCTAATGGTTAAGATGATTTTATTAAAAGTAACTATTAGATGAAAGTGAATCTAACGATTAAAAATGAGTGTAAGTCAAAATAAACTTACATTGATGTAAGTTGATCCTCCCTTATATATATATGGTAAGGATCAATTAACATTGATTTAACTAAAAATCAGTCTTTAATCATTGAATAGCTTCACATTAGATAACTTTATTACAATATCCACGGTTGGATTTATATTTCCTACCAAATAGATTATGCCTATAAAATTCCACATCAATTCGAAATTATTTAATACGTCATTTATAAATATTAAAATTAACGTAATATATATATATTTAAAATATATAAAAATATGAATGATTTAATTATATTCTTATTGTTATTTAATTTCTTTAAAATTTGACTCAAATGATTAACATGATAGATAGTTATAATTCAACGATTAAATCGATGAAAATTATATTATAAAGAGTAATTTTTTATTATACAATCATACATAAATGGTAAATATTAAAATGTATTTAAATTAAAAAATTCATATGCATTTATATTTTAATCTTAACCATTCATGTAAGATATAATGTTTAAGATTCATTTCTCTCACCTTTTACAATAAACACTCATCTTACCAGATACAAACATATATATATTGAATGCACTATCAATTTAAAAGTTTTTTTCATTGTCATTCAGTCAAATATTGTCACGTCATAAAAAATATTTGACTCTTACAATAACTATTTTAAAAGTTACACACGTAATAATCTATGTAACACTGATACTTCAAAATAATCATTGTACCTGTATCTGATATGATAATATTTGATATTTTAATATTTTAAAATAATTTTCATGTGTATATCTTTCAATTATCTTTTAATTTTTTGTTATATTAATGTATTTGTATCGTGTTATATCTATGTCCCATATTTGTATCTATATTTTCTTAATAGTAATATATAATTAGTTGATAATATCATACTGTACACATATGAGATGGAAAATGACAATATACACACTATTTTATTGTACATTATTTACTAATTTTCGCTTTAGTATTCTTACAGTGAGAAATCATATAACCACTTTAGAGATTTTCTTTTTAAAAAATCTCTCATGAGGTATTTGGCTGTAGGATTAATCGCGCTGCTCGGATATGTCTAATGGTGTGTGGCTTTAGCTACAGGTACTTTCCAGCCAAATTATTTGAATCCCTGTTGCACTGATAAATTTAATAAAAGAATGCCAAACAAGATATGAGAAAACCCTGTCAGTTATATATATCTTGAAAAACATAATAATATAGCAAATAAAATAGTAAGAGTATCAACATGTGCACAGATTAATTAAGTTATAATTTTACACCTAATAGATATCTGCTTGTATATTCACGCCAGTAAGGTAAGTTCAGATGTTGAACAAATACCTCTATATATATATATATGAAGAATCAATACATGATGTGAAACCAGTAGCTACAACTAAATAAAACAGAGTCTGATATATATATCATGTTAAAGATAAACTTTCTTAATTAATGTGTGTTAATCCGAATAGAAGATATTCAAGTTCCTTAAATATGTAGTATTAGATTTGATTTCAAAATGTATATGCAAATTATATTGTTAGAAAAAATTATCGTTTAAACATTTAACTATACTTCAAAAGATTAATTTCTTACTTATCAATCATTTAACATTGAAAACAGTTAAATATTTTTTTATCTTTAACAGCATCATTCAATGATCATGCTAAAGAAGATGAAAATTATTTGTGTACGAAAGGTTGAAAACCAGCGTCCCAAAATGAAGATTCCGAATCTATTTATGGTCTACACACACATTAAAAACGTGGGGAAAGAGATGAAAGTTATTTGTGTATGAAGAAACATTATGTCTAAATGCATTATGAATTTTTAACTACTCCTGCATCTATTGTTTCAGTCTTCACTGCTACCAAGCTTATCTTAGTGCATAGCTACTATTGTTTTTAATGAGGTATTCTATATATATGTACACAATTAACATTATATGCAAGTTACTTTCAGATTTACATAAACTACAATTAATTTAATTAGTTTCACAGTGTAACTAGAAAATGAGATGGGAAATGATAACATATATACACACTATTTTTTTAAAACCTTCTTAACTAATTTCACTTATTTATTTTTGTCCCCAACGAAGTAGTAATTAACTTCATATGATGTCTGTTAATTGTGAAATTTATCATTTGTTATCGTATACCTATATTGAAGACTGAAGAGCAAGCTAAAGAGTCCAGAACATGGACAGTCGATTATGTTAATATTATAATTTTTAAAAATACAAAATGAACTTTCTAAATAAAATATATAGTGAATTATCGTTTATCTATTATCTATTACATTATCAGGATTTGGTATCCAAATTTTATTCCAGAAAAACCATCTTAATTCTCTCACTAAACACAAATAATAAAGAGTGTGAAATAATAGATAAGACAATAATTTTTATTACTTACCATATCACTTAGTTGGTTATTTATAGTTTATAAAATGGTAACTGCCTAGGAGTTATTCTGTAAGGTAACTACAAACAAAAGCAACAATATCAAACAAAGAGAAAATAAATTACTAACATAGATATGAGTGGTTACAAAAAGATGAACGATTACAAATAAAAAATGTAGATTGACAAGCACGCAACGTGTCTGCCAATCCACTAGTGAATAAATAAAAGTTACTAAGTTTATATATATATTTGTTCTGTCCTGATGCACTTAGGTTGCTTGGTCAGAACCAACTTTTTGCTATGAAGTCTTAAGTTTGGAGGTCTTGAAAATATAGGGTTAGATACTTGATAACCACGCCAAAGGCATGGTTATATGCCTACTAATTCTAGTATAATTCCCTTGATTTTACCCTTTTTACTGCTCATTGCCCTGATAAATTGCAAAAATTGATTGTGAGATTGTGATTTAACTTAGTCAATCAAAAAGATGGTGAATTCTCATTCTTTTACTGTGTCTTTGCAGAAAACACCGAAGAAGAACGGATTTGAAGTCTCCAAGGAAGATTATAAGCAATTCTGGCGATCACGGGCGCCGGGGCGCTACGGAATGAGCGCCTAAGCGCCCTTGAAGACTTCGGAGGAAATCCACTGGGCATAAAGCGCCTGGCGCTCAAGACGAAGCGCCTGGCGCCGTGAATCATGAAGAGGATGCGTGTCTTTGGACGGATAGCGCCTGGCGCTACTGGGCAGCACGCGCCTGGCGCTCAAGACAGAATATAAGTTAAATTTTGCTGACCTAATGGGGGTGTGCGCGGATAATAGGAAGGAGGAGCACGGATCATTGCTATTCCGGGGCCTTCTGAGGTGTTCTGAAGAGAAGAAAGCGTGGAAACGAATCAGATCTTCACCTACTTATGGAGTTCCCCCTTTTCTCTTCTTTTATTTCAGTTTTTACAATAGTTGTCATGTGTAGCTAAATTCCCTTTGTTGGGATTGAGTGGATTTTGATGGATTTTGCTTGTAATTGACTTGGGATTTGGTATGCTTAATGGATTCTTCTATTTTGAGTTTATAATCTTTGTTCTTAAAGTTTTATAAGGTTTGATAACCCTTAGACTACTTTTTGGGTTTATGCATTGGATGGAAATTTGATGTGTGGATTTCGTTTAAGATTATAAACCTTGTGATTCATCATGCTAGGAATAGTAGATGAATGCTTGTTATCTTGTTGAATTCTCAATCTTAATGCTTTGTCCCTATTAGAATCACCTAAGGAATTAGGGGTTTTGATTAGGATTTAAGGTTCTTGTGCCTAAGGAACTAGGACTTGGATAGTTAAGTGAATTTGATAACAAAATAGAAGTAAAAATTTGTTTTAACCCCAATTTAATCTGCAGCAAAAGAAATCAAAGGAAGCTTGATCCCAACTCCTTCATTAATTGATTATTTGTCATTTTGCATACTAAGTGTTTGTTTAATTGCCTAATAGAAAAAATCCAAAAATATTTTTATTGCATAAGTTCATTGTTAGTCGTATCTTGCTATTAGAGCTCACTTTGATCCAAATCTTAGTTTAAATAGTAGCTAACTTCGTGAATTGGTACTTGGCCATCGATCCTTGAGAACGATATCCTAGGTTTCTCACCGTTTTTATTACTTGACGATCCGGTACACTTGCCGTGGTCCCATCAAGTTTTTGGCGCCGTTGTTGGGGATCGATTTTACCAATATCGGTAATATCGAAGGCAGCCACTAGTTTAAACATTTTTCTTTTGTTTATTGATTGTAGTTTTTAATTTCTTTAGTTTACTTATTTCATTGAGTTATTTTTGCTCTGATATTGTGTGTTAAGTGTATGCGAGGTACCATTCATCCGAGACAACCTTCTCTTTGATTCTGAAATTGAAAAGACCGCGAAAGCTTTGAGGAAGCAAACTAGAGAAAGAAGAAGGAATTTGCGTGACACTCAAACAGTTTTTGAAGACATGGCGGATAATGGAGAGAATGTAGATCCTCCACCACCACAACCACCTGTTAGGACTCTCATGGATTACTCTATTCCTAACATGGATGGGTGTGGAGCGAGCATAACGAGACCGCCAGTTCAGGCAAATAATTTTGAATTGAAGCCAGCCCTTCTTCATTTGGTTCAGCACAATCAATTTGGAGGACTTGACAATGAAGATCCACATGCACATATACAAGGGTTCCTTCAAATTTGTGATACTGTGAAGCTGAACGGGGTGAGTGAGGATGCTATTCGCTTGAGATTGTTCCCTTTCTCCGTGAGGGACAGAGCTAAGAACTGGTTGGATTCATTGGCTCGGGGAAGCATTACCACATGGGCTGTCTTAGTCCAGAAATTCCTCACTAGATACTTTCCTCCTTCCAAAGCTGCAAAGTTGAGAAGCGAGATCACTTCATTCAGACAGCTTGATGGGGAATCTCTAAGTGAAGCGTGGGAGAGATACAATGAAATACTGAGGAAGTGCCCACATCACTGTTTTGACTTTTGGATTCAAGTCCAGAGTTTCTATAATGGCATGCTACCTCAAACTAGAGCCATGGTTGATGCTGCAGCAGGTGGGGCATTGAATTATAAGACCCCAGAAGAAGCTTGGGAGTTGTTTGAAATGATGGCCAATAACGATTACCAGCGAGCTGGAGAAAGAGCTGTAACGAAGAAAGGGTATTTGGAGATTGATTCTATGAATGCACTGTTGGCTCAAAACAAAATTTTGACTCAACAACTTGAGAATCTCACCAAAAAGGTCGACACCCTTAGTGTGAATGCGGTGAGCAATGCCCCTATGGCTTGTGACTTCTGTGGAGGTGAACATGGGAGTGTGGATTGTCCAGGAAACATGTTTGGACCTCCAGCTCAAGAACAAGTGAACTTCATGAACAACCCTCCAAGACAGCAGAATAATCCTTACTCCAACACGTACAACCCAGGGTGGAGGAATCACCCTAATTTTTCATGGAGTAATCAAGGAAATCAAGCTCAACCGAGACAACAGATGGGATATCAAGGACACTCTCAACAGTCGTATCAAGGTCCTTCATCATCCCAACCTCAGTCTAATGAGAAGAAGGCTTCATGGGAGTTAGCCTTAGAGAAATTGGCTACACAAACTTCGTCCTTTGTTAAAACCACCACTGATTTTATGGAGGAGACAAGAGCGGGATTTAGAAATCAGGATTCTGCAATCCGTAATCTAGAGACCCAGGTGGGCCAGCTCGCAAAACAACTTGCAGAGAGACCTCCAGGTTCATTGCCAAGCGACACAGTCCCAAACCCTAGAGGAAATGAACATGTGAAAGCTATAACAACTAGGAGTGGGAAGGTTATTGAACCACAATCAGGAAAGGAGAAGATCAGTGAAGGAAAAGTTGAGAAACTTGGTGAAGAAGTGCCTCATGAAGAAGTTGAAGTATCTCAAGATCCTTTGCCCAATGACTCTAATGAAAAGGAGTCACAAAAAGAGCAAACAGTGAAGATTCCACCGCCAATTATTAAGTTGCCCTTTCCTCAACGACTCAAGAAGGAGAATGATAAAAAACAGTTTGGGAAGTTTCTGGAGGTCTTTAACAAGCTACAAATCAATATACCGTTTGCTGAAGCTCTGGAACAAATGCCCTCATATGTGAAATTCATGAAGGAGATGTTGTCTAAGAAGAGAAGGATTGGACACGAAGAGACCATTATGCTTACGGAGGAATGCAGTGCAATCCTTCAAAAGAAGCTTCCTCCTAAGCTTAAGGATCCTGGAAGCTTCTCAATTCCATGCACTATTGGGGATAGAACATTTGGAAAAGCTTTATGTGATCTTGGTGCAAGCATTAGTCTCATGCCTTTGTCTATCTTCAAGCAATTGGGGATCGGCCAAATAAAGCCCACCATGGTAACTCTTCAATTTGCGGATAGGTCTATGAAGCATCCTCATGGAGTTATTGAAGACGTATTAGTGAAAGTTGACAAGTTCATCTTCCCGGTGGACTTCGTTGTTCTTGACATGGAAGAAGATAGAGACATTCCTTTGATTTTGGGGCGGCCGTTCCTTGCAACCGGTAGAGCTCTCATTGATGTGGCGGATGGGACTTTAACATTAAAGGTCCAAGAGGAAGCCATCACTTTTAATGTCTTTGAAGCTATGAAGCACCCGGAGATCGAGAAGCATGCTTTAGCATTGACGTATGTGACTCCTGTACCTCCATTCTTATAGGAAGGCAGCCTCTCTTCACTTCTTGAAAAAGTGCTTGTTGAATCAAAAGTGAAAGCTGATGATGATGATGATCGACAGTTAGAGAAATACTTAGCTTGTTGGAAAACTCATCCCCGATCCTAAAGATGAACAACAAGAATGGGAGGAATTGGTGAGAGGAGAAGATGAAACCCAACAAAAAGAGATGAAGTGCCAAAGGTTGAGCTCAAACCACTACCCACACACTTAAAATATTCCTTTCTTGGTGAGCACAATTCATACCCTATCATCATCAATGCTGAATTGAGCCAAATGGAAGAAGAAAAATTGTTGAAGGTATTACGGGATCATAAGAGAGCCATCGGATGGTCGATCGGTGATTTGAAAGGAATAAGTCCTTCTTTGTGCATGCACAAAATTCTCATGGAAGAAAATCATAAAACAGAGTGCAGCCACAAAGGAGGCTTAATCCGGTCATGAAAGAAGTGGTTCGTAAGGAGGTCTTCAAGCTTCTTGATCTTTGGGCTTATCTACCCCATCTCGACAGACCCTTGGGTTAGTCCCATCCAGGTTGTGCCTAAAAGGGTGGGACAACAAAGTGGTTATGAATGAAAACAATGAATTGATACCCACTCGGACGGTTACGGGATGGAGGGTATGCATTGACTACTCGAAGGTTGAATGATGCAACAAGGAAGGATCATTTTCCACTTCCTTTTATTGATCGATGTTAGAGCGGTTGGTAGGGCATGAATACTATTGCTTTTTGGATGGATATTCCGGCTATAACCAGATTGTCGTTTGTGGCTCCAGAGGATCGGGAGAAACGGCATTTACATGCCCTTATGGAGTGTTTGCTTACGTAAGAATGCCCTTCGGACTTTGCAACGCACCGACCACATTCCAAAGGTGTATGATGTCCATCTTCTCTGATATGATTGAAAAACATATCGAAGTATTCATGGATGATTTCTCTGTGTTTGGTTCTTCATTTGATATATGCTTGCATAACTTGTCTTTAGTTTTAAAAAGATGTGAAGAAACAAACTTGGTTTTAAATTGGGAAAAATGCCATTTCATGGTGAGAGAGGGAATTGTTTTAGGGCACCGCATCTCTAACCAAGGGATTGCGGTTGATCGTGCCAAAGTTGAAGTTATTGAAAAACTTCCCCTCCCACTAATTTAAAAGGCATTCGTAGTTTTTTGGGGCATGCTGGCTTTTATAGGAGATTCATAAAAGATTTTTCGAAAATTGCTAAACCTCTCAGTGATCTCCTAGTAAAAGATGCTCCATTCAATTTTAATGAGACATGCATGTTAGCTTTTAACACTTTGAAGCATAAACTGACCACTGCACCAATTGTAATTGCACCTGATTGGGGTCTGCCATTTGAAATTATGTGTGATGCAAGCGACACTGCTGTAGGTGTTGTTCTAGGTCAAAGGAAAGATAAGTTGTTGCATGTGATTTATTATGCGAGTCATGTCTTAAATGCTGCACAACTTAATTATGCTACTACAGAAAAAGAGTTATTAGCTATTGTTTATGCATTTGACAAGTTTCGTTCTTACTTGGTGGGTTCCAAAGTGATTGTGTATACAGATCATGCAGCGTCCCAGACCTTTTCGCCAAGCAAGATTCGAAACCAAGGCTTATCCGATGGATTCTATTGCTGCAAGAGTTCGATCTGGAGATAAAAGATAAGAAGGGAACTGAGAATTCAGTGGCTGACCATTTATCTCGGTTGGAAAGTGCAGATGAAAATGAGGAGAAAAGACCAATCAATGATCAGTTTTCGATGAGCAGTTATTGACTGTGGTGAGCTTACCATGGTATGCCGATATAGCAAACTACAAGGTTGGCAAAGTGATTCCGTGGATTTTAATTCACAACGGCGGAAAAGGTTCTTCCATGAAGCCAAGTTCTATGTGTGGGACGAACCATTTCGTACAAGAGAGGTGTTGATGGGTTTGTTGAGAAGATGTGTGCACGAAGAAGAGCAAGAACAAATTCTGTGGCATTGTCACATTCGGGGTATGGTGGACATTTTAGTGGAGATAGGACAAAAACTAAGGTCCTACAATCGGGGTTATTTTGGCCATCACTTTTCAAGGATGCGTTTGCATATGTCAAGAGGTGTGATAGATGCCAAAGAACCGGAAATATCTCAAAGAGGAATGAGATGCCCCAAAATCCCATCTTAGAAGTTGAAGTATTTGATGTTTGGGGTATCGACTTCATGGGCCCTTTTCCTTCTTCATATTCTAAGGTATACATCTTGGTGGTTGTGGACTATGTTTCAAAATGGGTGGAAGCCATGAATGTCCAGGACCAATGATGCCAATGTTGTGATTGGGTTCGTGAAGAAGCAAATTTTCTCAAGGTTTGGGGTGCCCCGGGCCCTAATAAGTGATGAGGGTACCCATTTCTGCAACAGGAAGCTTGAAACTTTACTGAGAAAATATAATGTTCATCATAGAATTGCTACTCCCTATCACCCTCAAGCAAGCGGTCAAGTTGAAGTGTCCAACCGACAATTGAAGCTAATCCTGGAGAAAACAGTAAATTCTTCTAGGAAGGACTGGGCAATGAAGCTAGATGATGCTCTCTGGGCATATAGAACCGCCTTCAAGACTCCAATTGGCATGTCTCCATTCCAATTGGTTTATGGCAAGGCATGCCATTTACCTCTTGAATTGGAGCATAGGGCACTATGGGCAACAAAGTTCTTGAACTTTGATTTGACAAAAGCAGGAGAGTCAAGGATATTGCAGCTCCATGAACTTGAGGAATTCCGGAACTCAGCCTATGAGAATGCCAAGATTTATAAGGAGAATACCAAGAAATGGCATGACAAAAGGATCGTTCACAAAGAACTCCAGAAAGGCCAACTAGTACTCTTATTCAATTCAAGATTGAGGTTGTTTCCAGGAAAGCTCAAGTCTAGGTGGTCTGGCCCGTTTGAGATCAAGCAAGTGTTTCCTAATGGTGTGGTGGAGGTGAAAGACCCGAATTCAGATAGAAGCTTCAAGGTGAATGGGCAAAGGCTCAAACCCTACTTTGGGGGAGATGTTGAGCGAAGAAGGGAGTCCATCAACTTGATCTTCACTTAAAGCAATCAAACGTCAGGCTCGGGACGTTAAACAAGCGCTCTTGGGAGGCAACCCAAGCTCGGTTTTGTTTTCTTTCATTCTTGTTACAGTTCACAGTTCTGCTTTTGATTAATTGTTTTGGGTTGGATGTGGTTTTAATTTGTTCCCTGTTTTTTATTATTAATTGATGATGGTTGAAATTGTTCAGAGTGGAAAACAAGTGAAGAAGAGCTGGGTTGGGGAAGTTCTAATGAGAATCAGGGGGTAGAAACAGGTTTGCATGGTTTGCATGAGTGTTAAGCTTCCAATAATAGCGCCCAGGCGCTCTCATATATAGCGCCTAGGCGCTTATATCAAGGAAAATGGGTGTTGTTCACTGCTTGTACAGCGCCTAGGCGCTGTAAACATGGCGCCTAGGCGCCAATGTTACGTCTTCCCTGGATTGGAAGCGTCTGGACGGTGTATCACAGCGCCTAGGCGTTTTTGTTTTGTTAAATTCTACTCTGCCTATATAGCGCCCAGGCGCTTAAAAAACAGGCGCCTAGGCGCCTGTGCCATGATATCCCTGGAACATCAGCGTCCAGACGCTGTAATCTCAGCGTCTATCTGTTGTAATTTTTTAATTTTTAAAAAAAAAAAAAAATATATACAAATAAAAAATTAAAAAAAAATTACCGGCGCCTAGGCGCTTCGGACGAGCGCCTAGGCGCTCATATCGGTCAACGTTTTAAAACGCAGAACCCTTCCCTTCCCCTCATTTTGTTCCCCTAATCTTCCCCTTCCCTTCTCACACCCCACTCGCCGAACCCTATCTTTCTTTCTCCCTCTCTCTCTCCCTAATTGCATTGCATTCTAACCTCCCCCTCCACTACCTCCACCGTACCCTACCCCATTCTTCCCCTTTTCCCTTCTTTTCTCCACAAACCGTAAATCCCTTTTCGCAGTGCATCCATCCTGTTCTTTTTGCATTCCTTGCCCAGGATCATGGCACCCAAGCTGCAACCCACCCGAAAACGCAAGACTCAAGGAGAGAGCTCCCGCCAACAAACTGCGTTTAATGCTGATCTCTTCTTGTCGGCGGAGCATGAGAAACGCCTGAATGAATTCCTATGCAACTGGGGATTTGTCCCAGAACGAGGGATATTTTTGAACAATGGGGAGTGCGATGAAATTTTCAACCAAATCTTGAGGAGGAACTGGTCAAAGCTCGCAAATTACGGTCGATGGGTCCGCTTCCATCGTCCGTGAATTTTACGCAAATGCATTTCGGTCGAGAGGATGATGCCCGCAACAAATTTGAATCCTACGTCGGGGGCGTCGCATTCTATTTGATGCCCGAACTCTGGACCGATTCTTGGAGACACCCGAAGAAGTTGGTGATTGTGGGTACACCAAGCTAAAGAAAGAAGCATTGAACCCTGACTTAGTGCTTCGAACCATCTGCAAACAGGGGGCACGGTGGGAACTGGACTCGGGCGGCTACCCGAAGTTTCGAAGAAGTCGATTTGCTACCCATTCCAAAAGCCCGGTGCACGTTCTCCGAAGCTGGATTCTTCCCCAACTCTCACCATCAAGAGGTGACGAGGATCGGGCGCTCTTGATTTTTGCTATTGTGGCCGGGCGATCGGTGGATGTGGGCTTGCCGATCTCCGTAACATGCAAACGTTGGCACAAAGCAGGACCGGCGGTCCCGTTTATGGTACCCCAGCCTCATCACCCGGTTATGTCGGGCAAATGGGGTGGAGATCACTTGGTGATGTCTCAATCGAGGCCGGCTCCACCGTGGACGTGGCCATGATCAACCTGATTACAAGACGATGACCCCAACCGTATTCCTCCAAAGGCCTAGAGCCGGGCAGCCGTGCCACCTCGTCCCGTCCGCAGACTTCATCCGGTGGAGTTGAACGTCGTCTCCAACGCCTTGAGACCTATATGGTTCAGTCGAGCCAAGCAATAGAGATGATGATTGAGGAACCTGGCGGTTCAGTTAAATGTCGATCCAGATGCCCTAGGCGGCATCCCACTTCCAGCAGAGGAGTCAGAGAGTGAAGATGGAGCTGATGCTGGTGGGGAAGACAATGAGAGCAGCGACGACTGATCTTCAAGGGGGAGTTTCTATTTTCTTTTTCCTTTATGTGTTTTGCATTTCCAGTTTTTATTTTCTTTTTGCTTTTGTTGTTATTCATGCTGTTTGAAGTCAATACTCGAGCGCTTGGGGACAAGCACGAGAGTAAGTTTGGGGGAGTTAAGTTTAGTTAGAAAATTTAATCTTTGTTATGATTGGACTACTCCATTTTTGCTAATCCCTTTCAAAAAATAAAATAAAAAAAAAAAAAAAAAAAAAAATTTGAAAAAATGAAAAAAAAAAAAAAAAAAAAAAAAAAAAAAGGATGCATGGCAGCTGTGTGATCTTGTTGTTTGCAGTTCGTTAGGAATGGTTTCATACCACCCTTACATGAATCTAGTTGCTTGGCTATTAATGGGTTTTGGTAAATAATTTGCATTCATTATCCTGGGAATGAGTATTGAGCCTCCAACATGATTTTATTCGTGAGTGGACACGTGTGAGGCTTTACTCTCCTGCATTTGCTTGATTCTCTGATGCACTCATGATTTACACAGTATGTGATCTGAATTAAGCCATTTTGATTGCTTGAGCCAGTCCCCAAAAACAAACCCCATGACCACATCTTTTGCATGACCTTTGAGCTTAATGAGTCTCTTTCTTGGTTGAACCCTCCTATTTGACCTAGCCTTATGAGTGACATCCTAAGAGACTAAGGGAGCATTGGAAGTTGAAAAGAGGAGAAAATTTGAGTTAAAAAAAAAAAAAAAAAAAAAAAGGAGGAGAATGGATTTACTGAATCGCTATCCCTTTGAGGCCGATGGGTTACTGGGTGATACTTGACAATGATCAAGTACCCCTTTGAGACCAGGTAGGTTACTGGGAAAATTCAAAAAAAAAAAAAAAAAAATTTGGAAGGTTTGAGATTTCTGAATAGATAAATTGTTAGAAATACCAATGCTCATTTGCTCTCCAAGGTAGTTGTTTTACATGTTCATCTCTTTACCTTGTACCTTGGCACCAATGAAGTTTTGAATTTTAGCCTTCTGAGGGTTACATGGTGTGAATCATGAGCTTGCATTTTGAGAAGAAGATCAAATTCATGGGGGGTGGGCTCACAGTGTGTTGGTGAGAGAAACACAAGCCTAAACACAGGAGGGATTGAGTGAGCATTCACTTGAAATCATCTTGCATGTATTGGTTGCCGATCCATTAACTTCCAGTGATGATTGAGCAATGTAATGTTGGTATGACTCCAACGTCTAATTTCAGTTGAACTTCAGTTTGCACAGTTGTGGGTTATAATCGTGGGAATGCTTGGTTGGTTGCCGTACCTATGGTTTTGTTCTTTGCCCGAGGACGTGGCAAATGTTAAGTTTGGGGAGTTTGATAACCACGCCAAAGGCATGGTTATATGCCTACTAATTCTAGTATAATTCCCTTGATTTTACCCTTTTCTTGCTCATTGCCCCGATAAATTGCAAAAATTGATTGTGAGATTGTGATTTAACTTAGTCAATCAAAAGATGGTGAATTCTCATTCTTTTCCGTGTGTCTTTGCAGAAAAACACCGAAGAAGAACGGTTTGAAGTCTCCAAGGAAGATTATAAGCAATTCAACGATCACGGGCGCCCGGCGCTACGGAATGAGCGCTAAGCGCCCTTGAAGACTTCGGAGGAAATCCACTTGGGCATAAAGCGCCTAGGCGCTCAAGACGAAGCGCCTGGCGCGCCGTGAATCATGAAGAGGATGCGTCTTTGGACGGATAGCGCCTGGCGCTACGGACGCGCCGCCTGGCGCTCAAGACAGAATATAAGTTAAATTTTGCTGACCTAATTGGGGGTGTGCGCGGATAATAGGAAGGAGGAGCACGGATCATTGCTATTCCGGGGCCTTCTGAGGTGTTCTGAAGAGAAGAAAGCGTGGAAACGAATCAGATCTTCACCTACTTATGGAGTTCCCCCTTTTCTCTTCTTTTATTTCAGTTTTTACAATAGTTGTCATGTGTAGCTAAATTCCCTTTGTTGGGATTGAGTGGATTTTGATGGATTTTGCTTGTAATTGACTTGGGATTTGGTATGCTTAATGGATTCTTCTATTTTGAGTTTATAATCTTTGTTCTTAAAGTTTTATAAGGTTTGATAACCCTTAGACTACTTTTTGGGTTTATGCATTGGATGGAAATTTGATGTGTGGATTTCGTTTAAGATTATAAACCTTGTGATTCATCATGCTAGGAATAGTAGATGAATGCTTGTTATCTTGTTGAATTCTCAATCTTAATGCTTTGTCCCTATTAGAATCACCTAAGGAATTAGGGGTTTTGATTAGGATTTAAGGTTCTTGTGCCTAAGGAACTAGGACTTGGATAGTTAAGTGAATTTGATAACAAAATAGAAGTAAAAATTTGTTTTAACCCCAATTTAATCTGCAGCAAAAGAAATCAAAGGAAGCTTGATCCCAACTCCTTCATTAATTGATTATTTGTCATTTTGCATACTAAGTGTTTGTTTAATTGCCTAATAGAAAAAATCCAAAAATATTTTTATTGCATAAGTTCATTGTTAGTCGTATCTTGCTATTAGAGCTCACTTTGATCCAAATCTTAGTTTAAATAGTAGCTAACTTCGTGAATTGGTACTTGGCCATCGATCCCTGAGAACGATATCCGGTTTCTCACCGTTTTTATTACTTGACGATCCGGTACACTTGCCGTGGTCCCATCAATACTTATAAAAATACTCTAACACTCAAATTAGTATGGTGTGTTAGATTTTATTGTGAGTAGAAAAAAATGTTTACCATCATCTTAATATTGTTATTACAGAAAGAATATCTTTTACGGTTAGAAATATACAAAAAAATTTGTATCCTAAAAAAATCTTAAATTGTGACCTCACTTAAACATGCTTGTTGGTTTCCTATTGGTCTAGTTAAGATGATCCTTTTGTCGAATGTCATGGATCATACCTTTGCTATTAATAAGCTTGGTCTTTAAAGGCTCAAAAAAATTATATATATATATATATATATATATATATATATATATATGTATATGAATTATAAATTTCTCATCAAATTATGTAAGTGTACATCCTATGTTGTGCATAAACTTATTGTATGCTCTGTTCAAATTTCTTTATTACTACAAAGGGTTTTGAGTAATTTGAAGAAAAAAAAGTTTCAAACCTTATTATTGCATATGCAAACGATTATATTGATGTCATTTTCATATATTTAGTTACCCATTATACAATTCTTGTTAAATATATAAAATCAATCATATGTATTTGTTTAATAGTTTAAACTTTTAAAAAAAATTAAATCATGATATAATATTAGAGTTTCTATAATCACGTGATTTAGAATGTTTTACGCACTTAAGGTACTTCTCTCATTCTCCTTTTATTTGAGAAAAGTAATGTAAATCATATCTAATATACTGTTCTCCATTATTTAGCTACTTTTACTCGTATGAACACATTCTTAAAAGTCGGCTAGCTAAAAGAAAGATTACTCAATGTCCAGCGTTGAAAGACATATAGAAGATAAAGTGTGTGTTTGGATTGCAGTTGGTAAACTTAAGTTTAGTTGAAAGTGTGTTTGTAAACTTAAGTTTGATTGAAAGTGAGTTTGCAATAACGTAATTTATGTTTGAAAAATTTTATCTCAAAAGTAAGTTGAAGTAACAATTTTAAAGTAAAAGCAAGATTTTTTTGCTTTTGATCCAACTCACGTTCTACTATTTATTCAGTTGAAGTGAACGTACGTTCAATATATCCAAACATTATTTCACGTCGTTCACAAACCTT
Organism: Ormosia emarginata; assembly: GCA_029884605.1. Classification (NCBI taxonomy): domain Eukaryota; kingdom Viridiplantae; phylum Streptophyta; class Magnoliopsida; order Fabales; family Fabaceae; genus Ormosia; species Ormosia emarginata. The sequence continues at coordinate 9,926,385 of JAQQTP010000072.1, read as the reverse complement.
GAACATCAGTTTGTCAAAGCAAACTGGTTTCCAAACACGCTAAAAGAAGTACACAGTAAAACTGGCAAAGCTAGAAAAATTAACAGTATGGCCACATGCATGCATGGAAGCAAATTTTTTATGCAGAGGGAAGTACGGATTTGATTTTGTTAGGCCCCAAAAGGTAAGTGTAAAGAATTAATTCAGCCCCGACAACTAATACATTAATCCAACCATATGTGGAACTCTGAATAATAATTTTAAGATTAAGGGAAATGACATCATAGTTATGGTTGAGATTGCTCTAAAATTAAAGTGTAAGTACCAATTTATTATTTAAAATAAACTTTATGATCAGCAGATATTTTTTATTCAAAACAACTAAATTAATCTGAGAAGAAAATCTAAATGACACGTGAAAAGGATAGAGTGTATGATATGTCATCCATGACCGAATGTGGTTAATCTCGTGCGCGCGCGCGCGTATATATATATATATATATAGAAGAAGATGATGAAGAATGGTTAATGAATGAAAAAAAAAAAAAACTCATTGTTATATAGTGTAATAATTTTGTATTCCCTGCGGTATATCTTCCAAAACAACGCCAGAAGTAACCTATAAGCTATCAATGTTTAGGGATAATCCACACATTCAAGCAGACCAAGATTCATTGGCAGCAACTAGCAAGCAATACATGTCATATGTTTTTTTTTTTAGAATGAGGACAAGAAGATTCGAAATTAAGATTTTTTGTAAATTATTTAAACTTCTGCTCAATAAAGTTTAAGTGGTCATTAAAATGTGATTCATTTTTTTTTTAGGATACATAAATGTGATTCAAATTTTTCTTATAAACTGTAAATAAGTATTTGCTTAATTATGAAAACCAAGGGAGTTGATTTAGTCCAAATCCTTATGAGGTTACATTTTTACCCCATTTGTTTTTTATGTCCAATTTTACCCAAAATTTTAAATTGACAAAAATAATAAAACAGATATAAACATTAATCATTGTACAATTCTCCTTAAAGATTACTATTAATCACTTTACCTGTGCCATTGAATCTTTTCAGTATATATATCACATCAAAATTAAAAAAATATATATTATTCTATTTACTCTCTAGCGCTGGATACATGGAGGGAATATATAAATCTTAAGGGCCCTCTTAAAATATGATTGATGCATAGAATAATACAAAGCAAACGTACTCTGCGCGCTCCTAATCAACACAGCGCACATAACAAATGAAATTAAATATCTGATATTAACTTAATCATACTTGATATGATCAAAATCAAGTGTATCAGAAAATCATAGCCAAGATAGATTATAAGAGCACTGTGGATGTTGGTTTTCCGAGACAAGTAGGACCAATCGCATTAATGGTGCCACATTTCCAAGTAATCAATGGGACCGTATAAACTATTTATAATGAGTTTCATATCTAAAGGCAAGCCAAGTGTAGAATTTTGCAGTTCCTCTCCACATGTGGGTTAGGACCATTTCCTCTTCCTTGTAGTGTCCAAGGTCCCATTCCAGTTGTGCCAATACGTAATCTTAATTATTATATGTAAATTGTCCATAGAGACGTCTTGTAGTTTTATTATATTCTAAAAAATCTTCCATCGAAGCAAATTAAACATGAATTACATGGGATCAAAAATATTTCTTAAGCATCTTAAGCTACAAAGATCAAGATTATAAGGTATCCACAAATTTTTATTAACTGGACGCAGATCAATCATGCATTTTAATTAAAGGGTAAGGGCAAAGGGACTAGGTAGCCGTAGCCATTAGACCACACCTTGTGACAGCAAACTCACCTTGGTTTAGTACATGGCTTTTAGAATGGCCTGGCCGGTCAGACAAAAAAAATCGAGAACTGATCCGGACTCCGATCAGTCCTATTAATTCTTAAAAACCTAATTTTTAAAAACTAATTAAAAAATTGAGAAATCGGTCTTAAATTAATCAATCCTTTCTAATCATTCATGATTCAAAAGATTGAACTGGTCTTTTTTTAAAAAATATATTTTTTAAATTCAATTTTTTAAAAAAAAAAATACTTAAAACTTCTTCAATGCATTGATTATTTAGGTCATAATCAAGATTTATTATTTAAAATTCTTAATTTGTCTAATATTAGATAAATAAGAATTTGACTTTAATTTTTATTTTTTACCCTTTTACTTATTTGATCTGAGATTAGTATATGTTAAAAAGTTATGTTAATATTAGTATAATAGTTTTAATTTAATATTTATTTACGTATTAAATGAATTTAATTACATTAGTAATACATTTTAATATTATTTTGGTATTTTTTATATAATTAACATATATATTATATTTTTTATATATTGTTATATATTTATATAAATATATGTATAAATATAAAATCTTAGTTTGACCCTAATTTAACTCTAATTTAATTTTAAAATTTTGATTTTGTTTTTTTTAGTTCAATGAACGGTCAGTACTAAAAAATTAGTTTAGTATGTAACAAAGATTCAAACTAAGCATGCATTTTTACACATGCAAGTTTTGTGGATAATATATTCTTTACAAAAAACAAATGAAAAATCTTAGGATTGACAGATTCCTGGTTTCTACTTTCTACTGAGGAGAATAGATTTCTTGATTGAACCTTTTCCTAGAAATGATGAGTGATAGTGAAATCCGATATATATAATGTAAGATGTGAGAATAGTAAATATTAATAATTAAATTTTATATAAATAATTAAATTATAATATAAATGTATGTAATTTTTTAAGTAGTCATATAATTTTTAAGTAATTTTTAATTTTGATTATTTATATATAATTATATGATCAAAATTTACTTATTTTACTTTCTCACAATAAAAATCTATCTCATTAGATATATTCTTTATATATATATATATATAAAATATATATATATAATGTAGTCATTCGTAGTTTTTGGAAAGCTATTTTTTTCTGGCTTTAGAATATAAAAAAACACTAAAAACAGTTTTTTTTTTACTTTTTTTAATAAAAAATCTAACCAATTATTTTGAAGTTATGTAGACATATATTTTAATTAAAAAAGTACAAACAGACAGGTTTATAGTGTATATTTGAATTAGTTTATTACTTTGTGTTTAAAATAATTTATAATCATAATCATATTAAGAAAGTTAAAAAAATCCTAAAAACTAATATAATCCAAACATGCATATATTCTTTTCCACACACATATATATATTCTAGTATATTGAAATTAGATCTATCAATTAAGTAACTATTTTTATTAATCTATAAAATTAATTATGCATATATATTTTGACAAAAAAATTTATAGTTCCGTATAAACATCGTCTTCTAATCATATAATTAAGCTGTTAGTTCAGGTTCCAAGGAAAATGAAAAATTGGATACATTATTCTCCTTCCTCTTATTTATTAAGATTTGAAAACATATACACGTAGAGGAGGACTAATTAAAGGAGAAGGGGAGACATAGAGATGCCATGATCCCGTAAATTTGTAACTTGTTTTAGTATTCATTCATATATTTAGTTAATGGCTCTCCCAAAGTGAGGAGTAGATTATCATTTTGATCTCTAAAAAATAGTGTTGATATTAGTTTGATCCCTTAAAGATAGTTGATACTAATTTAATTCCTCAATCATAGAAAGTAACATCATAATCATCCTTCTATACATAAATCACAAGATTAAGAGATTAAATTAATGTTTATTTCTTGTTATTGAGGGATTAAAATGATGTAAACTTGTTATAATTGAGGAACTAAATTGATATTTTTTTTTATTATTGAGAGACTAAAATAATGTCAATTTATTTAGATGACTAAATTGATATTATTTTTTATTGTTGATGGACTAAATTGATATCAACTATATTTTTGATGGACCAAACTGATGTTAACTCTATCTTTCATAAAGTAAAATGATAGTTTATTCTAAAGGGAATTAATTTTTTATGTGATCCTTTAATTATTAAGAAGTTTTGTGCAAATGATATAATATTTACTATGAGATAAGATTTACCTTTTTTAAATAAAAATTAAAAGAAAGAAACTTAGAAAGTCGCTTCATGCATGTTTGGTCTGCCCCTTACATTGAATTTTTTGCTCTACTTCTATATATTAGACTTCTTTTAAGATCACAAGGTATATTCATAGTTCAACCCATTTGAACTACTTATAAGACTAATTTTTTGTCTCTTCACAATAGTTGCTTCTTAAGAATTTAAATTCGCCTCCTTGTCTAAAACCAATATATATACTGTACTCAAAAAATTGAGATAGATAATATAAAATTTTTATCTACAAATGCCTAGCGAAACAAGTGGGAGAAGCCTAGCAAAGTAGGCAATAGATATGAGATATTGACTCTGATACTATGCGATATTCTAATTTAAAACCAATTGATATTAAATTAAGTGACTCAATAGATATATAAACTGTACCAAAAAAATTGAAGCAGACAATATGAGACTCTTAACACATACAATTGTTGCACAAAAATTTGGCGTTTGTAAAATAAATAAAATAAAGAGCAAGATAATCAATCCTATAAATTAGAGGAGTCAATATTAACATAATTTTCTTAATTATTAGACCAGGCAGCCAGGGCAAATTTGATACTGAGTCGATGATCTTGAAAGATTTTTGAAAGATTTTTTTTTATATCTCCAAAAGTTTGTGACAGAAGGGTTGCGAAAGTTTGTGAAAGAATTGACATAATCTATCTTTAAACTCTTTGGTGTAATTTACGTGGATAGAAAAAAATAAAAAATATTATACTAAACAAAATAGTAATAATTTAGTATATAATTTTAAAAAAGTAATATTTTAGTAAATAATTTCAAGATAATGATATTTTGATAAATAATTTTATTATTAATTACAATTTGATAAAAAAAAAGCCTTGTACCCAAACACAAACTAGGAGAGAGATAACCACTTCAATATTATTTAATCTTAACCATTATGAAAGGTAGGCTCATGTCCCCGTGTGTGTAATATATCTGAATGAAATAAAAAATTAGAGAATCTGATATATTATGTGATTGTGGCTGATTTGTGTGGATTTGGAACTGGTGGTGGTGGTGGTGGGGTGCCTTTGTTTGGCTTCTCTTAATACACAGCATTTTCCAAGGGATCATTTTCCTTTTCGAATCCTGCGGATCGAGTAATACAACCTGTAAGAGTTTGCATGTGCCCACAAATCTACAATAGATACCATTTATTCCGTACATCTGTTTCCACTTCCTTTTGTCTTCGTTTTCTTATTTATTACATTACAGCGCACACACATACAGGTGCACACACAATCGCGTATAGCTCTCTATTTTATCCCTAATAAACAAAATCAAACCCGATCAACATAATCCCTTGTTTTCATCCCTACTTTACTGATATCTTTATTATCTATGAGATTGTTTATGATGGTTTCTTTCTCTTTTTCTTACTCTGATATGTTTATATAAAATCTATTTTAATACACTTTTTTTTTTTAAAAAGACATTTTGCCAAGCACTACGTTTCTCCCATTTCCTTATGTTTGTTAATATATATCATCCCATCTACTAATTAAATCTTAAAGAAATGCCCAATACACTAATGGTGGAGTTTTTATTTGGTAATACTAATGGTGGAGTCTGATAATATATGCTTTAAAAAAGTGGAGCTTAGTATTAATCTCTCCAATTTATGTTACAATTTAGCAGTGTAATACGAAGATAGTCGATTTCTAAATATTATTATCAATCTCAAATAATTAATGATTTAACGCAAATTATATAATTTTATTTAAAACTAAAAATTGCTTTTACTATATTATAAGGAAAAGCTCAAAGGGCTTAGTTTTTATTAGTACTAGGCTCTATGGCAAGGGGGCCATGGGCGGAGAGGGGAAGGGCATTAGGGAGTAAAGGAATTTGAGAACAGATCAGAAACAGAAGGATAACAGAGAGAAAACTTGAAAGAATGAGAGGAAAGTTCTTGAGAAGTATATTCTGAAATGAATGATATTGTTATTGATGATAGAATACAATTTGACTTATGGCTTTATACTCAGATAATACGAAGCCAAGCTAAACAACAACTAACATTCAGCAAAACTAATTGACAGAGTCTAACAACATTTACAACTAACTTGCTTACTCAACAAAACTAACTAACTAACTTAAAACAACTTACTGATTTATTACAACTCAGCATAACACTTCTACACTCTAATACTGTCCCCTTAATTACAAGTGAGGTTGCTCAGACTTAGATGCAGTAAGAGTTGAACTAAGAGCTGTGAAATCTTTAACCGTGAGCAAGGATCTCAAATATTGAAATCTGTTAGCTGCCAAAGGTTTTGTGAGAACATCAGCAATTTGGTCTATGGAAGGAATATGTTGTACATTGAGTTGCTTCTGGATAACTCTTTCTCTAACAAAGAATATGTCTAGTTCCATGTGTTTTGTCCTGGAATGAAGAACAGGATTATGAGTCAGAAGAATTGTGCTTTGATTATCGCAGTATACAACTGGTGTAGTGGAAACTGGAACTTGAAGTTCTTGTAACAAGGATTAAAGCCAAATGATTTCTATAGCAGTATGAGCCAAAGCTCGGTATTCAGCTTCTGTGCTGCTCCTGGCTACAACTTGTTGCTTTTTAGACCACCATGAGATGAGATTAGGACCTAGATAAATGCATGAGCCTGAGGTTGATCGTCTGTCATCAATATCTGTCGCCCAATCTGCATCACAAAAGCCATATAATACAAGATTCTTTACTAGTCTAATATGAAGTCCATAGTGTAAGGTTCCTTTGAGGTATCTCAGTATTCTTTTAACACTTTTCCAATGCTCCTCCAAGGGTTGGCTCATGAACTGGTAAACTTTATTTACACTAAAGGATATTTCTGGTCTAGTGATAGTAGCATACTGCAAAGCACCTACTATAGACCTGTAAAGAGAAGAATCTTGTATGTAATTTGCACCATGTTTAGTAAGCTTCAAACCAGATTGCATAGGTGTTGAAATTCCATTTGCATCTATCATTTGAGCCTTGGTAAGAATGTTTTGTATGTATTTTTGCTGAGAGAGATGAAGAGAACCATCATTGAGTCTTGATACTTCTATGCCAAGAAAATAACTAAGTGGACCAAGGTCTTTTAAAGCAAAAGCAATATTGAGCTTCGATATCAAGGATTGAATACTGGACTGTGAATTTCCAGTGATTATAATGTCATTAACATACACTAATACATACAAACAGGAAGTTATAGTAACTTGCACAAACAAGGAAGGATCACATTTGCTGGGAATAAAATCAAGATGCTGTAAAGTTGAACCAAGTTTCTCAAACCATGCCCTTGGAGCTTGTTTAAGTCCATATAGAGCCTTTTTAAGTTTGCAAACTAAGCTGCCATCACCAATTTCAAATCCTTGTGGTTGTGTCATATACACCTCTTCATGAAGCATACCATTTAAGAATGCATTATTAACATCAATTTGATGTATTGGCCATTGTGTTGTAAGAGCTAGAGTTAAAATTAACCTCACAGTAGCAGGCTTCATTACAGGTGAAAAGGTCTCTGTATAATCAAATCCATGTTGTTGATGAAAATCTTTTGCAACAAGTCTTGCTTTATACTTCAAAACTGAACCATCAGGGTTCTCTTTGATCCTGAATACCCATTTACACCCTATAGCTTGTCTTTGTGGAGGTAAGGAAACAAGTTCCCAAGTGTTGTTGGTAATGAGAGCATTGTATTCCTCCTCCATGGCTTGAAGCCATTTAGGATTTTGTAGAGCTTGCTTGGCAGATGTAGGTTCAGTTTCTGTGTGAACAAGATAAGCTTTAGGCTTGAAAATACCAAATTTTGCTCTGGTTATCATAGGATTACAGGAATGGTGTTCAGGGAGAGAAGAGACAGGTGTAGATACAGCATGAGAGTGATTTCCAGACTCTAGTGCAGAATTGAAATCAGTGAGTGAATGAGATATAGCATGAGAGTGATTTGCAAGCTGATTTTCATACTATGGTGCAGAATTGAAATTAGTGAGGGAAGGAGAATGAATAGGAGAAGAAAAAGATACTGATACAGGTAAAGTAAGAGAATGATTATCAGATACTGGTTCAGTGAACTGAGGCAAGGAAGGAGAGATGTCTGGCTGAGTAGTGTTAGGTACAGGAAGAAAATGATTTTCAGGTATGGATAGCTGAGAAGTGGTACGAGATGACATATCAGTATTTGGTAATATAGTGGACTGGAAAACAGGTAGAACAGATGAGATAGAATTTTGATGAGGAGAAACTGCAGTAGAAGAGGATGTGGTTACAGTAGTAGTGAATGGAAAATGTGTTTCATTGAACAAAACATCTTTTGAGATAAGAATTTTACCATCAGAGGTTAAACATTTATAACCTTTGTGAGATGGGGAGTAGCCAAGAAATGTACACTGCGATGTTTTAAAAGCAAATTTGTGTTTGTTAAAGGGCCTGATATATGGATAACATGCACATTCAAATATTATAAGAAAAGAAATATCAGGAACTAAACCAAACAACTTGGTAAATGGTATGGCAAATGAAATAACAGAAGAAAGAACCCGATTGATGAGATAGACAGCTGTGAGAAATGCATGGTCCCAAAATTTAAGAGGTAAGGATGCTTTGGCTAAAAGGGTAAGACCTAACTCAGTAATGTGTCTATGTTTCCTTTCAACCATACCATTTTGATGGTGAATGTGTGGACAAATGACCCTGTGAAGGATACCTTGGGAAGAAAGATAGGTAGAAAATGGTCTAAACTCACCACCCCAGTCTATTTGTACTGACTTTATTTTTGCATTAAACTGAATCTCAACCATCTTTTGAAACTGAATAAAAGCTTGTAGAGTTTCTGATTTCTTTTTGAGTAAATATATCCAAGTAAATCTTGAGAACACATCTACAAAAGCAATATAATAAGAGAAGCCAGTGGAAGAAATAACTGGAGCAGGTCCCCACAGATCACTGAACACAAGATCAAAGGGCTGATTATAGACTGTGGATGAAGCTAAGGAAGGTAGTTTATGCATTTTACCAAAACAACAAGCTTCACAGAAATTGTGGAATAAAATGTTTGAAGAAACTGAGATGTTCGACAATTGTAAGGCCTTTTTGAGAACAAGTGAATTAGGGTGACCAAGCCTACAATGCCAAATATCTAAATCAGTTTTATCAGTTTCATTCTTAGGATTAGCTTTATAAGCAAGAAAAACTAAAACAAATGAACCATTAGTTTCAGCAAATGAGTTTTTAAACGCATCAGGAACAGACTCACTTTTATTATCAACTGAATGAGAATTATTTTCAGTACAGAAACTGAGAGAATTACAAGACTGAAATGAAGAATTACAAGACTGAAATGGCTCATTAGGCCTAAAATCTTTGCAAACTACAGTATTACAAACACATTTGGAATCATTATTATGAAATCTAAAACCAGAAACAAAATTATTATTGTAGTTTGATTTAAGACAAGACTGAGATGTCAAGTGATTTAAAGGAAAACTTGAAAATTTGTATAGACCATCAGCACCAAGAGAACCTTTCAAGAGGACCTCATGAGTGGCCTGCGATTTCACACAGCAGTAAGAAGGGTGAAACTCAAAATAAACACAATTGTCCTTAGCAAATTTACTTACACTGAGTAAGTTTTTAGTAATTTCAGGTACATGTAATAACTGATGCAGAGACAAGGAAATTGATGCATTAAAAGGAGAAATAAGAGATGAGGAGCCAATATGAGATATGGACAAACCTTGTCCATTACCCATCAGAAGTTTCTCAGGTCCAGTGAATTCTTCTTTATGCAACAGATTTTGAACTTTATTAGTAATATGAGTGGTAGCACCTGAATCAGGAAACCATGAAGAGCTAGAAACAATTTTAGGTGTGGCAATCATAGCATGAGGAAAACCAGAGTGCTGAGAGGAGGTGGAGTGATGAAATTGAGAAGGTTGAGAATGAGAAGTGGAGGAAGGTAAATTTGTGACAGTAGGATGAGAGTAAGTGTAGGAAGCAGATGGGAACTGTGAAGATGAATAATGAAAGGCAGTAAAGGGTGGTTGTTGACTAGATGAACCAACATGATACACGAAGGAAAGTTTGGATAGGAAAACAAGCTAGATGAGGATGGAAGAGAAAACGAGAAATATATGGAGGAATGTAAACATCCAATTTTGACCAGACTAAAAAAAAATAAAAATAAAAAAATAAAAAATAAAAAGAAAAAAACAACAAAAGAAAAAAAAGGAAAAATAAAAATTAATTAATCAATTTGTGGTCCATTTTCTTAGCCTTTTTCTTAGCACATGCATAAGCCCATCTTAGCCTAATTTTAAAAAAAACAAGAACAAAAAAACAAGAACAAAAAAAAACAAAAAATAAAATAAAATAAAAAGGATAATAACATGCTGCTTGGTGTTTTTGTTTTGAGTTAGGAACCAATTGTTTTTTTTCTTGCTTTATGTGAGTTTTTCCATTTTTGGCCATGCAAACACAGCACACCTGCACTGTGCACTATACACTGCTGCACCACTCACGTTTTTTTACCCACTCACTTTCACTCACTTCCACCACTTACTTTTTACTACACACTCGATTTCTCACCAAGAAGACACGAGTTTTTTTTTTTTTGGGTTTCTCACGTTCTTTGTACACGGGAGCATGGGGTTTTGTTTTTTTTGTTATGATTATTTTCCCTAAAAGAAAAAAAAAGCATATAGCAGTGGGGGGAAACTTGACATAGGGGAGAAGGGACTTCATTTTTAGGGGGGAGCTCATTCACGTGGAGCAACCAGGGGGAGTTTTTCATTGATTGCTCTTGACCCATAACCATCTTCAAGCCATTTTCATATAAAAACTACCCCTTCACCCTCACCTTTCCTCCAGACAAAAAAAACATTTCCATACCACACTTCATCTTCTACCATTTTTTCACAACCATTATCCATATTCACGTAGCCTCCATCCTGCACCCATATTTTTCCACCTTTTTTTTCATATTATCTTCATCTTCACCTTTCATCATTCATCACCTTTCCTCCATACAAGAAACCTTTCTCCATCAAGTTTCACTCACTACATAACCCTCCAACTGTGAAACACCATATCACCACCCCATAACCAACCCAAACAACCATATTCCATAATCAACTTCAAGCACCCAACCTCCAAGCTTCACCCACTACTCACGGCCAACCCAACCGTGACCAAGCAGCCACCACCTCACCACCTCACCACCTTCTTCAAGCTCCCATCTCCATAGCTTCCTAACCTCCATCACTTCCATCATTCTCATCCTCCACCACCCATCTTCAAAAGCCACCGAGTTGACTCACCAAAAGCCACCACCTCCAACCTTCACCTTGTAACCATCACCCACGTACAAGCTCCCTCACATAGCCACCCTCACTTTGTTCTCCACTTCCAACCATCTCCCTCTATAACCAACCTCCACCATTCACCTCCATAACAACCACCGAGAGACCTCCATCCAACTTGCACCACCATACCTCCACCGTACCCGCCGTGCTCAGCTCCCAGGTACCACGTCCTGTGAAGGCCACCCTTCTAAGCTTCACCACCGTCCCAATACCTGTAACCGCGTCTCCATTGTCCAGCTTCGTCCAGCCGTCTTGAGCTTCATCGACTAGCTCTGAGTTCACCTTCGAGCATCGACCAAGCTGACCCCTGCCTCGTTTCAGCCGTCGCGGACCACCCAGCACTCCGCCTTCCAGCCGTGCTACCACCGCTTGAACCGCACACTCCTCCGCCCAGGAACTCCTCCACCAGTGGACCTAGCCCATGTTCTAGCCCCTCTGGTTTGATCTTTTTTCTTTTTTCTTTCTTATCTGACTGTCGTTTTCTTCTTTTTATTTATTTAGTTGTTTGGTTCTAAAATTAGGGAATAATGCTTGGGCTTAAGTGGTGCAATTTGGGCTTGACTATTTGGGCTTATTTTGTTTTTATTAGGTTAAGTTCTTTTTTTAATCTGAGTGAGTTAGGATGACAACCATGATTTCTTTTCACAAAATAATAAAAGATTAAAAAAATATTTTTAAAAAATAAAAATGATAAAATTCAAAAATTAAATGACAAAATATACAAAAAAAATTAATAAATGAAAAAAAAAACAAAAAAAATTAAAATACAACAAAAAATGAAAAATTTAAAAGAAAATAAAATATGGTTGTTTTAATAAAAAGTCAATAAAATAAAATAGAATTAAAAAACAGAATTTCATAAAAAATAAATAAATATTTTGATTAATGCAATGATCAATGATGATGATTGAATAACGAATGTTATCTTCAATATCATTTGGATCATAAGGGTTTACTGAGTAGCCTAATGCTAACTTGAACCCCATGCAAGGATGAATTTGTTTTCAAACAAAATCCCTTAAAAAATATATATTTTCTTTAATTAAAATCAATCAACTCACACTTATTTTATACAGAACTACGTGACTTTGAGTTCCTTATTGCACCTGAGGGTACGTAGGAGCAGAATTTTCATTCTTTCAAGCTAAAATTAAGTTTTCATAATTTGGTTCTTCTTTTCTTTTAAAAAAAATGATAAAAAAATAATAAAAAATAAAATATTTACAAAGTCTTTTTAAAAGAGGTAAAATAAATAAATTTGAGATTATTAAGTTTTTGCACAATTGACTTAAGGTACCATCTTAAGACGGGTGTGTTAGGGGTGCTGTGGGATTAAGTTTCCACCCTTCCCTAACCATAACCAACTCTCGAATTCAATTTGGTTTCAAAGACTATTTTTCTAAGAAAGGTTTTCTAATTTTTCTCAAATTTAAATAAAATTGGTGGCGACTCCATTTTAATCATTTTTAAAATCATGCAAGTTGTTATTTCGCCACAATCCCGGTTGCGACAAGGAACATGTGAGGATGAAGAAGGAAACTGAGAAGGTAGTGGTGGAGATGGTAATGAGATGTGAGAGAATTGAGAAAGTAGTGGTGGATTCAATTGTGGATTTAGTGGATTTAATGGTGGTGATTGAAAATTATAGTTGAATCTATGATATCATATTGAAGCACTATGTCTTGGTTTACTACAAACTTGACAAACAATTGAGGATCTGGCATTAAACCTGACTCCATGACCTCTAAATCTGCCATTTGGACCAAATCTACCACCTCTAAAAGAACTACGATTGTCAAGAACATATGAACCATAGAACCGATTGTCAAAATTCTGAGAACTTGAAGGACCAAATTGATTACCAAATCCTGGTGGTGGAGTGGGAGGAAAAGACTGAGATGAATCTTTCTGAGATCTAAGAGATGATTGGGATGGTAACAGGTTTCCATTGGAATTAAGATGTGCAATATTAGCAGAAAAGGAGTTAGGGATTGATTCTTTTACATGTTTTTCTAACCGAGCTTCTTGAACAAGCAACAATGATTCAATTTCAGCAAGTGAATAAGGTTCAATCCTACTTGATACTGAAGTAATGAATGGATCATATTCCTCAGGTAATCCATCTAAGATAATTTCAATATGTTCAGAAAGTGAACAGGATTACCAGTTGACATTAAAGCATCAATTAAGGCTTTGATTCTGAGAAAATATTCACTAATGGAACCAGATCCTTTCCTTGTATTGCGCAACTCAGACCGATATTGACGTGTTTTGGCTCTATTTTGAGAGCTGAAGTAATAATGAATTTGCTCCCATAATTCAGAAGATTTGATACAACTGACGAATCTGGTAAGCATTGATTTTGACAAGGATGATAAGAGCCACGATAGGAGAAGCTGATCTTGAGCTTCCCAATCAAGAAACAGAGAACTGAGTGTACCGGATTGTGCATCTTCATCAGATGCAAATGGAGAGGGTGTTTCATGTGTATTATCAAGAAAATGATGTAATTTGTGACCACGAATTGCCGCAAGAATTTGCTGTTTCCAAAGCATGAAGTTTTTGTCATCGAGTTTGATAGAGATTGGATGAGAAAAAAAGATTAAGCTAGTGTTTGATGCTGATCTAGGTGCAGCATTTGCGTGAGGATCAATTGAAGAGCTCATGATATCATAAAGGAATTTGAGAACAGATCAAAAACAAAAGGATAACAGAGAGAAAACTTGAAAGAATGAGAGGAAAGTTCTTGAGAAGTATATTCCGAAATGAATGATATTGTTATTGATGATAGAATACAGTTTGACTTATGGCTTTATGCTCAGATAATACGAAGCCAAGCTAAACAACAACTAACACTCAGCAAAACTAACTGACAGAGGCTAATAGCATTTACAACTAACTTGCTTACTCAGCAAAACTAACTAACTAACTTAAAACAACTTACTGATTTATTACAACTCAGCATAACACTTCTATACTCTAATAGGGAGAATCGAACTCGTCCCCTTGCACACAAGGCAACACCAGCCATTTGAGTTGATATTCATTGGCACAAAATATCATAGTTTAAGGGCGACGTATAACATGGATGACGTGGTCAATGGTCGATAAATTGACCACCTGGCCAATAGTTATTGGATTAACTTCATAACAGATCAACGGTCAAGTTTGAAGATGGTTACCAGTTGTGCAAGTAACTTCTAAGAATTAATAGCTATTTGGTGGTTTGATGGTGAGGGAGGCTACGGGCTACCAGTAGCCAAGTGTCTCAGGCGAGGTGGATTGACGACGAATGGTGATGGAGTTTCGATGATGCGTGTGGAGGTTGGGTAAAGGTAAACGATGGTTGGTTTAGGTGCTTGGCGAGGGTGGTGCGACTGTACATCTCTCACAAAAAATCTGATTGTTCTACAGCACGCTGCAGGTGGGTCCCACTTTCTCCTCCACCATATGTAGTGGTAGCATAACGATGTTGTCGAAGAAAAGGCTGCGAAAGTTCTGGATCCTCTCGAACTTGTTTTAGTCCAGTTTGAACAAACCGAAAATCTCATCTCGAGAATCGTGCAAGCTATCTTCGTCACTAGTGGTGACTCCGTTGTGATTCTCGACAATCCTCCCCGCTCTCTACTCGAATCACAACGGCTCGATGGGGAACTTCGTCACAAAAGGTCGACGACGATGCTGGTAATCAGGGAACACGATCGACCTCCTTCGAGAAACAGTTGCTCATTAGAATCTTTAATTATTGCAATGATGAAATCATATGCTAGCGGTGGCACCACTATTGGTGTGGTGATGTTGGGCTGAGGATGCGAAGGTCGACGACAAGTTTTGGTCTGGTGGCTACCATGGCTGTGTGTGTAGGATTTGGATTAGGATTATGGTTAAGGTAACTTGCTACAACATGTTATTTTGGTGTTTTATTGACCAATGACGGGCTCATAAATTTTAGGCAGTGTGAGCAAAGACAACACACAAGCATAAACAAAATTCAAATGAAAAAATTATTAATATAAAATGATGAAAACTTAATTTACAATTATTTCCTTTAATCTAAATGATTTTTCATTATCAATATTATCAAATATTTCATTTTTTATGTATGTACGAATTATTTTGACAATTAATTATGTGAGGTGTAACTTGAGAAAAAAAGAGTTAGATAGATTTTAATTTTTCTTTTTGCAAATATTCATTTACTTGTCATATGAGAGACAAAGTTAAAAATATGAAAAAGATAAAATTGATATGACTATTATAAGTAATAGATAAATTCAAAAAACTAGTGAGAACATTTGTTTCAACTCTCTTCAACATGGGTTTGTCCCTGTCATTGACTATATAGTCCACCTTAAAAGACATTTAATTTAAGACTTAATAGGGTTAACTAAAGTAGTAAGTAAACTAAAGTCCTTATGAGACGAGCTTTACCTGTAATATTAAAGTTCAAATCCTTTTAGAAACACTTTCTAAGAAGAGGCAGTTTTAATACCTCGAACGATGATTAAGTAGTTTCACACTTTTTTTTTAATGGGGATAAATCTTAAAATAAAAAAAGGCATATTTTAAAATTTTCAAGTTAAGAAACAAGAATTCTCGGCTTTAAAACTACTGGCTTATGAATAATAACAAAAAAAAAAAAGATTACTTAGGCATATATGAAGATCAAAAGTATAATCGATATTGGTTTCCTTATTTTCTTTTGCCCCTTCTTATACTGGTAATTCCTTGTTCAATGTCATATTTATTAGGCAGCTCATTATGACAGCGTATGTTTGCTTATATATGTAATCTTTTTGTCTTATAGAACCATTCAATGCCTTAAATTTTAAGCAAGTCCCGAAGGATGGCGTGGTTACCATTACCAAACTAATCAACAATAATAGGATGACTTTGTTTACTTTGTGCTATATTTTAGAACCATATTCAAAACCTTGAATTATAAACCAGTGATAAATAGAAGGAAAGATTATGTGTTTAATTTTAAATTTTGTTTCACACACACACACACACACACACACACACACACACACACACACACACACACACACACACACACACACACACACACACACATATATATATATATATATATATATATATATATATATATTTTTAATGAAAAGTTAAACTTGTGGACCAACACTTATGTATGACAGTAATTAAATGAAATGTCAAAGAGATGATGTGTTAGACAATGTCTAGCCAATAATTTTTTTTTAGCGTCATTAGAACATGACTAACACATATACGTGACATGATTCTATTAGCAGTTAGACAAATCGCATTCTTTTCATATGCAAAAAAGGAAAGTGAACCAAGTTAAATGTATATTAGGGACGAACTTGGTTTACGAGAAAGAATCATATGTAATTATATATATTTGAAATCACCTGTTTCATGATTTGATTGTATATGTTTTCTGTTAATTAATTATAGCTGAGGAGACTGAGTTTATCTCAATGCTTTGCATCACGCGCAATAGAATAGTAACCCCAGTGGAAAGAACTATTATATGAAGCAAACACTGCTCAAAGTAGACTAAAGAAAATATAAGATAACAAAGGAGAATAAGAATAGGACTTTAAAATAATTTAATTAAGATTAAATCTTATTATTTTCCTATAAGACGAAATTATCTTCTTCTTCTTTTTTATCTTGGCCAAGTAGAGGGGGAAATTTTAGATATATAATTTTCATTTTAAGTTTTTAGCTTAATTTGAATGTTTTTTTTTTTGGCAAATGTTAAAACATATTATATTTGTCAAACTTGATTATTATATCGTTCTTCTAACGGTCTGTTTATATTTTAAAAGACGTGACAAAAAATTAATATTAATTAGCGTAATAAAAAGAAAACCTATATGGTAGCTTGTAAACTTTGACTAAACAGGGAAAAAAATATATGTTTATTGACTTTTGCTGGCTTTTCTTGTATGTATTGAAACCCAAAGCTAAATGTTATTTCGTCAAATTGTTTACGTAATTCAATATATAGTACTATATAATAGGGTTTGATCCATATTAATTAATTACTTTTGTTGCCTAAATTGATTGGTGTAGTTTAAACTTATTAAGTGCATGTCTGCATTTTCAAGTCACTAATAACTGATTAGTTCAAAGTGGATGCAGCAGTGGACAATAAAAACAAAAATAAATAAGTAGTGGCTTTTAGGTCAGCAATTCCATCAGCCCAACCCTAGTGTCCAAGAAGATTAGAAGAAGAGGAAGAATTGAAAAGGTAAAGAAAGAGAAGAGAAAAGAAAGGGAAGGAAGCTGATCCCCAAATAACATAAAGCAACACAATACTATATTTCTTTTTAACAATAACACTTTGTATATGTTTATAATAATCTGTCATCTGCTTAAGCAACAAATGACATACTTTTGGTGGGGTTAGTGGGGTTTCTTGTAATTTGCATGGGTTCACATGTCTGGCTAACAAATTGGAGGATATTCTCACTTTCCACCACACAAACAACTCATAATATATGACCCACAAACCATATATGCGTGAAACAGCTCAATTAGATTTGGTATATCTAACAATTAATTATAACCCCATTATTATTATAATCATATATATATATTGCTTAAATTATCGCATTCTTTAGGTCAATCCCTCCTTATTAATTAAGCAATATTGCCATTTTTTCGGTTACACATTACCATCTTTTATTACTTTAAGATTTAGAAAAAACATAAATTTGTGGATTGTAATTAACTCAATCATAAATTATTTATTTGAAATTTAAGGCATTCTCGTTCTGAAACTGCAAAAATGAAAAAGATTTTTGGGATCTGTGATTCATACGAGATTTGGTCTCATATCAATATTATTAATGTTTTTAATTATTCACTACTAAATTAATTTGCTTACCTTTCTTAATAAGTTAATTATATGGAATTTTACAGCTGGGGCTTTTCAGTTCAGGCCCTTCAGGGTACTATCAGCTGAGACAAATTGACCGAGAACTAGGAAACCACATGCAAAGTGGAACCTACTTAAGGCTTTGTTATCTTTTTTTATTTTTTTTTAGGTAGAGAAAGCTTTGTTATCTACTTTGATCAGTGTAATCAAAATAATCTTATATAAAAGTACCTTAAAAAACCCATCAAATAGAGAAGAATCAGACAATTAATAAATTACCTATGTGTCACTTTGGAAGACTAAATATGCTGATTGCTGAGAGACTGAGAAGTGCCAACCTCATCATCATCCTCGGCGTATATGGCGTAGCACACACTAATCAATTATTCTAATGGAAAGAAAGTTTGAGCAAACTTCTACAAAAACAATTAAAAAATCAGTACGCAATATGGCGAATAATGCTTAGGCCACAATTTTAAGATGCACATTTTTTCATATTATAATAATATGTAGAATTATAGTATAAATGTGTAAAAAATAAGATAGAATTAATTATAATTAGATGATAAAAATATTACAAATACAAAATGATATATGTATAAGTGTGTGTGAGTAATATTATTTTAATAAGATATGAGTAATAAATAAATGTGTAAATTTATTTAAAAAAATTACATTTGAAGCCTTCCCTTGTAGCGCGTAGCTACAATTGTCCTACGACTCCTACCAATACACATTGATACAGCTTATTTAACATTTTATTTTTAATCTCATCTTATTTAACCTTTTAAATGTGAGACAATCGCTTTCAGAGATAGTCTCCAAAGTCCATATAACAAATGGGTAGGAAATTAATAAATAATGCAATCATCATTAATATAATAATCAAATTATAGCCCTCAGAAAAATAGAGGCTAGAAGGGGAGAGGAGGAGAGATAAAGAGAACATAGAATCTAGGTGTATATATAACATAACATTGAAATCTATACACAATCTGATCCAGCGATGCAATTATTCCTGGGGTGCTAGCAAGCTTAAAAGAACATTAGGAGATCTCTGATTTCCCAGCAGGTCCTTGACAGAAAGTTTTCTGCAAGTGGAAGCAGTTCTTCCGGGATTTGCAAAAGCCACCAGCTCTTTCTCTCTCTCTCCATCTCTCTGTCCCTCCCTATCACAACACAGCACAGAAAAAGATAAGAAAAGCATATATGCGTAGCAGTTGTTTTGGAGAGCCAAACATGGAAAATGAAAGAGCAAGTGGAAGTGGTTCTTCTTCTTCAAGGAAAGGGAAGAAGAACAATCAAGACAAGCCAAAGCAACCCCAAAGAGGACTTGGTGTTGCACAATTGGAGAAAATCAGATTACATGCTCAAATGGCTTGTGGCTATCATCCTCCTCTGCAAGCCCCTTACCCATCTAATTTTAACAATGTAAACCTCTCCACTTCTCTCTCCTTTTGCTTAAAACTAGCAATTTTTTTTTAATTTTTTTGGACTTGGATTTGTGAAATTCAATGGAGTTTTGTTCCTCATGAACATGCAGGATGATCCAAGAGTGCAAACACCATATTCATCAGTACCATCATCATCTTTTTCTTACTCATCGTCATCTTCATCATACTCAGCTTCATATGGCTTCCAACCCAACATTGTGGTATGTCATATGTGTAATTTTGGCTTTTCTTTAATCCCGATTGGTTTTACACTTTTA
The DNA here is from genome assembly GCA_029884605.1 of Ormosia emarginata. Taxonomy (NCBI): domain Eukaryota; kingdom Viridiplantae; phylum Streptophyta; class Magnoliopsida; order Fabales; family Fabaceae; genus Ormosia; species Ormosia emarginata. The sequence continues at coordinate 9,906,394 of JAQQTP010000072.1, read as the reverse complement.
CTTTTACTATATATATATATATATATATATATATATATATATATATATATATTTATCTTTTTTTCACTTGTACTATACATATGTAACTTATTCATTTTCATTATTTTGTGATGACTGATGAGTGAACATGTTCCACACATATTTTCACAATTATCATGATCTGTCCCGACTTAGTAACTATTACTGCAAAATCAATCTATGCAAGTGGGCTGTAATTGTACCCCAAAGCAATCAAGGTGGTTGTTTTTCTAACCCTTGGATTTTTTATTTTGCTTTTTTTGTAATGATATGACATGATATTTATCTTCTTATTATTGAAAAGTTTATACTTTATAGCATAACCCTAGCAATCTTCATTTTGAATCTGAACTAACTCTTGTCTATATGTTCGGTTGAACTTGAAAGTGCAAGGAGTACTAACCCTAGGTGATGAGGGATGAATTGTGTGTCCTGCTAGCTGAAAAATATGAAAATCATAAAAATTGATTAGAAGAACTAATGCTATCTTTGAAATCATTTTCGTCATTGCAGTTAGCTAATTAATTCTCACATCTAATGCTGCAAAAAAGTACAAGTATTAGTTCTCTTGTTTCATATAACATGCTCATGAAGTGTTGTAATATATATGACAAGAATGAGTCTGGAGGATACTGAACTTTGGACAACATTTTTTGCTACTGCAGACGGGCGTACCAGAATATGAAAGAACAAACATCAGATATGGAGAATCTCAGCTAACTAATACAGCAAGGTACTTAAATCTTCCAGCCCTATTAGATCCTTTGTCATTATGAGCAAAAAGTAATATACTAATATGTGTTTATACATGTTGGATTTTTGCTCCTGATCTTGTTCTATAATTGTTTTTCATGATGAATTTCTTGCTAATATATATGTGAAATTCTTTATCTCAAACCAGATGGGAACATGCCAATGCCATCTTGGAGACACAGTCTTCCGCTCAACCCAACATAACTAGACCCTTACTTAACCTATATGTAAGGAATTTTTTTCAACTTGTATCTCATAACTCATTTGATATTCCACGCATAAAAGATACATTTGGCACCCAATAATCTATCTATGAATTCAAAATGACCTTCATTATGTTGCTTCTATAATTAGGACTCACAACACATAGATTCCAAGAAGCATAGAAGTGGTTCCGTGGGCTCAAGCAGTCAGAACTCTGAATCAAGTGACACTCAAGAACCAGATTTGGAGCTAAGATTATCTCTTTGATCTGCCACTAGAAAGTGTGGCGATTCTAGCAATTGTAATGCTATTATTTACAATTTAGAATTGCAAAAGCACAATGAACTTTGTTTTAAAGTTTCATCCGGAGATCATATACCCTTGTGTAATGGAAGATAGATTGACTCTTTGCATAAAAAACAATGCAAACTTTCTCCTTTAGCATAAATTCTCATAGAAAATAGAAATTATTGTTATCTCTAGTCCTTATTTTTGTTAAAGTTTCCATTAGTTCGCATGCTGCATCTTCAATGAACTCAAGAATTTATCTTCGTTAATGTGCTAAGAGCTGATGTTCCATTTGTGACAAATGGTATTCTGAAAGCAGGAAGGGGTTGATACTGTCATGAAAGAGCCTACAGAGCTGAGATAAATACTTCATTTTCTTTTCAACCAATATTAAATTGGATGCATTTTCTGGAGGTCATCCAAAATTATTTGTTTCATATATTGGAAAAATATATATTTTTTGAACACCTGTTATATGACATTTTATATAGATAATATATGTCAAGTGAATAAATGTTGAAATATATCATATTTCAAAACAGAATGGATGTATTGTATGTCAATATGAGAGAGATATTAATTAAGTGTTGTATTTTAGATGTTCAAATAATGAGATTGATCATATTTATGTGTAAGAATAGTGTAATTAAGAGTTAATCAAAATTGACTATTCATAAGGAGTTAAGATAATGCGAATACTCGTTCATAAAAATTGATCACTTTGTGATACATGCATGTAAATATAATATAGTTTTTGGTCATACGACTATTTATACATTCTTAAAGTGTGAGATTGGTACTCGCTCGAAATATTAAGAGTGGTCCTCTCCACAAATGCTCCCCCAATACTTGAATTGTAGTCATTACAATGCCACTCAACCAACAAACTCAAACTGACTACCATTTGAGCAACTTCTTGTGGATGTGATACAGTAGATTAGTACTAAAAATAAGGGCTTTAACCAATAATTACTTTTTTTTTTTTGTGAATTTTATAATTGTAAAAGGAGTTAAGACGCTCACAAACTTATGCCATGGATGAGCATATGGACCATTTTGGAATCTTAACTCTCTTTCGGTCGAGAGCAAAACGGTATGCGCCTCTCCCACTACAAGGTCTACCCATGAATTGAACAAAATTCTCTCTATGAGAGACACAACTTACTTCCATTGTACTACTTCATGCGAGTCTTTAACCCAGAATTACTAGCAAATCACAGCTGAACAAATATATATAATGTTTTTTCAGCCATATTAAGAAACCTAAGTGCTACAAGCCAATTTAATTAGCGTAAGAAGAACAATATAAAAATGGAGATATGCAGGCCAATTTAATTTACTCCAATTAATCAAAATATTTTCCACTTACAATTAATTGACACGAAAATGAAGCTAAATATAGATTTTTTTTTAAAGTATATGACGAGTCCAAGGTTTGAATCTAGCTAATACCTTCAGCAAACTTGTAAACTCTTTACAATTGCAAGTCCAGTCCTAATTACTTCATATAAACAGATTTTTGTTTTTTTGTTGGCACACCTAATATAAACAGGTTCTAAGCTTGAAGTCATGCCTTTCATTATTTTCAAATTAGTTCATCCGCACGAAGATGCATATAGGAATATAACTGAAATTTTGGTTGAAACATGATACATGAATACGAGAAACTGAAAAAAATTGAAACCGGCGCAAGACGATCTGCTAGTTGTCTAACAAATCCGTAGCTGTATTGTCAAATTAGTAATGCTAATTACTCTTCAGAAAATTATTTCTCTTTCCAGCAAATATGTTTTATGATTGAGTCGTAATATTGTACTCTACAGAGGATTAAGTCATTATAACTTTCCAGAATTGATTTATCTGATTGACTTTCTGCTCATAATAATAACATGACTTGAATTTGAATTCATGATTCTTTCATTAATAGACAATTTATAATTTTATTATAAATTTTTATTAAAATTTATGATTTATTTTGACTTTAAAATAAAAAGAACCTCTCTACACCCTAAACTTATATGCACAAAAGAAAAAGTCATAATAACTATAAGCTGAGTTCACCTGGCATCAGAACTACCTATTTCTTGTTTTCGAAAAGAAAATTGAAGCACTGTCCATGTCATGGATTCCTGTCATCAACTGATAAGATATAGAGCACTACTGAATGCTTTTAAAAGACTGTGTCAAATGAAAATTGTGTCTTTGTCAAAGGGAGATTCTTTGGTCAACTTCGATGAATAAAGATACTGTTTATGAGTAATCAATTACAAATAATTCGTAATTGAATTATGTTAAAGATTCTCATTAATTCTACATCAAAAGTGTGTTCTACATTCCAGCCGCCAGTGAAAAATTCGTTTTTCACACGTGAAAATGATCACTAAGATTAGGCAATCAAAATAGAAAAACTCTAAAGCTGGAAAAGTCTTTAAATGTGGCACTTTCAGATTGAAAGTTGTCAGCGGTTAATTGTTGAAGGTTTCTGACAAACAGGGAAAGGTTTGGTCCAATTTGAAAGCCTCCTAGATGCCTTTCTAATTCCGGTTACGGAAATGCTGAATGTTCTAGGAAACCTTCTACGAATTTATAACCACCGTTGATGCTGTTTTTCTTTTTTCTTTTTCTTTTTAATTTTTGTTAAATAAAAAAACAAAACAGCTAATCAAGCCATGTAATTCGTGGATGACTTCGCCAATTATTTTTTTTGCGAAAAATAGCAATACTCTTCTGGTTACTTTCTTTTTCTGCCAGTTTATGACTTTAATAAGTGCAGCTTTATTAGGTGCTTGTTTTTTGGGTGACCATTTCTTTGATAAAATTGACTCAATTGTTCAAAATAAGATTAAAAACAAATAATGGAAGAAGCTATTTTTAATCATCACAAAAAAAAGAAGCTATTTTTAATTTACCTCAAAATTAAGACCTAGTATTTTTTACCCTATAGTTACAACATCTAACTAGCCTTGGTGATAGTTGTCTAGTCAATATAGTCAGTACCATGAGAAGAGCTGGATTTTACAGGAATCCTTTATGGTTGTCTTGCTGATAGAGATAAACATTAATACCCTTCTAAAGTTGGCTACTTTTGCAATTATGCAGTAATATATGTACAATGTGTTAAAGCTATCAATGAATCAACTTCTAGAGGCAAATGATGGAAAAACAGCTGTATTAGTTAGTGTCAAAGTGAAAAGAATAATCCAGACAAAATAGTTAATAGAGATCACCCCAAGTGGATACTATTAGATAAAACATGGATAATCATAACGGCCTGAGATCTTCCAATTGATTACAGTGCTAACTCCATTTTGATTCTATGCATATCTCACTCTTCATTTTGAAAGAATCTTACGTTAAATTTTGCTTTCACCTCAGCTATAATTTTGAAAAGATACTGAAGGAAATGTTTTAATAGAAATAGTTAGGTTATGTTTAGATATTTAGTAATTGATAGAATGAAATGTGATGGGATAAAATAAGATATGATAGAATGAGATAAAAATATCATTTTATTGTTTGAATATTTTAGGATAGAATGTAGTAAAGTTATCATTCTATTATTTGGGAAGTTGATTTTTTATAGGATGAGATATTGAAATTCATAATAAAAAAAATGATTCTATCACATACCCTCTAAATTGGGGAAGGAAGAAAATTAATGATTTCGTTGGGATGAGATGAAATCTATTCTACACACTTTTATCTTATTACATCTTTTTTTAACATAACTAAATAATGAAACCTATCTTTATTCTATTTCATCCCACTCAATTATACTAATCTAAACATAGTCCTAGTAACCGAAAAAGTGAGTGTTAGTTCCATTTAAAAAAAAAAAGAAAAACCAATATACGTTCCACATGTAATATAATACTAAAAAATGAGTATTCCACATACGTTTTATCAAAAAAAAAAAATATGCATGATATATTCAAAAGGTTTTGCTAAAATAAAAATATAATATTTATTCATCGATCATTATATGACAAATTAATATACTGTCATTCAAGTATTTCATACTCTCTTATCACATGTAATATTTGGCAATGTTTATGCAAATGGATATGCCACACCTTGCTTTTTTTTTACTATATTGCAGTGAAGCAGTGTTTGGACTAACTTATACATATTTCAATTAATTTATTTTTTTATTTTTGTCAAAAACAAATTATTTATGTCAAGATTAAATGATTCATTATAATATTTTTTGTGATAAATTTCAAGAAATTAATATAATTAAGATTCAAATTTGTAACCATACATTTATTCATAAAAGATTCAAACCGGTCAAAAACATATCATACACGTCAAAATTAGGAAATGTCACACATCATTTAATGCAGAATTATGTTATATTCTAATTTCAATGACAACTTATTATGTTTTTTTTTTTAATTTTTAATTGATTCAAGTTAATTCTTCAATTAAGAGTGTGACAGATAGGGCATAAGGAAAAATGTGTTAGAGTCTCATGGATATGCAATAACAAAAATACAAAACTTAGATCTATTTTCTTATATTTATTATATTTATTTTATTAATTAAATTATAATATGTGTATTTTTTATAAAAAAGAGAGTAAATGAAAGAATATTAATATACAAAAAAAGAATATTAATACATATATATCATAATTTAATTAATAAAATAAATATGATGAATATAAAAAAAATAGACTTAAATTTTCTCTTAAAAAAATTCACACGAATCTCGGCAGTAATAGTAATTAATGTCATTATGGAATATGGACCCTGTGTTTAAAGATATAAAAAGGATTGTGAACCATCCTCTTTTTTCCTCTTTTCTGTTTTTCCCTGCTGTGATGGGAACTATATCTTGCTTTCATAGAAAGCTAGACTCTCACAAGACGATAAACACATTCTATTTTTTTCCTTGTTTTACTTTCCTTTGTATATCTTATATCCCAACTCCATCTTGTCATGCTGTGCATCAAGCAATGTGACATTGAAAAAAAGCGAATTCATCTCTATTTCTGTAGATTAGTAGGGAAAAAAAACATTGTCGTTCATCATTTCTAGCCTTCCCATTGGTTCTGCCTGCTTCTTACATGATAAAATTATGTTGAGTAACTACTGAAAGTGATCAAATGCACCTCTATTAGTAAATGAGAATGTACACTGTTTAGACTTTAGCAAAGTGGTTTATAATGTCCTCTACTCTACTCAACATCAAATATGAGTGAATCAGAGCGACCCAAAATGTGTCTGATGTTTTCTTATCTCTTTATCTTAATATGGATAGCTAAATTATAAGCAGGTTAATTTAAAATCTTATGTGTTTGAGAATTATTTTAAAATTTTTAAAAAATAGTCGTATTTGATTATTTTTTGTAGTACGTAGGAACTAGGAAGGGTTAAGGCCCATAACAAGCAACAATACCTTAAAAAATGAAACCCTTAAAATATCATCTAAAAACAGCCCATGACACTCGGATGGCAGAGCTTCGAACACATGGACACCAAGCTCAAAACCCTGAGAGAAGGTAGTTAGCCAATATTCAGCCACACACAAGGAAAAGACACCTCTTTTAAAAGAGAAAAGGAAACAGGAAATATTAATTGACAACTTGATTAATTTGAAAAGATACGTCCAGTTGGTAACATTTGCTTCCGAACAAAGAATATACTGTTTGATTTGATCTTCATGTATGTTTACCTTCAAATTAAAGTAGTCAAATATGGTCACATTTTTAAGTCTCAAATGTAAAAGTTAATCTGAAGAAGATACTATTAACGTTACATCTAAAAAAATGGTCACATTAATTTATAATTATTTCAAACTCAAATCAGTTAATAATATTTTCACGCTTAAAAAGGAATTAAGAGAATATATAGTGTCAAAGAAACAGTTTAATTTGTTCATCTTAAGTCTTAACTGCTTTTCTTATCGATAATACCACCAAAAAAAAAATCACATTAGCTAATATACATATATAGAAGAAAAAAATCCATATGATTCTTATGTTATTTAAGTTTTTTTAAAAAACTTGTATATATAGGGCTATATGAAAAGAAATTTATATATAGGTTCACATACAATTTTAATTACTTTGCATACTAATTACTTTTTTTTTTATTTCTCTATTCTAAAGGAGAGAAATGTAAAGCCAGGTAAAAGAGAGAAAATGATGATATGACTAGAAGCTATATAACTCTAGCTAAAGCCATTTGACATATAATTGGTCTAAAGGGGTAACGCCTAATCTTATTAGTTTGTGAACTAGTATATCTTTTTAGGTTCAAGTTACCCAACCCATTTTAACCAAATGTCAGTCACGACAATAAAGACATGTATAATTGTTAATTAGTAAATGATAATTAACTATTATAACTTATACATTTCGACACTAGATATACTCAGCTTTCAACTATCAAACTAGGAGATTGTGATCCGATATATATGTTCTACTGAGCCTAAGTTAGATAATTTACATATGTTTTACCACCTAAGCTTCTCGGGACCTCACTCTTTATATAAGCAAATACTTAGAGGTACTTCAGATTGATTCACTTTTTTTGCTTTTACTATTTTTCTTTTTTTAATTCTGAGACTGACTTGAATTTTAGAATATCTTTTACAGATATTCCATCTCGGCCTCCAACTAGGACCACCGTTGCTAATTGAAGCGGGATTCTCCGACGACCTCAGGCTGTCTCAGACCACCCGTCAGATAGAAGATGAGAACAATTTGCTATATCATAAATTATTACTTTCCTTTGTAATTATTTATTATTTGTTTTTTATACTTCCCACTATTTTGTTTTAATTCACTTGAAATAGTATTCAATTCAACTCATGATATTAAAAATAAAGTCAAACTCCTCTTACTTTCTTCTTCTTCTTTATTTTGGTGTTTGGGGAGGGTGGGGGGGGGGGAACTCCTTTTTTTTTTTTTCAAATTTTCAGTCCGTAAGTTGCGAAGGTTTTATTACTTGGGTATCTATATATATACGCTTTAACGATTATATGTCTAACAGTTGAACAAATTCTATATACGAATTGGTCTCAACAAAGTTACTACTGAGTTGTACATTATTTGATGCGTGCTCACATTATGTCGATAAAATTAAAGAACCAAGTATATTAGCAAAAGTTTGCAAAAAATAAAACAGGGCTCGCCCATGCATTGCATGTTTTGCAGCTACAAAGGCTGTTGAATTAATGTATATGGTTATGCCTTTACCACATCTAAATTAAGGTGGATATTTTATTGTGAGAAAGAAATGCCTTCTGCCTTGTCAAGTGTCATTCCCTAAACAGAAACTACTACTGTTTCTAAGGGGGAGGGGTCTCCTCTAAACATGGCTAAAAACCATTTGCTATTTTGGTAAATGCCTTAACTAACCAACGGTTATATTAAAGCCCACGTGAAGGTGTATTAGACAGAAACATAACCTAAAGAACAGAAAACTAGACACACACCCAAATAATATCCATAAGGCTTTAATGAGTCGTGTGGAAGTCTGTGTGTCTTGTTTCCTTCATTGAGATTCCTCATCAAACACCCTTATCCAACAAACAATGGCACCTTCGCAAAAGGTTCTTTTGATCCTCACCCTCTTGTTCCTTGCAGTGGATGCCAAACACAAAAAGCGCATACTCAAATCTCCCTTCTATCACAATATTGACAAGGTTCCCAAAGCAATACCCTTCCCTATCTTCAGAGCTGAACAGCAGCTGGCAGAAGGGTTGAAAAAGCCAGATTTCGAAACAGATTTCAATGGGAGTTGGGAGGTGATTAATAATAACTCGGGTGTATCCGCCATGCAGATCAATTTGATGCCCACAAACAAGATCATTGTCTATGATGCCACCGTTTATCGTACCTCTAGACTCAAATATCCAAAAGGGGTACCTTGTGTTCCATACCAAGATGCCAATACGAAACAAGAATTACAAGACTGTTTTGCTCATTCAATGGAATACGATATTAAGACAAATCAAGTTAGGCCACTCAAGGTATGTGTCATCTTTCTCAACAAAAATTTTGAGGATTAGCTACGGAATTTAGTTATACAATTTTTTCCTTAATTGCTAATCCATTACTAATTAGCTGCATTAACTAAAGAAAAATAAATCCTCACAAAAATAACAAAGTTAAAAACCATAGTTTTAATTAATAAATAATGAGGGATCATACAGAATTTTTCATAGCTAATTTATAAATTTCCTGTACATTGTATTTGGAATGTAAAAAAAAAAAAAAAATAATTTGGTTTATAAATATTAAAAAATAAGAAATAATTTATTTTTAAAATTTTGTAAATTTTATTTATTTTTATTTAAAAATTTCATCAAATTTAATAAAATCTATTAAGATTTTATTTGAATTTAAATAAATAGATTATTTTACTCTTATTAATTACTTATAACAATCTCTTATAAGGGTATAGATATAAAATAATAAAATCAAATCAAATAATTCTCAAATATAAAAAATTAATTTCTAAATCAATTTAAATTCAATTTTTTATAATAAATTCTAAAAATAAAATAAAATATATAAATTAATTTAATTTAATTTAAATCAAATCAATTCTAACGCAACCTTAGCATTATTCTTCTTCTTGTTTTCACACTTTCAAAAGGGTGCAAGAATAAGATGAGTTGATTGAACGCATGGCATTAACCTTTTGAACAGGTAACGGGAGATCCATGGTGCTCATGCGGAGGGCTTGCACCTGATGGTACCCTCGTGAGTTCTGGTGGTTGGAATGATGGAACAAAAACCGTCAGATATATTCGTGATGATTGCCAAAACTGTGATTGGAGGGAATATAACAATGTATTGCAAGAGCCTAGATGGTACGTATACGTATGGCTTTCATAATGCACATTCCCACAATTTTTTGTTATGATTAAGAATTTTTATTTATCAAGAATCAATATTATGATATAAACATATACAACTTTTTATTAAATTATTATTCATTCCAACTATAAACGTAAGAGACGTTTTTTTATTACTCGATCATATGTATATATTTCCTCAAACCCATCTTTGTCGTCAAGATGAAAATATGCTATAAATCGTTACACTCATCAAAATTTATTAATTAGTACCATACCAATGTTATATTTTTATTTATTATTTATTCATTAAATATGTATTTAACTTGAAAGCCTCATGTTCAAATACTTAATACATTAACTTTCGCAATAATAATATTAATGATAATATATACTTAAACATGCATTAACAAATTCAATTATATCATATTAACTTCATGCATAAACACTTGACAAAAAAATATCTTAATGATGATCTAATGAGTATTCAATAGCTTTTAAGATTAAATTCAGCAAATAAGATTAAATCAAATTAAGCTAATTAAAATTATACAAAAACCATGCATAATTGAATTGTTCCTCCTTGTGTTTTGTTAGGTATGCAACTCAACAAATCCTTGCAAACGGAGACTTCATTGTGATAGGAGGTCGAAGATCTTTTAGCTATGAGTTCCTCCCAAAAGAAGGTCAAACCTCGAACAAAGTCTACTTCTTCCCATTCCTATACGAGACCTCAGACATTGACGAGAACAACCTTTACCCGTTTGTCCATCTCATTCCCGACGGAAATGTCTTTGTGTTCTCCAACAACCGTTCCCTCCTCCTCAACCCTACGACCAACAAGGTAGTCCGAACATTCCCCACCTTACCTGGCGGCTGCCGGAACTACCCGGCCTCTGGCATGTCCTCTCTCCTCCCTATAAAACTCACCCGCAACAACGGCCACCGTTCCGCCATCAAGGTCGAGGTTATTGTCTGCGGTGGCAACTCTCCTGATGCTTTCATTACAGCAGAGAATAAGCAAGGGTTCTTTCCAGCTCTCCAAGATTGTGGCAGAATGATCATCACTGACCCTAACCCTAAGTGGGACATCGAAATGATGCCTTCTAGGAGAACCATGGGTGACTCTTTGAACCTCCCCAATGGACAAATCTTGTTCATCAATGGTGCACAGAATGGCACGGCTGCATGGTGGGACGCTGAAGAACCTAACTTCACGCCAGTGCTATATAGCCCTTATAAGCCTAAAGGTGAAAGGTTCAGGGTGCTAAACCCTACCACAATTGCCAGAATGTACCACTCAACCGCAGCAGTGCTTCCTAGTGGCAAGATTTGGGTTGCTGGTAGCAACACACATAATACCTATAAGGATGTGGATAAGTTTCCTACTGAGACCAGGGTTGAGGCTTTCTATCCTCCTTATCTGGACCAGAATCTTGACAAATTCCGACCCCAAATTATTGATAATTCATCAGAGATTAATTTGAGGTATGGTGTCAACTTTGATACACATTTCTCATTGCAAGATGGGAATCAGTTGATCGACAGTGACGTCATGGTCACCATGTATTTTCCACCCTTCACTACTCATGGATTCTCTATGAATCAAAGGCTTCTGATTCTTAAGAGTTGGGGCATTGTTCAAGGGGTGAATGGGGTTTACAAGATTAGTTCCGAGGCGCCGTGGTTCCCTGAGGTTGCACCTCCTGGGTACTACTTGCTATTCGTTGTCCACCGTGGCGTGCCTAGCCAGGGAATCTGGGTGCACATTCAACAAGCCTAGCTACCTTATATGCATGTAGAAATCTTTACTTAAACTTAAAATACTTAAATTAGATGTATATCATATTAATTAGTACTTAATATTTTTATAGATTTTGTGTTTTTAATTATATAACACAAAATTTATAAAAATATGAAGTGTTGATTAACTTGATGCATCCAACTAGGTACTTTAAGTTTATGCAAGAATCTCTTTACATAAATGTTGTTGACCAGTTTTGTTTGTAGCTTTGTTTTTATTTTTATTTTTTTAATCTTCAAATTCTTCATTTTTGATCTACCAAAAATTGAGGAAAATAGTGGTGATTATCACAGTATTTTTTGTAATGTAAAAGTTAAATTGTTTTAGTTCTTGCTGCACAAGAATTGGTCCAATTTCTAGAGATCTATCATGCAGGAGGAACACTATCATTGTTATGCAAGATAAATATATAATGTTAAATATATTGTAAGAAGGAAGAGTGAAAGAATCATTTTTCCCTCGAATTCCACTCAATCTTTCAACTTTTTTATATTAGCTTGTTAGTTTATAATCAGTTTTGTATTTTTTTAAAACTAGTTTTGACTAAAGGACTAATTGAATAAGAATTAGTTTTACATAATTTATTTGATTGCCAAGCACATGAAAAATCTAAACTTACATCATTGAACTTAGTTATCCAGGTTTTAAAGGTTGACAAACACCCTCTTAGATTTTTAGGGAAAAAAATAAAAGAAAAGAACCCAAGTAATATATATCTGCCAAAAAAAAAAAAGTAAATAAAAATGAAAATAAAAGTAAGAAAGAATCGTGTTTCACACTGCTTCAGAATATATATATATATATATTATCTATGTACTATATAATGTTATTATTTAATTCAAATTAAATATAAAAATATATAAAAAAAGATAAATTTATAAATATCTTTTATTTTGTAATTTTTTTTCAAATAAAACTTTGTAGTTATAAATGACTCTTCATTATTATCTCTCTCCATGTATATATATTAAAATTGTTAACAAAAAATAATAAATGTGGATTGAAGGGTAACATGCCCATCAAAACGGTGGTACTATATATTATAAAAGGAATTTCTCGCCTTCGTATTTAATTTTTTGTTTCAAAACTATTATTAGTTATTGGAAAAATTATAATAACCTTTTTTTATATTTGACTTAATCACCTTTTTTGTTTTAAAAATTACACTAATTACTTTTGAAATTTATATTGTTATTATACTAATTTTTCTTTGATTATTGCACTTACTTCTCTTATAGAGGAAGTCAGTGTAAGAGTATAAACAAGAAGTGTGTCAAGTGTAATTAAGTTAAACTTTAGAGAAGATCAATGTAATTTTTACTTAATTATTTATTTAAAGATTTAAAAATAAATATAAAAAAATGTAACGTAAGCTCGTCTTTCGTTTTCTACCAATAAGATCCAGTTTGCTAAGTTGTTTGATCTTGTCTTTGTGTTGTTTTTTTAGTCCTTGTTTCGGACACCATCATTAAAGGTGCTCTTGTTTCTCTCTTTGTATATATAATTATATATATGCTCAATAAAAACATTTTTTTTTCTATATCCCCCCTTCTCAACGTTGAATTTTAATAGTATCCATAATGCATTTCAAGGAAAGAATAAGTACTAACATTTCCATTATCTACCTGTCGAATTACAAGTTGCAACTGCCCAGGTTAAACAGAAAAGAAAGCGTTTTATAGAGTGAGCAAAACTATCCCAATTTATTTATTTTTTTTAATTTTCCTAGATCAGGCGTGCACGTCTCTATAACTATAAGGATACCCTTATTCCTTTAATTAACAGTTAATCACTCAACACTTGTAGCTGGATAGTTCATATTACTCCTACTACTATTGCACTAGTCCTATGCACGACATTCCACTCTCTCTCCGCGTTCCAGCTTAAGTCAGGCTTGTTTTGTTCCTAGCCCCACACCAACTTCCCCACATGCATCCTACCACGTACGCATCAAAATATATATCATATCATCTGTTTCAATTGACTTAAAGTTCTGATTTCTAACATCAAGTTTAGTATTTGTCTTCTTGTTTGACTCCCTTAATTATTAATTTTGTGCCTTTTAATTGTGTGCCAGTTAATGAAACAGACAAATTTAATTATGGTTGCTAGGAAATATTTTTTCACAGAAAAAATAAATAAATAAGTAAATAAAGGAAAACAAAACCGCACCAGAAATTTCAAATACTTGTAACCTAGGAGCCAAACTTATTTATGAATTATGATAGCTGGCATACTTTAGGCTCTCCATTTTAATACAACACTATTTCAGAATGTCAAATCCTATGAAAAGGTCAATATACTCGGACACCAATTAAATTTTTTAAAATGATCACGCAGGGTTCATCTTTAGAATGTCACATATTGCTGTTATATAAAGACATCACGAACCAAAAGATAGCATTCAAGTTTTCAAGTCCATATAGAACATCAAACACAGGCAGGTTCATAGGTGTTAACATGGCAAAATTTGAAAATTTGTTGGTAGCTTTGTTCATCTTCGCAGTCGCACCCGGCATAGTCCTAGTGGATGCCACCTTTTCCAAGAGCATGTACCTCACCTGGGGTTTTCAACATGCATCAATTCAGAGTGACGACCTCCACCTTGTGTTGGATCAAATCTCAGGTAGAACATCTCTGCTTAACATGCGTCCAATTTAGATTATTTCAACAGACTTATGTCTTTGGCAAATAGAAATATTTTGTATCTAAGATCAAGAAAAAATAATAGAATTGCAAGCATGATGCGTTTTTCAATATGTTGCAATTGAATATTAGTAGAAAAGAACTATTATGATCTACTCAATTCACATTCAAGTATAAATATCAGAGCATCAGATTAAATTAATCATTAATCTGTTCATGTAGTAGTTTTAGACAAGATTTGTATTGTAACCATCTAAACAATGTGTTATTAACTGCAGTAAAATAAATAAATAAATAACTGAATTCCTCTGCTCTCAACATAACTGGAAATATGTGGTGTTGCCTTTGAATTTCAGGATCTGCAGCTCAAACAAAGAGAGCGTTCTTATTTGGAAGTATTGAATCGAGAATCAAGCTGGTACCTGGTAATTCTGCAGGAACAGTTACAGCCTACTATGTAAGTTCACTGGAGCTAAAAGGTCTAATATGACTTTTTTTCCCCATTAAACAACAAAAATGTAGATGTACATCAAAACAAATAACTTTATCAGATTTCTTTTATTATTATTATTATTTTATTAACTTTATCAGAGTTCTATCAGTAAATAAAGAGAAAATATATATAGATTTTAAAGAAGGGAAAGTGCTAATGCTTCATTACACAAAATGTATGCAGCTATCCTCTACAGGAAGCCAGCATGATGAGATAGATTTTGAGTTCTTAGGCAACATTTCAGGACAACCATACATTGTCCATACAAACATATATACACAAGGAAATGGAAGCAGGGAGCAACAATTTTACCTCTGGTTTGACCCAACTGCTGATTTTCACAATTACACCATCCACTGGAACCCCACTGAAGTTGTGTAAGTTGATAAAACTATTAACCTCTACCAGCACAAAGTTATTCACTTTTCTCAGTTTCATAAGAAACAAAAAAGAACCATACCTTTCTAATTGTATCATGATCTATATTATTTATTACCTCAGGTGGTATGTTGATAGTATACCAATTCGGGTTTTCCGTAACTATGAAAATGAGGGCATTGCATACCCGAACAAGCAAGGAATGGGGGTTTATACAAGCCTATGGAATGCAGATAACTGGGCCACTAGAGGTGGGCTTGTTAAGACCAACTGGAGTGATGCACCATTCATAGCCAGATTGAATCAGTTTAGAGCAAGGGCTTGCAAGTTTGATGGACCATTCAGCATTAACCAATGTGCCTCAAATATCTCTGCAAATTGGTGGACTTTTCCCATATACAAGCAGCTAGGTTATGCCCAGTTGGGTCAGTTGAATTGGGTCAGAAACAATTATATGATCTATGATTACTGCAGAGACACCACAAGATTCAATGGACACATGCCTCCTGAATGTTTTAAAGCACAATTCTAAACATGAGCATGGCAAGCAAGCTGAAACTTTTTCTCTTTTTGTTGCTTTTGTACCACATTTGTTTGTGTTTCAATCTTTGTGATTTCATTCTTATTCACGAGCAACCGAATAATACTGGTTTGTGTATTGCAACTCATTTATTTTAATCTTCATTCCCTACCCATGTGTTCTTACCAATGTTGAATGCTGAATTATCTTATTTATCAAGGAGTATATTTTATTGACCCTGACCTAGTTTAGGGGGTGACAATTTTATTGTTGTCACTATTGATTTTACCAATATATACATACTATTGGACCATACCTTGTTTCTTGGCCATTTAAGTCCGTTCACTCTTTCATTACTCCCAACTGGGGTTGTGGACCGTACCTTCACTATGAGACTTGAAGGCTCAAGAAGGAGTTCTCACTTAAGCTCATCTATGCATGCAAGAAAAGCCACGAAGAAGTTATTTACATGAGACAGAACGGGTCGCCACGTAGCACACCCTCATTAGAACATTCTATAATCATCTTATGATTGTTAATTAAGGGGTGAGATCACACATTCCTCATTTAAATTCATCTTTATAAAAGACTAACATCAACTATAGAATGGAACTCTTAGAACTTTCATACTTCATAAGTAAGTATTTTTATAGTCTCTTCCTAGAACTCGGACAGAACAACTATCATGTCCAAAGCTGAGTCAGTGTCTCCAAGTAAACATTAATTTAAAAGGTAACAAACCTTTTTGATTTTTTTAGAAGACTAATATGCAAACAAGAATCCTAAACCGCTAGGCTTATACAATGAAAAATTATAATATATTCCTAAATTAGTAATAAATGCATTCTTAGGAAGATATTTTTCATTGATTTAAGTTACTTTATATGAAATTTTTGCAAATGTACTTGAAATCAATAGTCAAAATCAAGATCTTCTTGGAACAAGCAATAATATCTCCTTTAGCACAATGATGTAGCACATTTACACTTCAAGGCAAGAAATCAGAGCTCGTTGCAACAGAATCAAGGCCTAGGATTCTATTTTCATAGTCACTACAGACGACTAGAATTTAGAACCCATTCTTTAGATCCCTACTTGAAACACTTAAATTAAAGCGTTTAAATGAATTCATTCAAAGTGAAATAAATTTTTATAGATTTGCAAATCCTCAAACACACTACAAAAATGGAATTCAATTGTCATAAACCAGGCACACAATCAAGATTGGAATTAAACAAAACTCTCAATAGCCAAATACACAATCTAACTAACCAAGCTTCCATGACATGACTACGAAAAGAACAGAGGGGAATCTGTAGGAAAACTAGAGCAAGTAGACACATACAAACAAGGTTGTATGTATACTCTATTCGAGAAAGTACTATTGTGCTGATTTCTAGAGCTAATTAACAATGTGGAGTTTTGTTCCTTGGGCAGGAAAAAATACTGAAAAGATGTTACATTACATGTTATGTTTAGGCAAAAGACAACAAAGACAATTTTATAAGTGCAAAAGGGCTGTAAGCAAAATTGAAAACCATCTTTAATATAATATAAATATGTTTGTGGTGAAAATGACATTTTGAAAAGGAAATGTTTTTTGTACATTCCTGATATAACATTTATATAAAATATATGATTAGATATTATTATATATCGTATGTAAAGATGTAATGAATGTATCATATAAGATATCGTTTAAGTGTTATATTTTAAGTGGTCAAATAATAAAAATATTTTGGAAATACATCACAGATATTTTAATTTTATTTAGTGCATTATAAATTGTAATAGTCAACAATTCAATGTATTTGATAATTTATTCTAATTTTTTTTTTATTAGTTGAATTTTTTCAGTGGAACCAACCAACCAGGAACCCAACAAGCCGGCCCACTTAGAGTTGGACTTGGACTTGGACACCCTCTCTCCAGGTTTTTCCAAACAAGTGAAAGGACTAAACCACCCCTGACTCCCTTCTCAAATCTCAACCTGTGGCTTTGGTCTCTCTTCTTCTCAGGACGAAGCGTTGCAGCTGCTGCATAGGTTCGAGATGGAACGCATCATCGCCGGGAAGTATAAGCTGGGACGCAAGATCGGAAGCGGATCCTTCGGTGAAATCTACCTCGGTTAGCGTTCTCGCGATTTTTCTGTTCTTCACAATAAAACTCAACTCAACTCTTAATTATTATCAGTTTCTATTGTATTCTATTTCTATGCATGTATGTGCTGAATACTGATTGCGATTGATGCATGTTCCTGAATTCAATTCCGCAGCCACTCATATCGATACCTTCGAGATCGTCGCCGTCAAAATCGTAAGCCTCTGCTTCCTCCTTCTGATTGATTAGTGATTTTGTAAATATTGGAGTTTCTCTCTATAATCCAAGTTTGAGCTTGATTCACCTATCTGATTATTTCGCACGTGTTGTTTAGCTTGTTGCTTTGAGTTTATCAATATTCATTAATCATATATTGGTGAAAATACAGATTCTTAAGCCCTTCAATTTCACATTTTCACACTACTTAATTACTCTCTCTGTTTTTTTTTTTGTTGGTTTGGTGTTGCAGGAGAACGGTAAAACGAAGCATCCACAATTGCTTTATGAGGCCAAGCTGTACAATATTCTTCAAGGAGGAAGTATGCCTTTTTCAAATTTTAAGCAATTTGCCTTATTTATTTATTTTTTGTGAGTTAGTGAGTGAATTGGTATATGGAAGTGGAGGGTGTTACGAAGTTGGTGAGGTTTGAAAATTTTGGAATTTTGAATGCAGGTGGCATTCCGAGCATAAAATGGTCTGGTGTAGACGGGGAGGACAATGTGCTTGTTATCGATTTGCTGGGGCCTAGTCTTGAGGATCTTTTTGTGTATTGTGGAAGAAAGTTTTCATTGAAGACGGTACTGATGTTGGCTGATCAAATGGTAAGCTGCCTTTCTCTGTTATTAGTCCCGCGGAAAATTTATCGTGAGTGTCACTTTGTTATAAATCTTGTTATGTGTTGTGATGCTAAGTGTCCATTTGTTATTCACCCCTCTCCTTTTTTTTTAATGCAGATGAGTAGAATAGAATACGTGCATTCTAAAGGATTCCTACATAGGGATATAAAACCTGATAACTTTCTCATGGGACTTGGTCGGAAGGCAAACCAGGTAACTATCCTGTTATTGCTGTTTCTCTCTCATTTTTTTTTTGGTACATATTTCTGTCTCTATTAACAGTTGACTGGTCTTGTCATTCCTTCAGCAATTTGTTGGTACTAAGTTGCCATATATATGTAATTTTGTTTTGCTTGTCAGGTTTACATAATTGATTTTGGGCTTGCAAAACGATATCGGGACTCCACAACCAATCGTCACATCCCTTACAGGTTTCTACCTTTCTATAGTATTCCATAGACCATGCTCGGTGTTTTTTTTTTTTCTCCCCCTTTTCCTTTCTCTATTTCTTCTCTTCTGATTCCCTGGAAATACCCCAAAATTAATATTAACAAATTGTACCACATAGGGAGAACAAAAACTTAACAGGGACTGCACGCTATGCAAGTTGCAATACTCATCTTGGGATTGGTAAGTCAGAATAAGTTATTTAACCCTCTTACTCCAAATAAAATGCAATTTTTTTTTCACTTTCTATTTTATTTGTAGAACAAAGCCGACGGGATGATTTGGAGGCACTAGGATATGTGCTTCTGTATTTCCTCAGAGGAAGGTACAACATTCTTCTCTAGCTGCTTTTCTTCCACAAGCATTTTTCCCATTTATCTATTGAGAGCAATATAATGAAATGTGATAACTTTTAAATGACTAAATATTTGCATTTAGCCTTCCTTGGCAAGGTCTAAAGGCTGCAACAAAGAAGCAAAAGTATGATAAAATATGTGAGAAGAAAGTATCAACTCCTATTGAGGTAAGTGTTTGGACATTTATCTATTTTGAAGGGTTTTGATCATGATTCTTATTTGTTTGTTATTTTCCGTAGGTGTTATGTAAATCTCATCCTGTAGAGTTTGCTTCATACTTTCATTACTGCCACTCTCTGACCTTTGATCAGCGACCTGATTATGGATTCTTGAAGCGCCTATTTCGGGACCTATTTACTCGGGAAGGTGATTATTTTGTTTGTTTTTTGAATAATATAGAATCAAATAAATTGCAGAATTGTGTTGATATACCTTTTGGAATAGTATTTTTGGGTACGTAAACTGTTATTATAACTACAAGTTGGGATTCAACAAGATGTCTTATTAAGTATATCAAAAGAAAGGAAGTGAGTTTTTTTTTTTTTTTTAATAAAAAGAAAATTGCAAATGAGTAACTTACTCCCTTAGACAGATTCTTCAGAAGATAAATAGCTTATACAATAATCTACTCTTAGCTAATATTGCAGGACAGTAAGACTTGACATAATTCTGCAATCTTTATATTACACACACACATGCTTACTGTTGTGCACTGGACAACACTATTTCAAACCTTTAAGAAATCTATGATGTAAAACAGGCCTTTGGTTTTATTGACATACGCACTCTTTCAGTATGCAAAATTCATGTTCCATTGTGGTGAAGTTAGCAATATCTGTCTTTGTTTTCATCTCTGCACTTAAGTGTAACTTCCCCCCTCTATTCTTTCTTTATTGGTGTATGACAGGTTATGAATTTGATTATGTATTTGATTGGACTATTTTAAAGTACCAGCAAGCACAAAAGAATAGAGTCCAGCCTCACATATCTGTAAGAATATTTGCCTTTTGGGCGTGCGTGTGTGTCTGTATATATATATGGGGGTTCATTCTTCCCATGCTTCTGACAATACTAAATTTTGTCATATTGCAGCCAGTCCCTGGAGCTAGCAACAGTCGTGCAGTGCCAATGGATGTTGACAACCATCGAGGTTGGTGCATCTCAAATTAGTTGTCTTTTGTGTTTTGTTGTTCTGCATAAACAACTGTCTTGTTCATTATTACCTAATTGGCAGGTCTTAATGCTTATCCAGGGGATGTCTCGGAGCGCATTAAATCAGGCAATGCTACTGGTTCTGGTGTTAAAATTCAGTTTAAATCACCAGTGGGTAAAAATTTGGGTTCTGAAAATCCTCTTGACAAGAATGTAAGTCATCTTACTTAGAGTGAAAATTTCTCTTTTCTTGCTACGACTGGTGCAACACTGAAGTCACAATTCTTTGGTTGCACGCTATTATGTTTCAAGTTTATGAATTAGAAAAGTGTTTAACAAGCATTATTTATTTATTTTTTGTAGATTTTTGGTGAAGCAAATATACCCTCTACTTCATATTTGCTTGCTGGTACCTCAAAAAGGAACTCCTTGAAGCCTGCCCCGTCAACTGAAGCTGCCAACCTTGGACATGGGCAAGGCAGTAAAGTTGGCCCTTCAAGTAGCTGGATTTCATCTCTGCAGCGCATATCATCTGCCAAATGAAGGTCCAATATGGTAATTTTCTTGTTCAGATTGCATGTTCCTGCAGTTGGTTATATGCCCCACTCCTATCCTTGACTATTTATATTATGCTGTATTTCCAGCTCTGGATCTGATCGAGAAGATTCCCTGTATGCATATCAGAAGCTGCAAATTCATGGTGGATTGCTTGCATCTTTTCCCTATGTTTTCGGTCAAGAATTTTCAATCTATCCATGATGACTACAAATGTGCTTCAAGGTTGATAAATTTCATAGCTCATCTTTGAGGCTATCTTGTGTTGCTTTTTTCCTAAGGTGACTACAAACAATTGTTTGGTATAAAATACAGATTACCTAGGCTTGGCTCCTTTGCTGTACATAGATTTCAAAAATGGCACACAGCAATCTTGTGTATTCATGTTTTTATGTAAAATTAATGCGTGAATGTAGCCTCGTTTTCCCTTTTTGTTACTTGATGATAATTATCCATGTGCCATGTGATAAGTGGTGACACAGTTTGGTTTAAATTGATTGACAACATTATGAATTGAGGTGTATTTTCAGTTTCTTTTGTGAAGATATATTTGATCTCAATTTTTGGCCTTCTTTGTTGTTCATTTATTTTTACCTGGTTATGTTATTTTTCCTGTCAAAATAAGATACAGTGCACTTGGTAGTTTTATTGCCCATATATCATTTTTTGAGGCATCCATAAATGAAATTTCTTTGAATGGGGGAAAACCTAAACTGGAAGAGTTTCCTTGTAAATATTTTATCAATTATTTGGTGTTTGACTTCTTTCCTCGTCTTCACATCATTTGCCTCTCATGATGGTAAGTTGCAATTCTTGTTAGTGATCAGGTTATCAAAAATATAAATTATACTGAATATCAGAGGCAAAAATTTTGGCAGATCAATCTCTGAAATAATGGTTTCTTAATAGATATCAAAGGTAGTTTTCAGTGGCATCTATTTAACACTTACGAACATATGATTTTGTGCTGGTATGTTACGTAGGGGATGAGGTCACTTAATTGTTGAGATCTGTATCTCATCATTTGGAATTTTCCATTTTGGTCAAAATCTTGATGTTATTCAAGGAAAAATATTCAATGTCCTGCCAGTGTCAAATTTTGAATTTTATATAATTAAAAGTAGTTGAAGGGGAGCCTTGGCGCAACAGTTAGAGTTGTCGCCATGTGACTTGGAAGTCACAGGTTTGAGTCATGGAATCAACCTCTTGCAAATGCAAGGTAAGACTGCTTGCCTACTATAGACCCACATAGTAGGTCCGACCCTTCCCTAGACCCCTCATATAGTGGGAGCTTTATTGCACCAGAGTGCCCTTTATATAATTACCAGTAGAGAGAACAATCAGAGATTTGCTGCTTTAGATTACCTTTGATTTTATCAACTTATTTTATGTTTTCTTAAATTTTTTTATTCAATCGTGATGCTCAAGAAGCACTTCTTTACTTTTAGGTAGCACAAATTTGATGGTCAGCCAGATTAATTTGTACTGTCATTCTTGGGATGAATGAGTACAATCTGGTTTGATTTCTTTGTAGTTCAAGGTTTGGATAATCTGCTGTTGATTTGTTGTTCCTGTGGTAAAACTAATTGCAAATGAGCAGCTTAATTATCAGTTCACACTTTTTCTTTTGCAGGGTTTCATTTTTCAACCAATACTGTCTGAAGGATGAAATATGACAGACAATTGGCATTTATATGGATGCCACTATCAATCGGAACATACCTCTCCATACACAGATTGGATTGCCATAGCGCTTTGGGACTACTTCGGCTTTGTGACGAGCTTGAAATGAGAACTTTTGATATGTTGGTTGCAAAGATCTTTTGAAGATCTATCTTTGATTTCTATGATTCTATCCAACATTTCTGTAAGAAGGTTACCAATTTAATTTTCAGTTGATGGGCACGATTGGGTTTGGTGCTAGTTCAGAGGGAAAAATATACTGAGAACTAATGCATCTGAAGGCAGCTAACTTTCATATACTGAGCAAGATTCGGTTTTAATGGTGTTAACATGAATAATTATGAGTTCCATTTTTAGATAGACCATACTTGGGTATCTATTGGTAAGCAAGATTACTTGTAACTTTCATGGCTCCTACCATTTTCATGTGTACAAGTTTTGTTCAGTGAGATCAGCATCACTTATCTTTAACTAACATGTATATCATGTTTCACATTATTGTCTAGCTGCAGACCATGTCAGATGGAGTGCATTGATTTGGTGAACAGAAGCAACAAACTTGTACACTCTTTGGAGGTATTTCGTACGCTAGCATTGCACACTATTATGGTAGATACCCCAGTATCAAGTATTCCAAATTCAAGTTCTCCATGTTTGGTATGAATGACATACAAAAATCATTTAAAGTATAAATGAGACAATGGAGATCTTGAAGATTTTGGATTCTAAGGCATCCTACATTCCATGATGTTGCTGTTTCAAACATATATATCCAATGTGTGAAACTGTTGAAGTACCAAATGCCTCCTTAGGCGTCAGGTGAATGTAAATTGTGCTTGAACTACAGGAAAGCGGCATCAATGAGGTGCACTTGCATAATTTGAATAGGAGAGTGCATTGCTGGAATACCATTGACATACTGGTAGAAGTGTGAAGGATCAGGCAGTCAATGTATAATGACATGCTGTTCAAACGATACCAATTTAAATTCTCAAATGCACGAATGCATGTGGAAACGTAGAGTTAAAGATCTCATATGGCCTTTGCTGAGACATCTGAAGCTCCTGTCTTCACCTTTAAGATCCCTTTCTACCATCCAATGGTCTTGGTCTCTTAGAGAATCTTGGTACGGAAGTGAGATTTGTCTTGATTATAGGGTTTCGTTGAAGTTAATTCCTGCAAGAAAAATGATCAAGGGCAGTGTGTCATTGACGTGAAAAGGATTACTTCATTATCTTGGTGACAAATAATCAGTCTTATATTAAGTCTTATTGACGTCTTTTTTTTAATAGAGCCTTTTATGATAACTTGGTTTTTAAGAAACTTGTATGTTGGCTTGGCTGGTAAAAGTCGAAGCATTTTGCTTGCTAAGTTCGATTTTTGTTGTCACCAATCTTTTAGTAGGTAATTTGTAAATATCATGGAAGTTAATCCAGATGAAACAACCAAACATAAAACTCTAGACATTCATTGTGGGTTAACAATGCAAAAGTCTGGATTTGGATTTCTTATACCAATTCGTCCATTATTCCCGCATGAATTTACGGCTTGTCTCTGATTTTAGCCATTGTTAGTTTTTATATATATATAGGCCCCTGTACACCAGGACTCTGTTTTCATTGAAATGCATTGCAGACACGGTAATTTTATTTTATTTTTTAGAAAAAAAGAAGAAAGAAAGATTAATGGACTTTTTATTTGTTCGGAGGCTTTGTTCTGTTCTGTGTTTTTTTTTCAGATTTTATATTTTATATACTTTTTTGTATGTAATTTAATTCAAAAAAAATTTACTTGTAAGCTAAGCAGTAAACTATAAGGGATTTTATGTAACTGCCCTATTAAAAATTTCCTGTTTCATTTTTATTGTTTTAATACAATAAGAACTTTTCTAAATTTTTATTCCTTCTAATTTAATTATATCCAAATAAGGGGTGAAAACTGAAAAGAGACTTTATCTTCCCATTTTCATTCCCTCTCAATATGCTCACAATCATCTCCCATAAAATGATCATCCCCCCCCCCCCCAAAAAAAAAAGGAAAGCTATTTCCTTTCCATCATTGCAAATATGAAAAATTTTCAAGGAGTTATTATGCTTTTACATTTTGAACACCCCCCCTATGATGAAAGATTTTTGTGCTAACTAACTAAGAAAAAGGCGATACAAAGTAGAAATCTATGAAACACCACAGAGGCACAAAATTTTAAAAATTGTAAGACATTGATACAACATATATATACATATAAAATTGAGAATTAAAAGAAAAAGATTTATAATTCATAATATATATATATATATATATATATATATATATATATATATATATATATATATATATATAAAGATATCTAGTGAGAGGAGTTTTTATTGTGAGAGGGTGAGAGAAGAAATCTTGTGTACAACCATACATTGGATAATCAGATTAAAAGTTACTTAAAGATCATGTACCACTTAAAAAATCACATGTTTATGTTTTAATCTTGACCATTCATATAAGATCCAAATTGGTCAATATTTACTCCTCTCATCTCTTACAATAATCACTCTTCTCACCGGAAGATCCATATCATATATATATATATATATATATATATATATATATATATATATATATATATATATATATATATATATATATTAAATTAGTATATGACAAAAGCACTTCTACCTTATTTTCTTTTTTATTATTAAATATTGATCAAAAATTTAAAACAAACCCAACCTCTAGGTTTTTTTATTTATTTTGTTTACAAAATTTAAATAGTCATGTCTATGTGATGTTTCACTATATCGTAACTATTTCGAAGTCCAAAAAATTTTATTTTTAAAATCGGATGCATATCAAACACGTATCGTCGTGTGTCATACTGTCGGATACACAACATGACACCAAAATGACAAACTTGTACTTTATAGGTAGAAACAATCAATAGAAAAATTCTCAAGCTCAATATTTTATAGGTGTTAGCTTCAAAGACATCTCAGAAGGAATAGAGAAATTACACAAGTCACATTTCAACAGGTAAAAAAAATCGTTAAGCCCATTATAGGAGAAGAACTAAAATTCTTAGCCTCATTTAAGCACTTAATTAACACTGATTTATCGTCTTTAAGACCTTGAGAACTCTCACTACTTCAGTCAGCACAATTGCTGGTTCTGTAGTGTTAACTCCAACCA
Organism: Ormosia emarginata; assembly: GCA_029884605.1. NCBI lineage: Eukaryota > Viridiplantae > Streptophyta > Magnoliopsida > Fabales > Fabaceae > Ormosia > Ormosia emarginata. The sequence continues at coordinate 9,880,172 of JAQQTP010000072.1, read as the reverse complement.
TTGCAGCCAATAGTTCAATTTTCTTCTTTGCTTTTCCATCAAGCAGCAACACATCCAAACTGACTTCTTCATCTGATGCATCAGCACCTGCCTCACTGGACGAGTCTGTGTCTGACTTGGCACAATAAAGTTCCCCATGGACATCAGAAGAGCCATATGAGTCTTCACTTGGTATAAAGGAATTGGAACTGCCTCTGTCAGCCTCAACACTTGCATTCTTTAGCTCATTGAATTCCATGGTAGAAAACATGGGGTAGAGGTTGCTGAAATGGGTGTGGTGATTTGGGGTGGAGAGGCTGAAGGAAGGGTAGGAAAAACATGGTGAAGTGTATTGTTCTTGTTCTCCAAAGGGCTGCAGCTGCTGCTTTACCTTTGAGTTTTCTCTGCCATCCATTGCTGATGCTGAGGAGGAACATTTAGAAAGAACAAAGGTCATATATAAGGAAATCAGTGCTTTCGTCTTGAAATGCCATAATGACAACCGTTATCAAGTTAGGCCAAATGAGGAAAACGTAGAGAGTAAAAGCAATAAGGTAATTATGAACCAAAAAAAGTAATAAGACAATTATGACCATAATTGAATTTTTTGGGTAACTATGGTCCCAACTTTGTACACTGCTGTTATCCTATATTTGACTTCTGTTGCTTTGCAAAGTATATTATATTCTCCTTTATTATTACTTATGAGGGACAACCATAATTCAGATGAACACCAATGAGGTCCCATACGCCCCACTCCCTTCTCTTCACACACACATACAAGTTCAGGTAAGGATGCAAATGCGCACACATTCACGTACTGACACAATTGAGTACATACATGATTGATGATTTTCAGATTCTGCAACCAGTGTATACGTTCAAAGATAAAGGTCAGAGTCAGATGATAGATTAATTTTGAAAGAGTAATAATATATATACCACTCTATTGGATATTCATACGAAATTTGGTTCATCTAACAGTCTACATTAAGAAGTTGGAATTTTTTTTTTGGTAAGGCCTAGTACCCACTTTGTAGGTTTGGTGGACTGGTCTCCTAGTGAGACCTCTACATGGCCCCCTAAATGAAGTTGGAACTTTTATATTAAGTATATTAGTTGTCAAGAAAAGCATTATTCACTACTTCTAGAAGCTCCATAAAAGACATCAACATATATTTACTCAAGGCTTTTAGGCCTAATTCAAGTCGCAATGGACATTATAAAGCCGGGACCAGGTGAGCATATTCTCATTATTAATGATTGAGGACCAAAAGGAATAATAGTTGCCTAAGCAGAGCCATGAATGGGAATCAAATCTGTCCTTCTCTGTCCACCCCTTAAATGAATCCATCCTCCCCAAATGATGTCTGCATAGTAACAAGGAAGGTAAAACATAACTTCAGATTAGATTGAATATAATTGCTTCCTGCCATTCACACGAACCACTAGATCACCTAATGAGGCCTAATCCTCCTAGAAATCAAGTCAACTCCTCACCGGCCAGTAGTGACCACAGAATTTCAAGTTGTTGTGTGTGTGATACAAAATCACAACACATTCATTATTTCACGGCTGTTAATTTTGCAAGATATTATATGAGAATCAAATTGACATAATATGTAGTAAGAAAAAGATTGCATTATCTTTTTCAATATCTAAGTAGGTAAGATATTATATGAGAATCAAATTGACATAATATGTAGTAAAAAAAAAAGATTGTATTTTATTTTTCAACATCTGAGTAGGTTCTTCAACTCAATTTGCTTCACTGTTGCTTTTCACCAAGATGCACATGAAGTCATCGTCGTGAACTGGTTGCTGCAACGCATGCTGTCTATAAGCAACCAATCTAAATCTCAAAATACACAAAATACCGCTTTTTTTATGTGGAAGAATGACTCCACATTAGATCACATTGACTTTGCACCTGACTTTCTGCATGGCTGGCTCATTTCTGAAAAACCAAAATGGGTCTATTGAAACGAGTCTTGTGATTTGACCAACCTGAGTGGATATGTTCTACCGTTCTAAATCCAATCTACAATAAGTTCAACATCACACGTTAAGAATACTAATAATAAAATTGTAATATATAAGCAAAGCAACAGGAATGCCTGTTAAATGATATTAATTGAACAAACTTCAAATATAGAAATCAGTACTCCAGAGAAATATTTAATACAAACCTTATCTAACAATATTTCCTGAAACTGTTCTGGACGAAACCTGATATTTTGGTAGTTCATAGCAGTAGTCTGCATAATGAAAAAGAAATAAAGAAAAGGAAAAAAATATGATTCAGTAGCCCCTTAATTTTGGTAAGTGATGTCTAGATAGGGATAAAGAGACTTAGAAGAATAATTAAAATATTAGCAAATTGATAATGCTTTAATTATGCCACTAACAGAAAATTTTACCCGTCCCCGGGCCCAGCAACTGTCAAAAGAACCTAACGTAAAATAGAAGAAAAATGCTAGACAACGATAATTTTTGACAGAATGAATTGAGATGCTTTTTGACTTCTGAATACATGAGTAGTCCTTACCACTTTATTTCATCCAACAACCACCCTTGAATTAGGTCAAAATTCTGGCTAATTTTTTCCAGCTATTTAACATTACTTGGAATAGAATTAAGGTAGAAAATTCGTACTGAAGGATATCCAGAAAATAGACACACAAGGATATCCATCCATTGAAACTAAACTTTGCTCTGTTCACTAGCAAATCCGTGAACAACATAGGTTATGATTTTGGTAAATGATTCCAAAATATGCACAAAAATTTAGAAAAGAACCAAACCCCCAGGAGATCAACAAAAAATTTGAATGAATAGGTCCAAGATTAGTAGATAACCCTATAGAGTCAGTGAACTTTGTAAGCTTGCCATAGTATATAAATGTTTCCAGTACAGGAAAGAAGGCAAGCTAATTATTACCTCTGAGACATGATGCTTGCTTTCATATGACTTCCATGCCTGAGGTTCCAACACAAGAACGCCACCCTGATCAGAAGAAAATATATATATATTTACATATACAAGAAAATGTATGTATATATACACAAACACATGTATGTATGTTTACCAAAAGTGGTATATCAGCAAGTTCAAAACAGGTACTCTACTTTGAGAAAAATGAGGTTTGGGTTCGTTTTACAATATTGTAATAACTGGGTGAAGCGAGATGGTGTTGCTGTAATAGAGCATTCCAAATTTTATAATATATATGGGATTATATTCCTGCAGCCTATTTGCAAAACCAATCTATCAAATAGCTAACAGAAAAGGATAAAAAATAAAAAAGAACGAGAGAGAGGTATACTTCAAAAGAATTTAAATGGGAAAACTTATATTTGTGATTTAATATGATGGATGTAGTCTTGTAGATGATACTTACTGGTCGGAGCAGGTTCCAAGTCTTTTCAAATAAGGTAATTAAGCCGTCATCCCCCCAATTTAAATGTATCCATTGTGTTACACTCAAACTGCATTGCAGAAGGTAATTTATTTTCACGCAGCCAGTGCATTGGAGATTATTTAAATAGGCCTAATCATCTAATATTGTAGTTTATAGCAGGTGTAGGTCAAGACACACATGAGAATTTCTTTCTGCCTACCGTATAATAATTGAAAATGAAGCAAAATGCTCAATGAATAAAAAGGAAAGTGCGCTCATGCATAGAAAATACAGGTTCAATAAAATGATGATATTATAAAGAAAAGAAAACTACAATATGAAATTAATCCATTAGAATAGCAACTATTCTGTAGAATTCAATCCGAAAAAATAAAGTGCAGGAAAGATAAGGAAAAGAAAATCAAAGAACAATTTTAAAAAAGGGCCGTTTTAAAAAAATTATGCCTCCCCCACAAAAATTTTCTCCAAAAGAAAACACTGTTTTATCTGGTGTAACAGAAAAAGTGGCCTCAACTTACCAAAGAATTGTATCATATTGCTTTTCCAGTGGGTGCTGACTCTGAACAAAATTTCCTTGTTTGAATGAAACTACATCAGACAGATCTCTTTCCTCCAAAGAAGAAAGTTCCATTGGAATGTCTTCATTTGATGAAACACCAACACCATGCTCTGAATTGTCTGCATGATCCTTGTCCTTAAGTTTGGAAGCCTCCACAGGTGTCTTCCCAGCAGATTTCAATCTGACAGTTTTGTACAGATTCGAATATGCATCCTCAACTCGATCTGGAAGATTGGCCAGAAGAACAAAAATCAATATGGGATAAACAGTTATTTATTCTACCCGAATTGAGAGTTCAAAGCTTGAGGACTTCCTATGACCTGATGCTAAATTATGAATAAAATTGATGTAAACTGCTTCACTAAGTTGCCATTAAGTGTCCAAACTAGACTTAAAGAAACAAAATCCAAAGCCTAAGATCACGGTTACTTGCTAAAGAAGCCTTATCCATATTATCCACCTGTGCATGCAGCACATGTAGTACTACAAAGAAGTTTCATTAATAGCTTGAGTTGGCCTGATGAACACAATACTGATAACTATTGTAAAGTATCAAGTTGTAATTTTAATGTCTCATTTTGAGCATTCACATCAGAAATATGTTAGAATTTGCATAGAGATAGGCCACATCAAATAGAAACAAATACAGAACACAGTTCAATTTTAAACTTAAAGAATACACGACTTGAGAAACAAAAATTAGAATTGATAAGAATTTTACCAGCATCAATGTCAATTCCAAGAATGCTCCGGCAGAAGAATTTTTGTGCTGTGGTGAAGAAAAAAGACAACATTTAGATCAGCACAATAGAAATTACATTAAGAAATGAAATTTTTCTTATAAACTCAAGCCTTAGCAGCTCAATGCACAAGCACACCTAACTTACACTTAACCATTAATACATATCTAACACTATTATTTTCATTCAATTCCTAATTCCTAATAAGCAAAGCATGAATCTATGAAATTGAACTAAAAAAAAAAAACATGAATCTTTGAAGCTTAAATAAAAAGGAGGAACTACCAATGTGGATGGTGAGTATCCCACTGTTGCAACCAATATCAAGACAATCCTTTCCTTCAAACCATTCCTTCTTGAAGATTTTCAAACGAGGATCTTCATCCATCGTTCCATTCTGGAACATCCAAAATTGGGCATTGTAAAGTTTGAATCTTTCTGGGAAATGAAAAGTGAGGAACACAAAAACACGAGGTAAAGTTAGAGGGAAAATGGGAAAAAGATATATACTCGGTGGACATAGTAGTTCTTGAAATTGCCGTAGGGGTAAACATGCTTGCGTTTCTTGGCGCTCTGCTTCTCTCCCTTTTGGCTTTCATCTTCGCTCTCAGCATTATTCTCCATCACGTCAATTCCTTCTTCTTCGCTCTCTGCATTATTCTCCATCACATCAATTCCTTCTTCTTTCTTCTTCTTCTTTGTGTGTTACTGGTGTCAGTGTCACTAGCTCAAGAGTTAGGTAGAATATTAGTTACTAACTATATATATATATATATAGTTGTTTGGTCAGTTATTCAGTTAGTTATTATGGACGTTAAGCTCTCTTCCTTCAACAATACCATTTCTCTGAGCGTTTCATAGAGTCCAAAAATTTATAATTTTCTAAATGTATTTAGAAGTTTTTCTTATTAAAAAAAAAAATCGGAAGTTATGGCATTTAAATAAACGAATTAATGAAATATAAATAGTTTAAATTAACAACCCAACATTGGTTGATCCTATTAGAATTGAATTACGAGTCTAAACGATATTTACTTACAATGTCAAAAATTTAAATCTTAGAATCATCATTTTAAAGAGAATTTTTAAAGAGAACTTTATCTAACTATTACATTCGATTTAAAATTGTGTGAACAATACCACAAATAATTTAAATTAACAAAAAAATGTTTTCAAAATTATTTTTGTTTTTGAATAACGGGTCAAATTGGTTTTTGAGTTATGTTATGCTATTTATTAAAAAGTTTCTTTCCACGAAAATTTACAAATTCGCTAAGTGTTGCATAACAATACATAGTGGTTAAAAAATAAACAAAAATGCATACTTGGCAAGTTATTATTCATTTGTGAGCCTTTACACGAAAACTGTTTTGTGATAAAGATCATTTCCCTTGGTTGATCGACGCCATCATGAGATTTTATTTTTTTATTAATAGGAAAACACTATGTAGGCCAGAAATTTTATTCCAATGCTGCCCGAATGCATACAATACGGTGGTGCAACGCTGGTGGATCCATTTCTATTTTATAACTAGTTGGGACACTTCCGTAACGCTTTCATCTGGACTATATAACAAGCCTCTTATATTATATATATATATTTAAGTAATACATATAAACAATAATGTGGTGAGAAATTGGCACACATGTTTAAAAGGGCAAGAATAATAATATTTGACCCAAGGTGGCAAGGACAAAAAATTATTGTGGGCATTGGCGCTTAAGGTGATTTGCAAAACGCAAAGAGAACATTGTTTTAAGTTGGCAAGGACAAGAAATCATATGCCATGATACAACTCTGAAACATGCAGTTTGGACAACGAGAAACTTCGTACTATTGCCAAAAAAATCAGTGTCATTGTATAAAGGTAAAGCCATTTGCTGTAAGGGTCATTGCTATACAAAAAATGGATTTGAATATGACACATTCTTTGACGCCAACAACTTCAACAAAGAATACCATTTCTTCTCCAGAGTTTTGATATCAAGTCTCACAAGATTGCTATGATGACCCATCTAAAAACTAGTCCAACTCCCTAAGAAAATCAACATTATCTACAAAAACCTGGACATTAGAGGTGGGAAAAACATGTTAGTCACAAATGCTTCATTATCAGAAATGAATAAACATCAATAGCAGAAATAATGGTGAAAATGTCCAGAGAGCCATACCGTCTTCCAACCATCAGGATCCACGCATGCTGTAATTTTTGTTTTGATACCAGGTACTGGTCCAGGTTCCCTAGTAATCTTTCCTCCTGCAAGTTTAATTGCTTCTGCAGTTCTGTACACATCATTTGTGCCTATTGCAATCTGTAAAGGGGGAAACAGAAATGAGAATAAATAAAAGAGATTATCTTAATTGAAAGGCAATAAACTGTTAATAAAGAAACAAAAGGTAGCAAGCACTTTCAATAAAAATAAAAATATCATATAAAAGCTCCAGCCGTTTCTTTAATACAGCAAACAAAATCTAATATCATAACTGCAGAAATGAAAACCTCTTCAGCAGATTCAAATAATATGAAGAATCAGAAAGGAGAGGAACTTCTGTCTACCTGAGCATAAGCATCTCCTTTATCATATTCAGTGACTCCATAGTTGTAAGTCAACTCAAGAACAGTGTTTTTATCTTCTGGACCATAACCCAGCATTGCAATGGTATACTACCAAAAAGGGAAGAAAAAAAGTCATTAAAGGATCACAGATGAAGCAAAGGCAAACAAATACCCAAATAAAATAAGGTTATGGGAAACAATTCTTGGGCCAACAAAGCACACAAGATTGAACCTGAGAATTGTAAAGACGGCGTAAGATTCAAAAGTACAGTAGAGGATACAAATATTTCAAAAGAAACATAAATCAGAAGAACATATCACCATAAGCCAGTTGAGGATGCAGAATCTTAGCCCCCCAAAAGTAAATGTGAATAAATTGAGAGCAGGATGATAGGGCTACATGTTCATAATTATATTGGAAGACACAAAATTCTTTGTGCGAGGTGCTTCTTCTGTTAGTTGTTTGGCCTACTTATGTCAGGGCCATTCTAGACAGTTGTGAACTCACAGGCAGACTGGTTTGCTCATCAAGCCATCCTATTCAAATGTAATTTTAAGGACAATAGGGTACATAGCTGCAGTGACATCTAAAATCAATTAACTACAGATGGATTCTAAAAGTGGAGGCAACACAATCCCCAGTGTAACATCAGTATCCTGTTCATCTTTTCTTTTAAAACTATAGATGGACACCTGTAGAACTGTTACTCTGTCAGGAAGAAAAAAGAAGTCGCATACAAATTTTTACGCTCAGGAACAAGCTGTTCAACAAAAGTCTGATGGGCCAATTTTCCACAACTTACCAGCTAAAAACCTAACGATCTTAATTTTATCAAGTTGATTGCTGCACACTCATATAAGATTCCAGATAGTTAAAAACAAGAATGGTCATTTGGTAGAACAAATACACAGAGCACTCTTCCATTCTCAGCCAGTTTTGGTTCAGTATAATGATGAACTGAACATATTTTTGCACACCACCAAACAATAGGCAAGATAAAACATCATATTTATGAGAACGATATCTGAAACAGAAGTTATTCAATAATAACAAGGCACCGAAACGCATAAGACATACACTCGTAGAACAATGTTACTTTTGTAGTACAACCCCAGGCAAGGGATCATCACACTTTAGAGGATTGATTAGAAGATCCTATCTCTTGCCCTCAAGCTTAATTTTTCTATACAGATCAAATGGTCTCAGAAAGTGTACGCATTAAAACCCCACAATCTGATATAAACCCTATTGAATTGGAGGGTTTTAGGTAGAGAAGGAGGAAAAGAGAGAATAGAGACTCAAAATAATGAGATTGATATTGATTTGATGTGAAGATAATGTGATACAAAAGACAAACTCAATGGTCCTTTTTATACTAATTCTAGACTCTTAATCCTAGTTAAAGAAGAAACAAATCAAGAAATATAATAAATAAGAAATAAATCCTAAGAGATCATTTACAATACTCTAAAATATTTCAAGATACAATAAATATATTTTGAGATATTTTTTAGATATTCTAACACTCCCCCTCAAGCTAAAGCTTCCTAAGCTTGAGCTTGTAACAATTAAATAATTTGATAGTGTGATAGTGGCTGGGACGAATGCAGACACTAGCTGGCAACTACTTCTGGGACGAAGACGAGGTCAGTGCATCTGGACAAACGAAGACGGGACCAATGCATCTGGGACAAAGACCTGCGGCTAGAGCATCTGAGACAAAAAGCCGGGCTGGTGTGAGTTATAACCAACATAAGTTACTATCAGAATGATCGTTGATGGGAAGAGAAGTCACCACTAATATAATTCATCTGTGGAAGAGGAGTCACCACCGGAATGATTGTCAGTAGGAAGAGAAGCCACTGGTATGATCCATTAGTGGGAAAAGAACGACATCACAAACACCAGCATTGAAGTATATGTAGAGATAGATTTATACCCATTCTCCCCCTCAATGCTATGCTAGCATTGGAAAAGAACCAAACAGTATCCAAAACAAGAGATAACCACCACAAAGAATGCCAAACAGCCACATGGAGGTCAGAGATGGTGTGGTGAGACAAACGAACGACGGAGGAGCCCGGAAAAAGGGTGAAATAGCCATGGGTCAGTGTACAATGGCCAAAAACAGAAACCCCAATACACCTAAATGTCTCTACGCAAGTGTACAAGTCTGCACAGAGGTTGGTTAAAGGAGGTGAGGGCAGATCCTGATAGAGGAGACCAAGGCGAGTTAAAGGAGACCAACGACTGTCGGAAAGCTTGCCGGACACGTCGGAGGAAGGGCAGCTTGTGAATCTGCCCTCAGACAGTAGGGGAGGTGCATGGGAGCACGTGAGAAGGTTGCTGGAGGCACGACTTTGGTTGTTGGCCGATTGGAGGCCTGCGGTGCAACTGATGAGGTCGCCTGCCGGAAAAGGTGCCGGTGGCAAGCTGCGGAGGGTAGTGGTAGCGACGGGAAAAACTCATAAGAGAGAGTTTGCAGCAGACGACAGCGGAGGAGATGGTGTTTGCCGACAAACCAGAGTGGAAACACGATTGGACGGAAAAGATATAGAAAGAGGGTGCCCGAAAGGAGAACTCAACAACTAGAGGCAGCTAATCGGAGTTCCAAGTTTTTGGGAACTCGACAGCAAAAGTGATGGGACAGGTCACGGAAGATGGTACCACTCTAATACCATGTTGAATTGGAGTGTTTTAGGTAGAAAAGTAGGAAAAGAGATAATAGAGACTCAAAATAATATGAGATTGATATTGATTTGATGTGACGATAATGTGATACAAAAGACAAACTCAATGGTCTTATTTATACTAATTCTAGACTCCTAATCCTAATTAAATAAGGAAACAAATCAGGAAATATAATTAATAAGAAATAAATCCTAAAAAATCATCTACGATACCCTAAAATATTTCAGGATACAATAAATATATTTTGAGATATTTTTTAGATATTCTAACAAACCCAAAATTCTATTTATCTTAATTGTTGAGTACTAGGCATAATAGTTACAAAAAAGATCTCAGTGCCAAAACAGATAACAAAAAGCATGCCATAGTACCTTGGATTCTGGATTATCTTGCGTACGAAGTAGCTCCATACCACAAGCCTAAATGGTAAGCAATCACATAAACAAATTAATGGTGTGTAAAGGAAATAAGAAGCTGTAAACCAACATAAAATTGCATAGACCCTCACCTTCTCATAAAATTCTATAGAACGATTAAGATCACCAACTCGAAGCATTACTTGGCACAAAGGCTCAGGAGAGGGAGGCCTTTCCAAAAGTTCAAATTTATAACCATCAGGATCTTCAATAAATGCAATTATTGAGCTGCCTCCCTTGACAGGACCAGGCTCTCTAGTTATTTTGCCACCCTTAGCTCTTACAATTTCCACTATTCTTGAAATCTAGTAAACGATCACAAAGACAAAGAAATTCCATCACATACATTGGCCAAAAGATCAATAGAGAGGAAATCCTAAGTAATAACCAAAACTGCATTTCCATCCCCAAGAGAATAAGAAGAAAAATACAATTGGAATAGTTCATACACCAAAAAATGTCACCAGTTAAGAACACAGTTTTAGAGGCAAAGATGTTTATAAATGATAGTTGTGGAGATAAAAGTTTGGCAAACTTACATCATCAACAGCAAGACCAAAATGGCCAAATCCAGTTCCAATGTCATACTTGTCAATCCCATAATCTGAAACATTGTTAAAAGAACATAAATATTAACAGAAGGGTTTCCAGTTTCCACTTCTCAGGCATGTAAAACTAACTTCATTAAATGCAAAGTTCTGTAATTATGTTATGAGAAATGTCAAGAACTTAGTCAGACTCTTACTGTATGTCAGTTCAATAACAAAGTGTGCATCTTCATGCCCGTATCCAAGAAAGGCATTAGTATATCTCTGCTCCGGCATGTCACGCCTTCTGAGCAGCTTCATTCCCAGGCACTCAGTATAAAACCTGAAATCACCAACAAGTTTGTTTTCCCATGAGAATGATTATAGTAGAAGAGATAAGTAGTTTGTAACTAATTTAATCTTGGATATACTTTATGGTCCTGTCCAAGTCCCCAACACGATATACAACATGAAGCATTCTTCTCCTGTCTTGTTTGACCCAATCTAGTACATTTTCCTGTGTAGCAGCTTGGGATAGGTTCCCATATGCCATCACTCTCATGCAGTTGCCATCCTGTCTCAACAACCTGGATGCTTTCAGGCCAAAATTATGGGACTTTGGAACAGCTGGATAACAACCCAAAAACAATTTCAGTTCATGAAATTATACAAACAACCTCAACATGCAATGCCCACAATTATTCAGAAATCAATGTTAAAAATATATATGTCAATATAATTACAAACGCTAAATAAACTAGCACAATTTTTTCAAAGAGAAAAATGACTAATTGGGTATAAAAATTTAGACAAACAAAGCAATGTGATCAAAGGGTACATGAAAAAAGATAGCAACTTTGAGGAGTACTTTCAAAAGGGTCAACGACAGAGAGAGATTAGCTTACCACTACCAAGATGAAAAAGAGAGGGCCTTTGAGAAGGGTTGCAGGAAGAGAGAGAAGGTAACCTGAAGGAGGAGACACAGGGACGAATTGAGGAAGCCATTAGAAATCACACTATACTGTGATTTTCTCTTGTGAATTAATGAATGTGGAAAAGAGTAGAATAACAAACTGATAGCTAAAAAGGGTTTTTTGGGTACAGAAAGGTACTAAGGGTTTAAATAGGTGGATGATGATTTAGATTTCATTGGATGCACGTGTCGCCATAGGCTCTCTGATTTGTTTGTTCCCTTCTCCCATTCACCTACTTTCCGCAAATAGCGGGCTAAGAATGTTTTAAAGTGATTTTATTTTTTAAGTGGGTAAGTATTTTTACTTGTTCATTGTTATCTCTTTCAATTTATTCCTCTGTGTACAACAAAAATTTAAAACCTTAATCTTATTTTAAAAAGTTTGTTTGAATCGACTGACGTAAAGATTATTATGCAAACTTTGAAAATCTCTTATCGTAATAATATAAAAAAAATTTAAAATAAAAACTTAATCCTGTTTAAAGGATATATATTAGCACTATCATCATGTTATTCTGTTTAAAATCTTAATTTTAAATAATAATAATAATTTGCATAATAAAAATCATATATAGAATATGTTAATATTCTTTACTTCTTCTATTTTAAAATATTTATCGTTTAAGAAAATTTCATAAAAATTAAGAATGTTATTAAATAGCCTTAACCTTAAAAAAAAAATAGTCTACCAAAATTTTTTAAAATTATATAATTGTATTTGACTAAATTACTATTTATTATAAAACACTCAAAATATTATCACTTTATTAATACTTTCTTATTTTATTTAGTGAAGATATTAAGAAATAAGAATAAAATAAAAAAATAAATTATATATTATTTTATTAAGAAAGTATTTTAATCATGATAATACTTGAGAATTAATCTTACAATAATATCTGTAAAAATATCTAGTCAAAGATTAAAATATAAAAAAAAATTAATGACTTCTTATATTTTAAAAATGACTAATAAAATTAAACAAACTCATTGTTTAAAATGAAATGATAAATATTTTCAAACAAGTAGGACAAATAAGGATATCATTCACTGCCTTCGAGGTTGCTCCGGTGCTAGACGTATCTGGGTCTTGTGGGGTTTTGACTAGTACGACGATTTCTTTACTCTTGATGCATGGAAATAATTCTTATTTTCTCACATTATTTTTTTTATATTATTTTTTTATATTAAATCACTTATTATTGAAATAAATACTTACATATTAATAATTTTTTTCACTTAATTATAATTATTAACATGTTATGTAAAAATTAATGTAGAGAAAAAATGATGTGAAATGAACATTTTCTACATGAGAATGAGTTTTTAGTTACTCTTTACATGAAAAGAATATCCACTACTTGGTAACAATGTGGTGCACTGACGGATTCAATAATTTTAGATAACAAGGACAAACGTCTTTGTAGTTGAAGTAGATGTGAGTGAGTCAAATGGATAATGTTCTCTGTAACTGCTAATCTGTAGAGATAAAGAAACGTGAGAGAAAAGATTTTTTGTAATATAAGTATATTGGTACTAAATTCACGTGAAGTCTTATTAAAAAATAAAAAAATAATATTATATAAATTTTATTTTTTATTATTATAAATTTATTAATTTATCTCGTATATAAAGATAAAAATTATACATATAACAAATAAAAAATATATATACAAATATACTTATATTGAATAAAAAAAATTAAAATAGAATAAAGACATGTATCTCAACTCCTCAACACATGGATCCGTCACTGTTGGTGGCTCTCGTTCGTTGAAGGCTCATGGTCATTAAGGGGACTTTACTCACAAACTCATAGCCTCATGGATTGAGGATTGCAAGACAAACTTTCATTCTCTTGCTTCTTCGCATTCGCTAGGGATAGTTGAGATTAATGTTGATGGAAGCTCCTTTGATAACACATGCAGAGCTGGCTTCCAAGGGTTGCTAAGGCGAGAGGATAGGACTTGGATCATGAGGTTTAGAGGTTGCATCGAAAACTTGAACAACCTCCTTTATGAACTTCTTGCCATCCATCATGGGTTATATCTGGCTTGGCCACATGGGTTTCGCAAGGTCTGCTGTGAGTAGGGATGGCAATTCTTCCCGCAATCTGGGGATTCCCGCGGGGACCGCCCCGAATGCGGGGTTTTTCTACCCGCGGGGATGGGGACGAGGAGAAAAATCTCCCTGTGGTACATTCGGGGACGGGGACGGGGATCATACTCCCCACCCCGCGGGGTCCCCGTCCCCAAAAAAATTACAAAAATATCCTTTATAATATATATATATGTATTATTATATAAATAAATAAATATATTTTAGTAATTTCATCTTTAATTAAATTTTATATTTATTTAAAATTAAAAATATTAAAATAATTTATTTTATCTTTTTATTATTTTATTATTTTTTTTTATTTTTTAATATAACGGGAATACCATGAATATCCATGGGAGCGGATAGGGGGAAAAATCTCCCCAGCTGGGGATCGGGACGGGGACAAGATTGGGGTGCGGGGACGGGGAGCGGGATTGCTCATCCTGCAAGTCTTGGTGCCATCCCTAGCTGTGAGAGTGATTGTCTCGAAGCTATGTAGCTTCTTACCCATTCAATAAATGAAATGACTAAAATGTTTTCAATTATATATAAGACAAAACCTTAACATAATAGTAATTTTTCATTTTTTGTCATTGATCAGGATATTCTCATGGCTATTGCGAGTAGAAAACTCTCTTAACAATTGCCTTCAGAGGTTAAACTTAAGTTTCCTTGAGGATGCTACTCATTTACCATTGCATTCAGCAACAATTTCTTTCATTCTTTCCATTCTCTTCCCTTCTCAACTTTCAACTTGTTTTCACGCATGTAGGGGACCTATTACGTTTTTGCATTAGCAAATCAAGGAAAATTTAGTTGCAGCTTGATTTCTTCCACTTATTTCGGTGTACTATTCCACTCAATGGAGTATGGGATCTTAAATTTATTCTTTCACTTTTTGCAATGTGTGTTAGATGGCCATTATCACTTGATTTCCCACAAGTTTTTGTTTTTCCCCTTAGGTTATGACATTCCTTTTCTTGTTCTCTTGATTTTGTATGCTGCTTTTGTTTGTGGCTAAACTACTCTAATCAATATTCTTTAGGTGTGTTTGTGATAGTGTGTAGATACTTATGAATATCGGAGTGTCCTATTTCCTTGTTGACACCTTTAATTTGATTCAATCATAATATTTTCAGTTTAAATTCAAACTCAACTTGCTTTAAGCATATAAACAGTCCAAACCTAATGAATCAAATTCAATTTATGTATTAATATAGAGCATTTTAAGTATCCTTAATGGATTGAACCAAGAAGTAAGCAAATTGTGCTTTTAGGAATAGATAAATATTTCAAGTTATCAAAATGTTACTTGTATAGAGGGCCTAAGTTGATTGTTTCTTATTTTGTGCCTGAAAAAAATAATTTCACCTAAAAAAATGTGAGGAAAACCTTGAAAACCTAAAAAGAAAAATAAATTAAGTTATTAAGTGAGATTCAAAATATGGATCAAAATCATACACGCACATAATTTTCTATATATACCTAATCATCAATAACACATTCATTACTTAACATTAAAAAAATCACATTCATTACTTAATCTACTTACTCAAATCATGAGTTTAATAAATTAAACATGCGAAAACTCAAGCTCATTAACAAATAGGATAAATTACACTGATTTCCCCTGAATTTTTGGATAATTACACTGACACCTTCCTAATTTTCAAAATTACGCCCACACCCCTTCTTATTCACTTTGTTAGTGCACCGTTAGCTATCTTTGCAAATTGTCCATTGTATCTTCAATAAAAAAACACCTCCCAATTAGACCTCACTCACCTCAAACCCAATTCTCCTCTGCTAGGGTTTTCGATTTGCGACCATAGAGCTGTTGAAGGTGTTGTCTTCTTCATGAAAGGGTGAAGAGGGGCCACAACCATTTTACCGGTGAGTATATTTGAGCCCTAGTTTTTGATTCATTTATGCCCTAAATTGATTTCGTGGAACTGTGAAATTTTGATTTCGCCCTAAATTTCTGATTCGTTTATGCCTTAATTTCGTTTATGCCCCAAAACTGCTATAGGTTATGATTTGAGTATGGCATTCGTTGTAATGTTTTTGCATTTTGTATTTTCCACTTAGGTGGGAATGGGTTCATCTGGCAGGTTTGACATTGTGGTGCATTATGTGGATAAAGATATAGCACCTATGACCATTTATAATGTAGACCATGATAGGTATTGCTACTTCGACGTAGTGGAGAATGTCATGAACATTATCCAGAAGAAAGTCGATAAAAGAATGGATTGGAGTTCAAACTCCAGTTCCTATTGAATATGACTGGAGAGAATAGGGATATATGCACTGACCAAGACGTGCTTGACATGTTCAATAGGAGCAGCAGAGTCACTTTCGTCCATGTAAATGCATAAGTTCAAGTACATCAAGTATTACAAACTCAATTCCCAGATATTTCTGATGATTCTTACTCTACAAATGGTAACATGCTGCTAAGGATAAGGGTAAGGTGGAATTACCTAGGGTGCATGAACTGATTAATATAAATGTAGATGAAACCGTAGAGGTAGGTGAAAATGAACCTGTTATGAAACCTAGGGTGGTGGCATTGCTGCTGGTGGGAATCAGGATGCAGGTAATAAAACTGGTGGCACTGCTGCTACTGTGAATGAGGCTGCAGGTAATGAGACTGGTGGCACTCAAGCTATGCCAGCAAAAAAAACAGAGGAAAAAAGTGTTTTTTTTGTTGTTGTCAACTGTGTTCTTTTTTCTACAGAAAGTGTGATTCCTTTTTCTGTGCAACAAAAAAGTGGGGCTGAAACAATAGGACTGAACCAGTGAGAAAAAAGGTATTAGTCAATTACTGCTATGTTTGTCACTGATGGTTTTTCCCTTCGTAACTGTGTTGCATTCTGAAATTTTTGGTTTTTTCTGCAGAAGCAACAGAAAGTTGGAGGAAATGATGGTGTTGAAGCTGGTTTCACACAAGCTCAAGTTGGGACTCAAGTAATTGTGGTTGAGACTCAAGGAACTGAAGCTGGGACTCAATTGCATATTGGGACTCCAATGTTGAACAAGGCTCCAAGGGTGGCTGGGACATCAACATCTACACGTGGAAGGCTCAAGCCTGCAGGAAATTAATACCAGAGCAATGTATAACTTTTTTTGGGGACTGCAGAGACAAGTTTTTTGTAATCACTACGGTATATAGGATGATATTGGATGATGGGACTGCAAGGAGAAGTTTTTTGAAATCACTGCTGCATAGTGATTTTATTTTGAAATACTGTAATTAGTTTTCACAGTAGAGGAAATTGTGAATGAGCACATTATGGTCTTTTTTTTTTGGGAGCTGGTTTAGGTTGTGAATGGCATTGTTATATTACATATGCATATGTCTAGGTGCAAATTATTTTGTATACAGACAAAATTGATACACTTGAGCATGATATGTAATGAAATAGAAGTACTTATTTTGCAGTCCAATTGGGTGTCCAATTTTATTTACTACATTATTGTACTAAATTGGTGTATTCTTTACTTTGCTAACAATTCATTCTTTGCAAAATAGACATCGTTAACAGGGTTACCCTTACTCATTTGATTCTTCAACTAAAACTGTAATTTCATTTCAATTCAATTCTCATTTGGTACAATTCATACTCAATTGTCAGGAGAATTAGCAACTAAAACACAAAACACAAAAAGCTTTGCGCCAAACAAAGACAATTTATCTCTTACAAACCATTCACTTCATAGCAACTAAAACAAACAAAACAGTGACCAAAACTACACATTGAAATGCAACAAAAACTAGCACCTTCAGGTAAGAGATAGTGGCTTCCAACACTCAGTTTTTCCTTGCACTTGTTCAACTCTTTCTCCGTTTCATTCTTCCAAGTAGGGGCATCATTGGTCACATATTGCACCACTCCATCACTTTCAACAGGTTCATTATTGATAGGGTTGCACTAATCAAAGAAATCACACTTCTTTTCTCTACAGTGTAAAACAAATGGCCAGGATTACTTGGTGTTTTTTAAACTTTGATGTCCGCTATTCTCCCACAAATGCAGGTCCTGCTACGATATCGGAGTCCACCCCTTCCACTTTCAACAACACTTGATGATGCCATTCCAGCATTTTGCAAAAAATGCAGAAAACAAGGGTAAAAGGAGGTTAGGCATTACATTAAACATCTTGTGGGCACAAACTCTAAGTAAAAAATGGAGAAGAACACCAGCACAACAGCCCAAAACCCAAACCCCATAACCCCAAAATGCAGAAAAGAAGGGTACAGGGAGGTTAGGAATAAGACCAAACAAAATGTGGCCACAATTTGTAAAAGGAAAATGGTGAAGAACACTCTCACAACACCTTACAGAACCTCATAACCCCCAAAACCTTAAACACACTTTCGTCCAAAGTCAAGACCACAATTGGAGGAGCCACCGACGCACACATACAGCTACTGTCAAGGAGCTACACAGTTGCTGCATTGGGAAAAGGTAGGATCGAAGAAGAAGATGAAATAACAATCTCAAATAGGGGGCATAATCGTCCTTACAATTCGTTTTTTAAATAAAAAAACTCATAAATAAATAAAAGGGAGCATGTGTCGCATGTGCCGTTACCTAGAACGGTCCGTTAAGACCAGGGGTATACGGTGCACTAACAAAGAGAATAAGAGGGGGTGCGTGTGTAATTTTAAAAATTAAGAGGGTGTTCATGTAATTACTTAAAAATTTAAGAAAGATCAGTATAATTTATTTATCTTTAACAAATAAGGTATAACCTATGAAACACGGACACATTATTTTTGAAGCATGTCTATGTATCAGACACGTATTTATTTCAGATACATAAAGACATTAGTACGACACATGTGTCCTGTATACTCGAATGTGTGTAATTAAAAATATTACTTTTTTTTAGTTTGGACACGTCTCAAACACGTCTTAAGACACAATTTAGACACAATCCATTAATATTTTTTTTAAAAAAATTAGTTTTCATAATTAACGTTCAATTAGTAAGCCCGTAATCCACTCAAACTCAATCACATGACTGACGTCTCAAGTCACTATTTTCACATACTAGTATTTTAAGTTTTATCTTTTCACACGCCACTATTAGACTTTTAATTTTTATCTTTTCACACATCACTATTTTCATATGTTCTTTCTACTTCTGCTCATACCAAGCCATCCACTTCACTGTCATCGAAATTTGTCTCATACTAATATTCTCTCTAGTTAATTTTTTATGGATACGCATTTACTTGTACATAGTTAATTCTATTAGGATAAATTGGTTTAGGAGATTTTTTAGAATATGTTAATAGAAATTATGCTCCATATTTTTTAGAAAAAACTTACTAGAAAATAAATATTAACACATATGATAAATATTAAGATATTGTAAATATTCAAATATATAGAAATGATATTAATAAATTATAAATATTTTTTCTTAAATTTTGTAATTATATATATATATATATATGAAGATCAACTTATATTAGTATAAATTTATTTCCTTTTATATTTATTTTTAATTATTAATTTACTTTCATTTAATAATTATTTTTAATAAAATAATCTCAATTATTAGATAAAAATAGAATTAATAATTAAAAATAAATATAAGAAAAAAAATTTATACTAATATAAATTAATCTCTCTTATATATATTTCATATCCATATTTTATAATTTTTTAAATTTAATATATTTTTATATCTATATTCATATTATATTTTGTATCTGTATCTATATCATAAGTTAAAATTATAGCCATTGAATTTGCTTAACAACTCTACAAATCGTATACCAAATTTGTCATAAATAAATTATTAAAATATAATTACAAAAGGTGAAGAATTATTATACCCATATCCGTACCGCACTTTTGATAACTATGGTTATAACTTTCAACTCTAAGTTTAACTCATGATCTTAATTTACGAAGTTTTTAACAATTTAAGTGGTGAACTTATAAGTCCACTCGAGTACTCCACTCACTTATTCAGACCCGAAAAAAAAAACAGTGTTACACTCGTAACCCTAGTCATTAGGCAATGGGATCGACATGAGGATCACGTTGGCAAAGTTGAAAAATTAGTAATTTTAATATTTTTATCCCTATTAAGCAATTTCTCCCTTTCTTCTCATTGTAGGCTCAATCTTCCACTGATCTGTATTCTCTACTGAGATGGAGACTTGACCTAGGGTTTGATCATCTCTCTTTCAAATTTCACGTATCTCCGTCTTCCCGTTATTCAATTGCTCTTCTCCACTCTTAAATCATTGGCATGTGAACTCTAATTCCCTTGTCTCATATCTGTTTTTCTTCATCTTATTATTTCCCCAGTACGCTTGATGCATCTTCTTCCCCAATCATGCACCTCACAGAGTAAGCTTTGAAACTCCGATCGGAGCCTTACCCATTTTTCCTTTACCTTCAAGCATCGAATTGGGACACGAAAGTTTCCAAATTGAAGAGAGAGAGGGAGAAAAAAAAGTGAATAGCTTGCTCATATACCTGCCGATTTGGCCTATGGCTATGGACTTCTCCAGATTGGGATGGCAGCAACAAGTTTCTCCCATCACTTGAGAGAGAGAGAGGGAAAAGATTTGGATCAAGAGTGAGGTAAGATCTTTCACCTGATTCTCACTCTTGCTCCTTCTAAATTTGGCTCAATTTTTGGTTTTCTGAGTTTATTTTGGTTATTTATTATTCTTCTAACAGTAGATTTCGAAGTTCTATTATGTTTGAAAAGGAAATAATTTTGTGTTTGGTTTTGTTTTGTATTTTGTTTTTGTTAACTATTACAAACCCCAGATGGGGTATGATGCTGCAGGGGAGCCTCAGTAACTGCAGGCCACACTTTAAAACCATGGAATTTAGTATTAATGGAATCTGAACTGCTCTTGAGTATAGACATAGGAATGAATTCTGTGTTTTTAGGGATTTGCTATGGTACCTTGATGTGTATTGCACTCAAGCAAGCATTTATTTAATGCTTACTTCATAATAAATGTTTAAAATTCTATTAAATATGACCAATAGCCAATTAAATGTTTGACAACTCACCTTAGGTACCATACGTTAGAAAAAAAAGATGGGTACTGGAGTAATGCCCATGTTTAATTCTGATTCTGTGGATGAAAACCATGATTATGTTATTATTTTTGTAATGTGAGCCTGTGCTATGGAACTGATATGGCTTGCCTTGTGTGACTTCAAACTGAATGCAGATATTTGAGGATGGTTACTGATGGTAAAAAGTGGACTTATGAGTAGTATGGAACATATGCTAATCAAGCTATTTGATCTGTTTTGAATTTTGATAGGCTTAGGGATTACAATATGGAGGATGAGAGTGGACTTGAGCTCAGCTTGGGTTTATCTTGTGGTGGCTCGTCTGTCAAACCCAAGAGTAAGAATGGTAGCTCCTCAGATACTAGGGCCGAAGAAGTTGGTAGAGGTGCCAAAATGGTTGATGACTTTAAGAGCATGTTTGATGCTGGACCTCAGAAGCCAGACCTAGTTACTGGGACTCGAAGAACTGATTCCTCAACGCCTGAGGAGAACTTCTTTAGTGACCTTTCAAAGGCCAAAGAAGAGAATGCTTCTTTGAATTTAAATGGGAGAGGATTTTGGGTTGCAAACAGTAACAAACCTATTGAAATTGAGGAAGATAAACGGTTAGAGGCAGTAAATAAGCGAAAAATGTCTTTTGATGAGATACGTAGTCAAAAGAAGCATGACAGTGATGTTCATCATGCTGATTTACATGACAGGGCAAGAACATCACACATTTCTATAACAGAAGATGGTTCAACTGCTGAAAATGAAGATGTAGCAGATTCTGAAGCTGAGAACTCCACCTCTAGGCCTATCTCTCACCACAGTGATGGTTCCAAAGGATTTATCAGAGTTGGTGCTTCTTCTGATACTCCAAAAGAGGTTCGTGGAGTTGCAGACTCGAGTGCCACTGACTTTAATGGGCAGAAGAGGTTTACTGGTTCATCAGAAAAAGATTTTAAGCATGCAAACATGACTTATGGTGCTTCTTTCTCTGTTCAACCAGTAAATATGATGAATGTCCCTTACCCTTCTCCAGTAAAAGAGTCCAACTCTGTTGGAGTGCCAAGCCCTCAGTTACCTGGAGTGATGCATGTGATGCCTACTGCAACTGGTGAACGCTCAGGAGCCCAACCTGTGAGTAATGGGAGCTTGCCAGTGATGTTTGGATATCCTTCTGTTCAGCTTCCTATGTTGGATAAGGATAACTCGTGGGGTTTGGTTTCTCGTCCTCAACAGTTACACCCTTCCTTTGCTGGGAGGGGTCCAACTAACTCAGGTAATTGTGATATTGATGGAAGATATTGCTAAATAATCAATCTTCCTAACTCGAACTTCCAAGATATGTATGACAGATTGTTAAATGTGTTCGATTGTGTATATATTCTAAAATGCCTCATAACCATGAGATTGATAAATTGAACCAAATATTCTAAAATGGATGGAATACTGAAATATTGAATAAAGTTGGAGCCCATTTATGTTAGAAAAGTTAATCACAGTTATAAATGTTTGTCTTTCTCTTCAGGCTGCAGTTCAATATAGTGTAATAATTACTAGAAGCTCTATTCATAGTTTGATATTTACCGATCTTTTATTGGAAATGACATTATACTGTTATTGTGTGGTTTATAGTTGCCCGACATGTAATCTCAAACAATATATCTGAGGTCATGCCATATGAAGGAAGACCATTAGAGCGAACCAAAGGAGATGGAAAACAGCGTGTCACTGAAGAAGGCTCCTCTTCACAACCTGAAGATGTGAAAGGAAGCAGCACAAACCTTAGGGCCAAAGATGTATCAGACCAGTCAACAGGAGAAGGTTCCACCATTGATTTTTCAAATATTAAGCCAGGTCTTGCTGCAGATGTGAAATTTGGCGGATGTGGTTCCTACCCAAACCTGCCTTGGGTATCCACCACAGGTTCAGGCTCAAATGGAAGGACAATTTCTGGTGTTACTTACAGATATAGCACTAACCAAATCAGGATTGTTTGTGCATGCCATGGTTCTCACATGACCCCAGAGGAGTTTGTTCGCCATGCAAATGAAGACCAAGCCAAACCAGAGGGCAGTGCAGTTTTGGGGACTGTAGCAAACGGCAATCCTGCTGCCTCTTCTCATGGCTAGATTCTTGTACCATCTAAGTTGAACTTTACTAATATAGTTTTCAACAAGAGAATCAGGGAAATCGGGCTTTAATTTTTGTATAGATGAATGAGATTCCTACCATTTTTCTGTATACACTTTAATAACCTATTTGGCTATTTCCCTTTAATTACTTGTAGTAGCTGCAATCAAGACTACAGTTGTATGTAATAATGGCCAAGCATCATCTGTTCTATTAAATAGTAATTAAGCATCTGATTTTATGCCAGCAGTTACATAATTTTTTCCATTTTAGAGCTAATGATCAATAGTAGTGTTGCTTTGAGACTGCTATGGGCGTATCAGGCACCAAATGGGACTTAAAACGGAGAGAATAACCAAGCCCTTATAGACCTGCTTTTCTTTTTAAGCTTCTATTTTAAGTAGCTGAAGATGCAATATACTCTCTGGAATCCAACAAATACCTCTTTACCTAGGCTCCTCCCAGCATAAGGGTATGTTTACACGTTTCATCACTACTGAAAATAATGCCTCAAATTTGCATCTTCAATCATCACACGTCTAGTTTCAAGAAAATTTACCCCCATTTTCCACTTCCGGGCTGCCTTTATCTTCCCAGCTGCCCATTCTAGGAATCTGCCAAGGCCAGTGAAAGTGGGTATGGGCAAAAATCCCTTCTAGACCCCTCTAGTTCTCAAAGGGTATTAATGATCCCGCTAAACTAAGTGCCTTTTCCCTTTGTTTTCTCCATGCCCAAATGGAGCCTTACTTATTGTAAAGGTTAATAAAGTACAAAGACATTAAGGCTTGTGCCGACTTCCATTGTTGTTTTCTTTTTGGACTGGGTCTAGCTAGATACCTTCAAATATTACAAATTACCATATTTTCTTTTAGGAATTAATTTTAATTTATTGTCACCATAAAACTTACACTTTTATCTATTCATGTGTTATTACATAATTAAAAGAGTTTAAAATAACAACTATCAAAGTGTGGCAACACATGATTGGACATTGATAGTGTATCAAAATTTATACTTTTTCTTCTATTCCTTCCATAACCAGCAACATATAATAATCATCAAAATCTAGCAGTAACTTTTTAATTTTTGGGTCATCTAGTTCAAACATGACAGATGCCAAAGGACAACATATCTCTCATAACTATTTCGTATTTATCACGCATCATTAGCATTATCTGTTCCGCTTGTGCTGTCCTAGTAAACAATTATCGGTGTTCTTTTCCTCACAAATTGGCATACCATACAATACAAGTAAGGACAAAAAACTAGATGCTTTGACCAAACGTGTTAGATAACCTTCTACTTCTTTGCTACGAAGTCTTGGAACACTACAGCTTTCATTAGGCAATAGCAAGACAAGCATGACAAGCATGTCCTTTATTGATAGCAGTATTATAATTGACAAAATCAACTTGGAATTTTTATATTAACATTATTTTTCAAAGTTTTCTTTTTTTAAGTTTCTTTTGCAGGGTCAGCGAAACTAATACATCTAACTTGGCCCTTATGGGTAAAATTTAAAAAGTAATAGGAATATAATAGGTTGTTAGGAAGGATACTGAAGGGTTCATGATCATCATTGAGTTCTGATAACGATGTTAATTCTACAGAAAGCTACATTAAAATCTCATATCCAAACAGAACCACAGATTCCATACCAGATGCAGCCAGGTCAGATTATCTTCTTTTTTTCAATTTATTTTTGGATAAATTACACCTTGCCCCCTATAAAGTTTAAGTCATTTTCATTTTTCATACATCAATTTTAATTTGTGACACTTCACCCCTTTGAGGTTTGAGTGCAAGTGAAAAACGTTCCATTCTGTTAGGGGGTAATTTTTTTTGCACTTCTACCCAAACTTTAGGGAAGTCATGTGTCACAAATAAAAGTTGATATATAACAAGTGAAAATGGCTTAAACCACTTGGGCTAATGCGTAAATTTACCCTTTATTTTTTTCATGCACTTTCAGGTTGATAATTAGATCATGGCATCATTTTCAAACGACATAGCGTATGTTTGAAATTTTTCAGGGGAGTTAAGATCCGTGACTTGATGGTTTTTAAACATAAATTACGCCTAAAATTTACTGCTTAAGACCAGCTGCAAGATCATGTCACATTTAACCTGTGACATTTTAGGTCCGTGACTTTCTTTGCCTAAGATGACCAGCTGCAAAGGTAGACTTAACCCAACTCCTTGACTTTCTGGGATGTGCTGGGGCAAGTGACTTTGACATTTTTAATTGCAAACAAAATCCCTCGTACGTATTGTTATTTTAATGGAAAGCCAACAATCATCCTTTGGACGGTGCACATTAAACATGTTTGACAGTTCAATCTACTGATGCGTCACATATGTATTGTATAACTTTTTAAGTTCATCCATAATACATTATAAATGTAAGGTTATGTGCTACTATAATAAGAAAATAAAATTACATCTGATTAATAATTATAATTTTTAATTTAATAATAAGTTTAATACAAAAAAATTATTATAGAAGCTCCTCAACTTTAGCATAGTAATCAATTAAAGACCTCAACTTTATTTTGAATACCAATCAAAACCTTAACTTTAATAAAGAATATTTTAATAACATTTATCAATTAAAAAAATTAGGACATATATGTCATATGATTTGTTCATGTTATAAATTATTTTTTATTTATTAAGTTCAATATTTTTGTCTTTTCAACATTTTTATTAATAAATATATTTTAATAAGTTGAGGTCCTTAATTGATAACAATAAACGTTTAGTCCCTTAATTAATTTATCACAAGAAGTGTCCTCAAACAATACTTCACTTGTACAACACATGTATATTTTTATAAAAAAAGGTTATAATTACTAATTACTGAAAGATATGGAAATTTCATTTCTCATATTAAATTAAATAATACTGACAACTAATACAGGGTTCAATTCAAAGTTCAAACTCAAGGTGAAAGGATTAATCTTCCATTTCTTATTAACACAGATGGGATTAAACTAGTAAACGGGGCGATGTCATATCATATGTCATTCTTTATTCATGGAGACGCCTACCAAGTAAAAAACCAGAGTTAAATACAATTGTAGGCCACTCCTCCTAGTGATCACTACTTAATTCTTAATATTTAATGACATATTTTAAAAGGAAGAATCAAATTGAGACGCAAAACGCAGGCTTAGAAGAAACCAAGAAAACTGACATAAGGAAAGGTTACCATTTGGGGGAGAAGCATACAACGATACAATATTGTCCATGCACAACAACCCCATCACAAACAATCATATTATAAAATTGTAAGCTTTCAAGTTTCAACCCACCAATTAGCATTTTTTGTTGCAGAATGCTTGAGGAAAACCATGAATCAACTTGGTGTTAGCCTTTTGGTTCTCTCTGTCCTATTCTTCCATGTTAGAGCACAAAGTGCACCTTCAGAAGATGCTGCCTCTAATTTCCAACCAAGCCTTGCTGTTGTCATAGCAGTCCTTGGTCTCATGTTTTCACTAACATTCATTCTCCTTATGTACGCAAAGTTCTGTCAACGCAGAGCTTCAGTTCCTCTTGGGGACCCAGAAAACCAACCAGCACTTGTGAGATCAAGGTCTAGATTTTCAGGAATTGACAAGACTGTCATAGAATCACTCCCCTTCTTTAGATTTTCTTCCCTCAAAGGGTCAAAGGAAGGGCTGGAATGTGCAGTATGCCTATCAAAGTTTGAAGATGTAGAAATTCTCAGGCTGCTGCCAAAGTGCAATCATGCTTTTCATATTGATTGCATAGACCACTGGCTTGAAAAACACTCAAGTTGTCCTATTTGCAGGCACAAGGTCAATCCTGAGGACCAGACAATCTTTACATATTCAAACAGTTTAAGGCTGCCAGGAAACCCTTCAGGATTAAGTGAAGAATCTAACATAGAGCTCTTTGTCCAGAGAGAGGAAGAACATCATGGTTCATCAAGGTTCAGTATTGGAAGCAGCTTTAGGAAAGTTGGAAAGGATATTAAGGAAGAAGAATTGCCTATCCAAAAAGGAGCAGAAGAAGATAGTGATGGTAACCACAAGGCCTATCATAAGCATAACCACAAGATTACTATATCTGATGTTGTGTTCAAGCACCGATGGAGCAACGTGAGCTCTTCAGACCTCATGTTTTTCAATTCAGAGATGCTTAATGCTACTTCAAGCAACAGATTCAATGACTTGGAATCGAATGCTGACCTGATGCCAGCTACAAGGGTAGTAGAAAATGAGCAAATTATGAACATCAAGGAGGAGATGGAGAGGAAGATTTCCTTTGAAAGCAAAGTTGGTCCACTAAACAAGATTAAATCAGGTTCAGATAAGGATCCTCTGTTTACATCAGATTCTGCAGGTAATTCCAGTCTTGCACCAAAGTATGTGAATCCGGGTCAGAAAAGATCAATGTCAGAAATCACGGCTGTCTCTAGATTTGGAGATTTAGGCATGAAAAATAGGGTCTTTAGAGATTCTTCTTTGCTTGAAAACAACCTTAAAGAGGAAAGAATGAGGCAGCTTTGGTTTCCAATTGCAAGAAGAACAGTTCAATGGTTTGTGAATAGAGAAACAAGGTCTCAGCAATCTCAGAATAAACAACAGCAATTAGATGTATAGTTCAATAATCACCTTCCTGAGGTACAGACGTTTGGTTTCAGTCCTTGATCAACAACTTCATGTAGATTTTAGGTGGTTTTTGTTGAAAAGTGTATAGTTAAGCAAAGCAGGTACACTTTTGTTGTTTTTGTTTCAATCCTTTTTTTTTTTTAATTCTTATGATCTGCAAGATTCTGCGTAAGTAGTTTGTTAATCTTTCTATAACAGAAAATGGAAAGATCCCTCATGACCAGAATAATAGAAACGCTTATAGACTTAAAATTGATTTTTTTTTTTTTTCATTTGATAATCGAATTTGTGTTGATTTACAACAAGGAAGACAGCTTCATGCTGCTGTGCTCAATAATATTGTATATATTTGTGTCAGGCATTCAATTTAAATGGTCATATTTTATATATCTTCCATTCTCTTTTGCTTAACACAATAAAGTTGTACATAAATTATTAATAACTGAACTTAGGGAACAAGTAGCTGAATGCCACCTTGATGATTCCATAAATCAAGCATGCTCTTTTTTATTCCCCCTCTCTTCTTAACTTTTTTTATTAAGAAAGAGGCAAAAAAGCAGGATTAGAGTCTCATTTATCTTCTCATAGTAATTATATAATGGATCAATCCCCAAAGTTGAAGCAACTTCAAGAAACTAAACCGCGAATCTTTAATTAAGCGTGTTAATTACTGTATATGCTTAACTAATCCTTGAACTTTTAATTTTTCCTAAGTCTAGCTCATCTTTTGTTCAATTTTTCCTCCTATGGATTAAATCTAAAGCCCAATGGTAAATTGCCAATTTGCTTCAAGTCAACCAATAGACAAATAGGACGAAGTTTATAATTTATTTTATTATATAGGTTTGAATAATTATAATATGTATAACATCTTTAAGCTTTCCAAAAAAAAATGGTAGAAATTGTCAGTTTCTTTTGTCTGAACTGAAGTATGCATTAATTCATGGCGTAAGAGAAGCAATACAATATCACTACGTAACAGACAAGCCCTATCCTATTGTCTTAAAGAAGGATTCCATTCCCAAGTGCGACCTCCTCAGCTATTCTGTCCACCAGGTTTTACAAACTTACTTGTCTGCTATGTCAATAGTTTTATATTGCAATATGCAGATCTAGAATCAGCTAGGTAACAGCTATAACGTGCTCTTCCATAACCCAGAAATTTTATTTTAAGAGCTCTTTTTTTAAAAAAAAAAAAATCACGAAGGAGGCCGGTTTGATTGTCATTATAGCTTAATTATTAATATTAGTTTATACAATTATTATTCCAATTGTCAATGTAGTTTTATATTAGTTACATTTTTTGTCAGGGGTAGGTCTACCTCTTGTCGTTATCAGATTAAATTATTTTGGTTTAGAGTGTGGAGAAAGGTAATTAAATTATAAACAAGATTAAAACAGGTGATGAATAATGAATACATGTGCCCAATTATAAAGCATGTGATAACATTGATGATGTTAGCCATCTTGATATTAGAGGTCACTCACTTTGGATAACCGCCATGAAAATTAATTAAAAACACAAGGCCAGAAGTTACTGAATTGAACATGCATGTGCCTTAAGAAAGAAAAAAAAGTGCCTTTTTAGATTAGAGAACCTATTCGGTTGAGGCCTTTTTAGACAACCTATTCAGCTGAGTATCCGTCATAACCAGGGTAAAAATACAGTTAAATTTGAATTAGACAGCCAAAGTTTTTTTTTTTTTGGTACATTAAAATTTATAATCAGGATGTACAAAAAAAAATTATAATTATGGATGACTGATCTATTCAAGAGTCTCCGTAAACCCCAGAAATATTTATAGATAACTCACAAAAAATAAGAATGAACCTTGATAAAATTCGAATTCTAACTAAATTAATTGACACAATCCGCCTTTATCAGACCGTTGTTGACAACTCAACCATAATAAAGTTATAGAAGAACAAAAATAAGATTACACTTTATGTGTGCGCGCGAGCACGTGTGAATGTGAACATTTGTCCATGAAACAAAATTCAAAAACTACCTGAATTTCAATTGAAAATGAAAACAAACTCACTCATGTACATATATATATAATATTTACAGAGGAGAGGAATTCCAAAAAAAAAAAAAAGGAAAGAGGTGAAGAAGATAAAGAACATATTAAACCTACCCTAACCATTCAGCTACTTCAATAAATAAAGGCAGCATGGAAAGCACCTAGAATATTTGGTTTTCCAATGCAACCATGTCACAAAAATTGAACTATGGAGAATATTTTGGATCTATTGCTCTCTTCGCATTTTTTGGTTAATTGCACTCTTGGATTGCAATTGTCCAAATAAAGCAAAGGTAAATATTGGTGTAGAGCCAAACTTCAAAAAGTTGACAAAACCAAACGCTCATTCTTCTACCAGTCTTCAAGCCATTCAGGCACGTTAAGTTCTTCTACTTCCTGTGGTGGGGAACCTAGAGAACCAGTACAATCCTCAGAATGAACTTCCAAGTATTGTGTTACACGAGAAATAATTTCTGGAGGAACAGGAAATTTTTGGTGTCTAATCCCTTCCCATTCAACACCATTAAACCATGGGTGACTCTTGACAGAATCAGGACCTTGGCTACCAAGTCTAGTGTTTTCCTCCACATCAAGTAACTGAACAAATTAGTCAAATAAAAAGAATAAGTATGCATAGATATTCTCATGCATGCACCACGTATATTTTAAGCACGCACACTATATGCAAGAGAAATTCTTGCATAAACTTAGTGCACCCAACTTGGGTGCACTAGGCTAATCATATTCTTTATTATCATTAATTGTGATAGTTAATTCTAATTAATTGTAGTAGTTAACATTAATTGAGAATGTGATTGGCCTAGTGCATCCAAATTGGGTGCACCAAGTATATGTTAGAATTTCTCCTACAATGTGTAAGAGAAAGAGTTGTAGTTCTTGCAATACCTTGGAGATGAGATCAACAGCTTCAGGGCTGAAAGTCTCTGGAAGATTTAGCTTCCGTTTAGCAATTTTGGCAACTGTGTCAAGTTCATTTTCTCTCCATGATCCGAATGGCATCTCACCCCGTAACATAAAATATATTAAAACTCCCAACGCCCACCTGCATAATCGTCAATGAAGTTTGTCAGCTTGACATCCACAAAACGCTGTCAAGAAACATAGGACCATAACCATAAATGCTTTACATTCTAGATATTCTGAGCTTATCCAAAGCCCTCAGACAACGTATGTTAAATACCATTCACTCAAATTTGATGATATGGCACTCTTTTTTCTTGACTTTACTAATGTGGGGATGATATGGAATACTGCCACATCAGCAAAAAAAGAGTGCTACATCAATGACAGGTTAACAGGGGGACTTAATAGCATCAATTAGATAATTATGGGATCAACATTGTCACAAATAAAACTAGGGCAATCAAAAACAAAATTTGGTGACACTAAAGTGACTAAAAATTATTCTAGGACTTAATGTAATGCATGTCAGGTGTAATTGCAACATATAGATTACAGTTCAAATGAATTTACATTCAGCAAATGGAAACTATTTTAGGTTATCTTTATGTTTTTGAGGAAAGGAAAGAAGTGCACAACTGACAGGAGGAATTGTGCGGTTACAGAGAATCAGTGGTTTCATACAAGTTTTATTTATACCAGTCAGCAGGGAAACCATGGCCTTTTCCCAAAACAATTTCTGGAGCTAGCGAATCTGCCATCCCACAAATTGTGAATGTTCTCTCACCAGAAAGCTTCTTACCAAATCTGAAGTCCACAAGCTACAACCAGTAACACATATTTAAGAATAATTGATAACATTGTGCTAAAAAAATGAATAGTTGTATATAGATATCTCTTTTCCATGGGTATGTTTTAGGACAAAAAAAATATCAGTCAATAGTGACATAAGTAAAAAAAACATGAATACGATGAAAAAATATTAAGAATTTCCAAACCTGTATCTGTCCTGTTTGGTCCAACATCAAAACATTCGGTGACACACCTCTGTAGAGAACACCGTTCTGAAAAATATGAAATGCATGAAGGAGGAAAAAAAAGAAAAACCATAGCCACTAGCCAAAGAAGGCAAAAAAACAAGCCATAAGAATTATTTTAGACATAAGACCTTGTGCAAGTCTTCTAAGGCAGTAACAACAGAAGCAGCGCAAAACCGTGCTGCTGATTCACCAAAAGGACTTGAAAGTATGGAAGACAAAGGGCAAGCGAGGTGGGTATTTAGCAGTATTCCAGCATATATTCGGTCAGCAAAAGTGCATAAAACCTGCGGTATACAAGCTGAAGAGCTCATACCCTTAATCAAATCTTTCTCTTTTAAGACTTGCGCTTCCTTTCCTAGCCTTTTCACCTTTGGCTTAGAAAATCTCTTCAACGTAAGCAAATTTTCTGCTAGCAAAATGTATTCAGGCAGCAATTGCATTAGCAAAAACAAAATCTAACAAATATTATGTTTTATCATTATTGACTATATTAAATGCTATTAGTTGATGTAGCAAAAGCTAACCAAACCACCAAAAAAGAAAAAGAAGTTGGAAAAAATTTGGGTATATATTGATATTTTGGCCACTAAAAGATTAGGTTTTCATCCATTTAGTCCTCCAAAGATTTTTCACATCCACTAACTATATTATTCTTCAAATTTGACTCAATTAAGAAGGAAACTTAATCCTCCAAAGATTAAGTTTATATCAATTTACTCCACAAAAGGACTTGATTGAGTCAAATTTGGAGATTGATGGAATCAATATAAAAAAATTGGAGAAAGATTATCTACCTGAGTCTCTTAAATTTGCAAGCCCAATCTCAGAGCAGTCAGTGGAATATAGGGTCTTTCTCCACTCCTACAACAAAAAAAGGTCCATAAGCTAATTTGAGGATCTCAAGCCCAATGTATTGGAAGGCAACAGAAAACTCTTACCAAATCTGAGAGCTGGACTTTATCAAGGGATGAAAAGTCAAAATTTCTAGTCAACTCCTTGGAATTATCCCTCGACCTATGGTCAAATTAATGGTGCCAATGATATGAAGCTTTGTTTTTAAGTGCAGCATATAAACAGAAACCAAAAAGCTGTTGTCTGATATATGAACACATTAAAACATACTTGTGATCTTTATGAGAAAGCTTTTGTAAGGAGCCAATAACTGATTCAAATTTCTCCTTGGTTAGTATAGCACATACAACATCACCAACAGCTACAGCACTTAAGGAACCAATGCGTTCACCAAGAAGGGCCCATTCACCAAAATAGCTTCCCTCAGGCTTCTCTATTGACAGTTCTCTTCTGTTCTGTATGTCATCATCATCATCATTTTGGATGTCAGGCTTGAGGCTGCAGGCATTTGAACTTGTCAATAAATCAGCATCAAAAGTGATTTTCACTTGTCCCTTTTGGATAATGTACAGTGCAAGGGCTTCACTCTGCAAAGACATACTTAAGAACTTTAATAAAAGAACATAGAATAAATGGACAAAAATAACCAAGCAGAAGCTTACTTTATCAATTATTGTCTGCCCACTTGAGAAGGAAACTTCATAAAGGGAGTCTGAAATCTGACTCAGTTGTAAAATTGTCAACCTCGAGAGGAGATCTACAGACCGAAGCAACTTCAAGGATGATAAGTTAGAAAACTCTGACATTAAAATCCCCCGAAAATCCTCTCGCTTTAAAGCCCAGAGAGTTCCTTTTGTTACAGCACGTACAGAGGCCTGGAGTGGTTTATTATACCTGTAATGCCCCATTTGGAGGGGGGGGGGAGGTTATACATTTGCTAGGGAAAAAAACATAAAGTCATAGCAGCTTTATATTAAAACATGAAAATGACTTTAACTATTTCCAATAAAAAAGAAAAGGGAAATTGAAAAAGCATCATAGTAACTTGAGGAACCTTGAATGGCCTTATAGCCAGATATTTTTCATGTAAAAAACAACTACTTCAATTTAGTAGAAGGGCCACAAAAAGAAAAAAAATGGTTGAGTGACTCACATTAGAGCAAGTTCTCCAAAGCATGATAGTTTTTCAGCTGTGTAGCGCTGCAAAATCCTAGGTACCTCCCCATCTTTTTCTTCCTGCCATTATGATAAATGTTGAACAAGAATTGTAACTCATCTAATTGACAATACAGAAACAAACACAAAATTTTAGAAACGATTAGGTAGAAGCAACATTCATGATATGACAACTAGACCATGAAAACATGATTTCATCTGGACTATATCAAGGGCAAAGTCAATTATAAGAGCTGGAGTGGGGGACTTGGGGTTTAAAATGACAAAAAGGTGGTTTTCAAAAGAAGTTATATCTTGGGGGCCAACTTTATCATGAATGCAAAATTGCTGGAGGCCTGCAAGTGCCATGGCCCTTGCCTTTGCTTCTGGCTAGGATAACTTTTAAGTGTTGCGTGGCTGAATTGCATTGTATTGCATCATAACAGATTCAATATTTGCCTAAAAGAATAGCTGTGAAGCCATCACAGAGATCAACGAAATCGATAGTGCAATCAAATGACAAAGATTATAATTATAAACCTGAGTTGCCAAGACCTCCAATTCTCCACTACCAACAACATAAAAACAGTCACCTTCACCACCCTGCAAAGTATTGTCACACTTGTGCAATTATAAAATTATAAAATACAAACCAAACCAAAATAAAGAGAGATTTTCAATAAGATCCATTTCAGCCAGAGAAATCTACAAAAGCTGAAGAACAAAGGTACTCAAGAATTTTCAACTAGAAAACTGACCTGTTTGACTATAACATCCCCAGGTTCGACCTCAACTCTTTGCATGCAATCCAATAAAACATGACACTGAGAATCAGTAAGTTTTCGGAAGAGAAAATGATCATGCAACGCCTGCTCTATCTGTGCCTGTGGCATATAAAATGAAGCACCGTGTAAGATTTGCATTTTGAACTTGCCAATGGGAGAAAATAAGTCTGAATTTATACTAGCACACCAATGTTGTAATCAATGTTAATAAAAAACTGTAAAATAGGAGTTTAACATGATTGTAAAAGCAAAAGACAAATTGGGATTTACTTCTTCCTCCCATGTCTTCCTGTGGGCTGAAGATGGAGGAACCCAAGCTTGCCCATTCTCTAGGGAATTTTCAATTGCTCGGAGGCGTGCCCTTGACAAGTCATGCCTTACACGATGATTCCTAGAGTTCCAGCCAAAGTTGGAAGGAGATTCTGAACCTGTCACCTCTACAACTTGAGGCACTCGGGTTTGTAAAACATCAGGATAACTTGCTGACTGACCAACAGCAGGCTGATTCGAAAGAATAGATCAGTTACTAACAACGAAAAAGGGGAAATGAATGCATAAAGATTTCTGGGAAACAATATACATTAATAGAAGCAGGGAAAAAGAAAAGCAGCATACTTCAGTTATCCCATTTATATGCACAATAATGACTGTAATATCATCTGTACGAGTTTCATACTGTAGCCAAAGTCGATAAGCTTCAGCCACTATTGCAGCACAAGCATCACGGGGATCTTTGAATTTTGCAACCTGGAAGCATGATGGAAAATTAAGAGACAAAACATGTGACTTAAATTGGATGAAAAAAAATCAAGGTTAGAAAATGCTTTAAATTTAAATTTACAGAACTTAGTTCTACAGTCAAATGCTTATGGTCATCTATGTGTATCGTTATCTGAGAACCATAAGGATTAGCCTCATGATTTAATTTGGACTTTGGAAAGATAGGTTGCAAGGTCATTGATGCCTCCATCTGAGTCTGTACATAAGAAATTTCTGACCAAGCTTCTCTGAATGACAACATGCCCTAGTAAATTGTCACATTAGCTGGACAGTGTGACAATTAACAAAGCATCTCGCCAGAAAAAAAAAAAAACCATTACACCAAAAATCAATTTTTTTTTTATATCCTTATTTATCCTGCATGAGGGAGAAAGATTTACTAGATAAAAATACCCTAATATAGCACTAAATTACCAAAAGCATCACGCAATTTAATAATGTGGATCTCAAAATTAAGATTTCAATTAATTCTTACATGTTTCAATTATTAGTCTTAGTTATAGACAAATTAGACACAAAAACTGCAAACATTTAGACCATAACCCATGATTAGTTTGTTGCAATAATAACAGAAGAGTAAATTCAACAATTTTGAGACAGAAACCAAGACAACTTTAATGCTTGTTGGGAGTATTGTTGCACTTGCACCCTCCCCAAAATCACTTCTCTCACCTAAAATCAGTTTCAGTCACTAAATGGTGAACTTGGATATCTTTTGGATAGAATGCTTGCTATTCTGCAAATGCCAATCCTGCTTAAAACAGAGAAGCAGCTTTGGTAATGAGATGACCTAATTGCTCCCTCTCATCCAGTAAAATATCAAAAAATTCCAATCATCCGTTTTGGTAAATATCACTAAAGATTGATTATTCCTAACAATACTCAGTCATAAACAGCTTCACTTATTAAAGGTTTTGAGAGTAGAAGGGATAATAAGGTGCTTTAGCATTGTGTTCTTTATGCTCGAGTGTGGTGTATTCGGCTAGAGCATATTGCAGAATTGTTAGCAGTAAATTTCTTTCTCCACACCTTTTATGGCACAATCTTTTTTCCTTAGCTTCTTTGTGGGTTTATGCACGAGTGAATCTTTCTGTCAAAAAGTCACTTGTTGTATAAGTGCTTCTTCTCCTAATTATTAGAGAGAATTCCTAATTCCAAATATGATAGACACAGTAACTAATATCAATTATGCCAGTTCATGATTGCTACTGAAATGTGATAATAACCTTCCACCAACTTACTTTTTTTAGCAGAACCAAAAGCAAATTTCAACAATAGAAAGAGTAAAAGACAAGAATATTTTTCTCTTGCATCATAGTAAAGTTGGTTTAAAAGAAAAGAGAAAGGGATCACAAACAGAAATTCTACCATTTCAACCACAGTCTGGCTAGACAGAAACTCGAACACCCCATCACTGGCAAGCACAAAGAAAGGGTGATCTTGTGTGAGCTCAACGACAACAATCTCGGGGTTAGCAACAACCCCAATAGTCTCAGCAATAGAATCACCTATGCTCCTGGTAAAAGCAGTACCCGGGTACATCCCATTGGGCACCCACAACCTAGGAGGGTCACCATCATCACCTTCCTCAGTGCCCCAACACTGAATATCAGGGTTCTTCAGCCCTTCAATCTGATCCAAAGTAAGAACCCTGGCTCCACAAAGCTTCACCCTTTCAAGCTCATCATGCCTAAAAGGTGTCTGATCAATGGACAAATCAACCGCCACCACATCCTTCCCTCTCTTTTCTGCAATCACAGCCCTTGAATCACCTGAATTCGCCACGTATATTGTCCTTCCCCTAACTAACACTGTGATCGCCGTTGTGCCGCTCATGCTATCATCCAAAACATCAGCATGCAACTGTGAATTCGTGGCCAAGAAGGCAGAGTGACAAGCCTCAACAGCATCCACATGAAACTTACTATTCCTAAGCAAATTCTCACACAGCTTTCGCTTCACGAATTGAGAACACTGCGCTCCGAATTCACCATGGCCATCAAAAACCCCAAAGAAATGGTCGTCAGGGCTCGTGCCGAAGGGCGTGTGGATGCAGAAACTGTCCTGATTGGCCTTATCTAGAGCATCAGGGTAGTAACCTCGCTGCGACAAGTACGAATAGCGCAATTCATAGTTGTTGGAAGGAATCTTCACAGTTCGTGAACCATCTGGAGGAAGAAACTGCGCAGAAACCCTTGCGAGTCTTCTGATTCCGGCTTCGGAGTCTCTGGTTAAGCTCAATTGGTTTAATTGGTCTCTAATTTCCGCTTCTTGAACACTTGAAGATGCTGGTGACAACGCAGCAGCGACTTCAGGTCTTGCAATTGGGTCTCCATTGATGCTGGAACCTCTGCAAGTGTCTCCGATGCAAACCTTCGAGTAAATACAACCCATCAGACAAAAATTGAACTTGGATAGGACCCAGATGCCAGAATTGTCATCAAGCTTCTCAAGCTGCTATTTCTTCACACAGCACAGCAACTGGTAACTGGTAAACAGTGTGTATATCTATTTGAATTGGTGTGTGTGGCTAATTCAACTATGGCTTGGCAATAACTCTGACCCAATCTCAATAATTAGTATAAAGGAATTTTCGTATGAGGCTGCACCACAAATTCTTTGCAATAAATGAGCTTGCACTTGGAAAACTAATGGAGAATAAATAAATATATAGATACATTTTATGTATTATCCCGAAAAAAAAAAAGAGAGAGAGAAAATTTGTCAAAATTTGGTTTTCAAACTTCAACTTACCAATTGTAGTTTCGTAGTTAATAGTTAATGTGGCATAAAGTAATATTATGATTGAAGATGGGTTGGAAGAAGCAAAATGATCGCTAATTGTTGTTGGGTTTAAAAAAAAAAGGTCAAAAGAAGGGAAAATGGATTGAAGAGGGAAAAAGGGGCAATTGTTGTTGAATTGAAGTGAGAAGGAGCTTGGGAAGGGGACGAAGACGGTGGTGGGCTGAGAAGTGCGTAGTGCGCATAGGAATAGGATAGGTGAGGAGGAAGAGAAGAGAAGAGCGATGTGTTGTGTTTGAATAAATTTTTGTGAATATATATTGTGTGAATTTTAATTAATTAAAAAATATTATATTATTATCTTTAATATAAAATAATTATATAACATAAAAGTTTATAAAATTATTAATATTAATTAATTTAGTATCCACAACCTAAAATATTTCTAGTTTTGTTGTTGTATTGCCGTGGGAAGACGTACCAGTGCATGTGTGTAAGGTCAGAGTCACAGCTTTTGTTTGTTGCCTGTGGACGCGTTTAACGTTTTCACGCGCCAAACATTATCTTTGCTTCACTAATCCTGCTTTCTTATGCCCTCCTTTCAATCTTAAGGGAGGATTAGTTATACCAATTTCTTAGAACTAATACATAAAAAAATGTGAATTAGTGAAAGTGTATATAAATTAACTTGAATATCACTTAATCATAATAAAAAAAATTAAAGGAAGATTAAAGTTTAAACTTATAAAAAATTATCATTAAAAAAAATTTCTAATCACAGTCATATTTAACAAGTTAGACTTACAGTGATGCTTTTGTCAAACACCAAAAACATAAATTAATAAGAACCCTAGACCCTAGTCCATCTAAAAATTAATAATCATAACAACTCATTTTTAGATTTAGATATTTAACATTTTTCATTATGTAATGTTATTTCTAACAATAACGCTAAATCTTACGAATTCAAATTCGTAAACAGCACTCGAACAGATAAAACCAAGAAATTTTCCATGCATTTTATCATAATTCATTTTATACTTTTTAGCTTAATTTCCTTTTAACTAAAAAAATAAGGGAGCAGTGAATGTTTCATGAAGTGTTTCGTTTTGTATAAAATAAAATAAAATAGCACCGCTCTATTTATAATCTCTTTCCACAATTCTGTTAATTAAAGTTTTCAGCGTCACAGTCATTATTTTTTCATCATTTTCAGCGTCAGAATCCCTTTCTCAATTTTATAAGTGTTATTTATATATTTATTTAATTAATTATTTTATTTAATATTAATTAATTTTAAGTTAAATTTTACGTGAAGATATAAATTCTACAACATAGTTGTTGTTAATATATCTCTTTTAAAATTAAGGTGTATGTTATATTTTTTATTTTACTTGCAATAACAAATATTTTTTTGTTACAAGTTTTTTTTTTACATATCACTATTATTGCTCGCTGTAGACCAATAGCCTCCGACAACCACTGCCACCACTGCTACCGGTCGACAACTATCGACAACCACCACCGGCAGTTGACAATAGTTGACAACCACTCATTACCTGTCGTTGGCCACTACCTGTAACTAGTCACTGCTCGCCAGTAATCGTCGCCACCGGTCATCGCCGGAAACCAACAGCCATTGACCATAGTTTGTCGCTGCTAGCCGCCGCACACCTCCACTGCCGACAACCGCAAGCCAACCTCTGTAACCGGTGGTCGTCGACAACCATCGACCACCGTCGGCCACCATCCACCGTCAACCACTGCTAACCACTGGCCTCCATCCACTGTCATTGCCGACCATCATCAGCCACTACCTTGTCGCCGGCCATTGTCGACCACCACCCGCCTTCGTTGACAACCATCACTGGCCACCGTCGACCACCACCCACCACCATCCAATGTCATTGCCTGCCACCACCAACCACCGACCGTTGCCATCGTCGACCACCACCTATCGTTGGTCACTGCCACTGCCACCACGATCGCCATTACTGCCACCATTATCGCCATCGCCACCCGCCACTACCACCACTGTCACCACCATCGCCGCAACCATCACTGTCAACTGTCACCTGTCACCGTCGGTTGCTGTTGCTGGCTATCACCCTTAGATCAAATTTCTATAACTTACTTAATAGATTTTTTGTACTTGATTTAAGCTTTTAATATTTTGTATGGTTAAATCAATTACTTAAATCATAAAGTATATTAGAATTGACCTCTGCAACATACGCGCATCATGATTCTTCCTGGTCCATGGATCTACCGATAATTATAGGCATTAGCATGGGTGGTAGACATAAAAGGTAAATACAATAAGAACATGGAGAGGTTGTGTAGACGGCCATCCACATCCATGTTCATTCATTATCACACGCCCTTTCCCTTTCTAGTTTCCTGGGTGGTCCCTCGCTATCTTCCAGCTCTAAAAGCCAATGGACCCGAGTGCTCATTCTTCATTACAAATGCGAATTACAAAAAAGAAAAAGTTTGATAATAAATAAATTGGTTTATATATAATAACTGTTTTCATAATCCTTGACGTAGAAATACATGAAATAAAAATGTTAGATGAACAAATGTTTAAGCCTCACTTGGAGAATAAAAAAAAGCCTCATTTGATGCATCGCATATGATACGATAAAATGTAAGATAAAGTTGAATATGATAATAAATCGATAAACTCTTATGCTATTTATTATTTAGTTGACAAATATATAAACATATGATAATATCAAAATATATTTATTGAGAAAAAAATCTTTTTTTTTTCAATTTACAAATCGATGATGATTTGGGCGATACACTAATTCATTAGGTGAAATGGTAAGGTGTGGTCGTAGAACTAGTGATAAATTATATATATTTATATAAATATTAATAGACACATGTTTATGTAAATTTAAGGTAAATGAACAATATTTTTTTGTATAATTTATATATGAGACATGCTCATGAACACTCGAGGCGCTTATTCACTCGAATTTTAATACTTGGTTTTTTTTAGTTTTTTTTTTTTAACACTACAAAAACACACATTCCATTAACTTTTTACTTCATGGTGAAAATGCTCGAGTGCATATGCGCTTGAGTTTATAATATTAACATCTTTTATATATCATCATTATATAAGATCATAATTTCAAATAACATTAATCCAATTAATAATCATGCACATACATAATAAAGTGAAAATCTTTTTGATGACTCAATAATTTACAAGATATATATATTGACTGTTGCTCTTTTAACTCCGCTTATTCCACATTTGCTTTGTGGGGACCAAACAGACTAGCCGAATACTAATTGGATTGATTGGGAAAAACATGTTCAGCTGAGGTAGAGGATGGGATGGAGTTCCGAGATCTCTATAACTTCAATTTGGCTATGTTGGCTAAGAAAGGTTGGCATTTGTTGTTGGACATAACTTGACTTAAACTCTGATAGGAATTATCTCCCTTCAACCACCTTAATCTATTGTCAAATGTTTATTTTATTATCTATTCATATCATTTAATTGAGTTAATGACATATGACAGCAGATTAAGAGAAGTTGGAGGAAGATATATAACCCCTCTTAAGGTTAGAGCAAAGTTATATCCTTTGTTGTTATACTTGGCCTTTGCTAGTGGCACGAGTTTTATGTGCCAGGTACTACCCTAGAGCAAATTTTCTTGGCGCCCACATGGGAACCAATACCTCATATACTTGGAAGAGCTTATGGAGGGTAGGAAAGTGTTGGAGGGCGGGTAATGGATTTTCAATAAAGATGTGAACAGACCCTTGACTACCTTTAGGAGTTAATTTTTGCGACCATCAACCACAGCTGTGTGACCTCACAATTAATTGTGAGTTTCATAATTGTTTCTGGAGCAACCTAGATGATGGAATGAGATAGGAGCCCTGAAATCAACGCACTAATCTAAACATGAGGCATGCATGGTAAAAATTAACGTCGACGTACGTTGCACTTTTACATACTGGCAATTGTTGTGGCTTGGGTATATATTGTCATTAGAGATTGGATAGGGGTTTTTGTTGCAGCCAAAGCTCAAACAGTAATAGGGGTGGGAGATCCTAGCAGGGGAGAATTGTTTGCAGCCTGTTAAATATCCCACCTTGAGGGAGATGCCCAACATGTCTATGATAGAATCAGAGAGGGAGATATTGATCTATCAAATAATGGGTCGATCTTTAAGGATATATATATATATTCTTGTATTTTTCTTGGTTTTTCACATTTTTGTAGTCAAATGTTCTTATCCATTTTTTCACACATCATTTTTTACACTCTTCTTAATACTATTTATCATATATATTTTTTTTCAATTATTTTATCTCAATAAATCACACATTTTAAAAAAAATATAAATATTACACACACTCCTAAAAAAAATATATGATTAACTTTTTCCTTTTGTAACTCTTACATTCCTAGCTACTTTAACATTAATGATATTTACATTTACAAAACTCTACGTCATGCTTATATCATCTTTTTTTAAAATAAAAAAAAATACATTTCAATGTACACTTTCTATCATTGTTTTTCTAAACAAATATGATGAAAAGTTGATATAGAATTTTTTATGTGTGGATAAAATTACCTTATTGTAACGTAGTAGCTGATGTTGTGGCCAATTATGTTATTCCTAGTGGGAATGGTATCTACTATCTAGCTAGACGATCCACCAGATTTTTTGAGTACTTTATTTGCTTAA
This sequence comes from Ormosia emarginata, assembly GCA_029884605.1. NCBI lineage: Eukaryota > Viridiplantae > Streptophyta > Magnoliopsida > Fabales > Fabaceae > Ormosia > Ormosia emarginata. The sequence goes on along the minus strand of JAQQTP010000072.1, from coordinate 9,837,362 downwards.
TCTAGAGGCATGACTCAGGTGATAACCTTAACTACTACGTGGGTAAACTTTATCAGCAGTGTATGAATTTTAATCAAAATGAAAAGGCCACACCATCTAATTAACAGTCAAGCGAGAAAAAAAAAAGAAAGAAAAGAAAAGCTTTGTTTTAAAAGAAAGAATATTATTCTAATAAGCTTTTTTCTTCCCTTCCTTTCCTATTAATGCTAGTAGCATATTTTTTTCTCAAATTTCATACATACATAATAACCACGAGTCAATTGTACGTATAGTTAGTAGTTATGCTTATATAGTCTGTGACAAGAAAAGAAAATGTGCAAGTAACATTACTTCCGAGTTAACACAAATTAAAAAAAGCTAAGAAATAAAAAAAAAGTTATTTGCCTACGAAACTCAAGTATATTTCTCTCGTTGTCATTTGTCACTATTGAAAAACTAGGGAAGTGTTTGTAAGAAAATGAACGGTGAATGGCGGCTATCACTAGCCAGACAGAAGAGAGAAGCAATTGAAAAATTCTTAAATCCTTTTAATAGAAAGTAGAAATTAAATTTGATACATTATTATTGTAAAAAAATTATACTAATATTTATTCATGTATTTTTAAGTTATTTAAAAAGTTTAATTATCATAATAACTATTATTTACAAAAAATTAAATATGGTAATAATATATCAATATATCATTATTAAATTAAAAAATTATACTAATAATATATGAAATTTAAATTGAAAGAAGTATGCTTATCTGTTGTTGACCTAACATGAGTGCGATGGGCATTGCAAAATGACAAGCACCTGTATCCTATTAGTCTAATAAGATTCAAGCGCTAAGAGACATGGACCCAAGGAGGTTGAGGGGGTGAGACACGCCAGCCACAACAAAAAACGAGTGGAATGCAGATTAGGCCAAATGCATTCATTCAGCCATTCACACTTACACATAGCATGTCACTCTGCTACCTACTCCCCCTATCCGTTTTCCCTTTTTATTCATTTATTCACCAAAGTCACATCAACTTTAGACAAAGCTCACCGTCAAAAAATGGCCTACGTACGCTAATTTGGCACCGTCACTTCTATGAATCTACTCATTACTTACTTAGTGATCGTACGCTCATCATCATTTCCTGGCTTTATTATACCTACAATTATTATATTTTCACGTGATTTTTTAATATTATTTTTTATACTTATTAATCATGTATAAATTTATAATTAGTTTAAAATATATTAATTAATTAATAAATAAATTTTAATTTTAATTTTAAATTATGAATTTATTTATTAATTAATTAATATACATAATTAACTATAAATTTATATATTATTAATTAAATAAATATAAAAAATAATATAAGATAATTATTTTTCTTATATCTTGGACATGCTTTGTCAGCAGTTAGAGGAGAAATTTTGTATATATAATTATATTTATTTTACACCTAAACCTTATACGAAAATTCAAATAAAAAATCTTATACAAAAGTTTATTTGATTTCACTATACAAAACAAATTTAAATCACTAATCTATAAAATTAAGTTTATAAAAAAACTCATCTCCTCTAAGTTACTGAAAGAACATGTTACTTCTGTTATTACAATAAACTACCTAGTAAAGAGGTTCGCGGGCAAAAATGTCCTATAGATTGAATAATTTAAGTATAAGTATTCATGGTAGATGAAGATTATCTGTTTTTGTTTTTATTTTTTATCCTTTTATTTAAATTTTGTTAAGTAAAAAAATAAATTAAAATATAAAAAGAAGGAAAAATAACATGTAATTAAATTTAAGATGCTTGACAAAATTTAAATAAGAGGACATGAAAAGAGACAGAAAAATGGGATAAGTGATCCTTATCCGTTCATGGAACAAGTTAGGACGAATTTGCTCTAATTCAAACCTGACTTGATATTTTGATCAAGCCAATTTTTTAGACCCTGACCTGGCTCGTCGTCCATAGCCAACAAATGACTAAGTTAAGACCGAGAGTTGATCTGATAGTAAAATGAGTTATACAAATATAAATATTTGTATAGATACGTCATAAGATTTTAGAAATTAAAAACTAAAAACATGTGATGTTTTTACAATATATATTTCGAAATAGTTTATATCAACATAAATATATTATAATGTTATATAAAAATTATTTATTTAAATTAAAAATTTTATTATTTATCACTAATTGTCAAACAAACTATAAGTTTTAAAGGTATTATGCAACATCGCGTCGGATTGGGACAACCTGAAACATGACTCTAACCCAACTTAAAAATACACTGAATCCAAATCATATAATTCAAACTCATTTAAGTTAACTTTAAAACAAGATAGATTATTGAGACAATTTAGGTTTTGAACACCCCTAATTTAAATTTCAGACTCTCCTAAGTACTTGAATAAAAGCTACATGTTATACATGGAAAATATTGTAAAAAAAAACTCCTTTATGCGTTTAGGATTATTATTAATAATATTATGGCATATCAATTCATGTTTCTTAAGATAAAAAATAAATAATAATAAAAAATTGAATCATATTATTGTATTTTTTAAAATTTTTAAATAGATAATAAAATGTATTTATAATTTTATATTTATTTTTAAATCTTTAAATAAGTAATAGATGTACTTACAATTTTATTCTTTTTTATATTTGTTTAAAAAAATTTAAATGAGTAATTAATAAGATAGTTTTGGATTATAATCTTATCATTTTTATATTTATCTTTAAGTTTTAATGATTAACAAGATGTATTTATAATTTTATTATCTTTTATATTTATTTTAAAAAATTTAAATAAATAGTTAATAATGATAGTTTTGAAAAAATAAAAATTGGGTACTATGCATAAATTGTCTATATTAATAAACTTTGTTTAGCATCTAGACTCAAAGTTAATATAGTTAAGTCTAAAGTCGCTAGCTCAAATAATGTTCCTAAAGGCAAGATGATGATAAATTATAGTTTATCTTTTATTCGATTTTGTCTGAGCTTGGTCGTTGTCTGAGATTTCTCTTGGTCAAAGGTAGAATTAAAAATGTTGATTTTCACCACATTCTAGAGAAAAGTCCAAATAAGTCTAGCATCTCGGAAGACTAATCTTCTTAATAGAGCCGGTAAACTTGCCTTAACAACTTCATTGTTCACCTCCATTCTAGTCTAAGCTATGCAAAATTATTGACTTCCTACAACAATTTGTTAAGTCATTGATATCACAATCAGAGGATTCTTATGGGGTAAAAGGGATAATGTTAAGGGTCTGCATCTTGTTAACTAGGCCACTGTAACATCTCCCAAGTGTCATGATGGTCTTGGGATCAGGGACTACTGGTTAGCCAATGTCTCACTACTTGGAAAGCTTTTATGGCAATTACTGCACGGGTTAGATAAGCTTTGGGTTTGGCTTTTGTTACACAAGTACTTATCAAACACAGCCTTGTTAGATGCTCCTAGTAGGTGTGGTTCCTTTTATGTTTGGAAGTATATTCTTAATTTTAGCTCCATACTTAAACCGGGCTTTGCATCAAGATTAAGGTAGGGAATGTTTCCTTTTAGCATAATAACTAGAGGAAGGAGGGGTCCCCTATGCTTTTAGGTTCCCTTTGTCATCATTTATGATACTAGCCTTAGAGTGAAGGATGTCTAGGTAGATACTGGCTGAGACTTTAGCTTGTTACACACCTATCTTCCTATTAGGGTTATGAACCATATGAATACTATTGCTTTGGACATTTCTAGCACGTTAGATGATTGCTTTTATAATAAATACCACCTCTCTGGAGGCTATACGTTAGCCTCTGCTTATAAATGGCTTATCACTATGAATTGCAGGGACCTTTTCCAAGGAGTCATGGTATTGGGTATGGAAATTACCATCACATAAAAAATTAAGTATGATTTCTAGTCTGGCTTATACTATATGATATTGTTCCTACGAATGAGTTAGGGTTCTGCTGTCACCTTGTGGCATCCGCTACGTTTTGTAGGTTGCCTAGTGATCATCCCTATCAGGAAAAAACATGTTTTCATAGTGCATTTGAACTTTTTTGCCCCTACCACTAAGGAGTGGGTTCATCGACTCTCTGATTCTCATGTCATTTTCTTCCTTGTGGCTCTATGGGAAATATGGTGCAATAGAAATGAAGTCATGTTTAAGGGGAGTAAAACCCCTTCAGACGAGCTCATATGAAAGTTATTCTACATATACAATTCATTCTGGTGCTTGCTAGTTGTTAGAAATAAACCTACATTACATCGTTTAGTTTCTTGGCCACTTCCTTTAATTGGGCTATGTAAACTTAACATTGAAGGGAGCACTTTGGGCAACCCCGGTAGTGCAGGTTATGGTGGGCTGTTATGAGATGAGAATGACCACTGGTTGATGGAGTTCGCTGGCTCAGTGAGTGTGGCCACCAAATTTATCATGGAACTCTTTATATTAAGGCAAGGGTTACGTATTGCTTGGAATAATAGTTATATGCTACTTCTTTGTGAATCAAATTCCATAGATGTCTTACATTTAGTGATAAAGCAAATCCCTCTTTTTTATCATCATTTCGTTATTAACAATGATATTCAAGAGTTGTTATAGAAAAGTTAAGAAGTTCATTTGTATACGTCTATAAGGGTAATAATTGCGCTAACCACCTTGTTAAGCTCGATGCATTCAGTGAAGTTTGTATTCAGATTTGAAACTTGCATCCTCCAAACTTATTGCTCTTGTTGCTAGCTAACTCTATGGGAGTTTTATTTATTCGTAGTTAATACATTTTGCTTTTTCAATCTACCAAAAGAAAAAAAAAAAGAAGTTGAAAAAATCTTTCTTATTATCACAATTAATTAATAGGAAGTTATCCTTTCTTTATATTTCAAATTATTATAAATTAACTTCAGTGTTATATCTACTTGATTAACTAAGACTATTCTTCTAAAAAATAACAAGATAAGTTGCTTAAAATAAAGTAAAATCAATAGATTATTAAAAATAACAAAATCACATCCTAAAATAACAAAAACCAATCATAATATCTCTTAGCCTGAATCTTCAAATATATATATATATATATATATATATATATATATATATATATATATATATATATATATATATATATATATATATATATATATAGTTTTACTTATTATCATCATTAATTAACTAATGAGGTTTATCCTTCTTTATATTTATTTGATAAATTTGAATTATCCTTTTAAAAAAAGATAAGTAAGATCACTAAAATAAGTTGAGATCCACATATTATTACCCTTTATATCTCTATCTTTAATGTGGAATTCAATCCTTCCCGTAAAAAAAAAAAATTGTGGAATTCCATCCTAAATTATGAATTTATTAATTAAATTTTAAATCCACACATTGTCATTGATTATATTTATATTATCACTAGATAAGGATAAGTGTCGGAATAACACATGTGAGAGTCCTACACCTTACTCTATCTTATTTGGTCTCCTCCCCATTCTGGTTGGATAAAAATTAAAATAGATGGTTCTGTTATTCTCACCAACAATCAGGATGTGCTGGTCTGATCCACAACGAGTCAACGAGGTGTTTGGTTTCGTCGCAGGTTTTTTGGCTAACCTGGGCACCTGCACTATTACTATGGTAGAGTTATGGGCCATTTGGTATGGGTTGAAGTATGGCCACTATTACTATGGTATGTATCTTGAATCAGATTCCAAAGCTGCAATTTCCCTGCTAGCAAAAAGGTGTGAACCTTGCCATCCTTGTGCCTCGATGGTGGCTAATATTCATGATCTGGCTCGTCAGAGAAGTGTAGTCTTTCGTCACATTTACAGGGACAACAACTCTTGTGCTGACATCCTAGCTAAGCAAGCCCACTCGATCTTATTGGGTCTTCAGGAATTTCATACTGCTTCTTCTTCTATATCTTTGGCTCTTGTTGCAGATGCTTCTTCTGTTGCTTTTCCTAGAGTAGTTAATTGTTAGTTTTTGGGCTTAGGCCCCGATGTCTATCAAAAAGAGTTAGAGGATCAATGATGATATATAAGCTTGGGTTGAACAATCTAGCTTTTTAAGTTATATAGTTCCAATCCAAGTATAAAAAGCTCTAATCCTAAACATGTCAGCACACTTCCCAAACCCAAAATTATCTAAAGCCAAATGACAAATGTCAACGTGCCAAACACTTTTCAAGCCCAATCATTTAAGCCCAAAATGGCCACAATGGTCATAAAGTTCCCATGTAGACACACAATCCTAAACGTGCCAGTATCCTTGTATCGTTACTTACTTGAAGGTGGTCAATGTTGAACAAAAACAACGATCTTGAAGATAGAGTTTGTTATGACTCTCATAGTAAAAATATATAGTTTAATATTATATTTAAGTTATGAGATTCTCTTACTTAATAAATCAGTCTTTTGAGTTGAGTTTTTTTTATAAACTTAAATCATAATAATTAATATTTTTATTAAAAATCACCAGATTCAAAAAGGACAACCTGAAAAAAAGTGACATAAGAAGGAGCGACCAGGAAAATGAATACCTTATGAGTCTTACATTGAGTAAAAAGATTGAGCTCAATGTCATACTTAAGTTATGAGACTTTTTCACTCAATAGACTATTTTTTTGCGTTGAATTTTCTTTGTAAGGTTTAGAGTTTTTAAGAAACTTGATCTGATGATGTACCAGGATGTTTCATCATAATCTGGATGTTCCGCCATGCTGAAACCAACAGGCTATACTTTGTTATCACTTCTAGAAGAGAGCTTATATTAGCACATGAACATAGTAGAACTGATTTCTTGTAAATTACAAAATAGAACTGGCAATCATTAGAATTTACTTTTATTTTGGTAGTTCTTTACTGTACTTAGTGTGAACATGTAGTTTTGTTTAATTAAAAGATTTCTAAATTTTTCAATTGCTTATTTGCTGGGGTGTTTGGTAGGTATTAATTAGGTTTCATCCTTACTAAACAGAAAAAGATTATAGTAGATCTAATTCATTATAAAAAAAATACATGCATAAGCCATGCATATACTGTGGCGTACTGAAAGACACAATAACTAATTAATTAATTAATTAACACACTCTACGTTCGGAAAGCTAATTAGTGCATGTTTGGCAACAGATTAAATTTGTTGTTAATAGATTTTTTTTAGAAAAAAAGAAACTTTTTTTTATTATTTAATCATATTTGATAAAATTAATTTTAGTTTTTACACGAAATTTAATGTATTATATTTTTTTCATAATATTAAAGATTGAATTTTATAATTTTAAATTATAAATTATTTCTTTATATTTTGATATATAAATATAAAATTTTATCCTTAATCAAATAATTTTTAATTATTTTATACTTATTTTGATAATTTAATACATAAAAATAATTTTTTTATATCATCTAAAAGAAATATATTGATTTAAAATTATTTTTTAATTAACATATTTAAATATAAAATTGAATATATCATAATTGATTATAACAATAATCGATTATATAATAATTAATTATTAAAATAATCAAATTTTAACAACTTTTCTAAACACCCCTTAATTAAATTAAGAAACCGACTTGTGCTTTAAATTATTAGTGTACATATGATTGCAAAGAATAACATGCAACAAACAATCTAGTAAGGCGAAAAATCAATCTTGTTTTTATTTACAATGTTTGATGAATAGAAGAAAATAAATTGTGGATGTTGTCAACAATATATCGCTGCATTTTTTATTAAGCTATAATTAGACCCAAAGAGTAATTAAGAGTAATTAAGAATGTATATTTCTCTCATCAGGGATATTTTATTTTGTTTTTACTTTTATCTTCTTGGCATTAGTTTTAATAATTATCAAGTTAGGTTAACCCTTATGTGATTGAATAATACTACCTAAACAATATTAATATAATGTTACATGAGACGGGAAAAGTTAACAAATATGCATTGAATTGAATGCGTATTGGACTATTGGTCTATATACTAGAACTACTTATAAGTCTTTTATATATATATATATATCACTTTAAGACTGGTAGTCAGAAAAAATCTCTCTCGTGAGAGAAGTGACCCCCAAACAGAAGTATTATTTAAATGGGGAATTTGAATCCTACACGTGATAGCATACATTCACTGCATCACTTAACCAACCAAGCCAATCTACAATGGTTATCCAATGTCCTTTTTATCCCATATCTTGTTGTATTGTTCCATTAGCTATATACTTTAATTTGTTGTAGACTTTAGATACTTCCTCATCTTTTTCTTATAATTGAAAAATGTATGTTCTAAAAGCGTACAAGAGTATTGGAATAGCATGGTTTTATACTTATCCCGCTATCATTTTATTCATTGGAAAAATATCAACAGGGCAACAATTACAAAGTACATGAACAAACTTCCTTATTCAGAAATTATTCACCTAATTAAGAACCTACCTATTACTCTCTCAAAAGGTCAAATGTAATTGGAAATCTTGCCTTATTAATATTAATATTCCTAGGTCCTAATATCAAAGTGTTGGGTTGGGTTCAACACTCCTATGGGAAGGCCCAAGCCCATATTTTTAGGGTTATTTTTTTTTTATATATTTCTTATTGAATATTTATTATAGGACAAAACTTAAGTCCATTTCCTTAGATCTATTACATCCATTTTACCAATTAAATTGTGACATGTGTACATATTTATTATCTCTCTTATGTATTAATATTTTTTTTTATAAAAATATACTACTAATTTGATTGATAAAATAAATATAATGAACTTAAGGAAATAGACCTAAATTTTATCCTTTATTAAACTACTAAAGCATAAGAGAGAGTGGTTGAGTTGAAAAGAAAAAGAGGGGAGATTTACAAAACTCGCAAGAAATTCCAGCTGTAAACTATTTTATCAAGCAGACGATTGGATGGTGAAATCTTTTTTAATTGAGCTGAAATTTTAACTGGAGGTTCCTCACTTATTGTTCTTCAAGTTGGTTAGTCGGATTTGCGATACAAGCTCTGTATAATTTCCAGAAAATTCGTGAACATTGGCTGATTGATGTTTTTCAACTCTTTTCGATAGTTTTCATCTTGTTGATGACTTTGGGCCCTTGTGAGTGACCATTTGGTTTTGTGAAAGAGTTGGATATATGTACGTAGTACTTATGTGTAGAGAAACTCGTGTAGCTATGTTTTTAGTGATATTAGGATTTTTATCCTCTTGTGGATTTTTACTCACTCACATCAAGGGGTTTTTCCCACTTTAAATTTAGTGTTCTTGATTTGTGATTTTTTTTTTATTTTACTGTTATTTAATTTACTTGGTTGCTTCCTCATTGGTTCTCACAAATAGGAAATATTTATTATTTCCGCTGTGATTACCATCCCGGTTTGGAGTGGGAAGTTTTGGTTTTTCCCATGTACCAAATAGCTAACTAAGAATTCACACAAAAACGGTAAAGACCTACATAAACATATAGAAAACTCAGTTCTAATTTGTAACTTACAAGAAAACCCACATCTTGTTAAACGTCATGTATCACCTTTTACCATCTTCATCGTACATGGTCAGTGGGACTCCATCTTTGACGATTGTTGAGCAAGAACAGATTTATCTTATTTGACTGGATCAATTGCTTCTCAAAAGGCTTGCTGAATTAGCGTCTTTCACAAAGAACATTCTCTTGTAGTGCCATGTAAAATTATGTTCACTTTATTCATATTTTAACATCTTAGTCTTAATTAATCATGGGGTCTACTGCTCACTTACGTATTTACATTTTTCTTAATTAGAAATGTTAATTATGGTTAACTCAATAATTAATGGTAACTCAATAATTAGACAAGTTCTCATCTGCTTCTTATTGATGTTGCCCATCTTTCCATCAAACTCAATGGTAAGAATTTTTCTGCATATATAGTACAAACAGTTGCTCTTTCTTCTTTTAACACCTCATTCTATTTTGGAGGAAGAGTTTAAGCTACTTTCTTGTCGTGACTTTACTTTTAAATAAATTTTTAATACAATAAACTACTTTTTTTTTTGTAATAAAAAGTAACTTTTAGGTATGGATTAAATTTACAACATAAGGGTAAATAGAGCGACCGTTTTTTGATTAGGCAAGTAGAAAAATTTCAGTGATATTTAGTGCATTGATTGCTGGGTGTTTGGTAGGTATTAGGTTCTTTGCCAAAAAAAAGAAAAGAAACTTAAGTATAGTCTCATTCATTTGAAAAAAAAAAAATAGTGCATAAGGCACTTGCTCAACTTCTATATTTTTGTTACATTTGTGCAATTGATGGCCGTAAAAGTACAAGAAACAGGGAATTGCAATGTTATATACCTGACTTTACAGTACAGGCACCCCAGAAGGGCCGGGTTTAATAGTTGTATGCTACAGTCCGCCATCTTCTTATTAATTTGAAAATACCAATAAGGCAACAATTACAAAGTACATGTACAATCTTCCTTATTCAAAACATTAATTGGAATTGCAATAGGGCAAAAAGTACCAATAGGACAACAATTTACATGAAAAATGAATGTTTCTTTAGAGTACAAGAATATAGGAACTGCATGTTTATGTATCTAACTCATTGTTACTAGAAACGTAATATATGAGGATATGCAGGATAAATACGAGTATATAATTTATCATTTTTTGTAATTATATTACAAGATTTTCTTTATGACAAATTTGATATGAGATACATATGACAAATAAGACGATACGAAATTCGCATAATAATTGAGCGAATCAAGCAACTATAACTAACTTTCCTGATGCACATAGATACGGGTAAACTAGAGTCTGCCATCATTTCATTCATTGGAAAAATAGCAACAAGGCAACAATTACAAAGTACATGTACAAACTTCCATATTACTCTCAAAAAGCCAGAAAAAAAGGTCAAATGTATTGGGAAATTTTGCCCCAGTAACATATTCAAAATATCAAAGACCCATATACAAAATGGCTAACTAAGAATTCACACAAACACCGCAAAAAAACTACATAATTCATAACTTACAAGAAAATGCACCCGTGACCATCTTTGTTGTACATGGTCACATCAACGCCATCTGTAGTAAGACTAAGACCTTCGTCTTCTTTCAAGAATGCCAAGATGCACTGTTACATTGCAATGTTTAACATAAGAAGATCTTCATCCACACCATATCTTCCAAACTTATAGATTATCATTAATTATGGCTACGATTCTTAAAATATTGACTCCAATCAATGAAAATGACACACAAATAATCCCTGACCAATAATAACCGAAGTGCAAAATAATTAAATTATATGTAAATTTATATAAAAAATTAAAAATGTTAAGATACCGCTATAAATTCATAAAGTCAAATTAATGGATTAAACTGCGAATTTTCATAATATAAAACAATTATTTTGGTAACATTACTCTATGATCTGAGATTATATGAACATGACACACGAAAAAGAAAAGATACCAAGATAAGGTAAACATTGAGTTTTACAAACGGTAATATGTACCTTTACTTTGACTGGAAAAAAAAATGAAGTTGCATGAAAGCAAGAAAAAATTACACGTACATGAAGATATTGAGAAAAAATAGGACAAGGACCCAGCAACACGTAAAGCAGTTAATAAGACCAACGGATAACTGATTGCGCTTTAAGTGGGATGGAAAGACCTGTAACCTGTTTTCAACATGTTTTAAGGCAAGGAATTAGTCAAGTATTTTTTTTTTCCAATATCATTATTTTTTTCCCCAATCTTCACACAGGTAATTTATGGTTTGCTAACTATTGCTACATACACTCGGGCCTTCATTCTTGTGCTTGAGAGGCTTGCACAGCACAATTGTTAATAACCCTCCAATTCCATTAGCTAAATCAAGGAAAAGTTAAGGAGATCAAAATTAAAAAAATGGAGAACCAATTAGCATTTGGTATTAGCTGTGTCATCTGCTGCATGCTTGCATATAACTGATATATGTGGTTTTTGAATCCTTATGAGAGCTGGCGCTTGTCCGTTCTCTTTTTTTCCACTTTGATTTTGTTTAAAATAAGATAATGATATGTGACCTTAGTTTACTCAAGTCTGCTTTTTTATTAGTTTACATTGTTGATATATATAAGCACATCAAAAGGGAGGCAGAGAGAGAACACATAAAGTGAAAGATGGCAGGTGGAGGGTTTAGCGATGCTGGAGCCCTCAAGAGGGCTCATCTTTATGAGTACAGGATTACTAGATTTTTCATCTTTTCTTGCATTGTTGGGGCTCTTGGTGGGTCTCTATTCGGTTATGATCTTGGTGTTTCAGGTGAGTTCTCCCATCTTGGTGTCTCTCATTCAAAAATAACCACTTGGAATTGCATTTCTTGTACTGATTTGCGTGCACGCTTTATTATCAGATGCTGAAAGATAACATGCTGAATTCTTCGATCACTTCTTCTAAAATCTCACAGGATCTGAAAAATATTGCTTGATAATTACAGGTGGAGTTACTTCCATGGATGATTTCCTCAAAGAATTTTTCCCAGGTGTGTATGAGAAGAAGCATGCACATCTTGAAGAAACGGATTATTGCAAATATGATGATCAAATATTGACACTCTTTACTTCGTCTCTCTACTTTGCGGCCCTTGTGTTCACATTTACTGCCTCCAGTCTAACAAAAAGCAAAGGCAGGAAAGCCAGTATTTTAGCTGGTTCCATAAGCTTCTTTATAGGAGCTGTTCTCAATGCAGCAGCCAAGAACATTGCAATGTTGATCATTAGGCGTATCCTTCTCGGTGTGATCATTTGGGCATTGCAAGTAAGTTTAACCAGTTCCTTAAAAGGATATATGGAAACTGTGTTTTAGCCTTTATCCCCTAAAAATGGGTATTACTAATTGACTATATCTATCCATACACTTATATCATTTTACATATTACATTTGTGTAGTTTTCACATCTGATTATAACTAGTCCACCTAAACTTCTACACATCTACATTGCAATAATACTCGGTGCATATCTCCCCTAGGCACATTACCTAACATTTATATGAGATGACATTGTAGTAGAATCAAAATATAAGTTTGTAAAAAATAAAAAAATAGTTATAATTAATTAAAATTTCGATAATTAAGTTGATTAATAAATTTGAAATTTTTAGTTCCAAAAAATTTAGTAGCCTATGTCAAAGTCCTAAAATTAAACTTAATTATTGGTTTCGGTCAATTGGAGTATTAAGAATAGTAATAATTAATTATAATTTATAATAATTAAGTTAAATTTATGATAACAATAATTATGTTATTTTGATTATGAATTTCATATTTTAGGCTATTCTTTAAGATGATACAAAATCTTATCAAATAAGTAAATTAATTCCTATAAAACATTATAAATAAGGATATATGAAGAGTTATAATAATTATTCCGAATTTTTTCACATTTTGTGCAAGCTTTTCAAAAATTCATGCTTATTGATACTTTCTCTTTAGCATCGCGGCGGCCACTCCCCGCTATCGGCAGATTTACATGTTTACCAACTTGTTGATATATATAAGCACATCAAAAGGGAGGCAGAATGAGAACACATAAAGTGAAAGATGGCAGGTGGAGGGTTTAGATGCTGGAGCCCTCAAGAGGGCTCATCTTTATGAGTACAAGATTACTAGATTTTTCATCTTTTCTTGCATTGTTGGGGCTCTTGGTTGGTCTCTATTCGATTATGATCTTGGTGTTTCAGGTGAGTTCTCCCATCTTGGTGTCTCTCATTCAAAAAGTAACCACTTGGAATTGAATTTCTTGTACTGATTTGCGTGCATGCTTTATTATCAGATGCTGAAAGATAACATGCTGAATTCTTCGATCACTTCTTCCAAAATCTCACAGGATCTGAAAAATATTGCTTGAAATTTAGGTGGAGTTACTTCCATGGATGATTTCCTCAAAGAATTTTTCCCAGGTGTGCCCTCATGGCCCCCAGAAGCATGCACAAAAATGAAGAAACAGATATAATTAAATAGTAAAAATTGTGTTGTAGATGTGATCTAATATATATGTAAAAGTGTGTGTTTAGCATTATTCCCTGCGTTGTGATTTTGCCACCTAGACAAGAATATGAGTTGATATGCGCAGAAGTACGTGCACCAAGCATTTTTCTTACCAATTTTACTTACATTATTTTCTAATTATTTTGCAGGTTGTTCCTCTATATCTTTCTGAAATGGCACCAGCAAAAGTCCGAGGAGCAGTGAACCAACTCTTCCGGTTAACAACCTGTTTGGGAATTTTAATTGCCAACCTTGTGAATTGTTTAGCTACAGTTCCAGCAATCTTAATGTTTGTTGGAGGTTTGTTATGTTCTGAGACACTCAACAGTCTTGTGGAACAAGGCCGAGTTGAGGAAGGAAGAATGGTGCTGGAAAAGATTAGGAGCTGAATACTAAATTTTATTCGGATTATTAAAATATTTTAATGCAAAATTAGAAAAAGAGAAAAAATAAAAATTAATTATATCAACAAGTATCCTTTATTTGCTTAGTCCTTTGTTTGGTCCCAAAAAAATTTTATTTAGCTCAATAAAAATTATGACTACTAAAAATTAAAAAAAAAAGAAAAATATATAATAACGACAGCAATAAAAAAAGTAAATAATAAAAAACAATAAAAAAAAAAAAGAGGGGAGGCTGCCGTTGCAGCCCTCTCGCTTTCCCCTTTGTTTTATTTCATTTTAGAGTATAAACCATTTTGCCTTTTATTGGTTTTCTCTTTTTTTTTTCCCCGTTTTCCAGCGGACATGCACTGCTGCAACCACTGCACTGCTGCAACACCCACCATAGAGGAGACAATTTGCTTTGCTCCCCACTTTCCCCACGTTCCCGCCACCACTGCACACACCATTACATAACAGCATATTTTGGCTTCATTATATGATTTTCACGACACACACACATCCATGGAGATGGTCATTTTTATCATTTAACAGCAAGCAAAAAGAAGGGCTCGACATTCATCATTCTGATATTACCTTCATCTTCACCACTCTCCCACCTTCACCTCATCACAATCAACCCTCTGCCTCCATCTTCACCCTGGTCCTCATCCCTCACCTCCATTAATCCAAACAATCACCTAAACCACCACATCCTTCTGCCATAACCACCCAAACACAAACACCAAACCACCATCACCCCCACACTCAAGTCACCACACCCCCCACCACGCAGACCACCGTGAGCCAGCTCGGACCCCCACCTCGGATCCGCACCAAGCCCAGTAGCCAGCGTCCACCCAAACAACCCCTTCGATCAGCCGCTGCACAGATCCGACTGCACCCCCAACAGCCACCACGACGCACCGCCCCTCCGCCGTTCCTTCACGTGCCAGCAACCCTTACGCAGCACTCGGACCAGATCTGCCCCTCCACCCCGCCGTCGTCACCCGCGGGCCAACACCGTGACCAGTTGCGGTCTCGCTGCGCCGCGCACCGGAACAATGAAGCCACCACGAGCTCCACCCCCTTTCCCTTGTTTTCAGCCCAGCTGTGACCCTCCACAGAATCCCCAAGCCCGAAAACCCCCAGATCCGTCCGCCGTATTGCCACCGTCTGGCCGTCCTGTTGCCGTCCGTGCTTGAGCTGCGGTGCCTCCATCTCTTTACCTCTTTTGGTTTTTGGTTCCTGATATTTGTGGTGTGTTGGAGTTTAGTTTTCTGGTCTTGTTTATATTTCAGCTAGTCTTTTGTTTTGTTTTTTTTATTTACTTGTTTTTCTTTCCTTTTGTTCTGTTGGGTTTTTGCCTGGAACATGTTAGGTTTGTTTTATTCTACTTGGGCTTTAGAGTTTCAGTGATTCAAAATTTTTTTTTTTGGGTTTGGGTAGAATAGGATAAATAACAATAATTTTGTTTTTGTGTTTATTTGGATCTAACAAAAAAAAATGAAAATAACAACAACAAAAATCATCCTAGGTTTTATAGAGGATTTGTTTACCCTTTTGAATGTTTTATTATTATTATTTTTGTTGGTATATTTTTTAATCATGTTACTAATATTGTCTATTTTTTAGTGTTGATTTTATAATTTCTTTTTAAAAAAACTTAAAATAAAATAATTGAGCCTTGTTGAGAGAGAATAAAACGTGATTATTTAAGCTGTGACAACTTATTAATCTTATAATTTTTAAGAATCATCTAAGTTGTGACAGCTTGATGATTCGTTTTTTTAAATATTATAATAATAATAATAATAATAATAATAAAACTTATTGAAAGAATAAAACGAGATTAATTGAGTTATGACATATTGTTAATCTTGCAGCTTTTAAAATCATCTGAGTTGTGATAACTTCATGATTCTTTTTTTTAAACAAAAAAAATAAAAATCAAATGAATTCTTAAAATAAAAAAAATCTTTTCAAAATTAAAAATAATCAACCTACAATCGTTTTTCTAAAGAACGACGTGACTTTGAATTCCTTATTGCATCTGAGGATAGGTAGGAGCAGAATCTCAATTCTGTCAAGTCAAAACTAAATTTTCATAATTTATTTGTTTGTTTAGTTTATCTTTTAATAAATAGGTAAAATAAATATTTTTAAGAGTTATAAAAATTTGAACAACTAATTTAAGGTAATCATCTTAGGACGGATGTATCAAGAAGCTGTCATTGTAGGTTAAATCTCCATCCTTCCTCTCGTGCATAATTAAACTTCGAACCTAGTTTTTGAATGTAAACCATCTTTTTTTATTTTCCAATTTTTTCTTAAAAATAGAATTGGTGACAACTCCTTAAATTTTGTAATTTAAGTCGTTATCTCGCCGCGATCGCGGTCGCGACAACAACGTTGATGCTGAGTTTGCAGATCTTCTTAAGGCCAGCAGAGAAGCAAATCAATCAAGAACCCATTCCAAAATCTCCTTCTAAGAAAGAACAGACCCCAGTTTATAATTGGGGCCTTGGCTATTCCAGCATTCCAACAGCTAACTGGCAACAACTCCATCCTCTTCTATGCTCCTGTCATTTTCCAAACTTTGGGCTTTGGCTCTGGGGCATCTCTATATTCATCTGTTATTACCAGTGTAGCACTTGTTCTTGCCACACTAATCTCAATGGCTTTTGTTGACTAGTTAGGTAGGAGAGCTTTCTTTTTGGAAGCCGGTGCTGAAATGATATTCTGCATGGTAACTACATCTTTCATAACTTTTGTCCTTAAAATTCATATTAACATAGAATGTGTTAGAGTGTGGTTAGTTAGTTAGAAGTTAGTTATATCAGTTTGCAGAGTCTACAAGTTGATTACTAATTACTTACTTCTATTATTATATATAAGTTACATGATACTTACTTTTCACCATTTAAAATCTCAATTTGTGATTTTTCTCATTTCTCTCATCTCTACCATTTTTCCCAACCATTCCTAACATAAATGAAATGAAATGGAAAGCATAACATGATATCCACTACTCATTTTGTTACTAAGTTGAGGACTTTTTTTTTTCCCCTTTTATCTGTAGGTTGCTACGGCTATAGTTTTGGCTTTAGAGTTTGGGAAAGGCAAACAACTGTCATTAGGTATTGCTATCTTTCTAGTTATAGTGATTTGCATATTCGTTTTGGCATATGGAAGATCTTGGGGTCCCTTAGCGGGGTTGGTTCCTAGTGAGCTCTTGCCATTAGAGATAAGGTCAGCTGCAGAGTGTTGTGGTGTGTGTCAACATGATCTTCACTGCGGTTGTGGCACAATTCTTCCTTGTATCACTTTGCCACCTGAAATATGAAGTCTTCTTGCTGTCTGGGGGCTTGATGCCCTTATGAGCTGCTTTGTTTTCTTCCTCTTGCCGGAGACCAAGCAAGTTCCAATTGAGGAGATTCATCTTCTGTTTGAGAGGCACTGGTTTTAGAAGAAACTAGTAGGAGAAGGGAACTACGGGTCTGGGACATTTGTATAAGCCAAAATCTCAAATTTTGTTCCTTTATATTAAATAGAAGAATTTGATTCTTTTCTCCATGTTCTGATACTCTTTTTTATAGCTAAGGACGTTAAATGTATGGTGCCAACGTAATCTCACAGCAAGACGTATCTTCTCTTAGTCACTCTAATAATAGTTGTTTTGTAAAAAGATATTATTTAGAGATTGATGCATTCGGAACATAAGCCCCACAAACTTACACATGTTTAATATTGAATGGAGTATTTATGCTTAACCAAAAATTACTCAATAATGGTTAGTAATGTGGTCATTCATGTGCTATCCTCTGGATTGTTTTAAGCTTGTATCTCAGTGAAAACAGTTGAAGTTAAGCCGCAATTAGAGTTGGAACGGATGACATGAACATCAGAAAAAGGGATCTTAGAGTTTGAGTCAAGAAGGATGGGGCAGTGATCAGACAGGGTTAACCAAGCATGGTGGTATCATAATATAGTTAGAACAAAACTTAGCTCAAAGTTAGTTTTATTTCTCTAATGGGGAGAAGGATAAAGATCTCACCTCCAAACCTCATTTCTATATTTGTCCAAGCTGAACTATCAGCTCTGATACCACTTGTTGTGTCATAGGAGAAGCCCAAGAGCAAATGAGATATCCATCAATGAGTTAAGTGAAAAACAACCTCATTTCTTGAAAAACCTTAAGGCATTAGGTCAGTTACTTATATACAACTTGTCCATTCTTTAACAATGTGGGACTTCAACACTCATATTTGAATTTCCAACAGAAGTTAAGCCATAATTAGAGTTGGAACGAATGACATGAGTGATAACTTCACATATTGTAATTATTTGGGCCCCACATCTGAGCTTTATTGTCTGCCTAGTCCTTGTTTTTATGTATGAATGGATGAGTTTAACTGTATATTTGTATAATTTGGTTTCAATGTCTTCCATCATGATTTTTGGATATATTGAGTACATATGCACTGATTAGTGAATTGAAAATTTCTCTTTGGCAGGTAAGGTTCCAACCAAGTGAATCGACTCAAATTTGGACTAGCTGTGCAAGAGGAATCATTGTGCAAGGATCAACTCCTCACGCCGCGGCATGTAATTTGGAATACCGCGGCATGTGCCTCCCCTGATACAAATTCCAGAGAGCACGCATTTTGAACGCCGCGGCGTTGGCAAGTTCCTTTCTAAATTGTCCCAAAATTAGAGTTAAGTTTTGTTCATATAATTATAGTTTGTCCATCGATTTTTAGAGGGAGTTAGGTTTTATTTTTGAGAGCTACGATCAAGTTTTATCATTTTACACCAACAGAAGCGATGACCGTAAGTTCTTCATCTTGATGGAGGATTGGAGCTTGGAGGATCACTCCCTTAGCTTTGTTCTTCTCTTCTCTTCTCCTTTCTCTTTTCCATTTCCATGACTTAGTTTTAGTGTTTTATTTTCCAAACATGGTGGCAACCTGATTTACTTTGATCCTCCTAGGATATTGATTTCTTGTAATCCTTTGAGTTATATACATGATTTGGTATTTGTTCAATCATATAGTGTTTAATGTTTTGATTGTTTGATCAGCTTTCAACTAATTTGTTCAAATCTAATGAATGACTTAAATTTGGATTTGAGATCGTAAAATGATAAAATATTCAATTGGCTTGGATGCAATGATTCGTTAATAGTAGAAATATACCTATTGACCATGCATAATAATTAATTGGGAATAAATTGTTCATTAGTAGAAATTACACTAACTCATACAAATATATGGATTAGGTAAGTAATATCAATTTGATTGAATAAATATTATGAAAACAAATTATATTAATATAAAAATATTATTAACAATTATATAAAAAGGATACCTTATGTAATAATCATTTCCTAAACTCAATCTAAAAAAGTTTTATAAGTTTAATACGAACCTTACAATTTATAATTCCTTGAATAAAATATTAAATTTTTAAATCGATTATATTATATCGTGAACGATATCCAACTCAAATACTACGTGTGACGATCCGGCTACGTTGAAAAAAGAGCGAACAATGAGCATCAGAAAAAGGGATCTTAGAGTTTGAGTCAAGAAGGATGGGGCAGTGATCAGACAAGGTTAACCAAGCATGGTTTGCACAATCACAGTTAAAGCATGGTATGATAATATAGTTAGAACAAAACTTGGCTCTAGCTTTAGGAGAAGGGAACTCTCTCCAACCTCATTTAATTTGTTGTTATGTGTTACTTTCAACCCCATTTTACCTTATTTAATTGAGTTAACGGACACATGACAACTATAGCTGTCAAAACAGATCGAGCCAGCTCGGGGAGGACCATTTTCGAGTCAGGGCTGATCAGACTATGTGAATTTCAGGGTGATATTTTGTTGACCTAGTCCTATGTAGTGTTATTAAAGCAGTCGACCCGTTCAGATTAGACTAATTTAGACTATTTTTAATTTTGTGTTTACTTTTACTAGTTCAGTCTGTTCATTTTATCAGATTATTCGGGCTGACCCATCAAATTTGACTCATTTTGACGGCTCTAATGACAACAAATTAAATGGGATTAGAGAGAATTCCTTTCTCCCATAGTTGGAGCCAAGTTTTGTTCATATATTTATAGCTCCCGTTTGTCCATCCAAGGATTATGACTTAAGTTAACTTGGCCACATTCGGACTTAGCCTGATCCGAACCTGACCTAATATGTTGATTGTGGTCATTTCTTTAAAGTCAAATTCGACCTAGTCATGACTCGATTAATAATTGGGTTACAACAAGGTTGACTTAATATTTATATAAAATGTACAATATTAGACATTATGAATAGTTAAGTCATAAAAATTTAAAAATATAAAACTAACACTAAGATATATTTTACAATAAATATTATGAAATAAATTATATTAATATAAAAATATTATCATATTAAAAAAATATTAATTTATGTATAAAAATATTATAATTTATTATTAATTTTTTTAAAAAAATATAAATTTTAAAACATTATATTATGTCAGGGCCAGTAAAATCGAAGTGTAACATAGGCTAGTTGAAAACAAGTTGGGCAGGGCTGGCCCATAATATTTATGGGCTAAAAATCACAAGTCCTAAGTGTTTTGAAGTTATAGATTGTCAAGCTAAATGAGTTAGAGAAACTTATTTTAATAACAAGAGTGAAAATTTTTCACGAACTTAATACAAATACAACATCATATTCCATAAAAACTTATCATGAAAACTCCACAATATTTTAATATATATTGAAAAGTTTGATTAAAATTCGAAAAATAAACTAAAATTGTAGGCGATGTCAAGAAGCGTATAAGAGAGACCAATTAATGAATTAGAAACATACTAGAATACAGATAAAAGAAAAAAGAGAAACAAACTAAAATAAAACCTATGCGATACATAAATTTTTGAGTAAAGAAATTTGTTCGATAACCTCAAAATTCTAATTCACCAATATTGAGAAAGAACAATTTTTTTTTAATCTTTGACCAAAATATTCTCATATATATTGTTATGAAACTAATATTTCGAATATTGTAAGAATAATGTTGTTAATATCCTGTTTTTGAGTCAAAAGTCATAAGTATGTTTAGAATGTTACAAAATAATTAAACTTGATTTGATTTGATTATAAATCAAAACTTGTATTTAGAATGTTAAAAAATAAGAAATAATTTAATTTTAAAAATTTCATGTATTTCAAAGGTTTATATTTAAAATTCTATTAAATATGATGAAATTTGTTAAAATTTGATTTAATTTTAAATAAATAGATTAATTTATCCTTATTAACTTTTTTATTTTAACTCTCATACCTAATAAACTAACTCACAATAAAAGATATTTTATTATAAGAGTAAAATAGTAAAATAATAAAATTCAATAAAATCAATTACATTTTTAATGAGTTCTAGACATAAAATTAATTTATAAATAAATTTAAATGTAAATTTATTTTAAAAAATTCTAAACATAAAACTTGATTGCTAAATCAAATTAAATCATGTAAAATTTTTAATCATTCTAAACATAATCATAATAATTTAATTCATCAATTACTATACAGTTTGTATTTTTCTTTCGCAAATAAGAAAAATATCAATTCAATAAGAAAAATCAATACTTTTTTTTTAAAAAATAATGAGTTATATTTGATTGATAAATAAATGTAATAATTGGTAACGGGTGCAGTTGGGTTTTTTAGGTCAAATATAAATGTTTTATAAAATTTGTTAATGAGTACTATTACGACACTAGTTAAAGAATAAAAAAAATGTATTATGTAAATAATAAAGTATTAATATATTAGAAACTTAAGAAAGCATATATTAAATGCTCTTTGACAACTGCCTGGACACTAGTAAGAAAGAAAAGACCCATGTTTTATTTATTTATTTGTAAAGCACAGTCTCTCCTTCCATTATTTCCTTAATGAATTTTCTCTTCATAGAATTTAATTTTACTAAATTTCCTTTTAGTTTTAAGTCTTAAATTTAATATATACTAATTGCATTTATGTTTTCTCATATATTTAAGGTTACTTATTTAAGAGATTTGGTCACTTTTTCCTTGAGTCTTGAGTCTTTTCCTAACATTTAATGTGTATTAATTGTATTTATGTATTTCTATATTAACAATATTATTTTTAGATATTTTGTTTATTTTTTAGTTAAGTATTTTTTCTAATATTTAAAGCATGTTGATTTATGTATTTTTGTTTTAAAAATATTAATTTTAAAAGATTTTTCGCCATTTACCATATATTTTACATTTAAGTTTTTCAACAATTTTCGGTTTTGAATTTTTTTCCACATTTACCATATATATTAATTACATTTAAGTTTTTCAACAATCCCATTTATACCAGATACATTAAAGAGCACATATAATAGCAACTCAAAGTGCTATATTACATCCTCTCTTTCAAGTATTAGATTCTTACCTTATAATTTCTTCGTTTGAAAATATATGTGGTTTAATGTAATAACAACGAAGAAAGCCACTAAATAGTTTTAATTATAGATAACTTCATTTTATGAAATTAATTTTTATTAAAATACTCAAAATATTATCATTTCATTAATGTTCTCTCTTATTCCAATTAGTAAAAATATTAAGAGGTGAATAAAGCTAAAAAATCATTAATACTTTATTGATTTCTTTAAATGAAAAATAAATAAATAAAATATAATTCATTCTCTATAATGACATATATTTTGAAATATATGATGTATATTTCAAGCGTTTTTTATGGACAATAGGTGCCCATCAATCTACATTTTTTTTTCAGTTAATAATAAAAAGACGTAAGTAATAATGAAGAGTATATATATATATATATATATATATAGAAGAACCGTATTTATTTATACTTAGTATAAATAAGGTAAATTTACACTTTAATCATTAATCTTACATAAATATTTTATTATGAAATACTGTGATTTTTAGGAGATAAATAATAACTACATTTAAATAACTTTAAAATAAAAAATTTATATAAATTAAATATAAATCTTTTTTCACTTACATTAAAAATAAATAAATATCACCCTATATATATATATATATATATTACACTTCTTCATGTTAGCACTTTATACACTTTTGCTGGACAAACAAATCAATTTTGTCTCTTCTTACCCAACTTGAGTGTAAACGGCTATTTTTTTAATTAAAAACACTATTAAATGAGCACATAAATGTTTTTCTCTTCTAATAATTATAAATCTCATAAATCTTTTTCTATTCTATTAGCTATCAATATTACTTATTACTATTTTACTATAATTAATAATATAGTTATTTGCTTTTAAAATAATCATAGAGGAACATAAATTTATTATTATATTTAAAATAATAATAATACAATATTTTATTTCTATACCATTAAAGATTAGTAATATAGTAATTTACTTTTTTAAAGAAATTGTGGAGAAACGTCATGCATATACAATTAATGGCATGTAATTTTATATTACCATTTTTCTAAAATTTGTATAATATTAAGTTATTAATTAAATAAAATTAATATTATTAATACCATTTCTATAGTAATGGCATGTAATTTATAGTAATTTTATATGACCAATCTTTAAAAATTATACAATATTAAAATTATTAATTAAATAAAATTTATTTTTCAATTGATAAAAATTAAGAAGTTAGTAATTATTAAGAGAGATTAAAATTTAATATTTATGTAAGATACATTCTCACTCTTATATATATATATATATATATATATATATATAAAAAGATATACTCAATATATATATATATATATATATATATAAAATAAAAAGTGTAAAATTGATAAATTTTTTTTACTTACATTAGATATAAATGGATCTCTCCTTATATATATAAGAGAAACTTTATGTACTCGATTATTAATGTTTTTAATCACAAAAAGAGCCGTTGTCTTTTGTATTTGATAATAATTAAGTACATAATTGTTTCTCTCCTAATAATTACTACAAAACTAAAAAAAAAACTTTCTATGTCTTAAATCTCATAAAATTTTCTCTTTCATTATTATTTTATGGGTTTGTATAATGAGTACTCTAATACAAAATATTAAATAAAAAATAAAATATTTAATATTCTCAATTAATACTTACTATTTTTTATTCTTTACCTAGTTTTCTTAAGGTTGTTGTTAGCAAGATCCTTTTTTATAAAGATTAATAAAATAGTAATTTGCAATAAAAAATAGAGAGGAACATCAATATATTATTTTTTAAAAATTATTAATAATACAATAATTTATTTCTCTATCATTAAAAATTAGTAATACTATAATTTACCTTTTTTGTTAAAATTTTTTAGAGAAACGTTATGCATGCACAATCAATGACATGTAATTTTATATTATTATTGTTTTTCAAAATTATATAATATTAATTTATTGATTAAAAATAATTTTTTAATTGAAAAAATATATAGAGGTAGTAGTTATTAGAAGAGTTAAAAATTTAATTGGTAGTTAATAAAAGAGAGAGAGAGAGAGAGAGAGAGAGAGAGAGAGAGAGAGAAGAGATTTATAACTATGATGGTAGTCATTTAAATTTTCATTATTGGCATATATAAAGATTTAAATATGGATTTTATGAGATCCAATACCCTAAATTATAATTAATTTGATTGGACTAATAGTCAATAGAAGAAGACTAACAGTAGTTGGCCTCTCCAGGCAGAGGCATGTTTTGATTCCTGACTATTAGACACTTCATACAAGTCCTCTCTGTGTACCAAAAAAAAATACAAGTCCTAAGTCTCCTTTGATTTCAAAGCCAAAGCTGGAGTTCTCTTCCACCTTGCATTGATCTTCTTTTTACTTCAGTGTTACTTGGTGAGTCTACACTACTCCTTTTACTATTATCTTCACCAAATCACCATTCTTTTCGAACTCCAACTGAAGCCATTGTTATTGTTTTTTTTTTTTTTGTTATCGTTTTGTCTATGTTGTGTGGTTCAACGTTGGTCTATTCAAGAATTGAGAATTCAAGTTTTTACTCTTTTTTTTTTAAACAATATGCAAAATTACAAGGAAAGCAACTTGATTGAGAATTTGAGATTTAATCTCTGTTAAACAGTCCTCCAAAATTTTTTATAATACTTTTATCAGACACCATCAGGTATTTTATAATTTTTTTTAACTTTAATTTTTTTATGCTGATTCAGTTGTTATATCATAAGAATTTAATAAATATTAGGTTTTTTTATTATGTTTGTAATTATAAGGACGATAAATGTTAATTACACTCTTTTGAATATTCTTTTCAATACTTGTTTTATTATTGATCCATCTCGTATACTTAAAAAGATTATTAAGAAAAGAATATTAGTAATACTTACTTTTGGATGAATAATAAAATAAATATTAAAAGAGTGTCTAAAAGTGTGTGTTGCTAACATTTATCTTATAATGATTAATGTTAAAAACATATATATTTTTTTACTTTTTGCCCAATTTTTTATGATGATTTTATTTGTTTCGTTTATGTTTTATGAGAGATATAAGTACATGAGTTTAACTTTAATATACTTATCTATTTTATTAGAATTCTCAATCCAACGGTAGGATTAGATGAAGTTTTATGCATAAAATTTATTTAATGATCAATGACGTAATTTTTTTTAATCTAAAAATGATGTAATTTAATATATTATATTAGATTTATATATATATATATATATATATATATATATATATATATATATATATATATATATATATATGGTAAAAAGGTAGTTTCATCGAATCCTACTGTAGCCGTGTAAGTTATATAGGTAAGTGTTAAGTAACCATATTCTTATTGTGTAACGTTGTGTTGGTTGAGTGTGGTTTTTTTTTTTCCTCTTTATTTCTCCTGCGACTTGCTTTTGTTTTCTTTGTCTAAACATCGTTTCATGGTTTTATCTTTTAATTATATAATCATCTTGTTTTATATATATATATATATATATATATATATATATATATATATATATACGAGGAGGATCGATTTCAAATGTAAGTTTTTTTACTTACACTTATTTTTAATTTAGATTTATTTTTATCTAATGGTTGAGATTATTTCATTAAAAATAACTATTAAATGAAAGTGGATCTAATGGTTAAAAATGAGTGTATAGTCAAAAAGACTTACACTTACACTTTTGTCTATATATATATATATATATATATTCCTTATATATATTCCTTACGTTATGGTGATTTCGTGTTTTGATATCATTCAACAAGATGGCTGTAATTGAGAGTTGTGAGAAGGACGTTGCCATAAGCAATGGACTCATGGTACCAAATGAACATGCTAGTGAAGTTTCATCAAATGGCACAGTTAGCAACAACGTTGTTTCCCAACAACCTGGAACAAAGGAATGTTTGGTGCAGCAAAGAGTTAGCGCACGACTTCAAAACCGGGCTAATAAGGTTAAGTATGAAAGTGAGCAGAAGAGGTCAATGAGTGATGATACTAATGGGAACAATTCTGTTCAGAAGAAAACCAAGCTCAATCCTTCAATGAATGATGATACATGTTCTTACTCAAGTGGCTGTGGAGTGGAATGTGTAGCTTGCATTGTTTCCAACTATACTAATGCTTTTCCTCATGGAATGGACTTAACGACCATTTTAAGTTTAAAAGAGACGTTGAGGCTTCTCAATATCAAAAGACTTCTATCTGCTAAGGTGATCATATTAATTTTTATAGGCTTCTCAATTTATTTATTTTTCGTTGTTGATTCCAGGTTCCACGTTATTTATATCATCATTTTTGTGTGTTTTTATTAGTTCATGAAGCACGGGAGGCAATAGACTTCTTTTTTTTTTTGTTTTGATTTTGCAAAAAATAATTGTGCCATGTCTTGTTGATGTTGGATCTCAAAGCAGTTTTTTATTTATTTATGAAAATAATTGTAATCTAAAAGTGAATAAAATGAGATTTTGAATCATAATTTAGACCATTGAAGCGACATGATGACATGAGTACCAAAGCAAATTAATTGAGATCTATTATCCTATCCCCTTGTAACTGGGCTTATTATTGCTGGTTTTGAATGCTTCATTGCTTAAATGCTGAAAATCAGTTGTCTAGGTCAACCATTATATTAATATCAATATTTATTTCAAAACCTATTTTTTATTACTTTTGGGTTCAGCATTTAATATTTATTGAACAAAATTTAGCTCTATCCTTTTCTCTTTAACTCTTCTCTCTAGCTCCTTTAATCACTCTCTATTTGTTATTTTCAACCTCATTTAATTAAATTAATGAACACATGGAGAACAATTAAAGAGGTTGGAAAAAAAGAGTTAGAGCCAAGTTTTGTTGATATTTATTTGTATCCTCAATTTAGTTGAGTTTGTTATTTTGCCGGTTATTTTAGTGTAACAAGTTCATTTCCAACTTACAAAGCTTTCTCTAATACTCTTCTACAGGAAGAGCAGAATAGATCCAAGGAGGAGGATAATGATGATTTGGGAGCTGCACAAATTTCAAGGAATAAGGTGAGCCTTTTGAGTTTTGAGAATAATTTTTCTTCACCCCCAATTATAATCGAAAATTAGAAATTTTGTACAATGTATTGAGACTTATCTATTTTTTCAGCCAGGAAGATTGATTATATTTACTTCTAGGAGTATGAGTTGATCCTTTGCATGGCTTCTCAATCTCAAAGGACTTCAATCTGCTGATGCTTATTTGCATAAATGATTTGAAATTTCCAAAATTTATTTTATTTTAGGAGAGATTAGATGTGGTCATGCTTCAATCAGGCAAAAGTAATCAATTGTTGGTTTTCAATCTTACATAGAATAGAATTGTTAAATTATTTGAGAAGCTGTTAAATTCTTTGAATTTTCCAAAGAAGAGAAAACTCGCAAAAAGAAAGCTGACTTTCCAACAGGTAATTACTAGTTTACTACAACTTATAGTAATCTCTAAACCTTTTAAGACTAGAAAAACGAAGAGAATAAGATTTCCTTGGAAGATCAGTAAAGAATATTACAGTTGAGAAAATTAGGAAACTACAAAAACTAAATTCCTGACAGAATAAGGAACGTGATTTCAACTACACTCCTACTTAAATAAGGAAAACCATACCACTGGGCAGCTAATGAAATTAGGAATTTATACTATTAAACTCCTAATGAAATTATGGCGTGTGGATTGGACCTTACATTTGTGAAGAATTTATTGCAAATCATAGGTCTAGTCCTATGTCAGATGTCAACATTTTTATTGGACTAATGTGTGCAGCTATCTCTACCCGTAAGAGTCATCCATAGACATATATAGAGAGTATATATACTTTAGCATGAGCTATATACATGCAAATTCATTGCTTGAACTTAAACCTTGATCTATAAATGAAATAGTCTAATGATACATATGGTCTTATGCATTCAGTCAATTTAGGTTTTCACTTGTATCTTGTGTGGAATAATATATGTTTTTGCTTAATGTAATTTTTTTGGTTAAGCTTAGTTTGCACTGGCAGTAGCATTTTGCTCCGCTGATAGTGGCATTCTAACATTTGGTCTGACCTCTTATGTTAGAACCATTTGACTCGAGGGAATGTACCCAAAGTTCCTTCTGGTTATCCATGGTATGCTATCAGCAAAGCTTCTAAGAAATGTAGTGCAAGCTCAGAAGGATATGGTTTTCTTAGTTTGGTTTGCAAGGACATCAGCAACGGTCAAGAAGATATAAGCATTCCTGTTATCAATGAGTATGACAATCCTCCTGTTGCACCTGCTGGTAAGTTTAATCATCAACAAGTTGTACTAGTTGTTCAGGAGCAAGTTCTGCTTGAGGATATGAGTAATAATTGTTCTTCAAAGTCATTGCAGTTTCCTTTGCGTACTTCCATTTCAGCATTTAAAATATGTAAATAGTTGGTTGACTAGAACAATTGGAGTTTATGTTATATCTTTTTAAGATAATATCCTAGCTCCACTTTTATAATCTTCTATGGTTTGTTGGTTTGTGTGTGTGTGTTTCTCTTAGTATTTTCATTGGCTCTCCTGTTTTATATGGGGAAGTGTTGTTTGTCAAATTACTCACTTGGAGTTGGCATCAATACTGTTCTAAAATTTCAGGCTTTACATATATCAAATCCATCCAAGTTGCAAAAAATCTGAAAGTTCCATCTGGAGCCGATGGATGCGAGTGCAAAGGAAGTTGCAGAAACACGGATAAAAGCGCTTGTCCTTGTGTTCTCCTTAATGGCTCTGTTCCATATGTTCGTGGGAAAGGTGGCAGGTGATATTTTAGTTTTGGGTTTGATTTTATTCTATGTAATAGGACAGTTCTCTCGCCATGGAAGAAAGAGACAGTTAGAGACGTACCTTGAGTAAATAACTATAACTTAATACGATATGACCAAGTTCTATGCCTTATCTTTAGACTCTGTACCTTGAAGTTGAATCTCTAAAATTTATATAATCATGCCTTTTTCCTCTTGCATTTCATTTGGGCATGATTTACTATTTTTACCAAGTTACGTGCTTTCCTTGACATATGTTGTGTTTGTGAATGCCGTAAGCCTGTATTATTGTAAAGAATATTCATGCTATGAACAAATTCCTATGCAGAAGTTATTACAGTTTTATTTGGTAATATTTTGTGAAACTTATTGTATATTGCATAATGGTATTGTTTGGAAAATAAAGATTAAGTCATTATAAGTATTAAAACTATAAAAGTTCACACATTTGAAGAACTTTATGGAAAACATTAATACCCAAAGTTTAATAAGAGGAAACAGGAATTTTGTATATGTTGAATAATCTTGGTAGGGTCATTAAGGTTCTTTCTAAAGCAAGTAGCTATAAAGAAGTATCAGAATACAAGTCTTAAAGAATTAGCACAAACAAAATTTATTGCTTTCATTGCTGGAATAATTGCAACATTTCAAATAGAGCTTTAATCCTTTCTAATTTTAACTTTCTTTTGGGAAGGCATACAAACTTTGTTAACAACCATTAAATTTCTTTCCCAGTTTATTAAAGCAGACATTCTATCAGTTTCCTAGGTAAAATTTGACAGTTTCTTTCATTTTTTAAACATATATTTGAAATTATTTTTTCTTTACCTTATAAAAATCTTCATTTGTATTTGATTTTCTAATATTCTAAGTCCTTTAACACACCTTATTCATCTTCAGATTGATTGCACCTAAAGATGTTGTGTTTGAATGTGGTCCAAGTTGTGGATGTGGACCTAATTGTGGCAATAGAGCTTCTCAGAAGGGAATAAAGTACAGGCTTGAGGTCATTTATCCAAACTTCTATACCTTTCCATCACTAATGTGTGGATATGTGATAGATCCTTAACACCATTTCCTTTGCACAGGTTTATCGTACGGTCAACAAAGGGTGGGCTGTTAGAACATGGGACACTATTCCTGCAGGTGCACCGGTTTGTGAATATATTGGTGTACTTAGGAGAAATGATGAGTTGGACAATATTGCTGAGAATGACTATATATTTGACATTGATTGCAAGCAGACAATTAATGAGGTAGAGGGAAGGGAGGTAAGGATAAAATTATTCTTTTATTTGAACTTTTTTTTAGTTTTTTGAATGATATATCTTTTCTGCCTCGGCGTTTGAGATTGAGTAGTTATTAATATCATAACTAAGTTTTATATTTATATAAATTGCCTTGTTGTATACTCTGGTTAGGTGTTAAAATGCCCTTGATCATAATCAAAATGGAATCTAATAGCCATAGTGTATCCTTCTTACGATTACTTTTCTTTTTGAAAGTACACTATGATCTTCCAAACATATTTATTACATTACTTGGAAGGGTGATATTAACAGAATTTTCAATGATCTTTTTCTCAGAGACGGTTGCATGTTGTATCATTGCCTACAAGCCCTTCTGTTGAAAAAAGGGGTGATGAGACAATGGAAATTGAACCTGAGTACTGCATAGATGCTGGTTCTTTTGGTAATGTTGCTAGGTTTATCAACCACAGCTGTGAGCCAAACCTATTTGTTCAGTGTGTTCTGAGCTCCCACCATGACATCAAACAAGCTCGGGTGGTGCTATTTGCTGCAAAAAAAATACGTCCTTACCAAGTAAGAATCTTATTTGTGCTTTTGTTAACAATTTTGTCATTCAAATTTTCAATCATGTTTCCATTTATCCATTTGGATTATGCTCCACAATTCTTTTGAAACATTCTGTTGGTGGTTTTAAGAATTTTATGCTTGAATTGGAAGGAGTGGATGCTGAACCTATCATGAATGGTTCACTGAAATATCATATGCAAAGAGGACTTTTGTCTGTACTGTGATCATATTGCTGCAAACCTGCCATTGTTCTTTTTTTTTTCCTTACATGATGCATGCATTGGCTATCATATACATATATATACTTGCAACTGATTCACTAGATGAAAGTGTACAACAAAATATTGAAGTGTCATATACTTGATGATTGATGACTGGCTAATCATGTCTTTATATCATGGTCGAGATCCATAGTCTTCAAATGTTAAGTGCACTCTTTTCTTCAGCATGTCCACATCAGGGAAGATATGGACTCCACTCTCTGAAGTGTGTGTTAGATCTTTGTTCGAGCCAAGATCCAAAACTCTTCAATTTCCCTCTTCGAGTGAGAGAAAAACTCCTCAATCTTATTCACATTCAACTATGACATTACAATGCTATAATTCTCCTATTTATGCAATGGCTAAGATGATAACTAACTAACTCACTTAACAATTCGTATCAATACCTCCCCCTTTAAAAACAACCTTGGCCTCAAGGTTGATACTAAAAAATATCAGATTGTACAAAAATTGAAAAGCACACCAGATGCTAAGTAAAATAAGAATCCCCTAAGAACATAACCAGCTGGAAGGTGTAAGGCTGCCACCAACGCTCAAAGTAACCATTGCTCCAAGTCACCAAAATGTACACCAGAGGCCAATCAGAATGGCATGAAGGAAATCGTCTGTTGCTAAATATTGAGCAAACTTGCTTTCCTTTATCCACCAACATAACTCTAGCATTTCCAAATACTATACATGCAGTCAATAGCTAAGGCCTGAATTTGAATTGAAAATTGTGACCATTTAAATGTGATGCTTGCCAAATAACAATACATAACAGTAAGCTCATTTGTCCCCGACGATCAAGGGAATGTTGAAAGAGCCCCACATGCTGAGATTGTTACTTTGGCCTCAAATTGCAGTCCCCATGAGATATTGTTTGTTAAAGCACTTGCCATCACTCCCAAGGGTGTAATTTTCTTCACATACCCTCCCTTGTGCTTTTCCAATACCAACCTATCAGCTTCGCACCCTGTAAGTATTACTGCCCCATGATTCACAGCGTCAACAAGCCATGTAACTTGAAGACTGAGATTTTTACAACCATTTCGAAGAACTTGATTCTGGATTCCTTCCTCAACACCTTTATCTGTTACACCAATCCTTCTACATACTAAGGCCATGGCAGAATGATATTCATAACTACAAAAGAGTGATAGCTTGTGGTCCTCTACCCATTCCTTAAGCATACAATCTGTTGTTCTAATAGATGGTGCCCGATTAACAACAGAAAAGAAAATATGGACTTGATTGAGCATTAAAACATGATCTGAAAGACTGCTATGTCAATACCCATGAATCATAATACTCCAGTTAACAACATCCCAATGAGACATTTTTTCAACTTGCTTGTACCTTTCTAATTGAGTTTTTGTTGCCATTGCAATCTCTCAACGAAAGCATCAATGTTAGATCTTTATTCGAGTCAAGATCTAAAATTCCTCAATTTGCCTCTTCGAGTTAGAGAAAAACTCATCAATTGTATTCACATTCAACTATGACATTACAATGCTATAATATAATTCTCCTATTTATAGCATGACTAAGATGATAACTAACTAACTCACTTAACAATTCGTATCAGCCTGTATCTTTGCAGTGTTCTTGTTATTTCCTAGTAAGATAGAAAAGCTATTGTTTTATTATGTTTGTCAATTAGACAATCACAGTTTTTCACCTCAAGATATATTTCTTACATAGGATGACAGCACATATGACAGAACACATTTGTGTTCATTGACCATGTAACGGAAAAACTTTTGTTTTTGTTGTAGGATTGAAGCACAACCCACAACACTTTTAGGGAGATCAATTCACTGCCATTATATTTTTGGAAAATCGTCAGAGCTGTGTTTTGAAAGAAAAACTTTTCATTGGCATAAGCCATGTAACATTTTGAAATTTGCTGCTATGATATAATGCTTTCTTTTATTATTGATTTTCATAATTGTTCGGTACGGCTTCATATTGATAACTTTCTTCATGGGTCATACATATTCCCTGGACTGATAAAAGGTGTTATTGTTGTAACAGGAACTTACATATGACTATGGTTACCAACTTGATAGTGTTATTGGTCCAGATGGAAAAATCAAGCAGTTACCTTGCTACTGTGGTGCAGCTGGCTGTCGTAAACGCTTGTACTAGTTTGGTGTACACGGTACATCTGTATGATTTAACTATCAACTTCTTCAAACTCCAGTTATCCTCCATCTCTTCTGCCTATTCAATTTTTTGGATTGCAATTTTCATTGAGAATTTAGAGGGTGTTCCCTATACAGTTGGGCACAATTATTATTATTTATATGAAAATTGTGTTGTAGCCTCACTTTATTTTAAAACATTTTTAAAAACTAGATTGGATTGACCAATTAATTGATTTGATTTGGCTTGATTGATATGAATTGTATTCTACATTAATATTTGAAAAAGAATTATTTCAAAGTGATGTATATAAAGTGTAATTAAAGATATATTTATCTTTGATTTAATCTAAAATATATAATGATATTAACACATCAAATAACTTAAGGTTAGATATACCGTTACTTATTTACTTTACATACAAATTCATTTTAAAAAGTCTTATATTTTATCATCTAGGCATCATAGTAGAATGCAAGTGGACTGTGGTTGTGCAAGAGCATAAAATCTTGTTTGAAGTTAATATTATAGTGGTTGTGCTTGCGCATAGAAAATAATACTGATAAGAAGGGTTTCTGTATAGACACCTAACCGTATTCTAGAAGATTAGTTTCTTATCTATTAGGTTAGATGATACTTTAAAAACAAAAAAAAATTAAAGATATGCAATATTTTAAGAACATCATAAAAATCAAATAATGAAAGTAATTCAACACAACAAAAAGAGCAAAATTGACTTTAAAATGAAATTTAATAATTTTTAAAATAATCTCTACATAATATTACAAAATTATTTTTCAAAAATAAATTTAAATTTTAAAGATGATTTTATTTTATAGTAATATCTAAATAAACAAAAAATTAATATTAATTTATTTCGGTAGATTTAAAATTAATTTTATATTAATTCTTTTATAATCAACTTGTTTTAACCATCTGTGAGATTTTTAATACCTCAAATTGAGACTATAGTGTTTTTTTATTAACAGTAGGGCTAAGTCCAAAACAACTACAGATAGAGACCACTCTATCATAAACTACAGTACTAGCATATGCTAATAAAGCAACACAAATAAAATGAGGCAAAGGCTCCATAACCTGACTAACCTACGGCATAGAATGAGCATTCTTCGCCAAGAGATCCACACAACCATTCCCTTCTCTAAGAGTATGCTGCACCTGGAGATCCCATGGTTGAATAAGCCATATGGAGCCCATAATAGATACCCCATAACTCAGCCATTGTGATTGAGCAACCACCAAGGTTTGCCAAGAAACAAGCAATAAATCCTCCCATATCATTCCTTAGTATCCCACCAACAAGTACCAGAGTTACTATTGAGAAAAACTGAACCATTTACATTAATTTTAAACCCACCGTAGGAGGAGCTTGTCAAGAAATTTGAACAATCTGGCCCTGAAAAATAGCCGCAAGAGACTTGCGTTGAACACAGAGACCTCTAGAATAACCAGCAACTAAAGACGTGGATTTAATACTACACAAACATAACGTATGTATAGTTGGTTAATGTAGTTGCCATGGTTTTTTTTTTTTTTGGGGTAAACATGCAGTCGCCATATTAGACAAATGAGTCTCAATCTCAAGCATATATTAGACAAATGGGTTTATTTATGTGGGGCAGGCCATTAAACTTAAAGATGTATTTTTAATTTTTTATTGACAACTTGGCATAAGCCATCCATGTAAAAATATAATCTGACTGATTTATTTGTCTCTGTTGTCTATACACACCATTACAGCCAGCAAATTCCTCTTTGAATTATACATCTCAAGCGGTCAAGCCATCCTGGCCTAGAAAATATGAGTGCAAATAATTTCCAGTCCCCACTCTCACAATCAGTCTGATTCGTATGATTAAAAAAAAAAAAGTTGACTTATTCATTTCAACTGATTTGCTTTGATTTCATTTCTACTCAAATTTGACCACATTTAAATAGATTTTTACACATACACAAATAAAGTAAAAAATATTTCAAAATTTAATTCTTATTTTGAAATCTTTCAAATAAAATAGCACAACACCAACAAAATCGATAGGTTGAGAACATGAGTTCAAATCACAAATAAATAATTCTTGTAGAGAGATCGTATAACTTTCGCGTTCTCACAGTAAATAAATTAAATTTATAGAGATGTCTTGTTGTCTCAAAAAAAAAATAGCCCAACAATCTTAAGTTAAGTGATACCAAATTTCTTTAGAGATTACTTAATCTAAAAATTGCATTTCACAAAAATTGTTGTCTCGACTCTAACCTACACTACCTCTCGTCACACTAGGTCATAGACCTTTTGTAACAAAAAACAAAAACTTTTCAAATAGAATATTTTATTTCAAAATGATATTAATTCTTATTTTATGATTTTTAAAACTAAATATTTTATTTATAAATAAATTAATTTCTAAGTTTTGTGAATGCAAACATAGCCAAAGAGATTTACGGATTTGAAGAAATTTCTGATAGGGTTGTGGACTTTCTCTGTTATGAATCTCTTTCCTACTTCAATGGAACTCTGTCAATTTCCATCTCGTGTTATCCTTTTCGAACAAGTGATGTTGTTACAATTTTGAGTCAGTGTAAAAAACCAAGGACTAACCAAGGTTATTAACAAAAAAAAATCTGTATAGTATTTTTATTTTCATTTTCATTTTTTACATTGAAATTTTGCATATAGATTACTTATTAATTTTCATACATGATTTACACACTCATAAATTTCTTGTGTATGTTATACCACCAACAAAAAATTGTATGAATTTATATGGAGACGATTCTCATGCGTTGTCCAAAGAACTGCACCATGTATGATGGTTGATATTCTTTAACCACATTTTCCTTCATTGATTTATCATAAAAAAAAAATATTTTTAAGGATTGAAATCCTCTGCATTTTAATCCGAATATATTCATACAACTTAAAGAGTACGTAAGTGTATATTAGATTCATGTGATTGTATTTATTTATTTTTTTAACTTTTTCCTTCACTTAAATTTTTATTTTATTTTTTTCATCATGACAAACAATGTTGCTTAAAGTCAAATTGACATGAAGTTAACTAGTGCGGAAACAAAGATGGGATCTTGACTCTGATATCATGTTAGATTCTAACCTAAAACAATTAGCATTAAGTGGAGTGACCCAACAGATATATAAACCGCACTCGGAAGATTAAGACAGACGATGTGGGACTCTTAACAATATGAACATATGACCATCACTCAATCTTTCTGTTTTAGGATTGGATCAAATTCAATTCCTTAGTTTGATCATATCACATTGTCGCTCATTTTCACCCTTTTTTTTTAATTAAAGATAAATGTAAATAGTAAAGGCACTATTATGGATTGAGTTGAGTCGAGTTTAACTTAATCTAATTTTGATTTGATATTTTGATTGAATCAATTTCTTGGACTCAGCCTAGGTCCAATCATGATCTGAGTAATGATCAAGTCAAAATTAGGTCGACTCAAAATTAAAACAAAATATATAAATTTAAACGTTATGTGTATTTAAATAATATTGTTTTAGAAGTAAAAATTTAAAATTAGGACTGTCTTGTGAAATATATTTTCAAACAAATTATATCAATATAAAAATATTATCATATTATGCATAAGATATTAATTTAAGTCAACAAATTTTATAGTTTATCCTTAATTTTTTTAAAAAATCATAATTCCAGCTAACTAAACTAAAAAATACATCAGGTCTAATTTTCAAGACCCAAACCCCACCTAATTAACTTCAAGCTAAGCCGGGTTATTTGGCTAAGTCGAGTTTTGACCAATCCTAATAACAATTCTTCTATATACACATCACTATTGTACATCATTTTTACACCTAGTTAACAGTGTACAAAAAATTTAATTAATAGTGTATATTATGTAGTTAATGAAACTAATAATTGATTATTACTATTTTTGTTAACGATATAATACACGTTATTAACTAAATATTTGTATATAGTTAACTAAGTGTAAAAAAATAATGTGCAAACATAATTTTCCCCTAATAAATAATATATAATATTTGATGTGGCTTGTCCTTACGGGATTGATTGTTCTCTTTAAATTCATTTGAACCATAACTCCTAACGTTTGTGAACTGGTTGGTCTACTTACTGAGGATATTGACAGAGCCACTTCCATAGAGGGAGATCAAGGTTAAGGAGCCAGGCAGAGAGTAATGGCTGGAGGAGGATTACCAGATGACAGGCCACTCAAGAGGGCTCATCTTTATGAGCACAGGTTCACTCGTTACTTTGTCTTTACTTGCTTCGTTGGAGCTCTTGGTGGTTCTCTTTTTGGCTATGATCTTGGTGTTTCAGGTCAGTTGCTCCTTGAGTGGCTTTTTCTATGATCTGGATCATTTTCCTTCCATGTTTTTTCCCGGAAAATTCATTCACATGCCCTATACACACTGTATCTCATTCGATTTTGTGTTGCTTCTCTACAACTCAGTTCTGCCTTGTTTTGTTTGACAGTTACTTCAGCAAAAGTCACTGAGTACATAAATGATCGAATAATGCTAAACACACACTTATATACATATTATTTTATATTTGCATAATTTTTATTATTTGATTACAATTGGTTTATTTTATTTTTTTACACACTCACACTCTGATTTTGCCACCTCACATAAATGTTAAATGATGTGATTCCAAGATATGTGCATCAAACATTTTCCTAGGCTATGTTTGGTTAACCTTTAGTAAGTGAAATGAAATGCGATAAGATGAGATAAAATAAAGTGGAATGGTAAACCATTGTTTAGATATTTAAGGATGGAATGAAGAAAAGTTTTCATCTCACTATTTGAAATGGTGAGTGGAATAGAATAAATTGACTAGAATTATAATGTTTTTATTCTTATGTCATTCCATTCCACCCCATTCTACTCAATTTGATGCAGAATAAAAAGTGAAATTTAGGATAGAATGGATGTCATCTTATGTCATTTCATTCCATCTTAATTTTAAAAATCCAATGGAATCATATCTCATTTCATCTCATTTTACTTCATGTCATTCATTACCATCAATCCAAACAAAGCCTAAATGATTTACTCTTAGAATATAAATGCATGTAATTTTTTTATGTAGTCACATGACCTTTAAGTAAAATTTAACATTGACCATTCGTATAAGATTCAAATCAAATAATCAAAATTTAATTTTCTCACATTTCACAATAAACACTTTTCTTATTAGATATGTCTTTATATATATAAAATTATAAATTCACTAAATTAATAATTTTCTATTTATGGTCAGCACTGTAGTAAAAGTTTATTTTTTGTATTTATTATAATATTATTATGTTAGGAGAGAAAAACACCAATTATTGCCTAGAAGTATACTAATATTTTTATAATGATGACGCTTAAATTTAAACTTATACTTCCTAAACCTACATTTTTCAGTACCTACTGACTTGAAGTTTCCTAATACGGTACGAGAGTAATTAATTATGGCTTATATTTCCTAATTCCTAATCTGTGTCAAACGCTTAAAATAAATGGAGGTTCATAATGATATGGAATCTTGACCTGTTTAAGGAAATGGGCAGAACGCCAAGAACTGCCGAAATGGGTGAAGGCAAAAGCAAAATGTCATGTTTTCTACTTCTGTAATTTTAGCAAAATGTGAAGTGAATGCGTTTAGGCTCAGTATTTATTTTGTTATTGGATATTCCGTATCATCTTACATTTTCCAATCTGAATAGAAAACTTTACCGTGAAACTTTGCTGGCATTTCCTAATGGAATGGAGGTATGGAACAAACTCTACTTCTGCATTGGCTTTGTTTTTATTATTAGCCAATGTTTTTATTATTATCAGAAATTAACAAAAGCCTTTGAAGAAAGGTGATTAGACTGTCTTTTTGGGGTCCCATTTCATGGCATTCAA
Source organism: Ormosia emarginata (assembly GCA_029884605.1). Classification (NCBI taxonomy): domain Eukaryota; kingdom Viridiplantae; phylum Streptophyta; class Magnoliopsida; order Fabales; family Fabaceae; genus Ormosia; species Ormosia emarginata. The sequence continues at coordinate 9,797,520 of JAQQTP010000072.1, read as the reverse complement.
TTCCCTCGGCGCTATAGTGGCGTGCATCATAGTTTTAAGACTAAAAATAACATTGAAAGCGACAAGTTTGAAAATGAATAATGACTCATTTTAATAAACTAAATAATAATTTCAATTTACTACGGCGAAAAAAAAAATCCATGCATAAAAATATTAAAAAATATATATCGTTAAAAGTTTTTCATATAATTTTCTAATGCAGTAGCCTTACAGTTTGAGTTTCATAAGCAAGTACAAGTACTGACTTGCATAAATCTGACCGCTGTATAACTTGTTCACCTGCAGTATTAGAGTCTCTACAGTTTAGAAGGTTCTATATTCATATTGCTGCAAAAAATCATCAGTCATCAGACATTGAACTTCCCTGATATTTTTCAGGTGGAGTGACTTCCATGGATGATTTCTTGAAGGAGTTCTTCCCAAAAGTGTACAGAAGGTAGCACATGCATCTCAATGAGACGGACTACTGTAAATATGACAACCAAGTGCTAACACTTTTTACATCATCTCTTTATTTCTCAGCACTGGTTATGACATTTGCTGCTTCCTACTTAACAAGAAAGAAGGGTAGAAAAGCCAGTATCATAGTTGGAGCCCTTAGCTTCCTGGCAGGAGCAGCCCTCAACGTAGGTGCCAAGAACGTCGCCATGCTAATCCTTGGGCGGGTCCTTCTTGGTGGAGGCATTGGATTTGGCAACCAAGTAAGTGAAAATGCTCCAAAATAGAAAGATGGGATAATAATAAAACCCAGGAGAACAGAAAAGGTAAAGGAAAAAAGAAAACTTAGTTTTGCTTACTGCCATCTGATTTTGCAGGCTGTTCCCTTGTATCTTTCGGAAATGGCTCCAGCAAAGAACCGAGGAGCAGTGAACCAACTGTTTCAGTTCACAACCTGCGCCGGAATCTTAATTGCAAACCTAGTGAATTATTTTACTCTCAGTTCACAACCTGCGCCGGAATCTTAATTGCAAACCTAGTGAATTATTTTACTCTCAGTTCACAACCTGCGCCGGAATCTTAATTGCAAACCTAGTGAATTACTTTACTGACAAAGTCCATCCGTATGGATGGAGAATATCCCTAGGTTTGGCAGCTGTTCCAGCAACTCTAATGCTTATTGGAGGGATTTGGTGTGCTGAGACACCTAACAGCCTTGTGGAACAAGGCAAATTAGAAGAAGCAAGAAGGGTATTAGAGAGGATTAGAGGTACCAAGAATGTTGAAGCTGAATTTCAAGATCTTCTTGATGCCAGTAAAGAAGCACAAGCTGTCAAGAACCCATTTGGGACACTCCTAAAGAGGAAGTACAGGCCCTAACTAGTGATAGGCGCCTTGGGAATTCCGGCATTCCAGCAGCTGACTGGCAATAACTCCATCCTCTTTTATGCTCCTGTCATTTTCCAGAGTTTAGGCTTTGGCTCTAAAGCATCTCTATTTTCATCCTTTATTACCAATGGTGCACTCCTTGTTGCGACAGTGATCTCAATGTTTTTAGTTGACAGGTTTGGTAGAAGAGCATTCTTTCTGGAAGCTGGTTTTGAAATGATATGCTGCATGGTAGGTATTCTTTTATGCTATTGTCCTTGAGTTTCATCAAACAAATGCAATGATAACCAGTAACCAATGCTCATTTAATTGCTTATTGGACTTTCTGATTTGTAGATTGCTACGGCTGTGGTTTTGGCTCTGGAGTTTGGACATGGCAAAGAACTATCAAAAGGCATCAGTGTCTTTCTTGTTATAGTGATTTTCTTATTCGTTTTGGCATATGGAAGATCTTGGGGTCCGCTAGGGTGGTTGGTTCCCAGTGAGCTCTTCCCACTAGAGATCAGGTCAGCTGCAGAGAGTGTTGTGGTCTGTGTCAACATGATCTTCACTGCCATTGTGGCAAAACTCTTCCTCATGTCACTTTGCCACCTCAAATATGGAATCTTCTTGCTGTTTGCGAGCTTAATTATTGGCATGAGCGGCTTTGTCTTCTTCCTCTTGCCAGAAACAAAGCAAGTTCCAATTGAGGAGATTTATCTTCTTTTTGAAAATCATTGGTTCTGGAAGAAAATAGGAGGACAGAGGGACCAAGGGACAGCAAATGTGAAGCCAGAAACTGTTTAAGAGTCTTTCAACAAAACAGATTTAACTAATCTACATTTTTTATTTTTCAATTGTTTCATATTTGCATAATCAATATAAATTTATAAATGTATTATAAGCCTAATATTTCTTTAAAATATAGTTGCTTTGTATTTTATCTCTTTTTCTTCTGAATGAGAATTTTCTACAATAAAGTCTCTGATGAGTATCAATTGATTGATAAGGAAGGATAGAGTATAAACTGTAATATTATTATATGAACCAGCTAGTATCGAGGTGATACAAGTGATAACTCTTAGAAATAAGAGTTATTACCATTCTTTTTGCTTAATCATTGTTCTTGTTTTGATCAATTTTTTGGAGAAGAACTTCAAGTTTTGTTTGATTTAGTAAATATCTGTGTTAATCTGAGTAATTGTGAAAAGCTGTAAATTATGATCTGTTATTGCTGAAGGTTTGATTTATTTCTGAGCAGGTTATAAAGGTGTAATTGCTGAAGGTGTTGCTCTGGGATGTTTTAGAATGCTGCAGCTTTGGGGGAGCGAGTCACTATAAGATAATATCATTTCCAGCTCAGCTCTTGCTCACTAGAAGACAAAATACCTGTTTGTCTTCTTTGCGCTTAAAAGGAAGAAAGAGAATACAATGCAGCAGCTGTGTGTACTTGGGAATTGGGCCAAGGAATATTTTAGTATTTGAATTTGTAAAAGCCCAAAAAGTGAGGCATGAGAGAGAGTGTAACCCTATTTTGGGAGCTAGTACAAATAGTGAGTGTGACCTTGCTTTTGGAGGGGAGAGCTTTTTGGTACTGTGCAGAGCCGTCAGCTCCTGGTTTTGTCTGTAATTCCAGTTTTTACGCATTATGTCTTATTTTTCCATTTTCTTTGATTACTTTGTTTCCAAGCTCATTATGAGCTAAATTTTCTTAGTTAGGATTTTATGAATTTGTAATTGTACTGAAGGGTAATCCAATGTTATGGATGTTATTCATTTTCTTCTTTTCTGCTTAAATGTTTAATTTCGGTTTAGCTTGATCAACTAATTTCGTTTGGAAAAACCAAGTTAGTGGACTTGATTAGAAGATAAAGATAGAACAGTTAATTGGAAAATTAATTGTGTTGAATGAGCTAGGAATAGCCTTCAAGTCTTTAAGTAGTGGACGTGTCTTCTCTGATAACCGAGGGAAATTAATTGAACTTAGGAATAAGAAGCTTTTAATGAACTCGATTTTTAATGTTTGGAAAGCAAATTTCATTCCTGGACTAAATCTTTGTAGCATCCTAAAGCATATGTTACCCTGAAGTAAAAATTACAAAGGATTAAAATCTAACTGTTCCCATTTCGATTTAAAACACTTCATTTATTGCTTTCATTAATTTCTTGCATTTATTATTTTCTGCTTTGATATCTTATTTCTCCATTTACTTTACATATTTAAAAATTTCTCTTTAATTTCTTGCATTTAAAAAGAAGAAGTTAACTCTAGAATTGGTATTTAATACAATTTAAATCCTCGTGGGAACGATCTTGACTTACACTTTATTACTTGTTGACTGTGTACACTTGCACATCTTAAAATTATACCGACAAGTTTTTGGCGCCGTTGCCGGGGATTGACAATGGTGTTGAATATTTAAATTCTTTTGTTAACTTAATTTATTTTGTTACTTCTAAAAGTTTGGTGTCTTGTGTTCAAGAATGTGAGGTCGAATATTGCAATCTGATGCGCAGTAAGGGTGAACCTGAGTTTCAAATTGACTTGGAGATAGAGAAAACAGCTAAGAGGATAAGGAAGAGAACCAAAGAACAACGTGCTCAAATCCAACATTCTGAGTTAGGCCTCATGGCTGATCTTTTCTTAAATGATGAGGAGCAACCCAGTATGATCGACAGAGCAAATGACAGAGAGAGGTCTATCAGGGACTATGCAGTCTTTGATCCCCAAACGATGAATACTGGGATAGTGAGGCCAGAAATAACCACCCAGCAGTTTGAATTCAAGCCTATGATGTTTCAAATGCTTCAAACGGTTGGGCAATTCAGTGGTGCTCCTACTGAAGATCCTCACTTGCATTTAAGGCAATTTCTTGAAGTGGCTAGCAATTTCAAAATCCCTGGGGTAAGTGATGATGCATTCAAATTGAGACTCTTTCCTTATTCATTGAGAGACAGAGCAAAGACTTGGTTGAACTCTTTGGAACCCAATTCAATTACTACTTGGAATGAACTGGCTGAAAGGTTCCTGACAAAATATTTTCCTCCCACTAAAAATGCCAGAATGAGGAATGATATTACTTCTTTCAGGCAGAATGAGGATGAATCACTGTATGAAGCTTGGGAGAGGTTTAAAGATCTGTTAAGAAGGTGCCCTCATCATGGCATTCCTGTGTGCATTCAAATGGAAACATTTTACAATGGATTATTACCACCTTCAAGGTTAATGTTGGATGCCTCTTCTGGAGGAGCTCTTTTGAATAAGTCTTATAATGAAGCTTATGAGTTAATTGAGGGCATAGCTGCCAATAGTTATCAGTGGCCAACCAGCAGAGCAAATTCTTCTAAAGGTGGGGCTGGTGTTTATGAAGTAAAGGAGATGACTGCTATGTCTGCGTCGACTTGCTGCCATTACCAACATGCTGAAAAACTTAACTGCGACTAACACTAGTAAGGAACCTGTCATGGTTGAACCTACTATAGCTCCAGTAAATTCAGTAGCTTGTGTTTTCTGTGGAGGAAGGCATCTGTTTGAAGAATGCCCTGACAATCCAGTGTCAGTGAATTATGTGGGAAATAGAGGGAATAATTCTTTTTCCAATACTTATAATCCTGGCTGGAAGCAACATCCTAATTTCAGCTACAGTAATCACTCCAACACTTTGAATCCTCCTTCTGGTTATGCATCTCCACATTACCAACAACAACAACAGAACATTCAGCAGCAGAACCATGCTCCTGCAAAGGAGCCATCATTGGAAGCTATGTTGAAAGCTTTCATGGCTGAAACTAAAGCTCAAATCCAGAATCAAGGAGCTGCTGTAAGGAACTTGGAGAACCAAGTAGGTCAGTTGGCCACTGCATTAGCTAGCAGACCTGCCGGTACTTTGCTTTGAGTCTCCATCATCTTCGATGATAAAGGGAAGGAACACGTTAAAGCCGTAACCCGAGGAGTGGTAAAGTGCTACAGATGCTACAACATCTAACCACGAGGAACAAAGGTAATCGAACCACCGAAACGAGGAACCTAAACATGAATCAGTACCACGGCCTGAAGATACAGAGCAAGTCATTCCTAAGTGGACTGAACCCAAGATGATTCCAGAGAGACCACCTCCTCCATTTCCACAGAGGTTGAAGAAGGCAGCTCAAGAGAAGCAATTTAATAAGTTTCTGGATATTCTGAAGCAACTGCATATTAATATACCTTTAGTTGAAGCTCTACAGCAGATGCCCAACTACACCAAATTTATGAAGGATGTTCTTACTAAAAGGAAGAGATTAGGAGAATTCGAAACAGTGGCAATGACAAAGGAGAGCGACCAAGCTGCATTCATGAACAAGGTTCCTCGAAAAATGAAGGACCCGAGCGGTTTACTATCCCTTGTTCTATAGGAAATACTTATTGTGGAAAAGCCTTATGTGATCTTGGAGCAAGTATTAATCTGATGCCTATGTCCATTTTCAAGCAACTGAACATTGGTGAAGCCAGGCCCACTGCTGTGACTTTGCAACTTGCTGATAGGTCTATTGCTTATCCAGAAGGAAAGATCGAGGATGTCCTAATCAAAGTGGACAGGTTTGTATTTCCAGTGGATTTCATTATTCTAGATTTTGAGGCTGACAAGGAAATTCCAATCATACTTGGAAGACCCTTCTTGGCAACTGGAAGAACATTGATAGATGTGCAGAAAAGAGAGCTTACTATGAGGGTGAATGATCAGCAAGTAACTTTCAATGTTTTTAATGCATTACAATATCCTGATGAAGATATGGAAAGTTGTTCTGTCATTACTGATATTAACGCTCTGGTGCAAGAGCAATTGATAGCATCAGGCCGAGACTTGGAGCATGAGTCTGAATTGAATAAAGAACCTGATTTTGCAGATGAACAGTTAAAGCAGCCAGTTGAAAGGAATTTGGCATACAGATCTTGGATTAGAAAATATGAATCCTTAGACATATCTGCAGACACTTTCACAGAGAATGTTCCCTCTGTTGAAAGACCTCCCATCCTTGAATTGAAGCAATTACCTTCTCATCTGAAGTATGTTTATCTTGGAGAAAAGGAAACTCTTCCTATCATCATCTCTTCCTTCTTAACTTCTGAGCAAGAAAGTAGTCTTATTTCACTTTTGAGGAAGCACAAAAAGGCTATTGGATGGCAAATGGCAGACATTAAAGGAATCAGTCCTAGTCTTTGTATGCACAGAATTCTGTTAGAGAAAGATACTAAGAACAGTATTGAAGGCCAGAGAAGATTGAACCCAATTATGAAAGAGGTGATAAAAAAGGAGATCATTAAATGGCTTGATGCAGGAATCATCTACCCCATTTCAGATAGTGTGTGGGTAAGTCCAGTGCAGTGCGTTCCAAAGAAAGGAGGAGTTACTGTAGTGAAAAATGAAAAGAATGAGTGATTCCCACAAGAACAGTTACAGTTGGAGGATATGCATGGATTATAGAAAGTTGAACAAGGCCACAAGGAAGGACCATTTTCCACTACCTTTCCTTGATCAGATGCTTGATAGGTTGTCTTTTATTGTTTTCTAGATGGCTATTCTCAGTTATAATCGGATAGCGTAGCACCCGAAGATCGGCGAAGACTACGTTCACTTGTCCTTATGGTACATTTGCTTTCAGACGAATGCCTTTTGGGCTCTGTAACGCTCCAAAGAACCTTCCGAGGTGCATGATGGCCATCTTCTCTGACTTTATTGAGAAAACTATGGAAATCTTCATGGATGATTTCTCAGTTTTTGGAGATTCATTCATAGGATGCTTGGACAACTTAGAAAAGGTGCTGGATAGATGTGAAGAAATCAATCTAGTGCTAAATTGGGAGAAGTGTCATTTCATGGTTAAAGAAGGTATTGTGCTAGGCCATAAAGTGTCAAGGAAAGGCTTAGAAGTGGGCAAAGCTAAGGTTGAAGTGATTGAAAAACTCCCTCCACCCAATTCTGTCAAAGGCATCAGAAGTTTTCTAGGACACGCAGGGTTTTATAGAAGGTTCATCAAGGACTTTTCTAAAATATCCAAGCCACTTTGCAAGCTGTTAGAGCATGATAGTACATTTCATTTCACACATGAATGTTTATCAGCTTTTGAAACTCTGAAGAAGGCCCTGATCACTGCCCCCGTGATAGTAGCTCCAGATTGGGAGAAGCCATTTGAACTAATGTGTGACGCAAGTGAATTTGCAGTGGGAGCTGTGCTAGGTCAGAGGCATAATAAGATATTCCATACTATCTATTATGCTAGCAAGACTCTCGTTGATGCTCAGATTAACTACACCACTACAGAAAAAGAATTGTTAGCAGTTGTATTTGCATTTGACAAGTTCCGAGCATATCTGGTGGGAGCTAAAGTAGTGGTGTACACTGATCATGCAGCCATCAAGTATCTCATTGACAAGAAGGATGCAAAGCCAAGACTTATCAGATGGGTGCTTTTGCTTCAAGAATTTGATTTGGAGATCAGAGATAAGAAGGGAATTGAAAATCAGGTAGCTGATCATCTTTCCAGAATTGTTGAGAAAGGAGAATCCAAGCTTCAAGAAGAAATCAAAGAAAATTTTCCTGATGAACATCTTTTACTGATTGAAAATGCTGCAGCACCTTGGTACGCAGACATAGTGAATTTCCTGGTCAGTGGGATAATTCCAGTGGATATGAACTCTCAACAGAAAAGGAGGTTCATGCATCAAGTTAAACACTTCTACTGGGATGAACCTTTTCTGTATAAAAGATGTCAAGACCAGATCATGAGAAGATGTGTTGCTGAGGAAGAAGTGCAAGCTATCCTTAATGATTGCCATGCTGCTCCTTATGGTGGTCACTTTGGAGGAAAAAGGACAGCTGCAAAAGTCTTACAATCAGGATACTTTTGGCCCACTTTGTTCAGAGATGCTCATGAGTTTGCCAAGTTTTGTGATAGATGCCGAGGGTAGGGAACATTTCCAACAGACAAGAACGCCACTCAACACCATTTTGGAGATTGAGTTGTTTGATGTATGGGAATAGATTTTATGGGACCATTCCCTATATCTTATGGAAATGCCTACATCTTAGTTGCGATGAGACTATGTTTCTAAATGGGTAGAAGCAGTAACATTGCCTTCCAATGATGCCAGGGTAGTTACCAAATTTTTGCACAAGAACATATTCACCAGATTTGGCACTCCTCGGGCTATAATCAGTGATGAAGGGACACATTTCTGTAACAAGCTGTTTGCTAACTTGCTTACAAAATATGGAGTGAAACATAAAGTGGCTACTACCTACCATCCTCAAACCAGTGGACAAACTGAAATATCCAACAGAAAGATCAAAAGAATCCTTGAAAAAATGGTGAATCCTTCTAAGAAGGATTGGTCTGTGCACTTAGATGATGCTCTCTGGGCCTACAGAACAGCATTCAAGACTCCCATTGGCATGTCTCCTTACAGATTGGTTTATGGCAAGGCTTGTCATTTACCAATAGAGCTGAAACACAAGGCATTTTGGGCTATTAAGAAGTTGAATTTTGATGCACAAGCAGCTGGTGAAGCACGGTTACTACAAATGAATGAACTTGAAGAGTTCAGGCTCTTTTCTTATGAAAATGCTTGAAGTATATAAGAGCAAGGTCAAGGCATGGCACGATCAGAAAATTCAACCCAGGGAATTAGTTGAAGGCATGCAAGTGCTCTTGTTTAATTCCAGATTAAAATTGTTCCCTGGGAAGTTGAAATCAAGGTGGTCTGGACCATTTAAATTGGTCAAAATACACCCTCATGGAGCTGTGGATTTGCTGGAGGAGAGTTCTGGAAGAGAGTTCAAGGTGAATGGACAAAGAGTGAAGCCATATTGGGGTGAGCAGTGGGCAAGAATGAGGGTCACCACTCATCTTTCAGATCCTTAATCACCAGTGTGAAGTCAGGCTGAAGACATAAAACCAAGCGCTACTGGGAGGCAGCCCAGCTTTATATCCTTTACTTCATCTTTTAAATTTCAGTTTAAATAATAGTTATGCAAAAAAAAAAAAAAAAAAATAATAATAAAAAAAAAAAAAAAATAAAAAAAATAAAAAAAAATAAAAATAAATATATATATATATATATCGGTCCTGACTAGTGTTTGTTACAGTTGAGACCATCCTAAGTCCAGGGTTGATCATGGAAAGGTGGTGTGTGGTCACATCGGGCCCAGCTTAACAATATTAGTGATGGTGACAGTTGGACAAGCAAGAGCCCATATTCAATTGCAATATTTTTGAATTTCCAAATTCAAAAGTTGAAGAGTTTGTGAGCACGGATAGGTTGCAGAAATCGTGGGAATGTAAATTACCCACCCACAAACTTAATTCCTCTACCCACTCACCTCCATCCTTAACCTCTCACCTCAATCTCCCTTTCTCTCTATTAAAGCCATTGTCTTCTCTGCCTTAGCCCCACACGCAGCCCCACCCATACATTCTGTCTCACCTGTCTCTTTCTATCACCATCAACCCACTCTTCTTTTATACCATTCCAAAGACCATGGGTAAAGCACAAGCTCAGTCTTCCAAACACCTCGTTGCTGCCAGTCCAACCTCTTCTGATGAGGAAATCAATTTGCGGTTTGTGGATGAGGAAGGAAGATTAAAATTTGAGAGGGAAATCAAGAAACGGAACTTTCATTTGGAGAAGGGTTTCTTCATACTGGACTCCCCTCATTACGGGCTCACCGAGGATATTGCTGAGCTCATAGACAACCACAACTGGAAGCAGTTCGTATCTCACCCACGAGAACCCATTGTCCCTTTTGTGCGCGAGTTTTATGCTAATCTGACTGCACCAGAGCAAAAATATGTCATAGTGAGGGGTTCAAAGGTGTCATTTTCTGCGGCCACGTTGAACAGGAGGTGGGGTTTGAAGGATGTTGAAGATGAATACGTGACCCTGTTGAAGAATGCTGAGGAAACAGAGCTGACTGACATGATGCGGGAAGTTACAGTGGAAGGGGCCAACTGGATTCAGTCAGATGAAAATTGGAAAATAGCCAGGCCTGATCTCACACCCTTGGCTAAAGTTTGGTATCATGTAATCAGAACCAAGATTCTTCCCACAGCGCACTTGGAAACAGTAAACAAGGAGAGGTTAGTCCTGTTGTATTGCATTTTGACTAAAAAGAAGGTGGATGTAGGCCAACTGATTGAGCGAGAAATTGTTGCTTGTGCATTTAAGAAGAAAGGATTGTTGTTTTTCCCTTCCTTAATCACTTCTTTATGTTTGAGATGTGGAATCAAGGCTTTGTCTGAGGATGAAATTATGGACAACAAGGGAGCCATAGATTTGATAGCTATCAAACGTTTTGGGGCATCGGCATCAAGGTGCAAAGTTCAGTTCCTCCCTCGACCGCAGAACAGTGACCACATGAAGTGAACACAAAAGTGGACCAATGCTATCAAATCTTTGTCACATATTTTTAAAGCGACGACAGCTTTTTTTGGGAATTTGCTAAGGAGCAAGATCTATGGGTACAAAGGTCTCTTGGCATCAACAAGTAGAGGCAAGGTAGCTATCCTCCCTTGTTTCCTCGAAGAAATCCTTCAACCATTCCAAGACTCTCCTCATGAACCCAAGACACATACCCATCCCGCAAAGGATCTTTGCACTGTTGACCCTCTTTCACCACAAGAAGAACCCGAAATTCCTTCTGTTCATCCCACTGCTAGTGAGCACTCCATCAATAACAATGATGTTATTTCTGACTGGACACCACCACCACCACCCAGAGATCCACCACCACCACCACCTCCAACTCAACCAAGCGGGTCCAAAAGAGGAAAAGAAAAGTTGGTTGATGAAGCACCAGAAGACCCCCCTCCACCAAAGAAGGGCAGAATCAAGCACAGAGCTCCTCCCAGGATTAGAAAACAATTAGGAATTGATGTAAATGCTAAGGAGACCCCCACTGCACTCAGTGAGGACTCTGAAGATAATATGCCTATTATGGGAAGAATTGGGAAACTCAAGGCTTCCACGGTCTCTAAGGCTCAGCCAAGAGCTGGAGGAGGAGGAGGAGGATGAAGGTGAAAAAGAAAAAAGTCTTTGAGTTGACCATTACCAAAGAGATTTCGGGAACAAGAAAACCAACAATGAAGCGGATGGCCAAATCGGCAAAAAGGAGAGCAAGATGCAAGATTGGCTCGGCCTTGAGCAAGAAGGAACACCCAGTCTTTGACGGCATGCGGCTTGTGACATCGGATGACCAGAATTTCCCTTGATCCCTCTTTAGTTTGTTTTAATTTGTTTTAGTTGTTTTAATTTCTGTTGTTAGAATTGTAGTATTGTTTGTTTTTCTTGCTTATTTCAAAAAATAATAATAATGTTAATGAACGAATAGTGTTTGCTGTCCATGTGATTCTGATGAAGACAAGTTTTACCTTCTGCATGTAAAATACATTAATACCTTGATTTAATCCTTTCTCACCACAATCCCTAGCTCAAAATGGATTTAGAAGAAGGACTTCTTTCAAAAGTCACCAATCAATTGGGGGAATTGGGTTACAAAGACCCTTATCCAAGGAAGAGAGGGTGAGGTTTGAATTAGATTTCAACCTAAGTTTGGGGGTGAGTGAGACTGAATGTGGTGCTGTAGCACTCTACAAAGATCAATCTGTGAGTTTTTGAGCTTCACAGATTTTGTTCATCATGCATTCCATTCATGTGTTTTCTCTGAGAACTTGACTTATTTCTCGTGATTGATTGCATATTTCATCATTGCACACACAAAATTGACTTGAGGCCTTGTTCTTGTTTTAAATACTGAGACTTAAATGGCCAACCCTCAAGTATTACCCTTTGTGAACCCCTATGAGCCTAAGACTTTCTTGTTGGTGATAAGCCACATTACAAGCTCAAACTCCCTGAAAAACAATGTACTACCCTGTTTAGGTGGAGTTTAAGACTGTGTCAAAGAGTTACCTAATTATAGGTCCTGACCACAATGGTTGAGGACAACCAGCAGTATAAGTTTGGGGGTGGGGTGCCTACGCAATAAAAAGGGAGGAATGAGCAAATTATCAAAGGATTTTCTATTTCTTCATTTTCTTCAAAAAAAAAAAAAAGAGAAGAAAAGGAATTTCTCCCTTGTTACCATAAATATGGGTAAATAAAAAAAAAAATTGTCTGAGTTTGGGGGTGGGTAATTTTGACAAAAATCTTGAACTCCACCTAAGTTAGCTACTTCCCAAAAATTCCACACCCGAACCTTAGCCTCATTATAACCCATTAAGGTCCTCTTCTTTGCAGTGTGAAAATTGTGTATGTGCTTTTGATTGATAGAAATTTGTCAAGCATATGATAGAGTTGCATGTGAATGATGATTGAGTGAAACATCAACACAGAACATAAAGTTGAGTGAATTGAGCGATATGACAAACCCAATAGTGTGTTAAGCCCCTGTTCTTAGGAAGATAATCTAGTGAGTCTTCACCCTTACATCCAAAGGATATTTGGAAAATGCACCTAAGACTCTGTTGAGAGGTGGTTTGGTTGGAATTCCTTGCTAAAACTGAGCTGAGAGCTTAGGGAAATCACACACACACTATGGAAAGTGATTAAGAAAATGGTATTTTGTGTTGAGCACAATTCTGAAAAATGCATCTGAGGATTGTCATGGATCTTGCTTATACTATTCTGGTTTTGTTTTGTTAATGCTTGTTGAATGTCATTACTTGAGGGCAAGCAATGGTTCAAGTTTGGGGGTGTGATAACTCTTAGAAATAAGAGTTATTACCATTCTTTTGCTTAATCATCGTTCTTGTTTTGATCAATTTTTGGAGAAGAACTTCAAGTTTTGTTTGATTTAGTAAATATCGTGTTAATCCGAGTAATTGTGAAAAATCATGAAATTCGATCGTTATTCTTTGAAGGTTTGATTTATTTACGAAGCGGTTATAAAGGTGTAATTCTTTGAAGGTGTTGCTCGAGATGTTTTGGAATCTTTGCAGCCTTTGGGGGCGAGTCACTATAAGATAATATCATTTCCAAATTTCTCTTTGCCCACTAGAAGACAAAATACCTGTTGTGCTGCGCTTAAAAGGAAGAAAGAGAATACAATGCAAAGAAATTTGTGTGTACTTGGGAATTGGGCCAAGGAATATTTTAGTATTTGAATTTGTAAAAGCCCAAAAAGTGAGGCATGAGAGAGAGTGTAACCCTATTTTGGGAGCTAGTACAAATAGTGAGTGTGACCTTGCTTTTAGGGAAGAGAGCTTTTTTGGTACTGTGCAGAGCCGTCAGCTCCTGGTTTTGTCTGTAATTCTAGTTTTTACGCATTATGTCTTATTTTTCCATTTTCTTTGATTACTTTGTTTCCAAGCTCATTATGAGCTAAATTTTCTTAGTTAGGATTTTATGAATTTGTAATTGTACTGAAAGGGTAATCCAATGTTATGAATGTTATTCATTTTCTTCTTTTCTGCTTAAATGTTTAATTTCGGTTTAGCTTGATCAACTAATCTGAAATATCAACTAATTTCGTTTGGAAAAACCAAGTTAGTGGACTTGATTAGAAGATAAAGATAGAACAGTTAATTGGAAAATTAATTGTGTTGAATGAGCTAGAATAGCCTTCAAGTCTTTAAGTAGGCAAGACGTCTTCTCGATAACTGAAGGAAATTAATTGAACTTAGGAATAAGAAGCTTTTAATGAACTCGCTTTTTAATCTTTGGAAAGCAAATTTCATTTCCTGGACTAAATGTCAGTAAGCGTCCTGAAGCATACGTTACCCTGAAGTAAAGAATTACAAAGGATTAAAATCCTAACTGTTCCCATTTCGATTTAAAACACTTCATTTATTGCTTTCATTAATTTCTTGCATTTATTATTTTCTGCTTTGATATCTTATTTCTCCATTTACTTTACATGTTTAAAAATTTCTCTTTAATTTCTTGCATTTAAAAAGAAGAAGTTAACTCTAGAATTGGTATTTAATACAATTTAAATCCTCGTGAGAACGATCTTGACTTACACTTTATTACTTGTTGACTGTGTACACTTGCACATCTTGAAATTATACCGACAACAAGCCTGGAATGCAGAAAACAAGAAGAGACTACAATGGATGATAGACAGTTTGAGAGGTCTAGAGCTCTCCCAAAGGTTCCAAGTCCAATTCCAGCCTACCCTTTCCTACCCCTCCCTTACTCTTATATCAAACTTACTCAGTAATAGAATTCCTCACACGCACACCCTACCTCACCACTACTTGCCAGCTAGGCAATAGTCGACTATTCTCTCTCTCAGATGTGATTCGGTGCTTTTCCCCACTTAATGGGCTTCCATTTTCCTCTTTCGTAAATCTTATTCCCAGCGGGCCTTATGTCCGCATCAATACCCGCTCCTTCAAAATTCACCTTGTCCTCAAGGTGAAAATCCGGAATAGTTCCTGCATGTCAGCTACTTTTTCCCAAGAGTTTTCACAACTAGGAAGATTCTTCCACTTCACTAGCACTGCCAGGTCCTCAGGCTCGGTCCCTTCACAGCCCAGGACCTCCTCGGGTTGAGCTTGAAGTTCCCATTCTTCAGACACAAAAGGAGGAAGTGGCTGCACCACTGCATCAGCAGCCACAGTTTTCTTCAATAATGATGAATGAAAAACTGGATGCACCCTGCTTCCTTCGGGTAGTAGCAATTTATAAGCAACTGCCCCAATTTTTTCAATGATTTCATAGGGGCCATAAAACCGAGGGCTTAACTTCTGATTCACACTCTTTGCCAGATTTCTCAATTTGTAGGGCTGAATCTTCAAGTAAACTTTGTACCCCACCTGGTGCTCAACGTCCCTCCTATGTTTATTGGCTTGCTGTTTCATGCGATTATGTGCCTGCTCCAATTGCTTCTTTAATTCCTCTATAAGCTCATTGCGTTCTGTGGTCAACCTTTCGACTTCATCCAAGGCCGTTCCACCCCTATCACCTCTGATTACAACGGGGATCCCTCCCATATAACGCCTTGAAAGGGGTCATTTTGGTAGCTGAGTGGTAGTTGGTGTTGTACCAGAACTCTGCCCAACTAAGCCATTTGTGCCACTGTTTCGGCCTCACTCTTGTCACACACCTCAAATAGGTCTCTAAGCATCGGTTGACCACCTCAGTTTGGCCATCGGTTTGAGGATGGTAAGCCGAACTGAATTTTAATTTGGTCCCAGCCAACTTGAAGAGTTCCTTCCAGAAAGAGCTGATGAATACTCTGTCTCTATCTGACACAATTGAGGCTGGAAAGCCATGAAGTCGAACCACTTCTCGAGGAAAACTTCTGCTACCCCTTTAGCAGTGTATGGATGGGCTAAGGCAATGAAGTGTGCATATTTTGTGAGCCTATCCACCACTACAAAGATGGTATCCATTCCCTCGGATTTTGGCAACCCTCCAATAAAATCCATGGAGATATCTCGACCATTGTTGAACAGAACTGGCAGAGGTTGCAGCAGCCCCCAGGTTCAAGGCTTCATATTTGTTTCTCCGCGGATCTCACACGCCTAAACATATTTCGGATTTCTCCTCGCATTCCTTCCCAATAGAACAACCCAGCTATCCTCTTAAAAGTTCAAAATAACCGAATGGCCCCCCAAGGCTGAATCATGAAATTCCTTAAGGATCAAATGAATTTTAGAAGACTCTTTAGGAACCACCAACCTGCCCCTGTAATACAATCTGCCCTTGTGCAGTGTATATCCTTTGTGTGCATTGCTGTCTAACATAAGCTCTTGCACTATCTTCCTCAATTTTTCATTCTTTGAAATCTCCTCTTCCAAATCATCCCACTCAACGAATTGCACCGTGGATAAAGCTGAAAATTGAAGCTTTCTGGAGAGGGCATCTGCTGCCTTATTCTTTGTCCCGGGTTTGTATTTGATCTCGAAATCAAATCCTAATAGCTTGGACACCCATCTTTGTTGTTCTTCACCCATTAACCTCTGATCCACTAAAAATCTGAGGCTTTTCTGATCAGTGTGGACCACGAAATGTCTTCCCAATAGATAGTGTCTCTATTTCTGAATGGCTAGCACTACTGCCATCAATTCCCTTTCATAAACGATTTGTTCGAGCCCTGTCGAGATGGCTTGACTCATATATGCCACTGGGCGCCCTTCCTACATCAAAGCACGACCCCCATCCCTTTTCCGTAGGGCATCCGTCTCTACTATAAATGTCTTCTCAAAGTCCGAACAGCCAGCACCGGAATAGAAGTCATAGTTTGTTTTAGTTGCTCAAAGGCAAACTGAGCCTCTTCATCCCATTTGAAATGATCCTTCTTTAGCTGCTGAGTTAGAGGCCATGCTATTTTTCCATAGTTCTTTACGAATTTCTTGTAATACCCGGTAAGCCCGAGGAACCCTCTCAACCCCTTCACATCCTTAGGAATCGGCCAATCCAACATATCCTTGATCTTGTTGGGATCTGCGGCAACCCCTTGACCCGAGACAATATGCCCCAAGTATTCTAAATGTTCCTGGCAGAATAAACATTTTTTTCTGTTGACCATCAACCCATTTTGCCTCAGTACCTGCAGCACCTTCCCCAAATGGTCTCTATGACTCTCCACACTCCCACTATAAATGAGAATGTCATAAAAAAAAACCAATGCAAACTGCCTTAGATATGGCTTTAAAATCTGATTCATGAAGGCCTGAAAAGTGGAAGGGGCATTAGTCAATCCAAAAGGCATGACTAGGAATTCGTAATGCCCTCATGGGTTCTCGAAAGCCGTTTTGGGGATGTCTGACTCTTTCATTCTTATTTGGTGGTAACTCGATTTCAGATCCAACTTAGAAAAGATTCGGGCTCCTCCCAATTCATCTAGCAACTCATCTATGATGGGTATCGGAAACTTATCTGGTACAGTGAGTTTGTTTAAAGCCCGGTAATCCACACAAAATTGCCAACCCCCATCTTTTTTTTTTAACCAATATAACTGGGCTACTAAATGGACTGGTACTGGATCTAATGATTCCAGCTAGGAGCATTTCTCTAGCTATCTTTTCTATTTCATTTTTTTGATAGTATGGGTACCTGTAAGGCCTGATATTGGGAATAGATGCACCTTCCTTCAATGTAATAGCATGGTCATGGTCCCTGTGGGGTGGTAACCCCTTTGGCTCCTGAAACACATCTTCGAACTTTTTTAAGATCTCCTCTAGATCCCTCGGAAATGGGTCCAACATCTCTTTCACCTGTCCTGTTTCCTCCTGATAAGTCACATAATAACCTTCACCTTCATCCTGAAGGGCCTTAAACATGGCCTTCCAAGATGCTTGCTCTTTACAGAGGGAAGGATCACCTCTTAACTCCTTCTTCTCACCCTGTTCTCCCCACTTCAAGACAAGATTTCTGAACTTAGCTTCTATGTTTCCTAAACTGGCCAATCAATCCATTCCCAACACCACCTCCGTTCCTCCCAGCTCCATCAAGAAAAAATGTTGTCGTATCCCCACCCCTTGGACTATTAGGTCCACATGTTTACAAATTCCCCTATTCTTCACCCTATCTCCAGTCCCTACTTCTACCACGAACTCAGGGGTGTCACTCACCTTCAATTTCAATTCTTCAACGATTCTCTTAGAAATAAAGTTGCTAGTGGCCCCACAGTCTACCAACACCAGTACCTCCCTGCTCCCAATCTGTCCCCACGTTTTGAAGGACCTATTTGAAGTCAATCCCTCCTTGCTGTTCAGGGACAATTGTAGGGTTTTAGCTTCCATATCCGCATGTTCCACCTCCTACTCTCTGACTGGTTCCTCCTCTTCATCCTCCGAATCCTCCACCAGTAAAAACTGATAGTGTTTCATTTTACAGAGGTGTTCCGGCCCCCACTTCTCACCACACTTGAAGCATAACCCCTTGCGACTCCTCTCCCTTAACTCACTCTGACTCAATCTTCCTCCTCCAAGCACCTTTTTCTCTTGATTCCCACCTTCGAGCAATTTCCCTTCTCCTAACTCCTTCCCAGAAGGCTTGATTCTAGGGGTGATTGAATTGCTCCTAAAGAAGTCCTTGTGTACTCGACCCCTTGGCCCATCCTTATCCCTCCACCCCTTCTTCTCCTCAACACTCAAGCCACCCCTTCTAAGAGCTGCGTTTTTCTCTTCCAATAGCAGGGCCCGATCCATCAATTCATCTAAGGACTCTGAGGCATGTAGTTTCAGCTCTGTCTGTATCTCCTCCCTAAGCCCATTGAGAAAAATTCCCTTCAACATCACTCTCTCCGCTCCCTTCAAAGGAGCTGACACCAACTCGAACCGATCCCGGAACTCCATGACTGTACCCGTTTGCTTAATACTCAGCAGCGGTCCAAACGGGTTCTGGGCTAACCCAGGTTGGAAACAGCGCAGCACCGCGTCCTTGAACTCCTCCCAGTTGGAGGATGGGGCTTGCTCCTCCCACCATTGATACCAGTTCAGGGCTCGATCTTCCAACGCCATCACTACCGCATTGAGCTTGTCCTCCTCTCGTACCGCATTCAATTTGAAATAACGCTCAATCTTCACAATCCACCCATACGCCTTGTCCCCATTGAATAAGGGAATCTCCAGCTTCCTTTCGCCATGGTCGAACGACGGAGTTCGGCTTTCATTCCTATTGTAGCAGCTAGAGCGAGACCCAGAGGATCGGCTTCCATCACCTCCTTCTTCTTCATCACTCATAGGTGTTCTCCGTCGTCGAGTTCGCCCACGGCGGTGCCGATCCTTCTTTTGGAGGAGTTGTCTCATATCCTCCATAGCTCGAGCTAGTCCGTCCACTCCTTGCTGCAAATGCACCACCCCTCGCTCCAGATTATCAACTCGTGTGTCCATACCAAAGCGCGTGTTAACCATAAGCTCCAGGAAAGAGAGCTTTGATACCAATTGATGAGTATCAATTGATTGATAAGGAAGGATAGAGTATAAACTGTAATATTATTATATGAACCAGCTAGTATCGAGGTGATACAAGCCTGGAATGCAGAAAACAAGAAGAGACTACAATGGATGCTAGACAGTTCGAGAGGTCTAGAGCTCTCCCAAAGGTTCCAAGTCCAATTCCAGCCTACCCTTTCCTACCCCTCCCTTACTCTTATATCAAACTTACTCAAATGTAATTCCTCACACGCACACCCTACCTCACCACTACTGCCAGCTAGGCAATAGTTAGTTACAATATTCTCTCTCTCAAGTGTGATTCGGTGCTTTTCCCCACTTAATGGGCTTCCATTTTCCTCTTTCGTAAATCTTATTCCCAGCGGGCCTTATGTTCGCATCAGTCTCCATTTAGAGCCAGGTGGAGGCCAACAATTTAATAAAGGCATAAGGGAAACAACATTAATATAACATAGAAATTATGACTAGTAAGAAAAATGATGCAAAGGACAGAGATAACAGAATAAAACAATAATAATTTTATTCCCTTCAAAAAGTAAACAATAATAAAGTTATTGCTAACAAATGTACCTACTTTTGATACTGCCAGCTGGTATCATATCAGAAGTCTTGCAAGTACATCTACTCTTGTTGTTCTTTGTGGTACTACACTCAGACATCGATGATCAGAATTTTCTTTTCTTTCAATTTCAGAACTCTTCTCCTTTTTACCTTTCATCGAATCAGTGGGAATATCTTTTGTCTCCAAAGTCCAATCTCCTTGCTTGTCACTTTTTTGAACCATAACCTTTCTAGGTAGCTTAAAAACAGGCCCGGATGGAGCTGATTTGGCCAAGATCACTGTGGTTTGATAAATATGGTCAGCATCCAAAGACTCATCATCTAAAACAAGTGCACTGCCTTCTTCAACAGCTTGCTCCAAAAGTAATAAAACTCCTTCTGTACAAGGTGCAGCTGACCTTGATGGCCGACTGACATCTGCTGCTCCAGAACCACCTAGCAAGTTATCAGTATGAGGATCTACCATGCCATTAACAGAATTGTCACTAGTTCCTAGCACGGTCACACTTGGACCGGTGCTCCCACAAGGTTGTGACTCACCAGAAGAGCCTGTGACATCTTCTAAGGTTTCAACTTCATAGGTTCTCTTAGTCATAGGAAGTGAAGCAGCATCAGTAACCACAGACACAGGTAGATTGCTATTTTCTGTGGGATAAGGCACCTCAACCTTACACAAACTCACATCACCAGAACTTGAGGAAATGCTAATGTCAGATTCATTGCTTAGATGCTCTACTGAATTCATCTGTAGACTTGGTGCTGAGAATTCTTGGGCATCTGAAGGCAGTGCATCCAAATTTTCCCTGTCAACATCAATTTTATTGGCTTCCTCGCAGTCATCTCTGAGATTTGGTAAAGAGGACCTCCAATTTTGTCCTCTCCACATAAGTATGTGCTCATTTTCAAACGAAAGCAATATGCATGGAACAAGATCCTAAAGTCAGAGAACATATATGGAAGAAAAGATGTTACTAAAGCATCATTAATAAAATTCACGTCACAAAAGTCAATCTTATGATGCAAAAAAAAAAGATCCATATTATCTTCAATATTGGATGCAAAATATAGGTTGAATTGATTAATTATACCTTTAGTTTTGCTCCAATCCTTCGATAGTCACTTTCATTTAGTCCTTGACAATTTATTCGCACTAGTTCACACTCTTCAAATGCCTCTCTGACATTTGTTACAAGGTCACAGTAAACACGATTTTTTCCTGTAACAATACAAAAACAGACATATGTCAATTTGCCAGAAAAAGAACAATAATTTCCCTTTCTTGTTAAATTGTAATGAACGTTGGAAAGAATGTACCTAACTTGCATATGGGTATCAAGTTCCTTCCCTTCTGACGCATTTCAGTTACCTTTTCTAGCGTTAGACCTTCTGGAACTCGTTTAATCAGTTTAGGATATACAGGAGAAACAGGTTTCCACAGCATCAGAGGAAAACGGGGACGTGTTCTATAGTTGTAGTTTCTGCCCCGGAAAAGGAACACTGTACCACCCTTCCTGTAAATGATTTTTCCCCCAGTTCTTTCCTGGGTACCAGACAAAATGAGGCAGGAGGGACATAAATAATAAAACAAGATTGACTTCTTATTGAAGAATGTCAGATGACGCAGCCAACACACAAAAGTAAGAACAGGTAAACCCATTGTAAAGAAAAGAAAAACAAAGTTGTAGTTTTAAATCATTAAGAGAAGCCAAAGAAGTTGCCAATAAAAAAAGGAGTCTTTTATCCCCATAAAAAAGGTTCCAAACAGCACTAAGAAAAGTATAACATAATCCAACATGACATGGAGACCTATATTCTCTGTTAGCATTTAATTACATTACAGAGCCAGAGAAAAAGATAAAGACCTAAACAAATATTATAACCAAGAAACAAATACACATTGAAACACAAGTTGAGATTGTTAATTTCCAAAACTTCTCATAGCATAAAAAGCACACGTTTAAAGTCATGAGTCTCGTGATGAATTGGTATTACTTGCAAAGTGCTAAGGATCAGAGATTAAAAGCAGAAGAAACCAACCTCTAACTGCTGGCAGACATTATCCATGTCAACAGTACACACTCCTTTGCACTTTATCTTGCACACCCTCCACCGCTTCCAAAAAGCATGTATATTCTCCAACATGTTATGCGTCAAACCATCTCTACCTAAAACACACAAATTCAGCGCATAGAAAAAGGTGAACTTTCCATTCCCAATAACCAGAAAAGTCAATACAAGTTATCTCTTCGCTCTCATGTTTTGCAGCTAGGTTTTGCAAAACTCCATCAATTGAAATAAAGAATATAACTAAAAAATACTTCTCAAGTCAATAGATAAACACAAGCTGAGGAAACTACCTTCTCAAGGACACACCTAGAACAGTAACATTACCCTCTCTATGAGAAAAGTAGAAAAACCTAACATGCAACCTAAACTAGATAATATTGATCCCAGTAATGATACTTGTACAAATTTACACTTACAAATACTTGGACAAACTAAGTGTGTCTTTGGATTAGAATATGCAAACTTGAGTTTGAATCAACTTGATTTTACAAAAGTAAATTTATAGAAATGTGATTTACGTTTAGAAACTTTTATTTCTATCGGACATATTTTCAACACAAAAGCAAAAAAATCTTGCTCCAACTCATAAAGTAGGTTTGAGAGCAAAATCACGTTCAAGTTGAGCAAACGAAAAGACACCCAAATAAAGATGGACCAACATTCGAGGAGTTTAAATGTATACCAAATGGAAAAACAAACACATCCATGGATTTAAATCTTTTCATGTCATTTTTTTCTCTTAAATAGTTAAGTGAAAGAAAGAGATAAACATAAAGGTTATAAAAGAAATTTTACAAATTTTAACTGAATTCCACTAATAAATTTTCATGTCTATCTCTCTCATCGACTTGACTACCTGACAGAAAAAATTACATGAGAAAATTCAAATCTCACACACTCGTCAATTCTTGCACAAGCCATTGGATAACACCCTCGTACCCTTTTCTGAATGGTTCAGATTGTGCACATACACATCATGTAGTTTGTGCAAGTATCTTTTCCTTAATGATTAACCCTTCATTATTTGAAGCAAAAGGGTTGTTAAATTTTCAAGAAAAGAAAAAACTTTCAAACATATTAAGCAATTACAAACCAAAAAGTTGAACAAACTGGAAAAAAAAAAAAGAGTACCAATATTGAGCTGGCGGGTAGTTTTCATGGTTGCCCCAACCAATTCAGTGATCTCATCCTTCGTCAACGGCTCTCCTAATATCTCCTCCCTGGACTGCACGTAACTGGGATCCGACCCGTTCAAAAACGGGCCGGGCGCCTGAACCGGCTTAACCCCCTTCTTATCCGGGGGCGGCAGCACCAACGAGTCGAACTTCTTCACCTTCATCATGCTCGGCGGTAGCGGGGCCCGCCCAGTCCA
The DNA here is from genome assembly GCA_029884605.1 of Ormosia emarginata. Taxonomy (NCBI): domain Eukaryota; kingdom Viridiplantae; phylum Streptophyta; class Magnoliopsida; order Fabales; family Fabaceae; genus Ormosia; species Ormosia emarginata. Next base: position 9,774,329 of record JAQQTP010000072.1, on the reverse strand, counting down.
CGGCCGCGGCATGGTGGCCGGCCCAAACGGCACGAACGGCGGCTCCCGCATTCGTATCGGCTTCACCTTCGGGGTCTCGGTGTAGCTATACTTGAACTCAAATGGTGCACCGTCGATGACATAGGAGACTCCGTCATCGCCGATTTGCACGTTCGCAGGTGGTAGTTGAAACCTACTTGTCCAATTGGCAATATTCGAAAACCTAACTGCCCGGTGCGAATTGGGTGAGGGTTTTGGTGGCGGTGGTGGTTTGGAGTACTTGGATTTTTTTCCGGGGATAGAAGGGCGCGACGGAGCGGAGGGCGTACCCGTGGATTTGAACGTTTCGATGGTGGTGACGGCGGAGGAATCGGCGGTGTTGGCTATGTTGTCGACGGCGTCGAAGCGGCGCGTGCGGCGGATGTCGGCTTCGATTTCTTCTTGTGCACGTCGGCGCTGTTCGAACCTCTCCGCATTGGCGTTGCCCCAACGGGAGAATCGGACCTCCGTGGAGGAGCGTTGATGGGTCGGGTTCGGGTCGATGGGTGGGGCGAAAAAAGGGAACTTGATTGGCAGCTTCAGAGTCAGAGCCATTTCTTCTCTGAACTCGAGTAGTGTGAACTCTGAACTAAAACTGAAGGATGAACGATATTTTCGGGAATTACAAAAGCGACGTCGTTTTTGCTGCTTCGCCGCGGACATGTTGTTTACTTCAAAACGCTATTCGTTGACAAAAAATATACAATTTTTTTTAAATTTATTTACAAATTTATTTTATATCTCTTGAAAATATTATAATTATATACAATTATTTTTTTTACATAAATTTATAATATAAAAACAATATATATGCATTTTAGGTGTATAAATAACATCATACTTATTTACTTTATTACTTGTTTTTTACAGGTAGCAATGTAATTATCTGCAATAACAAGGTCATGTTTATATTCTGCTCACTTTGAGTTTGACTCGTATAAGGGACACACTGCAACTTGACACAACGAAGCCAACAGAGAAGCAGCGAAGTGGGAAAGGTAATGTTTAAGTTGAAGTAATTGTAGCTAGTAGAGAAGATTTCATGCTCATTTGATTCAGTTTGTAGGAAAGTTGATTACTTTTATTTTATTTTATTTTTTAAGAAAAACTAGTTTTGCTGTTTAATTTGTTCTTCTGCACTTGTGAACCTCTTTTACCTTCTCAGGTTTTGGCACAGGATTCTTAAGGTGACTGTAATGGTGAATGTTTTAGTTTGAAGTAATCTATACAGTTGAGTTTTGCATGAAATGGGTATCTGTGTTCTAGCCCTCAGATTGTACCATATGGCAATTAGACGACTCTTAATTGTTGGCGTGTTCGTTGCTGTAATAGTTGTTTTCCAATGTTTTGCACTTCCTTCTTGGAGAATATATTCTCTGTTGGATGCTGATAGCCACTCTATAGCTTTGCCAGTTGAAGTTTCCATTGCTTCAACTACAGGAGGAAAGGATGTGCCTAGATCCACTGTGACCAATGTCATGTCTAATGTTAGTTATTATGCCTTTATTTCAAAAGAAGATGCTTATGAAAAAGAAGCAGATTTGAACTATGAATTGGAGTCTGATGGGGACAGAAGCTCAATAAAGGGAGAAATCCTCAGTAAGAGTTTTGAAGTGGAAAATCATGAAGATGCAATTTACGGTTTCACTCAGAAAAGACCAAAGTATGCACATGATCCCATAGAGAAGGCTAGAGAAATAGAAAACAGATACAATATTCAACACCAGGCAAACAACTTGCAATTTGCATCACAAGGGATTCCTTTGAAGGGCATAAAATTTCCTGATGCAGATTTGAGCACATCTGATATATTCATTACCCTAGAAGAATCTTCAAATGGCGGTGTAATGCAAAGTGTGGAAACGCAACCTCAAAATGAGAAATCACAGCTATTAAAAACTCCTTTGTCCATCTTGAATAATAAATCTAAGATGGCTACTCCATCCATGAGGAGTAAGTTGGTAAGGCCAACTTCAATAAGACAGATGAACTCTTTGTTGCTTCAGAGTTTTAGTTCTTCTTCTATGGTATGGAGTTCAGCTTTGTGTTTCCAATTTGAGCCATTGTGGAATGTGTATGGACTCCTAATTTTCACGTATTATGTATTGATGACAGAGGCCAAGGTGGTCTTCTCGACCTGACCGTGAACTCTTATCTGCAAAACAACATATTGAAAATGCCCGTGTCATGTCACATTCTTTAGGACTATATGCACCTATTTTCCGGGATGTTTCCAAGTTTTCAAGGTATCCTGGCAATAGTTCAATATGTAAGATGTAGAGCATTGTATATTTGCGTTATAATTATTCTTGTTTCATTCTTTATACTCTCCGTTGCAAGCTATCCTGTATTTTTTCAATTAGTGTGTTACTATGATTGATTTGGCTAGATTTTGGAATTGCTCTACAAATTTAAATATGCACATTGTCAACTAGATTTCACCTTCACCAGCAATGATATGGACACCATTCCATTGATTGGTCTGGAGACATCATTTTTTTTTCTTAACCAGTTCATTTGCTTGTCTTCTTTCAGTAGATAACTGAAGCATATATATACATCTGTTCTTTAGGAGTTATGAACTGATGGAACGCAAGCTCAAAGTTTATATCTATAGAGAAGGAGAAAAACCTATATTTCATCAACCGAAGATGAGAGGAATTTATGCCTCAGAGGGTTGGTTTATGAAATTGATGGAGGGAAATAAAAGGTTCATTGTGAGGGATCCCCGAAAAGCTCATTTGTTTTACCTACCATTCAGTTCACAAATGCTAAGGGTTTCTCTTTCTGAACAAAACCTTCACGGTAAGCAGATGGAGCAATACCTTGAGAGATATGTGGAGTTAATTGCAGGAAGATATCGTTTCTGGAACAGAACTGGGGGAGCAGATCATTTTCTTGTTGCTTGTCATGATTGGGTGAGCTTCCAATACATCACATTGATTAGTATTTATATAATTTTCTTTTACAGGATAATGTTAATAAGTTCTTTTTTAAGATTGACCTCCTTCTAGAAAATTCTTTTAAGCAACAGCATTTATGAATTCAGAAATTTGATCAGATCATAAATCAGCAACCATATGGTGGGATTGATCATACTCAAAGCAAGGTGGCTCACACACACATCTAGGCAGGTGTACAAGTCCTTCTGATTTGAGGACCCTGATTCTAGAATGATGTAACAAAGTTTTACCATTGGTCGTAGTTGTGTAAATACTTATTATGCTTAGTCATAGAAAAAAATTTGAGCCCAATTGTCCTAGAATATCATATCCCACATGTTTTACATGGTAGAACTTGATGCAAATTCTAAGATAAATTGTCTTTTTGAAAATTTTTGGCACTAATGCTTATATATATAGTGAAAAGGGATGATGCCCCCTGCCTGTTACTTCATGCTGTTGAACTTGGATCTAAGGCAGCTTAATATCATATCCCATATGTTTTACAAGATAGAACTTGATGCAAATTCTAAGATAAATGTTGTCTTTTTGAAAGTTTTAGCACTATTGCTTATATATCTAGCGAAAAGGGATGATGGCCCCAGTACCTATTACTTCATGTTGTTGAACCTGGATCTATTTTCTGCAATATTAACATATGTGACATATGAAATTGCAGGCCTCCCAAATCACAAGGCAATCAATGAAAAGTTGCATTAGGTCTCTCTGCAATGCTAATGTTGCTAAAGGCTTCCAAATAGGCAAGGACACTACTCTACCTGTTACATATATACACTCTATGATGGATCCTCTAAGAGTTCTTGCACGAAAACCTCCTTCAGAAAGGTCTATTCTAGCCTTTTTTGCAGGAAGCATGCATGGTTATCTCCGTCCAGTCCTGCGAAAATACTGGGAGAACAAAAAACCTGACATGAAAATTTTGGGTCCAATGCCACGTGATTTGGAAGGTAAAAGAATTTATATGGAATACATGAATAGCAGCAAGTATTGCATATGTGCTAGAGGTTATGAAGTTCACACCCCAAGAATAGTGGAGGCCATTTTTTCTGAGTGTGTGCCAGTTATCATATCAGATAATTATGTGCCTCCTTTCTTTGAGGTATTGAAGTGGGAAGCATTTTCTGTATTTGTTCGTGAAAGGGATATCCCAAGTCTTAGAGACATACTACTCTCAATCCCAGAAGAGAAGTACCTGGCACTTCATTTGGGAGTAAAGAAGGTTCAGCAGCATTTCCTGTGGCACAGAATTCCTGTTAAGTATGACTTATTTCATATGATTCTTCACGCAGTATGGAACAATAGACTTTCTCATATTAGACCCTGGTGATGATGTCATTGATGTGAATAAAACTCAGCATGAAATACGAGCAAAATGATGGACAGAACAAACTGGAAAGGAAAAATCCTATCTCATGCATTCAATATGTTGGGAAACTTACAAACACTAGCTGCATTATGGACTGCCCTGCTGAGCTTGATCCTCTCTTAAATCGGTTGGGCTAAAAGCACTTTGGTAATTGTAAATGAGTCAGCTGAAATTATTTCAAGATCAATACATGGTCTTTTGGACTGTTGTGTAAATAAAATTTCTCTAAGACACTTGAGGTTTACCTTTCTTGTCCAAGTTTTGAGCATTCGTGAGGAAACACTGTCCTAATATTTATGTATTTAGCCAAAGTTTTGTTCTAATAGAGCTTTTTGTTTCGTGTGAAACAGGATAAAATTATTAGTTCACCATGTAAGTGTTTCGTACTAAAATTAATCGTGATCAATCATAATCTCAATTATAATAATCACGCCTACAGCAAGCTTTCTTGAAGTAGATTCCCGGGCTACCTTTAATCATAGATGGAAACTCCATGCTAGTGATAGCAATTTTATACGTCTTTCTATCATAGATGCCATTATTATTTAATTTCTTTTACTATTTTTGTTGTGGTGTTCTGGTGCCCAATAATCAATAAAGGTGTTACATTTATCGAATGCCTTCTATTTTCAGGGTCAACCCTCTTGGATACAAATTACTATTAAGAAATCTGTTGGAGTTGAAACATAAATTTTTTTCGAGCAGTATCCACCAAGAGACATCAAAGAATATAATGAAATGTCCGATTGTAGTTGATGAAGATCCCTATGCAATGAAATGTTATCCCTTATTCATTTTTATAAAATCTGACAGCCATTTAGCTTATATAATATATTGGTGCTTTAAAATCCCACGTTTTATTTGTTTCCTATTTGTAGGGTTGCACTAAACTAAATACAAGTTTCTGCTATTTATCAAAGATGTGAAGAGTGAAGTGCAGAAAATTTCTAATCGGAGACCAGGAAACTGTAAGCATAATAATATGGTTATGTGCTGAAAAAAGTTGTTTCATTTCAAAAGTAATAACAAAAGGTAATTTAGAATTTTCTAGTATTGAGGAACGGGCTAGTTCACTGCTCACCTGTAAGAACTACTTCTGGCATTAACTTGAACATTTGTTACTGGGTTGTCTGTTACTGTGTGTATGCTGCAATCATTTTGGTTTCATTAATAAACATGGCTTCCAAATCTGACACAAGTCCTCATTTCAGGCCCATGGCAATGATGCGATTTGATATTGCTAATTGATGATTGTTACAGTATTGACACTATTAATACTGTAACACTTAGTTATTTACCATTTTAATGTTTGGACATGTAAGGAGAAGACCCTGTAAGAAGAGTAGATCAGATGGAGAATAGGCCACGATATTTAGAGGTAGAGGTAGAGAAACCAAGAAAAAGACTATAGGTGAAACGGTTAAAAAATCTAGATTTGAATGGCTTTTCTCAAGATTTGGTTCACGATAAGACACAATATTGCGTCGTCGATCCATGTGGCCGACCTCACCCCAGTGGGAAAATCTTGGTTGTTGTTGTTGTTGTTGTTGTTGTTGTTGTCATTTTAGTATGGGTATTTTAGTTACTCTAGTTATGTTATGATTAGATAATGTTGTGGTATAACTGTAATGGGAAGTTTGTTGCAACTTTTCCTTTGGTGCGCAATTGTAACGAATGGATGCTATATTGCATAGCCTTTGGGCAAAAGGAAAAATATACTGAATATTCATATAAACATTTTCTCTCTCTTAAAAATCTCTGCAACTTTTTCCCTTTCCTGTGTTTAACCGAATTCATTCCACAAATTGAATTTCCTGTGCAAAGGACTTGATTTTCTCGGAAGTATCTCCCTAAACATCCTAATCCATCTCAACTAGTATCAAAGCTTCATCCTGAGGCTTAATCATGGCTGACGCGACGAGACATCAACTTAGCATGCAAGAGATGGAGCGAACATTGACGAAGAAGATTTCGGATTCGAACGCCGAAATGCAGTCGAAACTGGACTAAGTGACCGCATGTCTGTCGGAGCTCCGAACTATGTTCAACAATCAGTCGAGCCGATTTCATGCTGATGGGTCCTTAGCTAACAATCTATGTATGCCTCACCATGTGCTTCATGAAGGGACTCAAGGATCCAATGGGGAAAACCAGAGGCCACATAACCAGGTTCAACACCATTTCTCCACGAGGTGCTCAAAGATTGAATTCCCCAAGTTCAATGGCTCGAAGGTAAAGGAATGGCTCTACAAATGTGAACAATTTTTCTCCCTGGACAACACCCCACCAGAAACCAAGGTCAGGTTAGCTTCGATTCATCTTGAGGATAGCGCTTTACAATGGCATTTGAATTATATGCGATCGAGGTTCAATATTTACCCCCATTGGCCTCAATACATAGCTGATGTTACTGTGAGATTTGGTGATGCTTATGAGGATCCTCGTTACTCTTTGATTCAAGTGAAACAAGTGGGTAACGTGCAAGAATATATAGATGAATTTGAATTAGTTTTAACTCAGGTTACTCTGCCCCCCGAGCATTCTTTGAGTATATTTTTGTCTGGTTTTGGGCATAACACACAAATGCATGTGAGGATGTTTAGCCCCACCTCTATTGCACATGCTGCCAATTTGGCTAAATTGCATGAATCATCTGTCATGTCTAAACATGGTTCCAAATTTACCAATCGTTACAGCAACACTACTTATAAAACTCCCACAACTGTTAACAAGCCCACTTATAGTGTTACTTCAAATGTTCAGAACCAGACCACTAAACCAATTTTGGGTAAAGCACCTAGAACTTTCAATGCAACTGAAATGGTCGATAGGAGAGCAAAGGGGTTATGCATGTTTTGTGATGAACCTTTCACTCCTAGTCACCAAATTAAACACAGAAAATCTCAGTTGCTTCTAATGGAAATAGATGATGATGAGGCATTAGATGAGGAACTTGAGGTAATAGAAGAAGGGAATGGTCTCATGGTACATTCTAACTTAGTTGACAAGCCACAGTTATCCATGAATGCTATATCGGGTGCTTCAAATTACCAAACCATGAGGGTCAGTGGACTTTACAACAAAAAGATGCTGCAGATTTTGATCGACAGTGGTAGCACTCACAATTTCCTCGACTTGGAATTGGCAAAAAAACTGGGTTGCGAACTAGAATCTATTACCCCTCTATCTGTCATAGTGGCTGATGGTACTAGGATTGATGCTCCTTATGTTTGTAAGAACTTTACTTGGCAGTTACAACAATCTAAGTTCACATCTGATGTGATGGTGCTTCCTTTGGGTTGCTGTGATTTGGTATTGGGAGTCCAATGGCTGACCACTCTTAGTCCAATCATTTGGGACTTTACCAAATTGCAGATGGAATTTTCCATAGATGGGAAAAAGTTTGTGTTGAGAGGGGCTAAACCTGCAGGAATTAAACTGATCAATAATAAAACCTTCACTCAAGCTGTGCAACAGGGTGCTCAACTATGTTTCTTATATGTCAACAAGGCTCCAAACCTTCTTGCAGTCCCTACTTGCAGTCTCAGTTCTGCAGAACTTTCCAATCCCAATATTCCAAGGGTTATTCAGAACATCATCACAGAATTCACTGATATTTTTTCAGAACCAAACCAGTTACCTCCTTGCAGGCTTGGTTTTGACCATAGGATTCCTCTTAAAGATGGTTCTATTCCTTTCAACTTGAGACCTTACAGGTACTTGTTAGACCATTTGTGTACCGTAAGTGCACGGGTCGTTCAAGTAATACAGATACGAAGTAAAAATTCGTTCTCACGAGGACAAAGTTTCCATTATTAAGTAGCAACCAATAGCTCAGCTAGATTCTAGTCAAGAAATCTAGGGAATCCTTCTTCACTTCCTACTTCATATTAATGATATACAATCCTTACAAGTAACATCAATGCTTAGTTAGTTTAGCTTGAGAATCTGATTTAGTCAAAAGCCTATGTCTAGGTCAATCAACCCTGGTGTCATTTACCTAATCCACTATGGTTCTTATGGTTGCATGAGGACTAGTGTAAACTCCACTAATGAACGATCTATTCTCAAACACACACTAATACATGGCTAAAAGGTATATTTCTATCCAGTTAGCGAATCAACTCATCCAAACCAATTGAACTCGTCAAACATGCATCAATCATACCATGTCCATCTCCACAAATCTCTATGTCTAGTTCATTTACATCAATTAAGATCATGCAATTGTTGATCAAACAGAAGCAAGCATTAAGCATAGGCATGGAAGAACAAAGCTAAACATCAATAGAAACTCAAATTCATACATAAACATCAATAATCATATAAAGATCCAAAGTATTTCCTAAATACAGCTTCTAATCCATTGAACACGAATTTACAGAGCAAAACAGTACTCAAAAGATAAGAGAGAAGAAGAAAACTCAGGGAGAAGAGGAATGATGCCATTGATGAGATCCTTGAAGCTTGAATCCTCTTCCTTAAGGAAGAAGACCTCCAACCTAGCCTCCCTAGGCCTCCAATCAGCCCAGAAATGAAGCACAAAGCCGTAGCTCCTCTAAAACCTAAAACTATCTACGGAGCTCTCCAAACTCTCTTTACAAAATCTATTAAAATTTATTTATAGACTCAGCAAAACAGAGGCACGCCGCGGCATTAACATGCCTACGCCGCGGCGCGTGTGAAATTAGATTACGTACGCCGCAGCATTAATTCCCTGCGCCGTGGCGTTCAATTCTTCCAAGCCCCTGACTTTGGATGCAGGAAATGTCACGCCGCGGCATTAACATTCCACGCCACGGCGTTGAGTGCTGAAGTGCTAATTTGGCTTCCTCTTCCCATTTTCGCTCAAATGCTCCACATATCATCTTGTTTGGAGCCCTTCCTGTGATAGAGAAAACACCAAATCAATAACAAATATAAATTCACTTAATCACATATCAAATATGCTCAGTTTGCTTATATAACATACTGGAAAGGTATCAGAATTGGATATAATAAATATAAGCATAAAACTTTCTAAATATGCATGAATACAAGGACTTTAGCACTCTTTATAGCTCAGATATAGGGCACAAATAATTACACTTTGTGTAGTTATCAGTACTCAATTATACAGAAGGATATAGTTGACAAGTTAGTGGAGGACATGCTCAATCAAGGCATTATTCAGTACAGTAACAGTCCCTATGCATCCCCAGCTGTCTTGGTCAGAAAAAAAGATGGTTCCTGGAGGTTGTGTATGGATTATAGGAAGCTGAACCAGCAAACAGTAAAAGACAGGTTTCCCATTCCTTTGATAGAAGACTTGATGGATGAATTGGGGGGACTCGCAGTGTATTCAAAATTGGATTTGAGGTCTGGGTATCACCAAGTAAGAATGGTCACTGGAGAAGAATACAAAACTGTCTTTAAAACACATGGTGGACACTTTGAATACTTAGTTATGCCCTTTGGTTTAACAAATGCACCAGTTTCATTCCAAGCCTTGATGAATCACATTTTTCACTCTTTCTTGAGAAGGTTTATGATAATATTCTTTGATGACATTCTCATATATAGCCCCTCAATAGATGCTCATGCAACACACCTCAAGGCTATTTTCCAACTTATCAGGGATCATAACCTATTCCTTAAGAAAAGCAAGTGTAGCGTTGCCACGTCCAGAGTTGAGTATCTTGGCCATTTCATTTCAAGCAATGGTGTGTCTACTGATCCTGCAAAATTCCAAGCAATGGCTGATTGGCCACACCCTACAAATATCAAACAACTTAGAGGTTTTCTTGGGTTGGCAGGCTATTATCGAAGGTTTGTGAAGGACTTTGGTAAAATTGCTAAGCCTTTGACTGATATGCTTAGAAAAGACAGTTTCAAGTGGGACTCTATATCCACTAATGCCTTCAATTCCCTTAAGACAGCTTTGGTGACTTCCTCTGTTCTAGCTCTCCCAAATTTCTCCAAAACTTTTATGGTAGAGACTGATGCCTCTAGTTCGGGTATTGGTGCAGTCTTAATGCAAGACAAGCATCATATAGCTTATATTAGCAAAGCCTTGGGTCCCAAACAATAAGCTATGTCTATATATGAAAAGGAGCTTTTGGCAATTGTATATGCAGTACAGAAATGGGGGCATACCTATCACATAATCATTTTGTGATTCGGACTGATCAAAAGAGCATTAAATTTCTATTGGAACAAAGGTTGAACACCTCTTTTTAGCAGGTGTGGATGGCAAAATTAATGGGGTTTAATTTTGAAATTCATTATAAAGAGGGTGTGACAAATGTAGCTGTAGATGGTCTTTCTCGAAAACAACGTGCTGAGTTGCTTCCAATTATCCTTAATAATGCTAGCATTGATCTCTTGGAGCAAATTAAGCATAGCTGGACCACTGATTTGGACATATAACAACTGTTACAGGAATTACAGCAGGAACCTACAAAACATCGTAAGTATTCTTGGAACCGGGGTGAATTGAGAAGAAAAGGTAAATTGGTTCGTGTTGATATGAATACCAAGTTGGCTATTCTAAAATGGCTCCATGACTCACTAATGGGTGGCCATTCTGGCCGAGATGTAACCGCTGCTAGAATCAGGTCCCTTTTCTTTTGGAAGGGCATGCTCAAGGACATACAGAATTATGTAAGGCACTGTGATGTGTGCCAAAAATGCAAACTTGACTTGGCTGTTTCACCAGGGTTACTGCAACCTCTACCTATTCCCAACCGGGTTTGGGAAGACATAAGCATGGACTTTGTAGAAGGTCTGCCTCCTTCACATGGGAAGCAAGTGAATTTTGTTGTGGTTGATAGGCTTAGCAAATATGCTTACTTCCTACCTTTATCCCACTTATACACTGTCATGGATGTTACTCAAGTTTTTCTGGACCATATCTTCAAACTTCATGGGCTGCCTAGTACAATTGTCAGGGACATGGACCCAATCTTCATCAGTAAATTCTGGAATGAATTTTTTCAGCTACAGGGTGTATCTTTGAACAAATCCACTGCCTACCATCCTCAAATTGATGACCAAACCGAGATTGTCAATAAATGCCTCGAAACCTATCTTAGATGTATGTGTTCTGAGAAACCATCCTCCTGGTTTAAATGGTTATCTTTAGCTGAGTGGTGGTACAACACCAATTTTCATTCCTCAATTTAAACATCTCCATATGAAGTGGTTTATGGGCAAGCCCCTCCTACTCACCTTCCATATCTTCCTGGTGAAACTGTTACTCCTGCTATGGATAGAACCTTGAATGCCAGGGAAGCAGTGATCCAACTGCTAAAATTCCATTTGATAAGGGCTCAAAATCACATGACTCAATAATCTGACAGGAATCACAGTGACAGAAACTTTACTACAGGTGATTTTGTGTACTTGAAATTGCAGCCTTATAGGCAATTTTCTGTTAGACACCATTCTTATCACAAACTCCTTCCTAAGTTCTATGGTCCTTTTCGAGTGGTGGACAAAATTAGAGTCGTGGCTTATCAGTTGGACTTATCTCCTTCTTTTGAAATTCACAATGTCTTCCATGTCTCCCAGCTGAAGTTGTGCAAAGACCCCAGCACTGCTAAAATTCACCCTCTGCCACAACGGGATCAGGTTTTTAGACAAAAGGGGGAACCGGAAACTATTCTTGACAGAAAGATGGTCAAGAAAGGAAGAGTTGCTGCTATTAAAGTGCTTGTGAAATGGAAGGACCTCCCCACTGATCAGGCTACCTGGGAGTTTTACTATGATCTTCTCAAACAATTCCCCAACTTTCAACCTTGAGGACAAAGTTTACCTTGAAAGGCAGGGTATTGTTACAATATTGACACTATTAATACTATAACACTTAGTTATTTACCATTTCAATGTTTATTTGCCTTTTTTTGGTATTTGTCATTTTAGTTACTCTAGTTATGTTATGATTATATGCTGTTGTGGCATAACTGTAATGGGAAGTTTGTTGCAACTTTCCCTTTGGTGCGCAATTGTAACGAACGAATGCTATATTGCATAGCCTTTGGGCAAAAGGAAAAATATACTGAATATTCATATAAACATTTTGTCTTTCTTAAAAATCTCTGCAATTTTTTTCCTTTCCTGTATTCAACGGAATTCATTCCACAAATTGAATTCCCTGTACATCATACTTGATTTTCTCCGAGATATCTCCCTTAACATCCAAATCCATCTCAATGGTGAACAATTTATACAATCTAAAGGCGAGTTCTTGATTTTGTGCATGTGTATCATGCTCCTTTTCACTGTGGCATATCACTCTAAAATTGTACAAAGTTAACTTTCCAAGTATTAATTTCTGTTTCAAGAAACTTCTTTGTAAAGAATAATATGACTACATTTTTGCATTATGCCAGTACTGCAGAGGATCTAGTACTTAGAAATAGGAGTGTCAAAATGGGTTAAACCTGATGAGTCAGTCCAAATAGTCAGATAAAATAGATGGGCTGAGCTAGTAAAATGCCAGTTCGAACATTACATGACTCGAATGGACTAAGCCCGAATAAGTCAGACCAACCCGCTCTTTTAACATTACATAAGACTAAATGAATTGAGGTGGACTAATAAAATATCAACTCAAAATTTATATGACTCAAATGGACCAACTTAAAAATAATCCGATCTCAAATGGACTGACCCAAATGAATCAGACTGCCCGTTTTAACACTCCTGCTTAGAAATGCAGGTAGATGCACTGTAAATTTTATAATCACTCCTTCAGTACATTGTCCAAAAAGTCGTACCGGCACCACATTCTTTGCAACCACAAATTGGTGGTGCAAACCATGGAATCTCTGAAAGAATAACCTTTTATAATAAGAATAGCTCGTAGATACGAGACTTGTAATTTTAAACGCCAGTTATATAAATCTGCAGTTGTTCCTTAATATATATATATATATATATATATATATATATATATATATATATATATATATATATATATATATATATATATATATATATTGAAAGAGTAATAACCTTTTCTCCTTCCTGCTTAAAGCCTTGAATAACTAAAAACAAATGACAATGCATCAATTTAAAGTAAAGTCAAATGTCAATGATCTTTTATATTTTACATTAAATGTTCAAATTAGATGAAGTGGGTGTACCAAAAAAAAAAAAGATGAAGTGTGCTCAATCTTAATACAATATTATTTTTTGGTTTATCACTTCTGTCAACTAAATTTAAGTGCTCGATCTTAATAAAGTAGTATTTACAAATTACGTACCAAAAAAGGTAAGCATTAGAAGTGAAGTGCTTAACTAAATAAACGAGTAAATGACTGTTTAAGTTTTATTAAACTGATAAAATGAGACCACCTAAATTCGAATAGAATAGAACAACACGTTATGCATGCGAGAGAAGTACAGTTTTAGTAGCATAGTGCATTGCTAGTACAAATACGTTACTGGGTTGGGCCATTAGCCCATTAGCAGTTTGTCTTAGGTAGCAGAAGTCCAAACCAGAACCAAAGTGACGACTGCAAACATTGAAGGCAATTAATGCTTTTTTTTAAAAAAAAAACTAACAAAAACCTTGGTTCAAATGGATGGGAAAATTATTTTTTTATGAAAAGAATAAAATTAGTTTTTATTTTTATTGCTTTGAATTTAAATTCATTAAAATATTTAAAAATAAAACTATTTAGATTAATCGAAAAGTGAATCATTGCATTTGAGGAGAGATAAAAAACTAGGCCCCTGGCTTGTATTCCTGTAGTGTTCAGGTGTGTCGAGGAAACGTAACTGACATAGGACCCATTTTCATCATGATTTTAAAGCCCATCAAGTGCCCTTGATATTTATTACTTATAGTACGACAGGTTTTGTTGACAGAAAATAAAAAAAGTACCACAGATTTTTCCCCGTGACCTTTTGTTATGGGAAAATTATAATTCTAGAGTGTATACATGAAAAAATTATACATGTGAGTGAATTTAATTGAAGAATTTTGATGGTTTGAAAATAATATTATATAAGTTAATGAAAGTTAGCTCAACTAATAGGATTAAATAGTATCGATAGAAGGATCTTCTTAAGCATGCCCTAAACTTGGAATGAGCCAACATTTCCTCTACTTATAATTTTCATTACTAAAAAAATATTGTATAAACATTTATATAGAAAAATTGTATTTATTTTTAAAATTTATATAGTAGTTATTCATTTTTTACACATTTAATGAAAACTATCATAAGATTTAATATACAATCAAATCAAATAACTTATAAAAGAGCATGTAAAGAATAAATAAATGTAAATATCTACAACCGATCAATTTTTATTTCGTACAACTTTATAAGCACCAAACCACCCACATCTGAAAAAATTTCAAAATAAGTTTGTCAAAGAAAATAAGGAAGGGAGTAGATAGACAATAAATACCCATGTCATATACGGATAGCACCATTAAATTGTTCCATTTCCCTATCAATAATGAAATGTATTATTAGTTGCATAACTTCTTTTGGTAAGTATTAGTTGCAAGATGCTTTCTCATCCCTAGTGCTTCCTCATCATTCTTGTGGTATTTTGGTCCTCCTTTGGATATTTGTGAATAGAACTTTCGCTTGAATCATTTGGCTGCAACATTATCTGTTTTGTTTCTTATTTTTTCCTTAATTTTGTAGTTTTCTTTAATAGCTTTATCATAGATATAAAAGATATGTGATTTTTGGATAAATATAAAGATACTTTAAGTTTCTCCTATCTGCCTTCAGTTCATTTTAAGGTAGGATTGAAAAGGTGCGATAGAAAAATCAAAGAATTAGAATTTTTGGTCATGACACAAAAAATAAATCATAATTAGAACAAGATCAAGATACCCTATATAGCCTCAATGGAGAATATTAGTGTAACGTAACTCCTTCATATCTTTTATTCTCTATTAGTTTTCATTGTTTGGATTTTATGGGGTTTTGAGTATTTTTTTTGTCATTTTTTACTTTAATTTTGACTATATGTGCAAAGCACACATTTTAGTTATTTTGTCCTTTTGGTATTCTTGAAAGCAATCTTGGTTGTATCTCGTTTTGGTTTTCTTTTAGAATTATGAATTCCTCTCATTTTAAGGAACGAAACGCTAACTTTTGGGGGAAAAAACTATTAGTTGCATAATTTTAATGCTCATGAACTATTATTATTATTATTATTATTATTATTATTATTATTATTATTATTATTATTATTATGAATAACTTGTATTATGGTTTTACCCAAAAAAAAAATTGTATTAGTGTATATATAGAATAAGTGGAGCCATCCAAGTTAAAAAAAATTAGATAAATCTGTGATTAATTGCTAGTTAAAGTGATAGTTTTAGTCATTAAATTAAATTTAATATGTTGACCAAGATAGGGAATCAAATTAAAAGTTTTCTTCTTTAAACATTAGTTTTATACTAGTTATACTGCTTGTAAAATCAGATAAAAACAATCTAAATAAGAAATAGCAATGGTAAAATCATTAGGTTCTATATTTTGACCAAGAATTATTTTGCAATAAACTTTGAAGAAAAAGAAATAGTTCACTACAGGGATGGGGTCATGATAATTAAGTTACAAACGGGTCTTAATTTGTATAACATAATAACACGTATATAATATTAATATATATTATCTAATCCTTGAATTGTGTTTCCAAAGTTGATTACATATTATTCCTATGACAAATCTTAATTAGAACCCTTTGATAATCACAAGAAAAAAGGTTAAATTTTAGTTTACTCTTGTGATTTGGATTGATGTTTTCACTTTGCTCTCTTATTGTTTTCAGTAGCACAAAACTCCGTATATCCAAAGGGTAACTTTAATTAGCAGTAAGCACAGTTACTGCAAAATTTCCATATTCCTTAACAAAACTTTAATTACTTTCGATTATTTTCAGAATGAATAAAAATAAAAAATAATTTAATTTAATTTATTTAAAATTAAATTTTATATTTAAAATTTAAAAAAATTAAATTAATTTAAAAATTAAATTTTATATTTAAAATTCATTAAAATAAAAATTAATTTTATTTAATTTTATTATTTTATATTTTAATTTTTATAAAAAATAGTTAGAAATAATTACTAAAAGTAAAATAGTATATTTATTTTAAATTTTAATAAATTCTATCAAATTTAATAAAATTTTTAAAATAAAATAAATAAAATTTATGAAATTTTAAAAATCAATTATTTTTTATTTTTTAACATTTTAAACATAAAATTTAATTAAATTTAATTTATAAATTAAATTATTTCTTATTTTTTTACATTTCAAACACACTCTCTATCCGTTAAATTCCTGAAATCCGTAAGTTCGTAACCCAAGTTTTAATATTCCTCATCGCATGTTAAGCAAGTCTCCTTCTTTGCAGAGAGAAAGGTTTGTTTACGGGTCATGTCTCCTGTTCTGTAGTTTTCAAGTGTCAAACTAGAATTCAGGAGAGAGGAAGACACTTGCAAACGGATTTAGTGTGCGTTTGAATTATAGTTAATAAATTTAAGTTTGGTTGAAAAATATGTTTGTTAATTTAAATTTAGTTAAAAATATATTTATAGTAACGTAATTTATATTTAAAAATTTTTATTTTAAAAGTGAGTTAAAAAGATAAAATATGTTCAAGTGAACACAAAAATAATATTTTGTTGCTTTGATTCCAATGAGTTAAGAAAAAAAAAATGTGTTCAATCAAATGAAAAAGTAAAAAACCCAAACAATATTTCTCGTCGTTCGAGGACCTCCAACTTACATTTGATGTTGCAAACTTAAAACCAAACATGCACTTAATTTAAAAAAACGTGGGACAGGAGGCATTTTGTGGTGCATCGGTTTCCACGACAACCTCAAATGCTTGTTTACAGCCCCTAACTTATCATTCTCATTTACGATTAAACTTCTAAGGGGCTTTGGATTTTGATAGTGGCTAAACCCTTTCAACTAAAAGCTCCATTCTTTGTTTGATGATTTGATCCCTACCCTTTTGCTTCCATGGCTTTCTATTGGATCAATTATTTATTATTAAGTAAAAAATTATAATTATTAATTAAAACATGATTCTTTTTATTTTAAATCATTAGTAAGTGTCACAGTTTAATACTTTTATTGAATCCTATTAAGACAGAATGTTGATTCATAATCAATAATTCTTTTTGTTACTATAAGGTAGGGGTTCTTAAGCTCGAGAGTTAAACTAAGCTCATGGAATTTATTCAATAAACTCAAATCATAAACTCATAAGAGTTTACATGTTTTAAAAATATGATTTTAAAAAAAAAATATTTTAGTACTCAAACGTAATTTAATAGCATATTCATAATTAATATACATCATTTTAACTCTAATAAAACAAATGAAAATAATAAAATATATATATATATAAACTTAATACTTGACTCCAACTATTATATTATACTTACCCCAACACTTCCATTATTCTCAAGTTCAACAAAACAAAACAAAAATAATAATGAAAACATAAAATTACCTTTAGAAACTTAATATATATATTGTAGAACATAGGTAATTTAACCCAAGTGCCCTAGAACATCAAACAAAACTATACATTTTGAGGCTAAAATTATATATAAATATAGACTCATAAACTCTCTAGTAGAACCGAGAGTTTATCAATTTTGTTAGAATTTACTTAAACTCGTATGAATTTATCAAAAAGAAAGTTTACTTGCAAGTTAATTAATTCATTTTTACATCATATGATTATAAACTCATAAGAGTTTAAGAGTTAACTCGAAAGTTTAACAACTATGCTAGTTGCTAATTAAACCTAGCTCCTGTACTCCTATTTCGGAGAAAATTTATACTTACTTGGGAATGTTTGATCTATAGTGTATTTGGATAAACTTTTAAAAAAGTAATTATAAGATAATAGAAATAATTGATTATATTTTAGAAATTTAGAAGTTGTTTTACTTTTGGATACAAATATAAAAAATAATTTTTTCTCTCTCTTCTATTGCATATATTCATAATTGATTATTTTAAAAATAATTCCTTCCTGCTTTAAAAAAAAAACAAAAAATTACTTTTTTCTATATTCTACTCTTTTCTAAAATCTTATTCAAACATATGTTCATATTTTAGAATTATTATTTTTAATAAAAAAAGTACTTTTCTTATAAAGAAATTATAAACAAACGCACTCCTATTATTGGTTTGAATATTTCTTGGTAGCTGGGTTTGTTTCTTTACTTGTATAAAATGTTCACTTGTTGACTCGAGATAGCAACGTTGTTGAGTTTCTGGGAAATCATTCAAACATTTTATTGCAAAGTATTTATTACTGTTTGAATTTAATAGAATAATAGTAAAATGACATATATAAATTAATAAAATTGCAAAATCAAAACTACGTGATGAGACACTATACCTCAAGATTTCTGGCATTCAGCCAGAATCAAATTCATGCTATTTAATGTTAAAAATAAAGGCTATGTTAACATTTATTATGTGCAATATGCAATTCAATTCGAATCGCCAATTCATATATCTGCAGTAGTGAAGTTCAGACTTCAGAACAATGTTTTAAAAATTAAAAGAATCGATTGGACAAAAAATTGACTATGAGTATGTTTGGTAAAGATTAAATTAGCTTAGATTAGTTTTTTTTGGGAGAAAAAAATTATTTCAACTGTGTTTAATCATGTTTGATAAAATCAGTTTTAGCTTTTGTACGAAATTTAATGTAAAATAAAAAATTTTTTAAGCTGATTTTTATAATGCTGAAGATTGAATCTTATAATTTTAACTTAAAGATTATTCTTTATATTTTGATATATAAATATCATTTTTTCCAATCAAATAACTTTTTTAATCATTTTATATCTATTTTAGTAATTTAATATATAAAAGTATTTCTTTTTTTATATCAACCAAACGAAATAGATTAATTTAAAATCACTTTTCAACTAACATATCCAAACATAAAAATAAATCGATTATAATCGATTATAACAAAAAAAACTTTTATACAATAATTGATTATAATCGATTATTGAAATAATCAAAATTTTCACAACTAAATCAAACACACAATAATTTAATTATTTTTTTATTCAACTACAGTTAAATAATAATTTAATCATAAATTTAATCGATTAAATAAATTAAATTATAATTCAAAAATCTTATTAATTTGATCTCTAATTTAATTTTTAAAACATTACTTCAGAGAAGCCCGTGAGTGTTAGCCAGGTCATGGTTCATGAACCTAGGTAACTGGCCACCTTTAAGAAAGTTCTATAAAAAAGGAGATTAAAAATAAAAAAGCCAATTCTGAGAAAGATAAGAGTACTTTCAGATGAGAAATATTTTTTTAATCTGTTTAATTTAATTTGTTTAAAGCAAATTGAAACAAAAGCTTCAAAATGGCATCACCATTACTAAGGGAGGACCCCGAAACTATTGAGATGGTGGTACAGAAATTGCATGTGAATAACGTATATGAGTTAGATGGTATGCATCCAATACAAATTAAGAGGAAAAAGAAAGCCAATAACAAATGGCTCCACTCATTTATTAGATTAAATATTTTGGGTCCTTCTCTGTACTGTAGCATCAGCTATTGAAAGCTCAAAGATCTATTCAATCTTCTGAATCCATTGCACATTCCACAGTTAAGGCCCAGGAAAAAATATGGGTGGAGGATTGTACATTTTTATGTAATTATTCTCATACTTACTTGAGTTTTTTTTCATTAATGATTATTTAAAAAGAGAATGTAAAACATATTTTAAAAAAGAGAGCATGAAAAAATTAGATAATTGGACTTCTTTTCTTTTATTTCTTATATTTTATTTTCTTCATACTTTTTGACTTTCTCTATCGAGCAATTGAATTTTTTATAAATGGAGACACGAGAAAGGTGCAAAATCAGTCACCAAAGCAAAAGCGGAGGGAGGAAAGACATGGATATGTCATGATCTTGTCTAATTTTATCATTATCTTTATATATTCTTTATATATTTAGTTGATGGTCCTCATAAAATGAATTAAGTTTATATCTAACTTCTTTAGTTATTTGAAATTTTTATACAAATAATATAATCTTTACAATTATACAAAATTTACTTTTACAATTTTAAAAAAAAAATTAAAAAAAAAAAGTTCATATTATATATGTTTAGTCTAACCTCCTTTATACTAAATTTCTAACTCCGCTCTTGCTTTAAAGGAAGATATTTCAACCCTTATCAATAATTTATGAATGCCAATTTAATAACAGAAAATATTACTTATTTAATTAGCAATACATAATAATAATAATAATAAGAATAATAATAATAAAATACACGTTTCCCCTATCATTGAAGGCATCCTTTTCCATCAATTAATTAATTGCCGAAATATATGTGAATAAAACGAGAGATGGAAGCATGCTAACTAATTTCCTTTTTTTTTTCCGAGCAATATCAGATATGGCTCCACTCATTTAATATATCAGATTTGGGGCCCTGCTTTGTAGTTTGCAGTAAACAGCAGCTACGCATTTAACTTCTTAAACTTTATCCAATTTAACAGCCTTATCACATTAATTGTCCTAGGGTATTTTGGGAGTGGGGCAAGTTTGATAATATGTACTTTTCATCAAATTATTCAAAGCCTATTGAAACCTAGAGTACTTATATATCCTTTTCGTTTCTCTATTTGTTTATTGCTTCATTACTAGAGACATTATTTTCCAAATTCTAACATAACACAAGTGATTTCAACAACTAACATCTTCAGTAAAATCTCATTGACAAATTCAATAGCTTTATACAACAATAATATTATGATTCAAAATAAGAGAACAAAAAAAGGTGATCATATATTATTCAAGATATGTTAATGGCAAACTGAAGTGTTTCAACATGCACCAATGGCTTAGAAGATGCTAAAGAATTGTTGGTTTTATCTATCAATTGTGATTCTAATTACTAACAAGTTCACAATATTTCTTGTTTTCCTCCTGAGTCCAGTAATAAATGATCAAAGACTGCAAATAATACTTAAATATATAGGACATCGTTGAATAAATATAAAATTGAATTTTTGAACACATACTAAATAGTTTTATTCGATGAGATAGGCATTAGAGTGCCCACCTCTTATCAATTTTTATAAAAACTACATTAATAGGTTTCTAACTCAAAAGTACTCTCTTAGATTTTCAACCTTTAAAGTTTACTTTATTAAAGGCTGAACCCAGGGCCTCTTTAATTGTTTAGGTAGGAAACATATATACTTCTAGACTTTCTCTTCAAAGCAAATATAACTCTAGTAAAAAATTGCTCCTACTAGCCCTAATATAATAAACAAGCATACCGAACTTGCCTCTAGCTAAGCAAGTTTTCCTTTTTTCTTTTTCTTTACCAAATGAAGAATGAAAACATAAGTGATTGAAAGATGCATCATATATACATCAGAAGCAGCTCAACACAATTACCATAATCTTCTGCAGTATATACTATTACACTATATAGCTATTGCCAACTGTCATAACAGCATAACAGAACCAACTGTCATAACTGCTAGCTGGCATAACAGAACCAACTGTCATAACAAACTTGGATAGCTGGCATAACAGATTTTTGTACATAGCTCGATTCTATAAATACCGAAAGGTATCAATGAATAAGATGAGAGGAATCATTTACAAAGTTTGATATTTGATCTTCTTCAATTCTCTCTGAACTTTTATTCATTTTCTGTGTTGGTTTTATGGTATCAAAGCTCCTTGTGAGCTTCACTGCTTTGTTCAATCATGGTGAGAAACAATAATTCAAATTTCGGTCCTGTGCAAGCAAATCTCGTTGCTGATCCAACTTCAAATCCTGCAAGTCCATATTATGTTCATGCTGGAGAGAATACTAGCATTTCACTCGTAAATCCAGTGTTGAATAAGAAGAATTATCATACTTGGGCGAAGATGATGAAACGTGCATTGATTTCAAAGAACAAATGGAAATTTCTTGATGGATCAATTCCCATACCTGATCGGTTTGATCCTAGTTTCGATGCCTGGGAAAGATGCAACAATATAATTCACACTTGGCTTGTTAGCTCGGTTCATTCTTCGATTGCTCCTTCAATTGTTCATATGGAGCTGGCAATCAAAGTCTGGAACAATCTGAAAGAGAGATTTTCTCAAGGTGATTTGGTGAGAATCTCAGATTTGCAAGTTGAGCTTTATGCTTTTAAGCAAGGTAACCTTTCAGTTATTGATTTCTTCACTGAACTTACTATTTTTTGGGAAGAATTGGAAAATTATAGACCTATTGATGATTGCAATTGTAGCAAGTATAGAGATGAAGACTACGTGATGAGGTTTTTGACTGGACTGAATGAATGTTATTCAGTAGTTAAGACACAAATTCTTATGATGATACCTTTGCCACCACTCACTCGTGTGTTTTCTATGATCCTTCAACATGAAAGACAATTAGGATTGGATGAAAATGATGATAATTTGCCTATGATTAATATTGCTGATGGCAAAAGATTTTATAAAGGAAAGAATACAGGTGGAAAAGTTTGCACTCATTGTGGTAGACTTGGCCACACAATAGAGACATGTTTTCGGAAGCATGGATTTCCTCCAGGTTTCAGTTTTAAATCAAAAGGAAATGGAGGTTTTGTCAACAATGTATCTGCTGATGGAGATGAACTTGATGAGAAAGCTGAGACAAGCAACAACAATGATAGAGAGCTGGTTGTTTCAGGCCTCAGTAGTGAAGAATGCAGAACACTAATCAACTTGCTGCAGAAGACTAATGTGCAGAAACCTGTGAGTATTGTTGATCAGAATGCTCAAATCAATCAAGCGAGTGTTGGCAGGATTGGTTCAAATCCTGTAAAACAGAATGAAGGTACAGAATGTGTTTTTTCTTGTAGAACTGTGAATGATGATCAGATTTGGATAGTGGATTCAGGTGCAACTGACCACATATGCACCTCTATGATCTGGTTTGATACTTACCACACAATTGATCCAATTCCAGTCAGTTTGCCTAATGGAAATGTTGTGTTGGCACAGTTAGCAAGAAATGTCAAATTATCAGAAACACTAACACTTAAGAATGCTTTATTCTTGCCAGAGTTCAACATTAACTTAGTGTCAATTTCAAAATTAACCAAGACTGCTCAATGCAAGTTCTTATTCACTGATAACACTTGTTTAATTCAGGACTCACAATTGAGGAAGATTGGTTTGGCTGAGTTACATGTTGGACTCTACTACTTGAAGGTTTCTGATGAAGACAGGACTAGTATGAACAATATTGCTTCACACAACAGTAACAATAATGTAGTATCTGACTCAATTAGCATTCCTAAAACAGCTTTGTGGCATTTCCGATTTGGCCATGTATCTTCTGAGAAATTGATCATACTTTGTAAGGATTTTCCTATGATTCATATCAATAAAGGTGAAGTGTGTGATGTTTGTCACTTTGCAAAACAAAGGAAACTTCCCTACAGTATTAGTTCAAGTAGAGCTAATAGTGCTTTTGATATGCTGCATATGGACATATGGGGTCCATATTCACTTCCTTCCATACACAAGCACAAATATTTTTTGACAATAGTTGATGATCATAGCAGGTACACCTGGATCTGCTTGTTAAAGGGCAAGTTCCAAGTACAGACTATAGTTCAAAACTTCATCACCTTTGTTGAAAAACAATATAATGCACAAGTAAAGGTTATCGTTCGGATAATGGACTCCAGGAAGCTTCATGGTGTAAAAGGTATCCTTCATCAAACAAGTTGTGTAGAGACTCCACAGCAAAATGCAAGAGTTGAAAGAAAGCATCAGTTTATCTTGAATATTGCTAGAGCATTGATGATTCAATCTTCTCTACCAAAATTTTTGTGGAATTATGCAGTACAACATGCTGTTTTTTTGATGAATAGAGTGCCTTCTAATGTGTTGGAAGGAAAGACTCCATATCAGGTATTGCACAGTTCACTACCAGATTTGAGTATGTTGAAAGTATTTGGTTCTCTTTGTTACTTCTCAACACTTTCGAATCATAGAGGCAAATTAGATACTAGAGCAAGAAAGTGTGCTTTCTTAGGATACCAAACTGGAATGAAGGGCTATGTGGGATATGACTTGGCCACCAAAGAAATTTTGGTATCCAGAAATGTGGTGTTTTATGAACACATATTCCCATGTACTTCTCAACATAACAAAGCAACTGGAGCTCCATGGCAATATATGGATCCCAACTCAGAAACACAATCACATACTCAGAATTTTATACCTCAGAATTTTATACCCAATTCTATGCCACGTTCTGTACCAACAGTTGAACCTACAGATGCTGTAACTACTGAGATTGTTGAAGATTCTGCTCCTGATATAGCAATATCTGAACAACCTACTTTTCAGATTGTTGATGCAGTAATTGATGAGATCAATGTGAACCCTGCTCTTAAATCACAAACACCTGTCGCAGATGATGTCAATACTACCTTTATGCCTAGAAGATCCAACAGGTCAAGAAAAACACCATCACATTTAAAGGAGTATCATTGCTCACACTTGAAAACCCAAACTGGTGCCTCCAAATGTATATATCCGCTTAGCTCCTATGTATCTTATGAAGCTTTATCTACTCAACACAACAACTATGCTATGTCTCTGTCCACCATCACTGAACCTACTAGTTATAGCCAAGCAATCAAAGACAATTGTTGGATTGAGGCTATGAATGCAGAGCTAAAGGCTCTGGAAAAGAACAACACTTGGAAGATAGTTGATCAACCACCAGGAGTGGACCCCATTGGCAGCAAGTGGGTTTATAAAATTAAGAGGAAATCTGATGGCACTATTGAGAGATTCAAAGCAAGATTAGTTGCCAAAGGATATACACAGACTGAAGGTGTAGATTTTTTTGACACTTTCTCCCCTGTTGCCAAATTAACCACTGTGAGATTGCTTCTTGCCCTTGCCTCTGCACAAAACTGGCTTGTTCACCAACTTGATGTGAATAATGCCTTCCTTCATGGAGAGCTACACGAAGATGTGTATATGAAGGTGCCTGAAGGTGTTCCTTATGAAGGGAACAACAAAGTCTGCAAACTCCTGAAATCATTGTATGGTTTGAAGCAAGCTAGCCGTAAGTGGTATGAGAAACTATCCAGTCTTCTTATGCAAATAGGCTATAAGCAAGCTACCGCAGATCACTCTCTATTCACAAAGGCAATTGATAAGTCCTTCACAGCTTTACTTATCTATGTGGATGACATAGTATTGGTGGGAAATTCAGTTGATGAGCTAAACTTCATTAAATCCACCTTGGATAACCATTTTGGCATAAAAGATTTAGGTGTGTTAAAGTATTTTTTGGGACTTGAAGCAGCACACTCACCAAAGGGAATTTCTCTTTGCCAAAGACAATATTGTCTAAATCTTTTAGCAGACACGGGGGTGACTGGGAGCAAGCCTATTTCCACTCCAATTGATCCCAAAACAAGACTGCACAAGGATGATAGTTCACCATATTATGACATTGAAGGCTACAGAAGATTGGTTGGCAGATTGTTATATCTTACGACTACACGTCCTGATATTTGCTTTGCTGTCCAACAATTAAGTCAGTTTCTTAGTCAACCCACCTTGGTCCATTTTCAAGCAGCTCAACGAGTGTTGAAGTATCTCAAGGGCAATCCTGGTCAGGGTTTATTTTTTTCCCGCTCATCCTCAATTCAACTTCTTGGTTTTGTTGATGCTGATTGGGGAGGATGCCCGGATACAAGGAGGTCAGTTAGTGGATACTGTTTCTTCCTTGGCGAGTCTCTGGTTTGTTGGAGATCTAAGAAACAACTCACTGTGGCTAAATCATCCAGTGAAGCTGAGTATAGAGCCCTCGGTTCTGCTACCTGTGAGTTGCAATGGTTACATTATCTGCTGCAGGATTTGCATGTTCAATGTGTTAAGCAATCTGTGATTTACTGTGACAATCAGAGTGCTTTACATATTGCAGCTAACCCTGTGTTTCATTAGCGCACAAAGCACTTGGAAATAGATTGTCATATTGTCAGAGAAAAGTCTATGGCAGGATTGATGAAACTTCTTCCAATTACTTCACATAGTCAAACTGCAGATATATTCACTAAGGGTCTGCATTCTTCTCATTTCCGAAAACTCATCTCCAAGCTAGGATTGTTAAATATATACCATCCTTAGCTTGCGGGGGGGTATTACACTATATAGCTATTGCCAACTGTCATAACAGCATAACAGAACCAACTGTCATAACAAACTTGGATAGCTGGCATAACAGATTTTTGTACATAGCTCGATTCTATAAATACCGAAAGGTATCAATGAATAAGATGAGAGGAATCATTTACAAAGTTTGATATTTGATCTTCTTCAATTCTCTCTGAACTTTTATTCATTTTCTGTGTTGGTTTTATATACTCTTATGGTGATTTAACAGACTTTGGCGCAGTACCATGGGAACTTGAATACACATGAGATTGGATTAGTATTGAACCTTGACTCTTACTCCTCGTAAGTTATGCCTTTTATGTTTTTTAATTATCCTTCTGCATGTTTGATTTTAATTATTTTTGGAAAAATAATAGCTATTTTTTTTTCAAAAACTCTATTAAAAAAATTTTGATTATAAAATGTTTTGAATATAAAATAAAATAATTCAAACACACAAATTGCCTACATGGTTGAATTTACAAACATGTCATTGTTAAAATGTCTTAGAAACAAACATATACAATGTAGTTTATTCATTGGATTGATAAGAATTGACATTTGTTTTTTTTAATCTCATTATGCAATATTTGTCAAAATGATTATTTATATTCGTTGATCCAATACACACATTGAATAATATATATGCAAGAATCTTTCAAGAACTTAAAAGTTTCTTAGAAACAATACCATGCCCCTAAGAAGTGTGAAATATGGAGGGCTTCAATATTGTACAAAAATATTCCTCCTAAACTTGATTTTCTATACTTTCCTTTTACAATTATCTTTTATAATAAAAATAGAGAGAAAGAATTCACATTTCTTTTTTGTCTTTCTTTTTTTTAATAAAAGGTAGATATAAAAGAAAGTACGTAAAAATCAAGTGTGAAAATAATATTGCTGAGTAATATATTAGCAAACAAAATCTCAGCTAGATTTCTTGGCATGGCAAACAAAACGTTGGGAACCTTTTGGTACGTTTTCCTGGGCACTAGTACGGACCAAATGTGTGTCCTAATACTAGACACGTATTGAAACAATGATTAAACCCAAATAACAGGGAAAAAATAAAAAAAAAATTGGGGATATATATGATAAAATAACAAATGTTTAAGATATATCCATATGGGGTGTTATGCCTTTCGTATATGCAGAGATCAGAAATTCTCTAGCATCTTGGATATATAGATATAAGATACTTCGACACACTGTAATTGAAAATTATTTCAAACCATTGTCCAAAATTAGTAGCAGAAAAAATTATTAAACATCTTAATTACCATTAATTTTTTTTAATTTGTTTACGACTAAATATTGACAGGAGTTCCTATGGATATTTGGTTTGAGTACTTTTCCAATTTCTCCTCGTACTTTTCAACTTGTTTAATTTTTGGTTGTTTTGCTGAGTTAAGCATGTAGTTATATAGATTACAACTGTACTGAGGGTACTAATTATACTCCATCCTTTTCATCTTGAATAAAATCTTTATTCTTATGTTTCGAAACAAGAAAACCTAAGTATCTTAGATTCTCATAATTTGTGAGATAAATAGGTTGCCCAAATAATAAGGGGTCTTGGTTTTAGTTGGGGCCATCTGGGGGAGTGAAAAAACAGATATATAAGAATTTAACGTGATTGGTAAGTTACATATTTATATTTTTTTCAAAAAAATATGGTATAAGAATAATTAAGGAGTTAAAATACCTAATTCATATCTCGCCTAAAGTCTTTTATACACCCTTTTTCATAAATTGAAGAGCTTCTCTGTCATTTGTTTTTTCTGTCATCACACATCTAAATCATTGATTCTATTTATAACAAAGTTTCTTTAATCTCCAAATAATTTTCTTTGATTTCTAAGATTACTTAATTTCTAAATTTTTTAAATCCTAACAGATTTTTTATAACCTTAATTTAAATTTATTAAATCTCTAAAAATACATTTACTAAAAATAAACAATAAAACCAATTCTTACCTTATAAAAATATATGAACAAAAATCACAACAATTTTTTGGACAAACATACATTTTCATCTCTAATTATGATGCCAGTGAACCAAGTGTAAGCATCCAATGCCAACATCCAATCAAGAGAACCTAGGTACATAGTACTGCTTAAGAATCACTATTGTCATGAGCTCATATCCAACCATGTTAAGATATGCAAACAGAAGTTAATTAATTATTGAACAAAACAGGTTTATGATGACAGCTCATGCAAATGATACAATTGTACTCTGAGACTGTCATCAAGTGATACCGGTGAAGCAAGCAGAGAACTTGACTTTGTTGTAGAACACAACAACGTCTCTAGAATTTAAGTAGGCAAGCAGTTCAATAGAATTTGAAGTTTACTTCCACATTGAGGTGCTTTGTCACAAAGCGATCAATTTACTCTGGACCCCATTTGCGTTTGTATAAAATGTTGCTTATATAGCATTATTCTAACCAAAATATAGACATGGTACCCAAGAGATAGATTTTATGATACCTTTAAATATCAGTATCCTTTACCTCACTGACAGCAATTTTAACTAGTTACAGAATTTAATTATTTTTTATGGGTATCAAAATGTCCCATTTTATATGTTATTATATGTATGGAACCAAATTTCTAAGGCTCACAATTTTTTAATTAGAGTTATGTATATCTTCTTATAAGTTTTTCTTAATAAATTTTTTAATATTAAATAAAAAAATAAATATATCTAATGTATTAAAAATTTAAAAAATATTTAATATTTTTTATTTAATAATTAAGAAGATTAATAAAAAAATTAAGTAAAAAAATTTAGAATTATTCTTTTAATTAACCATTGATTAGGTGGATACGTACCGAGGTAAACTTTCAATATTTGACATTGTGAGTATGCTTATGGGCGGGCCAGGGCGGCGTTGTTAGGTAGAAAGTAAAAACTTCGTGGATTTTTCTTACAGCAGAGAGCCAGAAACAATGAACACAAGTTTACAGAAAAAATAACTAGACAAATAAAGAATGAACACAACTTAAAACAATGCTCGAGGTGGTGAATGCGATTTCAAATGATCCAAATATACATACTATATAGGCTGCTATTTTATGACATTGATTAGCATAAGAATAAAATAATGAATTATATAAGTCTCCATCATGTTTCTAATTCTTTCATTTGTCATTATCTACTTTCTTCTTTCTCTAATGCCACCACCAATTTACATGCATACTAATCCTACTAGAATTTTAGCAAAGTAAAGGTATTCTCTGTCCTGTTTTCAGTTATATTAAACCTGGAATCCCTAATTAATTGACTAGAGAAGTTAAATGAATTTGAAGCCTAAACATGAGTAGTTGTATCTAAAAATAATAATAAAGACGCAAAAAATCCATAACTAGGTTGGTTTCTCTATATAATAATAACATAATTAGTCTAACATTTGTTCTTGGACAAAAAGAAAGAGCCTCTCTGTCACACATAATATTGACCCAGATGGTGCTGAATCAGCTAAGTTGCTAAAGCAAGCCTGGTCACACAAATTGAATTAGCTGGGTTGATAAATTCTTATGTGTTTCTTCTTCCTCCTCTGTACTACCTTCTGCGTCATTCTCTCTGTAACTCAGTTTCTGTTTCTATTCTGTATGGATCTTAATTGTTGTCATATTGGAAGAATTACTATTACTTGTCTCCAGATACAATCTCTTATATCAATAATACAATCCATACTTGCGTATACTTATTCAACTCTTTTTGTGATACCACTGCACTCTCCATCAAATGTCATGATGTTTGCAGGACAATATCTAATATTAGTATATGTAGATTATTGCTAATTATAAACTTAGAATCAACATTATTGTACGAACTTTATATAATGTGAAGTGAAACACGTGAAGATCAACAAAGATGGCCCTTTTACTCTATCATAGTCACAACTTTATTATCCAATAATTTACTGCAACTCAGCTTCTCTTCAGCTTGTTTGGTTTAGATTTTAGTTGAATTGATTTTGAAAGAATTAATGTTAAAAGAATTTATTTATGTCTGGGAATGATATTTCAAAAGTTAGATTATAAGTAAGAATAATTGATTTTGTTTGTATAGAGCTTAGAATTAGAATAATTGATTTTACTTGGATAGAAAAGTAGAATCACTCTTGAAATATAATTATAGATAGACATGTTTTTAAAATTTTTATAGATTCTGCACCTAGAATCAATTCTATTCGTCGGAGAAGCTAAAACTTTTCAATGAAAATAGAATTGATTCTACGAGTAAGAATCGATTTTTTTCACTACAACAAATGCCAACCAAACATGTAACTATGTCAATTATTTGGAATCATATCATTAGAAATATTTTTGTGAATCACATAATTCTATCGTAAATGGCATGCCTTCAACTAGACTTGAGAAATGAATTAATTAAGGTGCCCACAAATTAATCTAGATACCCCCTCATTACAATAAAATATTATACATCTCTTACTTGAGAAGATTTCTAGTTTATTGATTAAAATAATAATTGTTAGTTTCAAGTTTTGATGATGAAAGATTTTTGTAAAAAAAATTGTTGGGTTGATTGATAATCATGAATTTTCTTATCTAACAAGTACCTTTTATTTATTTGAGTATAGAAGAAAGTTTTTAAATTTGATTTTCCTATAAAACATTTTCTTACTTATAATTTGATTTCCATTATTATTGGATACTTTTTTTATATATTTTTTATAATTAGATCAAGCTCTTTTAAGTGTAAATGAATGTTCTAACATTCAAAAATTGGATGATATGTTGTCATACATAAATCAGATAAAAAGAACAACTATTAGACAAAAAAACAATTATCAGAAAACAAAAGAAACAACTATACGTTTTGTATATGAAATTAACTCTCATGAATTAAAGGCTAATTTTTTCTAATTTTCTCTATCTCCAAAGGCAAAACAGGTGAAAACTTTTCACTATAAATAGGAAGCCTTTGATAAGATCAAGACAAACAATTGCTCAAAACAAAAGTGAAGAAATGCTGCACCTTGCAATATCTATTTTTCTTTTCCCTTAGCTTAATCTAAACTTGTGTATCCACTCTAAAGAGAGTGTCCAAAACTTACTGTAACTCATTGATGAGAACAATCACAACATTTGAGAGTTAAAGTCATGTTCTTATGAGAAGAAATGGGTGTGAGTAGCATCTCTTTGATATTGTTATTAATGGTGTTCAGATCCAAACAAATCAAAAAAAAATCAAAAATTGATCAAAAACAATCGAAAACTGACAAAAACTAAAATAGAATGGATTGATTTGTGAAGAATCGATTGATTCGATTCGATTTTCAGTTCAATTTTATGGAACCGATCCAAAACGAACTGATTACTACAATAATTATATATTTAAAATTACCTAAATATCTCTAACTAACCCTAACATTATTGATTTTGTATCAAACAACACCTTGACAACAACATTATGACGTAACTGATGTTTCGGGCCTACATTATGCTACTAATAATTTTTTAATAAACACGTGAAAAACTCGTAACAAATGTAAGAATCTTTGCTGCCAAACATATCGATATGATAATGATAATGATGCTTAATTCCATTAAAAATGAAAAAAAAAAAAGACAAAGTGCTATTGCTAGTGGACCAAAGCCAATATCAAAAAAAGAGTAAGGTAATTAAACTAGTTCAAGTTAATGAACATGCATGTGTATGTTATCATCTATCAATTAATATCACGCTACAGAACAGCTGGACTTGACCCAGTATAGAAATCAAAATATAATATGCACTATGAATTCTGCAAAATTGAAGTCTTACTTCATTAATTGAGTCTATATGTGCTATATTCATAACGTTGTTGTCAAGATGTTATTTGAAATTTGAATTATATTGTTATTAATGTGTATTACTCTCATTTAAATTGTATTTTCATTATGTTATTGGTTAAAAACCGAATCATCCAATCCAAATCGGCTTGGATTGGATCATTTTGGTTATTGAAATTCATCTAATCTAAATCGAACCGATGATGCTTACCTTGTTTGGATCAGATAGTTTTTTCTCTCAAAATCGATCCAAACCGATCCAATAACACCCTTAATTGTTACTCTTCTTCAAGTAGAAGTAGAGGGAGGTTTGTTAGTATCTTTGGTGAAACTCTGCTTTAAGGTTAAGGTATAGAAAAGTTTATCGAAGTCCTTGTAAGAAAAAATTCGACAAATGAAAAAAAATTCGAGCATTTATTTGGAGACTAGATGTAGGTCGTAGATTGTGGCTGAACCAATATAAAATTCGTTTGTGCATTTCTCTCAACATTTTTCTTCTTACTTTCAACTTTTACTTATGTTTATATTATAATTGTTATTTAATTTTAAAATTTTCTATTATTAAACCCTATAAAATCAATTCACTCGCATTTTGGTTCTATCAATAATGTTAATAAATCTCTTCTGAACCAACCAAATATATTATTTTGGATTTTAGCAAATATAAAATTAAATTTGAGAGATGATGTCCAATATTTCTGGGACCATTTAGAACTCGCAATGTTATTTTATAATTTGTTAAGAAGATATGTAATAAAATATATGAACACGTATAAAATATTTACTCAATTTCATTGTAGCAAATTGTATATTCCCAAAATGCAAAAATATAGTGAATGGATGTATCCAAAATGCAAATATTGCCCCTGCTCTGTGTCATGCTTTCTTTTATCGAAGATATGTTGATAAAGAAACCCTAATCCGTGATAGAAAAATTTATAAAGAAACCCTAATCCCATGATATATATATACATGACCAAAAGGGAATATGAATAAAAACTCCGAACCTTACTTCCAAAGTCACAAAAAAGTGAAACTTGTTCCTTATCTCCTGGCTCCGGCTATCAAATATGTGACAATGTGAACAGAGTGGCATGAACATAACCTGAAAATAGTACTCTGTTTTTCTTTGCAAGATACGAAATTAAGGTAGTAAATATACATAAGTATATAGAAGAATTAAGAATGATATAAATGCAAACGTACCAAGAACCAAGAACCAAGAACAGGAAGAAAGCAAATAATATAATTCATATGTGTAGTGCGTCGAAACTAGAAAGAACAACATGCTCAAGAGGGCAAATTAGTCATGTAGACTGTTAGCTAGCCTAAAGAAAAAGAAAAAGTATGGGACAAGAATGGTATTCCGACTGTCCTAATCATGGACAACCACAAAGGAAAGAGGTGAAAAGAGGGAAAGAAATATTAATTAATATTTAATACGCTGAGACTCTGACTGAACTGTGAAAAAGAGGGAGTAAGTGGGGTTTTTTTTTTTTTTTTTTATCAAAGTGACGTAATTTTATAAATTATTTATTAAATTGAGGTAACCTTAAAATTATTTATTATTTTAAGATTTTTTTGTCATTTTGATAAGGGATTTTATAGTTTATTTTATTTTTTATCATGTTATATAAAGAGTAATTTGAAGTTATTTTTTGTAAAAAGTTGTTACTTTACTTTCAATCAAAAGAAAAATAAAGTTTAATAATATTTTAATAAAAAAATAAAGAATAAGATCAAGTTATTTTTTTAAATTATGTGATTCAAAAAAATAAAATAAAATAATATTTTAATAAGAAATTGAAAGAGTAATTTAGAGTTACTCTTTTCACAAAAAGTGACAAGTGGTTACATATAGCTCACTAGTTCCACTTAACTCCTTCTTTTTAAGTGTCATTCATTCTCACATACTCATTTTTACTCTTTTATTTTCACTCTACTATTTTTATTATTACACTTTTTATTCTGTTGATTTTTTTTATCTCTCACTTTTCACTCACCTTATTAGTTGAACGAGGACTTGAGCATGAGCTCATGAAGCATGAATCATTCATCTAATTGAATCTGGAGAGTTAGGTAAATGTTTTATATTATATTTTAAAATATATATTTTTTAATTTAGGTTATTTAAGAAATTAGATAAAAAATTTAATAATAAATAAATTAAGGATCCAAATTTAATATAGATGAATGGTTAGGATTAGGGGCATTCATGGATTAAGTTTAACTTGACCTAAATCTGAACCAAAATTATAATTTATTATTAATCAGGTAGGATTGAGCCAATCCGAAACATGGCTTGAACCCGACAAAAAAAAAAACATCAAGCTTAATTTCAAAAACTGAACCCGACTAAATTAGCTTTGGGTTAGGTTATTGGGTCAGGTCATGAACACCCTTAGTAATGATTAACTCATTGTTAGTGAGTTAACAACATCTTAATGGAAGGATCGATTGAAATAATAATTAAAGTTTAGATATTAATTGGAACAACTTTAAAGTTCATTGTGACTATTTGTAAAGGACTTAAAGTTAGGATGACTTAGTGTACTTTTCTCTTTTTATTAATCTAAATTGTTTGTAACCTTGTTATTCTTATTAATTAATTAACTTATATATTGCATTATATGTATATGTTTGTAATATTGTTATTTATTAATTTATTGTTAAATAATATGAATACAATTTTTGTACAAGGTTAGAATAATTATTAAATATTAATTAATTTTTGTAACATTGTATTCATATTATTAAATAATTTATTGAATATAATTTTTTTGCAAGTTTAGAATAAAATAATTTTACATTATTATTTAATAATGTGTTGAGACATTATTTAATGAGTTTGACAAAGTAAAAATTTATATGTATTATCAATTTCATTAAATAATGTAAACATATCATTAAAAAAAATTGATATTATTGTATGCAAAAAATCTTATCATGCTTTATGAATTCATGTCCGGGTCCACATTCAACTAATAAAGTAGGTGAAAGGTGATAGATAAAAAAAATTAACTGAATGAAAGTGTAACAATAAAAAAGATAAAGTAAAAATGAAAATATAAAAATAAGTATGTGAGGAAATAGGAGACCAACGTCGCTTAAAAAAGAAGAGTTTAGTGGACTATATGTAATTACATGTCATTTTATATAGAAAGAGTTAACTTTTCTGAATCTGATTGACATAATTTAAAAAAAGTAATTCAATCTTATTCTTTTACTTTTTTATTAAAATATTATTAAATTTAATTATTCTTTTAACTAAAAGTATGATAATAATTTTTGTAAAGAACAATTTTAAGTTACTCTTTACATAATGTGACAAAAAAATGAAATTCCTTGTTAGTGTAATAAAAAAGACTTCATTGATAAATAATTTTAAAATAATCCTAATTTAATAAATAATTTGTAAAATTATATTACTTTGATAAAAAAAATCAGAATAAGTGTATGAATCCAAGTAGAACAGAGAACGGAATGGTTTGGTTAGGCATTATTATTAGCCCATGCTACCATGGAAAATCTCCAGAGACGGCTCTGCCTCTGCCAGCCTGTTTGTGAGCTATTTAGCGCTTTGCCACTGACCCTTGTCACCTTCCTTCATCTTTCGCCACCTCCCCTCTCTCCCCTCTCTCCCTTTCTAAAATGACAAAATAAAATTATTACATCTGCATGTACCATGGTCTGGTATATTATATGCATAATATATACGCTGATATGCATCTTCAATAAATCCTAGCCACCCATGATGTGATTTTGAAAGGAGAGCCATTCGTGTGGGACTGCGGGGGTCCTTACAAAATAAAATGTTTATTTTCCATTCTAAATGAGATATTTCGTGAGACACTGTATTCATATTTAAAAATGTCTCTTTATTCATGACTCATTACTTTATATATATATATATATATATATATATATATATATATATATTATTTATTTTTTAGTCAGGTAAAATTGAATTATATGTGCTTTAAGTTAATATTTTATTAATCTAATTTATCTCTATATAATGTTAATTAGTCAAGTTAGGTTGGCCTTTTCAAATTGAATTAATTTGAATTATTTTAAATATTGTGTTTATTTTTATTAATTCAACTTATCTATTTAATCTTATTATTTAGATTAACTTACCAAACTTATCTCATTTTAATAACTCTAAATATATTATATTTTAAATATTTAAATATTATAAGATAAAAATAAAATTTGACTTCAATTTTTAACTTTAATTCTTATCTCTAATGTCATTTAATTTCAATTTAAATTAATAAACACATAAAAAAGTTAAATAAAATTAAAAGTAAAAATTAAAGTAATGATACAAAATGTTTTTTACAAGATAATTACAAATAAGCCCCACGTTTTTATTTCATTTGTTTCGTTTCGTCCTTCTCTTATCTCGCTCTACTCTACTCTACTCTAACCCACCCTCCATTCTATTAATAAACACACACAATCAAACTCAAACTCAAGACACCAAACCAAAACCAGAACTTTCTGTTCATTAACAAAAGAAAGAAAGCAGAGGAAAACACAGCTTCTGAACTATATATAGCAATGGCTGAGCCCCCAAGCTCAGAAAGTGAGACGAGGAGCACCAACTGCACTTCTTCACCACCACCATCTTCAACTTCAACTTCCACTTCCAAACCTCAACAGAAGAAGCGAGCTAGAGATAACAGCAAGCACCCGGTATACAGAGGGGTCCGAATGCGCACGTGGGGCAAGTGGGTATCCGAAATCCGCGAGCCCCGAAAGAAGAACCGAATCTGGCTCGGCACCTTCGCCACCCCTGAGATGGCGGCGCGTGCACACGACGTCGCCGCTCTCACCATCAAGGGCACCTCCGCCATCCTCAACTTCCCAGAACTCGCCCCTTTCCTGCCCCGACCCGCTTCCAACTCGCCCCGAGACGTTCAAGCCGCCGCCACTAAAGCCGCTTCCATGGACGCTCCTCAGCCGCCACCACCGCCGTCGGAAACGTTTCCCTCTTCGCCGTCTCTGTCTTCGTCTTCATATTCGTCGGCGCCGGAGGAGGAACTGGGTGAGATAGTGGAGCTGCCACCGCTGGGAACCAGTTTCGAATCACCCGACCCGAGTAACGAGTTCGTGTTTTTCGACCTGGTTGATGGGTGGTCCTATCCTCACCCGTGGTATCACAGCATTTATGATGACCAGGATATCATATCAATGCAAGACTCCGAGAGTATGGTTCTTTGTGGCCTCGAGAGTTCTTTGTGGCAACACTAATGTCACCTACCCATTGCAGAGTAATTTCTCTTCTTTTCTTTTTTTTCTTTTTTCTTTTTATTTTTTTAGTATTAAGCAATTGCACACAATTTCAGTGAAAAATGATATAGTTAAATAAAGTCATATATCTATAGTGACAATTCTAATATTAAATTTTTTTATATTGCAGATGAAGTACGCCTCCGGTTGCCATCCATTTCTACTACCTATTACTCTTGGGATATTTTTTATTTTTCTAAATTACTTAGTACTTAACCTTCAATATGAGCCCTTTGGCAATTTTTCTTTGAAGGGCTAAATGTATATTTTCTTGTTTCTCAATTAGCTACTTTGTGTTTGTTTGCACTTATCTTCCACTGTAGGCTTTTTTTTTTTTTTTTAGTTTTATGCTTGTGAGTTGTGATCCTTCTCTTTGTTATTAGTTCCACACAATGGCTAGTTGCAGAACTGGTGTGCCTCCTCTGGGTTTTGCTTTGGCATGTGGTTGCTTGGAAATGGTCTTCTATGAATGTAAATGAAGTGAAATATACATGTAGAAAGTGGTTCCAAGATTACATTATATACTTCTGCTTTTCAATGACAAGAATAAAGGTTAAAGGCAGATTCTCTATTGCATTTTTAATTTTTTACAGCTCATTCTTCTTTTTTTTTTTTCTTTTTACCAATGACCCATGTTGGGTCAATAAAATCAAAACCTTAAAATGGGACTTCATTTTTCAAGATGGAAACCAAATTTCAAGTCTTCTTATGATTGAATAAAATGATTAATACGCCCTTAGATTTGTATTATATTTGCAAGGGGAATGTAACTTAGAATAGGAATTTGACGCCATGATACATACAGCTAGCTAGCAACAATTTCTAGACACGCAACGCGGAAGTTCATGTTTTCATTTTCGCTGGCTATTGCATGTGGAAAATGTTTTTTTAACACTTGATATATAATAGTTTGTGTAAATATTGTATGTCAATGTAAACATGAATAGATATTAAAATATATTGTATTTTGAAGTAAAATTAATGTATCATATAACGATATGAGAAAAGTATTAGTTAAATATTATATTTTAAGTATTTAAATAATAAAATAGATTATATATAAGGGAATTGAAAATAAAAATAAAAATATTTTTACACATAATTTTATGTACTCTTAGTCTACACTTTTGTTTTATAGGAAAAAGAAATAGAAAAAAATAGTATAAAATGATTTTCTCTCTCGTATATATTATTTTAATATATTAAGAAAGTTAAGAATGGAAGAGCGAAATTTGAAGTGTGGGACTAACGTTTTAAATTGAGAAAACTACATGCTTAGCTAATTCTGCAAATTGTGGTAAAGTCCAGAAAATTTGGTAAGAAAATTATTTAAATTTTAATTTAAAGCAAAACCACCCCATGTTAAGCTATCTCGTTATTTGGATGTGAGGTGATGATTTGCACGGAAGTTGCATGATAGAAATTTTTACATAAATTTAGTATTAAAATTAGGTATATTAGATCAATTATAATATTAATTAATATATAATTATTATAATTAATTAATAAATAATTCTTACCATAAAAAAATAATAAATAATTCTAATCAACTTTGTTAATTAATACTTTAATTGATTTAATGTGTATAACTTGAGTTCTTACATGTTTATATAAGAATTTATCTATATTCGTCACAGGAATTTAAGGACTAAAGATATGATTTAAAATATTGCATTATTACGTGGAAACATTGGCCTTTATGTGTATTCCATTTTAATTTCGACTCTAACACTCTTCTTGCTAGTTGCTTGATATGGTAAAGGCATACATTTAGATTTTTGTTATTAATAAATTGTATTATACTTTATTAATCTTGCTCCCACCCATAAAACAAATCATGCCTGAAGATTTTAAGGAAAAACAGAAAACTAGTACTTTTTTTAATTTTCTTTTCTACTTGGTTAATATATACCTGATCGACTTTGGTTGTGGGGTTCTAATAGCTCTTTCTAGTGAGAGTTGCATTTCTTTGCTGTTGCTACTTATATATATTTATGTAGAAGTGTTAAAATAAGATAAATTTGATCGGTCAAGTCAAATAACTCGATAAAATATATAGGTAGGGTTAAAAAAAATTAGTCCAAATATATTTTAATTAGACTTGGGCTAACCAATAATGAGTGGCGTTAACTTCTCAATTCAATGTTTAATTATTTTATTAATAATATATATATATATATATATATTATTTATATTTTTTTATTTTTATTTTTTAATATAAATTAATATTTACAAAAAAATTAATTTATTTTATATTTATTAATATTTAAAGTATGATAAAGTATAATGAAAATTTTTTTAAGTGTTAAAAATATTATAAATAAATAAAAAATAATTTGAGCTAACGGGTCAAGTCGCCCAACCTATAACTCGCATAGGATTAAGCCGCAACATTTTTTGCCCAACCCAAAAATTAACTTGGCTTACATGGGACAGAGCAGCCTTTGACACATTTATTTGTCTGTATACATATATTTATGCTACACCTTTCTTGGACGCTTATGAAGGTTAATTTTTCGTACAAGGTCTTGTTATTTAGAAAGATCTAGAACATTGGAGATGAATCTAAAAATATTTACTAATTTTGATTTTTTTATTATTTTTTTTTCACATCATTTTTTATATTTCTTCTCATATCATTAATTATATATATATATTTATTATTTTTTTCACTTAATTACATTCTATAAAAATAATATAAATAATAATACATCTTTAAAAAGAGATGTAGACTAACATTTTCCAATCTTTAAAATGTTTTAGAACCTTAAAAAGCATACTTATATTCATCGAAAGGTTTAGAACCTTAGAGAACTTTCTAAAACATTTTGAAAGGTTATACAGAATTCTAGAAGTGTGTTTGGAATAAATAAAAATAGGAAATGATTTGATTTGATTTAATTTGAATTGAATTGATTTGATTTAGAAATCAAATTTTGTGTTTGGAACTTTAAAAAAAATAGAATTTGAATTGATTTATAAATCAAATTTTGTGTTTGGAATTTATTAAAATAAGAATTAATTTTGTTTTATTTTATTATTTTACATTTTAGCTCTTATAAGAGGTGGTTAGAAGTAGTTATTAAAGATAAAATAGTCTATTTATTTTAAATCAAATCAAATCCTAACAAATTCTATCAAAATTGATAGAATTTCTAAAATAAAAAGAATGAAATCCATGTGATTTTAGAAATCAAATCATTTCTTATTTTTTAACATTTCAAACATAAAATTTAATTAAATTTGATTTATAAATCAAATCATTTCCTATTTTATTACATTCAAACATATTCTAGGAGAATTTAACAACATTTTATACTATTGTAAATATCTTTAAGTTCTGTAGAAAGTTCTAGAAAATTCCTTGTAAATATTTTAGATATGTTAAAGTAAAAGAT
Organism: Ormosia emarginata; assembly: GCA_029884605.1. NCBI lineage: Eukaryota > Viridiplantae > Streptophyta > Magnoliopsida > Fabales > Fabaceae > Ormosia > Ormosia emarginata. Next base: position 9,733,250 of record JAQQTP010000072.1, on the reverse strand, counting down.
GGAAAGGTTCTAGATCTAAATCCTCACCATCCATTTGGTAAGATATATATTCCGCTGATGAGGTGAAAGAGATTTTGTAAGTTGTGGCCGATGTGCGCCGTCGGATCCTTGAAACTATGCATCATTGAAATTTCCTTTCTCAACTGAAACACCGCGTTAGCATATACAACTACAACTAAATGAAAATGTGAGAAAGTGCAAATCATAAACTAATAGTTCAAGAGAAGTTGTAAAAAAATCATAATTAAACTAAATTCAAATGACAGAAAGTGCAAATCATGAAAGAAAAGTGAGAATTCAAAGTAAATTAACCATCGGATTTTGGAAATGGAGTGAGATTTCTTAGGGACGGTGTTGTGAAACAACCCATGTGTTTGATGTTTCTTGTTGAATAAGAAAAAGGTAGTCTTCAAGTGGGTATAGGCTTATAGCTGTACCAATTTGAAATACGGGAACTTATAGTTGTATAAGTTAAATGAACTTAAAATGAAAATGAAACAAAATAAAATAAAATAAAATTTATCTTCTACCACATGGCTTTTTTAAGCAAATGCTTTTATCTCTATCTCTTTTACAAAAATTATTACTATTTTTTATTTTTTTTACATAAATAGTACAGTTTGAAATTTTTTTCATAATAGTATAAGTTAAAAGTTAATTTTTAAAATAATATAAAATAAACAATAAAATATAATAAGTTATATCTATAAAATATGATTTATACTTGAATAATATTTTTTATAATAAGTTGCGGCTTAAAAGTACAATTTATTTGGTAACGATTTTTTTTTTATATTTAGGTAAGTCTTATCTTTCATTCACGATTTATTTTATAAATTATTTTTTTAATTAAATTTTGGACAAATCGTAAATAGAAACTACGACTTACCTTTTTTTTTTTTAATAAAAAACAAGTGAATTCATAACTTGTATTAGGACATAAAGACTAGAGTTATCTTATAGTTAGAGTTGCATTGTTTAGATCATAAAATATTGTCGAATGAATATTATCTCAATAATAAAGTTAGCCATCATAATACTTAAAATTACATAAGTAACATTATATTTATAAATATTACAAACATCAACAACAATTAAACTACGAAAAAAGTCATGTGATGACATCATTAATTTAAGTAAAAAGAAAAAGAAAATTTCATATTAATAAATGTAAAAAAAGTTGTAATAATAAAAAAGTATAATTAATATTTTTAATAAATACTTTTAATAGAGCAAATTAAATAAGAATATATCGAGTTTGATATAAAGTAATAATAGTAGGGAGAACTTGAAAACATTGAAATATGAAACAACACCGAAAAGAAAGGGTGGAATTTATAGGCATATACTAAGAATTAATGCAAGTCATAGGTGTCAACCACAACTTCATATAATATTTTTTTAAAAAATAATTAGACCTCATAGATATGATTTATATAAATTAAAATAAATAAATAAAGAAGTAAATCGTGCATAAAAAATATGATTTACTCTATATATATATATATAGAAAATGTATCACGTGAGAGGATATTTAAAAAAATAAGTCATACCTCATAGATATGACTTATATAAATTAAAATAAATAAATAAATAAAGAAGTAAAACGTGCATGAAAAAAATGATTTACTCAAAATTACTCAAAATATATATATAAAAATAAGAGACACAAATAATGTGTGTGTGTGTGTGTGTGTGTGTAATGTATTAAGTTAGAGGATTGTTTATTATGAGAAGGTGAAATGAGTTAATCTTGATCAGTAGATCTTATATGAATGGTCAAGATTAGAACATAAATAAATATGTTGAGAATGAAATCTGCCATGGTTATGAAACGAAAAGAAAACACAGAAGATTGAGAGAAGAAACAAAAGTGAAGATATTAGATTAATCTTGTGATCTTTCTCATATTAAATTACGTGAACAACAAGATATATATAGAACTGTCAACAGAAAGATGTAACAAACTAACTAAGTGCCAGCTGTACATATAACAAACTAACTGAAAAACTAACTAACTTTAACACCCCCCCGCAAGCTTGGAGTGGATATTGAGCATGCCAAGCTTGGATTGTAGAGTGCGAAAAGGACCAACATGGAGTGGCTTGGTGAGGATGTCAGCCACCTGATCACGGGAGGAGATAGGCAGTAAGTGGAGGATACCGGTTTGAACCTTATCACGAACAAAGTGACAATCTAGTTCGATATGCTTAGTCCGTTCGTGAAAAACGGGATTGTTAGCAATATGTAAGGCAGAGAGATTGTCACAATACAAACTAACAGCGTGAGGATGAGCAATGCGAAGGTCATGGAGAAGAAACAACAGCCCATCGAGCTTCACAAGCACCCACACGGGCGAGGGCACGGTACTTAAATCGACGAGATTAAAAGAAATAAGAGCATTGCCAAGAAAGAAACAAAAGCCATAAACCGAGCGGCGAGTATCAAGGCAAGCCCCCCAATCGGAGTCAGTAAAACCCTTGAGGGTAAGATCAGAGTCTTTGGGGAAAAAGAGACCAAGACCTGGGGCTGATTTGATATAACGGAGAACACGGAAAGCAGCCTGTTGATGAACAGAGGTAGGAGCATCCAAATATTGACTAAGACGACTGACAGTATAACTGATATCCGGGCAAGTGTGTGTAAGATAGAGAAGACGCCCAATAAGCCGACGATAAGAGGTCAGATCAGATAAAGGCAAACCAGATGTTTTGGTGAGCTTGAGAGCAGACTCCATAGGAGTGGAGGCAGGCTTGGATGCTAAAGACCCGGTGTCCTGTAGAAGATCCAAAGCATACTTGCGTTGACAAATATGAAGCCCAAAGTGTGACCGAGCAATTTCAAACCCCAAGAAGTATTTGAGATCACCCAAATCTTTGATGCTGAATTGATCATGCAGTAAAGTCTTCAGCTGCTGGATTTCAGGGAGGTCATTTCCTACAAGGACTAAGTCATCCACATAGACAAGAACAGCAGTGAAACCAGAGAGAGTAACCTTAGTGAAGAGGGAATAATCAGCCTTGGATTGAAGGAAGCCCGCGGTAAGGAGAGTGTGAGTTAATTTGGCGTTCCATTGGCGACTGGCCTGTTTTAAACCATAGAGGGACTTCTGGAGTTTACAAACCAGATTAGGAGTTGCAAGGGGAAGGCCCGGAGGGGCTTTCATGTAGACTTCCTCGAAGAGGTCCCCATGTAAGAAAGCAGTATTGACATCAAGTTGATGGAGATACCAGTTAAGAGAAGAGGCAAGGGAAAGAATGAGTCTCACAGTGGTCATCTTCACAACTGGACTGAAGGTCTCCAGAAAATCCAAACCTTCTGTTTGTGTAAAGCCTTTGGCAACAACCTGGCTTTGTGACGTTCAATAGAGCCATCTGCTCTATGCTTGATCTTGAAGATCCACTTGCATCCAATGGCCTTTTTGCCATGTGGAAGAGAAGTTAAAATCCAAGTGTGATTATCAGTGAGAGCCTGTAATTCAGTGTCAATAGCAAAACGCCAACAAGCATGGTGAATTGCATCATGATAGGAGTCAGGTTCAGAAGTGGAAGAAAGAAGAAGGGTGAAGGTTTTATGAGCAGAGGATAAGTGGTCATAGGATAAGTAGTTGACAATAGGATATGTGGTGTGGGAGGGAATGTCAATAGAGGAAAGGAGAGAACGATGATAGTCCCGTAGGTAAGTAGGGGGTTTACGGGTGCGAGTGGATTGCCTAGGATGGGAATGGATAGAGTCGGGAATAGGTGCATCATGGGACCGGGCGGTGGAAAGGAGGGAGTGAGGTGGTAGGATCGGTGGTGTCTGAGTAGGATAAAACCATGGATCATAATATTCTGAGGTGGTGGATAAAGGTAAGGGATTAGATGACTCAATGGTGGAGATATTAATGGAAAAAGGGAAAGATTGCTCATAAAAGGAAGCATCTCTGGATATGAACAATTCTCTGGACTTGATATCAAATAATCGGTAGCCCTTGGTCCCAGATTTGAAACCCAAGTGGACACATTTTCTAGCCCGAGGATCAAGTTTATGTCTATGAGCAGCAATGGTGCTGGCAAAACTGAGACAGCCAAATACCCGTAAGGACTCAATCTCTGGTGGATGATGAAATAGAGCCTGATAGGGGGATAGGTTAGAGAGATACATGGTAGGTAATCTGTTGATGAGAAACACAGCATGATTGACAGCATATATCCAAAACTGTCTTGGTAAATTGGACTGAAAAGACAATGCACGAGCCATAGCCAAGAGATGTTGGTGTTTTCGTTCCACTATACCATTCTGTTGTGGTGTCTCGACACAAGACATTTGATGGATTATCCCTTTGCTACTGTAAAAATCAGTAAGCATAAACTCTTTCCCATTGTCTGATCTAATTGACTTCACCTTGGTATTAAATTGTGTTTCAACTATGCAGAGGAAAGACTTGATATGAATAGCAGTTTCAGACTTGAGTTTCATGAAGTATATCCATGTATGGCGTGTAGCATCATCCACTATTGTGAGGAAATACCTGTGACCAAACAATGAAGGGACAGAAATAGGTCCCCAAATATCCATGTGAAGTAAATCAAAAGCTTGAGCAGATGTAGAGTAACTATCAGGAAAGGGTAGTCGTTTCTGCTTAGCTAAATGACAAATCTCACAAGGTTCAGTAGATTTATTACAATCAATGAAGGGAAATAACTTTTGTAATTGAACTAATTTCCTATGTGATGGATGACCAAACCGGAAATGCCAGGTATCACACTTATAGGAATGGAAATTGTTTACACAATGTGGCAGAAACTGAAAAATATTCTGATGCTGGATTATGTAAAGTCCAGTCTTTAAACTAGCTACACCAATCGTCTTCAATGAGTTCTTGTCCCGTATGAGACAATTAACATTGCCAAAAGTTAATGTGCAATCAATGGAACTAGTGAGCCTTGATATAGAAATCAAATTGAAGGTAAATGTGGGCATGTACAGCACATCAGTAAGTATAAAGCTTTCAGAAAAGAAAACTGTTCCAGCAGTGCTAGTTGTGATCTGTGACCCATCTGGTAATCTGACAGATATAGGTTTGATTCTCTTGTAACATTGAAACTGAGATAATGAATGACAAACGTGATCTGTGGCTCCACTATCCAATATCCAATTATGTGAAGTAGCAGAATTCATAAGGGTGCAGATAGTACCTGAGAGGTTAGCCTGTTGTGAATTCATCACATGATTAGCATTATGAGTTATGGAAGGTTGCTGCAGCATTGTCAAAATAGCTTTGGTTTGCTCAGGTGTGAATCCTAATGGTGAGTTGGTTGCAGGACTTGTCTTGTGAATGATGGATTCAGTGTCATCATCTTGAATATCACCTTGAACAGTATAATTGTTTGCTGAACTATTTTTCTGAAAATAATGGGGAGGATACCCATGTTTCTTATAACACACATCAATAGTGTGTCCAGATCTGTTACAAAAGGTGCAGATTTTGTTATTCCTTCCACGACCTCTACCATAACCTCTGCCATTGGAATTTCTTCCTCGATTGCTTCTTCCAAAATCACTTCTTCCTTGATTGTAATTATCAGAATTGCTTATCAGTATACGAGGCTCATCACCATGCATACTCATTTGCCTTTCTTGTTGAATGAGCAATGAAAAAACTTTACTAATACTAGGAAGAGGCTCCATAAGCATGATTTGAGATCTAACTGCTGAATATTGATCATTGAGACCTTTTAGAAATCTGATGACATAGTCATTCTCTCTATATGCTTTTACTGTTGGAATTACTTGACAGACACAAGTGGATTGGCATGTACAGGAAGGAATTGGTCTAAAATTATCAAGTTCTTGCCATAGTCCTTTCAGACGAGTGAAATAAGCAGTTACTGTCAGATCTCCTTGTTTTTGCATATAGATATCCTCTTGTATTTCACAAATACGAAATGCATCACCTTGATAATACCTGTCTCGAAGGTCTTTCCAGACTTCAAAAGTATGTGTCTATCCAAAGCACACTTTGTGCAATTGAAGGATCTACAGAATGTATGAGCCAAGATAAGACTAGAGTATTGCATTTGTCCCATGTTGAGTAGTTAGGATCGTTCTGTGCTGGTTTCATCAAAGAACCATCAACAAATTGTAATTTGTTCTTTGATTTGAGACACATCGCCATGGCTCGGTTGATGATAATTCTCACCATTCGAGGGATGTAATAAGCACGTGGATTTTCGCTGGATGAACGAAATATGGATTCGTGAAATCAGCAACTGTGTTAGGATTTCGAGGAGAAGAAGAAGTCTCTGCCATTGATGAAGGAACTTCCGCCATTGATGAAGATCGTGTGATGATGAAATCAGAAACACAATGAACAATCAGAGATATGCAGTGGTAGCAAAGCCCCTAGGAAAGGAGCTCTGATATCATGTTGAGAATGATATCTGCCATGGTTATGAAACAAAAAGAAAACACAGAAGATTGAGAGAAGAAACAAAAGTGAAGATATTAGATTAATCTTGTGATCTTTCTCATATTAAATTACGTGAACAACAAGATATATATAGAACTGTCAAATGTAAAAGATGTAACAAACTAACTAAGTATCAGCTGTACATATAACAAACTAACTGAAAAACTAACTAACTTTAACAAAATATGACTTTTTTAAGTAGTCACATAACCTTTAAGTAATTTTTAATCTTGACTATCCATATATATAGTCAAGATTCACTCCTTTCACCCTCTCATAATAATCACTTCTATCACTAGATATATATATTAAATTTTTACTTATACCTATCTAAAAATTTCACTTCAAAATGTACCATTGTAATAAAAAAAAAAAACCCCACTATTTTTATAGCGACTTCGCTCTCTTCCTTTTCTTCATCGATTTTGTCCCTTCGTTTCTTTCAGTTTTTTGTGTAATGATGTAATAGCTTCCTCACATTTACTACATTTAATAAATTTTTGTAATACATTTTCAAAAAATGATGCAATGAGATAACTTTTTTATTTCCCTCTTTGTTATGTGTTGCGATTGATGGAAAAAAAATGTTATTCATTTTTATAAATCTAATTCATTTTTAATATATTCATTATTTTTATTACCAATGTAGTTTTGCTATCTATATATCTAGGAAAACATTTTTTGTCCATCCTAAATATGGTAAATGTATATCTATCATATATTCGTATGAGACAAAAATGTCAAATCAAATCAGTATGTGATTATAGTATTTTCGTAAAATACGTAATAAATTTGTGAGTAAGTTACAAAAAAGTTAAAATATAAAAGTTAGGCGAATAACGAATGATATATCTATTTAACACATGTCATTAAATTATTTTATTATGTACAGTCATAAAAATTTTATTGATGCATAAAATATTTTTTATATATAACTAAATTAAAATTGTTATATTGCAGTAATTTGATTTGGTAATCTTACTTTTAATTTAAAGAATAATTGTGTGTTGAAATTAAAATTAAAATTTTATATAAAAATAATCAAAAGTTAATGTAAATAAATTAAAAAAACACATAAAATAAAAACCCTAAAAACTATTCTATAAAATTTAAGGGAGCATAAACTAATACTGCTATAAAACTCACTAGCCCGACTGGTGGACTAGTGAACTTGCTAGGTGACAGGTTCGATTTGCTAATTGGATTGGCTAAACAGTCAAGTTGGCACAAATTCGTTTGACTCGGCCAATTTTAAAAACAACCGATGACTTAGGAGAATTTTAGTGACCTGGTTCAAACAATTTTAATTTTTGAAAAAAAAAAAGATGGGAAGAAAAGTAAAGAGGGATAGGGAATTTAGAACACCATCAGACATTATAGAGAATGTCTCAGGCACGCCACCACCGCGACCTAGTTTTTGCCTCACTCCACCAAGCATCAACGCATGAGTACTACCTCCTTGTTGCTGCGTCACCAGCCTCCCCCCCCAAAGGAACTTCACCATTTTCATTTCAATCTAGGTGCAGTTTTGGTTTCTTTGTTTTGGCTGCCACATGCTTAAGGTGATATAGGATGATAGGAGTTGATTTATTAAAATAGTTTCTAACTAGATACATATATAGATATATATATATATATATATATATATATATATATATATATATATATATATATATATATATTCTTAGTTCGATCAATAATTAACTAGTTAAACTATCAATTCAATATTTCGAACAAGTCAATGATTGATTTGAGTCTAATAATTACTAAATTAACATTCGTGTCATACACATTCATATTAAATACGGCACATAAGATAATATAAAATATCATGTATTAAATAAAATATATAATAAATAAAATTTGAATTGAATGTAGAAAAGATAGAATCTACATTTTCAAATTCAAATTATTCCATAATTATTATTATATAAAATTCAGATTATTCATTTTTAATTATATCTTGTGCATGTTGCCATTTCAGCATGTCACGAAACAACATGCCTTACGCACATTTCAAAGAATGACTCTAATATGCCACCGCCACAACCCAAGCATGCCACTGCTGCGACCCAGGAGTGCCACCACCGACCACCGTGACCCAAGCATGCATGTGGCCGCCACAACCCTGATTTGAGCTCACTCCACCATGCGTCGACACACAACGATATACATAACCAAAATTTTGAGTAGGAAAAATTAAACATAAATACAGAAAAGCAAAATCCTGAAAGTCGTATGTTCACACAAGTCAAATTTATGAATCAAATAAGCCCCACTGACAATTCTGTTACTTTTTTTTCTTGTTCGTAAAATCATTATGTTACCTTGATCTATTTTCAACTACCAATCACAGCATTAAACATTATTATTATTTATTAACTGGTCGTTCATTGGTAGAATCTTTGTGCGAATGAAGTGTAATATGAACAGGACATGGTTTGGTTTCCCTGAAAATTTGAAATATATAATTGGTGAAAAATTCATCCTTAATTTTCTTTTCCTAACTCCATTTTTAAAGGGACACACCTTTATATGAACCTCATATTTATAGAAAAGAATATTAACAACACATTTTTTAAATATTTTTTAATATTTATTTTATTATTAATTCACTTCATTTATTTAAAAAGATTATTAAGAGAGATATTAATAATATTTATTTTTAAATTAATAAAAAAATAAATATTAAAAAAAAATCTAAAAGAATGTGTTGTTAATATTTTTTTTTTCATATGAGGTTAAAAATTATTACACAATATTCCTATTGATGCAAATGCAGCTCCCAAAAGGTGTGTTTTTGTGGTTTACATAATGTCTGTTCATTCCCTCACCTCTAACGCAACATTATTGGGAGGAAACCCAATGGTAGGTGGACACAATTAAAAACAGTGTCTTTTGTTTCAATAATTGAACAGCAGCCTTAACCCATTTCTTATATCTGTTCAACTCACAACTGCTTTCCCCACCTGTACATATAATTCATTTCTATATATCTATCAGTTAGTATGGAAGTCAAAACTTCATGACCCCATTACATTAGCTGTAAGATGTGAGGCAAAGGACCCATTGCTTTGCTTATCATATATATATCCTTGTGTTCTAGTACAAGATTTGGGTGTATTATTTTCTTTTATGTGGTTGTAAATGGGAAGATCTTAAAACTAGCAATGAGTTTGATTTTAATTAAATTAATCTTAATGGCCCGATTATCAAGGAACTTAGTAAGTTTGTGGGTGTATATTCTTTCTGTTGGTTTTTCTTTCTTCATCATAGTGTGTCTATAAGAATAATTAGCATCCCATCAAATTACAACATGAATAGTAGGTATACCGACCATACATTACATTTGCATCCATATAGAAATGAGCGATTTACAGGAGTGATGGGGTACCTTTAATATTCCCAACAATCTTTTAAAATAGTATGTTAAACTTCATTGTTACAATAGATCATCGATCGTTGATGCATTTTGACCCATTAGATTTAAGTAAACGTTTATCTTATTTTGACGATGTCATTCTTTGTGGTGTCACACGTGCTCTTTGATTCGAAAGTTGACTCTAATTAATAAAGGAATTATTTGGGAATTACAACATGGTTAAGATTGGTGTGCGCGCCATAGGGTATCACATATACTACTAATATTTTCTTTTTAGGATTGATACAGTGCTTAACCTACCATGAAACAAGCACCATCTCATCAGTTTATATAACCTAGTCTTCAGCATCTACTTATTAGATGTGAAAGGGTCTTTTCCCATCTAAGCTTTCAGTTCTTGTTTAAGTGTTGTAGCTTCACATTTTTGTCTGTAAACAATGGATTCTGATAACGTGATTAGTACCATAGAAATTCTCTAATCTTGGTTTTCTTGGTCACATGCTTCGATCTGCATACCGTTGCAGGCGCTCCAAAAGACCAATTGTCGATGGTTTGCTTTAATTAGCAACAAAAAAATATAAATCATTATAATTAGATGCAACAGATAACAGACTGGCTGAAAGTATTATGATCTTAGTTGGCATTACTAATTGGTAACTAGAAGTTGGCTGATATAAATCTCAGCACAGAATCTGCTGAAGTGTTTGTTGCCCCCAAACTCAAATAAAAAAGGAAAAAACTAAAAATAGTTTCCCTCTTTAAATTATTTCATTTCACCGTTTGGATTCACTTATTTTTTAAAAAGTTAAAAACTGGATTGGACCACTCTGTTGAATCAGTTAAATCATAAACTGGATATTTTTCTGATTTAAGCATTTTTTGATTTAACTACGGTTCAATACAAGTTTAGCCACAAATATAACCAGTTACATCAGATTTTTTTTTTGGTGTTAATTTCTTCTAATTTTCAGTGTCAGAGATGATTATGGTATGAATCTGAAGATTATCTTGCCCTGCTTTCTGCTTAAGCAAAGATGACTTTATATATAAACAGATCAATGTCATTATGTATATACAATAACCCAGCTTTAAATTTAAGAAGCGTAGAGGAAGATTGAAGTAATTGGAGTCAATTAGTGTAAAAATTCTAAATTTGTGTAGCAATAGAAGGTTTTATTCTCTTCTTTTTTTACCATAAAAATGTTTAGGTTGAGAGGATACTCTCCCCGTTCTAAGATAGCGAAGATTTATAGTGAGATTATAGATTTGCATACTTACGAGAGATATCAAGATTCAAATCTATGTTGTTGTCATAAACAGAAAGTTAATCAGGTAAGCCAATTCCATTGGCAATTTTATTCTCTTTTTCTTATTGAAGTGTAACATGATTAAATTTAGTACTAACACCAGGGAGATTGACTTATTTGTCTAAATAAATGGGACATTGTATTAGGTGAAATGGATTAATAGGTAACAACAGAAATGGAAGTATCAAATTAATGGAAGACGATGGTTAGATCCTCATTCCTCAACAGCCTTCTTTAATTTTTCAGCTGCTTCTTTTGCTTGTAGCTATTAACAAGAAAGAAGCCTCTGTACGTCTCAGTTTCAATGTGGTCCAAATTGAGTGTTTCTGGTTTCCAGCTCTTAAAGGGGACTCATATTCAAGGCTCTTGTCTCATTAATTTCCAGCATAACTAGTCAAATTAAATGGATAAAGGGTCATAGTTAATCCAAACAATAATTTGCAAAAATTGAAAGCTTCAACCCACTTGAGCTGCCATGTGTCAAAGGTAAAATTGGTAACAGAAAATTATGGCATAAGCTTCCTTCTGCAATTGTGCATGAACTTTCTCTATTTTGTTGTCAGGTAGTTTAATATAAATTGAAACCTTCTGTAATTAAGGAAAGTTGTGCATCCAGAGGGCAATAATTTATCAGATAATGGAAAAGTAATTAATGAATGGGGTGCCTATGATTTATGTAAGAGGTTGCTGGGTACAAATCAGGTGGGTGGAGTGCATCCCGAAAAGACTCATATCTGAAAGCTTGACTCAATGTTGCGTCGTGACCAATTTGCATTATTCAATTTTCTTTGCTTTTCTTAATTTGAGCACTTTATAAGGGACTCAACAGATTCCACCCCAACAGGGAGCACTGGCTACATATATTGCAAGCACCACACCATCTCATTTATTTCTTCTATATTCTAGCTATTTGTGGTATCAATTTCCAATCATTTAATATTAACTAGTTCTTTTGCCTAACAGATTAGGGAGGTTGAGGAATATTAATAACACATTTTTTTAAATATTTTTTTAATAATTATTTTAATATTGGTTCACTCTATACACTTAAAAGGATTATTAAAATATAGATACTAGCAAAATTTATTTTTAAATCATTAGTGAAATAAGTATTCAAAGGAGTATCTAAAAGAGTATATTACTACTATTTTTTTTGAAGAAGTTTTAACCATCTTTTCTAATAATCTAGTGACTTTGTAGCTAGAACTAACATATAATTAAATGTCATTAATTGGAGGCAAATGTTAGCAAATTAATCAATATATGAAAGCAGAAGAAAAATAGCGTTTGTTTGCAGCAGTCCCCCTGCTTTAATCACAAAACTGTATAAAGGAACAGAAAGCTCTGAACACAAACACTGATATGCTTATTTATATGGCAATTATATTATTCAGCAATATTATCAGATAATTTAAGGCAACTTACCAATCCAAAAGATAATAGTGAATTTTTACTATTAATAATTGTGTCTAATACATCGCATCGTTCCACACTCAAATCATAGTGATTAATCCAATTTGATGCACCAAAAAAATTACCATAAACAGCATCTACATCCATTCATATTTATTAAATTAGAGTATACAGTATACTCTTTTGAGAGTGAGTTAATCATTTACTCTATTCTCATCATTCTGAAGTTCTTTCTTTAAATTTTAGATTTTAATTTAGTTATGCATATTCTTTTCATAATTTTAAATATATTTTCTCTTTTAATTTATATTTTCTTTGTATTGTACCTTAATTTTAAAAAGTATATGTAATATACGAAATACTTACTGGTGTTAAGATATGATTGTTCTTCGTTTGAATCTAGTTGTAGTAACGCATTAGGTTCAGATAAAGAAAGTCCTATCTTATTTCCTAAGGCAGAAAATCTCTTCTTTTTTTTTTTTTTGTATAAAGCAGAAAATTCTTGAGACTGAGGATGATGAAACGGAAACAATTACATTATGGTCAAATCTTACATCAACCTCGTGGCAGATCTTCAAGAGGGTAACGTCATTGTCCCATAACCTTACAACATATTATCTACTAGAAGAACCTTACGAAAGTGATAAACAATTTTTCAGCACACAGAAAATGACAAACATTTACAGTCTGTCAGTTTACCTTCCCTAAAATCAATCACTTCCAAGTAATTTGCCAGCCTTGCATCATCATTGTTATAACTTAGCTTTTTATCATCAGTTTGCATATAACAACATGAACATAACAATTAATTGTCATTTGGTAAGTGCATTTTCAATTTGGAAAGCCCACCTCAGAGCATGTAAATGCAAATAAAATAATGATATAACAACAACAATTTACTATACATAAATTGGAAAGCGCAGTTAAAGCATTAATTTCGCTGCCCTTTTATTTCTTGTTCTTTTTTATGTGGTAATCTTTAGTGGTTTTTCAAAGAGAGATTCTTAGATGCTTGTTACTGATTTGAAGACTCAGCAAGGAAATTTTGTGGTTTCCATTGTTCTCTATAATGCATTGGTTTTAATAGTAACAGTTTCCTGCTCCTAATTATATCTTCTCTAACGCTTCTCTTTTAAAATAGTCATCCAAATGAGTGTATAATCAAACTAGTTATCTAATTAAGCATTATCACAAATGCTTAAACTTTGTTGATTGTCATGAAACATGCTTACTGATGATCAGAACCCCTCAAGTTGACATGCATGCCCAAAAGTAACAAGAAGCTAATGAATTATTTTTGCTTTAAGATTTCAATCATTTGAGTATATTGGATTGTCCATAATTTGCTATACAGAGATACACTGGAAAAAAAAAAAAAAAAGAACCCAGTCTCTTTTATTACTTGGTGAAGGCAAATTGTGGAGGAAGAGAGCTTCCGAAATCATTTTTACCCTTTATATATAACTAACATTTTGTTAACATGTACTCTTAAGTCACATTATAAAGAATTAAAAATAAAAATTATTAAATAAAAATATAAATATTTAATATCTTAAAAATTTAAAATGTATTTAAATTTTTTTCTAAATAATTTTAAATAAATAATATTTTAATTTCTTATTATATGCAGTAAGAATACACATTAAAAAACCCATATAACTATATACTCTTGAGAGATGCATTAATTTGATCATGGCAAGGTTAAAAAGTCAATGCAGTCTTGCTAATGCTTAATGCAAGACAGAGAGAGCACAATGGAATTGAAAAGTTAGAACTCGTCCACAATTTGGAAGCATAGTTAAAGATTAAAAAGACAAGAAAAGATGTAACCAAAAAAAAAAGAAAAGAGGTTTGAATTTGACCACCACGTGGAATTAGCATGTAAAATGAACTGAAATATGAGACAAGCACTTTTTAGCCACAAAACAATAATAATATTCACTGGAATATATTCACTGGAATATGCAATTTGAACGTGCACAGTTTCAGATTTAAATATGCATGAATAGCAAAAGGCACTTCTTGGGGGCAGTTGTAATGACGATTAGGTAGATAATATTTCCCATGAAAAAGCGAGGAACATATGGTTATCTTATGCTTTACAACAAAACACCATGATTAGAAGCTTACATTTCTATCATTTTTACCAACAAAGTTATAGATGTTTCATTGTGTTTTGTCCCTTATGAAAGTGGACTAAAGAGTAGAGTGGGTTTTATTTTGCATTGATGAGACCTAAAGTTAAGAAAAGTCTAAAAAAAGTGTGTGATAGTTTATATTACTTATTTTACTTTCTGTAACTTTTCAGGATATGTTTTGACGTTATTCGTTCTGGTCAAGAAGATGCAGTCATGTTATTGCCTTTGATTCACCTTCCCTTTTCCCCACTTGTCTCTTTTTTTTAAAAAAAAAATAATCATTTTCACCCCACAATTATGTGCTCTTGCAACTAGATCATGAAATGATAGTTGATGAAATTAGTCAATGCAGCAGATTCATTTGATTAATCCTCTTTCTTACTATTGTGTCAACTTGCTCCTTGTTTGTTTAGATTTTTACACCATACCATGAGGTGGCATGCATATATAATAATACAGGTGTCTTAGATAGGACTAGAATATTCATGCTTCCACTGTGTCGCCAGAGATAAAAGACTTGAGTGCAAAACATTAAGATGATGTGATAAGAGAGAGAGAGAGAAAAAAGAAGAAGAAGAAGATAGTGTTAGAATTTTATGGATTTGGTTGATTGTTATGTTTTGTTTTATTAAAACGGGTTGAATAGATAATTTAGTATTTTTTCTTGAAATTGATATTAATTATGTAATTTATTATGAGTTTAAGAATCATTATATTTATTATTATTGGATTTGAGTTCAACGAAGGGTGTGTTGGATTACATTGTAGGTTAGGAAGCCTATCTGCGATAGATAAATTAGGTTATTAATAAATTATGGATCCCTACTCTACTTTTAACACATCTTAATTACGCACGGCTTTATATCGAACTCATAGTTAGAAAAGATAATGAGTTGAAGTTGTAAATTGTTTTGACGTATACATTTGTGTATGCACTTTTGTTAAAATAAATGAGTGAAATCACTTCTTGACAAAATGTCTTAAAAAATTACATGTTTAATATAATTTATATATTATGACTGTGGTCTTAGTATAGATCCATTAAATTCAACAAATAGAGGGATAGTAGCCATTTTAATTTCGAGTATATTAATAGTTCTGTAAATTTATAATCCAATATTTTATGAACTTTTTTTTGTCATTTAACACGCAATACTTTAAATCATTATAATTTTTTAACAACTTAAATTTTAAAAGTTAAATTTACTTCTCTTTGTCAAATCCTAATTCATAGATACATTTTTAAGTTGATAAACATAAATGGATAATATAAGTAATTTTAATAATCAAAGTTCTCCCTCAAACGTTTTTTTTTTTTTAATATAAAAAGCGTAAGATGTTTAATATTTTAGATAACTCCATGTTATCTTATAGCGACCTTTCTTTTTTATAATGATGACAATGATATTTGAACTTATAATCCCATGTAAATTACTAAAGTCTTTCACCACTAATCCATTTTCAGTGGTTTCGTTTCTTATAGCACCCTTGGTAACTTACAAGGAAAGATAAAAAAAATAAAAAATTCTTAAGTGTTCTTGGAGTAAGAGATTCATTTTGATCTATATCATTAAATGTGTGTCACATTAATTATAACATTAAAATTATGAAAAATAATTTATCTTCTCCTATTAATCTTCCTAATTACTAAATGAAAAAAATATTGAATGTTTTTTATGTTCTCAAGACATTAGATGCATTTATTTTTTTATTTAATATTTTCTTCATTTAGTATTAGAATGATTATTAGGATGATTGGGTAGAAGGATATAGCATTATTCTAAAATTATAGTTAAAGTGGGAGACTGTGATGACCCACACAGTTGATGTGTGATACATTAAATGATATAAAGTAAAAGAAATATATGAGAGTACCTAAAAATCTCTAAAAGAAAAAAACATGCAATGTCACTTTCTTAAAAAAAACTCACAGCATAATTATGTTTCTAGCTTGCTATTTTCTCCCTCCATGCACCTTTATCTTTCTGTTAAGGTTATTACATGTGAATTAAGAAAGCGATTAAAAGTTCTCGATTATAAGTAAAATTAACTTGATTGATTGAATTATCCTTTATTGAATGATAAAAATATTATTATAACTTTACTAATTATTTTCTCTCACTTATTAATAATGTTTTCAGAATCAGATCGGTCATTGAATCGGTAAAGAGAGAGGGTCAATGTTTTGAACTACGGATGAATCGAGGTCAAACTAGGATTTATATATATACATATATTTGTTATCAAGTGGCTTCAAAATTCAAGAGTGAGGTGAATTAAGTTTTTCAAAAAAAATTACAAACAAACCCTTGTTAATTTTTTTTGAAGTTATTTTCCTATGTGGTGAATAAATTTATGACAATAAAAAAATAAGGATAGAGAATAAATGAATGGGAATTGTCGCAACCGAAATCGCGATCGACGACCGAAAAAGAATTAAGATTTGAAAAACAATAGAGTCGCCACCAATGTTTATTTAATTTGGGAAAACATTAGAAAAACCCTTAAAATAGGCAAAACTGATCTTTTGAAAAATGAGTTTGAGTTCGGAAGTCGATTACAGGTAGGGAAGGTATTAGCACTTACACCGCCTGCTACAAGAATGAAACGGTCTTAAGTTAGTTGTGCAAATTTTAATAATCTCAAATGTATTTATTTTACCCTTTTTTAAAAAATGAAACAACTAAATTATGAAAATTTATTTTTTTGGCTTGACAGAATTGGAATTACGCTCCTACGTATCCTCGGGTGCAATGAGAACTCAAAGTCACGTAGTTCTTTAGAAAATAATTGTGAGTTGGTTATTATTTTATATTTTTAATTTTCATAAAAAAACTATCTTTATTTTATTTTATTTTAGAAAGACGAATCATCAAGCTGTTACAACTCATATAATTCTAAAAAAGGTTACGGAATTAACAAGCTGTCGCAACTCAGCTAATTCCATTTTTATTGATTGATTTTTTTGTTTAAAACTTAAATCATCAAGTTGTCACAACTCAGATGATTATAAAAGTTATAGGATTAACAAGCTGTCACAACTCAGCTAATCCCAATTTATTATTGAGTTAATTTTAAACGAAAAAGTTTACAAAATAATAATAAAAAATAAATAAATAAACCAAACTAATAAATGAATAAGCTAAAATGAATAACACATATATATAATGAAAGATAATAACACAAGACAAAAAAAAAAAAGCAAACTTACCTCTAAGGTGTATAAAAATGATATACTCAAAAGAAGTTGGTGCACAAAGCCCCACACGTTCTCTTTTGAATCAAACCTTGAAAAACAACTCACTTGCAAGAAATTTTTTTTAAAGTCCTCTAGCTCTTATACTTAGTATTAAGCCCAAGAGTATAATTTTCTCTAGCTCTTATACTTAGTATTAAGCCAAAGAGTGTAAAATTTTGTTGATGTCCAAAACCATTGAGAACCACCCCTTTATATAGGAGGAGGGGAGGGGGAAGGAGCATGACTTCTCCAATGTGGGACTTTGTGATATAAGAAGACACCTTAGCATTTCAAATTTCTTCTTTTTCCTTTCATTTTTTTCTTTTTTCTTTTGGATTTTCATTCATCTTTTCTCTCTTTTTTTGTTCTTTCTTTTGTTTTATTATGAATTAAAATGTTTGAATGATCCAAGCAACAAAAATTTTATGGACAAAATTGGGTATCAACAGGAATGAGTAGAAGATAAGAAACAAATATGAAAAGCCAATAAATGAACTTCAATTTAAAGAGACAAGGGTAGAAAATAGTGTAAACAAGATTTATATTGGTTCAATCACCTTTATGATGTACGTCCAGTTCCTAAGATCATATCTATCCGGGAATTTTCACTATATATTCTTCAAGTTTCAATAGGTGCTTGAGAGACTGTCACAAGCTTGAGTCATTTTTACACTTCCAGTATCATTCACTCTGATGTGTAGAAACATCTTTATTTCTTAGAGGAATCCTTTACCGTCATAAGTGTTTACAATAAAGATTGAAAAGAATAAACTCTCTCAAATAGTTGATTATACAACTTGAAGCACTATAAAGTTCTCAAAGATATCTCGAAGGCTTTAAAATAGAGCAAGAGAGTAGAAAGAATTAAAACTTGGATTTAATGATTGGGAGTAAGTTGTTAGATGTTCAAAAGATAGCATCAAGTGTTGCAAGCCTTGTCTTTATAGCTCATCAATGAAAATGTTGGAAAGAGATGATGAAGCATTTAATGCACTAAAAAATAGTTGTTGCATAGTTTAAGAGATGTAGCACCTGGTAATCGATTACAAGTCATTTTCAAGTACTGTAATCGATTACAAAGACATAATAATCGACCATGCTTCTAATTTGAGGAATATGAGTTTGTGAAGTGTTGTAATTAATTACAAACATGTGGTCATTAATTACAAGCTTTCTGACATGCTTATATATAATAGAATATGATCTCTTCATAATGGATTACTAACTGCTGGTAATTGATTACCAATTACTGGTAATGGATTACGGAGCTGTTGTAATGAATACAATCATTCTAAAATCAAATTTTGAGCACAAACAAGACTTGGAAGGATTACTAATAAACAAAACTTAGATTTTTCAAGGATTCAAATAAGATTTTCATAACTCAAGTTCAAAACATGATTTTGTGCAAAACAACTCAAATTTTTCAAAACCAACAACCACCAACTTAAAGATTTTATAATGAACTTTTCAAAATCATTTTAAGCTTATTGAGATATCCAATATCACTTCTCACAAAAAAAGAATTATAAATCCTATAAATTTATTGTCTTGAAGCTTGCCTTGGATTAAGTCTTTCTCATAACTTTGTTATCAGTAAAACCTCCATGAAATAAGCATTCACAATATAATATATAAATATATAATAATATGTTAAAAAAATATAATATACAAATGTTAATTGTATAAATAATACCAAAGAAAAATATTGAAATGCATTTCTAACATAATTAAATTCATTTATCACGTAAATAAATATTAAATTAAAAGCATTATATTAATACTAACATGTTTTTTTAATATATATTAGTTCTATATCGAATAAGTAAAAGGAAGAGAGGTGAAACTTCTCATAAATTAAAGTCAAATTCTTATTACATTATAAGCTTCTATTTGTCTCACATTTGACAAATTAAGAGGAGAATTGTTGAGTTTTGATTATAAATTAGGAATCAAATAATCTGTTTTGAACAGGTTTTAAATATTTCTTAAAAAATTAGATTAAAAAACTGATCAGCTCAATCGTGTGAATTGTGACTAATTCATAACTAATTTCTAATTTTTTTTTATCAATTTTTAGAAATTCAATTTTTGAGAGTTGATTCAACAAGTTGAAAAATTGGTTCTCAGTTTTTTTAATCCGATTGACCGATGTGGTCCAATTATGAAAACTATATTTATTAATATTAAGAATAAAGTTAAAAAAATTAATAATTTATTAGTTTTCTATTTAGACTAATGATTTTGGATAAAATAAAATTTATAAATGATGATATAAAAGTGGAGGGACGGAGTAGAATTAAAGGCTCTGGCTACTCCTAGCTGCTTTCAATTTTCAGGACATCGATATATAAAAAAAAAAAGAAGAAGAAGCAATTTTCCATGTGCATAATAACTTCTAAAAAAATGGTAGGTGAAGTATTCTACGGGGAAACTTCAATATATATTTTCCTAACCAAAAGTCGCAATACATTATTCAACATCATTTTCAACTCCACAATCATTCATTGCATGCACATTTAACCAATTGTACTTGGTTTATAAGTGCTTAATTAACACCTTGGGAGTTTTCCCTTGTAGCAGCAACGAATGACATTTTTCCATAGTAAGCATCTGCAGCTGTCATCCAATTTTACCATGCTCATGGGCATTAGATAAAGGAAAATTCACTCTAGGTACAAAAACACAGACAGGGAACAAGTGTGTGTTGTGTAAGCTAGAGAAAGAGAGAGACCTTATCTTTCTGAAGAGATAAAATACGCAGCCACAGTCACAGTGTACAAATAAATTATTTGACTCTGGAAAGCATATAAATTTTGTCATCATGCATGTCCTTTTATTGGTTAAATGCATGTCCTTTTGTTATTGTAGGATTTGATTTTTGCCAGTTGTCCAAGAGGATTTTAACCGTATCCTGTCTTTATATGTGATGATCAAGATTTTTAGGTTTCTGAAAATTGTAGCAAACGTGTCTTAAGCACATGCAATTGTTTGAATTGACTAGTTAATTGGGTGATTAGGGCTTCTTTGACATCCATCAAATCATTAACATAGTTACATAGCCATGTAATATAAACGAATAGAATTATTCTTTTTTTCTTACGTCTTTACCTTTCCATCTAACGTTATGTATCTACAAGAAATTCCGACAACTAGAAATGGCAACGGGTATGAGTTACCTGTCAACCGACCTATTTATTTATCTTATTTAATAATTTATATGACTGAAAAAGAAATACTCAAACAAATTAATGTAGATATGTAAGTAGGAGAGAAAATATTTATTTTTTACGTAAAGAAAAATATTTATAAATATATGTGTGAGTTTATATATTTTATATATAAGTTTACTTAATTACATACATATGCATACAAAAAGTATTCAATTTCAATATAAAGTATTATGCTATTTGAGTATATGGTGCATATATGGGTATATAAAATAATTTACGTCTAGGTATGAGTGAGAAAAATACACATTAATTAATTAATTAATTAATATAAAAGAGAAGATCATAAAAATATTTTGAATATATACCCCACCCATTTAAATCCCTACTTCCAACCTCGTATTAGCTGAAGATATTGTTGTTCAATTTGACACTAGGATTTAACTGATCTAAACTGCACTTCGCATCGATGTCCAAAATACAAATAAGATTTGTGTTTGCATATATATTCACCATTCCATGCCCCATACTTAACAATCCCCATCAATCTTTTTCATTTTCAAACAAAAAGGTACAGATGATCGATTAGACAAAAAAGCACAAGGTTTAAACGTAGACATTTGAGATTGCGTCTTTTATATCAAACAGATTGTGAAGCCTTATTCGAAGCTCAGCCCTTGCTGTTCAATCGATTACTTCCAGGGATTCTTATAGTTTGAAATTAAAGCTAGCCTGAGATTTATTAAAAAAAAACTACATTTGTTATTTATAATAATTAAACGAATAAAATAGTATCATTAAAAACCTAAATCTTCACAATAAATAATCATTTTTTATTTTTTAATAAAATAAGTATACTTCTAACAGGGGCGGAACTACTTCTAAGGCGGGGGCTGGCCCTTCAAACATCTGAAAATTTGAGAATATGCCGTTGAGTTTTAGTTTTTTCAATAAAATACAACTTTAACACTTTTGAAATTTTATTTTCTCCCCAAACTTTATTCAAATTCAGCCCCTGTACTTCTTATAATGGCATAATCATAGTGTGTGATTGATATAAGTTTAAGGGACCAAATAATTTAAGAAAAGACACTTAAACAAAGCTAACTATACATTTGCGCATATAAATAAATGAGAATGATGTAAATACCATTACTCAAACTAGATATTATTACGTAGCACAGTACATTTTTACACCATACTCATACTCTGCATAAACCTATATATGTAGGTAGGGTATGGCTTGGCTGAATTCTATATATTATTTTTTAACCTGATTCGTTTATTAGAGTAATTAGTTGACTTAAGTTGGATCAATTTTTTTTCTTTAAACTAATCCAATTTGACCTGTTTAATAATGAGTTGGGTTGGATCAAATCAGTGAGTCAGACATATATTTAAAAAAAAACTCTTAAAAAAATTTGAAATATAAAATTAAAAATTCGTTACACATAATATATCTTATATAAATATAACAAGTTACATATTAATTCACATAACTGATCTTATATAAATATAATAAGTCTAAAATAAACTAAATATATATAAGTGCATAATAAATTAACAAATTATACTAATTTAACTCTGAAATAAACTAAACTAAGCTAATAAATCTCAATATTTATAAACAACAAATTACTTTAATCAATTAAAATCAATATCATTACACATATCATGTAGATTGACATAATTATTGATTTCACTATTTATTTTTTCAAAACATTACAGTTCTTGAAATAAAAAGTTACGACTTTGAATTTTTTATTTGAGACACTAGAAATTTTGGAGTGAGTGGCTGAAATCGTGATTGGTGAGAATGACTGTGTTGTCTGTGTGTAAGCATTTTTGTCTTTTGTTAAGCTTCCAAGTGGAATAATGTCATTTCACTATATGAGTTTTTTTTTTTCAGTAATCGTTTAGCTGGGATTAAAATTTTAGACAAATGATTTTTTAACTACAACTAAACGATTTTTTTTAATTTTTTTTAAAAAAGTAGATGGATCATGAGTTGAACGTTTCTAAATTTATTATCCGATCGACAGACTGTAAATTTAGATATTTTTCAACTCGATCCAATTTATATTTTATGGATTAAACTGATTTAAAATTTATAAATTCATGAGTTGATTTGACTCACTTGACACTCTTATCTATGAAGAGTGTAATACTATTTAAACAATTTTACAGTATAACTGGACATATATTGAAGTTTTAAATAATCATATTTAAACCGTTTTTTATTAAGTTGATATATTTTTACAAACTACAAATTGTACTAGTGGCAGAATTTTACCTTAATCTGTAAGACTCAATGTGGCATATGATTATCAGATTATGACCCACGCGTCTTCAATTAGTACCTGGCAGAATAAAAAGTTGTTATGTACAACAAGAATAAAAAAGAGAACCTTTCTCTTTCGCAATTCATATACTTTCGGTCGGAAGAATGGCAAATTTGTGAAACACCGCACCGCCCACACTCAGTGTCTGCCACCCACCACCATGCACCTTTGTTACTTCTTTGACCAATGTCTCTCTGCATGAAGCAACTAAGATTAAATCATACACCATATGTCCATTAATTCTTCATATGATTAAACTTGCTTTTAAATGAAAAATTCACCTGGCTTCAAACTTTTCTCACATCTGTTGGAAAAAAAAAACTTTCCGATTTATAAAAAAATATATTGACAAATAAAATATTTTAAGATTAATTTAACTCTAAGTTAAAATTTGATCACCTAATAAAAAATATTTCTTTCAATTAAGATATTTTAACTAAGTTTTATAGGACAAAAGGAACATGAAGACAAAGGGTGAGTTCTCAAGGGTATTTTTACTTCAACAAAAAGTGACAATTGCTTGAAGTTACATTCAAGATCGAAGCAGAAAAGTAAAAATACTTAAGCAAATTTACAAGATTTGCAGGACATCTTTTAAATTCAAAAAGACTTAGAAGCAAATTTAAGATAGTTACACTTAAAATTCAAAATTCAAATTTTAGTGTTAGAATTGAATTTATGAAGTTTATAGTAATTGAGTTTGTAATACAAAGATAAAACAATCATTATTGATAGATTATGAAGTTACTTGTGTCAGAGACACTTGTTCTAATCTTATTAGAAAGTCAGTTACTTTCTTTGTCTATAAATACTAAAGGGGTGAAGACATTTAGGTGGTTGAAAAATACTTGCAAACATTTCAAAACACATCCAAAAGTCATTTTGACGCGTATAGATAAACATTGGGATTAATCCAGTACAGTCTAGTTATTCGTCCAACTAAAATACATCTAATTTTATTCAACTCACTCATAAAATCATTCTATATGCTGTGAGAATATTACAGTCGCATAGAGCATAATTTGACATCTCTCTCACGTTAACATACTGTATAAATACGATGTGTGTATTAATGTGCACATAAAACATTTCTCAATCAAGTATGCCTTCCATCCTCTTTTATTTATGTAACATTTACATTTCAATGTAATTTTAAAGTTATTCATTTATATTTCTTACAATTTATATTTCTTGTAAACTTTTCTTCATCTCCTGGTCGAGTGATCTCTGAATCATTTGATTTCTTTTGTTTTACCTTTTTGCAAATTTACTTTTTTATTAACTTTATTGCACATTTATTTTTCTGCTTCTTTATTGCTTTCTTTTAATTGTTTTTATTTATTTTGTTGCAACTTATCTTTCCAGCAAGTTTATTTTATTGTATTTTTATTGCTTTTTATTTATTGCTTTCTTTGTATTTTTTTTTTTTTGCTTTCATTTAAATTCTAGTTGAAATTATTTTTTTGCAAGTTTAATTTTATTATTTTATGTGCTCTTGCTTTATTTCATTTCTGTCAAAATCGATTACTTTTAAATTGTATTTGTTGCTTTAAATTTCAATTAATACACCAATTCGCCTTTCCATTATCATTTTGTTTGTTTATATTTTGTATTTTATTATATTTACCATTAAAATTTGAGATAAATTTCTAAAATTATTTCAATTCATAAATTATTAAAAATTTGAGAGTCTTTAAGAAGAAGAGATTCTCTTTCCATAATAATAATTAGAATCGAAATTTGTCTTTTACAAAATTTACAGTCAAACACTTTCTATTTGATCTTTTCAAAGAAAGAGAGAAAATTGATAATAAATCTTAGATAAGCCAATGTTTTATTATAAATGCTTCATTCAATATTAAAAATATATGAAGTTATGTGGTTTATATTAAAAATGTACTAATTTTAATAAAAATATATTTATATATGTTAACTCTTAAAAAATGTTTAAAAAAATGTGATAAGTTGTGTTTAACTAAGAATTTTAAGAATTTATAGAAAATAGAATAACGTCCATAAAGAGAGAGAGAGAGGCACATGCACATGCACATGCAATGCAATGCAAGGAAAGAAAGAGAGATAGATAGCAACACATGTCATTGACATATATTGGGGGTTATAACCTCATGAGGAAGAGGCCACGGCGTCGGCGGTGGAGCCGCGTTCGTAGGTTTGGGTGTTACTGTCAAAAAAAAAAAATGGTCCTGGTGTGAATGTGAGGTCAGGCTCAGGTGAGAGTGCTTATGACGATAGTGACTCTGACTGACCAATGACAGCGGCTGTCGGCATTGTTACCGTCACAACATGTCATGTGCTCTCATTCCCATTCGCTGAAAAAGCTGAGGAATCCACACCTTCACTCCCCATCCCTTCTCCCCAAGGGTCAGCCTTGAACGCTTCTTCTTCTTTTTTATTACTGCATGCATATATTATGTATGATATTGATATGATATCACTGTCTCAATGACTACTACCGATGCTAAACACGTCTGGTCCCACTTTGTCTTTTCTGTTTTCTTACTCGAATGAATACTATGGTCACTGGTCCTCTCCCACTTGTCGTTTCTCTTCTCATTTTCTTTTATTTTGTCTGTTTTTTTCAATGTTTGCGGCTCTCTAAAATATTGATGGAGATTGGATTGATACAATATTGGAGAAACTTGTCGATTGAGTTGGGCTTAATGGGCCACAACTCGCAGTTGAAAGTTCAGCGTTTGTTTTTGTTTGAATTTATAGACTTTAAGCCAATTTGTAGTAAAACAAGTTCAGTCAGTTTGGATTAGATTTGTTTTA
This sequence comes from Ormosia emarginata, assembly GCA_029884605.1. Classification (NCBI taxonomy): domain Eukaryota; kingdom Viridiplantae; phylum Streptophyta; class Magnoliopsida; order Fabales; family Fabaceae; genus Ormosia; species Ormosia emarginata. The sequence continues at coordinate 9,707,013 of JAQQTP010000072.1, read as the reverse complement.
GTACTAGCAATGAGTCTAATCGAACTGAGCCGCGCTAGCCTTGACTGGGATTCCGCACGCTTAAAAGTCGACTAACTTTTTTTTTTTTGGGGTTAAAATCCGACGCATTTAAAACTCAATGGACGTTATATTGACTTTTTAACGACAATGGTATATTTTTAAAATAAATTTATTGTATAGATGCAGGTTAAATTTTAATTTTTAAAATAATGAAAGATAAATAATGATGTATAATAAGTTATATTTTTTATTTATATTTTTTTATTATATTTTAAATAAGTCATGTTTTTTATATATGATTTTTTTATTTTAATTTAAATAAATTGTACTTGTGAGTTATAATTTATTTTTTTAAAAAAATATTATATAAAATTATTGTTTGATAGAGACATGACTTATATATTTCATTTTTTTTTTTATATTTTTTAACAATTTGATATATAAATATCAAGCTTCCAATAACACAAGTCATTAAGGCTTGTGAGGTGCATATTTTGATAGTATGGTATGATCATTTTTTATTATTTAATTTATTGTGGTTATAGCACTGTTATATTAACATTAAGTATCAAAGAGTTGAACAAAAAAGAATGGTTCAACCACCGTGCATAAAAAAACTCTTTGTGGTACTGAATTGCCACATAAAAATAAAGTGATGAATAATAAATTTGTTTATTTTTCTTATAAAATATATCTTGTATAATTTTTTAACTTTTTTTCTTATAAATTATTTTCTTTTTTAAGTTAATCAATTAGTTTAAAAAACTTGTGTTATTATTAAATTACAAACCCTAATATGAATTTACTTTAAAAAAAAAAGAAGTCGTGGTGCCTATCCACAACTTACCCAAATATAATAAAAAAAAGGTACCCAATATATTATTAAAAAAATCCATTAGGTAAGTCGTGCCCCACTATTAAAAAAAAATAAATTATTTCATTATAAGTTGTTCTTCGAAAGTTCGATTTATACTTTACTGTTCATTTTGCATCATTCCGAGAATTAAATTTTCACTTATAGAGACCTAATTGAGAAATTGATTTTCAACTTGCACCATTTAGGTAAAAAAATGATGTTACATTCAATGAATTTGGCTCAAATTTATAACTTAACAAAATATATATGTTATATATTTAGTTATTGAATAATTTAGTCAAACTAAAAACTAAATCAAATTTTAACATATATTAAATTAAAACATTATTATTATTCTTTAAAATGACTATATATATATATATATATATATGTCATATCTAATGAGATAAGTTTTTATTGTTAGAGGATAAGAAAAGTAAATTTAGACCATACAACTATATATGGATAGTCAAAATTAAAAGTTACTTAAAAGTTATGTGACCACTTAAAAAAGTCACATGCATCTATGTTTTAATTTTGACCATTCATTTAAGATCCAATGGTCAAGATTCACTTCTTTCACACTCTCATAATAAAAATTTCTCTCACTAAATATGTCATATATATATAGTCAGATTATGAGCTAATGACGTGAACATATAAAAGTTCAAGTTCAACTTATTTGTTTGCTCATTTAATAAATGAATCAAACTTTTTAACTCATTGAATTATTAATGAATCAAGATGCAAGCAAAGTCTCAAGTTAACTCAATTTATTGCTAGCTCTAATTTGTCACAATGTGGCTCGCCATTCAATATGAACATTTACTGAGTGTTTGATTTCTAGTTGTGTAACCTAGACCAAATGTCGACCCGCTCATAAAGATGAGTCAAACGGTTAGTGATTCAACCGCGGGTTAAGCAGTTAAATTGGAAAATCCTGACAAAGAATAAAATATTTTTTTTAAAAATACTATATGAAAAGGTACCTTATATAAAAAAATATCATATGAAAAAAATTTAATAATGTAACCAAATTAGTAATAATAATTATCCAGCTATAATTTTCTAAAATTAAATTTGTTAAAATAATAATATAAATAAAAAAATTAATAACATTACTTAATAAAAAGCATGTGATCTAATGACAAAATACATTATATTATAAGGATCTTTTAGGTACCATGAAAAAGACCTGAGTTGACTCAGGTCAAACTGCTCGACGAGTCACCCAGGTTTGATTGGGTCGCTTAGAAAACCCATTGTAACCAAGGACCGGATCGGCCCAAAGGCTGAGTCACAGATTTTCAAGTCGACCGATCTTGCCCATATAACTATAGTTTGATGGAAATGAGATGAAACTTTCTTCTACTCTCTTCGCCTCATTGTTGTTATAATAAGAATTTAATACAAACAGACCTTTTATCAGAAAAATGTTTCTTTAAAACGAACTTGTCTTTAAAATGAATAAGTAATAATATATTCACTATTGATTTAATTTAAAATATATCATGATTTTAATTCATTAAATGTCTTAAGAGCGAATATATATACCCTTACTTACTCACTTTAAATTAATTTTTTCCCCATATCATTCTATAACATTGCATATACAAGGTGTAATACATTTCATTGTTGAGGTTTTATGTTAAAGTTAATACTAAAAAGAATTAAACTTAATAAATGCTTATTCTAGTAAAACTTGTTAAATAAAATTCATTGTGGTGAGTGCAATCTAAAATAAATTAATTAACACTTAGATACACATTTCAAAAAGTGCTTATACATGCAGGAAATATAAATATTTGAAATTTTGATAATTTATTTTTATATGGTTAAAAAAAATTAAAAAAAAAATATCAATCAAACTAGATCATATGTCCCTACTAGGTCCAAACCCATTAACATGAACTTGACTTATTATCTTGGGCTCTAGGACCTCACCTTCTATTTAAGCACACTAAAAGAGTACCTCAAGGATGTTCACTTCTCTGCATGTATTCCTATCCCTCATTTTCATTTTAAGACTTAAGCGCTAGAGTGATTTTGTAGGTATCCCACCTCGTCTCTAACTGAGAGATCGCCATGGCCAATCAAGGTAGAGCTATTTGACATTATCAGGCAGCCTCAAACCACCTTTTAGATATAGGCATAAACACATAAGTTGTTTTCAATTATTGAAAATATTTAATTTTATAAGATTCAATTTTCATCTCATTAAAATAAATTCAAGATTGGTTATATATATATTAACAGCTGTTTTCATAAGCTGATGTAAATAACCAAAAATACTTCATAAATACTTATAATAATTAAAAAACAAATAAATTGAAAATAGGCTAATCCAAAGCAAGATATAATTAAGCATTAATATTGAGTTATTTATAATATATATATATATATATATATATATATATATATATATATATATATATATATATAAAGCTTTTTCATAAGTGATGTAAATAACCAAAAATACTTCATAAATACTTATAATAATTAAAAAACAAATAAATTAAAAATAGGATAATCCAAAGCAAGATATAATTAAGCATTAATATTGAGTTATTTATAATATTCCTGTAAGTCCCATCTAAACTAAATATAAAAAGGCTTGTGCCCAAACTAATATATACACCTATGTTTGGGATTGTGGGAGAGACCTTTCCCGTTCCATGTAAGTTATGTGTGACCTTTTTGAACAACTATATACGTATGACCTTTTCTCCCTTTGTGTAGGGGTGTAATTTAGTTCGGATAATCTGACCAACCTGGTTAATTCAAACCAAACCAATTAGTTTGATTTGGTTTGATTCGGGTATGTTTATTGGTTTGGGCAAAATCCAAACCAATTGAGACTTAATTTGGTTTGGTTCACGAGTTGAAAGTTTCAAACCTAAGAACCGAACCGAACCAAATTTTATATATATATATATATATATATATATATATATATATATATATAGAGAGAGAGAGGATCGATTTACATATAAGTCTTTTTTGAGAGAGAGAGAGATCCACTTTCATATAATGATTGAGATTATTTCATTAAAAGTAACCATTAGATGAAAGTGGATCTAACAGTTGAAAAATGAGTGTAAGTCAAAAAGACTTACACTTTTTCTCCCCTATATATATATATATATAAGATCGATTTACACCAAATGTAAGTCTTTTTGACTTACACTCATTTTCAATCGTTAGATCTACTTTCATATAATGATTGAGATTATTTCATTAAAAGTAATCATTAGATGAAAGTGGATCTAACAGTTAAAAATGAGTGTAAGTCAAAAAAGACTTACACTAGTGTGTCAATCCCCCTCTATATATATATATATATATATATATATATATATAGGGGAGGATCAACTTACACTGTGGTATAAGTCTTTTTTGACTTACACTCATTTTCAATCGTTAGATTCACTTTCATCTAATGATTGAGATTATTATTATTATTATTATATATAGATATATATATATATAAAAATAACCATTAGAATGATTGAGATTATTTCATTAAAAATAACCATTACATGAAAGTGAATCTAACAGCTTAAAAATGAGTGTAAGTCAAAAAGACTTACACCTGGTGTAAGTTGATCCTCCTTCATATATATATATATATATATATATATATATATATATATATATATATATATATATATATTAACTTTGCTATGCCATTTTGAAACGTTTTCTCCCCTTTAATCTATCGTTTTGATTTTAGATTTTTAGTCCGCCCTTCCCTTTGCTTTGCTTTTCCTTTTCATCTTAATTTGAACCCTAACTATCGCAACTCACAAGCTCGCTTCAAGATACACCAAATCCCTCTGCAAACAAGTTTTGTTTCTTCACCCACCTTACACCAACCCTTCCAAATGCACACACTTCACCCACCATCACTTTCTCGTCTCTCTCTCGTCTATTCTATCTCACCCATACCCCAAGCACCAAAAAATCTTTACCAAACCTAGATCCATACTGCAAACACCCACCTACCCCCTTTCACATGCCCATTTCTCTACCATATGCCCATAACACTACAAACCCAAGTTTACAAACAAGATGCCAACCTCTCTATAGACACAAACCATGCCCACCTTGTAGAGAGGAGAAGAAGTTCAGCACAAGTAGAAAAAAAGGGAGGAAAACACATAAAAATGAGAAGGTTCTGAAAAATTGGAGAAAAAAGAAGAGCGAGGCAATAGAGAGAGGAAAACGAGTCTGAAGAGAGAAAGAGCTCTAGGGTTTGAAACGCTAAAATTAATGAAGAATTGAAGCACAAGCTGTTTCTCAATTGTTCTCAGTTGTGACCCAAATTAGGGGTAATCCCCCTACCTTTTATTTTTTTATTTTTTTTTCTCGACTCACACTGTGATATTCATGCTGGAGAATTGAGTTTGGTCATTTGATTGTGATTAATGGCTTAAATTGTTGTTTACTGATTTGATAACAATTGACTATTATGTACACTGAACCTGGAGTGATTGTTTTCCTATCATTGAAAGATATTCTACTAAATATTACTTCTTGATGCGTGCAACCTGTTTTGAAAAGTGTTCAAATGACCAAATAACATATTGATCCTTTCTAGGGATGCCTTTGTTACCAAGTGGCCTCAAACTCAAGAGGTGAGTGAATTGAGTTTATGAAATATTTTCGCAAATCTTTTGCAAAGCACTTGTTTATCAAATTTTCATTGAAGTTATTGTTTAATTGAAGTGAATAGTTAAATGAGATCAAATGAATCACTCACAAATAAATAACCTAAGATAGAAAGTATTCAAGCAAAACAAGATATCAAACTCAACTCAAACATATATAATTAAAGCATAAAGTAAAGAGATAGAGTTGAGAAGAACAAACACAAGGATTTATCCTAGTTCAGCCACCCCTTGTGACCTACGTCTAGTCCTCAAGCAAACCACTCGAGATTTTTCACAAACTTCAAGCTTGAACGGGTGCTTGAAAACCTTTACATAATAGAGCACTCACCAACCTTGAGATACCTCGCCCTTTGTGTTTGAGCCTCAAAACCGAGATACCTCACCCTTTTCACTAGAATGATACCTCACCCCTTTTACAACCTTTGAACCTCACCTTCTTTACAACAAGGGATATCTCACCCTTTTCTCTAGAGGGATACCTCACCCCCTTTTACAACCTTTAAGAGATACCTCACTCTCTTTACAAACAAGGGATACATCACCTTTTTCTCAAAGAATCAAAGTGTTTATAAAATAAAACTCTCACAAGAGTATATTACACAAATTAAAGCCCTATGATGCTCTTCATGAATATATCAAATATGTACAAAAACAGAGCACAAGTGATTTAATGATGATTCACGGAATAAAGTGATTGAAAGATGTTTCTCAATTATTGGTTAGCCACAAATGATGCCCCAAGATGTGTATTTATAAGTTTTTAGATTAATAGAGTCGTTGGGTGGCTTTTGTGGCAACATCAAATGCCAAGAAAATAGTCGTTGGGTACTGTCAGAATGCTGGTAATCGATTACACACTCTTGGTAATCAATTACATGGTTGTATGAACGTATTCTTGACTTTCTTGACAGGTTGTAATCGATTACCAGCCTTGTGTAATCGATTACACGCCCTCTGACTTTCTGGTAATCGATTACATGATTGAAGTAATCGATTACAAGGCTTTTGTTTAGCTTGTAATCGATTACTACACATGTGTGATCGATTACTTTGCACTTTGAACACATTTTTCAAGCCCAATTAAGTCTCCAGACCATTTTTAACATTGGGGAACTTGGACTAAACAAGATTTACAAATGTTTAACATAATCCAAGATTGAAATCAACATTTCTTTAAAAAATGAACTTTGAAAAACAAGTTGATTTAAGAGATCTTTGAAAAAACCATTTGAATATAATTGAGATACCTTGAGAGCATTTCACATTGATGTTCTAAGACCTATATCTAATATATCTCTTTTGATCTTGGTCTTTATCTTTTGATCTTAGTCTTCTCTTTTGATCTTGGTCTTCATCTTGACTTTGTTATCATCAAAAACTTATTTGATATGTTTCAAGACATAAATATTCACATTCTTTCCCTTTTTGATGATGACAAAATAAACATTGAAAAGAGAGAAATATTTACATTTATTTATCTATCAGAGATTAAGCGCAACTCTCCCCCGTAATGTATGCATGAGATAGGATAAATGATTTTCATGTAAAAGTCAAAGCTCCCCCATACGCATGCAACATGTTTCACTAATCTCTCCCCTATTGGTATTATCAAAAATAACATAAGCATTCAACATTGTATAATCATTTTAGCCTAGCAGGATCAATATCAGAGTATAAACAATTTAGCACATCAATATGTGATACTAATAGCAAATGCATTTGAAAAAAAACTTCAGATAATATTTATTCTTTATGCTAATAGAATTTAGAGTCATATACAAGAGCAAATGAGTTAGATAAAGATTAAACAAGGAATCATCATGACAAAGCTTGATGGCAAATGAAAAAATGGATGTCCCATGTGTTTTGCCCTTTTAAAACCCTGTGTAATTGATTACAATGGCTGTGTAATCGATTATGCATGTTCTGGATTCTTGGTAATCGATTACATATGTGGTGTAATCGATTACATGCCTTCTGAAAATGTTGTAATCGATTACATTGGAAATGTAATTGATTACATGCTTTTTGACTTCACTTGGAATGCTTGGCAGAGCCTTTGTAATCGATTACAAAGGTCTTGTAATCGATTACTAGAATACTAAAACTCAGATTTTGCATGTTAAATAGTACATGCTCAATTTCAAACCTTTCAAATTAGTTCCAAAACATCTCAAATCAATTCCAAATATCATCAAGCATATAATCTAATTAGAATATGATCCAAAACCCTTATTTATGCAAAAACATCACTTTTACCAAGAATTACACCCTTTTGATGGATTGGTAAAGTTTCTGAGCTTTTTGAATGTCTTTGACATGATGAAGAAGCTTAAACACAAAGTTATGTAGCAAAATGTCATAATTATTCAGTAAAGCAGCATGTTATGCATCACAATAGCATATGATGCAGTAAATCAATGTGTTATGCAGCAAAAATTCATTATGCAACAAAAATTAAGTGCATGATTAATCCAAAGAGCCATGTTCAAAGATATTTTCATCAAATATGCTATTTCAAACAAGAAATGAACTTATCTAACATATTATCACATATAGAGATTTTTCAAGATATAAGGTTAGAAAAATACTGCTTTAAGGCAAGTTAAAGCATATAACAAGTCTCTACTTATCCAAAGGTTTCAAGTCCAAGCTTCTTGGAGACAAGGAAGAAAACTTGGAGTATTTTCTGATCTTGTGCTTGGACCAGCCGCTTTTGAGATTCCAAAGTCAATTTTTGGCCTTCAAGCACACCTACAACACACTTCAATTTTTGACCTTTGGTCCTCAAATTATCTTGGGTCCTTGTGTGTTAGAGTTAGGCAAGGTACCTTTAGGAATCCAAACCATTTTAGTTCTAACCTTGGTGTTTTTGTTCTTTCTAGCATTACATGAAGATGTATTATGCCCTTTCCTACCACAATAAAAGCATTTGATAAAGGGGCTAGTTGATGTACTTGAGGAAATAAAGAGTTTCTTATAAGATTTTTGTTGGTTATTGCAGTTGTACCCCAAATCGGCCTTTTGAAAAGCACATCTTTGTTTCTCTAGTAACACATTCAAATTGTCTCTTCCAATGGTAAATTTGGTAAGAGTATTTTTCAAATTCTCAACCTCCTTTTCAAAAGATTCACATGATGAACATGGTAAAGATATAGATACATTATCAAGTGATGAACATGCCATGCATAAAGAATTGACATTAATAAGTCTAAGAGTTTCATTTTCAATTTTAAGTTCCTCAATTTCCTTGTTTAAAATAGAGATTTTGTTTTCAAAAGAAGAAATTGTCTTATTGGATGATGAAACAAGTTTTGCAAGTCTCATAGATTCATTATGCAATTCTTCAAATGCATCTTGCTATTCATCATTGGAAAGGGAAGAATTTGATTCAAAATTTGTGGATGTTACCTTCATGTCTTCTTCATCTTCCTCTTCTCCTTTAGCCATGAAACATATATTCACTACAAAAAAAGGTGTAAATTACGGCAGTTTTTTTTTTTGCATATTACGACGGTTTTGACTGCCATTTTTCGCATTAGCGGTGGTTTCCAAAACTGACGTAATTCACCTCACCGTTCAGTATAATATGACGGTTTTTCATTAACCGCCATGACAACCGCCGTAATTTACCATGTATAAAATGATGGTTTTGTGGTGCATAAAATGGTGGTTTATGACTACCATAATTTACATAACACTAACAAAAAAAATTGTAAATTATGGCGGTTAGAACTGCTGTAATTTACATAACACTAACCAAAAAAAATATAAATTATGGCAGTTCTAACCGCCGTAATTTACATAATACCAACAACAAAAAATGGCAGACAACCTAGCTCAATAGCATAATTCATGTTCTAAAATTTTAATTTCATATCAATAGCAAACAAACCTCTGCCTCACCCATATATCGCATCATTCACAATATTATAATATATGCATCAACAATAATGATAACATCAAAATTCTTTCATGTAACATGTATCAATAAAGGCTCATGAAAATAAATGTTATAGGAATTTCAGAAAATATCATTTTTCATCTTTTCCTATGCATCCTAATAAGCTAAACAATAAATCTGATTTGAATGCTCCTTTCTCGTCACATCCCTTGCATTTCTAATAAGCTAAACAATAGCTTTATAATGCTTTATAATATAGGTAAAAGAAATTAAAAAGATCACTTGTAGACCAGGTTAAAGAAATCTAGATGTATGTTAAAAAGATAACATACTTAAAACTACCTTATGGACTACTACTTTGCCATTCTCACAGGAATTAATTGCTTAGGAAGCTCACTTTAAAAAACAAAAAAAACAAAATTACAGCTTTTACAGTTAAGTAGCTATAAGGCTTTTTAGTTTGATGTTCTGATAACCATTAATCCATCATATATAAATCAAAGATAAACATACAGGAGCTTTTTAGTATCAGAAAGGATTCTATTAATTTTAATCCCAGCACTGTCCATGACCAAAATTTCATGAGAAGATATGATAAACAAAAGTTAAATTTCACGAGAAGGTACAGAGTGATATTAATTACTGTACCAGTCAACAAAAGTTAAATTTATATGATAAACAAATCTTTTCTTCAGAAGCAATTGCACACCTGGAAACTATATCCACCATTCACATACATCACCATATTAACCCAGAGTTAAAGCATGGACACCCTCATTATTTTTCATGCACTTAAAAAACATAAGCCTAGTAGGTATAGTATACCTATACTCACTACAAGAAACCAGAACAATTTTACAATCAAGTTTAAAACAGCCACATAGATTATGTTGTACACATAATCATAGTTGACATGAAATAAAAAAATAAATAAATGAAAATAAAGAAAAGACAAAATATAATACCAGTGGGTAAATCCTTCTTGTCCTTGCAATGCCTCTTGTTTCTATGCCTCCCTTGCTACTACTGATCAGCATCTCTGAAACATGTCGTATTTGACATAGTATTAGACTCTTTGAACATGTATTATGCAATGTAAAGTTCCACCCTTGCTTCTAGTCCAAAAATTAAAAATTTTGTACAAAGTGGTGTTTAGTTTCTATGGATGGTGGTTTTAAGCATGTACTTTGTCTAATGCACAAGGACTACTAGTTTTAATAATGTGTATTGTTAGAAGAGAAATTTTATTAGATAGGAAACAGGAAAAGTACTACAGGGAACAGGAGGATAAGATATCTTCCAAAACAGAAAAGTCAAGAAACAACAAGTGTCATGAAAAAATAATGAATGCAGCAAATCCCAATCTGTTTACATATCAGAAATGGCAACACTTTCAAACAGCCATGTATAAAAGCACCAAAGGGAAGTACGTCCTATAGAAAATTATTTCCAGTGGGAACTCAAAATTCTCGAGAATCTTATATGAAGTCTTAAACCAAACATCAAATCTTTAATTTTCATGATAAGTTTCTAGAGAATCCTTTACCAATCTGTGTACTAACCACCCTTTGAGGTTTCCAGGTATGACAACTTAATTTGTAACAAAGGGCATGTGAGAAAACTATTATTTTTTTCTTGGAATAGAAGTTGCTCAATCAGATAATTTATGAAGTATATTATTGTTTTAATTGGAAAAAAAATAGGCACAGTTGAATGCAGATCTGCAGACTGTAAAAATTTTAAAAGAAAAACAACCGAGATGTGGTGGCAATGGATAAGCAATTGACAAAGGGCGATATCATACACTCAATATATTTTACAATATAATTGCAACCATGTCTGTAAAAATATCTGGCACAACATGGAGAGAATTAAATAGTGCGTGCAAGGAACAGTGTGTGTTTCAAAATCTACCCTTGTTAAACTTTGTGGCTGACTTGACAAAATTCAAAGAAATAAAAAACTTATATTTAATTAATAGTGTAATAAAAACTTATCCTTATAGTTAATAAAATTAAAACTCTTATTACAATTAATATTGAGTGTTTTACTTTGAGCTTCATAATTTAGTTGTTGAATGAACTCAAAACTCTTAATTAATATACTGTAAATACTATAACATCAATAATGCTATAGTTATATATGCTTCGGGGAAAACAAGAGGATCCTCCATCCAAACAACAATAGAGCAGTCAAGAAGTAGAGCTTGTTTTGCAAGGATTCTTATGGCAGAATTAAACAAACAAGCAACATAAACCACAGAAACTTAACAAAATTAAAGTAAAGATGACCATAATACAAGGCATGTGTCACCGGTGCATGAGGAAAAAGGTCTTTATGCTTTGAAGTAAAGAGCAGTAGAAAATTAGAACAATCTACAATAAAATCAAGCAATACAATTTATATTTTACTCCTGTATAAGCCAACAAGACTAATAGTTATATTAGAAAACTGAATTGAGTAAGTTGTACCCCTATATTGTGACCAAATGGCTTGGAATTATAAGCACTTAAGATTTAAGAAATTAAATCCCTTTCCAAAATGAAGCAAATAGGTGAATGGAACACAGTATAGTAAAAGAAAAAATACAAATACAATGAAAGATTAGATTCGTATACAACAGGTTTATTACACTGAATGATTAATATTTTACTTTCAAGACATTCTAATTAGGTAGATTTAATTTATGTCACAGTTCATATTGGCTTAATGCATTACACTGAGGTTATGCAAGAATTTATCCAAATATAGCAAAGGAAAACACACCTGCTTCCTATAGCTGCATGAAGGTTAATAATGAGCTCTTCTTCTTGGGGAGTGAAATTGTCATGCTTGAGGTCAGGTCTTAGGAGTGGAACATGATATCAAGCTACACAGGATTGTCTTCTAACTCTGGTTGCAGGGAAGCAATAAATGAGTTTGCACCAGCTATGTTGAAAGTGTCTAGGTTATTAGTAAGCATTCTAGCAAAAAATTGGGGTACCCAAAGGATGCAGTTGAAAAACTATGTGATGCTAGCACATGCTTTCTGCGATTAAATCACCACCCACCCTGCCCAAAATCTACAGAAGAATTTTTTGGATTAGTGCCTCACACTGACAGTGATTTCCTTACAATCATTTATCAAGATCAAGTGGGTGGGCTCCAACTCATGAAAGACTCCAAATGGGTCGCTGTAAAACCAAATCCAGATGCTCTAATTGTTAACATTGAGGACCTTTTCCAAGTAAAAGTTACTTTAGCATATTAGTTAACTGCTATAGAATATTAATTAGGTATTACTGAAGCAAATCAGGTAACTATGACTAACTTCATTTCATTATGAATGTATCATTTCTAACATCTATAACTATAGTGGAGAAAATAAATAGTAGTACCAATAAGAATTTCAACATTCAAGAGTTTTACCTTATAAATAAACTAATAAGCATAATGACGCATACCAACCTTTTTTCAAAGGAAGATATTCTATTAGAAGCAAACGATTAGGTTCAGAGTACTATGACTTGAATATTTAAAAAATGGTTACTTCAGCATCTTACTTTTCAATTCAATAAGGATACATTCTACCATTGTTTTAGAAAAGCCATCAGGAAATTCACATATATGAAATCAAGGGAAATTACAAGAACCAGTAAATGTGATGCTCGGCACCCAAGTGATGGGTAGTCTCACCGCACAATCTTTTCATGCTCGATCCATGTACTATAAAAAACTTAGTAGTGATACTATATACAATTATACGCTAACTAGAATACCCTTTCCTTTCTTACTTCTTCCCTGGAACTATGATATCATAGCACCACAAACCCAGTCTAAAAGTTATATTTTTCATCCTAAATACAGCAAAACACAAGTTATTACTTTAGATACAATATGGTAGGGCTTCAATACCTACTTGATATAACAGAATAGCATAATATCCTAATGCTCTCAATAATTGGGGGACTGGGGTTTCAGAGATTGGGTTCAGAGTTAAAAAAATTATTGGTGAATGGAGAAGGATTGGGATTTGTTGTAAGCTCTTCTTTTTAGAATGGAGAAGGAAAAATATTGGAGGGAATGGAAAAAGGTATGCGCAGGTGAAATTTAGAGGCCATTTGTGATATTTATCACTAAAATTAGAATGTTTAGTGGCCAGTGCCCATTTGCCGTAAATTTAGCAGTCTCTATAAGGTATTACCGACAATTAATGTATGGCCACTAAAGAATTGTCGCTAAAGCCTCTTTTTATTGTAGTGCATTGATAACATAACACGAACAATGTCATTAAAATTTTTAAAAATCCATTGAGGAAGTGATTTGCATTATTTAACCTTTATTTGAATTTGGTTTGACAACTATGAAGACACTAAACTAAAAAACTACAGCAGTGGTTACAAAGATTAAACTAATTCCATGCACGTCAAAGAATTCATTCCAATTCATGGCAAGGCATTATAGACCAGCAACACTCTCAAAGCATTAGGCAGTATAGATAATTCTATCTAAACACTCAGCAACACATTTTTCAATCTCAAAACACTTGCATACCATAATAACATCACCTTTCATTCAACAACATACATACTAGTACCATGGCATCACAATAAGGAGTCAAAGAAGGATCATCATGCATCCTCACACCTAGCTTCAATTCACTTCCTTCAACTAGGAGTTTTCTCAAACAGGTTGTAGGCACACACTTATTCACATTTCATATGTCTCATATTCTGAAAAAAAACATCAATCTCTATTACAATCCAATAGAAGGTTATATCTTCAGTTCAAATTATATTCATGATAGAATTGATATGAAATAAAACTTTACCCACAAATTGCTTCTGAAATCAGATCAAGAATTGTTGAAGATGGTCATGCTTTCTCTTTTCCAAGAGTCTAAGCTCCTTGATTAGAACTGAAATCTCTCTTTCTTTAACTCTTGCTTTCCAAAATCAGATTTTTGGCCCTTTTTCTGCTCTAATGATCACCAATTTTTCTAAAAAATTGAGGCGAAAGTCTCCATCAAAATATGGTTTTTCGAATCGTAACAGATAAAAAATATGAAGTTAACAAGAACCAAGTGCTACAATTTCATAAATAATAAAAAAACAAAAAAATTGAAGAAATCAACACAAAGAAATCAGAAATCAGAAATCAGACAATGATGAGAAAAGAAGCGCGGTGGGTTCCTCAAAAATCACGAAGAAATCAACAAGAAGAAGAGAGAGCTTACATCACGATGGGTTGCTCTGTCAAGAGGGACCAATCTTTCAACTTTGTTTATATGTTGATGCATCCTCAAATATCATCCAAAGGTCATGTTTATAACCTTGCCTTCATCTATTTGAGAGTGATAATGCATCAAACATCTATGATTTAGCCCTAGGCTTTCAATTCCCTTATTACATATTTCAATCTAGTTTAAGATTTCATCTTAGGAAGGGATATTGTCATTTAACTCATTTCAGGACCCTGAAGCAGTCTTGAAAGTTACATAGCCACCCGTCATTAAGTTTAAATCATACGTTTAAACTCAAATTATTACAAGATCAACCATGCAAATATAAAATCCAATGCATAAGCCATATCATGGACAGGAAAAACAAAGGAGTTGAACATAGAAAAGCACAAGCAGGTTCAAAATGACAAAAAGCTTCCAGCTCTCAAACTTATATGCAAGCAAAGCTTGCAATTATTCTAAATCAATGTTTTGGGGTGTCTGAACGAATAGTTGATAAAAAAACAATTGAACACTTTTATCAGAATAGAGCAAATACAAAACTAAATAAACTGCAAATCATTATAACGAACTCAAGCAAATATTGTCAACAAGCAACAACATATTTGATTTCAACACTCATGCCCTCTTTAAACAACAAAGAGGACCTTGTCGTAAGAACATTATTATCCACTAGTCCTTATCAAGTTGCAATATTATTGGGCAGTAGATTAGTTTGACAAATATAAGCAGATACGAAAAATGTTGTTAGACCAAAGTAAAAACTAGCATATGCAAATAAATATTCTGTTATTGACGTTGGAATGGGCAATAATACTTATATCCTAATATTAAACTATCAAACTGTGAATTATAAGATGGATTATGGTTCAGTATATGCATTAGCCAAATTGACAGAAACCTTAAGCCCTCAATTTTGTAAATTGGGTATCAAGTACTAGAAATCTCCATGATTGTGCACTGAATAGATCTGATTATAATAGATCCATGAAATCAAATTAATAATGTGAAGTTAGAAAAGAGAGTAGTGTACTGACTCTCAGGTAAAAGAGTAAGGGTGGCTCACGGTGACGACGTAGATCTGGGCTTCAGTCACGGTGGCTGGGTAGACGGGCTCGCGTGGTGCGTAGCTGGGTAGATGTGTTCACGTGGTGTGTGGGTCTCGCGCGGTTGAGGGCGGCAGCGTGAGGTTGCAGACCGGACTCCGCGAGCAGCCAGGGGGCACGATGGAGGCTTGGAACAGCGAGGGAGAACGGATTCGCGTAGTCCTGATCTCGATGGTGGGGGATTTAATGCGAGGCTCACAAATCCGGTGAAGGACGACGGCTCTGCGAGTCTCGGTGGCTAGAAGGCATCGTGGATCTCCGTGGCGGTGGCTCGCGTCTGGTGGTGGCTGGTTCCAATCTGCGTTTTGGGGGAAAGTTGCGCTACAACGAGAGTGAGAGGAGAAGAGAATGAGAGGGAGAGAGAGAGTGAGAGGGAAAAGGCGAGAGAAAGAGGGTGAGTGGGAAATTTTAGTTATCAGGAGGGATCGTAAAAATTGAGATTACATTAAAATATTTTAATTAAAATTTAAAATAAAAATAACCGAACCGCCGTTTTATACATATAACTGTCATTTTTTACTTGTAAAATACGACAGGTACATAACTGACATATTATATTGTATATTACGACAGTTTTTGACAACTGTCGTATTAAAACTGTCGTAATTTACCTATTTTTTTTTTGTAGCGATTGGCTTTCTCATTGTCCTAGTTATCGATTGAATCCATGTTATTTTCATCTCAAGTTATGTAGGCTCTTCTTTCCTTCCTCTCCTTTGAGGACCTCTTCTCATACTTTTTCACTTTCTTTTGATAGATTGGGCACTCCATCTTCATGTGACTTAATTCTCCACATCCATAATATTTAGGAGTAGATGAGGTTCCTTTCCCTTTGTGATAGACATTCTTTTGGGGAAAAGGAGGTCTTCTTTGATCTCCATTCTTTTTAAAGAATCTTCCAAATTTCTTTACTAGAAGACTAAGATTCTCTTCATTTATTTCCAAGTCATCTTCATCATCATTGGCTATAGAGGAAGCGGCCATGAGAGCTATTCCCTTCTTTTTCTTGTCAATCTCCTCATTTTGGTTGAGTCGATTCAACTCCAATTCATGTTCTTGGAGCTTGCCAAAAAGTGTGGCTAGGGTCATGGTTGAGAGATTTATTGACTCCGCAATAGCCGTCACTTTAGGTTATCAATGTCTACTCAAACATCTCAACACTTTATTAATAAAATCTTCATTAGGAAAAGTCTTTTCCAATGAAGTAAGATGATTTATAATATGTATGAATCGTTTTTGCATTTCTTGAATGCTTTCACCTTGGTTCATTCTAAAAAGTTTATACTCATGAGTGAGAGTATTTATCCTTGATCTTTTCATTTCACTAGTACCCTCATGAGTTACTTGTAAAGTGCCCCACATTTCTTGAGCATATTTACAATTTGAGACTCTAAAGAACTCATCATACCCCAAAGTTGTGGTAATGATGTTTTTGGCTTTCAAATTATATTGAACTTTCTTTTTATCATCATTTATCCATTCACTTCTTGGTATATTAATTTTTACACCATTTACAACTTGTGTGGGGACAAAAGGACCATTTTCAATAGCATCTCACACGTCTAAGTCAATAGCTTCAATAAAAATTTTTATTCTTTTTTTCCAATAAGCATACCCATCTCCATTGAAAAAGGGATGTCTATAAAGAGAAAAACTTTCAAAAAAATCATTTGAAGAGGTCATCACTTTCTCTTGAAGCTACTAAACTCTTTACACAAGAACCTAACTCTGATACCACTTGTTACCAAGTGGCCTCAAACTCAAGAGGGGAGTGAATTGAGTTTGTGAAATATTTTTGCAAATCTTTCGCAAAACACTTATTTATCAAATTTTTGTTGAAGCTATTGTTTAATTGAAGTAAGTAGATAAATAAGATCAAATGAATCACTCACAAATAAACAACCCAAGATAGAAAGTATTCAAGCAAAGCAAGATATCAAACTCAACTCAAGCATATATAATTAAAGTATAAAGTAAAGAGATAGAGTTGAGAAGAACAAAGACAAGGATTTATCCTGGTTCAGCCACGCCTTGTGACCTACATTCAGTCCTCAAGCAAATCACTCGATATTTTCCACTAAACTTCAAGCTTGAACGGGTGCTTGAAAACCTTTACATAATAGAGCACTCACCAACCTTGAGATACCTCACCCTTTGTGCTTGAGCCTCAAAACCAGGATACCTCACCCTTTTCACTAGAGGGATACTGACTGCGAGATTTAAGGATGCAAACCCAAGTGCAGGTTGTCTCAAGTAGTAAATTTCTCGGGAGTCCGAGGTCGATCCACAGGGAATTGATGAAGAAAAATTAATTGAGGTAGGAAAGGATTTGACACAACACCAAGAGTAATAGAAAATGTTCACAAATGAATTTAAGGGCTTGCTTGGGTTAGAAGATCCACTCTTGGTAATAAATTAAAGGCAAGATTATTTCTCTTTATAACTCAATTGAAATCCACACACAACGGAGGTTCCAATCGAAAAATATAACATTCAAAGTTCAATTATATACGCAATCATATTATGATTCCTGTAATTATCTACTAACATTTGTAAATGAGTTCAAGCATTCACTGTGTCAATCTTATTGTCTACAATAAATCAAGATCTCCATTAACAAAGAAGGTTTCTAAATTGATTGGAAACAAAATACAACACATATAATGTTCATTTAATAATATATCATTTAAGCACAAGAAATAGAATAATCTAACCTTATTTCATTACCAAGAGCTTCACTCTTTCACCCAAGCAAGATGAAGATTTAGTTACTCATGGATAAGATGAAAGAAAGAGAGAAGAAGAGAAAGATGAACATAACTTTAATTTAGAACAAGAGAAAATTACAACAAAGGAAAACAATAAACAAGCATAACCTTAACTTATACAAACTAAGCCTCTCCCTTAGTGCTTAACACTTGAGTGCCTTTTATAGAAGAGTAGGGATACAAAATAACAAGGAAAATGATTAAGAGTAGGTGGATTAGTGGGTGGAGTGGTTGGATGATTGGTTAGGTGGTTGGATTATTGAGATTCTTTGTCTCCGAAATCATTCATTACTTAACTCATTGATTCCGTCGTTTTTGAGCCAAGTGGTCTTCATGAAAGTTCTAGGAATTTGTCTAAGCTTTCCAATGGCTCTAGAATCACCTAAAAATTCGTCCTACAGCCCAAGATATGACCCAATTACTATAGATTGTTCAGGTCCAGTTTCAGCACCTCTATTTTGACTTTCAGACCCAATATCACCATCAAGGAGCTCGAATCAAGTTTTGTGTTCAACATAAAAGTTGTAGATATGGGTCTTAACTTTCAGATTCCAAATTTTCAGCTCATTTTATAAGCCCAAACTCGAATTATGCTCTGATTACTGTACACTGTTCAGGTTTCAGACACAAAACTCGTGTTCTGTCTTCCAAGCCCAATTAGCTCTACTCGATGTCTGATTGAGACTTTGAGCTCTCATCAAAGTTGTAGAGCTCTCTCTTATCTTTCTTACAAGGTAAAATTCATAATTATCGACATTTAAAACTTAAGATATGGTACCGAAATACGTAAATAGCGTAAGACCAAAATTGTCTTTGAAAAAAATCAATTAAGTCCAATTTGAGTCCAAACTTACAAAACATAACTAGGCTTAATCAATTAAGTACATGGAGAGTGTAAATGACTAAAAATGAGGGTTTATTAATGTATAAAATATGTGATCATCAGATACCACACCCCATTTACAACTTTTGAAGGATACAAGGGATACCTCACCCTTTTCTAGAGGGATACCTCACCCCTTTTTACAACCTTTGAGAGATACCTCACTCTCTTTATAAACAATGGATACCTCACCTTTTTTCTCAAAGAATCAAAGTGTTTATAAGATGAAACTCTCACAAGAGTAGATTACACAAATTGAAGCCCTATGATGTTCTTCAAGAATATCTCAAATATTTACAAAAATAGTGCACAAGTGATTTAATGATGATTCACAGATTAGAGTGATTGAAAGATGTTTCTCAATTATTGGTTAGCCACAAATGATGCTCCAAGATGTGTATTTATAAGTATTTAGATCAATAGAGCCATTAGATGGCTTTTGTGGCAACATTAAATGCCAAGAAAATAGTCGTTGGGCACTATCAGAATGCTGGTAATAGATTACACACTCTTGGTAATCGATTACATGGTTGTATAAACGTGTTCTTGACTTTCTTGACAGGTTGTAATCGATTACCAGCCTTGTGTAATCGATTATACACCCTCTGACTTTTTGATAATCGATTACATGGTTGATGTAATCGATTACAAGGCTTCTATTTAGCTTGTAATCGATTACCACACATGTGTGATCGATTACTTTACACTTTGAACACATTTTTTAAGCTCAATTAAGTCTCCGGGCCATTTTTAACATTGGGGAACTTGGACTAAACAAGATTTGTAAATGTTTAACATAATCCAAGATTGAAATCAATATTTTTTTAAAAAATGAACTTTGAAAAACAAGTTGATTTAAGAGATCTTTGAAAAAATCATTTGAATATAATTGAGATACCTTAAGAGCATTTCACATTGATATTCTAAGACCTATATCTAATATACCTTTTTTGATCTTGGTCTTTATCTTTTGATCTTGGTCTTCATCTTGACTTTGTTATCATAAAAAACTCATTTGATATGCTTCAAGACATAAGCATTCACAGCCTTAACTTCTAAAGTTTTGATTAAATGGTAAATGGATTGATGCTAAATGATATGCTATGTTCCATTGATTAATTTATTTTATGTATGAAATTAGAAAGATCTCAATTTGTGTAGAGAAATACCCTAAATTAAAAGCATTCTCATAATGGACTGATTCAGAATGATTTTCGTTGTCTTGGTTTTCTTTTTGCTTGCTTGTATTATGATTCAAAGGTTTGAGCAAATTATTAAGTCATAGCTTGAGTTGGGTCCTTTGATACTTTGAAAACCCTTTTCCTTGACGTATGCAATTTGCTTTTAAAAAAAAATTAAAGGGCTATATAACACATTTGTTTCGAGTCATGAATAAGTTAGGATTTGAGGATTTGATTAGGTTATCAAAGGATATGTTTTGAGTGAATGGAGCCATGCCTCACACATTGTTTGTTTTTTCCCTGAATTTATGTGCCTAGGGTTGTAATGGCTAGATCTTTTTTTGTAGTATGTTTATTGAGATAAGTAGGTTTGATTTCATTTCTAAAAAAATTTTAATAGTTTATTATGTTTTTTTATGTTATGGAAAGTTAATTATTTAGATGATTTTTTTGTTTAAAAAAAAAAATCAATCCAATCACCTGAACCAAATCAATCTGTAAATGATTGGTTTGGTTTAATTATAAAAGAAATAAAAAAATCAAATCAAATTGAATTAATTGATTTTAATTAATTTAATTTTTTTTTCTTAACAACTGAAGTAAATCACCCGATTATACCCCTACCTTTGTGTGCCCTCAAGTTGATCTAGAGCACATATGGCATATGAAATGATTGAAAACGATGGGGTAGGAAAAAAAAAGATGGAACTCAGGGGAGTGGGGTAGCATAATTGTAGGCTTATATGGTTAATGCATGGAATGCAAAAGAATAGCACAAAAGTGATGGGGAGCCTGAAAATAATTGAAATGAATGAGAACAAAATATGAGAACGGCAAATTAGACCAAATAGATTCTTAAGATTGATATCCGATTTGGTGACAACAAAAAATGGTGATGAGTACGTGGGAATTGGGAAGTCAGTGTCAGTCAGGAACCGTATAGTTTTAATAATGTCAATATTTTTGTAATTAATATGGAAGATGTCCTATATATGTTGGTAGTACAATTAGTA
Source organism: Ormosia emarginata (assembly GCA_029884605.1). Classification (NCBI taxonomy): domain Eukaryota; kingdom Viridiplantae; phylum Streptophyta; class Magnoliopsida; order Fabales; family Fabaceae; genus Ormosia; species Ormosia emarginata. The sequence goes on along the minus strand of JAQQTP010000072.1, from coordinate 9,685,408 downwards.
AAAGAGAGGTATGCTATCTATTCCATTTTTCTATTTCCTATCTCTCACCCCCTCTCTTAAGTTCTGTTAGGGGAACACTTAATGGGGCCCTCCGCCAGACCCATTAAATATGTCTAGGGCTTATAAAAAAATGCAAGATAACACGCTAAACATATTGTGCAATTTAATTCTATCCTTAGGAAGAGAGAAGATGCTAATGATGGACATGGACGAAACCAAAGCCATCATACATGCATTAAAGAATTAGGGCAAATTCATGATGTGGTTTAAAAAGCTAGTTCTTCATCCCCTGACCTAGCCCATCACCTCCATTTTGGACTCATGTGGTTGCTTGGTTCCACGTATTCCTTATTTCCTTTTTGTTATTTGGGTTGTGGAATCTTTTATCTTTTATATATGTTTCTTCTTGTTTTGCAGTTTTGTACTTTTATACTTTATTTGTTAATAGTCATAGTATAAAGTTTTTCTCATTTAAGCTTGACAATGATGAGAAATGTCCACTTTAATATAATGTCAAATACACCGACCAGCAAAATTATTAGTGGTCACCTCTCCTAGCCCTAAGCACCACATTATTCATCACGGCCAAGCCACTACTTCAAGTGCCAAATGTTATTTTTTTTTGGCGTTTAATTACTCGTACAATTTCGGGCCAAAAGTTTTAAAGAAGTGTTAGAATCAATTACCCTCAAACTTCCCCTACTCCTTTTCCCCATAACATGTAACAGTTAATTATACACAACTTTACCTAGAAGACGAATTAATCACAAAAACTAATATTTGATGCCTAAAATATCATTTTTCTTGAACGTGACTACATATCAGTATTGTGGCAAAAAATTGAAATAATATTTCTCTTTAATAATTCGATAAATTATTTCTTTAATACATCTAATAGTTACTAGTTTTCTTTACTAAGTTACTAGTTATTATGATTTAATAATTTTTTTAATCTAATTCTCACCTATCTTAACTATTTTTAGTTATTTTTATAAACGACGGATCAAATAAATTCTAAGTCAGCTTACGCACAAAACAATTAGTTCATTTTCTTAAAAGAAAGTGATTTATGTTAGAATTAAGTGGATTATTGAAAAAAAAAAGTTGTAACCTAATTGTTAGAGACTGACGAAATTAGCAATTAAATTTTATGATAATATACTTAACCACACACGTTATATACTAGTCTTTACTAATTAGTAGTTAGTTCTCAATGTGAATCCAAAGATTTTAAAAATTATCTTTGGTATTGCAAGAAATTGACGATATAACCAGAAAATAGTAAGCAGTTAACCTTCTGTATAATTTAGGCCGACAAAAGAGCTACATCTACAGCCAATGGTGGCCTCTCAATGTCAAGTTTGTTGTGTTGACAATGATGGGAGCCTTTGAACCGTACCCTTGCTCCACTAATAGAATTCTGCCGACTTGTACCAAAAGACATAATCATCAACATGATTTTACATGAGCTGTCGCCTTTAAAAAATTCTAGAGATATTTATTTTCAGAAATGATTGATTTTTGCACAAAACCATGCAGAAGAAATATTCAGACGATTGATATGAAAAAGAATTGGATGAGAAAAAAAGAAGCAAAATAATTGAATGATTGTAATTTTATGAAGTTGAAATACTACGATTTTCTAGCCAATTCAATATATTACAACCTCATCATTCTAGTTACTACTGGTTGCAGTATCCATGCTTTCCACGGATTATACTTGTGTATAAAAATATGAAATTTTAAGTATTAATTTGTACTAATATGCACAAACTTTATTTTCAAGGTTGTTTTTATAGAAGACAATTTTTATTTTATTAATAATGACTTTGATGTTTTTTATGAATAGATAGAAAAGAAATAAAAATAAATGTTAGCTCCCATTTTATTATTTTTTAATGTTCACTTATTCAATATAATTTTCTTAATTAGAAATCATAATTGCATACATGAATTTATGGCACATAATCTAAAACAAAGATACGCTATATTAAGGGAGATAAAAAAAACAAACATTAATATTTTCATTTTTCAAAACACTCATTTGAGATTTTTTAAAGAACTTACACAAAAATCCCCTAGTTTAAAATAATTATACTATAGTAGTGACTGTGAGCTCGATTGGAACTTGAAGTTCATCAACTACGTCATCATCTTTATCTTTGATAACAATAACAAAGTTAAAAATTTATCTAACAAAAATGGAGTCATGATTGAGCAGAAGATGAATAAATTAGTGATAAAGAGAGTCAACCAAATGAGTCGTCATCTCTCACATATAAAATAAATATAATTTTCATTCAAATTTGAAATTCAAATCAAGGGAATTATAGTGGGTTGTCAAACACTCATTAAAAGTTAATTTCATAATAAATATTTAAAATCCTATTAAATACTGCCAATAACTAATAAAATACTTGATAGGTACTATACTTAAGAAAAAATAATTACCATAACATTGTCCTCAAATTTCAAAAAAATAAAGGAAGAAGAAATAATGAAGTGCAAATTGGAAGAATCATTCATAGTCTTGAATGCAAACCAAATTCAAAGACTATTTTGTGGTTATGAAATAATATTATAATATTATAATATATTATAATATTAATAATATATAATATTGTAATAGTATAATATTATTATAATAATATAATAATATTATATTCATATACATAATATTAATATAATATTATTATATTATTGTAATAAAATAATAATATAATAATAAAAAATAAAAATTATGTGGAAAAAGTTACTGTTTAATTAGAATGTAAACAGATTTTATAGATTAAATAGATGTGAGTTAATATTTATTTTTATTTTAATTATAAGACTTGATTTTTAATGTTAATTATTATTAGTTTTAAAATAATAAGTGATAATAATAATTTAGTAGCTGACATTATACGTATTCAGTAACATAATATGAGAATAGTATATTACTTCAAATATATGTGACATAATTTATAATAATTTTGTTCACAATTTTGTTTATATTGTCATCTGATTATATATTGTTACATCATAAAAATTATTTGATTTTTATAATAATTACTTAAAAATCACATAATAATATATAATTAATTAATAATATAAAAAAATTATATTTACAATACATTAAAATTAAACTTTTTTTATCCGCAAAAGTAAATTCTTCTTTGTTTTTAAAATACTACATGTAGTGACCTAATTTTATTATTGAGTCCATTCCACAGTTAAGATTGTGCCGATGTGTAGCAAAAGACATGATTATTATCATCATGATGTTACATGAATCGTCAGTGTTGTGAAATTCTTATGTAATCTGATCACAATAATATATTTGATTTAAATTTTATCATAAAATTAATTTGACTTAATTAGGCGTTACTAATTCAATTTTCATAACAAATGCTATATTTTGATTGATTTAATGTATTACTTCGAGATTACTCAAGATTACATAATACTTCGAGATTACTCAAGATTACATACGCATCACAGGAACACAAACTTTTTGGGTCAAAGGGAACGAAATCATACGCATCACAGGAACACAAACTTTTTGGGTCAAAGTGTAGTACGAAATAGGATTGCGGAACAGGCATCATGGGGCGGTGACTGTAGGGACATGAAAAAAGTGTCAACTTTTCCTTTTTCCTCAACCTTGTTGTGCCGCACGTGTCATCTGTTTTCGCCAAGGCCCAAGTGCGTGAATTCATCTCCATTTTTTGCTTTTTCCCACCGCTTTTGTCTCATTGGAATTGGAATTCAGAGAAAGACCACGTTGTGAATGCTCTCGCCTCATATTTGTTAGTTTTATTTGTTCATAGGGTGTATATTTCAACTAATTTATTTATTTTTCTAATTAAAGATAGATCGTTTATATTGGAATAATAAAATTTATAAAAATATTTTTTGCGATTTAGTTTAAGAAATTGACATTAAAATTTGAAATTATAACTATGGGTATATTACACATTACATATTTGTATACTATTAAAAAATCCTTTGAGATTCCTCATATTTGTTAGCAAAAATTAAGAAATGTGATGTATATGATATTAGATAATTATGATTTTTATTATTATAAATTTTATGTTATTTTAGATTGAGATTTTAATTAGGGATCTTATCTATTTTACGATTTCAATTTTAATGAGATTCTATTCAAATCTTAAATCTTATCGTTAGTTAGTTATATTAAGATTTTGAATTAAAATATAATTAGTCTATATCTATTTTAGTTAAGATTGATTTCTTTTGTAAAAAATTATAAATACCTTATTATAAAATTTTAGAAGATAGTTGTTGTTTGTTATTAATTATTGAATTCAATTTGGATTATAGTCATACTTTGAGATCGAGTATCTTACTACCGAGTGCTTTTAGAACCTCAAATATTCTTTTTTCTCTTTCTCCGGGTGAAAATGATGTAGATGATATTAGAATAATTATGATTTTTATTATTATGAATTTTTTGTTACTTTAGATTGAGATTTTAATTAGCGATCTTATCAATTTTAAGATTTCAGTTTTAATAGAATTCTATCAAAATCCCAAATAGTTAGTTATATTAGGATTTTGAATTAAAATAAGATTAGTTTATTATTTATTTTTTAATTAAGATTGATTTTTTTTTTGTAAGAATGCTATAAACACTCTCTTATCAAAATTTTAAAAATAGTTATTGATTATTAAATTTAGTTTGAATTATATCTCTATTTTAAAATTGAGTCTCTTAACACTGAATACTTTAAAAATCCAAAGATTAGTCCTACGTCAAAATGTTTCTTAATTTTCGTTTTGGGTTCTCTTATGCATGACTTTTTGGAGAGAGACATAATTCCAAATGCATTCGATGGCATTGTTTAATTCATTAATATATTATGAATGTGTTTGTTTTACATCTTACTTGAAAGGAAAAGAAAAAATCACTCTTTTTAAGGCATTTTTGTAAGTAAAATATTTCTTACTTTTGTTAAAAGGCTTTTTACACCTATGCAAAATGTAAAACAAACAAGTCCAGCATTGACATTGTTTCTTGCTAAATTCTCAACAGAAAGTCCAAAGACACATAGCATTTGCTATTGATCACCGAAATTTCAACTAGTTTTGCCGACCAAATCAAACTTGGATGATCAGATACTATCAATTTAGGTTTCAACTTTACATAGCTGGCATGACAAGTGCCACGAAATTTGATTTGGTAGTGGGGATAAATATTTATGCAACAAATAAGAGCTTTTAAACATTAGCTACATATAAAGATTAGAAGTCTCTCCTTTCTGAGTTGCTTTTCTGTAAGAAAGAAGTTGGGTTGAGGGAACTATATAAGTATGGGTCATGACTATTCAATTCGATGGGATTATATAAAATAAACTTCTAAAGTCGATTAGCATTTAGGTCATCTCTTCCATATATGTGATCTCTAAATCCATCATTTGATGTAGTGTTTCAGAAAATAAATACAGAATGTGCTTAGAAAAAGCCTGCAAACACTTTTATGATGCATAAAAATGTGTGATTGTTATTCAAGACTCAAGATTTAAATGTTTAGAGATCTCCTGGCATTTAGGGTTAGTCCATCAGCCTCATTTCTTCAACAACAATCAAAGCATTTTTCTATTAGGTGGGGTGGTTGGGTACATAAATTAAACAATGCAACTGTTTCTATCAACCATATCAACGATATAACAGCCTCATTTCAAGGAGAAAAGACTATTTAAAATTAGCTTTAATTTTGGGTGAATCTTTATTGCTTTTTTTGGAATCCTGAACATGTCATTAATGTCGTGACTGATACTTTTGGCTTCATAACAGATTTTTATTATCATTTTGCTTTAAAAATATATTTGGCATTTAGAGAACACAAGAACAGGTTTTAGTGTTTCTATTGCAATTTAAAGGAAAAAGAATTTTATCCACAAAAAAAACGAAAGAAAGAAAACAGATTCTTTAGATGCATAATAATTAAAGCTATGTTTGGTTGGAGTAAAAATGGTCCAGTAGCTCTTCACCACAAAAAAAAACAAAAAGTTCCACTAGCCTGATCCAAAGAAGCTTCAACTGTAAGCCCAAAAAGACGTTGCCCCAATAGAAGTTAGAAAAGCCCTGACTACTCAAGGCCCTTGGGACTTGACCTATTAAGTATTAACTCATTAACCTTAATCATGCGCATGTGATGCTAAAGCCCGAACGACTCAACAGAGAAACAAAAAAACACAGTTCAGAAAAAAAAAAAAAGTTTTATACAAACATATATAAGCCTTAAATAAATTTTTTTTTTCCCTCGCAGTGAAACTATGAACATAAGGAAAATATATTAGTAATGACTCATGGCCAATTATATAGTGAACATGCGCTTTTCAGCTAATAATATAAAACATAGTTATTGTGTTGGGTAAGGGATTTTTGGGCCGTATTAAACCCATTTCCAAACCTAACCTCAGCACATATTATAAATAAATGTATAAATAATAATATTTAGACAAACTTATTTTTATTTATTTTTATATTTTTCATTTTCAGATTTTATTGTTTTACTTGCTTTACAATTGAATTGTGTTGTGCTGCTTTTTTTGTTCATGTTTTTTTTTCTTTAGATTAAAACTTACATTAACTTAATAGAATATGCAACAAATAAATATAAGAAAGAAGCGTTGATTTATTGTATAATACAAACAGATGGATCAACTAAATATCTATGCATAGGATTCACATTTTTTATTTTTTGAAAAAGATATGGATATGATTAAAAAAAAAAACTAAAAGATAGATATTTATAAGAATGTTGTGGGTGGAAAAGAGAAAAAAAAATATTTGAAGAAAATATATATGATATTCATAGAGCGCTCAAGTCAAGAAAGAGGACTTATAAACTAATAAAGAGGAATAAGTTTAATATATAGAGGTGGGTTAAGAAGGCCATGCATTAATATAAACCTATTTTGGCTAAGGTTTTATCAACACAAACAAATATTTTTCCCGCATGCATGCGTTGAGCTGTAACGGTTCAAAGAGTTGGTCAGGTTAGTTATTATTATTTAAAAAATTTAATGTGGTTGGCACAGGACATATTAAAGTTGAACTTTTAGGTTTCTGAAACTAACTATGCTTAAAAAAGATCTTAAATTTTTTTTTTTTGAGACTCCATACAGGCAGGCACCAGCTGGAAACCTGATAAATTTTGCTTTCTCTATCTTGAATTTATCATTTTTCTTTGTAATCTAAATCTCGTCCTTTACTTCTGTGTATATATATATATGAAGAAGATTAATTTATATTAGTGTAAATTTTTTTTAAGTTACATTTATTTTTAATTGTTAGATCTATTTTTATCTAATAATTATTTTTAATAAAATTATCTCAACTATTAGATGAAAGTAATCTAATTATTAAAAATAAATATAAATCAAAAAAAATTTACATTAATATAAACTGATTCTCTCTCTATATATATAATCCCTCTCTATATATATATGGTGAACTGTTATATGTTGGTTGGTGGCAATAAGGTGCAGAGTCTGGACATCAATATAAGCATAGGTTAATTAAGAAGACATTTATGTTTCGTCACGAAAGGTACGAGGGACTGAGGGCACACTGCTGAATCTTTTTAAAGTACAAAAACCTTTGTTGACATAACCAACCTAACTACCAGGGATTCCTTGTATTTTTTAGAAATAAAAAATGAAAGAATATTTTATATGCGTCATTATATAATGTATATTTAAATTTAAATTAATTTGTTGTTGATGCTTTATAAAAATTCTACTTAATAATAAAGATATACAAGAACATCGGCACAATTAGTGCAAATGCTTACTTCTCAATCAATGATGCCACTAATTTGATCATTATTAAAGATAATAAAACCTTTTTTTCTAACACATAGAAAGTAAATCAATGTGATAAATAATATCGATTTTATGAGATGATAATGATAATTCAAATATTATGAAAATAATTTTTATAAAAAGATTATATAATTATTATACTTTTCGTGATCGAACGAGATTAGTTTTATGACAATTTAATTGAATTAAATTTGTAGATATATCTTATAGTTGAAAAAAAAAAACTCTTTTTTCCAATTGTCTCAAATCAAATTACAGCCTAATTGATTGACTAATTTATCTTACAACAAAAGAAAAATACCAAAATATATTTTCAATTGATTGAAACTTTCATATGATAGACCTGAAGTGATTATAAGCCACTAAGATTAAGCTAGTAATAAAAGATTTGAATAATTTGCATGAGGTTTTAGATTCGAATTTTATTGTGACTATTATAGAAAAAATAAAAATAAAAAAAGACATAAAATGATCACCTGAGTTTTTTTTTTCTTATTTGGGTACACTAATTTGTTACATATCATTTCTCTTTGTCAGGCTGGCTCTTGGTAAAGCAGCTCAAGCCATTGCTTTAGGTCCCATTATTTTAGATGCCTCTAATTTTATAATAATATATTAATTATTATTTATATTGAAAGTAAATAAAAGTCAAATAATTAATAACATACATAGTCACTTATTTTTGTAATTAAATCTTTATTTTCTTTTACTTCTCACATTCTTATTAATTCTTAATCATTTACCTTATTTAATTTATTTAATTTTTTCACTACTCACGATTACATCCCTATTAATTTTGTTTAACATTAAAAATTAAAGTCACTGGACAATCTACTCTGACATTGATATTGATGGTTTGAATTTTATTTTTAGAGTTAAATTTTAAAAGTTATACAAATGAAATACAACAATTCAATCGATACACACTTTTAATTATTTTTCAAATGTAAATACTACTTTTAGAACAATATTAACAATTCTAATAAATATTAAAGTTATTTAAAATTATAATTAATAAAATATTATTTAATTTTAATAATGTCTCAAGAAAGACTAAATATATTGGTTATATTATTAATTAAATTTAATAAAAATATTTGCATCTAAAAAATATAAAAAATAAAATAAATAAAATTTTATTAAAAAAGTTTATTTTAATATTTTGCTTTAGATTGAGCCGCCCTCTCTTTCTAAAAAGAAAAGCAGGATAAGATGATTAAGATGTGGGACGTGACATGCACAAACCAAAACAATAATAAAAGTACCTTTTACTTTTAGCATGTCATCTGTTCGAGATTATTGCTGTCCCATGCATTACTATTGTTTAGTTGTTCGTTGAAGAAGCCCACCAAAGGTAAGTTACAGCACAATTTAGGCATGTGTCGAAAATCATACACCACACTCTTGTGGAGTGCTAACCATTGCATGTTAAACTAAAAACTCTTTGCTTGTTCTTTCGTTCTTTGAATTAGCATTTACAGGCTTTTTAGTTTCTACAAATGTCAAAAAAAAAAAAAATCACCAAGCCTCTTTTTCATATTTTATTTTTTGGGGGGTTAAAATTTCATCCATTGTTGTTTTTAATATAAGGGTATGTTTGGTTTGAGATAATAAAGAGAAAAATTTTAAGAGAGTAAATTTTTAGAAAAAAATAAGTATATTTGGTTTCAAGATGAAAGAAATGAAAAATTTTGTGGGATTAAAATCTCACCTTATTTTGGGAATAAATGTTATTACACACTTAATTAGGATAAAATTTCCTATCTTCCACCTCTTTCTATTTGGTTCAACTTCTCATCCTTTCTTTACGGTTGTTTTCTTTTTTTCTTTTCATCTTCATACTATCTCACTAGTTCTCTCTTTCTCTATTACTAATTGTCGATAAATAATTATAACTAAAATTTTTATTTTATCAGTTATAAAAAGAATATTTATCGACACTCTTTATAATAGTTGAGAAAACTTTTACCGACATTGAATATAACGATTATTAATTAATTATCAATAAATATTTTTACAGTAATTTTTATTACTGTTAAAAGTCATATTTATAGCCATTAAAAAACTTTTTTTTTGTAGTGACTAATCGTGTGATCACGATCATGAAGAAGACATTAATTTCTTATCACACGGTGAAACCCAAGTAATAGTTAGAGAAAGAGAACCCGCGATATAGTGTGTGAAGATGAAACAAAAAAAAAAAATAACGACTGTAAAGATAAGAAGTTGAACCGAAACAAAAAGAGGTAGAAGAAATGAACTTCATCATAATTAGGTGTGGGGTAACATTTACCTCAAAGTAATGGGATGTTTTAATCCTATAAAATTTTCCATTTCTCTCATCTTAATTGAAACCAAACATACTTATTTTTTAAAAAAATTACTCCCTTAAAATTTACCCCTTTATTACCCCCAAACCAAATATATGCTAACAAAAAATAACATAAATTTTATTTGATTATTTCTTATAAAAGGTTATTTTTATATTGAGGGAAAAAATGCTAACAAACAATAACGTAAATTTATTTGATTATTTCTTATAAAAGGTTATTTTTATATTGAGGGAAAAAAACGAGGATGCCTTGCAAGGCACAGAATTGAGAAGTGTTTTAGACTGTAATCTGGGATCTCATCCGAAAGGATCGATTCGACACACGAGTCATCGGACTCTGCCATCAACACCCCGGCCAAGACCTTATGACTTCGGGTTATAGCATCGAACTATAACGATCGCCGGACTCACGCAGATTCTTTCAACTGCCGACCACAACCCTATATGTGAGGACCGTAACTGCCTACAATAAAGATTGACCATTAAGGAGACAGCCTTGACAGGTTAGAGACGGATATTAACGATCGTGTGTTGAAAATCTATGTCAAGATACGATCCTAATATACGCTTTGTCTATCTGATTACATAGGATTAGATTCCGCTACGCTATATATACCGCAAGTTAACTTAATAAGATATTTGTTATTCTATCATGATTTAATCTTACTACAACTTGACTTGGACTTAACGTTTTTTCACGGTCTTTTCACAGTAACCACCCTCCGATTCAATACTGACAGCGTGATTCATGAAAAAATACCATACATATCTTATCTTGGGTATCTTCCGAATCCACCTCAGAATAAGAAGAAAAAAGATTGAAATCAGATTATTATTATTATATCTATAATCTATTATTTGATAAGAAATTAGTGTATAATTGATGTTGCCGAGCTATATCTTACGAAAGGAAATCAAAATAATATGAATGTTTTCGTCTTTTTATTCAAATCCATTCACTATATAAGGAAAACAAAAATATGAACTGAATTTTCAACACTAAAATCACAAATAGTTAAGGATTAATCTTTTCCCTTATCTACCTCATTTTCGTTCTTTAAATTTTTAAGTAAATGAGAAAATTCTCCACAAAACTACAAAAGAAAACATTAAGTTAAATTGACATTTCAGATAAAAGACAAGCAAAACCAGATTAAACTATATAGTTGAATAAGATAAAAATGAAGCCAATGTCAAAATATCTGAAACCTAGTAAGTATCAGTTAGATTCATTGGAAACCTATACATTATTAATACAACAGAAACTCCCTTATCTTATTATGTACAGAAAATAAATCAATAAATAAAAGGCTTTGTTAATGAAGATAAAATAAGAAGTTTTTAATAAAAAAATATTTAATACATTAGAAATTATTATTTTTATTTTTATTTAAAAGTTTATATTTTTATTTTTCAAAGTGATTTATTAGCAAAACTCATAAATAAATTAAATTTATCTTTCATAATCAAAAAGTTGTATTTATTTTATTTGTAATATTTTCTAAGTGATAAGTAAAATGTTAATTTCTTAAACTATAACCAAACGATTAAGTAAAAATTTCTTTTAATAATATTATTTATATATACATAAATTTAATAATTAAACTTAATATCACATGTATCTCTTCCACCCTTTAGGGATGACAATGGGGGCGGGGTGCTTCTCTACGCCCATCATCAGATCCATTTATAATTTTTGCGATAGATAGAATATCTACAGATATTCGTAGGTAGTTAATAATTTAAAATAAAATATTAAAAATTACAAAAAAATATAAGTAAAATAAACTTTAACACCACATACTATAATTTTATTCAATAATCTAAAATTCTTATAAAATTAAAAAAAATATTATAAATAACAAACTAAATTCAATTATATTTTATAATAATCAATTTACATAAATAATTATTACATAAATAATATATATATTTTTAACATATTTTATTATTATAGGATCATTTAATAAAAAAATTATTTTAAAATAATAAATATATATATATTTATATTATTTTAAAATTTTAAAAAAATTATAATATATAATATATATTAAATAAAAAAATATATTAACAAATTTATAAACATCTGCAAAACAAATACTATACGTCCCCGTATATTAAACAAGTACCATAAAATATACACATCTCTATTCTTATTTATCAAACCAATACTGATTCTCCACCTCATCATATATCATTCCCACACCTGTAAGTACGCTTAATTTTGACATCCCTATCCACATTCAGCTTGGATCAAAAAGTTGCATTTTTTTATTCCCTAATTCCCTGTCCCTACCTTCTTTCTTTCTAAGCACCACACCCACCTCCAACTCCCTCTCTAACTTCAAAGTTCAAACCTCTCTCTCTCTCTCTCTCTCTCTCTCTCTCCATAACGCTCTCTGGTCTTTTGCTACTGCCTACTATCATTTCTCTTTTTCTTACCCAATCTTCTTTTTTTCTCTTTGCCCCACCACGCAGCATACTTGGAAGTCAAGAAAGAATATAACAACAAATCCAATCTTCCCCACCACACTTTCTCTGACACCCAAGCACGGAGAAGAAGAAGAATTCACATTCCACTTCACACGCACACAAAAAAGCTTCAAACTTGCCCCACCCCCACATCAAAACCACTCCAATTTCTCATCTGGATCTTCTTCCTTTCGGTTAACCTTTGTCCTTTTTTGGAGATAGGGTTCATTGAGGAATGTCTATAAGCTTCAGGGACAGAGCACTAGGAGGTTCCAAGAGGAACCAGCAACTGCAAAGCACCATACCTGTACACCCAACTGAGGACCTTCCTTCTCCGTTCGGCGACCCGGGTCCGAATTTATCCGAATCGGAGCTCCGTGAAACGGCCTACGAGATCCTTGTGGGTGCTTGCCGGAGCTCCGGGCCGAAGCCATTGACTTTCATATCGCAGTCGGAGAGAGGGGATCGGGATCGGGCTCTGCCGGCGGCGGCGGCTCCGTCGCTGCACAGGTCGCTCACATCGACGGCGGCAAGCAAGGTGAAGAGGGCTCTGGGTCTGAAAACGGCGTCGTCAAAGAGGAGTGAGGGTGGGAAGAGTAGTAAGCGTGCGGTGACGACGGGGGAGTTGATGAGAGTGCAGATGAGGATTTCGGAGCAGAGTGATACCAGAATTAGACGTGCCATGTTGAGACTAGCTGCTGGCCAGGTGTGTGTGTCAATTTTGTTAGATTCATTGTTGGTTTCGTTTGGATTTCACTATATTTTTTATTACTCCTGTTTTGTTGCTTTGGTTGCTGACAAAATATAAGGAGATAGAGAAATTAAGAGAATTGGAATGTTTTAATAAGCACTGAGAAATCGGTCTGTGTGCTTTCAATTTGTTTGGATTCATCAGTTGATTTTGCTTAAGTGCCTGGCAAGTGGCAATTGAAGTTTTCTGCATCTTTCTTATTTTTCTCTTGAGTAAATTACACTCATGACTTATCCCCTCAATGTTTTACCAAATGACACTCCACTGACCCTATTCTACTGCTAAAATTACACTCCACCCCCATTGACTTATTTTGACTGACAGAATTTGTTAAAATAAGATGGAATGGAATATTTTGGTTAATCCCAACAACTAATCATAGTTTGCTTTTGATAGCTTTGTAACTTGTTCTAAACCTGATGATAAAATCTATATGGTTCATCGCCAACTATTGCTCATGATGGTCTATTCTCTCTGCACTGTCTAATGTCCAGTGACACTAGTATGTGCTGAGTGCTAAGTAGCGAATACCATTCCGCTAGCACCTTTTGAAATTCATCATGAGAATGGTAAAAAAGCACTGATTTGATTCAAAGTCTTTGGTTGCACCGATATAGCTCGCAAGGTGTCGCGCATAATCACGGTTACTCCCAACACCAAGGATTACTGTCATAGGAAGCCTTTCATGACTATCAAATAGATTATGTGTCACCAGTCATGAGGAATAATCGGTGATGAATGATCTAGATTTTATCATCTGGTTTAGCACAAGTTATAAAGCTATAAAATATAAACCATGATTAGTTGTTGGGTTAAACAGAACATGGTATTCATTTTAACGGATTCTGTAAGTCAAAATAGGTCAACAGGGTGGAGTGTAATTTTAGCTATAAATTGGGGTGAAATGCCATTTTGTGAAATTTGAATTTTGAAGGGAGGTTAATGTAATTTACTCTGCTGTAAAATCGAAATTATTCAATGCAAACTTGATTGGGTGGCCCGATTTCAGGCCAAAGTTATTGGACTAGCCCAATTTAACCTGAATGTGATCAAGCAACCCCGATTTTCAGTCCTATGTGTACTTTACTAATACATCTAATTAAACAATGTGATTAATTATGGTTTCAAATTGTGGACTGCAATATCGCAGTTGCAGAGTTGCAGGGTGATTTCTACTCACTAAAAAACCCACAATGGCTTGTTTAAAAATAAAAAAAAATTTACAGTTGCAAACTTGAAATAATTCACAGCCGCAACCCATATCACTATAGCTGCAACGCCCACAATCGTAGTAACCACAATGCAACTGCGACCACTAATGCAATTTAAAACCATGTGATTAATTTTTAAAAAAAAAAGTCAAACACAAGAAGGTAATGAACATTAGCTGTTGGCTACTTTTATGTCCATTTCATTTGTTATATAGCATTATTGTTTAGACTTGAGTATCTGTATTTCACTTTTGTTTATTGCTTTTTAGTTGATCATTAAGCAGGATTATATTTCCTGCCGTTAGAAAAAGGTTACACTTCTTTTTATTCCTTTTTGAATAATTGGGATTGAAACATGTGGACCAAAATTTGAAATCTCAACATGTATGTTATGGCTCCTTATATCTTGTTTAATCACTAATGATAGCTTACTAGGTCTTTGTTCATTAAATAGCTTGGAAGACGCATGGAGTCCGTGGTTCTTCCACTAGAGCTAATGCAACAGTTCAAGTGTTTAGATTTTCCCAGTCAACAAGAGTATGAGGCTTGGCTGAGGAGAAATTTGAAGGTTCTTGAAGCAGGACTCCTCTTGCATCCACACCTTCCATTAGATAAGGCAGACACTTCTGCACAGCGCCTCCGGCGCATAATCCGCGGAGCCCTTGAGAAACCCATGGATATTGGAAAGAGCAGCGAATCAATGCAAACCCTCCGAAGTGTTGTTATGTCACTTGCTTGCAGATCATCAGATGGGTCTGTTCCTGAGACATGCCATTGGGCTGATGGGTTTCCACTGAACCTCTGGATCTACCAAACTCTTTTAGAAGCTTGTTTTGATGTTAATGAAGAAACTTCTGTGATAGAAGAGGTTGATGAGGTCTTAGAGCTCATTAAGAAGACCTGGGTTATGCTTGGAATTAATGAGATTCTGCATAATATTTGTTTCTCATGGGTCTTATTTCACCGGTATGTTGCCACTGGCCAAGTGGAAAATGATCTGCTGTTTGCATCCAGTAATCTACTAGCAGAAGTTGAAAAAGATACTAAGGCCACGAAAGATCCTTTTTACTCAAAAATTTTGAGCTCCACATTGAGTTTGATGTTAAATTGGGTAGAGAAAAGGCTTCTTGCGTACCATGATACTTTCCATAATGGTAATATTGAATCAATGGAAAGCATTGTTTCTCTCGCTGTATTGTCAGCAAAGATATTAGCAGAAGATATCTCTCATGAGTATAATTGGAAGAGGAAAGAAGCTGATGTAACCTGCACCAGAGTTGAAAATTATATTAGATCATCATTGCGTGCTGTTTTCGCTCAGGCAAGTTCCATCATTCAAGCTCCCTAAACATGAATATTCCCTTTCAGATGGTACAGACATATGATAAATTATGACATATTTGTGTATGGTATACTTTTGATCCCACTGACTAAAATAGGATGAAGTTGGCTCATTTGCTCTATTATGGTGTTAAATTCCAAAAAATACTTTTGCTTGAGTTCTCCTTTGTGTTTAAAAAGTTGCTGTTAATTATTTTTATGCATTGCAGGAGCTTAAGACTGCTTGCAACCACTTCTGTGATGTGCAAGGATCATTTATAAGCTAAAACTTCTTTGTGATCCTGCTATGTTTTATATATCAACATTCTCCAATTGGGGTTTCATGTTTGAATACTTCGTTTTACTAATCTAATTTCGGCCTAATTTTGGTGCCATCAGTATGATTTAACTCTTTTTAATCTCTTTTAAGGCAGAAATTGGAGAAACTGGATCCCAGTAAGCATCTATCTAGAAAACAGAATAAAGCCTTTCCCATTCTTTCTGTCCTTGCACGAGACATTACTGAACTGGCTTTTAATGAGAAGGCGATATTTAGTCCCAAACTGAAGAGATGGCATCCTCTTGCTGCTGGTGTTGCTGTTGCTACCCTTCATGTGTGTTATGGAAACGAGTTGAAGCAATATGTTAAGGGTATTACTGAGTTGACACCTGATGCTATAGAAGTGCTGCTGGCTGCTGACAAATTGGAGAAAGATCTGGTCCAGATAGCAGTGGAAGATTCTGTTGACAGTGAAGATGGTGGGAAATCCATTATAAGGGAGATGCAACCTTATGAGGCTGAAGCTGTAATTGCTAATCTGGTTAAGTCATGGATAAAGATCAGAGTGGATAGACTAGGGGAATGGGTTGACAGAAATCTGCAACAAGAGGTATGCCAAATCTTGTTACTCATAATCTAATCAAGTCAACATATTATTATTTTTAAACAAAATGTTTCTCTTTATTTTTTATTTTTTAAGAGAATTATTTTAAGATATTATAAGCTACTATCATTACTATGTTATTACTACAAAGGAATATGGTTGTTGCGAGTTTAAAAGTTTTATATATTTTTTATTTACACTATCCTTTTTCCTATAGGTATGGAGTCCACGAGCAAACAAAGAGTGCTTTGCTCCTTCTGCTGTTGAAGTTCTACGAATCATAGATGACACTCTGGAAGCGTTCTTTCTGTTGCCTATACCCATGCATGCAGTTTTGCTTCCTGAATTGATGTCTGGTCTTGACAAATCTCTCCAACAATACATTTTGAAAGCAAAATCTGGCTGTGGTATATATTTACTGGATAGCCTTTGGTTTACCAATCAAGTTATTCAATCCTTGTATGACCAGGTTTTCCTTTGTATGATCTGCAGGGAACCGAAATACTTTCATCCCAACTATGCATGCATTGACTAGGTGTTCAACAAAATCAAAATTTCATGGTGTATTCCGGAAAAAAGAAAAGTCACAAATGAATCAGAGGAGGAAAGCCCATGTTGGAACCACAACCGGTGATAACTCATTTGATATACCCCAGCTGTGTGTTCGCATCAATACTATGCAGCGTATTCGAATGGAGTTAGGGGTTTTAGAAAAGAGGATAGTTGCCAACCTCAGTAGTTCGAAATCCGCTAACGAGGATGATATAGCAAATGGGGTGAGCTTGAAGTTCAAGCTTTCTGCAGCTGCTGCTGTGGAAAGTATACATCAACTCTGTGAGTGTATAGCATACAAAGTCATTTTCCACGATCTATGTCATGTTCTTTGGGATGGCCTCTATGCTGGAGAAGTTTCATCTACCAGGATTGAACCTTTCCTTCAGGAGCTTGAGCAATACTTGGAGATTATATCATCAACAGTGCACGATAAAGTTAGAACACGTGTCATTGTTGAAGTAATGCAGGCTTCTTTTGATGGGTTCCTGTTGGTATTGTTAGCTGGAGGTCCATCACGTGCTTTCTCTCTGCAAGATTCTGTTATAATAGATGAAGATTTCAAGTTTTTGACTGACTTGTTCTGGTCTAATGGAGATGGATTGCCTGCTGAATTGATAGAAAAGCATTCTACCACTGTCAGAGGTGTACTTCCCTTGTTTCACACGGATACTGAGTACATAATTCAGCAATTCAGTCAACTTACTATGGAAATGTATGGTTCTTCAGCCAAATCCCGGCTTCCATTGCCTCCAACTGCAGATCAATGGAGCCCAAGAGAACCAAACACACTTCTGCGAGTTTTGTGTTATAGGAATGATGAGGCAGCTGCTAAGTTCCTTAAAAAGAATTACAACTTGCCTAAAAAAGTCTAACCATTGATAAGTAACCCCTCTGAATCTGATATATCAGGCTTTACCACCCAATATAAATTTTTAGTGGCTTCATTTTGTGTTTTGAAACTCTCACTAGCTGGTTTCTGAGGATATATGATCGAGCTAAAAGTTGGTATGCATAATACTCAGTCAGTGAATAACTTTAGGAATGTAGTGTTTTATCAATAATGTTCAAAACTATACTTTGTACAGGTGAGATTCTTCGGCTTTGTGATTTGTTCGCCTATTTGCAGCTCGTGTCAAAATGCAGCTACTGACCACATGGTGGATACGGAGAAATATGTATAGTTATTGTTTATTTAATTTATTGGCCTAAATGGCCATTCTGAAGAACATTTCATCCATGTAGCTCACCCATGGGCAATGGGTTTCATTGTTGTTGTGTTGTTTATTTCATAATTTTGAAATGAATGGTCTATTTATTGTTGCAGCACTGAATTTTTATTTTCCCAAACGACTTGAGCTTGACCACGTAAACTAGAGTATGCAATTCACTTTCTAATATAGAAAATGTTTGTTACACATAGGTAACAAGTTACGTCTCTCACATCACCCATCATAGACGGCAGAATAACAATGGAAGTATATATAGGTAAAATTAGCCATAAAATTATGCGATCTTAAATAATAGTGCATGTATAAGTATGTGATTAGCATTACTTCTTTAATATTCTCTTTAGTCATAAGGAGATGTTAGGGAAGACTTAATTCACCCCTAAAAAGAAAGTCTTCAACAAATTACGAAGAAGACATTCTCTGCATGCGAGGGCCGAATGAGCTAAGCCTTGGACCAAATTCTGTAGGCTATAACCCATGCCCCAACATGGAATTAAGAACAGCTAAAACAAGACAGATATGCATCTACGTTGAATCATCTATCTTGTTCAGGGTTTAAAAATACTTATCCTTTATTCCTTAGATTGTAGCAATCACGTGATCTTTAAAACTATAATTTCTTTCAACTTCAAACTCATCATTACTTCCTTATTTTCAATCCTAGATAAATGCCGAGTGTACATGGCCAGAAAATTATCACAAAAATCATTTTGCTGATGGGCATTTAGTCCTAAATATGAGATCATGATCATTCAGTCACAAAACATGTGATTTCAAAATCTTCGTTTTGATCATTCGATACTCATGAGAGAGTAATTATGCCGGCAAAATCTCTCCATGGCCCTTGTATACACATGAAACACGGACTACGAAATATGGCCTTAATAACAAAGAAATGAAAAACTAAACTAAAAAGGGTTCCTTCTTATTCCTTTTCTTTTCCAGGCAGTTGTTGAGCTTGCTTTCTGCTAAAAATAAGAAGAAACCAGTTACGGCTAGGTTAAGTGATTTCCGATCAAATATTAAGATGGAATCTAAGGCCTATATACTTACCGATTTTGATTTTTTAATCTTTCCTCGAATCCTGTTCTTTGGAGGTTTTAACTTGTATATCCGAACCATCCAATGGTGAGTTGTGAACACCTAAATGCATTAAAAGCCATTAATGACATCAGAAGACCATAAAAGGTATGGCAATCATCAATACCTATCAACAATATCAAACGATTGTACCCAAAAAAAAATAAATCAAAAGATGAATGCTGCTATGATTTATTATCTTTTATACGGCTTTAAGTTTACTAATCCATTGAATGTCAACTATAGAATGGCATGGGATCACATTTTCAAAAGCTAATAAGCTTATCCCAAATCTGAAGTTTGTGTCCTCTTGCATTTTTCCAGTGCCAAGAACTAAACTAGATTGTTTGCAATGATACCGCTTGTTGGCTTGTTGCATGTTATTTGAAGATAATTACTACTAGAGACCAAATCATCAGTTGGAAATATGCAGTGCAAAGAGTATTAGCAAATCAATTACAAACCAAAATAAAGTTTTTTTTTTAAAATAAAAATTAAGCAGTCCATGGATAGGGGCAAACATCTGAAGAAAATTGATCAGCGTGAGATAATAGAATCATATATATTGATGGTTTGCACAAAAAAAAAAAAAAAGAAGAGAAAAGAAAAGTAACAGTCAACTATAGGTAAAATAGACAATTCAAATGGTAAATTTTATTTGTATGATGCACATTAGAATATGCTAGCATTAGCATATAATGATGGACTATCGAGGAACAATGTAGGATAACTATCCAAAGATAAATGCATGGTAAAGAAATGGAGACATAAAAGAAGATAAGAAAATCATACTGTACAGGTTATCCATACCATGGCTAAATTCAGCAAGTAATTCATCATGCCATGCACCAAAATTAATTCCAGAATCATCATATATGAAAGGCAAAAGTTCCTGATAGATTTGTTTCTTGTCCTCCCTCCCCCCCCCCCCGCAAAAAAAAAAAACGCAGGGCACAGTTTTGTCCAATAGAAAAACTACATCAAATTAGAAATCAATCTGACCTCTTCAAAATGGGTAAGTTTGAAATATTTCTTCCCAATTTCTGTCCTCCTCACTCTGTCAAAGGCTTTACCGTCTGTCTCCACAAATCTGGAGCAATAACAGATTAGGGGAATTAAGTAGCCTAACAGTTGAAAATGGAAAAGTTTACAAACAACCAAATTTACAGCAAATCTGACCTGTAATATGAAAGTTTATACATGAGGCAGTTCAGCATTGTTGGTGTGGCCATAGAATCAATCCGATACTGACCATCCCTCTTTTGAACAAGCGGGGAAAAAAGGATGGGTTAACACTCCTCATAAGCCAAGTAATGATTGAAGGAAGCTAGAGAATCATATGATTTCCAAAATAAAATATCATGCCTTGGTAAAACAACCCATGTTGCTCATGTGTAACTTACTAAGTAATCTGGTTCCCTTATGTGAGGGAATACACCCCCGCCAATACGAACCATCCACAGGAACTTATTAATATCATCACTGGGATAGCCAACCAGTCCTGATAATAAGTATATCAACAAATCAGAACAGGGTGACTTGACTAAGATAATCTCAACAAAGAGAAAGAAGTTGACCTCCAAAGACAACAAGAACATATTTGACATCCAAGGAGTGGAAAATTTCCCATGCTGCCTTCTCTGGAGAAGACATGGCAGTACCAACAGTAGCAATATGTGTGTTATTCCAGGTATTGTTGTCAACAATGACAGTTCGGTTAGCCATGGCAGTTGTTTGGTATCCATAATCCCACCAAGATGCCACCTACAAGAAATTTTATATGAGCATCAATATCTCATCATCCATAATGTGTTTTATGCAAGGACTACTTTCCTTTATACGGGGGCAGCGAAGCAATAGGGAGAATAACGATTTAGGAGCTTGTAGCATAAAAATTTACAATTTAGGAACATTACCCAGTCAGGTGGTTGATTAAATCAAATATGTGGTTAATGCATTAATCAACGTTTGAATATTATTAACTACTCCAGGATTAATATGCCTGCATTGAAATTAATATTATAATTTTCTCACAATCCCTTTTGACAATATAAAGCATTAAAAATGTAGCACTCATCCATCGAAATATAATGATTAATAACTTCTACTCACCAACTATCCACTGATAGAAAAATGGGAAAGAAACCAACATGTTCATGGGACCAAATAAATTATCTAGATAAATGTAGATTATGCCGCAAGTTAATTCATAGCATCAGTTATATCACCTTAAGTCTCAAATGCATTTTACATTCCATCATATCAAATTATTGAAAACAGTCAAGTTTCATCAGCAGCAGCCACAATGGACAGCTTACTTAGCCTACAGAAACATCATCTGTCATATTTTGTCCATTTAAATTTAGGTAGCAGAAAATTGATTTAATTTCAAAACATAATCCAAGTTTCAGGAATTAGTACAAAACACAGGAATCGTGCAAACTAAACATCACAGTTTATTCCAAATAATCTTTTCCAAAAAGAATATCAGTAATTAGCCTAAATATTGAACTTGTAAGAGAAAGGCAAAGATAGTTTATTTCAAAATATTTGCAACACGGATTAAAAAATTTGTACACAGCCTCGCTCAACCATTTGAGCAGAAAAATAACGAAATGCCAAGAAACTCACTTTATCATCTACGTCTGTATTATGACTCAACCAAGCATAAGCCTCTCTAAAATCATCAAAAACATGAAGTCCATCATGTGAATGTGATGTTAGAACAATAGAAGGGGCTGAATAAGCTTCTGCTGCTGCCCATACGCTGTGAACCTACAAGAGAGATCAAAATAGTGAGATAAGATAGCTTTTACACAGTCACATGAAAGGGCATTCGTGTTCAGAAAAATAATAAATAAAGATCCATAAAGGAAGACATCATATTCCTAATTGAGTATTAACCAGCAGATTCTTAACAATATTTAACATGAAAGAGACCAGGGGTTCATTTAACAATAAAAGTAAATTGCAAAGTGATACTTATGAAACATATTAGTTGAATAAAAAAGGAAGAAATAAATTATAAACTCCTAGTAGGGAAAAACAAAAACTTGTATAAAACAAATAATCTACCTTATATGATTGGTAGATAATCTACCTTCAAATGAATTATTTCATGCTTCGGAAATTACACAAGGTAGAGAAAATGAAAGTTAAATTACCACATAGAAGGCACCTAGCAACACAAGTAAGAGAATAGCAATGATGGATGCTTCCAGAGGCAAAACCAAAAGCCTCTTCTTAATTTGTGACTTGCTAAGAGGCTTTTCCACAGTTTCCTTTTCCTTCTTCTTGCTCTTTTTTGAGGTCCGTTCCTTTGATGTGTTATCACTTTTATCAGTCTTCACCATATCATTTGGCACAACACTTTCAGAACTGGCATCCCCTGCCTTGATGGACAAAAGCACAATATGAACAAGGCAAACTCATAAAGTGACTAGAAGAATGTAAAGCAATGCCGAATGTGGTGAAGATTAAAGAACAAATGCTTACATCAACATGAGAATGATCTGATAGGCTGGGTAACTGAAACTTAATTGATCGTGTGAAAACATCGAAAGCTTGAGAAAGAGCAATCCCAGACAAGATGCATGCCGCTGGAGCAAGTACAAGCATCAGACGAACCTGATATTTGACAAGACTATATCTTCAATAAAATAATAAAATTTGTAATAGGTGGAAAGAATACAGTCCCAAGATTATTCTTACCATGACTCCAGAAAAATATACTGATGTTACAATGTAAAGTATCACAAAAGAGCTTGCATCAGATAAGGGTGAAAAGCATGCCTACAGCAGGTAAGCATCAACATGACTTAGTTTATATACTATAAGAAAAAGAAATAAAAGATCATTTTCTTTTTTTAAAAAAAAAACACTTACAATAATTCCAGCTGGAACCAAGAATGCCAAGACATTGATGTCCATAAAGTAAGAAGGCCAAGTAGGTGGCTGATGCTCACTGACACTAGCAATGATTGGTATATACTTGCTTGCATAAGTACTGTCACACGGCAAACAAATTAAATATTTGGGAGCCAAATCATAAAAAGAAAATATTTTGCAAAACAAAATATAAAGGTAACCTAAAAACAATTCTTCTAGCTATATTTAATAATTCCATAGTTATTATGAAATTGATGGACCAGCAAGCACCTCAAACAGAGCATAGCATTTTAGGGGGGAAAAAAAAGGTTGTAAAATGTCAAGTCATGTCACAAGATTATTTTACTAATAATTGTTTTGTTTCAGGATTTGAATAGAAAAAAGGTTGCAAACGAGGCACTAACGGATCTAGTAGACTTAAACTTCTTCCACTCCATCCCTTTGTTGGGCTTGATGCTACCAGTGCTATAAGTACTGCTATCACTGCAAAACACACTGCCCTGCAAAAAAAATAAATAAGACAAGCACAGGAATCAGTTTAATTTTGCACCTGGGATGTTTAGAATAGTCAAATAAACCAATCAAAGGGACACTAACAGGCCAACAGAAACAACTAGTGCCACAGCTAATTTGAACATTTTGGGGGAAAGAATCCCTTTAATATAGTACACAAGAGCCACCACATGGATGATAATGAAAACCTGCACAAGAAAAATTAGGAAAAAGAAAATAAGGTTTCAAAGAGACTAATTAGTAGGACATAAAGATAAGGCAAAATAAGAAATTTTGATAAGTAAATAATTCATTTTTTAGGTCATAAATATGCCCAAATGAGTTGAATTGATCAAAGATGAATGAGTAATATAATCAGTGATAAATAATGAATAAGCCAGTAGACCTGGAAAATAAGTAGCATTTGTATAATACATTAAAATTAAATAATTAGATCAGATGTAAAAGCTTGCATGGGATTTGCAGAAGTTACAGATTCCAAACTTAACAAGATAGTGGATATAATATATAATAATATTCCTCATTCCTCATATTATAATGTAAGGGGAAACTCACCAGAAATGATGCAAAATGCTCTGATGTCATTACAGCATTAAATCCAACAACAGGCACCAAGGAGGCCAACAGTGTGCCCAATACAACCTGCATTGAGAAAATCCGTAACGTGAACCAGGAACAAGATAAGATGAACCAGAGATAGTTTCCTAATATAACATCCAGATCTAGTCCAAGAACACCTCTGCCTTGTAATTGTAAATAAAAATGCAACAGACAGCAAGAATTTTTCAAGTTGCAGATTGAAAATCACATAAAATAAAATAGTAAATACATAACCCAGAATGAATGACACATTCTCTAATCAAGTACAACACAGAGTTCAAACCAAAATTAAATTCCACATCTACTTATTGGAACAAACAAGTTAAACCACACTGTAGAAAACTTTATTAATCTGTTAAACTTTACCAAAATTCCATCAAGCATTACCAAATTAGAGCTTACCTTTTCAAGCTCAAGCAAAAGTAATGTGCATTTTCCAACTTTCCAATTAAAAAAAGGAAAAAGCATTTATTTAAACTCTAATATAACTGTATGACTGAAACAGATACTTACAAGAGGTGCATATGCAATGTACAGTCGGGAAGAATAGCGACCAGTTATTATGCACAAGAGTACATGCATTGGAATAAGGTTAATGATAAAAGTGTACCCTCCCCATGAGCAAACCTGCAAGATATGAAAAGTAGATAACATAAATAAGAAGAGGCAGAGGTAAAGATAACAAGAAAAGCAGTACCATAAAAAGCTTACCATGTAAAAGTATGCTATAGAATTCAAAGTCGCATAAAAGACAGACCCCGTATTTAGTGTCTGCAGACATGTAGATCAAGTCAGAAACTTAATGGAGAATAAAGAAAAACTAAAGTGATTTCTATCCAGAGGCATGTAGAACTGACAGTTCATAAAGAATATTCAAATCAGGTATTATTGGACAAAGATGATAATCCATTCTAATAATGTCCCAGAAATTTTTACAAAACCAATACCATTATACAAGACCATTCAATATAAAGTAAACTTGCTTGCTTTCATAGAGCACCTTAATATAGAGATAGAAAGTGAAGATCAAAGCAAATATAGCAACGGCTTCATTATCATAGCTGCCAGCCACTGATCGAGATATATATGAGGGGACCTGAAAAAACAAGAAGATTTAGAGAAGAGCAACCAATTACATGTAAGAGGGAAGTCAAGGACCAGCAACCAAAACATATTAGAAGAGAGCAACCATCACCACCAGTCCACCATTAATTGTACAGTAGATATACACATCAACATACATGGCTGTTATTCAACCAGCATCCACCACTTTTACTAAACATTGATTTGTCAAGCATTCAAATATAGAATGCTGAATGGATGAACCAATAATTTTGATTATTATGACCGTAAATGAAATGTTTATAATCAGTACAAAAATTGCAACGAGAAATTCACCATAGCCAAAAGAGCCGCTGCTGTCAAGCCAGCCCCAGCACCCTTAACCTCCTACAAAAGGGAGCAGCTGCAGCAAATTAGCAAACAGATAGATAACAGCAAAAATATACAAGGCACAATTTAGGTATGGACAAACCTTTGCCAGAAGATAAGTTGCCCATGAAGCAAAGGCTGAGAATATAGGTGCAGTAAACACACAGACAGTTTCTACTGAGAGAGGGATGTTTAAGGAATTCAGTATCCTGACACACCAGAAGGGAATGGTCCAAAAATATCAACCACCGTAGATAAACTTTGAAATAATTGCTTGCATGGATATTAAATAATAGTATTTAATCAACAGAAAAATCAAAGAATATGACAATTGACAACCAACTTCTCCAACTGCGTATTTTCAAATACTTACCACCATAAGGTTCCTGCTGTCAAGGTCAAACCAGGATACACAGTCCCACCAATTACACGACCAAGAGGATACCTAGAAATGGAAAGGTAACACACACAATAAATCTATAAACATTTAACAACAACCTGATTGAACTACATATATATAGGGGAAAATCTGTTTCAATCCCAACACCAGTTACTTACCAAGTTCGGTCGTCAAACCAGTTCCAGAAATCATATATTCCATTCTTTGTCAAATACTGAAACCAACAAATATGTCTGTCATCTTCTGTGAATCTTTATTGCATTGAGATTAACAAAGTTAAATTGAACAAATGTTAAATACAGCCATGAAGAAATTTCAATTTTCTAAAGCCATTAACCAGCATGAGAGACTCCTCAGCCCTCCCAATAATATGTGGTAATAGGTGCAAAACAGTTTCATTCCAAATAATGCTCACCTGAGTGACTCTATAATTGAAATAAGGATCAAATTCGTGAATAACACTCTCGTACTTTATAACCTGTATACAACACATAGAAAATGTGAGCGACTGCTAGAACAACTCTGGCCAATAAGTGGAAATAGATAACCTACTATGATGCTGGGCAAAAACATGTAAATACACAAAAATGAGAAAAGATCGTTACAATCTCAAAAATTTTTCAGAAACATATAATTTAAAAACAACTAAACAGCATTTTGAATTGTAGTTAGTCAGTTCATAGAAATGTCTACACTATCACCACTTTTACACAATTATTTCAACAAAAATAATTCGTGAAACCTACAGATAACACAAAATATGAGTATGCTAGATGCATTCATGTTTTTGGTTTCATACCAAAAAAAAAAAAATCTATCGAAGTATAATTTTATAAATTACAATTTCAACCAATAAGAAGGTTTGAATTAATTATCTAATTTTAATATTATAACCAGAAATTTAATTTTAAGATTTGAAATGCATGTAAATTAGAAATGATATCACATAATAAGAAGATTATCTTATCTTACCTTACTTTGAATTTTACCATTTCATTCAAAGTATGAATTTTACGCCACTAGTGTAAACATTTTTAAACCATTGACTTAACTGGTGAATGAATGACTATAGCTCAATCAAGTCACAAAATATTCTAAATAGTTATCGCTATGTCACTGAGATTCTGCAACCATTCTCTTTCTTTCTTTCTTTCTTTTTTTTTTTACTTTTTCCATCACTTTGTCATGAAACCAAAAAAAAAATGATGAAACGGTTCAATTGGCCAGTTATCGATGCCGTTGAATTCAGAAGCAGGCAATCGCATTGAAAAAAGGAAAAAGGAATTGAAGGTAAGCAGATCTGAGGAAGTAGAAAGAAGGAACGGTGAAATGCTTACAGAGAAGAGACGGATCGAGAAGGCGAGAACACCGATGAGGAGCAGGATGAAGAACGCGAGAACGTTTCCGAAGGCGTTCCTGATGGACGTTCCGTTGTTGTGAGCATCAGAGGCCGCCATTGACGGCCAAATTGAACTCCGAAGAGAGAGAGAGAGAGAGAGTCTTAGAGAGAGTGCGACTGACTGGGGTTTACGTTATGTGTAAAAGTCGTTGGGGGAGCTAAGGGGGAAGAGAGGGCTGTGTTAACTTGTAGACGAAACAAGCTACAACTGTATTGGGAAAAGACACTGTTGGGTCCATGTTTTGCGCTTGACGACTAAAATGCCCTTTACCTTTAGACGTGGCAAAATATTAGGGTTTGCTATAAATTTGTGATGAAAATTTGCCACCTTGAGTCGTATGATTGGACAATGGACTTTCTTTTCAGGTCTTCGGACAAGGTTGATTTTTACATTTTTGGTGCAATTTTTAGTGTAATAAGAATTTTTTAGTTTTTTTTTTTTGGTCAGCCATAATTTTTTAGTTATGAGATGCAACCATACATAATTTTTGAAATCCTCACACCATAAATATTTTTTTTATTGGATATTATTAGAGTCGTGAAAATAGACTAAATTTGATAAATTAATTTAAATAGTTTGATAAAATAAAAAATTTAGATTAACAAAATACTAATTTAAAATTAAAAATAATCTGAATAGATCGACTTAAATAAATCAGTTCGCAATGAGTTGGATCAACTCAGCCAGTTTATATTATATAAAAGTGAATTAAATTAACAAAATGTTAACTTAAAATTCACATAATTCAATTTGATCCGATTCAAAAATAATTCGGCCCGAACTAAACTAGCCCGAATAAATCGAGTTAGTCCGTTTTGACAACTATAGATACTATACATATTTGGATTTTGTAATTGTTATGCGAATAAAAAGAGTGAAGTATTGTTTAGATCCTTAATTGGTATTAAAATAAAGTTTATGTCCTTTATTAATAAGTTTTTTTTATATGAAGATCCTTTATTAATAAGCCTTAAAGTTGAAATTCTTAATTATTTATCACAATAAAATTGAGACTTTTTTCAACACTTCTCTTCTAGCGCAGGGAGTAAAAATTACAAGAAGTTAACAATATTTTTGGGATTCAATTTTAATCAAATGTTTTTATTTTTTTACATTTTTTTACATATAAGAAATTTATATATATATATATATATATATATATATATATATATATTTGCTTTTAAATTAGTATAGTGCCTTATTATTTTTGTATAAATTTACATACTATACATTTTGGGTTCCTTTATATTATAAATAACATTATCCTTCTATTATTTAAATTCCTTTCTTACATACAACAAATTTAGATGAGTATAACCACTTTATAAATGTAACGTAACAATCATACTCAACAAACAAAATAACCTATTTCACAAATGTAGTTAATTTGTAACGAAGTCCCAATAATACTCTATTGTGTTGTTAAAGCTTCATCTAATTTTAAATAAAAATCAAGAAACACTAAATTAATCCTTAATAATTAAGAAATATTAATTAATAGTTCATAGTCCATAATTTATTAATTCTTAAAATCTGTTGATATGAAGTAATTTTTTTATATTTTATATGAAAATTAACAATTTTGAAGTTTTATTATTTTTATTAAAATTTCTAATAATACTCTTATCTATTTAAATTATTTTTAAATTAATTAATAAAAATAAGATTATATAATGACAATGAGATTAATAAGATGGATTTGAATTTGGGAACTTAAAGTCTTTTTTTGTTTTTGTCTGAGACCTTAGAGTCCTAGAGTGGATGGGAGAACTCTTTGGGCTAGGGAGGCTAAGTTAAAAAACAGGCTAAAGCCCATGGGTCAAACCCACTTGCCGACCCATGGGTCAATCCTGTTTAATAATCTGTTATGCTCCCCATGGTGATCTCCTCCCTTGTAGCAAAGGATTATCCAGCTTAATCGATCAATTACTTGGCTTGGCTTCATTCACCTGAACACACCGTCGTCGTCGCTGACCCTCCAGGTTCGTCGTTTTATGCACTTTCTAGGTTTAGGGTTTTCTGTTTTCTATTCAGAGGCATCTTCGAATTTCGATCTCAGAATTAGGGTTTCGCCTCTTTCTGTGCTTCCCAATTTGTTCGAATTCGTTGTTCATTGATCAAAGTTTTGAAATTATTCTCTTTGGCATGTTAACGTTGATTCTGGATCGCGGTTAGCTTTTTCAGCATCTATGTGTTCCTGCGTAGATAACTTTTTCTTATACCATAAAAAAAAAATTGTGAAGTGCCATCGTTCATCTCTATGTATCTGTGTAGATTAGATTATCGTTTTTTATGTTGAGTTTATTTTATTTTATTTTTTGGCAGAATTATGACAATAATTCATTTTTTGCAGAATGATATAGTAGCGAAGATAAGCTTCCGTTTTGACAAACTCAATAAAATCAGCATAAAAACGCAAACCCTAGATTCCTCTCTCTAGATTGATAACATAGAGAGAGAGAGAGAAAGAGATTTCCTTTTTCTCTTTCTCGCTCTTTCGTTGTTTCCCACTTTCGTTTCCGGGAAGTTGCAGAGCTTGACCCAAAGCCAAAACCCCCACCTTTCCCTTTCCTTTTCCCCACAACCTTGTTTTTCTTATCAGGTATATTTTTTTGTCTTTGTTTTCGTCTTCACAACCTTCATTTTCTTCGTCAAGATCTGATTTTTTTTTTCCTACTTTTAATTATTGCGCTTGGTTTTTCCGCAGCCGGCGTTCTTGGGTATTTATTTTTACGATGCCTTGAACTACACTTTACTATCTGCCTCTTATTGTGCCACCTTTTGTTTATAGGTTTAGATCTGATCCCTTATCTTCCTTGGTGGTTTTTGTGGCTCTATGCCACTGGATTCTGAAACCCTTTTGTTTTTTTTGCTCCTGTGAACGGGTTTTCTTGGTCCATGTTTTTTTTTATGTTGGTTTTTTCAATTGAAAGAGGATCTGCGTGGGGTTTCTGCTTGATTTGATGAAAAGTAAGGATGCCCCGGAACAGATCGTTTTCCAACTTTTGGTTAACTGTCTTTGGTAAATTCTAGCTTTGTTGATCACTTTGCGGTGGATTTGCTATTGGTAATTAGTTTAATAGTTTACTTGGATTACTCTGCATGTTTGAGATAATTTGAAATGTTAGTAAGGACTGATCTGGGAGTTTGTTGTGATATCTGGTCAGTTAGTTTTGGATCTAATCTGATTTTGAAAGTGAAATTGGTTGATTATGGCCTAACTGATTTCAAGGGCATATTATATGCTTTGACTTTGAATGTTTGTCAATTTAAGCGAGTTTCTGATATTATATTTTTTATGTTGAGTTTATTTTTTATCTTTTTTTGCAGAATTATGGCGGCTTTGAAAGAGCTTCTTCCCCCAGCGAAATCGTCGTCAACCACTTACTATGACCATAGTAATGACCCATGGTTCAAGCAGAGATTCACCTCATCTGAGGAGGAAAAATCCACTGCCATTAAGAACAAGCCGGTGCCGCCTTATTTGAAGCGTGCTGGTTTTGTTCCTCGGAAGGTGGAGGATTTTGGGGATGGTGGTGCTTTTCCTGAGATTCATGTAGCTCAGTACCCACTTGACATGGGAAGGGACAAGTCCTCGAAACCTGGTTCAAAGATTCTTCCTGTGACAGTTGATGCTCATGGGAATGTTGCCTATGATGCAATAGTGAGGCAGAATGAGAATGCTAAAAAAATTGTATACACACAACAGAAAGATCTCATACCGAAGATTTTGAAGAACGACGAGGAAGGTGATGTGGTTGATGATGAGGATGTGCAAAAGGAGATTGAAGAAACAATGCAGGAAACAAAAGCTGCACTTGAGAAGATAGTTAATGTAAGACTGAGTGCGGCGCAGCCGAAAAATGTACCCAAACAGTCATCTGATACAAAGTTTATTAAGTACAAGCCTTCACAGCAATCTGCGGCATTCAATTCTGGGGCAAAAGAGAGGGTTATTAGGATGGTTGAGATGCCAGTCGATCCACTTGAGCCTCCAAAGTTCAAGCATAAGCGTGTTCCCAAGGCCTCTGGCTCCCCTCCTGTGCCTGTGATGCATTCCCCTCCGAGGCCTGTTACTGTGAAAGATCAGCAAGATTGGAAGATACCTCCTTGTATTTCTAATTGGAAGAATCCTAAAGGTTACACAATCCCTCTTGACAAGCGTCTTGCAGCTGATGGGAGAGGCCTTCAGGAGGTTCAGATCAATGATAATTTTGCAAAGCTTTCTGAGGCCTTATATGTTGCAGAGCAGAAGGCTAGAGAAGCAGTTGCAATGAGGTCCAAGGTTCAGAAGGAGATGCTTCTAAAGGAGAAGGAAAGGAAAGAACAGGAGCTGAGGGCTTTGGCTCAGAAAGCACGCTCTGAGAGAACTGGTGTGGCCCCTCCAGCTGCTGTTCCCATCCCTTCTGAGAAGAGCAGCATGGATGATGCTGATATGAGAGTTGATTACGAGCATCCACGGGAAAGGGAGAAGAATTTTCCAAAGGAGACAAGGGAGGAAAGGGAAGAGAGGATGCAACGGGAGAAAATTCGAGAGGAACGACGAAGAGAGAGGGAGAGGGAGAGAAGATTAGAGGCTAAGGATGCTGCAATGGGAAAGAAAAGCAAGATTACAAGAGATAGGGATCGTGATATAAGCGAGAAAGTTGCTCTTGGTATGGCTTCTGCTAAGCCAGGGACAGAGGTCATGTATGATGAACGGCTATTCAACCAGGAAAAAGGAATATCGTCTGGGTTTGCCACTGATGATCAGTATAATGTGTATGACCAAGGCTTGTTTACTGCACAGCCAACGCTCTCAACCCTGTATAGGCCAAAGAAGGATCTTGATAATGAGGCTTATGGAGGTGCAGATGAGCAGTTAGAGAAGATTATGAACACTGATCGCTTTAAGCCTGACAAAGGATTTGCAGGGGCTTCCGAAAGGATGGGTCCAAGGGATAGGCCAGTTGAGTTTGAGAATGAAGAAGCTGATCCATTTGGTCTGGATCAGTTCTTGACAGAGGTAAAGAAGGGCAAAAAGGCCATGGAAAAAGTTGGTGGTGGAGGAACTATGAGAGCAAGTGCTGGATCTTCAATGCGGGATGGTTATGAGGGAGGTTCTGGTCGGACTCGCATTGGATTTGAAAGAGGGCATTAAGTAGCTCATTGTTAAATGATGCCTATTTCTCACGGTCAGTGTCTCCTTCAGTATCCATAGTGGTGGTGGCTTAGGTTGTTATATCTTAAAATGGATGGTGGGGATAATGTAGTTGTGTTAGAACTCGCTCTCTCCAAACCACCCCCTTCCTCCAGGCGAGGGAGGGAGGGGGGGGGGGTGTTGTCTTTTAGTTGGTGAAATAAACTGTTTCTGTATTTTGTTTCTAAACTGCCTATGGCTGTTATGACAATCTATCTTTCCAGTAAGTTATATTGAATGAAATGGATTGTTTAAAGTAGATCTTGTCTATTAGTGGCACACAGTCCGACTTCCTGATATAAATGGTGGTTCGAATTTTTTGGTTGTATGAAACAGTATTGCAAGATATCTTTCCTGTGATATTTCATGCTTTCATTTGAGAAATGTTATGTTGTATATCTATACTCCCCTTTTGTGTCAATTTCATATTTTGTTTTAAATTTTGAATATTTGATTTTTTTTAATTATAGTTGTATATCTAGCATTTTCTCTTTATTAGATCATGTATTTGCTGCATCTAACGTGTTCAAGATTCACTATTTTGTTTTAACAGTAAGAATTATATACTTAACAGATGGATTTATATGACAAATCAAAGCTTCAATGCTGTCATTTCTCACTAGGGCTGAAGCGAAGAAACTTCTAACAAAATATATCAGAACCAATTGGGGAGGATTTGCCTTAAGATAGAAGAATAACGAGGCGACCTACCCTGAAAGAAAAGAGTAGGATTAAATAAAGAGTTCTTAAATAACCAAATGTGTTGATTCAGAGTGGAAGAAATTTGAGTTTCTTAATTATGTAGTTTTTGATTTGATCTCGAAATTTATGTGTATGAAAAAATATTATTGGGAGAGATTTTTACTTAGACGGTTGATCTACCTCGGGAGATCAGCCTTCCACCTATAGGGTGAGGGATAGAGAAACCAAAAAAAAAAAAAACTTAAATAAACATATATATAAAATCTTTAAAGTCCAAATGAAAAAGTAAGCATACTTATTCTTCAGAAACCAGAATAACAACACACACACCGCAGAAAGAAGTAGCTCTATCAACAGTTTTCAAGTAAAGGTTGTAAATACTAAATGTACAAGTTTATTAACTTAAACAAAGCATCGTACGATTGAAGCTACTACTATTAGTATTAGCACAACCAACAACATATTTTAGTCGCGAAGCATCTGTATCATTATTTATAAAAAGTTCGTATTTAGAGCCTGTCATCGGACCAAGTTGGGCTGAATTGCACTGAGTCAAGTCGAGTTGGATTCAGGCCATAACTCCAAAATATTATATAATATATAACAAGAAGGTACATGTATTTAACTTCAAGCTATGTATTTTCTCTTTATATATTATATGATTGATTGTTACACATGGCTGACACAAATTTCCATGATTAGTGTAGTGATTTGATTTGCTTTCAATTTTCATTTAAATATGTCAAATAATTACTGTGTTAATTTTAGACCGAATCACAGACCTTTCCTTACATGTGACGTATAAGTGTATTTATTTGATTAGCTTTCAAGTCATTTAAATGGGTCAAATAATTATGACGTGTTAATTTAGTTGTCAATCACAAACATTTCCTAATTGACTTTCCTATTATCTTTCAATCACATTCGTTTTACTAATTGATTTCCCTACTATCTACTATCTCTATATATTTCGTCCCATGAGAATGCTACTTTTGCCATTCTGCTTGGTGTTCGTCAGACCTTTTTCTCCATTATTCAGGTATGCTTCATGTTGCTTCAAATAATGTTCTAATAGTCTAATTGAATTCTTTGCATTTTTTAGTGATAGTTGTGGATAGCTGTGAGTGCTACTTGAAATTTGTTCATAAGTTTCCTTTTGTAGAGAAACATTGGGACTAGCAGCTTCTGTCTATTATCTTTGTTCAATCATATCAGAGTCCCAAGTCCAGGTAAATGGCCTTCTTTGATCACTTTAAGTGGTAGTGATATTATGATCACATGTGAAATCTGTTTCCTGGTGTGGTGTCAATATAGGAGATGGTAAAAGATTGCTTCCTGCTTCCTGCTTCCTGCTTCCTGCTTCTGGTTTAGGATGTGAAATCTGCTTCCTGCTTCTTGCTTCCTGATGTGGTTTCCAAGGAGGTAGAAGACTGCCTTATAAAATGTCTAAATATTTGTCTCCACATTGTTGCTATTTATGTCATATAGCTTCTGTTGCCAATGTCATATACCTTGGTTGCTTCATGACTTTTACATCTGTCAAAAATGATGCTTGGTGAACTGATGATGTATTGGTAAGCAATGAAAGTAGCCAGGATTCAAGCTGTTGAGCTAGATTTTTGTTTTATATATTATCAAAATTCATACTCAAATTAATATTTCAGGAACTACTTGAGATTATTATATGTTACGGAGATTTCAATCTCAATGGCAGAATGAAGAAAACTTCATCCTTTATAGCCAATTCTTGAAGGAAAATTGCAGTTCTGGCGCTTCCACCATTGCAGTTCTCGACTTATACGTTTTTAGTATCATAGCCATCCATTTACTATGTCAAGAATATGTTTCTTTGGTAATTGAATAGGTTTTCCTTTCTATGCCTTGTAAAAAAAGTTTCTAGAATTAGCATGTAATTATTGGAATGAAGATATACTCATAACTCTTATGGATTTGGGTTTTCCATGTTCAGAAAATGTTCAAGCAGGACAGAAGTATATCATTGGCTTTGATTACTGAAGCATTGTGGTTGTAGTTACAGATGGAAAGCCAGAAGTGGCGTCATGAAAAATTTGAGGTACTCTATTAGCACTTAAGCACTTTGTCTACCATGTAATCCTGAGGTGGAAGTGTTTTGTTTATTTTTCCCCTTTTTCTGTTAGGAAGATGACCACTGGGAAGCTTTTTGGTAAGTAATCATGTTTGTTCTTGATTGTGGACTTCTATAGTTTTCTACTGATGCAAATAGTCATGTTTCTATTTTAAGTGATTTGGACTTTTTGGTAAAAATATCTTAATTTTATCCTCAAAGTGTGTTTGTTTTAATTTTTTATGAAAGTAAGCCGTTTCTATTTCTAAAACTCAGACAATATGATAAAGTGTCTTTTCAAACATGTTACTGCAAGTTCCCAAATTGCATATCTTCGTCTAACTTAAATGTTTGTCCAAATGGTTTAATGCATTCTATGTGTTTATACTTTATACCTTGATTTCGCTCATGAAAGTGCTAGAGCTCAAATGATAAAAGAACATGCAATGGATCTTAACTATGTTACTTGTCTGCTTTGAAAGAAAAATCCATGCAACTTAACAGGTCAAATGTTTGGACTATAGACTAGGTGCATGGGCCTTATGCTGTGTGTTATTTGATGGCAAACATGGTAGATGGCACTATACCTTGCTTCAACTGAGGAATCTTTTGCGATGACTTTATTAGCATGAAATGGAAAAAAAAAATCAGAAAATATAAGGTTGATTTCTGTTAACGACCTGTATGATAGTTGATTCAGGCTTGTACCAAATCCCCATAATGTCATTGGGTGCTAAAGTTTCAGGGTGGTTCCTTGGTGAAGTGAGAAGATGTAATGGTGTCTATTGCAGTAAGAAAATGCAAACAATATTAATAAAAATACATCAAAATAGAGAATAATTTTGTATGACTACAGAGGAATCAAATTGCTGATATGAATACTTCATGATATCAGAATGGTGGATTTTTATCCATGAATTTTGACTTCTTCATTAAGACTTATTTTACATGGGATAGACAATAAAATTAATGACTTTTGACTTCTTTACAAAGCTACCAATAGAAGTCATGAAATTGTATTTCATGGGTAGGTAACTGCATTATATCAATTGTTGTCGTTTTTCCCGTTTTCGTCCCTCCCACTTAAAGGACTAAAATGAATAGCTCAAACCATAAAACTGAAAGGTGACTTTCTGGCAAATGAGAAGATAAAATAAGTTGATGTAGTAAAATAACTAACAACCTAGCCTGTTTTGTGACTTTTGAGGACATTCCCAGTGTTGTCAGTGTTATGTTCACTTTCTACATATGGTCACAAGATGTCAAAATGACTAGGTTGCTTATTTTACGGGCCAAACTGCATTCATTTTACAAAATTCTAAAAATGAAACCTTCCTGACAGAAAGTAGAAGAGTTCCCAAACTGCAAGTTCCCAAATTGCAAATCTTCATCTCAGTTATGTATAGAGCTAATTTGTGTCTGATGTCAAATTTGAGCTCATGTTATATAGAAGTGTTTTTTTTTTTTTTTTCACTCCCCGTCCTTACCACAATTTTTTTTTTTTGCTTTTGTGAAGGAAGTTATAATGAGTAAAAGTATTTGGCTTTCTTTCTATTATTGCTCACAGCAACATAGACAAGAATCCATTGGAGAAATTGATCTTTTTATCTGATATCATGACTGAACACTTGCTAACTTACGAAATGGGTTATCATAAGTACGGTAGACATCTCAATGTATTCAGACTAACAAGAAAAACTGCATAAGATCCTGTTATGGTGTTAGGCAAAATGTTGCGTATTGTGACTTTGTCCAGAATTTGTTGTATATGGTCACTGTCACGCAATATACTTTAGCTTTTGCAGCTTGTATTCAATGAGGAGAAACTATGGAAACAGATTCATGTCATAAGAAAGATAATATGATATGGAAGGTATAATACTACAACTCAAGCATCATTCCCACATGCATTAAAAGCTTCTACATCTACAGGAATTGCTTGATTTCGAGACTTGGAGGTCATTTCCTTTGGGCTACAATTCCAACCAAAATAAGATTGGATTGAAAATACATATTTTGGTTGGATTGGAAATACCATAGAGATTGGAGGCAAAAAATTCTTTATTTGGTTAAGGTCATCATATGTAGATTATTACATATTATTAAATTCTTTTAATTATTTAATATAATTCAATTTTTTAACTGCTACTATTTATAATTTGGTTATGCAATTACTATATAATAATGTTAAATAATTAATTTTAATTATTTAATAAAATCAATTTTAAAACTCTTCTCATGTAATTGATAACAAATTCTTTTTTTGAGTTAAAATTTATTACATTCAGTCTTTTTTTTTTCAAAAAATAAGAATCAGGTTTAGTTATTTCGTAAATATGATAACAAATTTTAATAATAGTCATTAATAGCTATTAACATATTAAAAAAGCTCAAATCAATTAGCCATTTATATTTAAGGACTTCATCATAAAATATTCACTTTCTAAAATTATTTAATTAGGTCAATCAATTTATACAACTTTCATTTTAGGACTAATATGATTGAACTATGTTGTTAAACGGCAATAAAATTCAAATACTTTTGTTATACTGAAATTTAGAGGTATTTTTGGATATGAAATATATTATTAATAGCGTGTAATCAATTTTTATAAATATATTTTAATTTTAATAGTACACTATTATAATATATGATTTTGAATTAAAAAAGTCAACTACCTGACTTCCTATAGCATGGAAAAAGTTGTATTTTTAATTTATTATTAATTTAATCACTATATTAATACTAAATATCTTATTTTATATGCACACTGCTTACTATTTCAACTTCATAGCAATATACTTACATTCAAGGGTAGTTATGTTTAAGACTTTGAGTTGGGGCATGGAAATGAATTTGTGTTTACTTTTTATGCTTCAATGTTTTAGTCAAATTTAATATCTTTATGAAGAGTATTTACTTATATGCTTAGGTTTCATAAATTTTTTCACTTATATTCTAGAAGGTTTTTAATTTGAAAGTACAAAAATCTGAATAAAAATTAATTAAATTTAATTTTATTCTTTCTATATTATTTTTACTTTTAAAATGATGTCGTGCGTCGCACGAGTTCAAACACTAGTTAAACTAATAGTATAGTATAAACAATATATTCATGAGCTTTTTACTTTAAAAAAATGCTCATTGTGGCTGTAAACGCAGTATAACATGAGAGCGTTCTATTGGAAAGAAAAAGACACAATTTGTTTGAAATAAAATTAGTGAACCTTATAACCCATCATGGTGGGTCTTTGTATAACAAATTGTGTTTATCTCTCCCCAACTTAATGATCTTGTAACAAAAGAGAATCCTTACCCTTGTGCTTTAGATTAGGATTCTCTCTTGTTGGTAGAATTACAACAGCGTTTTGTTAGAGAGAAAAAGACACAATTTGTTTGAAATAAAATTAATGAACCCTATAATCCATTATAGTAGTTCCTTGTATAACAAATTTTGTGTTTATCTCTCTTTAACAGGATGGTCATGTACTAGAAGGGGATCCTTACCTTTGTGCTTTGGATCGGGATTCTCTCATGTTGTTAGAATAACAGAAGAGGGTTATGTTGGAGAGAGAAAAACACAATTTACTTTAAATAAAATTTGTGGACCCTAAAATTCATCATGATGAGTCTTTGTATAACAAATTTTTTGTCTATCTCTTTTCAACATAATGTTTCTGTAACTTGAGAGGATCCTTTCCTCTGTGCCTTGATTGTGATCTATAAGAGGCATAACATGGATGAGAGCCGTGTTCCTATATGGTCTTGAGTTAGATTTTAAACCATCCTCAACAAATGCTGCTGCCAGTAAGGCATCGGCTTACAACATACCACTCCTTTTGCCTTTTAAAATCCTTACCTAATTTACAGCATACAACTTTCTGTTTTCTGATTTCTAGGGTGAAGGTTTAAAGAATTTTGAATATAGTAATTACAAACTTTTAGGCCACTATTGATATAATATGACTACTTACACAATAATTTTGTGTGAACTGTGTATAACTTGCTAATGTTACTGCATTTTCGGTTCAGGTAGACCAACTGTTCTTGCTTGCTAGTAGAATCTGTTAAGTAATGCCAATGCAGTGTAGAAGAATTGGTATGTACCATAAACCTTAAGGTAAGTTTGATGTATTTTTAAAAATGAGGTGAAAGCTTTAAAATGGTATTTATGTGAAAAGTTGTGTGAAAAAAAATTATTCTTAAATGTTTTATCCTCAATTTTAAGGTCATGTCAAACTGACTCCATCCAAAACAAAAGAAAGTAATCTAAATGGGAGTGCCCAAGACTGTGTACAACTGTTGATTGGAATATCAACGAGTTTACAAGAATTGGACCCCCTCAAAATCTCAAGTAAAAATTAACCTTGAAAAAGGGGGGAAATAATCAGCTTGTATGGGAAAACTGAAGGATAAAGAAGGAGAGTCCCACTGTGGCATTTGTGAATACAGAAACACCATTTGAAATTCAGAACAAATAGCTTATTTTATTGTTGCAACACAAAACAGCATAACTTTTAACGCACTTCAGTTTCTACTAATGAGTAATGACAAACGGATTATACACCGAAATTTGCAAACACAGCAATAGAAGTAAAAATCTGAAAGCTGAAATGGCTCTAGAACATTTCTTGGTGACCACTCATGATTACTTCAATTTCAAGCTCTCAGTGCTTCTTCCATGG
Source organism: Ormosia emarginata (assembly GCA_029884605.1). Taxonomy (NCBI): domain Eukaryota; kingdom Viridiplantae; phylum Streptophyta; class Magnoliopsida; order Fabales; family Fabaceae; genus Ormosia; species Ormosia emarginata. Next base: position 9,644,851 of record JAQQTP010000072.1, on the reverse strand, counting down.
CCTTCAAAGCTCCCTGCATCCTCTGAGCCATCACCTGCAAGCCTGAGCCAATGAAGGAATCAAGATCTTCCAGTCTCCACCCTTCAACTGGTTCAACTTCATATAGCCACGCAATCTCACATCCATCTTCCTTTGGCAGCACCTTCAAAGTTGAAACGTAGGAGTGAAACCCAACATTTCCATCTAAAATTGAATAGCTAAATGTCCTATGAGTAGGATCAATGGATAGCAGTTTCTGCTTAGTCCAATTCACGGTTTGTTTGCCATGGCCATCTACAGGGGTCTTGAAACCTGCACAGAAGCGCACACACCCAGGTTGGCCAGAGATGCCTTCAACAGGAAGGCACGTAGAGAGAGTAGGGAACCACTTGTCAAGGCCAAAGAAATCCTCCAAAAGAGGCCATACTTGCCCTGCTTTGGGTCCTATTACTTCTGTTTTGGCCTTGCCCTTCCACTTTGCTGGTTGGCTTCCTTGTTGAGCAGGCTCCATGTATAATATCAAGTAGGAAGCTGCAATATGCCACACAAACACAAGTGAGGATGAGGTATATAACTTATTAAAGTGGCCTTATATTTAATAGAACCGGTCCTACATAGTGAGGAATAGCCAAATGCTGTGATAATAACTTGTGATTTGAGGGGTATTAGAATCTAGGCTTATGGCATGATCAAAATGTGCTGCTAATTAATTTAACTTAGAAAAGGACACTCTTTTCACAAATATATAGGTGCGACATTATCTTCCTCCATATGCATAAGAATGAGACCAATTCTTTGGAAGCAAGTATATGGACTCAACTGAAAGAAGGAAATGGCTTAGTGCTCTTTTGATACCACCACCCCTTATATTTCCAAGCCTTTACGCCCCTTGGTTCTATTTAATTTCTCTTCCGAATTATATATATGACCAATGACCAATGATAGCAATTTAGTACCATTTCATTCCACTTCAGAAGCTAAATGGTTGGGAGCACTGAGCACATTTCAGTGGACGAGATAAAGTGTTTTTCTAGTGCATTAGAAAATCATTATTAAAATTTTGACCTACGGATACGTTTTAACTGTTTAAGCTAATCAAAACTGAAATAGCTGTATTTTACCCCAAAAAAATAAAAAGCTTAAATGGCTGTAGACTGGGTATTCTAATTTCTAATTTAAAAGTAGGTGAACCAAAAGCATTAATTACATCCAAAAAGACAAGGTATGGTTATTAACTTTTAAAAATTATAATTTTACTTGAAATAACTACTAAAATACAATAAAATGTAATGGCTTAATTTACTCACAATGAATAATTCAAGTGATAAGTAAATTTAAACTCACTAATTGAAGGATTTATGATATTTGAGGTTCAAACCCGCGAAAAAGCTCTTGTAAGATTGGAAAGCCTCTATCCCAGCAAAGTTTAAGTCTAAGATATAGAAAAACTTCGTTAAATGTAAAATGTAATGTCTTAATCTTGGGTCGCATCGAATATAATAATTTGTTTCCCAACTGTTGAAGATTTTGGAGGGTAATATATTGGATTTGAAGAGTTAGTAAATAAGAAAGTTACACCGGCTATTATTAAAAACACTTGACTTGTGGTACTACTAGAGAATAGCGACTGCTGAAGATAGAAATGAGACAATCTTGTAATGTAGTGTAGTGTGTGACTGAGGTCACTCAAACTTGAATACGCTACGTATATTATAAATTTATAATAATATTGCTTGGCTAATTCTACAGTAATTAGCGGAGTAGTGTGTGACTTTTTAGCATACTGACTTAAATTAATTCTCATATTTGATGAACATGTAAAACTTACAATTTTTACGGTTCATTGTGTGTGTTTATTATTTTTTTAATCTTTTTAATTGGGTTTGTTCTTGAGTTTTGTTATATTTTTAGTATTTTAAATTATGTTGTAATTATGTATTTTTATGTATTTTTATGTATTTTTATTAGGTAAATACAAAAGATCGAAGAATGGATGTGATTGCATAGAAGATTTTCTATATAAAAAAAAAAAAACTAGAGTCTTGTATGCTTGATTCTTTGTTGCGGTTATTATGTAAGACGACGTCAAGATGACGCAAGCAATTTAATCAGAAGATCAGATGCAGATCACGTGAAAATTATCTTGTGCAGGTTCACATGCATATGCACAGTAACCTCAAAAACTTCTATAAATAGGGTCTTGGAAAAGTTCTGTTCTGTTTTTGGTTCTGTTCTTTTTATTTTCTTTTATTTTAACTTTCTCACGTGTGTAATTAATTTTTATCTAGCTTGGGTGAAAGAGTGAAGCTTTTAGTAATAAATTGAGGTTAGATTTATTTCTTTCTTGTGCTTTAAATGATATATTTCTATGTGACTTTTATATGTATTATATGTTGTTTCCAATTAATTTAAATACTATTCTTGTATAATGAATATCTTGATCCATTGTAGAAACCGATAGGATTGGCACATTGGATGCTTTTGACGATTCTACAAGATTAGTAGATAATTATTGGAACCATAATATAATTACATAATTGAACTTTGAATGTTAAATTTTTCGATTGGAATCTTCATATGCATGATTTCAATTGAGTTATAAAATGAAATAATCTTATTCTTAATTTATTATCAAAGTGGATCTCCTAACCCAAGCAAATCCTTTTCATTTGTAAACAACTTTTATCACCTTTAATCTCGTGACACATCTTCTCTTTACCTCAATAAATTAGTTTCCTTCATTAATTCCTCATGGATCGACCTTTAATTTCGAATTTATTACTTGAGACAAACCTACACTTGGGTTAAAACTTTTAATTATAATTAAATCCCATCAAGTTTTTGGCGCATTTGTAACTTGATTTGAAGTTCTAATATATTGAGGTTCTCTTTTCTCGTAAGTAAAAACTTCACTCGGGTATATTAACCTCTACTTTTTTTCATTTTTATTTATCTATTTACTAATATACTAACTAGTATTATTATATATATATATATATATATATATATATATATTAAATAATAATATAAATAGTAAAGTAAATAGTAAATAGTAAATAGTAAAAAAAATTAAAATTTTTTTTAACCTTTTGTATATATTAACTCGGTGGGGTAATTCTCCCTTTTACTTTCTTGTCAGTGGAGTTAATTCTCCTTTTATTTTTACTGCACTAACTCAAATGGAGTGGAAACTCTTCCTTTTACTTTCTTGTAATTTACTTTTTGCATTTTTTATTTGGTGGCTGGTTTATTACCCCATCCTTCTTGATATTTAACGGCAGGTGTATACCGCCTCTTTTTTATTATTTATTTATTTTACGTAATCTAATTTTTAATTTCTCGTCATTTATTTTTCTCAGTAATCTAACTTTTCTAACTTTTAAATTCTCATTTTTTTTTTTTTTACTTTTGGGTGGTGGTTTATACCACATCCTAATTAATATTTAACTACCGGGTGTATACCGCCTTCTTGTATATTATTTTTATTTTATGTCACTTATTTATCTTAACCCAGTATCGTGATTCAAATTTCAGACGTTTGATTAAAATTAATCCAAGTAATCTATATATTGATTTATTTGAATCATAATCACACACAATTAACACAATTTGAATTTGAAGGTGCACATGTTGAACATGATAATCAAACACAACGAAATTGAAAATGAAAGTATACATGATGAACAAAGAAATCAACCATTGAGAACTATCGCGTGCATATTTGCAACCACCTCGAAATTCTAGTCATCATGTTTTATCTTTCCACTTAATGCTAATAATTTTATATTTAAGCCGGGGTATGATTTCTTTATCTTGCCTAATTTTCATGGTTTAGAAAATGAAAGCCCATATTTACATCTAAAAGAATTTGAAGAAGTTTGTATTGCTTTCAATTATCAAACTCAAGCATCAAGAAATTGTTAAACTTAAATTGTTTCCTTTTTCTTTGAAAGATAAGGCAAAAACTTGGCTTAATGCTTTGAAACCAAGATCAATTGGCACATGGTAAGAAATGCAAAGTGAGTTTTTAAAGAAATTTTTTCCAACACATAAAACTAATGCTTTGAAAAGACAAATCCAAAATTTTTCCCAAAATTCAAATGAAGCATATTTTCAAAGTTGGGACGTTTTAAAGATTTGTTAAATTCTTGCCACATCATGGTTTTGAAAAATGGCGAACTATAAGCTTCTTTTATGAAGGTTTAACACCAAACTAAACAATTTGTGGAAACGATGTGTAATGGTGAATTTCTTGATAAAGAACCCAAGATGCTTTAGATTATTTAAATCATTTGGTGAAAATTCTCAATCTTGGCATGAAATTAATCCTTCTGAAAATTCAATTAGATATAACCTTGCAAATGCAGGAAAAGGAAAATACCATCTTAGTCAAGAAGAAGATTTAAATGCAAGGTATGCTAGTTTGGTTAGAAGGATTGAAGCTATGGAATTAAGAAAAGCAAAAGAAATCAAATCTTTTGTGGTATTTGTGATGACTTAGGACACTCAACACACGAATGTCCTAACATTCCTGTTTTTAAAGAAGTTGTACATGAAGCAAAAAATGCAATAAATAATTTTAAAAAGCCAATTACTTCTTCTTTTTCAGATTATTCATACAATCCAGGATGGAGAAATCATCCTAACTTCACTTGGAAGAACAATACTCAGTCACAATTCATGCAACCACCACCTCCTCAGGCACAACAAGACTCTCAAAATTTTCAAGGATATGCACCTTATAGGAAAAACCTAGAAGAAACACTGCATGCATTCATAGAAAAACAAGAAGCCATTAATAAACAAACCAATCAAACCATGATTGACATAAAAGAAACTCTTTCCAAACTTACCTCTGCACTTACCATTCACGAGAAAGGAAAATTTCCTTCTCAACCTCAACCAAATCCCAAAGGTCAATATAGTCTAAATGAGGGTAGTTGAAAAACTAACAAATAAATCAAGTCAATTCTGTGATAACTCTTAGGAGTGGAAAGGTTGTTGAAAAACAAATCCCGAATCTTGTGAGAAGAAGATGAACCAATTCCTCAAGAAAATCAAGAAGTTGACCAAAATGAGACTAAACTCTCACCTTCACCCCCATTTCCTCAAGCATTGAATAATCCAAAGAAATTGGACAATAACACTGGAATTTTTGAAATTTTGAAACAAGTGAAAGTCAATATTCCTTTGTTAGATGTTATCAAACAAATTCCTTCTTATGCTAAATATTTGAAAGACTTGTGCACTGTTAAAAGGAAATTAAATGTGAAAAAGAAAGCATTTTTGACTGAACAGGTAAGCTTCATTTTTCATAATAATAATGCGTTGAAATACAAAGACCCTGGTTGTCCTACAGTTTCCTGCATTATTAGAGAACATAAAATTGAAAAAGCTTTACTTGATCTTGGTGCTAGTGTCAATTTGCTTCCATATTCAGTTTATCAGCAACTCAACTTGGGTGAGTTAAAACCAACTTCTGTAACTCTTCTACTTGCCGATAGATCAATTAAAATTCCAAGAGGAATAGTGGAAGATGTGTTGATTCAAGTTGATAAATTCATATATGCTGTGGATTTTATTGTCTTGATATCTTGAACCTATAGTTGATAGTTGCAAGTCAATTCCTGTTATTTTAGTAGTCCATTTTTAGCAACATCTAATGCTTTGATAAATTGCGAAATGGAGTGGTGAAGCTAACATTTGAAAACATGACACTTTGGATCTCAATGTTTTTAACATGTGCAAGCAACCACAGAAGTCCTTGATGAAAATGAGGAAGTTGAAGGAATTGAAACCATTGTAAATGATCATCTTCTAAAAGGGAGTTCTTCCACCCATTAGAAGTTTGTTTAATTAATTCATTTGATTCAGATGCACGCAAGTAGATGGTGATATTTCTGAAATATGTTCTTTGCTTGATTGTACACAAGCAATGGAATACAAAAGATGGAAGCGAGATTCAAGAGTTACAACCTATGAATGATAATATTCATGAAAAAGTACCTACTGTTGGAACTAAAGCCATTACCTTCTGGGTTGAAGTACACATTTTTGGGAGAAGACCAAAGCTTTCCAAAGAGTAATTTCATCACCTTCTTGAAGAACAAGAAGGTATGTTGATAGAAGTACTTAAAAGGCATAAAAGTGCAATTGGATGGACATTAACATATATAAAAGGCATTAATCCATTGATTTGTACACATAGAATACATTTAGAGGATAATGCTAAAACATCACAACAACCTCAAAGAAGATTAAATCCACACATGAAGGAGGTAGTTAGGGTTGAAGTTCTTAAATTACTTGATGTTGGAATTATTTATCCTATTTCTGATAGTCAGTGGGTAAGCCCTACACAAGTTGTGCCTAAGAAATCTGGAATAACAATGGTTGAAAATGAAAAAGGTGAGTTAATACCTACGCGAGTTTCATCTAGTTGGCGTATGTGTATTGATTTTAGAAAATTGAATGCAAATGCTAGGAAAGATCATTTCCCATTACCATTTCTTGATCAAATTCTAGAAAGAGTAGCAGGACATCCCTACTATTGTTTTCTTGATGGTTATTCGGGGTATAATCAAATATCAATTGCATTAGAGGATCAAGAAAAGACTACTTTTACATGCCCCTTTGGCACTTTTGCATATAGAAGAATGCCTTTCGGTCTTTGCAACGCTCCGGCAACTTTTCAAAGATGCATGCTAAGTATTTTTAGTGACATGATTGAGCATTATTTAGAGGTTTTCATGGATGATCTGACAGTCTTTGGAAATTCTTTTAAAAATTGTCTTGATAATTTGAATAAAGTTCTTAAAAGATGTGAAGAAAAAGGATTTGTTTTAAATTGAGAAAAATGTCATTACATGGTTACCTCAGGAATCGTGTTAGGTCATGTGATATCTTCTGAAGGAATTAAAGTTGATAAGGCCAAAGTTGAATTAATTGCTCATTTGCCTTCCCCAAAAACAGTCAGAGAAGTTCGTTCCTTTTTAGGACATGTAGGATTTTATCGAAGATTTATTAAGGACTTTAGTGTCATATCTAGACCATTATGCAATCTTCTGATAAAAGATGCAACATTTGATTGGACTCAAGAATGTCAAAAATCTTTTGAAAAATTAATTAGTCTTCTGACATCGGCTCCTATCATGCAACCTCCTGACTGGTCTTTGCCGTTTGAATTAATGTGTGATGCAAGTGATTTTGCTGTTGACGCTGTTTTAGGTCAGAGAAAAGAAGGTAAACCTCATGTGATTTGTTACGCAAGTAGAACTTTAAATAGTGCACAAATGAGTTACACCACTACTGAAAAAGAACTACTTGCTGTAATTTTTGCATTGAACAAATTTCGAGCTCATTTAATTGGTTCTTCTATTGTTGTTTTTACTGATCATGCTGTTGTTAGATATTTAATGTCTAAGCAGGATGCCAAACCTAGGTCGATACGGTGGATCTTGTTGCTTCAAGAATTCAATATCACAATAAAAGATAAGAAAGGAGCCGAAAATGTTGTCGCAGATCATTTGTCCAGACTTACAACAGGCTCATCTTTTGATAGCACACCTATCAATGATTTTTTTCTTGATGAGTTTTTATTTTCTGTCAATTCTATGCCTTGGTTTGAGAACATAGTCAATTTTCTTGTAACAGGAAAGATGCCGCCTCAGTGGTCACATCAAGACAGAAAAAAGTTTTTGACTAAGGTGAAAATTTTTTATTGGGATGACCCATATTTGTTCAAATATTCTCCTGATCAAATCTTTCGGAGATGTGTACCCGATAGTGAGGTAAGTAGTGTCATTAACTTTTGTTACTCAGAAGCATGTGGAGGTCATTTTTCTTCAAAGAAAACAGCTGCGAAAATCTTGCAGTGTGGATTTTATTGGCCCACTTTATTTAAAGATAGCCATAACTTTTGCAAAAATTGTGAAAATTGTCAAAAGTTGGGCTCAATTTCAAAAAGAAACATGATGCCTCTGAATCTCATCCTTGTCATTGAAATTTTTGATTGTTGGGGAATTGATTTCATGGGTCCATTTCCATCTTCATTTGGATTTGTGTATATTTTGGTTGCAATTGATTATGTCTCAAAATGGATTGAGGCGCGATTCCATGTCGACAAAATGATCATAAAAACTGTTCTCAAATTTTTAAAAGAAAATATTTTAAGTCGTTTTGGAATCCCTCGAGCTATCATCAGTGATGGGGGAACACATTTTTGTAATAAACCATTTGAATCTTTAATGAAGAAATATGGTATTACCCATAAGGTTGCTACCCCTTATCACCCTCAGACTAGTGGACAAGTAGAATTAGCAAATAGGAAAATTAAACAAATTTTGGAAAAAACGGTTAACCCAAATCGTAAATATTGGTCTTTAAGACTAAACGATGCACTTTGGGCTTACCGTACTGCTTTTAAAACATCTTTAGGCATGTCACCCTATCGATTAGTCTATGGAAAACCTTGTCACTTGCCTGTAGAACTATAGCATAAAGCATTTTGGGCCATTAAAGCTTTCAATTTAAATCTTGATGATGCTTGCAAGTTACGCAAATTGCAAATAAATGAACTTGAGGAATTGAGAAATGATGCATATGAAAACTCAAAAATTTACAAAGAAAGAACAAAAGCTTTTCATGACAAATATATTTTGAGAAAATCTTTTGAAATTGGCCAAAAAGTTCGCTTTATAATTCTCGTCTTCACTTATTCCCTGGAAAATTGAGATCTAGGTGGTGGTGGTCCTTTTATTGTCAAACATGTATATCCTTATGGAGCCGTAGATATTGAGAATCCTAGTAATGGTAATGTATCTAAGGTCAATGGACAAAGACTTAAACTATTTCTAGAAAATCAAGCTGCTGAGGTAGATTTCATTTCCCTTTCTGATCCTTGTTATGTGAAAAATTTACTCTAATTTGTAGTTTTATTTTGTTTTGCAGTTCTTTAGCTCCCCGGTTAAATGGCGGATGACGGTACTCCGTGACTCTCAAGTCGGTTTGCTCTCTTTCAGTTTCCCAAAATAACTGAATCTTTCTTCTCCTTTAAAATGGATGTCATTCTTTCAAACCCGAGAAAATATTTTCCTTCTCTCTCCTCTAAATGCTCTGAAAAAAATTTACAAAGTTCGATGTGAAAGATTGAGATTGTTAATGCACAAAGGTATGCTGAGAAGATGTCTGTTGGATAATCGAAGCAAAGGTTCGATTAGCGGTGAGTCTTCAATTTCATTTGACTATTACATGCCGGTCTTGGTAGAAGTTCATATTCTAAAAGGAGAAGAGCAAAAAGATTACAAGTCTGTCACATATGTGGACGATGGAATTGTAACACGCGATGTCGTTCTTTGGGGATGGTTTCCAAAAACAGAGAAGATAAAATTTTCTTCATTAAGAATGGACTGAGTAAGGAGTCATTAGATGATATCTTGTTGACTCTTGATACGCATTCTTATGGACTTGTGCATCGTGAACTTCTTAATTTGTGGAATCTCTTCAAGGATGAACAAAAGCAATATAGTCTTGGGAATCTGACTCTAAAAGACCCTGTTTGCCAATTTATAAGAAAATTGGATGGGAAGCTTATCCTCGACTCATAGAAGGCGTTTAAGCCGTTTCTGGACGTGAAACCAGAAGCAGATGTGAGTCACATTCACAACAACATGTACATATCTTCTTCTTCTTCTTCTTCTTCTTCATGTTCAAAAAAAAAATAAAAAAAAAGAGATTACAATTTAAAAAAAAAAAAGAGGAATACAACTTGGGTTTGGCTTTGGTAACACACAACGTGAATGGGGAAATGCATGTATCTTGATTCAGCCTTCTTAATTGGAAAACAAAGAAGGTAGATTGTATCCCACATGTGAGGCGTGAGTCATTATTATGGCCACTTGTCCCTTTTGGGAGCCCTATGTTGCTACTTTGGTCTTGAATGTGTCTAATCTTGGTCAACAATGCTTTGGCACAAAGTAGAAAGAAATGAACTACCTCCATCCCAATCTCAAGTAAGTATACACCCATCTTTCGTCAGGTTTCTAAAAACTTGAAAAAAAAATAAAAAAAAAGCCAAAAAAATTAATTAATTAAAAAAAAAGAGAGGCGAAACTACGGTTATACTTGATCTTTAATTAGATTAGGAGCCACAGGCGATGCCCGTCTCGTCATAGACTCGGGAGAAGACTTTCACACGCCGGTATATAAATAAAGTTCGTGTACCATGCTCAGTAGAGAGCGTGTGCTACATTCCCGGTTCTTGGAACCAAGGCTCAGTAATGATGGACGAAAAGAAGCGTCCGTCTTTACAAAGTGAACGAAACCGCATTGAAATGAGTTGTATACTTACTTTAATTAGTAGGTCTCTATGGCGTGTTCGACCCATTTGCGGTTAGGTACCATCTTCTTAGAACACGAGCCTTTAATTAGGTTTGCGGGAAGATAGAGAGTTGTTCTTCCGTAAGCGGGACGGAAAGGATTCAAAGGTACTTGTTGTCGGTTCGGCAATTCTTGTGGAATTCATATGTTGCACTTGGTGACACGCAACTTAAATACATGCCACTACTTTATCGCACTCATGACGCTTGCATGAGTATAAAGATACGCCATGAAAACCGTACATACGGTATGTCCTCATTTATTATTGTATTTCTTTTATCTTTGTATGATTTTGTTGTATATTGATTTTTGGACGAGATGATCCTTTGAGCGGGATCTTTCGGGGTTTCTAAACTTTTTACCCCGATGGTTTTCTTGAAGTTAAAAAAAAAAAAACAAAAAAAAACAAAAAAAAACAAAAAAACAAAAAAAATAAAAAAACAAAAAAAAAAGGTTTAAAAAAATCGTATTTCTTAATTTCAAACTTTTCTCGACAATGTACAACCCACCCATATAGGTGCTATGATTACTTTTTCCATTCTTTTTCCTATTTAAACACTTCATTCTCTTCACTTTCCTCCAACTCATAATCATTCAAAGGAAGGTGAAATTATGGGACCTCCTGTTCGTAACATTAAAAATGTTTGTGTTTTTGTGGGTCAAGTTATGGGAAGGGTTTAGAGTTTGTGAAACGCAGCCACTTGTTCTTGGTCGAACACTTGTGCAAGGAATATTCATGTTGTATATGGGGTGGTTGTCGTGGGTTAATGAGGCTATATCACTCTCTGCATTTATAGCAGACAAATCGGAGTTTAGGTATCATTCCTAAACCTTTAACTCAAAATAACATCACTTGCAAGACAGTTGGAGAAGAAATCCAGGTATCATCTATGCATGGATGAATGAAAAAAATGCTTGACAACTCTGATGCATTTATTGCCTTACTAGGTGGTTTTGGTACTTTGGAAGAAATTTTTCAAATTGTCTCTTGGTAAAACAACATCTACCATAAACCCATTGGTTTGTTGAATGTTAATAATTTCTTTGATCTTTTGTTATTTTTTCTTGATAAAGCTGTGGAACAACAATTTATCACTCCTTTGGCAAGAAAACTTCTTATCTCTGTCTCTACTATTGATGAACTGATTGATAAATTAGAAGCTTTTGTTTATGAACCTGATAAAGTCCTAGCTCAGATAGATTGGTCATCAAGAAGCAGTGAGGGAAGCGGTAAGAAAAGAAAGCCCGATCTGACACTTCATCTTTAATGGGTTTGATTTTATTTATCGTACTTTGTTTCTATTTCAATTTGTGTCAGATTTCTCCAAATAGTGAAATATCTTCTATCCTTTACTCATCTATATTTTAACATTGCGGACAATGTTGTAATCTAGTTTGGGGGGGAAGGATAATTTAAAAAAAAAATTTATGAAGTATGATATGATTTTCATGAACTTGCTAAACCAATGAATATTGGTCGAGTAAGGAGTAATTTAACTTCTGAGACGCATTTAAATTGGGAAGTATGTTTAGTGAGATATTTAATCGGCTCGAGAAACCTATAACAAAACCAATTAAGGATGGCGAGTAAGGTGTAAATTTTGCCCTTAAGGTAATTTTACTCTTGAGGCGATCATAATTGAGAAAAAAAAATGTTTTAGAAGTAGCAAAAAGCATATCTTGGGTCATAGCATAAATTTTCTTCTTTCTTAAAAATCACATGCTTGGATTTGAATGTTAAATTGGTGAATTGAGAATGATAGAAATATGCCATGTGAGATTTTGAGCCTATTAATGAATGGATTGAACACATGGTAATTCTACCATTCTTTCTTTCTGTGATTTTCACCGTGAAATTGTTCTTTCTAGAACTTGCTTTGATTCTTTTTGAGGCTACATTTTCACATGCATACATAAATATGATTGAGGCGTTTTAAAATAAATACTTTTTGACCAAATAACCATCCTTGTATATTTTTCCTTATATAACCCCTTTGAGCCTACTTGACCAGTTCTTGTTTTTAGCTTATTACGTGCCCTAAAAAAAAAAACATGTTTTTACCTGACCTTAGGGAATAAGAGAGCATTAACTTTGTTCTTAAACAAGTGTGGGGGTGTGTGTAAAAAAAAAATAAAAAAAAAAAAAAAAAAAAAAAAAAAAAAGAAAAAGAAAAGAAAAAGTGATCATCTCGATACATTATGTGACATATCCATATTTAAAATAAAGATAGATGCTTGGAAATAACGGGAAGAGAAGGAGAAGGTTTATGCTTTTAAAAATGAATTCAACTCATCAATTTAGGGATTAATCTTCAACAAAACATTAGTTAGATATTGGTCATTGTCCTTATTGATGAATATTCTCAAATATCTTTTCCACTTTAACTGTACATAATGCTTTTTTTTTCTCTTTGGTATTTATCTTCTTATATCCATATTATCCGTCCTTCTTTACTACGACCCCATTACAACCTTGAATAAAGTCACTCTTGATTTTTGTGTGCATGTGTTCTAAGTAGTGGAGAAGTAGAAGATAAAGTTGTTTTATGGTAGTGCAATTTTTCATGGGTTGAATCGAGTGAAATATCTACCATTTTAAACACTAGAGGGATTGAGAGTAAATCCTATGAGGATCTTTCATTCTTGATTTATTCTTTTTAACTGAAATTCCCTTGCTTGATGGTTTGAGATGTGAAGAAATATTAAAAAAAAAATGTTTTGTTCCCTTGAATGACTAGTTGCTCTTCTTGTTTTATTAAATCTTTTAAGTTTTTAGCTTTTTAGTTCAGTGTTATTTCCTAGCTTTGTCTTATATATTTTCTTTCGGGAGTCAAAAGCTCAAGTGTGGGGGTGTGATGAACCTGCAAAACTTATAATTTTTACTGTTCATTGTGTGTGTTTTTCATTCTTTTTAATCTTTTTAATTGGGTTTGTTCTTGAGTTTTGTTATATTTTTAGTATTTTAAATTGTGTTGTAATTATGTATTTTTATGTATTTTTATTAGGTAAATGCAAAAGATCGAAGAATGGATGTGATTGCATAGAAGATTTTCTATAAAAAAAAACTAGGTAATCTTGTAGAAAATTCTTTATGCTTGATTCTTATGAAGACAACGTCAATGATCGTAAAGCAATCATCCAGTATGTAATCTTGTATATCAGAAGATCAGTGAAAATTATTGTGCGTGTTATTGTGTATACACAAGAACCTCAAAAACTTCTATAAATAGGGGTGACGGGGAAAAGTTCTAGGTTCTGTTTTTGGTTCTGTTCTTTTTATTTTTTTTTATTTTCTTCTTTCTCATGTGTAATTAATTTTCATCTAACTTGGGTGAAAGAGTGAAGCTTTTAGTAATAAATTGAGGTTAGATTTATTTCTTTCTTGTCTTTAAATGATATATTTTTATGTGACTTTTATATGTGTTATATGTTGTTTCCAATTAATTTAAATACTATTCTCAGTATAATGAATATCTTGATCCATTGTAGACAATATAGGATTGACACATCGGATGCTTTTGACGATTTATTAGTAGATAATTATTGGAACCATAATATAATTACATAATTGAACTTTGAATGTTAAATTTTTCGATTGGAATCTTGATATTGATTTCAATTGAGTTATAAAATGAAATAATCTTATTCTTAATTTATTATCAAAAGTGGATCTCCTAACCCAAGAAATTCTTTTCATTTGTAAACAACTTTTATCACCTTTAATCTCGTGACACATCTTCTCTTTACCTCAATAAATTAGTTTCCCCGTTCATCAATTCCCTCATGGATCGATTCTCTGACCGAATTTTAAATTTATTACTTGAGACATAACCTACACTTTGGTTAAAACTTTTAATTATAATTAAATCCCATCAATATTCTTACTACAAATAATGTATATACTTTCTTTTTTACATATTATCTAATATTATTTATTATACTTATTTTTTTATTACTTTTTTTTAATCATCCACTCTTAAAAAAGATATATACAATACTTATATCTAAAAGAGACGTAAGATCATCATCTTTTTTGACTTAAATTGAAAAGAAAAATTATAGAAAAAAAAATTGAGAGCAGTGTCAGTGTGTGTGAGTTACAGAGTTAGTGGAGTAGCGTGTGAACTGAATTGGTCAGTGTGTGGGGTCTGTGAGAGTTTGTTAAAGAAAATAAAATGAGAAATCATGCAAAGACAAAGAAAGAAAAGAAAGAAGACAAAAGAAGAAAGGAAATGAAACGAATCAAGAGACAAGTTTTTCTTCTGGTAGGTATCATGGGCCGGTGGCTGCAAAAATATGATAAGGAAAGTGCTGAAAATTAAAAGGCAGAAAGACCGTGATCGATGTTTTATGCATTGGTGCGCCAAAAATTCATATTAAGATAGCTGCCGACTAGGTAGTAACAATTATGAAACTGTGGATCTCACAAAAGCAGAATTTTGAGAATGTGATTCTAACTATGAAGTTCATTGTGGAAACTATACCAGCCAAGTGCATGATTGCATTTCCATACAATTTAATTCGATCCCCCGCTTGATGTTGAAATAACAGTGCTAGTGCACTGTTATGGTTTATATTTACTCTCCATAGACTAACATGGAACACATGCAGAAAGAGAAAGGACAAGAAATAAGAGACAAGGATAGAGACCTAAGAGGGTGCCAGCACGCAAGACACTTGTATTTTTAAGATTTTTTATATAATAAAATATTTATTTCAAAGTCAAAGTTGGTTTTTAATCTTATCTACCCACTCTATGTACCTTACTTTTCTATGCTTTTGTTAACTTCACAATCCAAATAAACTTTAGAAAATGAAAGAATGAAAATTAAGAGTAGGGATGGCAATGGGGTGGGGTGGGGTGGGGTGGGGTGGGGTGGGGCGGGACGGGGCAGATAGTGTTTCCTGCTCTCGCTTCATTTATTTTGTGGGTATTTATTTATAATTTTTGTGGATAAATAGAATATTTGTGGGTATCTATGAGTATATGCAGATATTTGATATTTTAAAATAAAATTTTAAAAATTATAAAATAAACATAAATAAAATAAATTTTAACATCACATACTACAATTTTGTTTAATAATATAAGATTTTTACAAAATTAAAAGATTATTATAAATAACAAACTAAATCTAATTATATTTTATAATAATTAGTTTACATAAATAATTATTACATAAATAGTATATATTTTTTCAACAAGTTTTATTATTATGGATTCATTTAATAAAAATATTATTTTAAAATAATAAAATATACGTATTTTCATCTCATCTTAAAGTTAAAAAAAAAATTATAATATATGATATATATTAAATAAAATATATATACTAAACGGGTTTATATGAAATCCATGAAATCTATAATCCCCGTCTCTCCATTTATTAAATGGGTATCATCCCTAATTCCGTCAGGATAATTCCCGCGATTCCCCGCGAAGACGAAGTAATTTTCTTACGCTTTAATTAAGAGTGATGCCATCACATATACAGGATTGAATTAGTGTACTGTAGAATAAGACCTCTGAGGTTCATGACTCTATTTAAAGTGCTACATCCACACAACGACATTATGTGAATGAAATGTGAAAGTTGATTTTGTCAGTTTCATATAATTTGCACATGGAATAATCCCTGTAACGGGTTCTTTTTAGTTGCACGTTAGAATATTGTTTCACCCATCCTTAAATTTTGGTGCGTGGTGCATGTTGGATTCTGGAGGTTGCTGTCTTTAGGTGCTTAACGTTCCTGATATTGCACCTTGTATCTTATCCAACCTTTATTAGTTAGTAACAAACTGTCCTATTTTATCGCCTCTGTAAATATCAAGATGGTCGTTTTCACAAACTCACTGAAAAAATCATCTCTTTTCTATTATTTTAATTTTGTTCCCGCAACTAATCATACAAGTTATTCTTATGCCTATGCTATTTCAAATACAAAGTTAGCAACAAGTGAATGTTATGTTCTAGAAAATATTAGCTACAAGATCTTCTGGACCGAATAATCAACTCATGGTGATGAAATACTTTTAAGTCTAGTGTGCTTGAATGCCTTAGTCAATATTCACAATAAGTTATTTTGTTTATACAATTTTAATTTTAATGTCTTCTATTTATTTCTATTATTTTTCTTAGAGTCTTAAGAGTTTTCTCCGGTGGATATTGCTATACTTATTGCTACTGAAGCTTTTCTTTTCCTTATGTTAAACTTTTTGATGGCTAGAATTTCAAGCCCTGCGTATAATGTCGTAATGGAGATTTATACTTTTTCAAGATTATGATTTCTTCTTTTATCTCAATTTGGTGTCTTTATCTATATTTAGCAAAGTAGGTGTTAAATTTATTTTCAAATCTGATGAAACTTCACTCTCTAAATGGAGGATTTTGTGAGGAAAGGGTATTATAATAATAGTTTGATTCTTTTGATGGCATGTTTGGGTTGGTTGATTGTTGCAAATAAACATATAGAAAGTGGCCTATTAACGCTTTACACTTGAGATTCATTGACCTTATACTAAACAGGGGGTATGGTGTTTTGGAGGGGACTGAAAGTCTGATATTGTCCTCTTTTTCTTATGCCTTCTTTTTCTGGTTTAGAGTTTAAACATGTTGCTGGAAATCATAAGATATAGAACGATAAGCTTCATATAATAATTCAATTAAAAGAGAATAAGAGAAGATGGAGTTTAGGGGGTGGATACAGGTTTTAAAATTTTTATCTTCGTTGCTTAAGACTGGATTTTACTGATTATTTTCTGGGTAAATATATCTTCTTTTTCTTCTCTTCAATAAAATTGTTATCTTTGTTGCTTATGAATGAATTTTGCTAATTATCCACTATTGTATACTTTGTATTTATTATTATTGATTCACAAGAATTCCTTATCATTCAATTGTAGCACAATCTCAGGTTTTTTCACTATTATCTTTATTTAATCAAGTTGGGTTTAAAATGAATAAAAATGATAAATGATTTAATTTAATTTGATTTAGAAATTAAATTTTGTATTTGGAACTTTTAAAAAAATAGATTTGAATTGATTTAAAAATCAAATTTTGTGTTTAGAATCTATTAAAATTATAGAATTGATTTGATTTTATTTTATTATTTTATATTTTAATCTTTATGAGAGGTAGTTAGAAATATTTGCTAAGGGTAAAATAGTCTATTGATTTCAAATCAAATCAAATCAAATCAAATCATAACAAATTTTATAAAATTTGATAGAATTTTTAAAACAAAAGGAATAAAATCTATATAATTTTGGAAATCAAATTATTATTATTTTTTAATTTCAAACACAAGATTTAATTAAATTTAATTTATAAATCAAATTATTTCCTAATTTTTTACTTTCTAAACACAATTTATAAATATTTTGTCTAAAATATTAGTAGTTCATTCTTCTTATTCTTTTAAATAAAATTGTTATCTTCGTTGCTTACAATTAGATTTTGCTGATTATTTTTTGGGTAATTAAATCTTTTTCTTCTTCTTTTCAATAAATTTGTTATCTTTGTTCCTCTTTTTCTTATGCCTTCGTTTTCTGGTTTAGAGTTAAACATGTTGCTGGAAATCATAAGATATAGAACGATAAGCTTCATATAATAATTCAATTAAAAGAGAATAAGAGAAGATGGAGTTTAGGGGGTGGATACAGGTTTTAAAATTTTTATCTTCGTTGCTTAAGACTGGATTTTACTGATTATTTTCTGGGTAAATATATCTTCTTTTTCTTCTCTTCAATAAAATTGTTGTCTTTGTTGCTTATGAATGAATTTTGCTAATTATCCACTATTGTATACTTTGTATTTATTATTATTGATTCACAAGAACTCCTTATCATTCAATTGTAGCACAATCTCAGGTTTTTTTCACTATTATCTTTATTCAATCAAGTTGGGTTTAAAATGAATAAAAATGATAAATGATTTAATTTGATTTGATTTGGAAATTAAATTTTGTTTTGGAACTTTAAAAAAATGGATTTGAATTGATTTAGAAATCAAATTTTGTGTTTAAAATTAAAATTATAGAATTTTTGATTTGATTTTATTATTTTATATTTTAATCTTTATGAGAAGTAGTTAGAAATATTTGCTAAGGGTAAAATAGTCTATTGATTTCAAATCAAATCAAATCAAATCATAACAAATTCTATAAAATTTGATAGAATTTTTAAAACAAAAGGAATAAAATCTATATAATTTTGGAAATCAAATTATTATTATTTTTTAATTTCAAACACAAGATTTAATTAAATTTAATTTATAAATCAAATTATTTCCTAATTTTTTACTTTCTAAACACAATTTATAAATATTTTGTCTAAAATATTAGTAGTTCATTCTTCTTTTTCTTCTTCTTCTTTTAAATAAAATTGTTATCTTCGTTGCTTACAATTGGATTTTGCTGATTATTTTTTGGGTAATTAAATCTTTTTCTTCTTCTTTTCAATAAATTTGTTATCTTTGTTCCTCTTTTTCTTATGCCTTCGTTTTCTGGTTTAGAGTTTAAACATGTTGCTGGAAATCATAAGATATAGAACGATAAGCTTCATATAATAATTCAATTAAAAGAGAATAAGAGAAGATGGAGTTTAGGGGTGGATAGAGGTTTTAAAATTTTTATCTTCGTTGCTTAAGACTGGATTTTACTGATTATTTTCTGGGTAAATATATCTTCTTTTTCTTCTCTTCAATAAAATTGTTATCTTTGTTGCTTGTGAATGAATTTTGCTAATTATCCACTATTGTATACTTTGTATTTATTATTATTAATTCACAAGAACTCCTTATCATTCAATTGTAGCACAATCTCAGGTTTTTTTCACTATTATCTTTATTCAATCAAGTTGGGTTTAAAATGAATAAAAATGATAAATGATTTAATTTGATTTGATTTAAAAATTAAATTTTGTGTTTGGAACTTTAAAAAAATGGATTTGAATTGATTTAGAAATCAAATTTTGTGTTTAGAATCTATTAAAATTATAGAATTGATTTGATTTGATTTTATTATTTTATATTTTAATCTTTATGAGAGGTAGTTAGAAATATTTGCTAAGGGTAAAATAGTCTATTTATTTCAAATCAAATCAAATCAAATCAAAAATTCTATAAAATTTGATAGAATTTTTAAAACAAAAGGAATAAAATCTATATAATTTTGGAAATCAAATTATTATTATTTTTTAATTTCAAACACAAGATTTAATTAAATTTAATTTATAAATCAAATTATTTCCTAATTTTTTACTTTCTAAACACAATTTATAAATATTTTGTCTAAAATATTAGTAGTTCATTCTTCTTTTTCTTCTTCTTCTTTTAAATAAAATTGTTATCTTCGTTGCTTACAATTGGATTTTGCTGATTATTTTTTGGGTAATTAAATCTTTTTCTTCTTCTTTTCAATAAAATTGTTATCTTCGTTGCTTAGGACTGGATTTTGCTAATTATTTTTTGGGTAAATAAATCTTCTTATTCTTCTTTTCAATAAAATTGTTATCTTCATTGCTTTGGACTGGATTTTGCTGATTATTTTCTGGGCAAATATTTCTTCTTCTTCTTCTTCTTCTTCTTCAATAAAATTGTTATCTTCGTTGCTTAGAACTGGATTTTGTTGATTATCTACCATTATATGCTTTGTACTTATTTTCTTATTTTCTAGGTTGTAATCATTCGAATCTTTGATCTGATTGTATGTTAAAAAAAATCCACCTTTTATCAATTGAATTCGATTCATTTATGATAAAAAATATATCTATATTATTTATTCAAAAAAAATATCTATATTATTATTTTAGTATATGTTAAGACAAATTTGTCAATTGCAGCTTTATTGTTGACATGGCTCATCAGTTTGCTCATGATTATCATATTGGGTATTTTCATGTCATAGTACGCATGTATTCCAATCTATATATCCACATATATGGAATTATAAGGGTTAGTGTATGATATTAATCTTGCAATGTTTTGGTCTTGTTTTATTTAACTTCACCGATATATACTTATACACTGATTAACTTCATCTCTTGATTGGGGCATAATGTCTGTGTTGCTTAGTTGAATATTTGAGTGTTCGAATTAGACTTTCAGGACTACAAATGTGAATAGCTTATCACTCTGTTTCTTGGAATGTTTAATGACCGAAGAGGTCTATCAATTGTTGCAGGTTCAGTAGCTGAGGATTGTTATGAAATTTCTCTTTTAGGTTGAAGCTTCAAGAAATTGCCAGCCTAGGATATGATGAATGGAACTCAGAATCAGTATTGTGGTAAAAGTTCCAGTTCGACTTCCCTTAACAGTCTGCAGGATACTGAGGATGACCAGATGATCGCTCTCATGCTATCGGAAGAGTATGCCAAATTAGATGGTGCAGTTGGTCAACACCTTTCCAAACTTGGCACTTGTTCCTGTAAGAATTCTTACTTTTCTATTATTCCCTAAACAATAACAAAAACTTTGGACTTTGACTAATTATGGTAGTATAATATAGGTGCCACTTTTTATTTCTGCTTTTCAATATGAAACTTGTACTACTAATTATGTATATATCTCATCACTTAAATACAGTGGGGGAGAATGAATACATTTAATACTTTGAAATGGCATAGTGGCTCTAGTGTTACTGTTATTTCCTTCTGTTTTTCTTTGCCTTTGGACACTTTTGAAACTTGGCTCTTAATTTTGTTTTTATGGTATTACAAATTTCACTTAATCTGCATTGTCATCACATAGAAAAATAGACTTTTATAAGTGATCACTCTTTCCCTTTTTTGAGAGTGAGTGAGAAGGAGGGACATCTGAATATTTATGTTTTTCTTAATTGTTTATAATTACAACTTCTTGAAATTACAACATGTGCCCTGGATAAATTCTTTCATCCCCACCATGAGTGATGCCAATATGGATCACCAGTGTCTACTTTAGAGGTATTTTTTTTTTCGTTATATAAATTGTGAGGATTATTCTAAAGCTTTAAAGTTTTCATCTATATCCTTTTGATAGAAATATGGTTATTTAAACAATGAGCATGAGCAGAAAATATGTACTTGTATTATTATGTATAATTAAAATTAAAAACATAATTGGTCAAATAAGTATTTTATACCTAATTGTTCTTAGTTCAAAATAAGTTGAAACAACGTATACAAAATGGTTATTCAAATGAAAATGACTTAGGGATAGACTCATAGTTCCATATAGTCAAGGAGAGAGTAGTGGGAAATGATTGTAGATATATAGTGGCATATATGGGAGATCATGTGCTTGTAGCTAGCAAAACAAGATATAGCAAAGTTGCCATAAAAACTCTAGATAAGATTAGTATTCTGGCATTCTTTCAACCTCGAGGAATCAACAATGGCAGGAATTTGCAATGCTTCATAAGAGAAATGGTAAAAGAAAATTGTGTGGCTAAATCAATTGGTGACCTTTCTGTATCTGGATCTTAGTATGGAAGTAATTACTGTCATTTAATGATGCAGAGAATACATATTTTGAAACATTTTAGGATTTTTGAAATATTGTCTGTTTCTTTTGCCATTTACAATTGTTGTCCAACATATTGATATGTCTTAGGCACCTATAAGCTCAGCTAGTATAATGTTATACACCTATTCTTGCTATGCATTTACTCTTTGTTGGAGGTATTAAGTCATTTTCTCTTCACTCTTTTAGGTTGAATATCTATGGTCTATGTGAAGTTAAAGTATCTGGAGATAGAAACTATCAAGTATATTATTATAACAATTGTTTACAAGCCTTATCCTAATATCCTTTTGAATTTTTATTGATGATTCTCCTTACATTGCAGTTCTGTGCACTTTCAGATCAACTTTATAGGTCACCTGAACACCACAACTATGTTTGTAAAGAGATTGTAAAATAGGTATATTATGCTGGTGTTGGTTGCATTGAAAGGATAATGCCTGTGAAATATGTCTAGCTATGAGGAAATCTAGTTTTCTTAGGTTGTGATTGTTTAACTAGGTTAACAGATTTAAATTTATCAAGTTATATTTATAACTTTTATTCAAATCTGTTAACCTAGTTAAACAATCACAACCCAAGAAAACTAAATTTCTTTATAGCTAGACATATTTCACAGGCATTATCCTTTCAATGCAACCAACACCAGCATAATATACCTATTTTACAATCTCTTTACGAACATACTTGTGGTGTTCAGGTGACCTATAAAGTTGATTTGAAAGTGCACATAACTGTAATATAGGGAGAATCATCAATAAAAATTCAAAAGGATATTAGGATAAGGCCTGTAAACAGTTGTTATAATAATATACCTAACAGTTTCCATCTCCAGATACTCTTACTTCACATAGACCATAGACATTCAACCTAAAAGAATGAAGAGAAAATGGCTTAATACCTCCAACAAAGAGTAAATGCATAGCAAGAATAGGTGTATAACATTATACTAGCTGAGCTTATAGGTGCCTAAGACATATCAATATGTTGAACAACAATTGTAAATGGCAAAAGAAACAGACAATATTTCAAAAATCCTAAAATGTTTCAAAATATGTATTCTATGCATCACTAAATAACAAGAATTACTTCCATACTAAGATCCAGATACAAAAAGGTCACCAATTGATTTAGCCACACAATTTTCTTTTACCATTTCTCTTATGAAGCATTACAAATTCCTACCATTGTTAATTCCTTGAAGTTGAAAGAATGCCATAATACTAATCTTATCAAGAGTTTTTATTTTAGCTTTGTTATATTTTATTTTGCTAGCTACAACCACATGACCTCCCAAATATGCCACTATATATCTATAGTCATGTCCCATTACTCTTTCCTTGACTATATGGAACTACGAGTCTATCCCTAAGTCATTTTCATTTTAATAGCCATTTTGTATACGTTGTTTCAACTTATTTTAAACTAAGAACAATTAGGCATAAAATACTTATTTGACTAGTTATGTTTTTAATTTTAATCATACATAATAATACAAGTGCATATTTTCTGCTCATGCTCATTATTTTAAAAACCATATTTCTACCATAAAGGATATAGATGAAAACTTTAAAACTTTGAATAATCCTCACAATTTATATAACGAAAAAGACATACCTCTGAAGAAGATGCTGGTGATCCATATTGGCATCACTTATGGTGGGGATGAAGGAATTTATCCGGGACACATGTTGTAATTTCAAGAAGTTGTAATTATAAGCAATTAAGAAAAACATAAATATTTAGATATGTCTCCCTCTCACTCACTCTCAGAAAAAGGGGAAAAGTTATCACCTATAAAAGTCTATTTTTCTATGTGATGACAATGCAAATTAAGTGAAATTTGTAATACCATAAAAACAAAACAAAATTAAGAGCCAAGTTTCAAAAGTGTCCAAAGGCAAAGAAAGGAAGAAGGAAATAACAATAACACTAGGGCCACTATGCCCTTTCAAAGTATTAAATGTATTCCTTCTCCTCCATTGTATTTAAGTGATGATATGTATACATAATTAACTCTGCCTATGTATGAGTTTTGTTGCAAATTCATTTACATAGCCGGTCCCAAGCCCGGATAAAAGAGGAGGGTTGTGTTAGGCAGTCGACAACCAATGTAAAACGTTGTCGAATCTCTATGGCATGGACAAACGATGTGATTGTATCGATGTTAGGTCGTTTCCCCTAAGCAACGCGTTGTATAGGTCAAGTACAGTGTCCAATGAGCAAGAATCGCTGCATCGCTGCCTAGGTGTAGTGAAAAATAAGTAAGGATTCTCACATTTTCGTGAATGGGTGGACATAAAGAAGCTAGTTCACAAGAGTATGATGTGTTTTGGAGCTTGAAATATAGGCACACTTATAGGTAAATAAATAAAAATAGTTGACACCATGATTAAGAGGATGATTAATTTTATGTGCCTACAAGAAACTAAGTAGGTAAGTCAAGAAAGAATTAAGCCTAATTGCCTTAATCATGTTCAAGTGTGTATGTGAATCATTAAAGTCTCAACAAAATATCAAAACAAGTTCTAACGCACATCAATCAAGAGAAATATCACTCCAGAAGAAAAATAGGATTTTGTTTATGAAAAATCCAATCAATAAAGGCTCAAAACTCACTTTCTAGCTAAGTTAATAGAGAGAAGAAATACAAGTAGACATGACTAATTTTCAAATAAAATGCTAAGTGTCTAATACTCAATTGAAAAAGATTACCTTACACAAAACCAATTCATGAGTAGTAGATTCTCCTTTTCAAACATAATTTATATTAGCTTAGAAATAATCAAGAAATTAACACATAATTCTTGCTTAATTCGATGGAATACTTAAGTGTTCATTGATTCAAAGTAATCAAAAGGATACCCCCCCCACACTTAAAATCAACGTTGTCCTCAATGTTGAACAAATGATAAAAATAACAGAACAAAGGACAATAAAACTTCTCTGAAAATGGAAACGCAAGATCACGATGGTGGTGGGAGAGGTGGAGCCAGAGGAAAGACATGTAGCCACAAGCTCGAACATCTGAAAAACAAAAGCAAAACCTAAAAAATAAAATGCAAGAAGTAAATGTGCAAAAGAAATAAAAATATATATATATATATAAGAAAAGATAGAAACACAGGTTGCCTTCTGTGAAGCGCTTGTTTAAGGTCCTTAGCGTGACTATGGGCTGGTTCTATGCTTAGGTGATGCCAATGAAGTGGTGTTTAGTCTCTACTCCTTCTTCACAATGTTTCACTCTCTTGTCATTTATCAGGAATATCTTGTGGCCTTCTTTCTTCACCTCAAGAACTCCATACGATAAGACGCGAACAATCTCATATGGTCAAGACCATTTTGACCACAACTTACCAGGACAGAAACGTAGAAGCGAGTTATCGATAAGAACTTTATCCCCAAGCTTAAACGCATACTGCGTGATACACTTATCATGCCGCTTCTTTAGTCCCTTCTTGTAGAGCTTGGCATTCTCAAAGTTAGCAGCAGCCTTGGACAAGGTCTTCTCTAACATATCATCAGTCACAGATTCCTGCATATCTGAAAGCACAACATTATCCGCAACATCATTAGCATCTATATGATTACATGAATCAAAGGAACTAGTATTTTTTTTTAGAATTAAAAACATTAAACACTAATTCCTCATTATTCAATCTCAAAGTCAATTTTCCTTCGTGGACATCAATCATGACTCTTCCAGTAGCGAGGAATGGATGCCCAAGTATGATTGGCATATGAACATTTACTTCCATGTCAATCACAACAAAATCGACCGGTATGTAAAACTTTCTTACCTTCAATGGTACATTCCCTAATATGTCAATAAGGTGTTTGATTGACCTATCCGCCAATTGAAGAGAGATGGTGGTTGGTTTGAGCTTCCCAATATCAAGCTTCTCATAAATAGAAAATGGCATCAAACTCGCACTTGCCCCAATATCGCACAAAGCTTTGTTAATGTTCATGTTCCCAATTGAGCACAGAATTGAGAAGCTACCTGGATCTTTAAGCTTAGGTGAAAGCTTATTTTGAATGATAATAACCATATTTCTACCAAAAGGATATAGATGAAAACTTTAAAGCTTTAAAATGATCCTCACAATTTATATAACGAAAAAGACATACCTCTAAAGAAGACGCGGGTGATCCATATTGGCATCACTTATGGTGGGGATGAAGGAATTTATCCAGGGCACATGTTGTAATTTCAAGAAGTTGGGTGTGGGCAAGGACTCCAAGAAGCATGAGGTGACTTTTGCCGACTACTATCTAGACAATTGTAAAGATCCAATCTATGGATACACTCGAGTAATAAAATATCTACCTTATGGTAAAGTTCATTAATTCTTTCTTATCCTTTTTTGTTGAATTGACCACTGACCATTCCATTTTTTTTAATGCAATCTCGAAAAGGACAAAAGTGATGGAAGACTTGGGGGCTAAGGAAGATTGGGAGGACGAACCTCAAAGGTTCAAGAAAATTTCAAAGGCTAAGTCTATGGCCTTTGAGAAAACAACCTTTACCTTAGAGCCGATGTTGGTCAAAGTCACTGATGAAATTCGGCCCCTTAGAGCTGATGTTAGTCAAAGTCTAATGAAAGCAAGTCTTGAATTGATAGCGGTTAAAAACCCGAAATTTTTTCCAAGTCTAAATAAGTAGTCATAAAATTAAGTTTCCGACCGATATTTTAAAACTAAACTCTTTATAAGTGCCCGATCGATGTTATAAAGATTTTTTTTCCCAATAAATAACTTCTTTCCAATGAGCTCTACTGTTGAGCTAGGCCAACCAGTTCTAAATTTATCATCATCTGTCAAAACTCTTCTGCATGCTTTAGGTGTTGTCACAATTACACTTGGGTTTCCAAACATCAAGGCCTTATATATTCCAGTCCGTCCATATCTATATAGTTGATAGAATCAAAACGTTAGTGTCATCATCCATGGCATGATCATCAGTGAAACTTTCATAGTTCGTGAACTTAATTTCAAATTACTATTTTTTTTTTGTTGGTTTCAGTATCTATATTCTCTACTAGAATCCTTTTGAGCCATAATATTTTGACACCTTACTACCAGTTGTACAAGAAAAGGAATTAAAAAGAAGGATTTAATTTTAATTCACTACTATAAAGTTTTTTATCCTAATATCCAATCATGTATTATCATTATTAAAAAAGTTTGACCATAATAACAACAACATAAGAGGTTAATTTTTTTTTTTATATCAACACATAATCAAATAGTAATGGAAAAAAAATTAAAATGCTAAATCCTATGAATTTATTTTAGTCAAATGACACACAAACAGATAAAAATAAGATGAGTGCGTTTACATTTTATCATGTACAAAACTGATATATGTGCATAATTTTTTTACACTATATTTACGCTTGGTTAACTATATACAAATATATGGTTAAAAGCATGTATTATGTAATAAATAGAATTATGAATTGATTATTAATATTGATAATCGATTATTAATTCCGTTAACTACATAATACACACCATTAGTCAAGTATTTGTACATTGTTAACTAAATATAAATTTTTTGTAAAAAATGATTTACAAGCATCAGATTCCTATCATGTAAGTGTGATTTCAGTTTGTTATATTTTGTAATGGCTGATTGGGTCTGTGACT
Source organism: Ormosia emarginata (assembly GCA_029884605.1). NCBI lineage: Eukaryota > Viridiplantae > Streptophyta > Magnoliopsida > Fabales > Fabaceae > Ormosia > Ormosia emarginata. The sequence goes on along the minus strand of JAQQTP010000072.1, from coordinate 9,617,340 downwards.
GTCTGCTACGTCATTTGTATAGCGTTGCTGAAGAATTTTTTATTTTTATTGTGATATTTAATCAAAATAAACTATATAAAAAAAAGTGTCTTCGTAGTACCTATAATACTCATCAAACACAACGAACTAAAACGTACAGCTACTACGGAATTAATTATTAAGTTAAATTTTTTTTGGGTCATTATTTAGTTAAATTTGTTAAAAAAAAAATTGGGTCATTATTTAGTTAAATTTGTTAAACAATATAAGTGTCTCCATCTTCTAACAACAGGCCCATAGTGTCTCCATCATTTTTTGTACCACATATCCTACAACATTTTGTTCTTTAAAAAAGATTATAATTGAAAAAAAAGTGGAAATAAAGATCTAAAAGGATATTTAACCAAATATGCTTGACCAAAAGTTATACTCTGATTTGAGAATTAGAATCAAATTTGAGATACACCGAATTAGTAGCATTGCAAAATCTTTACCAAAAAACAAATGTTGCTGTGAGAACAATGCTCTCCTCGGAACTTTAAATTGATAAACATATTTTATTCCTGGGAGATGAGCCAACAATATGTGACAATTTTATGTCATATAATATGAGTATAATTACTAAATTTTTTATTCAATTTATGTAAAACATATTAAAAAAATCCCCAAAATTATCAACAACAATTATATAGGCTCTTTACTAATCCATCATGAAGGTCCACACTGAGATTGACTGCACGTCCTGACGTCCGTGTCCAGCCACAACTTAAAAATAGAACACTTTTATTTTTCGGTACAGTAACTTTTTTAAAAAAATATTTTGCATGTATAGTGTTGTATGATTAACTGTTAACTATAAAATTCAACGGATAAATAGAAGAACTAATTTATTTTAACTAATTTATTTTATACTGAAAAAATTCTAAGCAAATGGTTTTATAAAAGGGTAAAACTTAGATAAATGTTTTTAAGTATTTGTGATTTTTTTAATAAAAACATGATATATTTATATTTTTTTATAGTTTATTAATAAAATTTAAAAAAAATAAATAAGATAATTAAAAAATAAAACACATATTATATTTTTATTAAAAAATAACACAGCAATTACTTAAAGAAGTTTACTTGAGTTTTATCTTTTATAAAATTATAATTTTTTTCTAAAATGGTTAATCAAAAGCCAAAAAGCGGTGAAAGTTGGAGGATCATGTTGTCCACAAATGGTGGCTTCTGCGCCACAGCGTAGAAGAAAACTTAAGACAGTATTGTGGAGAGAAAGGAGAAGTTCAGTGACAGTGCAAATGACATATAAGTGCAGCTCTTGTCTGAATGAATATTTGTTTTTGAGGAAATTTTTACATAAATTTAAGATATATAAGTTAAATATATTAAGTTAATTTTAATAAAATATAGTAATTAATTATAATAATTATTTATTAATTAATAATATAATTATTTAATATACTTAATTTAGTGTTTTAAATTTATAATATTTTTTCTGATTTTAGAAACTTCAACATAATTCTAGAAACTATAAAGTTAGCATTAGGGTAATTTCACGTAGGCCAAGAATTTTTTGCGAAGCTAGAAATAAAGTAGAAAAGTATATTATCTTGAATTTGTAGGACCACTAGACGTAGCAGCTTTGGTAAAACAGAGAGTGGTGGGTGTCAGTCTCGAACCTGGGACCTCAGGTGAGGATCCTGGGGGGAACCATTAGTGTAGAGCTTTGGCCTTTAAGGCTCATAATATAGAACCAGGTGCAAGTTAGCAAAGTAAGTTGTTGGGTTATGAATAGAGAGGGTGATGGTTACCTGGAGACAAAGGAGGAGATGAAGGAATCAGGGTCACTGGACTTGAAAGCTCTGAGGAAGGACCACATGTTGCCAATGAAGGGCAAGACCATGTCACCTGGGGGCAGAGAGTACTGCTTCACACCCAATTTGGATTCATAGAGCCACCAATTTACATTCTTGAGGAGAGATCTTAGGACCAAAAGAGCACTAACAATGGCCACAAGGACCACCCACATAGGACCCATCTCCATCGTCATCATCATCACTTCAACTTCAAGCCACCCCCACACACCACAGTGACTCAACACCAACTCAACTCAGACAAGTCCCTCACTCTCTTTCTATGTATTTATAAGGAAAACTTGGGTAGACGTGAGAGAGAGAGGGTTTTGGGGGGGGGGGGGGGGGACGAATAGTAAAAGAAAAAAAGGAATTTTATGATAGTAGTGGGTGGTGAAAGGAATTAATTAATCTTAATTTTAATTCATCTATGATTATTATGGATTCATTTCAAATCAATCAAATCTAATCGAATTTTTTGATTTACAAATCAAATTATTTCTTATTTTATTAGTTCTTAGAATTTTACAGTAGTGGGTGGTGAAAGGAATTAATTAATCTTGATTTTAATCCATTTTGATCATTCATTCAATTGCTAATCGAATTTTTAGTCTTAGATTATATCAAGAAGCTTTAAAATGATCTATGGATCCTCTACTAAATAAGCATCTAGAATTTGATCAATCAAGGTTAGACAAATTAAACATCTATCTAATTCCAAATTAACTTAAGAATTAGGATCTAACCAAGTTAAATAATTCATTAAACACTTTTGATGTCTTGTTTAGTCTCTGCAATCGTCTCTTAACACATGGTAATTACACAATTATCACATGAACATCTTAATCAAATTAAGTAACTTAATCAGGATTAAACAAAAAAGAAGGAAAGAAATTTGATTAATAATTGAATGTAGAACAATTAAAACAAAATCTCAAAATTAAACATCAAAATTGTCAATCCCTATGATTGATTAAAGGTTCTAGCCCTCCATGAATAGGAGAAAAGAATTGCATAAAAAGAGAGAAAAGAGATGAAGAGAGAGAATGAAAAGTGTTGAATAAGATAATATTTTTCGTTCTACTGCTCTCACCTCTTAAACCTAACTCCTTATTTGGCCATGATCAGAATTCTAACAAGTACAAAGTTAGGTCAATTAGGAATTATTGGGCCAAAGCCTCATTTCATTTAGAGGCCTAAAGCTCAATTAAGTGACCTAACTCATCAATAACTTTACTCTGCTTTCCATTTTTAATTGCATGCCCAAAATGACATAGTTCAACTTATGAGTCTTCATAAGAGTTGTAGCTTTGTGTCTTAGCTTCCATTTAGGCTTGGTTTGACATCTGTTAGACTTCTATAACTAAAAATATGGGCTAATGCAGAGGTCAAACTGTCATGATCAGCATTCTGGCTCTTGATTCAACTTCAGTTTAGATTATCTAAATGTATGATCCAGCTCCTGAGGCCTTCGAGAAACTTGTAGAAATTTGTCTTAACTTTCCTTCACAACCAAAATCACATCAATCAGATCTTTGAAAATCAGATTATAGCAAAATTACTGAACACTGCCAAATAGACAAATTAAGGTTAATTCATGTAATAATTCATTCAATAATCCAATTAGGCTCAATATCATAAAATGTGACAAAACTAACTTAATTAAGTCAAATTAAACCTTAAGAAGCCTAGTAAAAGGATTATTAAACGAATAAAATATATTGCTATCAATAAGCATCCAATATTGGCTCAACTTTAGTAAATAAAAGAGTAATTCAAATTTCTAATACACTTTCATGGCTCAACTTTAGCAATTAAAGGAGCAACTCATTCTTTTTAATACGCTTCATGAGATATGATAAATAAATAATGTAAAGGTATCTCATCATACTTAAGTCTAGTGCACCATGCTTTCATTTCTCAAGTGAACTCAATGCACAATATCATTACTCTCCAATGAACTAGATGTATACCATTGTCATTCCACAATATTAACATCCTTCATAGATACCATTGTCACTGACCAATTAAGCGGTTAGTTTCTGGGCGACAAATCGCCTCGAGACAGACTTCTAGAATCAGTTTTTAAATGGTTTTAACACCAAATCATAGTTCCTCAACATGTTAAAACTCATATTTACATTATCAAATCATCATCATAAGGGTATATGAACAACTCATCAAACCCATATTAAAAAACTCAAGAACATAGAGTTATATGGATGCACCTATGTTCAAAATCCACAACTATGTATTTGTCAAGACTTTGACATACCATTCCTCAAATTCCAATCAAATTTACCAACACGCATGTTCATGGAATCTCAAAGCTAGTATTAAGCTCAAAACCACAAACTTAAACATACACATATCATCTAATTTCAAAAATCCATTTTTTCATACCATGTTCATCCATACAAACTCTCCATATCAAAAGAGAAGAGAGTGACACGAAGAAAACATTTTACACCCCTATAACCCTCATATACCCATTTTCTACCATGTTCATCATGCACCATGTATCATCAAGATGTAGAAAAAGAAAAGAGCTAGGCATAATCAAACACCACTACATCAACTCTCTAGTGGATGCTATTCAAGTTATCTACTTGTTTTTCCTTGGTTTTTTCTCTTCTTCCTTCTTCTTTCTCTTTTTTATTTTCTTTCCTTTTCTCATTTCTTTGCTAAACCATGTGAGAGAGTGTGAGAAATGAGAGAAAAGAAAAGTCAAAGAAAGTGATAAGTTGAAGGGAGGGGCGGCGAAATGGAGAGATAATGATGGAAGACTTTCAAGGCTTCTTAGAAAAATTATATCTCTTAAGGATATTTTAATCTTCCATTAATGAGTTTTCTACTTTCCCTAAGTGTTAGGAAAATTTTTAGGACTTATTTCAATTTTCATACTCAACATTTAATGTTTATCCTTATACACCGTTAGAAGCCATTAAGTTATAATACTCTTCCTGTGTGGTTAAAAATACCAAACTAATTCAGTTTATTTTAAAAAATTTATCACATCTCATTCTAAGCACATATAACCTAGAAATAAATTTTTCATATTTATTTCTATCATCTAAGAAATTTATGATGAGTTTTAAGTTATTATAAGTTATTTTCCACACTCAGTATTATAGCATTATGCCCAAACTAACACAGAAGGTCACCAAAATTAACAGGTAACTCATACAAGTGTTACTGAACTTCTATAACCATGATTAAGACTAATAGGTTAAGGGAGATGTTACACCTCACTTGCAGAACTTTCATCCTTCTCTTCTTCCTCTTCTTCCTCAAGAATGATGGCCTCCTCCTTCTTGGTTTTCCTCTTAGGGGTTGTGGATTTCACAGCACCTAACATAACCCTAAGAGATCTCCTTCTTCTAACAGGGATAGCAAAAGGTTGAGGTTTAGAGGGGGCAAGAGTCTCCAATGGTGTTTCCTGGGTTATTGGTGGTGGTTGAGAAAGTTTAGGGGAAGTGGATAAGGAGGAAGGTTATTCCTCGCCAAATGATTGTGGAGCAGGGGTTGAAGGGTTTTTTGTTTTAACCGCCATGTGTTTAACACACATGCTTATTTCTGGACAACAGAGGATTTTGAAGAGAAAGATATAGGAGATTTTTGAATAGAGCAAGAACGCGAGAAAGTGTGTGTGAGCATAAGAATATGAGAGTGAATGAGAGATTTAATTGCTTGAACATTAAGAAAGGCTGTAATTTTCCATTCTATTTATAGATGAAGATTTCTGACCGTTAAAGGTCATTAAATGACCTTTAGTGAAAAGTTGAGATGATTAGTTTTAAGAACTAGCCGTTGGATAATTAACTGTCAGAAACCCAAGACTTAGCTGAGAAGGTTGAGTTGAGAAGCTTCTCACCATCCTTCTCACATACCTTCTTAAGTACTTTCTCAAGTATCTTCTCATATAACTTCTCACTTCTTGACAGTTAGAATTCCTATGATTCCCAACTAAGAATCAATCTCTCAATATACAGTAGGATCATATAAACTAATTTATGTAACATAAATGACAAATTAACACATTTCATCATACAAATTTCATAAATCACCAATTAGAATTCCTTCATCAAATCATACGAGAGGCTTCATATTAAGATTTTCTCTTATAAAACAAAACATGACCTCACTAAGGGGTTTAGTAAAGATATCTGCCCATTGATGGTCAGTATCTACAAATTTAAGTTCAAAGTTACCCTTTTGAACATAATCACAAAAAAAGTTATGTTTTATCTCAATATGCTTTGACCTTGAATGCTAAATGGGATTATTTGACAAATTTATGGCACTAGCATTATCACATAAGACTGGTATATGGTCATAACTCATGGAGTAATCCTCCAATTGATGTTTAATCTATAGGAGTTGTGAGCAACAATTGGTTGCTGAGACATACTCAGCTTCTGCAGTTGAGAGGGCTATTGTGTTTTGCTTCCTACGATACCATGTAACTATTGTATTTCCAAGGAAGTGACAAATACCACTTGTGCTTTTCATCTCAACTTTATCTCCTGCAAAATCAGCATCACAATATCCTACAAGATCAAAACTAGAACATTTCTTATACCACGGACCATAATTAGTTGTACCAATCAAGTATCTAAAAATTCTTTTTACAGCTTTAAGATGAGACTCTTTGGGATTAAATTGAAACCTTGCACAAAGGCTAACACTGAAAACTATATCAGGTTTGCTAGTTGTTAAACACAGTAAGGATCCAATCATACCTTTGTAGAGCTTATCACTTATTGATTTACCTTATTCATCTTTCTCAATAACGGCAGAAGGATGCATAAGGGTCTTAATTGGTTTTACATCTTTCGTGTTGAACTTTCTCAGCAAGTCTTTGGTGTACTTTTCTTGGTAGATGAATATCCCAGACTTATATTATTTTATTTGTAGACTAAGAAAGAATTTTAACTCTCCCATCATACTCATTTTAAATTCACTTTTCATCAATTATGAGTATTCTCTTCTTGTTGATTATACCCTTGAGTTACTAACCTTGTTTTGTTTCTTACCACTTTCCCACTTTCATCCAATTTGTTTTTGAATACCCACTTAGTGCTAATTAGTGAATGATTCTTGGGAGCAAGCACAAGAATCCACACGTTATTTTCAAATTGGTTGAACTCTTCTTGCATTGCTTCTATCCATGAATCTTCTTAGAGAGCTTCATCAATATTCTTTGGCTCTATTTGTGAGAGAAGTGCAAATTGGTTTAAGTGAGATTCTTTTCTGAATGATGATCTTATTCTACACTAGCAGATATTTCTCTAATGATTTGTTCCTTGGGGTGACAAGAATGGCATAATGTTCTAATACAAATACCTTAGTATATCCGAAATATACAAGGGTAAACAGTATCAATCACGCGACATCTAACTTAAAAAGACCATTCTATTTCCATAATAAGCATACAAGTTATTATAGAGAGCCGAGAAGAAAAGTTAAGTCTCATATATATAAAAATTTTACATTATATGTACAAACTAAGTCTCAAAAGGACATAAGTACAATATATAAAAACTTATACAACACAATGCAAATATTACACTATACATGTTCTGCAGGAGGGGCTCCTTAACTTGATATTCGCCTCGGATTTGAGAGGTTGCAAGTTAGAAATCAATACAAAGTATGATCTTGGTTGCCCCCATGTCCTTAGCCATTACTAGTCCGGCAATACATGTCTCATACTCTATTTGATTGTTTGAGGTTAGAAACTTAAACTTCAAGGAGTGTTCTAGCGTTAGTCCTTCAGAGTTTTCCAAAATTATCCCGGTATCGCTTCCCTTAGGGTTTGAGGAACTATTAACAAATATGGTTCAAGAAATTCCTTCTAGATCGTCGGGGTCCAATGTAAGTTTTGCTAAGAAGTCAGAGAGTGCTTGAGCTTTTATTGCAAGTTTAGGCTCATATGCAATTCAGAACTTAAAAAGTTTAATCGACTAAGCAATCATTCTCCCCGCATATTGGTATCTGATTAATAAAATTTTGTGGGCACTCAATCTCCTCAATCCCACAACAATCTTACCACTATCCAAACATCTCAAAACCTTGTAAGGGCCTAGCCCTCAAATCACTTACAAAAACTATTTTTATAATATTAAAAAAAATAAAGCCCAAATATTATATTCTTTTCTCCATCAAAAAGCCTATACAACCACGTCGTCCTCCTTCTCTGATGACCACTCCCTCAGACCCCTGTCAAACCCAAATTACGCCATCGCCCATTTGTTACTGCTAGCAACTCATGCCACCAGCGTCACCTAAGCCCAAGCCACCATGTTGTCGTCCAGGTCCCAATAATCTAGCAACCCTAGCCACAAACCACCATTTCACCTGAGATGGTCAACAACCCATCAGCTGTTGTCATATTTTTTCCATTTTATCCTCCATTTGCGAGCAGAAGCAAGCAACACCGTCCTTAACCCCCACGAATCCAAAGCTACCATATCTTCACCAAAGCCTCCACCAATTGTGCTATGAAGAAGTTCACGGAAATTGAGCTTCTCGTCAACAAGTTGTTGCGACTGTTGAGGTTGGTGAGCTTCACCATCAACATTGCTGACACGATGGTTGCCAGGTATAGATTAGGGTACTAGTTCGGCAGTAGTGGAAGGGAAGGCGATGGAGGAGAAAACATCAAATTTAGGCTTTTCTTTTTAAAATTGTTATAACTATATTATTAATATCCAAGCAAATATTTTTATATAATTTGAGTAAGGATTTTTTATGGTTGAGTTGGCTTGTGGGATCCAATTTTCATGAGTTGCCATTTTATTATTAGATGTATGTAAAAATGATGTATTGAAATTGTATCTAAGTAAGAATTCCTCGACAAAGAAATTAAGGCATGTCGTTAAGCTCAAGAGCCTTAAGCTCTTTCATATGAAAAACTCCTTGTTCAACTTTCATAGATTGCTATGAAATGAGAGCTTATCATATTGATATATAATGGAGAAAACATTACATCGGTATATTGAAACCCTTTGATTATTCTAAATGCATTACGACAGGTGATTTATTTGTATAAAGTTATGGGAAGAATCTATGCACCTAATTTGTCTTGCTTCTTCAATCTTCACAAATCAACATATTGAAAATGCATATTAACATTTTGTTGCAACAACTCCAACTCTAGTTGTAAGCATTTTATGTTTAGGTGATTCTACAATGCACCTTATATACTTATGATACATCCCATGCACCTTGAAAGCAACTAGTTATTAGAAGTATACTTTGATTTTTTATAAGTGTCATGTTATATGAATTTCTACCCATAATTATTTAATATTTCATTTTAGTCCCTCAACAACTTCTTTCTCCTTTCTCTCCATTCTCAGATCTACAGTCTCTCTCATATTTCTCTTCCTCTCCATTCACTTCAATTCTCACTTCTCAGTCACCACTTCACCATTAGTTCAATGCCACTCAATCTCAGGTCAACATTGGTTCGTCGGCGAGTGCTTTAGATGAAGTTCAATTTTGCAAATCTATAATTTTTTAATAAAACTTTTTCAATAAAGTTCAATTTTATGTTTTCTTTTTCATCCATATTCAAAAATACAAAACTTATGGGGTTAAAACTTTAAATTTCTTCATTTCGTATTCATCGGCGAGAGAGCATTGGTGGGAGGTTTGCGAAGTGAGGTGGTGCATTGTTGGAGTTGAGGCCGACAGTGAATTTTTTACCTTTGTTGTAGTTATGTAAGTTTGTTTGGATGTTGATTTTGAGTGTAGATGTTGAATTTCTAGCAAAATCATACTTTGAATGTTGAGTTTTGGGAAGGGGTATTGATAGGTGTGTACTTTGAAACCCATGTATGTTGGTGATAAGCATAGACTCGAGCTTGCCGAAGGACCTTCATATTCGACTTCCAACTATTTGCACTTTGTAACAAGTTAACAACTGATATATTAAACTTGGGACCAACTATGCAATTACCATCTTTCCAGAGGGACCAAATTTTTATTTTACAACTTTTACTTGTTTACTTCCTTAGCAAGGCACAAGTCATTATATGTTGTCATTGATATATTTTATAGCGAAATGAACAACTGAGATTTAAGGTGCATCCATGCACCCATAACTTTGAAGGAGCAAGGTAGACACGCCCTTTATGTTTTCCTGGACATTGTTGCCAAAATAACGTTTGTTCAAAGTAGGTAATTAAAGTAGATTTAACACTACGAAGTTTGAAGGGAAGTTTAAAAACACAAGATCCCTACAGTGGCTGAGAATTGAATAAGGATGAATATGCTTTTATGATTATTATGGATGGACATTTAATTTGAACTTGACTATAACTTTTATATGAGGAATTATTTCATTATAAGTTAGAAAGAGATAGCCCCCTAAGATTGAGGGAGATAGCTCCTTTAAAGCCAAGTTCTGTCCATTGTGGATAATGGGAATAGTGCAAACGACCTATTGGGGACTTACCTATTTAACAAACAAGCTAAACTTATTAATTTAATTACAGTTATATGAGTTAATAATAAAATAAACACATGCAACAAATGCGTAGACGACTAAAAAGATTATGATTTAAAAATCAATGAAATCGTCATCAATGTTTATTTTAATTGAGAAAACATTAGAAAAACTCTTAAAATAGGTAAAACTAGTCTTTTGAAAAATGAGTTTGGGTTCGGGAGTCAATTAGAGTAGCTTACACTACCCTGCTCCAGAACGGTGCAAATTTTAATAATATCAAATATTTTTATTTTACCTCTCTTGAAAAGACTTTGTGACTATTTTTTATTTTTATTTTTATTTTTTAAGAAAAGAAACAACCAAATTATAAAAATTTAATTTTTGACTTGACAAAATGAAAATTCTGCTCCTACATACCCTCAGGTGCAATGAGAAATTCAAAGTCACATAATTCTTTAGAAAATGATTGTGGGTTGGTTGATTTTAATTAATAAAATATTCTTAAAAATAGATTTTATTTGAAAATAAAACTAACCTTGCATAGAGTTCAAGTTAGCATTGGGCTACTCAATAAACCTTTATGATTCAAACGACATTAAAGATAACATCTACTATTCAATTATCATCGTTGGTCATTGCATTGATTAAAAGATTTTTTTATTTTTTATTTTTTTAGTATTGTTATTTATTATTATTTTTTGTTATGCTTAACAAACGCGAACAAAAAAACTTTGATTCACTATAATACAAGAGCATACACAATTTAAACTACATCTCCTTTGCCCAAGTCCAAGATAGTAAACCTTTTCTTTCTTTTTTTTTTTTTTTTTTTTTACATTCTGAGAACTATCAAGCCTACCTAATTTTTTATTATAATTTTTTCAGGTTTAATTAAACTAAATTAAACTAGACCCAAACCTTCGATTAAAGCCCAACACATAATAATAACATTTTTAAAACACTTGCGATTTAGCGGCCCAAGATCCATTTTTCTTTTTACCTTTTTATTATTTTTTATTTTATTTTTAAATCAGCAAAACAAATTAAAAAAAAAAAACTAAACTAAACTATGTAACCCAGCCCAAAACACATTCTGAGTTATCAAATCTAACAAAAAGCTTCTCACCTTTGTACGAAGAGGAAAAACTGCAACAATGGAGGCTTATGGTGAGGTGATGGTGTGTGACGAACAAACAAGTTGATCTAGTGGTGCGACGCCTGTTGGGTTAATTGGTTTCCCATCCGAGCGGAGCGACTGGAAGGCGAAGAAGACGCAGCGATGCGACGATCGTACGAACGATTCACGGCTTCTGGTTTGGAACTGTGCGGCGTCGGGGTGTGCGAAAAAAGCCGTTCGCGAGTTATCGAGTCTGTTGCGCGAAGTTTCGGCGGCGCAGGTTTGTTCACGGGTGGAGGTTCGACGGCAAGGACGACGCGCGCTATTGGTTGTTATGTTGTGGGTGATGGATAATGATTTGGAGTGGTGGAGGTTGGTTGGTGGGTCTTGGATGAAGCTTGGTTTTGGATTCGGCTGGAGGTGGTGGTTATGGTTTATGGGTGAGTTGTTGGTGGTGTGGTTGTTGTAAGGAAGGTGTGGTTGTTGGGTTGTAGATGAAGGTTGGTTATGGATGGTCAAGGTGGGAATGGTGGGAGGGAGATGAAAATAGATGAAGATTTGGAGGAGACGCTGTGTAGAAAAAAATCCTTCCTCTTCCAAACGTGAAAAGGACCCCCCTTTTTTCTCTGTCCGATCCCCCCTTTTTTCTGAATATACTTACAAAATTTACTAGTTATATATTAGCATAATATATTTAATTTGTATAGAAAAATTGTCAAAAATAATTTTGTTAAAGGTTATGCTTATTTAAAAATTTAAATTTCTTAGTATATATGAAAGTGTTTAACATGTAATTATTGTCTTTAAATAGATTTTATAGATAAAATTAAATATTAACGCTTACAAAATTTATTAATTATATATTAAATTTTTTAATTTGTATAAAAAACTAATTTTGTTAAAGGTTATGTTTATATAAAAAATATTTATATAATATATGCCTTTAAATAAATTTTTGAATTAAATTAAATTTTTATATTTTTATAAACAGTCAACTCTAAAATTTTTTTTTATGATAAATAACAAGTTAAAGTTAGACTGAAACATTACAAAACAAGCTTAAACCTATTTAGTCAAATGAACAAATAATGTTATGATGGAGCAAGTCTTGAGCCTTAAAAAGCCTCGTTCTCTAAATTGTCCATTGGGCCTCTATCTTTGTCTTGTCCATAATTTGTTTGTCTTTCTTGGACAAATTTTCCCTTAAAGTTTTCGTCTTTGAGTTTTTGGATCTTATTCATGTTTATCACTTTATCTTGTGCTTAACATGTCTTTTTTTTTTTAAGAGTATTTTTTTACTTGGTAGATAAAAGATTAATTTTTTAAAATATAATAAAGTACTTAAATAGAAATCTTTCTTAATAATATTATTTTCATACATATTAATTCTGAGATCAAATACATATCTTTTATATCTTAGTCTCATGCACGTTTGGACATATTTTTCTAAATACAATATTACTTTCCATGCTATAATACAATCTTCTGCTGATATTTTTCTCTATTTCTTTCGGTTGCTCTTGCTATGATATTATGTGCACTTATCTGATTCTACAAACTCTTCTGCTCTGGTTATGATTCAATCATGTTATTGATCAAATAAATTGCTGCCATTACATAAGATGGAAAACTAATATATATTAACATATTTATACCTAACATAGCAAACTATTTGAGAGTTTTAATTTAAAAATTTTAACACAAAAATATAAACTTTTTTGTTTTTTTTTTGTCTTATTAAAATTCAAGTTATTCTCTCAAGAAAGCAAATATTGTGAGGAGATACTCTCACAGTCAAATGGAGACTAGTCAAATGAGTATTTCAAATGGGTCGAATCAGTAGAAATACTTCGTAGTCTTACAAAAAAAAAATTCAAGTTATTCTTGAGAGTTGGCCTTAATACTATTTCTTTTGTGATGATTTAGTCTCTTTTTTTTTTTTGGTGTTTCACTAATAGAGGGTATCACCCTTCATTTTTGGAGGCAGCCTACTCCTTTTTATTTTGTTTTTCTTATTTTTTTAAGATAATTTCTTTAATAAATTTGTCAAAATATTTTAGATATGGTATATTTTAGATAGTGTTGAAAATTTTGTTTCTAAGTGTCTTAAATCTAACTCACATTGTGGTAGATTTTAGCTTTTTAACTTTGATATTCTTAAATTGTTCTCATGCTTTGACTTTGTGAATTAATAAGACCTTTAAATCTATTGAAATAAAAGATATGATACCCTCTTCAAATGATAGTATTTTATGTGTCGATTTTCATAATGAAATATGTATTGTCATCAATAGTCTTTGGACTAAGAATAAAGTTGAAAATCATAGGTTAATCTTGCGTGAAGTTCATATCTATTTTCTTCTCTTAATAAATCTTTTTTTTTATTGTAATTTTGAATACCACTAGACTATTGTTTGAATGAAATTCAGTTTATAGTCAAAAATAAAATTCAAGCTATTATTTATCTTATTTTTATTTTGTTTTCTTTATTTAACAAATTCTCTTTATTTCCTTATAATTCTTAGTTTTTCTCTAATTTTTTCTCTTTTATCATTTGAATACTTTATAGGATCAAATGTTTATCATAAGATAAAAGTTATAGTTTAATGTTAAGGCATAACTTTACATTTTTATTGTAGTCGCATATAATCTCACATCTATTGCGTGATGTTGGTGGACCTAAAAGGCTTCGTATTGTACACATGACACATTGTTTATGTGTTTCTATACACACAGTAATTCCAAAATTGATTGCTAATCTCTCATAAAACTAACTTAATTTTTAAAAAATTATTTTTATAGACACGTATGTCTATGTAAATGTGTGTTTTTCATTAGAAAAATGATACTTTCACATAAATAATAAACACAAGATACTTCATAAACATGAGAATAAATGGCTGAGAATTTTTGTCTTATTTGTAATAATCATAGTAGTTGAAATTTTTTCAACCACGGACTTTAAAATCTGTGTTATTCCTATAAAAAAAAATTGTGCATCTATCATAATTCTTTTCAAAAGCATTAGAAGCTCCAAACGTAAGTTTAGATATTTGAAATAGTGTAAAGGTGTGTTTAGATATTTGTTAATTTATACTATTTTAAAATATATTTTTTTTCAATATAAATTTGAGCCAAAGTAATAATTTTGTCTGTTAAAGTTTATTTTCTTTAACATTTATTTTATCAAATTTACTTTTAAAATAAAAATTTTTAAACATAAATCATGTTATTATAAATTCACTTATCAATTCTAATTTAAACACACACTAATTCATCATGGTAAAGTTGGGTATCACTAATAAAGCATTTAATGAAACATATCTAGCCTCCCAACAAGGGTGGGCCGTTCAAAGAATTACTCATTACAAAGTATTAAGAGTAAAGTATAAAACCGTATTGAAAGATGGAAGGAAAAACTCCCTTTCCCGGGGAGGTAAAGAAGTTTTGTTGAAGGTTATAGCCCAAGCTATTTCAACATACTCTATGAGTGTGTTCAAATTGCCCTCTCAATTATGCAATGAGTTAGGAATGATGATGAGTAGTTTTTGGTGGGGATGTAATATAATCTAATTCAAATAAAAGGAAGATTCCCTGGTGATGTTGGGACAAAATGTGTGATGCCAAAGCTGAAGGGAGATTGGGATTCCGTAATCTAGAAGTATTTAACTTATCTCTTCTTGCCAAGTTGGCGAATTCTAAACAATCCTAATTCCTTATGCAGCAGAATTCTTAAATTAATCTAAATACATCCCCTCATCTAATTTTCAAAATACACAGATCCTTTTGTATTTCCTCCTCTTCCACAACCCTCAAATTTTGTAAGTGCATCATAATCACAAACTAATTCTGACTCTACTGTTATTTGTCCTCAAACTGTTCCTCTTCGAGTTTCTCACAGAAATATAAGGCCTCCTTCATACATGCAGGACTATCATTATGCACTGGCTTCTTCCATCAGCTATCCATCATCCTCAGTTAATACACAATACCCTTTATCTCATTTCTTTTCCTATGATAAATTATCCCATAACCACAAAGCTTTTTACCTTAGCCATTTCTTCCACTTCTGAACCATCCACTTACCAAGAAGCTATTCTTCATGATTGCTGGAAAAATGCAATGCTTGCTGAGTTGAATGCCTTGGAGGCAAATAAAACTTGGACTCTCACAGATTTACCTTCGGTAAGAAGGCAAAAGGGTGCAAGTGGGCTTTTCAGGTGAAACATAGGGCAGATGGTTCTATTGAAAGACATAAGGTCAGACTAGTTGCAAAAGGTTACACTCAAACTGCTGGATTGGTTTATTAGGAAACTTCAGTCTTGTGGTCAAAATGACCACTGTCAGAATGCTTTTAGCCATTGCCTCAGCCAAAAATTGGCATCTGCGGCAGTAGTGGATGTTAACACAGCTTTTCTTCACGGAGATCTTCATGAGGAAGTGTACATGTTACCTCGTCCTGGCCTGCCTCTTGACTATCCTACTCAGGTCTGTAGTTTGCAAAAATCCCTCTATGGATTAAAGCAAGCTAGCAGACAATGGAACTCAAAGCTAACAGCAGCATTAGTTGGTTCTGGTTTTGTTCAGTCGAAAGCAGATTATTCTCTATTCACGTCAAATGGGTCCAATTTCACAGCCATATTGGTATATGTTGATGACCTCATCTTAGCAGGTAATGATTTGATTGAGATCAGTTCCATGAAGCAGCTGTTAGATGATTTATTCAGCATTAAAGACCTTGGGAATATTAAATTTTTCCTTAGTTTAGAGATTGCCAGATCCAGTAATGGGATCACTCTTTACCAAAGAAAATATGCTCTGATACCATGTAAAATGGTATAACCTCACTGACAGAATTAGAGAGAAAGTCTGAGAAAGAGTGAGAAAGCTCAAGAAAATATGAGAAAACTGAAAGAGAGAGATACTTTCTGATGTTGAACAACTGAATGAGAAAAATGTCTTTTCTTACTTCACTAAATCTATATATTTCTGCTATATATTGCATAAGCTAACTAACTATTATTACTTAACGCATAATTAGTTAATTAACTGTAACTAACTTGTATCTGTCTCTAACTAACTGCTGACTAGTTTAACTACCTAGCTAACATAAAAATTACAAGTTTCTACCGAATTGGGCTGAAATTGGACCTGCTGTGACACTAATCTCAAGGTAGAATCTCTGATCAACTATGAAAAAGGAAGTATGAAAGGCTGTCAGAGTATTTTCCTCCTCATGAGGCAGAATTAATGAGCAGTATACCTGTGAGTATCTCAAATGAGGATGATAGCCTAATTTGACATTTTATCCAGAGGGGGGAATTTTCTGTGAGTAGTGCATTAAGGTAGAAATGAGATGGAGAAAAGAAATGACAAAACATAGGAGTGAGAGCTCAAATGGGGGTTACCAGCACCTGTGGAGGAAATTCTGGAAGTTAAAACTTGTTGAGAAAATTAAAATTTTTGGATGGAGGGTATTGCAGGATATATTTTGCCAACACGTACAAATCTTATTCAATGTGATAAAAAATCCCCCCTCTGTGAATAACAGCTACAGACTCTTTTCCATGCACTATGGAATTGTGTATGTAAAGGAAGATGCTATTGAATGAGTGGCATGCATTATATTATTCACGTATTGGTCATTATATAGACCTCTGAAGTAACTAGAAGCCCTAGGATACAGGAAACAATATGCATGGAAATAGTGGATCACAATACAACAAGATAACAAACTATTCCTATCATGTACAACCTATTCCTATCATGTATAACCGATCAATCTTATCCTAATACTCCCCCTCAAGTTGGAGCATGGAGGGAGGAGATGCCCAACTTGGACAATAGAAATTGAAACTGCTTTTTACCGAGAGCTTTAGTCAGAAGATCTGCAGGTTGGGAAGAAGTTCGAATGTGCTCTGTGGAAATAGTTTTGGCCATCACATGTTCACGGACAAAGTGACAGTCGAGTTCAATGTGTTTCGTACGTTCATGAAAAATTGGATTGGAGGCAATATAAATGGCAGATTGACTGTCACAATATAGTTTCATGGGCATGGAGTGGGAGACACCAAGATCCTGCAAGAAAGCTTTGATCCATAATAGTTTAGAAGTAGCGTCTGCCATGGAGCGATACTCGGCTTCTGCGGAGGAACGAGAAATGGTATGCTGCTTCTTAGATTTCCACGAGACAGGGGATTGCCTGAGTGTAATAAAGTAGCCAGTGATGGACCGTCGAGTAACAGGACAACTCGCCCAATCAGAGTCGCAATATGCACGAAGGTGAAAATCGCAAGTGGAACTGAGAAGTAGTCCTTGCCCGGGATTCCCTTTGATGTAGCGCAAGACACGCAACACTGCATCATAATGTTCTTGTAGGGGATTTTGGAGAAATTGAGAAAGGGTATGCACGACATAACTTAACTCAGGCCGGGTGATGGTAAGATAGACAAGGCGACCTACAAGACGTCGATAACGTGTAGGATCATTGTAAGCCGGACCATCTGCAAGGGCTAATTTATGATTTTGATCCATGGGAAAATCAGCTGGTTTGCACCCGAGTAAGCCGCATTCACGCAAGATATCCATAGCGAATTTGCGTTGACTCAAAAATAGACCGGATGAGCTACGAGCAAATTCAATACCGAGAAAGTATTTAAGTTTGCCAAGATCTTTGATTTTGAACCAAGACTGGAGATGATGCTTAACCCGAGCACAAGCAGAAGTACTGTTTCCAGCTAAAAGGATATCATCAACATAGATAAGAACAACAACAAAATCGTGATCTCGAGTGAAGGTGAACAACGTGTAATCGGCTTTGGATTGGTGAAAACCGAAACTGAGAAGAGAGTCTCGAAGTTTGGCAAACCAATTTCATAGTGACTGCTTGAGACCGTAAAGGGAACGATGTAGTTTGTAGGCAGAGCCAGGAGAACCAGTAGAAAAACTAGGAGGAAAACGCATATATACTGCCTCCTCAAGATCTCCATGGAGAAAAGCATTGTGAACATCCAGTTTATAAATATCCCATCCTTTTGCAACAGCCACAGAGAGAAAAATGCGCACACTTACCATCTTTGCAACGGGAGCAAAGGTTTCATTATAATCTTCTCCTTCAATTTGGTTATTACCAGCAATGACTAATCTGGCCTTGTATCGTTCTATAGAGCCGTCAGAATGATATTTGATTCAAAAAATCCACTTGCAAGGAATTGCCTTCTTGCCAGGAGGGAGAGGAGTAACAACCCAGGTGTGGTTATCCTCAAGGGCCTGAATTTCAAGTTTCATAGCCTGCTGCCAAAGTGAATCCCTCATGGCCTCTTTGAACGAACGTGGTTCGATGTTGCTACTAACAGCCGCTAATAATTTTTGATGCTGTGAGGAGAAAATATGGTTAGTGACAAAGTTCTCAATAGGATAGAGGATACCTGAGGGAACGCTGGAGAGAGTGTTGATAGAATAGGGTGTAGTAGCAGTGCGACAATGATAGTCTTTGAGATGTGCTGGAGGCCGATGAGGTCTGCTTGTGCGACGAAGAGGTATGGAAAGTGGAGATGGAGAGTCAGAAGAGCTCCCCCTGTCAGCAAACTCCAGGTCAGGTAGGGGTGTAACATCCAAAGAGGGAGCACTGGCATCATATGGCTCATATAAAATCATAGGTGTGGAGGTAGGCTGTGTAGAAGCCGGAGGAATATCTGTGGTAGGGAATGCAAACGGAAATTCATCCTCAAAAAATTGAACATAACGAGAGACGAAAATCTCCTTAGTATCCAAATCAAACACCTTCCAGCCCTTTTTGTTAGAGGGGTAGCCCACAAAAACACATTTTCGTGAGCGTGCAGCAAACTTATCAGACGGCTTAGGAAAAACCGTGGCATAACACAAGCAGCCAAGGACTCGGATATGATCATAACTAGGTGGAGTGTTGTGAAGCACTTCATATGGACATTTTCCTTTAAGCAATGGAGTGGGAGTCCGGTTAATCAAATAGGCAGCCGTGAGTATACATTCACCCTATAAATCGATAGGAAGATGTCCATCAAACCGCAAGGCACGGGCCACGTTAAGAATGTGGCGATGACGTCGTTCAACTCTACCGTTCTGTTGTGGCGTGTATGCGCATGATAACTATTGGAGAATGCCACGATTGTCAAAGAAGGAACGTAGAGGAGAAGAGATAAACTCAGTCCCATTATCAGTATGGACCCGTTTAACCATGGAATTGAACTGAGTTTGCACCATTGTGATAAATTTTATTAACGTAGAACATGCCTCATGCTTGTCACGCAAAAGATAAACCCAGACATGACGGCTGAAATCATCTAAAATAGTGAGAAAGTAACGTGCACCAGAGGAAGAAACAGTTCGATATGGCCCCCATAAATCACAATGAATTAAATCAAAAGAGTGCAAACTATGCTTTTTATTAATAGGAAATGAACTACGAGTTTGTTTGGCTCTACAACACACATCACAGGGAGCCATTTTATTGGAACTAGAAACAAATGGCAGTAAAGCCAAATAATGTCGAGAAGGATGTCCCAAGCGTCGATGCCACAAATCGAAAGAGGAGTAACCATGAATCGCATTTGCAGAAACTAGTTGGCAAAGCACATACACCCCTTCATGCTCAACACCCTGTCCAATCGTCCTCCTCGTCTGCAGGTCCTGTAGAAAACAAGTGGAATTAGTAAACATGGCTATGCAGTTGTTGCAGCGTAGCAATTGAGAGACAGAATCAAATTGCACGTAAGGGATGGCACGTATAGAACATTGGTAAGTAGCAACAGGGAGGTAAGACTAACGTCCCCACATTGGACTGCAAGGGTACGAGCACCATTGGGTAAGCCTACTGAACAGGGGGAAATGGTGCGGATGTTAGAAAGGAAGGAGATGGTCCCAGTCATATGTTGGGACGCCCCGCTGTCCAGAAGCCAATGGTGTTTGGAAGATACTATACCCGATAATTAATCATGTACAAGTACATGTGCATAAAAAAAATAAATAGATGGAATATTTGTGTGAGACAAGCTTCAGTGACAACGAAGTGGATGACTTGGTACGAGCAGAGGTAGAAGGAACAGATGAAAATAGTATTGTGTGAAAAGATAAAACTTAAAAGTATAATAGTGACGTGTGAAAAGATAAAACTTAAAATACTAGTATGTGAAAATAGTAGCTTGAGACGTCAGTCATGTGAGCTTGAGTGAGTTACAAGCTTACTAATTGAACGTTAGTCATGGAAATTAAGTTTTTTTTAAGAAAATATTAATGGGTTGTGTTCAAGTCGTGTCCTAATCGTGTCCGAGAAGTGTCCGAGCGTGTCCGAGAAGTGTCCGAGCATGTCCGAGAAGTGTTCGAGCGTGAAAAAATAATCTTTTTTAATCGGACACATTTAAACACACATGACACGTGTGTCGTATGGGTGTCTCCATATGTCTGGCATGGACACATGTCCGACACGCAGACACGCCTCATAATCGGTGTGTCCGTGCTTCATAACTTTCTACACATGGTCACAAGATATCAAAATGACTAGGTTGCTTATTTTACGGGCCAAACTGCATTCATTTTACAAAATTCTAAAAATGAAACCTTCCTGACAGAAAGTAGAAGAGTTCCCAAACTGCAAGTTCCCAAATTGCAAATCTTCATCTCAGTTATGTATAGTATAGAGCTAATTTGTGTCTGATGTCAAATTTGAGCTCATGTTATATAGAAGTGTTGTTTTTTTTTTTTCACTCCCCGTCCTTACCACAATTTTTTTTTTTTTTGCTTTTGTGAAGGAAGTTATAATGAGTAAAAGTATTTGGCTTTCTTTCTATTATTGCTCACAGCAACATAGACAAGAATCCATTGGAGAAATTGATCTTTTTATCTGATATCATGACTGAACACTTGCTAACTTACGAAATGGCTTATCATAAGTACGGTAGACATCTCAACGTATTCAGACTAACAAGAAAAACTGCATAAGATCCTGTTTATGGTGTTAGGCAAAATGTTGCGTATTGTGACTTTGTCCAGAATTTGTTATACATGGTCACTGTCACGCAATGTACTTTAGCTTTTGCAGCTTGTATTTAATGAGGAGAAACTATAGAAACAGATTTATGTCATAAGGAAGATAATATAATATGAAAGGTATAATACTACAACCCAAGCATCATTCCCACATGCATTAAAAGCTTCTACATCTACAGGAATTGTTTGATTTCGAGACTTGGAGATCATTTCCTATAGGCTACAATTCTAACCAAAATAAGATTGGATTGAAATTACCTATTTTGGTTGGATTGGAAATACCATAGAGATTGGAGGCCAAAAATTCTTTATTTGGTTAAGGCCATCCATATGTAAATTATTACGTATTATTAAATTCTTTTAATTATTTAATGTAATTCAATTTTTTAACTGCTACTATTTATAATTAGGTTATGCAATTACTATATAATAATATTAAATAATTAATTTTAATTATTTAATAAAATCAATTTTAAAACTCTTCTCATGTACTTAATAACAAATTCTTTTTTGAGTTAAAATTTATTACATTCAGTCTTTTTTTTTCAAAAAATAAGAATCAGGTTTAGTTATTTCGTAAATATGATAACAAATTTTAATAATAGTCATTAATAGCTATTAACATATTAAAAAAGCTCAAATCAATTAGCCATTTATATTTAAGGACTTCATCATAAAATATTCACTTTCTAAAATTATTTAATTAGGTCAATCAATTTATACAACTTTCAATTTAGGACTAATATGATTGAACTATGTTGTTAAACGGCAATAAAATTCACATACTTTTGTTATACTGAAATTTAGAGGTATTTTTGGATATGAAATATATTATTAATAGCGTGTAATCAATTTCTATAAATATATTTTAATTTTAATAGTTCACTATTATAATATATGATTTTGAATTAAAAAAAAAGTCAACTACCTGACTTCCTATAGCATGGAAAAAGTTGTATTTTTAATTTATTATTAATTTAATCACTATATTAATACTAAATATCTTATTTTATATTCGCACTGCTTACTACTTCAACTTCATAGCAATATACTTCCATTCAAGGGTAGTTATGCTTAAGACTTTGAGTTGGGGCATGGAAATGAATTTGTGTTTACTTTTTATGCTTCAATGTCTTAGTCAAATTTAATATCTTTATGAAGAGTATTTACTTATGTGCTTAGGTTTCATAAATTTTTTCACTTATATTCTAGAAGGTTTTTAATCTGAAAGTACAAAAATCTGAATAAAAATTAATTAAATTTAATTTTATTCTTTCTATATTATTTTTACTTTTAAAATGATGTTGTGCGTCGCACGAGTTCAAACACTAATTAGACTAATAGTACTGTACAAACAATATATTCATGAGCTTTTTACTTTAAAAAAATGCTCATGGTGGCTGTAAACGCAGTATAACATGAGAGCATTCTATTGGAGAGAAAAAGATATAATTTGTTTGAAATAAAATTAGTGAACCCTATAACCCATCATGGTGGGTCTTTGTATAACAAATTGTGTTTATCTCTCCCCAACTTAATGATCTTGTAACAAAAGAGAATCCTTACCCTTGTGCTTTAGATTAGGATTCTCTCCTGTTGGTAGAATTACAATAGAGAGTTTTGTTAGAAAGAAAAAGACACAATTTGTTTGAAATAAAATTAATGAACCCTATAATCCATTATAGTGGTTCCTTGTATAACAAATTTTGTGTTTATCTCTCTTTAACAGGATGGTCATGTACTAGAAGGGGATCCTTACCTTTGTGCTTTGGATCGGGATTCTCTCATGTTGCTAGAATAATAGAAGAGGGTTATGTTGGAGAGAGAAAGACAGAATTTACTTTAAATAAAATTTGTGGACCCTAAAATTCATCATGATGAGTCTTTATATAACAAATTTTTTGTCTATCTCTTTTCAACATAATGTTTCTGTAACTTGAGAGGATCCTTTCCTCTGTGCCTTGATTGTGATCTATAAGAGGCATAACATGGATGAGAGCCGTGTTCCTATATGGTCTTGAGTTAGATTTTAAACCATCCTCAACAAATGCTGCTGCCAGTAAGGCATCGGCTTACAACATACCACTCCTTTTGCCTTTTAAAATCCTTACCTAATTTACAGCATACAACTTTCTGTTTTCTGATTTCTAGGGTGAAGGTTTAAAGAATTTTGAATATAGTAATTACAAACTTTTAGGCCACTATTGATATAATATGACTACTTACACAATAATTTTGTGTGAACTGTGTATAACTTGCTAATGTTACTGCATTTTCGGTTCAGGTAGACCAACTGTTCTTGCTTGCTAGTAGAATCTGTTAAGTAATGCCAATGCAGTGTAGAAGAATTGGTATGTACCATAAACCTTAAGGTAAGTTTGATGTATTTTTAAAAATGAGGTGAAAGCTTTAAAATGGTATTTATGTGAAAAGTTGTGTGAAAAAAATTATTCTTAAATGTTTTATCCTCAATTTTAAGGTCATGTCAAACTGACTCCATCCAAAACAAAAGAAAGTAATCTAAATGGGAGTGCCCAAGACTGTGTACAACTGTTGATTGGAATATCAACGAGTTTACAAGAATTGGACCCCCTCAAAATCTCAAGTAAAAATTAACCTTGAAAAAGGGGGGAAATAATCAGCTTGTATGGGAAAACTGAAGGATAAATAATGAGAGTCCCACTGTGGCATTTGTGAATACAGAAACACCATTTGAAATTCAGAACAAATAGCTTATTTTATTGTTGCAACACAAAGCAGCATAACTTTTAACGCACTTCAGTTTCTACTAATGAGTAATGACAAACGGATTATACACCGAAATTTGCAAACACAGCAATAGAAGTAAAAATCTGAAAGCTGAAATGGCTCTAGAACATTTCTTGGTGACCACTCATGATTACTTCAACTTCAAGCTCTCAGTGCTTCTTCCATGGCCTTCAAAGCTCCCTGCATCCTCTGAGCCATCACCTGCAAGCCTGAGCCAATGAAGGAATCAAGATCTTCCAGTCTCCACCCTTCAACTGGTTCAACTTCATATAGCCACTCAATCTCACATCCATCTTACTTTGGCAGCACCTTCAAAGTTGAAACGTAGGAGTGAAACCCAACATTTCCATCTACAATTGAATAGCTAAATGTCCTATGAGTAGGATCAATGGATAGCAGTTTCTGCTTAGTCCAATTCACGGTTTGTTTGCCATGGCCATCTACAGGGGTCTTGAAACCTGCACAGAAGCGCACACACCCAGGTTGGCCAGAGATGCCTTCAACAGGAAGGCACGTAGAGAGAGTAGGGAACCACTTGTCAAGGCCAAAGAAATCCTCCAAAAGAGGCCATACTTGCCCTGCTTTGGGTCCTATTACTTCTGTTTTGGCCTTGCCCTTCCACTTTGCTGGTTGGCTTCCTTGTTGAGCAGGCTCCATGTATAATATCAAGTAGGAAGCTGCAATATGCCACACAAACACAAGTGAGGATGAGGTATATAACTTATTAAAGTGGCCTTATATTTAATAGAACCGGTCCTACATAGTGAGGAATAGCCAAATGCTGTGATAATAACTTGTGATTTGAGGGGTATTAGAATCTAGGCTTATGGCATGATCAAAATGTGCTGCTAATTAATTTAACTTAGAAAAGGACACTCTTTTCACAAATATATAGGTGCGACATTATCTTCCTCCATATGCATTAGAATGAGACCAATTCTTTGGATGCAAGTATATGGACTCAACTGAAAGAAGGAAATGGCTTAGTGCTCTTTTGATACCACCACCCCTTATATTTCCAAGCCTTTACGCCCCTTGGTTCTATTTAATTTCTCTTCCTTATTATATATATGACCAATGACCAATGATAGCAATTTAGTACCATTTCATTCCACTTCAGAAGCTAAATGGTCGGGAGCACTGAGCACATTTCAGTGGATGAGATAAAGTGTTTTTCTAGTGCATTAGAAAATCATTATTAAAATTTTGACCTATGGATTCGTTTTAACTGCTTAAGCTAATCAAAACTGAAATAGCTGTATTTTACCCCAAAAAAATAAAAAGCTTAAATGGCTGTAGACTGGGTATTCTAATTTCTAATTTAAAAGTAGGTGAACCAAAAGCATTAATTACATCCAAAAAGACAAGGTATGGTTATTAACTTTTAAAAATTATAATTTTACTTGAAATAACTACTAAAATACAATAAAATGTAATGGCTTAATTTACTCACAATGAATAATTCAAGTGATAAGTAAATTTAAACTCACTAATTGAAGGATTTATGATGTTTGAGGTTCAAACCCGTGAAAAAGGCTCTTGTAAGATTGGAAAGCCTCTATCCCAGCAAAGTTTATGTCTAAGATATGGAAAAACTTCGTTAAATGTAAAATGTAATGTCTTAATCTTGGGTCGCATCGAATATAATAATTTGTTTCCCAACTGTTGAAGATTTTGGAGGGTAATATATTGGATTTGAAGAGTTAGTAAATAAGAAAGTTACACCGGCTATTATTAAAAACACTTGACTTGTGGTACTACTAGAGAATAGCGACTGCTGAAGATAGAAATGAGACAATCTTGTAATGTAGTGTAGTGTGTGACTGAGGTCACTATAACTTGAATACGCTACGTATATTATAAATTTATAATATTGCTTGGCTAATTCTACAGTAATTAGCGGAGTAGTGTGTGACTTTTTAGCATACTGACTTAAATTAATTTTCATATTCTTACTATAAATAATGTATATATATTTTTTTATATTTTATTTAATATTATTTATTATATTTATTTTTTTATTATTTTTTTTAATTATCTACTTTTAAAAAAGATATATACAATACTTATACCTCTAAAAGATGCGTAAGATCATCATCTTTTTCTGACTTAAATTGAAAAGAAAAATTATAGAAAAAAAAAATTGAGAGCAGTGTCAGTGTGTGTGAGTTACAGAGTTAGTGGAGTAGCGTGTGAACTGAATTGGTCAGTGTGTGGGGTCTGTGAGAGTTTGTTAAAGAAAATAAAATGAGAAATCATGCAAAGACAAAGAAAGAAAAGAAAGAAGACAAAAGAAGAAAGGAAGTGAAACGAATCAAGAGACAAGTTTTTCTTCTGGTAGATATCATGGGCCGGGGCTGCAAAATATGATAAGGAAAGTGCTGAAAATTAAAAGGCAGAAAGACCGTGATCGATGTTTTATGCATTGGTGGGCCAAAAATTCATATTAAGATAGCTGCCGACTAGGTAGTAACAATTATGAAACTGTGGATCTCACAAAAGCAGAATTTTGAGAATGTGATTCTAACTATGAAGTTCATTGTGGAAACTATACCAGCCAAGTGCATGATTGCATTTCCATACAATTTAATTCGATCCCCCGCTTGATGTTGAAATAACAGTGCTAGTGCACTGTTATGGTTTATATTTACTCTCCATAGACTAACATGGAACACATGCAGAAAGAGAAAGGACAAGAAATAAGAGACAAGGATAGAGACCTAAGAGGGTGCCAGCACGCAAGACACTTGCATTTTTAAGATTTTTTATATAATAAAATATTTATTTCAAAGTCAAAGTTGGTTTTTGACCTTATCTACCCACTCTATGTACCTTACTTTTCTATGCTTTTGTTAACTTCACAAACCAAATAAACTTTAGAAAATGAAAGAATGAAAATTAAGAGTGATGCCATCACATATACAGGATTGAATTAGTGTACTGTAGAATAAGACCTCTGAGGTTCATGACTCTATTTAAAGTGCTACATCCACACAACGACATTATGTGAATGAAATGTGAAAGTTGATTTTGTCAGTTTCATATAATTTGCACATGGAATAATCCCTGTAACGGGTTCTTTTTAGTTGCACGTCAGAATATTGTTTCACCCATCCTTAAATTTTGGTGCGTGGTGCATGTTGGATTCTGGAGGTTGCAGTCTTTAGGTGCTTAACGTTCCTGATATTGCACCTTGTATCTTATCCAACCTTTATTAGTTAGTAACAAACTGTCCTATTTTATCGCCTCTGTAAATATCAAGATGGCCGTTTTCACAAACTCACTGAAAAAATCATCTCTTTTCTATTATTTTAATTTTGTTCCCGCAACTAATCATACAAGTTATTCTTATGCCTGTGCTATTTCAAATACAAAGTTAGCAACAAGTGAATGTTATGTTCTAGAAAATATTAGCTACAAGATCTTCTGGACCGAATAATCAACTCGTGGTGATGAAATACTTTTAAGTCTAGTATGCTTGAACGCCTTAGTCAATATTCACAATAAGTTATTTTGTTTATACAATTTTAATTTTAATGTCTTCTATTTATTTCTATTATTTTTCTTAGAGTCTAAAGAGTTTTCTCCGGTGGATATTGCTATACTTATGGCTACTGAAGCTTTTCTTTTCCTTATGTTAAACTTTTTGATGGCTAGAATTTCAAGCCCTGCGTATAATGTCGTAATGGAGATTTATACTTTTTCAACATTATGATTTCTTCTTTTATCTCAATTTGGTGTCTTTATCTATATTTAGCAAAGTAGGTGTTAAATTTATTTTCAAATCTGATGAAACTTCACTCTCTAAATGGAGGATTTTGTGAGGAAAGGGTATTATAATAATAGTTTGATTCTTTTGATGGCATGTTTGGGTTGGTTGATTGTTGCAAATAAACATATAGAAAGTGGCCTATTAATGCTTTACACTTGAGATTCATTGACCTTATACTAAACAGGGGGTATGGTGTTTTGGAGGGGACTGAAAGTCTGATATTGTCCTCTTTTTCTTATGCCTTCGTTTTCTGATTTAGAGTTTAAACATGTTGCTGGAAATCATAAGATATAGAACGATAAGCTTCATATAATAATTCAATTAAAAGAGAATAAGAGAAGATGGAGTTTAGGGGGTGGATACAGGTTTTAAAATTTTTATCTTCGTTGCTTAAGACTGGATTTTACTGATTATTTTCTGGGTAAATATATCTTCTTTTTCTTCTCTTCAATAAAATTGTTATCTTTGTTGCTTATGAATGAATTTTGCTAATTATCCACTATTGTATACTTTGTATTTATTATTATTGATTCACAAGAACTCCTTATCATTCAATTGTAGCACAATCTCAGGTTTTTTTCACTATTATCTTTATTCAATCAAGTTGGGTTTAAAATGAATAAAAATGATAAATGATTTAATTTGATTTGATTTGGAAATTAAATTTTGTGTTTGGAACTTTAAAAAAAATGGATTTGAATTGATTTAGAAATCAAATTTTGTGTTTAGAATCTATTAAAATTATAGAATTGATTTGATTTGATTTTATTATTTTATATTTTAATCTTTATGAGAGGTAGTTAGAAATATTTGCTAAGGGTAAAATAGTTTATTGATTTCAAATCAAATCAAATCAAATCATAACAAATTCTATAAAATTTGATAGAATTTTTAAAACAAAAGGAATAAAATCTATATAATTTTGGAAATCAAATTATTATTATTTTTTAATTTTAAACACAAGATTTAATTAAATTTAATTTATAAATCAAATTATTTCCTAATTTTTTACTTTCTAAACACAATTTATAAATATTTTGTCTAAAATATTAGTAGTTCATTCTTCTTTTTCTTCTTCTTCTTTTAAATAAAATTGTTATCTTCGTTGCTTACAATTGGATTTTGCTGATTATTTTTTGGGTAATTAAATCTTTTTCTTCTTCTTTTCAATAAAATTGTTATCTTTGTTCCTCTTTTTCTTATGCCTTCGTTTTCTGGTTTAGAGTTTAAACATGTTGCTGGAAATCATAAGATATAGAACGATAAGCTTCATATAATAATTCAATTAAAAGAGAATAAGAGAAGATGGAGTTTAGGGGGTGGATACAGGTTTTAAAATTTTTTTCTTCGTTTCTTAAGACTGGATTTTATTGATTATTTTCTGGGTAAATATATCTTCTTTTTCTTCTCTTCAATAAAATTGTTATCTTTGTTGCTTATGAATGAATTTTGCTAATTATCCACTATTGTATACTTTGTATTTATTATTATTGATTCACAAGAACTCCTTATCATTCAATTGTAGTACAATTTCAGGTTTTTTTCACTATTATCTTTATTCAATCAAGTTGGGTTTAAAATGAATAAAAATGATAAATGATTTAATTTGATTTGATTTAAAAATTAAATTTTGTGTTTGAAACTTAAAAAAAAATGGATTTGAATTGATTTAGAAATTAAATTTTGTTTTTACACAATCTATTAAAATTATAGAATTGATTTGATTTGATTTTATTATTTTATATTTTAATCTTTATGAGAGGTAGTTAGAAATATTTGCTAAGGGTAAAATAATTATTGATTTCAAATCAAATCAAATCATAACAAATTCTATAAAATTTGATAGAATTTTTAAAACAAAAGGAATAAAATCTATATAATTTTCAAATCAAATTATTATTATTTTTTAATTTCAAACATAAGATTTAATTAAATTTAATTTATAAATCAAATTATTTCCTAATTTTTTACTTTCTAAACACAATTTATAAATATTTTGTCTAAAATATTAGTAGTTCATTCTTCTTTTTCTTCTTCTTCTTTTAAATAAAATTTTTATCTTCGTTGCTTACAATTGGATTTTGCTGATTATTTTTTGGGTAATTAAATCTTTTTCTTCTTCTTTTCAATAAAATTGTTATCTTCGTTGCTTAGGACTGGATTTTGCTGATTATTTTCTGGGCAAATATTTCTTCTTCTTCTTCTTCTTCTTTTCAATAAAATTGTTATCTTCGTTGCTTAGAACTGGATTTTGTTGATTATCTACCATTATATGCTTTGTACTTATTTTCTTATTTTCTAGGTTGTAATCATTCGAATCTATGATCTGATTGTATGTTAAAAAAAATCCACCTTTTATCAATTGAATTCGATTCATTTATGATAAAAAATATATCTATATTATTTATTCAAAAGAAAATATCTATATTATTATTTTAGTATATGTTAAGACAAATTTGTCAATTGCAGCTTTATTGTTGACATGGCTCATCAGTTTGCTCATGATTATCATATGGGGTATTTTCATGTCATAGTACGCATGTATTCCAATCTATATATCCACATATATGGAATTATAAGGGTTAGTGTATCATATTAATCTTGCAATGTTTTGGTCTTGTTTTATTTAACTTCACCGATATATACTTGTACACTGATTAACTTCATCTCTCGATTGGGGCATAATGTCTGTGTTGCTTATTTGAATATTTGAGTGTTTGAATTAGACTTTCAGGACTACAAATGTGAATAGCTTGTCACTCTGTTTCTTGGAATGTTTAATGACCTTAGAGGTCTATCAATTGTTGCAGGTTCAGTAGCTGAGGATTGTTATGAAATTTCTCTTTTAGGTTGAAGCTTCAAGAAATTGCCAGCCTAGGATATGATGAATGGAACTCAGAATCAGTATTGTGGTAAAAGTTCCAGTTCGACTTCCCTTAACAGTCTGCAGGATACTGAGGATGACCAGATGATCGCTCTCATGCTATCGGAAGAGTATGCCAAATTAGATGGTGCAGTTGGTCAACACCTTTCCAACTTGGCACTTGTTCCTGTAAGAATTCTTACTTTTCTATTATTCCCCAAACAATAACAAAAACTTTGGACTTTGACTAATTATGGTAGTATAATATAGGTGCCACTTTTTATTTCTGCTTTTCAATATGAAACTTGTACTACTAATTATGTATATATCTCATCACTTAAATACAGTGGGGGAGAATGAATACATTTAATACTTTGAAATGACATAGTGGCTCTAGTGTTACTGTTATTTCCTTCTTTTTTTCTTTGCCTTTGGACACTTTTGAAACTTGGCTCTTAATTTTGTTTTTATGGTATTACAAATTTCACTTAATCTGCATTGTCATTACATAGAAAAATAGACTTTTATAGGTGATCGCTCTTTCCCTTTTTTGAGAGTGAGTGAGAGGGAGGGACATCTGAATATTTATGTTTTTCTTAATTGCTTATAATTACAACTTCTTAAAATTACAACATGTGCCCTGGATAAATTCCTTCATCCCCACCATGAGTGATGCCAATATGGATCACCAGTGTCTACTTTAGAGGTATTTTTTTTTCGTTATATAAATTGTGAGGATTATTCTAAAGCTTTAAAGTTTTCATCTATATCCTTTTGGTAGAAATATCGTTATTTAAACAATGAGCATGAGTAGAAAATATGCACTTGTATTATTATGTATAATTAAAATTAAAAACATAATTGGTCAAATAAGTATTTTATACCTAATTGTTCTTAGTTCAAAATAAGTTGAAACAACGTATACAAAATGGTTATTCAAATGAAAATGACTTAGGGATAGACTCATAGTTCCATATAGTCAAGGAGAGAGTAGTGGGAAATGATTGTAGATATATAGTGGCATATATGGGAGATCATGTGCTTGTAGCTAGCAAAACAAGATATAGCAAAGTTGCCATAAAAACTCTTGATAAGATTAGTATTCTGGCATTCTTTCAACCTCGAGGAATCAATAATGGTAGGAATTTGCAATGCTTCATAAGAGAAATGGTAAAAGAAAATTGTGTGGCTAAATCAATTGGTGACCTTTCTGTATCTGGATCTTAGTATAGAAGTAATTACTGTTATTTAATGATGCAGAGAATACATATTTTGAAACATTTTATGATTTTTGAAATATTGTCTGTTTCTTTTGCCATTTACAATTGTTGTCCAACATATTGATATGTCTTAGGCACCTATAAGCTCAGCTAATATAATGTTATACACCTATTCTTGCTATGCATTTACTCTTTGTTGGAGGTATTAAGTCATTTTCTCTTCACTCTTTTAGGTTGAATATCTATGGTCTATGTGAAGTTAAAGTATCTGGAGATAGAAACTGTCAAGTATATTATTATAACAATTATTTACAAGCCTTATCCTAATATCCTTTTGAATTTTTATTGATGATTCTCCTTACATTGCAGTTTTGTGCACTTTCAGATCAACTTTATAGGTCACCTGAACACCACAACTATGTTTGTAAAGAGATTGTAAAATAGGTATATTATGCTGGTGTTGGTTGCATGGAAAGGATAATGCCTGTGAAATATGTCTAGCTATGAGGAAATCTAGTTTTCTTGGGTTGTGATTGTTTAACTAGGTTAACAGATTTAAATTTATCAAGTTATATTTATAACTTTTATTCAAATCTGTTAACCTAGTTAAACAATCACAACCCAAGAAAACTAAATTTCTTTATAGCTAGACATATTTCACAGGCATTATCCTTTCCACGTAACCAATACCAGAACAACATACCTATTTTACAATCTCTTTACGAACATACTTGTGGTGTTCAGGTGACCTATAAAGTTGATCTGAAAGTGCACATAACTGTAATATAGGGAGAATCATCAATAAAAATTCAAAAGGATATTAGGATAAGGCTTGTAAACAGTTGTTATAATAATATACCTAACAGTTTCCATCTCCAGATACTTTAACTTCACATAGACCATAGACATTCAACCTAAAAGAGTGAAGAGAAAATGGCTTAATACCTCCAACAAAGAGTAAATGCATAGCAAGAATAGGTGTATAACATTATACTAGCTGAGCTTATAGGTGCCTAAGACATATCAATATGCTGAACAACAATTGTAAATGGCAAAAGAAACAGACAATATTTCAAAAATCCTAAAATATATCAAAATATGTATTCTATGCATCATTAAATAACAAGAATTACTTCCATACTAAGATGCAGATACAAAAAGGTCACCAATTGATTTAGCCACACAATTTTCTTTTACCATTTCTCTTATGAAGCATTACAAATTCCTACCATTGTTAATTCCTTGAAGTTGAAAGAATGCCATAATACTAATCTTATCAAGAGTTTTTATTGCAGCTTTGTTATATTTTATTTTGCTAGCTACAACCACATGACCTCCCAAATATGCCACTATATATCTATAGTCATGTCCCACTACTCTTTCCTTGACTATATGGAACTACGAGTCTATCCCTAAGTCATTTTCACTTTAATAGCCATTTTGTATACGTTGTTTCAGCTTATTTTAAACTAAGAACAATTAGGCATAAAATACTTATTTGGCCAGTTATGTTTTTAATCATACATAATAATACAAGTGCATATTTTCTGCTCATGCTCATTATTTTAAAAACCATATTTCTTCCATAAAGGATATAGATGAAAACTTTAAAGCTTTGAATAATCCTCACAATTTATATAACGAAAAAGACATACCTCTGAAGAAGATACTGGTGATCCATATTGACATCACTTATGGTGGGGATGAAAGAATTTATCCGGGGCACATGTTGTAATTTCAAGAAGTTGTAATTATAAGCAATTAAGAAAAACATAAATATTTAGATATGTCTCCCTCTCACTCACTCTCAGAAAAGGGGGAAAAGTGATCACCTATAAAAGTCTATTTTTCTAAGTGATGACAATGACAAATTAAGTGAAATTTGTAATACCATAAAAACAAAACAAAATTAAGAGCCAAGTTTCAAAAGTGTCCAAAGGCAAAGAAAGGAAGAAGGAAATAACAATAACACTAGGGCCACTATGCCCTTTCAAAGTATTAAATGTATTCCTTCTCCTCCATTGTATTTAAGTGATGAGATGTATACATAATTAACTCTGCCTATGTGTGAGTTTTGTTGCAAATTCATTTACATAGCCGGTCCCAAGCCCGGATAAAAGAGGAGGGTTGTGCTAGGCAGTCGACAACTAATGTTAAAATGTAACACCCCAATTTTTAGAAAGACGTCCTGAATGTTCTGTTTGCTGTTTTTCAGACTTTTGTGTAAAAGACTGTTGTGTCCCTATTTTACTGTTTCTTATTTTCTGTATGAAAAACAAATACGTTTTTACAGGCTAAAATTTTATTTGGTCGTTTTACGTATTTTGTTTCGAGACGGTAAAATAAAAGTTTTGTCAAGCTACTGTTTTAATTTTTTTGGGTGATATACAGACATATATATTGTCTGTAATTTTATTTGAATGTTTTGGATGATTTGCTTGTTGTGGGGAAAAATGAAAAAATGATCATTACGTCCCGAATGTCTTGTTTTTAATTTTTCTATATGTTACTGATATTTAATATTACTTGTCTGTGATTTTATTTGGACTTTTTGTGTGATTTGCTCGGACAGGAAAATAATATTTTTCGGTAGGAAATCTTATTTTAATTATTTAGAACTGGGGGATCTTACTAAACCCAATTCTGAATGATACTGTTGTTAATCTTTTAATTTTTA
The DNA here is from genome assembly GCA_029884605.1 of Ormosia emarginata. Classification (NCBI taxonomy): domain Eukaryota; kingdom Viridiplantae; phylum Streptophyta; class Magnoliopsida; order Fabales; family Fabaceae; genus Ormosia; species Ormosia emarginata. The sequence goes on along the minus strand of JAQQTP010000072.1, from coordinate 9,582,606 downwards.
GGATTTAACTGTCAAATAAAATAATTTTGTATTATTATAATATTATTTTATTAGTCAGTACACATAAAATGACAGTGGACCCGGAAATGTTTTGTGGGACCCACGTTTAGTTAAAACAGTTAACTTAGTAGCTTAATTAAACATCATTAATGATGAAACTTTCAAGAACATGGTGACTAAGCTCAATGACTAGGCTAATTAGTGACTAAGCATGGTGACTAGGTTAGTGACAATGCTAGAATCAACCAATGAGAGTTAAGCTTGCTAACCAAGTTTTAATCTTGATCATTGATCCATTCTAAGGCTTGGATGAAGCCAACCCAATGGACACCTTGCATGGCTCCATGTCTACGGCCATTTGGCCTTTGGAGGACCAAAAATCATTTCACTTTCATGCATTTTCTCTCTTCTCTCTTTCCAAAAACCCTAAACTCCATTGAAGTTTTCTTGAAGCTCCATTCGCCAAACACTCTTGTTTACTATCCAATCACTCAAAAATTTATCCAACCAAGTTTTCTAAACCTAAACACAATCCTAAGAACATCTCTAGTTGAGAGTTCTTGCAAAATCCTTCATTTGAAGCTTGAAAACCTACTTGGGAGATTTTACCTAGAAGGTGAAATTTCTTGTTTTTCATTTCTAAACTCTTTTTCAAAGTTCTAAGCCATGATTTATCCATGGTTTAAGCTCTCTTTAATGTTAGTAACTTGTAGGAATTTTTTGAAGCTTGCTAGGTTTTGAAGGAGAAAAATCGAAACCCTAGGAAATGTGTGAAAGAATATTTGTCTTCATTTAAGGTAAGAGGAAGACTAATCTTATCATCCTTGGGTGGTGGTAAGAAGATGGAGATTGATTGTTGTGATTGTAGAATCCATAAGGATTCATTTGTGTGATTGTTAGTAGCTTATTTGTGTGTTTGTTAGTAGCTTTCCTATTTGATGTTTGTAATAATTTGTATGAAGTTGCATGTCTACAAGCTTTGATTTACATGTCTACAAGCTTTGATAATTTGTATGTGTTAGAAATGCATGATAATTTATAGGATGTGAACAACATGCCAAGGATTGCATGAGTGTTCCAAAGAACACACCAATGAGGCTCACGGCCATTAACCAAAATGGAGAACCAAAATGTTCTCATATTTTTATTAAGTGTGATTTAATTAACCTAGGAAAATTAATGAGATATAAAATTGTTTATATCAAGGAAAATGAATTTAGAGATCAAATAGTACAAGTATATATTTCGGCCAACATGCCAAACCAAGTATCCATGATTTCTAAAATCAATTCCAAACTAGTTTCAATCAAAGAGATGTAATATATGTTAAAAAGAAATTTTCTACAATGAGTTTTGAAGAAACAAATTGATTAGAATTAAGTTTAAGTAATTAAAACTAATGATTTTATTATTAGGATTGAAATACAGTAACTTTTGTAAATTCCTAACATATGGCTCATATTATATTTTGAAGCATGTTAGTGATTTTCAAAAGGATTAAATTACACGGTTAAAAATTAAGTAAATAGAATTTTTATGAAAAAATTAGAAAATCATTATTATAATTTTCTAAACAAAATATTGTCAATTTTTATTAAAAATGGATAAATAAGATAAGAAAAATACCCAAACAATAGTATACATATGAAAAATATTCTACGTAATTTAAATGTACTTAAATATTATTTCTGTTTATTTAAATAGTAATTTTTAAGGAATTCGGACAAGAAAATGATTTAAAAACCTTACGCGATTGAGAAAACGTATTAAAAATCCTACGCGATTTGCAAAACAGTAAAATATATTTACACGATTTAAAAATGTTTGTAAAAATGATGGAATTTTGAAAACGCGATAAAATTTCTACGCGATTGATGATAACAGTAAGTTTTTATTGTCAGGCCAAAGTGGTGGAACAGGACAGATTGTGAAACAGTTTTGCCAGGTGGGTGCGTACTGTCTTTTTTTATATGATTTGCCAGTGAGGGCATTTTTGTAATTTTATTGCAGTATTGCCAGGTGGGTGCGTACTGTATACATTTGGAAATTTTCTCATATATTGAGTATGCCAATTTTGGCGATTTGATTGACGAGGTGAACAACATCGTGTTGTCGGTGTGATAGGCGTAGTGTGGTTCAAATTGAATGAACTTGGAGACGTTAGTGTGCAGAATTCCATACATGGACAGTTGGTAGCTCCTCTGGGTCGTGGTGACTGGTAACACACTAATGGACTCGACAAGCACTATACTTAATCAAGATCTGGTGAAGTCTATTAGTACAAGCCTGTAGTGACACGACGTATGACAGTGTGCTACACCACTGTATTTTTTTTTTTAGTGGGCTATAGACGCAACGTGTGACAGCGAAATAGTTATTGGGCGGTCGACGGTGCTAATAGATTTTGCTGGTCGTTCTCTCTGATGTCTGTATTCTTCTTTAGCTCCATGGAGTAGGATTAAGTCACATTTCATATATTTTTATCTCATATATTTTAATGTTATTTATCTATATCATTATTTATCTGTACCATTATTTATCTATGTTATTTTGTCTATCTGTATTACTATGTGTTATATTTCACCTATATGATCTTGTATGTTATTTATTGCTATCTTAAACTGCTATATAGTATAAAATGTTATATCTGTTGTATTGTCGTTTTCTTACTTTACCATGTTTGTGGTGATATGGATTGTCTTACCTCTTTGTTGTATGTGTTATTTGTTTATTTTAAATCATGTGGTAAAAGAATTTGAAGAAGAGGAACAACCTCTTGAGTGTGTGTACCCTGAGGAAGAGGAAGATCAGCTAGCCGAAGATCAGTTCTACGATCAAGAACCGTCTGATCATCCATATCCATTGGATTGATTGCTTGGGTATGGCGGTGCCAGGATTTCTGGGTTTTGTACGATTCGAGTTTCATGGTGGATCGACAGCCTAGCGTTTGCGTGAAGATAGAGATTCGGTGACTTACGTGGGACGGTTGACTGTGTCCCCACGTAATGAGTTTGATGGAGAACCAGTCATGATAACTACTATGTTTTTGCATTTGGAGATGCCGTTATCTCTTAGGCGTTATTGGGGTGTTATGTTCACTGCGCCTAGTGAGATTAGCAGCGTGTCGACTGCGCGGTCTCGTTTCCGCCGAGAGTCGAGGCATCCTGGATATTTATCTTCTGATGATCTTCCTGAGAGTGATCCATCAGAGGGTTAAATGTTTAGGATGTGTACTTGGGCGCGTCTGCGTTTGTACATATTGACTGTTATTGCTTTTGTTTACTAATTGTCTAAATATTTTAGTTGTAAATTATTTGTATAACTTATGACTAAAACTCTACATGTATATTATGTGTGATGTTATTCTGTTGGTTTTATGTTTACGCATTATTTTATTTAATAATATTCTATTTAATAGGAAGAATTTTACAAGTCGTATTATTATGTAAATGTATGTTTTACAACTTGGGTAGATTTTATTTATCTTTTTTTATTTTCTTTTAAATGTGACATCCCACAAGGGTGTTATATTAGTTGGTATTAGAGCCAAAGTTAGAGTCTTTTGAGGTTGTGGTTGGGTCTGTTTTTGTTTGTGTTGTGTGATTCTCTCGTGATTTACTTCCGAAAGGATGTATCTGACTTTGTTTTGTTATGTTTGGATTGTCTTATTGTTGTGAAGGACCGTAAGTTCTTGGTCAATTTGATTTGTTTGCCTCTTGTTGAGATAGATGTGATATTAGGGATGGATTGGGTATCTTCTAACCATATCCTTATAGACTGTGCAAGCAAAACCATAGTTTTTCCTAAGGAAGAAAAGTCTGGATTCTTGACTGCTGTTAAGGTCAAGTCTTTGTTAAGAGAGGGAGCGCAGGGATATATGGTATTGTCTTCTCTAGAAGTTAAGAATGAGAAGGATGTGAATACTATTCCTGTTGTCAACGAGTTTCCAGAGGTTTTTCCTGATGACGTACCTGGTTTGCCACCTGAGTGGGAGATCGAGTTTTCAATTGATTTAGTACCAGGAGCAGGTCCTATCTCAATTGCACCGTATCGTATGTCGCTAGCAGAGTTAGTAGAGTTGAAAGAGCAATTGGTGGAACTGTTGGAGAAACAGTTTGTGCGACCTAGTGTTTCACCATGGGGAGCACCAGTGCTTTTGGTTAAGAAGAAGGACGGAACTTCTCGACTTTGTGTGGATTATCGTCACCGAACAAGGTGACTATCAAGAATAAATATCCGCTTCCAAGAATTGACGACCGATGGATCAGTTAAAGGGAGCAATGGTATTTTCCAAGATAGATCTGAGATCGGGTTATCACCAGATTCGTGTTAAGGGGGAGGATGTACCAAAAATAGCTTTTCGAACTCGTTATGGACATTATGAGTATCAGGTAATGCCATTCGGGGTGACGAATGCTCCTGCCATATTTATGGACTATATGAACAGGATTTTTCGTCCGTATCTAGACAGATTTGTCGTTGTCTTTATCGATGACATTCTGATCTATTCTCAATCTAAGGAAGAGCATGCTGAACATTTGGGTATTGTTCTTCAGATTTTGAAGGAAAAACAGCTATATGCGAAATTGGCCAAGTGTGAGTTCTGGTTGGAAGAAGTCCAATTTCTAGGTCACGTAATTTCGAAAGAAGGTATTGCGGTAGACCCATCGAAAGTGGAGACTGTTTTACAGTGGGAAAGACCTAAGACGGCAACAGAAGTTCAAAATTTTGTTGGACTTACTGGATATTACCGGAGGTTTATTGAGGGTTTTTCTAAGATTGTTGGACCGCTTACACAGCTTACGAGGAAAAGTCAAGCTTTTGAATGGATGGAAGAACGTGAAGCAAGTTTCCAAGAATTGAAGAGGAGGTTAACAACTGCACCGGTGTTGATTTTGCCAGATTCTAAGGGAACTTTTAATGTGTACTGTGACGCTTCTTACCAAGGGTTAGGATGCGTATTGATGCAAAATCGGAATGTGGTGGAATATGCTTCTCGACAGTTGAAGGTTCATGAGAAGAATTATCCAACGCATGATTTGGAATTAGCCGCGGTGGTTTTTGCTCTGAAAGTGTGGAGGCATTTTCTGTATGGAGCAATGTTCAATGTCTTTAGCGATCACAAGAGTCTAAAGTACTTGTTTGATCAGAAAGAATTGAATATGAGGCAAAGGCGATGGTTGGAATTCTTAAAGGATTATGATTTTCAACTCCAATACCACTCAGGAAAAGCTAATGTGGCAGCTGATGCCTTAAGTAGAAAGGTGCTTAGTGTCTCGGCAATGATGATAAAGGAGGAGGAATTGATTAACAAGTTTCGAGATTTATAGTTGTCAGTGGAGTTTCTACCTGAAAGAGTTCACCTATATAAGGTCGTGATCATAAATGAATTTCTTGATGTAGTCCGAGATAAACAAAAGGAAGACGTGTTTTTACAAAATAAGAGGGAATTGTTAAAGCAAGGTCATAAGGTGACGGTAGAGGAAGGAGCAGATGGAATCTTAAGGTTTAAGGGAAGAATTTGTATGCCTAATGATTCGGAATTGAAGAAGTCGATCCTAGATGAAGCTCATACTAGTGACCTGAGTTTACATCCGGGGATGACCAAAATGTACCAAGACTTGAAAAGGTTATTTTGGTGGCCAATGATGAAAAGAGACGTAGCAGAATATGTGGAGTCTTGTCTAGTTTGTCAGAAAGCAAAAGTGGAACATCAGAGACCCGCTGGAATGTTGCAACCGTTATCTATTCCAGAGTGGAAGTGTGATAGTATCTCTATGGATTTCATTACTGGATTACCGAATACAAGGAAGGGTCATGATTCGATATGGGTTATAGTCGATAGACTTAAGAAGTCGGCTCATTTCTTACCAATTAATATCAAGTATTCGTTGGAAAGATTAACCCAGTTGTACATCGGAGAGATTGTCAGACTGCATGGTGTGCCTACATGTATAGTTTCTGACAGAGATCCGAGGTTTACGTCAAGGTTCTGGCGAAGTTTACAAGAAGCAATGGGAACTAAGTTGCGACTGAGTTCGGCGTATCATCCGCAGACTGATGGTCAGGCAGAGAGAACTATACAGTCTTTGGAAGATCTATTACGTGCTTGTGTTTTGGAGCAACGAGGGAGTTGGGATGAATTTTTATCTTTGATAGAATTCATCTACAACAATAGTTTTCACTCAAGCATAGGGATGACACCCTATGAGGCGTTATATGGAAGGCGTTGTCGAACACCGTTGTGTTGGTATCAAGATGGGGAAAATATGACTATTGGACCAGATCTTGTACAACAAACTACGAAAAAAGTAAAGATGATATAAGAAAAGATGAAGACGACGCAAAGCAGACAGAAAAGTTATGCGGATAAACGAAGGCGACCTCTTAAGTTTGAAGAGGGTGAGCATGTATTTCTAAGAGTGACTCCTACGACTGGTGTCGGAAGAGTTATTAAATCCAAGAAGCTTACTCCTAAGTTCATTGGACCGTATAAGATTATCCGATGCATAGGTCCTGTAACGTATCAAATCGCTATGCTGCCTTTTCTATCGAATCTGCATGATGTATTTCATGTATCTCAGTTACGGAAGTATATACCGGATCCAACGCATGTTATACAACCGGATGAAGTACAGTTGAAGGAGAATTTGACTTACGAGACTTTACCTGTTAGAATAGAAGACAGAAAGGTAAAGCAACTTCGAGGGAAGATGATCAAGCTGGTGAAGGTCATATGGAATGATGTGACGGGTGATGCTACTTGGGAGCTGGAAGATAAAATGAGGGATCAGTATCCTCACTTGTTTTGATGTGCAGCGAATTTCAAGGACGAAATTTTTATTTGTTGGGGAGAGTTGTAACACCCCAATTTTTAGAAAGACGTCTCAAATGTTCTGTTTGCTGTTTTTCAGACTTTTGTATAAAAGACCGTTGTGTCCCTATTTTACTGTTTCTTGTTTTCTGTATGAAATACAAATACGTTTTTACAGGCTAAAATTTTATTTGGTCATTTTACGTATTTTGTTTCGAGACGGTAAAATAAAAGTTTTGTCAAGCTACTATTTTAATTTTTTTGGGTGATATACAGACATATAATACTGTCTGTAATTTTATTTGAACGTTTTGGATGATTTGCTTCGTTGTGGGAAAAAATAGAAAAATAACCATTACGTCCTGAATGTACTGTTTTTAATTTTTCTATATGTTACAGTATTTAATATTACTGTCTGTGATTTTATTTAGACTTTTTGTGTGATTTGCTCAAGACGGAAAATAATATTTTTCGGTAGGAAATCTTATTTTAATTATTCGAATCGAGGATCTTACTAAACCCATTGAATGATATTATTGTTAATCTTTTAATTTTTAAGATTTAACTGTCAAATAAAATAATTTTGTATTATTATAATATTATTTTATTAGTTAATGCACATAAAATGACAGTGGATCCAGAAATATTTTGCGGGACTCACGTTTAGTTAAAACAGTTAACTTAGTAGCTTAATTAAACATCATTAATGATGGAACTTTCAAGAACATGGTGACTAAGCTCAATGACTAGGCTAATTAGTGACTAAGCATGGTGACTAGGTTAGTGACAATGCTAGAATCAACCAATGAGAGTTAAGCTTGCTAACCAAGTTTTAATCTTGATCATTGATCCATTCTAAGGCTTGGATGAAGCCAACCCAATGGACACCTTGCATGGCTCCATGTCTACGGCCATTTGGCCTTTGGAGGACCAAAAATCATTTCACTTTCATGCATTTTCTCTCTTCTCTCTCTTCCAAAAACCCTAAACTCCATTGAAGTTTTCATGAAGCTCTATTCGGCCAAACACTCTTGTTTACTATCCAATCACTCAAAAATTTAACCAACTAAGTTTTCTAAACCTAAACACAATCCTAAGAACATCTCTAGTTGAGAGTTCTTGCAAAATCCTTCATTTGAAGCTTGAAAACCTACTTGGGAGATTTTACCTAGAAGGTGAAATTTCTTGTTTTCCATTTCTAAACTCTTTTTCAAAGTTCTAAGCCATGATTTATCCATGGTTTAAGCTCTCTTTAATGTTAGTAACTTGTAGGAATTTGTTGAAGCTTGCTAGGTTTTGAAGGAAAAAAATCGAAACCCTAGGAAAGGTGTGAAAGCATATTTATCTTCATTTAAGGTAAGAGGAAGACTAATCTTATCATCCTTGGGTGGTGGTAAGAAGATGGAGATTGATTGTTGTGATTGTAGAATCCGTAAGGATTCATTTGTGTGATTGTTAGTAGCTTATTTGTGTGTTTGTTAGTAGCTTTCCTATTTGATGTTTGTAATAATTTGTATGAAGTTGCATGTCTACAAGCTTTGATTTACATGTCTACAAGCTTTGATAATTTGTATGTGTTAGAAATGCATGATAATTTATAGGATGTGAACAACATGTCAAGGATTGCATGAGTGTTCCAAAGAACACACCAATGAGGCTCACGACCATTAACCAAAATGGGGAACCAAAATGTTCTCATATTTTTATTAAGTGTGATTTAATTAACCTAGGAAAATTAATGAGATATAAAATTGTTTAGATCAAGAAAAATGAATTTAGAGATCAAATAGTACAAGTATATATTTCGGCCAACATGCCAAACCAAGTATCCATGATTTCTAAAATCAATTCCAAACTAGTTTCAATCAAAGAGATGTAATATATGTTAAAAAGAAATTTTCTACAATGAGTTTTGAATAAACAAATTGATTAGAATTAAGTTTAAGTAATTAAAACTAATGATTTTATTATTAGGAATGAAATACAATAACTTTTGTAAATTCCTAACATATGGCTCATATTATGTTTTGAAGCATGTTAGTGATTTTCAAAAGGATTAAATTACACGGTTAAAAATTAAGTAAATAGAATTTTTACGGAAAAATTAGAAAATCATTATTAAAATTTTCTAAATAAAATACTGTCAATTTTTATTAAAAATGGATAAATAAGATAAGAAAAATGCCCAAACGACAGTATACGGTATGAAAAATATTCTACGTAATTTAAATGTACTAAATATTATTTCTGTTTATTTAAACAGTAATTTTTAAGGAATTCGGACAAGAAAATGATTTAAAAACCTTACGCGATTAAGAAAACGTATTAAAAATCCTACGCGATTTGCAAAATAGTAAAATATATTTACGCAATTTAAAAACGTTTGTAAAAATGACGAGATTTTGAAAACGCGATAAAATTTCTACGCGATTGATGATAACAGTAAGTTTTTACTGTCGGGCCAAAGTGGTGGACCAGGACAGATTGTGAAACAGTATTGCTAGGTGGGTGCGTACTGTCTTTTTTTATATGATTTGCCAGTGAGGGCATTTTTGTAATTTTATTGCAGTATTGCCAGGTGGGTGCGTACTGTATACATTTGGAAATTTTCTCATATATTGAGTATGCCAATTTTGGCGATTTGATTGACGAGGTGAACAACATCGTGTTGTCGGTGTGATAGGCGTAGTGCGGTTCAAATTGAATGAACTTGGAGACGTTAATGTGCGAAATTCCATATATGGACGGTTAATTGGTCGCTCTTACGGGCCGTAGTGGACCCAGTAACACACTAATGGGCTCGACAAGCACTATACTTAATCAAGATCTGGTGAAGTCTATTAGTACAAGCCTGTAGTGACACGACGTATGACAGTGTGCTACACCACTATATTTTTTTTTAGTGGGCTATAGACGCAACGTGTGACAGCGAAATAGTTATTGGGCGGCCGACGGTGCTAATAGATTTTGCGGGTCGTTCTCTCTGATGTCTGTATTCTTCTTTAGCTTCATGGAGTAGGATTGAGTCACATTTCATATATTTTTATCTCATATATTTTAATGTTATTTATCTATATCATTATTTATCTGTACCATTATTTATCTATGTTATTTTGTCTATCTGTATTACTATGTGTTATATTTAACCTATATGATCTTGTATGTTATTTATTGCTATCTTAAACTGCTATATAGTATAAAATGTTATATCTGTTGTATTGTCGTTTTCTTACTTTACCATGTTTGTGGTGATATGGATTGTCTTACCTCTTTGTTGTATGTGTTATTTGTTTATTTAAATCATGTGGTAAAAGAATTTGAAGAAGAGGAACAACCTCTTGAGTGTGTGTACCCTGAGGAAGAGGAAGATCAGTGAGCCGAAGATCAGTTCTACGATCAAGAACGTCTGATCATCCATATCCATTGGATTGATTGCTTGGGTATGGCAGTGCCAGGATTTCTGGGTTTTGTACGATTCGAGTTTCATGGTGGATCGACAGCCTGGCGTTTGAGTGAAGATAGAGATTCGGTGACTTACGTGGGACGGTTGACTGTGTCCCTACGTAATGAGTTTGATGGAGAACCAGTCATGACGACTACTGTATTTTTGCATTTGGAGATGTCGTTATCTCTTAGGCGTTATTGGGGTGTTATGTTCACTGCGCCTAGTGAGATTAGCAGCGTGTCGACTGCGCGGTCTCGTTTCCGCCGAGAGTCGAGGCATCCTGGATATTTATCTTCTGATGATCTTCCTGAGAGTGATCCATCAGAGGGTTAAATGTTTAGGATGTGTACATGGGCGCGTCTGCGTTTGTACATATTGATTGTTATTGCTTTTGTTTACTAATTTTGTCTAAATATTTTAGTTGTAAATTATTTGTATAACTTATTACTAAAACTCTATGTATATTATGTGTGATGTTATTCTGTTGGTTTTATGTTTATGCGTTATTTTATTTAATAATATTCTATTTAACAGGAAGAATTTTACAAGCCGTATTATTATGTAACAGATGTTTTACAACTTGGGTAGATTTTATTTATCTTTCTTTTATTTTCTTTTAAATGTGACATCCCCACAAGGGTGTTATATTAGTTGGTATCAGAGCCCAAGTTAGAGTCTTTTGAGGTTATGGTTGGGTCTCTTTTTGTTTGTGCTGTGTGATTCTCTGTGATTTACTTCCAAAAGGATGTATCTGACTTTGTTTTGTTATGTTTGGATTGTCTTATTGTTGTGAAGGACCGTAAGTTCTTGGTCAATTTGATTTGTTTGCCTCTTGTTGAGATAGATGTGATATTAGGGATGGATTGGTTATCTTCTAACCATATCCTTATAGACTGTGCAAGTAAAACCATAGTTTTTCCTAAGGAAGAAAAGTCTGGATTCTTGACTGCTGTCAAGGTCAAGTCTTTGTTAAGAGAGGGAGCGCAGGGATATATGGTATTTTGGAGTATGATGTGTTTTGGAGCTTGAAATATAGGCACACTTATAGGTAAATAAATAAAAATAGTTAACACCATGATTAGGAGGATGATTAATTTTATGTGCCTACAAGAAACTAAGTAGGTAAGTCAAGAAAGAATTAAACCTAATTACCTTAATCATGTTCAAGTGTGTATGTGAATTATTAAAGTCTCAACAAAATATCAAAACAAGTTCTAACGCACATCAATCAAGAGAAATATCACTCCAGAAGAAAAATAAGATTTTGTTTATGAAAAATCCAATCAATAAAGGCTCAAAACTCACTTTCTGGCTAAGTTAATAGAGAGAAGAAATACAAGTAGACATGACTAATTTCCAAATAAAATGCTAAGTGTCTAATACTCAATTGAAAAAGATTACCTTACACAAAACCAATTCATGAGTAGTAGATTCTCCTTTTCAAACATAATTTATAACAGCTTAGAAATAATCAAGAAATTAACACATAATTCTTGCTTAATTCGATGCAATACTCAATTGTTCATTGACTCAAAGTAATCAAAAGGATACCCCACCCCACACTTAAAATCAACATTGTCCTCAATGTTGAAAAAATGATAAAAATAACAAAATAAAGGACAATGAAACTTCTCTGAAAATGGAAACGCAAGATCACGAAAGTGGTGGGAGAGGTGGAGCCGGAGGAAAGACGTGTGTAGTCACAAGCTCGAACATCTGAAAAACAAAAGCAAAAACTAAAAAATAAAATGCAAGAACTAAATGTGCAAAAGAAATCAAAAATAAAATATAAGAAAAGATAGAAACACAGGTTGCCTTCTGTGAAGCACTTGTTTAAGGTCCTTAGCGTGACTATGGGCTGGTTCTATGCTTAGGTGATGCCAATGAAGTGGTGTTCAGTCTCTACTCCTTCTTCATAATGTTTCACTCTGTTGTCATTTATCAGGAATGTCTTGTGGCCTTCTTTCTTCACCTCAAGAACTCCATACGATAAGACGCGAACAATCTCATATGGTCAAGACCATTTTGACCACAACTTACCAGGACAGAAACGTAGAAGCGAGTTATCGATAAGAACTTTATCCCCAAGCTTAAACGCATACTGCGTGATACACTTATCATGCCGCTTCTTTAGTCCCTTCTTGTAGAGCTTGGCATTCTCAAAATTAGCAGCAGCCTTAGACAAGGTCTTCTCTAACATATCATCAGTCACAGATTCCTGTATATCTGAAAGTACAACATTATCCGCAACATTATTAGCATCTATGTGATTACATGAATCAAATGAACTAGTATATATTTTTTAGAATTAAAAACATTAAACACTAATTCCTCATTATTCAATCTCAAAGTCAATTTTCCTTCGTGGACATCAATCATGACTCTTCCAGTAACGAGGAATGGACGCCCAAGTATGATTGGCATATGAACATTTACTTCCATGTCAATCACAACGAAATCGACCGGTATGTAAAACTTTCTTACCTTCAATGGTACATTCTCTAATATGTCAATAGGGTGTTTGATTGACCTATCCGCTAATTGAAGAGAGATAGTGGTTGGTTTGAGCTTCCCAATATCAAGCTTCTCATAAATAGAAAATAGCATCAAACTCGTACTTGCCCCAATATCGCACAAAGCTTTGTTAATGTTCATGTTCCCAATTGAGCACAGAATTGAGAAGCTACCTGGATCCTTAAGCTTAGGTGAAAGCTTGTTTTGAATGATAATAACCGTATTTCTACCAAAAGGATATAGATGAAAACTTTAAAGCTTTAAAATAATCCTCACAATTTATATGACGAAAAAGACATACCTCTAAAGAAGACGCTGGTGATCCATATTGGCATCACTTATGGTGGGGATGAAGGAATTTATCTAGGGCACATGTTGTAATTTCAAGAAGTTGGGTGTGGGCAAGGACTCCAAGAAGCATGAGGTGACTTTTGCCGACTACTATCTAGACAATTGTAAAGATCCAATCTATGGATACACTCGAGTAATAAAATATCTACCTTATGGTAAAGTTCATTAATTCTTTCTTATCCTTTTTTGTTGAATTGACCACTGACCATTCCATTTTTCTTAATGCAATCTCGAAAAGGAAAAGAGTGACGGAAGACTTGGGGGCTAAGGAAGATTGGGAGGACGAACCTCAAAGGTCCAAGAAAATTTCAAAGGCTAAGTCTAAAGCCTTTGAGAAAACAACCTTTACCTTAGAGCCGATGCTGGTCAAAGTCACTGATGAAATTCGGCCCCTTAGAGCCGATGTTAGTCAAAGTCTAATGAAAGCAAGCCTTGAATTGATAGCGGTTAAAAACCTGAAATTTTTTCCAAGTCTAAATAAGTAGTCATAAAATTAAGTTTCCGACTGATATTTTAAAACTAAGCTCCTTATAAGTGTCCGATCGATGTTATAAAGATTTTTTTTCCCAATGAATGACTTCTTTCCAATGAGCTCTACTGTTGAGCTAGGCCAACCAGTTGTAAATTTATCATCATCTGTCAAAACTCTTCTGCATGCTTTAGGTGTTGTCACAATTACACTTGGGTTTCCAAACATCAAGGCCTTATATATTCCAGTCCGTCCATATCTATATAGTTGATAGAATCAAAACGTTAGTGTCATCATCCATGGCATGATCATCAGTGAAACTTTCATAGTTCGTGAACTTAATTTCAAATTACTATTTTTTTTTGTTGGTTTCAGTATCTATATTCTCTACTAGAATCCTTTTGAGCCATAATATTTTGACACCTTACTACCAGTTGTACAAGAAAAGGAATTAAAAAGGATTTAATTTTAATTCACTACTATAAAGTTTTTTATCCTAATATCCAATCATGTATTGTCATTATTAAAAAAGTTTGACCATAATAACAACAACATAAGAGGTTAATTTTTTTTTTTTATATCAACACATAATCAAATAGTAATGGAAAAAAAAATTAAAATGCTAAATCCTATGAATTTATTTTAGTCAAATGACACACAAACAGATAAAAATAAGATGAGTGCGTTTACATTTTATCATGTACAAAACTGATATATGTGCATAATTTTTTTACACTATATTTACGCTTGGTTAACTATATACAAATATATGGTTAAAAGCATGTATTATGTAATAAATAGAATTATGAATTGATTATTAATATTGATAATCGATTATTAATTCCGTTAACTACATAATACACACCATTAGTCAAGTATTTGTACATTGTTAACTAAATATAAATTTTTTGTAAAAAATGATTTACAGGCATCAGATTCCTATCATGTAAGTGTGATTTCAGTTTGTTATATTTTGTAATGGCTGATTGGGTCTGTGACTGTCTGCTACGTCATTTGTATAGCGTTGCTGAAGAATTTTTTATTTTTATTGTGATATTTAATCAAAATAAACTATATAAAAAAAAGTGTCTTCGTAGTACCTATAATACTCATCAAACACAACGAACTAAAACGTACAGCTACTACGGAATTAATTATTAAGTTAAATTTTTTTTGGGTCATTATGTAGTTAAAGTTGTTAAAAAAAAAATTGGGTCATTATTTAGTTAAATTTGTTAAACAATATAGGTGTCTCCATCTTCTAACAACAGGCCCATAGTGTCTCCATCATTTTTTGTACCACATATCCTACAACATTTTGTTCTTTAAAAAAGATTATAATTGAAAAAAAAGTGGAAATAAAGATCTAAAAGGATATTTAACCAAATATGCTTGACCAAAAGTTATACTCTGATTTGAGAATTAGAATCAAATTTGAGATACACCGAATTAGTAGCATTGCAAAATCTTTACCAAAAAACAAATGTTGCTGTGAGAACAATGCTCTCCTCGGAACTTTAAATTGATAAACATATTTTATTCCTGGGAGATGAGCCAACAATATGTGACAATTTTATGTCATATAATATGAGTATAATTACTAAATTTTTTATTCAATTTATGTAAAACATATTAAAAAAATCCCCAAAATTATCAACAACAATTATATAGGCCCTGTACTAATCCATCATGAAGGTCCACACTGAGATTGACTGCACGTCCTGACGTCCGTGTCCAGACAAAACTTAAAAATAGAACACTTTTATTTTTCGGTACAGTATACTTTTTTAAAAAAATATTTTGCATGTATAGTGTTGTATGATTAACTGTTAACTATAAAATTCAACGGATAAATAGAAGAACTAATTTATTTTATACTGAAAAAATTCTAAGCAAATGGTTTTATAAAAGGGTAAAACTTAGATAAATGTTTTTAAGTATTTGTGATTTTTTAATAAAAACATGATATATTTATATTTTTTTATAGTTTATTAATAAAATTTAAAAAAAATAAATAAGATAATTAAAAAATAAAACACATATTATATTTTTATTAAAAAATAACACAGCAATTACTTAAAGAATTTTACTTGAGTTTTATCTTTTATAAAATTATAATTTTTTTCTAAAATGGTTAATCAAAAGCCAAAAAGCGGTGAAAGTTGGAGGATCATGTTGTCCACAAATGGTGGCTTCTGCGCCACAGCGTAGAAGAAAACTTAAGACAGTATTGTGGAGAGAGAGGAGAAGTTCAGTGACAGTGCAAATGACATATAAGTGCAGCTCTTGTCTGAATGAATATTTGTTTTTGAGGAAATTTTTACATAAATTTAAGATATATAAGTTAAATATATTAAGTTAATTTTAATAAAATAGAGTAATTAATTATAATAATTATTTATTAATTAATAATATAATTATTTAATATACTTAATTTAGTGTTTTAAATTTATAAGATTTTTTCTGATTTTAGAAACTTCAACATAATTCTAGAAACTATAAAGTTAGCATTAGGGTAATTTCACGTAGGCCTAGAATTTTTTGCGAAGCTAGAAATAAAGTAGAAAAGTATATTATCTTGAATTTGTAGGACCACTAGACGTAGCAGCTTTGGTAAAACAGAGAGTGGTGGGTGTCAGTCTCGAACCTGGGACCTCAGGTGAGGATCCTGGGGGGAACCATTAGTGTAGAGCTTTGGCCTTTAAGGCTCATAATATAGAACCAGGTGCAAGTTAGCAAAGTAAGTTGTTGGGTTATGAATAGAGAGGGTGATGGTTACCTGGAGACAAAGGAGGAGATGAAGGAATCAGGGTCACTGGACTTGAAAGCTCTGAGGAAGGACCACATGTTGCCAATGAAGGGCCAGACCATGTCACCTGGGGTCAGAGAGTACTGCTTCACACCCAATTTGGATTCATAGAGCCACCAATTTACATTCTTGAGGAGAGATCTTAGGACCAAAAGAGCACTAACAATGGCCACAAGGACCACCCACATGGAACCCATCTCCAACGTCATCATCATCACTTCAACTTCAAGCCACCCCCACTCACCACAGTGAGTCAACACCAACTCAACTCAGACAAGTCCCTCACTCTCTTTCTATGTATTTATAAGGAAAACTTGGGTAGACGAGAGAGAGAGAGGGTTCCGGCGGGGGGAGGGAACGAATAGTAAAAGAAAAAAGGAATTTTATGATTGTAGTGGGTGGTGAAAGGAATTAATTAATCTTAATTTTAATCCATCTTTGATTGTTATGGATTCATTTAATTGCTAATCGAATTTTTAGTCTTAGATTACATCAAGAAGTTTCAAGATGATCCATGGACCCTCTACTAGATAAGCATCCAGAATTTGATCAATCAAAGTTGGACAAATTAAGCATCCATCTAATTCCAAATTAACTTAAGAATTAGGATCCAACCAAGTTAAATAATTCATCAAACACTTTTGATGTCTTGTTTAGTCTCTACAATCCTCCCTTAATACATGGTAATTACGCAATTATCATATGAACATCTCAATCAAATTAAGTAACTCAATCAAGATTAAACAAAGAAGAAAGAAAGAAACTTGATTAATAATTGAATGTAGAACAATTAAAACAGAATCTCAGAATTAAGTATCAAGATTGTCAATCCCTATGATTGATTAAAGGTTCTAGCCCTCCATGAATAAGAGGGAAGAATTGCATAAAAAGAGAGAAAACCTAGAGAGAATGGAGAGAAAAGAGAGAATGAAAAGTGTTGAATGAGATAATATTTTTCGTTCTACTACTCTCACCTCTTAAACCTAACTCCTTAGTTGGCCATGATCAGAATTCTAACAAGTACAAAGCTGGGTCAATTAGGAATTATTGGGCCAAAGCCTCATTTCATTTAGAGGCCTAAAGCTCAATTAAGTGACCTAACTCATCAATAACTTTACTCTGCTTTCCATTTTTAATTGCATGCCCAAAATGACATAGTTCAACTTATGAGTCTTCATAAGAGTTGTAGCTTTGTGTCTTAGCTTCCATTTAGGCTTGGTTTGACATCTGTTAGACTTCTATAACTAAAAATATGGGCTAATGCAGAGGTCAAACTGTCATGATCAGCATTCTGGCTCTTGATTCAACTTCAGTTTAGATTATCTAAATGTATGATCCAGCTCTTGAGGCCTTCGAGAAACTTGTAGAAATTTGTCTTAACTTTCCTTCACAACCAAAATCACATCAATCAGATCTTTGAAAATCAGATTATAGCAAAATTACTGAACACTGCCAAATAGACAAATTAAGGTTAATTCATGTAATAATTCATTCAATGATCCAATTAGGCTCAATATCATAAAATGTGACAAAACTAACTTAATTAAGTCAAATTAAACCTTAAGAAGCCTAGTAAAAGGATCATTAAACGAATAAAATATATTGCTATCAATAAGCATCCAATATTGGCTCAACTTTAGTAAATAAAAGAGTAATTCAAATTTCTAATACATTTTCATGGCTCAACTTTAGCAATTAAAGGAGCAACTCATTCTTTTTAATACGCTTCATGAGATATGATAAATAAATAATGTAAAGGTATCTCATCATACTTAAGTCTAGTGCACCATGCTTTCATTTCTCAAGTGAACTCAATGCACAATATCATTACTCTCCAATGAACTAGATGTATACCATTGTCATTCCACAATATTAACATCCTTCATAGATACCATTGTCATTGACCAATTAAGCGGTTAGTTTCTGGGCGACAAATCGCCTCGAGACAGACTTCTAGAATCAGTTTTTAAATGGTTTTAACACCAAATCATAGTTCCTCAACATGTTAAAACTCATATTTACATTATCAAATCATCATCATAAGGGTATATGAACAACTCATCAAACCCATATTAAAAAACTCAAGAACATAGAGTTATATGGATGCACCTATGTTCAAAATCCACAACTATGTATTTGTCAAGACTTTGACATACCATTCCTCAAATTCCAATCAAATTTACCAACACGCATGTTCATGGAATCTCAAAGCTAGTATTAAGCTCAAAACCACAAACTTAAACATACACATATCATCTAATTTCAAAAATCCATTTTTTCATACCATGTTCATCCATACAAACTCTCCATATCAAAAGAGAAGAGAGTGACGCAAAGAAAACATTTTACACCCCTATAACCCTCATATACCCATTTTCTACCATGTTCATCATGCACCATGTATCATCAAGATATAGAAAAAGAAAAGAGCTAGGCATAATCAAACACCCCTACATCAACTCTCTAGTGGATGCTATTCAAGTTATCTACTTGTTTTTCCTTGGTTTTTTCTCTTCTTCCTTCTTCTTTCTC
The DNA here is from genome assembly GCA_029884605.1 of Ormosia emarginata. Lineage (NCBI taxonomy): Eukaryota > Viridiplantae > Streptophyta > Magnoliopsida > Fabales > Fabaceae > Ormosia > Ormosia emarginata. The sequence continues at coordinate 9,563,672 of JAQQTP010000072.1, read as the reverse complement.
TTTTTTATTTTCTTTCCTTTTCTCATTTCTTTGCTAAACCATGTGAGAGAGTGTGAGAAATGAGAGCAAAGAAAAGTCAAAGAAAGTGATAAGTTGAAGGGAGGGGCGGCGAAATGGAGAGATAATGATGGAAGACTTTCAAGGCTTCTTAGAAAAATTATATCTCTTAAGGATATTTTAATCTTCCATTAACGAGTTTTCTACTTTCCCTAAGTGTTAGGAAAATTTTTAGGACTTATTTCAATTTTCATACTCATCATTTAATGTTTATCCTTATACACCGTTAGAAGCCATTAAGTTATAATACTCTTCCTGTGTGGTTAAAAATATCAAACTAATTCAGTTTATTTTAAAAAATTTATCACATCTCATTCTAAGCACATATAACCTAGAAATAAATTTTTCATATTTATTTCTATCATCTAAGAAATTTATGATGAGTTTTAAGTTATTATAAGTTATTTTTCACACTCAGTATTATAGCATTATGCCCAAACTAACACAGAAGGTCACCAAAATTAACAGGTAACTCATACAAGTGTTACTGAACTTCTATAACCATGATTAAGACTAATAGGTTAAGGGAGATGTTACACCTCACTTGCAGAACTTTCATCCTTCTCTTCTTCCTCTTCTTCCTCAAGAATGATGGCCTCCTCCTTCTTGGTTTTCCTCTTAGGGGTTGTGGATTTCACAGCACCTAACATAACCCTAAGAGATCTCCTTCTTCTAACAGGGATAGCAAAAGGTTGAGGTTTAGAGGGGGCAAGAGTCTCCAATGGTGTTTCCTGGGTTATTGGTGGTGGTTGAGAAAGTTTAGGGGAAGTGGATAAGGAGGAAGGTTATTCCTCGCCAAATGATTGTGGAGCAGGGGTTGAAGGGTTTTTTGTTTTAACCACCATGTGTTTAACACACATGCTTATTTCTGGACAACAGAGGATTTTGAAGAGAAAGATATAGGAGATTTTTGAATAGAGCAAGAACGCGAGAAAGTGTGTGTGAGCATAAGAATATGAGAGTGAATGAGAGATTTAATTACTTGAACATTAAGAAAGGCTATAATTTTCCATTCTATTTATAGATGAAGATTTCTGACCGTTAAAGGTCATTAAATGACCTTTAGTGAAAAGTTGAGACGATTAGTTTTAAGAACTAGCCGTTGGATAATTAACTGTCAGAAACCCAAGACTTAGTTGAGAAGGTTGAGTTGAGAAGCTTCTCACCATCCTTCTCACATACCTTCTTATGTACTTTCTCAAGTATCTTCTCATATAACTTCTCACTTCTTGACAGTTAGAATTCCTATGATTCCCAACTAAGAATCAATCTCTCAATATACAGTAGGATCATATAAACTAATTTATGTAACATAAATGACAAATTAACACATTTCATCATACAAATTTCATAAATCACTAATTAGAATTCCTTCATCAAATCATACGAGAGGCTTCATATTAAGATTTTCTCTTATAAAACAAAACATGACCTCACTAAGGGGTTTAGTAAAGATATCTGCCCATTGATGGTCAGTATCTACAAATTTAAGTTCAAAGTTACCCTTTTGGACATAATCACAAATAAAGTGATGTTTTATCTCAATATGCTTTGACCTTGAATACTAAATGGGATTATTTGACAAATTTATGGCACTAGCATTATCACATAAGACTGGTATATGGTCATAACTCATGGAGTAATCCTCCAATTGATGTTTAATCTATAGGAGTTGTGAGCAACAACTGGCTGCTAAGACATACTCAGCTTCTGCAGTTGAGAGGGCTATAGTGTTTTGCTTCCTACTATACCATGTAACCATAGTATTTCCAAGGAAGTGACAAACACCACTTGTGCTTTTCATCTCAACTTTATCTCCAGCAAAATCAGCATCATAATATCCTACAAAATCAAAACTACAACATTTCTTATACCACGGACCATAGTTAGTTGTACCAATCAAGTATCTAAAAATTCTTTCTACAGCTTTAAGATGAGACTCTTTGGGATTAGATTGAAATCTTGCACAAAGGCTAACACTGAAAACTATATCAGGTCTGCTAGTTGTTAAATACAGTAAGGATTCAATCATACTTTTGTAGAGCTTATCACTTATTAATTTACCTTATTCATCTTTCTCAATAACAGCAGAAGGATGCATAAGGGTCTTAATTGGTTTTGCATCTTCCGTGTTGAACTTTCTCAGCAAGTCTTTGGTGTACTTTTCTTGGTAGATGAATATCCCAGACTTATATTATTTTATTTGCAGACTAAGAAAGAATTTTAACTCTCCCATCATGCTCATTTTAAATTCACTTTTCATCAATTATGAGAATTCTCTTCTTGTTGATTATACCCTTGAGCTACTAACCTTGCTTTGTTTCTCACCACTTTCCCACTTTCATCCAATTTGTTCTTGAATACCCACTTAGTGCTAATTAGTGAATGATTCTTGGGAGCAACACAAGAATCCACACGTTATTTTCAAGTTGGTTGAGCTCTTCTTGCATTGCTTCTATCCATGAATCTTCTTAGAGAGCTTCATCAACATTCTTTGTCGCTATTTGTGAGAGAAGTGCAAACTGGTTTAAGTGAGATTCTTTTTTGAATGATGATCTTATTCTACACTAGCAGATATTTCTCTAATGATTTATTCCTTGGGGTGACAAGAGTGGTGTAATGTTCTAATACAAATACCTTAGTATATCCGAAATATACAAGGGTAAACAGTATCAATCACGCGACATCTAACTTAAAAATAGCATTCTATTTCCATAATAAGCATATAAGTCATTATAGAGAGCTGAGAGGAAAAGTTAAGTCTCATATATATAAAAATTTTACATTATATGTACAAACTAAGCCTCAAAATGGCATAAGTACAATATATAAAAACTTATACAACATAATGCAAATATTACACTATACATGTTCTGCAAGAGGGGTTCTTTAGCTTGATATTCACCTCGGATTTGGGACGTTGCAAGTTGGGAATCACTACAAAGCATGATCTTGGTTGCCCCCATGTCCTTAGCCATTACTAGTCCAGCAATATATGCCTTATACTCTGTTTGATTATTTGAGGTTGGAAACTTGAACTTCAAGAAGTGTTCTAGCGTTAGTCCTTCAGAGTTTTCCAAAATTATCTTGGTATCGCTTCCCTTAGGGTTTGAGGAACTATTAACAAATATGGTTCAAGAAATTCCTTCTAGATCGCTGGGGTCCGATGTAAGTTCTGCTAAGAAGTCAGAGAGTGCTTGAGCTTTTATTGCAAGTTTAGGCTCATATGCAATTCGGAACTTAAAAAGTTTAATCGACTAAGCAATCATTCTCCCCGCATATTGGTATTTGATTAAAAAAATTTTGTGGGCACTCTCAATCTCCTCAATCCCACAACAATCTTACCACTATCCAAACATCTCAAAACCTTGTGAGGGCCTAGCCCTCAAATCCCTTACCAAAACTATTTTTATAATATTAAAAAAAAATAAAGCCCAAATATTATATTCTTTTCTCCATCAAAAAGCCTATGCAACCACGTCGTCCTTCTTATCTGACGGCCACTCCCTCAGACCCCTGTCAAACCCAAATTACGCCATCGCCCATTTGTTACTGCTAGTAACTCATGCCACCAGCGTCACCTAAGCCCAAGCCACCATGTTGTCATCCAGGTCCCAGTAATCTAACAACTCTAGCCACAAACCACCATCTCACCTGAGATGGTCGATAAGCCATCAGTTGTTGTCACATTTTTTCCATTTTATCCTCCATTTGCGAGCAGAAGCAAGCAGCACCGTCCTTAACCCCCACGAATCCAAAGTTACCATATCTTCACCAAAGCCTCCACCAGTTGTGCTATGAAGAAGTTCACGGAAATTGAGCTTCTCGTCGACAAGTTGTTGCCACTGTTGAGGTTGGTGAACTTCACCATCAACATTGTTGACACGATGGTTGCCAGGTATAGGTTAGGGTACTGGTTTGGCAGCAGTGGAAGGGAAGGCAATGGAGGAGAAAACATCAGATTTAGGCTTTTCTTTTTAAAATTATTATAACTATATTATTAATATCCAAGCAAATATTTTTATAAAATTTGAGTAAGGATTTTTTATGGTTGAGTTGGCTTGTGGGATCCAATTTTCATGAGTTGTCATTTTATTATTAGATGTATGTAAAAATGATGTATTGAAATTGTATCTAAGTAAGAATTCCTCGACAAAGAAATTAAGGCATGTCGTTAAGCTCAAGAGCCTTAAGCTCTTTCATATGAAAAACTCCTTGTTCAACTTTCATAGATTGCTATGAAATGAGAGCTTATCATATTGATATATAATGGAGAAAACATTACATCGGTATATTGAAACCCTTTGATTATTCTAAATGCATTAGGGCAGGTGATTTATTTGTATAAAGTTATAGGAAGAATCTGTGCACCTAATTTGTCTTGCTTCTTCAATCTTCACAAATCAACATATCAAAAATGCATATTAACATTTTGTTGCAACAACTCCAACTCTAGTTGTAAGCATTTTATGTTTAGGTGATTCTACAATGCACCTTATATACTTATGATACATCCCATGCACCTTGAAAGCAACTAGTTATTAAAAGTATACTTTGATTTTTTATAAGTGTCATGTTACATGAATTTCTACCCATAATTATTTAATATTTCATTTTAGTCCCTCAACAACTTCTTTCTCCTTTCTCTCCATTCTCAGATCTACAGTCTCTCTTATATTTCTCTTCCTCTCCATTCACTTCAATTCTCACTTCTCAGTCACCACTTCACCATTAGTTCAATGCCACTCAATCTCAGGTCAACATTGGTTCGTCGGCGAGTGCTTTAGATGAAGTTCAATTTTGCAAATCTATAATTTTTTAATAAAACTTTTTCAATAAAGTTCAATTTTATGTTTTCTTTTTCATCCATATTCAAAAATACAAAACTTATGGGGTTAAAACTTTAAATTTCTTCATTTTGTATTCATCGGCGAGAGAGCATTGGTGGGAGGTTTGCGAAGTGAGGTGGTGCATTGTTGGAGTTGAGGCCGACAATGAATTTTTTACCTTTGTTGTAGTTATGTAAGTTTGTTTGGATGTTGATTTTGAGTGTGGATGTTGAATTTCTAGCAAAATCATACTTTGAATGTTGAGTTTTGGGATGGGGTATTGATAGGTGTGTACTTTGAAACCCATGTATGTTGGTGATAAGCATAGACTCAACCTTGCCAAAGGATCTTCATATTCGACTTCCAACTCTTTACACCTTGTAACAAGTTAACAACTGATATATTAACCTTGGGACCAATTATGCAATTACCATCTTTCCAGAGGGACCAAATTTTTATTTTATAACTTTTACTCGTTTACTTCCTTAGCAAGTCACAAGTTATTATATGTTGTCGTTGATATATTTTATAGCGAAATGAACAATTGAGATTTAAGGTGCATCCATGCACCCATAACTTTGAAGGAGCAAGGTAGACACGCCCTTTATGTTTTCCTGGACATTGTTGCCAAAATAACATTTGTTCAAAGTAGGTAATTAAAGTAGATTTAACACTACGAAGTTTGGAGGGAAGTTTAAAAGCACAAGATCCCTACAGTGGCTGAGAATTGAATAAGGATGAATATGCTTTTATGATTATTATGGATGGACAGAACTTGACTATAATTTTAGGAGGAATTATTTCATTATAACTCCCTTTAATCTGTTATCATGTGTCTATTAATTTAATTAAGTTATATGAGTTAATAATAAAATAAACACATGGTAGCAAATTAAGAGAGCTAAAAAGAGATAGCCCCCCAAGATTGGAGGGAGATAGCTCCTCCCGGAGTTAGAGCCAAGTTCTGTCTATTGTGGATAGGGGTGGGAATAGGCTAAACGGCCCATTGGGGACTTACCTATTTAACAAACAAGTTAGACTTAAACTTTTTGAAAAGCCTATTTAACTATGCAAGTTAAGGTTTGTGCCTATTTAGCCTATTCGGCTGGCCTATTTATATACAATACTTACAAAATTTACTAGTTATATATTAGCATAATATATTTAATTTGTATAGAAAAATAATTTTGTTAAAGGTTATGCTTATTTAAAAATTTAAATTTCTTAGTATATATGAAAGTGTTCATGTAATGCATGTCTTTAAATAGATTTTTGGATCAAGCCAAATTTTCATGTTTTCATAAACAGGTTAGGTCGAACTCTAAAATTTTTTTTATGATAAATAACAAGTTAAAGTTAGACTGATACGTTACAAAACAAGCTTAAACCTATTTAGTCAAATGAACAAATAATGTTATGATGGAGCAACTCTTGAGCCTTAAAAAGCCTCATTCTCTAAATTGTCCATTGGGCCTCTATCTTTGTCTTGTCCGTGATTTGTTTGTTTTTCTTGGACACATTTTCCCTTAAAGTTTTCGTCCTTAAGTTTTTGGATCTTATTCATGTTTATCACTTTATCTTGAGCTTAACATGTCTTTTTTTTTTAAGAGTATCTTTTTACTTGATAGATAAAAAATTAATCTTTTAAGATACAATCAGATACTTAAATAGAGATTTTTCTTAATAGTATTATTTTCATATACATTAATTTTGAGATCAAATACATATCTTTTATATCTTAGTCTCATGCATGTTTGGACATATTTTTCTAAATACAATATTACTTTCCATGCTATTATACAATGTTCTGCTGATATTTTTCTCTATTTCTTTCGGTTGCTCTTGCTATGATATTATGTGCACTTATCTGATTCTACAAACTCTTCTGCTCTGGTTATGATTCAATCATGTTATTGATCAAATAATTGCTGCCATTACATAAGATGGAAAACTAATATATATTAACATATTTATACCTAACATAGCAAACTATTTGAGAGTTTTAATTTAAAAATTTTAACACAAAAATACAAACTTTTCGTTTTTTTTGTGTTATTAAAATTCAAATTATTCTCTCAAGAAAACAATTATTGTGAGGAGATACTCTCACAGTCGAACAGAGATTAGTCACATGAGCATTTCAAATGGGTCGAATCAGTGGAAATATCTCGTAGTCTTACAAAAAAAAAATTCAAGTTATTCTTGAGAGTCGACCTTAATACTATTTCTTTTGTGATGTTTTAGTCTCTCTCTTTTTTTGGTGTTTCACTAATTGAGGGTATTGCCCTTCATTTTTGGAGGCAGCCTACTCCTTTTTATTTTGTTTTTCCTATTTTTTAAAGATAATTCTTTAATAAATTTGTCAAAATATTTTAGATATGGTATATTTTAGATAGTGTTGAAAATTTTGTTTCTAAGTGTCTTAAATCTAACTCACATTGTGGTAGATTTTAGCTTTTTAACTTTGATATTCTTAAGTTGTTCTCATGCTTTGACCTTGTGAATTACTAAGACCTTTAAATCTATTGAAATAAAGAATATGATACCCTCTTCAAATGACAGTACTTTATGTGTCGATTTTTATAATGAAGCATGTATTGTCATCAACAGTCTTTGGACTAGGAATAAAGTTGAAAATCATAGGTTAATCTTGGGTGAAGTTCATATCTATTTTCTTCTCTTAATAAATCTTTTTTTTTATTGTAATTGTGAATATCACTAGACTATTGTTTGAATAAAATTCAGTTTATAGTCAAAAATAAAATTCAAGCTATTATTTATCTTATTTTTATTTTGTTTTCTTTATTTAACAAATTCTCTTTATTTCCTTATAATTCTTAGTTTTTCTCTGTTTCTTTCTCTTTTATCATTTGAATACTTTATAGGATCAAATGTTTATCATAAGGATAAAAGTTATAGTTTAATGTTAAGGCATAACTTTACTTTTTTATTGTGACCGCATATAATCTCACTTCTATTGCATGATGTTGGTGGACCTTGTACACATGACACATTGTTGATGTGCTTCTATACACACAGCAATTCCAAAATTGATTGCTAATCTCTCATAAAACTAACTTAATTTTTTAAAAAATTATTTTTATAGACACGTATGTCTATGTAAATGTGTGTTTTTCATTAGAAAAATGATACTTTCACATAAATAATAAACACAAGATACTTCATAAACATGAGAATAAATGGCTGAGAATTTTTGTCTTATTTGTAATAATAATAGTTGAAATTTTTTCAACCACGCACTTTAAAATCTGTGTCATTCCTGTAAAAAAAATTGTGCATCTATCATAATTCTTTTCAAAAGCGTCGGAGGCTCCAAACTTACGTTTGGAATTTTTAAGTGGTGTAAAAGTGTGTTTAGATATTTGTTAAGTTATATTATTTTAATATGTTTTTTTTTTAATATAAATTTGGGTCAAAGTAATAATTTTATTTGTTGAAGTTTATTTTTTTTTAACATTTATTTTATCAAATTTACTTTTAAAATAAAAATTTTTAAATATAAATCATATTATTATAAATTCACTTACCAATTCTAATTTAAACACACACTAATTCATCGTGGTAAAGTTTGGTAGCACTAATAAAGCATTTAATGAAACATATCTAGCCTCCCAACAAGGGTGGGCCGTTCACAGAATTACTCATTACAAAGTATTAAGAGTATAGTATAAAAACGTATTCAAAGATGGAAGGAAAAACTCCCTTTCCCGGGGAGGTAAAGAAGTTTTGTTGAAGGTTATAGCCCAAGCTATTTCAACATACTCTATGAGTGTGTTCAAATTGCCCTCTCAATTATGCAATGAGTTAGAAATGATGATGAGTAGTTTTTGGTGGGGATGTAATATAATCTAATTCAAATAAAAGGAAGATTCCCTGGTGATGTTGGGACAAAATGTGTGATGCCAAAGCTGAAGGGAGATTGGGATTCCATAATCTAGAAGTATTTAACTTATCTCTTCTTGCCAAGTTGGCGAATTCTAAACAATCCTAATTCCTTATGCAGCAGAATTCTTAAATTAATCTAAATACATCACCTCATCTAATTTTCAAAATACACAGATCCTTTTGTATTTCCTCCTCTTCCACAGCCCTCAAATTCTCTAAGTGCATCAGAACCACAAACTAATTCTGACTCTACTGTTATTTGTCCTCAAACTGTTCCTCTTCGAGTTTCTCACAGAAAAAGAAGGCCTCCTTCATACATGCAGGACTATCATTGTGCACTGGCTTCTTCCATCAGCTATCCATCATCCTCAGTTAATACACAATACCCTTTATCTCATTTCTTTTCCTATGATAAATTATCCCATAACCACAAAGCTTTTTACCTTAGCCATTTCTTCCACTTCTGAACCATCCACTTACCAAGAAGCTATTCTTCATGATTGCTGGAAAAATGCAATGCTTGCTGAGTTGAATGCCTTGGAGGCAAATAAAACTTGGACTCTCACAGATTTACCTTCAGGTAAGAAGGCAAAAGGGTGCAAGTGGGTTTTTCAGGTGAAACATAGGGCAGATGGTTCTATTGAAAGACATAAGGTCAGACTAGTTGCAAAAGGTTACACTCAAACTGCTGGATTGGTTTATTAGGAAACTTCAGTCTTGTGGTCAAAATGAGCACTGTCAGAATGCTTTTAGCCATTGCCTCAGCCAAAAATTGGCATCTGCGGCAGTTGGATGTTAACACAGCTTTTCTTCACGGAGATCTTCATGAGGAAGTGTACATGTTACCTCCTCCTGGCCTGCCTCTTGACTATCCTACTCAGGTCTGTAGTTTGCAAAAATCCCTCTATGGATTAAAGCAAGCTAGCAGACAATGGAACTCAAAGCTAACAGCAGCATTAGTTGGTTCTGGTTTTGTTCAGTCGAAAGCAGATTATTCTCTATTCACGTCAAATGGGTCCAATTTCACAGCCATATTGGTATATGTTGATGACCTCATCTTAGCAGGTAATGATTTGATTGAGATCAGTTCCATGAAGCAGCTGTTAGATGATTTATTCAGCATTAAAGACCTTGGGAATATTAAATTTTTCCTTAGTTTAGAGATTGCCAGATCCAGTAATGGGATCACTCTTTACCAAAGAAAATATGCTCTGATACCATGTAAAATGGTATAACCTCACTGACAGAATTAGAGAGAAAGTCTGAGAAAGAGTGAGAAAGCTCAAGAAAATATGAGAAAACTGAAAGAGAGAGATACTTTCTGATGTTGAACAACTGAATGAGAAAAATGTCTTTTCTTACTTCACTAAATCTATATATTTCTGCTCTATATTGCATAAGCTAACTAACTATTATTACTTAACTGCATAATTAGTTAATTAACTGTAACTAACTTGTATCTGTCTCTAACTAACTGCTGACTAGTTTAACTACCTAGCTAACATAAAAATTACAAGTTTCTACCGAATTGGGCTGAAATTGGACCTGCTGTGACACTAATCTCAAGGTAGAATCTCTGATCAACTATGAAAAAGGAAGTATGAAAGGCTGTCAGAGTATTTTCCTCCTCATGAGGCAGAATTAATGAGCAGTATACCTGTGAGTATCTCAAATGAGGATGATAGCCTAATTTGGCATTTTATCCAGAGGGGGGAATTTTCTGTGAATAGTGCATTAAGGTAGAAATGAGATGGAGAAAAGAAATGACAAAACATAGGAGTGAGAGCTCAAATGGGGGTTACCAGCACCTGTGGAGGAAATTCTGGAAGTTAAAACTTGTTGAGAAAATTAAAATTTTTGGATGGAGGGTATTGCAGGATATATTTTGCCAACACGTACAAATCTTATTCAATGTGATAAAAAATCCCCCCTCTGTGAATAACAGCTACAGACTCTTTTCCATGCACTATGGAATTGTGTATGCGCACTACAAGGGTGTGCGTAGTGTAGATCCTCCTATGAGACATTAGCAGGGGCAGAATCATTCTTTAGAAACTGGTGTGACGCGTCAAAGTCTGAAATGGAGGGTGTTCGAAAACTTGTTACAAGTCAGGATGGGATCCCCCGTTGGTCTCCTCCACTACCAGGAAATAGTCGAAATTAATGTGAATGTTGCCTGTTTTTTGGATCAGAAATCAGAACCCGGGAGGCATTGGTTTTATAGCTCATGTTATGATGCATTGGGTCGATTCTAGGGGTGTGGTTCTATCCCCTGTAAATTTTCAACATCATCAGAGTAGTTGAAGGACTAAAATTTGCTGCTTCTAAAGAATGGGGGCAGATTTTTATTGAAAGTGATTGCAAAAGAATTTGTGATGATGTCAAAAAGAAGGTGCAGGACTTCTCAGAGCTTGGAGTGATATGCTAATATCAGGAAGCTGTCAGATGTTTACCAAATCAGATTAGTGCCTATATATCTATAATGGCAAATGGTACAACCCATAGTCTTGCGAGGAGGGCTCAATACTTTCATGAAAGGAGAGATTTTTATATAAATTTTGAGGATTTAGTGAATTGGGTGTATCAAATCAATTAACACTTAATATTTATATAAATTTTTATGTCATATAATTAAAAAAATAAAAATTTATTAAAATATTAAATATTAATTAATATAATACACCTGACTTAAATATTTTAAATTTAAACCAGAATTTCTTTGGTGAAGGTGTGGTATGCTCTCTTGCACCTCCACCCTTCTCCCATGATGTGTGATTTGGTCCTTCCAGTTAAATACATGTATGTTTGTTTTCTCCTAAAAATACAAAAATAAAAAACATCTTTACCCAAGTCTTCTATACAAAAAGATAGAAAATGAATATCACACATCGTTTTCTTTATATTATATGTTACATTTTTTTATTTAGGAAAAAATAAGAGAGTTTATATTGAAAAGTGTATTTATCTTATTTTATTATTTAAAAATAAAATAATATAAAAATGATATAATAAAAATGGTGTATAAATATCATTGTTGATATATGTCGTGCCACGTAAGTTTTACGTCTAGACCACGCATACTCATTTATATTAATTACATGAAAATCTTTCAATCATTTTTCAGATAAGCACAAAATTTTTGTGGCAGATGTGTGAGCAGCCAAATGGCAAGCAAATACAGAAGGCCGATAAATTATGAACTGAGCCCACCATGAAGGACTTAAGTGTAAAGCATTGTATTTCGCAAATAAAATAAGTGTAGAGGATTGTAATTGGAAAAAATCCTAAAAAAGATGCATTACAATTAAAAGTCGTTCAATGGCAAAGAGTTCGCAAAGCAATGACTTGAAAATCACTGCCATAATGGATATCTTTTTGCCGGACCACCAATAATAAAATAAAATATCTGAATATGTTTAAGGAGCTGTATGTGTTTGACAGTTGACAAGTTTAATTAATCAATTTGATGAGAGAACTATGACAATTAAGCAATGGTCTATTTCTAATTTTCTACCTGGCTGATAGGTTACAAGTGAATACGTCTCTTTCTCTATAAATTTTTAAACTTCCATAAAGGAAAAAATATTCTCGTCTTATTCTTTCTTCTTTAATTCTCATCCACATAGTCTTTATGTTTTGAACCCAAAGTCAAGAAAAATCTCTTAACTTCAGGTAACGCACGACCGGTAAACTTTTAGCCATGCGTCATTATAGTCATAATAGCATCAAACTAGTTAAGTAAGTATGAGAATTTGGAACAAATTAAGAAGAAAGAAAGAAACTGCTCAATTCGTGATTGTGTTTAATGTTGATATATTACGATGTATATATTGGTCATTTTTAAGAGTTGTAGGAAGTCCTTGTTGCATGTGGAAAGCGAGCTATGTACTCTCTTCGCTAACGACGCTTACCTTCTTAAATATGTGAAGTCAAGTTTAAGTGTTTAACAAATTGGGAACCAATGTGTTAATGAATCAAATGGACAGGCTACCATGTATACATAGATGGCATTTTCAAACTGAAAAAACAAGAAAGAATGCCCCTTTGCTTGGCCTTGCGTAGGTAAGATAGAAAGTTTTATTTGGAGCCTTATTAGCAGCACTATGTAGTACGTACTTAATAGGTAAAATAGACTTTTTGTCTTTTATTTTTTATTTTTAATTTAGTCTCATATTAATATTTTTTTTTGTTAGTTTAGTCTTTTATCTTGCAAATTATTCAATGTGATCATTCTGTTAGGATTCCATTATCCTCTAACAAAAATAATGACGTGTCACCAATTAGTAATAGCCACATCATATATACATTATCGCCACATCATAATGATGTTATCATTGTTAATGACATGTCATCACTTCCGTCAAGAAGGTGACGGAACTCTAATGGAAGGACCACATTGTAAACAAGGTTTACAAGATAAGGAATTAAATTGACAAAAAAAATAATATGAGACTAATTTTAAAAATAAATAAAGATAAGAGACTGTAAGAGAGAATGGTTAATTAGTTAAAGGTTAGTTAGTTAAGCTAAGTCATAACAAAAAGTTAGTTAATTTGTTATCAAGAGTTAGTTGAGCTATGAGTTGATGCAATAACTGTTGCTATATATTCACAGAATGTAATCAATCTCAGTAGAATAACAATCATCATTTTTCACCTCCATCATTTCTCTCTCTCTCGGCTCTTTCTTTCTCTGTTTTGTTCAACAACTTCTCTTTCTCAGTCTTTTACAACTCGTATGGTAGGGTATGAGTTTTCACATCAGGTTTGGAAAAGATTAGAAGAGTTTTTTTCTTCTCATTTTCGTGCAAAAGTGAGACAACTCAAACTTCAGCTAAGAAACACAAAGAAACAGGCATTTGTAAGTGCATATCTTCTTGAAATTAAGAAGATCGTGGATTCATTGGCATCAATTGGAGCACTTGTTGATAAAACTGATCATATAGAAGCAATTTTAGATGGATTAACTGAAGAATATGAAGCTTTTGTTACATCAATCACATCAAGAATTGATCATTTTTCAATAGGGCAGATTGAAGCCCTTCTTATGGCACAAGAAGACAGAATTGAGAGGTATAGAAAAGTTGATAACAATTTGATTCAGGCAAATGTGACTCAGTTTCAATCCAATATGTTTTAATCCAATCAGCATCAACAAAGAAGAGGAAACTTCAGATCTCAAGGATTTTTCTCTAATGATCAAACAAGATTCAATCCAAATTCTCGAAAGCAGAATTTCTCAGGCAGAGGTCGATTTGGTAGATGAGGTAGGTCCAACCGACCATATTGTCAATTGTGTGGCAAATCTGGTCATCTCTCTCTTAATTGTTGGCATAGATTTGATCCTAATTTTACTGGTTTTGGTTCAAGTCCCTCTGGTTCAAACTCTGATATTAGATATAATACTCAACATAATGCTCCAAATGTTAATCTTGCTATGAGTAATATACTTGCTACACCTACTACATTACATGATCCCAATTGGTATTGTTAGACCATTTGTGTACCGCAAGTGCACGGGTCGTTCAAGTAATACAGATACGAAGTAAAAGTTCGTTCCCACGAGGACAAGGTTTCCATTACTAAGTATAGCTCAACTAGATTCTAGTCAAGGACATATAAAATAAAGAAAATCAATTAATCTAAATCTAAACTACCAAAGCAATAACATAGGAGTTTGGAAATCTAGGGAATCCTTCTTCACTTCCTACTTCATACTAATGATATGCAATCCTTACACGTAACATCAATGCTTAGTTAGTTTAGCTTGAGAATCTGATTTAGTCAAAAGCCTATGTCTAGGTCGATCAACCCTGGTGTCATTTACCTAATCCACTATGGTTCTTATGGTTGCATGAGGACTAGTGTAAACTCCACTAATGAACGATCTATTCTCAAACACACGTTAATACATGGCTAAAAGGTATATTTCTATCCAGTTAGCGAATCAACTCATCCAAGCTAATTGAACTCGTCGAACATGCATCAACCATACCATGTCCATCTTCACAAATCCCTATGTCTAGTTCATTTGCATCAATTAAGATCATGCAATTGTTGATCAAACAGAAGCAAGCATTAAGCATAGGCATGGAAGAACAAAGCTAAACATCAATAGAAACTCAAATTCATACATAAACATCAATAATCATATAAAGATCCAAAGTATTTCCTAAATACAGCTTCTAATCAATTGAACACGAATTTACAGAGCAAAACAGTGCTCAAAAGATAAGGGAAGAGAAGAAAACTCAGGGAGAAGAGGAAGGATGCCATTGATGAGATCCTTGAAGCTTGAATCTTCTTCCTTAAGGAAGAGGACCTCCAACCTAGCCTCCCTAGGCCTCCAATCAGCCCAGAAATGAAGCACAAAGCCGTAGCTCCTCTAAAACCTAAAATTATCTACGGAGCTCTCCAAACTCCCTTTACAAAATATGACAAAATCTATTTATAGACTCAGCAAAATAGGAACACGCCGCGGCATTAACATTCCTACGCCGCTGCGCGTGTCAAATTAGGTTACGTACGCTGCGGCGTTCAATTCTTCGAAGCCCCTGACTTTGGATGCAGAGGATGTCACGCCGCGGCATTAACATGCCACGCCGCGGCGTTGAGTGCTGAAGTGCTAATTTGGCTTTCTCTTCCCATTTCAGCTCAAATGCTCCACATATCATCTTGTTTGGAGCCCTTCCTGTGATAGAGAAAATACCAAATCAATAACAAATATAAATTCACTTAATCACATATCAAATATGCTCAGTTTGCTCATATAACATACTAAAAAGATATCAGAATTGGATATAACAAATATAAACATAAAACCTTCTAAATATGCATGAATACAAGGACTTTAGCACTCTTTATAGCTCAGATATAGGGCACAAATAACTACACTTTTAGCACTCTTTATAGCTCAGATATAGGACACAAATAACTACACTTTGTGTAGTTATCAGGTATCCAGATTCTGGTGCCACACATCACATGACACCCGAGTCCTCCAGTCTGATGCAAAAGTTGGAGTATAATGGTAATGACAAAGTTCTAGTTAGTAATGGATCAGGTTTGTCCATTATGCATGTAGGGAATTCTGAATTTGTCTCCAATTCTAATTCAAATCATTTCTTTTGAATAATATGTTACATGTTCCACAAATTACAAAGAATCTCTTAAGTGTTTCTCAGTTTTCTAGAGATAATAATGTATATTTTGAGTTTCATCCTAACTCTTGTTTTGTCAAATCTCAGGTTACCAAGGAGACACTTCTCCAAGGAACCTTTAAGCATGGACTCTATGTCTTTGACAATCTACATCAAGTTTCCACCTATCCAGTTGTTTCCAATCTCGCTTCAACTAATTCAAATTCAGATTTTCAGCTTTGGAATTCAAGACTTGGACATCCTGCTTCTCAAGTAGTTTGTAGGGTCTTAAAGTCTTGTAATTTGTCTTTTTCTGATTCAAAGCATTTTTCAGTTTGTTATGCTTGTTGTATGGGCAAGGCTCATATCTATTGCCCTTTTATGTTTCCAGGTCTGTTTACAGTTCTCCTCTGGAACTTGTATATAGTGATGTTTGGGGTCCAGCCCCCCTTAATCCAATAAATGGAGCAAGATATTATGTGCATTTTGTTGATGTTTACTGTAACACCCCGAAAATTCATATTTTATTTATTTCGGTCGATCTTTAATTATTTTGAGTAATTCGACTCGACTTCCGTGAATTTTATAATTTTTGTAATTTTTAGGATTTTTTTAGAGTTTTTACGTTTTTTATTATTTTAATATTATTTTTGGGTTGTATATAAACATTCGTATTTTATTTCTTTTTATCAATTCTTAATTATTTTTACTAATTTGATTTGATTTTCATGAGTTTCACAATTGTTATGATTTTTGTGAATTTTGTGATATTTTAGATATTTTGAATATTTTAATATATTTTAGATATTTCTAGATATTTTGAATATTTTAATATATTTGAGATATTTTTAAGAATAATATTTTAGTATATTTTTGATATTTTGAAATATTTTGAATATTTAATATATTTTAGATATTTTGGTTTGTGTGTGGGCCCGGGGCGGGTCTGGAAAAATAAAAATTTTCTTTAGCCAGAAAATTTTATACTGTTGATTCGGAGCCGAGAGATCTTACTAAACCTGAAATCAGAAACAGTTTTTGAGGTTTTGTTTTTCTACGATTTTATCTGACAAATAAAATTGAGGTATGTTTTATTATCCATTGGATAATATTTTTCTTGGAAATATCTAGTGGATGATTCTAGACGCAAGTCTAGTCACCCACTCTAGAATATTCTAAACTATTCTAGAAGACCCTGGAAAATGTCTCGTCACGCGCCTAGTCATCAAGTATTTGAGTACTTGTTTTACATGTGGACCAATGAAGAGCTGGTCAAAGTTGGCGGCTGTGACTCATCGAGGAGCACAATAGAAGCTTGACACGTGGTGTGACACCTCAGCACTTGTGACTCAGCGTATTCGGGAAGTTTCTAGAAGCGATGACTCGCCATGTTCCGAGCGATGACTCGTATGTTCGGCGAAGACTCGCTATGTTCCGAAAGCGATGACTCGCCATATTCCAAAAGCGATGACTCGCCATGTACTAGAAGCGATGACTCACCACATCCTGGAAGCTTGTAGAAACGCTGACTCACCCTGCGACTCGCTGCAGTGAGTCACACGTTCCAGAAGGTTCCCTGACGACTCATCATACTGACTCAGCGCTATGACTCACCATATTGACTCAGTTGTTCTAGAAATCTCTACGGTGACTCATCATGCTGACTCATCGTAGTGAGTCGCATGTTCTAGAAATTTCTCTTTGATGACTCGCTCTGTGACTCATCAAGGGTAATCAGTAGAAAAATGATCAACAATAGTTGCTACCCAGCTAGAACAAGAGAAAAATCTAGGTATATTTTATTATCTATTGGACAATAGACACTGACTTTATAAGCAGTAATTATTATTCATTGCTTAAAGTATACCGAAAAAAATATCTTGATCAAAATATCTTAAGCCTTCATCTTTTTCATGAAGTCTATAAATAAGAGAGCTTTGATTCATTTACATCTTTTGCATGAAGCTCTCCCCATTTTCTCTTCTTGTGTTCCACAACCAAACACCTTTGGAGGCCAAATTTATACACTTTCTCATCTTTTATTCATCTCCATCCATGAAGCTAAAAACTATACACCAAACTTTCTCGCTTTCTCTCCCTCCATAGATTCGGCCAAGCACCTAGATCCACTCTCCAAACTTCTATAATTCTTACCAATATTATTTCTTGAATCCTTATACCATTCCAAGATACTTTGATGTTGTGATCATCTTCATTTCTTGCTTGAAAACCAAAAAGTTCTCACCTTGTTCTTCAAAGGGAGCTCACGGCCAAGAGGCCTAAATTCCTACTATCACTCTCCAATAATTTTAAACAACCTTATTTCTTGAATCCTTACATCAATCCAAGCATCTTTGTAGTTGGAGTCTTGACCAAAATCATCCATCTTCAAGGAGTTCTTTCAAAGCCAAATACAAAAACTCTTACCTTTCCTCTCTAGAGAAGCTCATGGCCAACCACCATAGAAATACCTTCCAAGCTTCAATAATTCTATACAACCTTAGATCTTGAATCTCTATGAAATTCTAAGGAACTTTCATGTTGGAGACTTTCCCTAATTCTTCCATCTCCAACCTTGTTCTTCAAGCTAAAGATTGAAGCTTTATTGGTGAAGTTCATTAATCTTCACTTTTCTTTTGATTTTTAAGGTTCTAACCATGATTCTAATCCATGGTTTCTTATTCAAGTCTTATATATATTGATTATGTGTGTTTACTTTGATTTTTTTTAATAAGCTCTTGGTGGTGAAGGACTTGTATAAGAAGCAAAGCAATGAGCTTTGGAGGTTTCTCCAAGAGGTAAGGGGGAGATTACCCTCATCAACCATGTGTTGGTGGTGAGGAGTGAATTTGTATGTGGTGAAGAATCCATAAAGATTCATTCACTTGGTTGATTTAAAGTTGTTCTTATTTGTGATTGATTTTGTTTGCAAGCATGTCTATAGCTTTAATATATATTTGTATGTGTTTATGGATGCATGATAATTATTGTAGGATGTGAATAACATATTGAAGATTTGTATGAGTGTTACAAAGAACACATGAAGCTCACGGCTTCACCACTACAAAAGGAACCAAGATGTTCTAAATATTTTTCTAATCATAGATTAGGTGATTCAACAATAATAAAGTGGATTAAGGATTTTTATAAGATATTGGATGACGGAAAATAAATAAATATGATTTATAAAGCATAGAGTAATTTTCGACCAACGTACCATTTAATATACCTATGATTCAAAAATTATTTTCTAACTATGGATTATATGATTTAATGATAATAAAGTAGATTAAGAATTTTAATAAAAAGATTAAATGCATAAGAAATAATTAAAGATGATTTATAAAGCATATAAATGATTTTGGGTCAATATGCCTACTTATAATATTTTTTTTAACTCAAAGTTATTTACTAAGCATAGAATTATACAAATATTAAAGAAAAACTTAATTTAATGGGTTTTAGTGAATAAATTAAAGTAAATTATTTTAGAGACTTTCAAAGGAAATAATAGCAAATATTAGGTAAAGGATTTTTATTAAAGAAATGTTGTAAATAAAGCTAGAAATAATTATATAATGGACGAAGTTTCAAGAAGTAATTTAGAAAACAAAGAAAATATTTTACGTAGTTGAAAAATATTAGAAATAGTTTACGCATATTTAAAATAGTGATTTTTAAACTACGTGATTGAGAAAATAATTTAAAAATGTTACGCGATTAAGAAAATAATTTAAAAATGTTACATCGTTGAGAAAATATTTTAAAAACTCTACGCAATTTCAAAAACGTTAAAAAATACTTACGCGATTTAAAAACGTTTAAAAAAGGTGACGCGATTGTGAAAGCACGATAAAAAGTCTACGCAATTGAGAAAACAATGGATTTTTGTTGGGCCGACGTACTGGACCCAGAAACAATAAAATGGACAATTTAGTTAAAGTTGGGGTTTGTCTTCATAACCGGAAACATCAGATAGACGAATGAGTCAGATGTTGCTTGTTATTATGAGAAACCACATTATTATAAATATAACATACTGGACCCTGGTGGATCATTGATATTATGTAAACTGAATGAGCAGTTATATAATATCATTGATGTTGTTGGTATTAGACAATTGAATGAGCGCGTGAACGATATTATGGTGGATTGAGTTATGCATTGGGTTGTCATGCATAGTCGATGACTGTGCATGGCTTTTGTTGTTTATGAGTGAATGAGAGGTGGATAGTGTGATCCAGTGGGGGATTTACTGGAGACGTCAGGGCGCGGTGATTCATAGTGACCTATTTGTCATATTATATACCTGGCCATGATAAACCATTGCAACACACTGGCGTATGTCCCGACAAATACTATTTATGTCTTGCGTCTAGCTTAGACTGTCATTATGGATGACAGATCTTCTGGGCCATTCATATCCGAAGTTGTTTTGCTCCATGGAGTAGGAAATATGATGCATTGTGCATATGCATAGTTTGTGTATATATTGTTGTGGCATAATCATTACATATGTATATTATTGATATCTGTTGTTGATATATTGTTGACGTTTATATTATTGTGATATATGTTTTCTGAACATAATGATAATTTGTTAATATGATTATACTTGTGATATCTGTGTGTATAGAATAATTTTGTCATTCGTATCATTCTTTGCTACCATACTGGTATTGATGAAAAGGGATTTTACCTCTTTGCTGTATTATTTGTTGTTTTTGTATTGTCAAAATTTATATAGTAGGCGAAGCGAGTTTCTTAGACTTAACTGGAGGCAATGTTCTGAGTTCGGTGACAGCGTAGAGGAGTGATCTTCTCAGTTTCGACAGTGTACAGTTTTGTGGAAGAACGAAACAAGTATGTTGAATTTTCTCGTTAGTGTTGTTATCGTGCTATTAAGTAGGACCCGTCATTGGGTTTGCTACTATTTCTTGAGTCTGTAAGTTATGTTTTAAAATGTTGTTAAATATTATGTGGTATAATAAACATGTGTATTAATTAGTTCAGTCTATTTTCTATATTACTTATATTTTCAGTAAGTTTATATTGTCAGCAAAAAGAAATTAAAAAAAATCCATATTTTATAACTCAAAGCTTTTGTGAAATGATTTTCAGATTTTAGTCAGAAATGTGATGCCCTACGGAGGGTGTTACATTTATTCTACATATACTTGGATTTATCTTTTGCATAATAAATCTCAAGTATTTTCTGCCTTTCTTAATTTCAAGCAATTGGCTGAATTGCAACTTAATGCAAAATTGAAAATGCTTCAGACTGATAATTGTTGATACTCAATTTTGTCCATAAATTTTTTTTTATTTTGCTTCTTGATCAAGGATTAATAATTGTATCAAATAATTCTTAATTGCAATGTTTTAAACCTTTTCCTTTCAAGTTTTTTTTTATCTTATTTAGATTGTTGCTTTTTCTTTTTATTTATGCAAAAAAAAAACAGAAAATTCAATTATAGCCCAAATAAAAAAAATAAAAAAAATAAAAAAGAATTAAAAAAAAACGTACAAGCTGGTTGTTCTTCTATCTTTGGAAGGAAACCATTTTGTTTTTCTGGCTCTACATTTCTTTTCCTATTTTTGGTCATTCACTACTCTTGCACCGCCACAACACTGCAACGCAACAATGTCACTGCCTGCACTACTATACACACAGTTACAGGGGGGACAAGTCTACCTTTTTTTTCCACTCACCCTCACGTCCCTCACCCATGGCTGCACTACACTGATCACTCACTCAAGACACATACACTTTCAAGCCCTTGGTTTTTTTTTGTTGTTTTCTCCACTCACGTATAACAAGAGGGGAGCTTGCTTTTTATAGATTCCTCCTCACCACCTCTAGAGAAGAGGCTCCTGCTATTTTCCACCCTTCACATTCACTAACCCTCTATATACTCCCTCATTCCTTCACCAAAACTCATCTTCCTCAACCTCTTTCACTCCCTTCATCTCCTCCAAACCATCTCCCACAACCTACTAACAAACCAACCACAACCAACCACCATGACCACCACATTCACTCTCCTTCATCAATCTCCATCTTCACAATCAAAATAACCATAAACCGAGAAAAAGAAAAAAAAAAAACAACCGCCGGCTTGCTCCTCGCTCATGCGAGTCGAGCACCGCCTAGACCAGACCGTCGAATCGGTCACTCCAGCTACGACCGCCTGCCGCCTCGTCGCACGAACCAGGACCTTGCGCCGTCTCCGCTCCACCGTGCGTGACATGCAACCGGCCGCCAGCTCCGTCAAAGCCTCTGCCCGCCGCTGCCTGCACCAGATCCAGCTCCTCCGCCGCTCGACCTGCGCCACGCGACCCAGATCCGTCAACCGCAACCCCAGGACTGACCAGATCCCGCTGACGCTGGCTCACCCACGACAGATCCGTGACATAGCCGCTCCCCGCCGTGAATCAGCAGTGTCGTGCCGCCTACGAGCCACCGCCAGTGCCGTGAATCCCCTCTTTGTTGTGAGCTCACCCTCTGTTTCATTCTCTCTGTGTTATCTCCCTTTTCCTTTAGTTTTATTTGGATTGCTGAAGGTTAAGCTACTCATTTGGTCTTTGATAACTACACAAAGTGTAATTATTTGTGCCCTATATCTGAGCTATAAAGAGTGCTAAAGTCCTTGTATTCATGCATATTTAGAAGGTTTTATGTTTATATTTGTTATATCCAATTTTGATACTTTTCCAGTATGTTATATGAGTAAACTGAGCATATTTGATAGGTGATTAAGTGAATTTATATTTGTTATTAATTTGGTATTTTTTCTATCACAAGAAGGGCTCCAAACAAGATGATATGTGGAGCATTTGAACTAAAATGGGAAGAGGAAGCCAAATTAGCACTTCAGCATACAACGCCGCGGCGTGGCATGTTAATGCCGCGGCGTGACATCCCCTGCATCCAAAGTCAGGGGCTTCGAAGATTTGAACGCTGCGGCGCAAAGATTTAATGTTGCGGCGTATGTAACCTAATTTGACACGCGCCGCGGCGTAGGCATGTTAATGCCGCGGCGTGCCTCTGTTTTGCTGAGTCTATAAATAGAATTTTGTCATATTCTGTAAAGAGAGTTTGGAGAGCTTCGTAGATAGTTTTAGGTTTTAGAGGAGTTACGGCTTTATGCTTCATTTCTGGGCTGATTGGTGGCCTAGGGAGGCTAGGGTGGAGGTCTTCTTCCTTAAAGAACAGGATTCAAGCTTCAAGGATCTCATCAATGGCATCCTTCCTCTTCTCCCTGAGTTTTCTTCTTCTCCCTTATCTTTTGAGCACTGTTTTGCTCTGTAAATTCGTGTTCAATGGATTAGAAGTTGTATTTAGAAAATACTTTGAATCTTTATATGATTATTGATGTTTATGTATGAATTTGAGTTTCTATTGATGTTTAGCTTTGTTCTTCTATGCCTATGCTTAATGCTTGCTTCTGTTTGATCAACAATTGCATGATCTTAATTGATGCAAATGAACTAGACATAGGGATTTGTGGAGATGGACATGGTATGGTTGATGCATGTTCGACGAGTTCAATTGGCTTGGATGAGTTGATTCGCTAACTGGATAGAAATATACCTTTTAGCCATGTATTAGCGTGTGTTTGAGAATAGATCGTTCATTAGTAGAGTTTACACTAGTCCTCATGCAACCATAAGAACCATAGTAGATTAGGTAAATGACACCAGGGTTGATCGACCTAGACATAGGCTTTTAACTAAATCAGATTCTCAAGCTAAACTAACTAAGCATTGATGTTACTTGTAAGGATTGCATATCATTAGTATGAAGTAAGAAGTGAAGAAGGATTCCCTAGATTTCCAAACCCCTATGTTATTGCTTTGGTAGTTTAGATTTAGATTAATTACTTTTTTTTATTTTATATGTCCTGGACTAGAATCTAGCTGAGCTATTGGTTGCTACTTAGTAATGGAAACCTTGTACTCATGGGAACGAACTTTTACTTCGTATCTGTATTACTTGAACGACCCGTGCACTTGCGGTACACAAATGGTCTAACAGTCTTCTATTTTTTCAACAAAAAAAAAGAAGTATATGAGGGCAGAAACGTGATGGGTCAGCAGCCCATTTCAAATAAAACCACACTTCTCTTTTGGTTACATATATGAAAATGGCAAAATGGAATATAAAAAAGGGATCAAAATACATTTTGAGTTTATTTGTGTTAGGCATGATTAATTTGTATGTGATAATGTTTACTTTATTTAATTATATGTTTTATGATGTTTCCTATGATTAATGAGAAACAAAAAATGAAAAATAAAAATGAAAAATAAAAATAATTTTAAAAAAATAAAATAAAATGAGATTAGCTGAGTTGTGACAGCTTGTTAATCTTGTATTTTTCTCTAATCATTT
Source organism: Ormosia emarginata (assembly GCA_029884605.1). NCBI lineage: Eukaryota > Viridiplantae > Streptophyta > Magnoliopsida > Fabales > Fabaceae > Ormosia > Ormosia emarginata. The sequence continues at coordinate 9,539,347 of JAQQTP010000072.1, read as the reverse complement.
GAGTTGTGACAACTTCATGATTATTTTAAAAAAAAATCATAAAAATCAATCAACAAAATGAGATTAATTAAGCTGTGACAGCTTGTTAATCTTATAACTTTTGTAATCATCCGAGTTGTAACGAACGATGATTCAAATATTTTCAAAGTTTAAAACAATTAACCAATAAAAATAAAAATAAAAATGCTATAAATAATTAAATATTTTTAATGAAAATATAATGGGATTAGGCGAGTTTTTAACTTTTAGAATCATCTGAGTTGTGACAATTTGATGATTCATTTTTTTTAACAAAAAAAATCAATCAATAAAAATGGGATTAGCTGAGTTGCGACAGCTTGTTAATTCCGTAATTTTTTTGAATTATCTGAGTTGTGAAACTTGATGATTCGCCTCTTTTGAAAATAAAATAAAATAAAATAGTTTTTTTATAAAAATAAAAAAAAAATAACCAACCCACAATGATTTTCTACGAACTACGTGACTTTGAGTTCCCAAATAGGAGCGACTCTATTCTGTCAATGCAATTTAATTTTCATAATGTTTGTTTATTTTTTTTCTTTTAAAAAATAAATAAAAAATAGTTACAAAGTCTTTTCAAAAAGGGGTAAAATAAATAAATTTAGGATTATTAAAATTTGCACAACTAACTTAAGGTACCATTCTTGGAACGGGCAGTATAGGGTGCTAAGACCTTCCCTACCTGTAATTGACTCCCGAATCCGAACTTATTTTCTGAAAGACCAGTCTTCCTATTAAAAGGGTTTTTCTAATGTTTTTCCAAATTAAATAAACATTGGTGGCGAATCCATTGATTCACAATCTTAATCTTTTTCGGTCGTCCCGTCGCGATTCCGGTTACGACAATAATGCCCGAGAATACCTTTCCTTATCCAAATATCTTGAGGTAAATGGTATAATTCATAGGCTATTTTGTCCTTACACACATCAGCAAAATAGAAGTGTTGAGAGGAAGCATAGACATATTATTGAAATGGGTCTTACCTTGTTAGCAGCCTCATCCTTACCCCTTTCTTACTGGGGTCATGCCTTTACAACTGCTACTCAACTAATCAATTCCCTCCCTACACCTATTCTTGACAACTTATCACCTACAAAAATTCTTTTTCATAAAAAGCCTTCCTATGGCAATTTTTGAGTTTTTGGTTATGCCTGTTATCCACTGCTTCGACCATATAATCAACATAAGTTTGATTTTAAGTCTTAGCAGTGTGTGTTTTTGGGATATAGGATACAACACAAGGGTTATCAATGTTTAACACCTTCAGGAAAAAATAATTCTCAACAAAAATGTTATCTTTGATGAACATTTATTTCCTTTCAAGTTTAATCCCACTAATTTTCTTCCAAATTCCAATCTTTCCCCTGAGTCATCATTTCAATCTATTGTTCCTGTTATACATGTTTTGTCTCAAGATTCTCCATATCATAATGATAATTCTGCATGTTATTTTCCTCATACTAGTACTATGTCTACTAATGCATTACCTCAATTAGTTATTCATCAGCAGGGCCCTAGTAATGTGGTGGCTTCTAGTCCTACACATATTATAGTTCCTGTCACCATTTCAGATCAACAGGAAACTATTGCTCATGCTCCTTTAATTGATCCTACACCAATCAATCTTCATCCTATGACTACTAGGGCAAAGGCTAGGATTCATAAACCAAATGTGTTTTCAGCTTCTTTAGAGCCTACTTCTGTCAAACAAGCACTTTCTCAACCTCGTTGGAAACAAGCAATGGATGTTGAATACAGTACTTTAATGAGAAACAATACGTGGACTCTAGTTGATTTACTTAAGGATAGAGTTCCTATTGGCAGTAAGTTGATTTTTAAAGTCAAATAGAATCCTGATGGATCCATACAGAAACATAAAGCATGGTTGGTGGCAAATGAGTTTAACCAAAGACCAGGTTTTGATTATACAAAAACTTTCAACCCTATTATCAAACCTGCCTCAATTCGAATTGTCCTTACTTTGGCTATATTTCACAACTGGCCTATTCATCAATTAGACATCAATAATGCCTTTTTGAATAGTGATTTACAAGAGGAGGTTTATATGATTCAACATCAAGGATATGAAGTTGGTGGTAGCAGTCAAGTTTACAAACTGATAAAGGCCCTATATGGTCTAAAACAGGCCCCAAGAGCCTGATTTCAGAAGCTCTCCTCTGCTCTCTATGCTTTAGGTTTTGTCTCTACCAAATCAGATGTTTCTTTGTTCACCAGAATTACTTCTATAGCCACGATCCTGATACTCATTTATGTAGATGGCATTATCATCACAAGAAGTTCTTCCTCGGATATTACAACACTTATCAATAAACTAAATTCCTATTTTGCCCTAAAAGACATAGGTCAACTGCACTATTTTCTTGGCATTGAGGTTCAAAAAATTGTCACTGGTTGCTTACTCTTGTCTCAAACCAAATATATTCATGATTTACTTGCCAAAGCCAACATGACTGGCTGCAAGCCTTATCACACTCCCATGACTGCTCACTTGAAACTTTCAACATCTGGTAGTTTATCATTTCATGATCCAAGTCTCTATAGGTTTGTGGTTGGGAGCTTGCAGTACATTACCATCACTAGACCTGAGTTAGCTTTTTGTGTCAACAAAGTTTGTCAATTCATACAAACTCCCCTTGATTCTCATTGGAAGGCTGTCAAAAGAATTCGTAGATACTTGTTTGTAACTTCCTCTGCGGGTTTACATCTCCAGCAACCTACTTCCTTGCACTTGGTTAGTTACAACGATTTAGATTGGGGGTCTGATCTTGATGACCGAAAATCCACATCAGGTTATTGTGTTTATTTTGGTTCAAATCTGGTTAGTTGGTGTTCTAAGAAACAACATGTTGTTTCCAGATCCAGCACTGAAGCTGAGTTTCGTAGCGTTGCTTTATTGGTTGTTGAATTGGCTTAGATCAAGTCCTTGCTCACTGAACTGCGTGTTCCACTATCAGCTTCACCTATGGTATATTGTGACAATTTAAGTGTTGTTCTTCTTACTGCTAATACGGTCCTTTATTCCAGAAGTAAACATTTTGAGATTGATTTATATTTTGTCATGGATCATGTCATTATCGGTAAAGTTCAGATTAGCCACATTCTTGCTCATGCTCAAGTTGCTGATATCTTAACTAAGGCCATTTCTAGCTCTTTTTTCACTAAATTTCATGACAAACTCAGAATTAGAACTCCTCCAATCCTGAGTTTGAGGGGAGATGTAAGAGAGAATTGTTAGTTAGTTAAAGGTTAGTTAGTTAAGCTATATCATAACAGAAAGTTAGTTAATTTGTTATCAAGAGTTGGTTGAGCTGTGAACTGATGCAATAATTGTTGTCTATATATTCATAGAATGTAATCAATCTCAGTAGAATAACAATCATCATTTTTCATCTCCATCATTTATCTCTCTCTCGGCTCTTTCTTTCTTTGTTTTGTTTAACAATTTTCCTTTCTCAGCCTTGCCCTGATACCTTACAGAGACTAAAATACTCTTTTTGTCTACTTAATAAAACTTTGAAAGTATTTTTTTATATTAGAATAAAATTTTGAATGCTAGAATTACATTAATGTTCCTATAATCAATTAATTAGTGGAATCTTTACTTGGAAGAATATGATAGAATTTTGTTCGGTCATTTACTATTATTCAATTAACAATAATATTTTTGTTAACCAAAAATACAAAAAAAAATCAAATATTAATTTGATGATGACTTAAGAAATTAACTTTTTAAGGTTTTAAACAAACTTAAAGACATATCCCCACCAAAAGGGGGGACAAAAAAAGAAAGAACAAATAAAAATCTTGAGAATTTTCATGTATATTTATTTTTCTATTGAAGTTCCTTCTTTGTTTATCACTTATTGCGACACCTTTCACGTATTGGTAATAGGCATGGCACCCGCGCGGGGCAACTCTGTCCCCATCCCCGGCCCCGTTCCTCGCCATGCAGGGGGAATTTTTTCCCTATCCTCGCTCCTCCCGAATCCTCATGGATTCTCTCGCTATATTAAAAAAAAAAAAAATAAAAAAATGAAAAAATAAGAAAAAGATTAAATAAATTATTTTAATATTTTTAATTTTAAATAAATATAAAATTTAATTAAAGATAAAATTACTAAAATATATATATTTATTTATATAATAATACATATATACATATATATATATATATATATTATAAAGATATTTTGATAATTTTTTCGGAGGCGGAAACCCACAGTGGCTGAAGAGTATGATTCTCGTCCCCGTCTCCAAATGTATCACAGGGAGATTCTTCTCCTCTTCTCCATCTCTGTGGGTAGAAAAACTTAACATTTAGGACTCCATTCGGGGAGGTCACCGCGGGGATCCCCGAATTACGGAGAAAATTGTCATCCCTAATTGGTAATTAAGCATCAACTTTTGTACCCAAAAAAAAAATTTAAGCATTAGTTTTATGAACATATATAATCAAATCGATGTTTAAAGAAAACAAACAAGTTTTAAATCAACAAATAAAAGATGCAAGGACCTAGTCCATTGCTCAAGGAAGAAGCAACTATATATTATTATATATTATATATTTTAAGAGGGGTTTCATATAAAGTAACTTCAACGAAACATGTATATAAAACATAATTAAGGTCTCTATTTAGCAAATTAATAAAAAAAAAAAAAAGTGGATCCAACATACAGTACAACAATAGTGTTTTTTTTGGTACACATAAAACAAAAGTGTTTGATATAAATAAAGAATTTTATTCTTTAAAATTAAAATAATTAAACCGAGAGTGCCTCATTGCCATGTATATTAATTTAATTATTTAACTATGTAAAGTGAACTATTGCTAATGCGAATCTATATACAGAAAATTCAACGGTTTCCTTCCACAACGACGATGAGGAGGCTAAGGAAACGCAAATTTTAGTAAAAACACAATTACCATGAAATTTGTTTCTCCTATTTTAATTCTTCCTTTACTTTTTACTTTCCGTAATAAGTAAGTTAATAAATTAGTATTGTGAGAATTTTACATATTTATAATTCAATCCGATTAAATTTTATATTAGTCGAGACTCAATGTAATTTCTAAATATCAGGAAGATTACACCAAAAAATTAACAAACCATAAAAAGCATCCATCACCAACCCAAAAGGGAAAAAAAATCATCAAAAGAATTTCAAAGAATTTTTTTTTTATCATGATAGATATATCATCAATTTGTGATATATAAATTTTATAAATCATGATATATCAATAGAAAAAACAAGTTTGTGATAACAAGATTATTGAAAATTGAAAGTAAAACTTCATGAAATTATTAGGATCAAAAGTGCAACTAAGTATTTTATTTATTTATTATATATGAAAGTAGAGTTGTTAAAAATATGAGATAATATTGTTTTCCTAACCCCTTTTTTATTAAATAACCCGAATTTAAGTAGTTCGATCAAGACCAACTCTATGTATGTGTGTGTTTGAATTAGTTTATTTTGTATTCAAAATAACTTATAATCAAAAGCAGGTTTTGAAAAATAAATAATTATTTTTTCTAAAATAATATTTTCTAAACATGCGCATAATAAGTTTGGATGATCATGACTTTAAAAAAAAGAAGCATTAGGCAGTTTTTTTTTTTAAAAAAAAAATTAGGCTTCAAATATTAGGATCACATTTTGCAAATCCTCAAGGTCTCTATTATTATTAGCATATTAATCCTCATTACATGTATGTCAAATTATTTTTTATTTTTATTAAAATAAAAAAAAATAAATAATGATAAAGTTGTTTACTTTTTTTATATATATTTATCTTTAAATATTTAATTAAATAATAAGATATATTTATAATTTAATTTTTTAATATTTATTTTTAAAATCTTAAATCAATAATAAAATGTAATTATAATTTTATTATCTTCTATATTTATCTTTAAATTTTGAAATGAGTGATTGATAATGATAATTTTAAAAAAAATAATTATTGGACGTAATTACACATACAAGTATTCATCTATTGGCGTTTGGACTTTGGAGTTGGACTATGGACGTGCACGTCCCCAATTATAACGTGGGAATGAATACTTTTGTTTAGGCAAAAATTATACTTTTCTCCTCTAATTTATTTTTATTTTTAAATTCTTCATTTAACTAATAAATATTTTAAATTCATCCTTTAATATTTAAAAACTTAATAAAGTTATTCTTTCATCTAACCCCATTAGTTCTATTGATAGAATAATCTTATGTAATGTCCAAATTGGCAATACGACGTTAGCTCATATAGTGAGTAGTTTAGAGTCAAAATGACCTCATTTTGTGAGGGGAAATTAAAGAAGGAATGGTTGAAAATTGAGAGGGAAAATTGAGAGGAAAAGACTAAAAACAAAGAAGAAAATTTTGAAGGGTGAGAATCATTTTCGTATGTCTCAACATAACCAAATCCCCCTCTTTAGCTATATTCTCATTATACCATTCAAAAACTCACACAACCAGAATCTTTCACACATTTCTGGAAACAAAGCAAATGATGCATAATTAGTCAACAAACAAATTGAAGAAATTAGGAAAACTTGCCACTAAGATGAACTAAACATGAATGAATTCTCTTACTCGCTAGTGTTTGTAGCTCCAAAATCTTCTTTCAAAGTTGGCATTTGTTCCTATACTGTGAACCACGATCTTGTCCCTACAGTTGCAAAATGAAGCCCATAACCCCTTGTGCTACCAGTCATGGAAGAATTACCTTTAGAATTCATTGGCCCTTCTAGGATTTGTACGAAATAAATTTTTTTTAATGTTTAGATTAAGTTTTAACTGAGTTTGGATTAACTTTGGGTGATATCCATTATTATGTTTGTACTGACTATATATTGATATTGGATAAAAGTCATGTATATCATATGGCTAGTGGTTTTGCTTTAGTTATCCTCTTAATTATTTTCTATCGCTTATTTATGAGATCACAAAAATTGTATGTCATATTTGATCTTTATCAAGATTATGCTTCTGACTGCTGTCCAGTTATTGCCTGAATTTTTTTATTATGTATTCTATTTTTCTATTACCTACTAAAAAGTTTTCTTTTCTCACTATTTTAGCATTTTGGATTTGATATAAATAGGAAATCTCAAAGATCAATGATCGTGTGACTCAACTTGAAATTGAATGTTTATTGCACAAAGATTATTTTATGTTCTAATATTATTTAAAATTTTAGATATATTATGTGCACTTTTATGTATTACATGTATAGTTGTTTAGCTAATTTTTATGTTAAAAAAAATAATGGTCAACCCGATCACCCGAACCAAACCAAACCATAAATATTTGGTTTGGTTCGGTTCAATTCGAATTTGACTATCAAAAAATAAGAAAATCAAACCACACTGAACTAATTGATTTTAATTGGTTCAAATTTATTTTTCTTCAAAATCTAAACCAAATCACCCACTTACATCCCTAGTGAAAAGAGCTCATCTCTCCTTATAGAAAATAGTCACGTACATATTGCTTGAACATCTAAAAGGAGGTGGAATTCTCTTCTTATAAATAGTTTCACATTGCTTGAGCGTTAGCTTGGAGGTTATGCTCTCTCCTTATATATAGCATAGGCACATGGCTTTGATTTCATCATTTACTATGCTATCCTTTTATGACATAACATTTAAGTTTTACCTTTTTTTTTTCTTAAAAAGAAATAGTTAAAATTCTTGGTTCACTTGTTTTGTGTGGTTTTTGGCGGTCCAACCGCTAATCCGAATTTTTGGGTTTAGAACCAGTGTGGTGGCCGATTCATAGTTTATTTAATCCAGCATTGAAAACATTGTTTTTAAAAGAAGAAGACCATGATCCTAACCTAATCACAACATAATACAGTATTTATCACATAATGCAGCACCTATTTCTTTTCTGTTTTACCTTAGGATATATGAGCTGTAAATAGTACAATAGTACAGGAATATGCTTTCTCATTTTCTGTTATTCCTTCCTATCCTCTAGGCCATTCTTTGTATTCTTTTTCCTATATAAGTTGTAATCACTGTTCTGTCAATACACAGAAATATATACGAATCATTTCCTCTTTAATCACCATACCAATGACTCTACTCTTTGGCATTTTAGATTAGGACATTTATCTGGAAATCGTCTTAACATTTTACATCAAGAATACCCTTTCATTTCTAGCAATTTCAATGAAATTTGTGATGTTTGCCATTTAGCAAAACAAAGAAAGTTACCCTATTCTCTTAGTACTAAACGTAGTTTTAAAATTTTCGAATTAATTCATATGGACATTTGGGGTCCTTTTTCCAAATATTCTATTCATGGTCACAAATATTTTTTAACTATCCTTGATGACTACAGTCGTTACACTTGGGTGGTTTTGTTAAAAACAAAAGCTGAAGTTAAAACACATATAGAAAATTTTGTTGCTTTGGTTGAAAACCAATTTGAACCAACCATCAAGTATATACGCTCTGATAATGGACCGGAATTTTTGCTAAGAAATTTTTTTTCTTCAAAAGGCATACTTCATCAAACAAGTTGCGTTTACACACCACAACAAAATGGGAGAATTGAACGCAAACATCAACACATTCTTAATGTTGCTAGGGCCCTCATGTTTCAATCCAAAATTCCTGGTAATCTCTGGTCTTATGCTGTTAAACACGCTGTCTTCTTAATTAATCGCGTTCCTTCTCCTGTCATTTTAAATAAGACACCTTTTGAGCTTTTGTATAAACAAAAACCTGATTTTTCTATGCTCAAAGTTTTTGGTTGTTTATGTTTTGCTTCAAAACACACTCCACAACACAAATTTGATGCTAGATCTCGAAAGGGAGCCTTTTTGGGTTACGAAAATGGAACAAAAGGGTATGTTGTTCTTGATACAAGCAACAAAGAAATTTTTATTTCCAGAAATGTTTTGTTTCATGAAATGCAATTTCCTTTTCACAAAGACAGCCCACAAAATATAACTACAAGCCCACAAATAGATACCCTACCTGCACCATTCATAGCCCAAGACACATCTCCTAACCTCACCACTCCCACTCAACTAGACGGATCCACCATCTCCAATGAACCAAACCCTCTTCCTTATTCTCCAAACATCCTTTCGCCGCTGCTCATGCATCCAGAAACACCAACCTCCTCTTACTCCTCTCCCTCATTTTTGCCTACTCCATCACCGAATTCGCCACCACCTGAGAACCCTCCTCCACCTCGTCGTTCAAATCGACCAAGCCAACCACCCTCTTATCTCTCCGATTACAAGTGTGATCTACCAGCTCTCAAATCCGTTCAATCAACTTCAACGTGCTCTTATCCCATTCAATCCTCCATCACATATGACAGGATATCTCCCTCTCATCATCGATACATCATGTCTCTGTCCTCTGAGTCTGAGCCCACCAGCTTTAAAGAAGCCGTTCAACATCAGTGTTGGAGGGAAGCCATGAGTCGTGAAATTGAGGCCTTGATGATGAACCAGACTTGGGATATTGTTCAGACCCCTCCTCGTGTTCGTCCCATTGGCTGCAAATGGGTCTACAAAATCAAGAGATTGCCTGATGGCAGCATCGAACGGCACAAAGCCCGTCTCGTTGCAAAGGGGTTTTCACAAATTGAAGGTGTGGATTACTTCGAAACCTTCTCTCCTGTGGTCAAAATGTCCACCATTCGTGTGGTGCTTGCTCTAGCTTCAATTAATCACTGGACCATTCAACAATTAGATGTGAGTAACACATTTCTACACGGAGATTTGTCTGAAGACGTTTACATGATGATACCGCCTGGATTACCTGGTAGCCCCTCTCAGAGCTGCAAACTTCGGAAATCCTTGTATGGCTTGAAACAGGCAAGCCGAAAATGGTATGAGAAATTATCCTCCCTTCTCTTGACTTATGGATATCGACATGCTCATGCTGATCATAGCCTTTTCATTAAGAATAATCATTCTGAATTCACTGCCCTCATTATATATGTTGATGACATTGTTTTAACTGGTAATTCTCCTCGTGAAATCACCAACATCAAGAGGATTTTGCATTCTAATTTTCACATTAAGGATCTCGGCACATTGAAGTATTTTTTGGGCATCGAAGTGGCCCATTCAAACCAAGGGATTTCACTATGTCAAAGAAAATATTGTCTTGACCTTCTCAAGGATTCTGGGATGCTTGGTTGCAAGCCCTCTTCTACACCTATGGATAGCACTCTTCGACTCCATGCTGATTCCTCTGGTCTTCTTCCTGATCCGCTGCCATATAGAAGGCTGGTTGGTCGCTTGATTTACCTTACTAGCACTAGGCCTGACATAGCCTTTGCTACACAACAATTGAGCCAGTTTATGTCCAAACCCACTAACGCTCATCACCATGCAGCTATCAAAGTTCTTCGCTACCTTAAAAGTTGTCCCGGCAAAGGCTTGCTCTTTCCCAGAAATTGTAATACCCAAATTCGTGGTTTTAGTGATGCCGATTGGGCAACCTGTGTAGATTCTAGGCGATCCATAACTGGCTACTGCTTTTTTATTGGTAATTCATTGGTTTCATGGAAGACAAAGAAACAGAACACAGTCTCACGTTCCTCTTCCAAAGCTGAATATCGCGCTCTAGCTTCTGCAACCTGTGAACTGCAGTGGCTCACTTTTCTTCTTAGAGATTTGCAGGTTCCTCGCTCACCTCAACCTATCCTCTACTGTGACAACCAAAGCGCTCTTCACATAGCTGCCAACCCCGTTTTTCATGAACGGACGAAGCACTTAGATATTGATTGTCATCTAGTTAGAGAGAAATCTCAGATTGGTCTTATGCGGCTGCTTCCTGTTTCCTCTTCAAATCAATTGGCTGATATTTTCACCAAAGCCCTCCCACCTCGCCTCTTCACCATGAATCTATCCAAGCTGCAGCTAGCTGATATCTACCTACCTCCAGCTTGTGGGGGGCTGAAAGAAGAAGACCATGATCCTAACCTAATCACAACATAATACAGTATTTATCACATAATGCAGCACCTATTTCTTTTCTGTTTTACCTTAGGATATATGAGCTGTAAATAGTACAATAGTACAGGAATATGCTTTCTCATTTTCTGTTATTCCTTCCTATCCTCTAGGCCATTCTTTGTATTCTTTTTCCTATATAAGTTGTAATCACTGTTCTGTCAATACACAGAAATATATACGAATCATTTCCTCTTTATTCCTTTTGTTGATTTCTCTATTAGTTTTTTTTACTATTCTATCTCTTCAAATTAGTTAAAAACATGTCATTCACATCAAAATTAGGATATTCACAAAAAATCCTAAGAAATTGGCATAATTGAGATATTGACCAATTATTATCATAAGAATTGTTAGAAAACTAATCATCAAGCATTATCGCAACTAAGAGCCCTCTCAACAATTTTCTTCTTCTTCATGGATAAAGTGTACTTTGTGTCAATAAAAAGTGTACTTTATAAATAAAAGACTTTATTTTTATTTATTATATTTGACACAACATTGTTACCAATATTTTATTTCAAATAAAATATTAATTATATTTTAATTTAACATTAATAATTTAATAAAAAAATCAATTGAGTGTTAATTACTTAAGATCATATTACAAAGAATATTTTTATAAATCTCTTAATTTCGACACGGATGATTTACTTTTATTTAGACCAAGAGATAGATTAATTGAAATACCCATAAGTTAATACAAATAATAATAATAATAATAATAATAATAATAATAAAAAAAAATGAGTATTTTCTTTTAGAGATTGAACTTTTATATTGTTTATGTTGATATTAACATTTATTAATTAGATCAATTATTGCATGTAGTGTAACGAGATTTAATTAGTAACTGATTTTTAAGCTAAACTTATGCACTAATTGAATCTATATAACTCACTCTGGGGAAAATCAGTTACCAAGGTCTATACTTTTAATTAATATGTTGTCAATTCAGTAGGTTAGAATTTTAATATGTCATCCATTACCTCTGGACAAACAAAAAACAGCTCGTGCTTTTCTTAATGGTGATGTGAATGAAAACTGTTGGGACATTCTGCCATAACGCTGATTGAAATTGTACCTTCATTAATTCTAGATTAATTAAATAATAATTACTCTAAACTCTGAAGTAGGTGTAACCACACTAGTATTTGTATAGAGCCCTGGGGTTTATTAGTCCAGCGGTGCTTTGTAGTTAAAGAGGGGTTTCAAGTGGGGATATTTTCTTCTTAGTCCTCTTACCCAGCCCTCCTCAATCCTCACCTAGAGTTTGTTTTTGGAAAAAAATAATAATAATACTGACATAGTCACTTTTACTTTAAGAAAAATAAGCATTACTTCTGGTGTTTAGCATATATTTTAATGATTCATACTAATCATACTATTTACAAAATTCTGTGATCAAGCAATTTTATTTCTGTTTTATTATAAAAAATAGAATGACATGAACTCAAATAAAAGTCACATATATAATTGTGTAATTATTATTTTTTCATTTGACCAAAAAGTCATTTGCATTTTCAACGTTTTCACGTTTACCTCGATATAAATATATGGTCAATATTGTACCTAACATATATATATATATATATATAATCTTATTCTGATGAGAGAAATATTTATTGTAAGAGATGAGATGAATAAATATTGATCATTAAATTTTATATAAATGGTCAAAATTAGAATATAAATATATGTGATTTTTTTTAAATAATTACATAATTTTTAAGTAACTTTTAATCTTGATCATCTATATATAATAATATAATTAATATTTATTTATCACATTCTCTTACAATAAAAATTTCTCTCATTAAATATGTCTTATATATTATATATATATATAGACACACTCACACACAAATCACAATGGACAGTAAAGATTACGCGGTTGAGTTGCATTATTGATTAACTTAATGCATATTTGGTTTTCAAACACAAGTTGGGCTTCTTTGAATGATGTAAAAATTTATTTGACTTTATTTTTATTTGTATAATTTTAACTGATTTTTTGTTACTAACTTACATTTGTTCAAAAGTAAGAAAATTTTACTTTTAAGTTATATTTTTTTATTTATAATTTTTATCTCTTATATTTATTTTGTTAAACTTATTTTTAAAATAAAAATTTTTAAATATAAATTATATTATTACAAATTTACTTTTAATCAAATTTAAATTTACAAATACATTTTTATTCAAACTTAAATTTATCAACTCTAATCTAAACAAACTTAATCTCCACGGCAAATGCTAACCATTGGGGGCTATAAAATCTAGCATTATTAGTTCCCATGGACCTTCTAGTAAACTCCAATCCAACTTCCATGTATAACACAAACAAGCAAACAAACCATTATTATAATAACAACCCCAACCATTCACATCAAAGGCAAACGCTCCGTTGGCTCGTGAACTCCAATCTCCGATCGGTTGATAACTATGTAGTATCAATATTTTAAACTAATTGTTGTATTGATATTCGACATTTTAATAATTTTAAATATTTATTATTTATATATTTTTCTTAATTATTTTTAAATTTTTCTCATATCAACATATTCATGTAATGTCATATTTGTGTTTTCATATTTATTTTTGTATTTTTTAAGTTGATACTTTTTTTGTACATTTATTCAGTCACAAAAAATTATAATTTTATATTAGAAAATGTATAAATACTAATATTATATATTATTATTACTTAATAAATTTTAATTTTAATTATATTTAGAGACTTATGATTTTATATATTACTATTTACTACTTACTTAACTCTAATTTTTAAATAGTCTTTTTTATTTTAAATTTACTTAATCTTCTAGAATAAATATGACTATTAAATATTAAATAAATATTTAAAAAAATACTTCAAGAGAAATTTGACAAAGAAAATAAAAATAATCAAGTTAAAAATTAATTAAATAAGTCAAATTTAAATTTTATATTTTTAAATAAGTTAAACTTAAACTTTAAATTTAACTTGTTTAAATAAATGAGTCAAATTTAAATAAAATATTATTTTCACAAGTTAAACTTAAATTTCAAATATTCAATTTAACTTGACTCTTTTACACTCTTATATACCAACATAAGATTTGTTAGAGGAAAATAACTTGTTTAGTAAATGATAAAACCTCCAACATCATTATCATACTATTATATAAATTTAGACCTGAATTAATTGAATTACAAACTCATTAACATATTATGTTTTAAGTTATTAACTATTTTGTCTTTGATCAATTTGATCAAATATCCATATAGATATTATTATGAGACTAACCATCAATTACTATCATGACTAAAAAACATTTAAGTTATTAACTAATTACGTATCAATATACTTTTTATTTTAAATATTATTAAAATATGTATTTTCAAAGGCTTTGATGTGTATCCCTTAAACGTTTTTTCTCAATCTAACAATAATACAATACACCCACGCGCTATTGTTGGAAGTGGAACTTTAGTTCCTGCCTTTATCACTTTAGTCCCTTAAACCTTACAGTAATTCCCTTCTTAATAGATAATTATCTTGGACCCCTTTAAATACCTCCCAACACCAACTCTCCCATTGCAGACCAAAACACATTCCAATTCAATTACTCTCTCCATCTCCCTTTCTCTCTCCATCTAGCTCTAGACAAAGAAAACAAAAAAACAAAAAAAAAAGATCACAGGCACACATACTCATAGTCATAATCACTCTCAAACAATGGAAATTGAGCAAAGCCTACCGGTGGTGGCAAAGAAGCTGTGGAACATAGTACGCATAGTGTTTATGATGTTGAGAAAAGGCATAGCCAAGAGCAAAATCATGGTGGAGTTCCATTTGTTGCTCAAACGTGGCAAGCTCGCAGCCGGCAAGGCTATAGCCAACATCCTCATGCTCCACCACCACTACGCCGCCTTCACCTGCCACCGCTCTCACAACACCAACCTCTCCTTTGTCTCTCCTCGCGACTACGAATTCAGCTGCAGCAACAGTCCCACCTTCCCTATCAAACGCCACCACCGCCACCACCACCGTCACTCCTTTGGCCCGTTATCCAAGCCGTGCCAACGCGACGAAGTCTCCACCATGAATGTTGTTCAGAAGGTGCTTGAAATGCTGAACAGTGACATGGTGGAGGCTTCGCCGTTGGTGGCATTGCCTGGGTTTGGGAAGAGTCCCATTGGGAGGCAACTTAGAATTACCGATTCGCCCTTCCCTCTGAAGGACGATGGGGATAGCCAAGTGGACATGGCAGCTGAGGAATTTATTAAGAGGTTCTATAAGGACCTCAACTTGCAACAGAAAATGGCTGCTATTGATCAATCGCCTTATCATAACTTGTGGGACAGATGAAAATATTGGATTCCGTTGGTATGCACATGGAGTCTTCTAGCTGGCTATTTTGTCACACGTCACAAGCACCTTCTACATGTTTATCACTACTTGATTTCTCAAGCAAAAAGTCATATGATCAGATTTATTTGCACAGAAGCTTAGTTAACAGCACACCCGGATCGATGACTATTAATCTGTCACTTGATTACTTTGTGTAGTAGTTTTTCTTGGATCATAGTTCCAGGGGAAGAGGTGTGCTTGACGATGCTTATAATTGTGTCTTTTGGTTAGTGTTTCAGTTCACACCATGATTTTGGTGTTTGTTTTTTTTTTTTAACTGTTTTTTTTATATATATATTAATAATTGGGGTTTCCCATTTTGATGTGTTGATAATAAGAGAGTTTAAATTTCATCCCTTATAATGTAAAGTGTAAAATTTTGTATATTATTGTTAACTATATTTCTTTTTATCTATCTTTTAATATTTTTTACAATAATTAAATATACTATTAAATAATCTCAAATTAAGTGAAATATAAGTTGATATAATTAAATTGTTCTTTCTAATTCCTTTAAGAAATTATAGAAGTTAATTAATATGTGTATTATTAGATTTAGTTGAGACAATAAAAAATGAAGTAAAATTAAAAAAAAATAATACCTCTTTAAAATTCTCAAATAACAGATAAATTAGAACAAAACAAATATTCTAAAAAACACATAAAAAGGAACAAGGAAATAGTTAGTAAGTAATAAGAGGAAGACAAGTATTCTTTTTGTTCCTTTTTATATGTCTTTTAAGATTTTTACATAAAAATTAATGACACTATTAAATAACTTTAAATTAAGTAAAATATAGGTTGATGTAATTAAATTATTCTTTTTTATTCCATTAAATATATGTAAAAAAATATAAAAATTAATTAATATGTGTAATTATTAGGTTTAGTAGAGATAATAAAGAATTGGCTAAAATTGAAAAAAATTAATTAATATATCCTTGAAATCTTCAAATAATAAATAAATTGAGATAAAATAATTTTTTTTAAAAAGAGATATAAAAAAAAACAAAGCGTGTAATATAAAACTAGGGAATCGTGTTTGTGGCTTTGTGCTTCTCTAGTTGTCTTTCTCCTGTAGTTAGAAATTTCTTGGCTCCAAATAAAGCTTTACACCAACTTCTACTTTCCACGATAAAGTTGGGGGGTTGAAGAAAGGAAACGTTACGTATGTTTTAATGGAATTACTATGGTGATTAGTACGGTGATCAGATGAGTTGTCATTCATTTAATGCTAATTTAAAATAATTTAAAATTCTATTAAAATTAATCAGCCAAAAAAATTCTTAATTGATAATATACTAAAGGAAAAAGGATTGGTATGGAAGTATTGCCCTTTTTTTTTCCATACGTAGTTAAGTATAGAAATTTAATGTACAGCTTTTCAAGGTTGGCGAGTTGGAGCTTGGCTTAATTAGCATTTTTAAGTCATTCTTTTCTCTGAATTGGTCTTTCTGCATTATCATGGTGGTCCAATGGTTTTGGTCCATTTACACACAGTTCTTATAAGTTATAATTCGTAAAGTCGTAATTAAGGCACCATTAAAACTAAAGTAGATATTATATATAAGGGTATAAATACAAAGAATAATTTTAATTTCTTCTACTCAATCTTTCTATTAATTTTTTTAATTATTAAATGAAAAAAATATTAAATATTTTTTATGTTTTTAATATATTATATACATTTATTTTTTTATTTAATATTTTATTTATTTAATACTAAAAGTATTATTAAGAATAAATTGTAAGAAGATATAACAAAACTCAAATACAAATTAGTGTAAATCACTCTTCACACCCTGAATTTAAATATATAATTAAGTCTCTTTATTTGAATCATTTAACGTAACAAGCTGTTATTTTTTATTAACCTTTTGCTAATTCATCACGGACATAAACACAAATATTAGACATTATACTAAAATTACACTTCTTGGTTACTATATTTGGTAACTGTCTATTCTTATTTCTTGCTATAATAAATATAAGTCAGTTAAGGTGTTATTTTTTATTTTTTTCGATTCTCATAGTTTTCCCATCTAATAGATAAGAAATTAATTTTTCAAGATAAAGTCATGTACCTAAACAAAAGCATCTTCAAACGGTATTATTTTTATACACATAAATTTTTAAATCGAACTCAAGATAACATACTAAAAGAATATGAACTATTTTTACTAAGACCAACACACGTTAGTAGTTAACTTGTTAATTAATTATATTATATTTACGATAAGTTAATTATATTTACTTTATGTAATTAGTCGAAGTTATAACTGTGTTAATTGTTACAGAGCAGGAGTTTTACATCATTTGTGCTTACGTTAATAGAGTAATGAAGTTTTGAAAATAAACGATTGGAATATTGTAAAATGCAAATTCCACTTTACAAAGTAAATTAAAGTGTGGAGAGAATAAGGAGCCTTGCCCTTAAAAACAAAAAAGAGTGTCAAGAATCACTGTTGACATACCAACGATTGAAATTTTTATAAAATGGAAGTAACCTAACAGCAATATATAGATTTGCAACAGCTATTATCTTTCTTAATTTTTTTTTCATCAATGATTATCTACGTGTATTTACACTATAAAGGTTGATCTCACATTTTAGTGAGGATAAATTAAAAATAAATAAATAAATAAAATTGTAATAATTTTTCAAAGCAAAATTTATAATTGGGCCATGAAAAATTGTATTAAAGTTAGGGCAAATTCTAATGTGCACCCTCTAAAGGAGGGTGTATCATACATCATTTGATCTAAACTATTGATTTAATTATAAAAATAATTAATGACTTAGATTAAGTATAAAAACTTGCTAAGCATGTTTCTTTTTTTTTGTTTTATATATAATTTTTTTGATTTTATATTTTTTTAGTTTTATTTTTTTATGATTTTTTCGCCACCACTTTTGTTGGTTGCCCCATACTGTTGTGCTTCTTGTCACCACAGGCAATCGCCACCACTTTTTTTTTAAGGTTATAATATTTATTTTTTTAAGTTGTACAATTGTATAAATAATATCAGTTAAAATACAACTAGTAAAAATTGTATCAGTCTTTTATTTTTTTAATAAACAAATGTGTATACTGAAAATTTTATAAATTTTAACTGATAATATTTACACATACTATAAGATTTTCAGTATGCATAGTTATTTATGAAAAATATAAGGACTAATACAGTTTTAACTAGTAGTATCTATATAATTATGTAACTTCAAAAAGATAACAGTACAAGTCAATAGTGAATAATGATTTAGGGAGGGAGAATAGTGATTCTGGTATGTGAACAGTGATTTCGGTGGCCGGAGGGTGGCCAATAATGGTGGCCTGAAAAAAAAAATAAAAAAAAAAGTAACCTGCAAAAAAAAAATCTGCTATTACAAGTAAAAATTTAAGTGTATGATCTTTCTAAACTTGGTAGGGTGCATAATAGCACCCGCCTTAAAATTAGAACATGTCACAAGTTTTATTAAAAAAGCGATACTTAAAAATAACATACTAAAAGAATTACTATTACTAATAAGAATTAGAGTTTAATTTTAATATAATGTTAATATAAAATTTTTTATACTATTAATTATTGTATGTTATCACATATGTAATTTTTAAGATAATAATTATAAGAGTCAAATATTTTAATATTGTAATAATACATAATTAGTTGATAATGTATAAAAAATTATATTGATAATGCATTATAAATTAAATCTTAAGAATTAAACCCAAAAATGTTTGGTTGGATTAATTTTATCTTTTTTTTATCTGAACGACTAATGCTATATCTTATTAGTTAAGTGAACGCTTGTTGAATATAAATAATTTTATGTTCATTGTACGAAAAAAGAAAATTTGTTAAGTTTAGGTTTGAGATTATGTTCCCTATAAAAGAACTATATCGTAGAAATGATAAGATATTACAAATTTCATTTTCAGGGCTATATTTTTTATTTATTTAATTTTTCAATTTTTCATTTATTTGATTTTACTATCATCATTAATAAGGTTGATGACATTTCGCCGTCATCTATCATCAACTCATACTTTGACAAAAACGGTTGAATGTTTCACTCGGAATTGATTGAGGCCTAATAAAATTTAAAAACAATAGCTCTTGTGACAAATATGTCTCATGTTTTGTTGAACAATATCATTTTAGTCGAGAAATTATTGCATTTCATGTGGAACTGTGTTTATTTTTTTCAAATTATGATATTCATATGTGGAACTGTGTTTATTTTTTTCAAATTATGATATTCATAGGTTCTATCATTAATTTATATAGTTAACATGGATTGACATAATTAATAAGAATAGATTACATTAATTAAGTTGATCGTGGTTCGATTTTTATCAAGAGCTGTTGTTAGTAGGTTATGTGTAAATGTTTGTCAAGTTCGGAGGTCATTCTTGATTTTGAGATGGAATAGTTATCTTTAATCTTAAATATTTTTTTATACAAAAAATAATAATTAATTTATATATTTTTATTTAAAAAAATAAAATAAAATAAGATAATAAATATGTAATTACTAATGGACTCAATTGTTAATTAAGACTAAAATATCATAATTTAAAAGAAGGGAACACAATTCTAAATAATACTTCAAGAATATGCAATATTTCACATTGTCAAAGAAAATTTAATTACGCTTAACCATTATATGGCTCAATTAAGTGATATACGTCAATGTGATGTATGACTGGTGTCATGTTTCAGCTGAAAAAGCATATATTATTTAACAAATAACACACTAATTTTATAACAAATATATGAAAACTATAAATATCAAATAACTTCATCTTTTATTCAATTTTAGATTTCTTCATTTTCAATTATTGAGCGAATTTCAATAATTTTTTTAAAAATCAGATTAATTAGAAAAAAAATGTCTGTAACCTTTTAAATGATAAATTAGCATTAATAACACTCTAAATGGGTAATATCAGGCAACAAAAATACAAAATATATGTATTGACAGTTTGACACAACTTTTAAGAGAAAGATACAGCAAAAGTAAATTAGCAAAATAATGTGACTTTCATATTGATACTATACAAAAAGAAAATTTGTTAGTGGTTAATTCGCACATCACTTAAAACCATGAAATGAAAGAATTCTAAATGTTACCTTTGGGCTAAATTAATTTAATTTTTAAGTAAATTACTTCTTTTATTTCTTTATAATTGTTTTTAAGGTTTTATACAAGAATTAAAGATAAAATTAAATAGTCTCAAATATAAAAAAATATGATGTAATATTACTGAATTTTTCTTTCTCTCTTTCTATTAATTATCTCCATTAATCTCGCAAAATACAATAAATCTTTTCCTCATTAAAGGATAAAGTTGAAAAAATCAATTAATACTTTTTAATATTCTTAAATAACAGATAATTTAAGACAAATCAAAACTTTTAAAAAAGACAATTATTAAAAAACAAAGAGAATATGTAAGTTCCCTATGCATAGACATGCATTATATATAGGGTTTTCCTAACAAGTGTGACACTTGTTAAGAAATTCAAAATAATACATTTTATATGAAAAGTAATTTTTTTCCTATTTTCAATAAGTTAAATACTCTTTTTTCATAAAAAAAAATATTTTAAATTTTTAATAAGAGTTCTTATGATACTATTTAGTAAAATCTTTAGAAAATATTTTATCCTCTATTTAATCTTTTTAATTATTAAATAAAAAAATATTTAATATTTTTTATATTTTAAAAATATTAGATATATTTATTTTTTTATTTAATATTTTTTATTTAATATTAAAAGAATTATTATAAAAATTTTATAAAAGATATAATATTACTCAAACCTATATATATATACCTGACCCAGGTGCATTTAATACAAAAACGAACAAAAACTTATTACATTTTGTTGGCGGTTTTAGATATTAACGAGCGTATGAAAAGAAACAAGTATTCTAACGAAAAGAACAGAAGATTGAAGAAAATTACTCTTAATTGCTGAATTGAAGAAAATTACCCTAATAAAAGGGTTGGTGAGAGATTGTGATATAGTAGTGCTCTATAATTGAGCAGAGTCCCTCTCATGCAGTAAAGATGGCTCTTTTCTTCCTCTCAATAAGTTATAATATACTTGGTTGATGGACGGAATCAATATGTAGGGTACACAGATACAAGCCCTCTTTGTACTATATGCTTTCCCTTTAGCCGTCGT
Source organism: Ormosia emarginata (assembly GCA_029884605.1). NCBI lineage: Eukaryota > Viridiplantae > Streptophyta > Magnoliopsida > Fabales > Fabaceae > Ormosia > Ormosia emarginata. The sequence continues at coordinate 9,517,719 of JAQQTP010000072.1, read as the reverse complement.
TGATATACATTAACATTTTGTTGGAGTTAATTTTAATATCTTCTTATGGAGCCAGCTTGCGACACATGATACATAGCACGGGAAAATAACCACTTGATTGAAAAGACGTTCTCACATATCATTATTGGACATCGATCATTCCATTTGACACTTGATATGTCCTGTGACATCTCATTGAAGCCTATGAAAAATTGAATTTGGATTTTATTTTTTTGGGTATAATCTCTCTTTTTGTTTAGTAACATCTAGAATCAGTATATCACAATGTTTTTTATGCAGAATATTTGAACTCTTCTATATGAATGGACGGATCTTGTGTAGGAATTCTTTTGTGTCCCTCTTTCTTACAAAATATAATCATGATAATTTTAAAGAAAATGACAGAGTTTTAATTCATGAAAAATTACTAATTAATTAGTAGCATATAAATATAAATAGTTATGATAAACAAAAAAAAGGGTCATAAATAAAACATGGTTCATATTTGCATGTCTTGATAAATCATAAAAATATAAATAAGTTAAGTTATTTGTGAGTTATTTAATTTTAACTTATTAAATATTTTTTAAACTTATTTGTTTAACTAAATAAATAAATTTAAATTTAATTAAGTTTATTATATAAATTAATCAAGTTTAAAAGTTTATAGGTTTGACATTTTGACATTAAAAAAAACTTACAAATAACTCGTATATATATGCGCATACATATATTCATTTTGTATAGAAGTAAAACTCAATCACAAAAAAATTATAATTTTAGATTAGAAAAAGTATAAATAATAACAATTTATTTGTTGCTATTACTTGTTAAAAGTGTTTATAGGAAAGGTATGAATTTTTATGCAATGTAATGTTATGAATAAAAAAAGTTTTTATTTCTATTTTTATTTCATCTTCTGGCATAAAAATATCTATTAAATACTAAATTAATATACAAATTATTTCAATGAGAGATTTAATAACAGGAAAGAAAATAATTAAGTTATAAATGATTTAAATAAGTTAAAGTTAAATTTAATTTTTATATTTTTAAACAAATGAAATTCATATTTTAAATTTGACTGATTTAAATAAATGAACAAAATTTAAGTAGTATTTTTATTTTAAAAGTCAAATTTAAACTTTAAGTATTTGACTATACTTGACTCATTTATAATCATAACAAATCATTATGGTTGCCTAATTAATATGAGAGGTAACTCTTTAAGTAATCTGTAAGAAAGTTGCGATGGGGAGTTGATCAAGTCAGAAACTTCCGCTTTATTGAATCGTAAATTGAGTATGGAAGGGTGAGACTTTTCAGCGCAAACTTTGTTATAGTCACAGTAATAAGGATGAGTTATTACTTGTTATTAGTGTGATAAATAAATTAAAAGCAGTGGATTATATTTCACCAACAAAAAAGTAGAGGATTGTTAATAATAATAGTAAAAGTAGAGGATTGATTTGTCCATTTCTTCTAAAACAAAGTAGTGGCAGTGGCAATAGAGGATCCATTTTCTAAAAGACAAAAAAGCCATGCTGCTTTGGGATCATAGCAGAAGTAAAGACGTAGAATTGTTGCTTCACTTAAGAAAGAATGGGATCACCAAATAAATAATAATAAGAAAGAGTGGGATAAAAGGGACTTTAAACTTTAAAGTTCTGGTGTGTATGTTGTATATCTAAATTTGAGCATTGTTGCTGTACATATCCATGGTCTATGGACACATGGAAAGCTCTCTCTGCTTTATCCGAAAGAGAAAATTAATAATATTAGCTTTGAACGACATCTTAATGGGTTTAAGAATAGTAGATTTGATATATTATCCTTTGCAGCTATTATCATGTCCAATCGTGAAACAGTTTAAACTTGAAGGGGCTTAGATTCTCCCTTTCCATCCAAGAGAAATGGGTGTTGGTTCTAAGGCAGAAGATACCAAATGGAATCTCTTATCAAATGAAGAAAAGCAATCAATCCGAAACTTTTGTTCTGAACATTTTTTTATGTTTTTTGTTTTGTTTTTCCAAACTTAATATCGTGGTAACGAATTTTTTATTGTCTCATTAATCCTTCCGTCCAAGTATACTTATCGTGTAAAGTTTTTGAGGCTTTGATTATTAATTATATTTTATTTGATAAAAATCAGGTTGGATGTACAGTCCAATTATCAATGACACTCATAATAAATTAAGTAATCCATAATTTGAGAGTCTATTGATTTGAAAAGTCATGATGAGTGGTTATAATTAATTAATCTACTTTTTAATATATAAGAGGTTGGGTCTGCTCTCCTCTCTTATCTCAACAAAAGTATTACTTTCCCGTTAAAGTATTCATCATAAAAGAGACACTAAAGTAAGAACAGTGGAAGACCTTGTCTACAAATGTGCTTGTGTGCATATCTCTTTAATTTCGGTTGACAGTTATTTATAACTTTTTTGTAACATCACGATTATGCAGTAACTTACATATCTATGTTTCCACCCAAAAAAAAAACACATACATATATCTATGTCAAACCTAATAAATTCATCAAAATTTAACTTCCTGCAATCTCCACAAATTTATTTCATGATGTATTTTATCCTTTATCATATATGTAAGAGCGCGAGAAACTTTTTGCAGACAACATTTTTTTTTTATCAAGGCAGTTAGGCAGACACGAAAATTTGGGTGATGTGAAGTCTAATTTTTGCTTAATTAAGCATTAATTAGGTACCATATAGTAACTCTTTTGAAATTGTTGTACGATCTTATTATTTATATAGATAAAGTTATAACATGCTATTGTACCAAAAATAAAAAATAAAAATTATGGCATGCTATATTGACTAAAATGTATACATAACCATCACTGATATCATTTGAACTGTTTTAGCATTAATGCATTACATACATCTGGGTGCAGATTCATCGTTCATCAATTATGATGAGCAAAAGACAGATGCAACATTCATTGCAGGCAAAATCAAGGCAAGAGCTGATTTAAATTGAGAACAAGAAGAGAGCCGAGAAGACAATGATAGGTATAGTAGGAAGCTATATGCAGCAAGTTCAGAATTTTGAAGCCTAAAATGAGTATGGGTCTTTATCAGATGTGCTGTTAGCAGAGAGTTCAGAATTTTGAAGCCTAAAATTGAGCACGGGTCTTTGTCAGATTTTTCCACCTCAATAAACTGTGATGCGTCTCTTTGGTCTGGGCCAGCTACAGCTGGATGCTATTGCTTGCCTTCACTTGTGACTGCAGCTGGTTAACAATCTTCACCGGGACAGTTTGTCAATCAATCAAATCAAATAATAAATACAATTACAACTTAGAACCTTAATTTGTATTCGCACACCATATACTTCCATTGATAAATGAAAATGAATGTTATATATACTTGTGATTGATATGCACAATCATTATCTTTCATAGGGTTCAAGTTACTAGATAGAAGTGGTGTGAGTATTTTGCAAACTTAACATTAAGGTATCTTACAAATCTGAACCAAATAAGAACAGTCATAGATTTGGTGTGAGTATTTTGCACACCTAACATGGTGGATCTAGTAGAAATGTAATTAAACTCAGATGCTGCACTATCAGTCTCCAAATATAAAGGAGATGTGAATTTAGTTATACGAAAAAAAAAGTAAATAACGCTACTGTAAATTTTTTTACAGGTGATTAGATATGTATTCAAATGGCATTATATATACAACTATTATTCATACAGCTTGCAGAAATTTGTGATGTGAGTCTAAAAGTTACGTAAATACTAAACATTATTTTTACCGTTATACATAGAGTGAAAGGTTGCAGCTAGGAATGATCAGAACACATGTCGACAATGAAATTCTTAAAAGTATTTAGGTCATTTTATGAATAATTATTAACATGAAAATATTTTCTGGCGATGTCACCAAATAACAGAAAACATTTTTCACTATTAACACTAAAAACAACATAAAATATACAAGCATCATGTGATTTATCAGAGAAACAAGCACAAGAGTGGGATTAAATTGGAGAGTGGAATTGGTTTCGTACTCGTTAGTCGTTATTATACTCATGCTATGGTTTTGGTTGGGCCATTATAGTTCAATTTGTTTAGTTTTAGGTCTAAGGCCCACTCAATGGGCTCCCCTGTAGATATCATGACACCTTTCAAGTGCTACATTGAGCAAGCCTGGTTTTGGGCCTATCTAGGCCCAAATAAGTGTCCATGTTATTTAGCCCACTATATCAATCTCTTGAAAAGTAGTAGACCAAAAAAATAATATTATGATTTTGCTTATCTTCTTATCCTAATATTCCATTTGTTTGATTTTCCAGATCAATCTAGCATGCTTTTTGTTCCTTTCGTTAACAATTTGCGATTGATGTGATTGATGTATGAATGAATTTATGAATGTTTTTCCATATTTGGTCTCCCTAGTTTTACTTTGCACAACTACTTCCCTTAGTTAGTCGAGGTGAGCAACCTAGTCTCCACCCAAAGAACAAATACTCAAAGGACCCATTAGACTTCACTCTTTTGGCTTCTCCCTACCCACCAGAGATCCTGAGAGTCAGAACCCATGGCTCTAACTAAGACTAACACTACTGCTAATACCATTCTATCTTACTAAATCAGCTCATTGGAACCTTTCATCCACTATTCACGTCACAGTTGCCCCAGCTAGCCAAATTCCTAGCCTTCACTTTGGTCCTCTGTCAACACCTGCTATCTCTCCTTCGCTAACTCATCTTGAATGTGCATGCTCCCAAAGTTCAAATCCCATGGTAGCAGAGGTGAAACGAGGAGAGATATGTATGAGCTGTGGTCCTTCAGTTTTGAATATATTTTTTTTTACATACATTTGATATATTTTTTTGTGGTCTTTTTAGTAAAAAAACAAATATTATATCTCACTTCTACAAATTATAAAATAAGTCATACACTCTTATTGTAAAAGACAAAAAGACCATAAGATAAAAATAAAATAATATAAAAAAGTAAGAAAAATAATTTTAAAATTAAAAGTATATATATATTTAAGATTATTTTATATTCAATTATATTTATTATAAATATTTTTAATTTAAAACATGTCAAATTGAATTAAATTTATTTTTATGTTTATATTATATGATAATTAGATTTTTTTAACTTAAATATTTAGAGATATATATTTAATCTTTAGTCTCAGTTCTTTAAGATTATAAAATCCTTCCTCCACCTTGCATGGTAGGCTTGGAACAAGGTTGCGGGTGCAAGGTAAATAGTGTGTTGAAAATGGAGTTTCTCACAATCCCAGCTAAATCAAGAGCTCCTTGCCGCTTTCTATTGATTCTTAACCAGAAGCCACCCTCAAATTCCTTGAACAAAAATTAATTTCCTTTTTACAGTCATGTTGAACAACTACAGGGGATATGATTGCATCAAGTCAACCTTTTGATTAGATGCTAAACTGGGACGTCATGTCATGGAATTTGATGTTGAACAGCTATGCAAATAATATGTCTTCTCTCAGAGATTGGAGTATACATTTTATTTGGCACATATGATGAGTTAAATTTAAAATTAATCTGGTATGGTTTCTCTTAAAAACCAGTATAAATGGTAAATAATAGGGAGATAATGTAAGGAACTAAAATTGACTCATAATGTGTATTTTGTTTGTAACTCCTCTAGCAAAGCCTCAAAAGTTTTTTAGCTGGGTGCTTTGTATATTCTATTGTATCTTTGGTTGGAACCTAAGTTATTTTATTTATATCGAGCTACAACACTCAAAGCAAACTTTAAATAGTTACTTTCATGTTGTGCTACTGCATGGTGTTAAATAAACTGGTTGGATGGGCTTCGGCCCTGTTATTTGGGGGGGGGGGGAACTCTGGTTGGAAATTGGAACAAAGTGCTTAAATTTTTTTGGTGGAAACCCTTACCCTTAGACTTGATTATGGATTGCATTGTCTTCATATTTTCTCTTGGTTGCTTTTGACATGATTTCTGCCGGGGAAGTTCCATGTTAGACACGCAGATGGATTATAATGCTTTTATTAATATTTTTATCTCACTTGTTTCTCCCTTTATTTCATATTTCCTCCTAATATGGGTCTTGTGATTGTGACAACATTATTTATACTTTTAATATTTGTAAAAAACTGTTATCTATGTTAATAAAAGAGAAACAGTCTCCTAAACAATTTTTTTTTTGTTTCTTAGCTACATTTGAAATGACTTAATGTTGACAACATTGGTGTTACAAGTTGAAGACTTGAAGTAATCATGGATGGTGAAATTGTTTTTAGTAGTGATCTTGTTTTTCCTTATGCGGTACAGAAACCCCCAGGGGGTGGAGAAGAATGAGATAAAATAGATGTTAAGTTATATCGATAGTGTAGATCTTTCCCTAGATTTACTTAGCTTGAATATATATATATATAAAGTGGCGCTGGAATCTTCATACGCAATCCACGTAAGACGATCATCGATCGTGCCTATCATCATTGAGGTCCGTCTTTGACCTTGTCGGAATCTTACGATCGTTGAGTCCGTCTACATATTTGTCGGTTTTATTCTAGATAATCCTTGTTTGGAGGGAATTTGCATAGGTCAAAGTATCGATGCCTTGGACCAAGGTCATGAGGCTTTAGCTGGGGTGTCTACAGAGGAGTCCGGTGGTTCGTGTGTCGGGTCGATCCTTCAGGATGGGATCCAAGACCACGGTCCAGAACAAGTAGGGAGAAGAATGAGATATCATTACTTATATTTGACTTCTAACAAATTATGTAACATCACAATATCACTTGTAGTAGGAAATATATTTTATAAACGTTTCGTATAATTGTCATATTTCATTGTTGGTGCTACATTCACTGATAATAAGTGGATGCAAAATATTTGTGAATCATGTCTATGAACACATGCATGAGTGAACAGTGTTTTGAGGCTAAGCATTACATTTACCAAATTTCTCTCTCTCTCTCTCTCTCTCTCTCTCTCTCTCTCTCTCTCTCTCTCTCTCTCTCTCTCTCTCTCTCTCTCCCCCCAGGACGCTGGACCATGGCAATTGTGTGCTGAGCAGTTTAGAGTGGTTATGTACTGGATTACATTCATGGTTGGAACCCTAGATACTCTGTTGAAGCTTTTTTACTTTTAATCTAGTTTTTTAATGGTCTATAAATGCTATGTCATGTAGGTAGTATTATGCAGTCGAGCTTATTAGGTACTCGTGAATTGACTTGCAAAACCTGTGTTTTTAATCTATATAATTTTTTAAGAGTTCACTTATGAATTACTGAGAGGACATGTTGCCATGTGACATGCTCAACTAATATTGTGTTGTAAATTTTTATTAAAGTGAGTGAATGTTGGGGGAGAATAAATTTCACCCTTAATCAATTGTAAATTAATCAATGTAATTTCAGGCAAAAATCAAGGGAAGAGCATATTTTAATTTGAGAACAAGAAGAGGGGACTAGAAGAGAATGATAGGTATAGTAGGAAGTTGTTTGCAGTAAGTCCAGAATTTTGAAGCCTAATACGAGCATGAGAGTTCAGAATTTTGAAGCCTAAAATTGAGCACGGGTCTTTGTATCCAAACAAAAAAAAATTGAGTATGGGTCTTTGTCAGATGTTTCCACGTCAATAAACTGTGATGCATCTTTTTGGTCCGGGCCAGCTACAGCTGGATGTTTTTGCTTGCCTTCACTTCCCTGGTGTATGCAGCTAGTGAACAATCTTCACCGGGACGGTTTGCCAATCAAATCAAATCATAATAATAATAATAATAAATACAATTACAACTTTTGCTCTCGCACGCACAATATATATATATATATATAGTCTAGCTCAAAATATACACTTTGTTTTTAATAATAATAATTGCATAACTTCCATTGATAAATGAAAATGATTGTTGTATATACCTGTGAATGATATGCACAATTATTATCTTTAATAGGGTTCAAGATACTATTCATGGCTGATGGAAGTGATGTGAGTATTTTGCAAGCCTAACATGTATGGTCTCTCACAAATCTGGACCATATAAGAACAGTTATAAATGCAATTAAACTCAGATGCTGCACTATCAGTCTCCAAATATATAAGAGATGTGAATTTAGTAATATGGGGGAAAGAAGAGTAAATAACACTACTCCATTGCAACAACAACAAAAAAACACTATAAAAAAATTCTCAGGTGGTTAGATATGTATGATCAAATGACATCATCTAATTCTTTTCCCTTTTAAGTTCATATATAAATAATATTTTTTTTGTTATGCCTATAGTGAAAGTCGCAGCTGGGAGATCATCAAAACACATGTCCACAATGAGATTCTTAAAAGTATTCAGGTCATTTTATGATATTTTTTTTGTTGTGAATTTATTATTAACATGAAAATATTTTCTGGCGATGTAATAACAGAAAATATTTTTCAATATTAACACTAAACAAAAAATATACGCTTTTAATTTAGGATCATGTGATTTATCTGAGAAACAAATACACGAGCGGATTAAATTGGAGAGTGAAATTGGTTTATCTTATACTATTGATTGATGCTGTATTCATACAGTTAATTAAATTAAAGTACTCCTTACTAGATGCGTTTTACTTCAAGCTATGGGTTTTGTTCGACCCATTCTAGTTCAACTTGTTTGCTTTTATGTCGAAGCCCCACTCAAAGGGCCCCCTATATAATGACACTATAGTGAGCAAGCCAATATCATGTTTTGGGTCTCTTGAAGCTCAAATAAGTGTCCATGTTCAAATTCTGTAAATAGATGTGTAAATAGGCACCATCGAAAGCCTATGATATAAGTAGGCTTGTTTAATTAAATTGTTATGTCAAGGTTTTTTAAAATGTCTACTTAGTTAAACGGATCAGGTTCCAAACCTTTAAAAAAGTCATTTAAACCTAACGGATCTATTTAATTATATATATTATTATTTTATATATATTATAACACTTTAATATTTATATAATATAATTACTTTTTTAAATAATATAATATTTTTTAAAGTTTAAGTTTATTAACCTATCTCATTAGCCTATTTAAAATAAGTGTTGATATATTTAAATATTTTATTGTAAAGTAAAAGCCTAAGTTTTTAAAAAGTTTATATTAAGCCTTAAAAAATAATCTATATTCAGTAAATAAGTTAGACTCAAGTCTTGTATTTGAGAAACAAGTCAAGTCTATTTAATGCAAGGTATGACCTGACTTAACCTAATTTTTTCACTCCTGATAAAACAGTCTCAATAACATAATAAAAAAACAATGAGACATGACCCAATAAAGAAGAGGTGTTGAAATAGCAAACTCCTAACCATTTATTATTATTTTTTACGAGAAAACAAATTCATTACAATCAAAATTTAACGGCACTTATAAATTGAAAAAAATACATCTGATCTAAAAAGAAAATAAAACAAATACAATCTATTATCATAATTAACCAACTATATGTAAATCTGTTCTTTTCTCGAATACTATCAATGTCTAAACATCTTTCATAATGAAAATTAATACAAAAGGTAGTACAGTTTGAAGAATAACAACTATCAAGATACGATCAACCATATTACCTGATAATTTTGCAAACTTGTAACCGTTTTTGTTAGAATAATTATTAGTTAGTTGATTAGTTTGTTTTTTGTTATTTATCAGTGAATCAATTGTTAGCTATATGTGTATATAAATACAGCTTTCACTTGTAATCATTTAATCTTTTGAATCAATTCTGTAATGTCAAGTTTTCTTTCGATTCGATTCGATTCTTCACTTCGATTTCGATTTCTCTGCTTTTGTTAAACCACATGGATACTAACAAAAGACGTCATGAGAAGTAAAAATCAAAACACATATAAGGAACAATAAAAACACTCATAAAATGAATAATAAAGTTTTAATATCTGTCATTAAGAGAAACTATCTAAATAACTAAATTCAAGATCTATTAAATATGAACAAGTTATTAAAAAAGCACATTAAAAAAATGACTGAGTCTGTCATTAGAAAAATAAAATGATAGCATCCCGTTCTAATACTTTCATGGAAGAGTGGCTCACAGCACAAAAGAGATAGAGAGAAAAGGAGGCTGTTTGCACTTCTCCTTTGACCTCTAACCATTTATTCTTGAGTTTCAAGTGCAAACGAAACAGATCAGATTGGATATGATAATTTTATTTTATTTTATTTTTTTATATGGATGTGATAATTATTAATTGATGTATAAGAAGTGAGAACCAAGCAGATTGAGATTTATTTATTAACATCCAAATCAAAGGAATAAGACTACTAACCAAAAAATAAATAAAAAGTCAAGTAACCCCGACCATGTGCTAGTGTTTAAGCTAGTGAGGAATTTTCGTAATGACAGGGGACAAACCTTTTTGAGTTATTTCTCATAATAATTTTAAAAATAAAAATAAAAACATAAATAAAAGAAAAATGCGTTTGCGTAATTGGCATGCGTTTGGAGGGTAATGATCAGGTGCTTGAAGGCACGACTGTCGGATTGTACACCCACCCTCGAGAAAGAAGCGGTTTTGTTATTTCTCGCGCGATTCTGCGAGCAGAGAGAGAGAGAGAGAGAGCGCAGTGCAGTGGTTTCATTTGTCGATTCCCATAGCTAGCTATCTACCAGAAATTTAATTCTAAGCGTCGTCGTTCGGGGCATGGAAGCTCAATTGCTGGATCTCTGAGATTACGAATCTAAGTTGTTCTTGTTGTTGCAGCAAGTGGAACTGCAATGGCATCGTGGCTCAAAGCCGCTGAAGGTATGCTATGGATCTCGCTCCCTATTTTCGTATATTCCCCCAATTCGATCACAATCAACCATTTTGTTATTGATTCAATCAGTTAGCTAACGATTCGAGATTGATTTGGATATCCAACTTGGAATCTTTTGAGAGCTGAGAGAGTTTGGTTTTAGTTGGCATGACATCTTGTTATTTTTTAATCACAGAACCTTCAATACATGGTTAGTGCTGATATGCTCGTGTGTAAAAATATGTGCTTCCAAGCCAAGTTTTTTTTTTTTTTTCTTTTTCAATTATTTTTGGCAATGAACTATAATGTCAGGATGAAAAAACTGAAGAGTACCGTTGAGCATTGAAAGGTATCTGAACGAAAGTCGATATATTGGAAATCAACTGTTTCATCAATATAATACATGTACATGCTCTCATGCGTTGTCCATTTATATAGTCTACGGAGCATACATTAAGTTTAAATTTCCATATCTTTGTTTGTTTTTTTCTTTTGGTTTCTTTGTCACTCAGGAGAAGGGCACATCCAATTCAATGAAGGACAGCATTGTCTATTGGGAGTCTTGCTTCTTCTTTTTTTTTTTTTTGGGGGGGGGGGGGGTGGGGTGGTGGTTATATCACTTGATGCATTTTCATTTGAAAGGATGTTGCAGTGTTGCAGTTGGACTAAAAGTTTCTCTCTCCTACCCATGTTTCTGTATGAGTCTCTCATTTTGAGCTCAAATCTGACTGACGTATACTTTTTTGGCTTTGATTGATCAGATTTATTTGAAGTTGTAGATCGAAGAGCGAAGCTGGTTGTCAGTGACTTATCAGATGAACAGTCTGATTCTAAGTCTCCAGGTTTAGATTTTAGTTCTTGTGGCTTAATTTTCTCCCCTTTATTTAGCAATCAATTCATGTTGAATACTTTATCTGGAATAAGACCTGGGTTTATTGTTATAGAGCTATGCTACCAATTTAATCGAAAGATTAAACTTTTAAACACCTGGTGATCAGTGGGTTTGTTGTGTTTTTAATTTTAACATTGATAGTCCTTAGACCTAAATTTACATTTCTTATTTATTTTCTTTCATATTTTACTTAATATAAACAAATATTGAAAACCGTCTTGGGTTAAAAGATTAAAATAAACTTTTGTTAAGTCAAGAGAAGCACAATTTGATACTTCAACTCTGAAGTTGTAAGAAATAGAATTGACATGTCTCACAGAATTGCCCATCTCTTGGAGGAAAATGGTGTTGACAACACGTTCTTTTAAACTACATCTAAACAACAAACCTTTTACATTTTCTTCTGGAAGTTACACATCTACCTTGTAACTAGGTTAATCTATAAATCCGATCAAATGAATCCGGTATTATGTCTTTCAGATATGAGTATTAAGTTCTATATATTCTCCTAATAGCATGAGTGCTTACAGTTGTTTATTGTTACCTTTTTGAAAATTAGCTTCTAATGGGCAAGGATCTCAAGGCAAGGGGACAAAATCAAAATCTAAGGTATTGCCAATGCATTTCTATCCATATTCCATAGATAATGTTTGCGTAATATTCACATTGAACTTGTCTTCTTGAGTTTTTGCAGGCTCGAAAGGGACTATCCAACCCATCAACTATAATTAGTGATAGTACTAAGGAGAAAATTGGCACTCCAGCAGCACCGGTTGATGTAACAACTCCAAGAGACAAAGTTGATCCTGTAGCCAAAAATGATGGGAGTGCTTCCATATCTACAAACCAACCAAACAAGGAGCAGCAACTGACCGATGCAACATCACCCTTGTTAGGCACTTCACTATCAAATATGCTAGCCGATGATGTTGGTAAACTTGACAAAAATGATGTGGAAGTCTTGCCAACTGATACTGATGTTGAAGTTGCTACTGTTTCTGCAAATGGTGAGCCTGCCAAAGAGAATACCTCAGATATTTGTGAGGAGGATCCTCCTTCAGCTTCCAAAGGAATCGAAGGCCCCAGTGAAGAACCCACTAATGCTGGTCAAATTATCATGTCTGGAGATTTAGATTCCAATCAAAATATGGATCAAGAGAAATCTGAATCTGAATCTGTGGCTACTGACACTGCTCCTAATAGTGATGCTATACTTAAAGATTCTGATGTAAAACTTGAATCTATTGTGAATAGAACGAGCCAAGAGGATCTTAAAACTGACATCTCCCCAAAGAAAGTACAAGATCAACTTGATGAGGTAACACTTATTATGGAGAAGTTTATTCATTATTACTTAACTTGCACATCTTGTTTACAAATTTCTTCTGACTAATTTTTTAGTTGGTATATAGGCTCAAGGATTGCTTAAAACAGCAAAATCTACTGGTCAGTCTAAAGAGGCAAGGTTAGCTCGGGTAAGAATGTTGTTTAGACCAACATTTCTGTTAGCTAAGGCCTCCTTAAATGGGAGAAGCCTGATCACAGAGGCAGATCCTGTAGATTAGTTCTGGAATCTCGAAAAGAGTTTCTTACTAATTGCTGATTATAGATGCCTGATTGATATTTTCTAATGATGTTCAGGTCTGTGCTGGACTATCATCCCGCCTTCAAGAATACAAATCTGAAAATGCACAGTTAGAGGAACTTCTCACTGCAGAGGTGAAGCGCTATTACTGCTTCCTGTTTAAAGGATTAGAAGGTCTCCTTATATGCTTGAAATAGAAACACTTTCATTTTTGTATTACTAAATTAATTCTAAATTTGCAGAGAGAGCTGAGTAAATCATATGAAGCTAGCATAAAACAGCTACAGAAGGATTTGTCTGAAAGTAAATGGGAAGTAACAAGAGTTGAATCAAATATGGCTGAGGCCTTGGCAGCAAAAAATGCTGAAATTGAGGCACTTCTAAGTTCTATGGATGCAGTTAAGAGGCAGGCTGCATTGTCAGAAGGAAATCTAGCTTCCCTGCAGGTTCTTAGTTAATTTATTGACGTGTGTCTTCTTGCAATATGTTGTTTCCTCCCATGCCACTACTATTTCCACCTGAACTATAGTCTGTACTATTTGCTTTGGTCTTGTGGAAGCTTTTTCCTTCTTTAATGAACATATTGGGTTGCGAGTGTTGGCGTCTTACATTTCTATACACAATCTTGCCTAATTGACTTATTGTTTGAAGTTTGAATAATCCCCCTCTCCAAGTTGGTCTATGAATATTAAATCTGACTTGTATACTTTTCTTGGCCTACCAAGAATTTTTGGTTTATGAATTGATATAGGTTGCTATAACTGCATATTCACCTATCCAATTTGTTTCCAGAATCCAGAAGAAAACTACCACTGATTTCTTCCAGAACATAATATGACCTGCTGCTCATGTTATAGCTTTAAGCTCCATTGAGTCTTTTTGCTCAATGAATCAGGAAAATCTTTGGGTATTATAGACTTGTTGGACCGAGTAACATGGTGATCTATTTCAGTTTACTCCATTAATCTTTCTGTGGATGTAGGATTTGTCGTTTCACTGTTGTCTGTACCTTCAATATATTAATGCACTAGAGTTTTATTTATAATTTTTTAAGGCTTGGGTAACACTGTTCATATCTTACCAGGCAAGCATGGAGTCTATGATGAGAAATCGAGAACTAACAGAGACAAGGATGATGCAGGTAAGTAGGTTCTCCAATGCATGTAAGATTCCTATAAGTGTATGATATTTCCTATTCATATGATAAAGTTGCTTGCATCATAAAACTGTTGTTCTCATAGGCTTTAAGAGAGGAGCTAGTTTCTGCAGAGCGAAGAGCAGAAGAGGAGCGTGCTGCACATAATGCTACCAAAATGGTCTGTAGCTTGCTTTTTTTTTTATTTCTTATGTTTCTGTATTTTACATTATATTTTTGTGATTCTGTAATTGGTAGAACAGGCTGCTATGGAAAGAGAAGTTGAATTGGAGCATAGAGCAGTTGAGTCATCTACAGCCCTTGCGAGGATACAGGTAATGTAAGCACTTAATGCAGTTTTACTTTTAAATGGAATGCAAATCCTATTAAAAGCATGTGTTTCTGTTTGGTTTTCCCCTCATGTTTGGTATATGTCATTAGTGTATAGCATGAAATGACAAAGTAATGGTAGATATACTTGCTGGGTGTCAAGTCTGACTACATTCCCTTGAGGTTGGCATCATATCATCGTCAATGATGCCTTCTGGGTCTTGCTATTTTAAATTTTTAACAGGGTCATCTGTCTTACAAAATAATCATGAACAACAGTACCAAATCCACAAGGATGAATTATATGGGTTAATAAGGCTGCTTCAATTCCCTCTTCAAGCTAATTTAATTGTAGAACTGCTTTTGACATCAAGGTTAAACATATACCTTGATTTGTTAGTTGCTCCTCTTTTCAGAGAATAGCAGATGAGAGGACAGCAAAGGCCACGGAACTTGAGCATAAGGTGGCACTTCTCGAGGTACATAGTAAAACAGTTAATTTTTTTCTTTTTGAATATGAAGGCTGATTAGTGATTACTATTCTGAAATAAAGATCTATTGAAAAGTTTTTGGAAACATCTATTATCAGGTTGAATGTGCATCTTTAAATCAAGAACTGCAAGATATGGAAGCCCGTGTGCGCCGTGATCAAAAGAAGTCGCCAGAAGAGGCAAATCAAGTAATTCAGGTATAGACACAGACTATTGAGAAGAAAGTAGGCAGTTTTGCAATTTCGTTAGGTCTCCTTTTATTTCACATCTTCTACAAAGTTTTCTAATAAGTATAACATATTTAAAGAGTCAGCGTCCACTTTGGTTCATTACCTAAACCAATTCAAAGTACATTTGATACGCTGTATGTATATAATAGAGGACATTCTTACTATTTTTTTATGCATACTAAACGTCAATGTTTAGAAGTAAACTTTTCCCTCTATTTGTCAGTATTTGTGAAATATTGTATAGAAGAAAGCTTGAGCTCTTTTTGTGAGTATGAATTCTATTTGCTACATTACGCAATTTCAACACTTACAATTTTTATGTTTGTCCTGCTAATTTCTATTGAAATACAAATTAGACGTAAATGTAATTTTTTTTAACTATAGAAAATTCCAGAGGGGGGGAGGAGGGAGGGGTGGGGTGTGTGGCAAAAATTGCCAGGGCCATTGTTGAACCTGGGCATGGCTGATGGGCACAGGTCAAAAGTTGCCACAATTTCTAGCTTCAACAGATCAAAGGCTTGTTGGGCCATTGGCACATATCATTTTTGTTTAAACTCATTTTTTTAGTGGCAATTATGATAGTATTAGTTATAATTATTCATCCTTATGGAATTATAACCATGTAAGTTTCATAAACTAAGATGCAGGCATGGCAGGAAGAAGTGGATCGTGCGCGTCAGGGTCAAAGGGAAGCTGAAAACAAGCTTTCTTCCTTGGAGGCAAGTATTTTTTACTTATATCTCCTAATGAAGTTTATCGGAGATAATGATCTCCTGTCTTGCAGGTCAAGTTGTGTTTCCTATTATTCATTATATGTTTGGTTTCACTGTTTCAGGCTGAATTGCAAAAAATGAGAGTTGAAATGGCTGCCATGAAGAGGGATGCTGAGCATTACTCACGTCAGGTAATAATCCTGGTGTTTCTTTATGAATTCCTTCTCTTGTCAAATATGTTTAAAATTAAATTCACAAGTAGGATATAAAAATTAACAAAACCTCCTTGTTTCTTTAGTGTATGGGGGTGGGTGAGGCTGACTTGATGGTCATACTGCTGCATTACTAGTGAAATTAAGTTTCAAGTAATGTCCTCATGGGATGCATCGTTTTCTGTAGTTCTTGTTAAATAAGTGGTCTTGTTATTAGTTTTTGGGAAAATTAATAGAAAGTAAGACTTGGTAAAAAACTCCCGTTTAAGGAACAATCAATTAGCAGTTACTTATTAACCATCCAAGTGGTTAATTGAAAATTGTTTCAAAATTGGAAATATTTTTACAATTAAATCCTTTTACTAATTTTCTTAATAATTTTTACCATGCATGAAAAAATATTTTTGAACATTGGTTCTTGGCACTTGATATATTAGCTTTGGATTGAAGTACACCTGTGAATTTAAATGGACTCAATTCCAGATATAAAGGTGCATCTTTTTTTTTTAATGGTATTATAAAATGTTATCCTATTTGTCTAAGCATCTATGATTTCAGCAGTATAAAATACAACTAAGTTATCTCAATCCAGATCTTCAGAAATATATTTATGGTTGATTATAGGATGGTCTAGATTATTTAACTAAGCAAAAATAAAATTGCTTCTTCAAGTTTAAAATGGGTATCAGTATCATGATTTATTGGTAATAGGGTAAGCATCAGCATTCATGTATCTTCCCAGTTGTATGCCGTATATTTAATAATTAATATCAATAAGATATTATCATTGTTAATAGCCTACCATGCTATTCTTATGGTAATTTTCGAGTACAACTTGTTCTAAGCATCATCACATTCTTGTAACAGGAGCATATGGAGTTAGAGAAACGCTATCGGGAACTAACTGACCTTTTGGTAATTTGTGTGTCATGGCTAATTTCATGCAAGTACTTGTGATGTTCAATAAATTTATGCGCTACCTTCATTTCAGTACTATAAACAAACACAATTAGAAACCATGGTCAGTGAAAAAGCTGCTACAGGGTTTCAATTGGAAAAGGAAATTAAGCGTCTTCAAGAAGCACAGGTATGTGCTTAGGTTCCTGTGGCTGCTTGATTATTAGTTTGACTCCACCATGGACTTGACATCACTGTCATGTTGAACAGGCAGAGGCTGAAAGAAGTAGAGTTTCTCGTCGAGCATCAACATCTTGGGAAGACGAGACTGAAATAAAAGCCCTTGAGTATGTTTCCTCTTATTATTATGTTAGCATCTATCTTGTTTCTCTGTAATGCATTTGATGGAACCGACCATAAACTTCAGCCTCAATGGTCATGTGCCCTGCTAGTCGGGAGGGAAATTCCTGCAAACCCATTAAAATGCTTAAATCTTGCGGAACTCATTTGTTTACATCCCCATGTTAAATCATCTCTTAAATTTTCTTCATATTCATATTTGTTCATTACTACATATGGTAAAGTTATAGTTTTGATTTGTTTATTTTACCTCTATGTTAAATCACTCTATTATACCTTTACATATGCTTCTTCTATATGTTTGTCTTTCCAAAAGGTTTCGCCATCTCTGTTTTCATTTCAAAAATTGTAGAGTTCAGAAAGTGATCTTATGAAGTAATAATTGCAGGTCTCTTCCTTTGCATCACCGTCATATGGCTGGTGCGAGTATTCAGGTATAACAACCATCATATTTCATGTCATTTTTATTCTCCTTTTGAGCATTATTTTTACTTTGTATTTGGCATGCCTCATGCAGTTGCAGAAAGCAGTGAAACTGTTGGATTCAGGGGCTGTCAGGGCTACAAGATTTCTCTGGCGTTATCCAACGGCTCGAGTTATTCTATTTTTCTATTTGGTGAGATCAGTTCATTGGATGTTTAAAATGTCAAATAGCTGAGATGAAATACCATGGAAGGATTTGAATTCTTTGCTAACCTTGAGAAATTGCCACAGGTGTTTGTACATCTCTTCTTGATGTATCTCTTGCATCGCCTTCAGGTAAAGATACTCAGCTGAATGTAACTCTATCCCTTTGGATGCCTGATTGCAATCAAATCTTGTTGACTCTGGGTATATTTTTTGTCCCTATGTAGGAACAAGCTGACAGTTTGGCTGCTAGAGAAGTTGCAGAATCTATGGGACTTTCTAACCAGAGTTTACCATGAGTTATCTAAATATTCCATTTAGGGCCTATGTCTGGGGTTAATCCTTTCCTGACTATATATTTTCAAGTATACATTTCCGATGTGGCTGCTTAGGGTGGGTTGATAATGATTCAGCAAAATACTTAAGATGCAAACGAAAAGCGGAACTTATGCACAGGCATGTAATGTCTCAAGCTGATCTTAGAGAAACTGCTGCATGTTGGAGTTGGGAAAATTGGAATTTGCTGAAGCTGAATGATTGAACGGGTGCAGTATCTCTTTCCTGTCTAGACTGTCCAGCAAATTGAATTGTTTAATTACATGCTTATTCGGTCCATTTTATTTAATTTTTTTACACTGAAAATGTATTCCGGGTGGAAGAAACAATGCTGTAGATACAAATCACTTTTGTAATGTCCTTCCTTTTCTCTCTTCCAAGGGCAATTGCAAAATATAGAGACTACCACACTTGCATGTGTGAGGAATATTTGTACTTACTAGATAACTTATTACCTTTGAGAATCTGATTGTGATATATTTTGTTCTTTATAAGAATTAAATGGGAATATCATAACATGACAAATGTAACAACTTTGACTTTGTTATATTTACTGTATTAGAAACATCGGTCACAGATAATTCGTGCAAAACCATCCTTCTATTTCATTCCTTCAAATAAGAGAAGGAAAAATTAGAATAGCTCTTCTAGGGCAGACTTATAAATCAATTCGCCTCTTTCCTATTAAAATCAGCAGAGTTATGAGATAGACTAAATTCCTTGAGTTGGTCTAGCTCTAGCAGATAGCCACCATTCACACCAACGTATATAAAAGGGCAATAAGAGAAGTTAAAGAAATCCTGAGTTACTCAAAACAAACATCGGGTTAAGATTTTTGATCTTTTGCACGATAGACATTCCAAGAAATCGATGGATATTATAATTGCTTTTACTTACCCTTTATCAACTACTCTTTCCCTCGAGATTTTAACGTAAGCCACGTGTATATTGGATGAGCTCAACTGCTCAAAGATTCCTGGACAAGACTACCACGTTTGCAAATCAAAGATTTCACCAAGCTACAAAGATATTATTTTGTCAACTAGCAAGAAGAGACATCATGGAGTTTACCACATAACATGTTCAAGCCCACGGATCATGTCTGATTGTTACCTGAAAGTATCAATAAGCACATGTCTGGCACATAAAATATAATGCCTTATGGTTTTATCCTCTCACAATGGAAACAAACAAAATATCCAACTATCTTTTAGTTCACTTTGTTTTCTTCTTCGTTCACTTCATATTCCTCATCATCCTCGTCCTCATCCTCATCCTCATCATCAGGTTTTCTGCTTTGAGACAATTTGCTTAGCTCAAGTCTACCGTCCTCCCCAAATAACTCAAGTCCAAAGTTTACATCCCGATGTTTAACCAGAAGCCAACGCAGTAGCCGGTCTTCCTTGTTTAGGTAATGCAGCTCCTTGTTGATGTCGGGTGTAGCCATCATGCTCAGTTGCATCAGTTGGCCCTACATCCATAAAAAATGGAAAATGGCAATACATTACATTACAATTGCATAATTTCCATTCAAACTTAGAGAACAATATGTGAGTCCTGCTACTTCACCCTGGACAGACTCCCAACCTTAAAAAAAAAAAGGTTTGCTGAAACTTCATGGGCAGCATGTGGAAAACAGCACATTTAATGAACATTTCAATGTTTGGATTTTCAATTCACTATTTTCGCCATGTTGGGTGAAATAGAAATATTCATAATTTTTTTTTTGGATAAAAATTCATAATCTAATATTTACACATCCAATAAATCAACTTGCACAGAACATCACCTCAAACCTACAGTTATGTGAAACATTTCTCCAAATCGTTTAACATACCACCAAAGCCATTTTTACATCAACCTATATTACATTTATTTGGTAATTTTTGTAGCATAGCTCTGTCCATGACAAATACAACCCAGTTAACAAAAACAGTTCAAGCACTGAGATTTTGGCTAATACAATAAAGAAAAAGGAAGCATTCACCTAAAATACGGTGGTTTGATTGCACATCACTGACTCACAAGTAGCTCTGTTACTACAATGATGTTAACTGGCGAGAGGTAAAAATGTCGTGCATGTACAACACATAAATGCCATGTCAGAATTAATCTTACAAAAAATTTAACCGTACTGATTGGCAAATGAATTCATTAATCCGAAATAGCAGCAAAATAAATAGGATTTAATTGAGTTCCTTCCACCATCCCTGTAAATTCTAAATAATAGATTAATCCAGTGAAACATCAATTGAATTCCCAAATTCTCTATGCTGAAAAAAACACTTGCACACAAACAAGCAATGCTTACATCAAAACAGGTAATATATATATATATATTACCTGCACACAAACAAGCAATCAACCTCACCTGATAATATCTGCCATCTAGCTTTTTTACACCATAGCCTAACTGAACTTTTCCAAAACTCTTAATATCAGTAACAAGCCCATTTCTTCTATACACATGTTTTCCCACCCTCGCAACCAAATCCATGAGGGCTTCCTTCCTTATATGGGGCTTAAACAGAAGCATACAATCGTAAGGAGGCATTTTATTCCTCCTGCTTTGGGGCAGCCAAGTCAGGTACCTATCTGCATCAGATAGCAGTTAATTAGGAAGGTTAAAGGAATGTTGCTAATATCATCTTTCAAATATGTAATTAAACATGAATTATCAATATTTAACAAATGTTAGATTATTCAGAACAAAATCAGATAGTATTGTGATAGGGATAAGTTCTAAGAGTTCAATTCAATCATAAATTTTACAGTAATGTCCTTTATTTAGAATATGGTGTTCATTAAACTCCAAGTCATATAGACTATAATGAGTGCAAAAGTTACATCTTATACACTTTTTTTTATATGAAAAAAC
This sequence comes from Ormosia emarginata, assembly GCA_029884605.1. Lineage (NCBI taxonomy): Eukaryota > Viridiplantae > Streptophyta > Magnoliopsida > Fabales > Fabaceae > Ormosia > Ormosia emarginata. The sequence continues at coordinate 9,496,298 of JAQQTP010000072.1, read as the reverse complement.
GGGGGGCAAAGCCCACATCTTGTACACATAATCCATATAATAAGCATAACAATATTGGGATGATAACATTGACTCATCTCCATATCCTTCATCTTAAAATCAATTATACAATACAAAACCATAGTCCGCTAATACAAGTTCAATAATAACACATATCAATAAAATGATTTTTCTGATAAATCATATTACCCATCACATGGTTTGAAGCCACTATGCTTTTATAACCTTTTTCAAAATTTCCAATTCATCACTTCCATTTTCACTTTGTGAAACCATGTTTCCTTAGCTGGCTCCCTGTAATTGTTTTATTTTTCTTTTCCCATTTTAATTTTTCTTACATAAAGGCAAGGATGTAGATGAAAATGACTACAGGAAACTTCAAAGATGAAAACTTGTAATTAGCAATAGCAACAAAAGCAGGTTATTAATCATCTAAAAATTTAGATTAAAGACCCAAATTCCTCATTAGAGATTCCCTTAGAACTGTTTAAAACACCGAAAGGAGCCACCATTATACCATTTCACTGAGTTCCAAAACCCCAACACATTTCCAGAAAAAAAAAAATCAACTTTTGGGCTGTGGTAGAACAGAGCGAGAAGCAAAAAATGGAGAAATGGGGAGAAGAAGGTTTGGCTTCAATTTCGATAGAGAGAGAAACTCTGCATCAGGATCAGGAGAGTTTGGGTTCCATAGAAAGATATGTTGGCAATGAAGAGAGGGAAAGAGAGTTACCTGGACGACGACGGCAACAACGGGAATGGATAGAGATAGCGGCGGAGAACGGTGGCGAACGAACCACAGGGTTTGAACAGTGACACCGTCAATACAAAGTGAGAGCCAACAGTAAACAACACTTTGGTGTTTGCAACTTTGGAGTGGAACCTGCTCCCAGCACCCCCTAACTTGGCCCAATCTAGTCTATCGTGAATTTGACATCTCAGTTAGTGGATTCCAATGGATGGGCTGGGCCTATTTTACACTTTTGTTGTGCCTTCTTAAACTAAGAAAAATCATACTTCATAATGCTTGTGATTTTATTAATCAATACTTATTATATCATATACTTTTCGAATATTTTTAGCTATTTCTGATTTATAGATTTTTATTTTTATATCAATATAAGTGAGATACAATAATGATCAGATCAATTGTAATATTTTATTCTACCTATATTTATTAAAAATTAACTTATAAAATATTGATGTTTTCTATTTTAATTCAAGATTTGTGTTTTTATGTTAATATTATATTAATTGTATATGTTACATCTTAATCATATCGTATCTTATAATTTTTAAAATTTGTCGTATCTACATATTAGTATCATGTCTTATTTATATCTTGTATCTGTATTTGTACTTCTTTTATGTTAACTAATATTCTTCAGAAATATTTACTATTGATTATTAAATTATTTTAATTGCTTAATAAATAAAGTATTAAATGTTTTTTAGGCTTTGACTAAAGTACCTCTAAATGAATTATTGTAAGACTAAACCCTCAAACAATATCGCGATTAGGAGATCACCTCAACATTTGTTTTATAAAGTATTGCTAAGAAATACTTCATTAATACTTTTCATAATTGAGAAACTAATTTGATGTTAACTTTTTTTAAAAGATGAAATTAAATGTCACTTTATCTTTGAGTATTACCACATGTAGTTATTTGGTTAAGTTTGATTAGTTGATGATTAGTTTTTCTATTATTGGTTTGTTAGAGTAGTCATCACACTTTTTTGGTGTGAGGCTAATTCCTTTGGCGAAGGAACGATACAATTAGGCTATTTTCATAAGTAGCATCTTCAAGGTACAAATCTTTGTCCTCCACAAAAAGCACACTTCTCACACAACTCTTTATGAATTAGTTGGTGATTAGTTAGTTAATTAATAATTAGTTTGATGAATACAATTAGTTAGATGTCTCTATTGTGATGTAATCTACATCATATATAGGACCAATAGAGAAATGAGCAAATAACCCTAAGTGTCAAAAGACTCGATCTCAAAGTAGGAAATATAATTCACTGAATTCAATAATCAATATTCAACCGTCTCCTAAAATTTGATATGAGAGGTATTTATAACCTTCTTACAAAAAAAACTAAATAAAAATCAAATCTAATTAATTAAAGATAAGATTTGTGATTTTATAGAATCTCATTAAACTAAAATTTAATTATAACTAAAATCTTAAAATAAAAAAATCCTTAATTAACAAAATAAAATCTTAAAATAAAAATCATAATTATTCCTAATGTAATATACATCATACTAAGTATATATAAGTCACATAATTACTATGTAATCAACCTTTTTTTTTGTCAAAGTGTGTAATCAATTTTTATTATTAAGTAAATTTCACCTCTTTTTTCAATTCTTTTATACCATGTTACTTAACATTAAAAGACTAAACTAAATATTTACTTTTTCTTTATATGTCATATCCTAATTTCACATAATGTGATTGACCAAGGATTAGACACTTCTAACTTTTTTTTCATTTCTCAGAGTATCCTTATACTTAATAGATAAGTGACTAATTTTTTGGAATACTGTTAGACGCATAATAAAGACTCTCTCAATGATATTATTTTCATACATATGAATCTTGAGATCGAATTCAGAACCACATACTTAAGAGACTCGAGTCCCTTTCACTCAGACTAATATACATTGATGGCACTTCTAACTTTTGAAACCTTACTTTCATATACAAAACTCAATATTGTTTATAATAAAAGTCACATTACTTAAACATAACCACAAAATCCTAGTAAAAAATCTTCCTAACAATTGAAGACTTCTCGTTATTCATCACAACTTGATAAGAATGTTAAAACACCTTAAACACATATAAGCATCAAGTTCCATCATAATTATTTATTGTATATATGGGTGACAATCAAATCCATTAACTCATTATCCATATAGTCCCTTCATATCTAAAATCAATCCAATCCAATCCATTTACGACGACACTTGAGTGTATTGCCCACATGGGAACCACACCTTACGATAATGGGTATGGAGGCCATGAAAGAGAGAACTCTCGATTTGCGCTTATAATACGTAGGGAGAGTGAGAACACTCTCCATAATTAATTTTTAAAAATATATTATTTTAAATTGATGATTTCAACATTTGTCCTTCTTATCGATTAAAATGAATGGATTAATAAATAGATAAAATATTGAAAAATTAATGTTAAAGATTATTAAAAAATATTTATTTTAATAACAAATTAATATTATTATGAAAGATTATTTAAGTTTTTATTTAAAAATATATATAATTTTATTTAATGATTAATATTATTCTTAATAAAGTTTTTAAACCTCCATATTGATAAAGCAAACCATAATTCTATAACAAGTTAATTAACAACTGAAAGCAAGAACAAGAACATTATACTTAAAGTCATTATTTAGCCAAAAATACATATATTTCTAATAACTCCAATATACATATATTTCTCTCATTTGAATTTAGAATCTATACATGATCAATTTGAATGATGATAACCATAATGCATCTTGTACTACTATGAAAACACCATGAATAAAGTGAAAATTAAAAATTCTTAATAAAAAATGAACAGTTATAAAAACACATGTTGAGTTTTAGCTGTGTAATGGACACAGAAAATCTTATCGCAACCCAAGTATGATAAGAATAACATAATTTTATCATAACAAAACGATTGCCAAATAATTCGTGCAATACAACCTTATATATTAAAATCAGCAAGTTCCTCAAATATCAGCAAACAAATACCAATTATCGGCAAATACCAATTATCGGCAAGTATTAGTAAACATCAGCAAACAAGTTCGAAACATCAACAAACACATATCAATCATCAACAACATCAGCAATCAAGTTTCTCATTATAAGGAATCCATCCTTTACTTTTCTTTTCTTTTTTTCCACATTTGTTTGTCTCACATTTTACTCGAATACCTTCACTTCCATAGAGAATCCACCATATCTCTGGTGTTACTTTAAAATCATGACAACAAAGTCAAATATACCCACTAACCAGGCAGGTAACATAAAAGAAAATTCATCCATCTACCTTTTAATGGTTATGTGCAAACTTTTCTATGAATCACTTGCTTACCATCACACACAAGCATAAACAACACAAACCACCAATATATCATAAATAAATTCATCATATACAAGTCTATAAATAAATCACGACAATTAAATAAAATTCATAAAACTTAGAATCACTAAATTTAAATGTTAATTCTTCAATGGACTAACTATGATTTAAAATTAATTTAATAGTTCTTTTAAAAGTCCATATCATAGTTCATAGTTCTCTAGTCCCCATCATAGTCTATAGTTCCCTAGTCCTCATCATAATTCATAATTTGTCTTAGTCATGATAGTGCATTCATTGCATAACAGTCATTTTATTACAAAATTCTAAAATAAAGATCATAAAATTACTTCTAAACCAAGATAAAAATATAAGAAAGTTTATGTAAATCATGCACATATATTTATTGCATAATATAATTTAAAATATTTATTTGACTTAGGTGTTGAATAATATTTTAATCTTTTTATAGTTTATTATATTAGTCCCAAGAAATAATCAACATTCAAATTATAATAATTTTAAATTTTGTCAAATATTATAAACATTTCAAAGTCAAGCAAATATCAAATTTTTATAATATTACATGTACATAATAAATTTAATAAGAATAATAATATACACAAAATATTAAAATAATAAATTAACTAATAAAGCATATAAACATACTAAAAATCATGACTTTATTTTTTAAAAAAAATTTCAATTCCTACTTTTTACAAAATTTTCTTTCTTTTTTCATTTCCTTTTTCTCTTTCTTCCTTCTTCTTTTCTTCTCTCTCTCTCTCTCTCTCTCTCTCTCTCTCTTTTTCCTTTTTTCTTCTTACAGTTTCTCACTTTCACACTTTTTCTTCCTTTTTTTTTTTCTTTTTTTGTTACCAAGTAGCCTAAAGACTCAAGAAGGGGGTGAATTGAATTTATAAAAAAATTTCGCAAATCTTTTGAAAAACTATTGATTACCAATTTTCGTTAAAGCTATTAATTGATAGAAATAGAAATGAATGAATGGATAAGATAGAAAAATATTACCTACCAATGAACTAACCAAGAGAGAAATAATCAAGTAAGCAAATAAACAAATGCACAAATATAAAGAGAAGGGTTTAGAAAATCAAACACAATGGTTGATCATAGTTCAGCCACCAATCCATTTGTGACCTACGTCCAATCCTCAAATAATCACTCAAGATTTTTCAATATATCTTCAAGCTTCAATAGGTGTTTGACAACCTTTACAAACTAGAGCACTCAACACATTGAGATACCTCACCCTTTGTACTTGAACCTCTTTAAATAAGGTATGTCTCACCCTATTTCGCAAAACAATCAAGATTGATAGAATGAAACACTCACAAGAGTGATTGATACAAATTGAAGCTTTAGAATGCTCTTCAAAAATATCTCAAGTGATTTTCAAAAAAACTGAGGAAAAGGAGATTTCAATGATTGATTCATGTATTAAAGTGTTGGAAAATATGTTTCAAGTTCAAGGTCAGTCATTTATGAAGCCTCAACTCAAGTATTTATAAGAGATTTGATCAATGGAGCAGTTGAGGGACTTTAATGCCCAACATTCAATGTACCTAATATAGCCATTGGGCAATGTCAGACCACTATTAATCGATTACACATTATCTGTAATGAATTACATGACTGTTTGAACGTGTTATTGACTTTCTGGGCAGGATATAATCGATTACTAGCCTTGTGTAATTGATTGCATAGCCTCTGTCAGACTTGTAATCGATTACAGCCTCAGTGTAATCGATTATAGGGCTTCCGCCATACTTGTAATTGATTACATGCTCAATGTAGTTGATTACAAGGCCTCTGTTTAACTTGTAATCGATTATAACACATGTGTAATTAATGGGATAATTAAAAGTTTCAAACTCAAATGCAGGTTGTTTCAAGTAGTAAATTCTCGAGAGTCCGAGGTCGATCCACAAGAAATTAATGAAGAGAAATTATTTGAGGTAAAGAGCAGATTTGTCACAATACTAAAGGTGATAAAAGTTGATCACAGATGAAAAGGATTTGCTTGGGTTAGGAGATCCACTCTTGGTAATAAATTAAAGACAAGATTATTTCTTTTTATAACTCAATTGAAATCATACATAATGAAGGTTCCAATCGGAAGATTTAACATTCAAAGTTTAATTAAGATTATACATGTAATCATATTATGGTTCTAATAATTATCTACCAATACTTGTAAATAGTCTAAAGCATCCACTGTGTCAATGTCTTGTCTACAATGAATCAAGATATTCATTATACAAGAAGAGTTTCTAAATTAATCAGAAACAACATACAATACGTATAAAGATCACATAAAAATATATCATTCAAGCACAAGAAAAAAATTAATCTAACATTAACTTATTACCAAGAGTTTTACCTTTTCACCCAAGCAAAATGAAAATGAATCAAGAAGAAAGAAAGAAAGAAGAAGATGATGAACATAACTTCAATTAAGAACAATAGAAAACTACACAAAGGAAACAATTAACATACAAACATGAAAGTAAACTCTAAGCTAACTTAACACCCTTAAATGATCAGCCTTTGCCTCCTTTTATAGAGTTAGAAGAGTTCAAAATGCCAAAAGAGATGATAGATGATGAGAACAAAATGTCAAAATAGTTGTTTGATGATGATAAATGGGTGGATTCTTGTCTCTGAAATGTTTCCCATTTGAACTTATGGCATGCATCATTTTTTAGCCAAATAAAGTTCTAGGAAATTGTCTTACCTTTCTATAGCCATTGATTTCATCTAAATTCACCACCTACAGCTCGAGATATAGCCCAATTACTGCTTATGGGTCAGGCCCAACTCCAGCACCTCTATTCTGACTTCCAAGCTCAATATCACCTTCAAGGATTCCGAACTGAATTTTGGTTAAGCTTCATGAAAGTTTAATATGTTAAGTTTTAATGATGACCTTCCACTATCAAAATTTCAGAATTGTTGAACTCCTATAACTCAAGAATATTGATCATATAATAAATGTGCAAAGAGATATATGTAACATTAAAACTCATATAATATATCCAATAATATTTTATATGAGTTATCCAAATATTAATATTAGATATGCCTTCATGAAAGTTTGTAGAAATTTAGTCTTAACTTTTAAACATTTATGAATCATGCAATCACATCTATCGATATTTAAAACTCAAATTATAGCGATACTTTGTAGGATAAAAGTACTAAGTGAAGATTATACAACAATGAAAAATATATTAATTAATGCAACTATGCTCAACTCAAGAAGGATTGTTAGAAAATATAAATATGTTCCAAGATTGTGCAAGACATTTCATTAATAAGATAATTTCAACACAAATTATGGCCATTATATCAATGCAATCACCCAAAGGATAATGATAATTCAAAGATTAAGTCCCAATTCTTCAAGAATAGCTTATAGGACTTAATTTCATAAAGGTATAAAATTAATTAATAAGCTCAAAAATGTTTTAACATCTTTAAAAAGTGTTTATAAAAAATTTAAATGTCCAACAAATTGTTTTTGGAAGTTAGTCTTGGTGGTAGGCAAAACCATTGAAAAAAACTAGGAACAAGTTTGTGTTTTGCAAAACTGACCTTTGGTTAATCTTTTGATCATATCTTTCAAAATACTTTAGTTTTTCTTTGAAACTTATTTCATTCAAAATAGATCAAATATCTTTCTAATATTCTTCACATCTCAAACCATAAAAACAAAGAAACTTGATCGTTTAAAAAGTTAGTTTTCAAAATGAAAGATCCTCACCGATTAGGGACTTTCCCTTAACCTTATTCACTTAAATAGATAAGCCATTTCACATTTCAAAATGTCCCATAAAAATTAGGACTTGTCTATAACCTTATTAGGATGATAAAAAGGAGCTTTTCCATGTTTTCAAAACACATGCACACACAAATTAGGAAGATTTCTATTCAAGGTTAAAACATATTTTTCAGTGAAAGAATTTGGCTATCAATATGGATATAAAAAGATAAATCCCTCAACCGAGTTAGTATGTGTTAAAATGATCGTGAGAAAGCACTTTAAATTGGCCTAAATATTCAGGCATAAATGATAATGGTTATTTGATAATGTTTTGTTGAAGATCAATCCGAATTGGTGAGTTGAATTCAAACGGTTGAGCATAAACCTTTTTTTCTTAATTAATCATTTCCAAACTTTACCCAATGATTCACTAAATATTAATGGGCTATAAATACAAGTATTTGGGCATCAAAGAAATGTTGGAGAACATTCTGAAAATTACCCTTGAGTATTGAAAAAGCTTTCATCATCTTTTTTTCCAAATCTTTGTTTTAACATTTTGTGTAAATCCTTTATACCCATAAGCTTTAAAGTTGTATTATCTACTCTTCAAGAGAGTTTCTATCTTCCACTTTGTGTAATATATAAAGAGAGGTAAAATCATATATTTTTTTAAAGGCACGAAAGTGAATCTAAAAATTAGTAAAGGGTGAGGTATCCTCGAGGGTGAGGCATCAAATTGTAAAAGGTGAGGTATCCTCGAGGGTGAGGCATCCCTCAAAAAATGTAAAGGGTGAGGTATCCCTATTTGAGGCTCAAAGCACAAAGTGAGGTATCCCATTTCAAAATGTCTCAATCATATTTATGTATGCATGTGAAAATATAAGCACCTGTTGAAGAATCAAAAAAGTTTTATAGCAATTTCTTGAGGATGAAATCACAAAGTGAATTGGTGATCGAACCAGGATAAACTATTGTGTTTGAATTCTAAACTCTATCTCTTTACATTTGCACCTTAAATATCTTGAAGAATATTTTATCATTTCAATCCATCAATTTATCCTCATATCTCAAACATGTGATTTTTAAGAATAATAGAAACATTTATTGCATATTCCCAAGATTTATTTATTGAGTGATTTAAAATACATTATTTGTCAAAGTTGCATTAAAACTAGTCAACCCAATTTACTCCCCATCCTTAATTGGGTTTTGGTTGGATTCATGACTAACATACTTCTCAATTTTGTGTTCTTCATGAAAGTTGTAGATATGGGTCTTAACCTTCCACTCATCAAAATTTCAGAATTGTTGAACTCCTATAGCTCAAGATATATCTTAATGAGTGCATAGAAGTCAACTTTTTCGGTTCAAAACTATCTTTTTGCTTCAACTCCAATTAGATCACAACGTATGTGATCTTGAGGCCTTCATGAAAGTTGTAAAATTTGTCTTAACTTTAAAATAGAAGATAAAATCACATCTATCGGATATTTAAAACTCAAATTATAAATTTAAAAAAACAAAGATTATCAATGAATAAATATATTATTATTAATGGTAATCAGGAAAATTAAAGAAATTATCTTAGTTCCAACAAGACCAGCTCACATTAATCGATAATTACAACTCAAATTATGGCTTTACTTAAGAATGCAATCACCCAAATTAATGATAATTCAAACAATAATTTCTTTAATGATTCAATTAAGCTTAATTTCATAAAATGTGATAAAAAAATTAACTTAATTTATCAAAATGAACCTTAAAAAGCCTAGTAAGAGGATTATAAAATGAATAAAATACATTTTATCAAATTCCTGTGATAAATTTTGCACTTTCTCAGGCAAAACACATTAAGAAAAAACAGGGAAGATCAAAGAAATTATTAAAAAACATTCAAAAGATTTAATGAAACAAGAAGAGGTTTACCAGTGGATTCAAGGGATCAAATACATTTTTGAAAAATTTCTTCACATCTCAAACCATAAAATCAAACTTCAATTAAAAAGGTAATCAAGAATGAAAGATCCTCAAGCATTATTTTTATTTTCCAACATTAAATAGATAAGTTTTCTTCTCCAAAAATTGCTTTCTATAAGTGATGTTTATTTCTAGCTTCTCCACTACTCAAAACACATGACACACAAATCATAAAGACTTTATTCAAGGTTGTAAATGGTTTTGATGATAAAGAAACGGAAGACAAAATATGAAGATGATAAAAGATAAATCCAAGATCTTCAAAGAATAGCTTTAGGACTTAGGATCTTTGTAAAGATTTTTGAGAACATCTCATTATTTGGCATAATGCAAATTTGAAATGTTTTCAAATTGTTTTTCAAAATTAAACAACCATTTTCTTTCTCTCATTTCCAAAGCATTTTATTCTAGATATGGATATAATCAGGTATTCGAATACCTCGATAATCATTTGATTAGAATGGTGGTTCAAGCTTTTCTTTTTTTTTTTTTTCTTTTTTTTAAGATTTTGCATTCAATACCCCCAAGTATTCTTGTTTAAGAACAAGAATAACTCTTTTCCCTAAGGTTGGGTAAAAAAATATTTTTTAAAGGTATTCGAATAACCAAAAATAAGAATTCAAATAACCATGTTTTAGGAAAAATATGTACGATTTCTATTTTGGTCAAAGTGGTATTTCAAAATGTCTCAATCTATTTATTCGAATAACTGAAAAAATATAGTTTCTCAAAATTTTAAAACAAGTTTTATAGAATAATTTAAGATTGAAAATCACTTTCAAGAAAAGAAGAGAATGATTTTTACAAATGTTCAATCCATTCATCAATGAGGCATTCAAAATCTCATAAGGCATTTTCTATCATTTCAATCCATCAATTCAACATTCATATCCAAAAATGGATTTTTAAGAAAGAAGAAAAATTTATGCTAATTACTATGCTTTTAATTGCTCCAACAATTATTTTCTCTCATTGCTAAAATAGAGACCTTGAGTCTTTCTTCAGGGCAAAATTTACTCATTTTGAATTATTTTTTGTTGTTTAAACGTGATTCTTAAACATATTTTTTAAATGTGTCTCTTTCGTAAAATTACTTCTTATCCTCATTATTCATTGGTTTAGTAAGTTCATGACATTACGCAATATCATATCATACTTGCCTACTTTTTTTTAAAACTATCCTTCCTCCAAAAAGGTAGATCATCAACATTGTGATTTTTAAAATATAAATGTATCTCTCTAGATAAAGATAGGTATCCCTTAGTAAAATCTAAGGGTGAATTTAAACAAAAAAAAGGGTGAAATAAAATCAAAGGTAAAGGAAAATTAAAGATTAAGTTCAGAAGGCTTTTTTGCATGTTGTTTCCCTCATTGTAAATAGGGTGAGGTATCCCTGTCTGTGTAAAGGTTGCAAGCATCGGTTTAAGCTTTAATTTATCAATCAGTAAAAAATCTCGAGAGATAAAAAGTTTTCTTGGGAACGTGTGATAAATTTACGTTTCACAAGTTTGTCAAGAAAAATTAACAAAAATCAAATAAATTATTAACATTTTCAAACCAATCTTTTATCTTTATGTACTTTATTTATTCTTGCAATTTAAAAAATTGTTCTTCTTATTCATCTAAAATCACGACTTTAATAATTAATGCATTCGAGTTAGTTTATTTTTTATTTGTCCATGCATAGATGATACCTGAGTTTTTAATTACTATTTTTCCCCCTCTGATGTTCTTTTGAGCTAAAGGTTCAGGAATGACAACCTAAAATCTGACTGTCTCCTATAAAAGCAGCAAGTGATACAGCCTCCATTAACCTATGACAACTGCCTCCATATACAACATGAATATTTCTCGCAGCAAGTGTTTGACCAAGAGCGCTTGCTGCATTTACAAACTCTAAACTCTTCCCATAACTTGACTCACAAAAAACATAGACATTTTTAAGATTACAAACAGGAGGTCCCATAATTTCACCTTCCCTCTGAATGATTATGAGTTAGAGAAAAGTGAAGAGAATGAAGTACTTAAATAGGGAAAAGAAGGGAAAAAGTAATCAAAACACCTATATGGGTAAGTTGGCTGTTGTGAGAAAAGTTTGAAATTAAGAAACATAGATTTTTTTGTGTTTTTTTTTCACTGTTTTTGTTTTTGTTTTTATTTTTTTAACTTCAAGAAAACTATCAGGATAAAGAAATCTAGAAACTCCTGAAGGACCCTGCTCAAAGGATCGTCTGTCCAAAAACTAAAATACAACAAAATCATACAAAGATAAAAGAACTATAATAATAAATGAAGACATACCTGTATGTACAGTTTTTATGGCATATCTTTATACTGCGCGTCATGAGTGCAGTAGTGGCATGTCTTTGAGTTGCGTGTCACCAGTGCAACATAAGAACTCCACAAGGATTGCCGAACCGACAACAATAACCTTTGAATCCTTTCCGTCCTGCTTACGAAATAATAGTCCTCTATCTTCCTGCAAACTTAATTAAAGGCTTGTATTCTAAGAAGATAGTACCTGACTGCAACCAATCAGAACTCGTCATAGAGGCCTACTAATTAAAGTAAGTATATAGCTCAGTGAACAATTTTCATTCACTGCAAAGATGGGACGCTTCTTTCTGTCCATTAGCGCTACAGAGCCTTGGTTCCAAGAACTGAGAATGTAGCACGCAGCTCTTTACAGAGCATGACACACGAACTTTACTTACATACTAGCGTGTGAAGGTCTCCTCTTGAGTCTATGACAGGATGGGCATCCGCTCGGAGCTCCTAATCTAATTAAAGACCAAGTACAACCATAGTTCCACCCTCTTTTTTTCAAGTTATTAGAAACCTGATGAAAGGTGAATGTATACTCACTTGAGATTGGGATGGAGGTAGTATACTCTTTCGACTTTGTGGCAAAGCATTGTTAACCAGTATTAGACCCATTCAAGACTAGCGCAATATAGGGCCCCCAAAAGGGACAAGTGACCATAATGCGACTGGCTGCCTCACATGTGGGATACAATCTACCTACTTTATTTTTCAATTAAGAAGGCTGGATTAAGATGCGTGCATTTCCTCATTCACGTTTTGTGTTACTAAAGCCAAACCCAAGACGTATACATATATTTTTTTCTTTTTTTTTTCTTTTTTTTATGAAGAAGAAGAAGAAGAAGAAGAAGAAGAAGAAGAAGAAGAAGAAGAAGAAGAAGAAGAAGAAGAAGAAGAAGAAAATATGTACATGTTGTTGTGGATGTGGCTCACATCTACCTCTGGTTTCACGTCCAGAAAATGGCTTAAACACCTTCTATGAGTCGAGGATAAGATTCTCATATAATTTTCTTATAAATTGACAAACATGGTCTTTTAGAGTTAGATTCCCAAGACTGTATTGCTTTTGTTCCTCCTTGAAGAGATTCCATAAGTTAAGAAGTTCACGATGCACAAAACCACAAGAATGCGTATCAAGAGTCAATAAGATATCATTTAATGACTCCTTACTCAGTCTATTCTTAATGAAGAAAATTTTATCTTCTCTGTTTGTAGAAACCATTCCCAAGAAACGACATCATTTGTTACAATTCCATCATGCACATTTGTGACAGACTTGTAATCTTTTTGCTCTTCTCTTTTTAGAATATGAACTTCTACCAAGACCGGGCATGCTGAGTCAAATGAAATTGAAGACTTACCTGCTAGTCAGACCTTTGCTTCGATTATATAACGTACATCTTCCGGTATACCCTTGTGCATTAACAATCTCAATTTTTCATATCTAGCTTCGTAAATTTTTGTTAGATCATTTTGAGGAAGATAAGAAAAATGTTTTCTTTGGTTTGAGAGAATGATATCCATTTTAAAGGAAAAGGAATAAGTTATTTCGAGAAACTGAAAAAAAAAACAAACCGACTTGAGAGTCATGAAGTACTGTCATCTGTCATTTAACCGAGGAGCTAAAGAACTACAAAACAAAATAAAGTCACAAAATTAGAGTACATTTTTCTAATAACAAGGATCAGAAAGAGAAATGAATTCTATCTTAGTAACTTGATTTTTCAAAAATAGTTTAAGTCTTTGTCTATTGAACTTAAACACATTATCATTCCTAGGATTTTCAATGTCTGTGGCCCCATAAGGATATACATGTTTGACAATAAAATGGTCAGTCCATCTAAATCTCAATTTTTCAGGAAATAGGTGAAGACGAGAATTATAAAGCAAAACTTTTTGACCAATTTCAAAAGATTTTCTCAAAATAGATTTGTCATGAAAAATTTTTGTTCTTTCTTTATAAATTTTTGAGTTTTCATATACATCATTTTTCAATTCCTCAAGTTCATTTATTTGCAATTTGCGTAACCTACAAGCATCATTAAGATTTAAATTGAAAGCTTTAATGACTCAAAATGCTTTATGCTCCAGTTCTACAGGCAAGTAACAAGATTTTCCATAGACTAACCGATAGGGTGACATGCCTAATGATATTTTAAAAGCAATACGATAAACTCAAAGTGCATCGTTTAGTCTTAAAGACTAATCTTTACGATTTGGGTTAACCATTTTCTTCAAAATTTGTTTAATTTCTCTATTTGCTAATTCTACTTGTCCACTTGTCTGAGGGTGATAAGGGGTGACAACTTTATGGATAATACCATATTTCTTCATTAAAGATTCAAATGGTTTATTACAAAAATATGTTCCCTCATCACCGATGATACCTCTAGGGATTCCAAATCAACTTAAGACATTTTTTACAAATTTGAGAACAATTTTATGATCATTTTGTCGACATGAAATCGCCTCAATCCATTTTGAGACATAATCAACTGCAACCAAAATATACACAAATTCAAATGAGAATGGAAATGGACCTATGAAATCAATTCCCCAACAATCAAAAATTTCAATAACAAGGATAGGGTTCAGAGACATCATATTTCTTTTAGAAATGGAACCGAATTTCTAACAATTTTCACAACTTTTGCAAAAGGTATAACTGTCTTTAAATAAAGTGGGCCAATAAAATCCACACTGTAAGATTTTCGTAGCTATTTTCTTTGAAGAAAAATGACATCCACATGCTTATGAGTAACTAAATTTAATGACACTATCTACCTCATTGTCGGGTATACATGTCTGAAAAATTTGATCAGGACAATATTTGAACAAATATGGGTCATCCCAATAAAAAAAGTTCACCTCATTCAAAAACTTTTTTCTGTCTTGATGTGACCACTGAGGCGGTATCTTTTTTGTCACAAGAAAATTGACTATATTAGCAAACCAAGGCATGAAATTGACAGAAAATAAAAACTCATCAGGAAAAGAATCATTTATAGGTGTGCTATCAAAAAGTGAGCCTGTTGTAAGTTTAGACAAATGATATGTGACAATATTTTCGGCTCCTTTCTTATCTTTTATTGTGATGTTGAATTCTTGAAGCAACAAGATGCATCGTATCAACCTAGGTTTGGCATCCTGCTTAGACATTAAATATCTAACAGTAACATGATCAGTAAAAACAACAGTAGAAGAACCAATTAAATGAGCTTGAAATTTGTCCAATGTAAAAATTACAGCAAGCAGTTCTTTTCCAATAGTGGTGCAATTCATTTATGCACTATTTAAAGTTCTACTTGCGTCACAAATCACATAAGACTTACCTTCTTTTCTTTGGCCTAAAACAGCGCCAACAGCAAAATCACTTGCATCACACATTAATTCAAAAGGACAAAATCAGTCAACGGATTGCATGATAGGAGCCGATATTAGAAGACCAAATAATTTTTCAAAAGATTTTTGGCATTCTTGAGTTCAATCAAATGGTGCATCTTTTATCAGAAGATTACATAATGGTCTAGATATGACACTAAAGTCCTTAATGAATCTTCGATAGAATCCTGCATGTCCTAAAAAGGAATGAACTTCTCTGACTATTTTTGGGGAAGGCAAATGAGCAATTAATTCAACTTTGGCCTTATCAACTTCAATTCTTTCAGAAGATATCACATGACCTAACACAATTCCTGAGGTAACCATATAATGTCATTTTTTCTAATTTAAAACAAATCATTTTTTTTTTCACATCTTTTAAGAACTTTATCCAAATTATCAAGACAATTTTCAAATGAATTTTTAAAAATTATCAGATCATCCATGAAAACCTTTAAATAATGCTCAATCATGTCACTAAAAATACTTAGCATATATCTTTAAAAAGTTACCGGAGCATTACAAAGACCGAAAGACATTCTTTTATATGCAAAAATGCCAAAGAGACACGTAAAAATAATCTTTTCTTTATCATCTAATGCAATTGGTATTTGATTATACCCCGGATAATCATAAAAAAAATAATAGTAGGGATGTCCTGCTACTCTTTCTAGAATTTGATCAAGAAATGGTAATAGGAAATGATGTTTCCTAGTAACTACATTCAATTTTCTAAAATCAACACACATATGCCAACTAGATGAAACTTGCGTAGGTATTACCTCACATTTTTCATTTTCAACCACTGCTATTCCAGATTTCTTAGGCACAACTTGTGTAGGGCTTACCCACTGGTTATCGGAAATAGGGTAAATAATTCTAACATCAAGTAATTTAAGAACTTCAGCCCTAACTACCTCTTTCATGTGCAGATTTAATCTTCTTTGAGGTTGTTGTGATGTTTTAGCATTATCCTCTAAATGTATTCTATGTGTACAAATTAATAGATTAATATCTTTTATATTTGTTAATGTCTATCTAATTACACTTTTATGCCTTTTAAGTAATTCTATCAACATACCTTCTTGTTCTTCAGTAAGGATTGATGAAATTACTACTGGAAAGCTTTGGTCTTCTCCCAAAAATGTGTACTTCAACCCAGCAAGTAATGACTTTAGTTCCAATGTGGGTACTTCTTCATGAATATTATCATTCATGAGTTGTAGCTCTTCGAATCTCGGCTTCCATCCTTTGTATTCCATTACCTGTGTACAATCAAGTAAAGAACATATTTCAGAAATATCATCATCAATTTGCGTAGATGAATCAAATGAATGAATTAAACAAACTTCTAATGGGTCAGAAGAACTCCCTTTTAGAAGATGATCATCTACAATGACTTCAATCCTGTCAGCTTCCTCATTTTCATCATTGACTTCATGTGTTTGCTTGCATATGTTGAAAACATTAAGCTCAAGTGTCATGTTTCCAAATGTTAGCTTCATCACTCCATTTCTGTAATTTATCAAAGCATTAGATGTTGCTAAAAATGAACGACCTAAAATAAGATGAATTGATTTAGAACTATTAACCATAGGTTCAGTTTCCAAGACAATAAAATCTACAAGATAAATAAATTTATTAACTTGTACCAACACATCTTCTACTATTCTTTTTGGAATTTTAATTGATCTATCAGCAAGTAGAAAAGTTACAGAAGTTGGTTTTAACTCACTAAGGTTGAGTTATTGATAAACTGAAAATGGAAGCAAGTTAACACTAATACCAAGATCATGTAAAGCTTGTTCAATTTTATATTCTCCAATAATGCATAAAACCGTAGGACAACTATGGTCTTTATATTTCAAAACATTATTGTTTTGAATAATGGAACTTACCTGTTCGGTCAAAAAATATTCTTTTTTACATTTAATTTCCTTTTAACAATGCATAAGTCTTTCAAAAATTTGGCATAAGAAGGAAACTGTTTGATAGCATCTAACAACGGAATATTGATCTTCACTTATTTAAAAATTTCAAAAATTTCAGTTTGGTAGTCTAATTTCTTTGGTTTGCTTAATGCTTGAGGAAATGGGGGTGGAGGAGACAAGTGTTTGGTCTCATTTTGGCCAGATGACTTATCAACCTCTTCCTTATCTTGAGGAATTGATTCACCATCTTTCTCATAAGGTTCAGAAATTTCTTTTTCAATAACTTTTCCACGCCTAAGAGTTATCACATAATTGACTTGATTTATTTATTGGTTTTCTAAACTACCCTCATTTATATTATATTGACCTTTGGGATTCAGTTGAGGTTGAGAAAGAAATTTTCCTTTCTCGTGAATGGTAAGGGCAGAAGTAAGGGAAAGAGTGTCTTTTATGTCAATCATGGTTTGAGTGTTTTGTTTATTGATGACCTCTTACTTTTCTATGAATGCATTCAATGTTCCTTCAAGGTTTTTCTTATATGGTGGGACATAAGGTGCATATCCTTGAGAATTTTGAGAATCCTGTTGTTCCTGAGGAGGCGGTGGTTGCATAAATTGTGTTTGATTATTATTCCTCCAACTGAAGTTCGGGTGATTTTTTTATCCCGAATTGTAAGAATTTGAAAAAGAAGAGGCGAATGACTTTTTAAAATTATTCATTGCATTTACTTGCTCATGCACAACTTCTTTAAAAACAGGAATATTAGGACATTCATTTGTCGAGTGTCCTAATTCATCAAAAATGCCACAAATTTCTTCATTTTGCATATATTTGACTTCTTTTACTTTCCCTAATTCCATGGATTCAACATTTCTAGTCAAACTAGCGTACCTTGCATTTAGATCTTCTTCTTGACTAAGATGATATTTTCCTTTACCAACATTTGCAAGGTTATATCTAATTGAATTTTCAGAAGGATTAGTACCATGACAAGATTGAGAATTTTCTGCCAAATGGTTTAAATAATCTAAAGCTTCTTCAAGTTCTTTATCAAGAAACTCGTCATTACACATTGTTTCCATAAATTATTTAGTTTCAGGTGTTAAACCTTCATAAAAGAAACTTATAGTCCATCATTTTTCAAAACCATGATGTGGGCAAGAATTTAACAAATCTTTAAAATATTCATAACTTTGAAAATACGCTTCATTTGAATTTTGGGAAACATTTTGAATTTGTCTTTTCAAAGCATTGATTTTATGTGTTGGAAAAAATTTCTTTAAAAACTCACCTTGCATTTCTTGTCGTGTGCCAATTGATCTTGGTTTCAAAGCGTTAATCCAAGTTTTTACTTTATCTTTCAAAGAAAAAAGAAACAATTTAAGCTTAATAATCTCTTCAGTGTAATTTTGATCATTGAAAGTAATACGGACTTCCTCAAATTCTTTTAGATATAAATATGAACTTTCAGATTCTAAACCATGGAAATTAGGAAGTAAAGAAATTATACCTGACTTAAATATAAAATTGTTAGCAGTGAGTAGAAAGATAAACATGATGAACTATAATTTCGAGGTGGTTGCAAATATGCACGCATAGTTCGCAACGGTTGATTTTTCTGTTCATCATGTGCACTTTCATTTTCAGCTCATTGTATTTGATTTTCATGTTCAACATGTGCTCCTTCAATTTCAGCTATTGTATCAATTGTGTGTGATTGTGATTCAAACAAATTAATATATAAAGTACCAGGATTAATTTTAACCAAACGACCAGAATTTGAATCACGATACCAGTTAAACATAAATAAGTGACGTAAAATAAAAATAATATACAAGTAAATGATATAAACTAACCATTAAATATTAACAATGATGTGGTATAAACCAGCCACCAAATAAATATTAACAAATAAAAAGTTAGATAACTGATAAATTAAAAAGTTAGATAGTTAGAGAGTTAATAACATACGTAAAATAAAATATAGAAAATAAAGTACGAAAGTAAAATACAAAAAAAAGTGAAAAAAGTATATTTAAAATATGAAAATTGGAGAGAGGCAAAGCCCCACCAGAGCGAAGTGCAAAAGAGAAGAGAAAAGAAGAAGAAAAATTAATTAATTACGTTAGAAAATAATAATAAATAATAGAAATTAAAAGTTATAGAACGTAAATAAATGACATAAATATAAAGTTAGGAAGTTAGTAAGCATAAAGCATAAATAAAAATAAATAAAAGTAGAAAGCATAAATAAATAAAAAATAAAAACAAAAATAAAAAAATTAGAAAACATAAATAAATGACATAAATATAAAATTTAGTTAATAAGATAGCAAGTTGGTAAGTTAATTAGTAAGTTAGTTAGTAAATTAGTAAATTAAAAAAAATTAAAAGAGTAGAGGAAGAATATACCTGATAGTGAAGTTTACTTACAGAAAGAAAATCTCAATAAATTAGAACTTCAAATCAAGTCCCCGACAACGGCACCAAAAACTTGATGGGATAATTAAAAGTTTCAAACCCAAGTACAGGTTGTTTCAAGTAGTAAATTGTCCGGAGTCTGAGGTCGATCCACACGAATTTGATGAAGAGAAATTATTTGAGGTAAGGAGTAGATTTGTCACAATAATAAAGGTGATAAAAGTTAATCACAAATGAAAAGGATTTGCTTGGGTTAGGAGATCCATTCTTGATAATAAATCAAAGACAAGATTATTTCTTTTTATAACTTAATTGAAATCATATATAATGAAGGTTCCAATCGGAAGATTTAACATTCAAAGTTCAATTAAGATTATACATATAATCATATTATGGTTCCAATAATTATCTACCAATACTTGTAAATAGTCTCAAGCATCTACTGTGCCAACGTCTTGTCTACAATGAATCAAGATATTCATTATACAAAAAGAGTTTCTAAATTAATCGGAAACAACATATAATACGTATAAAGATCACATAAAAATATATCATTCAAGCACAAGAATGAAATTAAACTAACCTCAACTTATTACCAATAGCTTAACCTTTTCACCAAAGCAAAATGAAAATTAGTTACTCATGAATCAAGAAGAAAGAAAGAAAGAAAGAAGAAGATGATGAACATAACTTCAATTAAGAACAATAGAAAACTACACAGAGGAAATAATTAACATACAAACATGAAAGTAAACTTTAAGCTAACTTAACACCCTTAAATGATCAGCCTTTGCCTCCTTTTATAGAGGTAGAAGAGTTCAAAATGCTAAAGAGATGATGAATCATGAGAACAAAATGCCAAAATAGTTATTTGATGATGATAAATGGGTGGATTCTTGTCTCCAAAATGTTTCCCTTCTGAACTCATGGCATGCGTCATTTTTTAGCCAAGTGGTCTTCATGAAAGTTCTAGAAAATTGTCTTAACTTTCCATAGCTACTAATTTCATCCAAATCCACCACCTACAACCCGAGGTATGGCCCAATTACTGCTCACGGGTCATGCCCAACTCCAACACCTCTGTTCTGATTTTCAAGCCCAATATCACCTTCAAGGAATCCGAATTGAATTTTGTGTTCTTCATGAAAGTTGTAGATATGAGTCTTAACCTTCCACTGTCGAAATTTCAGAATTGTTGAACTCTTATACCTCGAGATATAGCTTAATAAGTGCATAGAGGTCAAGCTATCAGGTTCAAAACTCTAGATTTTGCTTCAACTCTAATTTGAGTTCTCCAAACGTGTGTATCCGATCTTGAGACCTTCATGAAAGTTGTAGAAATTTGTCTTAGCTTTAAAACAAGACCAAAATCACATCCATCGGATATTTGAAACTCAAATTATAGCCAGTTTACTGAAAAATGTCAAGTGAGATGATTATACAATGAATGAAATATATTGCTATCAAATAAATAATTATTAGGGAATTATCTTAACTTTCCAGCAAGACCATAATCACATTAATTAGATAATTGTAACTCAAATTATGGCCACTTTACTTGAGAATACATTCACCCAAATTAATGATAATTCAAGCAATAATTTCTTCAATGATCCAATTAAGCTTAATTTCATAAAATGTGACAAAATTAACTTAGTTAAGCCAAATTGAACCTTAAAAAGTCTAGTGAGAGGATTATAAAATGAATAAAATACATTGTTATCAGTAATCAATTACCTTGTCCTTTGAACACATTTTGCAAGCCCAATTAGGTATCCAACCCATTTTTAACTTTGAGAAACTTGGATTTGACAAGATTGACATATGTTTTACACAATCCAACATTGAAATCAATATTTCTTTAAAAACATGAACTTTGAATTACAAGTTGATTTAAAAAGATCGTGAAAAACCAAAGATAATTGAGATACTTTGAGAATATTTCATATTCATATCCTAAGACCTATATCTAATATACCTATTTTGATCTTGGTCCTTTTCTTTTGATCTTGGTCTTCATCTTGACATTGTTATCATAAAAAATCCATTTGATATACTTTTAGACATAAGCATTCACATTTTTATTTTCTCTCTCTTTTTCCTTTTCTTTATCTCTCTCTCCTCAATTTCACACTTTAACAACATTTTTTCATTCTTTCTTTTCTCTCCCTTGCTTGCCCGTTTTGTTTCTTTGCCTATATATATAGCCAATTCAATTGGTAGTTTTTTTTACCAATCTGTCATTAGTGACAAAATTATTTATCAAAATATTACTCTTTTGAAACTATATACTAAAATATTACCTTTTTGTTTAACGTGATTTTTTTTTATATTTTTATATCTACGTAGATAACGTCATCTACATTAGTGTTTCCACATAGATAACACCAGCGCGCTTGACGTTATCTACGTGGAAGCGTCAACGCAGATGACGTTATTTACATGGAAGTGCCTAAGCGGATGACATTATCTACATAGAAGCGCCTAAGTGGATGATGTTTTACACAACGAAAATGAAAAAAAAACCAAGAGTCTCCTAAATCAATCAATTAATTATTTTTTTTGGTGTTGAAGTGGGGGCGTATTAAATTTTGTTGTTTTCTCAATGTAATTTAGGAGATGAACAAGAGTCATTTTCAAGACTATTATAGAGAAGTGCAACGAGATGGACAATTAATTTATACATTCTCCTAAACGACTATTAAAGAGTTGGATTTAATAGCCTTTAATTTAGATGCAACGAGAGGGTGGTTTCCCAAGTAATTTAGGGGTCTTTAATTTAGGAGATGGGCAAGAGTCATTTTTGAAACTATTGAAGAGAGATGCGACGAGATGGACAATCAATTTATCAATTCTCCTAAATGACTATTAAAGAGTTGGATTTAATAGTCTTTATTTAGATGCAACGAGAGGGCAATTTCTTAATGTAATTTAGGAGTCTTTAATTTAGGAGATGGGCAAGAGTCATTTTTGAAACTATTAAAAAGAGATGCAACGAAATGGACAATTAATTTATCTATTCTCCTAAATGACTATTAAGGAGTTAGATTTAATAATCTTTAATTTAGATGTAATGAGAGGGCAATTTTTAATTTTTGTTGTAGGTGTCAATTTGGGAACAACAAAATTTAATACCCCTTACATCAACACTGAAAAAATAAATTAATTAATTAATTGATGGATTTAGGAGACTCTTGACTTTTTATTTTTATTTTTTTTTTCATTTTCGTTGTGTAAAATGTCATCCCCTTAAGTGCTTCTACATAAATAACATCATCCACTTAGGTGTTTTCACGTAAATAACATCATCTGCTTAGACGCTTCGACATAGATAACACTATAACGTTATCAACGTAAACAGAAACAAAAAACTCAATCTCAATAATTTTAATTAAATTCTTACAAATTTTATTTAATCTCATTTTATTAATAACAAATATCACAAAATTAAATTAAATAAATCCTTAAATTAAATTAAAATTTTATTTTCATAAAAATATTTTACAAAAAATAAGATGTTACACTAATAATTTAGAATTTTGTTCAATCACAATTCTTTCTCTTGAAAAAGAAAAATAATAGCACATTATAATATTAACGTATCTTTCTTAAATAATATATAGTGTTCAAAAATTGGCTTTTTTACATAGATAGTTCAATTTTCATCTTTATTTCCTATACATTATCATGAAAAAGATAATTTTACATCTTTTTAAAAGTATAAGTATTATACACATTTTTTTAAGAGTATATAATTAAAAAAAAATAAAAAAAAAATAAGTATAATAAATAATATTAAATAAAAAAAAAATATACTATTTATAGTAAAAATATCAGAATTATATTATCACAGTTGAAACTTTATTTCTTAAAATGTTTTTTTTTTTGTAATGTTCGGAAGTCGATTAAATTCTTTTTTTTTTTTTTGTAACGTTGAGAACTCGGATTGTAACATGAACTTTCATTTTTTCATATTCTTTTTAATAATGTGTTTAGCAAACTATAAAGTTGCTGGTTGCCAGTTAGCCACAGTCAACAAATGCGACTAAAAGACCAAAATGACTGCAACTAAATACCAACTTTTTTATAGTGTTAGGAAGTTAATTTGTAGAAACTAACTTCATAACTATATTTAAAAGAAATTAAAAAAACATCACGTTTGGAAACTGTTTTCTCAACATTTAGTATAATAAATAAATAAATAAAAGTTTACGTTAAAAACTCGATTTAACAAGTATATTTTGACAAATAAAATCCCAACTGTGAAAATACAGAAAATAAAGATAAAAATTACATTATTTATGTAAAAAGTCCTCTTAAATTAACTTGTAAATATTGATGTCATAAATTTGTTATTAAATATAAGTAATGGCTAATAAAATATTTGATAACTAATTATGAATATTAAACTTTTAAAAAAAGATAAATATTAGAGTGATGCTTTAAGAAAAGTAACTTTACAGAAATGCACCTAAAGTTAAAAAATTGACAGACACAACTAAAAATAATGGATCTACATCTTTCTTTAATCAAATGAAAATAGCAAGAATAAAAGAGGCTTAGGTAAAATGATTAAATGTGTGTTTAATTAAAGTTAGTAAATTTAAATTTGATTGAAAATATATTTATAAATTAAATTTAATTAAAAGTGAGTTTATAATAATGTAATTTATATTTAAAAATTTTTATTTAAAAATGAGTTTAATAAAATAAATATTAAAAAAAATTATCTAACTAAGTTTGTTGTATCATAAAAATAAAAATTTTTGTTTTACCACAAATGTACGTTAATAAAAAAATTATGTTGAAACAATATCAATAAAAAAATCTAAATAATCTTGACATAATATTCAAGACATCAAACACATATTTAAAAGAGAGAAAAAAAAAAAACAAACACACACTAAAAAATGATCAATTGTATAGAAGTAAAATGTGATTAAGTAGTTATAAAGTTTTATCATGATTACTTAAGGAAATAAAATTTTATTTTACAAGAGACCATACTTCTTTTGTAAGTGTTGGATTAAAAAGTTGAAAAGTAAGAGACAGAATTTCTAATACTTCAAGCCTAAGATTAAGAATTATATTGAATTTAATTTAAAAACCGTATAGTTGAAAATAATTTAAATATTTTAAAATTAAAAAATACAAAAAATTATACACATAACAATTAAAATATAAACTAAATATCATTATCATTATATCAACAATTAAGATTGTTCATATACCAACAAATATGATATATATCAACAGTTATCCCATACGTTACACAAGTAACGTAATTATACTAATTGTTATAAAATAAATTGAAAATGTGTTATTTTAATTTTAAATTTTAAATGAAAATAATTTAAAAGTTTTATAATTAAGTAAATATTTTTGATCTAAAAAAAATAAGAAAAATAAAACTATTTGATTGAAAAGGGACAGCGTGCTAGTTAAGGAAAGCAAAAGACGAGAGATCATTGTCCTAATCCTGTCGTGTGGAGTCTCATCACGTCTTGTCATTGCAGTCGAGCGGGAAATAATAGTAGAAATGGAATGGGCTTCATAAGTAACACTCTCACTCACTCTTCTCACTTCTCATTCAACTGTCACCATTCTCTCTCTCTTCTTTCGAATTTGAGTTTCCTCTATCACTTTCAAGTTTCATCACCACTTCCTCATGGCCCACAACTTCACAGACCAACAAGTGATTCTTCCTACTTCAGTGGAGAATCTCATACACAGCATCTGCCTCGACCAGCACCAAAACCCACCCGATTCCAACGTCAGGCAACAACTCGCCACCATTGGAGAGCAACGAGCTCTTCAAATTCTCAACACAATCTCCAAAACCAAAATCCAAAAGAGTCTCAGTGGTTTCATACTCGTCATGATCAACAAATCATCTTCAAACTCAAACCCATCTTCTCCATCTAAACCCTTTTCCCCTTCTTTCTCCCCCAATGCTAGTCCCTCTTCTGCCACGCGCCGAATTAGTATCACCCCTCACCAAGGTTCCAACTCAACTCACTCCAACCTTTTATCTTTCTACTCATTTTTTTTTTTGTTTTTGTGTTGAACATAGAAGTTGCTTCTTTACTCTTTTTTTAACCCTTTTAATATATTTATTGAAAAAAAAGAAACTTTTTTATTTTTCACTCTGAGTTGTGACGAATTCGAATTTGGAGTTATATTATGCTAAAACATGTGTTTTAGTAACTGACTCTAAACTTTTTATATTCTAATTCATCAAGGTTACTCATCACGTTTTATTGCTGAGAGAGGGGAAGAAAATGGGTTTAGCCCAGCGTTGGTGGCACTGGGAGAACTGGAGTTTAGAAAGGCCTTTCTTTTGTTGAGTTATATTGGAGGGTAAGATAAGTGCATCTTGTTTTTTCTTCTGCTCGTTTTTAGTTTTTCAGTGTTATGATTGAGGTGAGGGGTGCTTAAAGCTGTACTTTTCTTCACACAATTACAGAGAGACTCTTGAAAATGCTATCACTGCAGAAAAGATTAGGAGTCTAAAAGAGTTGCCGATGGCAATGTTTGAGAAAGAAATATGGGAAGCCGTGGGAAAAAGATACATCAACTGTGAAAGGGAACGACAATTGGTAAACATCATGTTCTGATTTATTATTTTCCAATAATAGTCTGAGTGGTTTATTTCTTTGCCATCTTTGTTAATGCTATTCAGCCACAGCCCCCGAATGTTCTGTATGTTCAAAGATAGAATATGTCCCAACTCCCAACTGTAAGAAAGAAACCTTTTGTCCACTTGCCCCTTTCCAAGCACACAAAATAAGTTGTATAATTTGGGTTAGTGTAGTTCACTTCTTGAGGTTTTAATTTGTTAAAATATATTGCTTATTGCTTATTTCTAGAATTTTGCAAGTTGCAACTCAACTTAGCGCTAAACCAAAAATCAACATGTTTTATTAAAAACTAAGAATAAAATGTTGAATTGTACATGTAAATGAGATGATGGCAAGTTTTAAATTCTTGTTAAGTCATTTTATCCTCCTGCCCCCCCCCCCCCACCCCACCCCACCCCACCCCACCCCGCATCATGGGAAAGAGAAAGAGAAAATCTTGTTAAGCCATGGGATACAAGACTTTCACAGTATACAATGCTGCATACTCTTTCATGCTGCTTTAACTATCTCGTTTTGTTAATTACTGCTTATGTACCATTATTAACTTTGGTGTCTTCAGTATCTCGAATGGGATTCTGGCAGGCCACATGTATATCACTGCTATGTTTCTTCAGATGGGAGCTTGAGGTTCAAGGTTTGTATGTCTCTCCTCCTCTGGATTTGTGTGCTGTTAAAAATTTTTGTGACTATCCAATGGCTTCAATGATATGAAGCTTCCAATTTGTATAGCATTAATGTATTATAATCATGATACTGAATCAATTAGCTGTGTTCAGATTGTTTATTACCTTTTTTTTGCTGATTCTACTATCTATTTCTATGCCAATGGTTTATTTATTGCCACTTTGTTTGAATAATTCAGGGCCCTATTTTACATAACACACGGACACACCTGCAAAAATCCCTAGGTGATGACAATGTTTTGATCGTTAAATTTGCTGAGGAGAGGAATATAAGGAATTTTAGGACTAGTGTTCAAGAAGCTGATGCTCTCTATGGGAAGTTTGGAAAAGAAGGGATCCATGTTGGACTTCGTTTGTATCGCTTTTTTGGTAATCCTGTTTCTTGTTAGTTTTACTTTGTTTATTTTGCCCTTTTTAGGGCTTCTATTAAGATGTAAATAGTCTGGGAAATTTGCATTTTCATTTATCTGTGTAATATATAATATAGGCTACAAATCTACATCCATATGATCTGCTGTTATATCTGTTTTCCTCCCATGTTTTGCAAATCATTCTCCACTGTGCCTACTTATGTGTAGTCTTACACTGTATTTTACATATGTCAAATCTTTGAAATTTCCCTTGCGCAATAATTTTCTTTAATTGTATGTCAGCCTTATCGTCAGATCTTGAGTTACTTTGTATGGATGCTACAATTCCAATGTGGGCTTTATATCGACTGTCAAGGGTGAAAATATCGTTCCATAATGGTCAAGTTATAAGTTGTTATGTAAGAGTATTAGTGCATTCTTGAGTTAATTTCCGTGACATAGTGAATACATCCATCTTCCCTCCACTCAATCTTAAGTTACCTTTTGGTCATTGAAGAGTGTGTGATTTACAACAAATGCGTTTCTTTGCTTCTTCCTATTATCTATGTGTTTATATGGTCCTGTGCAGCAGTTAATAAATGGAAATACATATATATATTATTAAATTTCCTACCAATTGAATAGTTTTTAAAGATGGTGGAAAGGAAGAGAAGAAGAAGGACCCAACAACTTCCTCTGTGAAATGTTATTTTGTTAGGATGGAATCATATTCTTCTGCAGATGAGAGGGCATCTTACATTTTGTCAAATAAGACAATGTTTGAAGCTAGATCTTCATTTATGCATGTTCACATGTTAGCCAATGTGGACAAGTATATGACTAGGTATGATACTTCTACAAATACTATCTTTTAGAGTTTCATCTTTTTTCCTCCCTCTATGTACTCAAAATAGATTTGATCCAAGGTACTAACCTTAGGTATTCAGGTTTTCTCTCATTCTGTCAAAGACCATAACACTCAAAATTGACTTGGAAACTGTAAATGTTCAAACTATTGAAGATGTATATTGCCAGGTATAGTCAAATTTTAAGTCACCTTCAAAGGTTTTATAAATTATATTCATACTTGCAGCAAATTATTATTTTTTCTCCTTTATTGTGAGTTTAGGATGAAAATGGAAACATTGTACATGATAATGAGAAACCACGTATTCACACGGATGGAACTGGGTTCATCTCAAAAGATTTGGCGTTGCTCTGCCCTTGCAATGTGTCCGAAGGAAGGGACTCAAAGAATAAATATATTAAGGTCTCTTTTCTTTTCAATTTGTTATTCCACTATACTGTTCTTGTTAATTAACTTCCTTTATTTATCAATCAGTGGTCATGTGTTAAGAATCCACTTAAAGAATAAATATATTGTGAATCCTCTATTGTTATTTTTATCATCATTGACTGTTTGGCTTCATCCAATCATAACTATTCATCTGGTGTCCTTTTCTTTTTCTTACTATAATAATTTTTGAGATTCTGCATCAAGAATAACTTCTTGGAAGGATGAAGCTTGAGTTTCACCCTCTAAAGTATATATGCTTTCCATTTATGCCTTCTGCTTTTTCCTTGTGATTTTGATGCGAGACATAGAATATAGATGGGAAATTATTGAGTTAAACTTTGATAATCACATGCTCATATTAAAATTTGTTAAGAGTCTAAAGTTTATTGAAGTGAAAAATTTTGGTTGACTGCTCTTTATGTTCCTTTGTGTTCTCATGCGATTGCACATAAGCAACTCTTCTATAAAAGTAAAATGTCTTCCAATGGAATAAATTAATGGGCAAAAAAAGAAGAGAACGTAACAAAATGTTCTATTATGAAAACCTTTTGATAATTATTTCCAATTAAGGGGTTTTGAAGAAATGATTTCTTTATACATGCCGTCATATTTTTAACTTCTTTTTCCTTCTTCATTCCCTGGACTCGCTCTTATTCTGCTTCTGCCTTTGCTGTTATTACATTTCTCCCAATAAAGTAAATTTCATCTCTTGTGTGTTTTAATATATTTCAATGTGTTTGATGATCTAGTCCCTTCCTTCTTTGATTATTCTGTGCTTTACGACTGCCTTTAAACATAGGAAATTCCTAATCTGGTTGAACTTGAGGATATGAATAAGGCAATGGGAGAAGCAGAGCTGAGCACACGTCAGCCGGTAGATGCTTTGTTTTCCTTCTGCCAGTTTTCATATTGCAATGACATGTTTTGTTTGTGTGTATGTTATATGCATGGATATTATTCTAATATAATTTATCGTTTTTCCTCCTGCTATCAAGCCTTTGCTGATGCAGTGCCGTCTCTTTCACAAGGGTTGTGCAATTAAGGGTACTCTTTTGGTTAACAGAAAGGTATATTTTTCAATTTTTGACAGACACATTTGGTCAAAAAATTGATTTTCTCTTCGGTTTATTTCTATAATAATGTTCATTAAGGAATACCTAGTTAACTTCTAATTTGTGTTGAGTGCTTTTGAAGCTTTTATGGTAGATATTTTTAGAAATTATTATCTGTTATAATTGGAATTTTGTACTTTTTGGGCTTTCAATATTTTTATCCCAGTGATTTCCACAGGTTTATACTGGTTCTCAATGATTAACTGGGACTTGGAGTCTTATATGACAAACAGATAAGATAGGCGGTGTGTTTATAAAATATTCTTAGCAATATAATTTTTGGTGGACATGGAGGGCATTATGTGAGAGATTTTATTGAAGTGTATAATCCAACATTCAACACCATAGTACCTGCTGGTCTTATAGCTGTCCAGTAGAATTTTCCTTGGTTGAGAGGTACCTTGCTATCACAAGTAACACCTGAAACATTCCTCCATTTTGAGAGTTAATAATTGTGAAAAAACTTCATTTTGTTAATGCTTGTTTTTCAGCTTTTATTAGAGTTGTGTTTGTTTAATTTATTTTCTTATTTAGTTATATTTCTTGTGATACTGTTCTTGTATTTTTGAACCTTGCAGCTTCCTCCTAGGACAATACATGTTCGGCCTTCAATGATCAAAGTTGAAACAGACTCTAGACTTCAGAATATTCAAAGCATAAATTCAATGGAGGTAGTAGCAACAAGGTATTTCACTTTTACATTTCAACAGGGCTGATATTGTTCACTCTAGCTGCTAATATGTTACTTGGGCTTGTTTGGGTATATCGATCATACTTGTTGACATGATGAATTATATATATGCCTATTGTCGAATATTGAAGGGTGGAGGACATACCTTGGGTGGTTTGTTTATGTTTATGTTACTCTTCATAATATCTATATGTGAGCCTTATATTTTCGATGATTGTAAAAGCTTAAGCTGATAGGATATGTGTCCAATCACATAATCTAGCTGACATGGTAACAAATTTGCCTTCCAGAAATGATATGCTTTATTCTATTTTAAAAAAAGAAGAAATGATATGCTTTATCAGGATGCATCACATTAGCTTTGCACTTGACTTCTAGATGTAGACCAACGGGCATAACTAACATGGTGTACCCAGTCGAAGCAAGAATCTCTCAAGAATTAAATGGTGTGGAAGGCACTTATATATTTTTATCATCTGGAGGAAAGTTTATGGTTCTTGTAATGCATTTATCCCTTATAGTAATGAAGGTTATTTATTGATAATGATATGCTGATTCTATGTTGGCTAATGTTTGAAGCTGATAGGAGCTGGGCCTAACCTTTTGTCTTCTTTTGTTACAAAATATTTTTGTATTGTTTGAAAGCCACACTAATCTGAAGCCTACGTGTTTCAGCAACAAGCCAAATCGATCATATTTATCCAGATTTCTGATTGCACTTCTAAGCTATGGAGGAGTGCCAAATGAATTCTTCATGGATATACTTAGGAGTAATTTGGAAGAAACAAACCATGTTTACTCCAAAAAGCGTGCTGCACTCAAAGGTAGTTCTCATACAGATTTCTGGTTGCTAATACTTCTTTAGGTCATATTTCATCAAAAGCTGCTCTTGATTTGGATACGAATCTAATTGTTCTAGTACCTAAAATGTGTGGGAAACCCCCTCAGCAGTGTTTTTCAATTGGTTTACATGCAGTTTCTGTCAACCATGGTGAGATGGATGAGTACAATGCAGCAGGAATGATTTTATCTGGGATTCCTCTTGATGAGCCATTTTTGCAGTATTATTTGTCTATACGTGCGAAGGAGGAAAAGAAGAGGCTTAAAGGAGGGAAGCTTTATGTATCTGATTGTTTCTATTTAATGGGGACTGTTGATCCCACTGGATGCCTAGAAAGGAATGAAGTTTGTATAATTCAGTAAGCATAAATCTCTTAATTTTCCAAATCAATTAATCTTTTATATAAAAAAAAGATCTTATTGAACAAGTACCTCCCACTTAAATTGCTGCAGTTGTATTGTTTTCTTTAACCTTCACCCTTTCAATGGGGTGTATTGTTTGTTGCTTGATCTGTGAATGAAATTTTCTATTTTTTATTTTTTATTTTTTATTAAACTTAATGGCTTATAACTTATAAGTGATAAGCTTTTGCTATTTTTGTTGGCTTGTTTATCTACTTTTGCAATGCTTGTCTTATAAATGCAACAAAAGCATCAAAAACGCTTTTTCAGTGTTCAGCAGTTACATTTTGATTCCAGTATCTCTCTTGATATGATTAATGTTGTTCAATGAGAATTTGTATAACTGGTCTACTTTTTCTAATTGTTTTATTTAAGATGTATTAGCTTTGTGCTATAGATTCTTACCATGTATGTATATATAATATATCAATAATATATTCTTTGCCTGTAGGAAGTTGTTGAACTTGTGTATATGTCATATCTACCTTTTTAATTGTGTTATTATGACATTGATGCCAATTGTAGAAGGCTACCTTTAACCTGGGAAAGAGGGTAGTTGTAAACTTGATGTCCATGCTGACTGTTTTATTCCTTTTTGTAGTGAAAATGGCCAAATTACTGGGGATGTGTTGGTTTATCGAAATCCAGGTTTACATTTTGGGGACATTCACATAATGCATGCCAGATATGTGGAGCAGCTGGAATCTTTTGTTGGCCACAGCAAATATGCAATTTTTTTCCCATGTGTTGGACCTCGCTCTGTGGCAGATGAGATAGCCGGAGGGGATTTTGATGGTGACATGTACTGGGTTTCAAAAAATCCTCAGGTTTCAATTTCGATTTCAAATTAAAAGCCTTCTTACTAGACTTAATTGTATTGAAGGAATTTTATTTTCAGTGTTTAATCTTTTTTACTAAATGGCAATTGTTAGTCTTCATTTTCCTTTGTAAATTTAATACGAAATTGTTTGAGGCTTATTATAAAATTTGAACATCTAGGGCATTTTGGTTGTTACTTCAATTTTTGTATTAGTGAATAATTAATAAATTTTGCTTAACAGACTATATTGGTGCTATTACCCAAATAGGTTCATTCCGAGTTATGTTTTATGATCTTGATAACGTCTTTTATGCACTGCTCTTTGCTCATTGTGCCATTGTAAGCAACAATTTTGATATTGTTGCTTATATTTTTCTCATTTCCATTTATGTGCTTGTGCTGATAACCAGCTGATAAAGCATGTTTTGGCTACAGATTTGTGAACAGTCTTATCTTGCTTCCCCAGCTATTCTTTTAATGTGTACTATAAAGAATATGGACATAAAATCTCATCTGTTTTATCTGGAATATTCACCATCTTAAAAATAGAGTTTAGTTCAGAAAGTATATATCTGTATTTTCATCTGATTAGATTTCAGAACAAGTGACTATGTGAAGTGCAGTGGGGCAAAGGACTCAGATTGACTTCTGATACTGAAAGACAATTAAGAACATGCCATGGGCAGATTGTAATTAGTTAAAGAGGGAAGCACAGAGTAGTTACTTCTTAATACAATTCTTGATTTTGAATTAGGTTTTTGACTGTAATTTGTTTGTATTTATTTTTAAAATTGGATGAAAAGGTGCTCAAGAAATTTTCTTCTTTAGAACAAGTATTTTCTGATGCAGAGTTCTGTAGCACATATTAAAAGAGTGATACTGAAATCAAATCATTTGCATATGATCAGCGCCTCTCATATTGCCTGATGAGTTAGTCTGATCTTTGATTGATTGATTGGTTTATACTGAAGTATTAGTATGTTGGAAAAGGCTTGGGAAAATATTGATAATCAGATAAAAGAAAACTAACACAATCCAAGCATGTATAGGTTTTTACAAGCTGAAAATTCCTTAAACCTATTTGTTAATTTGTTAACACAAGATGATGTGTGGGATGAGTATTAGCTCTAAATAATCCAATATTGTATTTTTGGCGAATTTGGTAGAATCAGAATATCAGAGGTGATAGAGACTAGATTGGGTTAGTTTTTACGAAAGTGGTTTGAAAATTGTTGAATTGAAGCTTAATTAGGTATCATAAGATGGGATGGCTTGGGAACCGTAGAAGTCTGACAAAAGAGTAAATGAGACAGTACTAGGGCCTTAAAGTACTTTAAATTGATATTTGTATGGCTTGTAAAGTTATATTAATTTTATGGATAAGCTGTGAATTGGGAAAAAAGAAATAGGTGTGAGCAAGTTCTGAAATAGGAGGTATGCACTGAAAGCATTGCTTAAATTTGTCATCATTTTGAGTATCTGAGATTTAAATGTGGCTTTTTCCACCTCTCCACAAAACTGAAGCTCTTTTTTTTTCCTGCTTTTTTCATCAGGTTAAAGTTGTTATTACTCATTTATGTGTTTTCTCTCTGTGTGTGTGTGTGTGTGTGTGACTCTGTGTGCGCATATGTGTTTGCTGAGGAAGCTGATAGTACTTTAAAGTTTCCTTTATATTAACTATTTATGTTTTGAAATGCTTCAGCTATTAAAATATTTCAGACGGAGTGACCCTTGGATGGAAAGAACTGCACCCTGCAATTCTGTTAGTGTGGATTCTAGTGTTAAAAATCCACGTGCATTTTCAGCTGATGAACTTGAGGAAGAACTTTTTAGACTATACCTGAAAACTCGTTTCGAACCAAGGTGTGTGAGAGTATATATATAGTATTAACATCTTACTGTCCTGAAGTAAAAGTTTGTGCAGACATAATTTGACCTGTATATGTAATATCAGCTAGATATCCCGTTTTTTCTGATTGTAGCCTGAAAACCTTTTAATGAATTCAGGTATGTAGATGCTGAGTCTTGATCATTTAAGTGATATAACAAATTCCTTCTTTATAGTTTTTGTTGTGTAGTTCAAGTAGTAATCTGTAGCAATGCAGTTGACCTTTAAAGTGCCATTTTAGTCTGCCAAGAGGAAAAAAGAACTGTTACAGGAACAGGATATGTAGTTGGTAGTAAAGAATTTTTGCAGTTTTAATTTTATGTTCCAAACATGAGAACTTATTCTCCTCTTTTCAGTAACGCAATAAGTGTGGCAGCTGATAGCTGGATCGCACTTATGGATCGTCTTCTGACACTAAGAAATGGCTGCACTAAAGAAAAGGAGATGGAACATGTGCAGGAAAATATACTTCAATTGATTGATATATACTATGAGGCATTAGATGCTCCAAAGAAAGGTGGAAGAAAGGTTAGTCTTGACTGTATTATTATTTGGTTGCTTTTTACTTTTCCTCTTTAGTTGGACAATAACCTTGCTTAACTGATTCAATTTATAATAAGCAGTTGGGATAATGCCCTCATATTACTAGTCATTATGTTTTGTATTGCAAGCTATATGTAGCTAAACATTTTACTGCTTTTATGTTCGGATCCAATTGCAAGTTATGGGACTTGAGTACCACATCGGAAGTACGGGATTCCGGTGTGGGGTTTGTTAAAGAATTATAGGATTAGTGTTTGGGGAGAAGGAAAAGAGGGAAAATGACTAATGCTAAAATACTTAATATATTATTGATAGGATGAAGAGTGTTACAATTCCATAACCTAGTATTCTTATTTATTTTAATACTTAGGTGTACAAGCCCAAGTTCACTAACTTAAGACTAATAACCTAATAAGCAATAACCCTAATATTCTCTAACTCCCCCTCAAGCTTAAGCATAGTAAAGCTTGTTACAAGTAGCAAATCCATAAACTGAAAACAAATAACACCACTAACATTTAAATCAACTCAGCCGATCTTCACAAAGAACCTAAACCTAGGAAACTAGTACTCCCGTTGAATAACAAAATCTTGGCAAACAGCTCCTTACTTTCTCCTCAGCACACGTCCCAAGCAAATGAGAGTTTTTGGAGTCTTTGACCTTTCTCTTTAGTGGCCCCCTCGACATCCAAACCAATCTCCAAAACACTGAATCGGGTACCATACCACCCAGTAATGACCTCAAACCAGGTCTCTAAAACACTGAGTCGGGTATCATACCACCTAGTAACACAAATGAAGGTCCTTTATCAGTATCCAAATTCTTTAATCCGCAAACCCAGCAACCAAACAAGCCAAACATAGGCTGAACAACAACCAACTAGAGACCATTGCCACCAACCAAACGTTGCCACACACCATCGACGTGAACTCCTTAAGTACACCGCTTCGGTAGTAGCCAAATATGGCACCACTAGCCACCCAAATGCGGTTAGGAATGACGAGCTAGTTTCATTGTTCCTCCTCAGACGATGCTATCACCAAGAAGAAGAGAGACTCTGCTCACATCTAAGGCGGCTCACCCTCGTTGATAGCCTTTTCCTCCCAAGATAGAGTAACTACCTTGTGGTGGCTCCATCTAATGGGCAACCCTTTCTTTTAATATCTATGGGGGCAGCTCCGCCTCATTGGTAGCTCCTTGTCTCTCCCATAGGCGGCTACACCAAATGGGGGCCCTTTACTCCCAACTCAAACATACCAAGACTGCAACCATATCTAGGAGATCGAACAGAGAAGAGAAGAGAAACTGGGAAACTCCTGCTCCAATACCTATGACATCCTTGGTCGCACCTTGCTGGCTGGACGGAACATACCTGGTCTCCAAAAACACTGCCCATGGCACCCTTGGCCGTGCATTGAAGAAGAGAGTAGGGAAGAATAGCCAATGGTCACAAACCACCACAACATCATAACCTCAAGCCTGAATCATCTCACTAGAATCTCCTCTAGTTAAACTAGAGACCATCACCGAACATAAGCCTCCAAAATCTCTACTTTGCAATCTCCACAGCACAAATCTGTCACAGCATGGATCACAACATTATTACAAAGCCATCAATGGGAAGTCAAAACCAATCTCCCGCTGAATCAATTCGCCGAAAAACTCGCAGGTCACAAAATCAAAACTATCACCATCCATGTCACATGTCCTCACTTGCACAACATATTCAACACCTTCAAATCACCATTTTCCTCACCCAGTCTCTAGCCGAACCCCCATCGCCTAACCATCAGAGAAACCAGCCAAGAGAGACTAAAAAGCTAAGAAGAAAACCCAAAAATCAGACCTGAAACGCAATTTGCTGGAAGTTTTCTCGGAACTCAGGTTATCAGCCACCAACAGACTCACCAAAAGGGTCTCCTATCACTTGCACACCTCAGAACATCACCTGCAAACACCTCCATGTGGCTTGAACCACCATGCCACACACCAAATCACATCAGATCGCACTAAACAGCACCAAAACACACTTAGAGCTGCTTAAACCGACGACCACTGCCCTGAGAGATCAAACAGCAGTCACCCTTATGGCTGCCCTAACCTGTCATGATACTATTGCTTTTCTCCTTTTCTTTTTTTTTTCAAAACAAAAATTATTCATAAATTACTTGAGAAAACAAAGGCGGATATACATGAGTTCCATATTTTAAGAACTCAAATAGCGGAAGCAATCATGTATAGGTCACAGTGGATGGTACCGCTCTAATACCATGTTACATAATTATAGGATTAGGGTTTGGGGAGAAGAAAAAGAGGGAAAATGGCTAATTCTAAAATACTGAATATATTATTGATAGGATGAGATGTATTACAATTCTATAACCTAGTACTCCTATTTATACTAATACTTAGGTGTACAAGTCCAAGCCCACTAACTTAAGACTAATAAGCAATAACCCTAATATTCTCTAACAGGGTTTATATGGCCTTGGGCTCTCCCACTATAATTGCTAGCTTTTGTGGTGTGGTTCTCCTAAGGTTCGTATCATTTTATTGCTCAAGTTTTCGCAATACATGAGGGTCCTGTGCCATAGGAGGAAAAAGAGCATCTTTTGTGGTCGAGTGCCAGGTTGACCTAAGGAGGTTCTCAAATTATGTGTCAAGAAATTTTACAGATATCAGCATTTTGGGATGTAGATAATGTCAGATATTGACACACCAAAAAAAAAGATTGAAATTTTCATAAACCTGACAGAACTTGACCTAGGCTTTATTGTCATAAAATATTTTTATATCTGGGGTTAGATTTCTTCAGTCATGGGATATCATGGATCTTTGATGGTGGGCACTGGGCAATGCTATGTTTAGTTGATTACATTTACAATTACCATGATGACCTTTGTCTACTTTGAGGAGTCCACAATTTTGAGCACCACTCTGCTAATTCAGTATGTTGTTCAAATGTTGGTTGCACATGCTCTCTTCTGCTGATCATTAATCTGCAAACTATTCTTACTCATTTGATGACAGTCATTTCTGTTACACTTACTAATGATTTTTGAGAGATGGAATGTGTTTAAATTCTTAAATCCATTATTAGTGCTCTTTGGTTTTCTACCATTTAAATGTTCTTTTTGGGATCGAAGAAACATTTTGCTAGTTATAGATGATTGTTAGACCACATGAATTCAGTTTTAGTGCGTGTTTGGGGATAATTGTAAAAACTTGATTATTTCAATAATCGATTATTGTATAAAAGTTTTTTATTAAATCGATTATAATAGAATCAGTTTTATGTTTGAATATGTTAGTTGAAAAGGAATTTTAAGCTAATTTGTTTCGTTTGGATAGTATGAAAAAGAAACACTTTTATGCATTAAATTACCAAAATAAGTATACAATGATTAAAAAAGTTATTTGATTGAGGATAAAATAATATTTATATCTCAAAGTATAAGGAATAATCTATAATTTAAAATAATAAACTAAAATTTTACCATTATGAAAAAAACTTTTAAAATACATTGAATTTCGTGTAAAAGCTGAAGTTGATTTTACGAAACATGATTGAATACTGTTACATCAGCTTTTTTTTTTAAAAAAAAAGTTGTTGGGGACTGGAAAAATCTTTCCCAAACACGCTCTTAGCTATGTAATTTTTCATAAATATTGATTTTCAAGAAATAGTTATCTGAGTTTTCTAATTTGAATCTTGTGGTAATTCTTTATCAACAGATCAAAGTTCCAAATGATTTGGCTGTAGAAATGTTCCCACATTATATGGAAAGGGACATATCATTCACTTCAACCTCTATCTTAGGTTTAATATATGATGAGGTTAGCAAATGGGAAGCTAGTGATGACTTGTCTCGGAAAGGTGAGGACTCAGTCAAAATTATGTTAGTTATTTATTTACTTCTGCAAAACTTTATAAGTTCATGCCGAGAGGCGACGTTTACGGTGCTCTAAAAAACTTTTGAAGGACCGGTTCTCCAACCAAATCTATAGAGTTTCCTATATGCACAGTTATTTATAGTAAAAAAATAGATTTGGTCCAAGTCCTCTGTTTGAGTTTGTATGTATGTAAATATTAACACTTAAAATCTGTAGGATTTGTTGTATGTACAGTAAGTACCATATATGTTACTTGTTAATAAATCATGGCCGTTGATTTATTTTAATAATAAATCAACGCCATGTAGTCATAGAGTATTGGTGCTCAAAAAATTTAGGAGCATCGTAAATGTTATACCGGATTTCCCCAGTACATCCATGCTGATTATTAATCCACCTCATCATTTTCCTGTATTTTTACCATTTTGCCCTTGTCCATGCTATCAGAAATTACAAAGTTGACCTGTTTTGATGTTGAAATACCTGTGAACTGCATGGAAAAGTGGAAAGTATTATATAAGGAGTATAGGAAGGATATGACTAATGCCTTAAACCACAATTCTAATGGTAATGATGAGGCTGCTGAAGTCATTAAGATTTATAAGCAGGTAGTTTCTGTTTCTCTCCTTCCCCTAGGCTTTTCTTTCATACTTTTATTCCTTAGAGGTTCCAATTTTCTTTGATGTGCTGATGGGAATCTCCCTTGTAGAAATTTTATGGTGCAGCCAAAATGGAGGACAGTCCAAAGAGTATAAGTGATATTTATAACGAGGCATTGGCTGTGTATCACGTTGCATATAACTACGCTATTCAAATGAATTGTGTCAAAAAATGTGGCTTTGCATGGAAGGTTGCAGGTTCAGCTCTTTCAAGTCTTTATGCCATTAAACAAAATCGAAAGGCTTTGACCTGTGCTCCATCTGTTTTGCGTGAGATTTTTGGTTCATGAAGTATTGTTAAAATGTATTTAAGAGTTTGAACTCCTTTTGGCTTTGTATATACCAAATGTAGCATAGTTATATACTTATATCTACGAAAGTGTATCATAGCCGTGCCTTTTCTATCTTGCTGTTATATAATAGGATTCATGTTATCGATCTGTGTGAGTGGCCATTGGCAAGCAATTTATCTGAATGGTAAGAGGGAAAATGAAAGAGTGCCTACAAATGTATGGCTTTGGTGTACTGGCCGAATCAGTATTTGAGGCAACAAAAAAAAGGATTGTGTTTTCATCAAAAAAAGAAAGGAAAATGTCGGCTATAGTTAAGATTGAATGGACCATGCAAAGAGCAATGAGTTATGATTTTCTCACACTAATGTTTTACATCACTTTTATAAATTCGTAGATAATTAGTATATTAAATGGATAATTGGAAGTGAATTTGATGAAAAGAAGTTACTATCTAATTGAGTCGTTGACCTGGTGGTTAACCACAAATTTGTGTAGAGTAGTGTGAGATGGTTATTCTTCAAGAGGAATAAGGTGTTAACAGCTTAAAAAGCTGTATTCCTGAATCTTTATTTGATGAGTTAAATGGAACAAACTTTAAAAAGGCAAGGTTATAGTACCCATGTGACAGATACTGCTACGGCATTATTCTTCCATGAGGATAGAAGAATTTCTCTACTGCCAATCTGAGTCTTTTCTGTAATATAGAGTCTGGTTGCAGCAGCAGCATAAAGTATCATGCTTTACTCTCCACATAGAATATTGAGTTTTTTATGTAATATTTATTTTCTGAAGTGAAGAGAAACAACCAAAGGATTAAAAGTAGTATATAGTTTTAGAGAATTTTAAAATTTAACTTTTATATATATATATATATATATATATATATATATATTCCTTCTTTGTTTTGTGGTTTATGCATGCACAAAGACACATTATCTGCGATTCTGTACTTGACTAGTTAGTTTGTCTAAAGGTATTTGAACTCAAGTAAGAAAGACTGAGAAGAGAGAAACTAAGAAAAAAACAGATGAATCAGTTGAGATGATTGAATGAAATTGTGCTTAACCTTGAGCACTGAGAGCAGTGATATATTTATACATAGTTATTGTCATATGCTTTCAATAATAGAAATAACAAAACTAAATAGAAGATTCTAACTAATTGTACAATTGTTATAACCGTTAATTAACTAACTTCTAACTCTTACTCCTTACACCCCACTGCAAACTCAAAGTGGAGTAATCTTGAATTCTGAGTTTGTATCTGCACAACTGAAAGGGTGTGACTGAAATAGGTTTAGTCAGAATGTCAGTCGTTTGTTCTTGAGAGGGTATATGATGAACCCTAATAAGTTTTTGATGTATTTTCTCTCTTACAAAGTATAAATCAAGTTCAAAATGTTTGGTTCGAGAGTGGAGTATGGGATTAGCAGCAAGTAATATGACACTAAGATTGTCACAGAAAATGGTAGGAGTCTTGATCACTGGAATATGCAACTCAGTTAACAAAGACTGGATCTAAGTTATTTCAGCAACTGTTGCAACCAAGCTTCTATACTCGGCTTCAGTGCTTGATTAAGAGACTACATGTTGTTTCTTAGAGGACTGGGAAATGAGGTTATTGCCAAAGTAAACATAGTAACCAGATGTTGATCTCTTGCCATAAACATCTGATCCCCAATCAGAATCACAGAAAGCATAAATATGTAGATTATCTGACTTGGACAGAGTTAAACCATAATGCATTGTGCCACTGAGATACCTCAGAATCCTTTTCACAGCCTGCTAATGTGAGGCCTGAAGGCAGTGCATATATTGACATACTTTATTCACTGAGTATGCAAGCTCGGGTCTAGTGATGGTCGCATACTGAAGTCCACCTACAATAGACTTATATAGAGAGGGATTTGGAGCAGGATCCGTGTCTGTTGTTGTGAGCTTCAGGGCAAAAACCATAGGAGTTGACATAGGTTTAGCAGCAGCCATGTTGGCCTTAGTGATGAGGTCTTTAATGTATTTAGGTTGTGAGAGGTGAATATCCCCAGTGGCAGTAGATTGAACTTCAATTCCCAAGAAAAAATTGAGATTGCTAAGATCTTTGAGAGGGAAATGTGTGTCAAGAATAGCAATGAGATCAGTAATGACTTGAGAGGAGCTGCTAGTGATGATAATATCATCAACATACACCAAAACTATAATAGTATAATCAGTAGCAAATTTCATAAAGAGAGAATTATCACATTTTGTAGAATTGAAACCTAGATGAAGGAGAGTAAAGTGAAGCTTTTCAAACCAAGCCCGAGGGGCTTGCTTGAGGCCATAAAGAACTTTATGTAACTTACAAACCAATGAGCTATCCCCTTGTATATAACCTTGTGGCTGAGACATTTACACTTCCTCAGCCAAATCCTCATTTAGAAATGCATTATTGATATCAATCTCCCTTAGTGACCATCCTCTGGAAAGAGCAATAGTGAGCACTGTTCGAATTGTAGTAGGCTTCACAACTGGGTTGAATGTCTCAAAAAAATCAAAACTCTCTTGCTGATGAAACCCTTTTGCAACAAGTCTAGCCTTGTGTTTATTTACACTGCCATCTAGATTCCTTTTTAGTTTGAAAACCCATTTACAGTCTATTGTTGTTCTGCCAGGAGGTAGAGGAACTAATGACCAAGTATTATTGTGCATGAGAGCTTTATATTCATGATCCATGGCTGATTTCCATGAGGGACAGGATAGAGTAGAAGAAATTGTATGTGGTTCTATATCAGGACTGGCAGCAACAAGAAAAACTTTAGGTTTTGTAATACCAGCCGTAGCTCTAGTAACCATAGGGTGTTGATTCTGAACTGAAAGTTGTGAAGGTAAAGGTTGTGATAATACTTGACCAGTAGTTTGCACAGTATGTGATGATTCAGTAGTAAGAGGTGTCACAGTTTGATCATGATTAGCAGTAATAGGAATGACAGATTGGTCATGAGATGAATTATAATCAACAAAGACAAGAGGAATAGAAGGAAGAACACAAGGTGTAGAAGTACAAGACACTGATGACTTGGAATGAGAAAATACAGATGCTGAATTTTTAAAAGGAAACAAGAACTCATCAAATATAACATGCCTAGATACAAATTTTTTTCCACTAGATGCCATGCACAAATATCCTTTATGTTTGCCACTATAACCAATAAAGATACACTGTTGGGATCTGAAATCAATTTTGAATTGATTATAAGGTCTTAGATATGGATAACAAGCACATTCGAAAATCCTAAGAAACTGATAATTAGGTGGATGATGAAACAAAATTTCAAGTGGGGTCTTATTGGTAAGACTAGGTGTAGGTAATCTGTTTATGAGGTAGACTACAGTAAGAAATGCTTCACCCCAGTAGGACTGAGGCATGGATGCATTTGCTAAAAGTGTCAATCCCATCTCTGTGATATGTCTATGCTTCATCTTTGTAGAACCATTTTGCTCATGAGTGTAAGGACAACTTATTCTATGTATAATGCCATGAGATTGAAGAAATTTTGAGAAAACAGTATACTCCTTACCACCATATGATTGAAAAGCTTTAATTTTGACACCAAGTTGTAACTCAATCATAGCTTTGAATTGAACAAATGTGGCAAGTGCCTCAAATTTATTATGTAACAAGTATATCTAAATAAATTTGGAATAAACATCTATAAAGTGAATATAATAACGACTACCATTGGATGATGGAATAGGTGAAGAACCCCATATATCAGAATAGACAAGTTCTAAAGGTTGTGTATATACAAATTCAGAAGAGATAAATGACAGTTTATGAGATTTACCCATGCAACAAGATTCACACATAAAAGGAATTTTATTTGAACTGATAGAAATATTACAATGTCTCAAAATAGAATGTACAATCTTTGGTGAGGCATGGCCTAATCAA
The DNA here is from genome assembly GCA_029884605.1 of Ormosia emarginata. Lineage (NCBI taxonomy): Eukaryota > Viridiplantae > Streptophyta > Magnoliopsida > Fabales > Fabaceae > Ormosia > Ormosia emarginata. Next base: position 9,452,320 of record JAQQTP010000072.1, on the reverse strand, counting down.
GCATACCAAAGTGACAAATTTGAATCAACAGAAATTGAATTATATGACTGGGAATTCGAAATACATGAATTCAAAACATAATTACATGATGAGAATTGTCTAAAAGGTGAAGAAGCTATCTGAACATTGTCAAATGCATAGAGACCATTTCTAAGCTTCCCTTCTAAGAGAATCTGGTTGGTGGCCTGAGATTTGATATAACAATGATTAGAATGGAACTCAAAATAGACTTTATTGTCTTTAGAAAACTAAGAAACACTTAAAATTTTTTTGGAAATATGAGGGACATGCAATAGATTATGCAAGAAAAGTGGTTTTGCAGAATTTGGGGAGAAGATACAGGAATTACTAATGTTTTGAATGTTAACCGTTGCTCTATTGGCCATTTTGATTCTGTTTTCACCAGTGTAGCTTGAACTACTCATTAGGTTATCAAAAACTGGTGTCAGATGATTTGTTGCCCTTGAGTCAGGGTACTAAGCAAGATCAAAGAGAGTTTCTGGAGCTGCTATCATTGTAGTCATTGATGAATTTTGATTCCCTGAAAATCTTGAACCCGTGGATTGTGGAAAGGAACAATTGAACTGTGAACCATTGAATTGTGAAGAACCAGAACAACCAGAATACTGTATATGATTGAAACTTGGTCTTGTGAATTGCTCATCAAATCTGTAAAAGCATTTCATAGCTTGATGACCATATTTTCTGCATAACTGACACTGAGGTTTAGTTTGCCTACCTCTAAAACTTCCAAAATCTCTTATCTGAAAACGACCTCTACCTCTATAATTTCCATAGAATCTGCCTCGATTAGGAACAAATGATTGATATTTGTTAGGTCCAGGACCTCGTTGATCTTGAGACTACTGGTGTTGTGCAAGATTAACTTGCACTGCTTGCATTGAGAATGCATCAGCTATAGGTTTCTTGTTCTTCTCTAACCTTTCTTCTTGAGCCATTAATTGTACCTCAAGTTCTGGGATTGTATAGGGTTCAGAACGAGTCATAGCAGAAGTAATAAAATCATCATATTCATCAGGTAATCCATCAAATACTACATCAATATAATCCGCTATACCTATTGGGGAACTGATAGCTACAAGAGTATCTGTAATCTTCTTGATTGAAAGCAAATAGTCACCAATTCTAGCTTCTTTCTTGACACTTTTAAGTTGTAATTTCAATTGCTTCACATTTGCTCTTGTTTGTGAAGCAAAAAATACTTCAAGATTCTTCCATACTTGATAAGAATGATTACAACCAACCATTTAGATGGTTAAAGTTTCTGACATAGAAAAGAGTAGCCAAGACAACAATAGTTGATCTTGTTGTTCCTAATTCGTGAAATCATCATTGATTACAACTTAAGCTTCATCTTCTGCATCGGCAAACTTGGGTGGCATACCTCTAGATCCTTCAATATACTTCTGCAACTTGAAACCCTTGATGGTTGCAAGTGTTTGCTGCTTCCAGGGTAAAAAAATTACCCTAATCTAATTTGACAGATACTGGATTTGAGAAGGTGTGTACCGTGAAACGTGAAAAAGAAGAAGTAACAGAGCTTCCTTTCATTGATGAATGTTATAGCTCTGATACCATAAAGGTATCTGAGCTTAAGCAAGAAAGATTAAGAAGAGAAAAACCAAGAGAGAAATAAACAGATGAATCAGTTGAGACGACTGAATGAAATCGTGCTTAACCTTGAGCATTGAGAGCAGTGATCTATTTATACATGGTTACTGTCATATGCTTTCAATAACAAAAATAACAAAACTAAACAGAAGATTCTAACTAACTGTACAACTGTTATAACCGTTAATTAACTAACTTCTAACTCTTACTCATTGCATTGTCTAACTTATTTTCTGTCATGCTTGCAAGCAGGAACTGAAATAGTAGAACTAATAGCTCTTGAGATGTCGAAGCAAGTGAATAAGCTATTCATTGTTTATATAGTAGTCACATTGGTTTCTCGAGTTAATTATTTAATTATAATTGATGATGTTTTCTCCTATTTATTTCTATTATTTCTGGTGCAGAGAAAGACACCTATAATGGAGAGTCTCAAGAAGATATGGCTTGTAAACTCAAGGTAGTAGAAAGCATGATAACTTTCCATCGAAAAGTGTAATTTTTGGTTTATTTTATTTTATCTTTTAATTTTAATTGTTTCAGTTTTTATAAAGTATTTCCTTTTTCCTCCTGCAGGGTTTAATTGTTAGTTCACGAAAGAACTCACTTCAAACACTTCAAGAAGCCTTGGGCTCATGAGCATGAGCTTGTTAACAATCTCTTAGAAGCTGTTATGTCTCAAAATATATCTGTTTAAGTGTTTATGATTTGCAGTAGGTTGTCTTTAGATGTGTCTCTATCCTTAATTAGCTTAAATGTTTAGGTAATTAAGCCTACAGTTTTGATTGGATCATCAGGAGCGGGAAAAACATTTATAAAAGAACTATAAACTCTTCTCTCTCTCTCTCTCTCTCTCTTGTGCATGAGTATTTGTGTGCTTTTTTAGATATACAATCTTACCAGTAGAGTGAGGTAAAATAATAGACAACCACATCTGTTTCTTGATCTAGTTGAGAGTTCTTTGATACAAATGATGTATGCTCCTACTTTTTTTGCAAAACTTCCATAACTTACCTTTGCTTGCTTTCAAAGCATAGGGTCGTGCAATTTTTGCTAGTGGTAGTCCATTTGATCTTGTTGAATACAAGGGCAAAGTTTACTTTTTTGGCCAAGTTTTGCAATCCTATTCATTTTCATGATTAGCTCTCTTTTATTTAGTTAAACAACGTAGCATCATATCTAATTCTTCCCTTGTTAAATCAGGCAAAAAATGCTTATATTTTCCCTGGCTTTGGTTTGGATTTAGTAATCTCAGGAGCAATTTGAGTACATGACGATATGCTTCTTGCAGCCTGTAAGTGGATAACAAGTTTAGCATGAAATATCCTACTCTTACAAACATGATGTTTTGTTCTTTCTATCCTCTTTGTTTTAAGCTTCTTCCATTGTTGTGTATAAGTTGTTCGCAACATATTTTCTTTGGTTGATGTCTTCTTATCAAGTATTTACTTGTGATTGGCAATGTTAAGACCTAAATAATGCTTTAAGATGTTGTAAAATTCACAAAGGAGTGCTCAACATTCTTCTCATGTAATGTAACGTATAGCTGAAGCATTGTGAAGTGTATCATAGTCATGCCTTTCCAATCTCACTGCTATATAATAGTATTCATGTTATCGACATATATGATTGGCCATTGGCAAGCAATTTATCTGAATGGTAAAAGGGAGAATAAAAGAAGCACAAACAAATGTATGGCTTTGGGTAAGTGACCAAATCAATTTTTGAGGCACCAAAAAAGAAAAAAAAATTCAACAAAAAAAGAAAGTAAAATGTAGGTTATAATTACGTTGAATGAACAATTCAAACACCAATAAGGCGTTCACAGATTAAAAGACTGTGTTGTTTATATTAACAAAATTAACTATATGGAACAAAACTAAAATAAGTCAGGTTATAGTTCTTATATTGTTGAATTTTTAATTCAAATGTATATATTATGTGGATTAACATTAATCAATAATTTAAATATTGTTTAAATCATTAATATATATGAATTATGGAATTATGGTTTATAATATAACACTTGGTCAATTTATGAATATTGTAATTGTGTTTTTGTTGTGAGTGACCCGTTATGGGTTGGACTGTTCATTTGGTAGCCTGTTGAGAGGTCCATGCTCTCATATGGTAAGCAAATAAACTGACTTCCCTATTAGGCAGTTTTAACACGTACAAAAAACTTACCAGGTAGAGGATATTTTTGCTCTCACACACGGTTTCTTCTTGATCCCTTCACTGAATAACAATGAATTGCAGAATCATGCTAGGTACACATTCTTGATCTATTTCTTGAATACAATGTGTTTAATATGCTATAATCTTGTATCTATAATTGATCTAGGTTTATAAAATTGAAATAAATCCATCAATTGGTATCAGAGCCAAATAGATACAGATTATGACTATTATATTTTATTTTCCATAATTAAATCAGAAATTCATTTACCCTAATTTATGAACCCTAAATGTGAAAATTGGGATTTTAATTATGTTTTCGCTGTCATGAAAATTATGATGTTTTACACGATGTTTTTCATTGCATTGTATAATATTGTTGTATATGCAATTGAACTCAAAGGATAAAGATTTTGTTTCGATTCTTACGTCTGATTGAGAATTTTTATTCATGATATTCCACTGCAACACGTTTCCTTCACGTATTAAAGAATCTGATTGTTTTTAACGAAACAATTGAATATGAAAAAGTTTTGTTGCTTAATTCCTTGAAAAGAATCAGTTTCTTGATTGAAAATGGTCAACATCACTTTCTCTTATATGGAAGTTAATGGATGTGATTTGTCTTATATGGAGGTGATTGTTTCCGTAATGTCCATCAAGTATTTGCATTATGCGGATTATGTGAATATTTAAAGTCAATTGATTGAATATATACTTATGAATATGGACAATTGATTTTGAAATTTGTTCTTTGACTAGAATGACTTTTATGTGCTTGATGGCTTGGCACGTACTGGAGAAAACACATAATGGTGCTATTCACCGTGCGACTTCTTTGGTATATGATACTCTCCCTATTAATGTGTCATAGTCATGAAATTAATTTTTTAGTCTATATGTGAATTGAATTTTTTATTATTATATATAATATGAGTTTATCATATTCTATTAAGCATAATTGCTGATAATTTGTATAACTATGAGCTCACCTATCGTGGGTATAATTGTGCAAATTTTGTGTATTGAATGATTAAAATTTTTTAAATCATAATTTTTATTGTATTAATAGTAATTACACCCTATCGGTGTGTTGTTATTAATGTAATTTGTTATTGTACAATGTGCTGTTAGATTTATGCTTATATCAATTATTTTTCGAGTACCCTATCAGTATTAGAAATTTTGGTGATATAAGATTTGTGCATTGTATTATTATATTTCTTTTTTATTATGGTTCGGGACCCTTAAGCAGGACCATGATAAGTAAGAAATTTTTCTAAAAGACTTGTTTGACTGTGCATATGGAATCATTTAATTCTCTTGTTGCATGATAACATTGTGCAAATTAAATGTTTCCTTTTGTTGTTTTCATGCCAGCCTCTTTGCCTATGCAATTGACTTCTGTTAAGACTTTGAATGAGACCAACTTTGAAGATTGGAAAGAATTTCTGGATTTCTATTTGGCTATCACTAATATGGACTTGACTTTGAGAGAAGAATCTGCTACTCTTACTACTGAGTCAACTGCTGCTGAAAAGGCTTCTTGTGAAAAATGAGAGCATTCAAACAGGGTGTGTCTTATGATGATGAAATGCACTATGGAGAATTCAATTAGACAGAGCATTCTAGAGAGCAAGAAGGTTGAGGAATTTCTAAAATCTGTTGGTGAGAAATTCACGACTTTTGATAAAGCTCAGAAGGGCCAATATCTTTCTTTGATTGAGAATACTAAAAATAATGGTGTTAGTGGAGTTCGTGAGCACATCATGAAGTTAGTGCACTGTTTTAATAAACTGAAGTCTCTCAAGGTTGATCTCGGTGAGAGTTATCTAATCTGATAGGTTCTAGAGTCACTCTTTTCTCAATTTAATGTTCTGAAGACCACTTATAACACTCAGAAAAATGAATGGACAGTTGATGAAATGATTGCTATTATCTCTCAAGAAGAGGATTCTATGAGGAATGAGAAATCACATAGTGTTCAGTTTGTTGCTTCTACTTCTAGTACAAAAAATGAGAAAAAAAAAAGGTTACGAAGGCAAGATTCAACATGATAAGAAGAAATGAGGGAAAATATCTCAACACCTAGAGCCTAAGAAGAATTTCTTTAAGGGAAACTACAAGTATTGCAAGAAGTATGACCATAAAGTGGATGATTGTTACATTCTCAAGAAGAAACTTGAGAAGCAAGAGGTTCACAAGCCTGAGGAAGTCAAGTAATGCTGAATCCAAGATCATTGTGAGAGATGGAGCTACAGTATCAGTGGAAGAAATAGGAGTAGTTACCTTGCATTTACCTTCTGTACATACTTTATTGTTGAAAGCTGTTGTTGATATACCTTTCATGAGAAAGAATTTAATTTCAGTTTCAACTTTGGATAGATGTGGCTACATTTTTAAATTTGGTAATGGAAAAGTTGTTGTTTGTTTTAATTTTGTTGCCGTTGGTTCATGAGTTTTGTGTGATGGGCTATATATGCTGAATTTGAATGATATGTCTGTTAACTCCGTTGTTGAAAGTAAGCGTAGTAAGACTAATGAGAGTTCTTCTATGTTATGGCAAAGACGCTTGGGGCATATCTCTAGGCCTCAAATTGAAAGACTAATTAGGGAAGGTATTTTTCATAACCTTGACTTCTCTGATTTTGACATTTGCGTTGATTGTGTTAAAACCAAGTTCACTGCCAAAACTAGGAATAAAGGAGCAAACACGTGTGATGATGTGCTACAGTTGATTCACACAGACATGTGTGGACCTATTACACCCACTGCCATGGATGGATATAGGTATTTTATTACCTTCATAGATGACTTCTCCAGATTCGGTTGGATAGATCTTCTCCAGGAAAAATATGATTCTTTGGATGCTTTCAGATCCTTCAAGGCTGCTATTGAATTGAAGACAGACAAGAAAATCAAATGTGAGGTCTGACAGAGGAGGTAAGTATTACGACTAATATGATGAAACTGGAAGAAATCCGGGACCGTTCGCCAAATTTCTCGATGAATGTGGAATTAAAGCTCAATATACTATGCCTGGTACTCTTGAGCAGAATAAGGTTGTAGAGAGACACAATCACACGTTTATGGATATGGTGAGACACATGTTGAGCCATTTGTCATTGCTAGATTTTCTTTGTGGAGATGCTTTGAAGACTGTTGTGTATATTCTTAATCAAGTACCCAGCAAGTCTGTGCCGAAAACTCCCTATGAGTTGATGACTGGAAGGAAGTCGAGTTTGAAACACTTTTATGTGTGGGGTTGTAAGGTAGAAGTTAGACCTTATAATCCTCAGCAGAAGAAACTTGATCTTAAGACTATTAGCAGCTTCTTTATTAGCTATTGCGTGGGCTCCAGAGGTTGTAGATTCTATTGTCCTTCTCACTCCATGCGAGTCATCGAGTCTGACCGAACGATATTCTTTGAGGATGATTTGGATAGTGAGAGCCATACACCATAACCAGTTACTCTTAAAGAAGATCAGACCGTAGTTCTTGTACTGTCTGTTTCACTTCCTGCAGATATCATGGTTCTAGTCAATCATGATGATGATCAAGCTCTTTGAGGAGAAGATGATGTAGTGGCACTACCAGCTGATGAATAGGAACCAGATGACATTGTTGAAGTAGTCTCATTAAGACGATCTCAGAGAGTACGCATGCCTTCTATATTAGATGACTATGTAGTGTATCTTCAGGAGCACGAATTTGATCTCTATGATGACGACGATCATATCACTTTTAAGGAGGCAATCTCTAACTCTCATGCTTCTGATTAGCTAAATGCTATGCATGATAAATTGTCTTCTATGTCTCATAATATTGTTTGGGATCTCGTGGAGTTTCCAGTTGGTTGCAAACCCATTAGGTGCATATGAGTTTTCAAAACTAAGCGTAGTCCAGATGGTAGAGTTAAGAGGTACAAAGCTAGACTAGTAGCAAAAGGCTATAGTTAAAGAGAAGACATTGATTATAAGGAGATTTTCTCACCAGTCTCTACAAAAAATGCATTTCGAGTTGTTATGACTTTGGTAGCTCACTTTGATTTAGAACTTCACTACATGGACGTGACGTTTATATGAAGGACTTAAAGAACTTCACTTTGGTAGCTCACTTTCGAGTTTTGTTGAAACAGGTAAGGAGCATTTGGTTTGCAGACTTAAAAAGTCTATTTATGGACTGAAACAGACATCCAGACAATGATATTTGAAATTTGATCAGGTTGTCACTTCTTTTGGCTTCAAAGAAAATGCTTCAGATCAGTGCATTTACTTGAATACTAGTAAGATCAATTTTACAATTCTTGTTCTATATGTCGACGATATTCTTCTTGCTAGTAGCTGCGTTAAACTTTTGACTGAAACAAAACTGATGTTGAGTAGCCACTTTGATATGAAGGACCTTGGTAATGCTTCAGTTGTTTTAGTCATCCAGATTTACTATGATAGGTCACGTGACATTCTTGGATTGTCTCAGAGAGGATATATTGAAAAGATCCTCAAGCGGTTTAACATGCATTCTTGCGCCCTATGTGTTGCACATGTTCAAAAAAGGTGATAAACTCTCTAAATCTCAATGTCCTCAAAATGATATAGAGATAGTTGAAATGGAAAAAGTCTCATATGCTTCCGCTGTTGGCAGTTTAATGTATGCTCAAGTTTGTACTCGTCCCGATATTGCTTTTGCTGTTAATGCTTTAGGGAGATACTTGAGCAACCAATGTTTGGGTTATTGGAAAGCCTTGAAAAAGGTCATGAGATATTTGCAGAGAACCAATGATTATTTGTTGACCTATAAGAAGTCTAAACAACTTCAGGTCATTGGTTATTCTGATTTCGCAGGTTGTCATGACGATTGAAAGTCTACTTTCGGCTTTATTTTTATTATAGCAGGAGGAGCTATCTCTTGGAAGAATGTCAAACAGACTCTTACAGCTACTTCTACCATGGAGGCAGAATATGTCGCTTGCTATGAGGTTACTTGTTAAGTCACGTGGCTGAAAAACTTAATCTCTGGCTTTCATATTATTGAAAGCATATCTAGGCCACTTGTAATATATTGCGACAATATTGTTGTTGTGCATTTCTCTCAAAACAACAGATGCTCTTCTCGCTCAAAGCATTTTGATATTAAATATCTGTTTGTTAAAGAGAAAATTATGGAGTTTCAGACTCGAATTGAACATCTTGCTATAAAGAACATGTTAGTAGATCCACTAACTAAAAGCTTAACTGTTAGAGCTTTTCAGAATCACGTAGCTCATATGAGATTAGTTAAGTCTTTTGATGTTTTGGGTTAGTGGGAGTCTGAAATTTTATATTTACTTATTGTCATTCTTATTAGATATATATGAGATGACGTCACTTTTATTATCATATCTCTTATAGCATTTTCAGATGCTTTGACCATTTTTGGATTGCATATTTCTCTTAATTAATTATGTTTTTCCATATTTATTATTCTTTATGTGAAATATGAGTATTTAACGTGTATGATCTACTGCCATATCAGATACTATTTCTGCAGCGTTAAAACTTATGTTTCTTAGATTGTTGGTTGACATGTGCTTTGACTATAGTTGATATTCTAGTCTTAATGATTCTTGTATTTTAATGATTGATTAATGACATCCAAGTGGGAGAATTGTTGATTTTTTAATTCAAATGTATATGTTATGTAGATTAACATTAATCAATAATTAAAATATTATTTAAATCATTAATATATATTAATTATAGAATCATAGTTTATAATATAACATTTGGTCAATTTATGAATATTGTAATTAAATTTTTGTTGTGAGTGACTCGTGATGAGTGAACTGTTCATTTGGTAGCATGTCGAGAGATTCATACTTTCGCCTGGCAAGCAAATAAATCGACTTTCTCATTAGATAGTTTTAACACGTACAGAAAATTTATCAGATAAAGGACAATTTTTCTCTCACATGAGATTTCTTCTTGATTCCTTCACTAAGCAACAATGAATTGCAAAATTATGTCAAATATATATTTTTTTTTATCTATTTCTTGAATACAATATATTTAATGTACTATAATCTTATATCTATAATTAATTTAAGTTTATAAAATTGAAATAAACCCATCACTAAAATGACAGATGCTGCATCGGCATTCTTGTTTCATGAGGACAGAAGAATTTCTTTACTACTCTGTAAGTCAGTATACCAAACATGATGCACAGTCAGCAACAGTCAAAACACCACTTGGCATGTGATTGCCTTAAGTTTCGGCAACGCTTCTTGATTTGTTTTTGACATTTTGTTTTTGTTTTTTGTTTTTAAATGTTTTTCACGATTTCATTATTTTGTAATTACATTTCAAAAAGACATTGTGTTGGTCCATAAATTTCTAATTATTTATAAAATTAAAAGACATTGTTTTTGTCTATAACTTTCTCATTACTTTTTATAAAGGATTATTTTGGTCCATAACTTTCTAATTACTTATGAAAAAAGCATTGCTTTTATCAAAAGTACATTGATCCAATGAGTTTTGCATAGAGTTATGGGTTTTTTTTTTTTGAAAAAAAAGGAGTGAATGGCATTACTTTAAAGTCAAAACATGGGACAACGTCGACAATTATTGTTTATCATTTTATCCAATAATATCTGTGATGATAAGCTCATGAATCATATGAGCATGAAGTCATTATTCCATATAAATAAAATAATCTTCCTTTGTACCCAAAAAATATCCCCTTCATTTTTGACATAAACCTGTTAGATCATATCAAATAATTAAATTTATTATAAAAGCTTGCTATTTTCATGTAATTAAAGATTAATTCCTGCAAATCATGTAAATTTCTTTAATTTAGCAACATTAATAGATGTCATCTATCATTCCTTTTTATTGTTATTCATCTATCATCTTTTGGGTTAGTCTGAAGTAATTTTTTTAAAAGTAAGTTTCTTTTTAATTAAAAAGGTAAGGCACTAATGTATAAGAGATTTAAAGAGACTGAATGTGAATGATTAGTAATGGAATAAAAAAAATAAGAAATAGAATAGAAAGATATATATTATTTTCTTGTTTGGTTGTTCAATAAAGAAAAGGAAGAAATTCTCACCAAAAATCATAGTATTCCCTTCTTGATACTTAAATTTGAGAGACTTTTTATCCTTTTTTATCATTCCACTCATTCTTTTAAAATAAATCCAAATCATACTTTTAATAGATTTTTCTATTTCATTCATTACCACTTCTTCTCTTGCTATTGTTCCCAACATAATCTAAAGCTTTCCAAATAGATCACTGGTGTGGTGAATATCCTTTTAGTACTTTAAAATATTCCAACTTCATCACCTTTAACAACATTTCGAAAACACGTGTTCTTGTAAGTGACAATTACTTCTTGACACTTGTAGGCACGCCTTCACGTCACATTCATAGTTACCTCATATTGTTTGGTAGGCAGAAGATAAAATATTCAAAATTAATATTAAAGAAAATGAGAAATGCTAAATTTTTAAGAAGTTTTTATACGAAATAATTTCATACGAATTAACTTATTCCTATAAAATGGCCTGCAATTTTTTTTGAACTCTTATCATGTTTGTTTCTCTATCTTATGTGATTCGTTCAATTAATTTCCGAGTGTTTTTCATATGAAACAATTCGTGTGAAATAACATATATCTCGTATTCTCCATTATTCAAATTTCAAAAGAGACAAGAGACCTATGTATTTGTCAATCTCTCTTTCTTCTCATGTTCTCAATTTATCCTCTATTTTGCTATAACCCTTTAACGTTAATTACTTCCACTGATCCACTTACATATGTAAAATAATGCAAAAGCAACGAAAAGATGATTGAGTTATGACATACGCACAATAAAAAAGTTTACATTAACTTTACACTTCGCTTATTTATAATAAAAAATAAAGAGAATGTATTGAAACATATATAAATTTTTTTATTTAAAAAAAATAATATAAAAATAATGTAATTTTTTTTGTGTGTGCAAATATATCATTTTTAAAGATGATTATACTTCATTCATGTAAACTGTAATGAAGTAGAAGTACGTTATCCACTGCAGTTATTCTTTGTCAATTTCACATGGTTTGATATTCTCTTTCTCAAATTGAAAACGACACAGCCACTTGCTGATTTTTCTTCGCTTGACTTGGATTATTATTATCTTCATGCTTTCATTGTCGTGTGGTCATGTAAAATACTTACACTTCAAATAGGAAAATATCAGACAGTGGTGGTGAGTTGAAGGGGAAGAGAAGCAAGTAATTGGAAAGAATGGAGAGCACACTTAAGGTCTTGAGAGATGGGGAGTCAGTGCTTGATCTCAGCCCAAGATCCACCGTCAGTGGCGGCGGTGAGGACGTCTACGGTGAGGATCGCGCCACCGAGGACCAACTTGTCACCCCGTGGACTTTCTCAGTTGCCAGGTCAGTAGTCACAAGCAGTTTAACGTTTCAAATTTTGCATACTTTCTCAGCTTTTTGATCTTCATGGCTTCAATTAGTTATGGACTATATTTGAGACTTTTTATATTGGTTACTTCCTTGAACTTGTGAATCTAAGTAAATCCTATCCAAACGTAGCATATGGGATTGCTAATGCTGATTTTTGATCATTAGTATTTTTAAGTCTTTCTAACAGTTGATTTCCTTTTCTTCGTTTTTGTTTCTTTTTTCATTCTTACTTAGCTAAGTTGTTTGTTATTATTATTATGTTTTTAATATTATTATTTTCCATTTTGGGAAGGGATGGGTTTTAGACTTTGAGTAAATATCTGTGAGATGAAATTGTAGTCTGAGTTTCTGTATGATTTTGTGCTGCAGTGGATACTCTTTGTTAAGGGATCCACAGTACAACAAAGGGCTTGCTTTCACTGAGAAAGAGAGGGATGCACACTATTTGCGTGGACTCCTACCTCCTACAATTATCTCCCAGCAACTTCAGGTTTGCGTTCAATGATAAATAAGCTATGATTTTTATCTATTATATATTAGTTGGCTACTTTTATTTTCCTTTTCTTCTCTCTTGTTCTGATTATTTCTTTCTACTGTTCACAGGAGAAGAAGCAGATAAACAGCATCCGACAATATCAGGTTCCCTTGCAAAAGTACATGGCTATGATGGATCTTCAGGCAGGCTTTTCAACTCATCATGGTTACATTTACGCAGCATTAGATTATTTCTGGTTAAGTTTGTCTTGTTCATGATGTTATTGAGTTTTCAACCTGCAAAAATGATATCTGCACATCAAAATCCTTACATCATTTTTACACTTTATTGTTTGGGGAAAAATAAAGGTATGTGTTGGAATGTATATTTTTCTTGTTTTATTATCTAAAAAGGAAATGATGTAAGAATGATGTAGATTTTTTTATGTGCAAATATGATTGCTGTTTAACCTGTGATGCATGGAAGTAGTATATGATGTCAATGCAAATATATGATAATATTTCTTAGTTTCAAGGTCTTTTCTCCACTTAGTGGTGCTTTGAACTCTTTCCTTCATGAGCTTCGCAAAAAAGGACCAAATGATGCCCTTGAATTTTGTTAAGAGAACATGAAAAATATTGTTCCTCTACTACTGAAAATTGGCATGTGCCTCTTATAGAAATTGTGGATGTGAAAGTTGAAAAGTAAAACAGCATGTTATTCTGGTCTACAGGAGAGGAATGAAAGGCTGTTTTACAAACTACTCATTGATAATGTTGAGGAACTGCTCCCAGTTGTGTATACTCCTACCGTTGGTGAGGCTTGCCAGAAATATGGGAGCATCTTCAGGCGTCCGCAGGGTCTTTACATAAGTTTGAAAGAGAAGTATAAATTTCTTTTTCCCCTATGCTTGTATGCAATTTTGGACTATATTTGATGCAGGGTTACAGAGCTGTTGGCCTTTTACAGGGGGAAGATCCTTGAGGTATTAAAAAACTGGCCTGAGAGGAGTGTTCAAGTTATTGTTGTAACAGATGGTGAGCGGATTTTGGGACTTGGAGATCTTGGATGCCAGGTATTTCTGCAGGGGAATCAAACTCCTTGATTTAGCAAACTATCATACAAGTCAAGATATAGACATATGGTAATTGGTAAATGTAGATGAGTTAGGCTTCACATAATGATGTTGGATGTGTTCAGGGAATGGGAATTCCTGTTGGTAAATTGGCATTGTACACAGCACTAGGAGGAATTCGTCCATCAGCAGTAAGCATTTTCCATCTTCTACTTTTTATTTTCTTCTCATTATATGCTTCATTTCCTCTGTTTGAAACCTTGAGAACTTCTTCATTATGGGAGTAATAAAGTAGTTGTGTTCACTCTCTCACATGATGTTTTCTTTCTTTATTGTGTGGTTAGTGTTTGCCTATTACGATTGATGTGGGGACAAACAATGAGCAATTACTGAACGATGAGTTTTACATTGGGCTTAGACAAAAGAGGGCAACTGGGCAGGTTGGTATAACATACATGCCTTGTCCAAAATTGTTTTATCGTAATTTACTATCTGCATCATTTTAACTTGCATTGATATGAGGCAATTTCAATGGTTTCTACTTTCTTCTTAGGAATATTCTGAACTTCTGCATGAGTTCGTGACTGCTGCCAAGCAAAACTATGGAGAAAAAGTTCTTATACAGGTTGCAAATTTCATGCATGATTTTTGAGGTTTCTGAACATATATTCATTTATTCAATTATAGTGTCTGATTATTTCAAATGATTTTCTGCAGTTTGAAGATTTTGCAAATCACAATGCTTTTGAGTTGCTTGCAAAATATGGTACAACTCATCTCGTTTTCAATGATGATATACAGGTACTAAGTTGCACAAAGGCTAGCATCTATATCATGAAGATTGTTTTGTTCTAATTATTATTTATTAATGCCTTCTTTTCTTAGGGGACTGCATCTGTCGTTCTTGCTGGGGTTGTTGCAGCCTTGAAGCTCGTTGGTGGTACTCTGGCTGACCACACATTCCTGTTTCTTGGTGCTGGAGAGGTAAGACTAATATTTTTCCCCTTTTCCTTACTTAATATCTGCATCTTTCACGTGCGGTGGACATGATTTATGACAGAACACAATAGTGTTATCTGATCCATGTAGCCTTTTCGCAGCTTTGGTGGTTGTTGTTATTGTTATTTGTCTTGGTTATGCATGCACACACATCTACTGCTGTTCTGTACTTGACAAGTTAGTTTGTCTAACTTATTTTCTGTCATGCTTTCAGGCAGGAACTGGAATAGCAGAACTAATAGCTCTTGAGATGTCGAAGCAGGTGAATAAGCCATTTATTGTTTATATAGTAATTACATTGATTTCGAGTCAATTTTTAAATTACACTTGATGATGTTCTTGTATTTATTTCTATTATTTTTGGTGCAGACAAAGACACCTATAGAGGAGAGTCGCAAGAAGATATGGCTTGTAGACTCAAAGGTAGTAGAAGCATGATAAGTTCCCATGGAAAATTATACTTTATATTTTAGTTTATTTTATCTTTTAATTGTATTTGTTTCAGTTTTTCTAAAGTATTTCTTTTTTCTTCTCCTGCAGGGTTTAATTGTTGCTTCACGAAAGAACTCACTTCAACACTTCAAGAAGCCTTGGGCTCATGAGCATGAGCCTGTTAACAGTCTCTTAGATGCTGTTAAGGTGTCAAAATATGTCTATTTAAGTGTTTATAACTTGCAGCAGGTTGCCTTTAGATGTGTCTCTATCCTTAATTAGCTTACATCTTCAGGTAATCAAGCCTACAGTTTTGATTGGATCATCAGGAGTGGGAAAAACATTTACAAAGGAAGTAATTGAGGCTGTGGCTTCAAGCAATGATGTAAACTCTTATCTCTCTCTCTTGTGCACAAGTATTTGTGTGCTTGTTTAGATTACAATCTTAGATAGGAACTATATTTCTGTCATGCCTGGCCTGCAGAAACCTCTCATAATGGCTCTCTCCAATCCAACTTCACAGTCCGAGTGTACAGCTGAAGAGGCTTATCAGTGGAGTGAGGTAAAATAACAGATAACCACATCTGTTTCTTGATCTGTTTGAGAGTTTTTTGATACAAATGATGCATACTCCTACTTTTTTGGCAATAATAACTTCCATAACTTATCTTTGCTTGTTTTCAAAATATAGGGTCGTGCAATTTTTGCTAGTGGAAGTCCATTTGATCCTGTTGAATACAAGGGCAAAGTTTACTTTTCTGGCCAGGTTTTGCAATCCTCTTCATATTCATGATTAGTTCTCTTCTATTTGGGTAAACAACATAGCATCACATCTAATTCATCCCTTGTCAAATCAGGCCAACAATGCTTACATTTTCCCTGGCTTTGGCTTGGGTTTAGTAATCTCAGGAGCAATCCGAGTACATGACGATATGCTTCTGGCAGCCTGTAAGTGGATAACAAATTTAGCATGAAACATCCTACAAACATGATGTTTTGTTCTTTCTATCCTCTTTGTTTCAAGCTTCTTCCATGGTTGGATATAAGTTGTTCACTGCATATTTTCTTTGATTGATGTCTTCTTAACCAGTATTTACTTGTGATTGGCAATGCTAAGAGCCTAAGACTTAAATAATGGTTTCAAACCATTATTTTTAGAACTCATACCATTATGTTTTTTGTAAAATTCACAAAGGAATGCTTAACATTCTTCTCATGTAATGTACAGCGGAAGCCTTGGCTAAACAAGTGACAGAGGAGAACTACAAAAAGGGCTTGATTTACCCACCATTCTCTGACATCAGAAAAATTTCAGCTAATATAGCTGCAAATGTTGCTGCCAAGGCGTATGAACTAGGTATATGCTCATTGTCATAACTCCTTCATTAATACTAGTTACATATCTCTGTTTCACTCAGGCATGCATTTCATTTTAAAATCAACAATTGTTTTAAACTCATTGTAGGCTTGGCTACACGTCTCCCTCGTCCCCAGAATCTTGTGAAGTATGCTGAGAGCTGCATGTATACCCCAGTCTACCGAAACTATAGGTGAATTATGGAGCAAATTACTATTGAGTCTGGCTGTAATAAACATGTGTCTGGCATATGGAGTTGTTTTATGTAGCTTATGCAAGAGTGAGTGGTTTTATGCTTTTTACATGAATTCATGAACCAATGCTTTATATCATGAAATCCTTATTTTTGTTGGCATTTTGGGCTTTGGGCTTGAATGATTGGGCTTGGAAGGTGTTTGCCATGTTGGTGTTTGGTATTGGGGCATGTTTGGGATGAGAGCTTTTATACTTGGATTGGAACCATATAACCCAAAAAGCTAGGTTCTTGGTTTTGGCCCATCCAAGCTTATATACCATTATTCATCCTCTAACTTAACACTGGGGACCCAGACTGCACATCCTTATACACTTAAACTCTCAACTTTGTTTGTAGTTGAGCTGCAATCAGATTCTCCATATTTCCCATCTAAAGATCATTTAAGGTCTGATACCATATTGGCATTTTGGGCTTTGACTTGGAAGGTATTTGGCATATTGGCATTGGGCTTTGGATGATTTTGGGCTTAGGAGAAGTGTTGTCATGATTGGGATGAGAGCTTTTATACATGGAGTAGAACCATATAACCCAAAAAGCTAGCTTCTTGGTTTTGGCCCAACCGAAGCTTATATACCATCATTCATCCTCTAACTTAACCAATGTGGGAATCTCACCTGTTATTCCAACAATTTCATGTCATGCCAATTGCTATTAAATCTTGCCTGAAAGAATGGTTTGAGAAACAGTATGGCTACTGTTATTTTGCCCTGGCAACTTTGTTTGAGGGGCTTATTATTGCACAAGGAAACAGTATGGCCTCTTATGCCATATAATGGTTTATAACAGTTAATTCATATAATATTATAAGAATGGCCATAATGGCACGCAATCAGCATATTCTATTTCTAATATTTATCGGGGCATACTCAGTTGAGGTTAGTTCTATCATACAACGCCTCAGCACGCGCAAGAAGCTTTGAAATTTTGTTGGGTTAAGATAAGATTTGACTTGTTCTTCTAAATAAGATAAGATAAGATTGCCACTTAATCAGCCTTTTTTTTTATACACTTCGGGCAACAGCCCAAACTACAACGCAATACCCTACGAATAGAAGAAACCTTGCTTGCATTTGCAAGCAAAGAAACAGATAGAAAGACCCTATAGGGAGAGAATGGCCGTGCTTAGCAAGAAGATCAGCACAAGTATTCCCCTCCCTATAAGTATGCTGGTAAACTACTTGGCAATTGTGACTCAGCGACCTTTGATGAGAGAAACCACTGCTGCTATATGGGTGCCAAGGATCAAGCTCCGAGTGAATGAGGCTAAGGGCACATCTAGAATCAATCTCAATAACCAGTCTCGTGGTCCCCATTTGACAAGCCAAAGATAACCCAGTAAGGATGCCTTTTGAGTTCAGCCATAGTAATAGTTGCATTACCTAACCTCTTACCTTATTCCTTGCTATAATCCCCCAAGCTGCATTCTGCTGGTTAGCAATAAAGGACCCATCCACATTCCACTTGACCCATCCAACTTCGAGAGGATTCCACGATACAAGGACCTGACTCTAGCTAGGAACTTTGTTGATGCAAGAGTCTCTAGAGGCCAAAGTAAATCAACATATTTAATAAAAAATAATTTTTAATTTTTAATTTAAAAATTACGTTGTTTGGTTTTTATTTTTGATTTTTGAAAATATTTTTATATAAATATATATATATATATATATATATATATATATATATATATATACACACACAAAATAAGCTTAAGGAGGGGAGAACTTGCCTCATTTCAATGTTAAAAACATGTCACAAGCCTTAACGAGTTTAGAGTTATACTTATAAATGACTAATAAAGGACTTTTGATCCTACCAATTAAACTAACGATCATTAGCAAAATATTATTTTTATGATAAAAAAGTTTAAAAAATTCTTAAGTTTGAGAGTAATATATTTAATGGTTACAATTTTATTATAAAATTAATCTAACAAGACAATTTTTTTGGTACAAGTGGGGGCCTAAACCCAAAGAGAATATATATATATATATATATATATATATATATATATATATATATATATATATATATATATATATAACTAAGGAAACTAAACGGGTAAGGTAGTCCTAACAGAATCAGCATATATCATACTTCTAAGATGATCAGCAGGAGATTCTAACTTTACAAGATTGTAATCCTGAATAAGACTCTAGTTTGACTCTTACAAGATTCCAACTCTTCATACTTCTAAGAATGTAATCTGTGTATATATGTTATATTTTAATTGAAATTGTTTATTACTCTCAAATTACATCGACACTTGCGGTTCATTTGAGTAGAAAGGGGGGCAAAGACAGATTATTGACCACTAAATGGGCCTACGTGGTAAATACCCAATATATTAGAAATAGAATGGGGGCCCAAAATACAAAAAGCCCAAAGCGGCGTGTAATTACAAAAAAAAAAAGAATTTCAGAAAAGGAAAAGAAAAACCCCAAAACCCTAACCCTAGCCTGAAACTCGCTCGTTTCTTTCTTCTTGTGTGGCACCCTCGTCGCTGCAATTGAAGGAAGAGAGCAACAATAGATAATCATGGGTGAGTTTGAATCATCTTGTGCTTTCTATGTCTCTTCTCTTCTGCATTCTGCATATCCAATTCCAATGTTGGTTCTTTTTTTGGCGCAGGTAAGGTTCACGGATCACTTGCACGTGCCGGAAAAGTGAGAGGCCAAACCCCTAAAGTGGCGAAGCAGGACAAGAAGAAGAAGCCACGTGGCCGCGCCTACAAGCGCATGCAGCACAATCGCCGATTCGTCACCGCCGGTACTTCTCTAAACCCTCCCCCTTTTTTCCAAAATTAACTTTTCTGATTCCAAAACTCAAGTGATTGATATCAGAAAATGTAAAGGTTGTAACTTTGGTTGTTGGATTTTAATGGGTTGGTCTTTTTTTGTTAATTGCAGTTGTGGGATTCGGCAAACGGGGACCCAATTCATCTGCCAAGTGAGGACATGCTTGTTTTGAAGGATTGACTTTTTGTTTTTTAAGTAGAAGAGTTTCTGTTAGCTTGCGCTCAGGATCAGTTTTTTTTTTTCGGTTCATGTGCCAATCTGGACCTGTTTGATTCGTTATGTATGGCAGGTCCAGCAATACCTTGTTACACCCCTATTTTATTAATTGAGCTCTCATTAGATTGTGTTCAATGGATGTTTTTTTTTTTTTGGGGGGGGGGGAGGGAGGTATGTTGATGTTAATCTATTTACTTTTGTTTACTGGATGCATTTGAAATTTAGAGATGGCTTTGCATATTTTTGTTGTGGTGTGGCATTCTGATATCAGGCCAAAGTGTTGATAAATTCATTTAGTTGTGGTATTTAATTTATTCACCAGTATCTGGCTATAATGAAATTTGGACGTGTTCTATTATTTGATGCATTCACATACTTCTTGTTTGGGATTTTATGCATTCACTCATAGTTGGTGTGGCTAGGTTGGATGTTTTGTTATGAAGAGCCTGATATTTTACCTTTGATTAATAGTTTTTTTGGAATTGAAGTTGATATTGTAGAATTGAGAGTATTGACTAAGGGAGGTCAAGGCGTTTGATCCTTTCACTCGTAGACTCAAAATACTCTTCGATTTGGTCTCTAATTTTGGACGTATCTCGCCGTCTCGGGCAACAGGACAGTGTCCGGTGTCCCTAATGAGTAATGACTTCTGTATGAGCTGGTCTCGAAGTCGCTGTCTAAGTTTCAAGTTGAGGAAAGTAAGGGTCACCATAATGGAATGGACCACCGAGATCAGCAGGGGTTCATGCATGCAGGCAACTTGTGTCAAATTGTCTCCTCAATCCGTCTACAATGAGACATACAAAACTTACGTCTATTTTTATATATTCATTATATTTTTTGATTTATTTTTATAATGAATATATAAAAATAGATTTAAATTTTGTCCTAAGATCTATTTTTATATATTTATTATATTTATTTCATCAATTAAATTATAATATATATTTATTAATATATTTTTTATTCTCTTTTTAAAAAAATATATACATATCATAATTTAATTGATATAATAAATATAAAAAAAATAAACTTAAATTTTATCTTTATCTTATTTCGAGGCCAACAAATTAAACCGTGTTCATGAGACACCAGAGAGCCTAAATAAATACACACAATAAGATTTCATGACCACCAAAGACACCAAAAGGATTTCTCCCATTTATATATTTGTATGTATAAGACATAGATGAGTAGATATGAGGATATATTAGGTGAAAAACATGGGTTTATTTAAAGAGCTTGAGACAGCACTTTGTTGAACCTGCTGTTAATGACAAACCCTTTTTCCTAATTTTAGATTTTTTTCACGTCATTCTTTACTACTACCACCTCATAAAGCTTAAAGAATGGTGTTGTATAAAATTATAAAAGATTTGGAAACATACGAACTACGAATAAAGGTAAATAAAACATTTTTTATTTATAAGTCGTATTAGAAATTTAATGGGCTCAAGAGCAAGCAATGATGGCATTCCTGATTCTCTTCCTCCAATCATTCCCAAATTAGGGTTGAATAAAAAATAATACATCTGTTAATTTCATTTATGTTTTTCTTTTAGGTTTAATTAATAAGAATCAAACCGAATAGCTAACCACCCCCCCCCAAAAAAAAAAGAGGGGAAAAAATTATAATCTATATAATATGGCTAATGTATGATGCTGTTATTCCTAATACAATATGCAATTCAAAGAGTTTAAACTAAGTGATGAGGTTAAAAAAACAAAAATCTCCACGCTGCATAGCTCCAAAAAACTGACTACTTAAGCTTGCTGTTTATTGTAAAATTCCAAATCTGCATGTGTGAGTATCCTTGTGAAAAATCTCCAGGCTGCACAGCTCCAAACGATTGACTACTCAAGCTTGCTGTTTCTTGTAAATATTCAAATCCGCATGAGTATCATTGTAGCGCTGGCTCAGGTAGTCCTGGCATAAGATAGGAGGAAATCTAGAAAAAGAAAAAATGCAGGGATATAAGACATTTAAGGACCACTAAGAAGGGCACATCATCATTTTTCAGTTTCCTTCTATAGAATTTTAATACTGTGGTTACATCCTTTAATTTGTCCATATACCATTCGGCTGACCAACTAAGGCAATTTAACTCACATGCATTCACATTATAAATTACCTGTTTTAGTACTTTTGTAACCAAATAAACAAACCTCAGAAGGGAAGGATGGAATCTGACTGTGATATTAACTTTCTATCATACAATATGCTGTCAAATTAGATGGCATTTTTAACTCACTTGGGAGGATTACTTTCTGATTTGCAGGTTGGCAAGCACTCCACTAGACACTCATGACTAGGCTCAATAAAGTATGCAATCTGTAAAAGAAAACAAAATGACAAATGATTTTGCCAAGATTTGTAATGTTAAAACTGATAAAAAGATGCATAATCAAGGAAGGCGCCAAATATTGCAGAGATTAAATTTGGGAAAAGAATAACATGCAGAAGTTTCACAATTTGTCACTATCTATGAATACACCAAAGGGGAGGTCAGCTATGCTGGCAAGTTGATTACTGGCAGTTTGGGAACAGGAGTCGGGAATGACTAGCAAGTAGCAACATAACCAAGATGCATTGGCTCAGTAAATATGTAAGACATGAGTCAATTGTGACTTTCAGGTCATGGTGGCGATAGCCTATAAATGTTCTAATAGTTGTGAATTTCAATGCTAGCAGAAGATAATAGAGAATTACAAGCTAAAGCTTGAAATATTGATGTATTGGGCCACATAAGTACATATAGGCTGCAATAAGAAAATTCAAACACAAACAACCAACTGGATCTTGGGAGAGGCAAAATAAGTTATACTTGGCAATGTAATACTGGCTTTGCAATAAAATCAAAAATCAAAAGGGAAAGAGGAAAAAAAGTTGAACAAGAAAAAATAACTGGGGCTTACAGAATATCTCTCTTGACCATTTCCTAGAACTCTGTGCAGTGTGGACCTGAGCATAAATGCAAAGCAAAGTGTTGATTATACAATGAATAAAATTCAAAAGAAAAAGGATGCACTGTCAAGATACACCAAAGGCCAAATCACACATTTTCTTTCTGGAAACTAATAACAGAATACCGCACAACATTTAAAGTCTCATGAGAGCCCATAAAAATACTAATGGAGTATGCACACATGCAATTATCTACTTCAATTGAAGTTTACAATTTTCATTCTAGCAGCTAGAGGACATAGGATAACATAAGTGCTCTAAATTCTTATGAATCCTTATAAATATACAAGTGATCGACCATATGCACATGCAATTTTCATTGATTCATTAAGAACTAAATCTATCATTTAAATAAAGGATATTTTCACGGCAATAAGTATGGTTTTCAACAATGATGAGGAAATATTATGTTACAGATTTATAAGTAAACTAAATTATATCACATTGCCGTTAATCTATACTGATGTAGTATTTTTCATATGTCCTTTGTGAGGGGAAAAAAAAGGCAACTTAACAGTAGGAAAGGTTTCTTACTTGAAAACACAGTTGCTCCAGCGCTCCAGCATGTCACCAAGATTCACTATGAATGCTCTGCAACATAAACAATCAGATAAATAATGTAAATAGTTCAGGTGAAGGGCATGGCAAAGGTAATTAAACTTAAAAGGCCTTGTAGCAACCTTCCTGTCTTTGCAGCCAATTGTGTTTAATATGCAGCTCCAAGAGAATTAAAATTTTTAGAAATATATTAGCTTAGGCAGATAATTGCAATTTTACTTTGGTTGAATTGTTTTGTGGTGTACTGTGATGCTGTCAATTAAGGGTATGACTTCTTACATGATCCCATCATATAGATTGGTATGAATGACAATTGGAAAGCCTGGCTATGACATTAGGATAAACAAATCCAAAAAAAGAAAAAAAAATCTTGAAGGAAGAAGGGCGTGTTTAGAAATTTTCTCAAGTTAAAAGGTCAGGGTGAACAAGAATGGAAAATTTTCAATACTGCATAGCCTGCAAATAGCAACCCTCCATAACCGCCTTTTATAACCTATAAAAACTACAGTGCCACAGGAACTAACCCCTTCAATGGTGCCACATCCTCCCATTTCTGAGGTTTAACATCCCTATCCTTGCATATCTGCAATAAAAGATATTAATGTTCTTAATTAATTACAGAAAATATTTGTAATATTGAAAGAAATTTCAGTTGCCTTCTTACTTGAAGACCTGAGACATCATCTGTTGCTAACAGTGTAATTAAACCATAGTCAGTATGAGCTCCAGCTCCATATAATCCTTTCAAGGGATCTGAGATTTGACCTTCGGGGGACAAGGATGAATACAACTGTATTAGTTATTTTTCTCAGTGCTTATACCAGGAATAAGAAGACACCAAGACAACTGATTCAATACCTTCGTAATGCAGCAAACGCAGAGTTGCAATGGCCTCTCCTAGCATTTCTGGGCGATCAAAAAAATTAGCATGCAAATCAAGTGCAAGGGCTATTATCTTTCCAACTGCCTTCCCCACTTCTCTGGATTCCCCATTAAAACAAACAGGAACATAAAAACAAAAGATGACAAATATGTGAAACCTTTCTCCTTTACACTGATAAATACTAATCATAACACAGAATTTGAGTCCAAATGAGCAACCAAGGCAGTTGAACATGATCTATTATTTTCTACATATGAAGTGAGCAATAACATTCACAAGAAAAATAAGGCTACAACCCCCTCCCGTCCATGGCAAAGAAGAAGAAGGAACAAGATGAAACACAGTAGCAAGGATTCAGGGGAAGATATGTTTGTTGAAAGCCAAACATATGCTCCATGTAAAAGACTCAGGTTTCACTAGAATGTACAGTAAGTCGGTAACAAACTAACAATTAGCTAGTTCCATCTGCAGCACAAATGATCAAAAGATAGTAGTAAGGTTGCATCGTTAGGGGTTCAAATCCTAGAGTCACCACTTTAGGGAAGGCTTTACCTAACTCCCAAAATTGCATGAGCAATTGCAATATATCAAAAAAAAAAACATGTTGCATTGTATAACAGAAAATAACTTCACTGAAACTTACAAAGCCTGTCGATGGTATTTTTCCATAGTCTCCCTCCACCCAGGCAGAATATCTACATGAAAACAAAGTTCAGGATAAGGTTAAAAAAACAAAACAAACAAAGAAAACAACAAATGAAAAACCAAGGAAATGGATGACTAAAAATTAGATTTTTCTTCTCCAAAAGTCTCAAAGGCTGAAAATTTGACTCGTTTACCTGATGCAGGCCATTTATTTGGCCCATAAAAAGGTTTCTGCGATTCTGGGTCATCTTCAGCTACTTCAACTCCAATATAATATCCCTCTTTGTAATCTCCTACTTAACCCAGTAGGGAAAAAGATATCAAGCTTCAGGATAAAGAAGAAGAATAACAAAACATAGTGGAATCTATTATCTATATAAACATGCAATATACAAATAATGATACATACCATGTACTTGGTTTTCAGGATCAAGTAGCTCATCAAGGACAGGAGTATATCCCCTATGCTTCTCATTTCTAAGAAGCTTCATCTTTTCCTTATGTGGAAGAGAGAAGAATTTCTTGCTTTGTGAAAAAACCTCATCCATGAATTCCTGGCTTATTCCATGGTTGACAACATAGAAAAAACCAGAATCCAAGCAAGCCTTTTTCCAACCAAATAAATAAATAAAAATGATCACATAGAAAAAGTTAAGGATTCAAACAAAGTCAATTGACCCAAGTTGTGTAACAGAGCAACCTTTGAGAGGAAGATAAAAGCCAACCTGTTTGAGCAAATTCACCGATTGGTTGATGTCAGGATTGGAGAGGTCGATACAATTGAGGACAGAGAGTATTGTTGCATCATTGGATTGTGTGTTCTGTTTTCCCATGTTGAAAGAAGAACAATGAAGGAGGACCTGACGTTCGTGAACCAGTTTGTTTGCACTTTTTGCAATAATAAAGGCAAAAGGTAAATGGCTTTTGCTTATATAAGCACAAGACCACATGTCCACAAACGTTGTCACCATTCATGGCAGCCATATTTTTTTTTAATATATATTTTATTGCTTATTTAGGAATAGACATCTCTTGATTAGCAAATTCTTACAGTTTTGCTAGTTTTTTTTTTCCTTTTTATTGTGTCAATTGGTATTTGAGCTAACTTATCCATAACTGGATTAATTGATTTTTTGTTTTTTTTTTCGATTTAGTTAAAGGTAAATTATGTATAGTCAAATCCTTTTAGATTTGATAGTTTTCTTTAATTAAGATTTATAATGATAATACATTTAGTTAAATATCATATGCTTACGTTTAATTTTGACCAATTATTAAAGTTGAATTGGTAGTTAAATCATCATTTTTCTGCAACTTGTAATTTAGGTTTGAAAATGTGGATTTTTCTAAGCAAAAGTCAATACTATACAGAAAATTGTTTCCTGTTGATTTGCATCTTTAGTATTATATTATTAAATTTTTTAGCTTTTTTTTTTTTTTATAGACTTTTAATGACTTAACTCATCCTTATAACACAGCCATTTAGGTTGCATCTGAATACAAGTAATTTGTTATTTGTATCTTCCATAATACTAGTTCTTCTACGGTATTTTGCACGGGCTATTTAGTTTATTTATTTATTTTTATAGAAACGAGTTGTTTTAAATTTTATTTATATAACTATGAATTATTTTGTTTTGCTTTTTAAGAAAGTTTTTAATTAAAATATCTCAAATACAGTATTTAAATGAATTTTTAAAATATGGAATAAATTAGTTTAAGCATATTTCTTATAAAGTGAAACAAATATACTAATATTAAAAATTTTAAAGTTATAAAACTTGATCTTTTTTCATTTTTTTTTACAATATTCGGGTGTACTCTTACTTTAAGTTCAAAATACAATTTAACATTAAATATAAGTTGTGTAAATAGAATAAAAATAATTTAAAAAATATTTTAATTTATAATACATGTTAAGTGACTTTCTAATGATATAGAACACTCATATAATTTTTACTCTTATTTTATTTTATTAATAATAAATTTAGACTTGTTGTTGAAAAAAAATAGTATTTTATCCATAAAAATGATAGTTAATGGGATTATTAACTACTTCTTAAGGCAATTTTATCGTGACATAATAAATTTATATTTTTTTAATGAAAGATAATTTATTTCTTGTCAACATAAAAAATTTACAAAGTCATAACAAAGTTGGACAAATCATCTACCCAAATCTTATAACTCAGAAGCTATATCATAATTGACTAAATAGTCAGCCACCACATTACATATACAAGGAATATAATTACTACGAAAGCTAATACATCAAAAGTTGAAAGGTAAATATCAATTTTAGACAAGTCTGATTTTGGTAAGTTATCTATGAGTACTTACTTAAGTGCTCACTCGTTAAGTTTAAAGATCTTGATATAAAGTAGCGAACCTAAATTTTATTAAATAAAAAAGAATGCAAATATATCTGAGGAGCCATTGTCTGAATGGTCTTCATCCACATTTCTAATACCCTCATAGAGACACTGAGCATCTCCTTCAAGGTGGATGCATGCGCCGAATTCCCACCTCCCATGCAAAAGGAGACCTTTCCTAGCATCAAGTAATTCTCCCTGTATGCGTCGTCAGCTTCCATAACCATGTGAGCTTTTGCCATAATGATGGAACCATTCTAGTCCCGGATAACCAAACCCACTCCACAACATTTGTTAGCCAAAGATATAGCCGCATCAACGTTTGACTTATACTGGTTAGCTTTTGGAGGGAGTCATCTAGAGGGTATATGTCTCCAACTTTCCATCGATGACGTCTCCAAACGGGGAAATTTTATTGTGGACCTTATTATTTAAGGATGGATGGTCCTTGTGTTATATTCGTTGAATATCAATTCAAAGAGATCAATGATAGAGATTTATCATCAGGTTATTAGTGATTAGGTAAGTTGCCTAAACTTCAAAATTTCAAAATAGCCCCTGAATAAAAATGAATTTTGGATCTTAAACCCTTTTTCTTTCTTAGAAACCAGAAAGGCAAGAACAAAGTCCTCAAGAGGCAAAACCACCACCATCGGATTGGGGGCTCAAATGACAGCAAGCTTAATTATGCAGATCCCTGAATAAAATAGTTGTCTAGTTTTTTACTTTAATTTTTTAAAAATCAAATTTGACTCCACAATGAAGGCGATTGAAGTGGAAGATTAAGTACCTAACTAAGACTCTGAAAGATTAGAAAGATTCTCAACCGCACGATTGGCCTGAGGCCAAAAGGGTTAGAGAAATCAATCGAAACAACAATATAATCAGAATTGTAGAGATCCTTGATTGTTAAATCTAGGGTTTGGTCAGTTAGGTGGAGCTCGCATTGGCCATCACTGTCGCACGCGTCACAGTTAGGTGGAACTTGACGGAACATAACTCGCACTAGCC
Organism: Ormosia emarginata; assembly: GCA_029884605.1. NCBI lineage: Eukaryota > Viridiplantae > Streptophyta > Magnoliopsida > Fabales > Fabaceae > Ormosia > Ormosia emarginata. The sequence continues at coordinate 9,424,009 of JAQQTP010000072.1, read as the reverse complement.
GTCATCGTCGGAACAAAACTCAACGAAGCAAAACAAATACCCAATTGAAAAGGAATACAATACTCATGTGGTACTCAACAAAATAGAACTCGCACTAGCCGTCACAAACGTACGTGTCGCAATCACGTAAAAAATCACATCGACAAGGCATGCTCGCTCATCAAAGGGATCATCCCCAAACATGCGCAATGAACTCTTCGTTCAACACTTGGAAAATTTTGATGGTGGTTGGTTTGTGAATGAATTTTTTGTTTGAAGTATCAAAATGAAAAGAAAAAATTCATAAAAGCTTTTGGTGGGAATATCAATAGTTGAATAACTTTGAAAAAAAATTGAGTCTTTATTTCAATATTAAAAAAATTTGTGAAAATAGATAAGATATTGAAATAAGGATTATCTGTTTTTATTTTTTTGTCTCTTTTTGTTCTTCTATTTAAATTTTATTAAATATTTTAAATTTAATTATATATTTTTTTTCTTTTATTTAATTTATGTTACATTTAACAAAATTTAAATAAGAGATAAAAAAAGACAAAAAATAAAAATAAGTGACCTTCATACAAAATACTGTAAGGTACAGGATAAAACGACCCCTCCAAATGAGCTTCTCGAACGGGTTCTAAATTTGCTAATGCCCCACGTCGCAGGCATATAGGAGTTTTTGTATTGATTTCCTTGCCTTGCCAAATTTATTTCAGCCCACACCTTTTGACCCTTTGACATGTAGGAAGAATATTTCGTAACACCCAATACTTATATTTTCTGGGTGAATAGGCAACCGCCACACTTTCTTCCACAGAGGTGCTTGGGCTTTAAAGTTGTCATAATGCTGGTAAACTTTTATATTTTTTTTTTTCTCAAATCATCTTATCACTTGAGAAATAAAAAAATAATATTTTAAAATAAAATTAAATATTTAAATAAAAATTATTTTTAATAATAATTTTTTATATATATAAATTTTAAAATTAAATTTAATATTATATATTTAAAGACTCGAATTTTTTACACTCGAACTGATACATGTTATTCTATACCCACTTTTAAGAGAGAAATCCCCACGAGTGTCATGCGTCCAATATGGATCATCATCATGAAACCCTTGGGATAATGGTATAGCAAGAATACCAGTAGCATTTTCCTCATTGAATAATGTTCGTACGAGTTCTTCATTCCATCTTCGTGGTTGTTCCAGAATCAATTGAGAGACATGTTCAATTGTGACTTGAGAGATCATGAATTCTGGGTTGCGCTACTCTATAAGTAACCATTGTAGGAATTCACGGGTCCTTCCAAATTTTAATAGAGACTCCATTATCAACTCTGCAAAAAGTATCCATTTCCATTAAACTTCTCCATTATATACTTTTTACTCATTATTTTTAATTTATAATTTTTTATAATGAATGTCAGCATGATTTATGCTGCAAATGTTTATTATGTGTCGGCATATAATTTTTATCTTTTTTACATAACTTTATTGATTTATCTTTAGTATTTGACTTACTATCATTTAGATTTGTTTTCCATAAAAGTGTATAAATTAAGCCTCACGTGTTCATTCTAGATAGAGATAGAAATATAAACAGATTCAGTTCTTACATGGTATCAGTATAGGTTCTCGATCCTTGTCGAACTTGCTCTGCCATTTAAATTTACCACCACTGATTTTGTCCAAGCGTCGAGTCCTCCATTGCGAACCTCCAACCCGGTCCGCCACCGGAGCCACCTCGAGTGGACCACCCGCACAAGCACCGTACGCTCATCGTGATCAAGCACACCGGCCGTCGTCACAAAATCGCTCAGAGCACGGACCGCGTTCGGGACATTTTTAACATAGTTGTCCGGCCGTTCGGAAACGTTGATCCGAACTGCCGTCGATCCGTTCGTTCGCCGCTACGGCGCCCGTTCCGATTGCACCGAACTCGCTAAGCCCCATTACCGTTTTCACGCCGGAAAGCCCGGATCGCACACTCCAGTGCACCTGTGCTTGCGGCGCCACTTGCTCCGACGTTCGAGCCGGAAAGTCCGGATCTGCACCGCCGTTTCGCACCAATCACCTCCAGGATTCAGCCCGTACGCGTTCCGATCCCACACACTGCGGACCAGCACCGAACCGTCCCGAGCCGCCGCGAGACGCTGTTGATCTCGCTCCACCTGAGCGCCAGAACCGCCCGCCGCGACTGACCAACCACCCGTTGGAACTAAAAAGAGAAGTATATCTCTTTAGTTACAAAAAAAAATGGAAAAGTTCGATATTACTCTTCTCATCCCTGTTTTGCTCAATGGTGTCAATTATACATATTAGGTTGAGGCTATGTGTGACTTTCTGAAAGGCCGTAAACTAACGGAGATATGTGACGGTGACGTAACAATTAGACCAAAGTTACGAATGAGTCTCAAGAAAAGTATCTTGTGATTAGAAGATTGAGACAGTAAAAATCATCAGATCATCACCTGGTTTCAGAATACCTCTATTCCAAGTATTCACTTGCAGTTTGGGCGTTTCGAGACTACCAAAGAAGTTTGGGATTATTTGAAAAATCGATATACTATTTCTGATTTATCTCATCAATATCAGTTACTGAAAGAACTCAATATTCTGAAACAATGGTCTGGCCAAGCTGTATATGAATTTCTGGCTCAAATAGAAACTATTTGGAATCAGTTGACCTTATGTGAACCAAACTTGACGGATAAAAGTGATATCAAGTTGTATCAGGAGTATCGTGACCGCACCAGACTCATTCAATTTTTGATGGCTCTCACCGATGACTATGAGCCTGTTCGAGCATCTCTGCTATATCAGGATCCCTTACCTACTCTTAAAGATGCTCTTCCTCGTCTTAAGTCTCGAAGAAACCAGATTGGGTCTTCTTCGATCTAAAGTAGATTCAATATAATTTTTTAAGTTTATATTATGAAGAAAAGAAAAAATTTTGTCGTCATAGGTCACTTTAATGCTCTTCCCGAATGCCCCAATGTAGAATGTCATACCCGCAAAAGGAAAGGTCATATTGCACCCAACTGTCCTTCCCCGATCCGTCGATCTTGTAAATTGCCGGGACATTTAATCGAGCACCGCCTGCTACTCGTCACCAAGGCACGATCGGATAAGACTCCGCCTCGTTTCGGTTCCTCCAAACTCTCTTGCTACTAGTTCATGCTGCTGCCAATGACTCTCTGGATGGTCTCTTCTTCCACCGCCTCCCAGATCTCTGTCTTTTCCCCAATGACCTTGAGTCTCTTCTTAAGCAAATTCTTTCCACTTCGGTAATCCCTCATAAATGCTTGCTTTATCCACTACACACAGGTAATCCTAAATGGTATTTTGATTCTTACATGTTGTAATCACATGACATCTGCATCCGATCTTTTTTCTTCATTATCCACTAATGATTCTACTCACTCCATTCATACTGCTAATGGATCTCTTATGAACGTAAGCCATAAGGGTTCCATATCTCTATCCACCCTTAATTTGCCTGATACCTATCTTATTCCTAAATTAAATTTCAATCTTATTTCTGTGGGACAACTGTGTGATCTTGGTTATGAACTCACATTTTCTTCCTCTCGTTGTCGTGTGCGGGATCCACGGACGGGACAAGTCATAGGGACTGGGTGTAAGATCGGAAGATTATTTGAGCTCACTAGACTTCATGTTCCTCATGTATCTAACCTTTGTCTTGCTTCTCCTTCCTCCTCCATTCATCTATGGCATCAACGTCTTGTTCACAGTTCATTAGGAAAAATGCAATTTCTAATCTCTCAGGGAACACTAGGTTCAGTCAGTAATGAATCTCTTAATTGTACTTCTTGTCAAATTGCTAAGCAACCAGCATTATCTTTTCCTAAAAATACTTCTATTTCTTCTTCTTCTTTTTAATCTTGTGCATTCGATATCTGGGGACCAGCTCCTACACCCAGAATGGGAGGGTCTAGATATTTTGTGCTATTTATTGATGATTATTCACGTTTTACTTGGATTTACTTCATGAAACATCGTCATGAATTGCCTCAAATTTACATTGATTTTGCCACAATGATCAAAACACAATTTTCAGAAGTTATTAAAGTTTTTCGTCGTGATAATGCTATGCAATATTGTGACTCAAAGCTTTTGACCTTTCTTGCCACACAGGGTACCCTCTCAGAATTTTCATGTCCTGGTACCTCTCAACAAAATGGTCGTGCTGAGAGAAAACATCGTCATATTTTTGACTCTGTACGCGCTATGCTTATCTCTTCCTCTTGTCCAGAGCGTGCTTGGGTGAAGCCGCTCTCACCGCTGCAGTTTATGTCATTAATCGTCTTCCATCATCTGTCATTGGTAATCTTTCTCCCTTTGAGCGTCTTCATAATATTCCTCCAGATTACAGTTCTCTTAAAGTGTTTGGTTGTGCTTGTTTTGTACTTCTTCAAACCCATGAATATACTAAACTCGAACCCCGTGCCCGTCTTTGTTGCTTTCTTGGTTATGGGACAGAACACAAAGGTTACCGTTGTTGGGATCCTATCTCTCAGCGCATTCGTATTTCCCGTCATATCATTTTTTGGGAACATATCATGTTTTCCTCTCTGTCTAAGTTCAAGTCCATTCCTTCCACCTCAACTCATTTTTTCACTAACTCATCTATTGATCTTTTTTCCTAGTGATTCTAATGCAGGTTCTTCTGGTGAGCGTCCAGACACTTCCGATGTCCCAACCACTCCCGATGACACTGTTCCAGATGTAGATCCTGCTCCTGCTCCTCTTCCTCCTTCTGAGCGTCCAACTAGGGTAAGAACTTATCCTAGCTATCTTCGTGATTATCATTGTTTTTCTACTGTGCTTCACTTTCATGAACCTCAGACCTATCCAGAAGCCTCCAAAGAACCCCATTGGCAGCAAGCTATGTAGGACGAATTACAGGCTTTGGAGAACACAAATACTTGGGACCTTGTTGATCCTCCTACTGGCAAGACACTTGTGGGATGTAAATGGGTATACAAAATCAAGACTCGTTCTGATGGCTCTATTGAACGATACAAGGCTCGCTTGGTTGCTAAGGGATTTACTCAAGAGTATGGTATTGACTATGAGGAGACCTTTGCCCCGTTAATCTATATCACCTCAGTTCGCACTCTTCTTGCTATTGTTGCTACTCAAAAGTGGTCTCTTACTCGGATGGATGTGAAAAATGCTTTCCTCAACGGTACTTGGAAGAAGAAATTTATATGCGACCACCCCCGGGTTATACTTGTCCACCTAATAAGGTCCGTCTTCTACGTAAAGCTTTGTATGGTCTTAAACAGGCTCCTCGAGCATGGTTTGCTAAATTTAGTTCTACCATCAATCAGCTTGGGTTCTCATCTAGTCCTCATGACTCAGCTCTGTTCATTCGTCGAACTGATCAAGGCACTGTAATCTTGCTTCTTTATGTTGATGACATGATCATTATTGGAGATGACACTTCGGCATTGAGGATCTTAAAGCCTCCTTGAGCCGCAACTTTGAAATGAAGGATCTTGGTCCTCTTAGTTATTTTTTGGGTCTTGAAGTTCTTTCTTCTACTTGATGGGCTTTTCTTGTCACTAAGCTAAGTATGCCTCGAGATCTCATTTCTCGAGCTAGTATTACGATAGTCGACCTTGAGTCCAAATCTCGAGCCCAATGTTTGCCTTACTCCTATGGACGGTACTATACTTGATAATCCTACTCTAATCGGCAATTGGTAGGCGGCTGATTTATCTCATCATTACTCGTCCAGGACATTTCCTATGCAGTTCATTTAGTCGATCGGTTCATATCTTTTCCACGCTCTACTCATTATCTTTAATCCTTCGCATTATTCGCTATGTGAAAGGTACTTTGTTTCATGGACTTCATTTCTCTGCCGACTCCTCATTAATCCTTCAAGCTTATTCTCGATGTCTTTAATTGGGAGGAGATCCCACCGATCGCCGTTCTACCACCGGGTATTGTATTTTTCTTGGTAATGCTCTTATCTCGTGGCGCAGCAAGAAACAAACATTGATTGCTTCGTTCAAAGATCTTGAAGCCGAATATCGAGCTCTTGATGCGACACCACCTACGAAATACTCCGGATCCGTTGGCTTCTTGATGATTTGGGCGTCTCTCAGTCTTCTCCCACTGATCTCTATTGTGACAATCATAGTGCTATTCAAATTGCTCACAATGATATCTTTCATGAACGCACCAAACACATTGAAATCGATTGTCATTTTATTCGTCAACATATTCTTGGTCGTGCTCTTCGTCTTCGCTCCATTGGCACTCTCGATCAGCACCTGTGATATCTTTACCAAAGCTCATCATCCAGGTCGCTTTCAGCACACTAGTTTCCAAACTCAAGTTGGTTTCATCTACACCTACTTGAGTTTGAGAGATGTCAACATGATTTATCTTTGCAAAGGTTTAGCATGTGTCAAGATGCTTTATCTTTGTCATTGACTCAAAGCATGATTTATAATGAGTATTTGACTTGTATCATTTAGATTTGTCTTTTAAATCATGTATAAATTGAGCCTCACTTGTTCATTTTAGATATAGATAGAAATATAAACAGATTCAGTTCTTACAATGAATTTGGGCTATTAATGAAAATGTTTTTATTATGATATAAAAAACATATAATTTTTACACTTTCTTTTTTACTTTATAATTTTATTGATAATAAATTTAGATTATTACTAACAAAAAAAAATTATTTATCCATACAAGTGATAGTTAATAGTATAACTAATTACTTACATCTAATAATTAATAATATCATTAATTTATTTTTAAAGAAAAATTATTAATACATATTTTTTTGTACATTATTTAAATTTACACTCGTATAGATGATTTTGTCCAAGCAATATAATTCTTATTTTAAATTTGTTTATTAAATTTCGTAAAGTTACTTATGTAGTTGTAGATAATTGTAAACTTATGTTTAAAGTGTAACAAGAAAATATTGTTTACACAAAATCCTAAAAACATGAAAAAAAATAATGTGACATTTTTAATTTATAATTATATGTTAAAACATATCAACTGAAAATGAAAATAAAAAAATAAATCAAATGCCCCGTTAATGTCTCAAGTGTTTAAGTATTACATAATGCTAATCTATCATTATTGTTTTATCAAATACAACACTCAGTGCCTCAAGTGCTTAAGTATTGCAGAATGCTTAAATTTTGCTTGTGTTTCGACAACTAACTTAATTGATGCTTGTCACAATTTTTTTAGGGACTTCTGAATAAGGCTTTAACTCAGAAGCTTGAATTTTGTTTCAATAAGATGACACTATCCTAGATTGCTGCACAAAAAATAATGTGAGTATAATCGCAGGGTTAGCATTAATAAAAATGTTTTTACTCATTATTTTTAATTTTTAATTTTATTAATAATGGATTTGGGTTAATAAAAAAAAATTTTACTTTATAATTTTATTGATAATAAATTTGGATTATTACTAACAAAAAAAATTACTTATCCATAAAAATGATAGTTACTAATAGTATCATTAATTGCTTTTCAAAGAAATTTCATTAATACATAAATATTTTTTACATTATTTAAATTTACACTCGTACAGATGATTTTGTCCAAGCAATATAATTAGTCTTACTTTTATTAAGTTTGTAAAGATACTTATTTAGTTATAGTTAATTGTAAACTTAAGTTCTGTTTAAAGTGTATCATTACTCATTTTGATTTTGTATTTAGTTTTTGAGGATTACAATCAAATCCAAATGATAACATGAAAGGGAAGAGGGGGACATTACGCACCAAAAAATAAGTGTAGAGGGTTGAAACACTTAATCAGGTCTTAATTTGAAGCCAAACCTTTCAACATGATAAAATATAGAATTTAATTTTAATGCATTGTGAGTGTAAAAATTTTTTACACTAATATTTAATCATATATTATCACATCATTAAAAATATTAAATTCTTATAATAATTATTTTAAAAGTCACACATATAATAATATATTATTATTTAATGATGTAAAATTTTTATACTAACAGTGTATCAAAATTAAACTCTAAAATATATACTCAAAATGACATGAATTAAGAATAACATAAATAATTGGATTGCAATATAAATATTTTTTAAGTTTATATTATGTAAGAAGATATATTAGTTATCTTAATATTGAATAGGTCATTAATTTAAAGCTTTAATTTTTTATAATTAAGTATATGAAAAAATAACTATTTTTATTCAAGTAAGTGAGTAAATTGTAGATTAGTTTCTGTTTCAAAAGAAAATTCAAAAAAATTGCAATTTGTGAAAGTCAATATGATAATTGTTAAGGTTTCGCATCATCAAGTAGATGGATAAATTATCTTTTATAATAACTCGGCTTAATTCTTTTTTAAAAGTTAGTTCATGAGGGATCGATTAAATATATAGATAAAGTAACACTTATAATAATTTAGACAATTTTCTCTTCTAATAAATTAGTTTTTGGAGTAGAATTAAGCTTAATTATTTTAATATAGTATCAAAATTTATTTTAATTGGATCCCTCATAAATGTTTAGTTTTCCAAATTTCATGCTTCAGATGTCTAATTGTAAGAGAAGTGTATTAAGATCTTATATCGATCAAATATATAAGTAAAATATCACTTATAATAAATTGATCAACCTTTCCCCTTATTACGGTTAGCTAGTCAGTTAAGTCAGTTAACTATTGTTAGAGTTAGTTACAGGTTAGTTGCACAACTGTTTTGCCTAATTATAGCTGCTGATATGCTACATATGTATATTTCTATTCTTTGAGTAATCAGTTCATTCAACAGAGATTCTCTCCATTTCTCATATCTGATATGGTATCAGAAGATTAAAGTCTTCCGCATTACTCTTTCGCTCAGTTTTTTTTCTTTCGGTTTCTTCTTCTTCTTCTTCTTCTTCTTCGTTCTTGCAAGCTTCTTCTTCTTCATTCTTGCAATTTTTTACCATGGAAGAACAGAATCCTCTTTACATTCACTCTTCGGACCTTCCTGGATTGGTCCTTGTTTCTCAGCCTCTTGATGGTAGCAATTACCTCACATGGCATCGTTCCATGATTCTTGCTCTTGATGGCAAGAACAAATTAGGTTTCGTTGATGGCTCTATTCCTCAACCATCACCTGCAGAGACTCTGAATTTTCGTCTATGGAAACGTAATGATAGCATCGTTGCCTCTTGGATCTTGAATTTGGTCACCAAGGAAATCAGCTTCAGTGTGATTTATTCCAACTCCGCTTCAGCTATTTGGCAAGATCTTAAAGATCGTTTCAAATAGAAGAATGGACGTTGAATTTTTCAATTAAAGAAGGCACTCCTTCATTGCAATCAAGATTCCAGTTCTATAAGTGCTTATTTCACCAGATTCAAAGGTTTATGGGAAGAACTTGGTGAATATAGACCTGTTCATAGTTGCACTTGTAGTGGTGTTCAACCTTTGATCGATTTTCTTCAAGATGAATTTGTCATGACTTTCCTAATGGGGCTTAATGAGTCATTCTCTCATACTCGTGGTCAGATCCTCTTGATGAATCCTATTCCACCTATTTCTCAAGTATTCTCGTTGCTTGTCCAAGATGAGACTCAGAGAAAGGTTGGCTTTCATCTTACTCCTTCCACTGAAGTTGCTTATCAGGTTCAGGCACCATCAAACAAGACAAAAAACTAGAAGAAAGATAGGCCAATTTGTGCTCATTGTGGTATTCCAGGACACACCAAGGGTAAATGCTTCAAACTACATGGTTATCCACCTGGCCACAAGAAACACCAAGCCTCTTCTTCTGTTAATCAGATCTCGGCCATTTCTGATCACAGTGATGAAGGTACCTGGTCCCCTCAGCAATGTCAACATATTCTTACTCAGTTACAAGCACAACTTGCCCGAGTTCCTGTGTGCAATGTCCAAGATCAAATTGATCATTTTGTAGGTAAGCTGTCTCTAGGAACATCACTGTCCATTCTTGGTCCAATTTTCAAGAATTCATATTGTTGGATACTTGACTCAGGAGCTACATCTCATATAACTTGTCATGCTAATGTCTTTCTTAATTTTCAAGTCATTAAGAATAGGTTTGTCACTTTGCCAAATGCCTCTTTAGTACAAGTTATAGGTACTGGTTCTGTCCAAATCAATCCTGACTTAGTCATCCATAATGTTCTGTACATTCCTTCCTTCCATGTTAATCTACTTTCTGTCAAGGTTTACATGCTCATTCTTCTGTACATGTGATCATTAACAAGTCTTCTTTCCTTATCCAAGACACATTGCACCAGAGGACGATTGGAGAGGGTGAACTTCATCAAGGCCTTTATGTTCTTCACTCTCCCAATCCACCTCAACCTACTAAGCTTGTTCAAACATCACATCCCCATTCCCACGTTTATACTGTTACCAATAAACCTAAATCACTTGATCATGTCTTATGGCATGCAATGTTAGGTCATGTTTCTGAGAAAGTTTTAAAACTTTTTTGTAATAAACTTGATTTCAAATTTCAGTCAACTTCTTGTAATGATTGTTTAGTTTGTCCTTTATCCAAGTTTAGGCGTCTCTCTTTTGTTTCACACAATCATTTTTCTGCACAACCATTTGATCTTGTACATGTTGACATATAGGGTCCTTATCATCATCCCACTCATGATGGTAAGAGATTCTTTCTGACAATTGTTGATGATTGCACTAGATTTACTTGGTTATATCTACCACAATTTAAATCTGAGGCACCCTCTGTTATTAAAAGATTTTTCAGCTTTGTCAAGACTAACTTTGACAGGAACATTAAGCAACTAAGATCTGATAATGCACAAGAACTACAACTGACCGATTTTTTACAAGAGCAAGGCACTATGCATCAATTTAGTTGCCCTTATCGTCCTGAGCAAAATTCTGTGGTTGAAAGGAAGCACCAACATTTGTTAAATGTTGCCCGGGCCTTGATGTTCCAATCCAAGGTTCCAATTCTCTTCTGGGGTGAATGTGTCACAGCTGCCACCTTCTTGATCAACAGGGTTCCTTCACCCTCTTTGAAGAATGCTTCCCCTTATAAGTTGTTGTGTGATAACAAATCTGCTATCCAGCTTGCTGCCAATCCCACCTATACTGACAGATCAAAACACATTGACATTGATTGTCATTTTATAAGACAATATGTCAACTCAAGTTTCCTCAAATTCATCTATCTTCCAACTCATCAACAGTTAGCAGATTTGTTCACTAAACCCCTCCCCTATTTTAAATTTTTACGCTTTACTATCCAAGTTAGGTGTTTTAGACATCTTTACACCCAACTTGAGGGGAATATTACGGTTAGCTAGTCGATTAAGTCGGTTAACTATTGTTAGAGTTAGTTACTGTTAGTTGCACAAATTGTTTTGCCTAATTATAGTCTAGCGATATGCTATATATGTATATTTCTATTCTTTGAGTAATCAGTTCATTCAATAGAGATTCTCTCCATTTCTCATATCTGATACCCCTTAAGTTAACTTTTGAGGTGAAGTTAGGTTAATTATTCTAATATAGTATTAGAGTTTATATTAATTGAGTAACCTGCAAATGTCAAATTCTACAAACTTCATGCTTTAAATATTTAGTTATGAGCGTGAATGAAGTGTGTTAAGATCTCATATCGATCAAGTATATCTATATATAGGTAAAATATCACTTATAATAATTTAGTTAATATTTTCATCACGAGTTAACTTTAATTATGTACTTGAATCGAGGATGTAATTAAGCTTAATTATTCTAATAATAATGAAAAAAATTATATATTCATATATTAAAATCTTTACAATTTTTATATAGAATGATTTAGAAAAATCACTACTAAACATGTAAAAATAAAAAAATTATGACAAATGATAAGAAGTGTTTAAATCATTCTATATGAAAAATGTGAGGATTTTAATATGTAAATATAATTTTAGTTTTAATAACAAAAATATATTATCTGGGAGTCCTAGATGCCATGCATTCAAAGCTTGTGACACGAAGTACCAAAAAAAATAAAAAAAAAATAAAAGCTTGTGATACCTACTCGAAGGCTGCCGTTTTTGTCTTTGCCAGATGTCGAAATAGGGGGCCATTGATGTAATTTTTTGACCAACTAAATTTTCCAACTTGGACTACCCGAATTTTTGTGCGTAGGAAATTGCCTAACACTTCGTTGTCATACTACGTAAAAAGGAAATACAAACCCGTCAAAAAACCAAAAGAATTACAAAATAGATGGAAGATGATGAAATAAGGGTTGAGAAACAAATAAAAACATTGCTTAGCACATATTTTACTTGTCTTGTCCTTTTGAATTTCTTAAAAATGACCTAGTTTTCTGTTTTTTTTAATATGTATTCATCTCGTTTTAAATAATGAATGGAATAAGATCCTTTGCAGTTAACACAGTAATTCTAGATTTCATCTTTAAAATTTGTGGAGTTGTGTTTTCTCTCAATATTTTGCAATACAATAAATTTATTTTAACTGATATAATTTCATGCAGTTTTCAAACGACTGCAGAAGATTTATTTCCGTGATGAATTGTTATCTTTTGGTTAAAAAAAAGAGAAGAAAATGGTAGTAATGGGTTGTAATTATTTAAGAATTTTTTCTATTAATTTATATTTATGACTATTATTATACTAGTTTAATTCATAAAAACTTAAATAGATACAAATGATTTTCCTTATAAAAAAATACAAATGATTTTAAATTTCTTATAGATTTTAAATTACCAGAGAAATTTAATAGGATGGAAAAAAGCTTAATCTACCAATTCTATATAACAATCTCATACACATTTTTTGGTCATATTCTCAATCCCTTGCACAGGACATTATCAATTATGGCACCTTTTACTTAGTTCTCATTAAGAACAGAACAAAGTCTGAACCTATGATAATATACTCTTGGGTTATAAAAGCCGAAGCCCAAAACTTCTGAATTTATAAGCCGAAGCCCCATAACTTTTGGGTTAGGTCTAGGCTGTAAAAAATTTTAAACATTACAATCATCTTCACTAAGAGAAGAAGTGGAAACAAGATACTTATTTCTAGCCATAATCAATTGAAGAGGTTGCACTTATATGATTGTCTTTGTCATTCTTATAATGAAGGGCATACACACACAACTTTTCTAGCCTATAGTACTATACTATAAATGGGTAGGGTATTTTGACTTACTTAAATCAGGGACTATGTGCTTTTCTAATATATATATATAGTGATACACAACTTCTCTCTATCAAAGAAGTCTCCTTTAAGATAGACTCATTACCTCAAAAGTGGTGATAACCAATTTTTAGTCGTTGCAAATAATGCTCAACAAATTAGATAATGGTCTTGTCAATTATCCTAAATTAATCGAATGGTTTGACTTAGTAAAAGTCACCAGAAAATGTTGGGACCACCTTAAGTTAGATAAAAAATTTAGCATTCTTCCACTTGGTTCAAACATTTTCGTATACTTTATAAATATCTACAACATTAATATCCTTATGCTTATATCCAAGAGATTTAATTACACGAATCATTGTGGTAGGTTCTCTTACAACGAGTATTACCTTTCATGTATTACAATGCAATTTTCTCTTAGCAAAGAGCCTCACTATGTCATTTAACTAGATGAACAAGCCCTATGCTTCTTCAGAGAGTCCAAATTATGTCATTCTTGAGTCAAAATGCGTACACCATATATGAGAAGACAAAACAAACATAGAGTTTCATAGAACTTTGCACAACTTAATAAAGTTCTATACTTACTACATGATCCTTAAACAACTTTAATAACATGCTTTTCTTTAAAGGATCCACAACCAATAATTTAGTGCCAAATGTGTTAAACGATGAACTCATTTTCTTTAACACATTTTCTTTATGGCTAAATACTTTATGTTGATATTTTCATTTTGACTCTCACTGTTTTGGCCATGAATGCAACAACTAAATTATCACAATGTGTCTTAATGGCTTAAAGATAATCAATTCTTGAGTTGAAACTCATGAACAATTACTCTTTGGTATTGCCTCAAAATAGATAACAAACTTAGTTTTCATAATAGCTCTGTGAGCTAAGTAAAGGATATAACTTGATGCTGACTTGTGCAAACCAAAATGTCCAACATTCCGAGTTTGAGTATCCAACTACTTCTAATGATGTTGGATCACATAAACATGTAGTCTTTAGTTCCTAAAGGAATCTTAATTCTTTATTTGTAGCTATCTAATGATTTACACCTAGATCACTTTGATATCTTCCAAACATTCTAACTACAAATGCAATGTCAAGTTTTGTGTAAATTTGAGCATACATAAGGCTACAAACTATAGAAGTGTTTGAAATGCACTTTTTCAGTTTCCCTCACAATAGGCATCACACTCGGTGAACAATCTTTTATCCAAAATCTTTCAAGAACCTTATTGATATAAGCTTTCTGAAACAATGAATTATTCTAAATTTGTTTCCATGAATCTTCGTGCTAAATGACATAAGAAACCTTGCCTATATATTTTGTGTCAAACTAGATAGAAATTGTTTCACCTAATGTGATAACCTTATGTCATTGGTTAAAAGCAAGAAAACATCCACATATAAGACTAGAATAATGAATTAACTCCCACAAACCTTATGATATATGCATTGATCCATAATGTTCTAAACAAAACCAAAGGAAGAGATGACATTACGAGATTTCAAATACCATTTCACGGGAAACATGTTTAATTACATATATGAACGAGTGTTATCATTAGGTCTATATTAAGAAATGATGTCTTCACATTTACTTGATGTAATTCTAAGTCAAAATTGGCAACTAATGTTATGATAATATGTAAGGAATCTTTCTAAGATATAAGATAGAATGTCTCCTTATAATTAATTCATTTCTTCTATATGAATTCATTGGGAATGAATCTCATTACTCCTTTATTTGCCATAGAATTCAACTTTATCATTCATAAAATTACACCATAATTTAGAATCACATATTGTGAAAACATTGCTAGATCATTTTCAGCTCCTATATCACATTTGAACTCTTGTAGATACACTTGATAATCATTAGGTGTTGTTGAATACCTTATTCTAGTTAATCCTCTTAATGTTATCTCTATCAACCTCTTGAAGAGGTTATTGTTCAACAACTTAACCCTTTTAGATTATCAATGGATTGAAGTGGATCACTAGTTTGTAACTTGATGTAAGAGTTATTTAACTCTTTGATCTTCCTTAAATCCAGATTGAGTTAGATCACTCCTACTAACCATGTTAATATCAATAAATCTGACATTTCTTTATTCAACAACACTAATAGCTATAGTACACTCGTATGGCTTGGACAATAAAACATGCAAAACTCTTAATGTTAAGTTTCTCTTTATAGTCGCACCATTTAAATATGGCGAGCTAAGTATAGTGTGCTATGCTCGTTGAGAAACTCAATAAATAAATGTCCAATTTTAGTGTATCTACCTTAATATAAGTTCATATTGACAACAAATGTCAATACATATGATATCTAATATTTCCAAGCTCTCGTTAACACTTTTTTTGGTCTACTTTCCCTTAATGTAGTATAAAATAATCAAACTTATTTTACTTGTTGTTTGATTCATTCAATGGAGATATGTTTCAATCTCTTGTGCCAAAAATTAGAGGGTCTCATATTCACAACACAATGTTCAATACTATGTTGTTATGCACAATCACTAAATTGCAAGAAATAATATTACTATTTTTCCAACAACCGCACACTTTAATAAATAAATAAATATTCATAAAAAGTTACTAAATAACATGAAGGAATAAGTCCAAAATTAGATTTTTAAAACTTGAAATTATAAAAGGGTTTTATTTATAACAAATGAAGTATTTAAAAACAAGTCATTACGTGCAAACAACCTTGACATGCGAACGCACTTGATTTTTTTGAATAGTTACGTTCATCTTTAGTTGATTTCCTTTGACTTATGAAACCAAGTAAAGTATTGAAAACATGGATTGAACAACAGAATTAATGCATCATGTGTTGTAACAAATATATATTAACTTTATACATAAGAAATTGAAATATCTTCCTCAATAACCCATGTTTTAATCCTTAGGTAGCTTTTCTTTATATGTAATTTCATTTTGCATAAAAAATAATTAGACTACTTCTTGATCTTGGCAATGACAGAAAAACAATCATTGATTTTCTTTCCCTGAGCTTGCATTTTCTTTCCTTGACCTTGATCTTGAGTCACTACAAGTGTACCTTCACCCGTCTTCTATATCAATCCCCTTTCCCCTTTGAACACACATGGTCAATGGTTGACCATTTATTGTTAAATGTGTTATAGAAAAAAAAGGGTTTTATTGTTGTGGGAGAAGTTCAAGCATAATTGTTCAAGAAAAGATGAAGAAATTTCAATCTTATAAATTTTTAAGTTGAACCACAATGTTTCTCATCCTAGCAATATCCTTTCACATACCTTTGACACTTAATCAACTTTATTGATGACATCCTTCATATTAGGGTGCTTGCAAGTGCCTTATTAAAGGATTTTTAAAATCTTTATAAAGTCCTTTGAATTCTTACACTCAAAAGATTAAACCACAAATACTAACAGAGATGCGAGACTTGATGAACATAATGTTAATATGATCTCATCATTCCCAACGTTTGCATAATGTAATCTCATTAGTATTGTCCGCCTTATGTGGTTCCTAATGTTCATGTGCCCTAAATAAAGAAGAATAGTTTCCTAGGTCTTATAGTTGTCACTACTCTAGTAGGGAACTAAAAAAAATATCGAATATTTAGATTGCTACTAATTATTAAATTAAACATGTTATATGTCTTAATTATTGAGACAAACTTTATGGTATATACTTGCTAATACATGTTATACACAATATCATGAATCAGTATATCATCAAAATCTACATGTGTGCTAAGATTTTAACACAAAATAGATTCGTGATTTAAGATTCTTAATGGTGTACTCACTAATTTAAACATTATGAATCAACATGTCATTAAAATATGCCCGCAGGCTAAGATTTTAATACAAAATAGATTCGTAATTAAAATTCCTTATTGTATAATATCAATGTGAGTTATACAACATTTCATGAATAATGTGTTATTAAAATCTTCATGTGAGTAAAGATTTTAACACATAATAATTCATGCGTAACCTTTATGATGGAACTAGAAAATATTCTTATTTTTCAATATGTGTGGGCTACTTTAGAAATAAAATAAACTTTTTATTCCATCCTAATTAAAATATGTATATACAATTATCTCCTTGTGGGTAAAGATAAATTACACTAACATATATTTAATTACAATTAATTATATTTAGCTATGATGCGATCTTCTTTATATACAGTTAAAACTAAAGATGCTGTGATTACTCTTTATTTTAATTGTACAAATCACTTAAATATAATAAGCAGCGAATAAAGTGGTTTAAGTCTTTATTTAGGAATTAGGAAACACTAATATGTTTATTTATTTTTATTAAAGCACAAAAAAAAAACAATTGTAGAAAATAAATAAGGAAGATAGCATGTCCCAATCGTTTAGCACACATATGAATGATTATAGAACTAATATATATTGATAACTCCATAAAATGCAGTTATTTGTGCATCATATTTGTGCTTTCATGAATTGCTTAAATCCTCATTATATGCATATTTGGAAGGTTTTGTGCTTATATTTGTTATATTTAATTCTAATATATTTCTTATATGATATTGAGTAATTTGTGCTTATTTTGTCATTAATTAAGTGAATTTGTAATTATTAATGATTTGGTGATTTCTCTATTATAGAAAGGGCTTCAAACAAACTGATGTAATGAGCATTTGAGCTAAAACTGGAAGAGGAAGCCAGAGAAGCATTCTGACAGCTAACGTCGTGGCGCAGGCATATCAATGCCACGACGTGGTGAATCTCCTGCATCTAGACAGAGAACTACGAAATTTGCATGCCGCGGCGTATGTATGTTAATGCTACGGCGTGGTGACCTAAATTGAATGCGTCGCAACGTGGCAAATTCAATGTCACAGCGTGACTCTGTTTTCCTAGGCCTATAAATATAATTTTAGCAGATTTTACGAGAAAGCTTTGGAGGTTTTAGAAAAACTGCGGTTGGAACTTTATTTCTGGGCAGATTGGAGGCCTAGGGAGCTAAGGTTGAAGGTTATCTTCCTTATGGAGGATGATTCAAGTATAAAAGATCACATCCATGAACTTTCTTCCTTCTCCCTTAGTTTTCTTCTCTTTCCTTATTCTTTGAGCACTGATTTTGTGTATATTTTCGTGTTCAATGATTAGTTGAATTGTATTTAGGGATTACTTTGAATCCTTGTATGAATATTAATGATTATGTATTACTTTGAGTATATATTGATGTTTGGTTATATTCAATCATATAGATCTTAATGTTCTTGATAGTTTGATCAGTTGTTAAGTGATTTGTTGAAATCTGATGAACCTAGATATATGAATTTGGATTTGAGATTATATGTATGGTTGATGTATGTTTGATGAGTTCAATTAGCTTGGATAAGTTGATTCACTAATGGGATAGAAATATACCTCTTAGCCATGCATAACGTGTGTTTGAGAATAAATCATTCATTAGTGAATTTCACTATGGTTCTCATGAAAGCATAATAAGCTAGGTGAAGGAAGATATAGTTAACTGACCTAGACATAAGCTTTTAACTAAATCAGATTTTCAAGCTAACTTAACTCATTCATCTATGTTGCTTGAAGGGTTTCATGTCATTGATTGAAGTAGATGGTGAAGAAGGATTCCCTAAATTTCTAAATCATTATCTTTACTTTCATTTATGCTTTCATGTCTTTAAATTAGTTTTACTGCACTTTCTCATATTTTATATGTTCTTGAATAGAATTTAGATAACCTATTGGTTAATACTTAACATTGGAAGTCAATATCTTCGTGGGAATGATACAATGCTCTTTCACTTTATTACTTGTTCGATCCACAAGACTAGACCTTAAAAAAGGACTATATATATATATATATATATATATATATATATATATATATATAAGAGGCGGAGACATATCTAGTGAAATGAGTTTTATTGTGAGATAATGAAATGAGTAAATCTTAACCATACAACTATACATAGATAGTAAGATTAAAAGTTACTTAAATGTCATATAACCACTTAAAAATTCATATGCATTTATGTTCTAATCTTGACCATTCATGTAAGATTTAATAGTCAAGATTCACTTATTTCACCTCTTATAATAAATAAATCTTAAATGTCATATAACCACTTAAAAAGTAGAGGATATATCTAGTGAAATAAGTTTTTATTGTGATAGAAATGATATGATTCAAATCTTATTTCACCATCTTATAATAATGATCATCATTACAAGCTTACTTAAATGTCATGCGATGATATAAAAACTAGTATATATATATATATATATATATATATATATATATATATATATAGAGATCTTAGAGAGATAGAGAGAGAGAGAGAGAGAGAAAGAGAGAGAGAGAGAGAGAGAGAACTTGAAGCACCATATATCATGAAGGTGTTCAAATCATTTAAATTTATATCAATATATGTATATTATATAACAAGACGTAGATGGCCCATAGCTGACCGTGTTCAAATCCTTGCAGCTTCACGTTGTATATCATTTTCATATAGTATATATAGAGAACTTGACAGCACCATAGGATCATGAAGGTGTTCAAATCATTTAAATATATATCAATATATGTATATTAAGTACCTCAACAAGACGTTGATGGCCCATAGCTGACCGTGTTCAATTCCTTGCAGCTTCACGTTGTGCCTTTCATTTTCAGCTAGTTTTTGAGATGTTCCTTCACATGTTTGGACGCTGGTCCAAGTTCTGATGTCCAACCCAAAATCTGGTTCATGTTCTCAAGGCCCAATCTAAGTCTCAATAGGTTTTTTTTAATCTCCAAAAGGGCTTAAGGTCCAAAAAAATCATACAATACCACATTTTCCCAACTATTTCCTTTGGAGCCGCCACACCCCATTCAACAATTCCTCATTCTCATTCTCACCTACTGCCTCACCCCAATATGCGAGAAAATTTGTGAAAATGCTATTGAGAGATCATAAGCCGGAATTAGAGGACAGTACCAGCAAGGAGACCGTGTCCATAGGAGTGAGAATCCGGTGACAAAACAGTCTGTCACTCCACCTTGCTGCAACTTGTTCTGCCAGTCATAGAGGGAGAAATCATGCGAGGAATCCTTCTGCCATTCGAGAAACCATGATACTGAATTGGTTTTCTCCACAATGAGGTCATCAATGGCGTTCCAACACATTACCACGAATCCAGCATTCAAGATGCCCTCTCGTCAAATTTATCCCAAGCTGGGTCAACACCTAAAAGGAAAAAGGAAACCTCATTGAATTACCAGGTTCTGGTCAAGGCCAGTGCCCACCCAAAATGATTTCTTGATGAACAACCCGAAAGGACTCCTTTTTCTAGACTCGGGTTGCACTATCAATCAGTGCTTATATGAGACACGTGTAATATTCTTAAGTTATGGCAATGAAAATTTTGGAGTGGATGACATTGATTTGGCGAGAACTGATGTATGTAAGATGCGCTCTCATGGAGATGGTGCATTATGAAAATTGATTTTCATAATAGGGGCTCCATGACATGAAACAGAGGAACAAGTAATGAAAACAACTAACAAATTTGTCTCAACCTTAATTGCAATTAATCAATAATTCTGCCTAAATTCGACATATTGTGCTTTCACTAAAATATTAAGAATCAAGCTATGTTCTTATAAATCATAACAGGCAGGATAAGAATAAAATTCAGAAATTGTAAATCTGAACTTGGTAATATACACATTGTAAAGCAAATGAATTTTATAAAATTCTTTAACAGCAAGCCTTCAAAATCAAATATATGTACTTGAAAATCTGGAAACAAATTATTGAAGCAATTTAGTAAGTGGATAATCTCAATGACCGAGGTAAAATTAAGTTCTGATACTAAATGTAAAAAATTTTAAACATCACAATCATAGAGATATTTTGTATTGAGAAATAAGGATAAAGATAATGATAGAGATAGATATAAGGATAAAGTGATAGTAGTGAATTATCATGTAAATTATTACGAGATATTTTGTATTGAGAAATTGTTTGAGTTATGACAAAGGGTGTACATAGAGAGCTGATAGAGATGTAGGGGTGGTGGTGAGGAAATTATAGGGTAGAAAAGATTGAGAGTGTTTATACACAAATTATCATGTAATTTGTACATGATTTGTATGATAATTTTTTTTAAATACTAGTATTTATATAACAACTTTTATATTTTTATATCAAACAAGACATACACTTCTTTTCACATTTTATTTAATACTTATTTATTATATATATATTTTTTTTATTATTTTTTTCACTTAATTATATTCTTTAAAAAGAGTGTGAATAGTACACACATAACTAAAAGTGATGTATGACTATTTTTTTTTATATAAGCATGTGTATGAAGGGATGAGTTATTATCCAATATATTAGTGTAGTAATACTAGTGCCAATCTAAACCCACTAATTAATCCACTAATATAATAAGAATACTAATCTTAATTAAATAAGAAAACAAAAATTGTTTGATGAGATATGAAATATAATAATTTAAAAAAAACTTTTCAAATTGTTTTCTCAATTATATTATTATATTATTAATTGATTGAATTCTATAATATATTCGAAAGTTCATTTAACATATTCCAAAATACTAAGATATTCTATCTTCACGTAAAAAAGAAAAACTAAGATATTCTTTTTTGAAAAAACAAAGCTGAGATATTCTCGATTTTTTTTAGATATTCTAATACCATATTTGATGAGATATTATACAAAATCTGCATAATTATCTAGATGATATAAGATATATTTAGGATTTTATTTTAAGGACAAAAAACTAGTTTGGAATTGAACATATATCTTTGTGATGTACGATTATCTTTTTAATGTCCTTATCGTTTCTACTATTTCCATGATATATATAACTATAATGCAAAATCCAATTTAAATTCGCTTTTTGGGCATTATTATCTTAGGCCAATAGTGTTTTATTTTGGCCTTCATAACGTTTTAAATAATGAAATGCTAGTCCATTTAAAAAAAATGCTAAATATTGAATTATGCATTTACCAAATTCTTTATGAAAGTTAGCATGTAGGTTTTTTTTTTAGTTTTGTTTGTTTCTTTTCTGAAGGCCTTTTCCAGTGCTAAGTTTTTGAAATATCTCTATATATATCCTAAAAATAGTATACTCAGTCTAATAAAGACATAAGACATGAATAGTATAATTATATATGTCATTAGATTAAATATAAAGTATTGTTTATTTTAAAAAATATATAAAGTATTCTTTAATAAAATTTATATCAAATCTCAATTGTTAATAATATTACTCTTACTGTATCTTGAATTTTTCCAGCATTTTGGATTGGCTAGCGCTAAATTACGAGCCAAGTGCCAATATTTATAAATCTACATTAGCCACCAAAAAATGATGTAAAAACATCATTTTTCGCCACAAAAATAGTTTTGCTATTCGGAGTTACTATTGACTTTATTTCGTGGACGTTAAATGCTTAACATTACATGTACCAAAAATAAAACTTAAACATTGCATTGGATGTATCTCATTAAAATTTCTTTTGTCAGTGGAAGGGGATAGAACATAGGGGTGGAGAGTGCGGCAGGATGGGTAAAAGCATTAAGTATTATTTATTTTTACAACAATCCTATTCACACACATTTACACACACGTTGTACAGTTTTTACTGTCTAATTATATATGGATCTACTGGCCACTCTGATTTGTGAACACTCCATTCTAACTTCTATCCAAATTTAGTGGATGAATCCAGAAGTCGATTTGCTGGTATTCCACGAATTTCAGGGGTTTCATTTTTGGAGTTGCTTGATACTTTGCTTCCTATGTTTTTCTCTATATTCATGATTTGTTTCTCTTGATTCCTTCACATTATCTGCAAACTACACATTCCCACGTAACATTCCTTATCACAAAAGAGCACTTGATTATATTTAAAAGAATGCAATAAAATTTGAAAGAAAAAAGTGCACAAGAAATATATAGGAACTCAAAATCATTAGGCGAAAGTGGCAATTTTGGCCCCTTGCAACATATCCTTATTTTTCTTAGAGAGTGGCAAGTGTTCAAACCTTGGGATGCTTGCATGGTAACACAACGTGTTGTCATTGATGCCAATAGTAGGTGCCTTGGAGGGCAGAGGAGGAAGGACGTGGTTGGTGGGATTGAATCCATGAACCCTTTTAGAGTCACTTTCTGTCTGATGTCTCTCATTTTCTCCACATACCTTACATGTCTCTTACGTTCTCTCATTAAGACTGATTGTCACTATAAACCGTTGTAACGACATTGATAATTAATTAATCTCATTGGTTAACGTTCAATGTTTTCACTTCTTTGAAGCTTTTCAACTCAATTAAAAGTTTTTTTTTTGTTTTGATCTGCAACTCAATTAAAAGTTGAAATGGGAGTTTAAAAGAAAATGAATGAGGACGAGTAAGAATATTAACGTGAGAGATAGTAAAATGGAAAGTTAAAAAGTCACTTAATCAAAGGAAGAAAATGATAAAAATTTGCAGATGTGGCTAAGAGATGAAAAGCTGATGTGGCGCGCTGGGGAGGAAGGAGAAGGTGCTGAAGTGGCATTCTTAAGGAACCTGGCATAATTGATAAAAAAAATAATCATTTTACATCACTTTTTAACATTATTTTCTATACTTAGTAAAAAAAAAATACTATTATTTTTTATACTTAATTAATTTATATACAAATTCATAATTAATCACATGTATTAGTTAGTTAATGAATAAATCTATAGTTTAAGGTTAAAATTTAAATTTATTCATTAACTAACTAATATAATCGTAATTAATTACAAATTTATACATCATTAATCAATTATAAAAAATTATAAATAATATTAAAAAGTAATATAAGAATACAAGATTTGTAATTGATAAGGCGATGCAATAGTTCATAGCCTAAATTTAAATGAAAGATAAAAAAACAAAATGTTCATCAAACATCATTTGTAGTGAAAGTTATGTATGAAAAAGGGAATTCTAAAAAAAACTTAAACACTACAAAAAAACAAAAACAAAAACAGGACAGGAACTAGGGGACAAAAAATTAAGCAAAGGCACAAGGGGTAAGAATTTAAGAGCAACAGTAAACACAAGCCAAGCTCTCAATATAATGATGGGCTTTATGCCATCCCCATCGTGGGAAACAATCAGGGCCATGAGGCTTAGGCAAGTCACAAATCTTGTAAGATGTGTTGTCTTTCAAGTGTCGAGCAACAACCTTACGAGGTATTTGCAGCAGCAGCAGCAACAGAGACGAGTCCTCTTCGCTATCATCATCTTGAACAAGAGAAAGTTATGATGAATTTGTATATATAGCCGTTCTGATTCTTCTGAACCACTTCTGGAAATGCAGCTCAAAGTTGTGTAGAATCAAGTTGATACATACGAATCCAACTGGAATAATCCCTCTCCAATCGAAACACTCTGGTACAATAACGAGCATTAGCAAAATTAAACAAGATGCAAGTGGCCACAAGCAGCGACAACAGCAGCAGAACAGTGATTAAGTTGTGGTAAGGGTGGCATATTATTCCGGAGGCACTCTGGATAAAAACATAAGAGCACCGTTTTCTTCAAGTTAATCCCCTCTATCTATATATATATATATATAGGACATATCTAGTGAGAGAAATTTTTATTGTGAGAGAATAAACTTAAACTATATCATTATGGTCAAGATTAAAAGCTATTAAAAGTCATGCGACTACTTAAAAAATCACATATATTTATTAATTTTAATCTTAACCATTTATGTAAGATCTAAATTCATATTTACTCCTTTCACCTTTACACTAAACACTCCTCTCACCAAAGTAAGATCCTATATATATATATATATATATATATATATATATATATATATATATATAAAATGAAATTGTCATTCATTATGTATTATTACGTCATAAAAAATAATTAATTATCATAATAATTATTTTAAAAATCACACATATATAATAATATATGATTAATTGATGATGTAAATCAAACTCATACATATATATTCTATGTAATTATCTTTATGATATAAGATATATTTAGGATTTTGTCTTAAGGGTAAAATCTAGCCTTAGATTTTATAAAAAAAAAATAATAATCTAGCCTTAGATATGAACGTGTATCTTTGTGATTTATGCTTTCTTGCCCCCCCCCCTGATTAGGGTGTCTCTACATATATTATATATGATGAGATTCTTTGTGAGTTATGCTTATCTTTTTAATGTCTTTATCTATAATCCTATTTCCTATTTTTTTTTAGTTGTTTATTTCCTTATAATACATTCACACAACTAATATTGGTAATCTCACTAACTAAGGACTCTCATTTAACATGTACGAGCTTATATTGCCTTCGGAAACTGTAGTCCAACTGAAATTTCGGAACCTAGTGGAGCCAGGAAATATATCTCTGACCCAGTAAGATAAGGCCATTGAAGTGCCAAGGAGCACAACACAACTGCCAGTTCCTACAATTCAATGCCGATAAAAAGTATGTATTTTACTTGCCATATCTTAAGTTAATGAAATTCTTGTATAAATATAAAACATTCAAGATAGGTGCATTATACCAATTACGTTATTTATTAATAAAATTTATTAATTAATTTTGATAGATATCTATTAATTAATATTGTAATTAGCTTAATTTATACTTAGCTTCATACTCCCACTCCCACTCCCACTCCTAGCAGTCAATAAGTTGAATGAAGATTGACGACGTCGATGTTTCAGATTTGCAGAAGTATTGAGATTTCATAGATAGTTACTCAAACAACTATTTTTTGTAAATGAAGTGATTAAATTGATACAATTGAATTTTTCTAATATTTAAATTCTTTGAAATTTAAAATGACTCATTGAAACACAACCTAAGAGTGCGGGGCAAGATCGGATCAGGTTAAGCAGAACCCTCTATCTACCTCATTACTAAGCCTATTCAACCACTAAGTCATTAGTCGAATTACATAAAATAAAATAAATATATAAATATTTAAAAAAAGTACATTAAAACACATTAAACTTTGACTTATTTGCCAATAAGCACCACGAACTTTTAACTTGTTCCAATTACTCTTTAAAGTTTATCTATTTTTACAATAGGTCTTTCGGTCAAATAACAGTTAAATAACTGTTTTCCCTTATTCATTACAAATAGGTCCTTCCATTGCTCATAATTCATTGCACAAAGGGTCGAAATCTTTTGATAAACTGAAACCTGACCTGTCATATGTTGAAAAATTGAGACATCCATGGCCTGATGAAATCTCAAATGCTAAGGTTTATTCAAAACATCCAGATTCAAGTCAAATTCCAAATGCTTTTGGAGAGGATTGCAAGGTCAGTGACCAAATATGGAGGCAAAGATCTGACAGAAGAAAAGTGGCATCTTACTTCTCCTGTTTCAAGCCACCTTGATGAGTTGAAGAGGCAACGTCGAGCTAATGATGTTAAACAAATGCTTCTTGGGAGGCAACCCAAGTTCGATGTGGTGTTTCCTTTGCTTTCATTATATTTTCTTAATCTTGTCCTTTTTTATTAGTAGTTTTTTGTTGGATTGATTTAGATTGAAAAGCAATTGAATGAGGGCATGTTTAAGGTTTTTTTTTGTAAGTCAAAAAAGAAGGCAGGTTTCCAGTAATAACAGTAATGCCTACAACGTCTTGGCGCTGAATCTCGAGTGCCTAGGTGCCCAAGGTCCCAGGGGATAATGCCACCCAAGCTTCAACCAAGCACTGGAAGTGATGCTTGAGTACCCTGCACTTATCCCCACCACAACGCCCTACGAAAGGGAGTTTTTCTTTTCATTTTTTTTTTGTTTTACATTTTCATTACTAGAGTTAATTTCATTAGTTTTGTTCTTAATTTTTTCGCATTGCCATAGTTCCTGTTTTTGGTTCATTTCTCAAGTATTTGAGGTCAAGGACGAGAATAAGTTTGGGGGAGAAAAAAAATTTATTTTCATGCCATAAACAATGTTTGTTTGAATTACCCTTGTTTTTGTTGGTCCTTATTTATGTGTTGCCAATCATGAAAATGAAACAAGGTTGTTGAGAGAATATCCTTGGGTAAGTTTTCCTTCACTACTGTTTTGAGGGTTGGGTAATTTTCTTTATGCCAATCACATGTAAGTGAAAACCCAAAGTGAGTTTTGAGCCTTGATGCATGAGTAGGAATACATCCACCCACTCATTTTTTTTATTGTGTGCATTTCACTCATAGGAACATTTTTCAAAACTTGTTTTGTCTCTTTTTGAATTTATTGGTGTGTATGCTTATGTGAGGAATGATTGAGACATTATTTGTTTGATAGCCTTCTCGCTAAAAAGCCAACCTTGTACATGTTTCCTTAGTAAAGCTCCTTGAGCCTGAACACCATTCCATTTTTTTAGCTCAACACAACCTTTAAGTGTAAAACTAGGAAAATAACCAATCAAGGGAGTAATAGACCATAGTGTTTTGGAGATGAAAAAGTGCAGAGGTTGACATTAGGGAATGCTGGGTTGAATTGATTATACTGTAAAAGAGGGTGTTAAAAAAAAGAGGATCAAAAGAAAAGAAAAGAAAAAGGAAAAGGTTAATCTGAATAAATGTGGATGTGGGGTTCGAAAGATGGAGCAAGGGAGTTTGTGTTAGTTCATTGGATTGCTTGAGAAAAATTAGATCTTTTGGTCTATAGCTCTTTTGGTTGAACCTAATTATTCCTTATATTTATTGCACCCTTCACCTTAGCCCAGTTACAACCCTGAATAAAAGACCTCATGACTTGTGGCATATATGCATGTAGATAATAGATCAGTAGAGAGGAACCAAGCCTATGGTAAGGTGTTCTTATGTCATGAATGAGTGAAAATACAAGCCTAAACACTTGAGTGAAGTAGGCAAATTTGCTAAATTTGTTCACATGTGAATTTGTGTGCATATAAAGCTACTTTGCTCTTGGTGTTGTGGTGTTTGAGGAAAGCAATCCTTTGTGTTATTTGTCTTGGTGATCCGAGCTCTGTATCCATGATTTGCAGCACTAGTTTTTGTTTTTTTGCCCGAGGACATGGCAAAGGTTAAGTTTGGGGGAGTGATGAGCACACAAAAGATGTGATTTTTGTCTTAAAAATTTGAATTAATTCCCCTTAATTTACTCTTTTTACTGCTTGTTTCTCAAGTATCATGCAAAGTTTGATTTAGGCTTGTGGTTGAAGATAATTGATCGAAAGGGAGAAGAATCCTTACTTTTATAATGTATTTTTGCAGGATAGCACTCAAGGAAGGAGAACTTAGAGCCTGAGAAGCAGATTAAGAGTAAAATTCCCTGGATGGTCAGTGCTCAGGCGCTCCAGAAGAAGCGCCCAGGCACCCTTCAGTGTTTCAGCAACCATTCCCTGGATGTTCAGCGCCTAGATGCTCAATACAAAGCGCCTAAGCGCTCAGGATTACAAAAGAAAAGAACGTGCTGGAGGTTCAGCGGCTAGGTACCCATACCAAAGTATAAATTCATCTTTTCTGACCTAAATGAGGGGAGCTGCGTAAGGAACCGTTTTGGAGTAGAGAAGAGCCCTATTTTGGGAGCTCTACGGTAAATTTAAAGAAAAGAAGAGTGTGAACTCATATTTTCTTCAATCTTCTATGGAGTTTTGCATCTTTTTCCATATTGTTTTAGTGTCTACATTTATTTCTATGTCTAGCTAAACTCTCCCTTGTTGGGATTAAGTGGATTTTGAAGGATCTTGATTATTTTTGACATTGGATTCAATTAATATAAGTTATTATTTCTATTTTCAGTTTTTGATTTCTTCTCTTAATGCTTTTTAAGGATTGATCCTCTTTGAAATGATTTTAGAGTTGCATGTTGAATGAAAATTTGATATATGATTTGTGCTATGAGATTATGAACCTTGCTTATTTCTAGGCTAGGAATAGTTATTGATTTGCTCGTTACCTCTTTGAATTCTAAACCGTAATGTTTGTTATATCTTAGAATCACCTAAGGAATTAGGGTTTTTAATTGGAAACAAATGGTTAACTACCTAAGAAATTAGGAGTTGAGTATTTTAGAGAATTCGATAACAAAATAAGAATAGTAGCTTGTGTTAGTTCCAATTGATATGCAACAAGTGAAATCAAATGAAGCTTGATCCTAACTCTTTCATCTCGCATACCAAGTGTTTGATAAATTGCCAATTAGAAAAATCCAAAAATATTGTCATTACTTTTGTTTCTGTTGATTTTGTTATTATTATTGGAACTCACTTAAATCCAAGTTTTAGTTTAAATAGTAGTTAACTTCATATTTTAGTATTTGGTCATCGATCTCTGAGAATGATATTTGGTATCTCACCATTTTTATTACTTGATGATCCGGTACACTTGTCGTGGTCCCATCAAGATTGAAGACGTCGATGTTTTAGATTTGCAGAAGTATTGAGATTTCATAGATAGTTACTCAAACAACTACTTTTGTAAATGAAGTGATTAAATTGATACAATTGAATTATCTAATATTTAAATTCTTTGAAATTTAAAATGACTCATTGAAACACAACCTAAGGTTGCGGGGCAAGATTGGACCGGGTTAAGCAGAAGCCTCTATCCACCTCATTACCAAGCCTATTCAACCACTAAGTCATTAGTTGAATTACATAAAATAAAATAAATATATAAATATTTAAAAAAGTACATTAAGACACATTAAACTTTGACTTATTTGCAAATAAGCACCACAAACTTTTAACTTGTTCCAATTACTCTTTAAAGTTTATCTATTGTTACAATAGGTCTTTCCGTCAAACAACAGTTAAATAATTATCAATAAGTTAATCCTAATCGTTCATTTACATTAAATATTAGCCCTTGATTAGTTTTATTATTATAAAACTCATGTTATCTAATTATTTAAATTTCCTAAATGAAAAAAATTAGGGTTAGTCCATGCCATCAGGAGGAAGTCGTTCATGCAAGAGAAGCCAAGGGTGAATGACCACAACCTTGTTGATGAGGGACACTAGGGTCTTGATCCCCTTGCCAACAAGGACACGATTTCTAAGGTTGACTCAATGTCAATAACTTTGAGGTAATCGAGGAAGATGGCTTAGATGTTGAGGCAGTCGAGCCAGTGGTTGACGGAGGTGGCTGAGCCATGGACCATGATGGGGTAGAGGCCGACGCAGGAGAGTAGGACAATGCCATTATTGATGGAGGCTTGGAGTGTTGGGGACTTCATGGTGGCGCTTCCATACTTGAAACGATGGTCTTGCCTTGGAATTTTTAGATGAACCTTGCAGTTTTAGTTTATTGTGTTTTAGTCATTTTTAGTTTTAATCCTGATGCTAGAATTGTAAATCTAAATAGAAAAATGTCTTGAATCGAGGTGGAGATGGTAGTTTCTACCTGGGACAGTTGGTGCTCCCAACTGTAGATCCCAAATGCAGTGGAATGAGTGGGGTGGTATACCTGCAAGGCACTATGTAACACCCCAAACTTTCTATTTATTAAACAGTAATTTTGACAGTTAACAGAATTCTACTGTTTAGTGATTTCTGTGTACTGTAAAATTATTTTGAATATTCTGTCTGTATATTTGATCGTTTTGAGTAATTTGCTCCGTGTCAGAAAAATAATAATTTTCGAGCTGGAAAAATTTTACGTAATTTAATTATTACTGAAAAGTCTTAATTATTTTACGTAATCTGATGTGATATTTGTGAGTTTTCTAATTTTTGTGATTTTATGTGTGATTATAAAATTTTTTACTGTTTGTGGGCCCCATGGAGTGTATATGGGTCCAAGTGGCCATACGTGGGCCCAAGTGGGTCCCGCAAAGTGAAAATTTTTCTACGCATAGAAAAATTTGTACTGCTTAGACGGAGACAGGGGATCTTACTAAACCTGAATCCGAAAGCAGTTTTAGAAAATTTTTTTTACTGTATTTTGTACTGTATTTAATTATCAAACGATAAAAATACAGTAAATATATTCTTTCGTAGGGTTATAACAGATAAAAAATAAAATTCTATACTGTTAAGTCAATATTAGTGGTTTGGATATCCACTATCGATTTAATCACTGTTAGAAATTTAATCTTGATTTAATTAACGGTGGAGATTTGATCTTAAAAGTGAATATGATCAATTATAACCATTGGATGTTGATTTAATCAATGGTGAAGATTTAGTCTTAAAAAGTGAGAAAGACTAATTATGACCTTTGAATTAAAAGTAAGAAGGAGTAATCTTGACCCTTCATTTTGGAGACATATCCAATGGCTAGAATTTAAAGGAGAAAGATCCAATCGCTTTCGATTAAGTTTCTTCTAAATCAAAAGTCACCTAAATCCCAACCATTGAATTAATCAATGGCTTTTGCTCTAAATGATGGCTAGAAAAGATGACAAATTATTAAATGCATCATGAAGGAGGGGGGGACGGTTTTTGTGAAGTATTTTGGAACTAAAGAAAACTTTATGTCATTATTAAGTGGTTTCTTCAATTATGATCATCATTGTTGAATTAATTGCACTTTTTGAAGAAGCACTTACGGCCATGCAAAGTTAAAGGGGACAAATTTGATTCAATTAATTCATTTGGCTTTTTGTCTTTATACCTACAAGAAATAAATAAAAGTAAGTCAATTTTTGATGACTTAAGCACATATATCATATGACCATGTACTACTTTTTGGAGACAAACTACTCATAATTGATTTATTAGCATCCTTAGGAGATGACTTGAAGGGGGTGCACGGTTTTGAGAGGCCTTAAGGCCATAGAAAAAGTTTGAAGACCATTATTGTCATCCTTGGTCATCATTAAACATTTTCAAGAAGCTAAGTTACAAGTTTTCTCTCCATTTCTTTTCTCCAAGCAAGTTTCGGTCAAGCACCTTAGAACCATCATCAAATTTCTAAATTTCTATCATTTCATCATTTGATTTCCTAAACCTAAACACCATTCTAAGAACATCTCTAGTTATGAGTTTTTCCAAAATCATTCATCTTGGGCTTCAAATCCAAGCTTCAAGTTTCTATCAAAAATCAAAAATTTCATCTTTGTGTTTCAAGAGAAACCATTCGGTCAAGACACTCAAAACCACCATCCAATCTATTTTAATTTCATCCAACCATAGATCTTGAATCTACATGATATTCTAAGTAACTTTCATGTTAGAGATTTTCTCTAAATCATTCATCTTCATGGACTTTCTTCAAGATCAAAGTTATTGGGTTTTTGAGGTGAAGTGTAAGGAAACTTCATTTCTTCTTTCTTTTTCATGATCTAAACCATGTTTGATCCATGGTTCCTCTTAATCAAGCTTAATATACTAATTTTTATGTATTTTATTTTGTATTTGAGAAGCCTTTGGTGATGAAGGACTTAGAAAAAGAAGCAAAACAAGGAGTTTTTGAGGATCTTCAAGAGATAAGAGGGAGATCCATCTCACCAACCAAGCATGGTGGTGAGAGATGGTCTTATATTTGATGGGTGTTGAATTCATGTGAGGATTCATATCTATGGTCATGTAATAATTTATATGTGTTTATGAGCTTTGATTAATTGCCTATGCTTAATATGCTTTGCATGAGTTTATGATTTTGATGGTATGCTTATACTATGCATGATGATAATATGACATGCTTTTGATATATATATATATATATTGTGTATGTATGTGTATCCCATGATTTGATAATGGAAAAAAAATTAATTTTGGTCCCAATGGCCAAGGAAGAGCTACGGTTTTGATGCCCTTGATTAGGGTTCATGTTGAAATTTTTCAAGAACAAGGGAATTAATTTTTGATCCCTAAAACATGGTGAATTTCGGTTAAGACACCTCAAGATAGGTGTTCACAAAATTAATATTTTCTTGAATGATGAAAATGGATGTTTAGAAAAAGCAAGAAAAATAAATAAAGAGTTTATTTTTCAAAAAGTACATGAACACAGTTTTAGAAGGATTTTTATTGATTTATTTTGTGTAAAAAGTTTCTAAGTATTTTACTAAACATGATATTTAAATGAAAATAGCAATGATGATTTTAAGGATTTGCAAAGAAAGTGAAAAAGAATTTGTAAAGAAAGTGAAAATGGATTTGCAAAGAAAGTGAAAAATGGAAATGAACAAATGATTTGATTTTCAAAGACTATGTGTTTTACGTTTTTGTAAAGGATTTTTAATGGTTTTGTTTGTGTAAAACCATATCAATTTAAAAGGAAAAATATTTGATGATTTCAATAGTCATGT
This sequence comes from Ormosia emarginata, assembly GCA_029884605.1. NCBI lineage: Eukaryota > Viridiplantae > Streptophyta > Magnoliopsida > Fabales > Fabaceae > Ormosia > Ormosia emarginata. The sequence continues at coordinate 9,390,552 of JAQQTP010000072.1, read as the reverse complement.
GCACGTTTTTTTAAAGGCTTGTAATGTCTTGATTTTTATGAACAAAGTGATTTTCAAAGTGAAAACGTAACTTGATTTAATACTGAGGAATTTGGAAAGGAATCGAGTGTTTTTATCACTTGAGAGAATTTTGTAAACGAAAGACAAAGAGAGGTTGAACATGTTTGAACTCTAATTTATTTTGAAGAATGATTTTGGAAGTGATTTGAGAAAAAATGGAGAATATAATGGTGATTTGAAAAGTTACTAACGTATAACTTACTTTTTGAGTTTTGAAAGTACGTTAGAAAATGTTAAGTTTTGAAACGTTGATTTATATCAATGGAAAAGTGATTTTTATATTTTGGAAAAGGATTTCTTGAGTAAAGAAATGTGGAAAAAGATTTTCTTGAGTAAGAAAATATATTACATGAAGTATAAAGTTATATTATTTAAGAAAAGTTGAAAAAGGAGTATTTGAAGGTTGAAAAATACTTTCTGTAATAAAATTGTGGTGAAAAAAAATTATTTACGTATCTTAAAAACGTAATTTTAAAGTACGTGGTTTGAAATACAATGAAAATATTTCAAGTGTTTGGAGATATAGTAAAATATTTCTACGCGATTTTAAATACGTTGAAATATTTCTACACGATTTGAATTACGTTTAAATATTTTATATAATTTGAATTACTATTGAAAAATCACTACGTGATGGAAAAGTGATGAATTATTTTTATGTGATTGTGAAAATAGCGAAAAATTATTATGTGATTTGAAAAGTGTTTTAAATATTTTGAAAATGAAAGAAAATGATTTACGCGACTTAAAAGGATGATTTTTAAGTTACGCGATTTTGAAACAGTGGAAAAATATTATGGGATTTGAGAAACGTATATTTTTACGCGATTGAGAAAAATGTTAAAAAATTAGTACATGATTTAAAAGTGCAACAGAAGAGTTGTGACATTTTGAAAACGTAACAGAAGTGTTACGATATTTTGAAAACGTAATATAAACATTTTGGAATTGTAAAACGTAATGCAAACGCGTTTTGGAATTGTGAAAACAAAACGAAAATGTTCTTGCGATTTGTGAAAACACGACGAAAGTGTTAATATGATTTTCCTGTTGAAAATACAATTATGAATACTTTGTAGAACCAAGATATGGATGTCTTTGTGTGAAAATGACATGTTTTGCTTGTGATTGGCATCTGGTGCATTATACATGCATTGGAAAGATATGTCTGTGATTGGATTTGGTGCTTTATACGTGCATTGAAAAAATATGCGTTGAAGCATATGATTATATTGAACAAATGAAATTGAAAAAGATTTGGCCCTTGTGGTTGGACTTATTTCAATATATTCGTATTGTATAAAAATAATTGCTAATAAGCTATTTTGGCCCTTGTGGTTAAAGAGGGAATGAGAATTGATAGTGAGATCTATGATGGATCTTGGGGCGTCGAGTGCTACTGCGGTCGGCCGACCGTTATGATGGACGGTAGCGAGTACCATGCCACTTGGCGATGCAAATCCGTTAAAAACGCATTGACGATATCCGACAAAAACACGATTCTTTTCAACAACCGGAAGATTGTCTTTGGCATTTTACCAAGCCGACAATTAACAGAAGCATTCTCCTCGAAATTGTGAAAACCTCCATGGAGTTGTTTTTGAAAAACTGAGTCTATGTGCACATGCATAACATATGCATAAATCTGAGTATTCATATATGCATGATATAATAATTGAGGGATATTGGATGATGATGATGATGATAATCATGTTGATGGCATTATTGTAATGATTGTGTGATGATAATAATGTTAATGATATGATGATGATAGTTGATTAATGTTGAGTGCATTATTAGAATTCTGGTATGATATATCTGTATGATATGTTATTTGTGTTATCTCTGTGCTGCCATGTTGGTATTGGCGTAGGTGATCTCACCTCTTTGTTATGTTATTTTGCAACGTCTCAGACTTGTTAAAATCAAATAATAGAAGGATCGAGTTGTCTTGGTTCTCATAACGGACAATGAATACTCGAGATGGGTGACAACAATAAGGAGTGGATATTCGGGAATCGAAGATGCGCAGTGTTGACAAAGAACGGATGTAGAAACGTGGTCCGTCCGATGCAACAAGATGGATACACAACCGTAATAAGTATGATAAGTTTTAACGTTAGTGTTGTGGTGCGGTCGCTATTAAGTAAGACCCGTCATGGGGTTTGCTACTGTTAAAAAAAAAAGAGTCTGTTAGTTTTATATTTCTTTTTAAATTGTGAAATATTAATTGGTGTCAATATTGTATACTAAATATATTTTTAATAACACTTATGAATTTCAGTAAGTTTATGTTTCAGTAAAGAAAGAAATTTTAAAACTCATATTTTATAACTCAAACTTTGTGTGAACTTCTTTACAGATTTTGAGTTGGGAGTCAGACATGTGATACTCTAGGGAGGGTGTTACACACTATAACACTTAAGTAAGAATGGGTAGAAGGAAGTAAAGTGTGGAGGAGAAGATCCATATCTTGGAGGCCATTCATTTTATTTATAGAGGAGAGTGTCTTGGGGACCAAGTGGCTGTAAGGACATTTTGGTTTTTCTAGGTGCCTTGCAAATATCTAAGGAAGTTTCATAGTCCTTTCCTTATTTGGTGTGTTGGCCAATCATTGGCTTTTATGAGGGAGTATTCCCTTAATGGATAAGGATGAAACATTCCCATGTAGCTGAGGTGGTGCCCTATTTGGTTGTTGGGCTTGCTCCACATTGGGCCCAATTTTCCAGTCTGGATCATTGCCCCTAGTTTGGTGTTTTGATGGTTATCATAGTGCTGAGTTCCATAGTGTTCGATGATCTAGGAAAGGTAGTATATGAACTTTATTCGATACGTTTTTTAGATGATTTCGTGGTCCATCCTGTTTTGGCTTTAGATCACTGGAACTCTCTGCCATCAAAGTATTCAATGTATTTACCGTTGGGATCAGATCCCCAAGGTTTGACTTGATTAACCTCTTTGATTTCAGTACTTCCCTTGCTATGGCGTATTAGTAGAGTTATCAAAATGAGTCAAACCCAATAGGTCGGCTCGAATAACTTGACAAAATGAGTAGATTGAGTTAGGAAAAGTGAACACAAAATTTAAAATAACTCAAATTAGCCCTACCTGAATTGACCGGGTCGGCTCGTTGCGGGCCAACCCAGTCTGATCTGTTAACATTATATAGGAGTGGATTGGACTAACAAAATATCAGTCTAAAACTCATATAGCCCAATCTAACCCGACCCATTTTGACAACTATACATATTAGCCTTGCGATTTTGTCACAAAGACCTCAAATCGAACTATAGTTAGCCTTGTGTCCTTGGCCACCTCTGGACTCCAAGTTTGTGCTCACTTCTTCACTTATTAATATGATAATATCAAAGGAAAAATTGGAAAAAAATTAATATTTTATTAATTTTCTAAAATGACATATAAAAATGATTTTTTTAAATAATTAAATAAAAAAGAATGGAGAAAATAATTAATAATGAATTAAGTTGCAAGTAGATTTACAAGCTTGCTAACCCTACCAATAGTATGTGTTTTTTTTTTCTTTTTTAAATACAACATAAGAGTATTGGGCTAGCTTTTCATGTTATCTGAAATGGAATTTTTCCCTAGTTGATTTTAAACACGAATTGCGACTTAGTGCATTCAGAAAAATTAATTCTTTTAGATTTTACCTCTAAGTTTACACCCGAGTAATCAAGGCAGAGTACACATTTTGTTTACCTCTAGGCCAACTCTTGAATTAAGGCTAAAATTCAAGAAACTTCTTTTAACTATGAGTCATGTGTAAGAAATTATTTTGTATTTCGAAACTCACTAATATAATTCTTTAAATTAACCAAAACGTACATATTAATATATATGTGCAACAAACCCTTTACAAGAAATCAATAAACCCAATTTGATGAATTCAGGGAATCATATTAGTTGGTTTTAGCCTTGAAATAATGTTATATATTACGTGCGATTCTATGTTTTGTTGTTTGGAAAGAATTACAACAATATATAATCAAGAATTTCACAATCTTTAAGAAAAAAAAAGTAGATATCATACCTTTTCCCGAAATTTTATTTAACAATTTGATATGTTTGATTATGCTATTTAAATACCTCATATTAATCTTAATACGTGAAAGGACACGTGTTTTCAACTTTCAAGCAACACTTTAGTAATATATTTTTTTAATTTCACATTATTTTAAGATTGCTCAGTGGGGTTGTACTAAAAAAGTTGGGAAATCTCTAGTCATTTATAATTTAGGATCTAGTGAAAAGTTGTATATATGCTACTTTTTTCAATTTTTCGCCAAAGAATTTAATTGTTATCTTTTTCAACTTGATTTTTCATAGCGGCGGACCATGCATTTAAGTAGGCTTCCATAAAGAATTATATGGTCTCTTAAACGTAAATATTTTTTCTTACTTAGCATATGTAACTTTTTAAGCATACTCATAAAAGTTAAGTTCAAACCTCTAAAATTTTTATATTGCCCTCACTTGAAATTTTTTAGTTCCGCCAATAGGATCTATTATTTCTAAGTGCACCGCGTCTATTACCAAATGATTTTACTAAAGCATATGGTACTTATCTTGTTTAGATTTTGTAATCTTTTTTTCTTGCTAACAATTAATGCATGCCTATAAATGATTTGCACCTAGCTAGCTAAACTACTTTCTCTTGTTATAAATTTTGCTGTGGCTCACCATTGTGGTATTCAAGCCTTTTTGGCTATATCTTCTGCGGTTGAACAATGGAGAGTTATGATGACTTCCACAACAAAATTGCGATGATGAAACAATCCTTCTTTGACCAGGTTTTTCTCTTTTCTCAAGCATATTTGACATGCTTCTTTTGATTCCATTTTAGTGCATTCATGTTTCATAGCTATTCGATTTTTTTGAGTTTTTTTTTTTTTTAATCTTGTGAGTGTTTTTTACACTGTTTGAATGTGATATTAATCCTAGTTTAAAGTTCCTCTTCACAAGTACTTTGTTGCAGGCTCAAATTCTTAAAAATACAAAAGTTTTTCAATTATCAAGGTGAAACTTTTTTACCACTTGAGTCATCCTAATGATTTTACCTCAATACATCTAGCTTAGTGGAACGTCAACCTCTAGCTTTCCTTTTCAGATTTTTTTTTTCTGTCAATATGAATTAATTCTCCTCCATATATCTATGGAAACAAATTTGGAGTAAATTGAGGTAAAAACAAATTCGATACTATGGAAGCCGACAAAAAATTTATAACACTTGTGAAACAACAAAATATTCTTAACCTTAGATATATCATTTAACATGTCGAAGGTATGTATTATCTTTGCCCTGCTTATATAATTGGGTTTTCTTGCTCTCTTTGTATGGTTTTCGTTGTCCTTAGAAGGCTCATTTAGTTATATCTGATAAAATCTCCAGTTATATAGATTCATCTTCGAATTGAAACTTGAAAGTGTTTCTTCCTTGACACCAGATGTTCAAAGAACAAATATCTAGTCACAAATAACACAGTTTAGTTATCAATTTTACCGCTCAATTGATGCAACATTGTATATGTGCCAAATGTTTCAGGGATTTCTGCTTCCAACCCAGTTTCAACAGCTAGAGCTATTGCAAGACAAGGAAAATCCTAACTTTGTTCAGGAGATTTTTTCTTTGTACTTCAGGGACACAACTAGACAGTTTGCTGAGATTGAGAAAATTATGTGAGTAGAAGTGTAGAAGCATTAATAGCAAAATGTTATCATAGTGCTTCTATTGAAATTTCTACCATATTCATTTATATATACATGCAAAACAAATTTCTAATTGATGGAACATGTATATTTATACAGTCACCAAGAACTTGTAGGTAAGCAAAAGGAAGACATGAATAGGTTTCTTCACCGACTTAAGGGAAGCGTGATCAGGTTACCCACCTTTCTTCCCCATCTCCAACGGATCCCAAAAAAATATTTTCTTGACTTCATTCATATAATTAAGCATGAGTAATACTCTTTTACCTTTTTCAGCATTGGTGCTCTGAAGACTTTGAATGAGGTCAACAAGATGAGGCAATTTTTTGAAGAAGGCAACATGGAAGGGTGAAGATCAGACTTGACCTAATTAAACACTCTTCTTCCCTTAATGCCAAATAAAATTGCTAGATACAAAGTTCGTTCTTAGGCAGCTGCTAATAGTTGTGCCTGTGTAAATGCATCTATGTTTGCTGACTAGGCCATGAATTTGTGCAGGATCATAGCTGGCTTTGAACAGGTGAAAGTAGAGAATGAAAATCTGAGGGTGAAAGTTGAACCTTACTTTCAGGTCTCTGTCTATCTCTTCTTGGATCACACATATATATACACCTGCAATTATGTGAATGTTATTCACATAATTGTATATCACTTTTACATCGGGGATCAGCATATAAATAATTAGTTAACATTGTGTATGTGTGTTGATCAGGGATATTAATTGATTAACACACGATGTTTACTAGTTATTTACACATTAAACACTAGTATAAAAATGGTATACAAAATTTACATGTGGACATGGGCCATCAGACATTTTTGGAAGACATTGAAAAAGCATATATAATTTGATAAATATTGATTGATGCAGCTGCTGGACCAAGTTGAATCATATGGGAAAGTAGAGAGTCCCGAGTCGCTAGTTGGATCGTGTGTGACGGCAGAGAGCCCCAAGTCCCCAAGTGAAGGTATATAGCAGTGAACATGGGGTTGGTGCCGAAGCTGAAGGGTAGTGACCAACATTTGATGGGATCCTCTTAATTAGCCTTAGCCACCATTTTAAAGTAGATATATAATAAAATTTCACTTGGGATTCCCCTTAATTAACTGTTGTTGTCTTCTTTAACTCTATTCAAAACAAGGACCCCTTGTTGTGTACTCCTATCATATGGCGTTGCCCAAATTTCCTTGCTTTATTGCGTTTTGTGTAAGTATAAATGGTTCACTCCATGGCCGTGGAAAGGAACCCATATGTAATGTTGGAAGTCTCTGATATATGTCAAAAATGAATATAGTCTATGAATTTAAATCTTAAATATTAAAATATCATGTAAATGATACTGAATGACTTAAATGTCAATGATTCCATCAAAATCTCTAAAGTTCTTCATGTTATTATAAGATTGAAAGTTAATCACATGGCCATTTTGATTGATGTAAAGGAGAATAAAAGAAAAAAAAAATTTGAGTGAGGAGATGCTCTTCTTATTCTAAGGCTAAAGCAAACTATTAATATCAACGATGATTTATTGTGAAATTACTAATGAGGAAACTGAAGATTTGAATTCAAATCATGTTGTTGTCATGAGCGAAAGATAAATTAGGTGAACCAATTCCATTAACTACTTATAAGTTAATTTTTAGTAACAATAAGCAGAACACTAAAAAAATTAGAAAAACAAAATTAATGCACATCATTTTTAACATTTTTTTAAATGTTTATGTAAACAATTTAGAATGGATTTGAATGAATTTTTCAAAGCCCAATACATGAATTCAAAAGGTTAAATTGTCCAAAGTTCAGTCTATAATGAAAACGTGATTTTACCTGGATCAATACTTAAAAAAAAAAAGGATTACTTTCACCATAAAGTTATGTTAAATAGAATAAGAAAATTAATATTCTGAGAATAAAATCTTCTAATTATACCAATAAATCAGTGCACTTAAACCATTTGGTATTCTCTAATCATTCATTGAATCTCCTAAATTAAATAATAGTATTTGTTTATTTTGAAATAAAATAAAATAAAATAGTTACATATTTGTATTTCTCCTTAATTTGATTTCCAGTCCCTACTTTCACCCCAAGTAATAGTTTTTGTCCCAATTGAGCTTGGGCAATAAACCTTTCAACATTCCACACACAGAAAACCCAAATTACTTTCTCTAACAAAAGAAAAAAAGCAAAATAGATTAGGTTTTAGGATTACACGTATAGATGACCCCAAGTATTAGAACTACATACACCAATGTTATGTGTAAGTAACATTTTTTGATTAGTTATTTTTTTTTATCATATATAGTTGTTCTGAGAAATTTTACGAATTTTAACTAATAAATAACACACACATCAAAGAGGAAAAAAAGGTAAAAGTGAGATTTAATCTGAATTCCTTAATTCACATGCAAAGAATTTTACCAATTGAGTTAACTAATACATTCTTTCAATTAAAGTTATGTTAGTTGTGCATAAAGTGCAACTCACATAAAATGAGGTGTGTCATGGATTTTGACGAAGAAAAAGAGGAAAAAAAGAAAGAACGGAAGCAAGGAATAATATTATGTTTAAGTAATATTTCCGTTTTAAATTAGAGATCGCATCCTAACATCTTATAGCATAAATTTTTTGGGCCCTAACTTTATATACACAGCAGAAAATATTAAATGACCCATTGAACAAATAGCAATAAGTGATGATTTTCTTACTATTTATTGGCAAAAAGAAAAAAGGCGATGATCCTTACTGCATTGTACACTAAGAATTTTTTTTTATTATTATATTAGGATTACATTTTGGATTGGGGTCCGGACCCTTACATCTTATAGTAGTACACTTGTGCCAGCCCATTCACACATATTCATAATCTGGGCCCTTAAAGTAGAGAGTTTTCATTATATTTATAGCTGAATAGAAGGCCTTAAGCCCAATTAACCTTAGGTGGGCTTAAGAGAAGACCACGCAAGCCCAGGGTACAATATTCATCTGCATAATGATAATTTACATTACCTAAGTTTGGAGTTGATGGCTAGCAAGGTTGAAGAAGGCACCTCTCTTGTGCCTAAGTTGAGCATAGGTTCCTTGCTCCAGAACCTTGCCCTCTGACACATAGGCAATTGAGTCAAGCTCTTTGATGGTGTTAAGCCTATGTGCCACAACAATGGTAGTTCTACCTACCATAATCCTATCAAGTGCTTCTTGCACAACTTGTTCTGATTGCACGTCTAGTGCACTTGTTGCCTCATCTAGCAGAAGTATGGTTGGATTCCGAATTATGGCCCTTGCAATTGCTATTCTCTGCTTTTGTCCCCCTGACAACTGTACTCCCCTTTCTCCACATTCAGTTTCATATCCATCTTTCAGTGATCTGCATTACAAAAAAGAATAATGCAATCAATTTTATTTTTTTTAACGCTAAGTAGTATTCAATTTCGAATTCAACATCAATTGTAATATTACTCTTTCTTAGATCATATCACTCATATTTGATAATATTAAACTAAGGATGGGAATTAACTTTTGTTTTATAAGAGATTGCACTTGTGAATGTGATCTATACTTAAATTCTAAGAAACAACAATTCTCTCTTAACACATATAACATGTAGTTATGAATGGATTGAGTCTTGTTTTCAAAATCCAGTAATTATTGTCAAACTTGAATGTCACGCATGAGAATAATGCCTACTTGCCTATTCAATTTGAGTTGATTCAATTTTTATAAATTGATGTGACAGTGGATGGTTAAAAATTAAAACTAGTGAGCATACTATATATGTAGAGAGAAAACTTACGAGATGAACTCATGAGCATTTGCAGCTCTTGCAGCCTCAACCACTTCATTCTCTGTTGCATCTTGCTTCCCAAACAAAATGTTGTAGCGTATGCTGCCAGAATATATCACAGGTTCTTGGCTAACAAGTGCTGTGTGCTGCCTGTACCAGTGAATGTCTAATTCCCTTATGTCTACACTATCCACTTTGACAGACCCCCTCTCAACATCATAGAATCTTTGAATTAAGGCAATCACTGTTGACTTTCCGCATCCACTTTTCCCAACTAGTCCAACACTTTGTCCTGGCTTCACCTCCAAGCAAAACTTGCGCAATATTGGTGTACCTGCCCTGCTTGGATAAGCAAAATCAACATTCTTCAACTCTATTTTTCCACTCATCTTTTCCAACCTAGTGCCATTAGTGCAATCTCCAGCCTAATCAAACAAACAACATGTGGATTAATTGGTATTATCATAGGGCATCAGTTAATGTAAGGTTAAATTGTAGGGCATTAGTAAATGAGAAAATGATTGAACCACAACTCTTTTAGGCGAAAAAGAAAAAGAAAACCTATATTTTCTTCTTTGATTAATTCAAAAGTTGTGTCACATATGAAGTTATCAGTGATAGGGAAACAGAGTTGTAATTATGAGTATAAAAATATGTGGATAAGTTTACTCAAGTCACACAGTTTAGATATCTTAGATCTATTATACAAAATAACGGAGAGATAGATAGATATGTAAATTATAAGATCCAAGCTAGATGGATGAAATGGAGGAGTGCTTTACGAGTTATTTGTGATAGAAAAGTGTTTCTCAAGTTTAAGGGTAAATTTTATCATATAGATATAAAACCTGCGATATTATATGGTACTGAATGTTGAGCGGTAACAAACCAGTAAGAGCATAAGATCAGTATCGCTGAGATGAGAATGTTGCGCTGAATGTGTGGCCATACAACAAGATAGGATTAGGAATGAATGCATTAGAGAAAAAGTAGGAGTAACACCTATTGTGAAAAAAGATGAGAGAATCTCGCCTTAGGTGGTTTGAACATATAAGGAGAATACCCTTAGAAGCCCCTATAAGAAGAGTAGATCAAGTGGAAAATAGCTCAATAATTAGAGGTAGAGGGAGATCAAGAAAGATTATAAGTGAAATAATTAAAAAAGATTTAGATTTGAATGACATTTCTGAAGACTTGGTTTATGATAGGACACAATGACATCGTTTGATTCATGTAGTTGACCCCACCTAGTGAAAAAATGCTTGATTGTTGTTGTTTTATAGTTTGCCTCATTTTTTATGAGTAAATCATTACTAAAAAATTACAATTTTCTATGAGTATTTTTCCCCCCTCTTAACACTACATTACTATAGTGACTGCAGGCGCATTGACCCGTTGATCATGCACCGAATAGTATTACTTACAGAACTTTAGCATTCGCAATTGTTCCAAACTTTATACATGGCCCTATATGAATTTAACAGAAAAATGTTTGAGCATAATCTCCTGAACTCAAATGGAGTTTCACTTGTATAATCACAAATGCAAGTATCATTAGATACTAGATAGCAATACTCTAATGCATAGGACACGATTTAATGGGGAGACATGGAGTACCATAGAAAAACAATGGTATGGGAGATTTGAACCTTACTCAATTCTGATGCTGTGTGCTGCATAACATTAAGAGTTACATACATACCTTGGGAATTAGTGATTGCCGGTCAAGAATTTCAAATACGGATGCCACTGCTGTTGAGCTCTTGGCAAGGTCAGAAGTCATGCTTCCAGCTTCAGCTATGACCTTGCCAGTGCTTACCAATACAAAAAATGTTTTGAACACATCCCCTGCTGATATTTCTCCCTTTTTCACCAATGTACCACCATACCAGAAATCCAAAGCCCATGACATGAACGTTAGGCACTGAGCAGAACCCATTCCAATGCCAGCTAGCCAAGACTTCTTCCTTGCTTCCTTCCTTGGCGCCTCTTGAGCCTCATCAAATAGTAGTAGAACTTTTGTGATGCTTCCAAATGAAGTTACAATTCTATGATTATAAACTGCTTCCACTGCAATTTGTGTGCTTTGATTCTGAGCCTTAATGAACTTGGTTGAAAGTGTAGATAGCAACACTTTCCGTGTATAAAAGCAAAGGATTGTAAGTGGTTGCACTGCTATCATAACAAGAGCAAGCTTCCATGCCACGGCAAGCCCTATGATCATTGCAATGGTGACAGCAGAAGTGGTTTGAACTAGTAAAGAGAGTCGGTCTGCAACGAGGGACTTAACCATGGAAGCTTCATTGCTCAACCTTGAGCATAAAGCTCCACTAGAGTTTTGTTCCTTATCAAACCAAGCAGTTTCAAAGGTTAAGATCTTCTCCAGCATGTGCAATCTTATCCTTTTCGTTAACTTGGCTCCCATATAAGCAAAATTGTAGTGTTGCAAAAGATTGAGGATGATGGAAGCAAGGGAGAGGGAAGAGAAAATTAAAGAATAAGTCCTGATTCTATGACTCATTTCCTGAGGGCTTGGAGCAAAAAATGCAGAAATCATACCCCCAATGGTTAAGGCATATATAGGTTGAACTGAGCCAAAGGCTATAGCTGAGAGAGTTCCAATGAGACCTTGTTTCCATTCAGGAGCATTCAGAGAAAGAAGCCTTGGAAAAGAAGGTGGAGGGTGAGACACAAGAGATGGAGATGGGGTGGTATTATCAGGCAATGGTGACTTTGGAAAGATGGCAGGGCTTGACCTGGCACTGCTTGGTCGACCAGCACTGCTTCTTGCTGCAGAAAGAGCACCTAGTTCTGGATTTTGATCTTTGTCATCAATGCTGAATTGTGTCTGTAATTTTGCCAGTTTTGCATAATGGCCATTTGAACAGTTGATGAGTTCATTGTGAGTACCAGTTTCAATGATGCAACCACCACTGACGACTGCTATGAGGTCTGCATTTCGAATAGTTGATAGCTTGTGGGCAATAACCTGATCAAGTTAAGTAGGTGTCATAGAAGGGAGATGCAAGTAAACTTGGTTCATTCACTCATTCACTGTGATAATTACTATAATATCAACATTGAAAGCATGTCTTATGCCTCTTTATAAAATTGATGTGTGAACTAAGCTGTTTGATGTATAGAATTGCATACTTTTGATAATTTTTTAGTGTGTCCTTCACTAAGGATCAAATGAATGATTATACCTACCAATGTAGTCCTCCCCATGGAGGCCTGATCGAGGGCATTCTGGACGAGTAATTCTGATTCAGAGTCAAGAGCACTAGTTGCTTCATCAAGTAGGAGAATTACAGGATTTTTTATGATGGCTCTTGCAATGGCTATTCGCTGCTTTTGTCCTCCTGAAAGAAGTGCCCCTCTTTCTCCAATCTAGTTTACAATCAATTAGGTTAGTAGCTGCATTTTATCTTAAAGATACAACATATAGAATAAAAAAAAAATTGTGTAGACTTTTGACCTTCTAAGATGGTGGTAAAATGATAATTAAATTAGAACAACAGGAAAAGTTCTGATTACTATCACTTGGTTAGAGAGACTTTGAATTAGACTAAGTCGACAATTAAATTATTCCAAAAGTTTAAACTATTAAGTAAAGGAACACAAATTTGAGTAATGCTACACAGTTAGTAAAAATTTGACAAAATTAAATAATTTGTCAAAATTTAAGGGTGGTTGTTGGATGAGTTAAAGTGGTGGAAGTCATTTATTTATCTATGAGTAAAAAATAATACCGACTTATTCTTATAATATATAATTCTCACACAAAAAATTTGGGCTGATTAGTATTTTCCCACAAATATTTATATCTCACAAAGGAGAATGTTAGCTACATAGACCATTTCTAAAGTTGCAATTAATAGCTTAAGCTTTTAAGAGTAGTAGAAATAATAAAATCCATTTGGATTTCTAGATTGGAATCAAGGGAAATAGCCAGGACTACTTTTTATCACTAAGCATATTACTATATTAGTCTTGGGAGATAATGACATAATGAGATAGGGTTCTTTCAGTTATAGGAAATGTGAGCATGTGAAATTAAACTATCTGGTTGCAAAGGCTCCATCATTTTAAATTTTACAAATAAACAATTGAGACTATAAACTCACCTTGGTTTCATAACCTTCAGGAAGCTGCCTTATGTAGTTATGAGCATTGGCTGCCGTGGCTGCAGCAACTACTTCATCCATGGTAGCATCAGGCTTCCCAAACATAATATTCTCCTTTATAGATGTCCCAAACATTGCATGTTCTTGACTTACAAGGCCCATTTTCCCTCTTATCCATTTCAACTGTAGGCTTTTTATGTCTACACCATCAACCTTTACAGCACCTTCATCTGCATCATAAAATCTTTGCACTAATGCTATTGCAGTGGACTTACCACTTCCACTTGCACCAACAAGAGCAACGGTTTTCCCTGCTTCCACTTGGAGATTGAAATCCTTAAGTACAACCATATCTGGACGAGAAGGGTATGTGAATTTGACATGCTCAAAATCTAGCTTGCCACTAATGCGCTCTAACACAAGTCCTTTTGTGTCTTCACCATCAATTGTTGGTATCCGGTCAATCATATCAAATATTCGTGAAGCAGCAACAGATGCTTCCGTGAAGTACTTCAAATCAGGAAGTACCACTCCAAGGGATCTACATTACATTTCAATAATTAGCAAGGGAAAATAACATCACAATGAAAGATCTATCTATATGAAGAACTGTGAAAGGTTTCTTGGTGTAATGGCAAATTGTAAAAGTAAAACCAATAAATTGAAACCTATCTGCTTCTAATTTTTCCTAATTTCAATTGTGAAAAATGAAAATGACAGTAAGCTAATTTCCAACGTAGCTAAACATAACATTTTTAAAAAGATTTGAGCAAATTTTTTTTTTATAAGGAGACTTTGTGTTACATAGATAACTACTCTTGATTGAAAGAAATCTGAACACTCTCACTACCAAATTTTATTTCTCTTGTCTAGATATCTGTTGAAAAAAAATGATAGAACTTTCATGGAGATTGCAAATCTGTTTATCCAGTGAAAAATTTCACGAATGATAAAATTCATATTGATGATTTTTAGTCAAAATTGTAATTAAGAATGTTAAGATAATCAAATAAAAGGAATTCAAACTTTACAAACTTGATTTATCAAGAACTTCAGTAGAAAATAAAATTGAAATTAAAAAAACAAATGTTAGGAGTTGATTTAAATTTGAGAGTTTTCCGTATAGCACCAGCAACTAGAAGGAAAGGAGTTGTACATTTGCTCCTTGAATTCATTGATTTATACATTTAAAGCCTTATAGATATCCTTATACAGAAAAAATGTTTTTCTTAATTAATACTGCAAAAGTCTTCCTTCTTACCAATATAAAACTACAAATAACTCTTCATTCAATAAATACTTCCTTCAAATATATGGATCTCTTGTCTGATTTATTTTCAATGTTATTTACAAAGTCGTTACACCTTTAATAGTATCAAGTACATATTTAGCTTAACCTATCCTTATGTAACTCTTCCATCTATTGTCATTTGAAATTATTGATGAAACATGAGAGATTAGTTGAAGCAATATCGAGACTAATTAATCAATTATTTTTTTTTATCTATCACAAGTTAGCGAGGTTTTTATACTGTTGTCAGTCCGTCTCATATCCGGGCGGGATACCCGTTTATTATTATTCTTCCTGTAAACGGGTATCACAAGATATTCGCGGTACTAAATAAATTATAAATATAATTAATAAATACATGATCATCATAGGTTCAAGCAAAAACAATTAGTACTATTTGAAGATCAAAACAATTAGTGCAATATCAACTTTTAGTATAATCATTGAATCGATCATTAAGCACTTTAAAGCTTTATTGCGGATAGAAGACAGTTCACTAAATTGAAAGGATGAAACCTCTCAATTATAGTACTTGTCCTAAAACTAGAGTGAACTAAAGTAACCTTTCCTTTCAACCACTTGTGCTTTTCATCATAATGCTTTAAGAGTCACTTTTTTGAAAGGAGCATTTGGATGCCACACATTTCAGCTCGACTTCTTTCCAACGCCTTTTTATAGTGAAGACTAGCAAAAGTATGTCCTCAAATATCATTGCCAGCAAGTAAAATATTTGGCACATTAGTGAAAGATAAAGATCAACACTTTTCTGAAGCGACTTGATTCCGTTCTTATCTACACATTAATTATGTAATTAAACTGATTTTTAACCCCCTTTTCCCTAAAGAAAATTATGTCAATTCTCACTAGCTAAGCAGGAACCAAAGCTATGACAAGTTGGCTGCTTGATGTTTGATGTAGTTTTAATTAGATCACCTAAACTTTCTGGTGTCCCATTATTCAATTGTTTATTAAGATCCAGTGATATGCTATTAATTTGCATCAGTCACTAAAATGTACTAAAGTTATGTGCCTGATTCAAACATATGATTGGAAATTAAAGCTTAACGAAAAGGAAAAGAGATAGATACAAGAAACTACGTACAATCCACTCATGATGAAGGAAATGCCTGCTGCATAGATCCTTCCTCCGCTTTCACCTTTGTAGATAACCAAATGACTTCCATACCAAGCAAGAAAAGCCCAAATTGCAAAAGACAGACCTGTGCTTCCCACAGCAAGACCCTTGGCTATGCCTTGCTTGATTCCAAGCCTTGAAGTTCTATCTAGTATGTCTGAATATCTCCCTAGGATTCTACTCTCCGCAGTGAATGAATAAACAGTTTTGATAGAGCTTAGTGCCTGTTCTACTATGGCGTTTGCTTTGCCATACTCTTTGATGGAGGACTTTGACAAATAGATGAGGTATTTGCCATAAATCATGCCAGGGATAATAAGCAAAAGCAGTGTTGGGAGTGCTACTAAAGCCAACCTCCAAGAGAAGTACGTGGCAAACGCAATTCCGGAGATGAATGATGATGAGTGCATTAAAAATAGGGGCACCTGAGAAACCAAAACGAAAGAGGAAAAGGGATGAAAAGAAAAAATATCCATAGCAAGTGTTGAACTGCTACACTTAAGATAACATAGTGTAATAAAAGAAAGATTTTTAGGTGATTAAAGAGTAAGAAAAATCTCTTATTTAGTATTATTTAATGCGTGTCATATTATTATAATATTAAAAATATAAATAAAATAAGAAATAATAATAATTCATAAAATTAACGTGACATTTATTGAGTGGTACAGAATAAAAAAAAATTTTAAGAATATCTAAGAATTTCTAGTGTAAGAAATTCTTGTGCATAAAATTATAAAGATGAAAGAGAGAAGAGTTTACCTTTTCACTTAGAACTTCTTGGATGAGAGAAGTGTCCTTTGAAATGCTATTAATGATTTCAGATGTAGTTGCTTCTTGCGAATCAAAAAACCCCACTTCTTGTCTGAGGACAGCTTTCAAATACTTGTAACGAATTCTCAATACCTGCCTCTCACTTGTTTTGCTCCAGCAATAGCCTTCTGCAAGCATCAACTATTGATTCAGTCTCCACAGATCTTGCATTCCTAAAAGTTCATATATATCTATGGTTTGGTTTTATTTTTCAGGATCAAATCTTTGAGAAAATTTTGCCAGTTCTTTTTCTTAAATCGCATTCAGATATTAGATGTAGATGACTGATGTTTTGTTGGTTAGTCTTTCCTATTTTCTTTTTATAAAACTCTACCTTTTAGGGTTTCAGTCTACAATAATGACCAAACATGTCAAACATGTGAAACTTAGGGTGCCTCCTTGCTAGTGCACTGCTGGGTAAATCCCTACTACAATTAGATGCTACCTAAATACTTATCAAAACGTTTCACACCTTTGTCCTCAAAAAGTAAAGCAAAATAAAAGAAGCTTTGAATTTGGATTACCCATGAAGGCCACCACCATGGCTGCTAATCCCAAGTAGACAAAATATAAGCTGCACTGTATACAATAAACCAAAGAAAAAATTAAAAAAAAAAAAAAGAGAAATATAAGTTGGTGAGAGCTATGTGTTAGAGGAAGACTGTGTAAAAAGTGAACCAAGAATGAGAGAGTCAGCGTTAACCTACCTTTTCAACCTCAGCCATGGAACTACCTCTATTTTGTTGGTTATTACCATATCCTAAGCTGTTCATGATACGGCTAGCAAACAGTAACAAAACGTTTGTGGACATGCCATCTCCTATTGCTCCAAAAGCACCCACTAACATAAGCACAACATCAATCCAATCAGCATATCTTAAAATGATGGCTATGGATGAAGCTCTCTCTTTTCTTCTCATCTCTCCTTTTTGTAACTCATCCTTTTCTGGGGAACCCATTTTGCTCCTTTGAGCTTCAGTCTGAGTGTGAGGACCTTCTTAGGTTGCCAATGCAGAAGGAAGAAGAAGAGAGAGATGAATTATATATGAAGGAATTGTTTGGGCATTATAAAGAGTTGATTTCCTAGGCCTACTTATATATGTGTGAAGTGAAGTGTGAATGCTATGCATCTCAGTCAAGACTCAAAAAGAGTGAGTGGCATATTCTATATGTGAAGCACATAATGTATGTCATAGGCTTGATGTGGGATTGTGGGGTTGTTAAAGATGTTTTTGGTGCTTGGTGTTTCATTTGGTTTTTTTCTTTAAATCACATTAGATCTGAGATAACCCCTTTTGTCCAGTTATGGAGAAAGATGATTATGACCGAGGTCCAATTTGCCATGATAGCACTCACTCCCCTTTCTTTCTATTAGTTTACTAATCTTAATTAATTTGAGGTCACTTTGGCCATTTCGGTTTATTGCCCGCTTTTTCTATTTTATAGATAATAATATGTCCCTTCCCCTGAAGGAACTTAATATTCAATAGACCACTGGGGTATATGAATTAGACCGTGGGTCAATTTTTTGTTTGAAGATCCATTTTCTCTCGATTCTATCAAATGCCAATGGTTAATTATGTGTTACGGGCAATTTTTCGTAAATTTAGATTAAGGGTAGTGTCGTCCCTCACTTGAGAATTTGAATCTTTGTATTGTAAGGAAATTCGCTTAGAGATGTAGTTTATTTCTATTGTAATTAATCATTTTAGGTTTTGTTAATAAAATTTTTACATGTTTTATAATGAAAAAAGAAAATAGTAAAATTTCATTTTAACGAAGACTGAGAATTTAAATGAAAAGAGAGATTGTTTTAAATAAAGAGAAAATATAAGCTTATTAATTAAGTTTTTAATGAGGGAGTATAAAAAATATATACTGTCAATATAAAAAAATTTATATTGTCATTAATTATACATCATCGTATCATTAAAAATATTTGACTCTTCTAATAATTATTTCAAAAGTTACACATATAATAATGTATAATTGGTTGATGGTATAAAAATTTTACACTAATAATGTATAAAAATTAAACTATTTCTTTTATAGTATAGAAAATGATAAACATTTATCTCAGTTTTAATTTATATATTTAAGTTGGTAACTCTCAACTTAATTTAGGACGTATTAGTTTTTTTTTTTGGATGAAATAGGACGTTTTTGGATGAAATAGGACGTATATTAGTTTTAAATACTTGAGGAGATATCCTAATTAATTAAGGTTCAAAACATGGTAACTGAATTTATGGTTTGTCGTTGTAGACAATTTATTTCACTTTGTCTTACCATTTTTCATAAAGAGAAAATTAACTTGTAAATAAGTTAACATATTTAAAAAGTATGCAAATATTATCAATATAAGTAGATTGGCTATACTCAAAAGTTTGAATCTTGAGCCAGCACATAAGGAAATATATATACTAGACAAATGTGAGATGTGTCTTTATATATGATTGGTCAGAAAAAAATTTAGTCTAGATTAACAAAAAACACCAACCCAAAGATGCCTTTTATTGTTTGGGCGAGAGTTATGTACGTACATATATTGATTTTAATTTGTAAATTATTATCAAGATAGGAAAGCTAGCATAGCTCTTAGTTAGAATCAACAAAAAATTACATGTGCTACAATTGAACAAAGGTACCAATAGAAGACAACTTTGTCAGAGTATACATCTCAGAGATTAAGAAAACTTGAAAAGGTGCCCCATGAAGATGAAATAAAATATGGCCATCAACATTATTAAGGAAGCCCGCAGCAGCATTTGTGTTTCTCAGAAGTAGGGAGGAAGATATCTTCACACAGCATATTCCTCTTTTCCTGATAAGTGAGCTACCAGGCCAAACTTGCATGAACAGATCAAATTCCATAATAATATTCCAACATTTTTATAGCTGTATGTTTTGGATCTTTCTCTTTCTCACTCTGTGACACACTCATACGGACCCAGAAAAACGTGCTTATATATAGGATTAATGTGATCCCATATTAATTTCTAAAGCATTATGTCTTCCTTTTGCTTTTATCCTTTCCAGCCAATTTAAATATTGCTGGAAGACCTCAGTACCCTACATTGTGCCTTAAGCCTATGGACTTGTCGTCCATAATTAGAATTATGGCATATAATTAGTAAGTAATATTATTCTAGGGGATGTGATGCAATTGCCACGAGAAACGTATTTCGGCATCTCTTTGACAAAATGGCACACGTTCAACTTTAGCTCTCTTGAATATTTTTGTATGCTTACTTCTAACTAATCAATATTCCCCATTTTCAGGTAGAATTTTTTTGTTTTTGGCTAAATTCCTTATTGAATTTTTTTCATAAAATATTTATTAATTAGAAAATATTAGTCTTACACCTTTTTTAAAAGTGTATTATTATTCACACTTTTTTTAAGAGATGTGATTGAGTGAAAGAAAGTGATAAAAAAAATGTATAATAAATGATATTAGATAAAGTGTGAAAAAGAGTGTATGTATTATTTAATGTAAGAATATAAGAGTTGTTATTAATTTCATCCTTTTCCCATATTTTCATATCTCATGTCTATTCCGTTGCTTTACTATCAATCAAATATATACACCTCTCCTGAGTCTTTTTTATTTTTCTTCTATAATTCAGTGGCTATTACCTAATGAAGCCCTTGTTGTTGAACAAAGAATCATATCAAACCACTTTATTCTTTATTCTTGTTTAAGCATATATTAAGACCATTTTTTTTCTGATAGCAATCTCAGGCTTTTCCTTTTGATTGCTTTATACATAATTTAATGATTTAATTGATAAAACTCGCATAAATATATTCGATCTACTACATTTTAAATTGAAGGATGGCTAGGTCATGATTTGGATCTGCCCAGAAATCAATTAGTTGAGAGAAAAATCAACCTCTGGTTGACATATATATCAAGGACTGTTAAAATTTGCTTCCTGAATTCCGGTACATGCATGTGCAACTTAATTAATTAGACTCTTAGAGTTCAATGCACTTCACCTCATTTTTATTATTATTTCTTCTTTATATGAGACTTCACCATATTATTTTAAACTGGGATTTTAGCAAATATCAAACTGTAACAAAAAGATATCAATAAAGAACGACTACTTAATTTGTAGCTTTGTAGATACTTTTCATATGAGTAACCTAAATTATTTTAAGGATAACCCTTCCGGAAGTAACAATTACGGGATAAGAAAATGATATGTGAAAGGAAAGACTAGTGATACTCTCCTTTTTGACTAATCATCATTATATGAACTTATCACAATTTTAAAACTAGATCTCTCCTTTTAATTTTATAGGGGCTGGTGTTTCCTTTCCACGTGAGATAGGTATGAATTTAATTTTTTGTGTGATACTGGTTCCAGCATACTTGGTTAGCCCTCACAAATTATATCTAAAACCTGAGGCTGTGTTCAGAAGGTAAAGGGAATGAGGGCGAAGAAAGAAAGTGGAAATGGAAAGGGGATTTTTTTTAACTTTTATTTGGGTTGACGATGAAATGGAACGGGATAAATGACTCCTTTCAACCCCGCATATTGAAAGGGGAGTGAAAATAAAGTGGACGGAAATATTTAAATCTTCACTTATTATTTCTTAGTAAAAGATAAAGAAAAAAATCACTTTCAACTCCCCTTTATGTTAAATAATGGTCAAATCTTTTAGATAAAATGCAAATGAATTACACTTCATTTTTAATAATGTCACATTTTTATTATACAAAAACGAATGTCAAATAACTTTTATTATTTTCGATTTCCCAAATGTTCAAATAAGTAATCTTAAGTGGGAATTTGGTTCAAATTTTGTAAAAATATGTTTTCTCAAGAAAAATGATTGCCAAATTTAGTTGACAAAATATACCTGTGAATGCTTCCTATTTGGTCATCATTTATAGTTTATTAAAGCGGAAGGTGATCAAATTTCAGCAATTGACAGCATAGAGTGACCGTCAGCAATAGCGGTGGGTCGACAACGATGATTGGTTATGATGTAGTGATAGTTGGTAATAATGTGACGATAAAATATTGATAAGCATTTTGGACATTTTACATGACAAAATATTTTTATATCATGGAAATGTAAAAATTTCCCACCTCCCAAAAATGAAATTCTGAAAATATTGACTAAAAATCTTTTTTAGAAATCATTTTTAAATAGGATTTCTTTTAAAATAAATCTTGTACAAAACATGAGAATCTAACATTCTAATGTAAGAATTCTCAAAAATGATAAAAAAAAAAAATGCAGACCAAACAGCTTGTAAAATTTTTATACCATAGAAACTTCTTTTATGAATTACTTCACCCCCTCCTCTAAAGCTTCCAACACAATTGAAGAGCAACGATCCGGTATTTTCGGCTTAAATATAGCTAAATTTGTAATTATATATATAGCAGGACTTCCTTACCTTAGGCTAGGCTAGGTTCGCATAATAAAAGGTTGTGAAACTTTTTGCTTAGTGGTGTATTAAAAAAAATTAAACAGTTTTCATGCCTAAAAAGCCTAGAATTTCCAGTTTTGCTTTGCCCCTCACTTTCACTTGACCCCTTAGCTATATAGGTTGGTCCACATGACGCACATAAATTTATTTTATTTAGTATTATTTGTTGAGTTTTATAGTCCATGTGAAACATGTTTTATTATTGAGAATGGTTAATTATGTGCCTAATTAGCTAGGGTGAATGCACCCCGCCCGTTGCTCAAAAGGGGAGTGTGGGGGGTGTTAGATATTTAATTAATGGACAAAAGGTGGCCAGATTTGAACTTGGTCTTAGGCAATGCCAAGGATTAAGATTGTCTACGATAATCCAATGCACGGGCTCGAAATAGGATAGGGGCATTTCCATAGTCCAAGTACTAGATTCAAAATAGGTCTAATGGTTAGTTAAATGCTCATTATTAGTAGCTAAAAGTCCAATAGAATAATGTCTCAATATTTAAATGCCACGTGATTAATTTAAGACACATGGTTAAAATCAGATTCATCATTCTTTGTTTTGGTGCCTTTAATGGACCACAACACATGGTTTTTGTGATTCTTACCAGAACCAAAAAAGTTTTTGTGATTTGTTAATAAATTCCCTTGCAAGATTGGTACTTACTATTTAATTTTAAAGATCAGACAAGTGCTGAAGTTAAAAGTAGTCCCACCGCCCTCAACATCACATAATATTTGCTGAATGCTAAGTTATGATATGGACTTATTTATAGTTTAAGCTTAGGTAAGTGGAATTTTGATTAGATTGGTCCTACCCACTTCAATTCTTCTCCTCTAGTTTTGATTGCTTTTTAACTTCCTAACTGTTTAACACATCATGAAAATTCAAAAGCAATGTTCTATGATTAAGATCATCGGAGAAAAGAACTGTAGGGTTAAGATGGTTTGCTCACCTCAGGGCATATATGATTTTACACAAGGACAAAGCGTCCCTAATGGGGAACTTGTTCATTGCATCGAAGAGAGGTTTAGCTCTTTGCCTTTTAATATTAGTTTAGTAATTTAGTCACGGGGGCATACAAAGATTAAAGAGCATCATCGTGCGCTAATTTTAAAATTGAAGAGAGGGGAGCAGGTAAACAGCATGGAAACAAGAGGCGTCAGAGCAAACTCGATTGGTACATAAGAGAAATTTTTGTCTAAATTTAAAATATTTAAATTAGATGTATTAGATTAATTAATACTTAACTTTTTATAAAATTTTATATTTTTAATTATATGAAATAAAATTTTATAAAAATATTAAGTATTAATTAATCTAATACACCTAATTAAATACTTTAAATTTATACAATAATCTCTCTTGTCCATAATATTTTTTATGTCTAATTGCTTCTTCATTATGATTCTTGAGCTTTTCATTTAAGGACAGATAAGAACAATCACAGGCATTTTTTATTCTTAAAATATTAGAAGTTTTATTAATAAGTGCCTTGTAAAAAATAAAAAATAAATTTTAAATAAAAAGTGAAAAATTTAAATTTTTTAAATATATTAGATATTTTACTTTTCTTTTAATACTTTGATTCCTTAAATCAAAGTACTTTTAAGACACACGTTAGAGAAACTCAAATATTAGTTACATAACTAGTCTTAATTAACAAATACTAGTGTGATTGCATTTTCATTGATAAAAATGAAATTAAAATTAGTATTGATACAATGACATTAACAATTATGCTTGTACTGAAATAATTGTGTTAAGTAGCATTTCTCGGCAAGAAAAGCCTTCAGAATTTGTTGAACTAGAAGTCCTACATTGGTGGGTTGTTAGTATTTGTAGAGGAGGTTTTCCTATAAATAAGGACCTCCTCCATTAGTTTTATACATCTTAAAATTTTCTCTTCTTTCTCTTGTATAGTTCTCTCCTTGTATCTAGAGAGAGGTCTTGTAATTTCTTCCTCATAGTAAAAACTTTTCTACTCTTGTCCGTGGTTTTTCCCTCATCATCATTAGAGGGTTTTCTACGTTAAATATTGTGTGTCAGTTCCTCTTTTCTCAACTCTATTTTAGTTGCGTGATACTGTTTTCTATAACTCTGGTACCCAACAAGTGGTATCAGAGATCTCGGTTACTACGGTGTAAGGATTCAGAAGAAAATTCTTAGTATACTCTGTGGTCGCAGTATTGACTGATCTTCCACATCAGAAAATGATTATTCTTGTTGCTGGAATTAAAGTGTGGTAGTGTGGGAGTGTATGTCTAGAAAAGTTATGACTAAGAAAGACTTGGTATTTAAGCGTGTTCATTAGTGACTCACCTCTTTTTCCGGGAACTTGCACTGGTACACTATTCACGGTCTACGGTCACTATTCCAGAATATGGCACTATTCACGCTGCGGGTACTATTCACGATGACTATTCATACGTGTAGTTGTATACTTTTACAGTGATTGTTAACGCATACTGGATTTGTTCTAGTATACGGTAATACGTACAATACTGTTCACGTATACGGTACTATTCACGGTGAAATAGTGCAAACCGGTTTAGTTGAAAATTATTTGGTGTAAAACCATGGCGACAAAATATGAAATTGAGAGGTTCAATGGGAGTAATTTCTCCTTATGTAAAGGCAATCTTGAGGAAGGACAATTGCTTAGCGGAAGAATTGAAGGCGGTACTACCGGGATACCTAGTGGAAGGAGATGGATGACAATCTTTTTGTTGGCAACTGCATCTAGCTTTAGCGGTCGGTTTTGTCAAGTGTTGCGAGAAAAAGGACGGCAAAGGAGATTTAGGATGCTCTCACCAAATTGTACGAGGTCAAGTCACTTCACAACCAAATATTCTTAAAAAGGAGGCTTTATACACTTCGAATGAGTGAATCCATGATAGTATCGGATCACATCAACAATCTGAACACGTTATTTTCTCAGCTTACAGCATCAGAATACAACATGGTAGAAAATGGACGTGTAGAACTTCTACTTCAAAGTCTACCTGACTCTTATGATCAACTCATCATCAACATAACAAATAATAATGTTGCTGATAATCTTCGATTTGATGACGTTGCTGCTGCTATTCTTGAAGAAGAATCCAGGCGAAAGAACAAGGAAGACAGATTGGAAAGCTCACAGCATGCAGAGGCTTTGTCGATGATGAGAGGAAGATCAACGGAACGTGGCTCTAGTAGGAGCCGAAATCAGAGTAGATCAAAATCACGAAGAAGGAAGAACTTCAAATGCTACCTTTGTGGCATGAGAGGGCACTTGAAGAAAGATTGTTGGCACAACAAGCAAAATTCAGATAAAGCTCCTGAAGCAACAACATCTCAAGGATGTGTTGCGAGTACCTCTGATGATGGAGAAATCCTTTACAAATAAGTAGCAATTGGTTCCAAAGGCGGAAAACAGCTCAATGATGTTTGGATTATGGATTCAGGAGCAACATGGCACATGACTTCTGGTTTAGTACTTATGAACCTATCTCAGAAGGATCTGTATTCATGGGAAATGATCATGCCTTGGAGATTGTTTGGAGTTGGTCTTGTCAAAATAAAATTACACGATGGTACTTGTTTGCACAATTCAAGGGGTACGTACGACATGTGAAAGGTTTAAAGAAGAATTTATTGTCTATTGGGCAATTGGATGACCTCGGGTGCAAGACTCATATTGAAGGTGGGATCTTGAAGGTTGTTAAAGGTGCTCTAGTGGTGATGAAAGCAGAAAAAATTGCGGCAAATCTATACATGCTTGTGGGAGATACACTACAAAAGGCAGATGCATCAATTGCATTAGCAGGCCAAGAAGAATCAACGATAATGTGGCATCGTAAATTAGGCCATATGTCGGAACGTGGTTTGAAGATTCTCACGGAACGTGATCTCCTTTCCGGGCTCAAATCGGTAAACTTATCTCTTTGTGAGCACTGTGTTACAAGCAAGCACCATAGATTAAAGTTTGATAGATCAACTGCTAGAAGCAAGCGCATACTAGACTTGATTCATTCTGATGTGTGGGAGTCACCAGAAATGTCCCTAGGAGGAGCAAAATACTTTGTATCATTCATTGATGATTTCTCTAGGAAATTATGGGTGTACCTAATCAAGAAGAAGTCAGATGTGCTTCCAATCTTCAAAGACTTTAAAACAAGAGTAGAACTTGAATCCGGAAAGAGGATCAAGTGCTTGAGGACAGATAATGGAGGAGAATATACAGATGGCAATTTTCTCACATTTTGCAAGCAAGAGGGTATTAAAAGGCGCATTTGTTGCATACACACCCTCAACAAAATGGTGTAGCGGATAAATAGAACTCTCCTAGAAAGAACAAGAGCTATGTTGCGAACTGCAGTCTAGCCAAGTCTTTACGGGCGAAGCGATCAAAACCGCACATTACGTGATAAATCGGTCGCCATCAACTGCAATTGGTTTAAAGACACCAATGGAGATGTGGAATGGAAAACCAGTAGATTATTCTTATCTTCATGTGTTCGGATGTCCTGCATATGTGATGTACAATTCCCAAGAAAGAACAAAGCTGGATCCAAAATCCAGGAAATGCATATTCTTGGGTTATGCTGATGGTGTTAAGGGGTATCGCCTGTGGGATCCCATTGCCCACAAGGTTATTATCAGCAGAGATGTGATATTTGCAGAAAATGAACTGTAAAGAAAACAAGAAGATGATAGTACCTTGAAAGAGACTACTACGGTACAGATAGATAGAAAAGCTGGAGAAGAAGATTCCTTTGAAGTAGAACAAGAACTAGAGCACGAAGAACAAGAACCATATGAGGCCAATGATACAGAAGTTCGGCGATCAACTCGTCAGATACGAGCACCTTCATGGCACTCAGACTATGTTATGGCAAGCCATGATGCATATTGTCTTCTAACGTAGAAGGAGAGCGTCAACCTTTCAGGAGGTTGTGAGTAGCTCGAAACTTCTCTATGGATGACAATGAATGCAAGAAGAAATGGAAGCCCTACATAGAAACAAGACATGGGAACTTGTTGAACTTCCAAAGGGACGGAAAGCCATTGGTAACAAATGGGTCTATAAGATCAAAAGAGATGGCTACGATCAAGTGGAACGATATCGTGCAAGGCTGGTGGTCAAAGGGTATGCTCAGAAAGAAGGAATTGATTTCAATGAGATATTCTCTTTGGTTGTCAGACTTACCACTATCAGAGTAGTCCTGGCTATGTGTGCTGCATTTGATTTACATCTTGAACAATTAGATGTGAAAACTGCTTTTCTTCATGGAGAACTTGAAGAGGAGATATATATGCTCCAACCAGAAGGTTTTAAAGAACAAGGAAAAGAAAACTTGATTTGCAGGTTAACCAAATCTCTATACTATCTAAAGCGGCGCCAAGGTGTTGGTACAAGAGATTTGATTCCTTCATTATTAGCCTCAAATACAACAGTGAGTTCGACCATTGTACATATTACAAGAGGTTTGGTGATGATGATTTTATCATTTTGTTGTTGTACGTGGATGACATGTTGGTGGTAGGCCCCAACAAAGTTCGAGTCTAAGAATTGAAGGCACAGTTGGCTAGGGAGTTTGATATGAAGGACTTGGGACCAAAGAAAAGATTTTAGGGATGCAAATTCACCGAGGAGAAAAAGATAGGAAGATCCGGCTTTCTCAAAAGAACTATTTGAAGAAAATCTTGCGGCGCTTCAATATTTATAAGCCACACCCCACTTCTTGTCAATTACAAATTATCCTCAAGTATGAGTCCTAGCAATGAAGCGAGAGAGGATGGAAATGTCTCGAAGTACCGTATGCATCGGCGGAGGGGAAGCCTTATGTATGCTATGATATGTACAAGACCGGACATTGCACAAACAAGGTGGGAGCGGTCGGTCGTTTTATGGCGAGATCCCGGTAAAGAGCATTGGAATATTTAAAGAGGATCCTAAGATACATTAAAGGGACCTCGAGTCTTTGCATTATGTTTTGGAGGATCGAGTTTGTTGTCGAGGATATGTTGATTCAGATTTTGCGGGTGATCTTGATAAAAGAAAATCTACTACCGGTTATGTGTTCACACTTACGGGAGGAGCGGTCAGTTATTATCTAAGCCTACAGATGTTGTAGCTGCTGTCTACTGTATTTGAATACATGGCTTTAAGCTTGTAAGGAAGCTATTTGGATTAAAGGTTAATGGAAGAACTCGGGCAGACGATAATTACTCGTGTATTGTGACGGTCGAGTTTACATATTGTAAGAAATCCACTTTTCATTCAAGGACAAAACACATAGGTATCCACTTTGTTCGAGAAGTAGTAGAAGAAGGGAGTGTGGATATGCGAGAAGATTCACACCAAAGACAACCTAAACATGTTATGACAAAGCCAATTAACACCGACAAGTTTATTTGGTGTCGATCCTCCTATGGCTATCGAAACGTAAGCAACATGGAATGACAAGGTAGAAAGAGTGGTGTGAAGATATAATTGACTCATCAAATCTTGAAGTGGGAGAATTGTTGAACTAGAAGTCCCACATTGGTGGGTTGTTAGTATTTGTGGAGGAGGTTTTCCTATAAATAAGGACCTCCTCCATTAGTTTCTCTGATACAGCCCAAAATTTCCTCTTTTTTCTCAGTATAGTTCTCTCCTTGTATAGAGAGTCTTGTAATTTCTTCATATAGTAAAAATTTTTCTACTTCTTGTCAGTGGTTTTTCCCTTCATCATTAGAGGGTTTTACGTTAAATATTGTGTGTCGATTCATAACTTTTCTCAACTCTATTTTAATTAAGCGTGATAATTGTTTTATAATTTCATCCCAACAGAATCTTTGTTAATTTCTGTTGAGTCCTTTATACCATCCCTCTATCTTCCAATTCATTTTAATGCAGTGTGTTTATTCCTTTAGCATTTGCTTTTAAATCTTCATTTCCCTCTTCTGAACTTTATTCTTTTTGCCGTTTACACTTATGCTTCATTCAAGCTCCCTTTCCCTTATCCTAATTGTTTCAACTTTCAACTTTCAACTTGTACACAAAGCAGCAAGTGGCAGATGCTGTAACATGAAGGATAATTAAATCTCAGACAAATTGAACTTTTGCGGACAATTTAATTAGCATTATACAAACTTAATAATATTGTTACTGTTATTTCAAATCAATTTGACTTGTGCGCAGCCTACCATGACACCATCAATGGGCCCCCCCAAACATATAACCAGATATTGTATCTTAAGTACGCAGCTACAACACTAGCACTAAAATGCACAGCTGAGCAGTCGACAATTTTGAATTTGTTTGTACCATCCCAGATACAGACACAATCATGGCTGCTGCCTACAGAAATGCGAGTCTTTGTATGTGTATATGTGTGGATAGTTACGTAGTATTGATATTTTAAAATCATCATTGTATTAATATCTAATATGTACCAGATTAGATATTTTAATATTTTTAAATTATTTCTGTTTATATATTTTTTAATTATTTTTTTAATTTTTTATCATATTAACATATTTATATCACATCATATCTATATTCCGTACATATATCTATGCTTTCTAGTTCAATAGTTGGACTCATCAAACATCATCCGGGACCAGGACATACCATGGCCTCTTGATCTCGTGCTATGAAGGCCCTACTTTAAATATAGAGTCTCGAGGCCTTTGGTTATACCAAGAGCCCCACCAATCATTGGCTGCCACCTGCACAGATGCTAGTCTTTGTGTATAAATATGTAAAAAAATTCTTACATAAATCTAAATTTCTCTGTTCTTGCAAATAGAAAAGTTCTTACATATAATTAGATCACTCAAATTAAGTGTATTAACACAATTATATTATTAATTAATAAATAACTATTATAATTAATTAATAATTAATTATAATTAATAATATAATTGACTTAATATATTTAACTTAAATATTTTAAATTTATGTAAGAATTTTTCAAATATTTGTCAATAGTTGGACTCACCTTATGTAAAAGCAAGCATTCATCATCCGAGACAAGGACATAGCGAGGGTCCTTTATCTTGTACTATGATGACCCTACTTTATATAGAGCCTCTAGGCCTTTGGTTATCAGGAGACCTGGTCCTAAAAATATTCATCAACTTCATAATTTTATATTAAACAATATATATATATATTTTATATTTTATTTAATATCATTTATCATATATATATTTTTTAT
Source organism: Ormosia emarginata (assembly GCA_029884605.1). Lineage (NCBI taxonomy): Eukaryota > Viridiplantae > Streptophyta > Magnoliopsida > Fabales > Fabaceae > Ormosia > Ormosia emarginata. The sequence continues at coordinate 9,359,975 of JAQQTP010000072.1, read as the reverse complement.
TATTTTTATTAAATTTGACACTCTTAAAAAAATATTAACAATACTTATATTTTTTTAAAAAATATAAGATAATCTTTTTTCAATATTCATAAATTAGTCGGAAACTAAAAAGTTCTTATAAACTTAGCCATATAGAACAAATTTCTATAACTGGGTTAGGAATAATTTCACAACCTCTCCCCCCTCCCTTTCTACTTCAGAATGCAAAATCTGCTGTTGTAATCAGTTTGACACATTTAACTATTTAAGGAATGGCCAATTATATATGTTCTTCCAAGTACTAATCTTCCAGTAGACGTTGTTGTAGAACACATTTTCCACAAATAAGTAAGTTAAAAACTTGCCTCAAATTTCCCCTTATCGGGCATTTGTTGCAGACTTACAGACATATACAAGCTGTCAATTGCATGTCCCATTCAGTGATGTATCAAATTGAAGAATTTGCCATCATCAAAAGCACCCAAAAGAAGAGTAAACTAGGAAGCAGGGATGATTAGTGATAGAACTAACAATGACATTATTAAAGCATCAAGCTTAAAATATTCAACGAAAAATTTGAATAAATATGAATGCCCACATCCATCATGGAAGAATTAGAATGGCACTAGTGAGTACTGATTCTAAAATGTCCGCCTAAGGGGAAACAACAATATATAGACAGCAAGATTTTCTTGCCTTCTAGGAATAATTAATTTCAACCAGTATGCTGGAATTTGGGAAGGTGACCTCAATTAACATTGTTGGTGGGATGGTGAAAGTGATTGATAGGCAAGCCAGCCCCAAGATGAGAGCCATTATCATATGAAACTTCTTTTTAAAAAAAAAAAAATCTTTTTTGACATCATCATCATGAAATTGGGCCAACAGTTTTTCCTGATAATCTTTAGGACTAGTCTAGGAAAGCAAGTCCTTTTTGGCTATAAAACCCATAGCACCAACACAAATATGTTTGGTATGCAATTAGAGTGGGAAGAGAAAGAAAAGCAGTAAAGGAATGAGGTTTTCCCTCGTTTGGTATCTCTTTGACAGGATAGAGGAAAGGAGTTGAAGTGGGGTATTTTATGTGGACTTCACAAAAATCTCATCTGTCTTTGCATGGGCGAGTTAGGAGGGAAGGAGTGAGTTTTGAATGGGTCCTACATGTTTTTATCTATCACAATATTATTAACATGCATTTTCAGTTTTTTTTCTTGATGAAACTAAACAAAGAGAGGGAATGAATGGTTACTTTCTATTGAGTGATACCAGATAAGGGAAGTGATAATTACCTCACTTATCACTTCCTTTCCTTTCATTTCTTTTTTATTGTATCCTTTCCTTTTCTTTTCTCTTCCTTCATACCAAACAAAGCCAATGAGAAATTAAATAACTATCATCAAGTTGTGCTGCGACTAGTACACACACATGTGGATCATTCTACAATCCCATCAAGTTATGCTAACAAATGTGGCATTGTAGACAATTAGGTTTGGAGGGAGTGCTTTTAGGTTTGGATGTGTTAGTAGGTGGCTTGCATTAGTCAATAATGGGAGGAAGAATTTTTCACTTGCTTTTCTATGGGTGGTTTAGAAGTTGAAAGGTGGAAGGCTTGTTGCATTAAATGCAAGGTTTGGAGAAATCTCAATAAATAGATATTGAAGCCTTCATCTGTGATCATCAAGTAGAAGAGAAATAATACGAGCTTATGAGAATGAGAGTAAAAAATAGAGTGTAAGAAAATTTTAAGAATATAGTGTGTGAATATATATTTGAGATTTTGGGTATATTTTTTAATTTTTGTAATACTACAAATTGTAATAGAAGAGTCTTATTAGAAAACATTATATTTTGTATCTTTTGTATGAAAGAATGTAGATATGATATTATAATTATTCTTGATATATTGAAATATTTTCAGAGTTTATCTCGTAATTTTTCTCTCAGTGTGTACAAGAGAATTTTTTAGGTTAAAATTTAATGTGCAGTTCTTGATTTATTTTATTGGTGCAAATAGTACTAATTAATGAGTCATACTATAAAAGTATTATTCATATTTTATTATATTATTAATTTTTTTTACGAATTTGAATATGTTTCCGCTCACATCCATAAAATGTCAAAAACATGTATTTAACTCATGATTTCCTAATAAGATGAATGTTGGTGTTTGGACTTGACATTTTGGTTGGGAATCACTTCCACCAAAAAGTTAACATCATAGTTTTGGTCCATCACCCTTAACTTATATGACATTTTTCTTTTTATCACCCATAATATGAGACTTTGTATTTCTACACTCCCGTGTGTTCTCGATCCAACATAGACTCTTCCTACACACATACATATGTTATCAAACAACCAGGATAAGAGTGCAATTTTAATTCAATGAATTTAATGGGATGCCACAATTAATGAGCTAATTATTTACTTTTGAGATAAACATAATATAGTCTAGGTCCTTTCATAAAATTGTTCAAGGCATATCAGTAAGAGTGTGTTTGGAATATAAAAAAATTATAAATAATTTAATTTATAAATTAAATCTAATTAAATTTTGTATTTAAAATGTTAAAAAATAGAACATAATTTAATTTTTAAAATTTTATGAATTTTATTCTTTTGTTTTAGAAATTTTATCAAATTTAATAAGATTTGTTAATATTTGATTTGATTTGAAATAAATAAACTATTTTACTTTTAGTAACTACTTCTAATTATTTCTCATAAGAGTAAAAATATAAAATAATAAAATCAAATCAAATTAATTCTCATTTTAATAAATTTGAAATACAAAATTTAGTTTCTAAATCAATTCAAATTTTATTTTTTTAAAAAAATTCAAATATAAAATTTAATTTCTTAATTAAATCAAATAAATTCAAATTAAATTATTTTTAATTTTAATTAATTCCAAATACAATAAATTTAATTTTTAAATCAAATTAAATTATTTTTAATTTTAATTGATTTCAAATACAGCCTAAAGGTTGTGTTTGGATAAAATATTTCAAAATTCAAGAGAATTTAAAATGTTAATTAATTTAATCACTTCATTTCCCATTTCTGCCTTCATTTGTAAATTTTTTTGTTTGGATGAAGTAATTAAATTTCTTAACATTTTAAATTCTTTGTAGATAAAGTAATTAAATTCTTTTCATTTATAATTTTTTATTATAAATTTACATTTTCATTATAAATTTTGTAGAACATAATAAAAAAAAATAAATTAATTTTTTATTTTTATTATTAATTATTAATTTGTTGTTTTAATACATGACCCATAAAATAAAAAATTAGGTCAAATGACTCGGTTGGAAAAACGTGTTCATCTTCATCCTCCCAACGCTTCAACCCAACAACCATGGAGGACCTCCTCGCTAGATCTCCTCCCACACAACACGCTTAAATGCACGATTAAGGTGGACAGCCCAAGCCGCAACGATGACCCACGATGGATCGAGGAAGAAAACTTCATCTTACAATGATTTTCAGCAACCTAAGAAGCTTTAAGCTGCCATTAATGGCGGACCATCAACCTCCATGAATGGCGACAACCCAGCCTCCATCACCATAGATCTGGTTTCGAACCATATATCTCGAATAAGGCTGATTTCATATCTTTATGATAGAATAAAAATATTTTAAATCTAAAATAATTAATGGAGTATAATAAAATATAACTTGCTTGCCCAAAAATATATAATAAATGATGATTTTAAAATAATAAAATACTAATGTTTCCCTCCTCCCTTCATCTCTTTGTTCATGGTGTTAGTGGCGAGATTCCAGCAGAAGATGGTAGGATGTTGTTCAAAGTTGGAAGTCGAATGGATTTAAAAAGATGATAAATGATAAAATTTTAAAATTCTCTCTATTAAAGTGGTAAAAATTCTTTGATTTAAATTAAACAAAATACCCAATTAAAATATTCTAACATTTTTCAAAATTTTAAAATATCCAAATGTTATTTTATCATAAATCATTTTAAATCTTCTATAAAATATATTTAAAAAAATATTATATCCAAACACACTTAAAAAAAATAAGTCCTTGAAAATTTGTGAATATTATCAGTTTATCACTATCAATATCCCATTACTGCCTTAGTTGAGGTAGACCTGGTATTTGACTAATTACATCCTTGATAGTTTGTTTTGCCAGTTTAGGGAAGCATGTCTTTTCGACTTGAAATGATTTATTATTTTATTTAATTTTTTTAATTATTAAATAAAAAAATATTAAATATATTTTATATTTATAAAATATTAAATATATTTATTTTTTATTTAATATTTTTTATTTAATATTAAAATAATTATTAAAATGTTTGAATAAGAGATATAATATTACTCTTTCGACTTTCATTTTGTTGCAGACAGCCTTCAAATTGAAAAACTTGGTTGGATTTATTCTCAAAGGCCTATGTGGAACTCTTCAATCGGAGGAATTCACAATGTACCTTGGTGTCACGTGAGTTTACTTTCTGTGGTGTGGCATCAGTTCCAACTTCCATGTACCTCCTCTTGGAAGTTACATACATTTGAGTTCTTCTACGTTATCAGTCAACCTATTTTGAGCAATTAACTCCACTCTTGCTTTATAAACATGTAACTTCCTTGCAGATATCTATTGTATTCAGGATAATGTTAATATGCATCTAACAAATTTAGATTTATAAATAGATTATTATTTTTTAATATAATAATATTTATATATAAATTTAAATATATAAAAAATTAATTACTAATTAAAATTTATAAATTATTTTGTATGTATAATTATTTATAAAAAAAATTAATCTAATTAAATTTTTGTATGAATTTAAGTATTACTAATTAAAATATATTTTTTAATTTGAGTCATTGATTTATTTTAACAATAAATCAATAATTCAAAAATTATGATCCATTCATGAACCTCTTTTTAAGAGGTTCATATTAGACTTCTCATTGTATTCATTTATCATCCCCCTTAGAAGATTATGCCACCTTATCAATCCATGTTTTTGTTTAAATAATAATAATAATAATAATAATAATAATAATAATAATAATAATAATAATAATAATAATAATAATAATACCAATGTTTGTTGGGTTGAATTTTTTCAGGTTAATTTTTTTTTCACAACTAGACTTGTGTTGCAGACCAAAATTTGAAGTCCAACCAAATTCGCCTTAGGCGGACTGAATCCTTTGACTTTGAATGAAGGAAGCATCTGAGGTGTTTATACCTCGTAAAATACACCTTTGTGGTAGATAAGATATAGATCTGCCTAGGACCTGTGCCGCCTAAACGAGATGACTAGCGAGCAAACTAAAGTTCTTTTTTCAGTTGTCCCTCTGACACAACACTTATTGTTGACTGCTTTGACACCTCAAACTTCACAAACATTAGTCACCATTAGTCTAGCTCAAAAGTTAAAGGGAATGATTATTTGTTCCTTTATTAGGCCGCAAGTGTACGGGTCATTCAAGTAATATAATGAAGAGTAAAGTTTGTTCTCTCGAAGATAAATGACTTCCAATACTAAATATCAACCAATAGCTTAAGTAATTTTATTCAATAACATATAAAATAGGAAAAATTGCAGTAAAATTAAATCTAAAGATAGAAAAGTAATAAATTAAAGTAAAGATAATGATTTAGAGATTTAGGGAATTCTTCTTCACCTTATATTTCAACTAATGCTATGCAACCCTTCAAGCAACATAGATGAATAATTAAGTTAGCTTGAGAATATGTTTTAGTTAAAAGTCTATGTTTAAGTCAGTTTACCCTAGCTTCCTTCACCTAGCTCACTATGTTTACATGAGAACCAGAATGAAATCAACTAATGAACGATCTATTCTTAAATATACGCTATGTGTGGCTAAGAGGTATATTTCTATCCCATTAGCGAATCAATTTATCCAAGCAAATTGAATTCATCGAACATGCATCAACCGTACATATGATCTCAAATCCAAATTCCTATATCTAGGTTCATCAGATTTTATCAAATCACTTTAAAGCTGATCAAACTATTAAGAACATTAAGATCTATATAATTGAACATAACCAAACATCAATATATACTCCAAGTAATACATAAACATCAATATTCATACAAAGATCCAAAGTAATCCCTAAATACAACTCAGTTAAACATTGGACACAAAATTATACAACAAAATCAGTGCTTAAAAGATAGAGGAAAGAGAGAAAAACAAAGGGAGAAGAGGAAAGAAGCTCATAGATATGATTTTGATGTTTGAATCTCCTTCCATGAAGAAGATAACCTCCAACAAGCCTTCCTAGGCCTCAAATCAGCCCAGAACGTGAAAACCTAGCGCAATTTTTCTAAACTCCAAAAAGCTCTTTTTGTAAAATCTGTTAAAAACGTATTTATAGGCCCAGAAAATAGAGTCACGTCGCGACATTAACATACCTACGCCGCGACGCGCTTCAATTTAGGTCAAGGACACCGTGACATTACATTCTTGCACCATGGCGTTCAGATTTCGTAGCTCTCTGTCTGATGCAAGGGATTCACCACGCCGCGACATTCATATACCACGCTGCGGCGTGAGATGTTGAATTTCAAACTTGACTTTCTCTTCCAGTTTTTGCTCAATTGCTCCCGATATCAGCTTGTTTGGAGCCCTTCTTATAATAGAGAAATCATCACGTCAATAAGAATAGAAAATCCACTTAATCAATCGCAGAATAAGCACAGTTTGCTCAGAATTATATAGGAAGGTATCAGAATTAAATATTATAAATATCAGCATAAAACCCTCCAAATATGCATACAACCAAGGACTTAAGCAATCAACAGAGTACAATTATGAGGTACAAATAACTACACATTATAGAGTTATCAATGATTCTACCCTAACCAAATGATATAGAGCCCAGTTCCACCCTAACTAAATTTGTTCAAAACTAACCAGAAAGTGGCCTACGATAGATAGAAGGTTATCATGAGCTATAATAGCCTAGGTTACACCTAGGACAACTCATAGACACCTCATTGTTGGGAACTCTAATGATTGATGTGGCTTGGAAGGCTTCTAAGTGGAAGCTATCTCCTTAAGGCATTTAGGCCTTGGAATACAAGACTTCACGAGAGCCACAAGATGGAACACCTCAAGATTTTAGTTTGCCTAGGACAACCAAATATGGTCAATGGGGACTGATTCAACCTATTAACCTAATACTATCTCCATGATAATTAGACTTTGAAATCTTGTATCCTCCACTTAACTTGTCACTATCCAAAGATAAAAAGGCTAACCCTAATCAATCAGAACCTAAGGACACATATCTCTAGAATTGTATTTGGTAAACTCTTTTCATAAATGTATTATGTCCCTTTTGACAAGAATTCATTATAAATACCCCATAACAAGAAAAGGGAGACTAGAGAAAATGGATGGGTACCAAGCCATGAGAATACGGCCTAGGCAAACTACAAGTACGAGATCTGATATTCTTTCAATTCACCCTCTTGTTTTCATCTCGTAATTGCTTGGTCAAGTTCTTGTCCAAGCCAATAAGGTCTTAGTTCCCCATTCTCATACATCTCATGAGCTTACGAACTCATTTCTTTTTACTTTATAATTATTTCTTTATCTTGTTACTTTATCAAATTTACCCCTGGACATCTATTTATCTTGTTACTCTATCAAATCCACCCCGGAACAACCTGACATTGAATTTTAGAAAAGATAAAATGACTAACAAAAAATTGATAGAAGCCGTTATTAAGACATTTCTCAAAGTTTAAGCTGTTTGTCCAAATTGGAAATTGAATGGTCTATTACCTAAGACCTCAAATTAAGGAGGTTCTATGCTTTTTTTTTTAATTTGATATTAAAACTTAATTAATGTAAGAGAAATAAATAGTGCACGTAAAAGAATGTGTAAATGAAATGCTAAAACCAAAAATAATAACTATGCTTTTTTTAAATTTGATATTAAAACTTAATTAATGTAAGAGACATAAATAGTACACGCAAAAGAATGTGTAAATGAAATGCTAAAACCAAAAATAATTAAAAAAAAAAAGGTATGTAACCCACGAGGTGTGGTTCATGTGTTAAACAAGTTTCATCTCAATGATTAAAGATCATTTGCATTGCTATTTTACATTCCATTATGAGTGGATCCATCTGGAGCTTTTCCATATACAGATCCTCTTCATCTAGTTGCTTCTTCTAAAATCATCGTATGGTTTAACAATACAGCAATACATATATATCCAGGCAAAAGTTTATACCTTCATCTTACCCACCCCCCCCCCCCAAAGAAAAAAAAGAGTTTACTCCTTACATCTTTGTCAAATACAAAGCAACATGATTGGATTTTAATATCTAACATTTCTATTCGTAGCAGCACTTTTCAGTGCTCCTGCGGTGGTTGCTGAAGAGGCTGGATTGATGGCCTTCCGTATCTTAGAGACATTCCAAGCAGTGTTAGCAGCGTGTCCTGCAGTTGCAAAGACATGCTCGGTAGCCTCCCCTGCTTCTTCCCCAAACCTGTTGCCCAAGGATGCCAGGTGAAGTTATTATATTTATATAGTGACAAGCAAGGCAAATTTGTTAACCTGGATACTATTTTGCTCATGTAGTATAAAATTTTATGATGAGCATTATTTTGTTACAAAGAAATAACATGGTAGAATAGAATGTTACATCAGCCAAAAAACAAAAGTGTCACGGTGAAGTTATTTTTACAAAGCACTAAATTGCATCAATTAAAGAATTTTAGGATAACATTGTTACAATTAAAATAAATGGACTAAAAGAGAACTTCAGTAAAACTAGAGAAACCAAAAGTATAATTAAGCCAAACATAAAAGTAAAATCTGTTATCAGGGTTGGGTAGAGTTCACTTTAACACATAAATTGCCAATGTGGCCCAAATATAAATTCATGTTAGAGCACCAATTTTCACACATTATTTTCATTACACTTTTCTTACATTATTTTTTTTAATAATAAAATAAGAAAAATACACTTCTCAATACACACTCTCTGTCGTCTTTTTTACCAAAACAAGTAAATGTAAAGTGGTGTACGAAAAAAAAAGTGTTTGATGAACATTTTCCTTTATGCTATATTGCTCAAGCAGTGTAATGCTTTTACCTACCTGTTAGAAACCATTCTGGTTGCAGCTTGGGAGGTGGCAGAAAGGGTTTGTTTTTCAGCAGCTTCAGCTGCTTCAAAAACCTTGTCTGCAGCATTAAAAGAGGAACATAGAAATCAAGTTGATGCTGCTTGTTTAAAAGAACAAGATTGTGCTGCTTATTTAATAGACTGGGATTGGAATATAGGTTGTTTGAAGTATGACTATCTTAAACTTTGGTTTACTTACTAACTGCATCAAGGGAAGCCAAGAGCACCTCTCCAGGAAGCATCCTCAGGAATGCCTGTCCTGGTTGGGAATTAACCACAGGGGTCATCACTGATCCACTCATTATTCCAACACCATCAAGCAAAGATTTGCTTAAATTTTCTGTCATATTTGACAGCTTTCTCACTCTAGATTGCAAGCATGAAAAATAATTAGATTCAGTTTGTATCCCCTTAAAATTGGGGATGAAAAATTCAGGGACAACAACACACTTATCCTTAGATCATAAAAGTGATTCATGACTTAATAGAATATAATCATTCACATGTTCACTAAGTATTGTGGTATATGTGTCCAGTGTGAACTTGTAAGTACCGTTCGAAGTTTTCGTTAATACTGTTCTTATTTGTGGCACCAGCAGTCTTGTTGCTCATACTTTCTCTGACCACGCCACCATTTTTCTTATCTGCAGCACTAATTAGGATCGTTTCCCCTCCTTTTTGGACCTGATTTTCAAAACAAGTTTTTAGATGAAAAGCGCAATAATTTATTCATATACTTTTCATATAAAGAGGGGGAAAAAAGACAAAGCATGCACTCTTTTTTCACTAGAGAGGGGGTGTTATAAACTAAGATATTCTTTTAGCTAGTAGAACAAAATTTTCAGGAACATAACATCTCAGGCCTAAAAGGTGATATTTACACTTGTCAGTTACAACTAAACGTCTAAACCCAAAGGCTAGCTGTTGAGTGGGAACCTCGTACTTCTCAGTATTATGGATGGAAAATGCTTGCTGTACATTTCTTCACATTTGCTGAGTATCAGAATGAGAGTGTAGGTGTGCAGAAAACTGGTAAAACCTGTTAGATGTGAGGTAATGTGTGTGTAAGTATGTGTTTAGCATTATTCATTATCAACTGATATGGACCTTGAGAGAACCACCCTCCAAGAGGTATTGACGTGTGAGAGCCCAAGCCTATACAAACCTACATGAGATCTCACATTACCTATGTGGGGGCACAAGTCTCATGCCTTGCACCAAGCCTATACAAACCTACATGAGATCTCACATTACCTATGTGGGGCACAAGTCTCATACCTTACAATTTGACTTCAACACAATATTATCAATGTTTCAGTCACACACACGCATTTTTCCTAGCTTCAAGAAATCACAAGGTTCATATAATAAGAATTAAGAAGTGGAAAACAAAAGGAAAGCTGTAAACTGCTCATCTAATTCAACATGAAAACAAAACCTGGTTGGTGTAAGCATTACTGCACATGAAGATACCCTTAACAATCTGACCAGTTCCTTCTGCAATTGCCTTTGCCAGAAAATGATTGTAATCTTCAACCCTGGGAGCAAACTCCTTCCAATCAAGATCACTCTTCTTACTCCATTTCAAACCAGAAAAGCAAGAGTGCTCCTTCAGAAACGAATCCAGCAAGCCCATGCTTCCAAAACTATGTTCTGGAAAGGTCACACCATAGCTAAGAGGCTCAGCATCTTTCACAGGCAAAGAGAACAGGTAATGGAGAGCATCCACCTTCACCACTGGCTCATCTTTTGTCAAAGGCCACCGAAGATCATTTCCTACTTTGATGATTGTAGCTAGAGACACGTTCTCTTCAATGATTTTGATGATCATGAATTGGCCTTGAGCCAGTTCAAGAGCTTCTCCTTCATCCATCAGATGAACTCTGCATCCTGGAATTTGTATCAGAACTTCTTGTTTGAGACCTTTTGGTTTTGAGAACTTTTCAACAGCTATATCCATGTAGGTTTCATCCATCGGTGGCTGAGTTTTGGAACCACCGTTACCCATGTCTGTTTTGGTTTTGTTGCCTTGTTCTGTCTTGAGACTGGTTGGAATATTAATGGAGATAAATGCAGCAGGAAAAGTTTTTGCTGCTATAGATTCTTTTATTCGTAGCTTTATTCTGTTCCTGAAGAAGAATAATTTAGTGCTAAGGTAATGCGACTTTGGGTGTAATGTATAAGAAAAAAAAATAGAGAGCTTGTTGAACAATATGCATTAGAATCACAGCTTGGCCTCCCAGTGTGACACCAAATATTTTATTGTAACAAGAATTATTCTTTCCTGCATCATTGTCTTGATATTCTTTTATCCTGTTTTTTTTTGTTTGAATTTTTCACTGTGCTAGAATTATGTCCTGGCTTCTTTCCTTTTGCGTGGTGCTAATGCATGTTTTTACTGGTGGAAGCATATAGAAGATCAGAAGTGGACCCTTCCTATGTATGTTACCAATTGTTAGCCTTCCTATTAAGCTGAAAATTGGACAGTTTCACTTTCAAGTTCTATTCCTTCTTTCTTTTCTTTCTACATTCCTGATATCATTGTTGCATAATGTATATAATTTTTCTTTTTCTGAAGAATGCTCTTTTTTTGGGGGGTACATTTCCGAATAATACTTTGCTTCATTTGTAGGAAGATACAAAACTTTGTTCTGCATAAAAACTCTTAAGACAAAAGGCTGAGATAGAACCCGAATCAGATAGGGTGAATGTTGCTTTTAGTCTTGAACTAGGCATCAATTCAAATTTTTAATTATTATTTTTTGAGATAATTAAATATGCCTTTCGATTCTCCAAGAATTTGCTTTGTTAGCCAAATCCAGAAGATTTAAAAGTTAATCATGAACTTCTGTCAAACTACTAAGACTTTTCCATATAATTTTTTTATAACATGGTATTATATATATATATATATATATATATATATATATATATATATATATATATATAGGAAGTGTATCAATGAGAGGAGTGTTTATTATAAGAAGGTGAGAGGAGTGTTTATTATAAGAAGGTGAGAGGAGTGAATCTTGGCCATTGGATCTTCATGAATGGTTAAGATTAGAACATAAATGCGTGTGTGACTTTTTAAGTGGTCGTATGACATTTAAGTAACTTTTAATCTTGACCATCCATGTATGGTGTATGGTCAAGATTCATTCTTCTCACCCTCTCACAATAATCACTCTTCTCACTAGATATGTTCCCTATATATATATATAACAATAAAACAGTCCCATATTGAAGTTTGGATGAGGTGATGAGATCACTTGTGAATTGATGAGATGAGGTGCTAGATATAAGAATAATAGTCACATGTTTGTTGTTATATAGTAGTAAATATAGTAGTAATTTCAATGCTGTCATCCAAACTTAAATGATAATGAACCATATTTTTTTATATGACATCCCAAAAAATAATTAGTTTATATAGTTTTAGATAATTTCAATTTTTGATTCTATAATTTTTTTATTTTAATATTAATTTTTATGTGTTTGATTATTTTTTTATTGAAATTTTTATGTGTTTATTCATTTGGAAGTTTTATTAACTTATTATTAAGAATATACAAAGTTAGTTCCTAATGTCAAATTATACTAATAAAATAATCTTAAATGGATAGAAATTTCAATGACAAATAAAAATAAAATTTATTAAAAATTGAAATGGTCAATAACAATAAAATCAAATAATAATCAATGTATTCAAATACCCTATCATTTTATAACTTATACATTTAGTTTACACAATTTAAGTAGAATAAATATAATAACACATTATTAGTTAAATCAATCAATTGACATATGACTTCTTAGATTCTTTAGTCTTATTCTCTTTCACAAATTCAATATATTTTAATATGATACAAAATTATAGCTTGCCCATTATATATGTTTTATCGATGCTCTCGTTGAAGTTAATTTCTTTCACTATTTATTTACAAAACTATCTCAATTCTTGCAAATAATTTTACTTTAAATATCAATGAAATCACAATGTTATATGATACGGGTTTTCAATTGATTTAAATGATCTTACTAAACAAACTTTATTATAAACTTAAACTTTTTCATTAATTTTATCAGGTCATTTTGTCAAGTTTTTATTTTATATATGTAAATATTAATATATTTTCATTTAAAGTTTTCAATGTCGAGAAAATATAAATATAAAATTATTTAAATATTATATATTATATATATAAATGGAAAAAAATTAAAAAAACACTTAATAATTTTTTAATTTCCTTATAATAAATTACATTTAATTAATTTTATTATAATTTCATGCAAATTTTTACTCCTGTGTGATGTATATATTAAAGTTTTCTAGAAAATATAAAATAAATAAATAAATAAAAATAAATATAGTAATTTAAAAATATAATTAATTAATTTAATGTGATAGTACATATATAGTAGAGATTGTATCAAACATCTACAAAAATTTTGAAATTTCAATATCAATTTCCAATTAAAACAATTATTAATGTGGTCAACTAAAAATATGTGATAATTTTTTCAATTTTTTTGAATATGAATTAATATGTAAAGTTATATATATATCTATGTAATTAATATGTGATTATAAATTTATATATTTAATGTGTGAGTAATAAATTTAATTTAAACTTAACAACAACATATGTATATATTCTTTTTAAATTATAATATAGGATGTCATGTGACAATTATTAAGATCATGTATTTTCACATGGTAGATTTTTAAACATGTTATTTCATTTTTTTTCATATTTAATTAAGCATATTTTTTCTTTGTATTTTTTAATATATTTCATTTTTTGAGGTTTTTTATTTGTTATTTTTTATTAATTTATTATATATATTTTTACATGTAACAATGACCACATCAATTTATACATAAAAAAAATAACACATTAGATGACACATAGTAAAAAATTAACTTATTGATTTAGAAATGCATGACAACTTTTGAAATCATATATTTTCCTTTTTTATATTATTATATTGATGACTCTTTTTTCTTTTAAATTAAAAAAAAAAATGAGTCCCAGCTCTTAACTGAAAAGCAACATAAGAAAAAGTCCTGGACCCAATCCTAGTGACCCAGCACTTAATTGGGCCACTCATGGCCCTCCGTAGCCCAGTTAGTGCCACTGCAATGCCATCCCAGCAGCTTGAGCCCAATTTGAGCCCATCATCCACATTCTCTCTCTCTCTGCTTGGTCGGTTGTGTTCTTACTTGCTTGTCTTGACTCGCAGCTCGTTCACAATTCACCACTACTGGCGAGTGCTGACATTTGCGTACATTGTCTGTGCTCGATTCTGTAACCTTACTTCCCTCTCTCTTTCTCTCTTCAATAGCTTTATTTGGTTGTAACTTGTTATGCATATGAATACTCGTTAATATGCTTCCATACCCTTTTGTTGTTTTGGCTGTTTCAGATTGGATTAAGCACCAAAGTTTCCAATTTTCGCAAAATGGTATTGCTAGTTGCACTCGCATTACTTCTGGGTGTCTTCCTCGCTGTTCTTCTTTTGACCCCACGACACCACAAATATGGTCCATCCATTTTTTGCTCTTTTTTTTTTTTTTACACTATTATTATATGATCTATATTTGCTTTTTAATTTATTAATGTCTTTTGAAATTTGGCTATGCATATCTGTGTTTATGTGAGTATCTGATTTCTTAGCATCCTTCTCAGGGCATAAAGGAAAAGCTCACTCCAGCTTAAACAACTATGATAAGGTATATAGCTAAGTGCTTTTTTTTTTATCATTTCTTTTTTTATTGTGAATTCTGCTTTTTTTTACCATTAAGTTGAACAGTTTGATTTCTGTTTTTGTTACTATTTTTTTCCCCACTGAGGAAGAGCAAAAGCCTCTGGCTTTGTTAAACACATTTCGGATCTAGGTGAAACCAATTATATATTGTAGTGTCTTGGTTTATTCAATTCTTTAAGCAATTATTAGTAAGCTAAGTTTCTTAAGATTTGGCGTCATTTGAGTGTTTTGCCCATACCCCAAAAGAAAGAAAAGATATGTTAATGATATGGCTTTGCTGTCCAAGTTATTGCTTCACTGAATGTAGATCTGAAGGGCAAGGTATAATATAAAAGCAAAGGCATGGCATTTAGGAGGCCATGAAATCAGCTTTATCATATTGTGATTGTATGAGTAAGGATCAGAGCCTTACCATTTTGTACTTTGGGGTTGAAATTTTGAAATTGAGGGAAGCCACGAAGGGGGAAATCAACTTTAGGGTGGCTATTCTTCAGAACCTTTCTTATTGAGTGGAGCCTTCATTTCATCCTACACTTTACCTAATGAAAGATAAAACCCACAACCACTTAGCTTTTAGAAGGAAAACTATCAGTCTTTTTTCTCATTATATGAGCCTAAAGTTAGTTTGGTAAGATGGAAATATACTTACCTTAAGCTTCATTTCAAACACTGGCAATAGTGAAAGGATAATACTTAATCCCACAAACTGTTTTTCGTGAAACGACACACGAAATCTAAATAGTAAGATACAAGTGTTGTGTTTTATTGGTTAGTTTTCTTTTACTTTATTGTGTTGTAATTATTAAAATAAATGATTAGTTATATTTTGCTATTCGTGGACCATTTCGTGAAAATTCCTTCGCGATAAATAGCACTACTCATAGTGAAATAGTTTGATTGTACTGGAAGTAAATGTGTGTTCTTTAAATTGTTTAACTTCACAAAGGGGAGGGTTGTTCAAACATAATTTTGTGTGTTCTTTAAACATGCTATAAATTGTTTATCTAATTGTTATCATGTTTTGTATACTATATTTTTGCTTGTAGGCATCAAAATCCTACAGTAAAGCTGAAATCTCATTGCATAACAAGAGAACAGATTGTTGGATAATCATCAAGAAGAAGGTATGATCTTTTATTTCTGTTTTATATTATGCACCTTATGAATGTGCTACTCCTTTGGTTTAAAACCAAGTAGTATTTCCATATCAAATCTTCTGTTAGCATTCAATCCTATCTAAGGCTACATTATTTGCTATTAGTATGATTTTGCATTTGTACCGCTATAACTGATCCATAGTTTATACTTCTTGGGTCTTACTGTAGGTATATGATGTTACCTCATATGTGGAGGAACATCCAGGTGGTGATGCCATTCTAGCTCATGCTGGAGATGATTCAACTGAAGGGTTTTTTGGGTATGCATCTGTTCCTTTTCACCCATTGCTTGTCTGTAGACTGTACGGAAGATACTTTTCTGGATTTTCATCTATTATATATTTGTTTTCTTACTGAAAGTTTTATCTCAATTTTCCCAATAAAATATTTCTTGCTTCCTTCTTGGTATGTACCTGGATTAAGCATGTTCTCATTGTACTTATAGGTTAGTGATAGAAACTGGTAATCTGGAATCGAGTTTACTGAATAAAATCTGAATTGTATTGAAGAATTTCTCTGTGGAAGATGTTTCCAAATCAGAGAGAAAGATACAAGAAATGTCTAGAAGAGAGAGAATATGATAGAGAGGGAAATGAAAGAATGCCCTGCCAAGAATCAGAGAGCTTGGTCTCTCCCTGTCCAGTCCCAACTAATTTCCTAACTGTTTTTCCCTGTCTATTCTCTATTTATATTTTCCTAATTAGTTACAATAGGAAAAACTAACTAGTCTATAGCTGGCCCAATAGGCTTGGGCTGTCTCGGCTTTCTCTGATAGACCTTACTAATAGGAGGTCTAACAATACTCCCCCTCAAAAGATTCACCTTGTCCTCAAGGTGAAAAGAGGGAACTGAGTCACAATCGTCTCATAAGGCTCCCAAGTAGCCTGCAGGCCCTGCCACTGTATCAGAACTTCAGCTGTTCCGGAAGGAGTGTTTCTGATGGCTTGGACTGCTGCTGGAAAAACCTGCAGTTCTAATTCGTCAGAAAGCATATTTGGAAGAGGTTGAGGTGTGACAGATGGGGAAAGAGCCTTCTTCAACAATGATGCATGAAAAACAGGGTGAATTTTGCAATCAGCAGGGAGTGACAACTGAAATGCAACAGGGCCAATTTGTTTGCTGACTTGATAGGGACCATAATAGTGAGGACTCAACTTTTCATTCCTCTTCTTTGCAAGAGACTTCAAACGATAGGGCTGCAGCTTCAAATAAACCCAATCTCCCACTGCAATAGTGACTGGCCTGCGAGACTGATCAGCATAATGCTTCATCTGAGCCTGAGCCTTAAGCAAATTGGTTTTTAAATCATGCAGCAATTGATCACAAGTCTCAGTCATATTGTTCACTACTTCAACTAAAGATGGAATGGTAGTTCCTCTAAGGAGGTGGGGAGGCTCCTTGCCATAGAGGGCTTTGAATGGGGTTAATTTGGTTGAGCTATTATAGTTAGTATTGAACCAGAATTCGGCCCAACTCAACTAACGAGGCCACTGTTTCGGTTTAGAACCTGTAAGGCAGCGCAAATAGGTCTCCAAACAGCGATTCACAACTTCAATCTGCCCATCGGTTTGAGGGTGATACGCAAAGTTGAACTTGAGTTTGGTGCCAGCTAACCGAAATAACTCAGTCCAGAAGTGACTGAGGAAGATTTTGTCTCTATCGGATACAATGGTAGAGGGAAACCCGTGCAATTTCACCACTTCAGCAATAAAAACTTCTGCGACATCCTTGGCAGTAAAAGGATGACTAAGAGGGATAAAATGAGCGTATTTCGTGAGCCGATCTACAACCACCAGAATAACGTCTTTCCCTTGCACTTTAGGAAGTCCTTCAATAAAATCCATGGACACATCGGCCCAAACTTGAGTCGGAACAGGTAAAGGTTGGAGCAAACCCACGGGTGATAATGTCTGATATTTGTTCAGTTGACAGATTTCACATGAGGCCACAAATTGCTTGATGTCCCGCTTCATTCCCTCCCAATAAACCAGTCCAACAGTGCGCTTATAGGATCTGAAAAATCCTGAGTGTCCCCTTACTGTTGAGCTATGGAATTCCTTTAATAAAAGAGGAATCTTAGAAGAAGATTTTGGCAACACTAGTTTCCCTTTATAGAGCAGTTTTCTGTTCTGAAAAGAGTAGCCAGGATGAGATTGTGAGTCCTGGATTAAGTCCTGTATAATTCCCTGCAGTTTAGGGTCTTGCTGGACTTCCTCTTCCCATTCCTCCAATTCTGAAAACTGGACAATAGACAAGGCAGCAAAAGTCATCTTCCTGGAAAGGGCATCCGCTGCACGATTTTCAGAACCAGGCCTATACTGAATTTCAAAATCAAAGCCCAACAACTTGGATGTCCACTTGAATTGCTCCTCACCCAAAACTCGTTGATCTGTGAGGAACTTTAAGCTCATCTGATCAGTAACAATGACAAAATGCCTACCCAATAGATAGTGCCTCCATTTCTGTACCGCCATCACAATGGCCATTAACTCACGTTCATATACAGATCTGGCCTGCGCTCTATCGGATAAAGCTTGGCTAAGAAAAGCCACGGCCTACCCTCTTGGAGCAAAACTGCTCCAAGACCTTTATTCGATGCATTTGTCTCAATGGTGAAGATCTTAGAAAAATCGTAAAGCGTTGTCTCGATCGAATTGGCAAGTCAGCCATCAAAGTCTTCAATTTATCAAATGCATTTTGAGCTTCAGAGACAGAGAAAAACTATCTTTCTTCAACAAATGAGGCAATGGTCTAGCAAGCTTGCCGTAATCTCTAATGAACCTTCTTAATACCGGTAAGGCCCAAGAAACCTCTAAGTGCTTTAAGGTCCTTGGGAACTGGCCAATCTAACATTACAGCCAACTTCTTAGGAGTCTGCAGCTACGCCCTTAGCTGAAATAATATGTCCTACATATTCCGACATTTGTTGCCCAAAATAGCATTTCTTTTTGTTGGCAAATAATTGGTGTTGCTTGAGAAGAGCTAGCACGGCTTGACCAAGTGTCTCTTGTGATCATCCTCAATTTTACTTTGTACACTAAGATATCATCAAAGAACACTAGAGTGAATTTCCTCAAATATGGTCTCAACATCTCATTCATGAGAGATTGGAATGTGGAAGCGGCATTCGTAAGACCGAAGGGCATGACAACAAACTCATAGTGCCCTTCATGAGTCCGAAAAGCAGTTTTAATGAATATCCTCTTCTCTCATTCTAATCTGGTGATAACCAGATCGGAGATCCAATTTAGAAAATACCACTGCTCCTCCCAGCTCGTCCAATAACTCATCGATTATCGGTATAGGAAACTTGTCTGGAATGGTGATTTTGTTAAGAGCTCGGTAATCAACATAGAAACGCCATCCCCCATCCTTCTTCTTAACCAAAATGATCGGGCTCGAGTAAGGACTCACGCTCGGCCTAATAATACCAGAACTGAGCATATCATCTACCAACTTCTCAATCTCATTCTTTTGATAGTGGGGGTATCGATAAGGCCTGAGATTGGGAATATTAGACCCTTCCTTCAGGACTATGGCATGGTCATGGCGCCTCGGTGGTGGTAATTCCTACGGTTCCTGAAATACCTCAAGCATAATCATCAATAACTGAAACTAACCAATGAGGAATAGGGTGTCCCTTTCCGTCTCAGCTGCACACTTGTGATATTCTAATAAGAAACCCTCCCCTTGATCAGCTATGGCCTTGAGGATTGATTTAAAAGAAACCTTAGTTCTGGTTAGTGCAGGCTCTCCCTTCAACAACTTAGTACCTTCTTTAGTGGGAATCTTAAGTGAAAGTTCTTTAAAGTTAGCTCGGATCTCACCCAAACTAGATAACCATTCCATACCTAGCACTACATCCACTCCCCCCAACTCAAAAATAAAAAAGTCTTGCTGGATCTCCAATCCTTGGATTTGAAGTGTTAATGAACATACTCCTTCACACATAATTTTTCTACCATCTCCTACTTCTACTGAGTACTCGGGGTTGGAGTTACCTGTAATTCATAGTCCTTTATTGTGGTGGCAGAAATGAAGTTGTGGGAAGCTCCACAATCTACCAAAATTACCACTAATTTTCGCTAGCTAAAGTGCCCCAAATCTTGATTGACTTTTTAGAGGTCAACCCAAGTACTTGTACAAAGGCAAGTTGTAATCTGTTTCATCTCTAATTCTTTCCCTGTTCCCTCTGTTTCATTTTTGTTTCATTAGCATCTTCATCTTCTTCCAGGATCGGCTATCATATATGTAGGCCTTTTGTTAGCACGATGTGGCACAGGGGCCCATTTCTCATCACATTTAAAACAAAGGCCTCTTCTAGATCTCTCTTGGAGTTCAAAGTCATCACTCAATCTTCGAAAATTTCTCCCAAAAGACCTTGCAGATTTTAGATTAGAATCATTCATGAACTCCCCAATCACCGATATTTGATCACCATGCTACCCACTACCTCCCCAGAGTCTAATTTTTGTTCCCTGGTTCCCATGTGATCGGGCGTGTCTTGCTTGCACTCCTTGTAGTGGCCCCACTTCTTTGCACCGACTGACTTCCTTTATTAAGTAGTAAGTTTTTCTCATCAATTCTCTGAGCAAAATCCATCAACTCAGCTATAGTGTCAGCTTTATGTAACTTTAATTCAGCTCTAATCACCTCTTTGAGCCCATTAAGAAAAATACCTTTTAAGTAATCTGGTTGAGCTTCTCTTATGAGTGGTCCCGCATATAGTTCAAATTGCTCCCTATACTCCTATGGTTCCTGTTTGTTTAAGGCTCAGTAAGAGTTCAAAAGGACTGTGGATCATAGATGGCTGGAATCTCCGAATCACATCGGAACGAAATTCCTGCTATGGGGTTCTGAGCGCAAAATTCCCACCACTGATACCACGTCAGTGCCTTACCTTCCATAGCAACCATCACCGCTTGAAGCTTCTCTTCATCACTCAATCCTTTCAACTCGAAATAACGCTTCACACGATTCGCCCAGCCATATGCGTCTTCGCCAGCGAACACCGGCACCTCCAATTTCCTCCATCGTTCGTCTCGGATCTGAGAATCGTCGGAGGATCCTTCTCCGTTCACATTTCTAGTGCTGCGATTTGTCAATCCGCACACCGTCTCGAGAAGCTCTCCAAGTTGCCTTCTCGTCTCGATCCTCTCGAGTCGTTCTTTGTCTACAACTCTTCTCAGTTCCTGCAATTCTTCGCGCGACTCCATGAATGCTTCGAATCCGCGCTCGAGAAACTCAAGTCTGGTTTCCATTCCTCTCGTCGAAACCATGAATCTTCTCCCAAGATCTGAAAGCTTTGATACCAGTTGATAGAAACTGGTAATCTGGAATTGAGTTTACTGAATAAAATCTGAATTGTACTGAAGAATTTCTGTGGAAGATGTTTCCAAATCAGAGAGAAAGATACAAGAAATGTCTAGAAGAGAGAGAATATGATAGAGAGGGAAATGAAAGAATGCCTTGCCAAGAATCAGAGAGCTTGGCCTCTCCCTGTCCAGTCCCAACTAATTTCCTAACTGTTTTTCCCTCTCTGTTCTCTATTTATATTTTCCTAATTAGTTACAATAGGAAAAACTAACTAGTCTATAGCTGGCCCAATAGGCTTGGGCTGTCTCGGCTTTCTCTGATAGACCTTACTAATAGGAGGTCTAACAGTTAGCTGCTTAGAGTTAGCCAACAAAGGTTTGAGTAGAAGTCCCGTGATTATTTTTCTCGTTAACTGCTGATGTCACCCTCTTCTCTAGATATGAATAAGGGTTTGGGGGAAACTAGAAGGAAAGAGAAGCATAAAGTTTCTAACTTCGCCACAAATGCTTTTGAATAAATATGAAGAGTTAGATTCCTATTATGTGTATATAAAGATAAGGTCCCCGAGGGTTGAGTCCATTAAATATAACATGACCTTCTAAATTCATGTCGTCATCTTATTATTTCAATATATTACAATGATCTTTGTAGACTCTGATGAAGGTTTTCTGGCCATAGGTAATATATTAGTTTTTTCTTGATAATAAATTAATAATACCATGTTCTATCCAAAATAAATAAATAATTAAATTAATAATACTGTTCTATATTACTACAACTATGAACTAAGCATACTTTGAACGTCAATCATACCTCCTTCAGATGATGTATCTGATTCAACAGTAACTCCATCCTCCTCATCGCAAATAAGTACTTCATATGTTTATCTTTCACATGCTTTACCAGCCAAGCTCATAAAAGGCTTCTGATATTTTATGTTCAATATGTTGCTATCAGTTGTATTTTTTATCAAATAATTTAGGTTTTTTTTCCTAGGACATAGATGCAATATGGTATATAACTTATAATAGAACACTTTATTAAGTTGTACTTCCAACATTAATCATATGTCTGTTTTAATATGAGGCAATGATGAGAGACTCCGTTTAAACAAAGCTTAATCCCCTGCTTGATCCTTTCTCTATTTGTATTTGGTTCTCTGTACTTGTTTTGGCAGTAAAGTCCATAAACCATTCTTTATTTTATTATCTTCTCCTCTCCCTCTTCTGTCATTTTTTACTTTCACATTGCAGACCACAGCATGCAACTCGAGTCTTTGACATGATTGATGACTTCTACATTGGCGATTTGGAGCAATAGCTAAGTCAGTGGCTTCTGGTTTGTAACGTTCAAGAGATATGTGATTTGAGAATCTCAATATTCTATTGCTTGTTACCTCCACAATTTTGCACTCCTTGTCTGATCATTTATCTTCATCAGACACTAATTCAGGTGTTACTGTTGGAAGTCAGAAGCTAATCCCATGCATGATTTTGATACAAGAAAGTGATGTAAACTGAAAATGATATGTTCAAATCATTTCTGCTAAGTTTAGGACATTATAGGGTCCTGTCAGTCCATGACATTTTGAAGACTTGGTTTATGATAGGACACAATGGCGTCGTTTAATTCATGTAGCCGACTCCACCTAGTGGGAAAAGACTTGGTTATTGTTGTTGTTGTCAGTCCTATGAGTACGCCTAGAAAGGGTAAAACAATGAGGCTCCTCTCTTTCTTTCATCTCCCAACATCCATTATTACCTTTATTATCTTAGTTTGTTGTCTCTAGCAATTTGCTGGATTGGTTGATTTTGGAATCTTATCCTAGTAATGGCATTAAACATGCAAAGAGCATGGATAAGTTGAATTTGTATGAGAAAGGATATGATTTCCGTATCACTGGAGTCTGTTTTCCACTCTCAGGTGTAACTAGTAGGGGAAGCTGCTTTTTCAGCATTGAGAACTAATTCTGGGAAAATATATAAATTCACATTTCCTGAGAATGTCATTATTTTAAGTTCAGTCACTAATCCAACAGTAATCCCTCCGCCCCCCCAAAAAAAAAGGCTGCATTTAATACTCTCAGCAAATCCTTTAGTAACATTTTTGATGGGATATATGGTAAGAATGGAAATAGGTCTGGTCTATTTTGTAAAACTCTGGCCTTTGCTTGATCTCTGGTCTATTTTGTAAAACTCTGGCCTTTACTTGATCTCATTAAAATTGACTAGAAATCCGATTTAAATGTTTGTGTTATGGATGTCTTCAAATATTCTAATATGTTTATACTTTATTGGTTTCAAATAGATTTAAGCATTAAACAAAATTATTATAGTGTATTAAATAAGTAAATTATTTAAAATGTAATTAATAAAATATATGTATTATAAGTTTTTAATATTATATATGTAATAACAACAAAACTATTTTTTTACCAGGTGGGGAAAAAGGCTGGGCTTGATGGGTCAAAAGCCTTTTGAAATGATCAGGCCTAACTTATTTAGTTAAATATAATTTTTAAAAGTCCAAGACAACACTGGGTTATACTAGGTTGAAAGCAAGTTAAGCCTAGCCTGTTTCCACATTATATAGATAGGGTAAACTTTGCAATTTGGATAGAAATGAAGGAAAACTAAAATTAGATGAGAAAATATTTACAATGTATATTAAATATTAATGACAGATTTTAAGGAGAATTTTTTTTTTCTTAACCATTCTCATTCCCAAGTGCTTCATTATGAACTTACGGTTATACAAGTAATAGCATGCTTGGTTTTGCTATTGTTTGAGTAAAAGCTACAAGAGTATGTTACGTGTGACGGAAAAATGGAAATTAAAAAACGAATGTCAATATAAATTATTCTGAACCATTCTCATTCTTGATTTTTTTGTTTTTTTGGACTGGAAAATGATTCATTCTTGATTGTTGCATATAAATTACAGATCTGAATTGTTACAATTACAAAATCAGCCCCAAGGGGGAGGGACTTGGGCAGAAAAATCATATGGATTGAATGGGTAATAAAAAATTATGGAACAATGATTATACCACCCTAAAGTATCAATCAATCATGAATCACCAAGCAATAAATAAGGCCAATTGATCTACCGACACCCTTGCTTCCAAAGGGGCATGCTGCCCCCAACGTGCCTCAAAAAGTGGGCAGAGATACGAGAGAAGCTAGACAGATACTTTTTATGCTGAATGAAGCCATTTCCTAGTTTACTCAAATCTCTTGGGTTGACGCCATTGTACCAAACTTCCGGACAAAGAAAACAAAGAACTGAGGAATGAGGCATTGGTAGGCAACCCTTTCTTTCCGTATAAATGCTTTCCTCCCAAGTCTGTGAATACTGGACCCATATCCTGGCTTCTTTGAGTTCTTTCAATCTGAAGAATAAATAAATAAATAAAGGTTGAGAAAAAGGATTGCAAATGGTTCCAACTTCCAACCTTCTCCTTCTAAAATGTTACTTTATAAGCATAGTGGCACTAAGGAAGCGAAGGTTGGAATACTAGAACTTCTAGCTTCAAACATGCATTATTCATGGAGAAGCAATAAAGCATGCATTTATTGCTACTTTAGGAACATGTTATAATTTCTCATATGGTAGACATATAATAGAACACAATTCTGCACCTGCTCCAATAGGGAAATCAGAAATAATGTTTACTGAAGTTGACATAAAACGTTGACCAACTTACCTTGCTGATTTTTCCATCTTTCAAATAGTACCGAATACCGGACCAATTGATAGATTGCGAAAAATGAGAACGAATCGCAGATATAGGGTATAGAAAGTTATCCACCAACATTGCAATGAACACCTGCTCAAAAAAAAATTTTAAAAAAAAAATCACTTCTTAACTTACCAACTATATTAATTTATATATTGACATATTATAATTGTTTCCAACATATATTCACACAAATTCAAGCATTTCATTCTCTATTTCAAAATATGCTTGATCTTTACGTACACAATTGGGGTTTAAGGCTGATAAAGATTTATCAGAAGGCCTCCATACTACAGTAGAAATGTATAAGACACCTAGGATAACATCACTCAAATCCATCCACATATAAAGCAAGCTTGTACAAATACTTTTTCCTTTTTTTGGATAAAAATACTTACAAGACACCAGTTATAAGAAGCGAGAGAAAGCTGGGGTGCCTCTGGGGACAAAATATTGCAAAGTTGAACTTCTATCCTTGTCAAGTTCCACATTGAAAGAAGCTCGGCAAGAGTACATGTGGCTAGGAAGCTCGCCAGTGATAACCCTGAAAAAAAGGTAAACTGTAAAGGTTAATAGGAAAGTTCATCTCAAAAGTGCATTTCTTCCATTTTTCTTTTCTTTTTCACAAGCCTTGTCACTCATGAATGCATAAATCTCAGTAGTGGAAATGCAACTTATAACAATGGGGTATGTTCTTGTTGGATTCAAAAATGCCATCTCATTGCATTATTAGAACAAAATAATGCACTGCACCTGATCAAAGTGAAACTACCTTACCTGATTTCTCTTTCTTTCTCTTAATATCCCCCAACAGGGGAGAGAAGGTAAGAAAATAATAACATAAATAAACTTATTACGAAGTGCATACATAATAAGTATGTTTATAAATTCCATGTAAAGGCGTGCTATTCCTGCATTAAAGAAATCCACAACAATTCACACAATGTTGCACATAAAGCATAAGAGACTCATCACGAGAGTTTCCTAACACTTCAAATGAATTGAACAGTATCCCTCATTCAGAGTCAGAATCCTGCCAATTGTTTACACATGAATCAACACTAACAACCTACCTAAAAAGGAAAAGTAGTGTTCTCACCACCAGAAGTGTAGGTCATTTCTTCAAGCGAGTACCCTTTAACGTAATATCTTAGTGCTGCCGCAACATGAATCATTGCTATAAAGTATGGTGCTACAAATCCCCATGACAAATAGCAGTGGACAGCAAACAATGCACGGTTCATTATCTGGTTAACTTTTGTTGTATATGACTCCAAAACAAATGTTTGTTTCCTCAAATAATTCCAGTACCTGCACATGTTAATAAAATTAACAGAGAATATAACCCCCCCCCCCCCAAAAAAAAAAAAAAAAGCCTTCAATTTCAGGTGAGTGATAATTACAAACCTTCCAAAATTAAGATCACTTGCAAGGGGATGAGGAAAGACAGCAACTGGAGGAGAAGAAATGAGCTTTTTGTGAGCCCCTGAAAATGACAGTATTATGGTAATGAACAACATAATAAACAGGAATGAAATACTAGTAAAAACTTCAAAATATATATTGCAAAATAGAATAAGTCTATGCTAGTTGAATTACTGAAAGCCACTTCCGATTGAAAAAGGATCACAAACATCAACAGTGGAAGTTGCATGAAAGACAAAATATGACCAGTTTCTCGAATAATTAGTTTACTGAAGAAAATTATACTTTTCTGCAAAATGTGCATGAATAAGCATCAAACAAGTGCAAGAAAAATGCTCTGCAGACATTATAATATGGATCAGTAATCATTATTTTCAATGAGCAATGCTGATAAGTGTTTAATTTAAAAGTTGGATAAGAGTAACAAAGATCTACCAGCTATGGCTGCAAGAGTCATATCATCAGAATATCCACCATCTCTAAGTTCTGAGACTACACCACAATTATCTTGCCTAAAGTCGTCAGCATGCATCTGGAGAAAAACTGAGTAGTTAGAACGTAAGTACTTTTATGCACAAATAAAAAAAAAAATGGTAGAAGTTACTTGCCATCATGCACCCTCCCCATAGAAAGAATGTTTTTCCACCAGTGGCAAAGCCCATTGAACAAGGCTGTTAAATAAAGTAAAAAGAAGGGGAACAAATGAGCGGAATAAGTATAATTAGAATATTATGATATATTATCAAAGGCCTAAATTAAACGCCATCTAGCCCATTACTAACATGTTACAAATTTACAATCATAACAGCGAGCTTCTAGCAAACAGATGAGATATTTAATAAATTCAGAGACTGAAGTCAAGATTCAATTAGCTAAGCTTCATTTATGGTGATTCAGCTGCCAATAGGTTTAAAACAAATGGACTAAAAGAAAACACAATCTTATACACAGACATTTGAGGTAGTTGTGTACCATATGGTATTCATAGATGCAGTAACTCCCCAAACTTCCAGATGGCAAATCAAGAGGGTATCCAGTTTGAATAAATATCTGTTAAGCATCAAAACATTTAAAAACATAACCAAATAATTTTAGGCAAGTGGAAACATAAATATTCCAATCAAACACCTAGAATAAAAAAAAGAACCACAAGAAATATTTTTTTTTAAGTTATACCTCAGGATTCTTTTCCATCTCACGAGTGAGCGCTCCAATTGATCCAGGATGTAGCCTAACATCATCATCCAAAAACAATACATATTTGCTGTCTTTATGCATTGTCTCCACTCCAACCTGCCCAGGTGCCAATACTATGTAATGCTAGTGTAGTTGGTAAAATGCATCTAGCAAGGACAACCTAACAAATCAAGAACAATGAAAATGCCCTGACATTCCATATTAATAATTTAATATGTAAACGCAGGTACTTCATACATGTATTTGCCTAGCAAGTGTTATGTAGATATGCTCTCCAACAGCTAGTCAATGAAATAGCTAAGATGCTTCACCATTTTCAACATAGATTTGTATTGACCTCAATTAAATGTAAGGATGAAAAGACTGAAGTTTCAAATATAGCATGGCCCTACTTTGCATTTGAAAAGACTTGCAAAATATATGTAAAAAAAATTCCATACCAATTGATTGTGAATTTTTTGACTACAAGTTGTTGACAAACCAGCTACAACAATCCTAGCATCAACAGAACCCTGCATGCATTAAACAGGCATATAAGTTAGTAAGATACAGACAAGATTATCAATTTATCAGAAAAAGCCCAAAACAGCAAGAGTCATGCAAGGGCACTAAAACGATAGAATCAAGCCTCAAATATGAAGTTTCACTTGTACCTCAAATTTTGATATTAATCTTGATACAGCATGGTAAGCAGGATCCTCTGTACTTTCTACCACTAAAAGAAATTCTAGAGGGCCACCATAAAGAGATGTTAACTGCATTTGTAAAAGAACAGAATCATAATAAACAAAAATTTCCTATTAAAAGGAGAAGCTCAAACCAACAAAAAAAAAAACGAAATGATACTACAACAACGGCAAACATAATAAACCCCGGGTATTAGCTCAAAAGGAAACTCAAACATTATAATTTAAAACCAATTATGATAAAGAAAAACTAATTCATAATGACAAGAAGCTTGTAGCTAATTGGCACTGGCCTAAGCCTTGAGCTTGCACCTCCAATGTAAAATAAAAAATTGAAAAAATAAATTCATAATATACCAAAATACCAAGAAATAGAGCAACTCCAATTTGAAATTTAGGAAAATGCAAGAGAAAGCATATGAAAAGAATAAATACATTTAAGATTCATTCAAATTTTAAATTTCCAAGTCATAACGCAACATTCATGAAAGAAACAATAATGCACCAAGAAAAACCTAGAAGAAGTAGTTTCAGAAAGAACATCATTATCAAAGAAGTTCTAGTGGTGTGTGTCCTATACCTGACTCCTCCAGTTATGGAGATTGTGTTCTCCAAACCCTTTTAGGGGCATAATTACTGTTACTCTTGGCAGATTGACCTGATTGGAGTGCTCAAGTTCATTAATATCATCACAAAGGAAAGCAAAGCTATTGCCATTCTGCATACAATTCTTTATTCGTTTTATCTCCCTGTTCCTGTAAGGTCAAAAAATGCTGTAAATTTCTTATTGACACAATAATAAATGAGTTTCCTAACACTGTTTAACATCAATGAGCACCTGACATAAGCGGCACAAGCCCACCCAATAGCAAGGATTAAGCAAATTAAACATCCCTACAGAGAGAACAAAAAATTTAGGCTTGTATGACATAGTATCATGGTAGATTTTCTCTTAAAAAACAAAGGGAATGAATATATATATATATAAAAAAAAGGGTCTTTTGCTCATTTTATTACAAATTCCAAAGAATTACAAAAAGGGCGTGGTTGAAAATTGAAACTTTATTATGCAGAAAAAAAAAAGAAGAAGTAAATCACAGAAATGGAAAACCTGGATCTGAATGAAAACGGAGAATGGAGAAGAGAAGAATCTGGTGAGAGAGAAGAGGAAGGAATCGAGAGAATCTAAGGAAGGCATTGCTATAGCGACCCTTCTTTCTCTCTTCTCCTTCTTCTCTCTTTTCTTTGTTTCTTTGAAGAAACTCTGTCTCTCTGATTCTTACAACACAAACACAAGCTTATTCATTGGTTGTGTTGAGCCTATTTCTATTTCATTTTCACCACACAACACAGCTCAACACAACACAACACAAACCACTCTTTCTTTTCCCCTTTCTCTCTCTCTCTCTCTCTCTCACCATTCTCTATATCTGCCTCTGATCATTAGTGAGAGAGACTCAAGCTTAAAATAGAGAAGAGGGGGAGTGACCGTTGGATTGGTAGTTATTTATAGGTATTAGTATTATTATGAACTACATACGATGTTGAGGTGAGGGATGCAACAGAGAGAGACACTAACAATAACAATGGCTTCGTGCGAGGTGTCACGTGCGCCATTAGAAGATGCTTTTGAATCTTTCATTTTCTGTCGCTTTTGGATTACAGCTTTTTCAAATTCTTTTTTGGCCAAAGTACAAACTATAGACAACCTTCACTTCACGTATGATATTACACACTACACGACACATACCTTCTTCGATCTCTTTGGGTTATTGCTTTGCATGCATGCACCTCTATAATTATACCTCCTTTTATTAGTATGTTACGTAATGAGAAAGTGTATCTCTTATTTATTTATTTACTATTTTTCTTTTGTAATGACCAATATAATTGGATGAAGCGTGCTCTCTAATCCAACTCATATTACATTAACTGGATTATCATTTGTACATCATTTCTTTTGCATCAATCTTACATTAAAATGTGTATTTTTTTTATTTAAAAAAAAGTAATATAAGAGTGACGTAAAAAAAAAGATGTGTAAATATCATTGTTCTTTATTTATATATTAAGGTTGCAATGTTGAATGAGTTAGCGTTGGTAATAATGTTGTACCTTATTGTTATGTTTAATTACGCACCAAACTAAATTTGCAACAGCAGGAGGATGTGGTCACATCATGCAAGAATTCAATTTACGCGTAGGATAATGCCTATCCAAATGTTCGTGCAACTCAATCATGCACGAAGAATCATCAAAGTTTTGAACTTTTTTCCGACTCTCTATCCTTCTATACCACGGTATATGCTCCAAAAACAAATAGAAGATGCTCGTGTTAGCGATGGCAGATAAATGGCAGATAATATTTCGTGTCAAAGGCATCATATTATAATATTAAAGATCTTTTTTTTTTATAAAGGGATGAAAAGTAGATAGAAGATAAGGGAAAGCTACTGCCAAAAGAGAATCAACCTGACGATAGTTCAGCATTGATTCCAAAGGAGCGTCACTGCTTTAGAGTCTGACTTCATTATAACATGTTTAAGTTGAGCAAAAATAATCATCTCATTATTTTTTATATTAATTAATAAAGTATAAATTCATTATTAATTATGTATATTAATTAATTAACGAGAATTATGTGTATTGATTGTTTAATAGAATACTCATAATTAACTTATATATATGATTAATCATGAATTTATATTTCATTAATTAGTATAAAAAGTGGTGTAAACAAATAATGTAAAAAAATTTAGGTTGTTAGTTTAGTATATTCATTTTATTTTATTTTAAAAAGTAAAATTTTATAAGAAATAATGATTATTTTGTTTTTTGCTTAAAATTTTTAATTTTAAAAATAACTTGATACCAGAATGGGATAGTTAAACATTTTTAAAAAATGTAGTTAAAATTTGTCTTTAATTTATTTAATTGTATAATTAGAGGGATGATACCTTAATTGAATTAGATACTAAATTACTCTAGTAAACAATTTGAAGGTGCGAATATATAATAAAACTTTGTATTTTCAAAAAAATAAGTTGGTGTCCTATAAATTATAATTTGTTTTTATGTAGAGTACATTGCTATATTATTAATTAATATTAGAAACAGAGTCACGCTAATCGATCACAATGAAGAATATAATAATTAAATATTTCTTCCGTTCTTTTATATTTGTTTTTTTTTAATTTGTGTTGTTTCAAACTATTTGTCATTTAAAAATATTAAAAAATATTAATTAACTTTTTTAATTTTATTCTCATTATTTATTATCACAATTAAATACACTAACTACACATATTAGTGGTAATTGGGAGAAAAAAATATTATTAGAGTGAAAAAAAAAGATAAATTAATCATATTAAATCATATTTTTTATATTTGAAACTATTTAATAATATCTTTATTTTTTATTTAAAAACCTTAAAAAATACATATAAAGAGAAGAGGGGAGTAGAATGTTAAGTATGTCCATCTCTAAAAATCATGACGTGGGATTTGGGACTAACGACAATTTAATAACATGTCAATGATGGAATTTAATGATAACGACGAAGACAAAAGATCTGATATCGTAATGGGACGTGCCTTCCATACTCAGAGATTATATATTTTTTAATTTTTCTGATTACCATACATATATTCCTCTGTTTTTTTTTTCATTTTACTTTCTAAACCCTAAACTAAAACTTATTGGTAAACGAATTGCAGGTACATGCAAAAACTGCATTAACGGGACTAATCAAAGTAAGTTTGACCTTTAACTCGGGGTAAAACCACAAAAGATAAAAGCAACACTGTCCAAGTGAACTACAAGACAGGTCAAATATGGACCAATATTTTTTTTGTTAAAATAATATGGACCAATATACACGGAAAATTATTATATCTACTTAGAGGAAGAAATTTTCTTCTAGGTGAATTTTTATCTATTGATTTCACTGACATTGTGTGACTCATTATGGGATCCAAATGAATTGAATAGCTTTAAATTTGCTTGGAGTTTCTTCCTCCCGGTGAACGAAGAATCTCTCAATATTAACACCTGCAATTTGGCATCCATGTGTAACTGCCCCCGCCTTACTCACAAGGTATTGCATTTATTGCCAACACTTCTATGGCGTGATTTGTATTTTATTATAACTTATAAATGGAGAAGATATTCCAACCGACCAGTCTTTTCTCGACTTTATTTAATGCTATTGCTACATTACATAGTGGAATGTTTGGTTTACCAACTCGTCAACAACCTGACCTTATTGATTTGAAATAAAATACTCATAACGGGGACAAGCTGGGATGGCAATTCAATAGTGAACTGGTAAGAGAACTATGATTTATGTTCTGGTGGGTTTCTAACAGGGAAGAGTCATTCACTTCCAAGTTTCAAATAAAAGGCTAAAATACAAGTAATATTTCCAATTATGAGTCATGTGCAAAAATTCTCTTATGCTTTGAAATTTATAAAATACGACTCTCTAAACGCACCCAACTATGTATAGTAATGCATATTCCCTTTTGCATGTGAAAAAAACGCCATAAGGAATCAATATGCATAGTTTAATAAGAGAATCATGTTGAAGAAAAGTACTCTTGTCAGGGAATTCGTAACAATCTAATTCACTGCCATAATCCCTTTATTGAACAAATTTCACTGCAGAATATGAAGTAAAATCTATGGGAATGTAGGGGCCAAATGAAATAATGAAGACAACACAAGAAGCATAGACTTTAAGCAAGCAAACATTTTCCATTTATCAGGCATCCTGCGAGGAGTTTTCCACTTTGTAGCTGGTCTGTCCATATTGGATGACGACAATTGTACAGGGAAATATCATTGTCTGTCTCCGCTATGTCTTTTTACACCGTAGAGATTTTTCAGGCCTCTATATTTTGGAATCCTACACAATAGAGCAAAAACATATACAAAACCAGCCCATCCCCAAAGCAAGAAAATGAAGAAAAGGAAATACTTCAGAGGGCTTTCAAGAATACCGCCGACTTGCACAGAAACCAGAGATAATTCATTCAGGCATACCCAACAACCAGAGTACCAAGAAACTGAGAACAAGTTTTTCAGAGACGTACATTATACTACAAGCTAACAAGTTTTCACATGCCATTTAGAAAAGCACAGTACAATTACTATAAGGAACTAGGTAATTCTTAGCAGGACCTAATTGTAAATAAAAAATTTAAACATTGGTTCATATATTAATAAACTGCCATATTTTCCTCCAAATTCCACAGATTGTTGAAATGCATTACCATCACTCAAATACATCTACGAGCGACAAAAACCTGGACCCTCAATTTTCATAGAGCAGGATCTAAATGCATACCAAGTGTAAACTCACCTAAGGTATCTTCACTTATGCTGTACTCAAGACATGAAGAAGATGCCTCTTAAACATTTTAAGGGCACCAATGGAGATTGGTAATGCTCCAGTTATACTAATACCATTTCTATTTTTTATAACGTCTTTCCAAAATAATAAGAGTTACTTCTATTTATAAAATGAATAATTTTTCAAAGTTAACACTAAACAGGATAATACAAACAATGTTTCCGATAATACAATTCTCGCTTGGGAGTAGGTGATGAATCATAAGTGAATTATAGTTGTACAAATACAACAATGCTAACAGAAGTCATGCATCATCTTCAGATGATACAGAAGAAACCCGTTCCCTAATCATGGGAAATTTATCAGGTAATTTATATAATGGCCCATCCGTAGCAGAACCTTGAAAAGCAAGGCCGAGTGTGTATCCTAAAGCTCGAGCTACTGGAACTGCAACTGCGTTCCCAACTTGAATGTACCTAAAAAAATATCAATTTCAGACTATATTTAACAGTGGCTGCACACCCTCTTCTTCACAGCACATCAATCAATTTTACTCTCACATATCATTATGAAGAACGACTGACAATAAATGTTAATATGCAAAAGGATGTACCCAACCCAAAACTCTTGGTAATTTTGTAAGCATAATGAATCAATTGTTTCAATAAAGATGAAAAGAATCCAATGAGTACCACAAAAAATAAAAGCGCATGTCCGGTACTGACAAGAAGGACGTTTAACCACTTCCAGTGTCTACATCGTAACAGTTACAAGGTTCAAAGGCAAATTTTGATTAAAACAATCAAAGACATGTTGCTTATCCATTTAAAATAAAATTATTGAAAAAGTTCGAATTTCACACATGAATTTGCTTTAAAAGATCTTAGACGACCTTAAACATCACTTAAGGTCCGTAAGTTTTATATGCTGAACGTGTATGCTTACCAATTACACCAAACACAAACAGCAATGGAAGGTCAATAGTATAAAATAGACTGAACCATATATTGACTTCAAAGTTTAAACGGATTTTTTTTGTTTTGGTTGCTAAAAATTTAAGGAGGAAAGATTATCGTCTAACGGATTTAAATACACACAAATAAGATTTTTTAATGGCTCAAAAAAATTCTTACGATATGTTATATGTTAATAGATTTGTAGCAAGCTAACCTCATTCATGGCTACTTGTTGCCATTTCTAGTCTACAGCTATAGAGTAATTGGATGAGTTGTTATACATTGAGTTTTAGATTTTTATTGGTAGCCAATAATGGGTTTTGAATTTGTTTATTTTTTAGAACTTCATTATATTCTGAAATAATTTATAGATGTTGTATTTTTTATAAATGTTAAATTTTTAGGAAAAACACTGCCATGGTTTCAATAGAATTAGTTTGAATAAAGCTACTAATAAAATAATTTTTTTATAAAAATACGGGGTTGACGGATTTTTTTTATATTAGGATTCTCAGGCTAATGGAGTCTCTGGAGATTTAACAAATAAGCCGGTGACGACATCTAAGGCAAGTTAATGAGAGGTGAGTGTTTTCTACTTTACATAAACATAAACCGGAATACAAGAAATAAGAACATTCCAGTTACCTTTCTTTGACAGGCCCGCACAGCTTGTAGAAGTCCGGAAAACCCTGGAGCCTTGCATTTTCCCGAATTGATAACACCCTATCTTGTTCCGGATGTAAAATTGCCTAAACACATACAAATTTGGTATGTTGATGTTGCATTAAATGTTCATTTTAAAGTGCAAACACATATGATAAGACAGAAAATGAATCTTAGGACATTTTTTGTTTTCTAGGAGGAAAGAAGCTTGTATATATACAATATAAAAAGTAAAATTGATTTTTCGTCACTTACAAATACATCCTTTCTTAATTTAGTATTTTAAGAATTAATTTTATCGTTTAAATTTCTTAAACATTTTTTTATATATGATTTAATTTCTTAAACTTTAAATTCCTAATAATTTTATCCTTCCTTCTATTTTATCATAACTCCATTAAAGAATAATACTCATAATTAGGGGTGTAAAAAAATTAAGTGAAGCCAAGAACCTGAAACTCAAACTTGGTTAACTCAAAATTGACATATTAATTTAAACAAGCCAAATTTAAAATTAGGATTTAATTTGTTTGATTCGTTTATAACTTGATTATTTTTTTTCTTTTATTAAATCTCTCTTTAAAATATTTAAGTTTATTAATTTAGTATTTAATAAACGCATTTTTATCCTAAAAGATAGAGTAAAAAACTAAAAATAGAAACAAAAACTTCTTTTATTCATAATCTATTATATAAAAAACCTCATAACTTTCTTATAAAAATTTAGTTAGCAATAATTGTTAGACAGTGCATTGAAGGAAAGCATTAAACCATGTTTAATGCTGTGAATTAATAGTGCATTGAAAAGCATTAAACCATGTTTAATGCTGTGAATTAATGTTCTAAATATATAGTTTCCTTTTTTAGATTAGCATATTATGGTACTTTTCTATTTCTTCTCCTTAATTGTAGATTTGTGTCTCCTATACTCCTATAAAATAGGAATAGGGGACAACAAAATCAACCGATTAGTGACATTGAAAAATGTTTTTTCATGTCTTTAAATTGTCAACAAACTTTGCCTCTATACACAAACTCACTCAAGACTTATGCTGCACTATGATTTTTCACAATAGTTATTGTGTTTTTCAAGACAAAGATTCGAGAAGGATGATTAGACGTGCTATGAAACATGATAGCCTCTACTACCTTGAAAGACCAAGACAGGACAAACTACACCATTCCTTTAGTTCAAAATTTGTTTCAATCAATAAAGAAAGGATTTGGCTTCATCACATTTTAGGCCCTTGGGTTAAGTTCATTTATTCATGTCCACAGTCAAAACAAGGAATACTTAACCCAAGGGTCCTAAAATGTGATAAAGCCAAATCTTTTCTTTATTGATTGAAACAAATTCTGAACAAAAGGAATTGTGCAATCTGACATGTCTTGGTGTTGCAGGTAATAAAGGCTATCTTGTTCCCTAGCAACTTAACCCAAGGGCCCTAAAGAATTGTCCTATCATCCAAAAATTCTCCTTATATTCTGCAACTCAAAAAAAGTATAAGTGCTATCATCCTCTATCCAAAAAATTCTATGTATCAACAGATGTGACATTCCATGAACAAGAGCCTTATTTCACTCAACTTTATCTTCAAAAGGAGAATTTTTTACTAGATTTGGACTTGTCATTGCTGCCAATATCTAAGGGCCATCCTTGCACATCTATGTCCAATCACACCCCTAAAAATTCACTTGAATCTTGTTGCCAAACCTGAACATGTGCCTGAAACCGTGCTTGAAAGATGACAAACAGACCCTGATCTTGAGAATCTAAGATTTGGCAAAGGAAAGTTGTTTACAAGGAAGAAGATGGTCATCCCAAAGCCTGTGCAAGTCCAAGAGTCCAACTCAAAACCTTTGAATGAGATAATAATTTCTAAATTTTCATAGCAACATGAAACTAAACTTCATGTGGATAATGATGACAAATTTGCCCATAGTCATCAGAAAAGGAATAAGTGCACTAAACAACCATTATACCCTCTTGCACACTTTGTCTTTCAAAAAATTCTCACCATCACATAGGGCCTTTCTAGTTAGCCTAAATAACATTACCATCCTATACTAGTCTTTGTCCAATGAAAAATGGAAACAAGCTATGAATGTGGAAATGGAGGCATTGGAAAAGAACAAAACCTAGGAGTTAGTGCAATTATTGGTAGGAAAGAAACCTTTAGGGTGTAAATGGATATATACAATGAAGTATAGAACATGGGTCAATGGAAAGATACAAGGCACGGTTGGTAGCCAAAGGGTATTACCTAAACCTATAGAATTGGTTACCCAGAGACTTTTGCTCCAGCTTCAAAGATGAACGCAATCACAATTTTATTAGCATTAGTTGCTAATTATGGATGAGACTTATAGTAGTTTGATGTAAAAAATGCATTCTTGCACAAAGAACTAAGGAAGAAATCTACATGAACGTTCAACTAGGCTACAAGAAATCTCTTAATGCCAATACTGTGTAAATTGAAGAAGGCCTTATACAATCACCATGAGCATAGTTTTGAAAATCTACTAGAGCCATGTTGGCTATGGGATACAAACAAAGCCAAGGAAATCACACATTGTTTATTAAACACTTTCCTTCAGGGGGAGTCACAACACTCATGGTGTATGTGAATGACATAATAGTGACGAGAGATGATGTTAAGAAGAAACAAGTTCTATGCTAGAGTTTGGCTAAGGAATTTGAGATCAAAGCACTAGGGAGACTGAAATACTTCCTTGGAATTGAGGTTACTCATTCTAAGCAGTGTATTTTTAACTCTTAACAAAAATATATTACAAATTTACTCAAAGAAATAAGCAAGACATCTTACAAACTAGTAAGCACACTCAAAGATCCAAATATGAAACTTGTAACAACAGATGCTGTAGTGGACGAAGAAATGTTTCAACATCTAAAGGGAAGATTAGTTTATTTATCTCACATGACCCAATATAGCATATGCAATAAGTATAATCACTCAATTCATGCATAACCCAAAAGAAGTTTACCTACAAGCAGCTCATCGAGTACTACAATATCTCAGGGGAACACCCAAAAAAGGTATTCAATTTAGGATAAATGAAAGTTTAATACTTGAGGCAAATATTGATGCTGACTATACTACATCACTAATTGATAGAAAATTAACCTGAGTATTGCACCTTCCTTGGCAAGAATCTTGTGACATGGAGTAAAAAACAGAATATGTAAGCACAGCCTAGTGCAGAGGAATCTTTTGTGCCAAATTAACAAAGTTAATACAAATTCCTACATTATTCTTATTGAGTTTTATTTATTATATTAAATTATCTTTAATTTATTTTAATAATATCTACAATGAAGCTTTAAATCAACTTCCACTTACTGATTCTTATCTTTTTCAATATCACTCATCAAATCAAATCAATCCCTCTAATTCTCAACCAACTTTGTTTATTGACCAATGGTGCATGAATATGCAAGATTTGGATTTGCTACACTCATCAAACATGCATGATTTCAATTTGTTACACTGATCTATTTATCACACAATTCAACCAAATTTAAATAATTACTTCGAAATGTTGCTAAAAATCCAATTGAAGCAAGGGTTAGAGAAGAA
This sequence comes from Ormosia emarginata, assembly GCA_029884605.1. NCBI lineage: Eukaryota > Viridiplantae > Streptophyta > Magnoliopsida > Fabales > Fabaceae > Ormosia > Ormosia emarginata. The sequence continues at coordinate 9,320,974 of JAQQTP010000072.1, read as the reverse complement.
ATCAAATTGAAAAACCAGAAATGAAAGAGCATCAACAATATTAATCTGACACTCATCCTTCTCCTTATTATTATATATTATTATAAACAATAAATATAAGTAGTTTTTTTGTATATACATTTAATAATTTTCACAAAGAAATATTGATGTGTAAGAAAATAAGAAAAAAAAAACATAACAAGAATAAAAAAAGAAAAAAGTAAAAATATCCCATGAAATTCATGGGGTTACAAACTAGTTTCACCCAAAAGGACATATTCTCAGTTAATCAACTTAAAATGTAAGCAGAGATAAATTATTAGAAATTTGAAGTTTGAGAAAATAAATTGATCAAATTGATTTCAAAATACAAATACAAATGAAAAAAAAGATTTCTTAATAACAAATTGGATTAAATAGGTATTAGAGACGAAAAATGAATTTTACTCGAAAAGTTATGATATAAAAAACATACCTGATTATGAGGCTCCGCTCTAGTCACGACAGTTGGAACAGTTTCATCCCACCATAAGCGAGCAAAAGGTCTGAAAAAAAAATGAACTTTTCAAGAGTAAACTATCTGCTAAGTAATAGTATAGTCATTCAGCTATAGCATTAGAACATTAAACCCAAAGTATTATGTGAGAAACTTACTTTGATGATGTTCCTTTCACAAAAGTCATGGCATAATCCGGAACCTGTGATAACAATTGAACCAACATATTACAAAAATGAGTATCAAAGAATTTAAAATATAGTCCAAAAGAAAAGGGATGCCTGCAGAACTATATAAAAAAGCTTTATTACCAATGGTTTTCCTGAATCCAAATATACACGCTTCACATTAGGATCCCATTCAACCTTATTATCAGGTCGCACAAGAACACCTGGTAAATCTCTGAAGCACCCACCCTAATTGAATTAACTAATCGTTATTAACAAATTAAACTTAGAAGCACGTTGATAAATGATAAACGATGATGAATAAGAACCTTCTTTTTGGGGATCCGACACACACGTTGATAATCATCCGCATTTAATTCTAGTGGACGATGATCATGAAGCAGAGACTTTGATGATTTTGATCTTGTTGAAAACCCCAACATTTCTGCACATTACTTAAACAAATTACAAATCACAAAGTTTGCCACATAAATCCACTTGGAAAGCTATGAGAAAGGGTCACTTTGGTTTGGGAGTAAAAATAAGGGTGAAAATTTCATTAATCCATTTGTTATTAAAATTATAAAATTATATTAAAAACTGATTGATAAATTTTTTACGCCAATTTTTACTCTCTGCCAAACTGACCATAAAGTGCAAAAAATCACACCCAAAAAAATGTCTCACAAGGTATGATATAAATAAGTAGGGAACGGTATTCACAAGCATTAACCTAACCATTTAATGATAATGTACCACTCCAGCTTAATCTAAGAAATCACTGGAAATCTATCTAAGCACGTTAATAATATGGTCTTTTTTAATAAAAAGTTTAGAAAAAGAAAGGCTACCTCATTTCAAGGTTAAGAGTCATATAACCCAGCCAAGGTTTTCAATCATACTTACAAATCTCCAACCAAGGAGGATTAGGATTAGAATCACCTAGAGCTGAATTGCATATGCAGCTAAAGTTTGCTAGAGACTGAGATTTTTATAGATACTTTAAGCTAAGGTAAATACTCTGTATTTTGATGTAAAGTCTGCTGTAGTTGGTAAGGTTAGGCAGAACATGTGTTGATCCTTATTTCAGAGGATTATAGGTGTATTCTTAGTAGATATGAGTTGTTAGAAAGGTGTGTTAATCCTTATTTTATTAAGAAATATCTCAGATTTAGTATTGACCAAATCTTCAGGCTATGTAACCCTCTTTTGATCATATTTTGTATGTGTGTGAATGAAATAGAAGACACTAGTTCTCCTGCACAAGCTTAAAATGTTATTATCCAAACTCAGGGTGAAAGACAATGAGACTGTGAATGAGTATTCAGACAGACTCAAATACGAATCAAATCCGACTAATTGGAGAAGAGTTCATAGAAAGAATAATTGTTGAGGTTCTTGTTAGAGTTTCAAAGAACTTTGAAGCCAAAATATCTTTTGTAGAAGACTCAAAGGACCTCTCTTAGCTGACTTTGACAAAGGTTGTCAATGCCTTACAGGCCCAAGAGCAAAGAAAGACAATAAGCCCTACAGAAGAAGCAATTGTAGCAAGGTTCAAAGATAAACAACAAGCAACAATTGATGGAGAAAGCAATATGGAGAAAGAGGAAAATGATGGAGGAAGAAATTAGCAAAGGTGGATGCTGGAAAGGAAAGTATCCAAATTGCACTCATTCTGAAACAAAAAACTACTTCGAAAATTTTTGTTGGTTCAGGCCAAGATTAATATGTAGAGTCGTAATCCTCCTGGCCATGTGGAGAAGGTTTGCTACTCCTGGCCATGTGGAGAAGGTTTGCAAAAATATAGCAAACCAGCAAAGACATCACCAACAGGAACAAGCCCAAGTTGTTGAGCACCAACAACAAGATGAATGTATATTTTGAATATACATGTGCGGCAAGTGAATGAAATAAAAGAGACCAGTTCTCCTCCACAAGCTTAAGTGTTTACTCTTCTCTACTCTAATATGATTTTTATAACATCGTTAGATAACGGCACTTGAATGGTAACTCTTCTCTAGTCTAATATCATTTTTCTAACAAAGTTGTTAGGTAAAAGCACATGAATCATTTTATATCTCTAACACAAAGTATGAACAATACACAAGCTTACTCTACCTTAAGCAAAAATTTAACTGTTACTAGAAAAATGTGGCCATAAAGAATCAAGACAGCTCATATATCATGTCAAGAACTTACTCTCCTAAAAATTTTAACTATTAGGTAAAGGAACATAAATGATTTTAGGTTAAATTAAAATTTTAGTCCCTATACTCTGCATCTATTTTTAATTTAATTCTTATAATTTTTTTTCAAATTAGTCATTAAACTTACAAACATTTTCAAATTAGTCCTCACTATAAATTTTCATTATAACACCGTTAATTTAATTCCTACTAAACATTTTATAGAAAAAAAAAATGCATCTAAAAAAACACATACTACACAAAAGAACATCTACTCAAGAAAGAAACACCTACTAGAATATAGGAGCATCTACCAAAAGTTTTATATATAAAGAAACATCTAAAAAAACACTTACTATACAAATGAAGATTTATTAAGTTAGTCAAATGGTGTTATAACAACGTTATAACAGAAGTTGACGGCATAAACTATTTAAAAATATTTAAAAATGTAAAGACAAATTTTAAAAAAAAAACTATAGGGACTAAATTAAAAATAAATGAAAATTATAGGAACTAAAACTTTGATTTGACCATAATTTTATATCTCTAACAACCATTTAATAATGTGTTACCATTTTTGCTTAATCTAATGAATTGCTGGAACTCTGTCTGGGCAGGTTTGCCATAAGGTATCTCATCACGACCATCATTATTCTCAACCTGAATACAGTTATTAAAAATAACTTTCATTAATAAATCAACTGACAAACATTGAGGGAAAAAAAAAGCAGCAGCAACAACAAAAACATTAAAATATACCGGAGGAAGGTCAGAAATAGCATCTTCCAGTAAAAGCTTTCTTTCCAATTGAACATTCTGTCCCTCGTCATATGCAACTGTGTTTATCTGCACCAATTACAGACGCCCTTAGTGGTGTGTTTTTTACAAAATTTTTACCTAGGCAAACAATATATGTTCTTACAGTCGTTCATGCATTCGGGTTAAATTTTATTCTTTTAAGTGAATGAGAAATTACGGTTACTTGGGAGCATCAATGAGATTGAGCAGCCTCATTCTGAGACGGAGTGTAGCTGAAAAACCCTGATTCTCCCTTCGGGCTAAAGTTTTAAAGAAATATAATCAAATTAGGTGTCACTCTTAAATATGTTTGTACGTGATGGTATGGGAGTGTGTACTCTCAGACTCAGTAAATTGTAAACATGCTTGGGCCTCGGACCCGACGAATTAACCAAAAAAAAAAATGTCACTGTTAAAAACTATGTAAGCTGTTTTTTTCATATTAAATTCTTGAACTTTTAAGATTTACAATTAGGTTTTTAGGGGATAAAAAAGTTTTAAATCATTTTTCCCTTTATCACTAGTTCTCATCTTAAAGTACATAAAATATTTAAAATTGATACTTCATCGTTATATTTGGAAGTAAACAAACAACTTTCAATAACTTAAAATATATATATATAACATATAACTATTAAGAAAAATTAAATATATCTAACTGGTAATCACATCAATGTAATAAGAAAATTTTAACTCGAAAATATATGCATCAAATTAAGGAGAAAAAAAACTTCATTCACTACTAGAATATTAGAAAAATAGCCGAATATATAAATCTCTATAAAAATGTTAATGACAATATCAAATGGGAAAATTTTACTAATATATTACTAACATACTACTTTACTAACAAATGGAACAATCATGATTTTAAATCATAGTCTGCTGCAATCGCATTGCAACGGCATCAACCACATTTTTTGTAATTATTTGTAATTTGTAATTACAATAACCGTAATATAATCACAATTACAATCTCAACCACAATTTAAAACACAAGAACAATTATATATTTTCACAAAAGTCTTTGATAGAGACTAAAATTATAAAGTATACCAAACTAAGAAGTTGGATTTAAAAAAAATAGTGACACACACAAACACACACACGTACAATTGTTATATATATATATATATATATATATATATATAATTGTGTGTGTGTATATATATATATATATATGAAATTTCAAAAAAAAAATTCCCTTGATCACGACGAATATTCACCTGTGCACGCCATCTAACAGGTTATCTCATTCTAACCATTCAAAACATGATAATAGGAATTTTATCAATTAACACATACCTCAAACTCCAAAGGAATAACACCCCTTACAATAACATCATGTGTTGGAAGTGGGAATTGAGGCAGCTTCTGCACCACGTAAAGAAGTACAATGCAACACAAACTTTGAGGACGAAAACAAAAATAAAATAATAAACAAATGCAAAACAAATCTTAATTATATTGTTTTATAAACATAATTAATATTTTCTAAAAATGAATAAATACTAAAAAAGAACATATTTTCTATTCATATTTTTTATCGAATTTTATTTATTTTATAATTTATTATGAATAACATTCATATTTTTAAATAAACAGATATAGAATTCAAAAACAAAAAATAACTGAATGGTAAATAAGAAAATTAAAACTGAGTGAAAAAATTATACATAAAGAAAAGATACGCGATATTCAAGCAAGGAGCAGAATAACAAACTACCACATTCTCGACAAAGAATATTCAAAATTAACGTTAATAACTTTTAATGTACCTCAGAAGGTTTGGCCCCCCATATAAAGACACGCAAACGAAACTGAGGAAGCCCATAAGCACCAGCAGCCATAATTCCCATGCGACTCTGATAGTTCATTTGAAGGAGGCGACCCAGGGCATATCTCCCAAGAAAGCCATTTGCAAACTTGACGATATCAACTACATTTTCCATCAATGCAAATTTGGGCTGAAGATATTGTACAATGTCCATGAAAACAACCAGTTGCTTATTCTTCTCATCTTTCAAAGGGTTCTCTGTGTTCCGAAACCGGTTGAAACCACTAATGCCTTGACAAGGAGGTCCACCACATATTACATCAACGTCTCCCTACGTGGCAACAGTGACAATAAATATGCGAAGTTAAATACTTAGCACAGTTACGCAGTTATTTTCATTTATCAAAATCAACGTCCCCCAAAATTTGAAGACGGAGAACTTTTTGCATCGTTAGCGTATGGAGTATGGCTGGCTAGAAACAAAATTTGTTTTGAAGGTAAGGAGCTGCCTTCGGATCTTGTTTCCTCAAATGCTATCTCGGCTTTAGCAAGCTATAAAGAAGCTTTTCCTTCACTAAAGCCTGAGTCTCAGCGCTCTGTAAGTGGCCAAGTTGTTAAAACTGGAGTCCTCCCAGTGCTGGCAGCAAGTTAAATATAGATGCAGCTGAAATTGGTTAAAACGTTTAGGGAGTTGGGGTCATTGTCAGGGATGTGGAAGAAAGTATTATGGCTTCTACTTGTTGGAAATTTCAAGATATGGATGCTAAATTCGCAGAAACCATGAGGATGAAATTGGATCTGAACTTGGATTTGGATTTATGCTTCTTTCATTTGGAAGTTGAATCAGATTACAAGGAATTGATTTTAGCTAACCAGGAAGATCCTCTGCAAACCACCGATTTTGATCTGCTCATGTGTGATATTTTAGCAACTAGTTTCTTATTTCAAAGTTGTAATTTCTTTCATGTTTATAGAGAGGGAAATCAAGTAGCTCATAATTTAGCCAAGTTAGCTGGGTCTCTAGGGGATTCAGTTTGGATTGAGGATGCACCCACTATTATCCGTAACTTAGCTTTGCTAAATGTTTTGGCTTGCCAAGGTTGATGAAATAAAATTTGGACTTTCCATCGTCAAACAATAACAGCTCCCTTAATTTAGTGACAAGAAGTTTGGGAAGTTAAATACTCAGCACAATTATAAGGACATTTATCAAAATCAACCCAACTTACAGGCAAAGGTAAGATCTTCGACTTAAAGCCTAGAGTAACAAAATCCTTTATCCTTTCCCTGCAATTACTGTTGCCGAGACAATAGTTAAATCAGCAAAGTTACAACCAACAATTGGAACTATGAAAAGACACCACAGTTCATTTTATATAGGAATTTCAATACGATAAAACTAGTACAAAATAGGCAAAATCTAAAATATAAGCATCAAAACTAAAACCCAAGCTCATCTAAGAAAAACGTATTGAGGAAAACGAACTCAACTAAAGGAATAGAGAAGAGAACACATCAAAGATGAGACATCCTTTAAAATTTAAAAGAATGAAAGGGCAAATCTCAATGAAACAAATTTTGCATTTCATTTTGAATCACAAAAATCATCACATCATCATCACAATATGATCAATATCATTTAAATCCAAATATAAGATGTTACCTAATTAATCTAAAATTCCTATTTGTTGTTTTTTCCAAGTAGTTAAACTACAGTCCCTGCTTCCTGGACTTTGCGTGAGTAAGTTGTATGGCAGATGGATACTCAGGAAATATTGTAGCTTACCTTAGACCTTCAATTGGCTCCCAAGAGTCTGCATCAGATCCATAACCCTTCCAATGAACCTACATAGACATAAAGCAAAAACGTTTAGATAAGAATAAAGTAATCTTTGACAGGTAAAAGGGGGGGGGAAGCTGGGAAACAAGTAGTTATTATTATCACAAATGGAGAAAAAAACAACCAGAAGGCAAACTTTGACCACCTTAAAGTATAACCCTTGCTCTTCTTTCCCATTTGGGTCACCATACCGTACGGCAAGCACTTCCGAAACTTCAAACACTTCTTCGTCCTCTTCATCATCATTCTCTTCTTCAGTGCCAGTGTCATCATCCTCTTCTGCACTAAAAAGATCCACATACTGCTCTTGTGGCACCTTGTTTTGGACCAAAGAGAAGTAACTGCATAACTTCTCCCACTCCTTCAATAATGAGAGGAAATTTTCCGCTGATTCATTTCTAACCTGATTAGAAGCATAGACAGTATAGGAATTCAGTATTCAAGAATAATAAGGTACACAAAAAAAGCCAACACTTGAAAAGAAATGAAAACCTATTGATGTCCGTTGCGGAGGTTAGCGTCTCCAATATTTTCCATAGAAAACAAAAAAAATCCACACCCCTTTCCATGACAGGGACATTAAAGTGAAGGCCATTTAGAACATTTTGCCCAAACAGGAACCTTTATGGACCATTTATTTGCTTCCTTTCCCATTTCGCTCTTTACGGCCAATTGATAGAGTACGTTATTTACTGATTCAAGACTTTGAAACCATCAACTTTTCTCTGAATGTTAAGTGACCACAAATTCTTGACACAAGGATTTAGCTGAGGTTTTGAAAGAATACTCCTTTTAAAGTTATTTCCAAGAATGATGATTATCACATTTGGTTGACCAAAAGGAGAAACGAATGCAGCCAACACGGCCACCATCTACTGCCAATTACAGCGACAGGTGACCGGATTCTGTTTTGGCCATGGAGCAATGTTGTTCTTATAGCTTTCTATAACAAAAATTCTTTAATTTAATTGGCACTCTATTATCACAGATTATGCTTCAAAAATTCGTCCATTTCATTCATCCAACTTGAATGTTATGTACTACATCCATATCAATCTCACTATCACATTGTGAGATAAACCCAAGATGCCAACACCATACAAAAAGTACAAATTATCTTCAAAATATATTTTTTAGAAAATGCAATGATTTATGCATTGTGCCAAACTGGGAGTACAAAACCAACGCCCAATCAAGGTATGCCTTAAGCTTGCCCAAGTCTCTCAAAACTTTTCAAGCTTGCCTTTAAAAAAAAAACTATATTATACTCTCTTATTTATAAATTCCGTATCATAAGAATTTTGGCCACTGCAAAATAAGAGGATACTACAACAAGAGTTAGCAATCCTAATAAGCAAATACATAAATACAAACAAAGAAACACAAATGAAATTACCTTTGTTTCAGGATGATTTAATTTCAGACTTTCACAAGCATGTTCGTTCAAGTCCACTGCCCATCTCTATCGAGAAAGAAAGATTTAACAAAACAAACATAACCAAAGAAAAATAAATTCAATGGATTGGTTCAATAGAAAGAAGCAAAAAACTCACTGTAACTAGATTCAGACCAGACAAAATTCCACCGAGGCACAAACCAGTTGACATTGCTCCACAACCAGAATATAAATCTAATAACTTAAGCTCTGGTTCTTTATTTTCTTCAAGATGAAAAGCTTCTTCAAGTTGAGAGTTCACTTCAGATCTTCCATTTACTTCAATTTCGGAAGATATTGTTGATGATGTTTCACTACCAGTTTCCCTACTTTCTGAGTCACGATTTTGTACAAAAAATGAGAAGCAATTAAAAATCAAAATAAAACATTAAAACAATAACAAATAAAAGTCCAAAGAAAAAATAAAACCTGATGGTAAGTTAACAAATGTAGAGTAAGGCAAAAGATATAGCATATCACAGTAGTAATCACAAGGTGGAATTGTTTCCTTCTTTGCATCCAAATCAACCTGAAATTAAACTTAATTATTATGAAATACTAGAAATACAATTATAATAATTACAAGAGAAAACTTAAGAGAGCAAAAGACAAAAGTTTATCATAACATGCTAACATACATTTAGTGGTATTCTGGCAATGTTTAGTTTTTCAACTAGACAATCCAATGGATTGTCATCTTGAACTTCTGAAAAGAAAACTCGCTTTGGTTCAATAAGATATGCATGGTTTTTGATGACCTGGAAAAGTAGAAGAGGTATTCAAACTTAATAAATCACCATTCAATAAAAATTGTGGTTAAAGAACGTATTAGATCTAAAAACAAATAACAAAATATAACTTACAGTGTCCTTTGCCCTATAATACCATTGTGCTGTGAAATACAATGTCCCATCAACCGCCTCAAACATTTCAACAATTTTACAAATAAAATTATCTTCCCCTTCCTCCCCCTGCATATAAAAAGAAGTATCGATCACATTTTAATTAAAATTAGCCAAAAAAATATATGAATCTCATACCAAGAAAACAAGTTGAGTTAAAGAATTGTTGCAGAGTATGATATGGAAAGCTATGAAATATGTGATATGGAAAGCTTAAATTTCACTGTTTCTTGTGAGATCAGGTTAAAGAATTCTCATATCATATCTTCATGTATAACACGTTTCATTTCAAGATCAGAGCTTACATCTCCTTGGACTAAACTCATTCACCTGTATTGAGATTGCCCCAGGATAGTTATTCAAGTTTGGCCAATAGTTAATCTATTTGCACAAAAAGTTCTGGCCTGTTGCTTCATTTTTCACGTTAAGCAGATTCCTATCCCAAGCTGACCATGGTATTAGAAGACTCATCTGACGTTTCTATAGCTAAGACTCAGAAAATTCCGCTTGATAATAAAGCACCAGCATCAAATGATGCTTGGCTTGCAGCCATCTGTACTGATCCTGATTATGACATTACAGACATGTACAGTTGTACACTGACAATGTTAATACTTCCAATCCAGTAATGACCAGGGCAAATAGCCAAATCAGCGGTAAAAAAATAAGTGATACTACAATGATTGAAGACAACTCTGGCAGTGATTCAGAGCATTAATATATATGTATGTACAGAGATCTAATAAGCCAATGGTGGTGTATGGTCTTGAACATCTTATCTTTGTCATTCAAAGAAAAGATAAATAAGCTTCTAGACCACTTGATTTTGCAGTATACAATATAGCAAAACAAGCAGTATTCCATTTATGTCAGCATTCCCATCTCAATTTGTTTGAGCGATAGGATATTGTCACTACTCATATGGAATGAGCAACAAGGTCCCCTTTCAGCCCAAAAAAAATGAAGAAAGGAAGTAAGTAAAATATCTGCTAATTAGTGAAGAGAGACAATGTAGCCGTATCACAGCCAGCAGTCAAAGTGGCTGCAACAATTATTTTTAGTGATATTGTGCCACAAACCAAAGCTGTTTAACCTAAAACTTTTGTTGGTCTAGCATGACTCATCTTATAATTTAATCATACAAAGTGTTTTAAGTTGCAGTCCATAACGGCAATCACAGCCATAATATTGCGTTTTGAAGGTCTCCATCAACAGCAATGAAACCAAAACTGATGCTTCGTCAGCCACAATTTCATGCATAATCTATTAATCACAATGCAACCAAAATCGCAACTGCATCCGCAACCACAACTTAAAACATTCATCCAAAGCGCTATCCTCAAGCACTTGGGTGTCATAATAATATCTACTTCTTATCTCCCGGAATATCATTCAACTACACTAATTTCTTGCTTAAACCAAACTCTCAAAACGAACAATATAACTCATTAAGTTGCTAGTTATAAAGAAACCATTATTTACTCTCATTTCTAGTTTATCCAAGCATATTCAGAATATTTTAACATAAGAAAAAAAAAGGTGAGAGTTTCTTTCACAGTCATTTACCCCAAAACAGATGAAATTAAGGCAAATGCAAGAATAAGAAGTTTGTTGAAACCATGCATGATGCAAGATGTAATATACTAATACCTATTTCATGTTGGTTGGAGTCACATACATATTACTAGATCATGTATATTACTAGTACTCTTCATAGTGGAATAAACAATTGCACCTTTTCAAGGCAACTATTTTCACATAAAGAATAACGCAATGACATAATGACAAATAATTTCAACCTGAAGCATGAGACAAGTATGAAGCATATACATATACATTAACAGTAAACATATTTTGACTCACTTTCACATGGGCGTCATCATAAAGTTTGTACGTGACTGACCCATCTACTTCTGCATGTGTGTAGTGACGTCGAGCTTGAAGAATATCGTCGTCACTGTTACTGTGAAGAAGAAGTACGTCGACAAGACATTAGAAGACTGCGACACATACTCGTATGTAACATAATCACGAGGAGCTCTTAAGAAAAGAAAAGTGATACGACAATTAATATTGCCGAAGTTTCGATCTCCGACAAACATACCTGTTTGATTTTGACCCAGCGGACTGCTTTTTCTAGCACCAAGAAAAAACTAGAATTAGAAAATTGGTGGAGGCCGCAACTAAGCTTTGTCTGGATATTTAAAGATAGATAGAATAGAATACAATGATATGAAATAGAATTAAATAAAATTTAAAAAAAGATTTTATATTATTGTTTGAATAGTTTATAATAAAATGAAATATTGTTTCTATTTTTTAAGGTGAAATAATAGTAGAATAAAAAAATAAGAATTATTAAATTATTAAAATAAAAAACATTCCATACCACCCAATTTAGAAGAAAAGAAAAAATAAATATAAAATAGAATAGGATGAAATGGTTCCAACAATAACATTCCATCTCATACTTACCACAAATCCAATGGCTAAAGATCAATCACAAAAGACTGACTCCAAGCTCTAAGTTTGTTCGTAGAGACAGAATAACCTCTAAACAGAAATCAACTTTAGAGACTACCTCATTTGAGGAAACATTTTCTGTTTCTATCTTTTATTATTAAATTTTGAAAATGATTGTTATTTTCAAAATTTAAATTTTAGACATCTTTGGCTAGTATAATTTTATTACAAGAAAAGTTAATAATATATTTTTTTACACTCTTTTAAACATTTACTTTATTATTAATCCAAAAATAAGTGTTATTAACATTTTTTTCTTAATAATCTTTTAAGTATATCAAATAGACTAAAAATAAAAAGTGTTGAAAAAATTGTCTAAAAGAATATATTGTTAAAATTCCTCTTTTATTGCAATTACAAAAGAACTGTTTGATTTGTTTGTTTTCATTTCTAACCGATATGTTTTAACTATTAATTATAAAAATGTCATATTATTTTTATTTTATTTTCTATTTTTAAACTTTTGTAAAAGAAATAGTGAAAGTATGTTTTGCAATCTTGCAATTGTCTCCACCATGTGACTGCATTTGGTTCCACCAGAATTTTTGCAAGCATACACCATGATGTTGCCACTTATACAAGAGTGAAGAGATGTGAGTAAAAGTAATGTACAAGAAGAAAAACATGAAACATAACAAGGATGAAAATAAATAGGAGAAAGATGGAGTCAAAATAAACAGTATTATAAAATAATTGTAAAAAACTCGAGACAAAAACAAAAAAATATATAGAGTAAAAGAGATAATTGATTAATATTAAAGGGATGTGCAACAATAGACATCTAAAGGAGTATTCATAATTCAAAGATAAAGTATTCAAAACTAAAACAATTCTTTATTAGATACAAGTTTCTCTATAATTTAATCAAAATCCAAATGATATGTTCAAATAGAAATCATGATAAGATAAAGTTGGAGATTCAAGTTTCATAACACAAGGTGCTTGAACAAAATATGTGCCTAGATAAATGAACATCCCATTTTCAATACCTATTGCTACAGCTTCCCATTTCCACGCTCAAGACTTTCAAGAACCAACTATCTCAAAAAGTTGAGTTGTTAGGCAAAAACTTATAAAATGCAAGAGTCTTTTGAACTTAAAGCATAAACAATGTATACCTCAAGTCATCTTGTGCCAAAACTCAAAATTTATTTAGAAAAATGAGGCAATAGGAATCAAACTCTAAACTTTTAAGTCATTTAAGGTCTGACACTATATCATGAATCAAATATCTCAAGTTTAACCTATTAAGTGAATACTCAAATAATTTTTATATTTAACACAAACATTACCATAACATTGCCCCAAACTCAGTGCCTATTATGTAATCGCAAAAGACTTTACATTTTATTGTGTAATATATTATAGTTATATTTTATAACCACAAATCCTTCTAAAACATTTGCTCATTAATCATCTCAGTGCAATAATCACAACTGTTAAAAGTTAGAAAGGGAGAAATTATTTCATTCACTGTAGATATATTTATTACTACAATAAGACAGTTAAGTTATAAACTTTGCATACATGAATCTAAACATACATGAACTTAGGCATACATAAATCTAGGCACTACATTCATGAATTTAGGATATAAAATTTATGTAATCAAATTAGGACTTGTAACTTTTCATTCTTTTGTAACATTATTTCCGATTCCTTTATAAATAGATAGATGTATCAGACTTTAAATGCCAAGAAAGACCAAAGTATATTTTGATAAGAAGTTTTCTCAAAATTCTCTTGCCACTGTAATTCTATATTCTATGTATTCTAGTTGTGAATGTCCAAATTAGTCTTCTATAGATATAGATGATATCATATTGATTCTCCATTTATGAATACATGAGGTTTATATATATGACATCAAATTAGCACTTCAATGTCACATTTTTGCTCTATAAATTGACGACGAATTGGGATATCATATATATCTTTGGAAGACTAAAATGAATGTTAACAGGTATTCTAACAACAACAATACAACGAACAGTGGCAGGAACCTATTTTCTTTTGTTTGATTTTGTTTGTGTACTATGAAACTGCTGGCAACTTATGCAGAGGGGATCCATGATATAATGAAAATAATGTCATATTTAATCTTCATTAACAAAAACGAAACAAAGTAAGCTTACTGAAACAAAAATCTTGACGCAAATAAAATTCCTCCTAATCTGCATTTACCATTCTAAAAAGGCATTAAAATGGTTTTATAATGCAAAATTAAAACCACAAAAAAAAAACTCTCAAATCTTACACATTCACTCCATATTTCTTTTCATCACAGCTGATAAGCTAAAACGCAGAAACAGAGTAACTAAATTCATCGAAAACCTTCAAACTGTTCATACAGTTACTGAAATTTGTATGCATCAGGTTCCATTTTCAGCAATGCTTAATGCTATATATTCAAAAAGAAATTTACCGTCTCCTGGTACCGTTTGGGCCAGCGCCGCCTCGCTTCCTCCTCCGAAACAGGATCTCCTGAAAACCTGGCGGCAGGTACTTCACCATCACTGCCGTTATCGTCGACCGTTGAAGGAGCAGCCTCTTTGACAGCTGCTGCAGCTTTTTCAGATGGCGAAGTACTCAGATTCGCTTTTCTCCTGGAGTTCCTCGAAGACTGATCGGAACTAGAACCGGCAGCGGCAGCAGGAGTGGCGGAGAATGATGACCTGGTTTTGCGCTTGCTCGGCATGGCGGCGGAGTCAGAAGGTGGTGATGTGTGCAAGAGAGAGCGAGAGAGTGTGTGAGAGAGAGATTCGAAAGTGTGCAAGAGCAAGAAAGAAAGAGGAGAGAGTGGGGGAGTATTTATAATAGGCGCTGAAATTTTGAAGATCGTGGGGGTGGGCGGGAAGGCGAAATTCAAGGGCTTGTGCTGTTAAATGGAAAAATAATGCCCTTGACTCTGCGAAACGTCGTGACTTTTGGCGGGCAATTGGGGGTTTTGCGATTGGGTTGGGCTTTGATTGTGGGCATTATTAGGTCCACCTACCTCAAAACAAAAATAGAAAGGCTTTTCTAATGTTGGTAATTTAAATGTTGAAAAATTAATTAATAATAGCGCTATTGCTGGCAATTAGCTATCAAAATAAGTTGAATCTGATGTGTTGGCGCGCTTATTTTACCAAATATATCAACTCATTCTTTTATATGTTTTACAGCTTTACATTTGACCTACACGATCACTCATAGGCAGTGATGAAATTAGAAATTTTACATAATAAAATAAGATTAATATATAAATATAAAAAAAACAGTCAATTATAGTTTTTTTTTTTGTTTTTAACTAGATATTTTAATGAGAAATGTTTGATGTTATGAATGTATTTTCTACGAATGTACTTTAAATTTGACTTACACGGTAACTTATCGACGGTGACGACACCAAAAATTTTACATAATAAGAATAAGTTTAACGTACAAATATAAAAAAAAATCACTTAATTATATATATTATTTTTTGTCTTTCACTAAATATTCTTATGGGAAATGCTCGGTATTACGAATGTATTTTCAAAAATTGATATATGAAAGAAACGGGTTGTTGATCGGTCATACAGATGTAATCCACTTTATCCTATATTTTAAAATTCTCACCGGCATTATGTGTCACGATTTAATCTTGGATTGCATAAGTTAGTGATATTTAATACTCAATTAATTTAATTAGTTTAATTATATAATATTAATTAAATAAAATAATTTAAAACTTAGATCAATGCTATTATAAATCTGATAAAGTTTTCTTTAGAAATTGAATAACCACATATTTTCATTTAAATCTTATCAACAATACATATTCAAATCTAATATAAACATAAATATCTAGTATCAGTAATAGGTACAAACTAAGTCAATTATACAAAAGAGACATATTAAGATTTTATAATCGTGTATATGTATATATATCAAAAGAAATAAATAAATTATATCTCTTATAGTTGTAAAATACTAAAATTAATGTGTAACACTACTTACCAATGACAATGAAGACATACAAAGAAAATAAGTACTTCTGGGCAGAATAACAAATCTCATAAACTTGTTACTCAACAGTTTGCGAATCTAAAAGGGGAAATGAATTTGGTGAATCACATAGATTTAGTGAAGGTATAACAAACATAGTGAACATGAAAGAGAAATAAGTAATAACACGAATATTTAAGCTTTGTAAAATAACTCAAAACATAATAATTAAATAAATAGAATTTATAAATAAAATCTCGTGTCACGTGCTTCTATTTATATAAGTAAATTTATAATCATAAAGGAATTCAACTCTACTTAGAAAATCTCATTTTATAACTTAAACAAAATCTCTACATCTATTATATGCACATTAGCTATTACATCTTTTCGTCACTGCAAGCAGAATACATGTCGTTATCTCTCTTTACCACAACAAGCGAAACATACACTATTATCTCTCTTCGCAACGGCAGGTAAAACACACACCGTTATCTCTCTTCCCCACAGCAAGTGGGACACACGTCGTTATCTCTCTTTGTCATGGCAGACAGAACACGTCTTTATCTCTCTTCACCACGGTAGATGGAACATATGTCATTATATATTTTCGCTAATGGTGAACGGAGTTTTAACACACAACTCTTATAGCTTAATTCTCATAACAAAAATTCAAAATCATCATATGTTAACTTTCAGGAGTAACAACTTAATAGGTCACAAGGTCAATAAAATACAACTCTAAAAGTACAATCATCATAAAATAAATTCATAAGCTAGCTTAAAGATTTTGTTTCCCCAAAATATGAAGTTTGAAGTTATAACCAAAGTTATTATAAAGAACTTCAAATTTCTAACGCTTAAAATAATAAAGAAAACTTAGTTAAAAATACTGTTAGAAGAAATATAAATATGCAACATGAGGTTTAAATTTCAAAATAGATTACAGTGTAAACTATTCACTCACTAATATGAAGAACTAACTCAATCGGTCCCCATGACACTCAAAGAAGCAAGTTGTATGGTGTTCACTAAATCTGGTCATAAACAAATATTTTGACAAGTTAAGATAAATGAAACAATTACTTACATTAATAAGCAACCTCAAATGATAACATTTTCTTTAAAACTTAGAATTATTCAGTATATATTAGGAATTTAAAACACAAGTACTATGAATAAATAAAATAATTACACTATAATTATAATTTACAATTGATAATACTTTATAAATTTTATTTAGAGTTGAACTAACAAAAGAATAAAAAGTAGGTAAAATCCTTAATTATAAGATTTAGGATTTTCAAGAAAATCATGATAAAGAAATCAATGTTTGGCTTTCTTATTACTACTTACCATAATCAACTTTTACACTCTTAAATTTATACTTCAAAGCCTCAAAATACATTTACTCACCAATTTTTAGATAGCAAAGTTTGAGGAAATTTGAGATTTGGCATAAAATAAACAATAATAAAAGTGTAGAAACTTACCTCAAGCTCTTAATATAAGTGAGTACAAGGATTTTGTGCAAAAATAAAGAAAAGGTAGAAACTTGGTTATGACTTCAAATGGTGCAAAGTATGGAGAAAGAAGAAGAGACGTGAATCGTCTTTGTTTCTTGCCCTTTCTTCTATTTAAAACATTTTATTCTTTTTTTTTTTTTTACATGTAGGGCAAATATTCAAAATATTCTTACAAAAAAATATATTTTTCTTGATTCTTATAAGTATTATTATAATCTTAATTTTTAAGTATTGTTGTAATTAAGATGACCTAACAATTATCTTTTTAAGGATTTTAACTTTCATTAGACATTTAAGAGTGTAGTTTGTCTACTACTATACTCAATTCTTATTGGTACTCAATTATATACATAAATAAAACAAATATTAATATAATAAACAAATTAAAAAAATAACTGACTTGGTTGCTGGCGTCTAGTGAAAATGCATTAACAAATGGCTAAAAAAACGCTTAAGAAAGCTTAAAGCCCATTAATGCGTGAAGATGGGAGAAGATGGTTTTGTTTGTGATTTTACTTTTGAACGTCGTGGAGATTAGCAATAGATGATGGATGGGTGTGCAAAGTTAAAAGACTAAAACTCTATTTTGATGTAAAATTTACTTTTATTCTCACTTTACTTAATGATATTTATAAATTCAATTTAATTAAGAGTTTGGTTATTTCTTTTTATAAATTTTTTTATTAATTTTTTTAATATTAAATAAAAAATATTAAATAAAAAATAAATACATTTAATGTTAAAAACATAAAAAATATTTAATATTTTTTTATTTAATAATTAAAAAATTAATAGAAAGATTAAATAAGAGAATTTAAAATTATTCTTTAATTTAACTATCAACAATGATATTCATATCTGCGTCAAGATTTACACTACACCAATTTTCACATTCGGTCATTGTTTATGTGACCCATCCGTGAACAATACCAAATTATGTTTCGTTTTTTTTTTTTTAAGTGTATGTCATTAATTAACAACTTCTACGTTGTTAATATTTTTTTTTTCGTTAACTAACTTTTTTCACGAACATAGAAATTATGTGGTAAAATTTTATGTCATTAACTAACTTTTATACGTAATTAACTATTTTTTTATTCTTCATTAACCAATTTTTTTCACGAGCATAGAAAAAAATGGTTAATGAAGAATAAAAAAGTGATTAATTACGTACAGAAATTAGTTAATGACACAAGATTTTATCACATGATTTTTATGTTCGTGAAAAAAGTTAGTTAACGAATAACAAAAAAGTGATTAATGACGTAGAGAAGTTGGTTAATGGACATATACAAAAAAAACAAAACAAAAAGTTAATTTAATACTGTTCATGAATGAGTCCCGTAAACAATATCAAGTTTTAAAAATAGTGTAGTACTATACACGATAGGATGAACATTTTTCTTTAACTATTTGTATATGAGTTATCTAATAAATGGATATGTGACAGTTTAACAAATGATAATAGGATGAATATATCTAAAACATTGTTTATTCATTTTTCAATTATTATTTTAAAATACGAGATAAGTTTTTATTTTTAATTTTAAAATAATAAGTAAAAAAATGAACTTATATTATTTTAAATGTATTTATTTATTTAATTTTTATCAAATTATCATGTCAACAAGTAATAATATCACAACATTTTGAAAAAAATTAAACTCATTAAATTATGACACCTAACATTTTTCGCTAAGCCATGTACTATACTTTATATAATATAATATATTCCCAAACGTCGGTATAAGTGGCAATAAATTGATGGAAACCCATGCTACCTATAGAGCAATAATTTCCCACAGCATTCCCATCATTACATGGATTCTGAGCAGAATGGGCAAGTCCATATTGTTAGCACTCCTACAAGAACCAAATAACAATATATAATATAAGGAACCACTTTGGTAATCAGTTGACGGCTCTTGGGATATTTCAAATGAAATTTTCAAAGCATGGAAAATTTTCAAGAACAGGTTAAGCCTAGTTGAACCAAACGAATCCTATAAGCTAAAACCATGTAGCTATAATAAATTAAAGGATTTTGTTAATGAGTGTCCTAAAAATATTTGTTAAAGAATTTAAAATAAAAGATTTTACATGAAAAATAATTTTTTAAAATTTTTTAATATAATAAATACTTAATTTTTCATAAAAAAATTATTATTTTAAATTGTTAACAAATATTCTTAAGACACTCATTAATAAAATTACAAAACCTTAAATCAAAATAAAACAAAACAGGGCTTAAATAGTATTGAGATTATAAATAACTGAAGTGTTTACAAATTGAACTGGAGATCACTATCCAAACCGAAGAATAAAGAAAAAAGTTGTGAAACTTATAAAAAATAGGATCGAAGACGAAGCTCAATGGCAGATACAAATAAGAAACCAAGAGCTACTGCGTGAGATGACCTTCACCTGGAATGGAAGAATAGGAGAAAGAATTGAAAGGGGAAAAACACTAGTGAAACTGTGAGTTTTTAGTTTTAATAAAATGTTAGGTGTCATAATTCAAACCATATATATGTTTCTAAAAATAATCAAAGGTTAATATCATGTTAGCCCTAACATGAGAGGATGCTAACCTCTTTTGGATTCATGTACCCTATCATGCACTTGAATGTAAATTCCAAAATCTTAAATAGAGGGGAAAAAAAGAATTAATTTTTTTATAAAGCTCAAATAAATCTGTCAATAAAAACATTAGATTAGGTGTATCCACCAAAATGTTTAATTTTCTATCATCCCAAATCTAAATCTAAATTTATTAAAAGAATGGAAAATCGATTTGAATCGACTAAAAAAAATAGTATTAAGCAAAACTTATTATAAAATACTTATTTATTTATTTGTGTTTTTCTGAATTCAAACTTTGATTCTCCTAATATTAAAGGACAGTTCACTTACCACTATAGTTAATTATTGTTGTTAAATACTTGCTTATATTAGTTTATTTTATATTATTTAAATATTTAATAAAATATTCATAAATAATAGATTGAGATAGTAAGTAACATCGATCTCTTCATATGAGAATAAAAATTTAAATTTAAATGAAACAACTCTTATGAGGAGACTGTACTGTTCTTGTGATTGAATAAGGATTAGTTTCATAAACAGTTTAAATGATCCGAACTCATGGGAATACATCGTGGACTAAAAAAAAATTTAAAAAATTGTTATAAAAAGAATTTGTTAGATGAAAAATGATTTATTTAAAAAAGTAAAGTTAAACATATGCTAATTTTTTTCCTATAAAAAATCCATTACCATAATATTATAAAATAAAAAAATATTTGACCAAATCAAACAATATAACTGTCATAATATCCTACGTGAATGAAATATGGAATATAAGAATAATGGAAAATTTAAGGGTGTATTAATTCCTATTTTAATTTAGAAAAATGTTAGTCTTACATTCTTTTTAGGAGTGTATTATTATTCATACTTATTTTAAGGGATATGATTGAGTGAGAGAAAATGATAGAAAAAAGTATGTGTAATAAATAATATTAGATGGAGTGTGAAAAGAGGTGTATACACTGTTTGATGTAAGAATATAAGAGTTGTTTAATTCAAAGTGTATCATAATCTTAACTTACTAATAATGTAAGGGTGAAAACACATTTATTTGTTTATTTTATAGACAACCTCACTTTAAAGAAACTTATGATAAAATGAAAAAAAATCTGCTCTAAAGTAAGTTAATAATAGTGTATTTATCCTTAATTTAATGTAAAATAGTTTGAAATCTTAATTCATTAAAATTTAATTGTGAATACACTTTTACTTACTTCTTTTAGAGATAATTTTTATTTTGTTTTTAGTACATGGGAGGGTTAAGGACATGAGACAAGCTCATGTTAGAGTAGAAGTGTTTGTGGATTATATTAGATTGGTTTTAAAGGAAAAAGTCATTTAATCTAATACAATCAATTTTCTTATTTTATCATCTAATTGGTTTCGTTTAAAATCTAAATATGATTTAATCCAATATAATTAATCGATTTTTCAAATTTTTATTATAATTTTTTCGTGCATAAATTCATCAAATTTATCAAAATATGAAAATTCAAATTTATTAAAATATATCAAATATAAGTCTAAATTAAGTTATTAAAATACAACAAATATAAGTTCAAACTAATTTATCAAAATATATAATCTAAATTATAAATATTAATTCAAATCAATTATTAATCATACAATAAATGTTTGAATTCAAGAGAGATAATTAAGTTTGATTTGAAAAATAGTAGAAAAGTTCAAACTAAGTTTATATTACATAGAAATTTCTTATGTAATTTTTTTAAAATATTTATATAAAATTTTTAATCTGATTTGGATTGAATCAGTTTTCAAATTTAGATCTAAAATTTGAACCAATCTAATTAAATTTTTTTGATTTTTGGTTTTTTGACTTGATTCTCTCAATTTAAATTGGATTTATTTGATTTTGAACACCCATACTCTAAAGAGCATGGTTCTCAGAACTAGATTAGATCGACCAGTTGAACCAAAAAAATCAGGAATCAATCTTCCAGCTGGTCTAATTAATCTTTAAAAATCAGATTTTTAAAAATTAGTTATAAAATAAAAAATCGGTTCAACCTATTTGAACTGGTCATGATTTATCGAGTTGAATCAATCCTTTTTTTTAATTTTTAAAAAATATTTAAATTTTTTTAAGGCATTAATTATTTAGTTCCTAATTTATAATCAAAACTCATAATTTAAAATTCTTATTTTACCCAATGTGGGACAAATAAGAATTTGTAATGCTATCATTATTTGACTTTAATTTATAATAACAATCTTTACTTTTTACTATTTTACTTATTTGATTTGGAATTAATATATATATTAGAAATTACACTAATATTAATATAATATTTTTAGTTTAATATTTATTTACATAATAAATAAATTTAATTATATTAGTAATATATTTTAATATTATTTATACAATTAATATATATACATTATGTTTTTCTTATATGTTGTTATATATATATATATATAATCTGGATTTAACCCGACTTTATTTTTTGGTTCATATACCCCTTCAATTTTAAAAAAAAATGCGAAAGCGTGTTATTTTGGAAAAATAACCTATGGGACAATTTCTTTGATTTCGTAGCTCCTTCCCCAACACACGCACATGAAGAGAAGGGAAGGCACACAAAAGCGAAGAGCGTTTGTTTCGTTCCTTAAGAGCTATCACTTTTCTTCTCACTCACTCTCATTACCAAAATCTGAAACCCTAGAATCTATTCTACACTAGATGGGAACTCCAGAGACTTCACGGGAACCCTGCCCGGATCGCATCCTCGATGACATCGGTGGCGCGTTCGGCATGGGCGCCGTCGGCGGCTCCGCCTTCCACTTCCTTAAGGGACTCTACAACTCCCCCAAGGGCGCCCGCCTTCTAGGCGCTTCCCAAGCCGTCCGCCTAAACGCGCCGCGCGTGGGCGGTAGCTTCGCCGTATGGGGCGGCCTCTTCTCCGCCTTCGATTGCACCATGGTCTACGCCCGCCAGAAGGAGGACCCCTGGAACTCCATCTTCGCCGGCGCCGCCACCGGTGGCTTCCTCTCCATGCGCCAGGGCCTCGCCGCCTCCGCTCGCTCCGCCGCTTTCGGCGGTGTCGTCCTCGCCCTCATCGAAGGCGCCGGCATCATGCTCAACAATTTCATCAGCGCGCAGCAGCAGCAGATGCCCGTGATCATGGAAGAGCCCTTGGCGCCCGCTCACAACGGGTTACCTTCCGGGGATCCGTCGGATTCGGGTGCGGCGGGGAAGCAGTGGTTCGGGGGGTGGTTCCGTGGGGGGAAGAAAGAGGAGTCTGGGGTGAGCGAAACGAAGGTTCTGGAGAGTTTCGATGCGCCCCCCGTGCCCAATTTCGAGTTCAAGTAAGTGGGGTTTGGTTTTGAGGTAGTGATTTTTGTGTTGAAATTGAAAAGGTATTGAATTTGTTATTGGAGGGTTCGTTTTGAACCTCACTTGATGATTTTGATTGTTTATCATACCATATTTATTACCTGTTGCCTAATCCTTTTTTTCAATAACACATAAAACATGAGTGTATTGGTAGACTTTTAATATAATGTTTTTTTTTTTGAAATTCTGAAATTTTGTTATTAGTGTAATTAGTGTAAGGATAATAGTGGTTTACTTTGAATGTTTTAAATGCCTACTTTCACTAGAAATAGAACTACTGCCCATATTTCAGATTGTGATAAGTACAATGTTTAGTGTCTAACTGTACAAAATTTGGGTATTTGTCACTTGATGGAATGGGGGGTGACTCATTTCCTGAGAATGATACTTGTGCCTGCCAAATAAATGTCGCAAACTTGATTATAAGCCTTAGCTATGGAATATAGAAAGAAGATGGAAGAGAATAGTCAATAATGGTGTAGGACCTTTCCGGAAATGTGGTGATCCCGACATGCGAGATGGCTGAGGATAATGTTTTGTGATGCTTATTTGGTTGGCATAAGACATCGTCCTCCTATACCTTCATTCAAGTGACAAATACCTTCATTCAAGTGACAAAAAACTCAGAACGTGATGGATCCTCTACATTATGTGACTTCTTATATTTAGTACGGTAAAATTTCCAATCATTTCTTTTATTACTGAGTCCATCATGTGCTCCAGGCTTTTATAGCTTGTCACAATTTGTCAAAATTACTTTTGTTGGATTTGGTTTTTCAGTATGATGTAATTGTTCTACATATATTGGTATTTTGGTATTGATAGATTAGTAGCTGTAAGCCTCTTAGCATGTTTTTCTCAAATTTCATTTCGGAGTTCACTTGCTTGATGTTTACGCTGGTGAAGGTGAATAACTTTGAATGCTCTACATGCAGAAAAAATTCTTAGGTAGGCATGGTCTACCATGTCATCTCTTAGGCACTCAGATTATTATTTGACATGTGCAAAAACATTGTTAAAGATTGGTGCAATTCTATGATGGTCCCCACCATCTTGCATATGTCAAATAGTAATTTGAGTGTCTATAGTAGATCGTGCCTAACTAAAAATTACCAATGTTATGATCATTATGCATATAAGTTATGCCTTCACTGTTTACACTATGACAATATTGGGTTTTATTTCACTTCATTGAATCATTATTTTCTTGGGAAAAATAAAATGGGTGTCAATTATACAAGTTTAGCATTAACGTGCATCACATCAGATGTTTTTATTTAGGTTTAAGCAAAAGATGAAGGTATTATAAGTATACTTGTATAGGGTGAAAACAATAGTTTGCTGATTTTCAATCTTGATCATCAAGGCCACTGATTATCTCAAAAGTGTTTTGTCCGTACTCTCCCAAAAGTTAGAAATCGAGAGTTAAACACTTGCGTGTTTTGAAGTATGATAGTGATGATGGCATGCGGTTGTTCTGGCCTGTTTCTGTTGTGAAATGGAAGGTTTCTTACAGCTGGTTTCATTTTCTGTGTTTAATTTAGTAATTTACAACACGAGGGATAATCTTGAGCGACTGAAGTTTTATGTTATGACTGTGTGCATGCTGCTGCATATGTCTACATTTTTGTCACAACAGGGCTCTCTGTCCTGTATAATCTTCATTATTTTAATGGTTCCTCTGTTCTTTTACTTTTCATCAAGTATTATGACTGCTGTAGTGTCCAACTCTTTCCAAGTAGATGATTAGGTCAGGAGTCAGTGCTAAATTAAATGGCTCTGTGAAGTATGGAAATGCGTTTTCTCTGATGCTTCTCCTTCACAAAAGTTTGAAAACAGGAAATAAAGTAAAAATAAGATATTATTTTTGTAATTATTAGTGAAAATACATCAACTTGAAATGAAAAATAGAAAGCAGACCAACCACACCTTGCGAGTACAACTCTCTAGTTGGATTGGCAATATAGAACAATGTGTTTTTTATATTATTATTATTTTCAATTTCGCCGGCAACCTTTTCCAGTTTCAATGGTTAATGATGCCTGGTGAATTCACTTTTGTTAGCTTGGCACTCTTTGTGGTGTTTATGCGATATTGAGTTCACTTTGTATAATGCACACTGGCTGGATAGTTTGTGACCGACAACCATTTATTTATAATAAAGTGTAACCGATTTTTGTTTTTATTTTTTTAAAATTATTTTGAGTACTATTGTATAGTAAAATCACTTCTGAATTATTAGATTATAAAAAATTGTGTAGTTAAGCATTAGAGCCCCGATTTATGTTAAGGTTTTAATCGGCTATTCGAACTCGAGTTGCAAATAATTACTTCTGTGTTTTGGACTCAATCAAAATTGTCCATTAAAATGACCAAACTTGAACCTTTGATTCACCCACAATGTGAGCAACAATTAGTATTGAATTAAAGAGTAAAGATTGATGATCTATTACATGCATAGTTAATGCAGTGATGCAGTGCGAACAAGATGTTCAATGCGAATCTAGTTCCTTTCACATTTCAATAATCAGTAATATGGCTCATAACAGCAAGTCTCTATTTTAAGAGATTCTTATTTACTCTCTCGTTGTAAGAGGTTTTTGGTTTTTTTGTTGGGTTACATTGAATGTGTAAGTATGTGCTTGAGGAAAGGAGAAAAGTAGTTTGGTGGAAGATTGAATTTCTGATATCAATATTACACCCAAGTCTTGAAGGCAAAACAAATTGAAAAAACCGGAGCAAGTATCAACAGATAATAAAAGAAAAACAAATAAATTGTCGTTTACAATAGTTTACAGCGAAGTAAACTATATGCTGGCAAAACTAAAAGAGGACTAGCATGAGATGTAAGGGCAGAAAATTTGTTTCAACGACGAGTGAATGGTTTGCTTCATCAAGCTACATAATTGAGCATCAACTTTCTCCCATCTAGGCTTTTTAGTTGCTGGGATATCCTCAGCTTTCTTTGTCAAATGGTTAGTATATCCCTGACCTAAGAGCCATAGCTTAATGTCTGAAGGCCATGTATCATAATTGGTTCCATCTAGTTTGTTAGTAATGATTCCATAAGAGACATAGCTAGTAAAAATAGGAGTCTCAATCTTAGAAGTGTCATTTTTAGCATCCAACTCAGTTTCAGGTTTAGTCATAGTGACTGTGAGAAAGATACAAACAAGAGAAGATTTTAAAAAGAAATGAAAGTGCTTTGATCTAGCCGGAGGTTGCTAAAATAGGTCGAAAAACCATCGATAAGAGGTTTAGAGAAGGCCAGAACTCGAACGGAGCAGCGTGTTTTGATCACACACTCAAGATGGGGTGGCACGTGATGGCTACACGCAGGGAAAGAAGTGGCGCATGAAGGCGTGTCCGACAGTGAATGAAGATGGCATCTTGGGTTCTGGCCTATCCGAGCCTTCTAAATCTTCCTGAGGTTGAGTCCACTCGAAACGATGAAGAACTTGAATACCTGGAAGAGTCACATTTGTGGGTGCACTGGACAAGGCTCACCACCACTTTATGAGAATGGTGGGTATGGGTTTAATGTTCATCACTTGCAATGGGCAAGTGAGTAAATCCAATAGTTTTCTCCTCCCTAACTCTAGATACCATGTAAACTTCCAATGGCTAGGACGAAAAAGAAATGATAGAAATGAGAAACTATTGAGAATGTTATGACCTCTTTGGTCAATCTTCAGATTTTATTATATGATTAAAAAGAATAAGCTACAACTGTACAAAGGGATAATAAAATAAAAAAAATTACTGAAAGTAAAAAACCTATTTATCTAACATCTTTATTTTCAGCTTTAGGAGTGCATATGTGAATGGTGGTTTCACAAAATTCCCTGTAAAAGGTTGTATTGGGCATGGGTTTTATATCATTTTGGCTTTATTGATTTTGCTGTGATGTTTGGCTTTGATATATGGGTAGAAGTGGAAGGTTTTAAATCTTTATGAAGGACTAGACTTCCGGTCCTTATCTTAGGTTTTAGAAATTCTTCCTACATGACATGTTTTATTCTTTATCCACATTAAGTATACATTTATGTTTAATGTGCAAGGATTTTGTCCTCTTGATTGTTTTATTATGATGTCTTTGAAATACAACAACAACAATAATAACAACAACAGTCAAGTCTTTTCCCACTAGGTGGGGTCAGTTACATGGATCAAATGACGTCATAGTGCCCTATCATAAACCAAGTCTTCAGAAATGTCATTCAAATTTAAATCTTTTTAAATAGTTTCACCTATAGTCTTTCTTAGTCTCCCTCTACCTCTAGCTATTGGACTATCCTCCACCCGATCTACTCTTCTTACCGGAGCTTCTAAGGGTCTTCTCCTTACATGTCTAAACCACTTAAGGTGAGATTCTACCATCTTTTCCACAATAGGTGCTACCCCTACTTTCTCTCTAATGACACATCCAGCGCAACATCTTCATCTCCACGACACTGATCTTATGCTCTTGCTAGCTTTTTACCGCCCAGCATTCAGTACTATACAACATCGCGAGCCTTATAACTGTGCAGTAAAATTTACCCTTAAGCTTGAGATGTACTTTTCTATAACAAATCACTCCTGAAACATTCTTCCATTTCATCCATCCAGCTTGAATCCTATGATTTACATCTCCCTCTATCTCTCCGTTATTTTGTATGATAGATCCAAGATACCTAAACCGAATGACTTGTGGTATAGTGTGGTCCCCAATTTTTACCGCTAAGCTAGTATTAGCACACCTCTTACTGAACTTACATTCCATGTACTCCGTCTTACTCCTGCTTATACGAAAGTCATATTCTTCCAAAGCTCGTCTTCATAGCTTTAGCTTCCCATTTGTTTCCTCTCTCGACTCTCCAACTAAGACTATATCATCTGCAAAAAGCATGCATTATGGCACCGGCTCTTGGATATGCTCAGTAAGCACATCCAAGACCAAGCTAAAAAGATATGAACTCAAAGTTGACCCTTGGTGCAGTCCTATAGTTATAGGAAAATCTTTTATAACCCCTCATTGTGTTCTCACACAAGTTTTAGTCTCATCATACATATCTTAGATTGTTCGAATATAAGCAATACGAACTCCTTTCTTCTCTAGAGCCTTCCACAAGACCTCTCTCGGTACCCTATTGTAGGTTTTTTCCAGATCAATGAAAACTATGTGTAGGTCTTTTTGCTTCCTCTGATACCTCTCCATCAATCTTCGTAGAAGATAGATTGCTTTCATGGTTGACCTCCCAAGCATAAAATCGAATTGATTATCTGAAATATGAGTCTCTTGTCTTAATCTCTGTTCAATTACTCTTTCTCATAACTTCATGGTATGACTTGTAACACCTTCCCTAGGGTATCACATGTCTGACTTCCGACTCATAATCTGAAAATGTTTTCATAAAAGGTTTGAGTTAAAAACGTGGGTTTTAAAAAAATTTCTTTCTTGCGGAAATATAAACTTACTGTAATCCATAAGTATTACTGAAAATATATTTAAACTAATTCATATACAACATTGACACCAATTAATATTTCACAATTTAAAGATAAATATAAAATTAACAGACTTTTTTTTTTTTTCAACAAGAGAAACCCCATGACGGGTCCTACTAAATAAGACGGTATAACACTAACGATAAAACTTAACATACTCATTCCTTATCTTGATCCAAATTGTTGATCGTAACTCTACTCCTTGTCTACTCGAACACCTTCAACTTGAGACAGCCCACTCTTCAATGTTTTCATCAATCTCGAGTGTCCATCGCCCGATATGTCTAAGACAACTCATTCTTTCTACCGTTTAATTTTAACAATACGACACAAAAGAAACAACATAACAAAGAGGTGAGATCACCTACGCCAATACCAACATGGCAAAGACAGAGATAACATAAGCAAAGAATATCATACAGGGGATATCATATTAAACTTCCAACAATATATTCAATATTAATCAACTATTATCATCAAATCATTTATCAATTCAATTATCATAAACAACAATTACGATAATGTCCTAATTATCATCATCATCATCCAAGTATTCAAAACAATTGTCATACCAATATTCCTCAATTAATATATCACACGATATAAATGTTCGATTATGCATGTACACAAGACTCGATTTCCTACTCCATGGAGCTAAACTCGTGCCTGAGAAATGATTGAAAAGATCTCACGGCACCACGTGCCTCGACCACGTGCTTTAATTCTCATTTCAATTTTTCCACATCAGACATACACGACGATCTTTATTAGATCTTGATTAAGAATAGTGTCTCGGTTAGGATCATCGGTGTGTTGCACGGCCTAACCTACGGGAAGAAGCGCGACCAACCACCCGTGTAGGCAACCCGCACCCCGATGCCCCCAAGGTCAACAAGTGACCTACACTACGCATATCGCACCCACTCAAGAGGTATGTTTCTCCTGAGCAATCACCATATCCAAATTCTCATCTCGGACCATTCCAATGCATGTATAATGCACCAAATCCAATCATAGACAAATATGTCATTTTCTCACAAATAGTGTATGGACACCTGGTTCAACAAGAATCATACTATACTTTCAACAAATAAAATCAGTTATCACGTTTTCATAGTTGTAAAACACTTTTACCGTATTTTCACAATCGTAACATTTTCATTACGTTTTCACAATCCAAAAACGTTTACGTATGTTTTCACATATCATAACACTTCTTTTATATTTTCACAATACCGTAACATTTGTTACATTTTTAAAATTCCAAAACGTTTTTATTACGTTTTTTACAATACCGTAACACTCCTTACGTTTACAAAATTTTGTAACATTTCATTACATTATCAAAATATTGCAACTCTTTTGTTGCACTTTTAAACCACGTACAAATTTTTAACGTTTTTCTCAATCGCGTAAAAATATCGTTTCTCAAATCGCATAAGTATTTTTCATGTTTCAAAATCGCGTAACTTAAAAATCATCCTTTTAAGTCGCGTAAATCATTTTCTTTCATTTTCAAAATATTTAAAACACTTTTCAAATCACATAATGATTTTTCGTTTTTTCACAATCACGTAAAAATAATTGTCACTTTTCCATCACGTAGTGATTTTTCAATAAGAATTGATTACGTAAAATATTTAAACGTAATTCAAATCGCGTAGAAATATTTCAACGTATTTAAAATTAGTAGAAATATTTTATTGTATTTCCAAACACTTAGAAATATTTTACTTGCGATTTTCAAACTACGTGACTTTAAAATTACATTTTTAAGATACGTAAATAATTTTTTTCTGTGATTTCATTACGTAAAATATTTCTCAACTTTCGATATTCCTTTTTCAACTTTTCTTAAAATGATATAACTTTATACTTTATGTAATATATTTTCTTACTCAAGAAAATCTTTTCCACATTTCTTTACTCAAGAAATTCTTTTCCAAGATATAATTCATAAAATCACTTTTCCATTGATATAAATCAACGTTTCAAAACTTAACATTTTCTAACGTATTTCAAAACTTGAAAATAAGTTATACGTTAGTAAATTTTCAAAACACCATTATATTCTCCGTTTTTCCCAAATAATTTCCAAACACAACCTTCTTCAAAATAAATTGAAGTTCGAAAACATTTTCGTTTGCAAAAACTTGATTTTCTCAAGTGATAAACGCCTGATTCTCTTTCCAAAATCCTCAGTATTAAATCCAGCGTTTACGTTTCTACTTTGAAATTCACTTTGTTCATAAAAATCAAGCATTACATGCCTTCAAAACGCGGGATATGACTATTGAAATTATCAAAACATTTTTTTTTCTTCTAAATCAATATGGTTTTACACAAACAAAACCATTAAAGGCATCAAATACTTTTCTTTTTAAATTGATATGGTTTTACACAAACAAAATCATTAAAATTTTGTTTTTCAAAACCGAAATATCAATGGTTATAAAACCAAACTCATTTGTTCAAATTCATTTTTACTTTCTTTACAAATTCTTTTTCACTTTCTTTGCAAATCCTTAAAATCAACGTTTCTGCTTTCATTCAAAACTCATGTTTAGAAAAACACTTAAAGATCTTTTTACACAAAATAAATCAATAAAAATTCCTCCAAAAATCATATTCTTGTTCTCTTGAAAAACAAATCCTATGTTTATTTTCCATACTCTTCAAATCATCCATTTTCATCTTTCATGAAAATATTAATTTGTGAACACCTATTTTGAGGTGTCTTGTTTGAAACCACCATGTTCTAAGTACTCAAAAAAATCAATTCTTTTGTTTTTGAAAATTTTTAACATGGACCCTAATCAAGGCATCAAAACCGTAGCTTCTTCCTTGCTATCGAGCCAAAAATCAATTTCCTTTCCACCATCAAGTCATGGCATATACATATATATTTCATCATAAATAATATAAGCATACCATCAAAGCCATAAAAGCATATATAGCGTATCAAGCATATCATCAAAGCTATAGAATCATGCAAAGCATATCAAACATAGAAAATTAATCAAAGCTCATAAACACCCACAAATTAATTACATGACCATGGATATGAATCCTCACATGGATTCCACATCCATCAAATAAAATACAATCTCTCACCACCATGCTTGGTTGGTGAGATGGATCTCCTCTTACCTCTTGAAGATCCTCCAAAGCTTCTTGATTTGCTTCTTTTCCAAGTCCTTCATCACCAAGAGCTTCTCAAATACAAAACAAAATACATAGAAATTAGTATACTAAGCTTGATTAAGAGGAACCATGGATCAAACATGGTTTAGATCATGAAAAAGAGAGAAGAAAATGAAGTTTTCTTATACTTCACCTCAAAAACCCAATAACTTTGATCTTGAAGAAACTCCTTGAAGATGAATGATTTAGAAGAAGTATTCAACATGAAAGTTGCTTAGAATATCATATAGATTCAAGATCTATGGTTGGATGAAATTAAAAGAGATTGGAGAGTGATTTGAGTGTTTTGGCCGAATGGCCTTCTTTGGAAGAGAAAATGGAGTTTTCTTTTCTTGTTCTTGGAAGAGAGAGAATGGAGTGAATTATTTTTGGTCTTTGGTAGAATGAAAATGAAGATAGAAATGAAATAGAAATCAAGACTCCTCCTCCTTTGGTGATTGCCGTAGGAACATGTAAGAAAAGAAAGTGGAAAAATTTCATTATCACTTATGACTAGCATAAGACATAAGTCATCAATTTTGGCTTTCTAATGCCTCCTTGACCGTGGACAAGTTTTGAAAGAAAAAGGTAAGAGATGTTATTGATAGAAAGGTGGCATGAATTATCAAGAGTTAATATTTTGGCCCTCCAAAGACTACTTGGCCATGAGCCACTTGGAAACAAAAAGATAGAAATGAATTGAATATAATATATTTTTCTTTCATCAAACTTGCATAACCGTAGAGTGAAGAGAGAAAAAGTTAATTATTTGAACAAATAATGGTACTAAATTATTTGAGAGAAAAAGTAATGAAGTGATATAGCAAATGAATAAAATGATTTTGGCCCCCCACTTTTTCCTTGCATTGCCGTGGAGCTTCCTTGAAGTAAGTCACCATTATGGACTATTTCTTACTTTGTTCTATTGATTAGAAAATGATAGGAATTGAATTGTAATAATTTGCTTCACAAAATGGATGCATCATTCAGTAGAGTGAAGAGAGAAAAGAGTGATAAAGTGTGATAGGAAATGAAATAATTTTGGCCTCCTCCAAGAAATTTCCTAAGGATGCAAACAAAGAAATCATAATCAAGGATGATGTAATATTGACCATGACATGTAATAATGGTCATCAAAGTCACCTTTAGCTCCAAAATACTACAAAAATCGTCTCCTACCTTGCATTATGCATGCAATAATATTGTCATCTTTTCTACCATTATTTGAAGCATTCTAAGTCATTGATTACATCAATGGTTAGGATTTAGGTAGGCTTTTGATTTAGTAAGACTTAATCTGCAGCCATCGATTTTTCTCCTTTAAATTCCAAATTTTAGATGTGTGCTCTCCAAAAATTAAGGTCAAAGATCGCTTCTTCAAACTTTAAATCCAAGGGTCCTAATTAGTCTTTGCACATTTTAGAAGACCAAATCTCTACCCTTGATTAATTCTTCATCCAATGGTCATAAATTATTTTTACTTTTTTTAAGATTAAATCTCCACCCTCGATTTAATCTAAATCCAATGGTTATAAATGGTCTTTGTCATTTTTCAAGACCAATTCTACACCTTTGATTACATCTATGGTTGATATCAAAGCCTTCCTAACTAAACTTATTCTCACACCATTGATTAAATCAATGGTTATTATCCAAGCTTTTATTAAGTTTGTTTCTTAACCTTTGATTAAATCAATAGCTTAATATTCAAACTAAGTATTCTCATCCAAGGGTATAAATCAAGTCAAGTTCTCTTTGTTGACTACGCAGTATAATATTTATTCTTGTATCATACAAATAATATTTTTACTGTATTTTTATCATCCGATAATTAAATACAGTATAAAATACAGTATAAGAGATTTTCTAAAACTTTTTCCTGGATTCAGGTTTAGTAAGATCCTCTGTCTCCGTCTAACAAGACAAATTTTTTCTGCGTAGAAAAAATTTTCACTTTGTGGGACCCACCTGGGCCCACGTAAGGTCACTTGGGCCCACATTGGACCACCTGGGCCCACATACTGTCAAAAAAATTCATAATCATCCACAAAAATCACAAAAATTATAAAATGCACAAATATCAAATCAGATTACGTAAAATAATTACCTAACGGTAAAAATTAAATTACGTAAAGTTTTCTCCTACCGAAAATTTTTATTTTCCGACACGAGAAAATCACTCAAAACAATCAAATACGTTGACGGAATAAACAAAATAATTTTACAGTGTACAGAAATTACTAAATAGTAAAATTCTGTTAACTGTCAAAATTACTGTTTAAGAGATTAGAAATTTTGGGGTGTTACATTACTCCCCCTCTTTATAGAAATTTCGTCCTCGAAATTTCATGACCATGATTTCACACCCTCGGAATAAATAATGACATTATTCCTTTATCTTTTCTTCAGTTCCCATGTAGTTTCACCTCTTACGTTACTTCAAACGATTCTAAATCATAGAAAGTTCTTTATCTCTTGTTCACTTCTCTTGATCAAACAAATATCTCAATAAATTTTTTTTTCTACGGTTTTCCATTACCGTCTTAACTTTTCCCATAGACAGACTTCTTCAATTTTTTTGAAGAATCCACCACGCTTCCACTGCGCCACTTTGATACTCTGACCTGGATATAAATAGAAATATTCTTTCTTGCAAAATATTCCTTCGATTGCAGTAGATGAAAGAAAACATCATGGAAAAGAACAAAACGAATCGAATATATTATCGAACATATTCAGCAAGGAATTGGATGTAACTCGATCTTCAAGAATGAATTCTCTAATATCAATACAGCGGTTATCATCCTTCATTCATGCCTAGAATAGTTTTTCTCAGATAACTTCCAACTAATGTAATGTATTACTTAAAATTTTCTTATCCTCATATCACTTCATTCTCCAGCTTTAGCTTTTACCAAGAAATGTCTCACTAGCCGAATTCTCCTTTCAACTGCATTTTATACCGATACTATGACATGGATGTTAAATAGGAATATTCTTTCTTGCAAAATATTCTTTCTTGCAAATGCAATATATGAAAGAACATTATAGAGGTTTAGGAAGAAAAGGTAGTGAAGTGATCTGATATGTTACCAAACATATTCAACAAGAATTTGATTTTGCCTGATTTTCAGGAATGAGTTTTTCTGAAATACTAACACTGTCTTGAGACAATCTCATAGGATATGGTTGGAAAATAACCAATCCATTTTCAAAGATCACGTTTATTTATAAAATAGATCAAACTAACACAAAATTTTGAACGACAGATTAAACTAACACCAAGATTTGATCTATAACAATGATTTGAATAACTTGAGTAGCCCGATCGGCTAAGAATAGAAACAGAAGAAAACAAATCAGAGGATTACAAATAACTCGAACATATAATTGATCTACTCAATCACATGTCATAAGGAATAGGTTACTCAAAGAAATATTCAGTATAGTTTATAGGATTAGCTCCAATGACGTAATCTCCATTGTTTAAATCTTCCGCTCATAACACTCCTGTTCCATTCAGAGTAACAACTTTCTCTATTATCTGAGATTTTACTAACAGAAAACTCTATTTTCATTGGAACTCTTTCTGCACTTGAAACAAATTATTTCCTTAACGTAAAATCTTTCGTTAAGTGCCCCTTTTCATACTTCTTACATTTCGGTGCAGATGTCACAGTCAAACTAAACCTGTCATTACTAGTACTTTCTCCACAAGATTGTTGTTGCTGTTGACTTCTTGGAGATTGCAAGTACGTTTTCTGTTGGAATCGAGCGTTCTCACATCCACAACATTTTTCTTCAAATTCTTATATACTATTATGCCTACCCCATTTCTAAATTTTACCTTACCGATGTACCAAAGCTTAAAACCAGAAGTGTCGAGTTCCTTTGCCTTTTCTCCCACCCACTTAGTTTCTTGTAGACACATAAAATTAACCATCCTCCTAATCATGGTATCAACTATTTCCATAGATTTACCTGTAAGAGTGCCTATATTGCAAGTACCAAAACACATCCTACTATTGTGAATTAGCTTCTTTACCCCCACCCGTTCACGAAAATGTGGGAACCCTTGCTTATTTTTTACTGCACCTGTGCAAATGATGCAAATGGCGTCTCTAACTTATTTGACACAAGATTTCGAGCCATACAACGCGTTACTTAGGGGCAACGACCTTGCATTAACACAATTACATCTTTGATCCATGTCATAAAGATTCGATAACGTTTTACATTGGTTGTCGACTGCCTAACACAACCTTTCTTTTTTTTTTCCGGGTTTAGGACCGGCTATGTAAAGGAATTTGTAACAAAGTTCACATATAGGCAGAGTTGGTGTTGAAACACTTTTGAGGAAAAAATGGTAGACTCACACTTAAGATAGTTTGGACATGTGAGAAAAATACCAGTAGAAGCATTTGTTAGAAGAGTTGATCAGATGAAGAATAACTTAATAATTAGAGGTAGAGGAATATCACGGAAAACTCTAAGTGAAACCATTAGAAAAGATTTAGATCTAAATGGTCTCTCGGAAGATTTGGTTTTTAATGAAACATAGTGACGACGTTTGATCAATGTAGTCGATTTCACCTAATGAGAAAATGCTTTGGTTGTTTGTGAACACCTAATTTTGTCCGGAGTATTTTGTAAATAAAGAAATTAAAAAAAAAAGAGACTCATCTTTGACCTTTTTTCCTACCCATTAATCCATAACCCATGATCTAGTCTATAAACCACCATCCTACCCCTTAACCCAATTGACTCATTAACCCATAATCCATTATCTTACCCACTAGCTAATAATCTGTGATCCAACCCATAACCCATATACTAGCACTTATCCAAAACA
Organism: Ormosia emarginata; assembly: GCA_029884605.1. Classification (NCBI taxonomy): domain Eukaryota; kingdom Viridiplantae; phylum Streptophyta; class Magnoliopsida; order Fabales; family Fabaceae; genus Ormosia; species Ormosia emarginata. Next base: position 9,283,901 of record JAQQTP010000072.1, on the reverse strand, counting down.
AAACAAACCTTTTCACTATCACAAACTAACTCATCCTAAACCAACCCCAATACTTATCCTAAACAAATCACAACACTCATCCTAAACTAATTCTAATCACACTCTAACTCAAACACCTCACCTTTTAATCCCTATATAAAACTCATAACTCACACCTTGCTTGGCACTTCTTCACCTTGACTTTCCCGCTTAACTTTTCAACCTAAACACTTTTTTTTTTTCACGCTTTCAAAAAACTACCCTCAATTCCCCATATTCACTTCCCTTCACTTTCTTCATCCTACTCAAAATCACCTTCACAACCACCTATTATTTCACCATCAAACACCCATCATCTTCCTCATTACTTGACCACCCAACGAAATCACCATTAAAGCCATTACCTTATTTCCATAACCATCAAACCTCACCTTCATCTTTCTCATCATTCACAGCCCATTCACACCACCATATCTTCATTATCTTCTACTTCCCAAACTCACCATCAACATCCATTAAAACACCACCGGAAACACCCAAGCCATCGCATCTCCGTCAATCCCGACCGCACCATCGACGAGCCCCTGCCGGACCAGACCGCACCGCTCGGAAACCAGGACCCGTGCCACACGAAACCAGAAGTCGCACCGCACCAGACAGAGCCGTCGAATCGGAACCGCCACCAGCAGAAGTTGCACCGCACCTGACCACTGCGTAGCCCGCTCCAATGCCGCACCACCTAGCAGCCCGCATAGCTCGCTCCACGCCGTACTGAAAACGACGAGCTGTACCAGATCGCGAGCCGCCTGACCCGTTCCGCACCTCATTGGGCTGTCCATCAGATCCGGTTGCCGGAACCGGACCGCCGTCCTCGCCCTAACCCAGACCGGCGCCGCCGCGCCTCTGTCCCTGCTCACTGCCCACGCCACCAGTCTCCGTTGTGCGTCCCTACTGGTTCTGCAAATATCCCAGAAAAAAAGAAACCCCCCTATTTTACTTTTTCGTTTTCGTAAGTTTTTGTCTTTTTTTATTGTTTTAGAATTCTGGTAGTTTTTTTTTTAAAGTAGGCTTAATGGACTTAAATGGGCTAAATTAAAAAAAATTGAAAACTAAAAAAGATAAAAAAGGGATAATAAATAAAATATAATAGAAGTAAAACAATTATTTTTTAGAAGAGCAAAACAGGATTAACCGGGTTGTGACAGCTTGTTAATCTTGTAACTATTTTGAATCATCTGAGTTGTGACAACCTAATGATTCAAATTATTTAAAAAAAAATAAATCACTATTTAGTAAATACTCAAAATTCGTTCTTTTTATATAAAAAAATATTATCTAAATAAATAATCAGTGGGTGACGTCTCTACAGCGTGGCGCGAGCTTCACTTATTCAAACCTTAATTTGATTAACAGTAGTCGCGACGACCTGTTAATTCAAAATTTTTATAAAATAATAAAAAAAATAATAAAAAAATAAATTTTTCTTTAAATAAAATCAACCAATTCATACTTATTTTCTATAGAACTACGTGACTTTGAGTTTCTCATTGCACCTGAAGGTACGTAGGAGTGAAATTTTTATTTCATCAAGCCAAAGTTTAATTTTTCACAAATTATTTATTTTTTAGTTTCTTTTATATAAGGGTAAAACAAATATATTATGAGATTATTAAGTTTTGCATAACTAATCTAGGATAACTATTTTAAGACGGATGTATTAGGGGTGTTGTGGGATTAAGTCTCCATCCTTCCCTATGCATAACGGACTCCCGAATCCAATTTGGTTCCAAAGACCATTTACTTAAAGGGTTTTCTAATTTTTCCTAATTTAAATAAAATTGGTGGCAACTCCTATTAATTTATTTTGTTTCGCCGCTCCCGCCACGATCTTGGTCGCGACAGATGGCGACTCCGCTAGGGACTCTTGAGAATCAAGCCCATATAAGTTTGTTGTGTAAAATTTTGTAATCTTTATATATTTGTTTTACCTTTTTTCCTTTTTAATTATTTTAATTATTTTTGTTATTAAAACCTTAGGATAGAGAATTTCTCTTAGAATTTTTGTTTGTTTTTGTTTTTGTTTTGCAGGATGCGGGTAGTCTTTAGGATAATGAAAGTTTGTAAGCTCTCTATACCCACTACACTTACACATTTATCACACACATTTGAGTGGGGCCCTATACCCGGGTCTGAGTGAAGCCTAAGTTGAGAAGAAGTTATGTAGTGATAGCCATTTTGGATGTACATCCTGTTTGGGTATTGTGAAAACCTCATCTAGAGTGCGCCTTTTTCACAAATGTCCCACACCTAGTGGTTTACCCACCATTTCGTGGTTAACATTCTGAAATTGGACTTGGCTCTAAAGACCTTTAGAATAGAAGAGCCACCCAATTAAAGTTTTCACGATTCAGTAAAGACCCATAGATCCTCAGGATAGAAATCCCCAAGTTAAGCAAATCCCATTAGGACACAAAGTGAGCGTACCTTTCGTTATCTTTTGACTTATCTGTATGCCTTGTGTGTTGTTTAGTCTCTTAATGTGATAAACCATACTGGTGTTCCTCTTGATAAAATAAAAAAAATAAAAAGTTTTTTTCCCAAAAAAAAGAGGCGAATCACTTTTAAAGGTCCAACAACTCACTCATTATTAAATTGTAAAATCATTTTTTTAAACCATGCATTGATAATTCTTCATCCCCAGGTTTATTGGAGAACCATTTGAAATTCAGTGCCTAAGGACTAGCAGTGAGTATCTTTGATTAAAAATGAAAAATGACATGGGATCATATCACAAGGAGCAATTTTGAAAAAGACCCTGCAACTTAAGGCCAAGAAAGTGGATACAGAGAGCCTAGTGGGTTTGGGCCGAATGCTCAGAAAGACACAGCGTTTGACCTTCACCGTAAGATATGGGAAAATTTTAGATCTACTAGAAGTGGATGTGCAAACAGAAGCTATCACTGCACTAGCCCAGTATTATGATCCACCATTACGTTGTTTCACATTTCAAGATTTCTAGTTAGCCCCTACATTAGAGGAGTTTGAGCAGATCTTGGGCTTATCATTGGAAAAGGAAAAGTCATACCAATATAAGGGTCATTATACATCATTGCTAACCATACCAGAGGTCTTGAAAGTTCATGTAAGGGACTTACAAAAAGCAAAGCAAAACAGGAAATGAATAGAGGAATTTTCAAATAAATACTTGGAAGAGCACATGTGCCACCTAGTGATAACACTATATTTTATACATTTTATAATCCTCTCACTAGGCTTCTTAAGGTTCAATTAAGCTTAATTAAGTTAGTTTTGACACATTTTATGATATTAAGCTGAATTGGATCATTAAATAAATTATTGCATAAATTAACCTTAATTATCTCTTTGGCAATATTTAGTAAACTGGTTAGAATTTGAGTTGCAAATATCTGTTTGATGTGATTTTGGTCTTGTAGGAAAGCTAAGACAATCCCCTACAACTTTCACGTTCAACACTTTTTCAGATTCTAAGGTCTAATGGGTGATATTGGGCTTTGCAATCAAAACAAAGGAGCTGAAATCGGGCCTAAAAACTCTGCAAATAATTGGATCATATCTTGAGTTTTAGGCATGATTTTGGACTCAGACCAAAGCCATTTTAAAGTAAATATCCAGGCTTACAACTTTCATGAAGACCACTTTTCTCAAAAATGAAGAAAATAAGAGACACGGATGTATACGTTTGCTCAAGTATTATTATAAAAATAATAATAAAATAAAAAGAAAAACGTCATCCGTTACGTTTTTCTTAAGTTTTACTATGCGAGTTCTTGTGCAATACTTAATCGTTAAGTATTACTATGCGGGTTCTTGTGCATATGCACAGTAACCTCCAAATTTTCTATAAATAGGGAGCGTCGAGCAGAGGAAGGAGGTTTCCCATTTAGAGAGAAAATCTCTCTCTCTCCTTTGTTTTTATTTTTCTTTTTTCTTTTCTTTTTATTTTCTTCTTTCTCATGTGTAATTAATTTTCATCTTGCTTGGGTGAGGAGTGAAGCTTTTAATAATAAATTGAGGTTAGATTTATTTCTTTCTTGTGCTTTAAATGATATATTTTTATGTGACTTTTATATGTATTATATGTTGTTTCCAATTAATTTAGAAACTCTTCTTGTATAATGAATATCTTGATCCATTGTAGACAATAGGATTGGCACAGTGGATGCTTTTGACGATTTACAAGTATTAGTAGATAATTATTGGAACTATAATATAATTACATGATTGAACTTTAAATGTTAAATCTTCCGATTGGAATCTTCATTATGCATGATTTCAATTGAGTTATAAAAAGAAATAATCTTATCTTTAATTTATTATCAAAAGTGGATCTCCTAATTCAAGCAAATCTTTTCTATTTGTGAACAACTTATATCATCTTTAATTTTGTGACAAATCTTATTTTTACCTCAAATCAATATATTTTTCTTCATCAATTCCCTGTGGATCGATCTCGGACTCCCGAGAATTTATTACTTGAGACAACCTACACTTGGGTTAAAACTTTTAAATATAATTATATCCCATCACCTAGCCAAGGTTGAAAACTGAAATACTTTTATGGATGTACTAGCCCTCACCATTTATGGTAGCATCATATTCTCAAATAGTGAAGACTTAGTAGGTTTCGCAATAATCGATGTGTTCCTTGCTCGACGAAATGATACCGCTAATCCTGTTCCGGCCATTCTTGCTGATGTCTACTACACCTTGAATTTATGCCATGAAAAGAAGGGTAAACGAATCTTATGTTCTCTACCGATGTTGTTCGTATGGCTAACATCTCACATGTTCAAGAGGGGGTACGAGGATCCATGTCCCATTACACGTCTCAAGATGCTCCAATTGATGACCAAGAACGACCGTGAATGGGCCGAGGAGTTGACGAAGCTTGAAGATGGAAAGATCGTATGGTACCCATGGCGCAAAGAGGGGCAAACAGTGATTTATCAGTGGGAGGGTTTTCCTAATATTCCTCTAATAGGTACTCAAGGGTGCATTAACTACAACCCCACTTTGGCATTACGACAACTTAATTATCCCATGATGGGACCGCCCCTGGAATCGAAGACCACTCCTTTTATTTATGATATGCAGACGGGGTGCACTGAGACACTTAGGAAAGTGCGAGACGCTTGGAGGAAAGTCATCAGAAAGGGTAGAGAACTTGGAGTCAGAAGTTGTGGAGTCAAAGAAAATTACAGGTAGTGGGTCAAGGACCGGACTCAAGAAGTCAAGTTACCCTTTAAAATTTCAACTAGTAAATCTTTGCCTCTGGCTCCGATAGAAGATGAAGAAGTAAAAGAAAAGCTAGTAAAGGCCACTGAACCAAAAAGAAAATTAGAGGCAGAATTAGAAAGGGCTCATTAAGCATATGCAGTCTTAAAACATGAAAATTCTAAAAAAAGTCACGCTGTTGAAAGAGCTAACAAGAGGCTAAAAACAGAGGAAGAACATAGGTCAAGGACCAGAAGATGCTCGGAAGCTGCAAACAAGGAACTAGGACTCCGAGGGAAAGAAAGAGATAGGGCACTAGCCGGAAATCAACAACTTAAAAAGTTGCTCGTGTATGCTAAAACAGCACAGAATGATGCTCTTCAGCAAGTGGATAGGATGAAGCAACAAATGAAAGAGGTGTCAGCAAGATACGAAGATACAATCAAGATTGAAAGGTTACACACTTAAAAGACGATTGCATGGCTTAGAGCAGCGTTACAACAGGGACAAGAAGACTTGCAGAATCTGATAGATCAGGTGAAACAACAAGGTAAAGACATCAATGAACGGAAAGAAGAAACCCAATTTTGGATGGACCGCTTTGCGAAACTAGCATGCCTAGCCAACGCGGCAATTGCAGACGTCCCATATTATTTGAGGGTGGCTGATAAGATGGTCAATCCTCTTAAGACACCAGCAGAGATTATTGACTTCATTGAATATTGCAAGAGTCTTGTTGGACAAATGGAGCAGATGATCAAGGCCCACTCGGTTAAGAATGATGAATTAGACTAGACAATGATGTATAGAATAAAAATGATGTGCTCATCTCAAATGATGACTCTTTTTCGGCTGAATAAAGTTTGCATTATTACTGTTCTGATCCTATGTTTAATTGGAGACCCATTTCTTTTGAACGAGACATTCTAAGAAATGTTCATGACAAAAAACTTTTGAACGAGACGTTCTAAGAAACAGTCATGACCAAAGAAAAGATCAAAGATACTCACTCAAGTCCATTTGGCGTAAATTAATAATGGTCTTCTAACAAACAAATAATAATCATGGTGGTTTCTAATAAATTGTTCCTTAATTGTTCACAGGAAACTTGGAACCATTGCGCGACCAAGGAAAGAAAACACCAATCAAACCCGAGTTCATAACACAAGGGCTCGAACCAAGCTTGTGGCAATGACAGCCGAAAACGAAGGAAGGAATCTAAGTATGGAAGTAGAAGAAGTGAAAGGAAGGGTGAATGAGATTACGGAGTCTCAAAGAAGAATGGAAGAGATGTTGTTAGCCATGAGGGAAAGCCTCACCTTGATGGGGGCAGCCGGAATTACAAGAGTAACTGGGACACATTTACATAACACTTCCATGAGGACAAACCCTGCAGTCACTACTGCGATACCTGTTGTGGGAGGAACATCAAATGCTGCATCACTAGTACTTCCTATCGGAGAAGGATATCATTCTTTGGAAGGAACTCGAAATGAAGTTCATGGCAATACTGAGTGTACATCCACCACATATGTCTATTCCGATGCCAACAGGATTTCCTGTTAAGACTGGTCATGTGGCCATCCAAAATGACAAGATGAGAGAAGAATGGATGGAAAAGATAGAAGAACAAATTAAAGCGATCAAGGATCCTAATACTTATGGACCCCTTGGGATAGAAGAATTATGCCCTACTGCTAATATCATCATTCCCAAGGATTTCAAAATTCCAGAATTCGTCAAATACGATGGAAGCACCAATCCTTTCTTCCACCTGAAAACATACATTATCAAAATGTCAATTTGGTCAAAAGATTGGAAGTTTCTTGTCAGCTTCTTTCATGAAAGTCTGACTGGATCCGCTTTGGAATGGTGCATCCAACAAAACCTTTCCAAGATCTCCTCATGGGATGACTGAGCAAATTTGTTTATGGGACAATATCGATTTAATCTGGATACGGCCCCAACCCGAGAGCAGTTGGGAACACTGGAAAAAAAATGAAGAGACATTCAAGCAGTATGCCCAGAGGTGGAGAGCTCTAGCTGCACAAGTGCAACCTCCATTGACTCTGATGGAAATGTGCTTGTACTTTTTAGGAACTTTAGAAGCTCCTTATGTTGGGACAATGACGAGCGCCGCTTACCTAGACTTTGCTGATTTAATTGCAGCTGGAGAAAGAATTGAAATTCTAGTAAAGGTTGGAAGATTGCCCATTGGTAATAATGATAGTGGTTTCAAGAAAGGGGTTCCCCCTAAGAAAAAGGAGTCGGAAGTGAGTTACGTGCAAAACCTGCAACCTTTACAACCTCGATATTCACCGTCCAACCCTGTATACCGAGCACCTCCATATAACCCAAACACTTACCCTTTCTATCAGATATCTGCACCGTTTCTTCTACCTGGCCTAACCGCCCCTCTTACAAACGCACCTCAAGCCCAACCATTCCAAATCAACAATGTTCCTGTACCTCAACCATACGCATCAACTCGCCCAATTTACACTCAATACCCACCTCCACCTTCACAAAATTTCCCAAACTACCCATAGTCTCGACCAAACTTCCAAAATCAAGGCTGTTTCCGTCCCCAAAACTTACCCCTTTTCCCAAAACTGTTCATTCCAAATGCAGATTTATTTCAAAGGTTGTTTGATGCTCACCTCATTTCAGGGCATCCTGTACGTCCCCTACAGCCACCGTTTCCAGCATGGTACAACCCAAATTTAACTTGCAAGTACCATATGGATGTCCAAGGGTACTCGATCGAAGACTGTGAGTCTTTTAAAACTGTGGTAAGGAAACTTATTACTTGTGGAAAGCTAGATATTCAAGAGGAGGCTGGACCTAGTATTGTTAACAACCCAATCCCTAACTATGGCGGAAGGAATGAGGCGAATGCTGTGGGGATTGAAGTACCACCAATAAGAAAGGTCATGAATCTGCGTACACCGATGACTCAAATATTTGAGGGAGTGAAGAAAGTAGGTTATGTTATCATCGCACCGGCTTCATCAATAAAAGAAGATGAGAGGTATGATGAAGAGTCAAGTTGCGCTTACCATTGTGAGGGAATATGACACAATATCGAAACCTAATGGGACTTTAAAGTTCGAGTCCAAGGTTTACTCACTTTGGGAGTAATACAGGCCAGACAAGGGGTAGCTTCCTCTAAAGAGGTTAATGTGGTTGAACATTTTATACTCAAGGTGTCACCTCTTAACCAAGCCCCGACACCAGGTAAAGTAGTGGTGACAGTCAAGAAGCCAATACCATTTACTTATAATAATACTCACTCAGTGCCATGGAATTATAAAACAAAAGTAGAGATGAAGGGAGTCGAGGAAGAGGCGTCAAAGGCTCGAGTGGCTGAAATACACCAGGATGAAGAGCCTGTGACAAATATAATTACAAGGAGTGGGCGATGCTATGGCCTGGTAGAAACAGAGAAGAGGAAAGAGGGAAGTTCAAAAGAAGAGGAAAGAGGAAAAGAAGAAGAGGAAGAATTTCTGAAGATCATAAAACAAAGTGAATACGATATAATGGAACAGTTGAAGAAGACTCCAACAAGGATATCTCTTCAGTCACTCGTTTTGACATCTAAATTGCATCGAAAAGCATTGTTAAGAGTACTAAGTGAGGCTTATGTCAAACCCAATGTTACCCCTGAGAATGTTGTCAGCATGGTGGACCCGGTGAAGCGCGTCAACATGATTGTATTTATGGCTGAAGAGAACACCTCTCAGTCTGAGAAAAACCCATGGGCCTTACGCATAACCCTTAGATGCAAAGGGTACATAGTAGCAAAGGTTTTGATCGATGGGGGGTAGGGGTATCAAAATGGGTCAGACCCGATGCGCTGACCCAATTAGCTCGACAAAATGGATGGGCTGGTCTAGCAAAATGCTAGCCCGAACTTTACATGGCCCGAATGGGCCGGGCCAGCCTGCTCTTTTAACACTACGCAAGGCTAAATGGGTTGGGCTGGACTGGTAAAATACTAGCCCGAAATTTATGTGGCCCGAATGGGCCGGCCCGGCCCGTTTTGACATCCCTAATGGGGGGTCTGCACTGAATATCCTACCAAGGTCTACTCTAACCTCATTGTCAATAAGTGAGGATGAACTGTCCCCTCGAGAAATGGTGGTGCGAGCCTTTGCCATTAGGGATCGGTTCAAGTAATTTTCAGGTATTGTTCCAAGTTATGGACATTGAGTCTGGTTATACTATGCTCCTGGGGAGACTATGGATCCACGCTGCTGGTGTTGTTCCTTCTACACTGCACCAGAGTATTAAATACATTGAAAATGGGTCGGTTATCACCATACACGGAGAAGAAGAAATCATGTTGACAAAACCAGTTTCGGTGCCGTTTGTGGAAAGTGCAGAGAAAGACGAGGAGAATTTGTGGCACAGTTTTGAAATAATTGAGACGGGACTTGGTAGGAACGAACCCCCGGTAAAAAGTGTGAATCATGTGGTGGCTAGAATCATGGCTAACAACGGGTACCAGAAAGGAAAAGGCTTGGGCTCAAAATTGCAAGGTACTCAAACACCGGTCTCATTTCCAGAAAAACTAGACAAGTTCGGGTTGGGGTATGAAGCATCTCTAGAGAAGAGAATAGAGAATATGACTTTGGGAAAAAAGAATGATAAGGACAAAATGAAGCACATTCCTCATCTGAGGGAAACGTTTCCAACACCAGCAGAGATAATCATGCCCGAAGAAGTCTCTCGTCCCCAATACCGTCTCTCTATTAATGCACTGCATGAAGAAGGCCCAGAAGAGTGCAAAGCAATCCGTCCTGTTACTGATGAGAAGCCACTGAAGAACTGGTAATCTGAACCAATGATTGATGTTATTGTTGCCAAGTAATTGTCTAGTCATATTGTAATGGGCAGATATTTGAATCTAGCTATGTTTTGAGCTTATATTTATGTTATTTGAGACATTAACTAAATAAAGTTGCATGTTTATTCAACATTCCTCCTTATCACACTTTTGGTTTATCTTCTTTGCATTTGTCAATTTTCTTTCTACATTTCCGTAAAAAAAAAAATCTCTCACTTTCGTTCTATTGTTCTTATTCTTTTTGCCTTTCCAACTCCACACAAATTGCTTTACAGGGATTTGAGTCTTGTGGAAGTTCTGTCTCATGAAAGGGACCTTGAAAACTTGTCAATTGATTCCCTTACGACGTTTAATGAGGAAAACCCTAGATCTGATGAAGAGGAAGATATGGTTGAAAAATTTGAAAAGATACTGGAATACTCAGAAAGAAAATTTGATGTGGATAATGAGGTAATTGAAGTGATTAACATGGGAACCGAAGAAGACAAGAAGGAGTTGAAAATAGTAGATAATCCTGAGCACATGGAAATGATGGCGCAACTTAGGGAATATCTGGACGTGTTTGCATGGTCCTACCGAGATATGCCTGGATTAGACCCTGAGATAGCATTGCATAAAATCTCATTATATCCGGCTGCAGAAGCGAAAAGACAAAAACTAAGAAGGATGTATCCTGACATGTCACTAAAGATCAAGGAAGAAGTGACTAAGCAATTAGAAGCCAGATTCATAGAGGTGTCGAGACACCCAGAATGGGTAGCAAACATTGTGCCAGTACCCAAGAAGGATGGGAAGGTCAAGATGTGCGTGGATTATAGGGATCTAAATAAGGCCAGTCCGAAAGATGATTTCTCGCTCCCTCATATTGATGTTCTTGTTAACAATACAACAGGAAATCATAGGTTCTCGTTTATGGATGGTTATTCTGGGTACAATCAGATTCCCATGGATGTCGATGACAAAGAAAAAATGACTTTTATTACCCCTTGGGGAACTTTCTGTTTCACAGTAATGTCCTTTGGATTAAAGAATGCTGGGGCTACATATCAACATGCTATGGTTGCATTATTTCATGATATGATGCACAAAGAAATTGAGGTTTATGTGGATGATATGGTGGCCAAATCTAAAGAAGGGAAAAGTCCTGTGGAGGTCTCGCGGAGGTTATTTGAAAGGCTCAGAAAGTATAAGTTGAGACTCATTCCTACTAAATGTGTCTTTGGAGCATCTACTGGAAAATTACTCTGGTTCATCGTTAGTAGAGAAGGAATAAAAGTGGACCCGGATAAGGCAAAAGTAATACAGGAGATGCCTCCTCCTAAGACTGAGCGTGAAGTGAGAAGTTTTTTCGGGAGACTCAATTACATTGTAAGATTCATTGCTAATCTCACCAGTACATGCGAGTCCATATTCAAGTTGTTAAAGAAGCATCAACCAGGAAAGTAAGATGAAGAATGCCAAGGAGCTTTTGACAAGATAAATACTTATTTAATGAATCCTCTAGTGTTGGTACCCCCTACGGCGGGTCGTCCTCTGATATTGTACCTAATCGTACTGCCAACTGCGATGGGGACAATGCTGGGACAGCATGATGAATCAGGAAAGAAGGAGCAGACAATTTATTATCTGAGCAAGAAATTTAATGACTGTGAAGCCCGATATATGGCGATGGAAAAAACATGTTGCGCTCTAGTCTGGACCTCAAAATGACTAAGACATATATGCTCTATTACACTACTTGGCTGATCTCCCGAATGGATCCTCTGAAGTACGTATTTGAAAGTCCTCATGTCTCATTAAGAGTCTCAAAATGGCAAGTGATATTATCAGAGTTTGATATCAAGTACATGACTCAAAAATCCATCAAAGGAAGTGCAATCGCAGACCATTTAGCAGAAAACCCTCTCGAGGGTGGACAACTAATAACGTCTGAGTTTCTGGATAGAGAAATATTGATGGCAGAAGGAGAAAAAGAAGGAGAGGAGTCTGTGTGGAAGATGTATTTTGATGTGGCAGTCAATATGTATGGTAGTGGCATAGGAACCGTTGTTGTTTCGCCAACCGAAAAATAATACTCGATCGCTATTAAGCTGGATTTTGAATGCACCAATAATGTTACAGAATACGAGGCCTGTGCTAGTGGTTTACAAGTGACAATTGACTTAGGGATCAAGCAGTTAAAAGTATTCAGAGATTCGACACTTATCATTTATCAAGTAAACGGTGAATGGAAAACTAAAGACCCGAAGTTAGTGCCTTATCAAAAGTATTTGACCAAGTTGACCGAGAAGTTTGAAAATGTGACCTTCTCCTATCTGGCTCGAGACATGAATCAGTTTGCAGATGCTTTGGCCACTTTGGCCGTAATGACCAAGTTGGATATCTACAATAATGTCCAACCCATCCAAGTAAAGATACATAGTGAGCCCGCATATCGTACCAATGTGGAGGGCAAGCTAGATGGTAAACCTTGGTATCATGATATCAAGCAGTATATCAAGCATAGAGAATACCCAACTGGGGCAAGTAAGGCAAATGAAAAGACTATCCGCCGGTTGGCAATGGCATTTTTCCTGAACGGGGAGGTTTTATACAAGAGAAGCAATGATGACACCTTGCTCAGATGTGTGGATGCTTGTGAAGCTCGTTTAATCATGACTGAAATCCATGAAGGAATCTGTGGGACTCATGCTAATGGTCATATGATGGCGCGAAAAATTCTAAGGAGTGGTTATTATTGGTCCACCATGGAAATAAACTGCATAGAGTATGTTCGAAAGTGCCATAAATGTCAGATATATGCAGATCGAGTCAATGCACCTCCATTCCCCTTGCATAATATGGTATCTCCATGGCCTTTCTCGATGTGGGAAATAGATGTCATTGGATTAATTAACCCCAAAGCTTCCAACGGTCATCGCTTCATCTTGGTGGCAATTGATTATTTTACCAAGTGGGTAGAAGCGTCCTCATATGCCACTATCACTCAAAAGGTGTTTTTGAAATTCTTCAAGAGGGACATTATATGCAGATATGGAATCCCAGAAAGGATAATCACAGATAATGCTGCTAATCTCAATGGTGCTGAGATTTAGAAGTTTTGTGAATGTTTCAAAATCAAGCATCATAACTCAACTCCCTATAGACCTCAGATGAATGGTGCAGTCGAGGCAGCAAATAAGAATGTCAAGAAAATCGTGGCTAAGATGGTGGTGAACTATAAGGACTGGCACGAAATGTTATCCTATGCTTTGCACACTTATCGTACTAATATACGATCAAGTACTGGGCAACACCTTTCTCTTTGGTGTTTGGAATGGAAGCTGTTTCTCCCATAGAAATGGAGATACCTTCTTTGAGGGTTTTGATGGAGGCAGAACTAGAGGAATCTAAATGGGTAAAGACTCGGTATGAGCAGTTGAATATAATAGAAGAGAAAAGACTGACAACTATTTGTCACGGATAGTTGTATCAAAGCAGAATAGCTAGAGCCTTAACAAAAAAGTTCATCCCAAAGAATTCTATTCAGGAGATTTGGTTTTGAAGAAGATCCTCCCTAATCAAGAGGATGCCAGAGGAAAATGGGTTCTGAGTTATGAAGGCCCTTACATAGTCAAGCTTGCATTTTAAGGAGGGGCATTAATTTTGCAGAACATGGACAAAGAAGAATTGTCAAGACCCATAAACACTGATGCCGTTAAGAGATTTTATGCCTTAAAAAAAAGGGACTCGTTAGGTTGAAAACCCGAAAGGGTGGCCTAAGCAAAAGTTAGAGCAATAAAAAAAAAAAAAGTCCATTAGGTTGAAAACCCGAAAAGGCGACTTAAGCAAAAATTAGGATAAATAAATAAGCAAAATCTCAAAGAAAGAAGGTCTGAAGCTCCTTGAAATATTAAACTGGGGCAATTTTGATCTGCATTCAATTGGCTATACTAGGGCAATTTTTATCTGCATACTGGGTCAAAATTGTTGAAGGATTAAGGGAGAGATGCGCTGAAGAAAGTAGCAAAAGAGACAGTGGTTAAACTATCAAACGGTTGCAGGGAATCAATTGAACAAGGAACAAGGAACCAATAATGGGGCAAATTTTATTTCCCTTGCAATTTTCTTTTGTTTCTATGCTTTCATCTTTCAAACGTGTGTCTTACTTAATATTCATGAGAAATAAAAGGAAGTTTGTTCATTCAACGAATTTCTATCCATTCATGAATGCATGTTTAACTCATTAAGTTATGTCTCAAATAATATAAATTTGATGTCAACAGTTTGATTTTGACAATTCTACAACAATGCTTCAATGATTGAGTCAGATTAAAAGATCTCGGTAGTTCAAAAGTGCAAATTGCAATATGACGTTTGCTGGAAGTGGTCTCAATACTTTTCGCGTAAGCCTTTGTTGATAAGGAGAAAAGGAAGGGTCGAATTAAGTTTTGAAAAAAAAAGAATGAAGAAATAAAGAAAGGAAAAGAATAAGTCAGGAAGATTCCAAACTAACCAAAGGGCATGATGAAGAACAACATGTGAATAAAGGGTTTGATTGGTCACAGCTTTCCAAAGTCGTCGCTGGTTTGAATAATTAAAAAAAAAAGAAGATTGTCTAACTGTCACAGAGGTTTTTCTTTGCATTTTAAGTTTTGAGCGCATCGGCTCGTTGCGTTTTAAGTTTTGAGCACATCGGCTCATTGCATGTTTAATTTGAGCGCATCGGCTCATTGTATTTTAAGTTTTGAGCGCATCGGCTCTTGGTATTTCAAGTTTTGAGCGTATCGGCTTCTTTTATTTTAAGTTTTGAGCGCATCGCTCCTTGCATTTTGTTCTCACATCGTATTCTGTTTCTCCCGAACAAAATTTGAGTTCATTTCTTTACTCGTTCCTCACTATGATAAAATGAAAAGCTGTGGCTATTCTTTTTACCTAGTAAGAAACAAGTAAATAGGGACAACTATGAACATCCATTAAAATGAAAAGTTGCGGTTATTCTTTTTTTCACGCTTTCAGCAAAACTACCCTCAATTCCCCATATTCACTTCCCTTCACTTTCTTCATCCTACTCAAAATCACCTTCACAGCCACCTATTATTTCACCATCAAACACCCATCATCTTCCTCATTACTGACCACCCAACGAAATCACCATTAAAGCCATCACCTTACTTCCATAACCATCAAACCTCACCTTCATCTTTCTCATCATTCACAACCCATTCATACAACCATATCTTCATCATCTTCTACTTCCCAAACTCACCTTCAACATCCATTAAAACACCACCGGAAACACCCAAGCCACCGCATCTTTGTCAAACCCGACCGCACCATTGACGAGCCCCTGCCGGACTAGACCGCACCACTCGGAAACCAAGACCCGTGCCACACGAAACCAGAAGTCGCACCGCACCAGACAGAGCCGTCGAATCAGAATCGCCACCAGCAGAAGTCGCACCGCACCTAACCACTGCGTAGCCCGCTCCGATGCCGCACCACCCAGCCGCCTGCATAGCTCGCTCCACGCTGTACTGGAAACGACGAGTTATACCAGATCGCGAGTCGCCTGACCCGTTCCGCACCTCGTTGGGCTGTCCATCAGATCCGGTTGTCGGAACCGGACCGCCGTCCTCGCCCTGACCCAGGCCGGCGCCTCCGGTCTTCGTTGTGCGTCCCTGCTGGTTCTGAAAATATTCCAGAAAAAAAAAGAAACCCCCCATGTTTTACTTTTTCGTTTTCGTAAGTTTTTGTTTTTGTTTTTTTTTTGTTTTAGAATTCTAGTAGTTTTTTTTTAAGTAGGCTTAATGGGCTTCAATGGGCTAAATTAAAAAAAAATCTGAAAACTAAAAAAGATAAAAAAAGGGATAATAAATGAAATATAATAGAAGTAAAACAATTATTTTTTGGAAGAGCAAAACAGGATTAACCGGGTTGTGACAGCTTGTTAATGTTGTAACTATTTTGAATCATTTGAGTTGTGACAACCTAATGATTCAAATTATTTCAAAAAAAAATAAATCAATATTTAGTAAATACTCAAAATTCGTTCTTTTTATATAAAAAAATATTATCTAAATAAATAATCAAGTGGTGACGTCTCTAGCGTGACGTGAACTTCGCCTATTCAAACCCTAATTTGATTAACAGAGTCGCGACGACCTGTTAATTCAGATTTTTTATAAAATAATAAAAATAATAAATCTTTTCTTTAAATAAAATTAATCAACTCATACTTATTTTCTATAGAACTACGTGACTTTGAGTTCCTCATTGCACCTGAGGGTACGTAGGAGCGGAATTTTTATTTCGTCATGTCAAAGTTTAATTTTTCACAAATTATTTATTTTTTAGTTTCTTTTATATAAGGGGTAAAACAAATATATTATGAAATTATTAAGTTTTGTATAACTAATTTAGGATAACTGTTTTAAGACGGATGTATTAGGGGTGCTGTGGGGTTAAGTCTCCACCCTTCCTTATGCATAACCGACTCCCGAATCCAATTTGGTTCCAAAGACTATTTTCTAAAAGGATTTTTCAATTTTTTCTAATTTAAATAAAATTGATGGCGACTCCTAACTTATTTATTTTGTTTCGCCACTCCCGCCGCGATCACGGTCGCGACATTGTTATTGTTGTTGTCGTCTATGAAACATTTATTTTGGAATCTCAAAAAATTATTTCCTTTTGTCTTAATTATGTTATGTTAAACTAAAACCTCTTATGTTATGTTTGGTACGAAGGAATGAAATGTCATTCCATATTTAATATTGAAATTAAAGGATTCTTGCATTTGTTAATAAAAATAAATATGAAATGATATTTCTATTCCAAATTATATCCCACAAATTTGTAGAATTTCATTCCTCCAAAAAAAATGAGGGAATTAGATTCAATATTTTTGTGGAATATGATTCCACATTATTTACCTAATATACCCTTATTCGATATATAAATTGATAAAGATTACCCTTCAATAATGTATCTAACCGTAGCCTATTTAACTATATTTAACCTAAATTTAGCTTTCAAACTTTGTGCTCGTTGTGCCTTAAGGAGACGATAGAAGCTTTTACTTTTGTCTAAGAGAGTAAAATAATATTATCAAAATTGATGAAAAAAATATCATGATTTTTGTTATAAAAAAATTAATCTTAAACATTATTTAAAAAAAAACAAATTTTATATATAATCTGGAAAAAAAGTAATTTTTTATTTTTTTCATTTAAGGATAATTATGTCATTTACGTCAATTTAGATTTTATTCCATATAATATCTCACACACCAAACTGTAGAATTGTTTTTCATTCTATATTGTATAGCGTGGTATCAAATTGTGAAAATAAAATAAGATTCTCATTTCAATTTATCAATTCTCATTTTTATTCTTATTCTTATTCATTAAAATTTCATTATGTGTACCAAACATAACATTAAAGATTTGTTTCATTTGTTAGACTCAGACCCTTGAATAGAATTCTATCTACAGAACCTTTTAATCCTCCTCTCTTGAATTTGCCTTAAAACCTTCAATACTTGCAAAGTGGGTTGGAATATAATTGGCGGGTAGGGTAATTGGCATGATGCCCCAAAGCTTTAGTTTACCTTATGTAGCCTGTAGGTACTTCTTTGTAGGACCCAAGCAATCCCAAATTTGGTTCTTGTCTGTCATGTTTTTCCAAATTAACTTTACTTTCATGTATACCTTAATAAAACCTTTAAAGTTTAACAATTCTAATTCCTACTCTTTACCCTTATTAAACTCGGGAAGGACATGATAGTAGCAAGATTTGTTGTAGTTCTAGTTTCTTTTCATTTGCAAGACTTCCTGATGATTTGTACAATTAATCACCGACATTCCGAATGAAATTTATGTAACTACTGCCAAAATTGATTGTGTATGTCATTATTTTGGAAGCATGTAAGTAGGTAACTTAGAACCTGAACTATTTAAGTGCAGATGCAGCATGCCATAGATGCATTTATAGGTTGTCAAAATTTTCAATCGTGAAGTTACATCTATATTTACTTTTTGATTCCTCTGAGTGTGTTTGAAATGTAAAAAAATAAGAAATGATTTGATCTATAAATTAAATTTAATTAAATATTTTGTTTAGAATGGTAAAAAATAAATAAAATTATTTAATTTTTAAAATCTCATAAATTTTATTCTTTTTATTTTAGAAATTTTATTAAATATGATAGAATTTGTTACGATTTGATTTAATTTAAAATAAATAGATTATTTTATCCTTAGTAATATATCTAATTACCTCTCATAAGGGTTAAAATATAAAATAATAAAATTAAATTAAATCAATTCTCATTTTAAAGAATTCTAAATACAAAATTTGATTTCTAAATCAACTTAAATCTTATCTTTTTTAAAAAAGTTTTAAACACAAAATTTGATTTCTAAATCAAATCAAATTAAATCATTTATCATTTTTATTCATTTTAAGCACAACCTCTATAAAAATTTGATATCATGCTTTGTAGTTGTACACCTCCCAAAAATAACGGCCTTCCATATCATGTTTTGTACACGGAGACCGACAATCCTGATGGGTACAAATCATGTTCAAACGTTCTCTCTAAGTTTAATTCTTTCATGGGATTGTGCTGTAGATGTCACGACCCAATCTTAGTTCGTGACCGGCGCACAAGCTAATGATACATAGTACGTAATTAGCTTGGCAAGCTTAACCATATAACATCAATTAAAGAAAATAATTTGAAACTTACATCAGGGGTACCAAAAATTTGGCAGAGTTTTCCCTAAAAATTGAACAAAATACATCTTTCGTTTAGACTTGGTCAACAATACATGTCCATATCCATCACAAATATAAGCATCTAGCATCAAACATAAGTACAAACTAAGGCAACTATACAGAAAGGCATATCAAGACTTTATGGTTATACATATATACATCAAAAGAAAGAAATAAACTCCATCTCGTATTGTTGCAAAATACTGGAGTCGACGTGTAACACTAGTCAACAATGACAATGAAGGCCTACCAAAAGAAAAACACTCATGGGTAGAATGGCAAATCCCAAGAATCCCTATTTATAAGGTTTAGGGTTTTCAAGAAACTCATGAGAAAAATATCAAGGTGTGGTTTTCCCATTACCACTTACTAGAACTAACTTTTCACACTCTTAGATTTCTACTTCAAAGCCCCAAAATACATTCACCTACCATTTTTGAGATAGCAAAGCTTGAGGGAAAAAAATTAGATTTGACACAAAACAAATAAGAATAAAAGAGTAGAAACTTACCTCAAGCTCTTGGTACAAGTAAGTGCAAGGATTTGGTGCTAAAATAGAAGAAGAAGAGGAAAAATGGTCAAATGGAGCAAAATTTACTCCGCAGAGACGAGGAGACAAAGATGTCCCTCGTCTCTGCTTTTCTCCTCTTTAAAAACCCATCTAAAACTTTGTCACGACCCAATCTTAGGTCGTGACCGGCGCACAAGCTAATGATACACAGTACGCAATTAGCCTGACAAGCCTAACCATATAACATCAATTAAAGAAAACAATTTGAAACTTACATTAGGGTTACTAAAAATTCGATAGAGTTTCCCCTAAAAACTGAACAAAACATATATTTCATTTAGACCTGATTAATAACACATGTTCATATCCATCACAAATATAAGCATCTAGCATTAAACATAAGTACAAACTGAGCCAACTATACAAAAATGTATATCGAGACTTTATGGTCATACATATATACATCAAAAGAAAGAAATAAACTATATCTCCTATAGCTGCAAAATACTGGAGTCAACGTGTAACACTAGCCAGCAATGATAATGAAGGCCTACCAAAAGGCAAACACTCTTGGGCAAAATGGCAAATCCTAGGAATCCCCTACTCAACAGCCTACAAATCTGAAGGGAAAAAGAATGGGGTGAGTCACATAGATTCAGTGAGGACATAATAAACAGAGTGAATAAGAAAGTAAAACAAGTAATAGCCCGAATATTTAAGCTTGCAAAACAACTCTACTTAGCAAATCTCATCACATCTCTTAAACAAAATCGCTACATATATTATATACACATTAGCCATTACATCTCTTCCATGACAGGCAGAACACACACCGTTATATCTCTTCGCCACGGCAGGAGAAATTTTATGCCGTTATATCTCTTCACCACGGCAGACGGAATTTCAACACTCAACCCTTATAACTTAATTTTTATAACAAAAATTCAAAATCATCATAGATTAGCTTAAAGATTTTGTTTCCCCAGAATATAAACTTGAGACTATAACTAAAGCTATTAGAATAGATATAAATACGTGCCAAAATGTTTAAATTTCAGATTATGTCACAATGTAACCTATCCACTCACTAGTATGAAGAACCAACTCAATAACCTCAAGTTTATATTTTGGAGAAACAAAATCTTTATGTTAATTTATGATGATTTTGAATTTTTGTTATGAGAATTAAGTTTTAAGGGTTGAGTGTTGAAATTTTACCTGCCGTGGCGAAGAGATAACCCGACATATAATTCCGCCTGCTGTGGCGAAGAGATATAACGACATATGTTCTGTCTTCCATGGCGAAGAGATATAACGACATATGTTCTTCCTGTCGTGGCGAAGAGATATAACGGCGTGTGTTTCGCCTGCCATGGCGAAGAGATATAATGGCTTGTGTTCTGCCTGCTGTGGCGAAGAGATCTAACGACTAATGTGTATATAATAGATGTAGAGATTTTGTTTATGAGATGAAATTTGCTAAGTAGAGTTGTTTTGCAAAGCTTAAATATTCAAGCTATTACTTGTTTTACTTTCTTGTTTACTCTTTTTATTATGCCCTCACTGAGTCTATGTGACTCACCCCATTCTTTTTCTCTTCAGATTTGCAGGCTGTTGAGTAGGGGATTCTTGGGATTTCCCATTCTGCCCAGGAGTGTTTGTCTTTTGGTAGGCCTTTATTGTCATTACTAACTAGTGTTACACGTCGACTCTAGTATTTTACAGTTATAGGAGATAGAATTTCTTTCTTTCTTTTGATGTATATATGTATGACCATAAAGTCTTGATATGCCTTTCTGTATAGTTAGCTCAGTTTGTACTTATGTTTGATGCTAGATGCTTATATTTGTGATGGATATGGACATGTGTTGTTGGTCAGGTCTAAATGAAAGATGTGTTTTGTTTAGTTTTTAGGGAAAATTTTGTCGAATTTTTGGTTGCCCTAATATAAGTTTCAAATTGTTTTCTTTAATTGATGTTATATGGTTAGGCTTGCCAAACTAATTGCGTAATGCGTATCATTAGCTTGTGCGCCAATCACAACCTAAGATTGGGTCGTGACAAAGTTGGTATCAAAGCGGGACCTCTCCCAGTACAGGTGGTTCAGGGACGAAGCTAGTGAGCATGTGACACCCGGGGCTGACGAGGGCGAGGAGTGGTCGTCGGTACAAAAAGATGAAGCACAGACAAGGAGTGGCTCCTGGCAGGCTTATAGGCGAAGGAACATATGAATGAACTGAATACATACCGGAATGAGATGGATTCAGAGACTGTGCAGGTATGAGACTGCATAGTTGAGGATAACTTAAAGGAATTGATTAACACCACCCATATCAATAACATGCATCTTCTTTTCGGGAGTCAAGAACATAAGTACTCCATGGTTAAGCGTACTTGACTTGGAGCACTTGTGGGATGGGTGACCTCCTGGGAAGTTTCCTAAGATGCGTGTGAGTGAGGACAAAGCACGCCGAAAAGACCCGTGTTGATTTGTGGGGACACTCATCAATCCTGCAAGTAATCCCGAGACGTTGCGTAGAAGTAAAGAAATAATGTATGTCTGTTTGTTCAAATAGATAGGGTAGCATAATCTGATTGAATCTCTACCTATAAATTAACTTCACAGTGAATCTTTATGGCCTTCCCATCTTCGATAGTGATCTAGAAGATATATTTTATAGGTAACGTTTTCAAGACTCCTAAAAGAGTTTGGAGCATGAATGCTCCACAATCTTTCACTGTTGATTTTGTGAAAAAATTAATTGAATTTGTGAAAAAATTATTCAACGGCTCTTGTGTTTGACATGTAACTTTATTAACAAGTAAACATCTCTTCCTCTTTTTTTTTTTTTCCTTTCTCAACTACCTCCCACGGTAGAGAGTTCCAACTGCTGTCGTTCACCGCCCTTCTTCGGCTCAAATCCATCCTTGCCTCACCTACAAAGCTGTCACCATCAACCGGTGCACCACATTGAGCCAACCTGGAACAGAGACTCAACTGTGTGCCTAACAGCCTTCTCTGCAACACCGTTGCCTATGACCCAGTAGCCATAACTGCCGCCCCACACAAACCCAGCAACTAGCCACCACCGCGCCGTCAACCATGCTAATCAAAACTGATGACCTAGTTTGCAGTTTTGTCCACCTACCCACCGTTATTTTGTGCCCTTCCGTTAACTGCATCACGACCTGCATTCGGAACTATCATATCCGTGAACTTGAACGCACAACACTGCGCGAGCAGTTGCTATTCCTCAACATGCCACCATGTCGTTAATCGTGCTCTTCAAAATCAGTGACCCAATTCGCAGCTTTGTCGCGGGCACACCTCGCGCAGCCCAACCACCATCCTTCCGTGCGCTTCTATTAACCTCATCGCGACCCGCATTCGAAACTGCCAGATCAGCAACCTTCAATGCGCACCACTAGAGATGGCAATGGGGCGGGGCAGGGCGGGGGCGAGTAGTGCTTCCCTCGTCCCCGTCCCCGCCCCCGTCTTGTTACGGGTACCCATTTATGATCTCCACGGGTAGGCAGAGGTATCCACAGATATCCGTGGATAGTTAATAATGTCAAATAAAATCTTAAAAATTATAAAAAAAATATAAATAAAATAAATTTTAACACCACATAGTATAACTTTGTTCAACAATTTAAGATTCTTCCAAAGTTAAAAGAATATTATAAATAACAAACTAAATTCAATTATATTTTGTAATAATAGGTTTATATAAATAACTATTACATAAATATAATATATATTTTTTCAACAAGTTTTATCATTATGAACTCATTCAATAAAAAATATATTTTAAAATAATAAAAATATATGTATTTTCATCTTATCTCAAAGTAAAAAAAATCATAATATATAATATATATTAAATAAAAAATATATTTAACGGGTTTGTGGGTATCACAGCAGTAGTCTTATAATTCTCACTTCCGTTCCCATTTATGAAACGGGTATTCATCCCTCGCCTAATCGAGTAATCCTCGCAGATCCCTACGGATATAAGTAATTTTGTCATCCTTACACACCACTGCGCGAGCAGTCGTCGTTTCTCCACGTGCCACCAGCGTCGAAAGTTTTGCCTAATCACCGTGATGGAAACAATATTGTCGGCTAAGGGTGTGATGGCAAAAGAGGAAAATAGTAAAAATGAAAAAATTGAAGAGAAAAAAAGAGAGAGAGAGAGAAAGAGTTAAAATTTTTATCTGTTATAACAAATAATTTTGCTTAAAATATCTATACTCAAAACTTATACTAGAGCATTATCAACATCTTCCATTTCATAAACACAACTTCTTTTGTGTTAGAAGTCAAGTTGTGCACGTTGGATCCTAGCTGATAATAGCCTTTACGGTCTAACTGCTTGACTCTTAATGCCAGGAGGCCCAGGACAGGTGCAAAGTTGGAAAATAACTGATAAATCATAAACTATCTATACTTACTCCGTGTGGTGGATGGACTTGATTTTGGTTGTAAGCTACTAGTTTTTATTTCATTTTGTATTCTTATTCATATATAGTGAAGCCACGTAAATAAAAAAATAGTTAGTTGTTATTATTGTTGTATTCTTATTCAAGTCAGACTTGCAATTGAAAAGTATTAAATCACAGTGGAAGGATGGAAAATGCATTCACCTGAAAGCGAAGTGCTGGGGCCAGGGGGCACTGTTCCCTCGTAGGATTCCAGTGCAATAAGGTAAAAATTCACTCTCTGTCTGTGAGGGCCAACAACCCAAGTTGAGACCTTGTCCATGAGTTCTTGACTCTAAGCACAAATCCTCTACATGATTGGTGTTGGTTAAGGTTGTGTGGTTATTGTCCCTTGCCTTATCATTAGGGGGAATGGATTTTTTGTTAAGTGTGTGGGATTGTGAGGCACTGTTTCCTCGCAAGCACCGTTAGTGGGAGTATAAGGCAATCCTTCTCGGTTGGATTTGTGTGCTAAGAACCCAATCGAACTCTAGTTCTCATTCTGATTATTTAATGGATTCGCTTGACTATAAAGCATGCACTTACCTAATGGATTCGTCAAGGTCTTCCATTGTTGGGGACTACATCATTGTCTTTTATGGTGGAATGTTATCCGATAGTCTACTTTCAGCAAAGGCGTGCTGCTTGGTGCTACATTTTAGAAAATAGAATTACAACAAAATTTGGATTATTCCTGTATGGCTGTTATGTGCTTTTTCCATCCTTCACGTTAACCATGCCCTTGAGTTCTTTTCTGCTGTATCAAAAAAAAAACCATGCCCTTGAGTTGACCCATTTGAGAGACCAAAAATAAATAATAACAATAACAATAATTGTTGATGTGATATATTGTCTCTTCTATCACTAACCCGTGGATATCGGTCAAAGTTTTGTGCATACGGCAGCAAAACTAAATTTACTAATTGAACGATTGCAAGGTTAAGTGCGTTCTATAAGCAAAATGAATCGACAAGCTCAAAACCATTGCCCTTAAATTTATAACTATATAAATATATAATTTTGTTTCTCATTTTGCCAGCTAGCGTATGAAATTATGGACCAAAATTTTCATACACAAATGTTTTGATTGGTTTATGTCACGTTTCTTGTCTCAGCCCCACTTAAGATGGGCTTGACTTTTTGACCCGCACATAGTACCTTAATTAAGGTGTACCTTGATAAGTAATGTGTATAGTATATTACGTCATCAGGAAAATTCTAATATCAATTACTTATAAAATGATACATGATCAATTAATTTAGATAATTAATTTATTATTAAAATAAATTAATAGTTTAGATTAAAAATTAAATTTTTATAAATTTTAATTAATAATATTTAGATTTATATATAAATTTATTTAAATTATTTTTTATAAATAATTATAAATACAAGACACTTATAAATTTTAATTGATAATTTTTATATATACACATATCTATATATAAATACTATTAAATAAAAAAATAGAGAGTCTATCCACGAACTTAAATTTATTGAGTCCATAATAGACTCTTTCACGTGATCATAGTAGTTGATTTTGTTAAAAATATATTAATAATTATGATGAATAATTTATAATTTGATAATTTGATTTTTTTAAGTTGTATTGTTTTATTTTTTTTTCAAATTATATAACTATGTAAATATTATCAATTAAAATTTATAAAGTTCTCACTACGTATGTATGCTTATTTATAAAAAAAATAATATTTTTTAAATATTATTATGTGTAAAATATTATTAGTTAAAATTTAGTAATTTTTGTATTAGTTAAAATCTAATAATATTACTAGTTAATATATATATATATATATATATAAAACCCGAAGAAAAGTGTAAGAAGTTTTTTTTAAAAAAAATATTATTGTATGTAAATATTAGTATTTAAAATTTGTAAAATTTTCAAGATGTATAATTATTTATGAAAAAAATATAAAAAATAATACAATTTTCTCAGTGTAGGTTTGTAAGGGTTTTTTTTTAAAAAATATTGTTAAAAATTGTATAAATTTTAACTAGATATTTACAAAGTTATGCAACTTAAAAAAAAAACTATTATATTCTTACTTATTTTCTCTCATATTATTTTTTACACTTCTCCAAATATCATTCATTATATATACTTTTTTTTATCACTTTTTCTTACTAAATCACACTCTTAAAAAAATGTAAATAATGCATACACCACTCAATTATCTTTTTTCAAAAAAAAAAAAAAGAAACCGAATGACTTATACTTAGGAGGGTGTATAGTAACATCACCCCCATTAATTAATTGTTAAACTGATTTAACTATAACCATTACTAAGAAGGTAGAGATAAACATATTTAATCAATAAATATCTATATATATAACTAATGTATTTAAAAGAAATGATTCATAAATTTGTGATTTAAATTCATAATTAACTGGAAGTAAATAAGTGGTTAAATGTGCAAAGTTTGGCCAGTGCCACTGTTTTTAACCCTATATAATATATTGGATGTCCAACTTTCAAATCAAGCCACCAAATCTCAACTTTTCTGTGTGTAAAATTAAGTATTGGGAGTGAGTGCAGACTGCAAGTCATCGACTTCCTCCTTTGTAACTGAACTCTTTTTCAATATATACACACTGAAAACCAGGAATACTCAAAACACCCCGATGACAAAATTAGCCGCATCACGTATTAAATTGCCATTTTACTCTCTTCTGACCTTCTTCCTCATCCTGAACTATGCAAACTCTCAGTCTCAGCTGTATGATCAAGAACATGCAGTCCTACTGAAGATAAAGCAACACCTTCAAAACCCACCTTTCCTCAGTCACTGGACCCCATCAAACTCCCCTCACTGCTCTTGGCCAGAAATCAACTGCACCAGTGGCTCTGTCACTGGACTGGCTCTGACCAATTCCAGCATCACTCAAACAATACCACCTTTCATATGTGACCTCACAAATCTCACACATGTTGATTTCAACACCAATTCCATTCCTGGGGAGTTCCCAACATCTCTCTACAACTGTTTCAAGCTGGAGTACCTCGACCTGTCATTGAACAACTTTGTTGGTAAGATTCCTGATGACATTGACCGCTTGGCTAATTTGCAGTATCTTAACCTTGCTTGCACCAACTTCACCGGTGACATTCCAGCGAGTATTGGACGATTAAAGGAACTTAGAGTACTTCGACTTCAATATTGTCTACTTAACGGTACTTTCCCTGCTGAGATTGGCAACTTGTCCAATCTTGAATTCTTGGATTTGTCCTCTAACCTCATTCTTCCTCCATCGAAGTTGCTATCGAGCTGGACCAAGTTGAACAAATTGAAGGTCTTTTTTATGTATGACTGCAACTTGGTTGGGGAAATCCCTGAAACCATTGGAGAAATGGTGGCATTGGAGGATTTGAATTTATCAAAAAATAATTTAACTGGGCAAATTCCCAATGGTTTGTTCACGCTGAAGAATCTGAGGATGCTGGATCTTCACATAAACATTCTTTCTGGGGAGATACCTGGTGTGGTTGAAGCATTAAATTTGACCACCCTTGATCTTTCAGAGAATAATCTTACAGGGAAAATACCAGATGATTTTGGAAAGCTCCACAAGTTAACAATCTTGCTCTTGTTTTTCAATAAGTTGTCAGGGGAGATACCACAAAGCTTAGGCCGTCTTCCATCTCTAATAGATTTTCGTGTCTTTTTCAACAATTTGTCAGGTACTCTTCCTCCTGACTTTGGCCGCTCCTCAAAGCTAGGAATCTTTCACATTGGATCTAATAATTTTACAGGAAGGCTACCAGAGAACTTATGCTATCATGGTGAGTTACATAATTTAACTGTTTATGACAATAATCTTAGTGGGGAGTTGCCAGAATCACTAGGAAATTGCA
Organism: Ormosia emarginata; assembly: GCA_029884605.1. NCBI lineage: Eukaryota > Viridiplantae > Streptophyta > Magnoliopsida > Fabales > Fabaceae > Ormosia > Ormosia emarginata. The sequence goes on along the minus strand of JAQQTP010000072.1, from coordinate 9,256,185 downwards.
GCAGCCTGCGGGATCTGAAAATTCACAATAATGAGTTTTCCGGTAACATTCCTAGTGGTCTTTGGACATCTTCCAATTTGGTAAATTTCATGGTAAGCCAGAATAAGTTCACTGGTGAGCTTCCTGAAAAATTGTCTTCAACTGTTTCACGCTTTGAGATAAGTTACAATCAGTTTTCTGGTAGGATTCCTGCTGGAGTATCTTCCTGGACGAATGTGGTAGTGTTTAATGCCAGTAAGAACTACTTTAATGGAAGTATTCCACAAGAGCTAACGGCTCTTCCCAAGCTAATAACTCTGTTGCTTGATCAGAACAAGCTCACTGGGCCACTTCCATCAAATATAATATCATGGGAGTTCCTAATAACTCTAAATTTAAGCCAAAACCAACTCTCTGGACAAATCCCAGATGCAATTGGTCGGTTACCTGTCCTTAGTCAGCTTTACCTGTCAGAAAATCAATTCTCTGGCAAAGTTCCTTCTCAACTTCCGAGAGTCACCAATCTCAATCTGTCTTCCAATCATTTGACTGGGAGGATTCCAAGTGAATTTGAAAATTCTGCGTATGCCAGCAGCTTTTTGGACAATCCTGGTCTCTGTGCTGATACCCCAGTACTGAACCTTGCCTTGTGCAATTCTAGCCCTCAAAGGCCAACCAAAGGCACATCTTGGTCTCTTGCTTTGATTATAAGTCTGGTGGTAGTAGCCTTCTTACTGGCTTTGTTGATATCACTCTTGATTATCAGACTTTTCAGAAAAAGAAAGCTAGGATTGGATAACTCATGGAAGCTCATTTCCTTTCAAAGGCTGAGTTTCACAGAATCGAACATAGTGTCGTCAATGACAGAAAATAATATTATCGGCAGTGGTGGATATGGTACAGTATACCGTGTCCCTGTTGATGGTTTAGGCTATGTTGCTGTGAAAAAGATTTGGAATAACAGAAAATTAGACAAGAAGCTTGAGAGCTCTTTTCGTGCGGAAGTTAAAATCTTGAGCAATATTCGTCACAACAACATTGTGAAGTTGTTGTGCTGTATCTCTAATGAGGATTCTATGCTCCTTGTCTATGAGTATCTTGAAAACCGTAGCCTAGATAGGTGGCTGCACAAGAAGAGTATGGCATCAACTATGTCGAGTTCAGTCCATCATGTTGTCCTTGATTGGCCAAAGAGATTGCAAATAGCCACTGGGGTTGCCCAAGGTTTGTGCTACATGCACCATGACTGCTCACCACCTGTTGTTCATCGAGATGTAAAAACAAGCAACATCCTTTTGGATTCTCAATTCAATGCGAAAGTTGCTGACTTTGGTCTGGCTAGGATGTTAATCAAGCCAGGGCAACTTAACACCATGTCAGCTGTGATTGGCTCATTTGGCTATATTGCTCCAGGTGAATGACATGCCAATCTTATTGTTTCCTCACTATCAAAAGAAATTCTTGCCTAAGCACCCTGTTGAGTACATTATACCAATCATGGCTTAGTATTTTCATAGAACTTTGTGTCACACAATTAATTTTACAAAGATTTATTAAAATACTAAGTCTTGATTAGTCTGATGCACCAAACTGAAGTGCTCTAAGTTTAGGCAATTATTTCTCCACAAACAAATATATTGCTTAGTTAAATTCTCTGTGTCTCTTTCTCTATAGCCAGAAGCTTAATCTGAATATGGTTTTTTTCATACTTGAACTGCAGAATATATTCAAACAACACGAGTCAGTGAAAAGGTCGATGTCTTCAGCTTTGGGGTTATCCTATTGGAACTGACAACTGGCAAAGAAGCTAATTATGGCGACGAACACTCATCTCTTGCAGAGTGGGCATGGCGCCACACTCGGTTAGGAAGCAATATAGATGAACTGCTAGACAAAGATGTAATGGAACTCAGTTACTTGGATGAAATGTGCAGCGTTTTCAAACTTGGGGTCATGTGTACTTTAACACTGCCTGCTAGTAGGCCTTCCATGAAGGAGGTCGTGCAAATATTGATCCGCTGTGGAGAAGGATTTGCTTTTGGAGAGAGGAATGTTGGGCAATATGATGCTGTTCCCCTTCTTAAGAATTCAAAAAGGGAGAGGAGGTTGGATGTTGTTGATAATGATAGTGACTAGCGAACTGGGTTTCCAAGGAGGAGGAGACCCCTGGAATTCCATCATATAGATGGTGCTTTCGTCATTGAACCTGTAAAATGAGCCAACCATGGTTCGGTAGAGGGAATAGAGTGGAATCCAGAATTATACAGACATGGCTTTTGAGGCATTGTTGTGAGGTTCGTTTTGATTTGAACCTCTCCTGGTGATTGTCTATTATGCCTGCCATCTTTGTTTCCTTTTCTCCTGTTTCCTCATCCATCCTTTTTCAATAATATAAAGCATAAATTTAGTGTTAGACTTCCAATTAATGCTATTTATTTGAAATTGTGAACCTTTTATTAAGTGGAGTAATTAGTATAAGTATAGTGCTGGAATTCCAATATTTAGTTGCCTCTTTTCACTGAAAATACAACTACTACACAGATTTCGGATTGTGATAAGTACAATTCTTAGGGCCCAATTGAACAAATTTTGGGTATTCGTCTATTAGTCACTTGAATGAATGGGATATGTAAGGGAGGGTCATTTCCTAAGAAACATAACTTGTGCCTGCCAAATAAACATCCTTATCTATGGAATATAGAAAGAAGATGGAAGAGTAAAAAATGGTGCAGGAGCTTTCCAGAAATGTGGTGGTCTCGGTGTGTGAGACGGCTGAGAATGGTGTTTTGTGATGTTTATTTGGTTGGCGTAAGGCATTATCCCATACCTTCATTCAAGTGACAAATACTCAACACTCTGAATTGTAATATTTAATGTGGTAAAGTTCCCAATCATCTCCTCTCTTTTTTTTTTTTTTTTTTTTAATAACTGAATCTTATCATATCTTTTGGTTTTTTTTTTTTTTTTTTTTTTTTAAGTTTTTGTCAAAATTTGTCAAAGTTATTTATGTTGGATTTGGTTTTCCAGTATGACGCTAGTGGTTTTGCATATATTGGCAGCTGTAAGCAAGTTTTTCTCAAATTTCATTAAGGAGTTGACTTGGTCGATGCTTACACTGGTGGAGGTGAATAACTTTGAATGCTATAATATATAGATGTTATATTCATTAGGTTTCTGCATATTAGTCATACCTTCACTCTTTACACCGTGACAATATTGGGTTTTATTCACTTCACTGTAGTAGAGCTGGACAGAAATTTCTTGAAAAAATAAGTGTCAATTGTTAGATATATAAAATCATTCGCTTACTTTCACCCATTAGTTTAAATTTTTGGGAGAGTTAGTTCATGACATAATATCATAGTCTTTATGATCAAATAATTTAGATTAAAATAATATATTTTATTAAATTAAATATAATAAATTAAATTTAATTATAAATAATTAATAATTTAATTAAAATATGCATTAGATATTTAACGTATATTTAATTAAAAATTAATTTAATGAATATATAATATTTTTACTTTTTTTGTTCAAACAACTGAACATATTCAAGTATTTTTTTTTGGTTCAACATTTTCATTTTTAGTAAAGTCTATAATACACAATGTTGAGTTCCAAAAGTTTAATGTCAAATAAGAAAATATTTTAAAAAAAAAAAAAATTTAGAGAGAAAATATTTTTAGAGAGATAATTTATTTTTTTAAAGAAAGAAAAAATTTAGACAGAAAAATATTTTTTAGATAGAAAATAAAAAATTTTAGAAAGTGAAGCATTTTTAGAGAAAGAATAAAAAATTTTAGAGAGAAAAACATTTTTTAGAGAAAGAATAAAAATTTTATAAAAAAATATTTTGAAAAGAGAAAAAAATTTTTAAAGATATATTTTTTTAAATAAGTGGATTGGATATATATTTATCTAATCCATTAAAATGGATTAATGGATAGATTGAATATCTATATATTAAATTAAGTCATAAAAAATTAGATAATACTAAATATTTTATAATAAATCTAAAATAAATTAATAATTTATTTTATATTTATCTATGATTATCCAATATAAAATGAAACCAATGAAAACCAATTTATTCTTCATTTTCTCATCCCTATAAAATTATATAGTATTAAGGCCCACTTTGTCATCCCTAATCTTTTATCTCTTCGTGTATTCTTATTCTTTTCAGACTTGCAATTGAAAATTATATAGTATTAAAGCAGAACGGAAGGAAGGTGCATTTGGTCTAGATAACACTTCTTACATAGAAATATTTGTCTAAATTTGATACCACAATTAGATGTATCAAATTAATTAAAATTTAATATTTTTATAAATTTTTATAAAATTAATTATATGATATAAAAATTTATAAAAATATTAAATTTTAATTAATATAATGTATTCAAATAAATATTCAGAAAAAAAATTTCTCCTTCTTACATATCTCCCATCACTCCCACCTTTTTATGAGTGCGTATCTGAGTGTTGATGTGGAGAAATTTTGGTAAAATCATTAAAAAATATATTTTTTCATTTAGAAACTTCTCATCTGTGACTTGAATACGATCAATTTATATTAATGTAAATTTTTTTTTCATTTTTTATTTTATTTTTCATTTTTTAATTTTAAGTTTTATCTTTTCACATGTATTTATTTTCATTTTTATCTAATCAAGTCAGTTATTTATTTCCTGTAAATTTTTTATCGAAATAATATTAGGAGAAGTTAATTAAAAAATTAAATAATAAAATTATGTTCCATGTTTTTTAGGAGAGATCTAATATTGACATATATGATATATTAAAATATTATAAATTTTTAAATTTATAAAATGATATTAATGAATTATGAAATTTTTTTTAAAATTTTGAAATTATATATATATATATATATACACACACACCTAATATAAAAAATTAATCTCCTATATCTTTATATTCATTATACCTCTTTAGATTAAAAATTTTGGTAGAATCATTTATAATTATATGATTAAAATTGTGCTATAAGATGACGTATCTTAAAGTCTCATTCATTACTCCTTAATCTTACGTGTGGATAATGTTTCCTTGCAATATTACAGTGCAAGAAGGTAACAATCACTCCCTGTCTGAGGTCTGTCGGGGACAACAAACCCACGTTGAGACTTTAGACCTTATCCAGGATTCCTCTATACGAATGAAGTTGATTTAGGTTGTGTGGTTCATGTTTCTCCCTTTTCTAGTCTTCTCATTATCTTTAGAGTTGCACATAGGAAAAGTATAAAGGTAGAAAACAAGGGGAATGGTTTCGTCCAAGCGGGTGGTTGTGGCCCACTGTTCCCTCGCAGAACCATCGGTGGCATGTGGGCTAACAACCCAGTTGAGAGCTGGAAATGTTTATGACTTCATGCACACAGACGGATTGTGCACATATTTCACAAAGGAAATAAAATCATTGGCCTAAGATTTTTTGGACTCTGGATGAAAACAATAAATCAAAATATTCCATCCAGTGAAGATTCTGTCATGTACTTTATCTGTGCATCTAACAGAGTTCTTGAGAGCTTCCGCGCTTATTCTGATTCTTCGCTAGATTGATGACTATAAAATGAGAAAAAAAAATGACAGATGTATGGATAAAATTTCTCACAAAACATAAAAAGAGTGACTAAGATTTTTTTATCAAATGATTCCCACAACACATGCCTAAAAAATTTTAGCGACTCTATTGTGTTCTATGAATTTTTTCTGTGCATCTGTAGTTTTCTTAAAAGAAGCACTTACAAGAAGCGTACGTTTGTCAAGGTCTTCCATTGTTTTTTTTTTTTTATGGTGTAAACATCTCTCGTGGTCTACTTTCAACAAAGGAGTGCTGCTTGGGTCTTGCTTTACCTGTATTTTAGAAAATATAAAAGCAACAAAATTTGGACTATGGTTGTATTGTGCTTTTTCCATCCTTCACGTATGCGCCTCTGACGAATTTGTGGGGCTAATGAAAAACCAAAATAAAAATAAAAACATCCATGTACTGTGACATCTAGAATGTCATATTAAATAAAAGAATATCATATTTATTATAACAATTAATCATGATGATGTGATATATATACTTTCCTATCCTTGGGTTACCCGTGGATGTGGGTCAAAGTTTTGTGCATATGAAAGCAAAACTAAATTTACTAATCGGAACATTGGACACTTGAGTTTATTTTATAACCAAAATGAATCTAGAAGCTTAAAATCTTTCTCCTTAAATTTATAAGTTATAACAAATTATAGGAAGAGTAGTTTTTTTTCCTTGTTTTTCATTTTGGCAGATATCTTACGAAATTATGGTTCAATTTATTAAAATTTTGTATTGACGTTGTGATAGATTTGTGCTTCTTGGTCATTGTCTGAGTTCCACCAAAAGACAGGCTTTGACTTTCTGAGCCGCCATATAATATATTGAATAGTCAAGTTTGTAAGCAAGCCAACAATTCTCAACTTTTCTGTGTCTCAAATCAAACATTGCATTGCTGACTACAAATCATCTTCCTCCTCCCTTGCAAATTAGCTCATTTTCAATACACACTGAAAACCAGAAAAACTCATACACCCAGATGACAATATTAGCCACATCATGTCTTAAATTGCCATTTTACTCTCTTCTAACCTTCTTCCTCATTTTGAGCAATGCAAACTCTCAGTCTCAGCTACATGATCAAGAACAAGCAGTCCTACTGAAGATAAAGCAATACCTTCAAAACCCACCTTTCCTCAGTCATTGGACCTCATCAAACTCCTCCCACTGCTCTTGGCCAGAAATCACCTGCACCAATGGCTCTGTCACTGGACTGGCTCTTGTCAATGCCAACATCAATCAAACAATACCACCTTTCATATGTGACCTCACAAATCTCACACATGTTGATTTCAACTTGAATTACATTCCTGGGGTGTTCCCAACATATCTCTACAACTGTTCCAAGCTGGAGTACCTAGACCTGTCAATGAACAACTTTATTGGTAAGATTCCTGATGACATTGACCACTTGGCTAATTTGCAGTATCTTAACCTTAGTTACACCAACATCTCTGGTGACATTCCTGCGAGTATTGGAAGGCTAAAGGAACTGAGACATCTTCCACTTCAAGATTGTCTATTTAATGGAACTTTCCCTGATGAGATTGGCAACTTGTCCAATCTTGAAACCTTGGATTTGTCCTCTAACAATGAGCTCCCTCCTTCGAGGTTGCCATTGAGCTGGACCAAGTTGAACAAATTGAAGGTCTTTTATATGTTTAGCTGCAACTTGGTTGGAGAAATCCCAGAAACCACTGGAGAAATGGTGGCTTTGGAGAAATTGGATATATCAAAAAATGGTTTAACTGGACAAATTCCGAGCGGTTTGTTCATGCTGAAGAATCTAAGCATACTGTTCCTTAATCGAAACAGTATTTCTGGGGAGATACCAGGTGTGGTTGAAGCATTAAATTTGACAATCCTTGATCTCGCACTGAATGATCTTACAGGGAAAATACCAGATGATTTTGGAAAGCTGCAAAAGTTAACGGGCTTGAGTTTGTCATTCAATAAGTTGTCAGGGGAGATACCAGAAAGCTTAGGCCGTCTTCCATCTCTGATAGATTTTCGTGTCTTTTTCAACAATTTATCAGGTACTCTTCCTCCTGACTTTGGCCGCTCCTCAAAGCTAGGAAGCTTTCTCCTTGCATCTAATAATTTTACAGGAAGGCTACCAGAGAACTTATGTTATCATGGTGAGTTACTTAATTTAACTGCTTATGACAATAATCTTAGTGGGGAGTTGCCAGAATCACTAGGAAATTGCAGCAGCCTGCTGGACCTGAAAATTTACAATAATGAGTTTTCTGGTAACATTCCTAGTGGTCTTTGGACATCTTTCAATTTGGTAAATTTCATGGTAAGCCAGAATAAGTTCACTGGTGAGCTTCCTGAAAAATTGTCTTCAACTGTTTCACGCTTTGAGATAAGTTACAATCAGTTTTCTGGTAGAATTCCTGCTGGAGTATCTTCCTGGACGAATGTGGTAGTGTTTAATGCCAGTAAGAACTACTTTAATGGAAGTATTCCACAAGAGCTAACGGCTCTTCCCAAGCTAATAACTCTGTTGCTTGATCAGAACAAGCTCACTGGGCCACTTCCATCAAATATAATATCATGGGAGTCCCTAATAACTCTAAATTTAAGCCAAAACCAACTCTCTGGACAAATCCCAGATGCAATTGGTCGGTTACCTGTCCTTAGTCTGCTTGACCTGTCAGAAAATCAATTCTCTGGCAAAGTTCCTTCTCAACTTCCAAGAGTCACCAATCTCAATCTGTCTTCCAATCATTTGACTGGGAGGATTCCAAGTGAATTTGAAAATTCTGTGTATGCCAGCAGCTTTTTGGACAATCCTGGTCTCTGTGCTGATACCCCAGTACTGAACCTCACCTTGTGTAATTCTAGCACTCAAAGGCCAAGCAATGGCTCATCTTGGTCTCCTGCTTTGATTATAAGCCTTGTGGTAGTAGCCTTCTTACTGGTTTGTTCGGTGTCATTCTTGATCATCAGACTTTACAGAAAAAGAAAGCAACGACTGGATAACTCATGGAAGCTCATTTCCTTTCAAAGGCTGAGTTTCACTGAATCAAACATAGTGTCTTCATTGACAGAACATAATATTATTGGTAGTGGTGGTTCTGGTACAGTATACCGTGTTGCTGTTGATGGTTTAGGCTATGTTGCCGTGAAAAAGATTTGGGAAAACAGAAAGTTAGACTTGCATCTTGAGAGCTCATTTCGTGCTGAAGTTAAAATATTAAGCAACATTCGTCATAACAACATTGTGAAGTTGTTGTGCTGTATCTCTAATGATGACTCTATGCTACTTGTCTATGAGAATCTTGAAAACTCTAGCCTTGACAAGTGGCTGCACAAAAAGAGTAAGTCATCATCAGCTATGTCGGGTTCAGTTCATCACGTTGTTCTTGATTGGCCAAAGAGATTGCAAATAGCCATTGGGGTCGCCCAAGGCTTGAGCTACATGCATCATGACTGCTCTCAACCTGTTGTTCATCGAGATGTAAAAACAAGCAACATCCTTTTGGATGCTCAATTCAATGCAAAAGTTGCTGATTTTGGTCTGGCTAGGATGTTGATCAAGCCAGGGGAACTTGCCACCATGTCAGCTGTTGTTGGCTCATTTGGATATATTGCTCCAGGTGAATGGCATGCCAATCTTCTGCTTTCTTACTAACAAATATATATTGCTTTGTTATATTCTTTCTGTCTCTTTATCCATTGGCATAAGTTTAATCTGAATGTTTTTTCATACTTGAATTGCAGAATATGTTCAAACAACACGAGTCAGTGAAAAGATTGATGTGTTTAGCTTTGGGGTTATCCTGTTGGAACTGACAACTGGTAAAGAAGCTAATTATGGAGATGAACACTCATCTCTTGCAGAATGGGCATGGCGTCAGGTTCAGGTAGGAACCAATATAGAAGAACTGCTAGACAAAGAAGTCATGGAACCCATTTACTTGGGTGAAATGTGTAACATTTTCAAACTTGGGGTCATGTGTACTGCAACACTGCCAGCTAGTAGACCTTCCATGAAGGAAGTCCTGAAAATATTGCCCCGCTGTGAAGAATCATTTGCTTATGGAGAGAGGAATGTTGGTCACTATGATGCTGTTCCACTTCTTAGAAATTCAAATAAGGAGTGTAGGTTGGACATTGATGATGATAGCTAGCTAGATTGGCGACCAAGGTTAAGTGTCATGTCGGATATCACAGAACTTTGACTCATGAACTGGGTTTTGAAGGAGGTTAGTGCCAATTCTAGAATTGGAGTCAGTGAAACACACAGACATAGGATAGCAGATTTTGAGTATTAGTACTGTAGAACTGCATGGAAGATGGCATAAACTAGAAGTACATTGTAACATGTGTAAATGCATTAAAAAAATGCTACTTGCACATTAGTATTATACACATTTGTCTCACATATGTCTATATAGTAAAATTATAATATAAGTGTGTAAAAAATGAAATGAACTTAGTTAACATTAAATAATAAAAATATAAAATAATATAAATAAAAGTGTATATAAGTAGTATTATTCATATATATTTTGGTCCTTTGTCCTTGTCACTTTCTTTTTTATATATATAATATTATGTGTCATATTTTGAATTTTTTGAGAGTTCATGTAAAAAAAATTATATCATTTAAATATTACGTACTTGATAGTCATTATGATTATATAATGCTCAAAATCAGTTTTTTAAAATATTTTGAATATTTTAAATATATGATTTTTTAAATACTCACTATTATAATTGCTCCTATCTTCAAATTTTTAACATGATGCACTCAACTTTGCATATATTTCATTTAATGTTTAATAAAGTGCTTTAAGTAGTGTTTACGGAAGAATTTCTCATTTCTCACATTCACATTTCTCATTTTCCCTTAAGTTTAGTAAGACTTTTCTAAAAAAATTGAAAGTGAAATTATAGCCAGTATAAAATATCAAAAGAAAAAAAAATAAAAACAAGTAAATAGCGAAAGTATACAAGAGATAATTAGATAAAAGAAATTAAAACTAAGGTAATTAGAATAAGATATATTTTATTTACAAGTTATAATATCAAATCCATTGTGTTATAAAAAAATATATGCTAAAGAAAAGCATCACGAGAATAGACAAAACCTGGATGCTTCCTTGGAGGTTGTGCTCGTGCACCTACCAATCTTCACGTTATCTGTGGGCTCAGCCTTATATTGACTGTATGTAAAGTGTTTGTGGTGCTAATGTGAAACTAATAAAAAGAATTGCAACTTGCTGTGATATCCTTCTAGAATATCATATTATATAACACTTCATCGTGGTCATACTTCGCTATCTCTTTGTGGATCGAGGTCAAAGTTTCGTAATCGTGGATGCAGACTAAACTTAAATTTTTTTTATATTCTTACGTGAAATAATATATATATATATATATTTTTTATATTTTATTTAATATTATTTATTATATATATATATTTTAAATATTTTTTTATTCAATTATATTTTTTTAAAAAATATAAATAATATTTACATCTCTTTTAAAAATATAAAATAATATTTATTCAAATCCAAATAATTGAGTTAGATGCCACTTGATTACTCTAAGTTCATTTAATAATAATAAAGTTGAAACCATATTTGTAGACTCTTGGACATTTTGAGTCGTCCATAATGAATACCTCTCTTTTCAGTAATAATAACAATAATAATAATAATAAAAGAAAAGAAGGATAAAACTAAGAAGCATAACGACTCCAACTAAAAGCCTTCAAACTTAAAGTCAGAGTAAAGAAAGTATCACACGGTTGGAAGCCATAACATCAAGGCTTCAAGTTATGATTTCTGCTCAAATCCTTACCTAATGTGTTTTGGTTGCCCCGTAATTCTAATTTGGGACTTTATTATTACTCTTAAATTTAATAATAATAAAATTTACCATTTTATTTGGGCACATTCTTTTATGGCAGCAATCTTAACAAATCTCTTTCAAGAAAAGTCCCAAACCATGGTCTGAGGCCCACAAAAAATTGGCATAAAATAGAAATATGTAAATTGGAACTCCAAGATTGAAAACAAAGCCAACCATTATTCAATGTTCCAGACAAATTCAGTGTGTAAGATCTGGTTGCCAATAAGAAAAGTCACTGACTTCATACATTATCTCCTCTTCAATGAATGTCACATTGTTTGAACCAGAAACAACTCAGTCAACCAGATGACAAAATTTATCCCATCAAGTGTCAAAATGCCAATTTTCTCTCTTCTCTCCCTCTTCATCTTCCTCTTCCTCACCTATGCAAACTCTCAGTCTCAGTCACTGCTGTATGATCAAGAACATGCAGTCCTACTGAGGATAAAGCAATACCTACAGAACCCATCATTCCTCAGTCACTGGACCCCATCAAACTCTTCACATTGCTCTTGGCCAGAGATCACCTGCACCAATGGCTCAGTCACTGCACTAGCTATGATCAACACCAACATCACTCAAACATTACCACCTTTCATATGTGACCTCACAAACCTCACATACATTGATTTTCAATGGAATTACATTCCTGGAGAGTTCCCAACATCTTTCTACAACTGTTCCAAGCTTGAGCACCTTGACCTCTCACAGAACTACTTTGTTGGTAAGATTCCTGATGACATTGACCGCTTGGCTAGCCTGAGTTTTCTTAACCTTGGTGGCAACAATTTTTCTGGTGATATTCCAGTGAGCATTGGGCAGTTGAAGGAGCTAACAAGTCTTCAACTTTATCAGTGTCTTTTTAATGGTACTTTCCCTGCTGAAATTGGTAACTTGTCCAATCTTGAAACCTTGTATTTGTTCTCTAACAGCATGCTCCCTCCCACAAAGTTGCCATCAAGCTTGACCCAGTTGAACAAATTGAAGATCTTTTATATGTATGACTCCAACTTGGTTGGGGGAATACCTGAAACCATTGGAGAAATGGTGGCATTGGTGGAATTGGATTTATCAGGAAATGATTTAAGTGGACAAATTCCTAACGGTTTGTTCATGCTGAAGAATCTGACCTTACTTTATCTTTACAATAACAGCCTTTCTGGGGAGATACCTGGAGTGGTTGAAGCATTCAACTTAACAAGCCTTGATCTTTCAGAGAATAATCTCACTGGGAAAATACCAGATGATTTGGGAAAGCTCAAGAAGTTAACGTTCTTGAGTCTGTCTATGAATAAATTATCAGGGGAGATACCAGAAAGCATTGTTCTTCTTCCAGCTCTGACGGATCTTCTTGTATTTCTCAACAATTTATCAGGTACTCTTCCTCTAGACTTTGGCCGGTTCTCAAAGCTTGAAACTTTTCAGGTTGCATCTAATAGTTTTACAGGAAGGCTGCCTGAGAACTTGTGCTATAATGGAAGGTTAGTTGGTTTAACTGCTTATGACAATAATCTGAGTGGGGAGTTGCCAGAATCACTAGGAAATTGCAATAGCCTGCAATATCTGAGAATTGACAATAATGAGTTTTCTGGCAACATTCCTAGTGGTCTATGGACATCTATGAATTTGTCAACATTTATGATAAATGAGAACAAGTTCACTGGTGTACTTCCTGAAAGATTGTCTTGGAATCTTTCACGCTTGGCCATAAGTTACAATCAGTTTTCTGGTAGAATTCCAGCTGGAGTGTCAACCTGGAAGAATGTGGTGGTGTTCAATGCCACTAACAACCTCTTGAATGGAAGTATTCCACAGGAGCTAACAGCTCTTCCCCATCTGACAACTCTTTTGCTTGATCAGAACCAGCTCACAGGGCCACTTCCATCAGATATAATATCATGGAAGTCCCTAATAACTCTAAATTTGAGCCACAATCAACTCTCTGGAGAAATCCCAGATGCAATTGGTCAATTACCTACCCTTAATATATTGGACTTATCAGAAAATAAGATATCTGGGCAAATTCCACCTCAACTAGCCCTTATGAGACCCACCAATCTCGATCTGTCCTCCAATCATTTGACAGGGAGGATTCCCAGTGAATTTGAAAACCTTGCGTATGCCAGCAGCTTTTTGAACAATTCTGGTCTCTGTGCTGATACCCCAGTACTGAACCTTACCTTGTGCAATTCTGGTCCTCAAAGGGCAAGCAATGGCCAATCTTTGTCTCATGCTATGATCATGAGCCTGGTGGCAGTAGCCTCCTTACTGGCTTTCTTGTTGTCATTCTTGATGATCAGAGTTTACAGAAAAAGAAAGCAAGAATTGCATAAGTCATGGAAGCTCACTTCCTTTCAGAGGCTTAGTTTCACAAAATCAAACATTGTGTCATCAATGACAGAACATAATATTATTGGCAGTGGTGGATATGGTGCAGTATACCGTGTTGCAGTTGATGGATTAGGCTATGTTGCTGTGAAAAAGATATGGAGTAGGAGGAAGTTAGAGCAGAAGCTGGAGAATTCATTTCTTGCAGAAGTTGAAATACTGAGCAATATTCGTCATAACAACATTGTCAAGTTGCTTTGCTGTATCTCCAGTGAGGATTCTCTGCTCCTTGTCTATGAGTATCTGGAAAACCATAGCCTTGATAGGTGGCTGCACAAGAAAAGTAAGTCATCAGCTGTGTCAGGTTCAGTCCATCATAATATCCTTGATTGGCCAAGAAGATTGCATATAGCCATTGGAGCTGCCCAAGGTTTGTGCTACATGCACCATGACTGCTCACCACCTGTTGTTCATCGAGACGTGAAAACAAGTAACATTCTGTTGGATTCTCAATTCAATGCAAAAGTTGCTGATTTTGGTCTGGCCAGGATGTTGGTCAAGCCAGAAGAACTTGCGACCATGTCAGCTGTGGCTGGCACATTTGGCTATATTGCTCCAGGTGAAAACAAGTAACAAATATATTGCTTCAGTTAAATTTTCTATTTCCTTTTTCATTGGCATAAATTTAATCTAAATGTTTATTTCATACTTGAATTGCAGAATATGCTCAAACAACACGAGTCAACGAGAAGATAGATGTCTATAGCTTTGGAGTTATCCTATTGGAGCTAACAACCGGAAAAGAAGCAAATCATGGAGATGAATACTCATCTCTTGCAGAATGGGCGTGGCGCCACATTCAGGTAGGAAGCAATATAGAAGATGTTCTGGATGAAGAAACTAAGGAACCTAGTTACATAGATGAAATGTGCAACATCTTCAAACTTGGGGTCATGTGCACTGCAACACTGCCAGCTAGTAGACCTTCCATGAAGGAGGTCCTGAAAATATTGCTAAGCTGCAGTGATCCATTTGCCAAAGGAGAGAAGAATGTTGGTTTCTATGATGCTGTTCCCCTTCTTAAGAATTCAAAATGGGAAAAGCAGGTATATTGATAGCAAGGCAGATTGGCATCCCAGTTTTGAGTATCCTCTTTGATAGTTGTTAAAAGATGTTAGGATTATTAGTCTTGGTATTAATGAGTTTGGATTTGTACACCTAAGTATTAATATAAATAAAAGTATTAGGTTATGAAATTGTATCACACTCTTATTCTTATCAATAATATTTTTAGTCTACTATTATTTAGCCGTCTTTCTCTTTTTTTCTTTTTCCTAACTTTAAACTCGTAATTCTTCAACATGGTATTAGAGCGATACCATTCGTCGTGACCTAATCCATAATTGCTTTTGCTATTTGAGTTCCCAAAATATGGAACTCATGTATATCACCCTTTCTGATTTTCTCAAGTAATTTTTGAATAATTTTTTGTTTAAAAAAAAAAGAAAAGATAGATTAGTGTTTTGAAGGAAAAAAAAAAGGGCTTTTTGACCAAAGTGTCATTTTTGGCAAAAAATATTACCAAAATGTCACTTTTCTCAAACTAATTATCGAAAATCTGCCACCGTTTTGGCACGGTGGCATTTTTTATTTTTTTGGTAGCGCTTGAGAATACACTAGTAAGTCACAGATATTAAATTATGGAATACATCAGAAGCGCTTGGCATATCCACGTAGGATACGCCAAGCGCCTCTGCGTATTCCGCGTGATCATCGCCAAGTCGTTTAACAGATCCTATCGACGTGGCTTTATCAAAGTTTGCTTGAAGTCGATGGACTTGAGACCTGCTTATAATAATCCAATCGGCTTGGTGACCCAAATGGGTTAGGGCTATTTCCAGAATGAATGGACTGGTGCCAGTTTGGGTTAAATTTGGCGAATGTTTAGGACTTACCCGAATTTGGACCGGAAGTTAGGATTGACTCGAATAGTTAGAACTAGGCCCGAATAATGGGAACGAATCCAACTGGGCCAAATGTATCGAACTTGGGTTCGCCGAATTGGGACTGACCCAGTGGACCGACCCTAATTTGATCTTGAGACGACCATATGCCCTTTTGGCATATTTTTCAAATTTTTAAAATAATATAAATAACAAAATTAGCGTTGCATAGACAAAATAAAAATAAATTTTAAAATTAATTATTAGTATTTTATTATTTTAAATATTTTATATTTATTATACATTTTTTTAACTATGTTATATTTTATTATACTTTAATTATATTATACTTTAAATCTCCTTATCGTATCCTGTTGAGTTCTAACTCACCATCCCCTCACGATAAATTTGAACTAAATAGACACGATAAGATAGGATGATAGGATTGATTTATCCTATCCTGTTGGTTCACCAAACAACAACGTTTTTCGATACGGGATATAAAAATTGATTTGTCTATCTCTACAAAATTAATTTACTTTAATAGTTTAACCGATTTTTGGGATAAAATATGCTTGTAATCTTGTTTTCATAAAAAAATTGACGAGTTTCCCCCAAAAATCGGACGTTCCCAAAAATATTTCATCCCGTATAATGAAACATATTTATATATATTCAATTCATATCAAGAAAACACGTATAAGATGCATAAACATAATAGAAAAATCTAGTACATATAAATACGAGAATCCTTAATCAAGTAAATGTAATAAAATGTAGTACATATACATCAATGAGAAGGGCCAGTCGGAATGTGGGGTCAGATGGGGGGATCGAGAAGAAGGTCCCGCCTTTGTGATGAGTGAGGATATGGTGGGTAACCCGTATACGGTGGATATGGAAATGACGGTGTCAGGGTAAAAGTATAAGGATATGGTGGGTAAGGGTAAGTAGGTGGTGGGTATGATGTAGATGGTGGATAACCTGGATATGGCGGGTACGAGGGAGGTGGTGGGCGAGACGGACGGTGTAGCGGTAGAAGTGGGCGGTGGTGACCGAAAGCTGCACGCGAAGAACCGAGTCATCTGGAAGACGTAGGTCGTGATCGAATCTTGGCTAACCCTCTCCGTCTACGGCGCGGTGCCGCTACTCATCGATTTCTTCGGATGGTCCCGAAATCTCATCTGCATGAGGAGGAGCTGGACGTAGGTGATCTAATGTGATGCGATCATGCTCCCTCACCGAGATAAGATGTCCTCCATGGACCGTTAAAGGCTAATCCATACTAAATCCCGAACTAGGGTTCTAGCCGACGCATAGACGTTCTCTCGCAATATCGCCCTAAGATACAAATATAACACGTCATTATCAATATAAAATACAAAATGTTCAAAACAAATAGCAGAACATATTGGTAAAAAACTTACCACAAACCCAATGGATGCACCAGTTCGGGAAATCCAACGCCCAGTCAATCCGTCTCAGTACCGGCGCATGTACTCGACCGTGCGCAGCAGGGAGCTTCCAAAGGCCAACCAACAACACACCGTTCCCGTCGCGTATCCCAGATGGCTATGTGTGCAAGGTGTGTGGCTCGCCAATCCACGTCGTGACGTCCGGCCAATGTAATCGAGTGCAACTCATCAGGTTAGTGTGGTCTCCGCGGTATTGGTTGGTCTAGACCAAACTGACGCATCACCCTATCTGGCTGGTGCCACTCAACAATATGAAAAAAGATAAGTGGAACCACTGTCAGATATATGTCTCTACTCGCGACACAGAACGCTGGCAGTGAAGCCACAATCTCATCCGTATATAGCCGCCATGTTATCTGCAATCACAATTGTATAAAGAATTAGAATGCAAGACAATTAACTTATTTAAATCACTATAAACAGATAATGACCTCATCACTCTTCATCTGATCAAAAAACTAACGGTAATATGGAAGCACCCCCATCGGTGTCTCAATCAACACCTTATGTTTATGCCACCTATATATATGTCAAGGTCATACAATGTCAACACAAATAATATATATAATAAACTAATGTAAAGATATGTTGAGAAACTCACCGAAATCCCAGTGGACGTAGGGGACCACGGGCAACAACGTAGGCGTGCACAAAAAACGGATCAAGTATCATCCACGAGTATAGGGACAAGGGGTGAAAATCTGTGTCATGCCCAGTACTGCAACAATATGCAAGCACCTCCAATCTCGTGCACACTGTAATCTGTGGCCTTGCACAACTCTCTATACAAATAAGCCAAAACCGCCGATCCCCAGCTATATCTCCCAGTAATGGTAAAGTCCTCCAAGAGAGGAAGGAACATCATGTGCACGTATCTACTAGAATGGTCAGGAAATAGCAATCCCCCGATCAACCGAAGTATGTACGCCCGTGCACACCGCATCACATAATCGTCTCCGTCAGCCGGGGTAAGTCGTGTACGGAATGCGCTCCAGAGCCACGACATATCAACACGTCCACCTAATACGTGTGACTCAGGCGGCTGCGATCCCAACAAGGTCTCACATAGCTGCATGCAATCTGGATGGGATGTACGACCAGTAACTACATCGCCATCAATGGGAAGTCCCGAGATAATAACAATGTCCTCCAATGTGATGGTGCACTCTTCGGTAGGCATATGAAATGTGTGTGTCTCGGGGTGCCATCTCTCAACTAATGCTGTAATGAGGGAGTGATCGATGGTGCAATACCCCATATGGGCAACCCTCACGAAACCAGCCAGCTCTAGGTATGGCAGTATCCGCTGATCTAGGTCCATATGTCTGAATTTATGGGCACGTCTGACACGCAGATGATGATCTGGTCTTCCTTGCCATACATGTTGTGATACATGAAAGTCCTGCATCTCTAGTACTGATAGGTCCTCTGGGCCTGGGCGCAGGTGGAATGCCATGCCTCACGCTGTAATCAAGCAACCGACAAGGACATTAGGTAAGTCTTCAAATAATAGAACATACTATAGAATCGAATATACATATTAAATATGAGTGTATCAAGCATAAATTAATAGACACCAGTAAAAGCACAATAACGTAGATTATCAAATTACACACTGAAAATATTCAATTACACATAAATAGTCATTCATTACAATACAATGCGAATTAAATTATGTCCTAATCAAGTGGATGGCCCTGCTTGGTCATTCCTCAAAGAAGTCGATCCACCACGACGATAACTACGAGAGTTATGTCCAGATTCACCACATTTTCTACATCTTTGTCCCGGTCCTAGTTCGCGTCAATCCATCTCATTTCTAAATCGAGTTGATTTTGGTCGACCTTTAGATCGAAGCAATTGACGATCGGGTACCAATGTAATCGTCGGAGCTGGTGGCCACCATGGTTCATCCTTAATGATACTCCAGTCCATCTCATACACCTTGTACAAAGAATGCATTTTGTAAATTTGTGCACATATTGAAAAGCGTCAAGTCTCCTGGAAGAACATGTTGTTATTGCATGAGAGCAAGGGAAATGCAACGCTTGAAATAGGCCACAGTCACACGTGCCCTGTTGAAGGTTTAGGGAATATTTAACTCCACCCTGCTGTGTTATAGGGTTGAATGCCTCTTCGACCAAAAATCTGGTTGACTGTATATCAAATCGACGGACTTGGTGAGAGCTTGCCTTGAGCACGTTTACGTTCCAACTTTTCAAAAATCATCGACCAATCTACCCCATCAACAAGTCTTTCGTTTGCATCATCCTTACGATTAACAAAGTACTCTACCAATTTGTAATATGTCATCCGAACAAGTCTTTGTTATTGGTAGGTTTCTGCCACCTTTCAATACCCCATTCATACACTCGATAAGTTCGTCGTCATATGACCAAATCTGTGGCCACCATCATATGCTAAACTCCATTGTTCTTTTGGAATCAAATTAATCCAATTTGCCATTTCGGGAGTAGCAAATCAACTTTTCCAACCTAGCCTCAAATTTGAATGCCATTGGTTCATACCATGACATTAAAATATTGAATGAATTGATGTTAGTAACTAAATTGTAGTTTGATAATTAGTATAGTAAACTAATAAACAATGTCAAATATTTAATTACCCGTGTTAATCGAGATATTTCTTTAGGGCCAGGTTGCGAAAGGCGCTATTAAAATTACTACCAATATGCCGGATGCAGAAAACATGATGCGCATACGGTTTGCCATCCCAAATGTGGATTCGCCATTTTATTATGATGCCTTAATGTCGATCAGATATCAAGCACAGACCCTGTTGTTGTGTGACATGTATTCGAATCAATGCTAAGAACCAACTCCAAGCATCCTTTGTTTCCCCTTCAATAATGGCAAATGCAATGGGCAGAGGTTTTCTATCGCCATCCTATGTTGTTGCAATCAATAGTTTATGACGATATTTGCCATACAAATGAGTGCCGTCAATCTGAATAATGGGCTTACAGTATTGGAATCCAACAACACATGGTTTGAATGTCCAAAACAACCGATGGAATACAAGTTTTGAACGGTCAACTCTATTGGCCTCAACATAATCAACGGTTTGCAACTCCACCACTATGCCTGGCATGTCTCTTTGCATGACAAGTAACCATCTAGGCAATACCGCATAAGAATTATCCCAGTCTCCAAATACCTTCACAATGGCAATTTGTTTTGCCTTCCAAGCTTTCCGATAGGACACGTCATATCCGAATTGACATCGAACCCTTTCAATAATTAAGCATACAGTACATCGGGTTTTGCTTAACCATCTCCGAATGCAAGAACAGATCATACGAGAGTCTAACTTCGGTGATCTTGTGAAATGGCTGGATTGACACAATTGTGAGGCCCATTATATTTTCGAATTTCCCACAAGTTTGATTTCTTGCTTAGAATGGCCCTAACCCTCCAATTACAACCATCAGCAGCTCTAGGACACTTAACAATTAGACGTTGTGTATCAGAATCCTCAACCTTGTAATTCTGATGTCTAATAATGGAATAATGTTTTAGGGCCAAATTGACAGCTTCTTTAGAGGGAAATTGTAATCCGACATATAATTCTTCATCTGGACTCCAAATACCATGAGAATCTAATTCACGAAGATTATCAGATGTATTCAGCGCATCCCAATTGATTTCAGAAAACTAAGGGCATGGAGGCACATACGTAGATTCAGGAGCAACTACCAATGGAGG
Source organism: Ormosia emarginata (assembly GCA_029884605.1). NCBI lineage: Eukaryota > Viridiplantae > Streptophyta > Magnoliopsida > Fabales > Fabaceae > Ormosia > Ormosia emarginata. The sequence goes on along the minus strand of JAQQTP010000072.1, from coordinate 9,235,259 downwards.
GACTAGTTGTTGTATATTTACTTCAGGGTCGGATTCATCTTCTTCTAAGTCGGTGTCTAGTATCTTCACCCTCGGGCATCTCCCCTTCATCATCGCTTGTGTCAGATAATGCATCTGCCATAAGCGGGTTATCATTTCAAGATCCAACCTAAATGAGCTCCCTTCGGGCATTGCGGACGTACCAACTTCTTGAGATTGTACTAGGACAGGAGCATGTGTCATGGAGAATTGAGTGTTGATAGAGATACGATGATTGAAAAAGATTAGAAGGACCATACTTGTAACTCTGTTTCAGGAAGGAGCTTCAAGATGCTCATTGTGCTCATTTGTTTCCGTCTCGACATACAACTCCATAGAAGTTAAGTTAGGATGCTGATCAAAGCAATCAATCATGCAAGCAACATCTTCATCATCTTCTAATGGAAGAGCTATCCATCTTAGAACATTACTCCATTGTGGAAATCTGTACACAATACTAGACACAACTTGATTTTCTTGGAGCCTTAATTTTAAATGAATTCTCCTTTTTAAAAGATCAATAGTCGTATCACGTTGAATCATGATAGACTTGGGACGAGGACCTTTGTACATTAGACCCTCACCTTCATACGTTCTCCCATTGTAGTAAATGAGAACAACAAGGTGTTTGCTCATCTTGCACTTCAATAACAACAACACAAATAATTTAATTTTGTACAAACAAATACTAAGAACCTACTAAATAACAATAAAACATATATCATACATACACATTAATTCGTAACAATAATAAAAGAAACAAACAAATACTAAAAACCTACTAAATAACAATAAAACATATATCATACATACACATTAAGAATAATAATAAAAGACATAATAGTAATAATAATAATAATAACAATAATAATAATAATAATCAATAATAATAGTAATCAATAATAATAATAATAATCAATTATTCTAACAATTAAACAAATATACATAATACATAAATAATATAGAAACTAAAAAAATAAACAATAATTCTAACACTAAAACAAAGATACAATACACAATTAATATAAAAACTCAAACATAAATAATAATTCTAAAAATCAAACAAATATACAAAATATAATTAATATAATAACAAAAAATCATAAATAATAATTCTAATAACTAAAATATTTAATAATATATATAACAATAACAATCATAATCTAACGATAAAATACTTACGAATATGATTCTCGACAACTTATAGCCATCTGGAGAGTTTTAGAGAGCGTTTGAGAGAATGAAATCTAGAGAGAAGGTGAAAATTTGATAAATGAAAGAAGTTGCCGAGATAGGGTGAGGGGGGCGGGTTATAGGGGTTTAAGTGGAATACGCCAGAGCGCTTGGCGATCCACGTGGAATACGCCAGAGCGCTTGGCGTGATCCCTGTGGATACGCCAAGCGCTCTACATATTCCACATGGATACGCCAAGCGCTCCAAGGCGTATTCCACGTGGCCCAAAAAAAAAAAAATGCCACCGTGGCCAAAACGGTGGCATTTCGATAATTAGTTTGAGAAAAGTGGTATTTTGGTAATATTTTTTGTCAAAAATGGCACTTTGGTCAAAAAGCCAAAAAAAAGGAGTCAAAACACTAACGTGACCTAGGTCACGTTTGAAGGCTTGCGCAGCCCACTGTTGCTGCTTCAGGTGACCGACACGTGAACGGTAGTGAGTGTCCCGGTTGCGGTCAGCCAACACTGGGAGAAGGTCCAACAATTGGGGCGGTGGTACTGGGTTTGCGTTTTGATGTTTTTGTGGAGTAGAGTAAGGCAATGGCTTTCGAGTTCTTGCCTGGGTGCACACAAGGTGCCTGGTTGGCGGCATCTTAGGTGTCTTCTAGCCGGTTTTGAGGTCACCGGTGATTTTCTGGCCATTTGAGGGCTGTGTGCGGTTATCAGGGGCTGCGTGGTTCAACAGCTAAGCGTGGATGTGTGAGACCTAGAGGCTGTGGGTGGCCGACGATTCTAATTTCTGGCACAGACAGGCGCCAATGGTGGTGAAGGAGGTTAGTCGGTGACTGGAAGTCTTGCGGCTTCTCCGGCGCATTGGTTATAGCCCCTGTTTGGTGCGATCTGACCCGTTTTGGACTATCTGTTGGTTGTGTGAGTCTTCTGCTGAGCTTTTGTTCGTGGTTGGGTGCTCTCGTTTCTAGCACAGATTAGGTCACTGGTGGTTAGCTCTGGTGAGTTTTCTGGCGAGCTTTCTGACGACTCTATTCCAGATCTGTTTTCTTCTGTTCTGTATCAGACTATATTTTTCATCATGGTAACGTATTTTTTGGGTTTGTTTGAGGCTGAATGAGTGCGACTAGAATGGAGATGATTTTGTGGTTTATCTTGTGATTTGTGAGTAAGGACTTTAGTTTGTTGCTATGATGGGGGCTTGGTGGCCGAGTTATGATTGTGTCGATTTGATATCTTCGAAGGAAGTAGACTGAAGTTGTTGTTCTATTTTGTGTTTCTTTGTTTTTCTTGTGAATTTTCTTGGTGCACATTGAGCTTGGAGGAAAGGGCTGCCCGATTGGAGGTAAAGTGCAACCAACGAGGTGTAATCGCTCCAGAGATGTTAGAGGAAATGGTTGCCCACTAGATGGAGCCGCTAGGAGGAAAGAGCTATCAGCGAGGTAGAGTCACCTTAGATTCTCACTAGCAATGATGTTACAAGTTTGGGAGCAAGAGTTTCCCAATTTCCCTTCTTCTTCTTTTTTGGATGCTTGGATGGTTCAACATCTTCTCTTTTTTCTTATGTTGTATTTGAATGGTTTAACGTCTCTATGTCAAGTTTCTTTTCTCGCTTTTGCATAAAGATAGGGTTCTATTATTTGTTTTATGTTTATGAGTTTGTTACTTGTAACAACCTAAACTTTGCTTGAGGGTAAGTATTAGAAGATATTAGAATTATTAATCATAATATTAGTGGAGTTCAGCTTATATACCTAAGTATTAGTACAAATAGAAGTACTAAATTATAGAATTGTATCACATCTCATTCATATCAATAATATTCTTAATTTATTATTATTTAGTCATCTTTCTCTCTTTTTATTTTTCTAATCCTAAACTCGTAATTCTTCAATAATAATAATAATAATGCAGAAAGGTGACTAACAATTTGGCTTCCAAAATGGTTAGTCTTGAAGTCAGAATTGGAGTCAATGTATATAGCTACATGGAAGAGAACATGAAATCGGCTCAGATAAGCTGTAGTTACGAGTAGGGGATTACCAGTAGTAGAAGTGCTTTGCAGCTGCCAGTTAAGCTCAGGTTGTATTGAAGACATATAATTTTACTAGCATAATTTTTTTGGGTTTTCTTTACACAGCCTCCAATAAATTTAAACTAAGCTAGTAAGATGAGGAACAAATCCAACTAATGGCTAATGGTAAAGATAATTGGGTTTTAATAGAAGGGAGAAGCTAAGACTAATGTGAAGTGGACCAGGATCCTCTCTAGTTTGTGCAAATTGGAGAGGTTCAGTTTGTCAAAAATACATATGTTTTGCTACCACATATGATATATACAATAAAAGATAAAAAAAAAAAACTAATACCGCATGTTGCATATAGCAAAATATGTGTATTTTTAACAAATTAGATTCTTTTCAATTTGCACAAACTGGACTCTCTCCGGTTTGCACAAACTGAAGAGGATCCTAATTCATGTAAAGTTGCGTATATTTTTTAAAGACCAAAATAGATATTTACTGTAGACATAGTATGAGACTCAAAAGAATAAGAATGATGCATAAGTTAAAACTGGAATGACCCTAAACAAATGAAAATTAAGATATAAATTTGTCTCTTCCAACAACATTTTAAGAAAAATCATGATATAAATATCATTTGTATAATGCCCACCGGCAAATTTCACAAGGAATGTAGCAAGTATAAAGTTGTGGATGTATCAATTGTATAATGAGTTTATATAGTGTTCCGACTTCCAAAACATTCCGTAAGAAAAAACGGATATGCTTTCCATATTATCCCTCTTTGGGAGGATCCACAAATCTTTAGCTTTAAAAATTATGTAATTATTATCTTCATCATTATTATAAAATATGCTTGTAATCTTGTTTTCAATTTTTGTACTCATACAACCTACTATGTTAAATATGTTGATTGTAATGCAATTTGTGAAGAAGGCTTAATTGTATTGCTCCATATCGAAGGAATTAGTGTTATACCCAAACAGATGTGAGGATAACCTATGAAACCAAAAAAGATATGCCAAACTTTGTTTGTCAATTTTTATTTATTTATTTTTGTACAACAAACACACAAGATGTTCTGGATGTGGTAATCACTCTTCAAATGATCAGCTTTGCTGGATTCAGAGAGTATAACCAAAATAGAAAGGTTTCCAAGGTATGCATATCATAATAAACAAAACCAGCTCTTCATGGATAACTCAGAAAAGCTTTGAATTAAAATATTTAGCCCTTATCAATAAATTAAATCGTCATTTATTCTCGTTGAAAACAGGTTACATTGGCAAAACGTGACTACTCAAAAGTAAAGTTTACATCTCCCCTATTATTCCTTAAACTGGGAGAGACAAACACTATAATCAAAATAATTCCCCAGTAATTAGCCAAGGAGCAGCAAGAACACATCCCTACCAGATACCCCCACAGTGGACTTGGTCCACCCTCCAGTTAAAAGCTTTGTAGGACCAGTAACTAAGGCTTTGCAGCTTCAATCTGTTGATCTATAAGGTATACAAAAAATTGAAACTAGTATTACACTTGTTTTACCTTGGCATTAACCACATCCTCAGGACAACTCCACTCCCAAATACTGGGAGTGAGAAGCTGCCAGGAGAGCTGCTCCAATGCCAGAGCCATCATTAGAATGCTCAATGCCAATGGTCTCAGCTGCCTCATCTCCCAACAACTCCTTTAGTGTACTCTCCAAGCAAGTTCTGAATTTAGTGTAGTGTTCAAACAATCCGCCATCCAATGCTATCACTGATCTTTGTTTCTCCCCAACCTTAACTGTGTCTCTTCCTATTTTCTTAACGATGCCTAAAATACCAGCAGCAGAAAGGCGGGCCCCGCGAATAGCAACAATGTCACAGAGTTCCACAACAATCTTCCTCACCTTTAGGGATGTGTTATGGATCTGAAAAAAAAAAGGGAAAGCAATGAGAAATCCTAACCACTTTCTCTCTCGGAGGAGGAGAAATACGAACTTCTATGAAAGATCACAAACAATAGATTCTAAAAGTTTAATTTATCATCATATTTTCCTGCCTTCTATAGCTCTATATCTAATTCAAGAAAAACAATTAACAGGATGATATAAATGTGCAAACCGACAACCTTTTATATTCAACATGAACAGAAAAGCATCTGTACCTCTAATATATCCCTTAATTTGTTTTCAACCACCTTCAGATCTGAAGACGTGTCTTGATGCATAGCAGACATGTCAGGTGTCCTATACATCCCATAGAAAATATGTGAAAACACTGACAGCTCCAATACAAAGGAAATAAATGGCCAAAAAAATGAAAATAATGGGTTACATCCAAGACATGTAAAAGTGAATGTTTGGTTGGATAAACTATCATACCTAAGTATGAAAGGAATTCTCAACTTGGGAGGAACATTATCTCCAAAAAAGTCAGCTTCTTCTGCCAACTTCAATAAAGCTCTCCTTACAATGTCACCCAAATACATACCAGAAATTATCTTCTCAAAAATCTGCAAACAATAGTGGAAGAGTATTATAGATGCACGTTAGTCATTCAAACCAATGATAGATAATCATTACCTGTTCACCAGGGTTTAAGCTCTCCGCGTCTAGAGCTTGATCATATTCTGTTAGAGGAAGATAGGAGGAATGGAAATTACCCCACTCCATGTTTATAACCTACAGAATTAGTAAATAATCAGTGTGCTTTGACACACAGATAATCATTACCTTCCTCTTAGAATCATGGTAAACACAGTTCTATCACACAAGAAAGTAAGTGTCATAAATATTCATAACCTACTTACCATCTGTCCTGATTTTGGTAGAAGACCATGCCATTTGGGAATTGCATGTGCATGCTCTGCATATGCTGCATTAGTCCCAGTACCAAGAATCACTCCAGCAATGACATCCTGATTGCTGAATCTGCCTCTAGCTAATGTTCCAACGGTATCATTAACCTACATCACATCACCAAGTTAGATTTTGTTTCCAGTTTAAGATATTAAGTAACTAAGAATTTTTTTTAAAAAAAATGAAACTATAAAACCTCATTAATCAAAATTTTCTGTCAGACACAAATTGGAAATCATTCTCAAAGCCTGACTTTATAGGTAAAAAAAATCCTAAAGAGAGGAAAGTGGGACAGACCAGAGCCGCAACACGCATATCCAGGCCAATTTTCTCCATGGACTTGGTTAGTTCCCCCACCACATCTTCTCCAACCTACAAACAACCAAACAGAATCCATAAACGAGTAGCTGTCAGATTACCATGCTCAATGAAAGAATAGCTGAGAAATGAAGAGAAAACTAGTAGAAGAGAGTTCTCTCTTTGAAAATAATTCATACAATACATTTGTGAACCATAATAAGGTTAGCATAGTAATTTCTGGACTCACAAAATTTAATACAACAACAAAAGGAATGTACTAATGTAGTAGTGTATGTGATGACAGAGACAGAATACCAATGCATGTATCTAGATTAAGCACCATAATCATGATCATCACAAATGACAACAAGAAGGAATGGCAGTACAGATAAAATTGAATATAAAAGAATCAAGGTAACAAGAATTACCACATCCTCAATATTGAAACCCTTAGTCCACCTTATTAGAGTCCCAGATGCAATTGATGTTTGCCTTACTGGAAATGAGAAGGTAAAACCCAGTTCTCTTTGTCTGCCAGGGGGAGGATGAAACTCTTCAGGTTCAGAACTAACAAACTTTGCAAGAGATGTTGCTATAAAATCAAATAATTCCTGTAATGACATAATTAACATATTTTAGAGTGAAGGCAGGCTCAATGCTTTGATAGATTTTCTCATAAAAGACTTACATTTGACGAACTGGTCATCAGATGAGAAGGAATTGAAACTTCTTCAGACTCTATGCTGACAACACCTTTCTCTTTTCCACCTAAGTGCACACGAAGGGAACGGAAGTTTGTGCCACCAAGGTCCAATGCATAGAAGAGTCCTTTCTCATCCCTATAAATAATGTGACAAAGTAAAGAATTACCATTAAAGGAAGAAACCTTTAGGATTTACAAGTTCATATGACAGAAAATTTATATATTTTTTTTTTGATCAATTGAAGTACAATGTAATACTTAATCATTCAAATTTTCTCTTTCTGCATCTTGTCTTAGATTCTTCACAACACAATATCAACAATCAAATGCTTTAGGAGTAAACTGATATCATCTAGTGGGACTGAAACGTTAACAAGTGGATGTTTTTATTACCATGACTGATCAACAAAGAATTGTTAGAAGGTGGGGAAAAAAAAAGTCACATATAGCTATTCATTCAGCAATAATCAATCAATCAGCAACGTCAGAATTATCATTAACTTTATAAAGATAATCTGAAAAGTTAACTAGAAAAACTCACTAAGCATGTCAAATAAAACACCAAAATCAATTGATCCTTGAGTATTAAATGGAAATTTTTGGATAATCTACATTGACTTAACAAGAAGGCCACTGAACATATCCAACAACAACAACATCTAAAGCCTTTTTCCACTACGTGGGGTAAGCTACATAGATCAAATAATGTCATTTTATTCTGTCATAAGTCCTCAGGCAGACCATTTAGTTCTAAGTCCTTCTTAACGGTCATTGAACATATTCAAATCAGGAAAAAACCACAGATACACTTTACTGATATTGGTATTGGAAAGTTCATTAAACAAGTTAGGGAGCAAAGAGAATATATATATATATATATATATATAATATATATATATATAAATTGACTAACCCAGTTGGGAGCTTGTCGACATAGCTTATCAACATCTTGAGCTTGCTACCACCTTCAGAAGCGAGACCAGCATGCATCTCAACGTCCATGGCATCAGCAACCTGCCTAAGCTTCCCAATTGGGGTCTCACACTGTTCCTCAAACTCCTTCACTATAGCTATTGCACGAGCCCATTTCCCAGAGCTCCCCACGCGGTGGCGCACCACCAGCGCCGCCGCAGCGCAAACCGCCGCGGCGCAAACCACCACAGCTCTCACCGCGACCTTCCCCATCACAACGCGGGAACACACTCACTGAAACAATGAAGAGTTCACAAAGGCAGGAACTTTTGGAGGAAATCAGAAATGGGTCGAGGTGAATCTTAATCGAAAACCTCTTTCTCTTTGGGGACTCCAAGATTCTTCTTATTCAAGCGCATGGATCAGTCAGAAAACGACTGCGGGGTTAGAGAGAGAGCGAGTGAAATAGAAAACAAAGAGAGGGAAAAAGAAAATTAAAAAAGATACCAAAAAGAAAGAAAAACATTTTAGAGGAATTTAGATTAGTTTGATTCATTTTCTTTTTGGGAAAAGAAATCTATACCTATATGGCCATTTTATCCGAAATACTAAGGCGACAAAAAATCAAAAAAGTAAATAATTTATAATATCAAATATAAAACTTTGAGTTTATTTTTTCTTCTGAACAAGTTTTTAAACTAATTTAAAAAAAATAAGATAATAAAAATATATTTACTCTTAACTTAATTTAAAATACATTAAAATCTTAACTTATTAAAATTTAATAATAGATATATCATTACTTATTTACTTTATATACAAACTAATCTTAAAAAAGTCTTATCAATTTTAATATAGTGTTTGTATAAAATTTTTATACTATTAATTTATTATACATTATTATATATTTTATTTTTAAAATAATTATTATAAAAATTAATTTTTTTATAACGTGATTATGCATGATTGAATAATAATACAAAAGTTTTTTATTTAAATTAAATCTTAAAATATTTTACAATATGATTTGATTATGAATTATTATGTTATTGAAATAATTTCATTATGATAATAGTTGTTTAGAAATTAAATTTGTTTAGTAACATAACAAATGAACATGATCTAAAAAGTTTTACTCAAATGTGTGTTTGGTTCGGGTATAAAAATTTTAATTATTTTAATAATTGATTATTGTATAAATTTTTTTATTATAATCGATTTATTTTTATGTATGGATATATTAATTGAAAAGTGATTTTAAATTAATCTATTTCGTTTGATTGATATAAAAAAGAATTATTTTTATGCATTAAATTACTAAAATAGATATAGAATGATTAAAAAAATTATTTGATTGAGGACAAAATAGTATTTACATATTAAAATATAATGAATAATTTATAAGTTAGAATCATAAGTTTCAGTGTATGTTTGACTACAATTATTTTAGCTTAAAATAATTTTTTTTGAAAAAAAAATTGTTTCAACAGTGTTTAATTATGTTTGGCAAAATCAGTTTTAGAACTTTTGACGAAATTGAATAAAAATAAAAAAATTTTAAGTTAATTTTTATAATCTTTGAAGATTGAAGAACATGATTCTAACTTATAGATTATTCCTTACATTTTGATATGTAAATATTATTTTGTCTTGAATCAAATAATTTTTTTTAATCATTTTATACATATTTTAATAATTTAATACATAAAAAATTCTTTTTTATATCAACCAAACGAAATAGATTAATTTAAAATTACTTTTCAACTAACATATTTAAACATAAAAATAAATCGATTATAATCGATTATAACAAAAAAATTTATATAATAATCGATTATTGAAATAATTAAAGTTTTAATAGTTAAATTAAACACACACTCAATCTTTAATATTATAAAAATTAAGTTAATTTTTTTTTATTTTACATTAAATTTTATGTAAAAATTAAAATTAATTTTATCAAATATAATTAAATACTATTAAAATAACTTTTTTTCAAAAAAAACTAATTTAAACTAAAAAAAACTTACGTACTTACTTAAAATTTATTTGGCTGACTGAATGGATAAACTATTAATCTCTATCAATCATTTAATCAATATTATTGCGTTACTCTTACTTCGTTTTAAAAACAATCGCTCATGAAATTCTGATTGAGTTGGTGTTTAGTTAAAAAAAAAATTGTAAAGTAACGATTTCTTGCACCAAAAAAAAAGTAACGATTTCAATAATTGAATTAAATAAAATTCGCTTTTACTACAATGAACCACCATTGGTACATTACTCTTACATCTAATCAATTAAATCAAATTCTAATAAAATTTTAGTATTTTTTTTTCCTTGTGTCTACCACTAATAAAAAGGGTGAGGTGGAAAATAAGTCATCTTTTTTTTTTGTACATGAAAATAAGTCATCTTTATTGAGATAATTACGACAACACCTGTCCGATGTCAGCTGCCGTATGTAGCCAAACATGGTGCATGGAGCTTCTGTATTTTTGAGCTTGTGGGCAGCCACGTGTACCTCCTGGCCTGGGTTATCAGGTGTAAAATGGGCCACACACTTTTCGTTAAACGGATGGCCTTATCAAACTATTTTCGCAAATTCGTTGTTTCATAGGATGCCATCTTATTCCATTGGAGTCCACAACATTCTTTTTTTGTTGTTGGTATAATTTGATAATATATGGTAGACTTCTTTCAAAAAAAGAGCATGCCATACTTTTATGATATGTTATGACAATTGTGTTTGTTACAGTTTGTTATGATGGCTTCTTTTTCATGGTACCTTAATTATCCTAAAGTTATTTGTATTTTGCAGGACATATGCATGATGCAACAATGTCAATATCCCCTTGAGAAAGATAATTAGTGGGTTAGGTAACTTCATTAGATTGTGTAATATTGACTTTGAGGTGGCAATGACTCATGCATATTATCCAAAGAGTGACTTTACCTAATATAATAAATAAGACAAATAGCACTTTCATATCTATAATCTATAACTTTAGTTTTGTGAGTCTGGATAGAGATTCTTTAGTGTTGATATTCATAGTAAATGATCTCTAATACAAAGGTTGACTTTTCATCTTTCCAATAAACAATCAATTATTTTTAAAAATCGTTAAATGATGGATGATGTTGTTCGCAACAATAAAGATAAGAAGATAATATTCTTAGTTTAAATGGAAGCTAACAAAATTCATGATGAGGGCAAGAACTTGACTTATGTTTAGTTCCCTAGCCATTTTGTTTATAATAAAGAAAAACAACAATGATTTACAAAGCAACGAGGACAATATGTAGGAAGGTTCATTTATTCCTCTTGAAATAAGGGAGTTGTATTATATTAGGCTTTTGTTAATAGTTCAACAAGGATGTACCGATTTTGAAAGCATAAGAATAGTCAATAACCATACTTATGATTCATTTCAGGATGCATGTTATACAATGAGTTTGTTGTGTGATGATAAAGAATTTAATGATGGCATCAAGGAAGCTGCAAAAATGACTTTTGGACATTATCTAAGAAATCTTTTTGAACATTATTGGTCTCAAACTCAATTAGTAGGCGAGCATTTGCGTGAGAGCAAACATGACATTATTTATTAGATAATATTCTTTATCAAAGAAGGATTTTGTTGAACAACAAAGGTAATATTTGTTCCTTATTTTATTGTAATTTTATATTTTAAATATTTCATTACATTTTCAATTTAATTGATATTGTTATTTTTTTTTAAGATCTAAACATTTCAAAATTTAATTTGAAGAATTTATATTTGATCGAAATAGAGAAATTGCTCCATTCAAATGGAAGATCTTTGAAGAAACTTGATTCAATGCCTTTTTTCCTACAAAATGTCCAATCAATCATTTTGAAAATAAATTCATGGTAGATGAACTTAATTACAATAAAGAAGAGATGGTTGCAGAACATTGTAGGTTATATTCTTCCCTCATATATGAACAAAAAAAAATCTACATTGATGCAATGAAGTCTAGAAAAAAAAAACTTATTTTTTGTCTAAGGATATGGAGGAAAATGAAAGACATTCATCTAGAAGACTTTGTTTGTTGCACTTTGTGCAAAATGTAAAATTGTTGTTAACGTTGCATTCAATGGAATTGCTTCCCTTCTTCTTTCAGGTGGAAGGACGACTCATTAAAAATTTATAATTCTATTTTCTCTTACTGAGAAGTCAACTTGTAATATTAAATAAGAAAATTTCAAGGCAAAACTTTTTCATTATACAAGTCTTATTATTTGGGATGAAATTCCGATGATTAGCAAATGGACTTTTGAGGCTTTTGAATGAACTCTAAGAGACATCTTGAGATCTCCTAATAGTATTTCAAATGAAGAATCGTTATGAGGAAAAGTTGTAGTACTTGAAGGAAATTTTAAACAAATATTGTCAGTAATTCTAAAACATAGTAGATAAGATATTATAATGACAACTTTAAATCCTTCAAAGTTGTGGAATAATTATAAAGTCCTCACTTTGACTAAGAACACGAGGTTACAAACAAGTTGCTCTACATCAAACTTTGAGGAAATAAAGTCATTTGCTGATTGGATAATTAAAGTTGGTGATGGAGTTTTGTGCAACAATAATGATGGTGAAATTGAAATCCCATAATATCTTTTGATTTTAAATTCCAATAATCATATTGTTGATATTGTTGATTTTATATATCCCAATTTGATTGATAATATGAAATATTCCAAATTTTTTGAGGATTGAGCAATTCTTATTCTAACACTTGAAGTTGTAGATAAAGTAAATGAATACATGCTTTTATTGGTCCCTCAAGAAGAAAAGCATTATCTAAGTTCAAATTCTATTTTTGTAGTAGATGAAGACGTTGGCATTCAACCAAAATGGTTTACAACTAAATTCTTGAATGAAATTAAAGTTTCATGTATTCCAAATCATAGGTTGACACTTAAAAAAGGTGTTCTAATTATGCTCTTTCGAAATATTGATCAAGTTGCAAGACTTTGTAATGGAACAAAGTTAATTGTAAAAGATTTGGGTAAGAATGTTATTGGAGCAAGAATAGTAACTTGCAAACAAATTGGGGACAAGATTTTTATTCCAACAATGAATTTAACACCTTCATATCTTGAAATTCCTTTGAAATTTGAAAGAGGACATTTTCCTTTAACAATTTGTTTTGCAATGACTATTAACAAAAGTCAAGAACAATCACTCTCTCATGTTGGATTGTATCTTCCAAGACTTATTTTTAGCCATAGACAACTATATATAACTGTTTCAAGAGTTAGATCAAGGAATGATTTGAAGATTTTGATTTCTGATAACAATAGTAACCTTTGTTCAACAATTAAAAATATTGTTTACACAGAAATCTTTCAGAAGATTTGAATACAAGGTATCAAGTGATGTTTATATTTATTAATTATTATACTTTTAAATCTGAATTATTTATAAACAAAATTCTTTGTAACTGTTGATATTCATTTTTCTAATTGCAGATTCACAATGGTTTTGGAAGTTTATGAAATTTTTGTTATGTAATATCATGTTTTGATTTATGTAAAACCATCTTTAGCTGGGCATTAGTTTTTATAAATCCCATTGATGAATCAATGAATAATACATTTACGTTTTTATATAAATTGTTTTAGTATACAATTTATACACAAAATATTTATGCCTTTTTATTCTATTTATATCTTCATTTTAATACTGACGTGTATATAGATTTCCCCGTGCATTGCACGGGCAAAACACTAGTTTGGGATTAAACAAACATGGAGAGCAGCTAGTTTTGAAGAGGAGATGCAGGCTGCTGTTAATGTCTTGTAAACTTATTTTGCAGTCATTTGGCCACCAATGAATGAGTCAATTTGGGTTTTTCATTCCAAAGCAAGTTGTTTGAAAAGAGAGGCTTTTGCTCATTTCTAGGCTCCAACTTGGAGGCCAACATGGCTGCAAAGAAAAAAGTTGGATGCTAACTCTTCTAGTTCAGTGAGCGCCCAACTTCCCTTTCAGTTTGTATTTTTTTATTTTTTGGTAATTTGATGTTGTTTTTAATTATTGACCAAGAGGTGCAAAATCAATTTGATGTTGTTTTAAATTATTGGCTTCAATTTTTAAATAATTTTCGTCCTTGTTTACCCATTGATTAAATTATTTATCCCCACCCCCACAACAAAAAAAGAAAATTATCAGTGCAAGTAATTTTCGTTGAAATGGGAAGTCCTGCTGAAGTATTCTCTGCCTGGATTATTACCGAGTTATGTCCAAAATGATCTGATTTTTTCGATTATTTTATCACCAAGAATGACTAAACTCCGCTTAAAGTCTCAAACATGTTTATGTGTTGAATTTCCAAATCTGCAACTGTTGTCCTGACTTGACCAATATCAATTGAATGCATTGACCATTATCAGAATGCATAAGGGCACGTAGCCAATCAGTTGTGATTAACATATACTTATAAAGATTTAGATTTTCTTACTTAAAATGATATTGTAATTTTAGGTGAAAAGAGATACAATACTATATATTCAAAAGAACTAATACTTTATGTACAACATCTCATATCAATATATTATTGCAAATCATACATTATCATATCTGTCTTTCTGCTGTACATATCTTAAAAATCATAAAATATCTCACAATTTAACTTTAAGAAGCTATTTGTGTCTTTACTTAACAATTTAAGTTTTTAAAATCGATGATTCATGACATTGTATGAATAAAGATGAGCATGTGCATATTTACATTGCAAGTCCAAAGGATTTTTGTGTAAGAGGGTATATTAGAGATATAATAAAGTCATTCATACGCATTCATCTAACATCTTAAGCATTTGGTAGAGATAATTCATTATATTGATAAAATAGGTTTATATGCTATTATTGTACGTTGGCCACTTATTTCTCAATCTTTACGAAAGAGAAAGCCAACACATAATGAGGCATTGTATAGGTTATGGTTAAGCTTTACTCTCAATTGATTAGGTCCAGTCAGGTTGTTATTTGAAGTATAACCAAATCATCTGATGTCAGGGACCCAGGGTCCACTTGAATTTGGTGCTTTTGTTTTCATGTTTATTGGGGTATGACGGTTCCCCTTTCTATTTTCAGTTCTAAAACGACATATCAGATTAATATTTTGTTTCCATGACATACCAAAATAGATCATATTCAAGAGGACAAGGACACCTTCATTGCTATGGGAATCTTAACATCCCATATTGACTTTAGCATTTGTGCTTAGATATTGTATTACATTGAATTTCACTCGCAACCTTATACCACATTCCACTAGTTAGTATAGAAGTGTCATGTGCTTGCACATTATAAATGCTTTAGTTCCAGACAACAGACTTGCTCCTAGTGAGCGTACAGTAGGAGCATCATTTATTGTGAATCTAATAGTAGGGGCTCTGGCCTACAAGGAATATTCATCTTTTAGAATCTAT
Source organism: Ormosia emarginata (assembly GCA_029884605.1). Taxonomy (NCBI): domain Eukaryota; kingdom Viridiplantae; phylum Streptophyta; class Magnoliopsida; order Fabales; family Fabaceae; genus Ormosia; species Ormosia emarginata. The sequence continues at coordinate 9,219,811 of JAQQTP010000072.1, read as the reverse complement.
ATTAATCCTTTCCCCTATCTAGGGACACTGACAGTTCATCAATTTATCATGGAAATTCCCTTTTTAAAGAAAAAATAAACTCTTCATTCTTCAATGCTACGATCCAAACATATTTCCATAAACTTAATTACTTTCACTACAAGGGTAGTTCATTCAGGAAAAGTATTTTCAAATTCTTCTATAACATTATCCATTGAAGGATACTCAAAGATTGGATTAAGTGTCAGTAGAACAGAAAGAGAGAGTAACTTGGTTTCTATGAGTTTATCTTATCTTAAGCCCAGAAAAGAGAATAAAACAGCCAATTTATCTCACACCTTGTTCATAATAATCATCTCATATCGTATTCCCAACTTATAGAATGATTGAAAATATGGAATAAGATTCAACGAAAAGAAAATTCAATTTTGAACTGCTCCAATTCAGACAGCCATAAGATCTCTCTCTGTCAAGCACACTAACCTGCCTTTAACATTGAAGCATGCGTCCTATAAATAGAAAAGCAGCCAACAAGAAGCTTTTACAAGTTGACAAGAACTTTCAACTTGACAAGGTAAAATCATGAAGTGTACGGTACGAGAATTACTGGGCTAGTTCTGCACGAGTTGGAACAACAGGTACGAGAAAATTGCCAAAGGGTGAATCACAGATCCTATAGTTCCCAGTACAACCATCTTGTTGTGCTTGTACTGCTGCAAAACACTTGGCCTGCTGAATCATGAAATTGATTCCACTGGTTTGGGTTGCAGTAACCTACGCGTGACAGATCAAATGGAGATATAAGCATACAGCTATACGGTTTTACAGAAAAAATATAGAAAAATGCCACAAAGAGAGGGTTAAACAAAAAGATATACCAGTGACCCACTAGTTGATGTTGCAGCTGTGTCATTCTTTGTATCAGATGAAACTAGAATCCTGTGAGCAATGAAATGAGGATTAAAATATATTTCTTGTGGAAATCCACTCAAACAATTATTTAATAATATAAATTTACAAGACTATCTTTTATAGCATAGAACCTACATTTAAATCAACAGCATTGAGGTGATGAAATGAAATCAAAGAGAAAGGTATCCCACAACTGGTTAAAATAAGAACCTCTGTTTGTACATACAAATAGGGTGAAGGGTTCTATATCTTTGGTTAACATTATTTACTGACTTTGTCTTTTCACTTGGAATTACAAAAGAGAGAATTGTGGGTTTTAGGAGAAGCCACATAACATATTCCCTGTCCTCCTTTAGAAAATGTTAAAACCTAGGATGGCCATAGGGCTGAAAATGAGATATCCTTTAACTAGTGCAACATCAATTTTAAAAAACTCACATTTTAATTAAAAAAAATCATTTAATATTGAGAAGTTATAGACATCAATTTCACAACCAATTGTTCCATCAACAACAACAAAAGCCTAAACCTTTTCTTACTAGGTGGGATACCATCATCTCCATATCAACAATAATTTTTGTTGAAAACAAAATTCCATCAACATTAATTATTATCTTCAAAGTCCCAGAGATTTAACAGGCCAAAGCTCAAAACTTTTGCTGAGCATCACCAACCCAAACATATCAATTTGTGAAATTCATATTGGGAAAATGCAAAGATAACCGAAAAAAGAGAGCTTTATGAAAGACATAAATGATGAGTCACACAACCATTTGGTGCCTCTAGGATTTATCCGTGAGACGGTGGTTCATTGATTTTCCTCCTCTTGCTACTGGACTCAGATGCCATGTTCGGTTGTCCCACCCTCCAGTCCTCTTGCTTCGCTTGTGTTCCTTAAGGATCAAACACAAAGATGTAAGAAATAATAGCCTAATTCAGACAGCCACAAGATCTTTATTTGTGAAGCACATGCCCTATAATTGGATAAAGCAGCCAACAAAAACCTTGATATCTGCTTGTTGATGGTGTTTCTCTGGTGGACTTTTTGCGTGATGATGGTTTAATGATGTGCAGGGTACTTGGGCTTTGCTTGATGAGTCACATGACCATTGGGTTTCAGGGCTAGAAACAATAGCTCAATATCTAATACACAGGTTTAGTTAATGGAAAACCTGAAGCCCACATAAGCCCATGGATTTCAAGGTCCATGAGCCCACATGATTGAAAGGCTTAAACGTTGCCATTGGGTTGGACCCATAAAGTAAATCAGCTAGATTTGCTGCAGCCCAAAAGAGAAAATTGCCGTGGATTTCAGGCTCCAAGTAAAAGTAAACAGCAGTGGAGATTGAAACAATTAGGTTGGGCCCAGGAAGCCTGAAATTCCATTTGGTGGGTTTCAAATTTCAATGGTGATATGGAGATTGGAGATTGCCTCCCAAAACTTCCCGTTATTATTACCAATCAAAAGTGGCTCACTGCCTTCTCAAGGTTAAGTCTTATTTAACTACCAAAATGAATGTATGTATCCACTACGTGTCTATGTCCACCCAACAACCACCTTTAGGTAGTTTAATCAGTAAAATAGAAAGAAAGAAGGAAAAGAGAATGCACCACCTAGTAGTTAAAGACTTGAGAGGATTGTATTGATATTCTTTATTCATTTTCTTGAGTGAAAGCTAGATATCAAGATTCTGCATATGTAATTACACCTTGACTTCTATCTGTTCTTTATGATGATTAATTGATTATGCATATGCGGCTTTATACTTCTCATAACTGATATTATTATTCTTTTAGTTTATGTTCAGCGGTATAATCATTTATAATATGATAATTTTAAATTTAAATAACTGATAGGCACCGTTTGCTACAATCAAAATATGTAATTCTGCTTGATGCATAACTTTATTGGGGAGAAAAAAAATGAAAAGTAGTTTTTTCTTTAAAGATAGGGTGGGAGCTATTAAAATTGAAGATCTGTTCTTCACATAAAATTTATGGCTACTAAGAAAAACTATTATTAAGCCACCATGTTAAAATATCCTATTTAAATATCATTTTGAGGATTTGGCAATCATTCTCTCTCACCCCACCATTGATATCATCTTTTTTTTCCTACATTCAAACTGAATAGACAGAAACCAAATAATCATTAATTGAGTGACTTGGATTCTATGGTAAGAAAAGAGGGAAGAGGATGATGCTTATATTAGCGATATGCTACCATTGATGGTTGCAGAGCGTGCGGGCCACACTTCTACTTTATGATAGTTTGGGACTGGAGAAAAAACAACATGGTGAGAGCAACAGGTAGATGAGCCATAAGCCACACAATATCCTGAAGCAATTATACTGCATGTGCAGGACCAAAACTATCTATCCCTCAACTTACTGTGCAATTGACAGTTCTTTTTCAAGCTGTAGTTTCAACTCAAATAATTAGATAAAGACATCTCCAACTAGTTTTCAAGACAATTAGATTCAGAAGCAAGCAAAATTTGACCTTATTCTTTGACAGCTTGTTCTGATGTTACTAATTAGACAACTTTGAGTATCTTGGTGTAATTTTAAATATATTTTCTTCAAAAGGTCATGTGCCTGCCTACACTTGATAGTTGATATAGCAACAATTTTTCTGAGCTTATTACTACTTTATGCAATCCAATTGGACCATAAAATGGACTATATATTAAGTCCCGGCATCAAAGGAATTTGTTCAACAATATAACCTATTTTCTAAAGAGGTTTTAAGTCACAAGTAAGATCACAAACAGGCGGGAATCACTCACTAAAGCAAAAAGAAAGCTGGATGTTGACTTATGTATGTGTTCAATATTTTGGTGGAGCTGATTGGGACCTTTTGATGGTCTTATGGAATTCAACCAGAATGATTTTTGTAATGATTCTTTCCATATGAGCTAATTATAAACCTTCACAAATTGCAGGCCAACTATAAAAATTAATGTGTCTAGAACATATGCAAGAAAGAAAAACTGACCCCCCAAAATCCAACCGTATCCAACTATAATCATTCCCACATTGCTTTACGGTTGAATTTCTGCCCGCCCTGTAAAAATGTTCCTTGATTCCTACATGACTATATCTAGTTTGTCAACACAAGATAATCTTGTAATGCTCCATTGTTATAATGGATGGTGCTAACTTGATTCTTTTTATTATTTGACCAATTTAAAGAACGTACGACATCTAGAAATTTAATCTAGAAAGGGGATCTTGTGAGCTTTGAAGGGTTAGGACTTAGGAATATATTTCATGCTTCTTCATCGTGGACTACTTTATCTCAGAAAAAACATTGATTAGCAGGTTTCAGGACCACTAATTAGTATGTGGGGCAGAGAGCAATCTCTCCAACGACGAAAATTTAGTTAGAATAAATCTCTACTAAGTTTAAGGAATCCACGCTTTATGTTTACCTCTGCAAGAGAAGCAGGTTATTGGATTTATTTTAACACAAACCAAAATCCCATTGGATAATGTTTAATGCACGTCATTTTGGTGCACACCACCTCATACCACAATAAAATAGTAGAATTACAGTGTAAATGCGCAAAAAATAAAGAAAGGTCAATTATAATCAAATGATAAAAACTGTACAAATATACACATGTGAAGTAATGTATATCTAGCATTACTCAATCCAATTTAAGTAAAAGCTACCCTACATGGCAGCAATCAGCAATGCCACAGGGAATCCACTGTTACCTTATCTGTCTCTTTTTTTGGGGGTAGGGTATAAGGTCGGGTAAGAAGCTAAACTAACCACTATTACATCTCAATAATCAGGTCATAGTTGACAATGTTACTGGAAAATGAGTGGTCAAACTGGGAAATGCTTATTGGCTGAAGTGGGAAAGATGCTGATGAGTGATGGCACATGTAGTTGGTTCGTGGTACTATAGAAAAGCACCTCCAGTGTACATATATAGGGTGACAAGCCAAGAGCTTGAAGCTTGGGCAAAACGGCTCAATGAGGCGAGCTTTTCTGACTTGGCTGAGAAAACTAAAGAAAGTCCATCAATCTTGTGATTTAGACAAGTATGTCTCATGGCCATGTGCAGCAATGCGCCCCACGTGGGATATGACATGCGTGTGGGTCTCTCTAACTCCAAGTGGTTTTGTTTTCTTCTCTTTTCTTAGATAGTTTTGGCAAGATACAGCACATCCATAATAACATAGCTTCCAAGTAAGGAAGAGAACTGTAAGAAAGAAAAGGAAAATCAGCCTTATACACAAAACAAAGAAAAGAAAAGAAAATACAAATAATGTTATAATTAAAAGTACATGCATTTATATAAATTGCAAGCTGAACTGAGGAAGTGTACCTTTTTTTTTTTTGAGGTATATCTTTGACATGTCCACGTCCTTGAGAATTATGAGATCCTCATTCTCTTTGGAATGGACACTAATGTACTAGAGTCAGGAGATGAGCTGTGCATGTTAGGCAAGTAGCTGGCTCTGTAAAGGCCCTGCTGAGACATCCTCTCATAGATCACGTGCCTTTTTTCTTTTCTTGATAGCCTTCCTTTTTTAAAAAAGGGTTTTGCTAATACTTGTTAAAGTAAATTAAAATAAAAAATTTTAAATGTATTTTTTTTAATTTTTAATGCATTAAATATGTTATTTTATTTAAAAAATTTTATTTTAACTTTCTTAATTAAAGGTAATTGTTATCAAAATCCAACAAGAAATCATATGACAGTTATGACTTATGACTTATGACTTATGAGATGAGCACCGTGGACGTGTTTCCCACTTTCTTGATAAACTTGAAAGACCTCTGCCCATTGGTATGTTGGCCCTTTGTAAGCTGAGAAGCAATCTAGATAGATTTTATTTTTAATGACTCCTTCCCAACTGTCTATGTGCCAATATTCCTTAAGTCTTGTCACTTTTGAATTATTCTACTTTTCCCCATCTTTTGATGGTCCTCAGAAGAAGTAGATGATTATAAACTACAATTTCCTTATTCTAGCTGGGGCAATATAGGTTGGTGTGCATTTTGTTGTGTTCATATGCCTGTAAATCTTTTTGCTGTGCAGAGCTTTTTGACAATGAGAGCTTAGTCCTAAAAGGGATCTGACAGAAGAGAAAAGGTCATTTGATGATCAAAGGATTCAAAGCTTCTATTTTTAGCTATTTACTATGTCTGGCGGTGATGCCAAGTGTACCATCATAGATATTGAATTCTGTTTTGTATGGAAAATATATGAAATATAAATATTGCATTCCACAGTTCCACCAAAAATGGAAAATGAGAAAAAAATTTCCAAGGCCATGTTAAGCTACAACATGTCAAATTTATACTAACCCAACAAAAAAAAAAAAGCGAAGTCAATTCAAAGGTATGTAAAGATTTATTAATGTTATCTGCTTCCAAATAATGCATCTTGGACCCCATACACAACCGTTGAGAGAAGAAAATGCTTTGTAGTAGTACTGCTATTTTATTAATTGTTCATATACATACGCATTTAAGAGCAGAAGAAAAGCAAGTGTAGCAAGAAGATAAACTTTAATATGCAGTATTCATGACCATTTTAAAGCGAGTTGATCTCACATTTAAATCAGTGCTGGAATAGAATCTGAACTCTCTGCCCTTCTTTCGGCAGGGATAATGTTTATTTAACCAAAAAGGTTTAATATATGTGACTGCAAATTCATAATCTGGCCATAATAAATGTGACTGCAAATTCATAATTTAATATAGTGATATTGATTACTATTTTCCTTTCTGTATTTTGATCTCTATTCATAAAGTCACCTTTTTCATCATTTTCTTGTTTCTTGGCATTTGTAATGGACATGTATACCAAGTACTAACAAAAGGAAATTAAGGTTCTATTGGATTTTACTTGATTTGGGTTGAAATGATGGATTTTTCTTCAAGAATAGCCATAGCTCATAAAAGGTATGCTGACAGTTTTATAAGGGCATAACATCTGTTTCCTTTGTCATTTCTCTCTGAATCCTTTAGATCTAACATCTAAGCAAGTGTAAACGAAGATGGATATTGGTAGAATCCAAGACCAAGAGTTGGTGGCCCTTTCAATAATCAATATCAGATAGTTAACATTCTTTATCTTTTAGATATATGTGCCACATATATATACACTCATATTTATGCTTATGCCCATAAAGCCAATATTATAAACATTAGCAAGTAAGTTCAATTATATTCTTATGCTGAATTGAGGAATCAGAAAAGGCAGACATCAGCAATAAACTAGGACTACAAGTTCGAAGGCAGGAAGGCAGCAGTTAGAGGTAGGGATATGTAAGAAGAGTAACAGGGTTCGATTCCCGCAAATATTCATCTCAATTTTCTTTCTTTATTCTCCCACTCTTTTCCCGAATCCTATTAAGAGATCATCTAAGGACCTCTTTAAGAGGCTCCTCCACTAGATCCATGAAATGGGTCCTTGGCTTCACCAAACCCAACTCATGCAAGAAGAGATTTTGCAACTGATCATGTGCCTCCATGCCACACCATAGCTTGCTCATCACCCAAGAAAGATGCCCCACTATATGACTTCTGAAGCAGGGTCCCACCCACCCACTGCCCAATAAGAATGAGCCTGTTCCCCAAACACAAACCCTCAAGGTTCTACCCTTTTAACACCTGCTATGCTCCTAGTTTAAAATTATATTGCCAAATCAGCATGTCCCCATTAGCTATACTTAATGTGATAGGTTCAGAATCTTGGGCTATGGTAGCTTTATTCACTTCCCATAAATATATATAAATATATTAAGTAAAAGAATTTATCTTATTTTATTTTGGCACCATTCTTAGCTTAATCAGATAGGTATTTTGCAGCTCAAGACCAACTTACTCTGAATTGGCAGCTTAATTTGTTTGAGTGGGATAATTTTTCCCTGTGATTCCACATATAATATAGGCAACTTCAACAAATGTTTGTTGTAAATATGTAACCAAACCTAGCTCAGCATGCAAAAAAACTGAAAAAAAAAAGAAGAGAAAGAAAACCCAAGAAGCATAGATGTTTGAATTGGGAAGCACAGGTGGTTAAGTAGTTTACGTGGCTTTACGTGGGCGCTGGGTCCGAAGGGTGGAGAAGGGGTTTTTGGGCAGTGGGACAATGAAGTAATGAGGCACAACACAACAACACTGCATTATGTTATGTGCAGTGCACAGGGGTCAGCTTCCCCCTATTTTAGTAGAAAACAAAAAGAAAGGAGTGGTGCCTCCAAATTGTGATACTGTTAGTGCTGTCAGATGAAGACTGGTGGGGACTGCATATTTTCGTGTCACATTCCCTAGTCCCTACAACAACAATATTTTACCACTTTCTATCTTATTCACCCTCTCTACCAAGACTACCATTACTATTACCATTATATTATTATCAATATTAATTACATATACTTATACATGTATTATTTTATATTTATATAATTTTTATTATTTAATTATAATTAGATCTATATCATCTTTTATACACATACATTTTAATTTTATTATATAAACAAATATAAAATAGATGTGTGTAAAATTGACATGTACTTTGCATTTTTCTTACATTACCAAGTCCTCTCTCTTTCTTTCTCTTAATCTCATACACACTAATAAGGAAAATGCTTGATTCACAATTTCTATGAGTTGCGTATCTTCACATCTGTTGAGATGGGTATAGATGCATATAAAACAAAGTGGAAAAAGTGTTAATTAAATAATAAAATTTATATAAATGTGAGATAACGTATGTATAAGTATATATAACATTATTTCATTAATAAATGCACACACAGTGAAACAAAGCAGAAAGATAGACATTCGGAGAGCCGTGTAAGCGACCATAACACTAACAGTTAACCATACCAACTCAACAAGACAGAGACAGATAGAAAGAGAAACAAGGTAAGTAAATACTAAGGTGGCCAATTGATGAGGGGATGTTTCCTTCCAACCATCTGTTGTGAAAATGGAAGCGTATGGTTACCAAAAAAAAATAAAATAGAAGTGTATTGTACTGTTGTGCAGCCTCCGTTAATTGCACACGCACCCATGTGAGCCAACTTGGAGACCACCGTTTTAACTTCGAAAGTCCGATCCAATCAAAACACAACACAACACAACACATTCATGTTCATGTAATCATGTATGTATATGATATTGATTTGATACTTAGAGAATTTATTGAATACGTACTCTCTATCAAATTATTTTTTAGATATTTTATTTAATAATTAATATACATATATGAATATATATTTTAAAAATTGGTACATTCATAATATAAATCACACAATTTTACATATTTTTTTATACTGAATATAGTGTCTAATGGTAAGCCCTCCTATCCAACAATCTCTCTTGACACCTATGTGACTATCTCTCATTCCTTATTGTTTCCTTTTACCATGCAAAAACCACTGTTACTGTTAAGAAAATTAATCTTAGCCGCATGAATTTGACCTCATTAATAATTGTAACAACACATTCATTCATGGAGAATTTCAATGATTTTTTGGTACTGTTACTAGTACTGTTTGCAGTTGTTGGCTAGAAGATTGTTAATGTAGAGGGGTGTGACTAAAATTCCAAGGGAAAGTGAAATGGGAAATGGGAACACAAGATTTGTGGCTGGGGGGCTTTTGTTTTTTCGAGTGGGTGACGAATAGGGACGTGAAACTAGAGTTTGGGAGATTTAACCAAACCAGAAACAGTGGAGTGTTTGGGACGTTAAAACTTAAAATACAAATACCAGACCATTGACAGCCACTTTTGACAAATGACATGGAACTCTCTCATTGTGTAGTTTGAAAGTAATATTTTCATCTAATAAAAAAATAACATGTAGAGATTAAATAATCATTTAGTCGTTAAATTAAAAAATAAAATATTATAAAGTTTAATTTAGACAATTATAAAATTACTAAGAGTAATATTCTGTGTATAATTTTTTTTTTCCAAATTTAGTTGGGCCGTGCTACAATGGAGCGTTTGACGGCATATCCCAATCTAGTTTACTGTTGCTTTTGCTGTCGTTTTCTTTTTCTTGACTTGCTACTGGGGTCCATGCACCCCAATCACATCACCTCATCACCAAAAAGGTCCAAACAGAAAGAACCTTTCTTCCTATTTTTATGTGTATATATCATATCATCGTCAAAATTTCATCATCTCTTAAGAGACGAAATTTAATTTTAATGTATTATTAATATAAAAAATTTATATTATTATTTATTTATTTATTTTTATATATGTAATTTTTATGTTAATTATTATAAAAATTAAATATTTATATATTTTTATGACATTTCAATATATTTTTTACATTGAGAATATATTTAAATTAAATATTAATTAAAATTCCATCATGTTTTTAAGAAGTGTACTTTATTTTGGAATTAAACCATTTATTTTTTAAGACTACGAAATATTCTTATAAGTTTAATGCATTTAAATTGTTTAAGTAACTAATTCTGTTCAATCGCTGAAATAAAAGAGTTATGCATTTTATTTGATTTTAAACTTCAGTTTATAATATCCTCCTGCAATATAACACGTTTATATATCATTTATATTTATTTATTTTTAAAAAATATCGAATAATATTTGAATTTTATGATTTTTTTAATAATTTAAATCAGACACCTACCTTGAAAACCCGTAACCGTCGTTTTCCTTTTATAGAGTGTGTAAATGTTTTCTTAATCAATTAGTTCAATGTAAATATAACAAAAATAATTATGATTAAATTTAAGGTCCAAGCAATATCACATGAAACTTTCTCATCATTGTTAGTCATATTATCATTCAGTATACTTAGGATGATACCTATAAGCATTAATTGCACGAGTGAAATTTCGAAGTTATATTATTCTTACACATTTTATATTCACGTATCACACAAATCTTATCTTTATAAACTAAATATAATAAATTGAGAACAATATAACTCTTTTACATAGTTGTGTGAAACGAAGCAGCCAAGCTGGTTTGTCCAGCGAACTCACGATCTAAATTTCAAGTTAGTCAACCAATTTGATCATTTTTTTTATTAACTTGGTTAAATTTGGATGACTTACTCGGTAGGTTGACTTTGGTTGACCTGATTTTTTTATTTTATAATTAAAATATAAAAATATAATTTTTAAAATTTAAACATTATATTTAAAAATCTTTATTATTAAGTGTATTATATTATTAGATTATATATTCTAATTTAATATTATTTTTAATTTCTTAATTTATATTATTATTCAATTAATAAATTATTATCACTGTATGTTTAAAAACATTTTTTTATATAATATTTTTTGTTTAGTAGTTTTTCATGTAATATTTTTTTTCTTTATTCAAATTTTTTGGTTCGATCACTTAACCAACCATCAAACTATTAACCTAGTAACCCAAAATTTTGACCTAGTCAACTTTCAGTTCAGATTATACAATTAGGTTATTTTCTAAGTTTTTAGTTATAATGCAATCCTCAAATTTTTTTTTAAACTTATCAGCCTAAATTATGTAAAGGAAAAAAAAATTACTTTCACACTTAGGCCACAACTCACAAGTACCAAAAGACCTTGGCATTTGCTTCAATGGTTGTAACTAGCTGTTATTCTTTTTGCATTTACCACTTTGCCGGATTTAAAATTAACGCTTGCACATAATTTTTTGTTCATGCTTAGCTTACGTGACAACTAGTTGTGATTTTAAAATGTTGTGAATGTAAATACTGTATTTTTTATTTTTATATTTTTGGAAAAAGAAATTCCCCCTTTTACTGTCTCTGATCTAAGCCCAATTCAGCAGGCAAGACTGGGCTGGACCCAACAATTACCGCAGCTGCAGTGAGGAATAGAATCTACTGTCTCAAAATCGACGTGTGACCCTCACGTGCCTGGCTATCTCGTCCTTTGTTAGTGTGTGTACTAGAAAGTAGAAAGATTATTTACAAAATCAAACCAGCTAATAAGATATTAACCCACTAATTAGTGCCAAATCCTTTTTCATCTATTTATTATTAATAATTAATGTTTGAAGGAGTATTATAAACGCACACTCTATCATATTTTTTTCAATTAATTTGAATCTTCTCAAGTTATTTTTTTTTCTCAAGTAATTAAGTAAAAAAAAGAGATAAATACAAAAGTATTTATTAGTATGATTCAGACATGATTTTTTGATTTTTTTATAACAATTGTATCTATCTCTTTTTTTCATCTGACCACTTGAGAGAAAAAATGACTTAGATGATTCAAATTCCTTTTCAACACCTATTAGGTCACTTCACATATTAAAATACACATTTAAACTTGATTACACATTAATTGAATTAATTACATACTAATCAAGATCAAGTATGTACTTTAGCGTGTGATATAACCTAATAAAACAAATATATTAAAAAGAATGTAATAAAAAATATATTTTTAGCATTCCTCTTAATATTTGAACTAAAGAAAGATTATAGTCAGACAAACAAATAAATCCAAGAAAAAAAATTAGGCATATAAATTCCTACCTTGCTTGCATTACTTTCATTCTTTCAACAATTTCTGGCCTCAAAGTCAAGCCTAATTTGATGTGTGAACAAGGAAACAATAAAAGCATTATGATGCTGACAAAATTTGAGGAATATGTATATTGTGTTTATGAGTTGTACCCAAAAAAAAAAAATTGTACTAATGTATGTTAATATGAGTAGATGAGGTTTGAGTGTCTTAAATATGTAGTATTGAGTTCAATTTATAAATTTATATGTATAGAAATAATATCGTTAAAAAGAATTTTCATTTAGACACACAAGTGTATTTCAAAAAACTAATTTTTTATCTATTAAATATGGAGATACTCTGAGAATATATATATATATATATATATATATATATATATATTTACACTACAACTAAATTTTTTTGGACAAAACTTAAGTCCATTTATTTTTAATTAGATCTATTTTCAATTAATTGGTTTTTTAATGAAATCATTTTAAATTAATAAAAGTAAATCTAACGATTAAAAATAAAAGAATTAAAAAAAATACACACATATATAATTTAATCCTCTATATATATATCTATATTTTGCTTCTACAACTAAATTAATTATTATGCAAGATGACACGCCATTTTTAAATTAAAACACAAGACAACATTAATTAGTGTTTGACCCGGAAGAATTTATTCTCATTTGACAGAGGTTTTCCTCAAGTTTTTTCGCAAGACGTCAAACGTTTTTGGGCTAATGGATTTATTAACAACATAATTAGTGGAATCAAAAACATTATTGGTTTGATGGATTCGTTAGCAATATAACTAGTGGGTCAAAGTCAAACGCTCTTACTAGACTAAGATATGAATGACACCTTATTGAGTAATGCGGTACTTTAATGCATTTTGAAGAATCTTTATAGAAGTAACTGCACCTTATTAAAACCAAAATGCAATTAATTAGAGGTCTATATTATTCGAAATCGCAATTACGTACCCAAGAAGGGAAAGAATGAATGCAGGAAAGAGCAAATTGTGAGAGTTAAGCTTATGCAGTCATTCCTGATAAGTCATGAGGCTTGACATGGTTGAGCAGTGAGCAGGCTAGCTGAGCAAATATCACAAGGCAGGCACAGAACATTTTCATTATTGTTGGGAATTGTTCCTTTCAGTATTATGCTGACATTCTGACGTCTTTTTACAATTCTTAAAATTTAACTTTGCATCTAGTTACTTCAAAAAGAGATTAACAACATTAGGAAACTTAACTACTTATTAAAAAACTTCACCAAAATAAAAATAAAATAATATTAAAAACTTCATATTAAAAAAAGGGTTTATATAAGTTTTGGGGTAAAGAAGAACCTGTTGGCTATTTCACCACCCACGCACGGGTTCAAATTCAACACTTTTTCGATAGAGTTCAAATTAAAAACTTGGTATTATAAGAAAAAGAGCAAATGAGGTGGATGAATAACGCATAAGCATATAAATAAATAAACTGACTTAATAATTGATATGTCAACCTTTCATTCCTACTCGAGCAATGGGAGCAAAAGAAGCACGTATTTTAAACAGGAAAAGCACGCTTCAAATCCTCTATTTATACATGCTCATCCTCCTCACATCCTCACTCCCACGCAGTAATTAGTTTGGTCTATCTACCCACACTATTTTTGGTCACTTGGGTTTTGGCCATCCCATTCTCATTAAAAAAAAAAAAAAACCCAGATTACCGAAAACAGAGTGCTCTTTACGAGAGTATCTCTGCAGTGCCAGTAATTTCACACAAAGCAAGCCACCCTATTCCAAACCAAACCAAACCACTTCAAGACCATCTCCCTCTATAGCTCTTCCATCATATCATACCCTACACTTGATCAACCTGCAGTTCTTCTCATCATCACCCATACCCATCGTATTCAATTATTCATAATCATATTCAATATAGTTAACATCAACAAGATATGTGCGAATCAGTGAGTACTACTACTGCTGTTACTAGTAACACCATGGGAAAAAAAACAGATGATCTCTTCTCTGTTCCCTACACCATCATTGACCCAGAAAAGCAAGCACAGTTGCTAACACATTCCAGTTCCACAATCTCCTGGATCATAAAAGAAGCAAAGTCCCTCTTCTCTCTAGCCTTCCCCATAGCCCTAACGGCTCTCATTTTCTACACACGTTCCATCGTGTCCATGTTCTTCCTAGGCCACCTCGGAGACCTGGAACTCGCAGCAGGCTCACTAGCCATAGCCTTCGCAAACATCACAGGTTACTCCGTCCTCTCAGGTCTCTCTCTCGGAATGGAACCCCTCTGCTCTCAAGCCTTCGGAGCAAACCGTCCAAAACTCCTTTCTCTCACCCTCCACCGCTGCATCATCTTCCTTTTAACATGTTCCCTCCCAATCTCATTACTATGGCTCAACATGTCCAAAATTTTCCTCTTATTGCACCAACAATCACACATCACACGCATCGCACAAACCTACCTTAACTTCCTTCTCCCAGACCTTATAACAAACTCCTTCCTCCACCCAATCAGAGTCTATCTTCGCGCTCAGAACGTCACCCACCCTGTCACGTTAGCATCCCTCACCGGCACCCTCCTCCACCTCCCCTTCAACTTCCTCTTTATCAAACACGGAGTCCCCGGCGTCGCCGCTGCCTCCGCCGCCTCTAGCCTCTCTATTCTCATTTTCCTGGTGACGTATGTCTGGATAAGCGGGGTCCACAGTGCCACGTGGCAGGCGCCGAGCCGAGACTGCTTCGGCGGCTGGAAACCGCTTCTGCGGCTCGCCGCGCCGAGCTGCGTCTCCGTGTGCTTGGAGTGGTGGTGGTACGAGATCATGATCGTGCTGTGTGGGCTTCTCGTGGACCCCACCGCCACCGTGGCATCCATGGGGGTTCTCATACAAACGACGTCCTTGATCTACGTATTTCCCTCGTCGCTAGGGTTCGCAGTGTCGACGCGAGTCGGGAACGAGCTCGGGGCTAACCGGCCTTCGAGAGCGAAATTATCGGCGGTGGTGGCTGTGTTCTTCGCCGCTTCTATGGGATTCTCGGCGATGGTTTTTGCGTCGGCGATGAGGCGACGGTGGGGGAGGATGTTCACCGGCGATGAGGAGATTTTACGGCTAACGGCGGCGGCGATGCCGATTATCGGGCTTTGTGAGCTAGGAAACTGCCCGCAGACGGTGGCGTGCGGCGTCGTGAGGGGGACGGCGCGGCCGAACGTGGCAGCGAACGTGAACGTGGCCGCGTTCTATCTGGTTGGGATGCCAGTGGGCGTTGGGCTTGGGTTCTGGCTTGGAGTTGGGTTTCGTGGGCTTTGGCTGGGCCTGTTGTCGGCCCAGGTTTGTTGTGCGGGCCTGATGTTGTATGTGATTGGGACCACCGATTGGGAGTACCAAGCCTCCCGGGCCCAGTTACTGACATCCCTTGATGACACGGGGAACGGATCGGACGGCCAGAAACAGCCATTGATTAGCATTGTGGAGGAGGACACTTGCTCTTGATGTTGATGGTGTCATTTAATTTTTAATTTTGTTTTGTGATTTTTCTATATAAAAAGAAATGTGAATTACGATTATTTTTTTCACCCCTTTTTTTTTTTAGCGATGTGGGAGCTGGTGCAGAGGAAAAAGGAGATGATGATTCTGTTCTGTCTATTTCAACAGATACTATTTGTACCAAGAGCATAAATATATTCCTTTTCTTATCTCATAAATGCAAATGGGAACGCTATATTTGTTGAGACAAACAGATAAATGCATGGATGTCTTAGTCAAAATGAGTGAAGCCTCCAAGGATCTGAAATGCAAATGGGAATGCTATACATGTGCCCCTATGCATGTTGAGCTTATTTAGGAAATTTAATTAATTTTAAAACAATATGTACATTTCATGTAATCATAATAAATTTTATGACTATCATATAATGGTGCGTCGAAGGAATGAAATTTTAAAATCTAGCTCAAGAATTACAACAAACTTGTTGGATATGCTATATTAACAACTTTTTTTATATGATTAAGTTTATTATTTTTGTTAAAATCTTAAGTTTTAACATTAGAATCACAGTTACTTTAAACCTTGCTTGATTTGAAAAATAAATAAGATTTTATGTTGAGTAGCTGTGATAATGGCTATAAGAAATGAGCAGTCAAAAGTAGTAACCTTCTGATGATATATAACCTCTATGCTTTTTTATTATTATTATTTGATGGCTGAGAAAATTATGTTAACAAAAAAATCCAAACAGGGAGGTAACACTTGGGTTCTTTGAAGCCCCTACAACCTCTGAACAATTGATCAATCCCATAAGGAAAATGATGATTTTATATTTTTTTTACATTAAATTTTATATTATTTTTTAAAAATTGTGATTAAGTGAAAGAAAATATGAACATATAAATGTTGATCTTAATAATATAAAAATTAGTGTAAAAATTAATATAAAAAAGATATAATAAAAAAATCAAAATTAATATACTTACACCCAAAAGAGAACAGAGAAAAGAAAAAAAAAACAATAAACATGTATGATATTATGGATAAATTTTTTTACACTCTTAAAATATTATACTATTCTAATAAAATTATAATATATCACCATTTATAATTATACAAACAGTTAAATTAAAATTTAAATATTTTAAAATTAAATCAAAATAATTATAAACTTGTTTAAAATATTACTCTGTGACTCTGGTTCTCGAGGACTTTCTCTGTTAACCTTTCACCTTATCTTTAGGCAGCGAGAAGGACGAATAACGACAGTTGCGCTGTCTCCTCTACTGAAGTACTCAACGGAAGATATTCACTCATTCAGAATCATGATTTTCTAATCTTGACGGATGCTAATATTAGGTGATTTCTTCAATCTTTAGTTTTGCAAAGCTTAATTCAATACTATTTTGGCTACTGTGTCCTTCACGTAGGATGTCAACTCGATAGTATTTATTTGTAATCTTATAAATAGACAGATATTTATGAATAATTAATAATTTAAAATAAAATTTTAAAAAATTATAATAAAAAATGAATAAAATAAACTCTAATACTATATATCATAATTTTATTTAATAATATAAGATTTTTGTAAAATTAAGAAAATATTACAAAAAAAAAATTAAATTTAATTATATTTTATAATAATTAGTTTATATAAATAATTATTATATGAATAATATATATTTTTAACAAATTTTATCATTATAGACTCATTCAATAAAAAATTTATTATAAAATAATAAAAATATATATATTTTATCTCATCTCAAAATTAAAAAAATCATAATATATAATATACATTAAATGAAAAAAATATATTTCACAAATTTGTGGAGACCCATGGGACGAATATCAAATGGATATCTATCTCTTGTCCCATCGTAGATAATCTCAACGAACACAAGTAATTTTGTAATTCTTAATATTTTGTAATAATTAAGTGTGTGTGTGTGATTATAACACATAATTAAATAATTATATACACAATCTCAAATCAACATTAATAAATTTAAATTATTTTTTATTAAAATTTAATTTTAATATACTGTTAATATAAAAGTTTTATACATTATCATCTAACCATGCATTGTCACATTATTAAAAATATTTGATTTTATAATAATTATCTCAAAAATTATATATATAGTGATATATGATAAATTAATAGTGTAAATATTTTTACACTGATAGTACATTAAAATTAAATTATATTTATTATTACACAATTTCATTTGAACTCCACCGGTACATTTATGCATATTTGTGAAGATATTTAAAAATTATACAATATGATTAGCATTACTCAACTTAAGGACAAGACTATATCTAAATCAGAACCGATATGAATGTTATGGAGGCTAATTACTTTCTTCACCGTTGTACCAAAAAAGCACATAAAAATAATAATAAAACAAGCTATTACAGTAAATGATGTAAAAAGTTATTAAGAAATTTGACACTTCTAATGGTACTCTCTTCATTTGTTTTTGAGAAATATTTTATCCTTTTATCTAATTCTTATATTAATTTTTTTAATATTAAATAAATAAAATATTAAATATTTTTTATATTTTTAAGATATTATATGTATTTTTTTTTTATTTAATATTTTATTCATTTAATATTATGAACATTATTAAGAGAACTTATAAGATGATATAACATTACTCTTTCTTTTTTTTATCTGTCATTTAAAAAATAACACTAGTATTAAGAAAATAATTTAATAATCTTGATTTTAAGAAGAAATAATAGTAAAAGATAGTGTTATCATTTGACTCATTAGCCAATAAAAGAAGTGATAACAGAGAAATAAAAGTTAGATAAGTAAATATTGAAGAATTTTAAGAGTTAAATAATTAATAGAGTAAGAAAAAATAGAGACAAAATTTGTATAAAATAATTAATTCTATGTTAGAATTCTAAAATAACTTCTAATATGAAATACACTAAAAAAATTTATAAATCGACGGATAAAAAAAGACGGAATGAATAATGTTTAAAGGTAAAAGTAAGAAATATAGTAAATGTGGAAAGATGTATATTGTATAGATATTTTTCATTTGAGAAATGTTCTCACATTTCAATTGAAATTGTATGAAGCTAATCCTATATCTTCTTACTTGAAGATGATTCATTTTGGTTCACAATGTTTGTGTGTGAAAGGTAACATATCTGAATCGGTTTGAGAGAGAAAACCAAACACAAAGAAAAAGAAAGAGTTAAGCTGAAATGAATGAATCGGATTATCACTCCCTGATCAATGATCATACACACGATTATATAATGCTGCAGCACTATCAGTAATGTTCAATAATAGATCAACAATATTAACTAACCAACTGATTAACTAATCAACTGACAATAATAGAATCTAACTAACTGATTAACAGATTTAACTAACTAGTAACTATATATTCCTATTAGCCCACCTCAAACTCAGGAGAAGGGAACTCTTTAACTCTGAGTTTGTGTTTGAACTGATGAAACAACGAGTTGGAGACAGCCTTTTATAAAAATATCAGCTATTTGTTCTAGAGCTAGAATGTGATGAACTGCAACTAGTTTATGCTGAACTTTTTCTCGAATAAAGTGTAAATATAATTCAAAGTGTTTTGTCCGAGAATGAAGAATTGGATTTGCAGTGAGTAACATAGTACTTTGATTATCGCAATATATATGAGGAATTGGAACAACAATGTGAAGTTCTTTGAGAAGAGCTTCTATCCATGACAATTCAGTCATGACAGAAGCAAGGCTTCGATATTCAGTCTCAGTGCTGGACTTAGATACCACAGCCTGCTTCTTTGATGTCCAAGAAACAAGATTGCTACCAAAGTAGACACAATGACTCGTAGTGGATTTTCTGTCATCTGGATCTGATCCCTAATCAGAACCAGAGAATGCATGAAACTGAAAATTTGAAGTTTGTCTAAGATGAAGACCATGACTGACAGTACCACTGAGATACCTCAGTATGTATTTCACAGCTTTCTAATGACATTCCAGAGAAG
The DNA here is from genome assembly GCA_029884605.1 of Ormosia emarginata. NCBI lineage: Eukaryota > Viridiplantae > Streptophyta > Magnoliopsida > Fabales > Fabaceae > Ormosia > Ormosia emarginata. The sequence continues at coordinate 9,199,907 of JAQQTP010000072.1, read as the reverse complement.
CATGCATGAATTGACAAACTTTATTCACACAATAAGAAATTTCTGGCCTGGTTATAGTGGCATACTGTAAAGAACCAACAGTAAACCTGTAAAGAGATAGATCAGGCATAAGGATACTGCCACTAGCTGATAACTTCAAACCAGCAGTCATAGGTGTGGGAACAGGCTTGCAATTTTGCATTTTTGTCTTGATAAGAAGATCAGTAATATACTTTGATTGAGACAAATACAGAGCACCAGATTTTAGCTTTTTAGCTTCAATGCCAAGAAAATAGTGTAATGCACCTAAGTCTTTGAGTAGAAAGATGGAATGGAGATCAGCAATCAAATTTTGAATGGCAAGAGATGAGCTGCTAGTAATAATTACATCATCCACATAAACTAGGACAAGTACAATAGCTTGAGGAGTGATCCTAAAAAATAATTAGGAGTCACACTTGACTGATTGGAAACCAAAATGATAAAGAATGGAACTGAGTTTATGAAATCAGGCCCGACGAGCCTGTTTTAGTCCATAAAGGGCTTTATTAAGCTTACAAACCAAGTGGGATGACCCTGTTGCAAAACCTGAAGGCTGTTGCATGTAGACTTCCTTAGTGAGATCACCATTAAGAAAAACATTATTGAAATCCAATTGATGTATAGGCTAGCCATGACTAAGAGCAATAGTTAAAATGAGTCGAATGGTGGCTGGTTTAATAACTGGATTAAATGTCTCAACATAGCCAAAACCAACTTGCTGATGAAATCCCTTGGCAACTAACCTTGCCTTATATTTGCTAATTAAACCATTTGGACTGTATTTGATTCTAAAGACCCACTTGCACCCAATAACCTTTCTATGAGGTGGAAGAGGCATTAGAGACCAAGTTTTGTTTGCCAACAAAGCATTAAACTTCTCTTGCATAGCCAGTTTCCACTCAGGCTAAGTTAGTGCATCCTTTACTGAAGTAGACTTAGTTATTGTAGTGTATACCTTAGGTCGAAAAATTCCCAGTTTAGACCTGGTAACTATACTGTGAGTATTAAGAGAATGTGTTGATGCTGAGACAAGTACAACCAGATTAGATTGTTCAACCAAAGGAGACTGTGTGACAGATGGAATTAAAGCAGATTGTTGATTTGAAGTTAAATTGGACTTGTCATGGTTAGTATTCTGAACAGTAGACAAAATAGGAATGGAAGCAGGCTGACTAATAATATTTGACATATTCTGAGCATTGGAGGGAACAACAGGAATACAAGGTACAATATGAGAATGTGTACTAGAAGAAGAAGAAGAAGGAACAAAAGTTGTCATAAGAGTTTTGAATGGAAAAAGATACTCATTAAATAAAACATGTCTGCAAAGATAGATCTTACCATTAGGGGACAAACACTTATACCTTCTATGATTAGTGTTGTATTCAAGAAAGATGCATTGATGAGACCTAAAGTCAAACTTGTGTTTATTATAGGGTCCAAGAAATGGGTAGCATATATAACCAAAGGTTTTGAAAAGAGCATAAAGAGGTTTTCTATGAAATAATTTTTCAAATAGAGAAAGATTTTGAAGAACTAGGGTAGGTAAGTTATTTATAAGATGAGTGGCAGTAAGGAAAACATCACTTCAGTACTTCAAGGGAAGAGAAGAATGTGCTAATAATGTCAAGCCTGTCTCAGTGATGTGTCTGTATTTTCTTTCAGGACATCCATTTTGTTGATGAGTGTAAGGACAACTAAGTCTATGTTGAATGCCATGAGATGTTAAAAATGGTGTAAAGGCTAGATATTCCTTGCCATTATCAAACTACAAGGATTTAATTTTGCTACTAAGCTGGAGTTCAACCATGGTTTTAAACTGAATGAATGTGGAAAGTGCTTGAGATTTAGTATGCAGTAGATAAATCCAACTAAATCTAAAATAAGCATCAATAAAGATAATACTATATCGAAAACCAGTAGTAGAAGCCATAGGTGATGGTCCCCAGATATCAGAGAAAATCAATTCTAAACGTGCATAAGCTGTAGTAGAAGATGAAAAAGGTAAGCAAGGAGACTTGCCCATGCAGCAATATGAACAAACTGATTTAGAACTATAAGAAGAAATGTCAACATTACATTGCTTTAGAACCCGATACACTGTTTTATGAGCAGGGTGACCTAATCTTGCATGCCACAAATCAAAGACAATATTATTGGAATTACAAGTCACAATATTTACATCAGTAGTATTGAAAAAAGAAACACTTGAAGGAGAAGATATAGGTGACACAGAGAAACTAGTAGGTGCTAGAGTTGACAGCAAGTGATCAAAAGCATACAAACCATCTCTAAGCCTGCCTTGGAGAAGGATCTCCTTGGTAGCCTGAATTTTAACAAAACAATTATTAGCATAAAACTCAAAAAAGACATCATTTTCTCTGCAAAACTGAGACACACTGAGCAAGTTTTTACAAACTCCAAGCACATGCATTAAATTTTGAAGAACTAAAGGGAAAGAAGAATTAGAAGAAGAAAGCTCAGAATAGCCAATATGTTTAATAAGCATACCTGATCCATTTCCAAATTAGACTATATCAAAACTATTGTAATTGGACTTGATGTGTAGATTGGACAGATCTAGTGTCACATGATTTGAAGCACCAAAATCTGGATACCATGCAGGATCATATAATGTGGAAGGAGTAGCAAGCATAGCTGGAAATACTGCTAAATGAGGAACTGAGTTTGCTGAATGTGCAGAGGTGGTAGCTACCATAGCTTGAATAGGTGGAGTTGGTGGTGTAATGGAATGATCACCAAATGGACTTGGATGATTCTTGTTAAATCTGTGCCAGCACTCCCAGGCTAAGTGGTTTGATTTACCACACAGTTGACACTTATTGAACCAAGAAGATTGACCACTACCTCCTCTATAATTCCTTCCTCTTCCTCGAGCAAATGACCTACCTCTGCCAAAATTAGGGAAAAGTTGATCATAATTATAGTTTCCTTGAGAATAATCACCTCTAGAGCCACCATTAAAGAACCTGCTCTGCTGTGAAGACTGTTGTGAATACTGTGAAACATTTGCTTGAACAGATCCAGTCATTTCAATCTTCATATGCTTTTCAATTCTTTCTTCCTGAGCCATGAGTTGTGCTTCTATCTCAGAAATTGAATATGGATCAATTCTAGAAGAATTTGAGATAATAAACAGATCATAATCCTATGTAAGACCCTCAAGAATTGTATCTATATGATATGCTACTGAGATAGGATAACTTGCTGCAGCTAAAGAATCTACAATCTTTTTTATTTGAAGCAGATACTTATTAATCGTGTTTTCTTTTTTCATACAACGAAGTTGAGATTTCAGTTGTTTGATTTTAGCTCTTGTCTGACTTGCAAAGAAAATTTCAAGGTTTTTCCATACTTGACATGAATGTTCACAACCAACCATTCTTGTAGTTAGAGATTCTGACATTGAAGCAAGAAGCCATGAAAGCAATAACAAATCTTGTTGTTCCCAATTCTTGTATTCTTCAGTGCAATTTTCCATTATAGCATCTTCATCTGATGCAAATTTCCTCGGTGTTGAACCAGTGCCTTCTTGAAGATAGTGTTGCAGCTTGAAACCCTTGATCATTGCAAGAGCTTGTTGACGCCATGGAAGGAAATTTCCTTCATGAAGTTTGAACGAAACTGGATTGGATAAGGTTTGCAGAGAGAAGCGTGTTGATGTCTCCTTGAATCTGATTACAGCTCTGATACCATGAAAGGTACCAGATCTGAATCAGTTTGAGAGAGAAAACCAAACACGAAGAGAAAGAGAGAGTTGAGCTGAAATTAGGGATGACAACGGGGCAGGGCGAGGACGAGTAGTAGTCTCCCGCCCCTCGCCCCGTGAATAATATCCGCCCCCACCTCCATATCCGTGCAGCTACTCGTTTATTATTCACCCGCGGGTAAACAAGTACCCTCAGATATCTGCAGGTACCCAATAAATTATAAAAAAATCAATAAAATAAAAAATAAACTAAAAAATGAAAAAATGAAAAAAAAGTATAATATCATAATTTCTCAAAATTTGTCCAACACAACTTAATTCAAAAATAATGTCAAACACTTAAAATACTTAAAATTCAACTTACATTCAAATACAATGTTTAATATTTTTTAATATATAATAATTTTATATAAAAAATATTTTTATAATTTATTTAAGAGTATTCGCAGGTACGGGAGAAATCACCCCACCCTGTCCCATTTGTTAAACGAAGATAACACAAACGAGTATTTATACCCGTTGGAGAATATTAAATAGGTATTACCCGCTCTCGTCACAGATATTATCCGCGAGTACCCACAGAGACGGATAAAATTGCCATCTCTAATCGAAATAAATGAATCAAATTATCACTCCCTAATCAATGATCATACACAGGATTATAAAGTCCTGCACCACTAACAGTAATGTTCAATAAGATGAACAATATTGACTATCTAACTTATTAATTAATCAACTGACAATAACATAATCTAACTAACTGAACTAACTAATAACTATATATTCCTATCATTGTGTATACAATAAATGAATTCCTACTGTTATATATTAATTGAAATATTTTTATCTTGATACCAAAAATGGAAAGAAAAAGGAAGAGACAAGTTTGCTTCTCTTTTTTCCCCTATAAAATCTGTTCCAATCCCAGAAGGCAAGAAGTGGTTGATTTGTGTCCCCATGATATAGATAATGAAGGCCAGCAAGGAAACAGAGGGAAGGGCTCTGGTCAGAAGAGACCAATTGATCACAGAGTGAAGGAGAGGTATGGAAGGCAAACAAAAAAGGTTCTTGTCTGTTTTTTCAGCAGCAGGGGCTTTTTCCTCAGAGAGCGCACGAGGGGTAAGCAGTCTATCACCCGCCTCCTGGGGTATCAAACAGTGGCCACTTTGTTGTTTCCAAACCCATATATCATTACTCCTATAAATCTATCACTCTCCACCCTTGTCTTACACTACAGTGTACCACTCACTCTGCGTTCACATAATTTCATATATCAAATTTTTTATATTATTTTTATGTGGGTTAATAATATATAAATTTATAATTAATAATGTGTATATGATTAATGAATTTAATATTTACTTATTAAAAATGTTATTAGTCTTATTAACTATGTAATATATGTTATTAATTAAATTAAGGTAAGATTCCTAGTGTGTAAAATGTCATTTTTCTTCATATATGTATAAATGAAAAATTATTGCATAAATTTAAAGTTTTAAGTTAAATGTATTAGACTAATTATAATATTAATTGATAAAAGTAATTAAAATTATTCATTAATTAATTATAATAATTATTTATCAATTAATATTATAATTGATCTAAATTAAATATAAATTCCTCTAACTTTATACAGAAATTTCTCAACATAGATAATGCATCTTCCCGCAGCCCATGGAAATTCTAGTTACTCCATCAGCCATCACTTTCTAAGGCCAAAATCTCCCTCTGTTTCTACACCACATATGAAAAGCAAAGTGCAACAGTTAGTACTAACCCGTACTTGCCGACGGACAGATTTATTTATGTCTACGATAATAATGCTGTGAGAAATGCTTTATCAAAATTAGATATTAGGGAAGAGCATCTTTTAAAATAATTTATGATTAAGCAAGTATTTATTAATTATTAATAAATAAATTTATTTATTTATTAATGATTGATAAATATTTACTTGTTGATAAATTATTTTAAAAAATTTAAATCTAAATCTCAGTACGCATTTACAAGTTAGATCCCATATTTTATCAAAATTGTACCTAACTCTTAAATTTATAGTTGGTTCTATTTAATTTTAATGAAAGAAAAAAAGTATTCGAAAATGTTACTAGGGCTCACAAATTGGGAAGAGTAAATAGAAGAAAAAAGGAAAAAAAATAATAGTGATCATAATTATGTGAGTTGTCTGTATAAAAAATATTTGTGCAAATAACAACTTTCAAAAAAAAAATTGAAGTACTTAAATTCAAACGGAGTCAATTATGTAAAGTAAATTTATTATTTAAAATATTTATCTATTCTTTCCAATTTCTCACCAAAAAAAAAACTTACATATAGGAGATATTTTTTCATTGATTTAATTTATATAAGTTATATAGATAAAATTAATAAATAATTAACACATCATTATTTAAAATTATATATTTAAATTTTTTAACAGCTATGAAATTTAAAAAGTTAGAAGGAAGATGTTTAGTAACCTAGCAAGGATTTGCTTACATTTTTTTTCTCCCATATTTTTTATATTATTAATTTTCTTTAAAATTAGCGCCTTTTAGTACCTCCACATATATTATAGATGATAAAACATCATCGTGAGTTTAGTATTATTGAAGATATCCGATAATATGTTGTATAATAATTGTTGACATGATATAATAAGATTTTGTTAAGGGAATTGGGGTCCTCTAGCTTCTATACGAAGGCGCTAGCTGTTCTGCAAAGTGCACACAAATGCTAGTTCCGTGTTTGAGGAAATGCTTCATCCACCCTGCAAAGGAATCATTCCTTGAAGTTGAAGACACATGCTTTGTGATGCATTCATTGTAAGTTGACATATGGCAACAGCGACTATTAAATATGTTAACGTGCACTGGTTGGCATAATTCATGAATCACGCCAGTTCATATTCAACCCCAAACGAAAAAAGGTTTCGGTTTGAAATTGATATAGTTAATGAGATTGCGTATGACATTGTAGCAAAGTCAACGAATTTCTTTTATCTATATTTATATTTCAGGTACAAAATGCTGTTGCGGAAGATGGTTTGATTTGGATAATTAACCTTTACTTTTCGGACTTATTATGGCAACATTTAATTTAGAACATGTCAACGAAGTTTGTGTAGTGCACTAACTTAAGGTTTGTGAAGGCGTGATTCTTGTAAACAAATTGACTTTGCGTTTTCAAAGACTCCTTTGACTTTGTCTTGTACGAATACCGTATCATTTGACGCATCCATGTCAAATTAGAATAATGCAAACATTATACCAAAATTTCAATGTATAGAAGAATCATTATTTGAAAAAAATAAAAAATAAAAAACGTGTTGTCAATCACTTATCATATTCATGCAGATCAGATGACATTCTTGTTTATTAGTTACTCAACGGAGTCACTTAAGGAAGAATATATAGTTTTATTTGTTTTATAACTAATAGTGTTATTTACTTAAAGATCCTTGCGTATTGTGACATTTTCAAATTACTTTTTTGTGTGCCAATATTGTGCTTATCTAGTTTTACTTTTGTTATTATCTAATGAAGATGAAAGAGTGGAGATAGTCAAGTGACATAAGAGCAGAGTTATTAAAAAAATTGCAACTATATTGTAATCGGTAAATGATTTGAACAAGAAATTCACTCAATTAAGTGATAACTTGATGTTCATTTTGGTCTAATTAGTATTTTAAGAACTGAAAATCAGACCCAGCAGTCTAATGATCTAATCAATTTCTTCATCAATCGATTTAAATTCCGGCCTATTTATCTCCTCGAAACCTATAGTTCTTAAGAAAATTATTAAAGCTGATCAAATTCAATAAAAAATTATACAAAAACCGATAAAAACTGAATCAAAATAATAAAATGAAGGTGAATGGAAAATACTAAAAAAATATTTTAATATAAATTTATGAGCCTAAAAATTATTCAACGTTATTAAATCAATTTATGTTGTTATTATTTTGGTAATTTTTATGATCACAGTCTATTTTAAAGTTTAATCATTATTTCAGATTTGTTTTTAAATAGTTGACTTAGCATTTTTTTGAGGAAAATAAATGGTTGACTTAATTGCTTGATGGCAATATATAAATTGGAAAAAGATAATCATACAACTTTTGTAGAAATATAAGTATTGTATATATTTTTTTTAAAGGTATGTAATTGAAAAAGAGAAAATTATAAAAAAATAAATATAATAAATAATATTAAATAAAATATAAAAAATATATATATATATATTATTTGTAATAAAAATATCAAAATTGATATAAATTATGTATATATATGCTTTAGTTAAGAATAGCGTCGTCCACCTGATGTAGCAACGAACTCAGTAGTTAAGGGGTGTCTTATCAACTAGGCCTACTCACGTGCCCAGTTATGCATGTGACTACACATGGGAGGTTTAATTTATTTAGAGACCACTATTAATTGTGGAGTAGTGGAGCGCCATTACATTACTTCATGCATCATGCTTCCACACACTTTATTGCAAATTGTACGAGACAAACATGCCATATGCCTAGTTCAAACTTGCAACATGCAAGTTCAAATTTTGTGTGAATAGCATCTGCATGCAGGTTATTTCATTTGAAAATTTCCTTTTTAATTATTGAAGATGATGTTGCACTTGTGTCATTGTGCTCAATTATACATCTAATAATAATGTATAATTAGCTAGCATATCTGAGTTGTGTTTTTCACTTTCTTTTATTATAACTAAATGTTATTAATTTTTAAATCTTTTAAATTGTACTGATGGTATAATTTCGTATCAATCCAGACTAATTCCCTCGCTGGTCGATTTTAAATATTAATTAAGATTGAAACGTGTGTATAATTAAGGGTATGATGAAAAAGTCCAGCCCCTAGCGAGCTAATGTCTCCCACGAGCTAGGAACAGTTTAGAAGGAGGTCAATTATTTGCACAAGCAATCACAGTTGAGTAAGAATTAAAATTAACAAAGCTTTGATTGGAGGGTCAGGGTGGCTAGCTACCTAATTAACTGCTAGCTATAAGATCTCTTCTGGGTGCCAAAATGAGTTTTAAGTGACAAATTGAAAACATCATACATACAAAAGAAAAAGAAAGTAAAGCTAGTGAATGAAACTGGCTAGAGACAACATCATTTTGCATCATCATGCTTCTCACATGGCCACCCTTTTGAGCAACCGACCCAATCCTCTCGAAATCTCTTGAACCACTTTCTTTGTCCCCTAATCCCCTTTTCTAAACCTTCACCACCCTTAATTCTTGTTTTGTTTTTTTGTTTTTTCAAAGATCTTTTTCCATGCCTATATAATCTCTTTTTTTCATCAAGAAAGATAAACCTTTAATTTCCCCCTAATATATGGATGGTCACCAACCTACTAACCAACCATCATGATCACCATCCAAACACTCTCCATCATGGCTCTCTGTGTTTGAAATAAACCCTATAGCCTCTGCTATGAAAGATACACATGGAATCGTTAGATAGCCCATAGGGATGGCCTCTCTGTCCACCCTGCAAGCAACAACTCTCACAAAACCACGGGCGTGGAATATTCTCCTTTCTCACCATATTGGCAGTTCTATCTATCTAATCTAGCTAGCTATGTGGATAATATTATAAAGGCTAGTTTTCTATGATTAACTCAACTTAGTATACCCTTCTTGTTTCTCAAGTTAGCTTGACATGTCCCCCTCACAAGTCACAAAGGGACTGATCCCTCTTCCTCTATATACATGGCCTTCAATTCTATCTTTCATACTTTGCTATAGGAGGTTATAAAAAAATATTTGTATAGACTTTGTTTATATAAGTTGTGTAAGTTAAATTAATTAATAATTAATATATTATTTTTTAATATAAAATAATTATATAATATAAAAATTTATATAATTATTCAAATATTAATTAGTTTAATTTACACAGTTGGATTAACAAAATCTTTACAAATATTTCTCTAGCTTAGGGCTCACTTGCCCACCCATCATTCTCTACCCATTGGAGGGACCACACCGTTTTCAGCTCAATGTGATGCCATTTATAAGCATACAATCCAATATAAAATATATATGCTACATACAGATGTAGAGGGTACGTGAAATTCAAATGGAAACAAAACCTGCATTTCTTTCTTTCAGCTCTCCATGATCTTATGGATGTGTTTTCTGATTTCTCCCTACATAATTATATTTTAAGTTAAATTATATTTTCTACCCAATTGTCTTTTAGTTTTATTTGAATCCTATTCATGTATTTTTTAATGTGAACATTATCCATAATGAGTTATAAAACAAATAAAATCTTATAAAGAAAAAGAATAAAAAAATAAGTTCATTTAAAATATTTGTACATGTATAATATGTGTATTGAAAAAATAAAATATTAAAAATACATAAAATACAATATACTTAAAATTTCTTAAAAATACCCGCTCAAAGTATGGATTAGTCACTAGTTTGCTTTTACCAAATACTAAATAAATAGAGTTCCAAAGTAGTAGGTGATGTTTGCGATTTCTTTTTCTCTTCCCCCCCCCCCCCCACTCTGTATTCAATGTTTTCATGAAATTTGCAGTTCGAATTCTATGCTAGAATAATACTAATCTCCTGGAGAAAATGGTTGTTGAAACTGGCCAGCTATGAGTATGACACTAATTATCAACAAAGTGAAAAAGCTTCAAACATGGCCTAGTCGCTTTGTTTGGAGTCTTGGAGACAAAATTGAAGCAAATCACAAGGCCCAAACTGCTTTTTTTTTTTAAAAATAAAAAATACTCCAACCTCATCTTTATTTAATTGATCTTTTATATACTTCTTTCTATTTTTAAAAGAAACATAAAATTTCCTTAATACTTACATAGACATCTTTTGTATTTTGAAAAAAATGTTATACATAAATTCAGTTAAGCGCAATAAATTTAAAATTGATGAAATTAAGGATAAAAATATCATTTCAATGTTATTAATGATCCATTAATGAATATGTCAATCAATTTTAAGCTTATTGTGCTTAACTGAATTTATGTATAGTGTCTTTTTTCAAATAGAATGAGTGTCTATGTAAGTGTTAAGAGAGTTTTAGGAGTGTAAATTGGTTCGGACAACCCGACCAATCCGATTAATCTGAACCGAACTAATTAAGTTGGTTTGGTTTGGATATATTAATTAGTTCGGGTAAAATCCGAATCAATTAAAGCTTAATTAGTTCGGTTATCAGATTTGAAATTTCAAAACCGAATCGAACTAAACCAAATCAATCCATTTTTTTCCTAAACTTGTGAACCCCAATTTTTACCAAATTAAAAACCCTTTCAATTCAATTTTTCCCTAAATCCCTAACCCAGTAGTCACACTCAGTCCCTCACCCCTCTGCTCCTCTTGCTGCTCGCCCTTCGCCCTCGCCCCTCACCGCTCGTTGCCTTACCCAGTCGCTGCTCGACTCGCCCTCGCCGCTCACCCAACGCCAAGTTCTTCCAGAAGGCAACAACTCATTAGGGAGTGTCCCATCCTTACCAATATTGAAACAAAAGATATCAAAGTCTAGTTTCAAAATTGTAAGTAAAGAGTTAAGGAATGCATTATTTGGTTCCTGAAAATGTTTTGATTTTTTTTCTTGGTCCATCTATTCCATCACGTTATGAGTTTTTTTATGAGTTTGTGGTGTCTATAAGATACTTCTGGTTCTGGTGCATGCATATTTCTCAAGTCAGGATTAAACAACTCTTTCTCTTTGATGGAAAGTAACTAAGAAATCCTTATATTTCTTTTGCTTAGGTTCAGTAGTTAGTACTTATGAATCCTGTCTTTATGTTGTTGCTTTTACAAACTACTTAGTATGATTGTTGGTCTTTATATCATGAACTTCAACTCAGCTCAACTTAGCTTGAGTCTCACTTCTACAAATGTACTCATTCATAGGAACATATTAGTTGTTATAATATATTGAATGTCTTTTTCCTTTTTAGGTTTCTGGGTACATGTTGGCTATTGTGGGAGATGGTGTAGATGATTCACCTGCACTTGTGGCAGATGATTTAACTTTAATGCTTTTAAAATCATATAAGGATAAAGATATCAAAGCAAGTTTCTGAGGACTTGCATATAATGTTATGATTGTGATTGTTGTTGTCATTGTCATTAGTAGTGTCATATTTTTTTCCTGAGTGAAAATTAGTTATTTTTTATGCCTTATACTGTCACTATTATAGAAAGAACGCTGAGGAAGCAATTCAGATATTAAATGGAACAATTATTGGGAAGCAGATAATGCATCTTTTTTGGTGTTGCAGTCTATAAAATAAGCATGTAAGTTTGTTCTACATTTTTTGTAAATTCATCTTTTTAAACTATTTTTACCTTTGACTATCTAATGAGAAAATTGGCTGAGTCTCATTCTTTTCTCATGCATGATCAGTTTGATGATTTTGTGCACTAAATTTGTGAAACTATTATTTTTATGGTAAGGAGTATAGGCATCATTACATTCCATTACTTAAAGCTTTTAAGAGAGCTGCCTCCAGAGCAAAGACTTAAAGCAGCGACCTTCTATACAATGTGGTATGTATGACACGACCTTTTTAGCATTCGAAATTGAATGCATGAATTAGGTTGTCTCTTCATAAACATCTCATAAAATTTGAATCATACAAAATTAGGACGTGTTAAAAAAAATAATGGATAACTCGATTACCCAAACCAAACCAATAGATATTCAGTTCGGTTCGGTTTGATTCGAACTTGGCTATAAAAAAATAAGAAAACCGAACCAAACCGAACCAATTGATTTTGATTGGTTTAAATTTATTTTTCTTCAAAACTCGAACCAAATCACTCACTTATACCCCTAGAAAGTTTTATGTATCTTTTAAAAATATGAAGAAATAGGTGAAAAATCAAACAAATAAAGGGGAGATGAGAGTTTTTTTTTTTTGGTCTATAATAATATGGGCTATGCAACAGGGTAGTGCTGTAGTGTATCTCCCTTTCATAGATAAATTTCCCTTTACCCTCGTCTGATAGGATATGATATGAGACCTCCAACTTAAAGTAGTCAATCCTCAACAATTGGAACATTTATTTAGAAAGATACTGCTCTCAACGGCATTTTTTTGTAACGTAGTTCAATTGCAGAAGAAAAGAGGAGTGCAAGTCCCAGCACTCTTTACTTGTTCTTTTTTCTTTCACAAGGGCCACTTAATTGAGTAGATGGAAAGTGAGAATATGAAAAGTGAAATTGAATAGTAGATACAATAAAATCTAAGTTTTATTATGTTTAAGTAGATTTTCCTTTCATATATGCTCAATAAAATATACCCTTAATTGTAAGGGATGAAGAGAGAAATTTAAAGATTATTATTCATTTATTTAAGGCCATCGATGTTCTATAAATCCTAAGGCATAAATAAAGGTTATGATTACATGACGCCGTTGAAAGAATAAAGCCCAAATCCCAAATGAAAAAATTTGGGCAATAATAAACCACGTCATGGGCCCAAAGTTTTTGTCAATTAACATCCTCAAATACGTGAGGATTGTGCTGGCCTGGCAGCTAGTGGCCCTGATGCCCTGCCCTGGATTTGTGTAATGTGCATTCCACTATAGCACGTGAAGGAAAAAGAGCTCTTTTGTTATCTCTTTCAAAAAAATGAAGTTAATAATAAATAAAAAAAGAATGAATATAAAAGGACCAGGTGATGACCCAAAAAAGAAAAATAAAAGAAATCGAAATATATATATATATATATATTTTTTTGGTAATCGAAATCGAAATATTTTTACTCTCAAAATTCAATCCCCCTTTATTTAGGGCCATCGAAGACTTCTTTTATTGCACAATTTATCCGAAATGAAATTTTTTGGGGTTAAGAATTGCATAAGATATATAAGAAATTAATAGAATGCTTTCCTATCACATAGAATTCATGTTATACTAAATAATTATCCATGATTTAAGTATGTACAATTTAATTTATCATATCTACATATTTAATACCTTTCTTAAAAAGTAAAAATCGGGAATTTTGAATAATTCGTATAATTCAAAATATAATTGACCCATTGTATTCGTCGCAGATGCTAATGTTTATTCATAAGCATGAGACCCTGGTAAAATCTCTAATGAACTATTCCTTTGTTTCTCTCATTTTTTTTAATTGGTCAACCTTTGTTTTTCCCTTTGATCTGATAGCTTTTCCTCCGGATATTACAAACATCACTTTTCTTTGGGCCATATTTATAAAATTTATAAATGTCACTTGCAAAAATACTGGTGGCTTGTTCATTTATATACGGATCGGACTAATACAACTGTCCTGGTTTTTCCTATCCAACGCTTGCAATTTGCAAACGCTTTTAATCTTATAGCTAGGGTTATATATATAGGTTTTACACTTTATATGTATAGCTTCGCATTCATGATCATTGACATTTTAACATACATTATTAACCTATAATAAACATATGAAGAGAATAGAGGACACAGAAAAGCAGACACACAAAGAAAGAATGAATGTTTTTTAAAGAAAGAAAGAATATGCTAAATTGCTAATGAAAACTGGGATGCAAATTTGGCCCATTGGCCCCCAGTACTACGAAAAGGAATGAAAAGGAAAAATAGCATGGATGTAGTTTCATAAGGGAAATGGAATAATATAGAATAATGTTTAGGGATGGCATTAATGATACCTTGGATTGGATGGGGAAAACTCATCTGATGGAATATTATTTAGGGGTACGTGGGTTAGGTACCTAAACAAAGAAGATGGGCCTAATTAAATACCATTGCTAAGGGTGTTTATGTAGATAGGCCTGTAGATATGCCATTTTTATCCAAATTGGTAATAGGAAAGGTAATGCCTTCTTAGTTCTCATAGCTGGAACCTGGATCAGTGCTATGATGGGCATGTACCACCAGCAACCTGTAATCAATCTGCTACTTCCCGTTCAGGTTTCTGGGTGAGAATGAGAAGGGTTGGTAGGCCCATAGCCTTCCCCCAAATTTCTCTTAAATTTTGTGAGAAATATCTATTTGAAATATTTGCTCAGATTCTATAAATATGGTTTGTGCATCATCAAAGGCAAGGCATGAGGAGAAAATCCTATTCATTGTGGGACAAAAAGATTTCCTTTTAAGAATTTAAAATGCCACAGTCATTGAGTTTACAGTCGTAAGAGAATATTGTTAATACAGCTAGTGGGAACTGGGAAGCTATGGTGGTGGTTGTGAAGCCACAGTCATATCGGAATTAATTTTATATGAGGGGGTGTGTGTTAAATATGAATAGGATTTTGGTGAAATTTCCTAGGTCAGAACTCAGAATAGCTGTATTTTTATATTGGAAGAAGAAAATCTTAAAATAGTAAACCCATTTTCAAGAAAATGAAATCTTGAGCTGAATTTCTTAATTTTCAACTCTCTGTATATGAACAGGTGTGATTGTCTGACTTCAATATCAAAGATAGTCTCTGGAATATAGAAGAATCAGATTCACCATGGTGCACAAAATTGACCTGCCTCGTAAAAAAAGGTATGCACTAGGCAAAAAAGAAAGTATACAAACAACTATATTGATTATTCCAATATTTTTGCATAGTTTTCTGGACTGACAGGCTGTAAATATTTTAGTACATGGGGTTACTCAGTATATTTAGCACTTAACAGTGAGTTTAGCTACACATAATAAGTCATTATTCAGGATTCTGGCATGTCTTGATTTTCTTTAGTACAATGATAACACTGAAATTTGAATCTATGACTTCATACTTCTTAAATTTCTCACCGCTAAGCCAATCTCAATAACTTATGGTATGTCTTGATTTTAGAATCAAACAACTTCTCTGTCTCCTAAATTTTATATTAAAAACAATTATATTTTAAATTCATCAATATTTTCTAAGATAACTTATGATATAAATAGCCATTCAGAAAAGTACCTGCAGCAATGTTTGAATTCCTTTTCACAACCAAATGGGCTTGCTTTCATTCTCTAATATATTCTTCGCAAGTTCAAGTCTCATATTTAAACTTTTATCCAATTCAAATGGTGAAATTAGTTTTACCATCATAGTTGCATTTTCATTAATTGATTAAATTCTATCATTTATAAGCAAATCAGTTATAGCCATAAAAAAGTATAAACATAAATCCATTCAATATCAGGATATATAAGGATTAATTAGAACATTTAAAACAAATAATGTTACTCATGCATTGTGTTATTATGAATTCAGATTTATGATAAAACTTTATACATGATAACAAATTTAATTTAAATAATTTTAAAGTTATAATGCATATGTTACCATGCCATTAACCTGAGTTCATTGTAATAAAATTCTAATTATCTATTTCTTCAACACTTTTTTAATAAATTATTAGGTCATGATTAGGGTTCACTTTGATTTATTTTAAAATTTTGATTGCGTAAAGAGAAACCACACTTGCTTTCATTCTTTAAAACTTTTAAGTAGAAAAAGGAAACTAGAGTGCCATAAAAAATAAAAAAAAACCTTGAATGAACAATATTACCACACTATTCTCTTCTATCAGCTGATCTTCTTGATAATTAATGAAGGAAAAAAGGGGTGAATCGGTAATTCACCCACACAATCAAATAAGGGTAAATTTGATTTTATTCTTAGTACTGTTGGCCAGAAATTGAAAAATGTTTGTTCATGTGAAGCAGAAGAACCAAAGGATGTCAGTGATAACACAATGAGGAAAAACTCATGCATACTTTTTCAAATCTCAATTACATATGATAGTATTTATATAAACAAAAGAATTCCACTGAAAGTCTGGTTCTGGTAAATGGAAACGGCCACCAGTCAAAAGCATTCAATTATTCAAAGCTGTATATGAATATGATCGTAGTGTAGTGTCTAGTGTGACCCTTTTTTCCGTAAATATTCCAACTTCATGACCTCAACTTGGCTTCTCCCTTCAAATGGTCCAGATTTGCTCAATTGCTCCCGCTTTCAACTGAGATTTAAAAACTTTTTAAAAGTGCTTGCATTGTACCAATTAGACAACTCAACTTTACATGTACATGAAATTTTACAAGAATATAAAATTATTAATATACATATTCTTGGAAAATTTCTTTTTATTTTTTTGTTACAACAGTAAAATCTGGTCTATATTAAATGAAGAATTAAATTTATAATCAAGGAGTGTTACTCATAAGAAAGTTTATTAAATGTTATACTAAGTGCATGTTTGGGTAAGTTTTTTTAGCTTAAATTAATTTTTTTTTTGAGAAAAAAATTGTTTCAACAGTATTTAATTATGTTTGATAAAATCAACTTCAGTTTTTATACGAAATTAAATATAAAATAAAAGTTTTTTTAAGCTAATTTTTATAATGCTGAAAATTGAAACTTATGATTCTAGTTTATAGATTATTCCTTACATTTTGATATGTAAATACTATTTTATCCTCAATCAAATAACTTTTTTAATCATTTTATATCTATTTTAGTAATTTAATGCATAAAAACGATTCTTTTTTATATCAACTAAATGAAATAGATTAATTTAAAATCAATTTTCAGCTAACATATCCAAACATAAAAATAAATCGACTATAATCAATTATAATAAAAAAAAAATATACAATAATCGATTATTGAAATAATCAAAATTTTCACTGCTGAACCAAACACACACTAATGGAGTGTTTGAGGAAAATTATTCTCACCCCCAACAACTTTTTTTTGTTGAAAAAAAGCTGTTATAATAGTGTTTAAGGATGTTTGTTAAAATCAATTTCAGCTTTTGTACGAAATTCAATGTGTTTTAATAGCTTTTTTTCATAATGCTAAAATTTCAACTTATGATTTTAGATTATAGATTATTCCTTACACTTTGAGATGTAAATTTCATTTTGTCCTTAATCAAATAACTTTTTTAACTATTCTATACCTATTTTAATAATTTAATGTATAAAAACGATTCTTTTTTATATCATCTAAATACAACAGATTAGCTTAAAATCACTTTTTAACTAACATATCCAAACATAATCGATTATTGAAATAATTAAATTTTCACAACTTGATTATTGAAATAATCAAACTTTTATAACTATTCTAAACACGCACTAAAAAAGATAAAAATTAAACACTACAAAAAAAAATTATTTAAATGGCTTGAAATCCAAATCCTCTTAACTCTAACACGAAAACCAAAAAGAGAATTTAATTTGATTGTAGATAAGTGTTACGTACACAAACTTTTTATTACAAATTAAAATGACACACAATCATTCAAATGAGTTGTTAAGAAAAATTTTAATTACTACTTTTTTATATTTTACAATATTTAAAACACGTATTTTATTTTTGTGAAGTATTTGTACCTTAACTGTCTCTGTATATAACTTTTTTCCTTGCTTGTACACATAAACTTTACCCCAAAAGAGTACTTGATATGTTTATAATGTCAATGTCTTCAAGGAAAATTTGTTTTTATCCTCTTCCCTTCACCAAAGTACTAGTACAGCTAAGTTTTTACACACATAAATTTTTAAAATTACCTGGATAAATACAAACAGAAAAAATACTTGGATAAATATTTGAAGTCATGGTAATGAAAATAGCTTCTTATAAGTTTTTAATTAGTCGCCAAAATACTAGCATGCTCTTTATTTATCTTCTCAAACGGCATTGGTTTCAAAGTTGCAGAAAAAGGACGGTAAAAAACAAATAAATATTGAGGAAACTCAATGAAAGAGAACTCTATTCCATTAGATGCTGCTACGGATGGAAAGATCTTTTCAAACCCCAAAAGAGATAAAGGAAAAACAAAAAAAGGAGGGGGTTGCAGGGAGCAGCAAAGGTTGCTATTGGGCAAGAAAAAAGAACTATTTTCAAGCAAAAGATATCTTTTTATTGGTTATGCTTTAATGTTGAAACACAGCAACCTGCAGAGGAAGGATGCATGATTGGCTTTCTTTTTACGAGTCAAGAACCTATTCACACCAAGTTTGTTTGGTTTTGGGAGTTGGAAGCTGAAGAAAGAAACACTGCAGCTGTGAGCATAGAATGACACCCCAGTTCATTCATTTGGCAGGAGTTAAATGGTAAAGGATGATATTGAGAGGGAGTGTAAAATAGTTGCAGAGAGCATAAGAAGTTGATGTGTGATAGAGGAAGCTGGTATAAAATAGGAATGCTTCACGAGGGTGTCAGACATCTTAGGACACTGAGGTATCTTTCTTTTTTAGGACACGTCGCTCCAGAAAGTAATGGGAGACAGATGGAGATAGAGATTTCACTGTTGGGGTGTTCCTTTATCTTTCCTTTCTTTCTTTTTTGAGTTCCCCACTGGGGGAGTGGAAAATGTTGACTTTCCTTCTGTTTTCTTGGCAACTTTGTAATTGTATTTCCCATTATAGTAGTAACTCGTTAAAAGAAGTTAAAATAAAAAATTTTAAATAAGAAAATAAAGGAGTTTTTTTATTTATTTTTTGTTTTTATTTTTATTTGATATATTTTTATGTATAATTATAATAATTTTATATTTTATTTATTTTATTTTTTATTTTTAAATTTTTGTAAAAAATGATAAAAATAATGTTTTCTTAAATTTTTTAACAAATGTCTTTAGCAAAACCCTTTTATTACAAATATATTTAAGTCTCTAAAAATACAATCTTTATTAATTTGTCTATTATAAATTAATTTTGTTTTTTTAATCATTCAAAGTTCATTTTTTTAAATATTTTAGTCTCTTTATTCATTAATGAAGTTAAAGAATGTATAGACTTAGATTTGATGGAAATACTAAATATTAAGAATTTAAACTTTGAGGAATTAAATTGATAAAATAAATTTTAAGGAACAAAATTAATAATAAATACTTTTCATTCAAGAACTAAAATAGGTTTTATTCCTTTCTTTTTGAGAATTTGATTATGTGAAGGGAAAGATTCTTACATGTTCTTGGAATAAGATAAATGTATAACATATTTTTTTATACATTTTTTTAATTTATACCATTAAATATATGATACATTAATTGTAATATTAAAAATATAATTCAATTAAGAAACAATAATGGTCAAGTAAGAGATCCCTTGACCTGGGGGAGGTCCTAAGAATTTCTATCAAGGTAGGTTACCCCTTCTCTCTGATTATTTTACTGCAGTCCCATTGTTTAATAGTAGCATACTTTGTTAGTTTATATAATGATATGAAACTACCCCACTAAGTTAAATCTAGTTTATTTAGAACATGTTTGGATAGTAGTTGGACCCCACTAAGTTTAATTTGAATGGCGTGAAAAGATGTTTAGCGAAAAAAAATTGATTCTTGTGATTTTTTACCCAAAAGTCAGATTGAGTTGGAAGCAAAATTAACTAGTGTTAAAATTGTTGTTGTTTCAACTTTTGAAACAAAAGTTTAAACATAAATTAGTTCTATGAACTCACTTTCAACTAAACTTAAGTTCAAACACACTTTCAACTTGCACACACTTAATTTCTTTTACTTTCTTTGTTTTTGCTTACCACTCCCTGCATGTTCCATTGGCATGTTTTTTTGTCATGTAACACAGATTTTCACGAGGGCTTGACAGAGTTTTTTGGGGTTCCATTTCCTTTCTATTTTCTCTTTCTTTATCCTTTGTACGTTGGCCAATAAAATTACATAGTATACCGTTCATTCACATTGACGTTGTTTCCTTTTCTTCTTCTTCTTCTTCTTCTTTACATCTCTCTTTTCTTATTTCTTTTGGAGGATTTCAAAGAATGCGTTCTTTAACTACTATGTTTCACCATTTTCCTCGAAATGGAAAGAGGCCTAAATTGTGAACTGCAAAAGCTTTTTGACCCTTACAGTTTGTCTCAAATCTGTGACTGAGTTTTTGTAGTTCAAGACCCTTTTCTTTCAGTGGCATTTCCAAGTTTCCTTCTCACTATGCCAATGGGGAGAGCCACCAGGTGGTTGAAGAGCTTGTTTGGGATAAAAAGAGATAGAGAGCACAAAGAAAACTCAAATTCTGGAGACCCCAGGAGCATGAAATGGTCTTCTTCTGCTCATTCTCAGAGTAATTCTAGAGTTCTATGTCACAATCCAGCCACTATACCACCCAACATTTCTCCAGCAGAGGCTGCTTGGTTACAATCTTTCTACACAGAAACAGACAAGGAGCACAACAAGCACGCCATTGCTGTTGCTGCAGCCACCGCAGCAGCAGCTGATGCTGCCGTGGCTGCTGCACAGGCTGCGGTGGCGGTGGTTAGGCTGACCAGCCAAGGCAGAGGCACAATGTTTGGTGGTGGACATGAGATGTGGGCTGCTATCAAGATTCAAACAGTGTTTAGAGGATACCTGGTAAGTTTGCCTTTGCTTATTATGTCCAAAACACACACAAAACAGAACTGGTTTTGGTTGAACTAGTCATATGCAAATTCTAGGCTTTTAGCAATTTCTAGGTTCAACAAGCAGTTACAAAGATTCAAACTCTGTTAGGATTTGAGCTCGGTCAACTTAGTTGACATAATTCGTCTTACCAGTTGTGCCAACCATTGTTAGCTAGGTTTTTAGCTTCAGTGGTGACATCTTCAGATCAGGAATTTTGATGTGGAATGGTGCTCTACCTGTTTTGGTGCTCTAGTGTCTTCCTTCTTGCACTGGAATATTAAAATTGACATGAGTTTTTAATTTTGGATTCTGAATAGGCAAGGAAGGCACTGAGAGCCTTAAAAGGATTGGTGAAGTTACAGGCACTTGTGAGAGGGTATTTAGTGAGGAAGCAAGCAACAGCAACCCTGCATGGTATGCAGGCTCTTATTAGAGCTCAAGCTACAGTTCGGTCTCACAAATCTCGCGGCCTCATGAGCACAAAGAATGAAGCATATAGATTTCAAAACCGAGCAAGAAGATCCATGGTACAGATCTATCTCAGATTGTAGCTAGAATTCCCATTATATGTGCATAAAAAAATCCTGTCACTTGCATAGTGGCTACATTACATTTGTACTAATTGTTTGTTGTCTTAAAATTAAAATCTTTGCAGGAGAGATTTGATGACACTAGGAGTGAGTACACAGCTCCAATCCACAGTAGAAGGCTATCATCTTCTTTTGATGCCACAATTAATAACAACAACAGTGTTGATGGGAGCCCCAAAATAGTGGAAGTGGACACTGGCAGTGGCAGGCCTAAGTCAAGGTCACGCAGGACCAACACCTCAATTTCAGATTTTGGTGATGACCCATCATTCCAGGCACTTTCCTCTTCCCTCCCAATCCCATGTGGTACCCCTTCTCGTTTATCCATACCCGACCACAGGAATTTTCAGGATTCAGAGTGGGGGTTAACAGGTGAGGAGTGCAGGTTCTCTACAGCACACAGCACTCCAAGGTTCACAAATTCCTGTAGTTGTGGTGGGTCAGTTGCACCTGTGACACCAAAGAGTGTGTGCACTGATAACTTATTCCTCAGGCAATATGGGAACTTTCCAAATTATATGGCAAGCACTCAGTCTTTCAAGGCCAAATTGAGGTCTCATAGTGCTCCAAAGCAACGGCCAGAACCGGGTCCAAGGAAGAGGCTTTCCCTCAACGAAATGATGGAGTCTAGGGGTAGTTTGAGTGGGGTTAGAATGCAGAGATCTTGTTCACAGGTTCAAGAAGCCATTAATTTCAAGAATGCTGTGATGGGTAAGCTTCAAAAGTCCACAGAATCTGTTAGGGAGGCAGACAGAAACTACTTCCACCGGAGGAGGTGGTGACTGGTGAACTTATGAGAGATTCATAAATCAAAAGAGAGATAGCTCTCTTCGCTTTTCACACTGTTAGTAATAGCTCTCTCTATTTCTGCGCCCCAATATTAGCAATTTGCAGATGCATAGTGGGTGGGAAACAGTGAAGTGTGAAGAAAAAATAGAAGGAGAAAAATGAGAAGGTCCCATTGTTTTGTGAAAAGTTTGGTTTGGCCATGGAATTTTCATATATTGTCATTATAATTAAATGCAAGAGTAATTAATTTGCCTATAAACTCCCTGCATGTTTTCTTTGTTTTTAGTGGCGGAGTTTGTTTTGTTAGTTATATTGAAACCTCAATTCAGTTGTAGTTGGCTTGTAGCTGATAAAAACAATTCCCAAACATGATTCACAAAAAGAAAAATATTGGAGGAGGAACTTCAAAGTTAAACATAACTTGCCCATAATAAAAAAGAGAAGATAAAGGGCTTTAAAAGAGTTATGTTACAGCATGGCTCAAACTATACTTTTGTAGTTCTATAATATGTAAACAAAAACATATATTCTTTTTTTCTTTTTTCTTTTTCCTTCTTAGATGTGTAAACTAAGGCTAAAAACTATTTTTTTTGGAACAGTAAGGCTTAATACAATTGATTATGTGTGACATGTGTGAACGAAAAGTGTACTACTATACCTCTAAAAAGTGAAGCAACATCATTATGTCATATAAGACTTCTGGGTTATCAAGTAACATTTGTTGTCAAATCATTAAGAGCATGAATGCCTTAAAGCAAAGCTACGCATGATTGTGTTTCAGCCTTTTAAATTGCCATATAATAGTTAGCAACTAATGATTGGAGATTTGAGTTTGAGTTGATTGACTGTGAGGGAAAAGAATCTTTGATGTCAAAGAACACAGTTAACCTCTGGCTCATGCATCACCTGTCATCATGGACGTTTACTGCTATGAACAGTTTTTAATTGTTTTGAATTTTGAACGGGAAAGGGAGAAGAAGGGCTGTGTTTTTTACATTTTTTTAATTGCTCGTTGATGCGTGCCCCTTTGATGGTTTCAAAAATTTGTGCTGCTGTTTGTATGTTTTTTAAGTTTTTTTTTTAACCTCTTCGCCACTAACCTTAGTTTACAGTTCAGCTAAATGGGGTCTAATCAAATTTGATTAGGCCGCGACGCTAACTATTGATTAACTGTAGGCTGTAGCAGAAAATTTTAGATGCTTTCATAAACAACAATAACATTTAGGAGGATACGTATCTTTATGTTCACAAAGTCTGAGTTTACAAAGAGGTATTTATTTATTTATTTAATTTTGAAGTCCTGTACTTTCATTATAAGATAGAGATTTGATATATAATATTCTCTTAGCATTATTGGCAGAACAACTTCTGCCAATTAAGTACATGTTTGAATAACACATTCTGAAACTGAAACTTCTTTGCACTGTTAAAAGTAATTTTGCATCAAATTTATTGTTTGTAACCCCCAAATGCAAGTCTGACTTCACAGTCGGATTGTCTTCACTGTAACTTCCACACCTCTAACCGTCCCCTTTCTTGTAAATGTATTATTGGTTGGAGGAGATGGACAAATTTCATCCAACTTCAAAGAAAATTAGTGTAATTTATTAAAAAAAATCATATATTTAATGAATGAGATTATTGAAATTTTACTTGTTGTCCAATTTTAGATGGTATTTGATTTTGTATGTTAATAACAGATTCAATTATAAAATAAATGCGGACTGAAGACTTATATTACTCATTTACAATCTATATTATCAACGAATCATATGATGTTCTCATGTGCATAATTTATCACGTAGAAGCTTCATATATATCTCACTCATGTTATTATATCATGGAGGTTGAACAAAATATCAAGTTGACACGATTAACTATAGATAACAAATAATAATATTAGAATTTTCGTAAATATACAGAGAGTTGGGAGAAACAGGTTTTTTTTTTTTTGGTCAGAGGGAGAAACAGGTGTTGTTGAGAGATTAGGCTCTTTTTGTTTTGTCTGCGGAGATTAGGCCTCTAGATATACGCCAATGAAAAGTGGGCCAAACGTGTAACAATTTCAAGCCCACGTTTACAGAGCTTAATGGATACCAAAGGTGGTTAACAAGTCATGACACACAGACCAAAAACAAATAAAAAAGTCATGACACAAATCCATAAATAGTTTGTTTATGTCATTTACTTTTGAGCATTAATAAGGCCTGCGTTTTGATCCAAAAAGAGGGCAGGCCCGCATGTGGAAACTCCTTTGATGTCATGCTGCAGCAGGCTTTATTTAATTGCGGTTGGTAAAACTTAAGTTTAGGAAAGTGTGTTTCAAGGCCCGTTTGGAAACTTTTGTTTATGTGGAAACTTTTCTTTCTTTCAACCTTTGATGTCATGCTGCAGCAGGCTTTGTTTAGTATAAACCAAACATGATGCCAGGATGCCAAGACGGCAAGACCAAAAAAAAAATAAAATAGTTGTATAAATTGTGTGAACGGATTGTGAAGAATTTAAGTTTGTTTAAAAAAGAATGTGAGATCTAGTGACACACAGAAAAAGCAGTGCAGAGTGTTTTTTTTTTCCTTTGAATAAGGTATGGTAGAAATATTTACCTTTCCTAAAATTGAATTACAATTATTTTTTTAATAGTGCGGCTCACCACCACACCTAACCCTTATTGATTGTGAAAAGTGTGAGTGGTATCGATATGAATATTCTACGAAAATAACTTGTGAAGGAGTTAAAATGTTATTAACATGGATTTTAAGAATATATTGATATTGATTCTATTAATAATAATGATACTTTGCAATATGGATGTTATTAATTGCCTGCATTAAGAGATTTCATGGTGGTTTCTGCAGCTCAAGTGAAATCAACGCCCCTGTGAGCTTAATTATACATCACTTTAGCCAAAGTCTTAAGCAATCAGAATCAGGGGTTTGAGCCATCAAAGTCAAACCAGAACAATCGTTTTCAGTTGAGCTTTTATGATTACAACTATTTAAAAAAAAAATAAAATCAGAGAGCTGCCTAGGATGGCATGTTTCTCAATTGCCTTTCTCTAGTGGTAAATTTTGAGTCAATTATATGTTGTGTATTCCCATTTAGAATTAATGTATAGTTCTAAGGCTCCAGTTGTAATTCTCTGACAAATAGGTAGGAATAAATAAATAAATTCGTGAAGCAGTTAAGAACTGCCTAGTTGAATAAATTGGAATTCTAATTCATGGACCAGGGATTGTGGACTCTGAAAGGCACTATTAAATTATAAATTTAGGATATATATTTATACATCAAAATTTTTCCAACAGATAAATTCAAACTAATTTTGTCAAAAATCAATTTTTTTAAAAAAAACCTGTGTATGAATTCAACTAAAATTCGATCCATTCAGACCCATCAATAAAGCTAAGTGAAAGAAAAGGTTTAGCTTCCTCATCAGAGAGTTCTCTTGACCATGATACTCTGCCTGCAAAGCTTGCTCCAGGTCCTGTGCATTTGTACTGTCCATAGAATACAGTCCTGGTGGTGGTGGTGGACCCAATAGAAAACAAAAAGCATGAGAACAAATTAGAAACCCACCCACATGCGCATGCCAACATGTCTTTAGCTGTATACCAAATAACGAAATTGGATATATATCAAGCTATGGGATTAGGTGGCTGAGGCTCTTTTCAGACACTATGCGCATGCTGCTATGCCTTATCTATATTAGCAAATAGAGACATGAAGTTTGGTGGCTAGAACTCACTCTGTATTTACTTATCCCGTGCCCTTTAAAGTGCTATGAATTTCTTATTCTTCTGAAAGTTTTTTTTTTTTTTTTGTTTATTGGAGTATGCATGGCATATAACACGTAGATTTGCACCACACGTGTAGATATAGCTAAAGGGAGTGGACATCCATATAAGATTAGGCCTCTCTTCACTTCCTCGCCTCACATTTTGGGGGGTGAAGTGTGAAGTGTGCAGTGTTACATCCATATAAAATTGTGATTTGTGAAGTGTGAACTTCTCTAGATAAAGGGCAAGATGACAAACTAACCTTCACACCCATAAGGTACAGTTTGTGTAAGATATTAAGTGAGTGGCACCGCCCCATTGTCCCTCTGGTAGTGCAGAATGGGTTAAAGTTCTTCACAACCAAACAAAACTGAGTTGCTATGTAGAAGTATGTAGGAGGGATTTTCAATCTACTTTATGGGATGCCAAATATTGTTTCTAGTAACTAGTAATTTTTTTTAAGAGCAACACATTGCCCTTTCCATTAGTGAGATGACACTGCTTCATGTTGAGGTAAAATAATCTTAACAAAGTGCCAAGGGCCAAGGATCATGAAGGATATAAATTGAAAACAGATAAAATGACATTTTACCCACGCAATTACATTAATATAATATGACGATTTATAAGAATGAACAAGATTCCTTTAAAGTGAACTTATATGTAAAGTGAATAAGTAATGGGTATTCACCCTTAAATCATTAATGATTTAATATTAAAGGTATCTGAGCTCAAGTGGAGAGAAAAACCAAGAGAAAGAAAATAACAGTGGATATGAGGATTTGAGAGAAAATGAATGAATAATTTTGTATTACATGTATTACACGTACAACTAACTATTTATAGAATATCTGTTATAACTATCACTAACAGAACCTAACTAACTCTAACAGATTTTCTTAACTAACTTAGCTATCAACTCTCTAACACTCCCTTGCAAACTTAGAGGAGGGTAATCCTGAACTCTGAGTTTGTATCTACACATATTAAAGATAGAATAAGAAACAAGCTTGGTTAACACATCTGTTGTTTGTTCATGGGAAGGTACATGTTGAACATCAATCACTTTCTGCTGCATTTTTTCTCTCACAAAGTATAGATCCAGTTCAAAATGTTTTGTTCTGTGATGCAAGATTGGATTGGCAACAAGAAGTAATACACTCAAGTTGTCATAGTATATCATTGGTGTTTTAGTGATTGGAACATGAAGTTCATACAACAAAGACTTTAGCCATGTTATTTCTGCCACAACAGTTGCAAGACTCCTACATTACGCCTTAATACTGGATTTGGACACCATTGATTGCTTTCTCGAGGACCAGGAGACCAAATTAGTGCCAAGAAATACACAAGTTCCTAAAGTGGATCTTCTGTCATCCACATCTGATCCCCAATCAGAATCATAAAATGTTGTGATATTGAAGCTTGCAGACTTATTCAACAATAAACCATAACTAGAAGTCCCTGCTAAGTATTGAAGTATTCTTTTTACTGCTAACTAGTGTGACATGATGGGATTATGTATATATTGACACACTTTGTTAACAGAATAAGCTAGTTCAAGCCCTGTTATGGTGACATATTGTAATGCACCTACAATGGATCTGTATAAAGAGGGATTGTTTACTGGATCACTTCTTGCTGCTAAATGTTTTAAACAAGAAACCATTGGTGTCTGCATGGGTTTAGCATTCTGCATCTTAGCCTTGACTAAAAGATCTTTTATATACTTAGTTTGAGATAAATGAAAGCCTCCACTAGAAGTAGTTTTGGCTTATATCCTAAGAAAGTAATTAAGAGTGTCAAGGTCTTTAAGTGGAAATTTTGTATGCAGCAATTGAATGAGATCAGTAATTGATTGAGGTGAGTCACTAGTGACAATAATGTCATCAACATAGACTAGGACAATGATGGTTGAAGTAGCTGTGAATTTGATGAAGAGTGAAGTATCACATTTGGTTGAGTGAAAACCTAGAGCAGTAAGAGTGGTAGCTAGCTTGCCAAACCAGGCCCTGGGGGCTTGTTTGAGACCATAAAGAGTCTTATTCAACTTGCAGACTAAGTGACTACTTTCTTGAACAAAACCTTGCAGCTGGAACATGTACACCTCCTCCTGTAAATAGAGGTATCAAAAAAGATTGGGCTGGCTCATTCGGGGTCAGGTCATTTCTGGGCCGACCTATTCGAGTTATGTAAGTTTCGGGTTGACATTTTGCTAGCCCAGCCAGCCCAGCCCATTTAGCCTTATGTAGTGTTAAAAGAGCGGGCTGGTCCGGCCCATTCGAGCTCAGCCTATTGGGTCATGTAAGTTTTAAGCTGACACTTTGTAGCCCAGCCCGCCCATTTTGTCGGGCTATTTGGGTCAGCCCATCGGACTTGACCAATTTTAACACACCTACCTGTAAATCCCCATTGAGAAATACATTATTTATGTCAAGTTGTCTTATAGACTAACCTTTGGACAATGCCAAGGTCAATACAACTCTTACTGTTGTTAGTTTAACTACTGGGTTGAATGTTTCAAAAAAATCAAACCCTTCTTGTTGATGGAAACCCTTAGCAACTACTCTTGCTTTGTGTTTTTGTATTGAACCATCATGATTCCTCTTCAATTTGAAAACTCACTTGCAGCCAATGGTTGTTCTGTCAGCAAGTAAAGGCACCAAAGACCATGTATTGTTGGCTAATAGAGCATGAAACTCCTGTTCCATAGTAACTTTCCACTGTGGACTACTCAAAGCTACAATAACAGTGGTTGGTTCACTATCTGATTCACTAAGAGGGTCTGTTATAGAAGTTACCATTACCTTAGGTTTAACAATACCTGACTTTCCTCTAGTAGTCATTGGATGAAAATTATGTACAAGTGTTGGAGGTATTATAACAGTGGTGGCAGTTTTAGGCACAAAGGATAAATCAACAATAATTTCTGCTATCTGACCAGTTGTATGAACTTGTACTGATGTATCATGCTTAACTGGTACAGTAGTGATACTAGTAGGTATGTGATGAGTGGATATAGATTCAACAGTCTTGACAGATACTGGAATAGAGGGTGGAAGAGAAACAGAAACAGAAGTGGTTGTATGTGTAGGCATATTAGGAACAAAAACATATTAGCATGACTTGAAAGGAAACAAGAACTCATCAAAAGTAACATGTTTGGAGATATACACTTTGCCATTAGAATTCAAGCATCTGTAACCCTTATGACTAGGACTGTAACCTAAAAACACACATTTCAAGCCTGAAATTGATTTTGTACTGGTTATAAGGTCTGATATAAGGGTAACAAGTACAACCAAAAGTTTTTAAAAATTAATAGGCATGTAGTTGAAGAAACAAGAATTCAAGTGGTGACTGATTTTGGAGATTAGAAGTAGGCAACCTATTTATCAAATAAGTGGCAGTCTGAAAAGACTCTCCCTAATATTTCAGAGGCATAGAAGCATTGACTAGTAAAGTTAGGCCTATTTCAGTTATATGCATATGTTTTCTTTCAACCACCCTATTATGCTCATGAGTATAAGGGTAGCTGAATTTGTATACTATGCCATTTTTTTATAAGAATTTTGAGAAAACAATATATTATTTTCCCCCATCAGACTGAAATATTTTTATCTTAACACCTAACAGTAACTCAATCATAGTTTTAAACTGAATGAAAGTAGACAAAGCTTGGGATTTATGTTGCAGTAAGTACACTCAGGTAAACTTAGAATATGCATCAACAAAATGTATATAGTACCTACTGTCATTTGTTGAGGGAAAGGGAGAAGGGCCCCATATATCTGAGTAAATGAGTTCTAATGGCTTAGTATAAACAGTAGTTGACAAAGAAAAAAATAATTTATGTGATTTGCCCATACAATATGCTGCACAAACAATAGGAATTTTATTTGATGGAATAAAAATATTACATTTTCTCAAGACAAGATTGACAACACTACTTGAAGCATGACCCAAACAATTATGCCATAGGGCAAGAGTATGATTTACAGACTCAGAAAATGAATCACAAGATTTAGGATTACAATTAGTTGAATTACAAATAAGAGAATTACAAACAGAATTGAATGTGAAAGGTGAGACAAGCTGAATGCTGTCAAAAGCATAAAGTCCATCTTTAAGCTTCCCTTCCAGTAGGATTTGATTGGCATCCTGGGATTTGACACAACAAGAATTAGCATGAAACTCAAAATAGACTCTATTATCTTAAGCAAATTGAGAGACACTAAGAAGATTTTTAGAAATATGAGGTACATGAAGTAAATTATGTAAAAGAAAAGAACGAGAACAGTTTGGAGTGGAGAAATATGAATTACCAACATGTTGAATCTGCAAACCAATATCATTTACCATTTTGATGTTGTTATCACCATTATACACAGTCTTTGTCATGAGATTCTCATATTCTAGTGTTAAATGATTGGTAGCACCTGAATTTGGATACCAAACAGGATCATACAGTGTCTCAGGGGTAGCTAACATTGCTAACATCAAAGAATTTGAATTAAATTGTGGAGGTGTGAAACTAGATAAAGGTGTGAAACTGGATGCATGTGTGAAATTGGATGATTATGTCATGTGTAACTGAGGTGAGTGAGGTACAGACATATGGTTCATTTCTGGAGCGGGATATTGTTGATCAAAACGATGATGACAATTCCAACCAGTGTGACCATATTTTCCACAAACTTGACACTTAACAGATGCTCTATCACCTCATCTATAGAACTTTCCTCTGCCTCTAAACCTTCCAAAAGAACCTCGACCGTGAAAATGACCACCTTGAAACTGACCATTATTTTGATACTGATTATTCTGATAAAATCAATTATTACCAAAATTGAAATTTCTCTTATCTTTGAAACTATATTGTTGTGCAAGATTTGCTTGTAGATTGAAAGATTCTGAGTTCTTTTTATGCTTTTCGATCCTCTCCTCTTGAGCCATCAGTAATGCTTTAATTTCAACAATAGAATATTGTTCAGATCTAGACATGACTGAGGTAATAAATCCATCATACTCTTCTAGCAATCCATCAAATATGACCTCAATGTAATCAGCAATATCAACAGGTGAGTCAACAGCAGCTAAGGTGTCTGCAATCTTTTTGATGCTTAATAGATAATCACTGATTCCAGCATTCTTCTTGATATTATTGAGTTGAATTTTGAGTTACTTTACCTTTGCCCTGATCTATGATGTAAAGAATACCTCCAATTTTTGCCAAACTTGATAAGAATAGTCACAACCAACCATTCTTGTGATTGATCCTTCAGACATAGAAGACAACAACCAAGATAAAAGCAATTGATCTTATGTTTCCCAATTAAGAAAATCATCACTGATTCTTGATTCAATTTCATCTTCTGGAGTTGCAAATTTCTGAGGCATATACCTCTAGAACCAACCCTTGATAGTGGCCATAGCTTGTTGCTTCCATGGTAAGAAGTTTGATTCATCTAATTTGAAAGAAATTGGATTAGAAAAAAGTTTGGAGTGTGAAGGTGGTAGAAGACATAGATGATGAACTCCTAGTACTAGCCTTCATGATTGAACCTTGAAGCTCTGATACCATCAAGGTATCTGAGCTCAAGTGGAGAGAAAAACCAAGAGAAAGAAAATAACAGTGGATCTGAGAATTTGAGAGAAAATGAATAAATGATTCTGTATTATATGTATTACATGTACAACTAGCTATTTATAGAATATCTGTTATAACTATCACTAACAGAACCTAACTAACTCTAACAGATTTGCTCTAACAGATTTGCTTAACTAACTTAGCTATCATATAACTCTCCAACAAATATCATGATTCACTTTAATTAAAACAATGATATATGTACATTTACTTGTTCACTTTATAGATAAACTCACTTTAAAAGAGAATTATCTATTTTAAAAAGAGAGAGAAAAATGGAGGAGAAAAAGAAGAGTTTATATGTTATCATGTAGTCTAAGGAGATTACTTATGCATTTTGGGGAAGAATAATGATGGTCCTACACCTTTTTTTTAGAGGTGTAGGCACTGTATACACCTTTTTTAAGGGTATGTGATTAAGAAAGAGAAAGTGATAGGAAAAAGAAAGTATGATGAATGATATTAGATTAAGTATAAAAAGATATGTATGTACTATTTACAGTAAGAATATCGAGATTGTTTGGGAATATACTACTACGCAATAGCTTTATTGGTATTAATGGCATTTGCATGAGAAATTTATGATGACCAAACCTTAGTTTGGTTAGGCCAAAGGCTTAACCAAACACACAGAAAGTCATTAGAGTGGATTGGTGGTGAGGTTTTTGAAGTATTACATAATTTAAATTTAACCTCTCCATACACTAGGAAAAAAAAAATTATGCCTGCATGTGTGAATATACGGATTTGAATCATTTTATGTTATTTTTTTTATTATGCAGTTAAGTGGGGGAGAGAGATAAATACAAAAATTATAAAAGAAATTTCATAAATCATGACTGAATCTTACTAATAAATACCTTTGTATTTATCTTTCTCTTTTACTTAATCACATGAAAAAAAAATGACAAATCATATCTATACTCTATATGTGTCACCATAAGAAAGAGAGAAAGAAGGAAATGAAACATACATTTCACGGTTAGGGTCACCCCAGTTATACCAGCCTTTGGGAATGATGATGTTGTCCATATATGTGTAAGCGAAGACCACGCGAGAAAAGGGACCCCAAGCCCTTCCAAGGTATAGTGCCCCTGAGCCCGTGACCTTACAGTTCACAAATGAGAAGCCCGTGTCTTCCACCAGGCTGCTCCTTCCTTGAGCTGTTAAGGCCCCTGTATTCTGTGCTATGGCATGCACGTGACATCCCTAAATTAAAGTGTCACCAACATATTAATCAGAACACAAGTTAGGTGCATTTTCATTTCAACATCTGTAACAAACTACGCTCATTTGGACAATTCAGTAACTTCCTCCGTTCCCTTGATTGTTTACTAAACCATTATTTAAATGATTACCTTATCTTGTTAATTAGAAAAAAAAAAAAAACTTCACGGAATGGAATATGGATAGAAGAAAGGAACAAAAGTTATTCACAAATAATTTGAAAATAACTCATTTATTATTATGCTCATTTGCTAATCAAGAATTACTCTTATATTTGTTAAACAATGTGGGACAAAATTGGCTAGGTTATGCTGACGTGGTCTAAATTGGAATTAGGATATTTCAAGGATTTAGGTTATTTAAATGCAATAATTCTATATTCAATTCTAATATCTTTATTTATTTTTCTTTCACATCACATTTTATATTTCTCTTAATATTATTTATTATATATATATATTTTTTATTATTTTTCTCACTAAATCATATACTTTTAAAAAAAAAGTATAAACAATTCATACACTTTCTTAAAACGAGTGTATGATTATATTTTTCCTTCTATATTAGGAGGGATGTGTTTTTTTTTAATATATTTTTTAAAAAAATAAGCACTTTTATTCATTTTTGACATGTTTAAGTAATTTAAAAAAAAACACTAAAAAAAATTACAAATTATACTCTTTCAAAAAATCTAACCTCATACAGAGAGAGAGCGTTGCCGAATATGAAATCAACAGAGCCTTCAATATAACAATCCTTATAGTAATGCCTGCCAAAGTGATCATAAAGTGTATCCTGTGCTCCTAAGAATTTGCAGCCTAGAAATGCTGCTGTGTCTGCTGAAATCCTTAATGCCACCGCCTGCTTTCCAACTGCTCCTGGTGCAGGAACAGGAGTAGTGTTCTGCATTCAGAATATTTGCTTGTAAAATACACACACAGCTAATTTTTTTTTTTTATAGAACTTAGATTCTAATTTTGAGAGTAGATATCACTCTTTAACTTCTTTAATTTGTTAATATATATTCATTATTTCAAATAAGTGATATGAATGAATAATAAAATAAACACATATCAGCAAATTAAAAAAATTAGAAGGAGATAACTACTGTCAGAATTGAGCCAAGTTCTGTTCTTTTTTGTTTTGTAAGTCTTGGCGGAAGACCTCTAGTAAGACTCTTGAGTGGCTCCAAGGGAAGAGTGGGAAGAAACAGGCACACAGCTAAATTTGTAAAGATCGAATCCTGCTACTTTTCTAGTATTTCTTTAACTCCTATCAACTGAACTGCTAATACAGGACACACAGCTAAATTTAGAATGAAAGAGGAAGGGGATTGTTTACTTACTTGGAATGTTATGTTTTTGGCAATGAAATAAGGTGAATTCACTGCAAAAGTTGCAGAACCATAGGTTCCCAGTGGCTGGCCTCTTGGCCCAGGTGTTTGAGCAGTGTCACCCCATTGAACAATGGTGTTATCTGCACCAGCTCCTTCTATGGTTATGAACGATTTCAAAGTAGGAATGTTAACTTTCTCCCTGGACATAAAACGCGCGTGCGTGCACACACACAAATGCAAGGAGACAATCAGAGACTTTCATTCAAATGCAATTCACAATTTGCTACAAGCATACACATAGAAGAAAACTTGCAAAATTTGAAACGAAGACAAAATAAAAAAAAAAAAGGGACAACCGGACAATTCATCAGCCGCAAAATCTTCTTTAGTCAAAGACCAATTCTGAGAGAATTTGAATCAGAAGGAAAAAGACACTAGAAGAAACAAAAGTTGTTATCCTTTTCCAACATCACTGTAAGTGTAAGTAAACTCAAAAAAATAACACAATACTGAATGTAGACAAACACCAAAATCCACGTCTTACATGAACAAACCGCAATTTGAAAAGGCCACAAACAAAGGGCACCAAGCATATTAAGGACCACAATGTGGCAGAGTTCAATTGGAAGTAGAAGAAAATATGGTACTAGTACTCACGCGTAAACTCCTGCATGGACCTTGATGACCACTCTCACAAGATTGATTGATGGAAGGGAATCAATGGCTTCTTGAATTGACGTAAAATCACCAACAGCAGGGTTCTTATCAACGTGCAAAGTGTAAGAAGCAAAAAGCTTATTTGTTGCTGTCTTGAAAAGTGAGTGTTTGAGGTTACCAACGAAATCCACCCATTTCATGAATTGCTGTTCTGAAAACTGTACTCTAGTCATATTGGTCGATAACCCAATATTCCCTGCAGAACGTCCTGGCCGAACTCCCTTGGTGTGGCAATGTGTTCTACTGGGATTTTGCAGAAGAAGAAGAACTGCTAAAACATAGAAAATGTAATGCAAATTTGACATTCTCAGAGAGAATGGGAGAGAAAGAAATAATGTGGAATAGTATTTGTTATTTGAAGTGCTATAGAAATTGGTTCATCCCATGGTTTATATACAAGTTATAGTACTTGTTCTAGTTTTAGGTGGAAAGTGAAGCAGAATCAGAGAAACAATAAAAGAGAAGAAAAATGCTAGATGCACGCACATCTCTCACATCAAGAATTTGGAAATAAAGTAAAAGTGTAAGTGTACAGAAAAATGATGTAAAAATTACTATATTCAAATAATAAAAACCATATAGATATAAGGTATTTTTAGTGAATGTGTTTGCGTAGGAATATTTCTCAGAGAATGAGAGAGGTCACGGGTGCTTCTACAAACATCCATGTAGAAAAAGAGAGAGAGAGAAACAATCAAAACCACAGGACAGGTTGCACTTTTTGCGTATAGAAAAACGTTGTCAGTTAGAAATATATTTTTGGTCATTTTCCTTTGTTGTTGTTGTTTGTTTGGTGTTGCCCGTGAACCCTTCCTTCTGTTTGTGTGTGATCGTGAAAAAATTCTTATTGAGATAATGGGTTGGGTTGGGTTGTGCTCATATGTATAACATTTCATGTAAAAAATATATAATTTGAAGCCCACTTTTCTGGCTATGCATGCTAAAAATACCTACCCTTGAAGCATGACCGTCCAATATTTGGACCCTTATTCGTGTATTTAGATTCTTCTTGTTGTTTAGCTGATTACTGTTATTTGACCACTTGTAATGGTTCAGATTGATTCTCAATTCTAAATTCCATGTAGTTGGTGAATCACAGAAACTCTGTGGGCACCCAAGAAGGACTTGGCACTTTGGCAGAAGCAACAATGGTAAGGCCAAAGTTATAACTTCAGTGATGTGAAAGAACTCGCACTAAAACAAAACTACTATCTGTTCAATCTCACTCCTCTTGTTCCCTTGTAGTTTCTATGCTTTTGTTCTATGGAGGTACCAATTTTCTTTTGGTAGATTCTGCGTACTGTTAGTTCATCCTTTCGTCCCCTCTATCATCACTTCTGTGCCTTCTCTTGCTGGATCATTTTCGGTTCTCTTTGAAAAAATAAGAAAAGTTACGTTTTATCTTCAGAATTTTTTTTATCTAGATCAATTTTAATATATCATATTAAAAATCTTGCCTTGTATTTCCTCAAATTTAAAAAACACATACTTTATTTCCCTTAAACTCGTTGAAGATTCAGAAAATTATCAATATTACAATTGACAATAAAAAAATCATATGCCGTAACTGATAATTTCCTTTGCTAAAAATGTACCAACAGAGTGCTTAACATTTTCTAATGTTTTATTTTTTCTACTATTTAGATAGAATCAGTTTTTCTCATCACTTAACTTTCTTAACCTTTGGTTGATGTTGAAATCGTTAACAGATCAGTTAAAGTTAACGTTACTTACACCACGTGCACGACACGTGAGATGAAGAGAAAGTCACTTAGGGAAATGTGATATCAACACTGCTATGAGAAATTTTTACTTAAACATAGTTCTTCATTGAGTTGAGTATTATGGTCAATCGAGACTTAATATTTTTATAGAGCGTAAAGTTGAAATTAATTATGAGGCAAAAGATCTATAAAAATATTAAATCACAATTGATTTTGAATATATGGAATATAACTATAATATATTATGTTTAGGTAAGAATTTCTCCACTGCTATATACTACGAAACTAAATTTAATTAAAATAGGTAATAAAAATAAATAGAAAAGGTTGATTTGATTTGTAGAATCAAATTTAATTAAATTTTATCATTTGGAATGTTAAAAAATAAAAGAAATTCTATTTGATTTTTAAAATCAATTGTTTTATTCTTTTTGTTTTAAAAATTTCATCAATTTTGATAGAATTTGTTATGAACATTGATTTGAAATGAATAGAATATTTTATTCTTAATAACTATTCCTCTAACCACCTCTCATAAGGTTAAAATGTAAAATAATAAAATAAAATTAAATCAATTATTATTTAATTTTCCAAAACAAAATTTAATTTATAAATCAATTCAAATCTTTTTTTTTTTCGTAAAAGTTTCAAATACAAAATTTGATTTCTAAATCAAATTAAATCAATTTAAATTAAATCAAATCAAATCATTTCCTATTTTTATTTATTCCAAACACACTCTTAAAGAAGGTGACTTAGAGAATTTTTGATAGAAAATCAGAGGATGAGAAGAAGGAAGTGCTAACAAACTATTACCCTCTCTTTTCTCCCATCACTGTTTCTTCGTCTCCACTTCTTCCAAGACCAAAATCCGAAAGATTTCTCTCAACTATCACCTTTCATCTCATCTCTTCAACATCTGGGTGGGTTGTTTTCTGTCTTACTTTCTTCTTCTGATTTTTAAATGAAATATTGGAGCAGAAGAGACCCCCAAAGAGCAAGGGGTTCTATGTCAGGATGAAACTCCTCCAAAATAAACACGGTAGGCCTCAACAGCAATACAAAAGTTGCTTCAACACATATTACAAAAGGTTCTTTGGTTTTCTCTCTCCCTCTACTTCTTCACCTCCTATGCATCTCATCCATGAACCTTTTTTTTCTCTCTGCCTCAATTTTTCTCTGACTTATTCCAAGTTCAGCCTTCAATTCAGCAACACCTCCATCCATACGAGAGATAAGGGAGGATCTACCCAATCAAAATATTGGCATGTCTGAAAAGATACAAGTTGGGGTTTAGGGTCAATTCATACAAATGCAGAATAGAGGGCATGAGACTTTGAGGGTAAAGGAATATGAACTTACCTCATTATAGCACCTATACCTTGGTTCGTATCAAACCAAGAGGTCCTTATTAAGGCCCTTTCACCACAAGCACACAACGTTTTAGTAATATATGATAGAAATTCAAGTGTGAGTGTTGAAGTCTCACATTAGTAAAAAATGAGTTAAGTGAAGAGTATATAAGTGGAAAGATTCATAGACATTGATGGATTTATTTCAATTCTATAAACCTAGAACAATTATAAATACAAGATTATAGCATATTAAACACATTGTATTCAAGAAATGGATCAAGAATGTGTATCTGGCATGATTCTAATCCATTGTTGTTCAGTGAATGGATCAAGAAGAAATCGCATGTGAGAGAAAAACTGCCCTCTACCTGGTACGTGTTAAAACTGCCTAATGAGGAAGTCAGTTTATTTACTTACCAAATTAGAGTAGGGACCTCTCAACAGGCTACCAAATGAACAACCCAACCCATTATGGGTCACTCATAACAAAAGCTCAATTACAATATTCATAAATTGACTAAGTGCTATATTATAAACCATAATTTCATAATTAATATATATTAATGATTTAAACAATATTTTAATTATTGATTAATGCTAATCCATGTAACATATATATTTGAATTAAAAATTCAACAATTCTCCCACTTAGATAGCAGTAATCAATCATTTAAATACAATAATCATTAAGACTAGAATACCAACTATGGTCAAGCACATTTCCCACAGCATGGCACCTATGCTCACAAAGACCCACCATGGCCGCAATACACTTTTGGACTCACTACTCACCAATCAACCAACAGTCTAAGAAACATAAGCTTTAACGTTGTAGAAATAGTATCCGATAGGGAAGTAGATCATATATGTTAAATGCTCATATTTCACATAAAGAATAATGAATATGGACAAAGATAATTAATTAAGAGAAATATACAATCCAAGAATGGTCCAAGCATCTGAAAATGCTATAATAAATATGATAATGAAAGTAACGTCATCTCATACATATCTCATAAGAATGACAATAAGTAAATATAAAATTTCATACTCCCACTAACCCAAAACATCAAAAGACTTAACTAAACCTATATGAGTTACGTGATTCTGAAAAGCTCCAACAGTTAAGCCTTTAGTTAGTGGATCTGCTAACATGTTCTTTGTAACAAGATGTTCAATTTGAGTATGAAACTCCAGAATTTTCTCTCTAACAAACATATATTTAATATCAAAATGCTTTGAGCGAGAAGAGCTTTTGTTGTTTTGAGAGAAATGCACAAACAACAGTATTGTCACAATATATCACAAGTGGCCTAGATATGCTTTCAATAATATAAAAGTCAAAGATTAAGTTTTTTAGCCACATGGCTTAACAAGTAGCCTCATAGCAAGCGACATACTCTGTCTTTATGATAGAAGTAGCTGTAAAAGTCTGTTTGACACTCTTCCAAGAGATAGCTCTTCCTGCCATCATAAAAATAGAGCCGGAAGCAGACTTTTGGTCATCAGGACAACCTGCGAAATCAGAATCAGAATAACGAATGACTTGAAGTTGATTAGTTATAAGTCAACAAATAATCCTTAGTTCCCTGCAAATATCTCATGACCTTTTTCAAGGCTTTCCAATGACCTAAACCTAGGTTGCTTAAGTATCTCCCTAAAGCATTAACAACAAAAACAATATCGGGAAGAATACAAACTTGAGCATACATTAAACTGCCAACAGCGGAAGCATGTGAGACTTTTTTCATTTCAACTATCTCTATATCATTTTGAGGACATTGGGATTTAGGGAGTTTTTCACCTTTTTGAACAGGTGCAGCACATTGGGAGCAAGAATGCATGTTAAATCGCTTGAGGATCTTTTCAATATATCATCTCTAAGATAATCCAAGAATGCCACGTGACCTATCACGGTAAATCTGGATGCCTAAAACAACGGAAGCATCACTAAGGTCCTTCATATCATAGTGGCTACTCAATATCAATTTTGTTTCAGACAAAAGTTTAATGTAGTTACTAGCAAGAAGAATATCGTCGACATATAGAACAAGAATTATAAAATTGCTTCCACTAGTCTTCAAGTAAATGCACTGATCTGAGGTATTTTCTTTGAAGCCAAAAGAAGTTATAACCTGATCAAATTTCAAATATCATTGTCTGAATGCCTGTTTCAGTCCATAAATGGACTTTTTAAGTCTAGAAACCAAATACTCCTTATTTGTTTCAACAAAACTATCAGGCTAAACCATATAGACGTCCTCGGCTAGATCTTCATTCAGAAAAGCCATCTTCACATCCATCTGGCTAAATCAAAGTGAGCTACCAAAGCTATAACAACTCGAAATGCATCTTTTGTAGAGACCAGTGAGAAAATCTCCTTATAGTCAATGCATTCTCTTTGACTATAGCCTTTTGCTACTAGTTTAGCTTTGTACCTCTCAACTCTACCATTTGGAGTACACTTAGTTTTGAAAACCCATTTGCACCCAACGAGTTTGCAACCGACTGGCAACTCCATGAGATCCCAAATAATATTATGAGACATAGAAGACTATTCATCATGCATAGCATTTAGCCAATCGGAAGCATGAGAGCTAGAGATTGGCTTCTTAAAAGTGATAGGATCATTATCATTATGGAGACCAAACTCCTGCTCTTGAAGATGCACTATATAGTCATCTAGTATAGAAGACATGCGTACACT
The DNA here is from genome assembly GCA_029884605.1 of Ormosia emarginata. NCBI lineage: Eukaryota > Viridiplantae > Streptophyta > Magnoliopsida > Fabales > Fabaceae > Ormosia > Ormosia emarginata. Next base: position 9,158,921 of record JAQQTP010000072.1, on the reverse strand, counting down.
CTGAGATCGTCTTAATGAGACTATTTCAGCAATGTCATCTGGCTCATGTTCATTAGCTGGTGGTGCCACTACATCATCTTCTCCTCGAAGAGTTTGATTATCATTATGATTGACTGGAACCATGATATCTGCAGGAAGTGAAACAACCGGTACAAGAACTACGATCCGATCTTCTTTAAAAGTGACTGGTCGTGGTGTATGGCTCCCACTATCCAAATCATCCTCAAAGAATATCACTCGGTTAGACTCGATGACTCGAACGGAGTGAGAAGGACAATAAAATCTATAACCTCTGGAGCCCACACAGTAGCCAATGAAGAAGCCTCTAAAAGTCTTAAGATCAAACTTCTTCGACTGAGGATTATAAGGTCTAACTTCTGCCTTACAACCCCACACATGAAAGTGTTTTAAACTCGGCTTCCTTCCAGTCATCAACTCATAGGGAGTTTTTGGCACAGACTTGCTGGGTACTTGATTAAGAATGTACACAGCAGTCTTCAAAGCATCTCCCCAAAGAAAATCTGGTAATGACAAATGACACAACATGCATCTCACCATATCCATAAGCGTGCGATTATAACTCTCTGCAACTCCATTCTGCTCAGGAGTACCAGGCATAGTATATTGAGCTTCAAGTCTACATTCATCGAGAAATCTGGCGAACGGTCTTGGATTTCTTCCAATTTCATCATATCAATCGTAATATTCACCTCCTCTGTCATACCTCACACATTTGATCTTCTTGCCTGTCTTCAATTCAACAGCAGCCTTGAAGGATCTGAAGGCATCCAAAGAACTAGATTTTTCCTGGAGAAGATCTATCTAACCGAATATAGAGAAGTCATCTATGAAGGTAATAAAATACCTATATCCACCCATGACAGTGGGTGTAATAGGTCCACACATGTCTGTGTGAATCAACTGTAGCACACCATCACACATATTCGTTCCTTTATTCCTAGTTTTGGCAGTGAGCTTGCCTTTAACACAATCGACGCAAGTGTCATGCAACAAGAGAATTAAATGGTTCCATATGCACAACAAACAAGCCTTTTAGAAAAGTTTCTTACTTATCATGGTCCTGCCTAAGGGTCCCAAACCATAATAAATAAGAAATATAATAATACAATGCACAAATCTTATATCACCAAAATTTCTAATACTGATAAGGTACTCGTAAGATAATTGACATAAGCATAAATCTAACAGTACATTATACAATAACAAATTACATTAATAACAACGCACCGATAGGGTGTAATTACTATCAATGCAATAAAAAATATGATTAAAAAAATTTAATCATTCAACTCACAAAATTTGCACAATTGTACCCACGATAATTGAGCTCACAGTTATGCAAATTATCAGCGATTATGCTTAATAGAATATGATAAACTCATATTATGTATAATAAAAAATTCAACTCACATATAGACCAAAAATTAATTCCATGACTATGACACATTAACAAGGAGAGTATCATATGCCAAAGAGCCACTAGCAGAGTAAGGAATAGTCACAAAAAATTTCAGGCCCAAAATCTGAGAGTACAATATTTAAAATTACAAACTATTCTCAGATAAATTAATATAAAATATTTGCAAATGTCCAAAATTTTTGACAAAATCCCAAAATTATTAAAATATTAAATAAAAATTATTGGACCAAAAAAAAAATGTTTGTTGGAAACACACTCACGAGTCCCCACACACATTGCCTCACGAGTGGGCGTTGCTGGAAGACTCATCTTCCTCGTCCAGAAATCAAAATTGAGTTTGCTGCATTATTGTGTTATTATTTTGGAAAATGTTTTCGGAACACATGTTATATGATACCTCGTATAGATACCATAAGCAAACATGAGTGTGGGTGAGTATCAGAGGTATATCATATTCTGAGGTAGAATGTATATATTGTATGTTGATGTGAAAGGAGTTTCAACTGAGTGTCGTATTTTAGGTGTTCAGATAATAGGATTGTATTTTTATTTTTATTACTAATTACTTGTAGTAATAAACATATTTCTCTTTTTGCATGTAACTGAATAAGAGTTAAAAAAATTAGAAACAATGATCACAGTCCTCCTTGTTAAAAGCATTATGATCATAATTAAATTAACCCTCAAACTTTATTTTTCCTTTAAAAGAAAAAAGAAAAAGAAGCTTTTCTTTCACATGTTAATGCGTTATGCTTTTTCCAAATGTTCAAAAGCCTACGGAACTAAACCACTCTGGTGCTGGAAAGATTCATCAAAGTAAGTTTGCAACCATTTTGAGGATCATCTAAAACCATTACTACATTTAAAGCATGAGAATATGAAGCAAGTAAATCAGCAAAAGAGTACCGAGTTTTTTTATTTCATTGAGAAAAATAAAAGATAATTTTCAGATCAAGGAAAAACGGTCATTCGGAACCCGCAAAGAAAATTCACTCAATTCTAACAAATCACACAAAGAAATGACAAAATATTTGGGTATATGAATCAACATTCACTGATAAGAAAAACCCCTAAACTAATTTGATCAATTCGGTAAAAAATAGATCCAATCGAAATTAGGATTCATAAATTAGGGTATACGAAATTTCTGTTTTAATTATGGAAAACAATATATAATAGTCATAATCTGTATTTATTTGGCTCTAATACTAATTTATGGATTTATTTCAATTCTATAAACCTAGAACAATTATAAATACAAGATTATAACATATTAAACACATTGTATTTAAGAAATAGATCAAGAATGTGTATCTAATATAATTCCACAATCTATTGTTGTTCAATGAATGGATCAAGAAGAAACCGCGTGTGAGAGAAAAATTGCCCTCTACTTGGTAAGTTTTTTGTACATGTTAAAACTATCTAATGGGAAAGTCAATTTATTTACTTACCAGATGAGAGTAGAGACCTCTTAACAAGCTACCAAATAAACAGTCCAACCCATCACGAATCATTCACAACAAAAGCTCAATTACAATATTCATAAATTGACCAAGTGTTATATTATAAATCATAGTTCCATAATTAATATATATTAATGATTTAAATAATATTTTAATTATTAATTAATGTTAATTCACGTAACATATATATTTGAATTAAAAATTCAACACTATAGACTTGCATGATGCAAAATGAGAACCACGAGTTGATGAACCCAAATCATGCATGTCACAAGCCCTCTCCAACTTCCTCTCTACCCTACCTTAGATCTCTAAACTGGTGATTCTCTCATTCATATATGTTTTCTAGCTTTAAGTTCCTCTATTCATATTTGTTATCCTAGCGCCAAATTTTTCCTCTTCCAATTCCTGCACAAGGAAGTTAACCTCTATCAGAATTAACTAAGATATTAACTAATTTCAAGATCAACCAAAGGTTAGGAGGAGTTAAGTGATGAAAGAAAAAAAAAAAAACTCACAGTATCTCTTACTATTATGTTTAAGAAGATAATTGTCAAAACATGTTGATAAATTTTGTGCAATTTAGTTATGCGAAAAAATGATTACTTGCAGAATGTGTGAATGTGTGTGACTGTACTTCTTTAATATAAATTTTTTTAACGAGTGTCTTAAGTGTATTTATTAAGGATTTAAAATAAAAAATTAGTATAAAAAATAATTTTTTTAATTTTTAATACATTGAATACTTTATTTTTTATAAATAAAAAATTAATTTTAAATCTTTAATAAGTGCTCTTAAAATATTTTTTAACAAAACCCTTTTAATATTCAATGGATTGTATTTTGTTTTTAAATTTGATGAGTGTAAATTATAAGATTTAAAGTCAATGCACTAAAGTTAACGTGAACAAATAATAGAGTGATTTATTTTAAAATATATTATACACTTCTAGTAACTATTATCCAAACATAAAGTAAAAACTCAATTTATAATAGGATCATGATAATGCCTCTCACATGAGTGTGAAAGTATGTAATCTGAACTCAAATGTTTTGTGATTTATAAAATAACATGTGAAGTACATGGGAAAGAAAATGCTAACGTTACTTTCATTCTTCAAAGGATGCTAAGGAACTTACAGACTAGTTTAATCAACTTGTTTAAGAAATAGCACATAATGCTAAGCTGATAGTGATAGCGACTTTCAAAAAGGCGCAGATTTTAACAATAAGCTTTAGAAAAGAAAATTTAATTTAAGGTGTTGATTACTAATATAATGATCCGTGAATGAATCAGTCCAAACAATTCCATCCACAAGGTCAAATACACCATGTACCACTCTATCAGTGGTGAATGCTGATTGTATTTGTGCCTGAGTCGAGTCAGACTCCCAACGTTTGTGCAAAATTATGTGGAACATATATATATATATATATATATATATTATATATCATATATAATTAATTTTTTATATATATTATATTTTAATTATTAGTTTTTATTTTTATTTAATAATTATTAGATTATTTTATTAAAAATAATTATTAAATAAAAATAAAATTAACGATTGAAAATGAATGTAAAAAAAAAATCAACTTACATTGATGTAAGTTAATCTTTCTCATATATATATATATATATATATATATATATATATATATATGAGAAGAGATCTACTTACACTTAGTGTAAGTAAAAAAACTTATACTTTCGATCTTACATCCTTTATTTTATTATGATCCCGTGACTACGATAAAAGATAAATGGTAATCACATGATCACAATAAAATGGAGGTATAAGATTATGTGTAAGTCTTTTTTACTTACTGTTGCTAGTATATAAATGGATCCCCTCCTTATATATATATATATATATATATATATATATATATATAGAAGAGATCCACTTATACCTAGTATAAATAAAAAACTTACACTAATCTTATACCCTTCATTTTATTGTGATCCCACACACACACAGTTACGATAGAAGATAAATAAGTATACACATAAAAATCATAATAAAATAAAGGGTGTAATTACACTATGTGTAACTGGATTCCCTTCATATATATATATATATATATATACACACACACACACACACACACACACATATATCTAGTGAGATGAGTTTTTATTATGAGATGGTGAGAAGAGTAAATCTTGACCATACAATCATACATAAATGATCAAAATTAAAAGTTACTTAAATATCTTAAATATCATGATTACTTTAAAAAGTCACACGTTTATATTATAATCTTGACCATTTATGTAAAATCTAATGATCAATATTCACGCATCTCACCTCTTACAATAAATATTCCTCTCATCGGATACACTTCCTATATATATATATATATATATATATATATATATATATATATATATATATATATATATATATATATATATATAAATGAAGCGTATTTGATGAAAAAAATATTTATATAAGAAGTAAGATAAATGAATCTTGACTATTGAATCTTATACAAATGGCCAAGATTAAAATATAAATATATGTGACTTTTTTAAGTGATCACATGACCTTTTAAGTAACTTTTAATCTTGACAATCCATGTATAGTTGTATGATCAAGATTTACTTCCATCACCCTCTCATAATAAAGACTCGTCTAACTAGATATGTCTCATATATGTATATATATAGGGGACATATCTAATGAGATGAGTTTTTATTGTGAGAGGGTGAGAGTAGTAAATCTTGACCATACAACCATAGATGGATGGTCAAGATTAAAAGTTACTTAAAGGTCATGTGACCACTTAAAAATGTCACATACATTTATTTTCTAATTTTGATCATTTATGTAAGATCCAATGGTCAAAATTCACTCATATCACATTTTATAAAAAAATACTCCTCTCATCATATACATCATATCTCTCTCTCTCTCTCTCTCTCTCTCTCTCTCTCTCTCTCTCTCTCTCTCTCTCTCTCTATATATATATATATATATATATATATATATATATACGACGATATCCAAATGAGAGAGAGTTTTTATTGTGAGATGGTGAGAGGAGTAAATTTTGACCATACAATCATATATAAATGATCAAGATTAAAAGTTACTTAAAGTTCATGTGACCACTTAAAAAAATCACATGCATTTATGTTTTAATTTTGACCATTCATGTAAGATCAAATGATCAAAATTTACTTCTCTCATCTTTTACAATAAACACTCATCTCATCAAATATATGTATGTTGCAAAATTATTATTATGACTCGAAGTTAAAACCTTTGTCAATATAAATGCATAGCAGTGTTTATTTTTATTTCTATTTGTTTATTTTTATTTTTAAATAATTAATTTTTTATAATTATCCTTTATTAGTTAGTAAGTGTGTTATATTTAATTATATATTTAATAAAAGAATTTTTTTAAAAAATTACTTAAAAAGAAGTGGTAATAGACAAATAAGAATGTCAATATACACACCGTAAATGCATATAGGCCACTTTTCATATCCGCAAAGCAAAATAAATAAATAAATAAATTACCTTAATGGTTTTTCTAATTATTTTAATAAAAAAGAATTAAATATTTTTCAATTATTCAAAATCTAAAATTTTTACAAATATGTATTGGTTTGAGTAAAAGAAGTTTGAGTCTTTTAAGCATGTGGTATTGAGTTTGATCTCGAAATTCATGTGTATGAAAATAATATCGTTGAAAGAAATTTCTACTTAGACGTCTGATTATATCCATCGAGTGAAAGAATATTCTAAGAAACTAAAAATATAAAATTATTTTTTATTTCTTTTTATTTTAAGTGATTAAAAAGATTTAAGAGAATCTGTTAAGAATATATAGTATTAGTTAAGGAAAAATTGCCAAGAAAAATATTTATAATACATGTTGCATTACTTAGTTTCGGTGCTTCATGTAACAACCTCTTTTTAGTATGTTAGACTAGTTTATGGTTACAAAAATAGCATAATACTTGTTTTACATTTCTGTCTTTTATTATGACAAACTGAGTTAGTTTAGGCACTTTATTGCAATCCAAAGTGTGAAAAATAACTTAAAATGACTCAGATAGTAACATAAATAGCTAAATAAAGGGAAATAAGTCAAGAGAATTCGTTTCTAAGTCACAAATAGGTGTAAGAGGATGTAGATAAAATTTGATAATAATCAGAGTTAGTTTAGTATTTTTAAGCATACAAGTTGTGCATTTAATGCCTGATGAACTAGTAGCATAATGAAAAATTAAGATAATGGTGAAACAATAATTTTGATGAATTTTAGTATTTATTTCAAAGTTGTTGAAATATGAAAAACTTGATTTAGCTAAATTTAATTATTCTTAGCAGATCAAGTAGTATCAGTGAAATATCTTAAGTGAAACAAGTCTTATAAGGCAGCCCCATATAATTGACTTTGTATTTCATGTATTTCACTCATATTTTCCTTTCTCATTCACGAAAAATAGCAAGCCAAGGAGCAATAGAGAAACAAGAAAGAAAAAGAGAGAAAGCTAAGGTGGAAGAAGAAGAAGAAAAGAGCAAGAAAGCTAAGGGTAAGACCAAGGTTGATCAACCACCATCATCAAGAGTTTGAGGTGGGGGAGTTTAACCTAAAACTTCATCTCTTTTCTTCTATTTTTCTTTATGGTTGAAGTTAGGTTATATGAATTGTAAAAGATAGATTTGATGAGCAAATCTAGGTTTTGAGCTTGGTTTTTAATTCCAAGTGTTAAAGTAGAGTGTTTATACCTTATTGGATGTATGACTAGGAGTTCTCAGCCCTTAAGCAACATTGATTTCCATTGGAGACAAAAATGGGGATTTTAGGTCTTAAGTGGTGAAATCTTTCATTAATCCATGATTAAGTGAAATTAAGATTGTATAAGAGTCACAATATATTAATGGATCATATTTGAGGTTTGAGATATCTTAGAATTAGATTTTTAGTGATTGGAGTGGTGATTTTGATTAATGAAACAGTAAATCCATTCTGTAAACTTTTGCAGAACTTTCAATCGCGGTGACTGAACCACGCCTAGGCGTGGGGTGTTCTGTTTCTCAGCCAAGCGAGATAGAGAGGGTCATGCCTAGGTGTGGGAAAGTTACACCTAGGCGTGAGTTCCAAGGATTTTCAAGAATGTTGTTCTTGATGTTTTGAAGTTTCCTGCTAATTGAAATCATTCGCGTATGCTTTCTTAAGTGTATTAAGATACTTTTAGGGATATTTCACAAAGGAAATAACCACCTAATATATGAGTTGAAGTTTGGGTTTAAGTTATTCAATAGTTATTGATTAATTGAAATAGTTATCTAGGACCTTATACACTCTTTTATGGTTTAGAAAATCACTAGAATTGTGATTGTAAGGTAAATTAGATACAAGATAGATAATAAAGTGTAGTTATCATAGAGGCATAATTTATTCTTTTATAATCAAAGTTGAGTTGAATATGCAAACTTCTATAGGAATACTTTATTATCTCATTAAGATGGTTGAAATAGGGTATTAGCTAACGTTGTTTCCTTTACATGTTTGAGTTGAACCATAGAACCATTATCCTAATTAAGGAAGTGAGCTAAACTCCTTAACCTTGCAAATTAGATAGTTAAACTCTTTGCTAATGAGGTAATTGGGAAAGGTAAGTGTCAGTACAACACTTCACCTAAGACAATGTAGTGAGTTAAACTATTTGTCAAGTAACATGAAGAACATGATCAACCTCATGTAAGTGTAGTAAAGTGACTCAAACTTACTAACACGAGCCTTGTGATGAGTTAACTCCTAAGTCAGGCATCGAAGCGAGTTAAGCAAACTTGCCAAGTTTAGTTGATGTTATACAATTGTATGAGTGATTGTGTAATGTCAAGATACATTAGATTTCTATACATTATACAGTTGTATGAGCGATGGTATAATGTGGTTATCAATTATATTTATAAGTGATTTACATTAATGAGTGTCATGAAATACATGTTCTGGTGTGATGTGGATTGTGAATTAAAATTGAGATTAAAAACAGTTACCAAGTCCCACTAAAATTATAAAAATCTTGCAACTAATTGTAATAAGCAAGGGTCGATTCACAGAGAACTAATTCAATTGACACTATAAATTGATTCCTAATTTAAACTCTTAAAAACATAAAATAGTGAAAAGAGATTTTGTTTGTTAAAACTAAAAACAACAATTGAATCTAAAACAATAACAATAAACACGATTTGAATTACCAATTAAAAGATAATGGTAAAGAGATGGAATCCACCACTAGATTTATATGATTATGTTAACTTACATTCCCTTTATACCAATATAACTAATTATGCTTTTATGTGATTGTGAGATAAATCTCTTATTTTCCTTAAGTTTCGTTTAATTCAGCAATTGCTCAAATTAAATCATAATCATTAGTTATTTGTAAAGCAACCACTCTTACACCTACCTAATGACTGCATTAAGATTTAGAAAACTAATCACACTATGATCTAATCACACACCGGGATTAAATTACTTAGATCATATATCTCATTAGTCCTACCACCACAACCGCGCATAACAATCATAGTTTTACCACTTTTAAAATTGGCAAAGAGTATAAAATCCTTTATACTAAATTAAGAACAGAAACATATGAATAAAAACATAATTGTATTGATATAAAGAAATAGATAGGATTCACATGATCAAAACTAGGGTTTTATCTTCCCTTAATCAAATAAGAAACTTAGTCACACATGGCAAATTCAAAATCAAAAGAAAAACAGAAGAAAAACATTGTCAAGTATAGAAGTGCAAAAGAAAACTAAAGATCAAACTAGTTTCCAAGGATTGAGGTTGATGGATCTCTGATTGCTCGAACCAAAGTCTCCAATCTCTGATCGAATCTTCGTCTCTCTTGTTGTTCGTATTCTCTTCAGTTCCTTGGCGGCTCCTAGTCCAGACGTCCCCTTTTAGGACCTTAGGTAACCCTATTTATAACTTTGGATATCTAGTGCATCATTAGAATTCGTATCTACTTTCCTGATACAACGACACGGGCCGTGTCATATGACACAACTTACCCCGTGTCAGGGTCTGTCAGCATAATTTTAGCAAAATTAGAAGTTAGAGAGGAACACGACCTATCCCATGTCAGAGGACACAGGCCGTGTTGTTGGTCAACGCTCAGAATTGGCTCGAATTGCAACGCTAGAGAAGGACACGACCTACCTCGTGTCTGGGGATACGGGCCATGTCACTTAATTTCTTCATATTCAGTCATAATTCTTCACATATTCTCTTTTCTCTTTACTTCTAGGAATGATATTGATCTCCTGAAAAACATAATGCAATTATGAGTGCTTATAAACACGCTTAAGCATAGTTTCACAATAAAGATCCGATTAAACTTTATATCTAGAAACTTAGCTAAAAGTTAATAATTAAACACATATGAAGTCTAATTAGATTAAACATAAGACACTCAAGATATAGAAATAATCAACAGATCAAATACTCACACACTTAGCCTTTTGTATTCCTGGGCAAAACATAAGACCAAACCAGGGAACAAGGAAAAACAAAACAAATTGAAAAGCTAAAAACTTTAAAGGACTCAATTTTCAATGATATTCAAGAAAAAGAAAAGTTTGTAAGCAATAAGAGCAAGAAAAGATTCAAGGGATCAAAAAATTTAAGAGATAATAATTTTTCACACCTCAAACCAACAAATAAAGTATTTTCAATTTGAAAAACATAAATTAAGAATGATAGATCCTCACAAGATACACTCTCAATCTCTCAAGTGTTTATAAGGTAAGTATTTCACTCAATTCAACCCATGAAAAATGTACTACCATAAGCTTACTTATTTTCTACTTCTCCACTACTCAAACACATGCACACATAAATCAAGAGGACTTTATGCAAGGATGTAATAGGGCTAAGGTAAGGGAAGGAAATAATATGGATATGACAAGGTAAGTACTTAAGAGAATAAAAAAACATTGGGGAGGAACTCAATTGACAAACATGAAATTTTATCCCCTCAAATATATATAATGCACATCCTCTTTACATTTGTCTTTCCTTTTTCTTTTTTTTCTTTTACAACCTTTCTTGCATTCATTCTTTTTTTTTGCATTTTTTTTACCAAACACTTTGCATATTACACATCAATTTGCACAATCCCTACACTTGTCCTATTAAATATTTGCAAGCACAAGAGCTCCTCCAATGAAAATGAACCAATATTCTCTCATTCCTTAGGGTAAGGTAAAAACATGATTTTCCACAGAGGGCATATAATGAGCTAAAACAAATGATAGGTAAACAGGCTCAAAGAGGTTAATCAAAGGAAAATAATGCAAGATTAACTATTTGGCCAAAGAAGTTAATCAAGAAAGAATGTCTCAATCTTGCTCATGCATGCAAGTTAAAATGTAGTCTCAAAAAGAATCAAACCAAGTTCTAGAGTGATCAATTGCCATGAGTGAAAATCACACAAGAAAGAAAAGAACGACATAAATGATAAATTCATCCATCAATAGACTCAAAATCTCATAAGATATGCATCTATCAATCTCAATCCACTAATCAAACATTCAAAACCAAGAATGTCAAATTCAAGATGGAAGAAGAAATTTATAAATCATAACCCTAAATTTCAATTCCTTCAAACTCATAAACTTCACAAATCTCAAAACATCATTGGAAATCAATTAATTTTTTTTTAAACAGCAAAAACAAAATTTTAAAATCAGAAAACAAAATGTAAAGCCCTCCCCCACACTTAAATTCTATATTGCCCTCAATGTAAAGCTCAAAAGAAAAATAACATCCATCAAAATCATTAATTAATGAAGGACAAGTAAAATAATATAGATGGAAAGAACAGAAACATCATTATCAAATGAGGAGGCTTCCACCAAGGTCCCATTGGTCTTCCTTAATTTCTTGGCTTCACCACTGATTTGTACTATGTTTACTTTATCAACGTCATTGTCATTGTTTATGTTAGACCATGGTCCAAAAACAAAATTTACCACAGTAATGACCGTCATCCGATGCTCTTTTCTTTTCTTTGAAAGTTCTTCAATGGGCTTTAACTTCATCTCTATTTGTGTCTTAGATTCTGTAACTGAGTCATGAGCATTGTTGATAGATCCTTCAATACCATTAGTTGTTGCATAAACAGAATCATCAGCTCTTAAGTATACAGAAATCTCAGCACAAATAACATGTATCATATCACCATCACAATCAGTACATGAGTGGTAATGGATAGAATCATTGAACCCAATTAAATCAGGAAATTCATCACACAATTCATCATAAGTTTCCTCAACTAAATCAGCAAGTAAATCAATATGAAAAAAAGAATGTTCCTCCATGGGATGCTTCATAGCATAAAAAATGTTAAACTGAATAACTGAGTCTCCAAACACCATGGATAGAGTTCCTGCATGCACATCTATTTTGGTCCTCACTGTTTTGAGGAATGACCTCCCTAAAATGAGCGGAGCCTTGTTGGATGGTGACTCCACCTACATTTCCAGAAATAAAAATCTGTAGGAAAGATTAGTTCATCAACCTTTACTAATACATCTTTAATTAACCTAGCTAGATATGTATTGCTTCTATTAGCCAACTGAATCACAACACATGTAGAATGCAAAAGGCCAAGTCCAAGAGAATTAAAAATAGGTATATGCATTACATTAATAGAAGCTCATAAATCTAGCATGGCATGCTCAAATTTGTAATTACCTATAACACATGGAATTGTAAAAGTCCCTGGATCCTTGCATTTCTGAGGCATAGGCTGAATGAGGGCTGAAACATTTTGGTTCATATTAATTTTCTCATTACCCTTCAGCCTCCTCCTTTGGGTGCATATTTCCTTAAGAAACTTGACATATTTTGGAATTTGTTTAATTGCATCCAACAACGGAATATTGACTTCCACTTTTCTAAAAATCTCAAAAAGATCTCTATCATTCTCAGCCTCATCTTTCTTATTCTTAACTAATCTACTAGGGAATAGAGCCTTGGTGACATACTTAGGAAGGGGTGCATGAATATTTAACTTAGGGGCCTTAGAGTTTTTCCTCTCCTCATTTACCTCCTTTAGCTTTTGATCATTCTCTTTAGTGACTTGTGGGGGAGGTGGAGGTTCATCTAACCTCTTCCCATTTCGCAATGTGACAACAATAACATTTTCCCTTAGATTCACTTCTAGTTGTGAGGGAAGTCTCCTAGAAAGTTAGCTCTGAACCTTGTTGATTTCTGTGGCTAACTGCCCCACTTGGTTCTGCAAGTTGATGATGGTGGCATTTGTTTCTTGTTGAAACAGAATATTATTAGTGGTCATTTGCCTCATTAGCTCATCTAGTGAAGACTCAGGTTGTCTAGGAGCTTGAACTTGTTGCCTCTGAGAGAAATGTGCTTGTCTCTGTTGAAATCCTGGAGGTCCATAGGCTGGAGGTTGATTCTGAGGCTGCTTTCCATAGCTCAAGTTGGGATGATCCTTCCACCCCAGATTATATGTGTTGGAGTAGGGGTTGTAGTTTATGGAAAGTCCAGAATATCCACCTGCCGCCTTTACCTCCTCATGTATATCCTCTTGTAGAGTGGGATATATATCAGTGGGATGTCTTGAAGAGCAACAAATCCCACAGGCATTCACCGGTGCTTTCCTAATATCCATAAGCCGCTGAACCATGGCGGTCAACTAAGTCATTTGTTGTTGCTGGCTAGCCGTTTTTACCTCTTTAACTGTTCTCACTCCAGTGTCATTCATGGTGAAAAATTGTTGAGTATTTGTAGTCATTCTTGTTATCAAATTTCTGGTATCTTGTGGAGTCTTATCAACCAAAGCTTCTCCACTAGCAGCATCAATCATGTTGCGGTCCATAACCATCAAACCCTCGTAGAAATATTAAATAAGAAGTTGTTTGTTGATTTGATGTTGAGGACAGTTAGTACATAATCTCTTGAACCTCTCCCAGTAATCATGAAGTGATTCCCCATGCCTTTGTTGAATGCCGCAAATTTCTTTTTTAATGGTTACGGCCTTTGAGGCAGGGAAGTATCTATCCAAGAAAGTTCGAGCCATGTCCTGCCATGAATTTATGGATCTTAGAGGCAAATAATATAACCACTCCTTTGCAGACTCTTTCAGTAAGAATGGAAAAGCCTTGAGCTTGACTTGGTCTACGGGAATACCTGTAGGCTTCATGCTAGAACACACCACATGAATCTCCTTCAGATACTTGTTGGGATCCTCCCTGGCTAATCCATGAAAAGATGGCAGAAGATGAATTAGACCAAACTTCAACTCAAATGCCACTTCATTCTCAGGAATCTCTATGCAGAAGGGTTGTTAGTCTAAGTTTGGAGCACCCAACGTCCTTAAAGCATTCTCTGCATCACCACTTCTTCAGATGTTTCAAAAAATATCTCAGAACTGGATAAATCTATATGGCGGGCAACTTCGACATCAGCAGGTGTGAATTGAAGAGGAAACTGTAAGCTGACTTATTCAAAGTAATGTCTTAAATTCCTCAATTGCCCGTTCACTTCACCACTGGACATGAATACCTGCAAAATAGTCGGAAAGAAGGAAAAAAATATTAAAAACTAAAATAAAAACAGAATGAACAATAGGAAACAAACTAATAGCGCAATTGGACAATTAGTTCCCTAGCAATGGTGCCAAAATTTGGTATGGTGTGGACTATGAATTAAAATTGAGATTAAAAACAGTTGCCAAGTCCCACTAAAATTATAAAAACCTTGCAACCAATTATAGTAAGCAAGGGTCGATCCATAGAGAATTAATTCAATTGACACTATAAATTGATTCCTAATTTAAACTCTTAAAAACATAAAATAGTAAAAATGGATTTTGTTTGTTAAAAATAAAAACAGCAATTGAATCTAAAACAATAACAATAAACACGATTTGAATTACTAATTAAAAGATAATGGTTAAGAGATGGAATCCACCACTAGATTTATATGATTATGTTAATTTACATTCCCTTTATACCAATATAACCAATTATGCTTTTATGTGATTGTGAGATAAATCCTTTGTTTTTCTTAAGTTTAGCTTAATTCAGCAACCACTCAAATTAAATCCTAATCATTAGTTATTTGTAAAGCAACCGCTCTTACACCTACCTAATGACTACATTAAGATTTAGAAAACCAATCACACTAAGATCTAATCACACACTAGGATTAAATTACTTAGATCATATATCTCATTAGTCCTACCACCACAACCGTGCATAGCAATCTTAGTTTTACCACTTTCAAAATTGACAAAGAGTATAAAATCATTTATACTGAATTAATAACATAAACATATGAATAAAAATACAATTGTATTGATATAAAGAAATATATAGGATTCACATGATCAAAACTAGGGTTTTATCTTCCCTTAACCAAATAAGAAACTTAGTCACACATGTCAAATTCAAAATCAAAAGAAAAACAGAAGAAAAACATTGTCAAGAATAGAAGTACAGAAGAAAACTAAAGATCAAATTAGTTTCCAATGATTGAGGTTAATGGATCTCCGATTGCTCGAACCCGAGTCTCTAATCTTTGATCGAATCTCTCTCTCCCTTGTTCTTCGTATTCTCCTCAGTTCCTTAGTGGCTTCCAGTCTAGACGTCCCCTTTTAGGACCTTGGATAACCCTATTTATAACTTTGGATACCTAGTGCATTATTAGAATTCGTATCTACTTTCTTGATGCGACGACACAGGCCATGTCATATGACACGGCCTACCTCGTGTCAGTGTCTGTCAGTATAATTTCAGCAAAATTAGAAGTTAGAGAGGAACACGACCTACCCCGTGTTAGAGGACACGAGCCGTGTTGTTGGTCAACACTCAAAATTGGCTCGAATTGCAATGCCAGAGAAGGACACGGCCTACCCCGTGTCTGGGGACACGGCCTACCCCGTGTCTGGGGACACGGGCTATGTCACTTAATTTCTTCATATTCAGTCATAATTCTTCACATATTCTCTTTTCTATTTGCTTCTAGGAATGATATTGATCTCCTAAAAAATAAAATGTAATTATGAGTGCTTATAAACACACTTAAGCATAGTTTTACAATAAAGATCTGATTAAACTTCATATCTAAAAACTTAGCTAAAAGTTAACAATTAAACACATACGAAATCCAATTAGATCAAACATAAGACACTCAAGATATAGAAATAATCAACAGATCATGTTCATTACTGAGAAATTTTATGTTCTCACCCCTTTTCATGTTTCCATGGTAAAAGTAGGTCAAGAACCCTTACCGAGGATTAAAGAAGTTAAAGAAAACGCAACAAGTAGTAGATAGTTTTACTTTTTTTTATTTGAGAACTCTTTTTCTATTTGAGAACTCTTGTATATTTCTACTATGAGTTGTAGTTGTGATATATATATATATATATATATATATATATATATATATATATATATATATATATATATATAGATCAATTCTGTAGTGTGTAAGTTTTTTTTTCTTATACTCATTTTTAACTTGTTAGATTAATTTTTATCTAATGGTTAGATTATTTTAACGAAATAATCTCAATCATTAGATGAAAGTAGATCTAACGATTAAAAATGAGTGTAAGTCAAAAAATTTACAAGAAATCCCTCCTATACTATATATATATATATATATATATATATATATATATATATATATATATATATATATATATATAACACTTTGCCCTTATAGGCTTTTGATGCATATATGTATGACTTACTTTTATCGTGGGTCTCCATATTTACTTGTTTAGTTATATGAGATTAGAATTATAGTAAGAATAGAAATAATATGTTTAATGCTTTATATCTTTATATATTTAAGGTATATTGAGATAGTTGTATTAAGGTGTTACACTCCAAGCTTTCATGTGCTCTAAATCTATTCAAGCAGGTAGGGATACCTGCAAAAGACATTTCAATACTAAAGTTTATCTTTTAATTAAGTGTATATGGAAGGAGAAAATTTTAGGCAAACATTACCTACCATTTAGTTGACATGAATATAAATATTTTAGAAATTGATGCATTTTTTAAAATGAACTTTAACTTTACAAAGATTTGATATTAAATAAAATGCATGTCTTTAAGAATTACTAGTTGGAAGAGACAAGAGATGACAACTTACCTTCCTCCATGCATATTTAGGAGAGGGGGTGTATGTCCTTTGTCATTGATGACCAAACCATATGGCGCAAGGATAGGGGTATTCGTAGTTCAATTTGGATTGATTTTGAGATAAAAAGTCAATCGATCTAAATAATATTATTTACATCATTTTGAATTAAAATTAGATTGATTACATTTTGAAAATTGAATTAATCTAATTTAATTTAAATCAGTTTGAATTGGATCAATTTAATGAGCTTTTGACAAAAAAAAAATTATAAGCTTAAAATTTTGTGAGTTAAAAGTAATTTAATTTATTTTAAAAAAGAAAAAAAAGAAAAAGAGAATAGAAATAGTCTATTTCATATATTTAAGATAATATTTAATCAAATAAAGTAAAAATTATATAAAAAATTAGAGTTATTATAAATAAATATATTAATAAAAAAATAAATATATTATATAATATTAATCGATTTAAATTATATTAGAACAATTTTGATTTTTAAAATTAAAAATCGATTCAATATAATTTACTTTTAAAAATTCAAATAAAAAAATCAAATTTATTTAATTTTAATTATATTGCAATGGTAAAAAATTAATTTTCAATTTAAATTAAATTTAAACACCTATAACTAACTAACTAAGTGCCTCCTCGGGGACTTGGAGATCTCAAAGATCGGGGTTGACGTGACTGATGAGGTCCAATTGCTAATTGCTATTGTCCTTCTTGGTGTGGATAGGACCCACCCCAGGTATAGACAAAATTGAGGGGCTTGGGCTTTGGATGAGGTTGGGCTACAGAGCTATCCAAGCCTTACACAGTAGACATGTGCTTCGTTTTTGTATGAGACTATGAGAGTACGTTTTAGTGTGCAAAGTCAAAAAAAAAATGTGTTTTCTTGCGAAGTGTTGATTAGTGATTCACGAATAAATCATAGATTCTTCTTTTTTTGAGACGAATAAATCATAGAATTAGAAAAAGCCTCCTCATTTTGTTTACATGCATTGTATGCACTAAATACCTATGAAGGCTATGATGGCCTACACCAAAGATAAATAAATACCTACGATGGCAGTCATATTCGTGAGAGCAATCATTGACAATATTCAAATATGGATATTGAAAAACAAAACAAACCAAAGAGTCGGATGGGAATTCAAATATTGCAAGTTGCGTATTCATAACTACTCATAACGACACAATTTTTGGTATTTACGAAGCACACATATAGTGACAAAGACATCCTACTTAATTAGGTTCCATTAGTTAAACCCAGTTTGAAGAATCACTGTGGATTCTCCATTTGATCTCTTCTTTCACCTCAAATTTGTTGTAAATTCATACATGTCATTCAAGAGGATCAAGACATATAATCGTTATGAAGGGGGAAAAATGACACATTTTAATATTTTGATTTAATGAGTGAATCCTCCCAATAGTTATTTTAAAGCTGTTTTTCTTCCTTGGAAATTTTTAGGTATTACTTTTTGGTTCCTTCTCCATATCCAAATATAAAACTTCCAGATAACAAATTAAAGGTTGACATTCATCTTATTCCGGAGAAAGCCAGATAGTACAGGCACGAGGGCAACGGAAGTCACGAAACTAACAGAAGCAATAATAATAATAATAATAATAATAATAATAATAATAAAATAATAATTAAAAAACTAATAAAAATTGAATATAGTGTTAAGCAAACTGTATTTTTAAAAAGAAAATCAAAATTTATATAAAGAGAAGATAATTATTAAAAGGGTCTCTTAGTGACATTAGTATCTCAAAATTAGTCTCATATCAATATTTGTAAAGATAATGATAAAAGATAAAAAAATAATAATTAAGAAAAATAGCTTACACATTGATTTGATCCATATTGTTACTATTGTATGTGTAGAAGTTATCTTTGGCTTTGATTAGAGTATCCAATGCTCCTTGATTTGATATATCTCCTAGATTTATTAACCAAACTAGAGTTTTAGACCTGGTTTTGGTATCAATCAGTGCTAAACAAACTCAACTACAGCAGAACAATCTCTCTCTCTCTCTCTCTCTCTCTCTCTCTCTCTCTCAACAAAACCAGACCAGAGACACACACCAGAGAGAAACCAAGAAACCTGCTCAAGATTAAGAGCCTCAAATATCAAATAAACCAAAAAAAAAAAATAACACTATCCATCAATTAAGTAGTAGAATCTTTTTCCTTTCCTCTTAACCCATATGCCATGATCAAAACAGGCACTTCCACCTTATTAGCCATAGCCACCTCTTATTTGTTACTTTTCATTACACCAACTCCAAAATCTACCTATCATTCTCTCTTCATATCCAATTCCCTATCAGACAATGCCTCCATATCCCACAACCTTCAAACTCTCACCCGCAGACCCCACACTGCAGGTTCTGAAGCCAACGCTGAAGCTGCAGCTTATGTTCTCTCAGTTCTCACCTCCTCCAACATACACTCCCACATAGCTTCCTATGAGGTTGCCCTCACATACCCTCTTTCACGCTCTTTGGTGCTAACACCCCCACCACCAGAACCTCCCACTAGCTTCAGTTTAAGACAAGAAATCTATGAGGGTGATCCTTATGCTGATGTTGCTGATGAGGTTGTTCCCACATTCCATGCATATGCCAAGTCAGGCCCTGCCACTGGTCATGTGGTTTACGTGAACTATGGAAGAGTGGAGGACTATTTGACACTGGAACACATGGGGGTCAATGTTTCAGGCACTGTTGTATTGGCAAAGTATGGGAAAATCTATAGAGGGGACATTGTGAAGAATGCATATGATGCAGGTGCTGTAGGGGTGGTAATATATTCAGATAGGAAGGACTACGGTGGCGGTGGGGAGGCACGGTGGTTCCCTGATGACAAGTGGTTGCCACCAAGTGGGGTTCAGGTGGGGTCAGTATATGGTGGGGTAGGGGATCCCACAACACCTGGTTGGGCTAGTAGTGGTGAGTGTGAGAGGCTGTCCAAGGATGAGGTAGAGAAGGAAGGGAATATTCCTCTTATACCTTCATTGCCAGTGTCAGCAGCAGATGGTGAAAAGATATTGAGGTCAATTGGTGGCCCAGTTGCTGAGGATGACTGGCAGGGAAGCAAGGATGCCCCTACTTACAGGGTTGGACCAGGACCTGGAATTCTCAACCTCAATTACACGGTATCTTATTCTTATCTTGTGAAGTGTCATGATTTCATTACTTCTAAGGCATTTTTTCATTCCATTTTACTATCAATTATGAGCTTGTGAAAATGACACATGCAAAAGCACCTGCAGTGGTCTTTGATTTGTCAAACAAGAAGAACCCTTTACTGGATTAGTAAGTGGATTTTTGGATATTGGTTTTCAGGGGCAGCAGGTTATGACCACAATTCAAAATGTTATTGGTGTGATTGAAGGAGCAGAAGAGCCTGACCGGTATGTAAGAATTCCTCCTTTATATATCATTTGCATTCAATAAGCAATGATATTGCAAGGACTTGGCATAATGTTTCTGAAATGTGATGCAGCTATGATTGAGAACTTAGAAAATTCACAACCTTGTTTGTTTTGAACTTTTGATTTAGTCACTGTTGCAACTGCTTGTAGATTTGTCATTCTAGGTAACCATAGGGATGCATGGACATTTGGAGCAGTTGATCCCAATAGTGGCACTGCAGCACTACTTGAGGTAAAGATGGCTTTGTTTGTAGACATGGTTTTGTCTATTCATGCCAAACAATTGAGGAAATATGGACAGAATGGCACTAGTAACATGTCTCCTGTAATTCAGATCGCCCAAAGACTGGGGAAGCTTAAGAAAAGAGGGTGGAAACCTAGAAGAACAATTATCTTATGCAATTGGGATGCTGAGGAATATGGCCTTGTAATTTTCTCTCTCTTTTTTCTCTCTTTATATACTCAAAGTTGCACGCCTCATGAAAATTTGATGTGATCATTCCCTCCAGATAGGATCAACAGAATGGGTAGAAGAGAACAGAGAAATTCTTGCTTCAAGGGCAGTTGCTTACTTGAATGCTGACTGTGCAGTAGGTGGACCAGGTTTCCATGCCCGTGCTACTCCACAGCTTGATGAATTGATCAAAAGAGCAACTCAGCAGGTATCATGGAAGTTGAACTAAAAATAACTAGAGTAAGCTCTTTTGCACATAGGCAGTGAAAGAAGATACATGATGGTGGCACCAACCAACCACTTTCGATTTAATATTGATTCTCTTGTAGGTCAAAGACCCAGATAACTCATCACAGAGCATCTATGAATCTTGGACTGGTTCTGGTAGCTCTCCTCTGGTAAGCATATTGCAGTTTACATTTTAATGTTATAAATCCAATAAAATGTTTTGGGGTAGGGCTGAGGAGAGACTGAGGGAAGACCAAAATCAGCATTGCAAAGTAGAAACATTCAATTTACTTCGCTTTTAATTTCAACAAATTAGCCAGTGATCAGTGGGGATTAAACTTTAGAATAGCAGTTATGATCTGAGTATCTATCTATGCTCATAAACTATTTCTCTACATGGACAGTTTGGAAGGTTAGGAGGTGGAGGATCAGATTATAAAGCTTTTGTGCAGCATGTGGGAATTCCAGCAGCTGACATTGCCTTTGGAGGAGGTAAAAGACAAAACTCATTCTTTTAATCAATAAGATGAAGATTTATCAATAATTTCATTCATGCTATACATGTCATTGTTCTGGTGAAGCAAGTAATAATTGAGTTCTCATAAACAAAAAGAAAGGAAGAAGTCAGAATACTTTTAGCAAAATTCAAATTCCAAATGCCAACAAGCTTGCAGCTCGATTGGCACCAGTCCAAGTCTTTAAGACTTGGGTGTAATATTGATATTGGAGGTTCGGTCCTCCACCAGGCCACCTATCCCCCTCCCCTACCTAGGAACTTGCAATTCCAAAGTACCAAAAATAAAAATTCAAATTTCAAATATTTTTTAACATGAAGCTCAAACTAGGACAAAACAGAATTTGAGAAAGCTTGTCTTTTGAAACAGTGTTTATTGATGAGAATTACATTGACTGGGTAATATGTACAACAACATAAACAAATTCAGGATTTGATGCCTAGAAGTAACATTTTGTCATCAATTAGTGGACATTGAAACCATTTTTTTTTTCCACAGATATTGCATCATACCCGGCATACCACTCACTGTATGATGATTTCATCTGGATGGAGAAATTTGGTGATCCTATGTTTCATAGGCATGTTGCAGGTTGGTCACATAAATTTCTTTTACAGTTTCTGTCACAGTAAACCCTTAATCAGTTGACTTTAATGACATCAAAATGAAATAAAGCTCTACTTCAGTTTTATATCTGCAGTTTATTTGAAAATTATTAAGAGTTTGATATATATATATATATAACTCTTTCTTTTCTTACCATAGTTAGATATATCCAAGTAAACTTTAACATATTAAATTTTCCACAATAAGCATACACAATACACACACACACACACACATACATGGTGTTACAAAGGGGAAAATTTTGTTATCAGGTTTAACTAAAGAAAAGTAAGCCTTAATTAAACAAATCCCACTATTTAGCGCATGCTTATTACCAGGCTATAGCAAAATCTTAATTCACTTGCCCCATTAATTGCTTATGTTCTGGAAAACAGCTGCAAGTGTTTGGGGTCTAGTAGCACTTTGGCTAGCAGATGAGGAGTTCTTACCTTTTGATTATCTATCCTATGCTAAGGAGCTACAGGTGTGCCCACATTAGATGGTGATTTAATCAAACTATGTTGTTTTACACAAAGACTATCCTCACTGAATTTGAGAGCATGCAAGATACTTACAACACCAAACATTTAAATCACAGCTTAGCGCGAAGAAATTGGAAGATGAGATTTCAAATAAAGACATAAATTTGTCTCCTATATTCACGTCCATCAAGGATCTTGAGAAAGCAGCAATCAAGATAAATAACCAGAGAAAGGTATGTCTTGTGTATCTTTAGACCATAATTCTTAAATAACCAATAGCACATTGCTTTTTCTTCTGCATTTTTTTAAACATTGAAACGTGATTCTTCAGGAAATAGAAGTAAGTAAAGGTTGGACAACATGGAAGAAGGACCAGTTGAAAGTGAGAGAGCTCAATGATAGACTGATGATGGCTGAGCGTGCATTCACTGACAGAGATGGCCTCTTTGGAATGTCATGGTATAAGCATTTGGTAAGTATTTACTCAAGAAGGAAGTCATTTTCAGGCCACCTCCCTCATTCTTCTTCTGGTTTGACATTTTATTCATATAACCAGTGCTATGTAAATTAAGATTACATGGAGGCAACTCTAGCCAGGGTTAAAGAAAAATGTTTTGTCTAAACCAATAATGCGTAGTAAAGATTAAATTGAAGGAATTGAGAAAATGGACAAAAATTGGCAATGTCACCTCGCTTCTCTCATTTCCAGTCTTAGTCTTATCTAGTATACTCTTTAGATTTTTTTTTTTTTTTTATGTGGTTGAAACATTAAATTTCAAGTTTTACCCGTTAATTTCATTTTTTTGCCATTTTCCAGATCTATGGACCATCAAAACATAATGAATATGACTCCCAATCTTTCCCTGGAATTGATGATGCTGTAAAAGTGGCCAAAAATCTACATACTGCAGAATCATGGCATCTTGTACAACACGAAGTTTGGAGAGTCTCAAGAGTCATCAGACATGCCTCGTTAGTTCTCTTCGGTCAACTAACATGAATATTAATTTACTTGTACATTTCCTCTTGATGATAACTTACAGCTCCATAAGAATAAAGAAGTGTATATCATGGATGATTCATAAATCTTTCATGTTTCAAAGAAGCTATTTAGAATTTTCCCCACCTAGCATCTGTCAAATGCACTTTGCAATTTGATTGATTGGTTGCAACTTAATTTCTCATGCATGGTACAAGGCTATCACTCTTCTATAAGAAACCAACATCTGAATCCCTGGTCCAAAATGGATCCTTTTAATCGTGTTTGCAAATATTACGTATCTCAGTATCAACCTTGACACGTAACATCCCTACCGCTCATTACTTTTGCATTGCATGCTTGCGTATTTCCAAAACATCCTAATGAAAATTAAGACTGGATAACCTGTAAGCCATCAATTTTCATCCGTGTTCCGAACACAAGTTCATCTTTGGTTCCTAGTTCCTAGCAATCAGATTCTGTAATTCTAAATTCAAAGATATCTAGGTTGAAATGTGTATTGTTTGATTTTTCTGATTTCATGTTTGTTTGCGGTAGTTTGACAATAGTCAAGAGAAATTCTTGTGTAAATTTAATGTACCCAATACTCGATTTGGGTGCACTGGTAAAGTACTGATATATTATTATTATTAAAGTAGTTACATAACATTTGTTTAATGAGAATTAATGAATTGTAAATATTTTATTAACTTTGTGCATCCAAAATAAGTACACTGGGTTTATGCAAGAGTCCCTTCATCCACACCCTTGATTAAATATATTACAATTGTTCACGATAAATTCTGAAAAACTTGTTCGTTAGCTCGTTGCTAACATTATTTGTGATATTCCCTAGATTGTAATCTTTATCCCAAATTAAGATTTTTAAGCCACTTTTCCTTGTCACTTCACTTCGCAGGCAGTGACATAAAATTGACTATAGCTGGAAAGTGAAAACAGATCTTAGCAGATATAATCCAAAGATGTGAGAGAAACTAACTTTGTTAGAAAATATTAAGCTTATTATTTATTAAGTTATTAGTTTTATGGTAGTGGGTATAAGTTAGTACTAGTAACGTTAGTATTTGTCTTAAGTATTAGTATAAATAAAAATACTTATATTATGAAATTATATTACTTTTACACTACCTAAAAAATATTATCAATTTAGTCATCCTTATTGGTCATCTTTCTC
Organism: Ormosia emarginata; assembly: GCA_029884605.1. Taxonomy (NCBI): domain Eukaryota; kingdom Viridiplantae; phylum Streptophyta; class Magnoliopsida; order Fabales; family Fabaceae; genus Ormosia; species Ormosia emarginata. The sequence continues at coordinate 9,133,934 of JAQQTP010000072.1, read as the reverse complement.
TTTTTTATTTTTACTAACTCTAAACTCATAATTCTTTAACATGATATTAGAGCGATACCATCCACTATGATAGGTTTGCCTTCTTTGGTGTGTTGAGTTCTATGGAGCTCTTTTGTATATTCTTCTCTATTTGTTTTTTTCAAAACTTCTCTTCTGTTTTCACTTTATGAAACTACTAAAAAAATAAAATAAAATATCCATGTTTGAAATCATGACCTAGGTCATTGTTACTATCATTGCACAGCCAAGGATGCTCGCAGTTTTGTTTTCTAGCTAACCCACGAGCGATCACCGGCAATTCGCGGCTGGATGTGGTAGGACGGTGCTTGCGAGACAACCGGTGAGGTCGGTGGTGGTTGGCTACGGCGATTCTTGCCTTCCCATGTTTTCTGATGCTGGGTTCTCTATTGTTTCTTTCATGCACTCATTATGCAAAGGTCAACAGTGACTCTCTAAAGTGCGACTAGGGCTAATGATCGAAAGAAGATGGTGTTCGTTGGCGGTGGGTGACCGGATCTCCGACGAGAACTCCGATGATCCCTGTTTCAGTACATTTCTAAAGCTTTCTGAACCCTATTTCTGAAGCTGTTTTAGATATTTCCTTTTCTCTTCTTATTGGTAGCATAAACACAGAAGATTTAAGTGCTTTTGAAGCTTTTGATTGTGATTTTGGTGTCTTCTGAGTTGTCTAGGTGATGTTTTTTCTTCAGTTTCTGATATTGGCTTCATGTTGTTCGCTTACTAATATGGATCATCCTGTTTGGGGAGGAACATTGAAGCTAGCTCTTCATTGCTGATCACATTTGGGTGACCAATGGTGCCACATTTAGTTGCAATTGGAGCGGTGTACTTGAGGAGTTCACGTTGACGGTGTGTGGCAGTATTTGGTTGGTGGCAATGGTGATTTGAATTTAAAGATTATTATACGTGGTTTCTTGCTTTTGCTGTCAAGGATTTGTAGATTGAAGACTTTGGACACTAGTAAATGACCTCAATTGTTTTATTAGGTAGTATAATACCCGACTCAGTGTTTTAGAGACCTAATTGGAGGTCATTATTAGATGGTATAGTACCCGACTTAGTGTTTTGGATATCAAATTGGAGGTCGAGGAGACCACTAAGGAGAAAGGTCGAAAACTCCAAAATAGGTCTCATTTGCTTGGGACATGTGTCGAAGAGAAACAAGCAATTGTCTGTCAAAGACGTTGCCGAGACTTCGTTATTAAGGGAGAGTACTAGTTTCTTAAGTTTTTTGTGAAAATCGACTGAGTTAATTTAAATGTTGATGGTGTTATTTGTTTTCAATTTATAGATTTGTTATTTGTAACAAGTATAAACTTAAGTTTGAAAAGGAGCGTTAGATAATATTAGACTTATTACTTATTAAGTTATTAATCTTAGACTTGAGTTAGTACTAATAGTGTTAATATTTGACTTAAATATTAATATAAATAAGAGTACTAAATTATGAAATTGTATCACTTTTACATCATCCTAATAATGTTCTCAATTTAGTCATTTTTATTAGCCATCTTTCTCTGTTTTTCTTTCACTAATCCTAAACTCTAATTCTTCAACAATCTTTATTAATCAACGACTAATGGTAATTAACTGGAGCCACAAGACTCGAACAGTTTCAGAAAACTAGTTACGAGAAATCCCTCATAATTGATGCCATTGTGTTTACCATGCCACCCAAGAAGAAGACGCCTTCAAAGAAACTTGCAGAGGTCTATCTAAAAGTACAAAACCCAAAATATTTTTTCCTGAAAAATGGGAGTGTATCATATAAAACCTGTGTCAACAATATCATAATGACCACAAACGGATTCAATTGTTAGATTAAATTTGCTTGTTAAAACACCAAGCACAGATATACTAAAGAAAAGTTCGTGTTACCAACTACTCGTGCCATTCTTAACACTAAAAGGTTAAATGAATTGTGAATAAAACTAATTATCAAATTTATCTAATTTCCTATTCATAATACCTGCTGTACAGATCAAGGGTATTCGAAAATTTGGAACGTATTGAGGGGGGGCTTTAATGACGACTTGATGGGTTAGTTCCTATACTTCATGTACAGTTTTAACTACTAGGAATTGACACTACTTATGTACAACAATGCCAAGATAAACTTTAGTAATTTACTTCCAAACCTTGATGGCCCCATCTCTACCACTTGATAGTAAGAGTCTCTGGTTTAACTTAACAGAAGCCAAAGAAAAAATAGAATCACGATGGCAACCAGCTGAATCAGTGGCAGCAACTGCAAGAATTGCCTTCGCTGTCAACTTGGTTGTAAGAGGACGTCTTTTTGTCTCCTGTTTTCAAGAGTAGAAGGTGAAATTTTAGCTGCCTATATTCTAAACAAGTTGGAAAATTTAAGGAGAAGCAAGCAATATCCAGCAGCATTTAGAAGGCACAATAAATTTAAGCCATAAAACTTTCCCTGGGATAACAGGAGATTTGGCCATTAGAAAACACAGAATTTAGAAGAGATAGTTAAGATTCCTGTCACCTATGCTTTAATCTGTCATCCTATCATACATTGTAACATTGATTCCCCCTTGTTTCCCTTCTCTACATGGTTTTTCAAAATAAAAAAATAACTTCTACAAGTGATCCATGATACAGAGATGACCTTTCCATTAGATTTAGATTGAATGTCATTCACGCATCAATATTTTCTCAAATTTTCTTTAATAGAAAACTGTGATGGAAGATTGACTAAATTTTGAAGACAAAATAAAAGCATCCATGCAAATTTGGTAAATGTTCACAAGTTGGGTATGTCTAATTTCTTGATTTGTTCAGCAAAGAAATCATTAGCTGATCCCTGGCAATTGGAACAGAAGTCACTGGAGATGGAGAGAAGGAAAAGAAGCAAATCATGGTTGAGCTGAACCAACCGAAAGCAAACTACCTAGGTCATATCTCGAACAGTTGAAGTACCCAAATTTATATTTGATTTATGGGTTAAATCCAGCTAAAGTACCTACGCTGCATGAGAACCACCCCCCTCAAACAAAGAATCGATGCATACGACAAACAAAAAGCTTGAATAATACAACAATCTTCTGAAACATAAATTACCTGTACAACTTGCACTCCAAAACTAGATTTTGTTTCATAAAAATCATCATTTCCAACTCCTTTTAAGTTTGGTCCACAAATACAGTAACTTCTGTCGGGACTGCAACAAAAAAAAACGTAGATATATTCAATTAGATCATTTTTGCAAGAAACAAACAAGATTGAAGTTCAACACAAAACCTGTAATGATCCCATCGACGTATCTTTAAATCAGTGCCCCCGGTCAATAAATCACCCCCTGGCAAGGGAAGTAATGAACGGATACCAGGAAGACGCGAAGGAGGTTCATTTAGCTCATCAACTCCGTACTTGCGATTAACATTTCGTCTAAGGTCTGATTGAGAAGTTGGCTTACTTGAAGGTCTGGCCAAGGCCAAAGGCAGATCAGACATTTCTGCATCACTGTCATAATTGGCCACCCTCAGTACCTGCAAGAAGATTTGTTAATTGTACAAGACAATAATCATAGTATTAAATATGAAATATGAAAAATTTCATGTGATTCAACATAGTTATAAGCAATCAGGATACAGGTTCAAATCAGAAGCATTATGGAATCAGCTCATCATAAATTATAAATTATACAACGCTCCAAGTACTAGTTATAAAAACAAAAGGAGGTAAACTTCACTAGAAAACCATAGCTGCTCTTGATAAATAGAAATTTGAACTTAGCTGGAATATTTATTGGGGCTAGGTTTTGTTCTAGTACATATTGCTTTTATTATCTACAAACAATTTCAAAACAGTAACCCCGTACCTGGTGGCAGCTACCATTCTCTGCATTCCAAAGAGAAACTTCATTGCAACCAGCAGCCACATAAACAAGGGGCCTAGTAGTTGAAGACAGAGAAGCATTTGGAGGAGGAAGAAAGAGACACATCTTTTCTATAGGGCAAGCAAGAGAATACTGCCAAGAGTTCACAGGTATAAGAAACCTCAGGTCCCAAAGTGTAATAACACCCCTGGATGACCCTGATACAAACCAATTACCACAATGCCCTGATGCCAGAGAAGAAGCATAGCCCTCCTCAGGAGTAGCTTTTAGGGTCCAGGAATTGGAATTTGACCTAGTATCCCACAGATGAATGCCACAGTTCTGGGTGCTATACATGATGGTATAATTATCCACAGGGCAATTCAAAAGGCTGAGTATGGCACCTTCCTTGATATCCTTCTTTGTGATATCAGCAATACCAGAATACTTCTCAACAACATTTCCTAGACCTCTAGAGATATGATCAACAGAAAACATATGAATTAATCCATCAGATGCTCCAACTATTACTTGTGCAGAACCTGGAAACATTGCTGCACATAACGCACGGCTTCCCTGCAGATGATAAGTTAGCCTTGACATGAATGATATGTCCTTTTCCAGCTTTCTGGAATCCCAAATCTTGACTGTAGAGTCATCAGATGTACTCACAAAGAAGCTATGATCAGCAGAAATCGCTATGTCATTGACGGCTGAACGGTGCTCCTGTAGGTGTGCAACCAACACCCCACGGGGCCTCCAACCAGAATCAGGAATGGATGCTCGAGCAAAAGATGGAAATCCTGATAGATCAGTTTGGACACTTGCATCTTCCTGGGCAATTGAAGTACCTTTAATATTAGCAGATAATCCCACATCTTGAAATGTGCTATTACCATAAGCTGTATCATTTTCCCTGCCATCTGGTTCATGTACCACTCGATGGAACTGTTTAGAACCATTGCTAATGCTAAAAGAACCTGAAAAAAGCTTTGGTGCTGGAACTGAACTAGCCAAATTAAAGGACTTACTAAGTGGATTAACCCAAGGCATGGCAGAGGAACTGACACTCAGAGAATTCATTTGTAGTGGAGAATCAGATGCCGCAGGAGGGATTCCCATTCCCCGCCTGTCCACACTGAAGGAGTACAAAGGTATGCCTTCTGATGGCTTTTCATATGTCAAACTGTTTTCACCACTAAAATGTGGTGACATAAATCCTGAAACCTGTAACTTCTCCAAGCTTTGGGGATCACGATGTCCCACCATATTGCTATCATTATGCATAAAGGCCCCCATATCTCTCAATTTTGCCTCAGTTTTGTCACAATCAGTTAGCCCTGGCTGTTGGGAGGCAGTGTCAACAGTTTGTTGAACCCCAGGACCTTGTTGCTTGTCAGTCCAGTTCTTTAATGAGTTCAACTCCTCAATTCCTTTTTTCAGTAAATCCATTTCCCATAGTTTAGATTTTGATGAACTATACCATATCTTTCTCTGTCTTTCTAACATGTCCAAACTCCTGGAGTTCTCGAAGACTTCATAGAAAACCTGTCTTGAGACAGGAGGTTTTAAACATGACAAAAGAGCCCTCTCTGAAGCAAGAGACACAGGTTGTCTACAGAGGAAAGGCCGTATAACAGGAGCAAGGAAAACATAAGAATCTACTGCACCCAAGTTCTCACTGCTAGCAGCAATGAAAGAGACAGCCGATCTTCGTACCCATTCACTAGGATAACACAATAAAGGAAAGGCACGCTCTATCATTTGAAGCAGTATCCTCTTCCGGAAGAACCCACTTTTGCATAGAATAGCCAAACAATCTAAGGCACTAACAATGACAGCTTCTGTTGTGTCACTTAAAGCCTGCTCAATGTAAGGTAATAGATATTCTTCTACACTTCTTTGGCCCACAAAAAAGCAGACATAAACAATCTTTTCGTAGAATACTGTCCTTAACTGCTCATCCCGATCATTTAAGAAAGCAGGCAGGATAGGTAAGAGAGAGTCATTACTCTGTCTCACACCAAAGAAGTAGCACAGTTTACCAATGTCTTGAAGAAGTGCTCTCCTAATATGCGGTGTTTGCTTTGGACCCATAACAAGTTCTTGGACAACCTCTGCAATGGATTTCCTCAGCAGCACAAGTTGGGCATCACTATTTATCCTCTTCACTCTTCCAGAGGTCTGACTGGATGATATCAATGGCTTCTGCAGCGAACTCAATTCATCAAGGACACCTGCCTCACTCAAGCTTATTGAGTGTATCAAGAATCCATAAGCAGTTAGTGCCAGCTTAGCTATATTGCTAGCATAGCATATCCTCACACTTTCCTCTGGATCATCAGGAAGCATAGAAAGCATTGGAAGAATATACTCGGGAAATATCTTTGCATCACTGGGAGGAAAATCTCGCACTAAGGGCAGAATGTCACACAAAGTCTCCAAAGCAGCACAACGCACAATTGCTGCGGGATCCGAAAGCATGGCAATCACATATGGGATAACACGCTGCAAACGATCTTCATCATCAATATATAGGGCAGAAGCCTTCAACAAGAGTATAGCTGCCCTCCTCAGGTGAGGCAACCTGACATTGCGTATGCAGGAGCAGAGCAAAGAAGTTATCAAAACCATGCCTTCACATCTCATACTATCCTTCGGTAATGGTAGAAAAGGCATTCCAAATGTATCTGATTGACTATCATACTCAGACATCAATGAATTCAAATAATTCAAAGTAATATTTTTCAGAAAGGGATGGTCATTTCCTCGAAATGCATTGGAGATAGTTTGAAGCAGCTCACCAGGAGATTGCAAATATTTTAGATTTTCAGGAAACGTAGAATTGTGTGAATTTCCTGTTACATGCCGGGGACCAGACGAAATATTTTTTTTTTTCGCATCCCTCAATAGGCTACTAATATCACCAAGAAGTTCATAGTGATCATGAACTAAGCCTTTTCCTATGTCCTCTCTCTTCATCAGTGAGTCCTTCACGAAACTCACACTTTCTTTAGCAACCGTCTCCTTCAAAAGTTCACCAGAAGTAACACTTACATCATCAGATGACTTCTTGTTCATCATTTGTTTAAGTATCTCCTGAAAAGCACTTTGGCATAATAAAACCTACATAGATTGATCACACAGCAGCAAGGTACAAAAAGTGAGTTACAGGAAGCATCAAATCATTACGGACTAAAATATTACAGTAAAGCCATATACCCTCATATCAGAATGGAGAGGACTCCAGCAGCGGTAAAAATCATGCAGAAATGGTGAAAAATAGGTTGGGAATACAACTGCAGCATATTCCTTTAGATATCTTTCAGCAGAAAATCGAGACTCTGGTTCTAACTGAATCATGTGTTGTATCATCTTACGGATTCCAAGATCTGGTATCTGCTTTCATAGGAAATACAATATTTAAAATATTAAAGACTGAGTCATGAGTACAACCAGGGGGGATCCCTACTGATGGGAGAACCAAACAAGACAAACACACACAGACATAGATAGAGTACTTTTTCAAGATGTTGGCTTGGATCATATTGCCCTCTGCGATAAGCAAGAAGTTGAGACAGTTCAAATAGTGGCTGCCCCTCAAGGAAAAGTTCTGCAATTACACACCTGAAGTAGTAAAATGATATATGCACCTTAGAAAAGAAATAGCACCAAAAATAACAAGAAAATGGTAATTCAGAACATGGTACAACCACAACATCACATTAGTTGTTACTGCTACAACAAAATAGATCTAGACAATTCAGGTCCAACATAAATTTATATAAAAATCAACTCAATAGCAAACTAAGACATCACCACTACCTCACCATAATTACAGCAGTATAATGCCTTGCTGATCATATTCTAGCAAATAACAAATATACATAATTCTTTTCTCCTTTGTTAACTGAGTTAATTAAATTTCATGTGCATAAATATTCCTATTTGCAGCCTGAAATATGGATATTTGAAAAACTAAAACATTTTCTCCAAGATTAAGATTCTTGCAGCAAGGAATGCTCACCCTACAGCAAATATATCCATAGATGGCTTTAAAGGGGAATCTTGAGTAACCTCCATCTCCCCTCCATGTTCATAAAATCTCTGGCAGCCAAAATAAATTAAAGAAAGAAAGAAAGAAAGAGAGAGTGAGGTAATAACATAATCATGTAATCATGTTAGGAAAGGACAAGTAGTGACCGATAAGAAAACACATATGTAGTGGCACACTAGAAGGATTAACATTTTGCCTCACTAAACACAGTTTTTTTATTTCAAACAAACAAAAAAGAATAATCCCAGTGCGATGATTTTGTAATAAAGGTCAAAACCGTTAATATACAAAAACAAAGTCTAGAAATTGGTGCTCTAAGATCATGACAGATTTTAGGTTCACCTCAGTTTCAATTCTCAAGCACAGATCTATATTATTTATAACCCTGTGATAGACAAAAGTTTCATAAGCATAAGAGTCCTAGTTTAATCAAGGCCACTTGCTGAATTCACAATTTAATTAAGCCTCTGAATAGAGGGTTACCTGGTAAGAACTCCACTTGCATCTTTATACTAAAATTTACATTAATTAAAAAAAAAAAAAAGAAAACACAGTAATATTATACCCAATAGTTTCAAAAGATAACATGTAAGACCTCACTTCTAACTCAACAGTAGCACAAAAACATCTTGGATGAGCCAACAAAATGAAATAAGTTAGATAATACAAATAAATCAAATAGATATAGAAGGAAAAGGAGCCAACCTCAGGCGCTAGATAACAGAGTCTTCTTCCACCAGTGTCAAAGAAAAAAGAGAAATCTGATGGGTCATCATATGGAATGTAAGTAGGTTTGAAAGATGCAAAGTCCGCAAGGTACAGCCAATTCGAGGATGTAATCAGCACATTCTCACACTTAATGTCACCTACAGAAATGCAAATTTATACAAATAACAATCAGGCCATGATATGAGAAGATACCATCAGCTAATAGATCCTTCTCCATTCTCTCTTTACCTATGATGCATAGATGCGGGTACGAGTATCGGATACGACACAGGTATAACACGGGGATACGACTTTTGTTAAAAAATTAAACTAACATTTTTCAAGTATCCGAATATCTGGTACGAATACAAGTATGTATCTGACATAGGTACAAAAGACAATATGAAGTATCCGTGCTTCATAGCTCTTTACTAATTTTCTATTTGTTTGGAGGTTAGGCTTCAAATTTAATTAAATCAAGACTTACCATGACATACTTCCTTCTCGTGGCTTTGTTTCACAGCTAAAAGCAACTGTATATTACCCAAAAAAATAAATATTGTTAACAAAAATACAAAACCATCTGATGCTAAAATTTCAGGGAAGGGAATTAGTGAAGAGTGAAGAGTGAAGAAGACCTGAAAAGCCAACCATTTTTTCTCAACAGGACTGAGAAAAGGTCGAGTGCTTAATCGATCATGCAGATTATGGAAGAAATATTGCCTCAAAAGGTATGCTGCTTTATCAGTTTCTTGCCAAAACTGCAAGATGACACCGCCAGATGAGAAATTTAAACTACATGGATCCACTCGGGTACTGAAAAAAAAATATATAGTAGCAAAAGTAGACAAAGTCCCCCATATCAACCTTGGGGAAAAAACTCCTCTAAAATGATAAAGTAAGGGTGTATCTACCCTTAATTTAATCTAAAATGCATCGTGATCTTCACCCATTAAAATTTAATGGTAGATACACCAAACAAGCTCACTTTAGAGGAGCCTTGTCCCAACCTTGGAACCCCAAAATTTTGACACAATTGAACGTTTATCTCATATTTTCTTCACAGTTCTTTCCAATAAAAGCCAACCAAAAAAAAAAAAAAAAAAAAACAGAAAATCACAATTCATTTCAGTAACCAACCAGAATAAGAAAATTCCCTCAAACTACACACTACACATAAACCCAAAATAATGTCTTTCAAACTGAACCAAACAAACCAAGCGGTGAATTTGAATTAGCTTATTTTGTGTTCAAAATAGCTTATATTCAAAATTTTATAGCTTATATTCAAAATCTTATGGAGAGAGTTTCTGTAGGGGAAACAAAAAGAGCAATTTTTTTCCAAAAATTGAATCTAATCCAAGCATGCACTAATCCATTCTTATCTAACTTATCTTTTTTTTTCTAGTTTTATTACGTCATCAATTGAATAAATCATAAGAAACCCAACAAAGTGAAGGTGCACATCAAAGTTCAAAACTTTAAGCTGTTTAAATCAAATTCACGCAGCAACCAAACACAGCACAAGCACCGTTTAAAACAAAAATCACGTAAGAAATTAGTAGAATTTGGTGTGGACCTGAAAGGGCCAAACGTGAGGGTGGTCAATGGATTGAAAAATGTCCTTGATGAGAGAGAGACGGCGCTCGTAGTCAGAGAGATCGAGGGAATCGCCGCGCTTGAAATAGACCTTGACGAGGACCAAACCCTCGTCGTGCTTGCACTGAATCGACTTGAAGAAACGACCGCGTCCCAGAACCTCTTTCAGCACCAGATTGTAAGTCGATGGCAGCTCGTGCAGGTAGTACTCCGAAGCCGAAACTTGCGTCGTGCGCGCGATTTTGTTCCCCATGACAGGCCCAAGCACTTTTCATTCTCTGAAGGAAAAGAAGCACTTTTGCTTCTAAGTTGCCATTGTGCTTTTTGCGTTTTGCGTTGTGAGGATCAGCTTCGTGGGAATGGGATTCCTGAATAAATACGTTTTTTTTTTTTTTTTTGGAAGTTGGAAATCTCCAAAACCTTGGATTCAAGTATTGAATTGAACCCTTGCAAGTCCAACAGTCTCAGCTAATTTTACGTACTGTTCCATCTAAGCGGTTCGTTCTTTTGACGTGGACGTCGGTGCAAGCAATTCACTTATTGCACAATACATTACTCCTTCATAATTAAGGGGAAGAAAATAAGAAATGAAATGAGTAATAATGTGCAACCATTTTTTTTTTTTCTTGCACAACATATATATGCACACATACGAAGAGTTAATTGACTACTTGCACAAAGGTCTTTTACAACACGAAAAAAGACAAAGAAACAAAAATTAAATGAGTTTTCTTTTATGAGACCACGATGTGTTAGACTATAATGTCTATTTCGATGTTGACTTGGTTTTTAGTTTTAAGGTATTTTCTGTAAGTTTTGAACTCCTACGTTACAAATGAATGAAATTTTTACAATAATAAATGTACAAATAAGAAGAATTAGTTAATTTTTCAAAGTGCATTTATGACTTGTTTGTTTTAACTTCTTATCGCCGCAAGTGGCAGAGAAGATATTTATTGCTACAGCATTACACAACAGAAGTTAGTTTCTTTATTATTTATATTTTGCTATGCAATAAAATATTTTTTACGGGGAAGATTTCGTACAATTTTCATAAAAATTGCAAATGATCCATTTTCAGGAAGAAATTCTTGCTCCAATTAACGTCCTGTTTAGTACATTGTAGAAGATATGATATGATATGATATAAACTTATATTACATTATTTATTTTCATCATATGTTTAGTGTGGTATATAATTTATTTTTATCCAATTTATCTATTTTTATTTTATGCTTATAAGATAAATTTATCAAGCTTTAAATAATTTAATAAGATTTGATAAGATTGATTTATATTAGATTGAATGAAAATATAATATTTCAATTTTACATAAACCCTAATCCCTTGTTCTCCTCTTGCGGGCCGCAAATAGGGATGGAGCGTCCTTATAGTTGTGGGGGCTTTCTTGGCCCCAAGTTTTCCAATTTTTTTTTATTTTATAATGTAACTTTTTTTTTTTGTAATTTTTTCGCATCTAAAAGTTGTATTAAACATCGATTAATGTAATTTTTAAAAAAAATATAATGAAATATTCTTAAGTTGACTACTTTGCATATAACTTTTTTATTTGATCATCCTAATCATCTTACTTAATTTTATCCGTGACTGCAATAATTGTTTCGCCTTAACATAAAAATAATCATACATAATATACCAAATATTATATTGTATAAAAACTTATGTAGTGTATAACTTATATTATCCGTTAGTTATTGTATTATTAAGCCTTATCTTATACCAAATATGGAATGTTCGGAAAAGTATATGTAATGTATTTGTTATAGATAAATTTTGAAACAAACATGCACTAAGACAGGACAATATGGAGTGTGCACTTTTAAGGTTTTTTTTTAAAAAAAAAGTAATATTGGTTAACGTAAAAATTGGCTTGAAGATATACTTATTGTATAAAAAAAAAGGTTTTTATTAACGAATGTCCTAAGATCAATATTGGTTAAGGAGTATTTAATATCCTTTATTAATTGCTTTTAATTATATTTAAAGAATCAAGTATTACATACTTTCTTTGTCCCTTTATAACTATTTTTTATAGTTTTTGTATACAAGGATTAATGATAAAGTTCCAAATATAATATAATGTAACATGATTAAACTACTCTTTCTCTCACTCTATTGATGGTTGATTGATATTTGGTATAAATTCAATAAGTGCTGAAAAGATATTTTAAAAAATTATAAAAAATAATTAATTATGAAATTATTGAGTTTACTTGAGATGAGGTAAAATTAGAAAAAATTAATTAATATTTTTTTAATATTTTTTAAGTGTCAAAAAAAAATATTTTCAAATGATAGATAATTTGAGATAAATTAAAATTTTCAAAAAGACAATTATCAAGGACCAGAGAGGGAGCATTTTTTATATTCCCAATGTAATAAATACTTTACTTTTTATTTTTGTTCTTTTAATCAGTGCCCTAATTGCACTCATTAACAAAACTCCAAAGAAAGGGTTTTGATTATACCATGTAAGAAATTTTATTGTGATTTTTTTTATTTTTTTAAATTTGGATAATTTTTCTTTTTAACCAAAAAGGTAATGCTTCGTTATTTAAATTGAGAGGATATACAAATTTGAAAATAACAACACATGGGTAAATGCCCAAGATCGCTTCCAACGGAATAAGAAGGACAAAGGGCTAATGCCCATTATGACTCCAACACTCCCTAAAATCACATTTATCCTATTAAAGAAAACAAAGAGGATCTAGTTACAGTCACATGATAAAGGATGTTAGATTTGTCCACTGGGTTAAAATTTTGTAGTCATAGTTTTGTGCAAATTTGCTTCCCTTCACTATATTAAACTAGGCTGTCATGGCCTTTCTCTCTTTTTGGTGCACTTCTTCAAGACCATCATGTCTGGTGATATGATACAAGAGCAATGTTGATGGATTTTGTTTGATCTTGGCTTTGACACATGTTTTAAAGCTCTTTCTAGTCTTCCTCAATGCTAAGTTTTTAGGCTTTTTTGCTAGTAAATGTATAATTAAAGGAGGTGAAACAGTAAGATTCTTGAATGGGTTTGTTGAGAAAAACAAGGAAAATACTCAAAAGAAGGAAGACCAAAGCAAGAAACAAAACAGAGAGGGCTACCATCGAAGGTCTGTTTGGTAGAGAAATTATAACTTGTTTCTAGAGCATAATTAATGCATGCTCAAAGAAGGATGTCTACCATTAATTTTAAATAAACTTAAAAAAATTTGTAGTCACCAATTTAAAATTAATGGTCCAAATCTATCTTAAAGCATATATTAAATATGTTCCAAGAGCATGCAATAATTTCTTATGTTTGATATGCATCTATGAGAAGGAAAAAAGAAAAAAGAAAGGGACATGGTATTTTGAGTTCTTCCTTATATGGTATGCATAAAAACAATGGAAATGAAGGAAAAAATTAGGAATAAAGTTTCCATAAAACTCACAATATTTCATTTCTCCCTTTTTAGGAAGATTGAAAAGGAATGAAAAAAAGTGAAATAGGCTCCACACATTTTTATCTATCTCAATATTATTAATATGCGTTTCCCTTATTTTCTTTGATGAAACCAAACAAAATAAGAGAAATATCTACTCTTTTCCATTGAATGATACTAAACAAGAGGATGATAAATCTTTCTTTCCTTCATTTTATTTTCTATTATATTTCTTTCTATTATTTCCCTCCATGATACCAAACAAATCCCATTGAATAAAGGCACAACCCTCATTAGAAAAATACTGAAAAATAAAGGACCGAAATATTATAATGAAAAGAAAGAACACATTGAAAGATAGAAAAAGATTAAAATCGACTTATAAACTTGATAGTTTTTAACGAAGTTGAAAGATTGTGTAGCAGTTCATGTGACCTCCCTGGCTACATTTTTCGATGCCTCATGATGTAGGGAGTCTATTGCTAATAGAAATAATGATTTTTTTCAAAAGATAAATATTTAATTAAACATCTTTAAATAAGTTTAAATCAACAACGAGTAAACCTAAATAATACAGGTTAATAAAAACTACAACAAATAATCAAAGCCAAATTTGCAAGGCATTACTATAATTGTTTTATCCTCTTCTTTAGCATGTGGTCATGGCAGTGGCTTGGATACGTGGAACAACCTCCAAGTGAGTTAACATGATAGGTGGGGGTATTTGTAAAATATTTCGATACTCAAGTCATTATGTGTATGAAAAATACAAAACAAAAAATATACAAAGTAAAGGGAAAAAGAGAGAGAAAAAAAGAGAGAAGAGAGAATTCCTTACATTATATGAATAATGATTATTTATAGTAAGGATGGATTAGGATGGTAATTTTACCCATGAGAGGCAGAATCTTCTTACATTAATATCCATTAAGCTTACACCGTTTAATTTCTCTCATGATAAATACCCATTTAAGCTATCCCCGTTTAATAAATGGGGCGAGAGTAGTTAGTTTCCATGTATGCATGGATAGAAAAAAAAAATAAAAATATTTTATATAAAATTATTAAAAATCTTATTATATAAATTAAAATATTATTATATTATACTTTTTTTAATTTATTTTATTTTATTTATTACTTTTTTAATTTATTTTATTTTATTTATTAATTTATTAATTTTATTTATAATTTATTTAAGTACCTATGAATATATGATGCATGCAGTTTACATAGAGAAATAATAAACTCTCCGACGGATATGAATATTATCCGTACCATGCCCTCTCCCGATCCATCCCTAGGATGGATAGGGTGTGGAGTATACACCCTATGATTTAGGCTATGATTAGAAAAAAAAAATTCTCCATAAGAATGACACCATGTGTCTTGACAGTTATAAATATTTTGAGAAATATTTAAGTGATCAGATAAGTGGGATGGATTCAGGACAAGTGGATACCCGAATGTGTGGGTTGAGTACACTTTTAATAGATTTTAGTGAGTAAAAAGAATTTAGATTTGTTGAGTTGGGTTTTTGATGCCGTTTTGAATTTTCATTTTTTGGATTTTTCAAAGAGCAGTGAGTAAAAGATTTATGAATTTAGATTTGTAAACCAAAAAATGAGTTGGTTTTTTAGGTAGCGTTTTTATGTAAATAGCATTTTTCATTGCAAAAATAAGAGCAGTGTTATACCCTACGAAAAGCTTGTTTAAATAAATGATTCTGAATGACTTGACATATTTTAACTACCCACTTCTCTAACAGTAATTCTATCATTTTTTTGATTTAGTGTTTCAAATACCTGTTAGATTGGGAGGTTAAAAATATCCAATTATTCTAGTATGATCACTATTTTTGCAATACAATTGTCATTGATTGGAATTGTAGTTAAACTAATTTTTAGACTAGTGCGATGCACAAGTAATAACTCATACCAAATTATAATTATTATATTTATATATTTTTATATAGTAATTTAATTTAGTCTCATTACATATTTTTTTAATTTGTTTTACCCAAAATAAAAACTTTAATTAAGAGTCCAAATTATTATATAAAAATAATCTAATTGATCTATGTCTAATAAAACTGAAAATTCAAATAGTATAACTATTAAATAAAAACTAATAAAGTATAAAAACTAATGAAATTAAATTTCAAAAATGTATTTAACAATTATAATATATATTACTTAAAATCTCTTTCCCATTAATTGCAATGGTTGTTTTAAAGTTTAAAACTATAACTATAAATTATTTATTAAAGATCCAAATATTTAATAAATGTCTAATATAAATTCGACTTCAAATAAAAAATTTAAAAACATAATTTTACATTTATCCAACAATAAAGAATATACGACAAAACTAACCAAGTTTTATTCAATTTTAACATTTTTTTCATTCAATTAATTATTTAATTCAAAAACCAAAAAATTATATATCATATATTTCTTTAAATTAGTTATTACCATTTTTTGTTTAAGAAATAAAATAATAAACTCCGGTATTAGTAGCATTTAAGTGATAACATTTTTTTTAATTAAATACAATTTTATTTTACCATTTTTAGAAAATCCTAATAGAAAATTTTTATAAATTACGTTAAAAACTGAACAATTAATAATTTCTTATTTATTATAATTAATTATAATTATAATAAAATCATTGTTCATTTGGATAATTTTATTTCAAAGTTAAAATACCATTTTAAATACAAAAATAACATAAAAAAAGAGCACGACTCTTATCCAATACTCACTATTGTCCTTTCTTCAACTTCACTGACATCATTTATATATTCTCTGAGTTTTGAGAGAAAGAAAACTCTCTGAATTTTTTACCATCTTCGTAAGCAAAGGTCAACAATTCTAATCTTCTTATTCTAGTTATTTTTCTTATTACTAAAATTATCTCCATAGTACTTTTTTTCTCTATAAAATACTGTCAATAAAATCACTTCAAATATAACAATATAATTTGAGACTTAACAATTTATAATTTAACAAATTCTATATAAATTATGTAAGCTTTAATAGGAATATTATTTCAAGTGATAAAAAGAATTGTTTAACAATAAAAAATATGTCTTTAAAAAGAAAATATAATATATATAACCATAAATAAGAAATTATACTATCATAAAAATAAATATTTATCTTTTATAATAAGAAATATTAAGAGAAGCGAAGATAGGAGTAGGATAGGATATTAAGTTTAAGGCTATCATCTTATCGGACGTTTATCACCATAACCAACAAGTGATAACATTATAATTTTAGTATGATTTTAAAATTTTTCTTTTTTATTTGGAATGTTTTCATATTTTATTTGATTTTATTTTTTTATAATTTTAATTTTTTTTAAATTATATAAAAAGACAAATTTATCCTTATGATAAAATTACATATAATTTTTAAAATTTTGAAAATATTGTTTAACTTAAATTAATTTTTTATAATTTTAAATGTTCATTTTTAGTTTTTACTTTACATATAGTTAAATTATTAGAATAATTTTATATTTTTCAGTTTTTAAAATAATATAAATAACAAAATTAGCCTTGAGATAAAATAAAAATAATTTTTAAAATTAATTATTAGTATTTTATTATTTTAAATATTTTATATTTATTATATTTTTTTTAGTAACCATGTTATATTTTATTATACTTTAATTATTTTATATTTAAAATATTTTTTATATCATACTTTAAATCACCTTATCCTATCCTTTGATTCTAACTCACCTCCTCGTGATAAATTTGAACTAAATAGTCAAGATATGATAAGTGACAGGATTAATTTATCATATCCTGCTGGTTCACTAAACAATAGTTTCAGATAGGATATGATAGTTTATCTCATCCTGTCTCTCTTATCCTGACCACCAAACGAGCCCTTATCTTCTAAATATCCACCTTATTTTTAAGGCTATCAAACTTATCACTAATGTAAAAATTATGATGCATTGGTAGGTCAACTCACTTAAAATATAAAAAAATAAGAAAATGATGAGTTGACGGGTTAGGTCAACTCGACAAATATTAAATAAGAAATAAAAAATGGCAAGTTAGATGAGATAGGTCAACACATAGGTTGATTTGCCTAATTTGCCAAAAAAAAAAATCAATGGGTCAACTTGTCATGCCTCGCCATTACCATGGTTATACAAGTCAGGTTAAAATTTTCTGCTAAACACAAGGTTGCAAAATGCAACTGACTTGTCATTTTTTGCGAGTTAAATAAATTGACCTACCAAGTATGATCCGTTTTGGCATATATACTTCTAATAATAAGAAAATAATTATTTAACAATTTATATATATTATATATATATATATATATATATATATATATATATATATATATATATAAAAGAAATATATGCTATCATAAAAATAAATAGTTATCTCATAAATTTTCACCTTCTTTTAAAGGTTATACCAAATTTATCATTGATGTAAAAATTTTATTATCATTTATAGTCACTTTCTTTTTTATTTGTCTAAAAATACTATCAACAATATCAACTTGAGATATAATAATATAATTTGAGTATTAACGATTTATCACGTAATAAACTACTACTTCTTTTGATAATAAAATAATTATTTAACAATAAGAATTACTAGTTATAAATCACTTACCTATGTAATTGGCTTCTCCTACACTCTTTTTTGCATTCACATATGACACACATACAAAAGTGAAAAAATTGTTGTGAACTTGACACTTGAAATAAATAGTATAGAATTATCTTATTTTGTTCTATTAATAAAATTATCTTGGATATGTAACGATAATAATACCATAATCACCAAGTGTATTGAAATGCAGATTAAAAAAAGTGAATTGAAGTGTTCATAGTAATATTAAAAATAATAAAAATGTACCTACCAAAGAGAATATAAATATCATAATATTACAATATTATGATATTTTATGTAAATAATAATGTATTTAATTCTTGAACATTTTTATTATAAGATATTTTTATCTAATTATTAAATATTAATAATAGAAATGTATTTAATTATTATTTTTTTATAAATAACAATGTATGTTAATTATTTAAATAAAATATTTTTTTAATTATTTCTTCACTCACACGTCACACATGTAGAAAGAAAAATATTTTATGAGAACTTAATATGTGAAATGAATAGTAATGACACTTCGCATAAAAATATGACATATGACTATTTGAATGAGAAGATAACATATTTTTTCTTTAATGAGAAGACAAGTGTAATTTTGTCCTGTAGTAAGAACTTTTAAATGTATTATTAGTAAAAATAAATTAGTAGATTCTTAAATATTTTTATTATAAAATATTACTATTTAATTATTAAATATTAAAATGCATTTAACTATTAAATATTAAATATTACATTATTATAAAAGTATTTCTATTTATTTATTAAATATTAAATATTAAAAATATATTTAATTATTAAAGATTACATAAATTTATAATGATCAAACTATTTAAAAATTTAAAATAAAGTTGAATTGAATGAGAGGATAACACGTGTATATAAAAGGAGAAGATGACAATTATCATTTGAAAGCTATTTTTAAAAGAGAATAAGACACATGTAATTTTGTCTTTAATGAGAGCTTTAAATTATTAATAGTAAAATTGCATGGCCGTTTCTTTTATCTTATTGAATGTCTTCAAGCATGGATTAAATGATAATGTCAAAACAGTTATTTGCCATTACTCCTTTTTCCTTTCATTTAATTACTTGTATGTAGCCTTGTTACCCTCGCAGGAGGAGCCAAAGGTAAAGAATAGATTAACGCAGTGAGGAAATATTATGACTTTAGAGTTTTTAATTGTTAATAAGAAATCAAAAAATTTACCCAAGGCAAAAGAGAAAAGACTTTGGGTACCTTGGAACTAGGGTTGCACAAGGTCTAACCCAACTCGATCAATCCGACCAACTCGACCCAATCCAATATAAAATATTCGGATTGGTTCGGGTTATCGGGTCAGTTCAGATAAAACTCAAATAACTCATCCAATTATCAGTTCGGATGACGGGTTCAGTAAACTAACTCAATCACCCGACCCAATCACCAGGGCAAACGACGTTGTTTTGGGGTTTTTACTTACATTCATTTCTGCTTTTCTTTCCCCTACCTGACCCGAGCTCACTCATTTCTCAATTTCACTCTCCCTAGTCCCTTCCTTTCTTTGATTCTCTTTGCAAAATTTCCAAATCCCCTACCCTAACCCTAAGTGGCACTCAATCTCAAGCTCTCTCAAGATCTCAACTTTCTCTCACTCGTCGTTTGCTCCTCTTCTGTGCCACCACCAGCGTCTCATGTTGTGCTCAGTCTCACACAACAACCACCACCTTTTCCTTACAGGCCCAGCCACCATCATTGCTGGCTAAGCTTGCTGCTTTTATTTTGTGCTCACACAATCACCAATAGTGAGGGGAGGCGCAGATCTGGTTGATGGGTGCTTCTGCGAGGTGCATCGTTAGGCAAGATGTGTGGATCTGCGTCATTATCCCTCGAGGTGCGTGATTAGTTTTTCCAAAGACAACAAACCTTGCAAAGACTTGGATCGAGATCGAAGACGGTGAAGGAACAGAGGTAGGTTTCTGCATTGATAGAGTGGTGAAGGAGAAGACCAAGAACTCGAAGTTGACATTGAAAGAGATCTGGGACTGTCTTGTTGGGTTTGGATGGTGGGATAACCTCCACTGTCTGCATTTGCATGCCCATGATTCCTTTTTCTCTTTCTCAGCTCCAATCTCTTCCTATCCTTGCAAGGGTTGTTACTGGTTGCTCTAATCACAATAGTGTTGGAGGTAATTGTCTCTGTTCTATGTTATAGACACGATGTGCTTGATTTTCCTTTGTGGGTTAATTTCAAATTTTGATTTTGTTTCTGGGTTTGTTGGGGTTGTTGTTAGTTCCTTATGTAGCAATGTTTGTTGCGGGTCTGAGTATTTTAAATGATTTGGTCATTTACATTGAGTCCTTGTTGGGTTCAGTGCATACTTTCTTCAATTCCTTTCTTTTGTGGATTGTACTTGGCAAGATCTATTTTTTGTTCCATGTATTTGTTGATTTGTTTTGTATTTTTCTGATTTGAGTTTAGCTTTTTACTGCCGTGGGATGCTGCCATGGCTTCTGAAAGAGAAGAACAAACTACTTGATTACCCGACCTGAACCAACTCGTTTACATATCAGGTTGGTTCAATTCGGGTTACCCGAAATTTTTTAACAAAACCAACCCAACCCAACCCAACCTCAACTAATTGGTTTGGACTTTTTTTCCTCCTAAACTCCAACCAACCCGACCCGTGTGCAGCCCTACTTGGAACAAGCTGAGTCGATACAACGCAGAGAAGTAAGAAGACAAAAAATAAATTAAAAAAAACTAAAACACAATGGTATCGTTTAGATTTCCTTCTTTAACTTATTCATTTGCTAGCTAAAGTAATTGAGCCAGTCTAAACTGCATAATTCTTTCTTCAACTTACTGATCTGCATCCGTTGCCAATGTTATCTTGTTGGTTCAAAGAACTAACTTATTTGACTAGAAACCATGGATCGAAATGAATTTTTGTAGCTACACCTTTATCCCTTTCGATCAAATATTTTGATATAATTATGTATATGTAATTCAACAATGTCGCAACCATTTTCTTTTAATATGTAATTCTCATTTTAAAATCAAGGCTAAAATGCAAAGAACCCCCTCCAACTTTGGGGTCATTTCAAAAAAACCGCTTGTGCTTTCAAAGTCTCTAATCTGACACCTTAAACTCCTTAAATAGTGTAACTTAAGCCTCCTGTTAGTGTCCTGTTAGTTTCACTAACGGAAACAGTATCACGTGCAATCACGTGATTTATTTTACATTAACCTTATCCAAGTTCACCTAATCTCGCCAATTAACAACCACCTCATCTCACACATTAGGGTTGCTCTTAGACACTACGGTTATTAAGGAAAAAAACCCTCATATAGCACTAATAACATAAGTGTTATTTAGTACCCGTGCGAATTGGACGAAGGCCACAAAGTAAATCATTTTGTTCTCTTTATTGGTTACATTTTTTGTTATTTTCATGAATATGGTTTATGTGAATGCATAGTAATAGATAAGGGGTATGGGTCCATTTATTTTGGTTGGTATTGTATAAATGCTGGGGGTTAATTGAACAGGGAGAATCTTTAGAGAAGTGTACAATTGTTTTCTTTTGCTCTGTTGTAAGCATATGTGTTAGTGTGTGATCATATACAAGAATCTTTGTGTATTTGTCTTTTGTGTTAGTGTGTGGTCCACTCCTTCAATGATATCAATTTTTTATTTTTGCAGGCTACTGAAATGGGGATTGTGAAGATCAATATAGACTTTTACATTGGGGGGAACATTATAAATACATCAGTAATGCATTATAAAGGAGGGGAAAGTTACTCATATAAAGACTTTGACATAGACCTCATATTTGTACCCATTTTGTGTAGCACGTGAAGAGTAAGGGGCACAAGAATGATTTCAAAGTCTGGTGTAAGTTAAGATGAGGGGATACAAGAACTTAAATTGTTTGATAGTGATGCACATGTGGTAAGAGTAATTGAGAGATTTGAAAGAAAGGAAGTAACTTTGCTGCAACTATATGTTAACCATGTGGTGGAGACAAATGTGGAGGTGCTTGACCCAATAGTTTCTTCACTTCCATCACCTCAGCAAGCTAATGTTTATGAGGAATATTCATATGAGGAGGCAAAAGACCAAGAGGAGGAAGAAGAAGTTGAAGAGGAAGAGGCAGATTTAAACTTGGTTGGATGTGATTTTTCAGACAGTGATATGAAAAATTTAGACTTATTCTACGAAAAAATTGCTAGTAAAGCTGTTATTGATGAGGTTAAGACATGGCTGAATGAAGAGGAAGGTGGACAAACACATGGAGATGATGGGCAAACCTATGGAGATGTTGGACAAACCTATGAAGAGGTTGGACAGACGCAGTAGACCTATGATGATAATCAACAAACCCAAAATGACACACATGAAATTATACCACTTGAAACAGTAACTCAAGATAGTAATAAAGGAATAAAGAGAAAATGTATGGCTCAAAGGAAGAAATATAGTAAGAAAGTTGGAAAGAATGCAAGGAAAACAAAATCAAGTACTCAACAACCTGTGAGTAATCAACTTATTGAAGATGCTGAGAAGTGGGATGGTGAATGCCTTTCAGATTATCAAGATAGTGATAAATTAATAAGTTTTGATGGTTCTGATGAAGAGGCTCAAAGACCAAGGTTCCCTGAGTTCAATGAAAAAATAGACATGAAAAAAAAAATCAGCTTGGTAGTTGGATTAAGATTTGCTAATTTTAGAGTGTACAGGGAGGCACTGAAATAGTATGTCATTGAGAATGGTATAGATTTTGACTATATTAGGAATGAGTCTACTAGAATCACAGTTAAGTTCAAAAAAAATTACAGTTGGAGGATATATGCATCAAAGACTCAAAATGGAGATGCTTTTCAAATTAAGTCATTTTACCATCCTGAGCACAATTGTGGATGGATAAGAGAGAATACTAAGGTTAATGCAAGGTGATTACATAGATTCCATAAGAGACCATCCTGATTGGAAGCCAATAGCATTTGCAAACTAAGTGGAAAGAGATCGAAGAATAAATGTCTCCAAGTATCAAGCTTACAGAGCTAAGAAATTTGTTTTAAAGTCAATTGAAAGGAACCATGTTGAACAGTTTCCAAAGTTATGGAACTACCGTGCTGCCATTAGACAGTACAATCCTGGAAGCACAATGCTCTTAAAACTTGAAGCTTCATTGTTTTAGAGGTTATATGTAAGTCTGGATGCATGTAAGATGGGCTTCCTATCCACTTGTAGGCCAATCATATGTGTGGATGGGTGCTTCCTTAAGGGAAAGTTTGGGGGATAACTGCTGTGTGCAATAGGAAAAGATGCCAATGATAATATGTACCCAATTTCATATGTTATTGTTGAAGTAGAGTGTAAGGACAATTGGCAGTGGTTCATTCAACTATTACTTGAGGATTTTGGGTCAATTGAAGAAAAAAGGTGTGTGATAATGTCTGATCAGTAAAAGGTTAGTATTCTATTGTTAATAACTGAATTCTATTGATTTGTTGCTATATATTTGTGTTGTATTGATATGTTTTCTGCCATTGGCTAAAATTTGTGCTTTTGGTTTATATGTCATTAGTTTATATGTTTACTGTCATTAGCTAAACTGTGTTTTTGGTTTATATGTCATTAGTTTATATATTTGCTATCTTTTGGGTTAAATGTGACTAATATATATCATTGGTTTATATTTGTGCTTTTAGTTTATATATTTTGTTGTCATTGGTTTTAATTTTATTCAATTGTAATTCATATTAGTATATGACATTTTGCTATTATTTTAGGGACTGACAAAGACATTGAAAGTACTAGGCTGTGAAAGAGGTATCTCTATGCCAATTTCAAGATAAAGTTCAAAGGAAAAACCTTGAAAGATGAACTTTGGGATACAGCAAGGGCAACCACAAAAGTTGAGTTTGATTATCACGTAAAGATTATGGAAAGATTGGACTCATTTGCAGCTGCATGGATAAGAAAGTTTACTCCTTCACAATGGTCTCGACATGCTTTCAATCCCATGACTAAGTCTGATATTCTACGGAACAACATAGCTGAGACTTTCAATTCCTTTATTCTAGAAGCCAGAGATAAACCCATTTTCACAATATGTGAAATCATTAGGAAGATGCTGATAAAGAGATATGTGGCAAAGAAAGAAGGCATGGCCAAATATAAGAGTCCAATTTGTCCAAAGATCCAAACCAAGCTTGGGAAATCAAAACATGCTTTAGCAGGTCTAATTTGTTACATGGCTGGAGATGGGAGGTTCGAGGTGGACAGTTCAAACTAAGCTACAAGGGTGGTGGATTTGAACAAGTGTACTTGTGGGTGTAGGAAATAAGATTTAACTGGAATCCCATGTGAGCACGTTGTGGCATGCATCTATAAAATGAGAGACATACCTGAGAATTATATGGATGTATATTTCTCAACTGAAACTTTTATGAAGGCATATGATCATATAATCGGAGCAGTTCAAAGAGAGAAGGAATGACCACAAACAGAATGGGATCTTGTTAAGCCTCTATATTATAAGAGTGCACCTGGAAGGCCTAAAAAGGCCAAAAAGATGGCAACAGATGAACTAGTGAATCCTTACCAGCTTAGTAGGAAAGGTCAAACTATTAAATGTGGGAACTGTGGAGGTGGTGGACATAATGCTAAGAAATACAAGGGTCCAATTAACCCCAATAGGAGAGTTTACAAGAAAAACAAGAGCAAGAAGATGCCACAATCTACAGAAGCCCCTGCAGAAACAGTTAACGCTTCTTCAAGGCCAAACTAGGTTTATGAGATTGATGTAATGGGATTTTTTGGGATTTATATAATGGTATTTTGTGATGCTTCTATTTAGACAAATAAGTCAGGTGTAATAATATTTGTTTGGGATTCTAAGTTTGTGGGATTAGTCTTTTTTTTTTTTTTGGATGAGTATTTTCTTTAATGGTCTTATGTAGTTATTCATAAAAAATTTTGGTATGTTGTTACTATTGCTATTATGAAACTCAGTTTTGAGTATAATACATGTTTTGGTATGCTACTAGTATTGGTTTTGTATGCTGTTGGTATTGGTTTAGTGATATAGTTTTGGTTATGTTATCGAGAGCTTTACCCAAAAGTTATATTCTTAGTCCATTATAGTTTCTCTGTACATCTTAGTTTACTTCTCAGTACATCATAATTCTATCTCATTTTTTTTTCAATTATACTGGTATATAAATCATTTGTTTACTTCTTTCATTTTACTTATTTCATTTCTTCATCACTTGTTTACTTATCAAAGACAAGGAAAGCAAAAGAATGTAAATCAGAAATTGTATGTGAACAAAATCCTTCATTTCATTTCACCAAACTACATATTCTTTTCATTATAAAATTACATACACACCAAAATCATTTATTTCAGTACATAACTTTCATTGCTAGTACTAACCTACGTTACCCATAAATAACTATCCCAAACCAAACACCATATATGCCCTTTATGCAAAGTACATAACCCAGTCCCATCTTCAACCCTCTCAACCCACCACAGATATAGCATCATAGCACCAATTATTCAAACACTCCTTCTTGGGTATGTTTTTGTCCACAAAGTCCTTATAGTTGCGATCTGCCCATAGTTGCACAACCAAACAATACTGCCAACATTGAAGGTGAGATAAATAACTAGAGATATAAAGGCATTAGGCTTAGTGATCTCTCCACTTGGAAGCTCTAGTCGAAGAGGACACCTCTTCGCAGATGGTATATACCTGACATAATAGACAAGAAAGCTTGAAATGTAAATTCTATCTTACAACAAAAAATAATTAACAATTTGAAATCAAACACTTGAGAATATGTATATCAATAGAGAGAAATACACAGAGAAGTAATCTTTTTTTTCTTTTTCATTTTATTGTTAAGGCTATAATCACTAAATTGACTAAACCAAGTTCTTAGCTTAGATTTATAGAAAAAAAAAGGATATTGTATATAGGTACTCATTTGACTAGAGTACCTATATAACTCCAACATGAGTACCTATAAAATGGTCACGTTAACAAAAAAGGTGTTTGATTGCTAGATAAATCCTTAGCATATAGGTGCAAACAATGTTCAGATCAAAATTTAGATCTTGCAAACTCTTCAGAATTCAACATGTAAGAGGAAATTACTTTTAAAAGATAGCTTTGTAATCGAATAGATGATTTACTCACTTGAAACTTTATTTGAATCAATATTCTTACTCTTTATGGACTCTTAAACATTATGTAATATACAAGATAATTCTATAAAATAGGATGGATAATACATACTAGCATTATGAAAACCTTGTTGTACATGATGTGTAATGAACATTGTTCTAGATAATAACTTTGAAATCATATTAGAAATTTTATTAAACCTTCTTAGCTCACTGATCTTGAAGTTATATACCTTATGGACTCAAAAAATATAATGACATGTAATCTTTCATATTTAATATATTCTTCTCTTGATTCAACTAAAACTATCGATTAGCACATTTAGTCATATTGGGTAAATGCCTTGACTATATATAAGAGGATACATAAATATCTTGGCTTCAAGCTGAAAAGGATTGTGCAGCTAGTGTTTTATCCACAAAAACAATGATAAATGACTCACATAACTTGAAACAAATCTAAAAAGCCTTATACATAGCTCAAAAGATAAAGAAATAACATTGTCATTTTATAAGCTAGACATCATATCAATATGTTAAGTATTCTGGGTGAAAAGTTACATCAACTAGAATGGTAGCACAAAGAAAAACTCAACATTTAGAATTTCATATTAAATGCAAATGCAAAATTTTCAGATAAAAATTGTGGAATCACCATAAGATTAAGATGTCAATCCACCAAAAATGTAAATTACTGAAAAAATCAAAAGCTGCAAACTGCAAATTTTGAAAGTCTTAGAAAATACAAAATTATTGAATTTCTAAGCAAATTAAATTATAAGAAAACAAATTGCAATATTTTGTATCCCAATTTAAAAAAAAAAAAAAACGAGGAAGCTTACCAATTGTACTCATATACTGCCTCAGGAGGCTAGGAATTCTTTCTACCATGAAAGAGGTTCCCACTAAACATGTTGTCAAGCCAAAAAAATTATATCCAATACTCCCGTAATCTCAAACGTAACACAATGCAAAACCCCCCAAAAACTCCCTTCATTCCCTGTGAATCGACCAAATGAATGAGACAAAGGCATTGGGTGAGGGATATGTTCTGGTAAACACGAGCACAGTTGAGTATGAGATTTAAGAATGAAAGATCTGTAATTTTCATTCACGTTGGGTGAACCTGAATAAAGTTAGTGCAAAATAAATCACGTAATTACATACTATTTCCGTTAGTGAAATTAACAGACAAGAAGCTTAAGTTACACTATTAAGAAGTTTAAGGTATGGGAATTAGAGACTTTGAAAGCACAGGATGGTTTTTTGAAATGGGCCCAAAGTTGGAGGGGTTCTTTACATTTTAGCGTAAAATCAATTTAATTTTCAGTTTATAACTTTTCAAATAAAGATCAGTAAATTAGTAAATTTTGCACTTCAAAAACTGTAAAAGTAAAAGCATTTTGTGAAAAGCAAAACGCTTAAAGCTTGAATGTCCATCAGCAGTGAAAATTACTTCCTCTTGAAGCAGATGTGCATTTGTCAAACGGATAACTAACAGAACCAAGAGAAATATGAAATGGTGAATGCTAGTGACGTTGCACTTCAAAGATCGAATCGACCATATTTACAATAACACAGACAGATACTCATACAAATATAGCAGATCCATAATCTCATCGATTAAACGCACTCTTAAACGTTTCTCCTACGATTCGTTTCACTTTATTCAACTTATAAGTTAAAAGCCATGGATCTCGCCAGTTAATATTTACAGATCTGATAACCGTTCTGTTACGGAATAACAAATCACAGAACCACCGCGATCTTCCGATCAGACGGCAGCGATCTCTGCCGGATCTTCGAAGTTCGGGTCCTTTGCATCCAGAGCCCCGTGCTCGAGCCCGATCTCAACCTGCGAGTAGCCATGGCCAATCCACGTGAACTTGCCTCCGTGGCCTCCCTTCTTCGGCGATCCGCTCATCCCCGTCGCCGATTTCCGATCCTTTCTTCTCTCCGGCGAAGACTTTCCGTTCGACTTGTAGCTCTTTCCAGCGTCCTTCATACTTTCAGTTTCCGGTTCCCTATTTCACACTGTCACGTTGGGTGAGTGAGTGAGTGATGAACCGGTAGTTGGGGGGTCTATATAGAAAGGGGGTTGAGGGCAATTGCGGGATTTTCAGCGAAACAATTTAAAAATGTTATTTCTTCCTGTGATTGTGTCTGAGTCTATAGGTGTGCGTGTAAAACTGCGATTGGGAGGTTGCAATCGGATAAGACCGACGGGGGAAGGTTGTATACGGTGAGGAGCACATAAGATTATGGTGCAACCTTCCAGGCATGCTAGAAACACAAGGGCCGGATCATATGGCCCTATAATTCTTTTGGGCTGAGCTTCCATTTTAGAGGCTCGTTCTTTTGTGATGTCAGGTTGGACTTACCCGATTCACCCTCGCTAAAATTGTAAAATTCATTTAACGATATATATTATATATATATATATATATATATATATATATAATTCATGAACCATTCATTTCGGGTAGTTATGTCGGATTCCATCAATCAAATGTCAAAATAGGACAATATAAATTAAAATAAATAAGTTAGTTTGTGAATCTAGTTTATTAATTTAGTTCATAATACAATTTAACTAATTATTTGTACAATAATAATAATAATAATAATAATATATATATATCAAGTGTAAGTGTGTTAAGTTTTTTACTAATGTAAGTTAATTTTTTTAAATATATATTAATTGAGCAAATTTATGAACCAAACAAATAAAGTAATACTTGACTCAAATTCAACTTATTTATTTAATGAACTTAAACTTGAGCTTAAGTTTAGCTCATTTAATTTATATCAAGTTTATCAAACTTATCAAATAAATTGAGTCTTAAATTACTCCCTGGTTCAGTTAGTTATCAATCCTAATTAAAAGGTAAAAAGAAGAAAAAAAATTCCCTATATATAATAGTGGTGACCCATTGTCTTTCTTTGCAGATGTCAACTAGTGATTGAGAGAAATTCTTTAATGAAAACTTTTTACTTTAAATATGTAAATTACTTTTAGATATGTGTAAAAATATGTGAACCATATTAAAAATATATATCTTTATTATCATAACTTTACATATGTTAAAGATTAATTTACATGTTTAAAATGAGAAGTTCCTACTCAAGAATTTTTCAAGAATTGGTGAGCACAAACACAGCACACAAAACGGCAAAACAAAAAACTAAAACAATAAGAAAAATGATGTAAACATCATTTTTTCATATACACTATTTTTTATGTTATTTTTCAATGATTATGATTAAGTAAAAAAAATAATAAAAAAGTTATATAATTAATAATATAAAAAATAATATAAAAAAATCAGAGTTAAAACAATAAAAGTTGTGTTTGAGAGGAGTGGGGAAGCTCAAAAGTAGGAAGCAGACAAAGTAGCAGAAAAGTGACATGTTAGGGTGCATAAGCTTAATCCTCTTAGTTGAGCCGTTTTTGCCATCTCTCCTTCTCTCCCTCAATCGATTCTCTCATTTTCCCTCCCCTCCTTCTCTGCCACCCTCTGGTCTGCTAGGCTTCCACACAAGCTTATTCATTTTTGTAGCAATTCTTTCATGATGGTGATGATGATACACCACAACCACAACCATCAGAATATTGATATTAATGTTACACTCACCAAAAAAGCAAAAGAATAATACCTGGTTAAATAAAAAAAATAATATTATCTTGAATTTCATATGGTGGGTTC
This sequence comes from Ormosia emarginata, assembly GCA_029884605.1. Classification (NCBI taxonomy): domain Eukaryota; kingdom Viridiplantae; phylum Streptophyta; class Magnoliopsida; order Fabales; family Fabaceae; genus Ormosia; species Ormosia emarginata. The sequence goes on along the minus strand of JAQQTP010000072.1, from coordinate 9,103,728 downwards.
TTTATACAATATACTAAATCAAAACTCCTATTTTTATACTAACAATAACTAAACAAGTATTAGTGTAGTATTACAAGTCTAAGCTTACTAATACAATAACACTACTACTAATCTTAATTAAAAAATGAAACAAATTACCAAATTACCAAAAAAAAATTAAACAAATTAAATAAGAAAACCAATCACGAAAATATAATAAAATTAGGAAATAACTTTTAAAATTGTTTCCTCAATTAAATTACTAATTGATTGATTCTACAATATATTCAAAATGTTATTTAATCCAAAATATTGAGATATTCAAATACCATATCAAATAAGATATTATATAAAGTATGTATAATTATTTAGATGATATAAAACATATTTAGGATTTTTTTAAAACAATATATATTTAAGATTTTGTTTTATATCTACATTGACATGTAAGTATCACTTAAAGTTGTAACTTATTTCCGTGTTATTGAATAACACAATTACTCTAGTATCACGGAGATAAATTACAACTTTTGTACGTGATACTCACCTGTTAAAGTCAACTTCTCATCCTTTGAAGAACATAAGTCGTCCAAAACCTCGATAGTTTTGACAAGTTCCATAGAACCTGCCTTAAAGAGAGACAAGAAAAACATTATATAACATTTAGGTATTCAAAGTCTAGAGGATGACACACAAACATGTAAAAGAACACATACATATATAAATATCTCACGGCCTTTAAAGTGATGGGAAGAAGAAGAGAGATGCATATATGACTCCTGCAAGGTGTTTGTTTAATCTTTATCCTTTGTACTATACTTGTTATAAACATCCTTTCATAAGAAAGTAATACATTAACCGCATGAGAATACTAAAAAAGTAACTCTTATAATTAAGAAGAGTGGCCATTATATAAATAGTTACAAACATCCTTTTATATGTGTGTATAAATAGTTATATATATATATATATATATATATATATATATATATATATATATATATATATATATATATATATATTTTTATTGCAAGAATACTAATTGAAGACTTTACCTAAATATTAGCACAAGATAGTCACTTATATAAGATAGACACGTGCTAGTGTATCTCAACTAGGCGTACTCCGTGTGTATTCCAAGCTCGCAAGTGTAATAGGACAAATCAATAGTCAGAAGTAAATGCTGGAGTGCAAAACGCATAACAAGAGAAGTGAGAAAGTAAGCAGAAAACTAGAAAGAAAAACATTAAAGATCAAATCAAAGAAAAACATAAAAGTGCAATAGAACAAAAGTAAGAAGCAAGTATTCGAGTGCAAAAGACACATCAAGATCAAGGACTGAGGTAATAAGTAGAAAACTAGAAAGAAAAACAAAAAATCAAATCAAACATAAACTTAAAAGTGCAATAGTACAAATAAAAAATACAATAGATAGAACTAAAGTTCGAGTGCAAAACAAACATCAATATCAAGATGAGTGAGAAAATAAGTAAAAAACTACAAAGAAAATCATACGATCAAACAGTGGAGGAGTAAGATTGTGAGGTGGAGTTCTGGAAATGGAAACAACTGGTTTTCTCGGAGGGTTGGAAGTGGAACTGCTCATTGTCTCCGTCTGAAAAATAAAAATGGTTATGTGGTTGTCTTAGCTTGTTAATCAAGTTTTGTCTTGTTATTATTTATACAAGAATGCGAATGGGTGAGAATTGCAGTTATTGCGAGACAAATCATTTGCCTCGTTATATAATAAATGTATTCTTTTTTAAAAAGATAGAAAAAATAAAATAAAATGAAGTTAAAATGAAATTAATATGAAATGGAACTACTTTTGAGAATGGTGTGTTACGCGTATACATTAAGGCTGCGTTTGGTGGATATGATAAGGAAGACTTAATAGTATTAACTAATACTATTAAGTTTTATCTGGTATTTGGTAATTTAACTTGATAGTATAATCAAATCAGGTCAAACTTTTTGTCTTATTCTAACTTGATTATTCTATCATCTCCCCCACTTCCTGATTAGACCTGATAGGATATATGTTCCCAACCTACCCCTCAACTTCATCTCTCTCACTCCATGTCCCTCCTTCTCTGCCATCACGATTTAATTTTCATGCTACAACAACCCATTAACTAAGCCACACCACCGCTCTTTGCTGCTGCCGGGTAACTCGCGCCACCAACGTCACCCAAGCTCAAGCTACCACGCCGCTATCCAGGTCCCAATCGTCACCTCCATTGGTCGCCGGCCAACCTCACCAGCCCCACTGGTAAGCGCAGATCTGGCCAGTGCAGTCCGCAGCTTGTGCGCGGATCTGGCTAGTGGTGCAACTCACGGTGTTGGGTCACGATGGAGGCGGCGCAACAGCCGTAGATGGTGCGACTCGCCAGCGAAGATAGGGACGCCGAAGACAGGGACGCCGGAGACAAGGCCGACAAAGGCGTTCCGGTGGTTGGGGTCATCGGTATGGTGGTTGGGTGTTGGCTGTGAAGGTAGAGGATGGTTAAGAGTAGCATGGGTATAGATGGCTTCAGACGAGGGCGCGAAGAACAGTAACAAAAACTGTGGAAAGAAACCCAATGAAGATCTCTGAAGCTTTATGTTGGTATTCGCAACTGGGTTTTCCAAATTCCAAAATGGGTTGGCTTCAGATGTCAATTTTGTGAACGAGGAGGGATAAAAATTGCACCTTTATTATCAGTTTATGCTAAAAATAAATAAAAAGAAGTGAGAATTGTTGTTGTCGTTTCAGAAAAAAAAAATAAAGTTGAGAACTTGTGTTGTGATGCTTATCAATTTCTGATAAAGCTCATGTTCATCCTTCCTTACGTGGAGCTTGAAATCAATTTCTCCATTGTGGTTGAAAGTTGACCCGCGTCTGAGTGAGAGGAAGAAACGTGAATGGCAGGAAAATGACAAAATCAGTGTACGATAGAATTGGATGAGAAGTCTTGTGAGGAAGATAAATGGTATGATAGTCATAATAGATAATTATATATACTATTAAGTTGTTTATACTATGTATATCAAATGTTTAATAATATAAAAACTTATCAACTGATTTATACTATCAAATATTATTCTATTATTTTATAATAGCATACCTTATATTATCATATGCGTTAAACACAACCTAAATTACATAAATGGAACTACTCTGCATGATTACAAATAGAATAGTGGAGAGGAGACGCTTGCGCTGGCATTGCCGTCAATGACGTCTGTGCTCCTCTACTAGATTGAGTGGCTGAGTGCACAGGGGTTATGAGCGACCACTATGCCGCCACAACTTCCACCGTCGATGCTTCATGGCTGGCTTCACCGCTACAACTTCAGAAACCAGAGCAAGCGCAGCCGTGGCTTGGTTAGGATGCAACTAATGACGACGCGGGTTCGTAATTTTCGGCGTTTGCAAATGGTTTGCAGTAAAACAATTTCTCAAAGACAAACAAGGAAATAACTCTTATTTAAAAAATTGAAAAGAAAGAAAATTCAAAAAAAGAATGTATAGATCTTTTGTAAAAAGTTTACTTTAAAAGTGTAATTAAAATTTAAATATAATACAATTCCATTTTTTATTCCAACATAGGAACCAAACGGCAATAATAGCATTATTATATCCTCCAGAAGGAAACAAATTTCTTCTTCTACACACTACACACATTACAACTATTGTATGTCTACGAGATTTGAATTTTTTCAATTCTTTTTCCTCTCAATTGGTAAAGTGAAGGAGAGAGATAGTTATAAAAATTATAATTTTTTTTATATATTATTACTAAGTTTTACTAATAAATTTATTTATATTTATTTCTTTCTTTCACTTAACTACTTGAGAGAAAAAAATTAAGAAGATTTAAATCCGGATGTCTATATTTTATACTTGTTACGTGGGTCTCGTACTGTTGTCTAAGGGTGGTTATATTTTTGGAGGGAGAAAAACTCTTCCTCCTTGAGAACATAAGAATTAGGCTAAAAATAAATAGTACATTATAAAGATACAAGAAAATAATTGCAGAATTGGATTTTACCTATTGTAAACTATGAAATCCATAGAATATCAATACTCTATCCAACAACTTGAGCATGTTAAATGCCGCCGGGGAAGACAACACGCAAATGTGGCTGTGTAATGTGACATATTGCATTTAATGAATTTGAAAAAAAAAAACAGAAAAGGTAAACTGGCTCTCGTACCCCAACCTTAGAATTCTGGAAATGATGTAATAAGTTTGAAAGTGTGTTTTGGTTTCACATCATGATGTTACATATATACAAATATAAGACTAACGGTAATAAGAGTTATATTTAGAAGTTATATTTAGAAATGACAGCAAGCGTGTTTACAATGATGATTTGGCTTGACTCCATGAATTAAGACAATACATTCATTGAGATTGGCCACCAACAGTTTTAATGATTTCTCTTGATTTGATGCTATAATTGAGGCATTATGATCAGAATCCTTTACACCCCCCCTCAAGGTTGGCAGTGAAAGAGCTTGAACGCCAAGCTTGTAAACAAATGTTGCAAAAGAAGCTTTGGGTAACGCTTTAGTGAACACGTCGGCAATTTGTTGAGTTGTAGGTAAGTAACGAAGTTGGAGAGCACCTACAGTAACTTTTTTCCGAATAAAATGATAATCAATTTCAATATGTTTGGTTCGAGCATGAAATACTGGATTGTGAGACAAGTGAATGGCGCTTTCGTTGTCACAAAGAACGAGTGGACGACGGTCAAGTTGAATACCAAGGTCATGGAAGAGATATTGAAGCCAGGTAAGTTCAGCAACTGTGGTCGCTAAGGATCTATATTCAGCCTCAGTGCTTGAACGAGAGACGGTGGGTTGTTTCTTTTAGGCCCAAGATATACAATTTGACCCAAGAAAGATGCAATAACCAGTGGTGCTTCTTCGAGTAGTAGGACCTCCTGCCCAATCTGCATCACAAAAAGCATTAAGAGTGAGAGGGCTTTGAGATAAATAATGAAGGTTGTGTGTCAAAGTGCCTTTGATGTAACGCAAAATGCGTTTGACAGTGCGAAGGTCCTTTTTGGTTGGATTTTGAAAATGTTGGCGTACGAGATTGACAGCATATGTAAGGTCTGGTTGAGTGAATATGAGATCTTGGAGAGAGCCGCATAAGCGTCGATATTCTGTAGGGTCCACGAGCTCATTGTCATCAGATAATTCAATTGGTTTTTGAGCAATGAAAGTATTGATCTTGGAGGCTTCGAGCATGTTGGCTTTGGCTAGAAGGTCATGAGCATACTTTGTTTGGGAAATTGTAAGACCATCAGAGAAGTATTTGACTTCAAGTCCAAGGAAATAGTGGAGTTGGCCTAAGTCTTTCAGAGCAAAATCCTTGTTAAGTTGTTAGGTAAGACGAGATATAAAAGATGGAGTGTTGCCTATAATGATAACATCATCTACATAAACAAGTAGAAGAGTAAAGTTAGTGCCATAACAATAAATAAAGAGTGATGAATCTGCTTTACTACATATAAATCCAATTGAAATAAGGCAAGTAGAGAGTTTAGAGAACCAAGCACGAGGTGTCTGTTTGAGACCATAAAAGGATTTGTGGAGAAGACAAACATGATCTGGAAATTACGGATCCACAAAGACTGGTGGTTGTTCCATGTAAACACGTTCATTGAGTATGTCATGCAAGAATGCATTCTTGACGTCTAATTGTTTGAGAGGCCATTTGAAATGCATGGCTAGAGAGAGGATAACCTGAATGGTGGGAGCCTTGACAACAAGGCTGAAAGTTTCTCCAAAGTCAAGACCAGGAATCTGTGTATAACCTTTAGCTACAAGCGAGCTTTAGAGCTATCTCTGGTGTCATCTTCTTTGACTTTGATCCGAAAGATCCATTTGGAACCCACAACATTGGCACTAGGTGGGCGTGGAACAAGAGACCAAGTATGGTTACAATGAAGGGCATCAATTTCATCTTGCATGGTTGTCTTCCAGTTTATGTATTTGAGAGCAATTTTATAGGTTTTGGGCTCTTCAAGGGAGGTAATAAGGGCATCATAAGATTGTGAGGGGTTTTGAATATGTGAACATACATAGTCTTTTAGGTAGGATGGAGGTCGTTTGTCCCGAATTGGTCTTGTAGTCGTAGAGGGAGTGTTAACATGGTTACTACGTAAGGAAGGGATAATATCAGGTGATGGTGGATCAAACATTGATGGATATGAAGGAGATAATGGTGAAATGGGAGCCACTTCAGTGTTAGTACGAATGATATTTGGATCGGTGGTTAGTGAAGGTGAAGTGTTTAAATTAGGTGCAGGGAGATCTAATGAATCCAAGAATAGAGGTTTAAGAGGATCAATCAATGACTCTTTAGGTGGTGAGATATTATTCGTACTTCCTGAAAATCGTTCATCAAAGTTAGGAAAAGTAGTAATAGATGAATCATAAGATTTTGTAGGCAAGGAATTTGGGTAAGGTAAATAAGGAAAATAATTTTCATTAAATACTACATGACGAGAAATATAAACACAGTGAGTGTGTGGATCTAGGCAACGATATCCTTTATGGAGTGGACTATATCTTAAAAAGACACAAGGAACTATTTTTCTAGAAAATTTATGTAATCCAAGTGTCTTTAAATAAGGAAAACATTGAGAGCCAAAAATTCTTGTTCTAGAGTAATCAAGATTTTTACCAAAAAGTTTAAAGTAGGGAGTTTTCTTACCAATAGATGAGAGAGGTAGGCGATTAATAAGGTAAATAGCAGTTAAGAAAACATCAACCCAAAATTTTAAAGGAACATTGGCATGAAAAAGTAAAGTCAATCTTGTTTCAACAATATGTCGATGTTTACATTCGACAAGTCCATTTTGCTTTGGGGCGTGAGGACAAGAGAGTTGTTGGGCAATACCATTATGAGCCAGATGAGCTGTAAATTCTTTTGAAGTGAATTCACCACCGCCATCACTTTGAAAAATTTTAATCTTCCTGTCAAAATGTTTCTCAACAAAAGCTTGAAATTTAAGAAAACATGTGTAAAAATCAAATTTATTTTTTAAAGGATATAACCATGTGTAGCGAGTAAATTCATCAACAAAAATCACGTAGTATTGGAATTTTTGAGAGGAAAACGTAGGAGCAGGTCCCCACAAATCACTATGAATTATTTCTAAAGGAAAACTTGAAACTGAATTAGATTTATTAAAGGAAAGTTTACAACGTTTTCCAAGTTGGCAACTATTGCATATATTATTTTTTGTTAACCAATTTGAAACATTGATAACTTTCTTATTTTCTAAAGTTTGCAGAAATTTGAAATTTGGATGTCCTAAGCAAGCATGCCATATTTCAGAGGATGCGTCTTTGACTGCAGCAAAAGCTTCAATTGTTCCTCCCTTAAGTGCATAGAGCTTCCCTTGTTTATGTCCTTTGGCCAAGGTCTTTTGTTTCTGATCCTTAATGACAAAACCATCAGAGTTATATTCAAAGGTACAATCATTATCATTAATAAGTTGACTCACATATAACAAATTCTTTTTAAGTTTAGGTACTACCAAAATATTGTTTAGGTGAAGTTTACCTTGCCTTGTTTTAAGCAATGCTTTACCCGTGTGGGTGATGGGTAAAGCTTGCCCATTTCCAACAAGAACTATGTCAATGCCAAAATAAGGTTTAAGATTTTTTAAGTTACCTCCTTGATTTGTCATATGAGTGGTTGCTCCAGAGTCGGCATAAAAATTTGAATCATTGTCATCCTTGAGATTTAATGCCGCCAATGCTTCTTGGGTGTTTTCATCTTCACCATTGTATTCATACCTGTAATAGCACTTTGAGGCAATGTGATTTGTTCTTTTATAGATTTGACAAGCTTCCTTGTGTTGTTGATTCGGTGGTCCTTTCCAATTATTAGTGGAATTTGGTGGGACTCGAGAGTTTGAGGCTTGATAATTGCGGTTGTTGTTTGGACGATTCTGTCTGAAATTGTTTGAGCCACGACCTTTAAAATTTCTTCTGCCTCCACGTATATTTCTTCCTCTTCCTCGTTGGCTAAAGAAGGCATGGTTGCGATCAATAGAAGAATTTTCTTCAGTAAGATATACCTGTTCAAAGTTTTGCAAAGACATAATGAATTGAGTAAATGAAGGATATGGAGGTTTCGATAAAACCGCAATTCGAAATTCTTTGTATTTGCTTCCAAGTCCGTTTGTGATTTGAAACACTTTATCTATATCTGAGTGTGGTTTGCCAATTGCTGCAAGTTTGTCACAAATTTCTTTGAATTTTTTGATATATTCATCCAATGATAAAGTCCCTTTTGATAAACTATAGAGGTTGTTTTTCAATTGGGCCTCACTATCTTCAGAGTTGGGCAACCACTGGTCATGAAGAGCATTCCAGATTGAATAGGCTGTATCCCCTCCATAGATCATGCTAAGAGTTTTTTCTTTCATATTTCCAAGAAGCCATGAGGTAAGTAATCCATCATTAGCATCTATTGCTCTTTTTCTGTATTTTTTGTTTTGGTTCCAGTTGAATCGATGACTTCATCAGCTGGTTTTTCAGAGCTTTTGATATGATGTTCAAGGTTGAGGCTTCGAATTCAATGGTAGGATTTGAGATTTCCAAAAAAGTAAATTTGTGGTGGATAGTTTGATGGAGACCAAGCTGGAGCATTGGTGAAAGGATTGAATGGAGAGTTTGGGTTCTTCAAAGGATAAGGCCTTTGAAGAATTTAGCTCTGATATCATAATGAATTTAAAAAAAAACAGAAAAGGTAAACTGGCTCTCGTACCCCAACCTTGCAATTTTGGAAATGATGTAATGAGTTTGAAAGTGTATTTTGGTTTCACATCATGATGTTACATATATACAAATATAAGACTAACAGTAATAAGAGTTATATTTGGAAGTAACAGAGTTATATTTGTTTTTTGTAGTTCAGTTGTTATCCGAGTCTTAAGGAGAGTTTTATATTTTATTTTTGAACGTTAGGAGTTCCAGACATGGGTTTGTTTCCTATTTTTCATGATATTTTGTTATGTACTAGCCTATTTAATAAGCATGAAATCATTTTTTATGAATAACAGAGAAACACATTTCTCATACTCTCTTTTCTGTTCTATTACGTTATTAGTGGTATCAAGAGCCTTAGGAGCCTGTGAGACCTGATAGCAAAACACGTGAGGTAACCTTCATCCATTCTCTTCCTTCCTAGTTATCATACCCAATGGCCACTGATTCCAATTTTATGCAAGTTGTCATTCCTTGTTTTGATGGTCACTATGACCATTGGAGCATGGTTATAGAGAACTTTTTACGATCAAAAGAATACTGGCCAATTGTCGAATCTGGAATTCAGGAGCCACCACCAACAGTTGCGACAGATGCACGGAAGGCATAAATTGAGGTTAGAAAACTCAAAGACCTGAAAGCAAAAAATTATCTTTTTCAGGCTATTAATCGTCCGATCTTGGAGATTATTCTTTGCAAAGATACTTCCAAGGATATTTGGGATTCAATGAAGGAAAAATATCAAGGTTCTTCAAGAGTGAAACATGCACAACTTCAAACCTTGAGGAGGGATTTTGAAATTCTGCAGATGAAGGATGGAGAATCTGTTACCAGCTTTTTTAGGAGGACTATGGAGATTACTAACAATGCGATGCCATGGAGAAAAATTTGAAGATGCTACCATAGTAGACAAAATTCTGTGTTCCATGATGTAAGAATTTAACTATATTGTTTACTCAATTGAGGAGTCGAAAGACATAGATATCCTCTCTCTTGATGAGCTGCAGAGCTCGTTGTTGATCCATGAACAGAAAATGAACCGAAGTTCAATTGCAAATGAATAAGCTTTGAAAGCATCTACCTCTGTTTCTTTCTCAAATTCAAGAGGTAGAGGCATAGGGAGAAGTGGTAGAGGCAGAGGAAGGGGAGATCATAACAACAATAATGGCAGAGGTAGAAGGCAGAATCAACAATTTGATAAATCTAAGATTAAGTGTTATCGATGTCACAGGTTTGGCTATTATCATTTTGAATGTTATACTAAGCTGCCACACAATAAAGAAAAGGGAGAAAGTTCAAAGTTCGTTGAAAAAGAAGATGTTGAAACGCTGTTGATGGCTATTCAAAATAGTGAGGAACCCAAATCAGATATTTGGTATGTGGATACAGGCTACAGTAATCACATGAGTGGAAGTAAGTCTTCTTTTTCTTATATAAATGAAGATTTTCATTCTACTATTAGTTTTGGTGATTCTTCTTCTGTAGAAGTGAGGGGTAAAAGTGATATTAAAATAAAAGCCAAGAATGATTTTGTGGAAACAATCTCTAACGTATTGTATGTTCTTGATTTAAAAAGTAACTTGTTGAGTGCTGGTCAGTTACAAGAAAAGGGTTATGTCATTACCATTAAATAAGGTGCTTGTGAAATTTATGATTCTGTTAGAGGTGTAATTGTTGTTGTACAAATGAGTTCTAACATGTTGTTTCCATTGAAGATTGAAACTATTCAGTCTTGCTTGGCGGCTAAAATTAAAAACCCTTCATGGTTATGGCATGTTCGTTATGGCCACTTGAGTTTTGGTGGACTAAAGACTCTCAACCAAAAGAACATAGTGATAGGACTTCCTCCAATTGCAGCTCCTTCCCAAATGTGTGAGGATTATGTTGTTGGCAAATAATATCGTTCTTATTTCCTAATAACAAGTCATGGAGAGCAAAGGATGTTTTAGAGCTGGTACATTCAGATATATGCGGTCCAATAAGTCCATCTTCTAATAGAGGTAAAAGTTATTTAATTACCTTTACTGACGATTTTTCAAGGAAAACTTGGATCCATTTTTTGCAGGCTAAATCTGAAACATATTTTGCATTCAAGATTTTTAAAGCTTGAGTTGAAAATGAGGCTGGAAAAAACATCAAAACCCTCCGTACAGATCGTGGTGATGAATATTGCTCAAAAGGTTTTGAAGATTTTTGTGCAGAGCATGGCATACGAAGAGAACACACAATAGCTTATACACCACAACAAAACGGTGTATCAGAAAGGAAGAACAGAATGATTCTCAATATGGTGAGGAGCTTATTGACACGAGGAAGGGTTCTAAAGAATTTTTGGTCAGAAGCAGTAAACTGGAGTGTTCATATTTTGAATAGAAGTCCAGCTTTTGTTGTTTAAAATATGACACTCGAAGAAGCTTGGAGTGGGAGAAAACCTAATATGGATCACTTTAGAATTTTCGGATGCATCGCTTTTGCCCGTGTTCCTGATCAGAAAAGGAAGAAACTTGATGACAAAGCTGAAAAATATGTGTTTCTTGGTGTAAGTGAAACATCTAAAGCATAGAAATTGTTTAATCCATGTACAAAGAAATTTATGACTAGCAGGGATATTGTTTTTTATGAAGTAAACACTTGGGATTGGAATATTCAGCAACCTACCCAAGTATTGCTTGATGAAAATGATGAGAAAGAATAAACTTCAGTTTCTTGTACATCTGAAAGAACAGCTCCAATAGTGACTGAAACTTCTTTAACAAACAATGATGAAGAAGAAGTCCCATCACCTCCTCGTATTAGAAGAAGACCAACTTGGATGGAATATTTTGAGGTAACTGGAATTCTAGATCAAATTACTCACTTTGCTTTGTTTTTAGATTGCGATCCTACAACTTTTGAGAGTGCTGTCAAGGAAGAGAAGTGGCAAAAAGCAATGGATGAAGAAATTGATGCTATTGAAAGAAATGATACTTGGGAATTGTGTAATCTTCCTAAAGAACACTAAACTATTAGTGTAAAATGGGTCTTTAAAACAAAGTTGAAGGAAAATGGTGAAGTTGACAAGTATAAGGAAAGTTTGGTGGGGAAAGGATACAAGCAACAATATGGGATCAACTATACAGAAGTTTTTTCTCCAGTTGCGAGACATGACACGGTCAGATTGATGGTTGCTTTAGCAGCACAAAATTCATGGCCCTTGTACCAACAAGATATTAAATCAGCATTCCTACATGGGTACTTGAAGGAGTAAGCCTTTATTAAACAACCATCGGGATATGTCAAGATTGGAAGTGAGCGTAAAGCATACAAATTGAAGAAAGTCCTTTATGGGCTGAAACAAGCCCCACGGGCATGGTATAGTCGCATCGAAACTTACTTTCTTAAAGTTGGTTTCACAAAATGTCCTTATAAGCATACACTCTTTGTTAAAACTAGAGATAAAGGTAAAATGCTTATTGTTTGCTTGTACGTTGATGATCTTATTTTTACTGAAAATTGTAATGTCATGTTTAAAGACTTTAAGAAATCTATGATGGATGAGTTTGAAATGACTGATCTTGGTATGATGCATTACTTTCTTGGCATAAAAGTGACTCAAACAGCTGATGGAATCTTTATTTGTCAAAAGAAATATGTGGGAGAAGTTTTGGACATATTTCAGAAGAAGGATTGCAATCCAGTAAACACTCCATCGGAGTTTGGTTTAAAGCTTCACAAGGATCTTAAAGGGAAGAAGGTTGACAGCAAACTTTATAAACAAATTGTTGGTAGTTTAATGTATTTAACTGCGACGAGACCAGACTTAATGTATTCTGTAAGTATGATAAATAGATATATAAAGAAACCTACAGAAATACATTTGTTGGCTGCTAAAAGGATCATTCGTTACTTGCAAGGAATCAGAGAATTTGGGCTATTTTATAAGAGGAGTGAAAAATCCAATTTCTTGGGTTTTACCGACAGTGATTATGCAGGAGATTAAGATAATAGAATGAGTACTTCTGGTTATGTCTTTATGTTAGGAACAGGTGCCATTTCGTGGTCATCCAAGAAACAACTCATTGTTACTTTGTCAAGCACAGAAGCTGAATTTGTTGCTGCTACAGCGTGTGCTTGTCAAGCAATGTAGCTAAGGAGAATTCTTGAAGAACTGAAGTTCAAACAACCAGGTGCAACCACAATATTATGTGACAATAACTCAGCTATTAAATTGTCTAAGAATCCCGTGCTACACGGAAGAAGCAAGCATATAGACGTGAAGTACTATTTTTTAAGAGAGCTCAGCAATGATGGCACCATTAATCTACAGTATTGTTAGAGTGAGGATCAAATAGTTGATATATTCACAAAATCTCTCAAAATTTCACCTTTTTGAAATTTGAGGAAGTTGATGGGGGTCTGCACTTTGAAGGATGTTAATGTTTCTGCTGCAAAATTAAACTGAAGCACTGCAGTGTTCAGTTTAAGGGAAGGATTGTTAAGAAAATAAATAATATTTGTTTTATGTAGTTTAGTTGTTATCCTAGTCTTAAGGAGAGTTTTACTCCAGTAGCTTAGTTGTTTTTGAACGTTAGGAGTTCAGTTTCAGTTTATGCAGTACGTGAGTTTGTTTTCTATTTTTTATGATATTTTGTTATATACTAGCCTATTTAATAGGCATGAAATCATTTGTTTTGAATAACAGAGAAACGTATTTCTCATACTCTCTTTTCTATTCTATTACGTTATCAATATTTGGAAATGACAGCAAGGGTGTTTATAACAATGATTTGGCTTGACTCCATGAATTAAGGCAATGCATTTATTGAGATTGGCCTCCAATGGTTATATTGATTTCTCTTGATTTGATGTTGTAATTGAGGCATTATGATCAGAATCCTTTACAACATTTTTGTGTTTTTGGTCTCTAAGAAGAAAACACTACTAGATGGAGACTTGAACTACCAGACAACATAAGCCTGCCACTAAAGTGGCCACAGAGTTACTGTCACAATAAGCAGCCATTACAAAGACCTGCACTGGCCCAACAATTGTAGCCCAACACATATATGTACTTTTAGTTCCTCTAAACAAGTGAAGAGTGTTGACCAAATGGTTACAACTATGCTTCAACTGATCTAGAAACACTTTGGTTAGTTTTCCTCTTATAGTATTTCGGACATATTTTTGAAAATCCTGTTAGAGTTGCTGATTCTCTTGAGTGGTCAAATTTTATTGTCAATTATTATGTCAAAATTTATTCATCTTGGATGTCTATGTACTCTAACTTTCATGTAAAATTTGGGATACCTTCTTCTATTTGTCTGTATTTTTATCTGAGAACAGAACAGGAAATATATTGACTGAGGAAAACATATTGTTTTGGTTATCTGTGGTACTTGAACCATGTAGGTATCGGCTAAACAGAGAAAAAGCTAAGTGGATTATATACGTTACAGATGTTAGGCAGCAACAACACTTTGATATGGTATATTGGTATTTAAGGTATATCTCGAGTGATAATGTTCATGGTACCTTATAGTTACTGTATTTGCCAGTAGCAAGTTGTCCTTGTTTATTGACTTGTCTGTGTTTTGCTATCTGATAGCATCCTTAAATAATTATTTTATGTCAAAAATGCTTTTCTTTGTTTATTAAATAATCAATCATTTCATATTATTTTTTCAATTTTAAAAAGAGAAAAGTCATGGATCATGACATATTGCTAGTGCTACTGCCAATATTCCAATGAGTTAAAATGTTAGACATCCCCTTCAATTTTAATTTCAGGCCGCTAAGCGTGCAGATTGGCTAGTGTGGTTTTCACTTCTTCCTTATTTGCATGCAAGCATCCATGACATGAAATTCCTGCTTGATTAAGATCTATGAATGCATGCGCCTATTTTTATATCATTTAGTGAGATTCTAGACACCAGACAGTTAACCTTCCAAATCTTATGTTCTTCTAGATACAACTAAAGATTTGGCCTGAGGATGAGGTTGAGAAAACATTAGAGGCAGTTGGTTATGGTGCTGTTAAGTAAGTCCCTTTCACTTTGAATTCTTTTTCCTACTTTCAAGCAAAATCAATATTCTGTCCAGTGATACTATGTTGTAGTTTGCTTCTTAGTAGCCATATTTTCTTATTAATGTGGAGATAGATGTATTGGCTAGCAAATTCCTGTTGACTAAATTTTTAAAGTTGTTATATACGGGGTGCTTTAAATTTTGAGCTAATGCTCTGAATCCTGTTAATATGTACTAATTTTCACTTTGAGGTTTCTGATTATATATGCTAACTGCTAAATAGAATAAATCATAACAAAAGTAAAGCATATGAGGTCACTAGGTTGTTACCTTTTCGTGACTTTTCCTGCTAAATGTTAGATAATATAGTGAATTTATGTATTATTTATTTTATTTATCTTAAGGGTAGCTTAGTCTTTTATTTGTTGCATATATATTTTTATCTTTTTTTCTATTCTTGTAATGTTGGTTGATTTACTTTTGCAATAGAGAACCCTAGTCACTTTTCTCTTCTCTCTTGTTCTTCTCCTCTTCCTCATATGCATTGCTAATCTTTATATGGTATCAAGAGTAAGGATGATTCTGGCCACAGCTTTCGCGGATCCAGACGCCATTCCGTTCATTTCAACAACAACCTAGGTGATTTTTTGTTAGCAATTCGTTCTTCCTTTTGGGGTTTTCTCTGTTAGGGTTTTGTAGAGACCCATTTGCAAAAATTGGGATTTTTTTTTCTCTATTTTGTGATTGTTTGCAATGGCTAGAGAAAAAGATGATTCTCTTCAATCCATTAGTGTACAGTTGAATGAGCAGAATTATTCATATTGGAGTTATATGTTGAAGAATTTTTTGAAAGGCAAGAGAATGTGGAGTTATGTTTCTAGAACCTCTGTTAAGCCAAAAGATGAAAAAGATGGGAAATATGCAACAGAGCCAGAAACCTGGGAGGTAAATAATTTGAAGATTATTACTTGGATCAACAACTCTATTTCGCAGTCTATAGGGGTTCAACTAGTAAATATGAAATGACCAAGGAGGTTTGGGATCATTTGAAAAAGTTGTATGTGCAGTCTAATTTTGCAAAGCAATATCAGTTAGAGATAGATATTCGAGCTCTTCAACAAAACAACATGAGCATACAAGAATTTTACTCTGCCATGAGCAATCTTTGGGACTAGTTGGCTCTTACTGAATCTGCTGAGTTATAAGCTTTTAAGTCGTACATTAACCGTAGAGAAGAACAACGTCTGGTTCAGTTTTTGATGGCTCTTCGAGATGATTTTGAAGGGCTTCATGGAATAATTTTGCACCGTAATCCTCTTCCAACTATTGATTCAGTTGTTAATGAATTGTTAGCTGAAGAGATCCGACTGAAGTCTCAATCAGAAAAAGGAAATGTAGACAAAGGAATCCTCCTCAACCCATCTGTTTTTGTTGTTCCTTCTAACAAAGGTAAATCTCATGGAAAAGTTGGTTACGATGAATGTAGTTTTTACAAGCAGAAGGGCCATTAGAAAGCTCAATGTCCAAAATTGTTGAATAAGTCGCAACAAGCACAACAACCATCTCAATGGAGACCTCCCAATCAGTTTAGCCAACGAAACTTCAAGCCTCTAACATCAAATATTGCTGCAGTTGTTCCTCTGTCAGTTGAGAGTACATCATTTTCTAGTCCCATAGTATCTGATCTTGCTGAGCAATTCCAGAAGTTTCTTGCCACACAACCACATGTCATGTCTGCCCAATCCAATATAGGTTTGCCCTCCTCTAGCTCATCAGGTATATCTTCACCCATATGGATCCTTGACTCTGGAGCCTCTCATCATATGTCGTCTGATTTTAAATCATTTGTGTATTTACATCCTATCTCATCTGTGTCAGTCTTGACTACTGATGGTACTCCTATGCCATTAGCAGGCACTGGGTTTGTTTCTACATCTTATTTGTCCATTTAAGATGTTTACTACATTCCTAATCTCACTCTGAGTCTTGTTTTTGTTAGTCAATTATGTGATTTTGGTTACTCAGTTTTATTTTCTTCCACCTCTTACTTTGTGCAGGATCTGCAATCCAGGAGGCTGATTAGGATAGGCTGTAAGCAGAGGAACTTTATATTCTAGATGAACTAAGAGTTCTAGATGTTGCAGCTTCTAGTGTTGACCTATCGTCTTTTTGTTTGAATTCCTCGTCTTCTAGTTTTTATTTATGGCATTCTTGTCCTGGACATGTTTCTTCTTCCCGTCTGAAATACTTAGCTTCTATAGGGGCTTTAAGAAAGTTGTAATCTAATGATATTTCTGACTGTTGTGGTTGCAAACTTGCTAAGTTTACTGCTTTGTCTTTTTCTAAAAGTATTTCAGTTTCTGTTGCACCTTTTGACTTGGTTCATTATGATGTATGGGGTCCATCACTAATTGCTACCAAAGGTGGTTCTAGATATTATGTATCGTTCATTAATGATTGCACTCGTTATTGTTGGGTTTATCTTATGAAACATCGTTCTGAATTTTTTGGCATTTATCATATGTTTCATACTTTTATTAAAACTCAACATAATGCTGTTATCAAGTGCTTTCGATGTAATCTAGGTGGTGAATATACTTCTAATAAATTCTCTAAATTACTTGCTTCTGATGAGACTTTTTACCAAACTTCGTGTACTGACACTCCTGAACAAAATGGAGTTGCTGAAAGGAAACATCGCCACATTGTTGAAACTGCTTGTTCCCTTCTTCTGTCTGCCTTTGTTCCAAGTGAGTTTTGGGGGGAAGCTGTCCTCACTGCTGTACATGTCATTAACAGAATTTCATCCTCTGTTACTTTAGGTTTGTCTCCCTTTAAGAAATTATATGGTTGTGTTCCTGATTATTCAGCCTTGAGAGTCTTTGGTTCTACTTGCTTTGTTCTTCGTCCTCATGTAGAACGTAGTAAGTTGTCTTATCGTTGATTTGTGTTTTTCTTGGTTATGATGATGGTCAGAAGGGTTATCGTTGTTATGATCCTACAAATAAAAAATTTTATATCTCATGTCATGTTGTGTTTCTTGAACATATTCCCTTTTATTTCATTCCTTCTAGTCAACATGTCCTTACCAAATCTGATCTCACCCACATTGATCCTTTTCACACAGATTCTGACACCGCTCCTTTTCCTATGACCCATAACCAAAATAATTCTGATGTTGAGCTTTACAGAGTTGACACTAGTAGTTCTGTAAATCCAGATGCCTCCTCTATCCCCGCGCCTCCCCAAGAACCTTCTGTGATCGTGGATCCTCCTCTTCCTCGTTATCCTCATCGTGATCGTAAGTCCACTAAATTACCAGATTTTGTTTATTCTACTTATTCCATTTCTTTTTGTAGAAATAAGTTTGCCCCAATGGTTTAATATGTTAAGTTTTGATGATGACAAATACAAGTCAAAAAGAATGATGCTTATGCTTGATAGATGTGCTTTATAGAAGACAAATGCATCACAAAAGAATATTGATCATGTTTCATATATGTGCTTAAAAGAGATATATTGGATTATGCATGATTATGTACTTTATTTAATTATACTTCACTTAATAATCATGCAATGAGATATATGCAACATTCTTATATGCATGTTAGACTAACTAGAGTTATACATTTATGAGTCATGCATATGAAGATATTGAAGTATGAATTTGGACTAATTATGTTTGTTTTAAGTGAGTAACACTTTGTAGGATAAATCCAAGTATCAAGAGTGAGCATTGCTACAAGAAAGCAAAAGATCATAATCATGCTCAACTCAAGAAGAATGAGAATGATAAGATGTTCCAAGCATTTGCAAGATTTGAAGAGAAGAATTTTTTAGAAGCTTGGATTACATCAAGAATTGATGATGGCAAAAGATCAAGTCCCAAGGTTCTTCAAGAATAGTTTATAGGACTTAGATCTTGTGTAAAGGTAAAAAGGAATCATACTAAGCTCAAATATGTTTTAACATCTTTAAAAGTGTTTCTTACATGTTTTAATGGCCAACAAACTGTTTTTGGAAAGTTAGTCTTGATGGTAGTTCAAATCTTTGAAAAATAGTCAAGTTTGTGTTTTGCAAAACTGACATTTAGTTACTATTTTGATCATAACTTTCAAAATACTTTGAGTTTTATTATGAACTTATTTCATATGAAAATAGACTCAAATATCTTTCCAATGAGTGGTCATTTGCTTTAAACGGATAAGAAATGAAGAAGTTATGACCATTTAAAGTCAGTTTTCAAAAACAATCAAGTTTGAGTTTTGAAAAGCTGACCTTTAGTCACTCTTTTGATCATAACTTTCAAAATACTTTGATTTTTTTTGTGAAACTTGTTTCATTTGAAAATAGACTCAAAGATCTTTCCAATGACTGGTCATTTGCTTTAATCGGATAAGAAATGAAGAAGTTATGACCTTTTCAAGTCACTTTTCAAACCAGAAATGCTGTAATCGATTACACAAATCTCGTAATCGATTACAACGATGACAGAAGCCGTAATCGATTATGTAAGTGTGTAATCGATTACCAAGTGCCCAGAAACGTTTCTAACGGCTATAAACGGCTAGTTTTCATAAAAAATCATTTCTAAACACTACCAACGACTATTTTATCATTTGGACTCTATATATAAGTGATATTTGAAGTATTTACATCCTAAGAAACACAAGAACACTATACTTAATCCTTGAATCATCAAAATCATATTTTGAGCTTTAAAGTGTGAATCCTTGATACCCATAGTTCTTCAATTTGTATTATCCACTCTTGAGAGAGTTTTTCTATCATCTATACTTTGTTCTTCAAGTTGTATATCTACTCTTGTGAGAGTTTCATTCTATTAACCTTGATTGCTTTGTAAGAGAGGGTGAGGTATCCCTCCAAATTGTAAAGGGTGAGGCATCCCTTTGTTTGAAGAGACTCAAGCTCAAGGGTGAGGCATCCCAAGGAGTTGAGTGCTCAAGTTTGTAAAGGTCATTAAGCACCTATGAAGCTTGAAGAGTTGAAGGCTCTAGCGCAATGGTGAATCATCCCAAGGTGTGAGGAGTGCTCTTATTTGTATAGAGGTTTTCCTAACACCCGTAAAGTCTAAGAGATAGTGAAAAAAATATCAAGTTAAGCTTGGGACCGGACGTAGGCTACAAGTGGATTAGTGGCCGAACCAGGATAAATTCTTGTGTTTGATCTTCTCAACTCTATCTCTTTACATTTGTGCCTTAATTATATATACTTGAGTTGAATTTGATATCTAGTTTATTTACTTGATTTATCCTATAGCCCAAGTAGTATTTGTGAAATCTATAATAGTTGTACCTTTGTTAAACTTATTCTGCTGCATTTATTAATTGAGTTATTCAAAATGCTTAATTTCTCAAAGGTATTTTAAAATTTGTAATCACCCAATTCACCCCCCCTCTTGGGTGATGGTTGCCATGACTAACACTTTTGCTTCTTTCTTAACCTCCATTCACAGTTTGTTTGAGCTCTCTTCCTATAAAGAGGCTGTTCTTGATCCCCTTTGGCAGCAGGCTATGACAGAGGAACTTTCTGCTTTGCACAAGACAGATACTTGAGACCTTGTCTCTCTTCTACCAGGAAAAATTGCAATTGGTTCTTGTTGGGTATATAAGATCAAAACTAAGTCTGATAGGTCTGTTGAGAGATACAAAGATCGCTTAGTTGCTAAAGGCTTTTCTCAACAATATGGTATGGATTATGAAGAAACTTTTGCTCATGTTGCCAAAATGGCTACTATTCATACTCTTATTGCAGTCGCATCTATCCGCCAGTGGCATATTTTTCAAATGGATGTTAAAAATGCCTTCTTGAATGGTGATCTTTAAGAAGAGGTTTATATGGTTCCTCCACCAGGTGTTTCTCATAATCTAGGTGAAGTTTGTAAATTAAAGAAGGCTCTCTACGGGCTCAAACAAGCTCTCCACGCTTAGTTTGAGAAGTTCTCCATTGTGATTACATCTCTTGGCTTCCACTCTAGCCCACATGATTCTGCTTTGTTTCTCAGGTGCACTTCTCATGGTCGTATCTTGCTCTCCTTATACGTTGATGACATGATCATTACTGGGGATGATGTTGACGGGATTGTGGAGTTGAAACTCGAATTGGCCCATCAGTTTGAGATGAAAGACTTAGGTACTCTTCGTTACTTTTTGGGGATTGAAGTTGCCTACTCTCCTAGAGGTTACCTCCTTTCTCAATCTAAGTACATTGGCACCATTCTTGAACAAGCTCATCTCTCTGACACTAGAACAAAGGATACTCCTCTTGAGCAAAATGTTCGGTATACCTCTTCTAATGGTGTTCCTTTGTCAGATCCCACTTCGTATCGTACTCTTGCTGACAATTTGGTATATCTTACCATCATTAGACCTAACATTGCTTATGCAGTGCATGTTGTTAGTCAGTTTGTTGCTTTTTCTACTACAGTTCATTGGGCAGCTGTTCTTCGCATTCTTCGTTATCTTCGGGGTACTCAATTTCAGAGTCTTCTTTTTCTTTTATCATCTTCCTTGGAATTACGTGCTTACTCAGATGCTGATTGGGGTGGTGACTCCACCGATCGTAAGTCTACCACAGGGTTTTGCATCTTTCTGGGGGATTCTCTCATTTCTTGGAAGAGTAAGAAGCAAGCTGTTGTCTCTCGCTCTTCTACTGAAGCTGAGTACCGTGCCATGGCATCCATTACTGCCGAAATAATTTGTTTGCGTTGGTTACTTGAGTCTATGGGCGTCACTTCCCTTGGACCCACTCCTATGTATTGTGATAATATGAGTGCTATACAAATCACTCGCAACTGAGTCTTCCACGAACGCACCAAGCATATTGATATTGACTGTCATTTCACTCGACACCACTTTCAGCATGGGACCATCATTTTACCCTTCGTATCTTCCTCCATGCAAATTGCTGACTTGTTTACAAAGTCGCATTCCACTCCATGCTTTCGTTTCTTGATTAGCAAACTCTCGATGCTTCCTATTGATGCATCGTGAGTTTGAGGGGGGATGTTAGATAATATAGTACATTTATGTATTATTTATTTTATTTATCTTAAGAGTAACTTAGTCTTTTATTTGTTGCATATATATTTTTATCCTTTTTTTCTATTCTTGTAATGTTGGTTGATTTACTTTTGCAATAGAGAACCCTAGCCACTTTTCTCTTCTCCTTTGTTCTTCTCCTCTTCCTCATATGTATTGCTAATCTTTATACTAAATACCCAACGAGGTGTTATATTTCTGTTCCACAGTTATAAAGATTGGTTTTAGTAACTTATGGTTCTATGTATGGTTTTGCTTTGACTTGACAAATCTTTCACTTGCATTTAGCTTATGCCTGTGATGGGAATGCTAAATGAGTTGTAGGCTTGTAGCCCCTGATGTTCGTGTCTTTGATATGTGTGTACAGGTATGCTGACTTGAAGAGCAACAGATTATTGAATTATATGTTCAACTTTGATCAGATGCTTAATGATAAGGTGCATTCACTGTATGCAAATCTTGAGTGCATGCTTGTGAAGTTACAGTAGAGAAGCTAGTAGATTTAGTGACCATTATTTATTGACCTGTCCCACTTTTTTTTCCCTTAGCATAGATCCTCTAAAATGTAGGGTAACTTTGGAGAGTAACGTGTGGTTAATAACCAATGATGGAAAAATCAGTGTTTCAAATCTTGATGGAATACCAACACATAGATAACAAACCATTGATTTGTGAGAACCCACTCTCTTTGATGTTCTCTTCAGTGGTTATCACTTACAGTTGACTCTAATCTTCACTTTAAAGGAGCCTGATCTTTTTTTTTTTTTAACTATAGTTATAACTGTTTGCTCCATCCTATTAACATTGGTCATACGAAAAAACTCAATCAAAATTATAACCGAAGTTATTACCTAAACTTGTAGTATAGTGAACAACACACTTTATCGTCTCCTCAAGGATCGTAGATGCAATTTGATCAAATCAAGTGAAAGTTAGAAAAAGCACTTGATGGTTCAAGGATCGCAGGACAAGATTTAAAGAGAAATAACAATTAGAAGAACAAATCAATTCAAATCTATCCTAGATTGGGTGGATTCAATCATAGACCTTTCAACAAACATTTGAAGCACATTTGAATGGTTAACTTGGATCTAACCGAGATCTCAAAGATCGATCCATTTATACTAGACAATCGTCCCGTAATTCAATTGACAAGTAATAAACATAAATCAATCGCACCATTCATGTAGATATATATCAATTTAAGCACCGAATTCATTTAACCTAGGCACCAATCAATAACCTAACCTCTTCAATTACGTGATTAATTTAGATCAATCAGTTCTAAGTTTCATCACAAATCTTCAATCTTCATTTACGTGATTAATTCAGATCAATCAGTTCTAAGTTTAATCACAATACTTAATCTTAAAATAAACATAAACATAATCACTATTTATGCATTCAAGATTAAGAAAACAGAAGAAGAAGAAGAGAAGAAGAATCCAAATATAAATCAAATACATTACATAAACCAAGGTCTCAAGAATCCAAACCACAATATCTTCAAGAGTCCCAAATTGACTAAAAGTGACTTAGTTCTCCATTACAATGAAGGAAAAATATACAAGAACTATGAAAAGCTATCTCTAACACCAAGTGTCCTCCTAGAGCTCTCCACATCCAGCCTTTTATAGAGGATTATGAGTAGTAGGTGGATGAGTAGGTGAGATTAGTAGGTGAAATTAGTAGGTGGAATTAGTAGGTGGATGAGTAGGTGAGATTAGTAGGTGAGCTTCCTTGGCAGCCCGAAATTATTTATTGCTGAACTCATTGATTTCGACATTTCCAAGCTAAGTGGTCTTCATGAAAGTTCTAGGAAATTGTCTAAGCTTTCCAATGGCTATAGAAGCACCCAAAAAATCGTCCTACAGCCCAAGATATGACTCAATTACTACAGACTATT
The DNA here is from genome assembly GCA_029884605.1 of Ormosia emarginata. Lineage (NCBI taxonomy): Eukaryota > Viridiplantae > Streptophyta > Magnoliopsida > Fabales > Fabaceae > Ormosia > Ormosia emarginata. The sequence continues at coordinate 9,080,000 of JAQQTP010000072.1, read as the reverse complement.
CAGGACCAGTTTCAGCACCCCTGTTTTGACTTTCAGACCCAATATCACCATCAAGCAGCCTGAATCAAGTTTTGTATTTGTCATGAAAGTTGTACATATGGGTCTTAACTTTCAGATTACAAATTTTCAGCCCATTTTATAAACCCAAACTCGAATTATGTTCTGGTTACTAATCACTGTTCGGGTTCCAGTCACAAAACCCGTATTCTGATTTCCATGCCCAATTAGCTCCACTAGATGTCTGAAATTGTCTTTGAGCTCTCATCAAAGTTGTAGAGCTCTCTCTTATCTTTCCTACAAGGTAAAATTCATAATTATCAGACATTTAGAACTCAAGATATGACCAAAATACGTAAAAAAAGTAAGACCCAAATAATGCTTGAAAAAATCAATTAAGTCCGATTCGAGTTAAACTTACAAAACATAATCAAATTCAATCAATTAAGTACATGAAGAGTGTAAATAACTAATAATGAGGGTTTATTAATGTATAAAATATATGATTATCAGATTCCCCCACACTTAGCTTTTTGCACTCCTGGGCAAAACATATAAAACTAAAGTTAGAAGACAAAGACAAACGACACAAACTTAAAAGCTAAAAACTTTAAAGGATTCAATGAAGCAAGAAGAGCAACAAGAAATTCAAGGGATCAAAGCATAAATGAGGTAACATTTCTTTACATCACAAACCAATAAGCAAGGAAACTTCCGTTGAAAAGAATAAATTAAGAATGATAGATCCTCACAAGATTCCCTCTTAATCTCTCAAGTGTTTAAAAGGTAGGTATTTCACTCACTTCAACCCATGAAAATTGCACTACCATAAGCTTACTTATCTTCTACTTCTCCACTACTCAAAACACATGCACACACAAATCATGAGGACTTTATTTAAGGTTGTAGTGAGGTCAAGGAAACAAAAGAGGATAAAATGGATATGAGAGGATAAATACCAAAGAGAATAAAAGCAAATGAGAAATGAGTTCAAATAACAAATAAAAGTTCATCCCAACTCTAATGTATATCCCTTTACATATTCATTTCCCAATCCTTTTCTTTTTTTTTTTTTTTTTTTTTTTTTTTTTTTTTTTTTTTTTTTTTTTTTATTTTTATTTTTTTGCACTCTTTCCTTTTTCAACAACCATTTTGTACACACACCTCCACACTTGTTCAAAAACTCATCCATTAACCAAGCTAATGTTCTTTTATTCCCTAAGGTAAAGTAGGAACACGATTTTTCATTTAAGGCACATAATGAGATAGAAACAAGGAATGGTCAAATAAGCTCAAAAGGGTTAAGCAAAGGAAAATATACAAGGTTGGCAGAATCGTAGAATTTTCAAGAAGTCAAAAGAGTGCTTGATATCATATTGAAAACAAGGTCGGCTATTTTGGTTAAACTAGCTAATTAAGAAAGAGGGCCTCAATCATGTTCATGCACGCAAGTGAAATGTAGCCTAAAAAAGAATCAAAGCAAGTTCTAGAGTGGTCATTAACATGAGTGAAAATCACACAAGAAAGAAGAGAATGACATAAATGTTGAATCCATCCATTAGGCTCAAAATCTCACAAGGTATGCATCCATCAAACTCAATTCATCAATTCAATCATCCATCACCAAGCATATCAGTTCAAGAAGGGAGAAGAGTTATTCAATCATGCAATGAACCCCTTTTTTTTATTTTTTTTAATAAAAAAGAAAATGCTAAAATCTCTCCCCCACACTTAATATAACATTGCCTTCAATGTGAAAGAGAGATATAGAAAAGAGCAACACAACTTGATAAGAAGTGAATCAACGCCAAGCAGAAAAGAAGCACACTGTCAGTGCCGCATCAGACCTCTGCCATTGGTAATAAAGTATATGTGCATCTTCTCGGTTTACGGAAACCATTCCCAAAGATCTTGAAAACAAATCTAGTTGGGTTGCCTCCCAATAAGCGCTTGTTTAATATCGTTAGCTCGACGTTGGGACACTTCTTAGTGATCTTTATAATGTGGATGGTAAAAGCCCATTACTTTCACTTCCATATTTTTCGGCTTGAGATGGTGTCCATTGGTCTTATTAAGTGAGGTTGGTGAAAAGATTCCACTAGGATCCCATTGGTTGAAACGTGATGACCAAGTTATGGTTGACACAACATGATAGCTTTCACTAGGGTCCCATTGGTTGAAGTGTAATGACCAAGTTAAGCTTGAAGCATGAGGGCTCCTATTGGTCTTTCTTAATTTCCTTGACTTCACCAATGGCATGCAACACGTGTAATTTGACAATTCTGCTTTCATTGATTATATTGGACCATGACCCAAAAACAAAATCCACTTCGAGTTACTTGTCATATGTCTTGCCTTTCCTCCTTCTTTGAAAATTCCTCAATGGCCTTCAACTCCACCTCCCTATGTGTTGTAGACTCTGCAACTGCATTGCTGATAGACCCTTCAATATCATTAGATGCTGCATAAATAGAATCATCAACTTTCAAATATGCAGAAATCTCAAAGACACGTAACACATTCTATATTACCGTCACAATCAGTACATGAGTTGCAATTGATAGAATCATTAAAACCAATAAAATCGTGAAATTCAAAGACACAACTCATCATGAGTTTCCTCAACTAAATCTATCAACTAAGTAAATCAATATGACAATTAGAATGCAGGAGTTAGGAATTGTTTGGGAAGAGAGTTGGTCTGACTCTTGATTTCTCAATTCATTAACAGTGATTGTCAACTGCTCAATTTGGGTTATTAAATCCTGAATAGTGGCAGTGAAATTCTGTTGGAACTCAATTTGGGTTTTCATCAAGTCCTCTAATGAAGGCTCAAGTTTTGTGGTTGTTGGACTTGTTATCTGTTGAAATAGCTGCTCATATTGCAATGATTATTGCTGTTATGATGCCGGTTTGCTATATCCCAGATCCAGATAGTCTCTCCAGCCAGGGTTGTATTTGTTGAAGAAAGGATCATAACTTTGTTGCTGCTGGAACTGTGGTTCATCAGGAAAATAACCAGCTGCTGCAACAAATTGATCTGGAAAAACAGAACTACCATACTGAAGTGTAGGGCATGCATATGTGGGGTGAGATGAACAAAAATAAATGTTACACACAAGTGTAGCTTCCTACACAGGAGATTGTTGTCTCACTACTATATATCTTACCAAAGAAGTCAATTCCTCAAGTTTTGACTCCATTATGCATGGTCCATTGTATCCTTAAATGCAACAAAATGACAATGAAAGAAAAAGAAAAAGAAAGAGTTAGTATGATAATTTAAAAAGATTATATCACACTTACTTCCCACATACTAAGGCCAAAATTTTGACGAGCCTAACTCAATAAAATTATAACCGAAGTTATTACCTAAACTTGTAGTATAGTGAACAACACCGGATCGTCTCCTCAAGGATCGTAGATGCAATTTGATCAAATCAAGTGAAAGTTAGAAAAATGGGGGGTTTTGATGGTTCAAGGATCACAATGACAAGATTTAAAGAGAAATAACAATTAGAAGAACAGTCAATTCAGAAATCTATCCGAGATTGGGTGGATTCAATCATAGACCTTTCAACAAACATTTGAAGCACATTTGAATGGTTAACTTGGATCTAACCGAGATCTCAAAGATCGATCCGTAATTCATACTAGACAATCGTCTTAATTCAATTGACAAGTAATAAACATAAATCTGCAATCGCATCATTCATGTAGATATATATCAATTTAAGCACCGAATTCAATTAACCTAGGCACCAATCAGTAACCTAACCTCTTCAATTACATGATTAATTTAGATCAATCAATTCTAAGTTTCATCACAAATCTTCAATCTTCATTTACGTGATTAATTCAGATCAATCAGTTCTAAGTTTAATCACAATACTTAATCTTAAAATAAACATAAACAGAATCACCATTCATGCATTCAAGATCAAGAAAATAGAAGAAGAAGAAGAAGAGAAGAAGAAGAAGAAGAATCCAAATATAAATCAAATACATTACATAAACCAAGGTCTCAAGAATCCAAACCACAATATCTTCAAGAGTCCCAAATTGACTAAAAGTGACTTAGCTCTCCATTACAATGAAGGAAAAATATACAAGAACTATGAAAAGCTATCTCTAACACCAAGTGTCCTCCTAGAGCTCTCCACATCCAGCCTTTTATAGAGGATTAGGAGTAGTAGGTGGATGAGTAGGTGAGATTAGTAGGTGGAATTAGTAGGTGGATGAGTAGGTGAGATTAGTAGGTGAGCTTCCTTGGCAGCCCAAAATTATTTATTGCTGAACTCATTGATTTCGTCATTTCCAAGCCAAGTGGTCTTCATGAAAGTTCTAGGAAATTGTCTAAGCTTTCCAATGGCTGTGGAAGCACCCAAAAAATCGTCCTGCAATCCAAGATATGACTCAATTACTACAGACTGTTCAGGACCAGTTTCAGCACCTCTATTTTGACTTTCAGACCTAATATCACCATCAAGGAGCCCGAATCAAGTTTTGTGTTTGTCATGAAAGTTGTACATATGGGTCTTAACTTTCAGATTACAAATTTTCAGCCCATTTTATAAACCCAAACTCGAATTATGTTCTGGTTACTACACACTGTTCGGGTTCCAAATCCACAAAACCCGTATTCTGATTTCCATGCCCAATTAGCTCCACTAGATGTCTGAAATTGTCTTTGAGCTCTTCATCAAAGTTGTAGAGCTCTCTTTATCTTTCCTACAAGGTAAAATTCATAATTATCAGACATTTAGAACTCAATATATGGCCAAAATACAGAAATAGTGTAAGACCAAATAATCTTTGAAAAAATCAATTAAGTCCGATTCGAGTTCAAACTTACAAAACATAATCAAATTCAATCAATTAAGTACATGAAGAGTGTAAATGACTAATAATGAGGGTTTATTAATGTATAAAATATATGATTATCAACTGTCAAAAGTCAAAACAACTAAGAAGATGTCTATATGAAACTCTTGTTAGCAATTGTTAAGCACTTTCTTCATCTTTATGTCTTACCTTCCTAAGGGCAATTCTGTTGTTTATTTGCTGTATGCACATGCTAGGATTTGTTCCATTAGCAGGAAATCTGGTAAACACATAGAAGAAGTATAAAGAGCAAGTTTATTTTTCTTCCTGGAGTGATGACTCGCCAGTTTATTAAATATTTATATTTAATTTGTTTTATTGCAAAAAATAATATTTAATTTAATTTAGTTATTTTTGTATCATATGTTTAGTTTTACAATGTAAGATGTAAATATAAGAGTTGTGCATAGGTTTGCACTCTGCCATTGTTGACTTGATACGACTTAATGCAGCACTCATCTATTATAATTGTGATATGACTAAATATACTATATGTGTTTATACATAGTCAGACAGCTAAATATCAACTTGTGCACATCTCTTACACTTTATGCTCATCAACTTCATTTGCTAAGTATGGTTGTGTAAGCTATTACCATATGCTTGTAATTGATTATCACTCTTCTAAAATTAGTACCAACTTATTTTTAATGCATTAAATACTACACTATTGATACTTAATTTTGTTTATAAAATTTTTACTTAATTAAGGTCTGAATACCCAATTTTGTTCAAGTCGTTGAAATCTTTTAATTCAGAATAAAACAAAAAAAACAACAAAAAGAGAGAGATAAAAAACGAAAAGTTCTAAAACTTGAAAAAATGAATGAAAATGCAAAAAATATAATGAAAAAAAGAAAAAAAGAAAAAGAAGAAATTTGAAAAATTAAGGTGTTTAGATTCATTGTATCACTAAGTCTCACATCGGAGAAGTCATACTCATTCTCCCTCCCTTCCTCCTATATAAAGGAGTGACTCTCAATTGTTTTAGCATCCAAAAAATTACATACTTAGGATTAATACTAAGTATAAGAACTCGATGACTTTAGTAAAGTTTTTCTTGCAAGTAAGTTATTTTTCAAGATTTGATTTGAAGAGAACACGTAAAAACTTCTCCTTCAAGTGCACCAACTTCTTTGAACATATCATTTTTATATGCCTTAGAGGTAAGCTTGCTTTTTTTTTTCCCTTGTATTATTTTTTTATTATATACATATGTTATTCATTTTAACTTATTCGTTTGTTAGTTTTGTTTATTTATTTATTTATAAATTTTTTTTGGTAAACTTTTTTATTTTTAAAATTAATTCAAGAATAAAATGGGATTAGCTGAATTGTGATAGCTTGTTAATCCTGTGACTTTTAGAATTATTTAAGTTATGATAACTTGATGATTCGAACCTTTTTCTAAGCATAAAAAAATATCAAATGAGTTTTTTAAATAAAAATCTTTTTAAAATTAAAAATAACTAACCCACAATCGTTTTTTTTCTAAAGAACTGCGTGACTTTGAGTTTCCCACTACACCAAGTGATACGTAGGAGCGAAAATTCATTTCTATCAAGCCAAAATTAAATTTTCATAATTTAGTTTTTTCTTTTATAAATAGTTACAATGTTTTTTAAGAAGGATAAAATAAATATATTTGATATTATTAAATTTGTACAACAACTTAAGGTGTCGTTTCTGGAACGGGCAGTGTAAGGTGCTAACACTTTCTGTACTTATAATCGACTCCTGAATCCAAACTCATTTTCCAAAAGACCAGTTTTCCTATTTAAAGAGTTTTTCTAATATTTTCATAATTTAAATAAACATTGGTGGTGTAACACCTTAATACCCATAACCTAGTATACCGTGCGTATATCTGGATATACAATATTAGCTATGTTACTTCTAACTTAAACATCATACTATTTCATATCATTTAAACAAATAATAATAGAGAGCCTTGTGAAAAACTAAAAGTTATACATATAGAATTGCCTCAAAAGAGCTTATTGTATACATAAACTTTTCTGAACAAACTAAAAGTAACATAAATAAATACAAGCTTAAAAACTAAGCATAAAAATTATCCTAGTATTCATACTTTTTTTTCTTACCCTTAGATGAACTTTCACCTGGATTTACATGGTAACAAACGGGGTGAGAAATCACATTTTTCAGTATAAGTATACCAAAACCAGCAGTTTAAACTTTCGCAAAGAATAAACCACACTGAAATTAATAAACAGACTAATACTTCATGCATAAGAAACAATTACAAATTTCCTTTCTATGTAACGTTTCTAAGCAAACTATACTTTTGTTCTCATAACCGAAACTATGAGGATATCAAATAACCGCCCATACAATCATTTGAAATTATTGACCAGACAACCGCCTATATAGTTGTCACCGAAGGCACAAAGTAACACATACACAACAATCACACAAAATATCCAAATAAAACAAAATTTAATAATGTAATGATGAGATGATGTATGCTTAAAGAAAAGTGTATGCATTATAAGTGTAGTGTCATGATACTTAACTATTCCCCTAGGTAGGGAAGCACTCTGCCATAATAACTTGTGACTTTTTGTTATCATAACAAGTATCCTCCTTAATCTACCAAGTAGTCTACTAAGTAGCCTATCTTCATTAGGTAGATATCGCCACCAAAACTGAGTGGATGCCTCCACAACCTTTTCTCTAGGAATAACAAGTATGTGTGAAAAGTGATGTGAGTATGTGAAAATGCAGAGTTATGTCTTAACTTTAACATAACCACTACATAACCTTATACTAAGCCCACCTTTGCATTGCTAGCTCTACCTCTTCTCTGTGAGAGTACTTCATGTACTACGACATTTAACCAATGCTAACTAGACTTAGTACATTACTATCTTTGCATTACTAACTCTACTTGACTCTTGAATAGCTTTCATACACTGTGGCATTCACCCTTGCCAACTAGGGTCTATGATACTCAACTTTTGTCATCTAGCTTCTTAACTCTCTTATCACCTCTCTTGTGACATATGTACAACTTTAGGTTGCTTAAGAAAGTAAACTCTTGGTCTATGGCAATCCATGTCCAGTAGATGCACACATTTTTCTTTACTTTCCCTTGAATGCCACTTTGTCTTTCTATCTAAAAAATACCCCTTCTAGTGCTTTAACAATCTTTACTAGGCATAAACAAATGATTCTATCAACTAAGGAACTCAAAACATCCAAAAAACAACATTTTGGACCTTTAGGGTCTCACGCTGCGACACAAAATTATGCATGCCATGACATTCAGCTCTCGGGTGCAACTTATGGATAGAAAACTGCCCCACACCGCGGCATGCAACTCTCCACACAGCGACATACTCACGCCTCGGGCCACGCTGCGGTATACCTCACAGAACTCAGATTCTGCAAAATTCCGCAGAAATCGTGCATTGTTCTATTAAATCTATCTTAGCTTCCAATCATCAAAAATTGGTTCCTAGGTGATTTCTAGTTTTACCAACATCTTCTAAACATATTGTAACACTATTACAACATATTAATTCTCTTAAATTGGATCAAACACTAAAAAACACATACTTGGTTATTTAAAACCTAGGTTCCAAATTCAAGAACCAACTAGTTTTATCCATAGATTAAACCAATTATCTTGGTCGCATTAAATTGAAACAACAAATTTCAATCAATGAAAGCAAGAATCTAACAAGGAAAACCAATTACCACCCTTTAAAACTCATCTTCTCCATCTAAAGACCTAACCCCCAAGCATGAAAAATATGATGAACAAGGTTAGAAATCACCCCTACCTCTTACTTGGATGAAGATCTTAAAGCCTTAAACTTGCTATTGGATCTTCCTCTTTGCTTTGATCATTGGTCCTCTAGCTTTTCCTTCTCTTTCTCTTCCTTTCTTCCTCTTTCTTTCTTTCCTCAGTTTCTCTTCTCTTTTCTTTCTTTTTCTCTCTTCTGTTTTTGGTTTCTGCCGTGAGTAGCAAAGTCTCACTTTGCTACTTATAGCAAAATTCTCATACTGTTAAGAACACTTAGATTATTCCAAATCCAAATTTCCAGCTTTCGACAAGTTTGAAATAAATTTTAAGATTCATTAAAAATCTTTATTCACCTTTTCTCTATTTTTTTTATATATGATAGGGGTCAATTTAGTATTAAAATGCATAATCAGTATGCCTAAAAATATCAAATTAACTCTGATTATTCTTAAACTTTAACAACATCTTATCTAACTCAATTGTGACCTAAAAACAAATTATCCATATTTGTTTCCCTTCAAATAGCAGTTTATGCTATTTTCTGAGTCATTTTAGGTCATTTACCACATTCTGTACTGCAACAAAGTGTCTAAATTAACTCAGTTTGTCACAAAACTTCACTGACATATCAAACAAATCATATGTTATCTTTGTACGCATGTAAAAGTCTAATATATTTTTCCGGGATGTTACAGGTTGCGACTCCATTGATTTTCAAAAATCTCATATTTTTTGTCGTCTCGTCCCTATCTCGGTTGCAATAGTTGGCGACTCCACTAGAAAATCATAACTCCACTAGAGATCACTTTTAGAGAGTCTGTTGTTATTGTTAGTTGTACAAATTATTAATAACTCCTATTTATTTATTTTTTTTTTCCTTTTTATTTTTGTTTCTATTTTTGTTTTTTTTGTTTTCTTATTTGGTTGTAAATAATTTTTTTATTACTTTTATGTAATCTCATGACATTATCCTGTGTTAACTTTGACGTTCATGATCTACTTGCATATATTTTGTTGCCTTAATATTTTCTGCTTGGTTATTAAAATCCTAGGGTAGACAATTGTTGGCTGGTTGTTGTACGTATGATTTGTTTGATTGTTATTTTTGAATGATGAAGGGTAATTTTATTTTTTTAAAATTTTGTACAGATTTGTATGTTCTCTCACACACAACACCTACACGTGTTCTTTTCAAATCAAACCTTGAAAAGCAACCCACTTACAAGAAAAAATTTACTAAAGTCTTCGAGTTCTTATACTTAGTATTAAGTCCAAGTGTGTAATTTTTTCAGATGCTAAAATAATTGAGAATCACACCTTTATATAAGAGGAGGGGAGGAGAAGGAGCATGACTTCTCCGATGTGGAACTTAGTGATACAATGAATCTAAACACCTTAGTTTTTCAAATTTCATCTTTTTACTTTTTTTCATTTTTTTATTTTTATTTTTTGGATTTTCATTCATTTTTTCAAGTTTTTAGAATTTTTTGTGTTTTTATCTCTCTCTCTATTTTATTTTGAATTAAAATATTTTAATGACTCGGACAAAATTGAGTATTCATGCATTGATTAAGTAACAAAAATAAAAATTTTATGAACAAAATTAAGTCAAATCATTTGCTTTCCATTTAGTTTAAATGTAAAGCAAAGAGAGACAATTGTTGATACTCAATTTTATCCATAAAATTTTTACTTAATCAAGGTATGAATACTCAATTTTGTCTAGGTCGTTAAAGCATTTTAATTCAGAATAAAACAAAAGAGAGAGAGAGTAATAAAAAAATGAAAAAATCTAAAACTTGAAAAAATGAATGAAAATCCAAAAGATAAAATGAAAAAAAGGAAAAAGAAAAAATTTGAAACACTAAGGTGTCTAAATTCATTTTATCACTAAGTATCATATAAGAGAAGTTGTGTTCCTTCTCTCTTCCATCCTCCTATATAAATGAGTTATTCTTAATTGTTTTGGCATCCAAAAAAATTCATATTTATGCTTAATACTAAGTATAAGAGTTCAAAGATTTTAGTAAATTTTTTCTTGCAAGTGAGTTGTTTTTCAAGATTTGATTTGAGGAGAACACATAGGGCCTGTGCTCCAACTTCTTTGAGTATAACATTTTTATATGCCTTGGAGGTAAGCTTGCTTTTTTTTTTCCTTGTATTATTTTTTATTATTATATACATATGTTATTCATTTTAACTTATTCATTTGTTAGTTTGGTTTATTTATTTATTTATTAATTTTTCGTAAACTTTTTTATTTTTAAAATTAATTCAAGAATAAAGCGAGATTAGCTGAGTTGTGAAAGTTTGTTAATCATGTAACTTTTAGAATCATTTAAGTTATGACAGCTTGACGATTCGAACATCTTTCTAAATATAAAAAAAATCAAATGAGTTTTCAAAATAAAAATCTTTTCAAAATTAAAAACAACTAACCTGTAATATTTTTTTTCTAAAGAATTATGTGACTTTGAGTTCTTCACTGCACCCGGTGATACGTAGAAGCGAAAATTCATTTATGTTAAGCCAAAATTAAATTTTTATAATTTAGTTATTTCTTTTTCTTTAATAAATAGTTACAATGTTTTTTAAGATGGGTAAAATAAATATATTTTAGATTATTAAAGTTTGTATGACTAACTTATGGTATCGTTTTTGAATTCGGCAAGTGTAGGGTGCTAACAGCTTTCTTACTTATAATCGACTCCCGAATCCAAACTCATTTTTCAATAGATCAGTTTTTTTTTATTTAAAGGATTTTTCTGTTGTTTTCCCAATTTAAATAAATACTAGTAGCGACTCTATTGATTTTCAAAAATCTTACATATTTTTTGTCGTCCAATTGCGATATTGGTTGTGACATACACCAACTCTCTCTAACGGCTCTATTTCATTAATGAGCTATAAATACAAGTCTTGAGACACTTAATGCTAACTCTTGAATATCTAACAACCTATTCTACATTAAATTCGAGATTTAATCCTTTTAACAATCTTGCTTTGTTTTAAAATCCTTTGAGATATCTTTGAGAGTTTCATTATGCTTCAATTTGTATAATCTGTTCTTTAAAAGAGTTTATTTATTTCAATCTTTATTGTAAACATTTGTGAGGGTGAAGAATACCTTTTGAAAATAAAGAGGTTTCTACACATAGAGGTGGATGATCTTTGTAGTGTAAGAAGGGCTCAAAGCTTGTAAGGGTTTCTCAAATACCTATTGAAGCTTGAAGAATAGTAAAAACTCCTAGGTGGATGATCCTAGGGACGAATAGTAGATTACAAAGATGATAGAACTAGTATAAATCTTGTTTGCACTCTTTTTTATTTTTATTTTTTTACTTTCAAGCTTATTTATTGTATTTGTATATTTGTTGCTCCATCCTCTACTCATTCACTTTCTTTAAATTTGTGTGAGATTTTTTTATTGTCATAAATCTATTCACCATATAAGAAAATAGTTTTAACAAAAATCAAAAGAGGTTTGTTTGCAAAAAGTTTTGAAAAACTCAATTTACCCCCTTTTTGAGTTTTGAAGTTACTTGGTAACAATTTCTAACTTGTTGCTAGGGATGTGAATTTAGCACCCACCAATTAGAGATGGCAAGACAGGTTGACTCGTTTAACTTGTCAAATTTGGAGGGTTGTGTTGTATTTCCCAACCCAATTTTTTAGACATGTCAATTTAATCCGCTCAGTATAACTCGTAGGGTGGGGTGGGTTGACTCGTCAGACCAATTTTTTTTAGATTTGTTTTGGCAAGTAACCCACCAACCCATAACAAAACGAGATAAATTGTTCACTCAAGCCTATATAACAAAAATGACTTAACTCGCCCTCGCCCACCTCGTTTTTGGCTAACCTGTGGCGTGGTCGGGTAAGGCGGGCCGAGTCAAGTTAATCCATTTTACTATCTCTACCACCAATTCAATTTTGAACATCCTAAGTTCTTCAATTCTCTTCTCCTCCCTCTTTTTCTCTATTAAACTTCACTTTCTTTCTTTCTCTGCCTTTCTCTCTTTTTTTCCCTTTAATTTTATGTTTTTCTTTCTCTTTTATTTTTTTTATTCGTTGTTTCACATTGACGTATTGTTCTTGCTTAAAATTCAATAGAGGAAGTATACTGTTATGAGAAATTATAGTTGCACAGATAAAATTGTCACAAATTTTACATAGATCAAATTTTGAAAAAGTATTTGCTTTAACTAAAAAGTGAGGAAAAAAAAAAGATTCTCAAAAAAATATTATTATAGTATACAATTCAGTTGAGATTTGTGTTGTGGTATTGTTATAATTATTACAATTTCTTACCGTAATACTATGTTTGGATGATAGGTAATGAGGGGAAAAGAAATGAAATAGGAGGAACGGAAATAATTTTCTATGTTTAGGAGTTTTAAAATGTATAAGAACGAAACGGAATACATGAGGAATCATTCATCTCCTTTTCTCCTCAAATGCCCAATATTTGTTCTCCTCAAAATTGAGGTGGAATGAGAGGAACATATGTTCTGTTCCGTCCCGTTAATGAATATTCCAAACAAAGAGGGGGAAACTATATTCCATTCATTATCTTTCCTGTCTGATCCATACCCACCTATTCTGTTCTGTTCCATTAATAAAAAAAAACATCCAAATATAGGATAAATAGATTCTAAAGCCTAGTGGACTTTTAAAATTTGAATAACCTCACTCTTTTATCTATCTACACTCTTCTATAATTACTTTCAAATTTAGATTTCTAAATTATCCTTAACTAAATAGTCTTACTTTTAAGTTATCAAGTTTTATTTTTTCTCTCTAACTATTGGTTTTGAGTATTTTATTTTATGACTTCAAAATAATTTAAGTCTAACATATTAGTAAAACACTTTTGAAAAATAAAAAAAATGATGTTCTTATAATTTATATTATTGTGAAAAATAATAAAAATCTTATTTGCATTCTTTAATGACTTATGTGTTTCTTTTTTAAATAAAAATATAGTCATATTTCAATTTTTTTTATAAGATATAGCACTATTTATGTTGAAATGAGTGTAGATCTATATAGACAAAATTTATTAAGTTAAATTTAATAGTTAAATTGAAAAATGTTCATCGACACAAAAGTTATCAATATTGTTTTAATAATTAATTTCAATATCAATTTATCTTAAATAAGCATGTGTTAATTTGGAGCCTAAATTTTATCTAACATGTTGCATAAAATTTATTTACCAAAAATAATTATTAAAATATTATTTATGAATAAAACATATTTATGACTATATGAAGAATGATATTATTATATGCACAGTATTTAAATAAACAATAGTGTTTTGTAACTGTATAATGTACATGATAAATTAAAAAATATTATAATAAATAAAAAAATATACTTAACTTAGAGATATGACATCTCAAATTGTTTAAATAAATTTAATTAAGTTGTAATTAGTGGAGTTTACAAGAGGGACTCACTCAAAATTATTTTTTTTTGTTTTCGTTAATTGACTCTTTCCGTGTTATGATAACCGAATTATGTAGTTCATCTCCATAAATATTTCTTTTATATGACTTCTCAATAAATAATTAGTTTATATAATTTTATATAGTTTTAATTTTTGATTCTCTAGTTTTTTCTTTTAATATTAATTTTTATATGTTTATTTATTTGGATTTGGATGTTTTATTAACTTATTATTAAGAGTATACCAAAAAAAATTATTATATTTTCTTAGTTTAAAAAAAAAACTTAATAAATTCTTTGTTTCCTCATAATAAATTACATTTAATTAATTTTACTATATTTGCATGCAAAATTGGTACTATTATGTGATATATATTGAAGTTTTCTAAATAATATAGAATAATTATATATGAATAAATATAATAATTTGAAAACATAATTAATTAATTTAGGGTGTCGATATATATATATAACAAAGATGATATCGAGATATTTAAAAAAAAATTTTAAGATTTTAAGATCAATCACCAATAAAAATAATTAATAATATGGTAACTAAAGATAGGTAAGAATTTTTTGATTTTTTTTAATATGAATTAATGTGCAAATATATATATGTTAATGTAATTAATATGCGATTATAAATTTTTATATTTGTATGCGTGAAGAATAAATTTAATTTAAACTGACGATACACGTATATCTTCCTTTTAAATCAGAATATATGATGTCATGACAATTATTAAAATTATATATTTATTACATGACAAAGTAGTTTTAAACGTGTATATTCTACGTTAAATATAAAGATATGTATATTTTTTATATATTATTATTATTATTATTATTATTATTATTATTATTATTATTATTGTCGTGTCTTATTCTAAAAAATCAAATTACAAAAAATAAAATTAATAAGATATATAGATAGGTAATGATATAGAAAGTATAAATAAAAAATGTGTTTGAGTTAGAAATCACCTGGGACAATTAAAAAATTAAAAGTAATTATGAAAGAGTGTAAGTAAATAAATAAATAAATAAATAAAGAAGTTCTAACAGCCCATCCTAAAATTTGGCCAGTGAAAAAGATTGCAGAATACAATAAAATTATTTGCACGTACCACAAAGGACATAATCTTTGACCAATAGACTTTCGGTTAATAATTGTTCTTTGCTCCTTTCTTTTTGTGAACATTAATTGGTTAAATATATTTGCTGATGGTTTAACAAAGAGAAACATTATCATCCGTAAGATATTAAAAAGAGAAACATTATCATCTGACTTCACTTAATTATACTCTAGTGAAAAACTTTGTTTTATTTGCTTGGTTTGCTTGAAAAGCACACACAAGGTACCTTTGAGACATCTAATACAATGAACTTAATTCAAAATTATTAATACACTATTAATTAAGTACATACACATGTAAATATTTTGAACCTACACAAGTAAGCAATTAAATGTGTCAAATTTAATTATTTCAATTCTCAACATAATCCATATAAAAAAAATCATCATAATCGAACTAGCAACCATAGCTTGTTTTTTGTTACACAGATTTTATTGCATTTTTATTCTCTTTTATTTGACTAAATTCTGAGAAGTTAAATCTTTGAAGCTTCAATTGGTCTTTTTCCTTGCTGGTAATACTGGAAATAGGTCTCAGGATAATTTTTGACCGGTCTGTATAATTTTGGCCTTGACTCGTTGACTAGCTTGTCGACTGGTTTAATCTCTTTTTCTGAATCCGGGGTGCAGAACATAGCTACCGTGAGCCTTTCCTTTTCTGCATTTACCACCGCTCTGTGTACTGGGCTCAGGAAAATTCCATTGCTCATTATCTGTTTATCACATTCAACAGGTTCTGTCAATCCTATCAGTTATCGTGGACAAGCTTTGCTGTTGTATCAATTCTATTGACACGTTTGCTGTGTGTGCCTGAATGTAAGAACCTTCAGTTATTACCTCTATTTGATCACCAACATTAATCAAGAGAGCATCAGAGATGATTGGAACTTTAAACCACTGATTATCTTTGAGGACTTGGAGGCCTTCTACTTCTTTATCTTGCAACAGAAAAGTGATAGTTGATCCATCAGCATGTGGCTTCAGGCCGAGAACATGATCAGCCATTGGACATGGAGGGTAGTAGTTGAATCTCAGAAACATTGTAGCTCTTTCTCCACATTCGTTCAAGAAGCAGTCCTCTTCCAAGTTCAGTGACTTTGCCATGGCCTTCAAAATTACTTCAGTTAGGAGCCTTATCCTTTCGGTATACTCAAGTACAATAGTCCTGCATTGTGACACCCACTAAGATTAAATATATTATTGATCATGTGCATTTGCTTTGCAGATAGATAGAGTGAAAATTTGTATCACAAACCCAAGAGGAATGAGGGAAATTGCTTATTTCTTGTCCAATAGTCATAATACTGTGCGTGTATCAAAATTGAACATAGTTTGTGCTTACTTTATTTAAATATATCAAGCCGACCTCACCTAGTGAGAAAATGATTGGTTCTTGTTGTTGTTATTACTTTATTTAAATATATCAAAAACAGTAGAATCTTTTGGTGACGCTAATAGTTACTCCATGTGAAAGTTAGAACATTCATTGTTATTAGGAGTTAGAGGCGACAAGAATATATACCTGAAATCATTGGGTTTATCGGGCCAAACTTTGAACTTCCTCTGGTCTTCAGGCTGCACCTTGAGATATATTCTGTCAGTCCAGTCAAGCCTTTGATTTTCTGTAAATATTGTATCATTTCCGTATCCTTCAATATCGTTTGGTTCCCTTGCATATTTTTGTTTTTCTTCCTTTGGAAGTTCAAAGAATTGCTTTGAAACTTCTCTCACTTTGTCCAGAAATGAGTTTGTCATTCCATGGTTTATTGCCTGAATCCCACAAAATAATTGGGAATATCATTGAACCTCGGCCCGTATATGTCCCAAAAAAAAAAAAAATCATTCTTCGGCTTGTGAAAATGCCTACTGTTTTACTTTTACATCCTCTTATTCTCTGATTTAAGCATTATGGGACAGAGTACTCAAAGTAGAGATTATACTTCTCTCTGACTTGATCATAATAGGAGAGATAAAGTATTCAAACTAGAGATTATACTGTTCTCTGAAATTGAGTTTCACACCGTTGACATGTGATAGCAAAGCTGATGTTTCAGCCCACTTGATTTTTGTATTGTCCCTAAGAAACAAAATTCTAAACTGATGCTATTTTTGGTGAATAAAATTCTAGACTGATGCTTGAATACTTGGATGTGTTGAAAATGCAAGTGAGTTAAATGTGAGAGAAGAAGTCTCACATTGAAAAAAAATGAGTAAATTGAAAGCTATATAAGTAAAAAAGATTCATAAACCTAATCTTAAGATTTTGAGTTAAGATATAGTGTCAACCTCATTTATGTGATTTTTCATAGTTCATTGATAAAAATCTCTCCTACTTTTGGACTTCCCTTATGGTCCAAGAGAATGATGGATTGTTGGAGGAGACTGAATTGGAATAAAAGTATGAATCTATAAAGTAAAAGGGATTATGATGAAAAGAACCTAATAGATTCTAGTTCACAACGAATATCTTTTATGATTTGCTAACCTTTGATACCCCAAGATAATCTTATGAACTTAAGTCATCTAATATTTTTGTATTCTGCCTGACAAACAGAATTCTAAACTTCTCATGTATGATATATGATAGAGCAAAAATTTGTTTCTAGCATGTTCTGTTATTACACAGCTATGAATCTAGAAAGTAAAAGGGATTATGATGAAAAGAAATTAATAGGTTCTAGTTCACATCTAGTATCTTCTATAATTTTCTAACCTTTGATATCCTAAGATAATCTTATGAACTTAAGTATCTAATATTTTGTATTCTGCCTGACAAATAGAATCCTAAACTTCTCTGATGTTTGATGTATGATGGAGCAAAAATACAAACAATAAAGTAAAAATGATTATGATGAACAGAACCTAGTTAATAGGCTAGAGTTCACACCAGCTATTTGTTTATGTGCAATTGCTATAAAGCCAGACCTGACAGCAGCCCCATGAATTGAGTGCAAACTGGAGTTTTGCAAGCTCTTGTTCTGCTGTAAATGGAGATGTGAGGTGGTCAAGGTCAACCACTGGAACATCCTCTGATGGTAGAAGAGCATCTCGAAATCCAGCGCCACCTTCGTCATAGATATAATTTTTTGGCAAGTTTTCAGAATTCAAGACCAGATCTTGGACGGATTTACCAATTACTACCTCTGCCAAAGCTTGTGATTCTGCCATGAGTACTTAGGGTGCAGGACAGATGCAATTTACTAATTGAAATGTGGAAGGAATGAAGTTGGGAAGATTCTATAGCAGCTAGCCTTAAAGAGGTTTTCTTACATTTTAGAATCAAAATATATGTATCTTAAAAATAAAGTGATAAAAATTATACTATAGATATATATCTACGTGTGTGGGCAACATTATTATATTGTATGTCATCCTGATCACAGCTCACACCAATTTGTCATAAATGGACATAGACATAAAGGCACATGAAAAGAGTATAGGGGGAAGAACCTCACCCTTTGTTTTTAGATAATTTATTGGTAGAAGTGAATCCTCGAAGTAATTGATAATTTGGACTGATAAGAGCATGTTGAAGTATTATTTTGTTTAGTTTCATTTGTGTTTACTTTCTAATTTCTCGGGTCAGATATTTTGGGTTTCTTCTCATTAAAAGGAGGCAGTTCATCCTTCAATCAAATTTAAATGCAACTAGTCTTTGGCCCGTTCGATCCATCACAGTTCAAAAAGTTGAACCCGTTTACTTTTTTTTTTAATTAAACCAATTGAATTTTTTTTATTATACTAAATTATTTGGTTTCTAATTTACCATCTAAACTCATTTTTTCTTTCGCTGAAGCACAATCTAAACTCATTTTGCTCCTACTAATGTGTCCAATTTTTTAAAAGCAAGAAAAATAGAAACATGTAATACATGAATTGTTTTGTTATAATTTATATTAAGAAACTTTACTTTTTTTTCCTTTTATTTATTCGATGTTAGATTACATAAGATAAAAAACTTTACACTCTTCTTTTATTTATTTAATGTCAGACTAGCACAAGTTAAATAAATATAATAAAATATTAGTATAATATTTTTTTTGTTTTACTCGCACAACGGCACAAGGTCGTGTAGTGGAAGCAAGCGGTGATGGCGACACTATCCGCTTGGTTCACAATGTGGATGCACTCGAACGGGTTCGACACGCAAGTGTGGCTGTGTAATGTGACATATTGCATTTTTGTATTTTTCGTCTCTAAGAAGCAAACACTACTAGATGGAGACTTGAACTACCAAACAACACAAGCCTGCCACTAAAGTGGCCACAGAGTTGTTGTCAAAATAGGGAGCCATTACAAAAGCCTGCACTGGCCCAACAATTTTAGCCCAACACATAAATGTACTTTTTGTTCCTCTCAACAAGTGAAGAGTGTTGACCAAGTGGCTACAACTATGCTTCAACTCAGCACTCTGGTTAGTTTTCCTCTTATAGTATTTCGGACATATTTTTGAAAAGAATAATGATGATCTTATATCTTTTTTAGAGATATAGGTATTGTATATATTTTTTTAAGAGTATGTAATTAATAGAGAGAAAATGATAAAAAAAAATAAGTATAATGAATGATATTAGATTGAATGTGAAAAAAGATATATGTACTGTTTACGATAAGAATATCGAGATTGTTTTGAAAATCCTATTAGAGTTGCTGATTCTCTTGAGTGGTCAAATTTTATTGTCAATTATTATATCAAAATTTATTCATCTTGGATGTCTATATACTCTGACTTTCATGTAAAATTTGGGATACCTTCTTCTATTTGTCTGCATTTTTATCTGAGAACAGAACAAAAAATATATTGACTGGGAAAACATACTGTTTTGGTTATCTGTGGTACTTGAACCATGTAGGTATCGGCTAAACAAAGAAAAAGCTAAGTGAATTATATACTTTACAGATGTTAGGCAACAGTAGGTGTAGAAACATGTTAGGTTAGACTTTGTCTTAAATAGATTTGACTTGTATTTTAATTATAAGGTTTGAGTCTGACCTGTGAACTTGTAATAAACTAATTTTTAAGACATGACTTGACTTTTTTAAAAGTCTGATATGATCAGAAAGTCTATTTAAATGCTTACTTTGTAACGAAGCTTTTAAATAGGTTAATTGATCTATCTTTAAATAGGCCAGCAAACTTTTATATAGGTTAACAAACATACTTTTAAATAGGTCAACATGCTTTTACATAAACTAACAGACTTACTTTTAAATAAGTCAACATGCATTTAAATAGACTAATAGAACTAAGCCTTGAAATAAGTCAATGAGTCTATTTAAGGCCAATATATGTCTTTATTATAATTTAACACTCACTTTCTAATTTTATAAATGTTTATCACTTTCTTACTTTAATCTTTGATTTATGTAGGACTTGGAGATATACCAAGTTGTAAAATTATTAGAGGCATATAGTTGCAAAACATGAAGATCGAACATATGCTTCTCTAATTACAACATGAATACAAGAAAGACTAGAGTTATAATAAATTAACATCATGATAATAATTATATGTTTGATAATGAATTGACAAGAAATATAATATCATAATATCAATAATTAGTGAGGTTAACATATTACCCCAAGAATTTCACAAACAACTAAATGAGTTAGACATGAAACATAGTCCAATAACTTTAATAACTTTTTGTCAGGTTCCTGCAACTAGAGACAAAATAATTGTACAATTTAACCATAAAGAAATTAAAATAATAACCTTACATGTGTTATTAAGAAATATATAAACAAGAAATCTAGAAATAACATATGTTATATCTTCATATTTTGCAACTATATGTCTCTAATAATTTTGTAACTTGTTATATCTTTAAGTCCCACATCGACTAAAGATAGAGGTGACAAAACGGGTTCAACCCGTTGAGTTAACCCGTCAACTCGTTGGGTTCAAGATTTCAACCCACTTTTATTTTTCAACCCGCATAACTTGTCCTGCATAACTCACGGGTTAAGCGGGACAGGGGTGAGTTGGCCCGTCTGGTTGAGTTGTTTTGTAAAAGTGTTATAAATGAGTCTTTTTATTTGTGTTTGTGGTATTTGTATAAGTATGATACTAATTTTATTTTTTTTTGTTTTTTAGTCTCTATAAATTATAATTTTCTATTTTTTAAAAAAATTATGTTTTTTTTTTTTATTTTTTATACATTTTGTTTTTGTTTTTTAGGCAAGTTGGTCATTTTCTCCTTTATGCGGAGTTCAAAGTTAAGTTAATCCGCTAACACATCGTAAAATGGGATAGGTTGGCTCTTTCCAACCCATTTTTCAAAATAGATGAACCCGCCCCATATTTTGGCGGGTTGAAAGCGGGGCTAGTCGAGTAGGGCGAGTTGGCCTGTTTTCTCACCTCTAACTAAAGATTAGAAGCGAAAAAAAGTAATGAATATTTATAAAAATAGGAAGTGAGTGTTAACTTATTATTTTAATTATAATAAATATATTATATTAAATATATTATTTTTATTTTAACTTATTAACTTAGATTTTAGTTACTAACTTTTATTAAAATTTAATTAAAAAATATATTAATATATTATAATAAATTAATAATTATAATTATAATTATTATAATAATATATATTATATTATATATAATTAAACGCGAATTGAATCGATACGTCAAACTTAAAAAGCTTATTAAATGACTTGAGACCTAACCTTTTTAATTAAACATGATTTTAAAAAAATCTTAACCTAACTAAACAAGTCAGGTCAAGTTTAAGACAAGCCAGACCAAAAGCTCTTAAGAGACAACCTAACCTATTCCACTGCTACTCAGCAGCAACACTTTGATATGGTATATTGGTATTTACGGTATATCTCAAGTGATAATGTTCATGGTACCTTATGGTTACTGCATTTGCCAGTAGCAAGTTGTCCTTGCTTATTGACTTGTCTGTGTTTTGCTGATAGCATCCTTAAATAATTATTTTCTGTCAAGAATGCTTTTCTTTGTTGTATTCAATAATCAATCATTTCATATTATTTTTTCAATTTTAAAAAGAGAAAAGTCATGGATCATGACATATTGCTAGTGATACTGCCAATATTCCAATGAGTTAAAATGTCAGACATCCCCTTCAATTTTAATTTCAGGCCGCTAAGCGTGCAGATTGGCTAGTGTGGTTTTTACTTCTTCCTTATCTGCATGCAAGCATCCACGACATGAAATTTCTGCTTGATTAAGATCTATGAATGCATGTGCCTATTTTAATATCATTTAGTGAGATTCTAGACACCAGACAGTTAACCTTCCAAATCTTATGTTCTTCTAGATACTGCTAAAGATTGGCCTGAGGAGGAGGTTGAAAAAATATCAGAGGCAGTTTGTTATGGTGCTGCTAAGTAAGCTCCTTTCACTTTGAATTCTTTTTCCTACTTTTAAGCAAAATCAACATTCTGTCCAGTGATACTATGTTGTAGTTTGCTTCTTAGTAGCCATATTTTCTTGTATTAATGTGGAGACAGATGTATTGGCTAGCAAATTCCTGTTGACTGAATTTTTAAAGTTATGTACGGGGTGCTTTAAATTTTGAGCTAATGCTCTGAATCCTGTTAATGTGTAGTAATTTTCACTTTGAGGTTTCTGATTATATATGCTAACTGCTAAATAGAATAAATCATAACAAAAGTAAAGCATATGAGGTTACTAGGTTGTTACCTTTTCGTGATTTTTACTGCTAAATACCCAACTAGGTGTTATATTTCTGTTCCACAGTTATGAAGATTGGTTTTAGTAACTTATGGTTCTACGTATGGTTTTGCTTTGACTTGACAAATCATTCATTTGCATTTAGCTTATGCCTGTGATGGGAATGCTAAATGAGTTGTAGGCTTGAAGCCCCTGATGTTCGTGTCTTTGGTATGTGTTTACAGGTATGCTGACTTGAATAGCAACAGATTATCGAATTATACATTCAACTTTGATCAGATGCTTAATGATAAGTTGCATTCACTGTATGCAAATTTTGAGTGTATGAGTTACAGTAAAGAACCTAGTAGATTTAGTGACCATTATTTATGGGCCTGTCCCATTTTATTTCCCCCTTAACATAGATCCTCTGAAGTGTAGGGTGACTTTGGAGAGTAACGTGTGGTTAATAACCATTGATGGAACAATCACTGTTTCAAATTTTGATGGAATACCAGCACATACATAACAAACCATTGATTTGTGAGAACCCACTCTCTTTGATGTTCTCTTCAGTGGTTATCACTCGCAGTTGACTCTCTAAGGTGCAACCTTCACTTTAAAGGAGCCTGATCCTTTTTTTTTTTTACTATAACTAAAACTGTTTGCTTCCATCCTATTAACATTTGCTGTCAAAAGTCAAAACAACTAGGAAGATGTCTATGAAACTCCTGTTAGCAATTGTTAAGCACTTTCTTCATCTTTATGTCTTACCTTCCTAAGGGCAATTCTGCTGTTTATTTGGTGTATGCACATGCTAGGATCTGCTCCATTATCAGGAAATATGGTAATGACATAGAAGAAGTAAAGAGAAGTTTATTTTTCTTCCTGGGCTGATGACTCGCCAGTTTATTTATATTTAATTTGTTTTATTGCAAAAAATAATATTTAATTTTATTAAATTATTTTTGTATCATATGTTTAGTTTTACAATATAAGATGTAAATATAAGAGTTGTGCATTGGTTTGCACCCTGCCATTGTTGACTTGATACGACTTAGTGCAACACTTCTATTATAATTGCGATATGACTAAATATACTATATGTGTTTATATATAGTCAGTCAGCTAAATATCAACTTGTGCACATCTCTTACACTTTATGCTTATCAACTTATTGTGACGGAACGGGAAAATAGTGTTGGATCATGAAGATGAACGTGCATTGGGGCTTCACTTGCTACAATTTTCTGAGGTAGAACATGTGAAAGGTATATGCTGTTCTTGAGCTTTAGACCTTTGCATACCAAGTAATATTTATAACTTTTGTTACTGGAGCTCCATTTTCTTCAACAAAAGACTTTTGAGATGAGATCATGATCCTAAAGTGGCTGGCCATTCCTGCATATTAATTTTAAAAATCCAAAAGATACTTACACTCTATGTGGGCTTTTGTACTGTTTTACTTTTCAGGTTGTTGAGGAGGCATGCACCAATTTATTGCCCAATGTGTAGTGTGAATACCTCTATAATTTGTCAGACATCTTTACGAAAGACTTTTATTCTAATTGTCAGGTATACTTCTAAAGCCATCAGCTTATGCTATATATTTAAGTTTCTATGTCCTTCCTATTCCTAGTGATGAGGTATGCATAAAGCTGCCAAGTAGAAGATTTGTAGTATTTACCGTGACACATGTTAAAGATAGGATACTATATATCATTTTAGTTATTATTTCGTAAAGTACCTGTTGGTGGGTTATCTATTAGCTTAATACTGTTTAATTTGCTGTTAATTACATTCTGTTAGAGTCAGTTGAGAATTCAGTTAGGAAGTTACTGGTTGGTTATGAGCTGTCAAGTTGGTGAAGCATGTAGTTAACAGTATTAAGCTAATATTATCTGCTGAAATCTCTCCTTTATCCATAAAATTTTCTCAAATATTACTTCCCGTGGGGTGTCATACGCAATCTAGATCCCTCAGCAAGATGCAGTGAAACTAGTAGGGTCGCCTGAGGAAACTAGTAGACTCTTGCTATGTGAAGCAACGGCAACTGTGATGAGAAAGTGCTCTTATCTCCTTGGAATTGTACCTGTTTACAAGATATGACCCATCTGAAGGGGTTCAGATACAAAGTTTTGCAACTACCATATTTATTTTTTTGTACACAAGTGTAGGAAACTTCCACAATCAAAATTGTTCTGGCAAATTATCTCTTCTCCTCTTACGTTTTGTTTATTTGCATTTGAGGTGAAAACAGTAAAATAGTGAATGCTTGATAGCAATTTTACTGACAAGGTCCCTTGAAATTTGTTTCGATGCTATAAGAGCTATTTTCCATTTATGTTCCCATTCCCATGAATTAAAAGAAATTGCACGTTATGGATTATAGTCTAAAGAAAACTGAAACTGTGCAGAGTCACTGTGCACTCTCAATCTCCAAAGTTAAAGGACTATTGTTGTTAACGTTGTAAGAAATTATGTTGAGGATTTGAACTAGTATATTTCTTTCTACGTTTGTTTTGTTTCTTTCTTTCTTTCTACCTTTTCTTTGTTACTTATTTCCTTGTCTTAGGAAGAAATTTTATCATATGACTCTACTCTTGTTACCTTTATCTCTTGTTGTGGAGGTGAGCAACCTTACAATAATACAATTAGATTGCTATATGTTATGCAGATGATGGAAGAAAGCTTTTTCAAGTGAATCCAATACGTAAAGGAAACAGATTATCAAGAGGAAAAAAAAAAGTAAAAAAAAAAGTAAAAGGGTCCATTGGCAGAATTTAATGGCAACTCAAAATTACATCTTCAGATGAGTGAAGCTAAGTCATGAGTTGAGTATAAATGTCTGCTTGGAATCGAACAATAACGTCTGCGATGATAAGAGTAGTCTTTACAAATACGTTTGTTAGATGGCAGGTTGTAAGATACAACTACTAAGAAAGATTGTCTTCATACATATAGCACTTAAAGTCTGAAGTGTATATATATAAAAGAAGGTCTAAAACTTGATCTCAAAAAGGATTTGGTGTCACATGAATCACATGAATTAAGGTTGTTTGGCAACCAAAGTATAATTTTATTATTTAGTAACAATTAAAAACAAAATAATTTTGTCTTTGACCAAAGTATCTTAGTAGGTATTACTATAAGAGTAAATTTTAAGACGAGAGTAGTAGTTAAGTAAAACACTTTTTAAAGTGACATGAAAACAGTTAATTTAATTATTAATTTCAATAACTACTGTAATATTATTTTCTTAATCACTTATTAATTAAATAAATTTATTTATATCTAATTAGTTAAAGTAAATTAATATTTAGTGGATTATACTTCAATTTAGGTAATGAGAAGTAACAATATCACGATTATATGTTAGAATCTACCTTTCTTTCTTTTCTTTTTACAAAAAACTAAAGCTATGCTTAGTTTGTACCTAAACAAAAAAAGCTATGCTTAGTTGAAGTGATGAGGCATTTAATAAAAATAACAAGACATTTAGAATAATAAAATTTATATATTTTCATTTTCGAGCTTTGATATTGGTTTCTATCAGAGGTGGTTCAGGACAACATGAGGTCGCCGGAGGACTCCACTTCCATTAGCAACAGTGCTCTCCTATTTGGAGGTGGGGGTGGTATAATTGCAAAACATTTCATTCCGACGCTTAATTCACTCTCAGAGTCAAAAGGGCAAAAATAGTAAAGACAAAGAAAATTAACCAACTAAGGTATCCCCAAGTGTTTGCTTATATAAAAGGAGAAGCCCTGAAACCTTAGGTGAGAGATTACCTATAAGCTGTCGGGCTTAAACTCAGTAGAACATACCAGATCAAGCTTATATTTATTTGTTCATTTTTGTATAAACCAAACATGGATTTTGTTTAAACTAATCTTATTGCTTGCAACTTGAGTTTCACTTGAACGATGAAGTTATATATTTTTGAGTTGCCTCAAAGAATTAGTTGTGATTTTTTGTACTGTTTTTTTTACTCTGATGTTTAAGACATAGCAGGCTCCTCCATTATATCCTTTCATGATGACATGGCGTAAGAAACAGAAGATAATTGCTTGGTAGCATATTTATAGAGCAGCTGCTTGTTTATGGTCATTTCCCATTCGAATGCTTCATCGTTGATTCTGTTTTAAGTGTCTTTGCATTGAGTATATTTGGAAATCAGTACTATTAAATGAAAAATACTTGAATATATTGCTTCAAGGATCCAAAACGTAGGTTCAAATCCTATTACATATATATCCAAGCCAGGTCTGATCTAGGCTGAACTCATTTTCCAAATAAATGCTTCATAATTTTCCTTTCTACCCCTATTTCTCAATTATTATGATTACCTAATAGCTCCTGGCATATGCCTAATTAGCAATCATTGAGTCATAGTGGTAATAACTGTAACAGGCAGGGATCACATCACCATGGAAAACAACGTAAGAATGAATCTAATATGTAGCTAATTCATAATGTGGCTTTGACTCAAAATTAGCTGAAGGTATGGGATTCAAAATTTTCTGGATTTTGTACATGAAATAAGCAAGCTCTAACTGGCTGGACTTATAAGTCCTTGTGTACAGCAATGGAAGGCCTAGGCCCTCCCAGGAAACTCCCTCTTTTGCTTAGTACAGATGCAAAAGACCCTCTTGAAGCTTTCTTTGATATTGTAGCCTTTGGAGTATATAATATTCTGTGGCTATCCAAGCCTCCCCCATAGCTTTTGCACGACTTCATTCTCTTTCTGTGAGGTGTGTCTTTCTTAGGAAGATCTTCTATGCTCTGCACCCTAGCTAAAGAAGTGAAAGACTGGGCCTTTCCTTGATAAAACATAGACAGCCCTCTCCTGCACATGTGATAAACTACTTAACACAACAACTTAAACCCATTCAAGAACATTTCCAAATGACCAACATTGATGATATACATATACATATATATAGTAATAAAAGGAGAGTCTCCCCTCATCTTAAAATGTAACAAAAGGAAACTGAATAAAATTCAGAAAGGAGGGAGGAAATTGCTTACTTTATAGGGAGATGGTTCATGAGCTCTGATAGTTCATATAAAGGTCCATTTGAATGTGATGATGATGAAGAGGTTGACAGATAAGATGTTGCAGAGGATGCCTCCTGATCAGTCAACTCTGATAAAGATGAACATATAGAGTTCATTGAATCTTCTGATATGGATCCAATGGATATTGAATCACTGCTATCTTCACCATCATCCTTAACCTCCCAATTAGTGTTTCGAACGCCATTTCCTTCCATTATTCCCTTCACATTCATCTCTAGAAAGATTTGCTGTGCCTTCTCGTCCATTATGTGTTAAGAAGAAGAAGAAAAGGAGATAAATGACACAGAAGATCTTGCTTTCTCTGCTCTATCAAATGGAACAAGCCTTCATTAAGGGAGCTTAACTGTATGTAAATTCCACAAACTTGATTGCATATGATATGAAGTGTATGGAGCAGCTATGTTCTACAGAAAAAATATTGGGTCTTATATATATAAGATTACCAAAGAAGGATTCGATAACATTGACCAATTTTATTGTTTTTATATTGTTTACTTAGATTTTTTATATTAGTATTATATTCTAAATTTTTGTCATTATCAGATCACATTATATATGGTGTAAAATTCATAACTCAACTTCTCAGACAACTAGGATAGAGGATAAGGTCTAAATTTGAAGACATCCATATCCTGAGTCACCGTCTTTAATTTTCTTTTTATTTTTCGAGGGTGAAGCACTGAAGCTGATGTCCACATCTCGCCAACTTTGCTTCATAAATCCATGACAGATAGGTATATTCGCACCTTTTGATGCAGCATTTAGCACGCCCATACAAATCTAAACGAAAAAGCAAAAGAATAAAGTAAAAAAACGAAAATGGACAATGGAAAAGAGTGGGATTATTTTTCAAAAAAGTATTATTTAATCAACTTTTATATTTTTATATTAAATAATATATATATATATTTTTTAAATAATATATATATATATATTTTAATATTTTATTTAATATATATATATATATATTTTTTATTTTTTTTTATTTAATCATATTTTTTAAAAAAAAAATTAAAAAAAATATAAATAATATTTACATTCTTAAAAAAATATAAAATGATTATTATTTTTATTTAATAGACTGTTTCCTAGAGAATGAACTATTAATTTGGTGTTTCAAATATTCATTTAACATTAATTTGGTATTTCAAAAATTTTAACAGCAAATTAATCATCCAAAGATTTAAAATGATATGGAAATGAACATTTCATGACAGTTGAACATTTCGTAAGTTGAACATTTTGTATGATTTAAAAGATTTAATTAGCCTTCTACTCTTCCCTATAGCATGTAAGTTGAACATTTTGTATGATAAAACAAAAGTACTCCACCAAACATTGTTTTGGCTTGAATTTTTCTTCATTGCTATCTTATCAAGAGAATACAAATTTCATTCATTTTTTAAGCCACATTTGCAAATGAGAATGCTTTGACCTTTGGTGCATATTGTCCACGATAAACACCGCCCTTTTTATTATTTTAGCCATGAAATCTCTGTTGAATTGACGAGTTCTTCAAGTTTTTTCTTTTTTAAAGCTTCTTGTCATATGTTGCTTGCTTAAATGACCCCCAAAAGTTCCTTTTACTTAGTTTTCTTAACAAAATATTCCACCCACGTGTACTAACCTTATAGATGGATTGGATTGCATAGGCATTTTCCAATTGGTTGAACGTTTATTAACCATGCATCTATCAAATCAACTCACCACCTGTATTGGTCATATAGTGTCCTATTATTCATTACTATTATTAAGCAGAGGTGGGTTTTGTCACAATTTTTCCACATAACAGATAATCATGCGATTATTTACAACTGAATTCATTTATATTTCAATTATGTTATTATCTAACTAAATGTGAAAGATGTATATAAAAAATTTATATGTAATTAACATTTTTCTATTATTTAAAATCCTCTCTCTCTCTCTATGTACTATCACAAAAGAATCATTTTGTTAATGACAAGACAAGAATGAGCTGGATTGGAACGAGAAGCATATGACATGATAGAAGATGAAGATAAGGAGGTTGACTTGGCAACAATTCATTATGGGGTTGGCATTTGGATATGGGCAATCACACTGCCACCACATGCTTATATCGTATTGTTTTGGATGGCAGTGGCAAGTAGACCCCAGAGTATATCATGTTTTATTGAAAAATAAATAATGCTTTTGCAAAATCTTATCTGTGCCTGCCACTTGTTGGATTATGACCTCATTCTGAGCCATAGCGTCAACCTTCAAGTATCAACAATGGAATGTCTGGTCCACTCATCGCTTGTCACGCTTGACCCCGTCCATTCTCGTCTCCTTCCCTTCCAGAGGAGCGACACAATAATCCTCCAATCAATTATCCTCAAGGTCAAACATATAAATTAAGGGTGTCTTCGTGGTTTAGTTCGATTTAATTTTGAGGAGAAAAGTTATTTAAACTTATAATTAGAATCCATTAGTTTGCTTCTATTTAAATATCTGAACTAAATCAAACTAATCTTAATTAGTTTAATTTGGTTGTCTTATTACTTTTTGATCAAAAAAAAAATTTACATAAAAAAAAAATTGATTTCACATTTTTTTTCTATGATCCAATCAATAACAAATTTGTCTAAAAATATTAATAAAAGCATTATCAACATTTATAAACGATAACTTATAAGCATGTAAATTATAGAAATATGCCTATATAATTATATAAATTTGGTTTGATTTGGTTTTATAAATAAAAATAAAAAACTAAATCAAATTGGTCTTCTGTTTTTTTTTTTTTTTTTGCGACGTCAAATTGTTTGCCCAATTTTAATTGAGTGATTATTATATAAAACTCTCTTCAAAGTGGCTATTCTACACTTATTTAAAGTGATCTATTTTTCTTAAAAGAAAAATAAAAACCAAATTTCATTTATTTTATTTTATTTTATTTTTGAGATTCTATTTTTTCAGTTTAGATCGATTCAGTATATAAACACTTCCATTCCATGGAGTTATCTATTAAGCTGCAGTCCTCTCTATTATTATTACTTTTTTGGTACATATTTTCTATATTCATCATCTGCGAGTCAGGGAAGTGCACCTCTCTGTTTTATTGGCTCTTTCTTTTTTGCTGGAAATTCTGCTTATTAGATTACAACTTACAGTCAAATAAATCTATGAAATAGCAACTTATAAAACATGACCAAAATCAGTTGGGCCTTTCTTGATCTTGTTCATGTTCACCATAATAGGCTTGAAAACCAATCCTGGTTCAAATTAACATGCTACTAATTAATAATAGTCTTTTACCAAAAGTAGTGGCCGTTTGGGTTGCCAGCAATAATAGGTCTGCTATTGAGTTCAAAATTCAAATAGGTTGACAAGATCTCAACAAGTTGACAGACAAAAAAGAATCAAAGAAAGAAAGAAACAACTGATTAAATAAAAATAATAAAAAAGAAAAAAGCGAAGTTTTCATGTTTGGATCCTCCCTTGTGACATAACAGTTATGTTAGAAGACTATAAAGATATTTAAGCTTTGATATGAAACAGACAAAAAAGAAAAAAAGAACCAGAACAAAAGAAAGGAGTATTTAAGAAATGTTCTCTCCCATTTCGAAGTAGTTAAATTATATTTAGCACTGCAAGTTGAGTTTGGCTTAAGGATGTAGAAAGTTCTGATACGTAAAAGGAAAATCAAACAAAATGGTCAAGCTCTTGACTGTAAACAACTATTTATACAAATCAATATCAGGAAACTGCAATGAAAAGTCAACAAGCTCAGGACTGATACTGTTATATATTTCTATATAGCATCACGGACTAGAGAAATTTCCCTGATCTGTTGTCACCAAGAGTTATGACTGTCAAGTACAAATTTTACACCAAACACAAGAAAATTATCTGGGAAAATTTATAGGAGGTTCCAAGCTGCCTACCAAAATCCCAAGATCCAGATCTTTATCTTCAAACTTTTTAATGAAAGGATGAACCTGGAAGTACAATGAGACTAGAAGAATCAGCAATCAGGAATTTTAACAAGGTATAAGATAAATTTTTTTAAAAAAAGGCATTAGGTTACTAACCAGAAGCTCCAAGGATGTCAATCTATCCCGAGGATCCTTTTGGATGCTGTTATTAAACCAGAGACAATCAATGTGATATGTTTATTTGAACGTGTTAAAATTTAATCACCCCAGTTCCCAGATAGATGTAGAGAAAGCTAAAATAGCAAGTAGTCAAAATAAAAAAAAAAACAGCTTACAATGCCACGCCATGTTTGAAAGTTGAAACACTTGAGTACCACATTTCAGTTTTCTTGGTACTGAAACTAGGAAAACAAAAAGAAAGAAACAATTACCAGGATGACACAAATGAACAGAACTCCGGAGAGAACTGATCAGGTGGAGCAGAAGGTGGGGGGTTTTCCACAATTGCTTCCAAAAGCTCATAAAAACTAGGCCAGCCTTGCTGATCTTCGGATTGTATATAAGGAAACCGTCCTATGGCACACTCAAGTACTACCATGCCCAAACTCCAAATGTCACTGCTATAATCATAAGTGCTCCCACTGATTCTTTCTGGCTAAACAAGGAAATCAACAAATCAACACATTGATTATCATAACATTCTCCATATGGCTGTTGATGCAAGAGTAAAAGGAGAGGGGCATAAATTTGATTGGAGATGCCTAGCTGTTTCTGGTGATATGGAACACGAATAAAGAAAGAAAAGATACATACCGACATGTAATTGTAAGTTCCAACGAATGTATCTCTTTGGCCCATTGAGCTTGCCAGCATAGCACTAACACCAAAATCAGTAATCTTCACCTCTCCTTTGTGATTGACTAATAGATTGGATGGTTTGATGTCCCTGTGTATTACATGTCTTTCATTATGCAAGTAAACAAGACCTTGTAATACCTGAAATATGACATGATTCACATGAATAATTAGCCAGGAAATAGAAAATGATCTCAACTGTTGCCAGGACTAGAATCTGCCCACTTCAACGAGAAATAGAAGTATGGTCCAGCATACCTGCTTACAAGCCACAGCAAGATATGGTTCCAGTATTGTTTTAACTTGTCTGATTACATCTGCCAGAGAACCACGATCCATGTATTCTAACACGAGAGATATAACTCCATTATGATAGAAAGAGTGGTAGCAAACTACAACATGTGGACACTGTGATGCTTGGTTTATTTTCAGTTCCTGAACAATCTGTTTTCGAATATCCTCTTGTATATTCATCTGAATGACCTGCAATACAGATTACAGAATAAGTTTTCCTATCATATAAAAGTTCAATTTACTTGGTTGAAACTTGAAAATGATTTTCAAAACAATATGCTTTGTTTCAAAAGGTGATACTTAACAACAGTTCAAGATCACAATGATAAACTGTTTATGTTAAGTGAAACTTGGAATATGGTCTTTAGCATTGATCCCCAGAAGACATAGGTGAGGTCACAGCATGCTTGGACAAATATTCTAGATCACATTTGCAAAAGCAATTTTTAAGAAAAGGCTAATCCAGAAACATTTTCTGAAGAGTAGTGCAGCTGAAGAGACAGCTTCATAATAAAAATGCAGTCCCCTTGATGTAAAGACCACTTAATGTATTCCAATCTCTTTAGTTGATAGTCTTAAATTTGATGTTAAAATAGCTGCCAAATCAAGTTAACAAACATACTAAACAAAAAAGCGACTCCTCCCAACTTTCGCTAAACCAAGACACCATTTTTCATGCCTCCATATTATAGAAAGAAAACTATGTCAAACTTAAAACAAGAGATGGTATGAAGAATATATACAAAAATGTGTCAGAAGAATATATACAAAAATGTGTCAAAAGAATAATCATACAGGCAACTATATCGATAAGAAGCAATTAAAATACGTATGCATGCCAACCTTTAAAGCAAACAATTTTCCAACCCACTTATGCCGAACAAGTTGTACTACACCACCACTGCCTTTTCCAATTACTTTGATGGTCTCAAGGTCATCCAGCGAGAAGTCAAATTCGAGTTCCTTACCATCAGAAGGCTGTTCAGGGAAGCAAA
This sequence comes from Ormosia emarginata, assembly GCA_029884605.1. Taxonomy (NCBI): domain Eukaryota; kingdom Viridiplantae; phylum Streptophyta; class Magnoliopsida; order Fabales; family Fabaceae; genus Ormosia; species Ormosia emarginata. The sequence continues at coordinate 9,045,987 of JAQQTP010000072.1, read as the reverse complement.
TTGCAAGTCTTCAGAGTTCAGATTAGATGCTAGAAGCAAAGAAAAATTTAAAAATAAAAAGGCAATGATTAATGAATCTATGAATGATGCATGCAGAATGATGGTGATAAAGTACACAAAGAGGAAACAAATAGAGAGAAACATAATCAACATTGAACACCATTCTTGATTGTAAGGGTATGTCAATCTAGATTCTTAAAAAAGAAAAGAAAAAGGAAGCTGGTTTTGAAACTCAACGAATTAGGCATAATCTATGCAAAATTGCAAACTGAAATAGTGTGTGTGTATATATATAGAAACAAAAAATGGGAATGTGAAGTGATAGAGTTACCCGTGATTCTTTTTCTTCAGAGATGAGACGCAATCCTTTCTGGTTCAAGAGAAGATCTCCATCATGGAATGTGCCACTTGCAGTCCTGATAATTTGACCATAATCAAATCAACTTCATAAATGGAAGGGGGAAAAATAAAGAACTAGTTTTTTTTTTTTTTGGTCGGAAGAAGAAATCAAATTGTGAACTGTTCACTTTCTGAAATAGATTTGTTCCCAAATCATGATAAGAATTTAAAAAACTAAGACTCTAAGCTATTGCAGATCAAAGGGTTGTTGAGTCCTTCAATCCACGTGCACTCTAGCACATTTTTGGAGCTAGCAATAGTCTCAGCAACAAAACAGAGCATAGATAGTGACCCAATTAGAAATGAGAGTAAAAATAGAAACTTTATAGATGAAATCGAGTGCAGAAGCAAAGCAGATGAAATGGGTTGGTAAAGGGAAGAGAAAAAAGGGAAGAAATTACAGGAAGGAGGTGATGGGGGTTTCTTGAGCAGGAACCGCGAGCTTCAGCTGCTTCATTGGCGTTTTGGTCTTCATCTTGGTTGCCATGGTCGATGTTCACTACTCTTCTGGGGTTTAGGATCCACGATTGATTCACAGTTTCACACAAAGAGAGACACAGTGACAAAGAGAGAGAGAAGAGAAAGAGTTGTTGAAGTGTAAGAAAGTATGAACAAATTCAAACGAAGGAGGCCGCGCAAATAAATTATGTATTATTTTATGCTGAATTATTTGTTTGTGAATTGGTTTTATTTGAGATTGCACCGTTTCTTTGGAATTGTGCTCATTCTTTTTTGGTGTTTCACAAGATAGATATGCTTGGCAAGAAAAATTATTGTTTGCTTAAGAAGATATTTATTATTGATTTTAAATATATTTAAATAAATTTAAAAAAAAATAATAGTTAACATTCTATTAGAGCATGTATTTCTTATTGTTCCATGACCATAGTATAATTTCATTGTTAAGTAATAGAGCGAGTAGGATGGATTTTACTCGACTTAAACACTGACATGCATCCTTAAGAATTAAAACTCGTTTTTGCCTTGTAAGAAATATATTAAAATTTACACTTTTCTTACCTTACTTCAACTTGTACTTATGAATATTTTAAAATAATTTATACAATAATTAATTATTATTTAAAAATTAATTAAATATCTTATATAAATTAAAAAATATTAAAGATAAATATTAAAATAATAAAATTAATTAATATAATTGATATTATTAATAAATAAATAAATATAATATTCATTTAAACATAAAATGCAAGGCAGACTAACATTATTTGCAAGGTGGAGCTCAATGATTATTTGCAAGTCAAAGTCAAATTACTATTCTTAAATATTCTTACATATATTACTGTATGATTAACATTCAAGTAGTATTATAAATAAGGTTCAATTATGACCCAAATATACATTTACTACGACCACAATACTTTTGAGTTGGAGTTGTGCTCATCCAATTGTTTCAATTTTTTTTGAAGTATTTGTTTCAACCACTTTTGGGTTGGAATTGTGCTCATTCATTTGTTCAATTTTTTTTTAAGTTGTTTTTTCATTATTTTTCAACGTAGGAATTAGGAAGTGACAGAATCTTTACATTGATTAGATGAAAGTCAGGTTAGTGGCTATTCTATACAAAAAATTACTTTTTAGTGGAAAGCTCTTAGTACATTTTGAATAAGAAATTTTTATGGTATTTTGATAAGTTTGATATTTACATGAATTGTTAAATATTTATTAAATATTAAATTTATAATAAATATTTAAAAATAATTAATAACTAATAAAATATTTAACAATTCATCTTAAATATAAATATTAAAAAATACTATAAAAATTCCCTTCTATTACTATATATTAAAAAGGAAACCCATTCTTGGACATATGTTATATGGGAAGATTTTTTTTCTGCAAAAATCTCTTCCTTTTATATTTTTATTTACATTATTTACATATTCTCACATAGAAATGTAAACAAGGTGAGGGCAGATAATGTTTTCCCCATTCCTATTATGAGTATTCATTTATAATTCATGCGAAAAGATAAGTACTCATGGATATTTATTAGTATTTAATAATTTAATATAAAATTTTAAAAACATCAAAATTAAACATAAAAACTTTTTAACATCTATAGAATTTGCTGAAACCAAATTTTATCTATTGAAAATAGTTTTTTTTATTGAAAACTCAATAAATAAAAAATCTTATTGACTGTATTGCTAATCTTATTCTTATATTTTTTCATATATACATTATTTACATGTTATCAAATAGGAAAGTTAACGAGGCGAGCCGAGGCGGGTAGTCCTTCCTTTATCCCTAGCAGGTACTCATTTATGATAGACGAGAATCCATGGATATTCTTTATATTTAATAATTCAATATAAAATTTTAAAATTTATCAAAAGAAAATATAACAATAAAATAAATTTTAACATCCATTAAATTTGTTAAAGTCAAATTCTATCTATTAAAGATAGTTTTTTTCTGCTCAAAACTCAATGAATAAAAAATTGTATTGGCTACATTGTAATCTTATTCTTTTTTTATTTTTTTTATTTACATTATTTACATGTTCATAAATGGAAATGTCAATAGGGCAGGGGCAAGTAGTGTTTCCTCCATCTGCATCGTGAGTACGTATTTATGATTATCACAAAGAAGACTGATGCCCTGAACATCTGCGAATATTTAATATTTCAATATAAAATTTTAAGAATCACCAAAAGAAAATTGAAATATTTGTTGTATATTTGATATGTTTTATTTTTTGAATTTAATTTTATATATTATCAATCTATTATTTTTTACACTATCAACTTATCATATATTATTATATATATAACTTTTGAAGTGATTATTTTAAGATTCAAATATTTTTAATAATGTAACAATATATAATTAGTTAATTGTATAAAAAACTTTTATATTGATGATACATATAAATTAAATCCTTATTTTTATGCTATTGTCCTTTTATAATTGTTGGTATGCAGCTTTTTAATTGCTTTATCCTTCTAATTACTAGCTTATCAAATGAATCAACATGCCAGATTAGTATTTATTTTTAGATGAACAAATTATTATTAAAGTAATTAAAACAAAGAGTAACTCATGCAATCGCACAGCTAATATGCTAGTTTGAATATAAAATTAGGGAATTAGTACATGCAAACTATTGATGTATTTGATATTGGTCTTGGGTTATAGTAAGTAAAGTAAGTAAAAGGGATTGGCTCGGTCGTAAAGTATGTTTTAAATTAATATTTTGTTAGTTCAATTCATTAGTAAAATAATTATTTTATTATTATTTTTAAACATAATAAATTTAATTTTAAAAAATAAATTAAAAAAAAAAAAAATTTAAATTATTTAGTTTTGAGTCATTGTTAAATAAATTAAATAACTAATTCAATTATTAATTGAATTTAATATTTTCAATATAAAAATTATAGTTTCCTTTTGATTGCATATTATTAGATTAAAAAAAATAAAATTTATTCCAACGGATTGACCCGACTTAAAGTGAGCCAGCCTGAACTATATTAAATCACATTAAAGTTGTGCTTAAATTTTTTTAATCTAACCCACACTTTTTGTTAACCTATTCAAATTCAACTCTTTTTAAGAGCTCTAATAGCGAGAGTTGCATAGTCTCCCATGTCCATAAGAGACCTTAAATGGATCTTTATGATTTATACAGTCCATACATAAATTCGGCTTTTCGACTTCTCTTTGAAACTGAATTGGGCTTTTCATCGGCCACATATTATCTACTAAATTAACCATAACAAATGAAGTCAGTTTTTGGCTTTTACAAAAAAAAAAAATACTCACACACATTTATATATATCACATCAAATTACATGTGAATAATATTTACCATCTAATTGACTTACCTTGTTTTTTTTCATATTTACACTCTAATTATTTTATATAAGTAGATGTGAGAGTAGGAGTGCTCATGACTCGGCTCGACCCGAAGCTAATTTAGTCAGGTTTGATTCTTGAAATTAGTTCTCATGTATTTTTAAGTTGGATTTGAGCCACATTTCAAGTTAATCCAATCCGACCTAATATTACATAATATATTAAAATTTATAATTTTATAAAATTAGTAATAAATATAAGACTTCTTGACTTAAATTAATACTTCTTTGCATTGATATATTTTGTTTCAAAATATATATTATAAAATATTTGATAGTTTTTATTTCATACTTTTAAAAGTTTATGATTTAGTTATACATAATATTCAAATGTATAAACTCTATCTAAATGTCAGGTTGGCCCGGTCACTAATCAGACTATGATCGAGTTAGGTCTGGTATGAATATTTAGCCCAAAAAAATCGAGTCAGGTTTGGGCCAAATAAAACCTGACCCAACTTAGTCCATGAGCGCCTCTATGTGAGAGAAATATGTGTGAAAGTGATGTGTGACTAACATTGTATCATTCAATGTATACCATATCAGCTTTTTAGACTATTATTGTCTCTTACTTTAATTTATATTTTTAATGTTACAATTGATGTGATGCATATTAAATTGTATAGAATAAGAAATTTCTCTTACTCTAAAAGTACTTAAGAATTTCTTAAAAATATACTTATTTGTGAATGAGGAAAATACTTTAAGAAGTATTTGATTTATTTTTTGTTTTCATTTTAAAGTAATATATTTTTACTAATAATTATAAAAATATTATATTATTTTCATTTTATTTCTTATTTTTCAAACATTTGTTAAGAAAATAATGAAAATAACATTTTTTTTTATTTTTACAATTTATTTTACAAAATTTTAAAAATAAAAAATAAGATAATATTTTTATAATTATTAATAAAAAAATCAACTAAAAATAAGAAGACAAATGAAACAAGCCCTTAATGGTCAAACCGCACGCCTCGTATGAAACTAGACTACTTCGATGGGCATGGTCTGCACCCCATCCCTCCTCTCCTATTTTGTCAGCACCCCCCCGACCCATTTGACACCCCTACCGCCCCTCCTCTTTTTCATATAAAAAAAGTGAATTTTGTCAATGAATTAAAAATATAAATTATTCAATAGAAAGTTATAATATTTTAATATCTTAAAAAATAAAATATATTTAATATTTTTTAAGTAATTAACCAAAAGTAATAAATATTTTTTTAGTAAATTACACTCATCTCCCTCCAGATTTGATGATATGACATTCAGTCTCATTCTTTCTAAAAAATGACACTCTTCCCAATTGATCAAGTTAACTAATACCTATTAGAATAAGTTACAAGAATATGTATCAATCCTTATATTTTTTTCATAAATAATAATAATCTGTGATACTTGAAAAATTTTATAAATTTTAACTAATTATATTTACATATAATAATACTTTATTAAAAAAATCATTACAATTTTTTTGTGTGAGTGTGTAAGGAGTTATATATATATATATATATGTGTGTGTGTGTGTGTGTGTGTGTGTGTGTGTGTGTGTTTTAACTGATAATTTTATCAGATTTTAACTGATAAAAAAATATTATCAAATTTTAATTAGTAATATTTATACATAATAATTTTTTTAAAATATATTTTTCTATAAATAATTGTGAATGCTAACAATCTTATAAATTTTAACTGATAATATTTATATAATTGTGCAACTTGAAAAAAAAGAAATAGTGGGTAACAGCCTACAAGTCATTCATCTTAACCGTAACGATTGAGATGAATGAGGTGCACCATACATCTTACACAACAAAGTGTATATTAGACGCCTGTTGTTATGATACACTCTACTAAATTATGGTACACCATGATTGATTAACTAGAATATTTTTATAGCCTATTCTAATAGATACTAGTCAACTTTGATCAATTGAGTGGGGAGAGTGTCATTTTTGAGAAAAAAAAAAATGGGACTTAATGTCATATCATCAAACTTGAAAAAAGATGAATGTAATTTATTCTATTTTTTTTCTATCCCTAAAAAAATGCTTATTTAATTTTGACTTTCTTCAAAATAATGTCGGTGTTCCCCTTATTACAATATTATATTAATAATTTTTGCCTAATATTTTAATAAAATATTTTTTAATAAAATCAACACAATCAATTATGATGATGGTGTTGAAAATTAATTTATTAGTTTTAATATTTATTAGTTTATTACAAAAATTGATTATTAAAATATTTTAAAAATACAGGAGTCTATTATTATGGTGAAACTAGCACTCAACAATAATTTCTCAAAAATATTGCTGAACATTTTTGTCTTTGACATGAAATTATTACTGAAATTAATATTTTGTCTGTGACGTGGGGTCTTCTTGTGCATTATTATTCTTTGACAAACAGTTGGTATTAAAAAAAAATAATATTATACCCTCTTATTTAATATTTTAATAATTATTTAATATTAAATAAAAAATATTAAATAAAAAAATAAATATATTTAATATTTTATGAACATAAAAAGTATTTAATGTTTTTTATTTAATAATTAAAAAAATTAATAAGATAATTGAGTTAGAAATTAAATCATTTCTCTTAACAGAATATTTAGCGGCTTCAAATTGCAATTGATGGTCACATCATCCTCCTAGATTTAAAGCCACAGTTAATACATCTTCAATCATTGTAGGACATTGTTGAATGTGGAGAATGTTTCTATTCCTACCAAGTACTGCCGAACACGCATACTTAATTTAGTAAAATTAATGTTTTAAGAGTTTAATTTTTATGTACGATTAGTGTAATGTTACATTATAAATCAATTATATGTGTAAATTTTGAAATAATTATTAAGGGAATTAAATATAATATTTTATTTTTTATAAAATATTTTTGTAAAAAATAATTTTTTTAATTTGAATATTTTATTTAATTTTATTCTATAATAGTTATTATTAATAAGAAAATATTAGAAATATTTTAATAAATATATTTATAAGTAAATAATTATGAGAAAATATTTATAAAAAAATATTTATAAATTAATTATTATTTTAATATAAAAATTTAAGTGTCATCATTATTAAAGATAAAAATTTAAAATGTAACTATTATTTTATTAAAAAATAATAACAGACGTTGCACCTGAAGATGTGGAGCAACGTGAACTAATCAGAAACATAAATAATCATTCAAAATGACTATAAAAAGTTGGAGGTTGCGGTGAAAAGAGAATGAAACGGCAAAGTAAGAAACCGAGGGAGAGAATAAGAAAGAGAAAGAGAAAAGAGAGGGAGGCGATAGGATAGAAAGAAAAAAAAGGTTGAGTCTGAGTGTGAGTGTGTTACGCTGAAACTGTGAGAAAGAGAAAGAAAGAAGGAAATCGGAGAGGGAAGGAGAAAATAAAGAAAATTTTGTAAGAGGTAGGAATTGAATATTTTTTTTAAAGTAAAACTATGACATTAATTATATGCTTTATTATTTTAGTATTTTGTTTATATTATTATTTTTATTAAATTTATTATACACGTATAATATTGTTAGATTGTGAAATTTTAATATTTATTTGATTTTGAAATGTTTATAATATTTAACAAAAATTAGAATTTTTATAATTTAATATTGATTATTTCATGAGATCGAATATAATAAATTATAAAAAATTAAAATATTATTCAAAATTTAAGTTAAATAAATATTTTAAATTATATTGTACAATAAATATATTTTTAATTTACATAAATTTTTTATGCAATAAATACACTATCATGACTAAGACAAACTATGGATTATGATGAAGACTTGATACACTATGAACTATGTTGAAGACTAGACAACTATGAAATATGATGTGAACTTTTAAAAAAACTATTAATATAATTTAAAGAAAAAAGAGTATACAGTCACCCTAAACTTTGATTCTTTTCTAAATTAACACTATAAACTTTAAAATCTTTTTAATTAGTTCCTAAATTTCGATCTTTTTGTAAATTACTACTAGGAATTTTAATTTTTTCTAATTAGTCCCTGAACTTTGACCTTTTTACAAATAGCTACCACAAACTTTTAAATTTTCTCAATTAGTCCTTAAACTTTAATTAATATCTTAATAGATCTTTCTATTTAAGTTGAATATGTTAATTTACTAACGATGATATTGTGTAACAACATCTTATCCATTTTAACATTGATTATAAACTATTTATTAATTTATTTATTAAAATTTAATTTTAAATATATTTTATTCATTACAAAGTACATAAAAATAAATTTATTTTAAAACAAAATTTGTTTTTATTTATTTTGTAATAATAAAATATATTTATAATCAAATTTTAATAAATAAATTAATAAATAGTCTAGAATTAATATTAAAGCGGATAAGATATTGTTATACAATATCATCGTTAGTGAATTAACATATCCAAATTAAACAGAAGTATTTATTAAGATATTAATTAAAATTTAGGGACTAATTGAGAAAGTTTTAAAGTTTGTATTGGTGATTTACAAAAAGGTCGAAGTTCAGGGACTAATTGAGAAGATTTTAAAGTTCATTGTGATAATTTGTAAAAGGGTCAAAGTTCATGATTAATTGAGAAGATTTTAAAGTTTATGGTGGTAATTTGCAAAAGGACCGAAGTTTAGGAGAGCTGTATACTCTTTTTCCTGTGATGAGGAACTTGCTTGCTGATGTTTGTTTATAATGATGTATTACATGATTTATTTAGCATTTGTTCAATTATTCTTCTCGAATTATTTTGTTTTTATCATACTTTATTTACCATGTGATTTTTTGTATACTTTATACAATTGAAACTCATCATGCACTTTCAAACGTTTTATAATTGTTCATTTTCTGCTGATAATTTTCAATTCTTACTTTGTTTATAATGATTTCAGACTAGTACAAAACGCATTAAGACTACCATCATCAACTATGCATAAATTCGAAGAGAATATATATATATATATATATATTATATATATATATATATATATATATATATATATATATATATATATATGGATCGTTTCTGTACCAAATGTCTTTTTTGACTTACACTCATTTTCAACCATGAGTTCTACTTTCATCTAATGGTTGAGATTATTTCATTAAAAGCAACCATTAATGAAGTAGATCATCAAAAAATGATATGCATAAATTCTAATTCCAAAGGAATATATATATATATATATATATATATATATATATATATATATATTAAAGTTATTAGAAATATATGTATTTTTTTACTAAATAATGACTTTGTTGTTAGATTTCTTAATTAGAACTTATGTTTCGATTTCATTTTTTAGTTACTATTGTTTCTTTCTTTTGTTTCGATTATGATTTTTGTTGTGATTTTAATGTTCATTGATTTTGTTTATTGTTCTTCAATTTCGATATCTGTTTTGGTTTTATTGAATTTTTGTCTGCTATAAACACATTTTCAATTTGTAAAATTTTTATCTTTCTTTACTTTGTGTTTCAATTAGAAAACTTATCAATTGATTTCTTTTGATTTATTGAGTGTTTGAAATATACAAAATTTTATTAGTCAAAAATTGAATTTTTATGAATAGAGAGAAAAAAGATGATACTCTTAATTAATAATTTTGCTATTAGATTTAATTTTATTAAGAGGGGTTACATTAAACATTTTTAATAATGTGATGAAGAATAATTAATTAATAGTATAAATAACTTTTTCATTGACAATACATTTAAATTATATCAATGTTTTAATGCATAGTTAATTAATCACGAAAGAATGTTTAGTCTCAGGTAATTAGATTCATTCACATGACACATAATAACAGGGACAATTAATCTAAATACATAATGTAATGTACATCTCAAAAACAGCTACAGTGTTTCGTAGTTAACTTTTTGGAAATCTTATATTATTTTATACAACTCTTATATTCTTATATTAAATAATACATATATTTTTTTTTACATTTTATTTAATATTTCATTATATTATATATATATTTTTTCTCATTTAATTATATCTATTAAAAATACTGTGAATAATACTTATACCCCTAAAAAAAGTGTAAAATGATTATTTTCTTATTCATAGCTCATATTACACATATTTATATGCAAGATAAATTAAAATGTAAATATATAAAGAATAAAATAAAAAAATTATAATTAAATAATAAAAATTATATAAATATAAATTAATATATATGTAAGTAATATTACTTTAACTTTTTACTCACACAAATAATATTAATGCGACCTTTAAATTTTGTATAAATAATTTCGTTATTTATTTAATTTTTATATATTTAATTCTTTTTAACTTTTTTATAAATTTATTTTATATCTTACAAAAATATTATAATCATATATAATATATTTTAATATTTATCTCATATAAATATATAATAAATATACATTCATCGTATTTAAGTTACATAAAACATTATCCTTTTCTCGTAGACTATGTGAGTACATTTTTATCAAATAATGAAAAATATTAATTTAAGCTTAGAGAGCCATATTAGGAAGGTACGGTAGTGGGAGACAAACAAACATGCCAAATCCCGGAATCGAGAAAAATGTATAAACTGAAATTTAGAAATAAATTTGAGGTCCAGATGCTTTTACGCTGACACTCTGAGATGAAGCTGAGACTAACTAGTCACTGTTGTGTTGAGTGTTGGTGTCACTGTAGAAGGCCTTTGTTGCCTGCAAAGTGCAAACAAGAGAAGAAACTATGATTAATAAGAATAATAATAAATTTTTGAAAAAAAATGCTAGTTATACATCTATTTCATGCACATTATTTTAATACTAAGTTACATGTTAAAATTCAAATATAAGTATGTGAAAAATAAAATAAATTTAATAATAATTAAATAATAAAAATTATACAAATATAAAATATAAAATAATATACATATAAATGTGCATCAGAACTTATCAGCATTGTTTCAAGCTTTTTATGTAACTCTCTCTCACACGCTCATGCTCTCATGGTCATACAAAGGCACACTTCACACCACTCTAGAGAGACACACACAGAGAGACAAGGACCGTTACTTTCTGAAGCTTTGCATAGTTGAAGCTGAAGAAAAACAACAAGTGGCTTCTTCACTTTCTTTCTTCTGAGCATTCAGAGAGAGACAGAGAGCAATGGCGAGGGGGTTTAGGTTCATCTTTGCTGCTTCACTTCTGCTCATGCTTCTGGGTTTGTGCTTATTCCCTCCTTCCATTCCATTCCATTCCATCTCTCTCTTGTTTTAGCCCGTGTCCAAGTAATGTTTCTCTGCTAGTTTTGTTTTTTGTATTCTAGCTGGTGTGTAAGTGTCCTTGTTTTCTGTATCTTGGTTCCTAGTTGTTATGTGTTGGGAGCGATACCTCTATGTTACTTGCATCAGATCACCATTTTCTTAGAGCTCTCTCCTTTGGTTTTTTGTGACTCTGATAGTAGCTTAAGTTTTCTAACTTTGCTTGAAAGAATGTGGACGCTCCCCCTTTTCTTTTAGTATATTGTTACTGCCATATTATTCGATGCCATTTTCTTTTGAAGCTTAATTTTGTTTTTCAGAAGGAAAAAAAGAAATATATTGACATTAAAGTGGTTCTATCTTCTGTAGAGATTCCCTGTTTGGTGGTCTGCAGTTCAAATGGTACTGCACCTATAATTATCAATGAAATGAACAGCTATATTGGCTCAAACTCACTGTTATTAGGCCATGAAGAACTAAATACATCTTTTTATAGGTTGCTATATAACAATGCCCTTTGTTACCAATGGCTAGGTTGTAAGGCTATTTGGGAGTTGTTTGTGAGGCTGGTGAACCTCTCTAAAAGCATTGGATTTAAGGAAGGTACAATATTTGAACAAACTGTAGAATGATATGGAAGATAGAATACTTTCAATTTTAGAAAGATTGGTTGAAGTCCAACGTTCTAAATTAGAGTATAATCACATCAGATGGAGTATGATCTTACTAGGGTTCTTCCTAGACATCATTCCCTTGAAGTGGCTTGGCTTGTCGGTTTCTTTTCGTTGTGTGGTACAGCTCAAGTGTTGAGCTCACTATTAACCAACTACTTAAATTGCAAATTAGTAAGTGATTGTTTTGACATGTAGATACAACTAGTAGAGCTAGCATATTCTGTCTCTTTTTCTCTCAAGTCTCAACTAACAGACACAATCAGCTCTCTTTGTGATTCTTATTTTTTCTCTATTTGATCTTATGAAATCCTGTCAGATTGTTGCTCTGGGAGTTTTATTGGAATCTGCTATGGAAGAAATGCTGATGACCTCCCTACACCTGATAAGGTGGCACAGTTGGTTCAATTTCACCAAATCAAATATTTCAGGATCTATGACTCTAATATACAGGTTCTGAAGGCTTTTGCAAACACTGGAGTTGAACTTATGATTGGGATTACAAATTCAGATTTGTTGCCATTCTCCCAGTTCCAAACTAATGCAGACACTTGGCTGAGAAACAGCATCCTTCCTTACTATCCAGCCACTAAGATCACATACATAACTGTTGGCGCAGAAGTCACAGAAAGTCCTAACAATGCTTCTTCATTAGTAGTGCCTGCCATGAACAATGTCCTTACAGCACTCAAGAAAGCTGGCCTCCATAAGAAGATAAAAGTTTCTAGTACCCATTCCCTTGGGGTTCTATCTCGATCATTCCCACCTTCTGCTGGGGCTTTCAATAGCAGTCATGGATATTTCCTGAAGCCATTGCTAGAATTTCTTGCTGAGAACCAGTCACCTTTTATGATTGATATATATCCTTATTATGCTTACAGAGATTCCCCAAATAAAGTGTCCTTGGATTATGCACTGTTTGAGTCATCCTCTGAGGTAATTGATCCAAACACTGGTTTGCTGTATACAAACATGTTTGATGCCCAGATTGATGCTGTTTATTTTGCACTGATGGCCCTAAACTTCAGAACAATTAAGGTCATGGTCACTGAAACAGGTTGGCCTTCCAAAGGGTCATCTAAGGAGACAGCAACTACTCCTGATAATGCACTAACATACAATACCAATCTGATAAGGCATATTATCAATGAGACTGGTACGCCTGCAAAGCCTGGAGAAGAGCTAGATGTCTACATTTTTTCATTGTTCAATGAAAATAGGAAGCCTGGTTTGGAATCTGAGAGGAACTGGGGAGTATTTTATCCAGACCAGACAAGTGTGTATAACCTAGATTTCACAGGAAGAGGTGCTGTTGATGTGACTACAGAGGCCAATGTAACCAGATCAAATGGTACAATATGGTGCATTGCTTCAAGTAAGGCCTCGCAAATGGACTTGCAGAATGCCATAAATTGGGCTTGTGATCCTGGCAATGTGGACTGTACTGCTATCCAGCCTAGCCAGCCATGTTTTGAGCCAGATAACCTAGTCTCACATGCATCTTATGCTTTTAATAGCTATTACCAGCAAAATGGGGCTTCTGATGTTGCTTGTAGTTTTGGAGGGACAGGTGTAATAGTTGATAAGAATCCATGTATGTTCATTACAACCCATCACCAATTTTGCTTTTCATTTTTCTGTCTGTTTTTTACATATCTAATTTGCTTGGAAACTATTGCATACTTTTTTTTAATGCCTGTGTGGGCATGCATATGGCATTTTTTGTCTCTAATTGTGAACTAAAAGAGCTAGTCAAGTTGAAAAACACAGTATTAGCTGGAAGTCGTATGTGTTGTATAATGCATTTTGCGTGTTAATTTGGTTTTGTCCAACTCCGGAAATCATTTGGAGAAGGAATGTCTTTGTTTGACATTATAGTCTATAATACTGGATGCTATTCTAGTTTTTCACTATAACATCCACGATATGATATCTCTGAGCATGCTAGATTTGTTTTTAAGAAAGCTAGTCAAAATGAAAACCATATTAGTAGAAGTAATAGAGTTTGTACAGGGATGTGTGTTTGCCTCCAAGTCCCATAAAGAATGCATAGATAGGAAGTTGCTGGATATTATTGTCTGTTATACTGGCTGCTGTCATAGTTTTTTCATTTGTTTATCCATGTTGCTAAGAGTTGTTCAACAAATTGTCTGACATCGTGGCCTTCTTGTGTGTCATTACCAAATTATTGCTACTGTTTTGGACCTTTGGTCACTGAACAACTATTTGTTTTCAATTCTGCAGCCTATGACAACTGCATCTACATGAGAACTGGGTAAGTTCAATCCTAGAGATGATGTTTTGTTTGCTTATTTTATTTTAGATGACCTTACATTATATAGTAATATTAAGATTCTAAGTATGACATTTGGGTCTTCTTCCACTGTGTCTATGCAGAAATAACAAAACCTTGGCAAGTAGTACAACAGCAATATCTTCAACTCCATCCTCCTCACAGAAAGAAGTTTCCTCATCGATTTCTAGTTTTCTTCTTTTAACCTTTCACTTCCTTCTATTGAGTATTGAACGAGCCTGACAAGCTTGATTAATGGCCAAGAAAAAAAACAAAGATAAGGTTGATTATTGAAAGCGCAGCATGATTAATGACTTTAGTGTTAAGATGTAAGCTGCTTTTGACATGAAGGAAATGTAATAGTTGAAAAGCTTTAGTACTATGCATCAGAAAAATGTAAAATTCTTTGTTGTTACATGGAAAAATTCAACTACTGTAGAGGATGGAGCAATCTTACTCCTAGTTTTGTATTCCGAGTGAGAGGCCAACACAGCAAGATGACTGACTTTTCTATGATTTATTTAATTTAATTTTGTAATAGCACTGGGGTTGCTGCAACTTTTCAATGTGGAAGTTTAGGTCCAGTTTTGTAGTTTGATGTAGGGGAAATAACCTTGGATGCTTATTTTATAGTCCATTGTCACGCGCCCCACCTAATGCATATGGTGAAACTATCAGATATCACTTTATCAATATATCTTGAAAGAGTAATGTCATGACACGAGAAAAACCAATATAAGTTAAAATTGAAACTGTTAATTACAGTTGATAAACTTAAGTTTTGTTGAAAGTAAGTTTACAATAACGTGATTTATGTTTGGAAACTTTTATTTCAAAAGTAAGTTTGACAAAATAAATATTTAAATAAAAATAATTAAAAAGGTCAAAAATTAAAAGAAACTGGTAGTTGATATTTAAATTTATACATACAATTCTCCTAACAGAAAACATCTCAAGACAAAAGCAAGAAATTCTTGCTTTACTTCTAAACGTCGTTAAAGGTGAAATTCTGTTGAAGCAAATGAGAAATAAAAGAGCCAGCTAAAAATTGAAATACTCTTAGTCGTCCAAAGGTCTGCATTTAAAATGATATATGTTAAAACTGATAATTAGAACACTACTACAGCTAGTAAGTCTACTACAGTAAAACTGAATTATCAGAAGTTGTAGCAGTGGCATTTTATTTCTCATTCTTATATACATCGCAAAACTGAATAAGTGGAACTAGCAATGCATATAAATTAACTTAGTGCGCATTTAAATTAATTTATTTTGTATTCAAAATAATTTATAATAAAAAAATTCTGAAAGAACTTTTGAAAAAAAAAACAATAATTTATCAAAAAAAAAAAAAAAAGCTTTGCCAAACAAGCATTACCAACATTCACATAATTTACTGAAAATCAATTGCTTGATTCCTATAGTTGTTTGTTTTTTCTAGGTTAACACAACAGAACTAACGTGGGATTTTGACAAAGAGCGAGAGGAGAACAAAGAAAAAAAGACAATACTTAAAGTCTATTTTTTATATCCATTACATTTATTTTATTAATTAAATTATGACATGTATATAATTTTTTAACAAAAAAATTATAAGAAAAAATATTAATGAATATATGTCATAACTTGATTAGTGAAAATAATGTAATGAACATAAAAAAATAAACCTAAATTTTGTCTACAACAACAACAACCAAGCCTTTTCCCACTAGGTGTGGTTGGCTACATAGATCAAACGACGTTATTGTGCCCTATCATAAATCAAGTCTTCAAAAATACCATTCAAATTTAAATCTTTTTTAATTGTTTCACCTATAATCTTTTTTAGTCTCCCTCTACTTCTAGTTATTAGACTATCCTCCACCTGATTTACTCTTCTTACCGGGACTTCTAAGCGTCTTCTCCTTACATGTCCAAACCACCTAAGAAGAGATTTTACCATCTTTTCCACAATAGGTGCTACCCCTGCTTTCTCTCTAATGTACTCATTCCTAATCCTATCTTGTCTTGTATGGCCACACATCCAGCGCAACATCCTCATCTCCGTGACACTAATCTTATGCTCTTGTTGGCTTTTTACCGCTCAATATTCAGTACCATACAACATCGCGTGCCTTATAACTGTGTGGTAAAATTTATCCTTAAACTTGAGAGGCACTTTTCTATCACAAATCACTCTTAAAGCACTCCTCCATTTCATCCATCCAGCTTGAATCCTATGGTTTACATCTCCCTCTATCTCTCTGTCATTTTATATGATAGATTCAAGATACCTAAACCGTGTGACTTGTGGCATGATGTGATCCTCAATTTTCACCGTTAAGCTAGTATTAGCACGCTTCTTACTGAACATACATTTCATATACTCCGTCTTACTCTTGCTTAGATGAAAGTCATATTCTTCCAAAGCTCGTCTTCAAAGCTCTAGCTTCCCATTTGTTTCTTCTCTCGACTCTCTAACTAAGACTATATCATATGCAAAAAACATGCATCAGTAAGACCGCTTTCTTGGATATCTTGCATAAGCACATCCAAGACCAAGCTAAAAAGATATGGACTCAAAGTTGACCATTGGTGCAGTCCTATAGTTATATGAAAATTATCTGTAACTCCACCTTATGTTCTCATACTAGTTTTAACCACATCATACATATCTGGGATTGCTCGAATATAAGTGATACGAACTCCTTTCTTCTCCACAAGACCTCTCTCGGTACCCTATCGTAAACTTTCTCCATATCAATGAAAACCATGTATAGCTCTTTTTGCTTCCTCCGATACCTCTCCATCAATCTTCGTAAAAGATAGATTACTTCCATGATTGACCTCCCAAGCATAAAACCGAATTGATTCTCTGAAATATGAGTCTCTTGTCTTATGTTCAATCATTCTTTTCCATAACTTCATGGTATAACTCATGAACTTAATCCCTCTATAATTTACACAATTTTATATATCTCCCTTGTTTTTATAAATAGGAATTAAAGTCTAAAGAAAAAATTAAGCTCCCTCCTTTATTTTGGTTGGCTGTAAGGATTAAAGTCACACTTCAATAATGAATAGGGAAATTTTCTTGCGATTTACACATCATTTGTATATTAATGCCTCAATTGTCAATTGCACGGGAGGGATTGAAGTTAAGAGCCTCAGAATCATTACCTGTTCCATATATCTTCAATCTACTTGATTATTGGATTATATTTTAGATAGAGAAAAGCTAAAAAAGCTAATACCACAACATACATGTTGCCACAAAATAAATTCTGAAACGTAAATAAATTCTTTTCAGGCTAACTTTTTTAAAATTAATTTTTTTCAGCATTAAATCTTTTAAATTCAAATATATTAAAATTTAATCCAAACAATCACAAAGTCATTTACATACAACAAATATAGAGAAATCATCCTAATTCCAAATACTAGTCTTCAACGCTCAATATGTCATAGAAGAGAAGAATAGAGTACGTTTTGTTTTATAGTCATCATTTTTCAAGCACCGAACACTTCTTTCGTACACGCAGATCCCAAGACTTTTGATACCCATAATATTATTACATTGCAATCAAAATCAAGCATTCTCATGGCAAGTCCATGCAAAGCCTTGTATAGAAGCCAATGAAATAAGCACGATAACAAGAAATACCAAGAGGATTAAAGACCCGTATCAATGAGATAATCACCAAGTCTTTCAACTATTATGTTGCACTGACTCGGAGTCATGGGTTCATCATAAATGCCAATGATCAAGGCCTGATTGGTCTTCTTAACAGTAACACCACCAGGGCCCTGGATAACGGGGAAAAAGCTGAGATTGTAACTACAATGGCCAAAACCAGCATGAAGGGAATATATGTTCATGTTTCTCAATTGAATTCAGAATTTAAAAGACAGCTATCAAGCTTTGAATTTCAGGTAACGATTGATGTCATAGAATCCTTACACACAGCATAAAATTGTTGAAAGCAGTGCATAAAGGTGTCAATGTACATACTGATGTACATTTATAAAGCTGTGCATTTATATAGTATAATTTGATTGATAAGCAATCCACAGACACGTGGGCAAGGCATAAGTTTTCCATAAGATGGATAGCAAATATAAGCGAAGGTTTAGAAAAGATCCACGCTTTGCTTATAATATCATAATATGCATGATATAATTGCATATTTAAATTAATCCGGTATGCCAAAAATTTTGAAAAAATTTCGGCCCTAGTCCTAGTTGGTCTTGGTCACCCCCTTCTCATGTTACTCTCTCTTTAAAAAAAATTAAATAAAAATAAAAAATAAAAAAATCAACTGTAAAATTTTGATGAGATGGTTGCAATTTCACTTTACAATTTATTGCACGATTCTAATATTAAACTAACATTATGTTTGGATGACAGATAAAGAGAGGAACGGAAAGGAAATAGGAGGAACGGAATTAATTTTTTGTGTTTGAGAGTTTTAAAATGCATAAGAAAGCTAAACTAACACAGTAATCATTTCTCCCCTCTTCCCTCAAATGACCAATTTTGTTCCCCCAAAATTGAGGTGGAATGGGAGAACACATTTCACTGAATCTTCCAAACAAAGAGGGAGGAACTTTATTCCTTTCGATTCTATTCCGCTCCGTATTAAACATCCAAAGAGAGTTGTGAGCCTTGGGGCAACAGTAAGGTTACTGCCAGGTTCTATTCCCCAAAAATCAAAGTCAGTTAAATTGCTGGATTAATACCTATCCTAAATCATCACATTATCTTTGAACTTAAGCAATCAAAATTCAAGCTGATAATTAGAAACAGTTCTTACCTTCTTCCCTCGAATGACAGCTCCCGCCTCACCTTGGATCACCATATATTTTGTGCCACCGAGATACAATCCAGTTGGAGCAAGTGATCCAGGCTCGGTAAAGTCATTCATGATAGCAGTTATTTCCTCAGGCTTGAACTAAATATACATAGATATGCAAAAAAAAAATAACAATGGATCAACTTAAATGAAACAAAATGCTCATTTAGACATAAGTGTCGCTTGCACAAGTGATATCAATGGATTTCATATCATGATGATTATATCAACAGTATGAATGATCTTCTGTTGTTATATTCTCAAAATGAATGCAATACATCCAATCCACCCGCTAATCATGCATTCTATGTCATTTAGCATTACATTGAGCTTTCTTTTCTGATTGGATTTCGAACTTTTTAACATGGCAATGCTTCTCCAATCTCCATTACTAAATTAATGACTCCGTCTGTCTAAGCTTAATTTACAGCTCAAATGCACATAAATTGTGAAGCATATTAGGAAGATAAACAATTATCCCCAATTCCCTAAACTACAGAGTAAGAAAAGAAGCATAAATATATCAAACGAAAACCAAGACCATAGGATATGGTCCATGCATATTCAAATCTGACAAATCGGAAATAAAAAAGAAAAGAAAAAAAGCGAAACCCGATGAATCTGGAAAAAAATTACCCTAATAAACCGATCCGATAAATAATAATAATCCGAAGCAACAAGGAGAGAAATGAGGTTTGGGAAGGTAATGAGAGAAACCTGAGGGAAAGAGGAGCTCTGTGCCCAAACGCTGCCGTCTTGGCCGAGGATGGCTGCAGAGCGGAGCTGATTACCTTCAATTTCGCACAAAAGGTGCTCGTCGACGTAGGCTTGCCACGACATCTTCTCAAACTTGTCGTTGAGGGAGGGTGACTGAGCTTGAAGTTGGATTTTCTGGGAAATCTGGGAGTGTTTGTTTGCTGAGAAAATCTGAATGAGTGCTCTGATATGGTATGCTAGCGTTGAAACCACGGAGCAATAAAATCCACCAAATGATGGTGTCTCCACGTTAAATTACTCGAATACCCTTCCCATTACCCCCTATTTTCGTTTTGTATGTCTAACTATTCGCTTTCAAACAGAAACTTGTCATTTTCTTCTTTGCAGTCGTTCACCGTCACTTTTTTTCTTTTCTGTTTTATTTTGTTGGATTTTGTTAAAAGTACGTCTTAAGAAAGCTAAAATAGTTTTTTTTAAAATGAAAATAAGATATTTAATATATTAAAAATTAAAAAATTATTATTTATTTTATTTTTATAAAAAAAATATTTAAATTTTTTTAACAAGTGTCCTAAAAATATTTATTATCAAAACATTTTTTTTGCTTTGATAATTGTTTAGTCGGTTGTGGAGGTGGCACAACAAGTTTTAATATATGAATTACAGACATCACAGATTATGAATATTTGCAGTCCGCGATGATACGTGATCAGTGTGTGACACACGAAAACTCATACGATATGATACATGTATTTTGTGTGTCTAAATGTATCCGATTAAAAAGATTTTTTTTTTTAGTTTGGACACATTTCAGACACACTCAAACACTTCTCGGACATGCTTAGACACTTCTCGGACACGCTTAGACACGACTTGAACACGATCCATTAATATTTTTTTAAAAAAAATTAGTTTCCACGACTAACGTTCAATTAGTAAGCTCGTAACCCACTTAAGCCCAATCACATGACTAACGTCTCAAGCCACTATTTTCACATATCAGTATTTTAAATTTTATCTTTTCACACGCCATTATTAAACTTTTAAGTTTTATCTTTTCACACACCGTTATTTTTATCTGCTCCTTCTACATCTGCTCGTACCAAGTCATCCACTTCGTTGTCACCGAAACTTGTCTCACATCAATATTTCCTCTAGTTATTTTTTTTTATGCATATGTACTTGTACATGATTAGTTCTATTATGAGAAGTTAGCTTAGAAGATTTTTTAGAATATGTCAATAGAAATAATGTTCTATATTTTTTAGGAGAGACTTACTAGGTAACAAATATTAGCACATAAGATATATATTAAAATATTATAAATCTTGAAACATAAAAATGATATTAATGAATTATAATTTTTTTAAATTTTTTATATATATATATATATATATATATATATATATATATATATATATATATATATATATATATATATATATATATATATATATATATATATCATGTTTTTATCTTATAATTTTTGAATTTAATGCTATATATATTGTGTTTTGTATCCGTATTTATGCTTCAAAGATTCTAATATATGATACAATTCATTTAAGGTTGATAACATTTGTAGTCTCATGTTTAAGCTAAGCTCATTCAATGAATAAACTGAATGTTCTCCATCACAAATATAATAATGCATCTTCTTCACACTATCAGCTTATAATAAAAAATGTGAATTACTTAGTGAAGTAAATTAACAAAAAAAAATTAAAGTAATCAAATAAAGGAACATTATTTACTATTAAGCCAATCTTTGCACTAATTTTAGTAATCCATTGGTAGGTACACTTGTTGTACCACCTTTATATTCAAAGTTTGCATTGAGTAGTCTCTCTTGGGGGCATTCATAAGCACATATTCATGCAGATTATCTCACATCTAAATAAATTGTGCATGATATTGTAACTCATTTTCAATATTTTTGCCTCACAATGTAAGATCATGGAGGTGTTGAAGCTGACAAGGAGGTTCTGAAATATACTGGCTCATACCAAACTGACGCACCACACGATCGGGCCAATGCCACTCAACAATATGATAGTATATCAATGGGATGACAACTCTCCAAATTGGGAAACTATGCAAGCAAATATATGGAAGTGACATCATATTGTCTGGAGTATATGATTCCCATGCAATTTACAAAATATGAATAATCATTATTGTGAACACTTAATTTTACCCGAGCCTTTTTTAATTCATTTTCTCTTTATTTTTAAAAAATAAAAATAAAATAAAAACAAAAAATAAAATTAATAACAAGATAAGTGTTTCATTTTCTCTTGGCCCATTCCTCTCAGCCTAAAAACCTTTGTTTAGCCCACTTATTTTTTTTTGCCCACAAATTTGTTTAGCCCAATCAAAATTATGATTACAAAAAAATCTATAAAAAAAACAACAACAACAATAAAAGTAAAAAAATAAATTAAAAATAATAATAAAAAAAGGAGAGGAGGCTACCATTGTAGCCTTTTCCTTTCTCCTTTGTTTTCTTCCATTTTGGAGTATGAACCATTTTGGCCTTTTAGTTGATTTTTTTTTCTTTTCCCACCAGGCACTTGCCCTGCACACACACCCCATCCATTTTCACATATACAGAGAGAGCAAAACATCCTACTCCATTTTGGCATTTTCCCTGCACACACAACACCATAGCAGGGACATTGTTGTGTGCTCCCCATTACTTGCTGCAACTGCTTCATTGCAGCTCCATCACATAGTTTTTGCTCCCCATGTTAGTTTTGTTTGGTTTCTTATTGGAGTTTGGCTATATAAGAAGGAATGTGAGAACTTGAGGGGGTTAAAAAATTTTTCTAAAAAAAATAGAACGCAGAGAGCTGAGGAAAAGAAGGATAGGCACAAACAGAGGCATAAGAGAAGAGAAGAGAAGAGAAGAGAAGGAGAATTTCTTTGGCAAGAAATTGAGGGAGTGAAGCTGAGTGGAGAAAGAAAACAGATGAGTGTGCACAGAGAGGACAATAGAGTTTTGGTCTAGTGCTCCTTAAAGGTAAGGTCCTTCTCCCTCATTCATCATTATCATCTCAAAACTTCATCAACTTTCACGTTCACTGGGTCCACTGTCCAAACTCATCACCACTCCACCCTTCATCTTTACCACAAAAACCTTTAACCTTCACCATCCGTGCATTCTGAACCAAGGCAACCTCACTATGTTGAACCCAAACCATCTTGCCTCAAACACAAAACCAAAATGAGTCATTCCTATATACCACCTAAACAACAAACAATACACGAATCTCATTTACTCTCTCCAACATGTTCACAAATCATACAACAAACACATCACCAAATACACGAGAAAAATCTATACAGAAACCCAAACCTCTACACATAGATCAAATTCCCAAATACAAAACCAAAAATATTCATCCTCCATTCCTAAACCTAAACTTTGTATCCATACTCAATCACCTTTGAGCGTAACCCGTAACCTACGCGACCCACCGCCATGGCCAAGCACCCATCACCGACCACCTCTCGCCATCTCACCATCCCTCTACCACACTAAAACACAACCGTAATCCAACCAGTCCCCATCAACCCGGATCCAACACCTAACCTCGGACCACTTCCTCGAGACCCACCACGAAGCCCACCACGGCCAGCCAGCCGAGACCCACCACGAAGCCCTTCCACGACAACCCCTCACCTAGCCGTGTCCGCCTTCCTCTCCCCCCACTTGTGAGCCACCACGGGGCCGCCCCACTATAGCCACCTCGGACCAGCCACACGCAGCCCAGCCACACGCAGCCCAGTCCCCCACCGCGACCAGAAGCACTCACATCCCCTCAACCCACTACGAACCACCACGTTGCGGCAAATCCGGCCACCCTCACCTTCGTTCATTCACATATCCGACCACCAACCATCACCACGAACCTCCCCACCTAGCCACACCACCACAACAATGGCCACCACCTCGCGCCACCCACATAACGAAGCACCCACGACCGATGCAACCGTGCCACCCGGCCTCTACCACCGCTGCGTGAAACGCCGTGTACCGCCGCACCTCTGCCTTGATCTCCATCCCCTATTTTGTTCCGAAAGACCCCCCACGATGTTCTTCCTCTGTTTACGTTTGTGTGCATCTCTTCTATTCTTTCTTTTTAAGAACATCAATGCTTTTTTTTTCTTGTCATTTTTTTTTTTTTTACTTATGTTTTTTTTTTTTTTTCCCGATTGGGTTTGCTTTACTCTACTTGGGCTTTAGAGTTTCAAAGTGGTTCAAAATTGATAATAGTTTTGATTTTATGAGCTTATTTTGAAGTTTATATATATATATATATATATATATATATATATATATATATATATATATATATATATATATAAAACAAAGAAATCATCTTAGACTTTATTGAAGATTTTGTTTACCCCTTTTTTTGTGTTAGCGTGTTTTTTAATCATGTTGTTAATATTGTCTTTTTTAAGTATTTTTTTGTCTTGATTTTACAATCTTTTTTTTAAGGGAAAATGAAATATTTGAGCTTTGTTGAGAATGAATAAAATGAGATTAGTTGAGATGCGACAACTTATTAATCTGACAGTTTTAAAAATCATCTAAGTTGTGATAGTTTGATGATTCGTTTTTAAGAAAAGTAAATAAAATAAAATAATTGAGTCGTGTTAAGAAGGAATAAAACAGGATTAGTTGAGCTGCGACAACTTGTTAATCTGGTAGTTTTGTTCTGGACTGTGATCTGAGATGCCGCCCTTAGGGGGAAACCCGACATGCA
Source organism: Ormosia emarginata (assembly GCA_029884605.1). NCBI lineage: Eukaryota > Viridiplantae > Streptophyta > Magnoliopsida > Fabales > Fabaceae > Ormosia > Ormosia emarginata. The sequence goes on along the minus strand of JAQQTP010000072.1, from coordinate 9,021,159 downwards.
AACTACCAAACTCTGACATAGGCACCCCGGTAGGCCGTCCGTACACGGGCATCAGTTATAGCCCCTAACAATACTCCTTAGGTCTGCGCAGATCCTGACACTGCCAATCATGACCTTTAGAATGTGGGGACCATAACTGTCTGCAAACAGCAGGTGGCCACTAACGCGACAATCCCGATATTTCAGGGATCTTCCTGGACAATCGTGGGAGAGAGGCACCCTCTGTTAGGAACCTGCCTGAACGAACGTGGGAAGGAGGCACCTCTTGTTAGACCCGATCTCACGTACCTGCACCCACGCAAAGGGTACAAGGACTCTAAAAATGCTCTATAAAGTATCAGACTATGTCATTCTAATAAGGTAACTTGCAATCTTACAGTATATACCCTTCTAGTGTGTTGCCTACCCCTTGTTCAAGGCTCTCAGAGGCAACAACTGCGCAAAGAGGAGAAAAATACCGTATACGTGTCAACTCAAGCACCCTCTGATTCTACACTAGGACATTGACGCCGTCTGTGGGAACCATAAACTTCTAATCCCAGGTGTTCCAATGTCAATTTCAGGATATGCTGTAACAACATATGACCATGATAAACAAACAGTACCAAAGGTTGGAGGACATGCAACAGGCGATGCGAGAAAACCAACTCAGATTAAGCTGTCGTGACAAAGGACATAATGCAGAAAATAACCAAAGGAGGGCTCATCCTGACGCCACGGTGTCAAACGTCAGGAATAATAACTTGAACCGCGGCCTCAAGGAACACCCCTTCTCAGACCAGTTGATGGAATATTGCGTCCCCAAGAACTTTAAGTTCCCATCTAACTTGGAGATTTATGACGGAATCATGAACCCCTAGGAACACGTAAATGCCTTCGAGTGATCCATGTGTTTCCACGGTGGATCCATGGAGTTGTTGTGTCGTGCTTTCCCTCTCTCCCTAAAAAAGGGAGCCCTCAAATGATTCTTCGGTCTACCGTAACCTCATTATCCGACAAAGCCTTTCAAAGACTATAATATAGCCCTAACCGTTAGGGTGAACTTGAGTCGGGGTTACAAGTAGAGTCCAGAGAATAACCATATGGAAATCTGAGAAGGGAAGTTGCAGTCCGAGCTTAACGAAAAGAGGTTCATACAGTAACATGAAGTGTGAACCTGCTTCCCAGCTTGAGCACACCCTTTCATTCCACTCTAGGCACACAACCTGGAACTCGTTGTCCCGAGTCTTCTCGTGTGTCAGATGAAGGTAGCTCAACAATGACCTCAGTTCAGCCTCTGAAAAAAATTTGAAAAGATATTTCCAGACATCTTCCCCCACCCATGGGTACGATAACCTCAGGCCACGACGGATTCGAACGGGATCTTCTTCATCTAGTTCACAGATCTCGGGGATCAACAGCCCGGCTCTAACCCTTCTCTTACCCCGCACCATAAAAAGTCTTGAGAACACCTAAATAGACCGGTGAGTAATTATCAGAATCATGTGAAAAGAACATTCAAACACGAAAAGGGTCAAACGAAAAGATTCACACACATATACTGACCCTCCTTCCCTCTGAAATTTTGAATTTCAGAATAACACCTCCGCCGTGCACAGCGCGGCGGAGATGGAGTTCCTAGGGGGCAAGCTATCACAAGAAACTCAAATATCCTTGTGCTACTTTGCATAAGGTAAAATAGTAGAAACATATCCCACAACCTAGTACCAGTATGAGGAAATTGAGAAAAGAGAAACATGAATTAAGAGGAATCTTACCTTGTGTAAAGATCAAGACGAGTTGAACAAAAGCTTGAAACGAACGGAAAACGCTTGTAACCACCCCTCTCTACCACACGAAGCTTCCCGAAAGAATATTCAGTAATGGTAAAAGGTGAATGAAGAACCCCTAACCCATATTTATAAAAGCTAAACGGTTATGGGGCATTCTTGTCTCTATGGCCCAATATTCAAAACACGACCATCATGATGCACATAGTACTAAGCATGTCCACCTAGTCAAAACGTGTCACGTGGTCCTCACAGCTGTAGAGGCAGTTGAAAAGATGGTTTCACAGTTGAAAAGACGGTTGCGCAGCAATCCAAACGTCACACAATTTTTGAAGGTTAAATCCGGATGTTTACTCTAAACCCCGATCTAAACCGGGGTAAACCTTTCGGTTTTAGAGTCTCAATTCGGACGACGGCCACCAAGGAGAAGTCAACGATTAACTCTGAAAATACAACCTCCCCTAGTGTAAATACCCCGAGCTAAGGATTTAGAGCTTGCTACTTTGACTTTTCAGGCCAAGCACCAAGCTGGGGGCATGACGACGTTACTCCGGAGTCAACGTTGGACTTACCCCGATCAAAGATGAAAAGACTCCAGACAGACAGGAAGAAATGGTGTTACTCTAAAGTAAGCGTTGGATTTACCCCGGCCAGTTATAACAGATTACAGACATCAAAAATAAAGAAAGGAAAGAAGAAAATACAAAGACAAAATTCAGAAGATAAGAATTTTTTTATTAGCTTAATCTCATTCTATATATCATCTTACATCAAATAGAAGAGGGGAAAAAAACATTGAGACATAAAGAAAAAGCCAGATCATGTCACATCCACATTTCCTTCGGTCTCTCCTTCACACACCAGCCTTTTGAAAAATGGATTGGCTTTGAAGAACCTCGACAAACCGATATCAGAAATCCAGGACGCCAAATCTTCTGCATTGCCTTGACGAGCGCCGAACTCAGTCAAAATTATAACCGAAGTTATTAACTAAGTTTGCAGTATAGTGAACAATACCGTATCGTCTCCTCAAGGATCGTAAATGCAATTTTATCAAATTAAGTTAAGTTAGAAAGGGGGATTTTGATTGTTCAAGGATTACAATGACAAGATCTGAAGAAAAATAACAATTAAAAGAACAAATTAAAATCTATCCGAGATTGGGTGGATTCAATCATAGACCTTTCAACAAACATTTGAAGCACATTTGAATGGTTAACTTGGATCTAACCGAGATCTCAGCATCAGATCCAGAATTCATGCTAGACAATCGTCCAGAATTCAATTGACAAGTAATAAACATAAATCTGCAATCACACCATTCATGTAGATATATGTCAATTTAAGCAAATTCAATTAACCTAGGCACCAATCAAACCTAACCTCTTCAATTACGTGATTAATTTAGATCAATTAGTTCTAAGTTTCATCACAAATCTTCAATCTTCATTTACGTGATTAATTCGGATCAATCAGTTCTAAGTTTAATCACAATACTTAATCTTAAAATAAACATAAACAGAATCACCATTCATGCATTTAAGATCAAGAAAACAGAAGAAGAAGAAGAAGAAGAAGAAGAGAAAAAGAATCCAAATATAAATCAAATATATTACATAAACCAAAGTCTCAAGAATCCAAACTACAATCTCTTCAAGAGTCCCAAATTGACTAGAAGTGATTTAGCTCTTCATTACAATGAAGGAAAAATATACAAGAACTATGAAAAGCTATCTCTAACACCAAGTGTCTTCTTAGAGCTCTCCACATCCCGCCTTTTATAGAGGATTAGGAGTAGTAGGTGGATGAGTAGGTGAGATTAGTAGGTGGAATTAGTAGGTGGAATTAGTAGGTGGAATTAGTAGGTGGATGAGTAGGTGAGATTAGTAGGTGAGTTTCCTTGTCTCCGAAATTATTTATTGCTGAACTCATTGATTTTGTCATTTCCAAGCCAAGTGGTCTTCATGAAAGTTCTAGGAAATTGTCTAAGCTTTCCAATGGCTGTGGAAGCACCCAAAAAATCGTTCTACAGCCCAAGATATGACTCAATTACTACAGACTATTCAGGACCAGTTTCAGCACCTGTGTTTTGAATTTCAGACCCAATATCACCATCAAGGAGCCCGAATCAAGTTTTGTGTTTGTCATGAAAGTTGTACATATGGGTCTTAACTTTCAGATTACAAATTTTCAGTCCATTTTATAAACCCAAACTCGAATTATGTTCTGGTTACTACACACTGTTCGGGTTCCAGTCACAAAACCCGTATTCTGATTTCCATGCCCAATTAGCTCCACTAGATGTCTGAAATTGTCTTTGAGCTCTTCATTAAAGTTGTAGAGCTCTCTCTTATCTTTCCTACAAGGTAAAATTCATAATTATCAGACATTTAGAACTCAAGATATGGCCAAAATACAGAAACAGTGTAAGACCCAAATAATGCTAAAAAAATCAATTAAGTCCGATTCGAGTTCAAACTTATAAAACATAATCAAATTCAATCAATTAAGTACATGAAGAGTGTAAATGACTAATAATGAGGGTTTATTAATGTATAAAATATATGATTATCATGCCTCCACCAAAAAGGTCAGGATGCACCCTCCTTCGATGGACGGGGCGCAACCTTTCATGAAGGAGATCGTTCCACCGGAGCCTTAGCCGGTCTCATAATCACCCTAAGTTGCTTCAAGGCACGGAGGAGCTTCAATAGTCCCTCCTGCTTACCCAAAGACTTGTTTAGGGTGAAGCACCCATTACATCCCCAGAAAAGAATAAGGAGAGTGAAGCACCCCAGCTCTAAAGACTACCCGTCCAACACCAGCAGGTGACTCAGACCTCCCCAGCAACGACAAATATCAAACAAGCAACCACAGTATGCTGGGGAAGTAAACCGCCCTCTGTAATTACGTTGGGAAAGAAAATCACCCATTAAAAGGGACATTTGCAGAGTGGCTGAACAGTTTCAAATATTTTGGAAGGAGCAGGAATATGGCTCTTGCAGAGGGCAAAACCCCCAAAACCCTCATAGGACATGAACGAAATGCAAAGAAAGCCATCACTTAAAAGAAATATCACAAGCAAAGTTACAAGGCAAGAGAAATAGGAGAAGTGCCAACTTCAATGAAAGCGCTCCCTTTTTATAAAAGAAGGAAAGCATTCCGATTGGATCCAAGAACAACGTACCAATTGCATGAGGTAAGTTACGCTTTAATGCTCCTCGATACTGATTGGACGAAGGAGAAGCGTGTAATTGGGAAACACCATAGAATTAATGTCTCTTTTAAAAGGGGTCTTTAATTCCCTATAAAGTCAAAATAACAGTTTCCCAAGGGAGTCCAGTATTCCTGCAAAGCACGAAAAAAGACCAAAGACCCTGCGGAACCATGCACAGGGGCAAATGACATACCTCAGATGACGAGATGGCGGTGTATGTTGACCCCAGAGGTACTCCCCAGAAAACAAACACCGACTTTTACAGATTCCCACATCTATTATAAGCCACGGATCCCGTTCAAAGTCTGGTATCTTGATACTTAATTGTTTCACTTAAGCACCAAGTTGGGGGGGCAACTATTCTGGACTGTGATTCGGGATCCTGCCCTTAGGGGAAAACTAGGCATGCACCCTAGTAGGTCGTCTGTACACGGGCATCAGTCATAGCCCCTAATAATACTCCTTAGGTCTGCGCAAATCTTGATACTGCCAATCATGACCTTGCTAATCATGATCTTTAGAGCGTAGGGACCATAACTGCTTGCAAACAACAGATGGCCACTAACACGACAATCCTGATATTTCATGGATCTGTCTGGACGATCGTGGGAGGGAGACACCCTCCATCAAGAACCTACCTGAACGATCGTGGGAAGGAGGCACCTCCCGTTAGGCCACGATCTCACGTATCTACACCCACGCAAAGGGCACAAGGACTTTGAAAATGTTCTATAAGTATCAGGCTATGCCATTCTAATAAGGCAACTTGCAATCTTACAATATATACCCTTCTAGTGTGTTACCTAACTTGAGCGTTGGAGTCCCTTGTAGGTACCCAACCCCCCTGTTCAAGGCTCTCAGAGGCAACAACTGTGCAAAGAGGAGAAAAACACCATATACGTGTCTACTCAAACACCCTCTCATTCTACACTAGAATAAGTTTTAAAAATCATCTAAGTTGTGACAGCTTGATGATTCGTTCTTTAAGAAAAATAAATAAAATAAAATAATTGAGCCGTGTTAAGAAAGAATAAAATGGGATTAGTTGAGATGTGACAACTTGCTAATCTTGCAGCTTTTAAAATCATCTAAGTTGTGACAGTTTGATGATTCTTTTTAAAAATAAAAAAATAAAAAAAATAAAAATCAAATGAACTTTCAAAGATAAAAATCTTTTCAAAATTAAAAATAATAAACCCACAATCGTTTTTCTAAAGAATGATGTGACTTTGAATTCCTCATTACATCCGAGGATACATAGGAGTAGAATCTCTATTCTGTCAAGTCAAAATCAAATTTTCATAATTTATTTGTTGGTTTAGTTTACCTTTTAATAAATGGGTAAAACAAGTATTTTTAAGAATTATAAATATTTTACACAATTGACTTAGGGTAACCATCTTAGGATGGATGTATCAGGGGTGCTGTAGGGTTATGTCTCCACTATTTCTTGTGCATAATTAGACTCTCGGACCTGAGTTTTTGAATGTAGATAATCTTTTTTAAGTTTTTCAATTTTTCTTAATAAAAATAAAATTAGTGGTGACTCCATTTCTTTTTCTTAATATTTTTTTTCACCGCTCTGTCGCGATCCCGGTCACGATAATTATTATAAGTATCATAACATTAGCACAACATTTATTGAGTTCATGTTATAGGAGTTTGTTACATATTTTCGCTTCAGTCGATCAAGTTTATACTAATAGTAGGGCAAGTCTTGTCGAGTTATTATTAAAATCTTACCGCCCGGCCACCTGTTCATATGCACATAATTAAACAAATGTTAAAAACCTCTAATGATTATATAAAATGTCAATATGGCAAATTACATGTCATGTACTTTGTACCATAGAGGGTGTCATGCATACGATGCCCTGGTGCCATAAGTGTGATGGTTGAGAATTTATCCCATGCCCATAAATGAATCAGGACGAATAAACCACAAATCTCTTTACGGTTATAATAAGTGGCTTTGCATAGCTCACGATATAAATATGCCAACACCGCTAATCCCCAACTGTATTGCCTAGCCTACTCAAAATTTTCTAACAACGAAAGATACCTTAAAGGTACCAATGAGTTAGAGTGATGGGAAATAGAACTCTACCCATCAACCTCAAAATATAAGCCCATAGTAAATCATTGAAGTTGCACATGACCACCCATATGATCATTAACATCACCAAAGTTATTGTCTAGTCACATCATTTGGATACGACCACCTTGTAGTGTGTCGTGTGATGGATATATGCCTAACAACTGGTGCACAAGCAGTTCCCACTTATCCACAGTACGACCAATAACTACTTTCGCATCTACTTGGAGACCAACTAGGGAAGCAACATCTTGTAATGTTATCTTACACTCCCCTGGTGGCATGTGAAATGTGTGGGTATCAAGCCTCCAATGCTCTACCAATGCAGATATCAAGGTACATTGAATTTGAAAGAATACAAGTTGTGTGACTCCTAAAAAACTTACCTGTTGCATATACGAAACAATCTCATTAGGAACTTGCTCTACCATTTCACGTGTCACCTATGCCCGTCTAACAAATACTATCCAATGTTGTTTTTCATTCCAAATATGTTAAGAAATGTGTATTTCTTGCAATGTCAACAATGATGGATTCACTAGCCCTGGACACACGATGTGTGAATGTGAAGATGAATTGGACGCCATATGTAATACATAATTTGTTAAACATAAATAATTATTACGATTTAATCATGATTTTATTAATTAATTATACAACATGCATAAGTGAAATCACTGTTAAAAATATTAGTTAAAAGAATTGACAAATAAAAAGACTTTATCCTTAAAAAGGATTGACAAAAGTAATTTTACACTATTATTTAAAAAGACTTTATCTTCAAACAAATTAATAAGTTGCAATTTTTTGTCAATAAAAATTTTATATTAAATAATCTTAATCAAACAACTAAAGTCTAACTCTACTAATCTCTAAAGATGATGTGAACACCCAATTTTGCCTGGGCCTAAAAAAAATGAAAAAATAAATAATTGTGCATATTCTTTGATCATGCCTTTGCCTTTTTTAGATTATTTGCTTTGTTTAATTTTATTTGTCACAAGAAGAAAAAAAGAATTTTTTTTTAAAATATATATGCTGATGTTCGTTAAAAAAAAATGAATGAAAAAATATGTTGCAGCATTCACGTTATCTTTGCAGCTGTAAATCTCAAGGCTCAAGGAGCCCAAAAATGGTAAGCTAACAGAGATGTGAAGCAGGAGAAGGTCACAAGTCTAAAGACTATACATGGAAATGGTAACTGAGCTAGCTGCCATCAGCCACTCTATCTACCTAAGATAATTTCCTTGGGGGGAAGGGGTTGCTGATTTTCTTTGCTCTGCTTACAAGGAGAAGAGGGATCAGAATTTATAAAGAGGGGTGCATAATAGAGAGCAACACAAAGAGCCACTTTTCGATTTTGGGGGGGAGGGAGGATCTCATTTTCATCATCTTCACTCTCCAGGGACCATTTTCTCCACCTTCACAATAACCAACCTTGAACCTTCCATAACCACCAATAATCTACCCAAGCCATCATCTTCCTCCATCTTCACAACAACTAACCTTGAACCTTCCATAACCTCATTTCATCTTCTTTCACTACCACCATTTTGAACCTTCAACCACTCCACCATCACCACGTTAGCAGCCCCTACCCAAGCCATCATCTTCCTCCAACCTCTCACCTTCACCCCTTCCACCTAAACAACCACTTCCATAAACACCATCCAAACCACTATACCCTGACCCACACCTGCGAACCAGCACCATGCCAGTACGTCGCTCGCACCAAACCCGTCCGAACTGCACGCCGGTGGTCTACCCAAACTCGTTGATCCGCGACTGGCCAGATCCGCCACCTCTCTCGCGACGCGCCTCACCTGAACCGGCAACCAGCTTCCCGACGCCGGTACCGCGAGCTACCGCTTCAGCCACCTAGATCCACACCAACACTAGCTGCCCAGGCCTGAAGCCGCACCCGCGAACCACCGCACCAGATCTCCAGACCTACGCTGGTCAGCCCCACCCCGTCGCAACCCCAAGCCGCGCTGTTTTGCACCTCGACGCCCGTTCAACCCCGACGCCTCACCGCCGAAGTCGCCGTCGTGACCAGCGCCGCGCCACCAGCAGCCCAGCCATTCGATCCGCGGTCAGCCGCACCAGTTGCTATCGTCCGAACTAGCCGTAACTCGCAGCCCAGATCCGCAGCTAGCCCCAGCCGTCACCAAGCCGAACCGCCGACGAGCTCCATCTTCACCTCTGGTAGCTCCAAAAATCAGACCTCCACCTCTACGACTAGAGCTTTCTTTTCTCTCTTACATTTTCTTGGTTTCAGTTTTCTTGAAATTGCTTGTTTTGTTTGAAATATGCTTGGTCTTCCTTTACTGTTGGTCAAAGTCTGATGGTGTTAATGGGCTGTTAGTGGGTAAGTTTAATACAAGTTGAATTTGGGCTTAGGGAGGTGTTGTTCAGGTAAATATTTTGGGTCATTCAAAAAAATGTGAAGAGTTCATAACAAAAAAAGAAAATAAAATAAAAAATAGAAAATAAAAAAACAAAAATAAAAAAAAAAAATGAAAATAAAAAAAAAAATTTTAATTAATGCAATGACCAAAGATGTTGATTGAGTAGCGAATGCTATCTTCAATGTCGTTTAAATCATAAGGGTTTATTGAGTAGTCCAGTGCTAACTTGAACTCTGTGCAAGAATAAATTTATTTTCAAAAATAAAATCCCTTTTCAATTTTTTTTTCTTAATTAAAATCAATCAACTCACACTTATTTTCTAAAGAACTACATGACTTTGAGTTCCTCATTGCACTGAGGGTACGTAGGAGCAGAATCTCAATTCTCTCAAGCCAAAAATTAAATTTTCACAATTTGGTTCTTCTTTTCTTTAAAAATAATAAAAAAATAAAATAAAAAATAAAATAATTATAAAGTCTTTTTAAGAGGGGTAAAATAAATAAATTTTGAGATTATCAAGTTTTTGCACAACTGACTTAAGGTACCGTTTCAGGACGGGTGTGATAGAGGTGCAGTGGAATTAAGTTTCCACCCTTCCCTATCCATAATCGACTCCCGAATGCGATCTAGTTTTCAAAGACTATGTTTTTTCTAAGAAATGTTTTCTAATTTTTTCTAATTTAAATAAAATTAGTTGCGACTCTATTTTCATTTTTAAAATCACGCGAGTTGCTATTTTGTCGCGATTTCCGTCGCGACAGATGGCGACTCCACTGGGGATAACTTGGAGAGTCAAGCCTGTTGTTGTTAGTTGTGTAAATTATTAATAATCTCTATTTATTTATTTTATCCCTTTTTGTCTTTGTTTTTGTTTTCTTTTTTTGTTTGTAAATAGTCTTTGTTTAATACTTTGGTGTAAATATTTGGTAGCATCATCTTGTGTATATTTTGGCTTATATATATTGTTGTGCTTAATTGTTGAAATCCTAGGATAGTTGATTACTGGCTGGTTGTTGTATATATGTTTTGTAGGTTGGGGGGTAATTTTTGGTCTTTTTAAATTTTTGGTACAGGTTTGTATACTCCCTCACACACGTTACTATCACTTACCTCACACACTTTTTGTGCTCTATACCCGAGTCTGTGCAAACCCGAGGAATAGGAGGAGTCTCGACATTTGTTATTGAGGGGTTTCATGTTCACTTGACATTGGTTGAGATACCACTCAGATTGTTACCAATATCATGGATTAGTCATATTGAGAGAGTTTATCCCTACTTGTGATTAATTCATGAATTGGGTCTCTGTCTTTCGAGATAGGGGCAATCTGGGGACCATGACTTTTAGAGGTCTAGATCTGTCCTAAAAACCTTGCACTGATAGATGTAATATAGTGGCTGTCAAAATTAGAGTTGTGACTTTAAGAAAATCTTACCTTTAAGTTTCACCTGATTATGGCACAAAGGAAGCATACTTCTTCTTTATCTGTTCATTTCTCATATCATTCATTTTTTTAAAAAAAAAAAGAAAAAAAAGAAAAAAATCATAAAAAAGAGGATGTTTCATCTTGCATTTTCATATCATTTGCATGACATTCATAGTATTTTTCAAACAAAAGAGAAAATAAAAAAAAGGACATGCATTACCTTGCATTTACATGACATTCCCAAAAATAAATATATCATCTTATATTTTCATGTCATTTTCTTGCATTCTAAAAAAAACATAATAAAAAATAAAGAGGGCATGCATCAGCAAATCATGCATAATCCTTTGGGTTTACGACCCTATAAGGATTTCACCATATAGGATGTTAGGATACATTTTAGAGTTACCTCGATGAGGGGTACCCTTAGGATGCATTCTTCATTTTTTTGGTTTGCTTACATTCTTCTTTTATTCTTCTTGTAGGGTGAGTTTACTTGGTAAAGTGGAAAGATTAGTATTCATTCAATAGCAAGGAATGAAAGAGATATGTCAAAGGAAAAACACCAGCAATACAATTGATCTCAAGAGGAATATGAAGATTACAGTAAGTGGCAGTGATTTGAGGTGTGTGAAGGAAATTACTCAACACATGACTCCTAAGGCTCGATCAGAGTTTTCAAGCAGTTATGGACATATCCTAGATTTGTTGCGCATCCCTGTTGAAGAACCTGTCTTGAGTGGCCTTACCCAGTTTTAGAATTGTTCTCTGAAATGTTTTGAGCTGCCCGACTTGGATATTGCACTGACTATAGAAGAGTTTGCCATCATGTTGAGACTCCCAATGAGCAAGTAGCCTAATGTTTATCTCTATGGAGGACATTATGTGTCAGAAGGAAAAATAGCAGAACTCATAGGGGTTCAGACAAATCAATTACGCATGGAAAAGAGAGAAAGAACACAAGGATTGAAGAAGAGTTACCTGGAAGCACATCTTAAGCTACTAGCACAACAAGGAATGTGGGATCTCTTTAATAAAACATTGGCACTAACCATCTTTGGATTGGTGTTATTCCCATTCACCTCAGATGTAGTGGACCAAGCAGCAATGGATGCTTTCTTCAAGTTTAAGAATCATAGGGCAAATCCAATCCCTGCTATTCTTGCTGATACTTTCTTGACCATAGAGATTTGCCACAAAAAAGGAAGGAGGATGATCCGATGTTGCACACATATGTTGTATGTTTGGATCATGACGTACATGGATGTACACAATCGCCTGGGCCTCTTACCTGATCCGTTAAGGAATTTGGGTCGCATGCTAGTGAAGCAGCAGAAAGCCCATGAATGGAAAGATGAGTTCATGAAGATGGGATTAGACTTTTTGAAATGGGTTTGCTCTTGGTATCATGGGAAAGAGATAGTGCTCAGTTGTGGCGACTTTTCTAACGTTCCTTTAATGGGCGTGAGAGGTTGTGTATCCTTTTCACCGGTCCTTGTGCTTAGACAACTCCAATAGACTCAGCACGTGCCCGATGAAGCACAACTTAGAGGATTCAGCTTTTTATATGGGAAAGATGGAAGCACCACCAAGCAGGAAAAGGAGGTCAGGGACGCTTGGAAAAATATTCATAGGGCAGGGGCGAAAGAACTGGAAAAACGTGTGGTAATTCCTACTCCTGAGTACCTGCAATGGAGAGCAACAATGAAAGCACAGAATAGTACCCCTCAGGCAGTGTCAAGCGATGAAAATCACTCCCAAATTATATCTCAAATGATTACCCAGATAGAGAAGATAAAAGCACAGATACAGTTTTTGGAACAGGGGAAGGAAGCTGCTGAGTTAAAAATCGTCATTCACATAAGTCGATGCTAGAAGTTAGCCGACAAGATTGAAGACTTAAAGGATGCACAAGCTGATGCTGCTGAAGCTCCGAGCAAGGTAAAAGGGGCAAGAAAAGGAAGAGAAGTAGAATCAAACAAAACCACATCGGAAGTCTAGGAGCTACGAGTGAAGGTAAGTACTCAAGAAGAAATAATAGAGAAGATTTTGCAAGAGAAAGAAGAGTTTGAAGCAAATACTAGAGCACAATGTGGTGTCCTGGGGCCGACGAGGGCGGGGAGTAGATGTCGGTGTAAGAGAAGCACGTACAAGGAGCGGCTCCTGGCAGACTTCTAGGCGAAGGGTCCCATGAATGAACTGAATACGCACCGGAATGATAGGGATTTAGAGACTGTGCAGGTATGAGACTGCATAGTTGAGGATGGCTTAAAGGAATTAATTAAGCGTAGCTATATCAACAAGTTGCAACTTCTTTTCGGGAGCCTAGAACATAAGAACTCCATGGTTAAGTGTGCTTGACCTAGAGCAATTGTGGGATAGGTGACCTCCTGGGAAGTTTCCTAGGATGCGTATGAGTGAGGACAAAGTACGCTGAAAAGACCCGTATTGGTTTGTGGAGACACTCATCAATCCTACAGGCAGTCCTGGGACGTTACAAGATGGTATCAGAGACGGGACCTCTCCCAATACGGTGTGGTTCAGGGATGATCCAAGCGGAAGTTGGTGGGCATGTGGTGTCCCGGGGCCGACGAGGGTGGGGAGTGGACGCCGGTGTAAGAGAAGCACGTACAAGGAGCAGCTCCTGGCAGGCTTCTAGGCGAAGGGTCCCATGAATGAACTGAATACGTACCGGAATGAGAGGGATTCAGAGACTGTGCGGGTATGGGACTGCATAGTTGAGGATGGCTTAAATGAATTGATTAGGCGTAGCCATATCAACAAGTTGCAGGAGCCTAGAACATAAGAACTCCATGGTTAAGCATGCTGACCTAGAGCAATTGTGGGATGGGTGACCTCCTGGGAAGTTTTCTAGGATGCATGTGAGTGAGGACAAAGCACGCTGACAAGACCCGTGTTAGTTTGTGGAGACACTCATCAATCCTACAGGCAGTCCCGGGATGTTACACACAAGACCAAAGGATACAATCTTTATAAGAAGCTCTCATTGAAATGAAATGACGCTCCGATCAAAGACAAGTTTTGGCTGCAGAATATTATAATTCACTCAAGAAAGCAAACAAGAGAGCGAGGCGTTTGGAGCTGAAAACTCAAGAGCTAGAGCAAGAAAAGGAGCAATGGAGACTCGAAGCCCAAAGGCAATAACTGCAAAAAGAAGAAAGTGAAGGCGCATGGTAATGGGCAGCTCAAAATGAAAGGGTTCAAAAGGAATATTGGATGAAGAAATATGAGGACATGTCTAACAGCTTTTAGTATCACACTACGCAACTGGTTAGTCATTTTGATGAAGCAAACCTTCAGATTCACATGAATCCATTGCTATGACTACCACAGAAGATAGCCGAGTTTATGAAGTATTGTTGAGGTCTTACTAAAGGTCTTAGGAAGAAACAAACAAAATTGTTGATGTAATATAGTTTATTTTACACTTTGAGGAGACTGAGACCTTGTATTGATTAATTTTGGAATGAAATGAATGACCAATTGTAGTGTTTTGCTTTGAATGTTGATGTTACTATTTTTCATTCAGGCACTATTCATTGAGGGGTGAATTCCTCCTTGAATAGGTTGTCAACCGTGCTTTTGCCCTGAGACAATTTGTCCTTTAGCGAAAATACGAGAATCTTGGCATTTGGTGAAAGAATGATTGCATTGTTTGAAGATGGCACCATTAGTGAACCCACTAATGCTAAATCTGGGATCTTGCCTTGCTATTGAATGACAATGTTATCTTTCCATAATCGCCAAGCATCCTCACAATAGTGCTAATTTCTTTTTATTTCCTTTTTCTTTATTTAATGTGATTTTGCTTTAATAAATCAATTTGGCTCAGGAATCATTGCGCGACCTAGGAAAGAATAGACCAATCTAACTCGAGTTCACAATACCAGATCTTGGACCAGAATAGCTGCTGATAATCCTGAGACAGGAAGAAACTTGAGTAAGGAGGTTGATGAAATGACAGGGAGGATAAATGAGGTAACAGAGAACCAAGCGAGATTGGAAGCGATATTGCAAGATATAAGGGAGTCTATCCACTTAATCAATAGAAATAGAAATGCAAATAGGGTTGAAATGTATGTAAACATGCCATCAGTAACTGCTCCAATCTTATCAGTCGTAACCTCAGGCATCGTTGTAGGAATCCACGAGCAGCCACCTCAAACAACATTAATAGTCATGCCCATTGGGGAGGGGTATCCCGCTTTGGAAGGCACTCATAATGAAATCCCTTGTTATGCGAGCCCTACTTGGGAACCACCTCATGTGTCTGGTCCGGGACAAGTGACAATGCCTTATTCTGGGAATAGCCACGTCATAACTGAGGAAGATAAGATGAAAGAAGATTGGATGGAGAAAATGGAGGAACAGATCAAGCCGATAAAGGGCCCCAATGCTTATAGACCCCTGAGGATAGAGGAGTTGTGTACTACCATGGACGTAGTAATCCCCAAAGACTTCAAGATTCCCGATTTTATGACTTATGACGGGAGCGGCAACCCTCGTTTTCATTTGATCAGTTATGGGACTAAGATGGCTGTTTGGTCCAAGGATGATAAGTTCCTCATCAGTTTCTTCCATGAGAGTCTTACAGGTCCCGCCTTAGAGTGGTATCTTCAGTTAGATCGCTCAAAGATCTCGCGTTGGACGGAATTGACTGACCTATTTATGGACCAATACAAATTCAATCTGGACGCAACCCTAACCCGGGAACAATTGAGTTCGATGCAAAAAGGTAATAAGGAATCTTTCAAGCAATATGCACAGAGGTAGAGAGCCTTGGCGGCTCAAGTCCAGCCCCCATTAACTTTGTCTGGTATGTGTTCATATTTCTTGGGGACCTTAGGAAATCCTTTTATTGGGACGATGGCTGGGGCAGCCTATAAGGATTTTACCGATTTAATAGCTGCTGGAGAAAGAATTGAAAGTTTGGCCAAAGCTGGGAAGTTGCCGATAAGTAACACAGAGAATACTGCCTTCAAGAAGGATTTCAGCCGAAGAAAAAAGAAGTTGAGGTGAATTATGTCCAACGCCAACAAAATTTCAGACCTCGATATAGCCCAAGTCATGAGCCACCATACAACCACAACCCTCATTTTTCATACCAAACACCTCCACTGCCCTATTGTCCACCCCACCAAATTATACCGGCCACAAACATCACTCAAACCCCATAATTCCAAATTAATAAGGTTCCCACGTCGCAACCATATACTGGCACTCGCCCAACCTATACCCGATACCCACCTACACCTAATTACCCAAACCACCCACAACCTCGACCGAACCTCCAAAATCAAAGTCGCTTGCGTCCCCAAAACCTTCCCCATTTTCCAAGGTTGTCCATTCCGAATGCAGACCCATTCCAAAGATTGTTTGATGCTCACCTTATTTCGAGAATTCCTGTGCATCCTTTAGAACCACCATTTCCATCATGGTACAACCCGAACTCAACCTGCAAGTATCACATGGATATCCCAGGGCATTCAATTAAAGATTACAAGTCTCTTAAGACCGTAGTAAGAAAGTTAATTGCCTATGGGAAGCTTGATATCCAGGAAGAGGCTGGACCCAGTATCCTTAATAACCCAATTCCTAATCATAGTGGAAGGAATGTGGTGAATGCTTTAGAGGTGGAAGGATCATTCGTAAGAAAGGTCATGAGTTTGCGTATGCCGATGGCAAGGATATTCGAAGGGTTGAAGAAAACTGGCTACAGTATCACTGCACCAGCCGCCACGATGAAAGAAAAGGAAAAATATAATGAATAATCAAATTGTGCTTATCATTGTGGGGGAATGGGGCATGATATTAAGTATTGTTGGGATTTCAAGGTTTGGGTCCAAGGATTGCTCACTTTGGGAGTAATACATGCAAGACAAGGGTTAGCTTCCTCCGAAGAGGTCAATGTGGTCGAACGTTTTGTGCTTAAGGTGACACTTCTTAACTAAGTCTCAACATCAGAGAAAGTAGTGGTAACAATCAAAAAGCCAGTGTCATTTGTTTACAATGAAACTCATTCAGTGCCATGGAATTATGAAACCAAGGTAGAAACAAAGGGAGTAAGGGAAGAGACGTCGAAGGCCCAAATTGCTGAAATACACAAGGATAAGGAGTTGGTGACTAACATAGTCAGGGTAGGGGGAATTACAAGGAGTGGTCGATGCTATGGCCCAGGAGAGTTAGAAAAAGGGAAAATTGTTAAAGAAAGGAGTAAGGAGGAAATGTCAAAAGAAGAAGAAAGAGAGAATGAAGGTGAAGAGGAGTTCCTGAAGATAATGAAGCAGAGCGAATATGATGTCATGGAACAGCTAAAAAAGACTCCAGCCAGAATATCTCTTTTGTCGCTCATCTTGACATGTAAGACACATCGGAAGGCGTTATTGAAAATTCTGAATGAAGCCTATGTGAAACCCGATGTTACCCCCGAAAGTGTTGTTAACATGGTGGACCCTGTGAAACGCGTTAACATGATGACATTCACTGATGAAGAGATCATTTCTCAAACTGAGAAGAACCCGTGGGCCTAGCACATAACCCTCAAATGCAAATGGTACATAATCGCAAAGGTTTTGATTAACAAGGGGTCTGCGTTGAATATTATTCCTAGGTCGACTCTAACCTCGTTATCAATAAGAGAGGATGAATTGTCGCCTCGAGAAATGGTGGTGCGAGCCTTTGATGGAAATAGGAGATGCATTATGGGAGAGATGATGTTGTTGCTGGGGATTGGTCCAAGTAATTTTCAAGTGTTGTTCCAAGTCATGGATATTGAGCCTAGCTATACCATGCTACTAGGGAGACCATAGATCCATACCATTGGTGTTGTTCCTTCCACCCTACATCAGAGTGTTAAATATATTGAGAATGAGTCGGTCATCACCATACATGGAGAGGAAGAAATTATGCTGTCAAAACCAGTTTCAATACCGTATGTGGAGAGTGCAGAAAAAGAAGAGGAGAATTTGTGGCATAGTTTTGAAGTAGTTGAAGTTGGACTTGGTAAAGATGAATCTCTCACACCAAGTATGAATCAGGTGGTGGCCCAGATCATGGCTGGTAGTGGATACCAGGAAGGAAAGGGTTTGGGCTCAAATCTGCAAAGTACTCGGTCACCAGTGTCATTCCCAGGAAAGTCAGATAAGTTTGGGATAGGGTACGAAGCACCTCCGGAGGAGCATATGAGGAGCATGACTCTTGGAAGAAAGAGTGGCAAGGGCAAAATGAAGCATATTCCCCACCCGAGGGAAACATTCCCAGCACTGGCCGAGGTGATCATGCCTGACGAGGTCATTCACCCCCAATACCGCCTTACTATCAATGTATTGCATGAAGAGGGCCCAGAAGAGCGCAAGGCAATCCGTCTTCTTGCTTATGAGGAGCTGCTGAAGAATTGGCAATTTGAACCAATTGTTGATGTGATTGTTTCAAAGTAATTATCTAGTCATATAGTGTTAAGCAGATGTTTAAGTTGTTTTGATCTTATGGTTTATGTTATTTGAGACATTAATTAAATGAATTTGTCTGAATATTCACCATTCCCTTTCGTGGCACCTTCTGACTTGTCTTTTTACATTTATAATTTTTCTTTTTACATTTTTGTACCATATCTTATTCTTCCTTTGTCGTTCCTATTCTATTTTGCTTTTCCTACTCCACACAAAATTGCTTTCCAGGGATCTGAGTTTCGTAGAAAAATCCCCTCATGAAAGGGACCTCGGAAACTTATCAATTGATTCTCTTGCAATGTTTGATGAAGAAGACCTTGGATCTAAGGAAGAGGAAGAAGTTGTTGAAAATTTCACAAAATTACTAGAGTACTCAAAGAAGGGATTTGTTTTGAATGGCGAGGAAGCAGAGGTGGTCAACATGGGGACAGAGGAAGAGAAAAAGGAATTGAAAGTAGTGGAAAACCCAAAGTTTGAAAAGATGATCACGCTATTCAAAGAGTATATGGATGTTTTTGCTTGGTTTTATCGGGATATGCAGGGGTTAGACCCAGAGATAGCATCGCATAAAATCCCACTATACCCGAATATTGAGGCAAAGAAGCAGAAGTTGAGAAGGATGCATTCTGATATGTCTCTGAAGATCAAGGAAGAGGTTACTAAGCAGTTGGAAGCAGGATTTGTGGAAGTGTCAAGACATCCAGAATGAGTAGCCAATATCGTGTCGGTGCCTAAGAAGGATGGAAAAGTCAGAATGTGTGTGGACTACAGAGATCTAAACAAGGCTAGCCCGAATGATGGTTTCTCACTCTCTCACATTGATGTTCTGGTTGATAACACTGCTAAGAATCACAGGTTCTCGTTCATGGATGGATACTCAGGGTACAATTAAATTCTCATGGATGTCAATGACAAAGAAAAGACCACTTTCATTTTTCCTTGGAGAACGTTTTGTTACACGGTAATGCCATTTGGATTAAGGAATGCTGGGGCTACTTACCAACGCGCTATGGTGGCACTATTTCATGACATGATGCACAAGGAGATTGAAGTGTATGTGGATGATATAGTAGCCAAGTCTAAAGAAGGAGAAAGTCATGTGGCAGTTTTGCGTAAGCTGTTTGAAAGACTCAGAAAGTACAAGCTGAGGTTGAATCCTGCTAAATGTGTTTTTGGAGCATCTACTGGAAAATTACTCGGATTCATTGTTAGCGAGAGAAGGAATAAAGGTGGATCCGATAAAGCGAAAGCAATACAAGAGATGTCTGCCCCTAAGACGGAGCGTGAAGTGCGAAGTTTTCTCGGGAGACTCAATTACATTGCTAGATTTATTGTTAACTTAACCAGCACCTGTGAGCCTATATTCAAGTTGTTGAAGAAGCATCAACCAGGGAAATAGGATGAAGAATGTCAGGAAGCTTTTGACAAGATAAAGGCTTATTTAATGAACCCTCCTATTTTGGTACCCCCTACGCTGGGTCGTCCTTTAATTTTGTACCTAACAGTATTGCCAACTTCGATGGGGGCAATACTGGGACAACATGATGAATCGGGAAAGAAGGAGCAAGCAATTTACTATCTGAGTAAGAAGTTTAATGACTGTAAAGCTTGTTACATGGCTATTGCGAAGACTTGTTATGCGCTGGTATGGACCTCAAAGCGGCTACGACAGTACATGCTCTATTACACCACGTGGTTGATCTCCCGAATAGACCCTCTGAAGTACATATTTAAAAGTCCTCATGTTTCATTAAGGGTTTCAAAGTGGCAAGTAATGCTATCATAATTCGATATCAAGTACATGAATCGAAAATCGATCAAAGGAAGTGCGATTGCTGATCATTTAGCTGAAAATCCTCTTGAGGGTGGACAACTAGTGACATCTGAGTTCCCTGATGGAGAAATTCTGATGGCAGAAGAAGAAGAAGAAAAAGAACCTGTTTGGAAGATGTATTTTGATGGAGCGGTTAACATGCATGGTAATGGCATAGGAGCCGTGGTTGTTTCACCAACTGGAAAACAATACCCAGTCGCTATCAAGCTAGATTTTGAGTGCACTAATAATGTTGCGGAGTATGAGGCCTGCGCTAATGGTTTACAAGTTGCAATTGACTTGGGGATCAAGCAGTTAAAGGTATTTGGAGACTCAGCACTCATCATTTATCAGGTGAATGATGAATGACAAACCAAAAATCTGAAGTTAGTACCTTATCAAAAGTATTTGATCCAGTTAGTTGAGAAGTTTGAGGAGGTGGCCTTCTCCCATTTGACTCGAGACAAGAATCAGTTTGCAGATGCTTTGGTGGCTTTGGCTGTAATGACCAAGTTGGATATTCATAATAATGTCCAACCCATCTAAGTAAAGACACACAGTGGATCTGCATATTGTGCTAATGTGGAAGGCGAGCCCGATGGTAAACCTTGGTATCATGATATCAAGCAGTATATTCAGTATAGAGAATACCCAACGGGGGCAAGTGAGGTGAATAAGAAGACTATTCGCCAGTTGGCGATGACCTTTTTCTTGAACAGAGAGGTTTTGTACAAAATGGGTCATAATGGTACTTTACTTAGGTGTGTGGAGGCTCGTGAAACTCATATAATCATGATTGAGGTTCATGAAGGAATCTGTGGAACTTATGCCAATGGTCATATGATGGCCCAAAAAATTCTAAAGAGTGGTTATTATTGGTCCACTATGGAAACAAACTGCATAGATTATGTACGAAAGTGCCAAAAATGCCAGATGTATGCAGATCGAGTCAATACACCTCCTTTCCCATTGCATAATTTGGTATCTCCATGGCCTTTCTCAATGTGGAGAATAGATGTCATCGGACCTATTAATCCCAAAGCTTCCAATGGTCATCGCTTCATCTTGGTGGCGATTGACTATTTCACCAAGTGGGTAGAAGCTTCCTCTTATGCCAGCATTACTGAAAAAGTGTTTTTGAGATTCCTCAAAAGGGATATTGTCTGCAGATATGGGATTCTAGAAAGGATAATCACAGATAATGGTACCAATCTCAATGGTGCTGAAATTAAAAAGTTTTGTGAAAATTTCAAAATCAAACATCATAATTCAGCTCTTTACAGGCCTCAGATGAATGGTGCAGTTGAAGCAACAAATAAGAATGTCAAGAAAATTGTTGCTAAGATGGTAGTGAACTACAAAGACTGGCATGAAATGTTATCCTATGCTCTGCATGCATATCGTACCAATATACGATCAAGCACTAGGGCAACGCCTTTCTCTTTGGTATATGAGATTGAGGTAGTCTCTCCAATAAAAATTGAGATCCCTTCTCTAAGGATTTTGATGGAAGCAGAGTTAGAAGAATCTGAATGGGTGAAGACTCGGTATGAGCAATTGAATATGATAGAAGAGAAGAGATTGGTAGCTATTTGTCATGGGCAATTGTATCAAAGCAGAATGGCTAGAACCTTCAACAAGAAAGTTTGTCCTAGGGAATTCTGTTCAGGGGATTTGTTTTTGAAAAAGATTCTCCCTAACCAAGAGGATGCCAGAGGAAAATGGGCTCTGAATTATGAAGGTCCGTATATAGTCAAGCAGACATTTTCAGGAGGAACGTTAATTTTGCAGAATATGGATGGAGAAGAATTGCCAAGGCCCGTGAATACTGATGTTGTCAAGAGATTTTATGTCTAAAATAAATAATAAAAAAAGGGCTCGTTAGGTTGAAAACTCGAAAGAGCGACCTAAGCAAAAGTTAGAGCAATTGAAAAATGAAAAAAAGAAAAAGGTCCGTTAGGCTGAAAACCTGAAAAGGCGGTCTAAGCAAAAGTTAGGGCAAATGAATAAGAAAAATCTCAAAGAAAGTGAGTTTGAAACTCTTCGAGAGATTCACCAAACTGGGGTAATTTTTTATGTGCGTCCAGTCAGTTACACATGGGGGCAAGTCGTTTGCATTAAATTGGCCATATTGGGGCAAATTTTTTTGAGAAATTAAAGAGGACTCGTGTTGAAGGAGGTATCAGCAGAGATAGCAGTTGAGTTATCAAGCATTTGCAGTGAATCAATTGATTGAGGAACAAGGAGCCAATACTGGGGCAATTTTTTTATTTTCTTGCAATTTTTCTTTTGTTTTTCAAGTATGTGCCTTGTCAAAAGTTCATGTATGATTATATTACCAAAATAAGAAAAGGAAGTTTGTTCATTCAACAAATTTCTGTCCATTCATGAATGTATATTTACTCATTAATTTATGTCTCAAATAAAATAAACTTAAGGTCAACAATTTGATCTGACAATTTTGTAGCAATCCTTCAATGATTAATTTAGATTAAAGGATCTCAGTAACTCAAGATACATGTTGCAATATATTGCCAAGGAGAACAAGGTGGTCAGAAAAATGAAAAAAAGAAATGAGAAAATCTAGGGGAGTCTTAGCCGACAAAAGGGTCTGGGGAAGAAAAGCACAGGGACAAAGGGTTTGATTAGTCAAAGTTTTCCAGGATCGCCGTTGGTTAAGATGACTTTGAATAAATAAATGAAAAAATTAAAAAAAGATAGAAAAGGAGAGGAAAGAAAAGAGGAATAAAAAAGAGAGAAAAGAAAATTCGGCTCCATGCATTTTATTCCCTCCTATATATATATATATATATATATATATATATATATATATATATATATATATATATATATATATATATATATATATATATATATATATATATAGGAGGATCGACTTACTGTAGGTGTAAGTCTTTTTTTACTTACACTCATTTTCAACCATTAGATCCATTTTCATCTAATGGTTGAGGTGATTTTATTAAAAGTAATCATTAGATGAAAGTGGATCTAACGGTTGAAAATGAAGTGTAAGTAAAAAAACTTACACCGATATAAATTAATCCTTCTTCAAATATATATATATATATATATATATATATATATATATATATATATATATATATATATATATATATATATATATATATATATATGCCTCCCCCTCCTCAATCCAACAACTCACCACCACCATAAACAAGTCCTTGTTTTTCTCCAATGGGTCTTAAAGTGCCACCACCACCTCACCAACCCCACTGTGGTTGTGACCAACAAAGAGTGCTTGAAGAACCATGCAACCAGCATGGGTGGCCACTCAATCAAAGGGTATGGCAAGTTCATGTCATTCCCCAACGTCATTGTCAGTGATCCTAACTCCATCAAATACGACGCTTGTGACAACCACCTAAACTTCCATCGCTGTAAACCTGAAGATCCCATCTCTACCACAACCCAAGTCATCAAGTACTAGTCCCACCAGCGCCACCACCATTCAAAGCCCCAAACTGTAGCCTTAATTCAGCTTCTCCACTATCGATCTCTTCCTCCTATTACCCTCCATGCTCGACATGTTCCTCGCTCCTTTTGGCATCAGCGATCTTGCCTACACTGACGATGTCACAACCATTGATGGAAGTTTGGTGGACACCATGTCTATGCTCGATGGAGGAGAAAATAGAAAGAAAGGGAAAGGAAGAATCGAGATTAGGGGAGAGAAGAGGCAGAGTGGAGAGAGAGACTAGGGATTTCGGAAATCTCACATGATTATGAGGAATTTTAAATTCTATTTTTGTAACTGAGAAAATACATTATTAAATTACCTTAGAATTTTTAAAATGAATCTCAAACACCAAAACAAGACATTTTATCATAAAGAATTTTAAACACTTTCATAAAATACATTGCTCTATTAAAATCCTTCATTCAAACACATGCTTGGTGGTTTATTGAGTCCAGATATTTACTGTAAAAAAAGTAATTAAGAGTCCAGACATTCTCGTATGCACGAGACATAAAATGAAGGAAGATTGAACTTTTTTAAAGTAAAGGAGTGCATTTCAAGAAAATCAAAATTTAAACTATTTATTTATTAAGATTTTAAAAAAATCGAATGCTGATTCCTATCGTTTTATGTCTTTTTTAGGTTAACATGGACAAAAATGGTAATGTGGGATTTTGACACCGAGAGAGAGGGAAAAAGAAAAATCAAGCCACCTCCCCTTATTTTTGGTTGGATGCAAGGATTAAAGTCACACTTCAGTAATGAAACGAGGAATTTTCTTGCGATTTACACATCATTTGTATATTATGCCTCAATTGTCAATTGCGCGGGAGGGAGTGAAGTTATGAGCCTCAGAATCATTACCTGTCCCAGATATCTTCCATCTACTTGATTATTGGATTATATATTAGATAGAGAAAAGCTAGAAAAGCTAATACCACAACATATATGTTGCCACAAAATCAATTCTGAAACGTAAATAAATTCTTTTGAGGTTAACTTTTTTAAAATTAATTTTTTCAGCATTAAATCTTTCAAATTCAATTATATTAAAATTTAATCCAAACAATCACAAAGTCATTTACATACAACATAGAGAAATTGTCTAAATTCCAAATACTAGTCTTCAACGTTCAATATGTCATTGCAGTGCAGAACAAAGTACGGTTCGGTTTGTTTTAGTACGTACTTAAAATAATCATAAAAAATTAATTATTTCAATAATTAATTATTATATAATTTTTTTTAACCGTTAGATCTACTTTCATTAATAAAATTATTTCGTTAAAAGAACTAATGAAAGTTCTAACAACTTTTGATGTAAATAAAAAAAAAAACTTACACCTATAAGTATCTTCGCTTTTAATTATTATATAATTTTTTTTGTTATAATTAATAATTATAATAAAATTAATTTTATTAATAAATATATTAACTAAAAAATAATTTTAAATTAATTTATTTCATTTGAATGATATAAAAAATATTTTTTATATATTAAATTATTAAAATAAATATAAAATAATTAAAAAAATTATTTTATTGATGACAAAATAAGTATAAAAAAATCTAAAATCTAAAATATGAAATCATAAGTCAAAATTTTAATATTATGAAAAAAAATTTATAATACATTAAATTTTATGCAAAAATTAAAATTAATTTTATCAAATATGATTAAATACTATTACAATAATTTTTTTTTAAAAAAAACTGTTGATAACAAACTTAATCGTCACCAAACATACTATCAATCTTTATCTTTATAAAAAAAAAATTTTATAACACATTGAATTTCGTGTAAAATCTAAAATTAATTTTGTCAGATATATTAAAATACTATTACAACAAATTTTTTTCAAAAAAAAAAACTATTTAATTGAGAAATAATCCAATCCATACATGTTATAGTCATCGTTTTTCAAGCACCAAACACTTCTTTCGTTCGTACACGCAGATCCCAAGACTTTTGATACCCATAATATTATTACATTGCAATCAAAATCAAGCATTCTCATGACAAGTCCATGCAAAGCCTTGTATAGAAGCCAATGAAATAAGCACGATAACAATAAATACCAAGAGGATTAAAGACCCGTATCAATGAGGTAATCACCAAGCCTTTCAACTATTATGTTGCACTGACCCGGAGTCATTGGTTCATCATAAATGCCAATGATCAAGGCCTGATTGGTCTTCTTAACAGTAACACCACCAGGACCCTGGATAACGGGGAAAAGGCTGAGATTGAAACAATAATGGCCAAAACCAGCATGAAGGGAACATATGTTCATGTTTCTGAATTGAATCCAGAATTTGAAAGACAGCTATCAAGCTTTGAATTTCAGGTAACGATTGATGTCAGACAATCCTTAAACAGAGCATAAAATTGTTGAAAGCAATGCATAAAGGTGTCTATGTACATCAGTGTGCATTTATAAAGCTGTGCATTTATATAGTAGTATAATTTGATTGATAAGCAATCCACAAACGCGTGGACAAGGCATGATTTAATACCTATCCTAGATCATCACATTATCTTTGAACTTATGCAATCAAAATTCAAGCTGATAATTAGAAACAGTTCTTACCTTCTTCCCTCGAATGACAGCTCCCGCCTCACCTTGGATCACCATATATTTTGTGCCACCGAGATACAATCCAGTTGGAGCAAGTGATCCAGGCTCAGTAAAATCATTCATGATAGCAGTTATTTCCTCAGGCTTGAACTAAATATACATAGATATTCAAAAAAAAAAAACAATGGATCAACTTAAATGAAACAAAATGCTCATTTAGACATAAGTGTCGCTTGCACAAGTGATATCAATGGAAGTATGAATGATCTTCTGTTGTTACATTCTCAAAATGAATGCAATACATCAAATCCACCCGCTAATCATGCATTCCATGTCATTTAGCATTACATTGAGCTTTCTTTTCTGATTGGATTTCGAGCTTTTTAACATGGCAATGCTTCTCCAATCTCCATAACTAAGTTAATTACTCTGTCTGTTTAAGCTTAATTTACAGCTCAAATGCACATAAATTGTGAAGTATTAGGAAGTTAAACAATTATCCCCAATTCCCTAAACTACAGAGCTAGAAAAGAAGCATAAATATATCAAACGAAAACCAAGACCGTAGGGTATGGTCCATGCATATTCAAATCTGACAAATCGGAAATAATAATAAAAAAAAAAGCGAAACCCGATGAATCTGGAAAAAACTTACCCTAATAAACCGATCCGATAAGATAATGCAAAAGAAAACATAGAGTTTCCAAAGCAACAGGGAGAGAATTGAGATTTGGGAAGGTAATGAGAGAAACCTGAGGGAAAGAGGAGCTCTGTGCCCAAACGCTGCCGTCTTGGCCGAGGATGGCTGCAGAGCTGAGCTGATTACCTTCGATTTCGCACAAAAGGTGCTCGTCGACGTAGGTTTGCCACGACATCTTCTCAAAATTGTCGTTGAGGGAGGGTCACTGAGCTTGAAGTTAGATTTTCTGGGAAAATCTGGGAGTGTTTGTTTGCTGAGAAAATCTGAGTGAGTGCTCTGCTAGCGTTGAAACTACGTTGATGTAAAATCCACCGAACAAGGTTAACAACATATTTTTTTAACACTTTTTTAATATTTGTTTTGTTATTATTTATTTTAATTTATTTTATATATTTAAAAAGATTATTTGATTAAGATATTAATAATACTTATTTTTAAATTAATAATATAATAAATATTAAAAAATGTGTAAAAAAGAATATATTAGTAGCTTTTCTAATCCACCAAATGATGTTGTCTCCACGTTAAATTACTCGAATACCCTTCCCACTACCCGCTATTTTCGCTCTTTATCGCAACCGTTTCGTTCGTTTCAAACAAAAACTTGTCATTTTCTTCTTGCGGTCGTTCACCGTCATTTTTTATCAAATCTTTTTTCTTCTTTTTTTCATTTCCTTTCCTTTTAAAATTTAAATACCGTCATTCTCTTAATTACTGTATTTAGTATTTACCACTATAATTAATGGTTTACCGTATACATATTTATTTTTTTCATTAATCCATGTACGTATTTATTTAACGACATAAACTGGTAACGTTAATTTGTTAATTTCTCTTAAATACATTGCTCTATTAAAATCTTTCATTCAAACATATGCTTAGTAATTTATTGAGTCCGGATATTTACAGTAAAAAAATAAAAAAAAATCCCGAAACGAGACATAAAATGAAAGAAGATTGTACTCTTTTGGAGTACGGGAATGCACATTAAGAAAATCAAAATTTAAACTATTTGTTTATTAAGATTTTAAGAATCTCATCAATCTAATACTAATGACTATATAGTCTATGATATACGCATTCTTCTTACATGACCCAAAGATAAAAGCATATACATTCTATGAATTTTTTTTTAACGTCATTCTATAATATTTAATGCTACCATTTTTCATATTAGAAATCTATCTATTGCCTAAACAGTTTTATAAGAAAAATGCTACTTACTCATCAATTTTACATACATCTTACTCACGTCTGTTTTTATAACAAAATCGTAATGTAAGTATATAAAAAATAAATTAAATTTAATTATAATTAAATGATAAAATTATACAAATATGAATATTAATAAAACTTCATGTGAAAGTACAATAATAAATCTATTTTAAATAAAATATGAACAAGAATATATACACTATTTTGTGTAAAATTATCATAATTATATTATAAAAGTATAGTTCGGTGGTCAAGTGTAGTCTTAATGGTTTATATGCCCAATGTTACTGCAGCCCGTGATAAGAGGGTTTGGTTTGGTAACCTATATATACGTGTAAGAGAGGATGTTAATATGAACCCAACAAATATGAATATATTAATAGATTTTATTTGATAATATTTATATATAAATTTAAGTGTATATAAAAATTATCAATTAAAATTTATAAATTTATTATATTTATAATTATTCATAAAAAAATAATAATTTAACTAAATTTTTGTACAAATCTAAATACTACTAATTAAAATATGTAAAAGTCTAATTTTTAATCTAAATTATTAATTTATTTTAATAATAAATTATGACCATAATCAATGATCCATCCATAAACTTCTTCTTAAGAAGTTTATATTAGAATTTTCCATGCGGTAAGTATCATTTCTAACTTTAACAATTTCATAAATTGAAGAGACCACTATTCACAAGATCAAATACTATGCACCATGGTACAATCAGATACATTTCTATTCATTATATTTAATGGATTGGTGTCTTAATCTCATGCATAGGGAATAAAATTACACGTGAAAATATTTGTTTAACAATCAGATGATATATATATATATAAGTATGTATAATATTATTGTTTCATAAACACTGCGTCAAAGAGAGATCCACAACACAAGCAAGACAGATTCAAATGTCATAAGTTCACAACAAAACAGATACATTGACGCATTGATCAAGACTCTCAGTCACAGCTTGAAAAAGCTGCATTATAAAAATAAGAAATACCTCAAACTGCAATTTTTAGCCTTAGTCACTGAATGTAATGTACACCCAAACGATAACTCCGATTGCCAACTGAGCCTGCACTCACCACTCGTGGTTAATTACAATTTACAACTACATGTTACATATTCCTTGCATGTTTTTGGATTTATTAAATTCGAAATATTTCCTACAATCCATTTGTTCTCTTTAAAAAAACATATAATAAAAAGCTCTCTGAAAAAACTTTTCAAGAAAAAAAAGTGATTATTTATTTAAAAAAAAAAAAACGTTACCAAACAACCGTTACCAAACATGAACTTAATTTATTAAAAATCGAATGCTGATTCATATTGTTGTATGTCTTTTCTAGGTTAACATGTACAACAGAGCTAATGCGGGATTTTGAGAGAGAGAGAGAGAGAGAGAGAGGTGGGAACATTAAACAACCTCCTTTTTTAAAAAACAAAATTGGCTGTCAGGATTAAAGTCACACTTAAGTAATGAATAGAGGAATTTTCTTGCGAAGAGAGAGAGAGAGAGAGAGAGAGAGAGAGGGGGGGGGGGGACATTAAACAACCTCCTTTTTTAAAAAAAATAATTGGCTGTCAGGATTAAAGTCACACTTAAGTAATGAATAGAGAAATTTTCTTGCGATTTCCACATCATTTGTACTTATTATGCCTCAATTGTCAATTGCGCAGGAGGGAGTGCAGTTATGAGCCTCAGAATCATTACTTGTCCCAGATATTAGCTAGAGGAAAGCTAGAAAAATTAGATAAATTCTTCCATAAATTTAAAATATCGCAAGTACATTAAATTAATTAAAATTTAATATTTTTTAAAAAAATTAAAATTAATTATATAATATAAAAATTTATAAAAATATTAAATTTTAATTAATTTTATACACTTAATTAAATATTCTAAATTTAAATAAAAATTTCTCAAAAAAGTAAATACCACAACATATATGTTGCCACAAAATCAATTCTGAAACGTAAATAAATTCTATTGAGGTTGACTTTTTTAAAATTATTTGTTTCCGCATTAAATCTTTTAAATTCAATTATATTAAAATTTAATCCAAACAATCACAAACAAAGGCATTTTTTTTTTGTTACAAACAAACGAAGTCATTTACCATTGAGAAATCATCCTAATTCCAAATACTAGTAGTCGTCAACGCTCAATATGTCATAGCAGAAAAGAACAGAGTACGGTTTGTTTTATTTCCTATTAATTTTTCTTAATTCAAGCCATAATTTTAAATTACGATCCGCAATCATAATTACGATCGCAGTATTACGATTTTTATAGTTTCTACAACTACATCACGATCACAATTACAACAGCATTAACCACATTTTCTCGCAATTGACTACAATATTACATTTTTAATGATCTCTGCAATTACAACTACAACCGCAATTTAAAATCATGATTCAAGTTTATCTTTAAAAGGTGAATCGGGCTCCGTATAGATTATATTCTTCTCTAAATATTACGATTACCAGGTTTGTATTAAGTTCACTTCGATAGGTTACCATGACACCAGCCCTCTTTCTAGAACTGTGACCATAAGAGGGATTCCTAAGACAAGGATACAGTCAAACATTACCGATGACAAGGCAACGTATGCCAAGTAAAAAAATGCAAGGCTACTCTAATACCTGAGAGTAAACCATGAGACAATAATTTGTATTAGAAAAAAAAGGGAGGGGGGGTGTTGCAGAATGGGAAGTATTATCATGAAGGCTTTATGCCCGATAAATAAGAATAAGTAAAGTTTATATAAATTTATGCCAATCATTATACCATAGCATTAAAACCACTGTAATGTATACAGGTACCCGCTAAAACAACAGAGATTATAGTCATCATTTTTCAAGCACCAAACACCTCTTTCTTTCGTACACGCAGATCCCAAGACTTTTGATACCCATAATATTATTAAATTGCAATCAAAATCAAGCATTCTCATGGCAAGTCCATGCAAAGCCTTGTATAGAAGCCAATGAAATAAGCACGATAACAAGAAATACCAAGAGGATTAAAGACCCGTATCAATGAGGTAATCACCAAGCCTTTCAACTATTATGTTGCACTGACCCGGAGTCATTGGTTCATCATAAATGCCAATGATCAAGGCCTGATTGGTCTTCTTAACAGTAACTCCACCAGGACCCTGGATAACGGGGAAAACGCTGAGATTGAAACTATAATGGCCAAAACCAGCATGAAGGGAATATATGTTCATGTTTCTGAATTGAATCCAGAATTTGAAAGAAAGCTATCAAGCTTTGAATTTCAGGTAACGATTGATGTCAGACAATCCTTAAAGAGAGCATAAAATTGTTGAAAGCAATGCATAAAGGTGTCTATGTACATCAGTGTGCATTTCTATAGTATAATTTGATTGATAAGCAATCCACAAACGCGTGGACAAGGCATAAGTTTTCCACAAGATGGATAGCAAATATAAGCGAAGGTTTAGAAAAGATCTATGCTTTGCTTATAATATCATAATATGCAAGATATAATTGCATACTTAAATTAATGCAGTATGCCATAATTTTTCAAAAAAATTGGGTCCTAGTCCTAGTTGGTCTTGGTCACCCCCTTCTCATGTTACTTTGTCTTAGATTTTTTTTTAAAAAAAAAATGTAAAATTTTGATAAGACGGTTGCAAATTCACTTTACAATTTATTGCATGATTCTAATAGTAAACTAAAGTCAGCCTTGGTGCAACAGTAAGGTTACTGCCAGGTTCTATTCCCCACAAATCAAAATTTCAGTTAAATGGCTGGATTTAATACCTATCCTAGATCATCACATTATCTTTGAACTTAAGCAATCAAAATTCAAGCTGATAATTAGAAACAGTTCTTACCTTCTTCCCTCGAATGACAGCTCCCGCCTCACCTTGGATCACCATATATTTTGTGCCACCGAGATACAATCCAGTTGGAGCAAGTGATCCAGGCTCAGCAAAGTCATTCATGATAGCAGTTATTTCCTCAGGCTTGAACTAAATAAACATAGATATGCCAAAAAAATAACAATGGATCAACTTAAATGAAACAAAATGCTCATTTAGACATAAGTGTCGCTTGCACAAGTGATATATCAATGGAAGTATGAATGATCTTCTGTTGTTATATTCTCAAAATGAATGCAATACATCCAATCCACCCGCTAATCATGCATTCTATGTCATTTAGCATTACATTGAGCTTTATTTCCTGATTGGATTTCGAACTTTTTAACATGGCAATGCTTCTCCAATCTCCATTACTAAATTAATGACTCTGTCTAAGCTTAATTTACAGCTCAAATGCACATAAATTGTGAAGCATATAAGGAAGATAAACAATTATCCCCAATTCCCTAAACTACAGAGCAAGAAAAGAAGCATAAATATATCAAACGAAAACCAAGACCGTAGGGTATGGTCCATGCATATTCAAATCTGATAAATCGGAAATAAAAAAAAGCGGAACCTGATGAATCTGCAAAAAACTGACCCTAATAAACTGATCCGATAAGCTAACGCAAAATATAACCTAGAGTTTCCAAAGTAACAGGGAGAAAATTGAGGTTTGGGAAGGTAATGAGAGAAACCTGAGGGAAAGAGGAGCTCTGTGCCCAAACGCTGCCGTCTTGACCGAGGATGGCTGCAGAACTGAGCTGATTACCTTCGATTTCGCACAAAAGGTGCTCGTCGACGTAGGTTTGCCACGACATCTTCTCAAAATTGTCGTTAAGGGAGGGTGACTGAGCTTGTCGTTGGATTTTCTGGGAAATCTGGGAGTGTTTGTTTGCTGAGAAAATCTGAATGAGTGCTCCGCTATGCTATGCTAGCGTTGAAACCACGGAGCTATAAAATCCACGAAATGATTATGTCGGCCAGTTAAATTACCCGAATACCCTTCCTATTACCCCCTATTTTCGCTATTTATCTCCAACTATTCGCTAACCGTTTCGTTCGTTTCAAACAAAAACATGTCATTTTCTTCTTGCAGTCGTTCACCGTCACTTTTTCTCTTTTTTTTTTTTTTTTTTCATTTCCTTTCTTTTTAAAATTTAAATATCTAAGGATGGCAACGGGCAGGGGGGAGTGGGGAGAGTAATTCCGTCCCCGCTCCCATGATATAATATCCGCCCACGTCATCCATGCCCCATATCCGCTACAGAATGCTTTATTATTTCTTCATGCGGATAAACGGATATCTCATGATATCTCATGTGAAGATTAAATAAATTATAAATAAAATTAATAAATTAATAAATAAAATAAAAAAAAAAAAAAAATATAATATACTAATATTTTAATTTATATAATAAGATTTTTAATAATTTTATATAAAAAAATTTATTTTTTTTCATGCGATCTATGCAGTGTGAAACTACCGCATCCCGTCCCCGTTTATTAAACGGGGATAACTTAAACCCAGTATTTATACCCGCAGTGAAAAATTAAATAGGTATTCCGCTCTCGTCACAGATATTATCTGCGAATGGCATCTTCGAGGTAAAATTGCCATCCCTATAAATATCCAATTTTTTTTAGTACGTTAAAATACCAACATTCTATTATTTACTGTATTTAGTATTTACCATTGTACTCAATAGTTTACCATGTACGTATTTATTTATTTACTATTCATCCATGTATGTATTTATTTAAAGGCATAAAATGCTGACTCTTAATAATTTGTTGAGTCCGGATATTTATCATAAAAAAAAAAAAAGAAGAATTCAAATATTCATGTACCCACGAGACATAAAATGAAGGAAGATTAGACTCCTCTAAAATAAAAAATACATTTTAAGAAAATCAAAATTTAAATAGTTTATTTATTAAGATTTTATTTTTTTATCTGAATTTATTTATTAAGATTTTAAGAACTCATCAAATGTAATATAAGCGACTATATAGTATATAATATATGCATTCTTCTTTCATGACCCAAAGATAAAAGTATATATACATTTTATGTTTTTTTTTTTGGGGTACATTGTTCCGTAATATTTAGTACTACTATTTTTCATATTAGACATCTATCTATTCTTAAACGCCTATATGGTTCGTAAGAAAAATGTTAATAATTCATCAATTTTATATACATTTTACTTACATATATTTTTGTGGCAGAATTATAATATAAATGTATAGCAAATAAAGTGAATTTAATTATAATCAAATAATAAAAATTATATAAATATAAATATTAAAAAAAAATTTATATTAATATATTTTGATCTGAGTAGAAAGAACTCAAATCTTTTAAGTATGTGATTTTGAATTAAATTTTTATATTTTTGTACATATAAATAATATTATTAAAAATAATCTCCACTTAAGTATTTGTTTATATTCTAGAAAAATTTTGTGTTTTATCTATTAGGTGAATAAATACTTTGAAAAAGCAAAAAAAGAAAAAAGAATCTCCATGTCGATGGCTTACATAAATAAGCTTACTTTTATATTATTTTTATAAAATGGATTGATGAGATAGTCAATAAATAATTAACCCGTACAAATATGTGATATAAAATATATTAGACTTGATATCTTATTATAAAAATCTAATTGGGCTGTTGGACAAAAAAAAATTAATTGGGCGGTCAAGTGTAGGCCTAATGGGTTATGGGCCCAATGTTACTAAAGCCCGTAATAGCATGGTTTAATAACCTTTATATATAGGTGTTAGGACCATTTCTAATCCTCATTGAACAATTTCATAAACTAAAGAAATCGCCATTCACAAGAATTAGATACATCTCTATTCATTATATTTAATGGATTGGTGTTTTAACCTCATACATCATGATAGGGAATAAAGTTGCATGTGAAAATATTTTTTTAACAGTGAGATAACCTGTGTAAGTGTGTATAACATTATTACTTCATAAATACTATATCAAAAAGAGATCCACACCATTAACGTATGTTAATCTAAGTAAAAAGAGTTTAGGTCCTTTAAACATGCAATCTTGAGTTTGATTATTGGATTTAACATTATTGCTCTATAAACACTATATCAAAAAGAGGTCCACACTACCAACGTATGTTAATCTAAGTGGAAAAAACTCAAATTCCTTAAATATGTAGTCTTGAGTTCGATCATTGGATTTATATGTACAAAAATAAAAGCTTTGAAAGAGATATCTGCTTATATGGATGATCATATCTTGAAAGATTAGTTTTTCATATATCGAATGGAAGGATATTCTAGTAAACCAAAAAGAGTTCCACACCACCAGCAAGATAGATTAAAATGTCACAAGTTCACAGCAAAATAGATACATTGTCGCATTGAGCATGATCCCCGAGTCATTATAAAAATAAGAAATAAATAAGAAATACCTCAAACTGCAATTTTTAGCCTTAGTCACTGCATGTGATGTCTACCCAAATGATAAATCCGATTCTCAACCGAGCCAGCACTCGTGGTTAATTACAGTTTACAACTACATGTTACATATTCCTATCATGTTTTTGGATTTATTAACTTCTAAATATTTCCTGCAACCCATTTGTTCTCTTTAAAAAAACCATATAATCCCAATTCACACAAAAAGTTTGATGTTCTTATTGCATTTATTTGTGGAGTTCAAAGTTTACTCGTTACTAGTTCCAATGAGTGGCATATGAAGTGCTGATTTACCATCATCGAGTTAAGCAGTAAGAAAAGGCAAAACGACTTGATAGTGGGATAGCGCTCATAACAATACACAAGAGTAGAAAACAATGGCGAAATTTAAACATTCAAACAACAGACAACTGTTTAATTCTCACATGGTTATTGTCTGCGACAACTCCCAATTAAGGGTTGAAATGTAGAAGATGCAGACCAAAATTGAAAATAACAAAAATGTAGTATCCAAAAAACAAATGTTCAAATCTTGAAAGATCCAGGTCTACAGACCCTGATCGATGAGGTAATCTCCCAACCTCTCAACAACCATGTTGCATTGTCCAGGAGTCACAGGTTCCTCATAGATGCCAAAAACTAGAGCTTGGCCTGTTTTCTTTATGGTGATACCTCCAGATCCCTACCCCACAAAGCACATAAGTCAGTTCCCTTGAAACAAAGCA
The DNA here is from genome assembly GCA_029884605.1 of Ormosia emarginata. Lineage (NCBI taxonomy): Eukaryota > Viridiplantae > Streptophyta > Magnoliopsida > Fabales > Fabaceae > Ormosia > Ormosia emarginata. The sequence continues at coordinate 8,984,869 of JAQQTP010000072.1, read as the reverse complement.
GACACAAGAAAGCTAGTCATCCAGATTAGGTGCAAACTATCTAGCTGCATGTCAGGAACTCTCACAATTACATTAGATTTTTAGAACAGAAACTTAATTCACCATGTAAGGAATTTCAAGGTAAATCAGAAAAACAGAACATATATATACACACACACACGACGGCTAATGGTAACTGGAATAATATAATCTCAATTTTCTCACATTATTTTATTACACCATATTTTATACTGGTTGGTTAATAAAGTATAAATTTATAATTAATTATATATATAAATTAATTAATTAGTATTATATTAATTAATTCGTACATATAATTTTTATTAATTAATTAATATACATGATTAATAATGAATTTGTACTTTATTAACTAATATAAAAAGTTGTGTAGAAAAAAGTGAAGAGATAATTATTTTTAGAAATAATATAGGGTATTGGGTCGTCCAACTGCATCTTTGTCTTTTTCATATCATTCGTAAGACAGAGGAGAAAAGCAATACGTGTATGAGTAAGATGCTGAAACAGGAATCATCCACACATGCAACTGTCTAACAAATAACAACAGACTCCGATGAAAAAAAAGGAGGTATCACTGCTGTGGTAAAAATAAGTTTTGGATTTGAATAATCTCTTTTTCCTTTAAGAACAGAGATATTGTCATATTTTGAGAGAGAAAGATAAATCTTTCTATGCCGATCCCTAATTTTGTGTCTTTCTCTTTCATAACACGGCATTATCATATTCTTAAAGGAAAAAAAAGAGAGGATTCAATTCCGTCAGTTTGCTGAGTCTTTACTGACTGTAGTTGATATAACTACAGAAAGAAACTATATATTTGCTCTCCACAAACTATTGCTGGAGCTTTGGAGGAGAGGTAAAAGGAAAAGAGAGTCATCAACTTTCATGAGACCACACGAAAGGACAACTATCAACAGAAAGCAATCAGACCGACAACCGTGAACATGTTTTAGAATGCACTTAACTAACTACTGAACTACTGATTTATAAAATCGCCCCAAGAAGAATTGCATTTGGAAAACCAAAAAAATACATAAATAAAAACAGTGATCAGGTAATACTGAGCTACTGTAAAATCTGTAACAAGTATAAACACCATCATATCTTGTGTAAGATTTGATTACTTTAAGTATGACAAGTTACCTTCTTCCCACGGATGACAGCTCCTGGCTCTCCCTGGATTACCATGTATTTGGTGCCCCCAAGGTACAAGCCAGTAGGAGCAAGATGACCCGGTTCGTCAAAATCTTTCATGATATCAGTGACCTCCTGAGGCTTAAACTGAAAAGAATTGCATAAAATGGATCAAAAACTCAAACACATAAAAGCAATATGCAATTCGCAAATAAGACAAACACATAGTATTCTGGTTCAAATTGATCCATAGAATAGAAGTACCTAATAGCTTCAAATTCAAAATGTTTTCACATTATCAACTCAATTCCGCACAATCACTCAGAAGAAATTGGACTCCATACAAAAAAAAAAAAAAATGGTCCTAAACAATTTTATTTTTATTTTTTTTTCATTTTACCACTAACACATCAACATCCAATGAGTTCAGTTCAAGATTTCTCCCTATATAAAGCAAGCATGATCGCTGAAATGTGAAATGACCGTTCGGAACAAAAATTGCATATATAAATAAGATATCAATCAATCAATGAAACAAATCAAAAGCCAAACAGTCAATTTCTCAGAAGCATAAGATGAATTTTAAGATTTCGATGAGCCACGTGTCATAATGGCGAATCGAGAAGACAGGTGCACCAGGAAGCAATCAAAATCAAAGCAAGACGAAAGTGATACGGCTATTGCTATATAGCAATGGCAGATCCATGGATCCTGTATTATGAGAGAGCAGAATGCAACTGCATTGTGATCAAGGATCAAGGATCGGTGATATCAGATGCAGATCAAACTATGAAAATGAAGGCAAAAACAGAGAGAATATATAAGCGCATGCATTGCATGGAACCACAGATTGGATGAGATTAGATGAGATCAAATGAAAGAGAGTGATAGTGATATACCTGAGGGAAGGAAGAGCTCTGGGCCCAGACGGAGCCATCGTGACCGATGATGGCAGAGGCGGAGAGGTGTTGCCCTGTGCCATCGATATCGCACATCAAGTGCTCATCCACGTAGGTTTGCCACGACATTTTCTTCTACCTTTCTCTTTCTCTCTCTCTCTCGCTTCTCCGTTCTTCAATTCCTTCTTGTTATTGTTGTGGCTCTCTCCTTTTGTAGGCTTGAAATGTTGTTTTAAATACAAGCAAGCGGTTCAAGGTTGATGAGGCGGAATGGCCTAGTTTCATGATGACCGTCCCTTTTGCTCCGTTCAATTCCTGCCATTCAACTTTCCCTTCATTTTAGGACCCAATTCCTCCTCTATTTGTTCCCTATTCCATTCCTTCCCATCCTCAAATTCATTAGAGATAGTCCATCCATGGACATCACTTTTCTATTTTTGTCTTATGTGTACATTTATATAATTTTGAGATAATAATTAATGTATAATATAGTAAGTCCTCTGAGAATTTGAATCTTTTGTAGACTCATTTGATTGATTATGCACAATATAGTTATATTACATGCATGATATTATGTAGCCAATTGTCAAATTATTTACATACAGGCTTTTGCGTGGAGTTGAATAGTTGTTTATTTGGCTAGAGCCTAGAGGTATTTATTGCATGGAAAATATTAATGTATTATCATCATAAGATTGAACAAATGAACAAGTTCTTTCCCCTTTCTTTTTTCTCTATTAACAAATCTTTTAGGCCTCACAACATTTTAAGATTAGTTACTGTATTTTTATAACAACTATTATACTCTTACATCAAATAATGTATATATCTTTTTTCACACCTCATCTAATATCATTCATTATACATATTTTTTTTATCACTTTCTCTCACTCAATCACATCCATTGAAAATAGTATAAATAGTACCTATACCCCTAAAAGGAATATAAGATGATTATTTTCTTTTTTATAACTAAGTGATTTTTATATAGAATTTAATAATAATAATAATTGAAAAATCTAAGGAAGGAGAGAATCATTAACTTAATTTTAATAATCCGTACTATCCAATCAAACACTATCATTTTCTTGCATGAGGGAGTAGGGGTGATCACGGGTCTGACCCGACCCGTGAACCTGACCAACCTAATCTGACTCGATTTAATATATTCAAGTCGGGTTGAGTCATCGGGTTAGTTCGGGTCGAACCCGATTAACCCGATTTTTAATTGATTTGGGTGACAGGTTGAGTAATTTAACCCGATGACCCAAGTACGACGTCATTTTGAGTAATTTCTATTAAGAAATGTTCACAACCCGACCACTCAACCCGACCAACCCGATTACCCAACCCGACCAACCTGATCACCCAAAAATAGAAAAAAAAAAGTTTTTTTGTTTGAAATTCGCTCAATCCGATTACTCGACCCGAACCAACTCGATTGTCGTCGGGTCGGGTCGGGTCATCAAAAAATCCCTTTAACTGACCCAAACTGACCCGACTTCGTTTAATTGGTTCGGATATTTTTTCTCCTCAAACCCGACCCAACCCGACTCGTGTGCACCCCTATGAGGGAGCATGGGATATAGATTCTCGGAACAAAGTTTTTATATGGCTATGCTCGGAAAGAGTATTGGACATGCAAATTACGGGAACTAACTTTCATTGTGAAAACAATATCTACAAACTAGACTTGAAAGCATAGTTGTTCGAACTAGATCGGTTCAACTGGTCAACTTACAAAACTCATGACTATCAACTTGTTTGACCAATTTTCTAGTCGACCCGATCAGACCTAAATCGATCATGACCCGATGGTCAACCCAGCCGTATTGACCTAGATTGACCATTTTTTTTAAACGAAAACTTAACAAAAAAATACAATTTTTAAGAATTGAACACAATACTTAAAGATATTTGTCATAAAATATATTTTATCACTAAATCATATATGTTTCTGAGGAAATGATCTACTTACACCTAGTGTAAGTAAAAAAAACTTACACCCAATCTTACACTCTTTATTTTATTGTGATCCTGTGACTACGATAGAAGATAAATAGTAGTCACAGGATCATAATAAAATGAAAGGTGTAAGATTAAGTGTAAGTCTTTTTTACTTGCACTAGGTGTAAATGGATCTCTTCCCATGTTTCTGTTGAATATTATTTTCAATTTCTTAATTTATTATGCAACCAATAGATTATTACTATTGTTTATTTGAAAGCATTTTTTTCATGTAATATTTTTTGTTTAATATTTTTTTAATATAATATATTTTATATCAAATAAATTTTCATATAATATTTTTTAAAAAATATTTACATTTTTGTTCAGATTTTCTAATTCAATCGATTGACTCACAGTCAAACCATTGATCTGATAGTCTGACCTTCTGACCAGGTTGACCTTCAGTCACATTCGAGTTATAGAACTATGCTTGAAAGTAAACACAAAGGTGATATGAATTCAGGCCAATTCTGATATATAGTACACATTGCGATCTAAGTCATTGATTTAATCATAAATATCAATGGCTTAGATCAAGCACAGGAAACCTGCTAAGCAAGTTATGGAGGTTTGATCCAAGAGTGGTGGTTGACGCAGCAACGACAATCAACGATGATGACTAGCGATAACGGCTGACAGCAGTGGTTGCGATTTTCGGTGTTGGCCAGCGCGGCTGATTGTGACTGGAGGTTGCTGACAACACGGACGATTTTCGGTGATGACCGACAGCGGCGGCTTCCGATGGTGGGTAGTTTTCGGCAGTTGCCGACGACAGGCAATTTCTGACAATTGTCGACGGCAGGTGGTTTTTGGCGGGGTGGTTGTCGGTGGTCGACGGTGGGCATTTGAAGGCGACAGGCAACAATAATGGTGTATAAAAAAAAAAAAAAAAAAAAACTACAACAAAAAAAAATACTGTTATTGCAAGTAAAGTCAAAGGTCGAGCATACACCTAAACTTAGGAAGAAGTATATTAGCAACGGCCATAAATTCAAGATGAACATTTTACAGTTACATCGATTCAATCTTTCTTTTATCCCTTATAATTAAAAGCTCTGAAGAGAACCCATTGAAAATAATAAGACTGAACCCAAAATTAGTATGCTAGCGATGAACTCTCAACTTTCATGCACTGCTCTCATTCAAATTACCAAAGGATGCTTAGCTACATTTGTCAGTGCTGTCAAGTCATGAACCAATAAGATCATCAGAAGAAACAACTAGTCAGGAACAAATAGACAAGAGCTTCCTCTGAAAGCCACCCCTGAACTCCTCTCTTGCTGGGCGGTATTAATAGGCTGGCCTCGGCTCATTGGTTGCGCTCCTAACCCCCATCTTACAACCAATTTATGTCTGGAAATAACAGTTAAGAACACAACAAAAACTAGCTTCCTAAACTTAAAATTGGTTTCAGCTTCACATCAGTACAGAATAAAAATACTTCAAATGACAACAGCATATGGTAAAAAACTTAAACAACAAATAAGGATACACCCACATTGGAGTCCTCAAAATGTTCCTTCCACCTGCAAGTGGATGCAACACTGTCAAAAAGTAGTATAGATGTCCTGCGATGATACCTAGCAGATTGGGCATAAGAGGTGAACCAAAAATGACATCCAAAGCAAGCATCGCCAATGGAAGGTACAAGGCCTGAAAAAGAATTTAAGGATATGATTCCTATCAGACACTGATAGTGATAGATCTCTTCCATGCAGGATACAGCTCATATAACAGGTGCAATTAAAAAGAAAGTTCATAAATTTTTTCCTGCTCATATAAGACGTAACATACCTTAAGTGCAACAAGTCCATATATGTTGATTTGGGCAGTTGGAAATTCTCTACTCCAGACATAAAGGAGCATAGAAACAAGTGATATTCCCAAGAAAGGGAACCAAAAAATAGGGATAGTAGACAAAACCTAGAATCCATGAGATAAGATGGCAAAGTGCAGAGGGAGCTGATGTTAGGATGCTAAGTAAATAATAATTAGACTAAAAGGGAAAGAACTAGGGATGGGGAAGGGATTTGCGCACTTTTAACAACAATTAAACACACCATCATTTACAGAGATGATATCACCCACCAATAGAGTAAAGGCTCCAAATATCATCATCCACAAGAAATCAGCAGTCCGCCGGTTAAATGGTCCCTTCTCAAGTTGAACACCATACCTTGCTCTGTAGATTATGAGAATTAATTCATAAGAATTATCAGTTAAGTTGTTTTGGCTTTCTTAAAAATACGCCATATTTTTTGGTAATAGAAAATGTCCCTTTTTAATATACTGTAAAGTCGAAACCATTGTCATGCATCTGATCTCTGAGTTACTTACATCATTAAGAGACGAATCCCAAAATTGATAGAGAATGGTCCGAGTAAAAAGAAGTTTGTAAACAGCCTCCAGACCTACAAATGATGTCAGGTTACAGATGATTTACTATATAATTTGACCGGAAAATGCCAAGCTTATTAGACAAGGTTCTCAACAGCAAGCTAAAAATCAAGGAAACTCAATTTGTCTATAATAAGCTTCCATAGTAAAACTCCAAATTGACTGCTTGTTCGACAAGATATTTCCCTGGACACACTTGATTGCATCTGTAGCCTATGAGTTGCCAAAAGATCAAACTCTTGCCATCTAATGCAACAGCGCCCTGCATCCCCAATGCATTGCCTTTCTTCACATGTATCAGAAGATAAAAATAGAGTAGCCATGGGGTGATGAGGGATCCATTGATTAGATAGAGAATCTAGATTTGCCAGAATGGACAACAAAGAAGAAGAAAACATGTCTGTAGACCGTAAGCAATCCTGAGATGCACATAAAACAATCATTTGTGCAGCACATGATACAGGTATACAACCAATCACAAAAATAATGAATAATATGGTTGGCCACTGTAGTGGCAGCCATGGATATCCAAACAATTTGGAGGTAAAACCAACTAAGCCTCTTGGATATTTCTTATACTTCGACAAATAATGAAAACAAAAAAGATCTTTAATCTTTCCTATACATAACAATTCTCCACAACAAAGATCATGCTGACAGGGTTTCGAAAACAAAGCTTTAGAATGAATGCAATACTTTATAATTGCATCAACAGTATATTCTTCTTTCTCTGATACCAATGATCTTATGGAACCTCACCTGAAAACGATAGAACACCTCTTTGTATATTAGTGCAATGTTAACTGGATTATATAATCCAAGATGAAAAGCTGCAGTAGCCAACAAGCAACCGGTGCCATAAGCTTTGCTTACAGGAGGAAGAGACTTATAAAACCTGAAAGGTGGAAAATATTACAAAATATCTTATTAGCATAACAAAGTGAGTCAAACAAATATAAATTTTGCGAAGGAAAATTAAATATATAATACAAGTGGACTAATTAAAGGAAACTAAACAGAATATATCATTTATACTCTATCAACACGTTTGCCTCTGTTACTAGCAAAGCAGATAGCAAATAGCACAGAGAATAATCCTTTGAAGGTTATACTGCTCATGATTATGCTACTGCTATCACTTGTATGAAGCTGATCAGGAATTCAGCACATCAACATTTTAATTAACAAATTGTTAACACATGATGTTGAATTATAGTTTTGACATACACAGAGAAGCTGGAGAGCATGCATTGAAACTGAACGTCCAACATCGTGTATAATTTCCAAATGAAATTACAAAAACAAATGGAATTTAGGGTTTACAGACAGCGATTATTCCCAAAATGGAAAAGCTAAGAAGAACAAATTAACAAAACATTGACATGAGAAAAATAGCTTAAGAACAAACACAAACAAACAACATTAGAATGCGATAAGAAGAACGTTAATCCAAACTCCATTACTCAAATTATTATTATTATTATAACTCGAGATTGAATCACTAAAAAAATTCGAAAAGGCAAGAATTAAAAAACAGAAAAGAATTAAACATTGGCGAGCACAAGAAAGAAGGATTACTCAGCAAGAGAAGACATTGGCGATTAAGATTGAGGAAGATAACGCACACAAAATGGCTATTTCAGAGTTGAGAATTCAAATGTTTCTTCTTCGAAAAACTTGGACACTAAGAAATGTGAAAGCTTCTGCTCAAAATTTATATACAACTCTTATATTCTTACATCAGAATATACTCATTTTTTTACAAAATTTATTATTTATTATACATATTTTTTTTATTATTTTTTCTCACTTAATTATATCTATTAAAAATAATATAAATAACACTTACACTTTTTTTAAGGGTACACCTTTTTTAAGGGTGTAGGATGATTATGAAGATTATTTTCCATTTACAAAACCTGCATGTTTCGGTGACCGAAGATCCAGACGTTTCTGTTCCGTCTAGTGCTGACTCCGTGCAGTGCATTCTCCTCGCAAGTGCAAAGTGAAGCTGGGCCCAAATTTTATGTGGGCTGTTTTCAACCTTTTCTTTTAGCAGGCTTGGGCTTTTTGTGGCCTTCGAATCTACCTCCCAACTGAGCGCATTTGCTTTAGGATTCCAGCATAACCCAAAAGAGAAAAGGCAACAATTCTAAATTCTAATGTAGGCGTTGACAAAAAAATAATAATTTAATGTAGGCTAATCAAATTAATGGCTTAACTTGAGCTGTGATTATTAAAAAGGAAATGGAAAAAGTGTCATATCCCCATTTATATCAAGGAAGAGAATATAAACAAGAGTTTTACTAAGAATAATAATAATATCACATCATTTTTTGTAATGCATTATTTTTTATATTATTTTTGAATGGTTGTGATTAAATAAGAGAAAGTGATAGAAAGAAAGTAATTAATCAATAATATGAAAATAGTATAAAAAATAATGTGAGAGAAAATAATTATGAAAATATCATTGTTGGTTTATTAAAGATACTTATTAAAGAAGTTAAAATAAAAAGTTTTAGATTAAAATAAAGCATTTAATGCATTGATGATTGAATTTTTTTATTATTTGTCTTGTTTTCATCTAACACTTTCTATTTTGACTTCCTTAACATGTTAGCAAAACCTTATAAATAATGCAGGATTCTTTTAAGATAAGTAATCCTTCCTCCATTCATTTTTATCTATTGTTTAAGGAAATGACATTAGTAATAAGAAAACAATGTAATAGTCTTGATTTTAGGGCAAAAAATAAGTAAAAAATAGTATTATCTTTTGACTCATTAAAATGTGATTTGCTAATAAAAAAGATAATAAGAGAGCTAGAAATTGGATTAGTAATTTTTGAGAGATTCTAAGAGTTAAATAATTAATAGAATAAAAAAATAAGGGTAAAATTGGAATAAAATAATTAATCTTATGTTTAAAATGATATCTAATATAGAACACACAAAAAAGTAGTGATGCAAAGGATAATGCATGTTTCCTGAAGTGATTATGCAACTAAGCTTTTTTCTTTCTTTCTTTTGGCCACTCAAAAATAAATTTTATGATTCATTAAAAAGATAAAAATAGAAATTAGTTTAAGTGTGTGTATAGGAGATAAATCACTCTTTATTGTTATGTAGTTATTAGAATCTCTTTTTTCGAATAGTAATGTTATATTTTTTTACAAATTTTTTTAATAATATTTTTAATATTAAATAAAAAAATATTAAATAAAAAATAAATATATTTAATGTTTTAAAAATATAAAAAATATTTAATATTTTATTTATTTAGTAATTAAGAGAATTAGAAGGAGGATTGAGTAGGAAGATAAAACATTTCTATTTTTCGAATTAAGGAGAAATAATCTAATTCTCTAATCAAATTAGAAAATACTTCACAATTTATATTTATGTTCAACTGATATTTTAATACAAGTATTCTTCTATTTATACAATAACTAATAACTAACTAATTATTGCAATACAACCATTTGTATCAAAAGGATTATAATTAGTGGCACGGAACTTCTCAAATACTTTTTTACATTGCAATTATGTTATGTGACTATCTAAAGAACGAAAAAAAAAAAAAGCAATTACATAATGCCGCCTTAAATAATTGAAGGCAGCCTTATCCATTTTTTTTATATCTTTTTATAGAAAATAAAATTCCATCCTATATCTTTATGTGTTGATAGCAAAAGACTACATATGACACTTTCATAGCTGTGAATGCATAAAAGTTATTAAGGTTTCTGTGCAGGAAAAAGCGCGGATGGGGAAAGATCGTTAAGGGTGTATTCCTTTTTTTATTTATAAGATAATTTTTCTTTCATGCTTTAAGAAAAGTAAAGAGATTGTTTGGATACATTTATTGAAAAAAAAATTATTTTGAAGTTTTTTTTTTAAAAGTATATTTTTAAAGAAAGATTATTTTATATTTCAATGTAATATTATAAAAATACTTATATTAATAACTACTAGTATTAAAATTATTTATTATTCTACTTATTTTAAAAATGAAGAATTGTTAATTTTTAAAATAAGTAATTAAACTACTTTTTTAAATTTTTATTTTATTTTTAAGATAACATCTAAACACACTTAAAAATATTTATTTTTAAAGTATAAGTATTTATTTTAAAAATTAAGTTAAAAAATCAGCATGTTAGAAAAGCGTCAAGATGATATTTAAGTGGATAAACATGGGTTCTGTACTTCTGTTTGAAAATTGGAATTGGGAATTAACAATTCATTTTAGATATATCCAATTATATATAATTGCGATCAAGTCATGATATGCATTTATTATCTCCAACAAAGCAGCGCAGCTAATAGAAAATGACTCATTATCTATGGCGTGTTTTCGAGGGTCCTAAATTACGGTTGCCAGTAAAAAAAACAAAAACGATTGCCAACTAATCATGGTTTAACTGCCATAATGATTGGTGCTTGTGCTTGCAATGGATTCAGTGCCAAACTTGTAGTTAATGGTGATTGATTAAAGGAATTAATATCATGCAAAGTAAAGCAAAACCATCGTGGGTCCACAGGGAGGTGTTGTGTAGCAGTAATGGACCACACTCAAATCAACCTCAATCTTGACCAAAGACTAAATTACAAAAAAAATTGACGGTTTTATACTTTTTTTTTAAAGTATAAATATTATATATATTATTTTTAAAAATGTGTGATTAAAAAAAATAAAAAATAATATTAATAAAATATAAAAAATAATATATGTATTATTTATGATAAAAATATGAATTATAAATCACAACCCAAATGGCCTGTCTCCCCACCAACTTCTCCTTCATACTTGATGCTGGCAATGGCAATGGCAATGGGAATCGAGAATGTCACTGTATATATATGCCATGGTTGTACGGCATATCACATTGGCCATTGCCTGCCTGGATTCATGTATACCAAGCATAGAGCCAAAAATACTAATAATAATTAACACAAAAATTAAATGTTATAATTTTTTTGACTTCAAATTAAATGTTATAATTAATAAAAGATAAAAAAATATTGATGATCTATCCTATTGACGTTGTAGTACACTTTCAAAATATAATAATATAATACTATTCTTTAATATTTATTTGATTATTAAAATTGAGTATGAAATTAAAGTTTAAAATTAAAATTAGACCTTTTAATTTTAACTTTTATATTTATAATATCATTAAAATTAAAATTTAATTTCATAAATTAATTCAGTAAAATTAAAAAATAATTAAGATAAATTTTTTTCAATTTTTAGTCTATATTTTAAAAATTATCAATTTCATAACTTAAAAATTAAACACTCTCTCTTTCTCTTTCTCTCTCTCACATTTATTTATGTACAATTATATTTATTGAAATTCTATATTTATATAGAATTTTTTTCATATTTATATAAAAATTATTATAATAACTATTTTTTTTTCTTAAAAAATTTATGAAAAATTTATTTATAAAAAATATGACTATTATATTATAAAAATATTATTGTATGAATATTTTTATTAATTTTAATTTTATAAATAATTTTTTTATGTTTTAGATTATACTTTTAAATAATAAAATTATAATTGAATTTAAAATTATAATTTCTTATCATAATTTTTTAACAATTCCAAACATAAAATTTAAAATTTTAGATCAATTCTAATTCTAAAAAAATTAAAATTAAAATTCTATATTTCATTTCTAATTTCCCTATCTAAACGAATTCTTACATTCAGTTTATATGGGAAATTCTAATTCATTACATGCTGCCACTATCATGACAAGCTTATGGGTTTGGACTTTCGAGTGTTGAATTTGGCATCCAGCTACTTTGATATTGAATTCAAATAATAATAGCTATAACTTAAAATGTGAGTTATTCTTTTGTATTTTAATATTTTGAATAATTTATTATTAGTTTTAATTAATTTTGGCAATCAACTCATTTAAATTTGTAATATGTATCAAATAATTTATATTAATTTTGGTAATTAATTTGGTTAAATTTCAATATATGTTAAAGAACTTTTTGTAAATTTTAAATTTTAACATTTTAATTAACTACCAAAATTAAAATCATTGTGGATTATCGATCACCTATTATAAATTTAAGCACAGATATTATGTATTATATATAATTATCATTTTTCTTTATTTTTTTTATTTGATGCAATTGATCAGGAGCAGGGCGGGAGGCTCTATTTGTGTAGGGGAAGAGGGACCTGGCAAATTTGGTATTGGGGCAAAACTACAAATGCTAATATCGTCCCTATTTGTTGTTTGCAATCTTCACAAAAATTGATGTAACATGCCAGATTTGGTTTGCTTAGGATCCACCATGCAATGAATGTTCTTTGGGATTTTTCTTATGGTTACTCTACCACTACACAGTACACAGTGATCGATTAGGTCAATCAGGCCAATGATTTATAGGTCTGAGCTCAATGATATGGATGTGCTTCCACTTCCAGCGTCAATATATCTTTCTTTTCATTGTAAAGAGGAGTCTCGTAGATATCACAATAGAATTTGCCTTGTTATAACTCACAATGAAGTGCATGACTTCAGAAATAGAAATTCCATAAATTTAATTTATAGAATGCGTTATCTCCTTTTTTTATATCGGCGCAAAAATGAATGTTACAAATTAGTTTATGATACCCTGAAAATTCTTAAGTATAAACTTCTTATCATAGATATTTAAATTAATATTTGATATGTATAAAAATATTGCGAAATCATAATAAAAATTCATATATTTTTAAAAAATATTTTTACACTTGTTAAATATTAATTTGAGTATTTATGATAAGAAATTCTTATCCAAAAATCACTCCATGATACCCTAAGTACGACTAACACATAGAAAGCGAAAATGAATGTGACAATTGTGTGTGTGTATTTATAGTTTGACTCATTTACGAACAGTACTTTGTGTGAAAAAACTGAAATGAGATTTCTTCTTTAAGTTATACCAAATGACGAGAACAGGAAGAATTAAAAGGGAAACAATTCAACAAATAAAATAAAAGGGGAAAGAGATAGTATTTCAAGTACCAACTCTCCATTACCAAACTAGTGTGTGTGTGTAGTTTGACTCATTTACGAACAATACTTTGTGTGAAAAAATTGAAATGGGATTTCTTCTTTAAGTTATAACAAATGACGAGAACAGGAAGAATAAAAGGGAAATAATTCAACAAATAAAATAAAAGGGGAAAGAGATAGTGTTTCAAGTACCATCTCTCCATTACCAAACTAGTGTTTGTGTGCGTGCGTGTGTGTGGAAAGCGGTGTGTGTGTTTAGGGTTTAGGGAGTGTGTGTGTGTGTGTGAGAGAGAGAGAGAGAGATACCATATATGTGTGTGTGATACCATAAGTACGACTAACATTGTGCGTGTGTAACATATAGAAAGCAGTGTGTGTGTGTGTGATACCCTAAGCAAAGCGGTGTGTGTGTGTTAGTCGTACTTAGTAACACACACACCGTATATGTACTTAGGGTATTACACACACACACGCATCGCTTTCTACACACACTGCTTTCCACACACACACATAGAAAGCGATGTGTGATACCCTAAGTACGACTAACACATAGGAAGCGAAAATGAATGTGACAATTGTGTATGTGTGTGTGTGTGTGTGATATATATATATATATATTGACTCATTTACGAACAGTACTTTATGTGAAAAAATTGAAATGAGTTTTCTTCTTTAAGTTATACCAAATGACGAGAACAAGAAAAATTAAAAGGGAAACAATTCAACAAATAATATAAAAGGGGAAAGAGATAGTGTTTCAAGTACCAACTCTCCATTACCAAACTAAACCCCACTACTTTCAGAAAAATAAAAAAAAAGTTGGAACATCCCGTAAATTATGTCATTTTAGTTGTTACTAATTAAGTGTGTAACAGTTGTTGTAACTTACACATACTAAAGTCTCTTCTAGGGCTAGAAGTGAGTCTAGCTGAGTCGAGTTAGAATAATTTAAGTTCATATCACTCATAAACTAGCTCATTTTTTTTTATTTAAGTTCAATTGACTTTAAATTTATGAATTACACGAGTTTAATGAATAAATATTGAGTCTTGTACTATTAAATATTTTAGACTCTATGAGTTAGGCTAGAATTTGTAACCTAATAAAATCTCTGTCTTTTTACATATATTATCAATTAAAAAATAATTTAGTCAAACTAAAAATAAAATTAAATGCTACTATTTATTAAATTATGAGTAATGACGAATCACACAAAAGCTTCTTCATGAGATGTATACGAACGTTCAAATGTGTTAGAAGTAATTAAATCAAGTATACATGCACTGCGAGTTATTGATTGAACCAAATTGTAGGCGCCCGCACTGTCACAACACCAATATGTTACAAAGCTGCACCTAGAAATTGGAAATTGAAATCTGCATGGTGGGCACCGTTGCTAAGCCAATTCATTTTCGGTTCCTTCACTGATGGGTTTCCTCAATGTAATATTATATTACTTGTAAAAGCTAGAAGCCAAAATAGCATTGAAGGCATCACTAATAATTAGCCACAAGTTGAAAAGAACACAGTCAAGTCACCGCCCAATCTTTACGTTCCTTCACAAATGGGTTTTCTAAAATTAATATTATATTGTTTTGTAAAGCCTATAAAAGGCCAATGTTTGTACCGAGAGTATGAATCAATTTGAGATTGAAATATATTGAGTAGAAATTCTCTCTTCCTCTCTCGTTTCCGTTGTACGTGTGTGTGAGTTTTTCTTTTGTTAAAAATTATGTCCCTTTGATATCAAAGTGGTATCAGAGCTGGTTAGATCCAGCATTGGTTTTGTGAGTTTGTGAGAGAGTTAGTGTCAAAAAAAATTGAGAAAAAAATATTGAGTGTGTGAGGAACAAGATAGTTCTCACTTTACCAAATTTTTTTTTTGAGAAAGAGAGATGGCCACAAATTACAATATTGTTTGGTCTGGTCCCAAATTAGATAGGAAATTGGATTACCATTATTGTGCATTGTTGATGTCCACCCATTTGAAAGCTCACAATATTTGGAGCTTTATTGAACCAGGCTTACAACAAGGAGTTGATGATGCTACTCAAAGGAAGGACCAGTTGGCGCTATCGCAAATTCACCAAGGTGTAGATTATTCAATTTTTGGCAAAATAGCAAATGCCAAAACGGCCAAAGAAGCGTGGGACATTTTGAAGCAGTCATACAAAGGAGTAGAGAAAGCCCAGAAATCCAAACTGCAATCCATGCGTCGAGAATATGAAAGATATGAAATGTCCAGTTCAGAAACTGTGGAACAAGATGAGGGTATATGGAGAAGACATCCCTGAAAGCAAGGTGGTGGAGAAAATTCTACGCACCATGCCGATGAAGTTTGATCATGTGGTGACTACAATAATTGAGTCCCACGACACGGTGTGACAAGTTGCAGAGTTGCAAGGCAGCATTGAAAGCCATGTGAGCGAGAATCTTAGAGAAAAGTGAAAAAGTAAATGAAGAAGCCTTGAAGAGCCAGGTGAATTTTACCAACGTAGCAGAATCCAGCCGAAGTGAAGATAGTAGAGCTCGTGAAGGTGGAAATATAAATTTCAGAGGTAGAGGTCGTGGCAATTTCAGAGGAAGAGGTTGTTATAATTTCAATCAACAATGGAGAGACAACAATTTCAGGCCACCTTATCAAGGAAGAGGTGGACACAATTTCAGATCTACCAACCGTGGAAGAGGAAGAGGCAACAACTCCCAAGAAAGGACAAATTTCAACTGCTACCATTGTGGAAAGTTCGGGCACAAAGCTGCAGATTGTAGATCCAAACAACAGGCAAATATAGCAGAAAACCAATATCAACATACTGGTGAGAGTTCTGATAATCCACAAACTTTACTTTTAGCAGCAGACAATTTTGCAGGCGATGGAGATATTTGGTACCTAGATACAGGCTGCAGCAACCACATGTGTGGGAAAAAGGAGTTATTTTCCTCACTAAATGAAACGGTAAAATCTACCGTGAAATTCAGAAATAATACAAATATTCTGATTTTGGGGAAAGGCGGGATTGCTATCAGACTGAAGGATGGTTCTCAAAATTTCATCTCTGATGTTTTTTATGCTCCTGGTCTTCATCACAACCTGTTGAGCATGGGACAATTATCAGAAAAAGGCTACAACATGCAGATTCGTGATGGCTACTGTACTTTGATTGACAAAAATGGGAGATTCATTGCTAAGGTAAAAATGACTCCTAATCACCTATTCCCTTTAAAAGTTGAACATAAAGAATTATCCTGCTTGAGCTCGTTTATACCAAATAATGATTGGCTATGGCATATGCACTTTGGACATTATCACTTTTCTGGATTGAATTATTTATCTAGAAAAGAGTATGTATCTGGTTTGCCTGTTATAAATATTCCTGATGGTGTATGTGAGACTTGTGAAATTGGAAAGAAGCACAGAGGATCTTTTCCAACTGGAAAGTCTTAAGAGCAAAAAAGCCATTGGAACTTGTCCATTCAGATTTATGCATGGTTGAGATACCAACACATGGTGGTAGCGGTATTTCATTACTTTTATTGATGACTTTAGCAGAAAAGCCTGGGTGTATTTTTTGAAACAAAATCAGAAGCCTGCGATGCCTTTAAGTCATTTAAGGCATTTGTAGAAAAACAAAGTGGTTGCGAAATTAAAGCACTAAGGACGTGAGGCCAAGAGTACCTTGCACTGTGCAGATTTCTTTGACCAACATGGAATTCAAAGATCAACTAACAACAAGATACACTCCTCAACAAAATGGAGTAGCAGAAAGGAAGAATAGGACGATCATGGACATGGTGAGATGCATGCTGAAGGCTAAACAATTGCCTAAAGAATTTTGGGCAGAAGCTGTTGTTACTGCTGTGTATATTTTGAACAGGTGTCCAACAAAAAGTATTTATGATAAAACACCAGAAGAAGCTTGGAGTGGAAGGAGGCCCTCAATCCGACATCTCAGAATTTTTGGGTGTATAGCATATGCCCATGTACCTGATCAACTTAGAAAGAAGCTTGATGACAAAGGAGAGAAGTGCATCTTCATTGGTTACAGCACCAACTCAAAGGCGTACAAGCTCTACAATCCAGTGACAAAGAAGGTAATTATCAGCAGAGATGTGACCTTTGATGAAGAAAAAATGTGGGATTGGTCTTCCAAAGCTCAAAAGGAGCCTGTAGTAATTCCAGAAAATTATGAAGAGGAGAATGGACATGTAGATCCAACACCTGATGAGCCAAAAACATCAAGCAGAACCACAAAGGCAACGAAGACTACCAGCCAGATTGGAGGACTATGTTGTGGGTAATGACAATGACCCATCTGATGAGGAAATTATCAATTTTGCTTTATTTGTAGATTATGAACCAGTTACATTTGAAGAAGCTGCAAGTGATCTAAATTGGAGAAAAGCAATGGATGAAGAAATTCATGCCATTGAGAAAAATCAGATGTAGGAGCTGACAGACTTACCAGGAGATAAAAGGCCAATTGGAGTGAAGTGGATGTACAAGACTAAGTACAAGCCCAGTGGAGAAATAGACCGTTTCAAAGCAAGGTTAGTAGCAAAAGGATACAAGCAGAAGTCTGGTATTGATTATTTTGAGGTATTTGCTCCTGTAGCGAGATTAGATACAATTCGTATGCTTATCTCTCTATCAGCTCCAAATAATTGGAAAATTCATCAAATGGATGTTAAGTCTGCTTTTCTAAATGGTACTTTGGAAGAAGAAGTGTATGTTGAACAACCTGCAGGATATGAGATTGAAGGCAAAGAAGATAAAGTCTACAAGCTGAAGAAAGCATTGTATGGCTTGAAGCAGGCACCCAGAGCGTGGTACAAGAAGATTGATTCTTACTTTGTGCAGAATGATTTTCAAAGATGCCCGTTTGAACATACTCTATATATTAAACTTGTTGACCTTGGCGATATTCTTATTGTGTGCCTTATGTTGATGATTTAATCTTTACTGGCAACAATTCAAAGATGATTGCAGAATTCAGGGAGGCCATGGTTAGATGTTTTGAAATGTCAGATTTGGGCCTGATGTCTTATTTTCTTGGCATTGAGGTCATTCAGCAGGCTGATAGAATTTTCATTTCTCAAAAGAAGTATGCTGCAGACATTTTGAAGAAATTCAAAATGGAGAATTCAAAGCCAATCTCAACACCTGTTGAAGAAAAGTTGAAGTTGAAAAGAGATAGCGATGAAAGAAGAATTGATTCAACATACTACAAGAGCTTGATTGGAAGTGTCAGATATCTAACAACTACTAGATCAGATATTGTCTTTGGAGTAGGATTGCTCAGTAGATTCATGGAAGAGCCACGTGCATGTCATTTACAGGGAGCAAAAAGAATCCTCAGATATATCAAAGGTACTCTGGCTGAGGGGATTTTTTATGATAATAATTCTAATGTAAAGCTAGTTGGATACACAGACAGTGACTGGGCAGGAGATATTGAGACAAGAAAAAGCACGTCAGGGTATGCATTTCATCTAGGCACTGGAGCAGTAGCATGGTCCTCGAAGAAACAACCAACAATTGCACTCTCAACAGCCGAGGCAGAATACATAGCTGTAACAAGTTGTGCTACACAAGCAATATGGATGAGAAGGATGCTTGAAGCAATACATCAAAAGCAAAATACTCCCACAATAATTTTTTGTGATAATAAGTCTGCAATTGCACTTTTCAAAAACCCAGTTTTTCATGGGCGGTCCAAGCACATAGACATTCGATTTCATAAAATCCGAGAATTGGTAGTGGAAAAAGAAGTTGTGATTGAATATTGTCCAACTGAAGAACAAGTTGCAGATATTTTTACAAAACCACTGAAAGCAGAACTATTTTACAAGTTGAAGAAAATGCTCGGAATGATTAATGTGCATACTTGATTTAAGGGAGGCAATGTTAGAAGTAATTAAATCAAGTATACATGCACTGCGAGTTATTGATTGAACCAAATTGTAGCGCCCGCACTTCTTCATGAGATGTACAACACCAATATGTTACAAAGTTGTACCTAGAAATTGGAAATTGAAATCTGCATGGTGGGCACCGTTGCTAAGCCAATTCATTTTCGGTTCCTTCACTGATGGGTTTCCTCAATGTAATATTATATTACTTGTAAAAGCTAGAAGCCAAAATAGCATTGAAGGCATCACTAATAATTAGCCACAAGTTGAAAAGAACACAGGTCAAGTCACCGCTACGTTCCTTCACAAATGGGTTTTCTAAAATTAATATTATATTGTTTTGTAAAGCCTATAAAAGGCCAATGTTTGTACCAGTATGAATCAATTTGAGATTGAAATATATTGAGTAGAAATTCTCTCTTCTTAGTTTTTTATGCGTGTGTGTGAGTTTTTCTTTTGTTAAAAATTATGTCCCTTTGATATCAAAATGTATTTTATTTTTCCTTTTTAAATTTTTTATTAACTGAAATAAAAGAAAATAATGGCCTTAACCGTATGCCACGATTGATTTGTTAGAAATTTTAAGAAATTTTTTTCGTGATAAATAGTAAAGCTCTTAAATTATATTATTATTATTATCATTATTTTTAAAAGATACATATATATTTTATATATAGAGTTAAATTATGAATTAATGAATTGAATATATAAAAATTTAAATTTGACTTATTTATAAATGAATTAATTTTTTTTATTTATTAAATTATTAACAAAACTAGTTAGAAGCAAGTTCATGAGCTTCCTCAACTCAGTGCCAGCACTATTTATTTCAAACAAAGACTTACACGTAGAAGTGCCCCAAATAGTCTATTCAAGTTTGTGGGGGTGGGGGGATATATATGCAAGAAATAAGAAAAGGATCCATATTTTTAGTAGCGTAGCAACGCAACAAACATAATGCAGTGAAAATCGCAAAAAAGAAAAACCAAAAACAACCTAGAACTATAAGAATGGCACAACAACATGCTTGCCCCCAACGCTCCGATCATAGAAATGTATAATAGATAGAGGCCCCCACTAGTTTATGAGAGCTTCGTTGGGTCGGCTTCTATAGGAATATTTCATGAAAAGATAAGGCCGAAAAAGTGCAAAAGTGATAAAAGAAAAGGGGGATGAAGTCAAATTACGTATATATAATAATTGGCATGCTTTAGTTAATGGCCGCATTGAGAAGGAATTGGATTGGGACTTGGGAACCATGCTATAGAAAAGAATATATAGATATATACTCATGATCATTTACTTTTCTTTGGAGATAATTTAATTGTATTACTTTCCCACTTGAATGGTGACTTATTCGACCATTATTGTATCCAATCCAATACATACTATATGATACATAAAGTTAATTACATTCTACTTCAAGGCATCTTGGTGTGAGTATTAATGAAAAGTATAATGTGTGTCATAACTGGTAGTTTCATAGCGCAATTGATTATATAATATGCATGCTGTGTCAATTTACATGATTAATTTATTTTAAAAGTTATATTTTTTGAATAATATAATATATTTTTTTATTAAAAGTAAATCTCAATAGAACCTTAAAAAAAAAAAAAAGAATTAATCAAGGAATCCAACTTTCTACATTAATTCACGTTTAATATATATTGGGAAATTAATTATGAAATTAATTATCAATATTTATTATTTTAATCAGTTAAAGAATCATTATTTCATTCATTATTATACCTAATATCTATGTTGACTTTGAAGAGGAATAATATAAGAATTTAAAAATCTGGATCATTATTATTATTTTTTAGTATGCATAAGATCCTATTTTATTCCATCAATAAATACAATAATATAAAAATTTATTTTTTAAGAGGAATAATATAAGAATATAAAAATAAAGAAAATAATGATTCATAATATTCTAAAAAAAAAAAAAACTAATAGAAAATAAAAATTTACATAAATATTTTTTTTGTTTTATAAAATTTTGTCACACATTTTAGTTTTAATACTAAACTTGTTTTAGGTATAAGAACTTCCCTTCTCCGTAAGTGCATTTTTAGTTAAACTCTAAATTACTTATTACTTGATTTATTCTTTTTGAGTTACATAAACATAAATTAAATTAATTTATATATAATTGTCAATACAATTAATTTATTAAAAAATATTTTTATAAAATTATTGGATTAGATTATGCATTTAAAAGATAAAGATTTTTGTTTATATTATAAATATTCCTTTAGACATATGTTGTTTTATAATATTTTATATTTAAATTATTTAATATTTATATTAGAGTAAAATCCTTTTATGAAAATATTATCTATTTTTAAACTAAACTTATAAATATATATTTTTATGAATTATTATGTATATTTTATTTAATAATCTTTTTTATCATCTTAATTTATCCGATCATAACACAGGTGTAAAATCTAATTTTTTTTATTAAAACTAAATCTCAATAAAACCTTACAATGTTGTTATAGAAAATATCGATTGTAAGCGTGATTATAAGATATATATACAATTTTTCTATTAACTAGTTTACGGTTTTTTTTTTTTATTTTCTTATTTAATAAGGCTTTGGAGTTTAGTATTAGTATAAATAAATCTATTAAATTAGTATTTTGTATCATATTATTTTTATCAATGTTATGTTATTCTTACTTTACAATCGTCTCTCTATTTTTCTTATTTCCTAATCATAAACTTAATTATTCAACATAATATGTGAAATCTATGGTATCCACTTTAAAAATAATTTCTTAATTTCGTTATATATAATTTATAACTAGTTAAAATCATTATTCATCACCTTCAAAATCATATCTAATTTTGTTTTTCTCATCTTTGTTTCCTCTCAATCTCCTTTTTTTTTTCTTTTGAGTTTTCCTGTATTTTCTTCAAGCCTTAAGTTATTGATAGAGCTCCTCCCTCGTTGCGAGTCTTTCCAATAATCACCATCATTCAAAACTCGATCATCTCCATCCACTCTAATATAAAAAATTAGCTCCATTTCAACATGATTTTACATTGTTTGGCTCTGTCTCAAATACATTTTGACCCTTCTTCTGTTGTATACCCTTATAATGACGTCTCTTCTATACTTGTACTTTTCTAAGATCTAAAAATTATCTTTTTAAATTATTTTTAATTTATTTTCTTTTTGGTGCGTTGAATTAAGTGTTAAAATATATATAGAATATCTTTAAATATTTAATTATTTTTTAAAATATATTATAAATCAATTAGTAATCTAATTGAGAAAACAATATTTAGAGTTATTTTTTCATATCATAATATTTTTTAATTTATTTCTTTATTTAACCGGACTTAATAATCTAATATTAGTATACATATATAAAACTATAGAGTTAGTATTTTGTATCAATTCTCTCTATTTTTCATATTTCTTAACTTTAAACCTAATTAGTCAACAGTCTTAATTGTGAAAAAAAAAATTATCAGTTGAACCAATTGACACAATTTTAAATTCGGTTCCTTTTAAAAAATTTGTCTTTATATATGTACCACTCTGTCAACTAGCAAATACTGATCTATTTCTATATTAAAAAATTATTAAAAGATTTCTCACGTCCTCATCAAATATACTTCATTTGTTTCTTTCTCTTATGTTAGATATAAAATGAGATTATCAGCACTACTACTACCATGATGTGGCAGTAGAGATGGCTTTCCAGCACTTAGGAGCTGGATTTAGATAACCCTCTTCCAACTCGGAGGACAAGTTACTGCTATTAGGAAAAACAAGTGGAGATAAGAGAAGAATTACAAGTGATTCAATCTGAACTATGAACATCAACAACCGTGAGCTTGTGCCATCTGTCATTCTTTATCCAGCAAAACTGTAATGAATGAGAAATATTTTTATAAATTCTATTAAAACCAATCAACAATTGATATATTATTATTTGTAATATAAAATAATTATACAATAATTTTTTATATATAATTATTTAAATATTAATTAATTTAATATATACTATTATATTATATATAAAACCTATACAAATATTTCTCGCTATGAAGAGTTTTCGCTGTAAATTGAACTGCATCTGATTCCTTCTTTATCAACACAGCTCTTTAAAGAAAAAGAGCCTTTTTATACCAAACAATAATTATAGAAATTAACAAAGAAAACGAAAAAAAAAAAAACGAAAAACGCCGTCAAGTCAAGGATTATGGGAGGAGAAGAGAAGTTTGTGCCAAATGAATGTCACGCCATCGATTTATTTTATTGTGCAAAAGGAAATTTTCTTTTTAAGTAATATTAAACACACATTTATATATGTATTATTTTATATTTATATAATTTTTATTATTTAATTATTAATTTACTTTATTTTATTTTTTACATAATGACTCTAATTCTTCCATTTCATGATGATACAAGATAATTTGTATGTATCTGATTACGAATATGAAGTATTATCCATTTTCTTTCTCGTAGTCAAAATCCAATATGTTCAATCAAACCTCTTCCTTCCAATTCCTTTGACAACGTGATGACAGCCTAAACCCAGCTGTTTAGACCCCACCCCTGAATAGGACCCATTTATCCCATATGATATACCCATTTTTTTCTTATTTCTTTTAAATATAATATCATAGATAAACAAAGATTGTAAATTTGCGGTATATTGTAAAATATATAATCACGATTGGTCCAAAAAGTATGTTGTTTTCTTTTCTTTTCTTTTTAAATTAAGTTGTTAATTTACTTCTAAAAATAAACAGTCGTAAATTTATTTTCCTACTTTGCATTTTTTTCACATTTTTTTTTTTAGTATTAATAATTATTTATATAATTTCAGGTTAAAAATGATAATTAGATAAAATTTTTTAAAAATATTAATTTTAAAATTAAAATTCTTAACATTACAAATAAAATTTAGTTAAAATCACAATCCACTCGACCAACCACTTTTGGTATCTCGTATTTACATTTGTTTACATTAATTGAAACTAATTTTATAATTAGTAGTAAAATTACAAAATGAAAATATGCAAGTGTTAGCTGAACTCATTCATTCGACTCTCTATGATGTTCAAATGATGTACTGAATGAAAAATTTCATCTTAAAAAAATAAAGTCAGGATATTGTAATTAACGTCAAAAGTTGTTCAAAAGCTTGTTCAATGTTACATTTGGTAGAAGAACAGTTATACAGAACTTCAAATCTATCCGCTAGTAATAAGAGTGGTGGAATGTTTCCAAACTTTAAACTGCTCCTGTTGTTTTCCTCCTACTTTAGTCAATAAATTCGTACACTAATTCCTATCTTTCATGCAAGTGAATAGGCTGTGAGAATATAATTCAACACTAATGGACCATGCTATGCATAAAGGATGGAGCCTCCTTATCCAAGATGGGGCCATCAGCCATAACCTACCTCTCCCAAACCCAGTCATCACTAAAGCCAAAAGATGAGTTTAGAAGCTGGGGGCCAATGGAGTGGAGAGGTGGAATAGAATGGTATTCCATAAGTCCCTTGTTTGGACTTTGGATGAAGAAAGGAAAAAAATCGTGAAATTAATGTTGAACGGGGGACCCATCGATACAAGTTTTGGTCCACTTTAATTTCTTGCGCCACTTAGGGGGGAGAGAGATGGAATGCATTTTTTTAAAAATATTATTTAGTTCTAAAATGATGCATTTGTTCCTTAAAATCTAATAACAAATATTACTATAGCATGAAACAATCACATTATAATTTTAAATGTATTACCTTTATTAATTCATTTCATTCTTAATTAATTATCTCCAAAACTCTCAAGTAAACGATCACTTATTTCATTTTATTTTATTACATTTTAATTGGCACTGACCTCAAGTTTTAAAATTTTAAGATTAGAATGTAATTATATTAAATGTTCAATCTTTCATTAAGTCTTTTTTTTTTTTTCTTTATCTAAATGCTTGTACCTTGTATTATATAATAGGTTGAGTAAATCTCACCTTAGTTTCTTTTTTTTTAATATATATTTCAATCAAGTAGGATTTGACTTAATTTATATATATCTCGACTAATTTACATTTTTAATCTAGTTAAAGACAAATTATTCACATCTTAGTTTCTTTATTCACTCATGTTTTTAATAGAATTTAGAGGTATAAAGTTTTAATCTAAAGTATTTACTATTTAGAGCATATTTGTTTGAAAAAATGGGAAAAAAAAAGATGGGGGAAATAATAGTGTGATGTAAATGTATTGATTTATGCTCAGTGCTCATTTCAACTTACTTATTATTAACACCAACAAAAAAATATGAGAATGGACTGGATCTAGGCATTCAGGCTATGCCAGCTAAACTGGATTCAAATTTTACCAATATTAAACTGATGGATTAATTGATGAATCAAGATTGCATATTACAACAATAATGAGCCAAGTACATAATAGATCTAAAGGTGAAATGAATCCAGCAATGTAGGTAAATTTTGATAGCAGGAGAAGCTTAACTTCTGTTATTTTAAACTTCACATTATTATGTTCTCTTA
Source organism: Ormosia emarginata (assembly GCA_029884605.1). Taxonomy (NCBI): domain Eukaryota; kingdom Viridiplantae; phylum Streptophyta; class Magnoliopsida; order Fabales; family Fabaceae; genus Ormosia; species Ormosia emarginata. Next base: position 8,958,914 of record JAQQTP010000072.1, on the reverse strand, counting down.
ATTATCTTATCCTTTGTATTTTCCACTGGTACATTTTCTATTGTAAACACTTTGCTTATTTAATAAATAAACTTCAGGGTCATAACTCACATTTAGTTTTGATCGCACTTTCACTCAAACTTCTTTATAGTATCAAAGTCTAACATAGCCTTGATGTTGGGTCATCCATTGATGTTTAATTTTACAAATTTCACGATCTAGATATTTAATTCATGTCCAATTCTACATACTTTCATGCTCCAAATATCTAATCTTAGACGTGAGGGGTGTGTGTTAAGCAATGATGGATGCAGAAAATATTTAGTAGAGAAGTCAAAAGTTATGAATCATATTATTAGTTTATATCATAGCAGTATCTACTAATAAAATATATATTATAGTGCAAAAAATAATATATAATACTTTCATCGAAATCGAATACCACTACAAGAAAAATACGTTTTTGCGGCGAATTTTTTGTCATGGATTTGAATCATTGCAAATGGAAGCATATTTGGGCGGATTATAATTGCCTCAAATTTGTGCGAATTTTACTGCGATTTTTTTTCCCTAATTTTTTTCTGGCGAAAATTCACCGTAAAAAGTTTTTTTTTATGAAAAAAGTTTTGCGGATATTTCTATCGCAAATTATTAAATAAAATAGAAATTTATTTTTAAATTTAAAAATAAAAATAAAAAACATTTGCGGAAGATATTACTACGGATTTACTACAGATTTTTTCTACAAAAAAATAATATTACTTGCGAAAATATCCGCCGCAAATCTCCATGACTTTTCTAACGTAAAATATATTTTTTCGGATAAAAAATTTTGTGGCGGATAATTCATAATTAGTTCAAATAATAAAAATTTTAAAAAAATATTAAAACAATCCGCCATGAAAAATCAAAGAAATCTAAATTTCATTTGAGACGGAAAAATTCGCATAAAAAAAAGTATAATAAAAAATTCTAAATAAAATATTAAAATATTTTGCGGCGAAAAAATCTGCATGATATTATGCCACAATTCAAAAATACATTTGCGCAGATTTTTTTCGTCATAAAAAATTCAATATAAAATTAAATCTACTTCATCTTCTTCCTTCTGCCATTTTCATTTTTCAAATGGCATTCTTTCTCTAAGTATGTCTTCTCTCCCTTCCCCTTTCTCCCTTCCCTTTCTCACTTCCCCTTTCAAGACAAAAGCTTCCATGAAGAACCTTCGTCATCTTCAAGACCTTAAGGTAGGGGGAAAACCTTTTCTACTCACTTTCCTATTCTTTTCATCTTGTTCTTGAGTTGTGACTTGATGTGGGAATTGGAGTTTTGAGTTGTTTTTGCTTGTTTTGGCTTGAATCTTGTTAGAAAACTTGAGAATAACATGATTTGGTTTGCTAGAGACATGAGAATAGTTTTTCATTACTTGTATACCTTGATTTCCATTTGAAATGAGAATTTGGAGTTTTAGGTTTTCAATAACCAAGGATGAGATTTGTAGTGTTTTGATCTATTTTTAGTGAAATCTTTTAGTGTTTTATATTCTCTTCATGTTTGTGAACTTGTTTGGGACTTAAACTCACCTAGAAAGTGGATTGGAGTGGCCAAAATCCAAGATTTTGGCCAATAGAACCGTAACCACAGTTCTTCAAAACTTCTGTCCCAGTAACACGACCCGTGTCAGAATACACAGGGTGGGTCGTGTCCCTCTCTGCCAGTGCAAATCCAGTGGAAATGTGCAGAACAGAGTAGGACACGCCCCCCTCCCCGGTGTCAAAAAACACGGCCCGTGTCTTAAGATATAATGAGAATTAGCTTTTGTGCTCTTCATGAAAATTGTAGCTCTTTCTCTTAACTTTCCAAGGACACCTAATTCACCTCATTTCGATATACGTAACTCAAGTTATACTCATTTTATTGAGTAAAGGTCAAGGGTTGAAATTGAGAAAAATACCAAAATATTGTTTTGGGAAAAATTAGCTTTCCTAAATGCATTGACAGGTTGAAATTGATGTCTGTGTGGATTTTGTTATATTGTGGACTTTGAATATTCAATTTAATTTTTTTTAATATTCAAAAAAATTTGCGACTAATTTTGAGGCAGAAATATCAGCCGCAAATTAGCAGTGGAAAAATCCGCCGCAATTAGCCCTTTTCTGGCAACTATGCCAACATGTCACCGGAGAGTTTTGCGGCGGAAAAATTCGCCGTAAATTTGGGGCAAAAATAAAAATCCATCGCAAATTATATTGCATCGACCATATTTGCGGCGGACTCGAATCCGCCGCAAATTGTTAATTTGCGGCGATTTTGAGTGATTTGCGACGGATTTATCCTTCGCAAATCTCCTTTTTTCTTGTAGTATACGACGTTTCTTCATATAATAGAAAGTACAAATTGATAATAGACGCATTAGACATAGATAAAAAAAATTAATAACAAGACATGAGATTAACTCGAATCGATAAAAAAATTAAAAGCAAAAATAAAGGCTAATTAGTAAAACACTAAACAAAAAAGAAAGAATTAAAACATAAGGAGACTGGATGCATAATTTTAATAAAATATTAGATAGATAAAAATTTTAAGAAATAAGATATGAGACTTACAACAAAATTAGGAAGACGAGATGTTTCTTGTATTTGGGACTCATTAGCTCCCTCAAATTGAACTTGCTGAATCGGTGAGTGATTGTACGACTACGGCCTCTCTACTCATGGCTCACTCAATGTCATAAATAGACAATAAAATTGATTAAAATAAACAGAAAAAATAAACGAAGAGTTATGTTTTAATCCTTATGCATTTGTGTTATGTTGTGTGAGAGTCTGAAAGGTGGTGAGATAAATTAAAAAGTGAATTATCACTTTTTTTATAATTTAAAAATATTTTCTTATAGTTGTAAGACTTTAATTACCTATTATTAACGGCAGCTTAGTTGTCAAAGCTCACATAAAGATGAGATTGATAAACTCTACTTATCTTCTTTTAAGTCTTTTAACAAAATAATTTCTTGATATTAACACTTGTTATCAAATAAATTTTATTCTTTTAATTTTGACCTTTATTTCACACAGTATAAGTATCTGATAATTTTATTTTTATTTTTTTGGGAGACCGTAGCCTATGCATGCCTCCCTTCAATCCATCCTTGGTGTTATAAGTCCCATATCAGATAAATGTATGGACAAATAACCCTTTTATAATGATTTGAGCAACCACCGTTGAGTTAGCTTTTCTGGTGTAGTTAAATCCAATTATAAGACCATGACATCTAATGTAGAGGTTGAATATATGGCCATGACATCTGCCACACGAGGCATTGGTATTCCACTTCCTGAGCCGCCTTCTCTCTTTTGCGACAATCTTAGTGCTCTACGTCTCAATGTTAATATGGTGTTTTATGCCTGCACCAAACACATTCACTAAACACATTCAACTAGCTAGACTACCATTTTGTATGAGAGAAAGTTACTCAAGGCATTATTGTCACATGTTATGTTCCTTCATGCAATCAATTTGCAGACATTTTTACTAAACCGCTGTCTCGGACATCATTCCATGATTTGAGAACCAAATGTAGGACTTTGCATGGCCACGTACTGTTTGCTGGGGTGATAACGCAGGAGAAGCCTAACTTCTATTATTTTAAATTTCAAATTTCACATTATTAAGTCCTCATACTTATCTTATCATGTTAACATGGTCATCTTATCCTTTTGTATTTCCCGTTGGTACATTTTCTATTGTAAAAACTTTGCTTATTTAATAAACTTCAGGGGTCAAAACTCACGTTGAGTTTTGAGTTTTGACCATACCCTCACTCAAACTTCTTTAAATTTGGACTAGACTTTTTATTATTTGATAGCTTGGAGTTAGTCAACCGAAGAAAGCAAATTAAAGGAAAGTTATATCTGAATTCAAAGTTTCTTTCTCTTTTTTGTTTTTAATCTTGTTTTCAAATATAATATTATAAATTAAGGAAAAAATCATATATTTTCTTAGTTAGTTAATTTTTTTAATTAGTATATATTTATTAAGAGACAGGTAGATTCAAGAGAAAATTTGACTTTTCATTATATATGTAATTAATTAATCAATTAACAGGACATTAAATTTTTTCACTGAGAATCGAGAATATATGAGAGTGCAAAATCCAAAAAAGTAAGTCAGGGCGAGGATCATGATGCAAAATCTAATGAGTTGAATCTCAATAAGCGAAAGTGGGATTATCAGAGCAGATCCAACCAGATTCCCTTATAACTTTTAGAAAATCAGCGGAACAAAAACGCATTCCCATCTTCGCCTGTCAGCAGACAATTGGAAAATTTCCATCAACAAAAACATCTTTGGTTTGCACAGTAAAATATTATTTGCATAATTTTTTTTTTACACTATTCTTATATTAGTATTTTTAAATAATAAAATAAAATAACCATATTTTCTAATATATTTTTTCTCTCTCTTTTTTCATTTCAAACTATAAATGTAAATAAAAGATAAAAAAAATAGTAAAAAAATAATTTAAAAAAAGAAAGAAAAGTCTACAGTGGCATCTATGATGTATTTATCTGTACATTCCCCTTATCATATCCCTCCACATCACCACTACCATCATCATGCATAATCGTATTCTTATTCAGTCATTTTCCCGCTAAGAAGGCCAAAAAATAAAACCCAAAAAGAAAATCCACACCTTGCAAGGAAGAGAGAGAGAAGTGAAACTGTGAAAGTCGTGGGCACACAGTATTTTTTTCCAACATCATGTTAGTAAAAAAAAAAAAAGAAAAAGTATATATTTAAAAGTATTTATTTTTTATTTTTTTATTAAAAAAAAACAATGTAAAAATTGTGTAATAAAAATAATATATGAAAATTGAGATTCATAACCGCGATATCCTTTTCAACACACCATCCTATGATATGATCTTAGTACATAAACGCTGATGATGTCTTGGAAACTCTGAACCTCCCCAAAATCCCACCAACTCCAAAAACAGAGAGTTTCCACATAGAGGAACAAGTAGCAAACAAGAAGGGTCATCAATGGATCCGTGCCCCTTTGTGCGCCTCATGGTTGAGTCTCTAGCTCTCAAGCTTCCATCAGCAACCAAAACCGCACCCGGTTCCGGTGTTCACCCTTCAACCACCCCTTGCTTCTGCAAAATTCATATAAAGACTTTCCCCTCCCAAACCGCTCTTCTTCCTCTCTCTTCCTCAACCGGCGACTCCGCCCCTGACACCACCACCTCCGCCGCCGGCTTCCACCTTGACTCCGCCACACTCCGCCGACTCTCCGGCAAGCCACTCACCCTCCGCGTCTCCGTCTACACGGGCAGCATGGCACGCACATGCGGCGTCAGCGGAGCCAAGTTGCTGGGGCGTGTTGTGGTGACCATCGACCTAGCCACTGCTCTGTCTCGCTCCAATACGTTCCACAGTGGGTGGCTCAGGCTGGGGAAGAAGAAGAAGAAGAAGAACGTTGAACCGAACAACAAGCCTTCGGCTCGGCTTCACCTTGTGGTCCGGTCTGAACCGGACCCCCGGTTCGTCTTCCAGTTCGATGGCGAACCGGAGTGTAGCCCCGTTGTGTTCCAGATTCAGGAGAACAATATCAGACAACCTGTTTTCAGCTGCAAGTTCAGTGCAGATCGCAACTCCAGATCCCGGTGAGTTAATCGTTAAATATTTTGAATTAACTTATTTTGCGTTAAAAATAATTTATAATTAAAATGTTATTAAATTGTTAAAAAGTAATAATTTTTCTCTCAAAAGCAAACTTGAATTCACTGTGTCTTCTTGTTTTGGTTAGTAGCTGGTGCATTTTAGCTTTCAATCACTGTATCTGCTAGTGTGAGCCATGGTTGGTGAATCAACCCACTGAAGCATATACACCCTCTTTTTTTGAGTTTACCAATTTACCTTTTTTTTTTTCTCCTCATAATTTTCTAAAAATGGATTTTACTTTTTTTTTAGGTTATTTTAAGCTACTTTCCTTTGTAGTATTACAGAGATAGATGTTGCATGTATTAAATAAAAAAGAGTTTACTTTTGATTCAATGTAAAAGAAAATTTGGACATTATGGTTCATCTAATCAAATATTATTGTATTATTAAAAAAGTTTTGACTATAATAAAAATTAAATGAGAAGTTAAACTCTTTTAATGAAAGTACTATTAAAAAAGTTTTGACTATAATAAAAATTAAATGACAAGTTAAATTCTTTTAATGAATGTATTATTTTTAAAATGTTTTGACTATAATAAAAGTTAAATGAGAAGTTAAACTCTTTTAATGTAATTGTTTTTTTATATTGTGGTACATGCAATTAATTGTTATTGCATTATTAATTAAAAATGTCTGACTATAATAAAAACTAAAGAAAAGGTCAAACTCTTTTAATTATATAAACAGCTAATAATAACTGTTAAAATTAAACTTAAATATTATACCAAAGTTTTGATATGCAAACAAAAGTTAGTAGTGTACTTATTTAGGCTTGCAAATTTACTAGTGGGAATAATATGGTAGGTTAATTATAGTTATGGATTAAGGTGAGGTTTAGGCATGTGGGCTGGCTTGTCAATATCTTTAGAGCTGGTATCTTACCATCATCACATGCCAAGTCGGGCCTCACCTTATCCAGCTCAATGCTCATTTTCATGTTTCTCTCGTTGCTTAGTTGTTATCCTTTTGTGCTCATTTCATTTGGTGGACATCATCACCTCCATTTGTTTCTTTCTTTTTCTGTGAAAGAAACATGGAAAATGGCAGTGGTACCACGAAAATTTCACTTTCATACGTCTATTTCCAATTTCCATGGGCTGGCAATTCCACTTTTGGAAAACTGTCCTTGACGTCCTTGGCATTACAATTTTGACATTCAGAGAGATAACCTTTGTCACTCCCCTATATACACAAAATTATACCAGTTAGGCAGTTTCAAAATTTTCATACTTTCAATTGTTTTGTCTCTAACCATTTTTTCTTTAATACAATAAAACATAAACATAACCAAAAAATGAAAAATAAAACATAAACGTATCGATTATTAACTTATATTATAGACAATTACGAGGAAGCCACAAATGTGAATATTTAGTACTCGCTGCCTTCTCTATCTAAAACACCACTGTCCCTGAATTTAATTAGCCATTAAAACCCATGTAATTTTTGCTGAATTAACTGCTTAACAGGTTTTCTTTGCATGCAGAGAATCCATGACTCAATTTTGAACTTTGCATTTTTCTGTCTTATTTTAGCTCAATCTTCAGGTCCTTCAAAAATTCCCCCCCCCCCTCCCACCCTTCTCTCTCGAAATGAAGTCTACTAAATAATTATGTTGCAGAATAAATGATCTTTCATTAGCTGCATACCAATGTTTGGTCAAACAGACAAGCTGAGATTTTCCAAACTGTGAAACATAACTGCCCTGGATTCCCTCCCATGTGCCAGTATCTGGCTGCAGTCTCAATATTTCATATAATTTATTATCCTAGCACGTTTGACATTTTCATTAGGTTGTTACTTGTTTGTTAGTTACATTTAATTAATGAATGATTATATGTGCTTCTTAATTTAACCATATATCTCTTGTTCATGATTTCTTTTTTCCCTTATTGAAAATTCAGGTCTCTTCCCTCAGATTTTAGTACCAACACCCCCAGTAGATGGAGAAGAACCTTCTCAGGTGTTAGAGATCGTCAGGGGAAGGAGAGAAAGGGTTGGATGATAATGGTTCATGATCTCTCTGGTTCACCTGTTGCTGCAGCCTCCATGATCACCCCATTTGTCCCTTCCCCTGGTTCAGATCGAGTATCCAGATCAAACCCAGGTGCATGGCTCATTCTCCGCCCCAATGGTGCCTCTGTGAGTAGCTGGAAGCCATGGGGTCGTCTAGAGGCATGGCGAGAGAGAGGTCCTGTTGATGGCTTGGGTTACAAGTTTGAGCTTGTCACTGAGAATGGACCTGTCAATGGAATTACTATTGCTGAATCCACAATGAGTGTTAAAAAGGGTGGCCAATTCTGCATTGATTATAAAATGATGAAGGATTCTGGATTGGGTTCAAGGTTACCAGGAAAAGGGTTTGTGATGGGTTCAACTGTAGAAGGTGAAGGCAAAGTTAGCAAACCTGTTGTGCAAGTTGGAGCACAGCATGTGACATGCATGGCTGATGTTGCTTTGTTCATTGCTCTCTCAGCTGCTATTGATCTTAGCATGGATGCCTGCCAGCTTTTCTCGCATAAACTTAGAAAGGAGCTTTGCCATGAAGAACAAGTTTCCTTTTCATAACTTGCTTGAAATGAATTTTCAATAATCTACTGCAGTGATAGCCATTATGTCCCTTCTTGATAGATAGTGGGAATTTTGGTTTGAGCAGAGATATACCTGCAATCCAGTCCTTGCAGCTTCAGTGGATTCGGTTTTGTGAATTTTCTTAGGCCTAGCTATGCGATTTTATTCCTTCTAATCACAGTGTTGCCGAAAACCAAAGTCAGAGTTGCTACTTGCTAGTTTTGATGGTTGTACTTTCAGGTTGGGTTTTCTCAGCAGCAGAAATTAGGGGAGTGATTTTAACAGCAATTTTTGGTGATTAGTTGTATAAAATTTGAACAGAAGATTTGAACTGTACAGACAAACTACAGGCAAATGTCTGTTTATATATCTTTATTTTTTATAAATGCAAATTTCTATTTATTATTTCTTATGTCTTTCTTTATTTCAAAATATTCAATATTTATGATTTCTATTTTGGACCTCGTTCATTTTTATGACATGCATAATTAGTGAGTTATAGCTAAATATATCATCAAAAGCTGAAACTTGGAACTAGTTTTCTTCAAATTTTCTTTTGATCCGCCATTGCAATGTCATAAATATATATGTTGCCCCAGCTTAAAATATTAAATTAATTCAATATAAGGCACATGCATTTAATATTCATATTTAAAATATTTCATCATTTCTAGTCATGATTCATTGTATGGAAAGAGCATGTAATGCAAATGTGTGTATTTTGATAAGTTTATTGTGTGTTTTAAATAACTTATAATTAAAAGTTTCTTGAGAGAAGGAATTTTTGAAAAATAAATAATTATTTCTCTAAAAATAATCTAATCCAAACATGCCTTAAAACACTTTAAATAGTTTGTTTCTTGTTACAAAAATTTAAGTCAGATAAATTTCTTACATTGTACCATTGAAAATGTGATACATGTAGCATACGACCAATTATCTTACAAGAATCTCTCTTTAGATTTATATACATTTGTCTATGCTTTTTTCTTATTTTATTTCTCAATTTTATTCAACCAAAGCATAATTGGGCCATGGCATGACTCATTTTCTTGAATTTGTGGTGGGGGTGCAATTTTGGTTTTCCGTTACCGGGTAGGCTTGGGCTTATATGGGCTTATTACAAGTAAATGGACCCAGGTTGGACCCATTTTGTAGATAAAGCAAATTCGGCCTCCATCCAATCATCGTCGTTAAATAGTAAATAACTAACAATGAGTTCCCTGCTCAAATGATTTGAAAAACCAGAAAAAATAAAATAAAATAAAAAAATCGCCGGAAAGCAGTTTCCTTCAAAGGCTTCTCTGTTTTCCGGCGATGGGTTCCGGCTCGTCTTTCCTGTTCCTGTTCCTGCTGTTCCTCTTAGCGATCGGTCATATTTCTTCGGAATCCATAATCAGATTGCCGTCGGAAAACGACTACTCCGGTGGGAACAGGAAGGTTCGGGCGGACGACGACCTTTACTGCGACAGCTGGAGGCTGTCCGTGGAGACGAACAACGCCGGAGGCTGGAGCCGAATCCCGGCGAGGTGCGTGAAGTTCGTGGCGGAGTACATGGCCGGAGAACGGTACTCGTCGGACTCAGAGGTGATCGGGAAGTTATCGTGGGCGTTCGCGAAGAACGTGAGGTTGGTGGGAGACGGAAGGGACGCGTGGGTGTTCGACATCGATGAGACGCTGCTATCCAATTTGCCCTACTACCAAGACAATGGATTCGGGTAAGTGCTGTGAATGTGCATAAACATTTGTAGCCGTTGGATTGGTTCCCAATATTGCATGGTCACTATTTATTCATTTATTTGAATTAAAAATTAAAAATTTGAAATAATTAGTAATAAATATGTTTAAATTATTACTTTATTTGGATATTTTAAATAATGTTTAAGGGATTCTGCTCTGCTTATAAAACATCAATTGCTCTTTTTTTTTTTTTTGTAGCTAAAACAATTGCTTGTATTTGTAAATGAAAAATCATAGGAAAGCATTTTGTGCTGTGTTTATTTTAGTTTTATTTTTTTATTTTTTTGAATTTATTTGTTTTAATATCTCAATTTATCAATTATATTTAAACTATTCTATTAAATGGTGATATATTACTTTAGAGTTTTTGTTTTCAAGATTACTGCATATACTTAATTATTTAATAAAATAATTTAGATTGATATTCACTGTATTAAAATGAATAAATTAAAAAAAGTGAGGACTAAAATGAAATATAAGAATGTTTTTTATCAGCTTATTTTGTGGATAAAAAAAACTTATAATTAAAATGTTTTACTATGTTTGGGACTGATTATTTTTAAGAGAATAATTGTGTTTTTTTTAAAAAAAAAACTCTCACAAAAAGTTTTGATTATAAACTGTTTTAAATATAAATTAAGTTAATTCAAGCACACAACGAAAAGCTGATTTTGGATAAAATGTTTTAGAGAGAATCTTTAGCTGAGAATCCATTAATGAATAGCACTAGAAGTAACTAGCCTTTAAGAAAAGAAAAGTCTCTTGGGTGTAACTGTATAAGAGATGGGTTTCTACAATTATACTTGTAATTTTTAGGGGTTATTTTGTTTTGGAAGATTGATTCCATTGCCCAAAGAATGACTAAGATAGCATAGAAACAGGAGTTTATCAAATATCAGTGGCTCTTTCACCTCTATGGAATTTGGGTGATTACTGAATAGATGCTTTTCATGTGGTTATCGTTACATAATTTGTAGCAGAAAGACATCTGTTCCTTCTTTCAATTAGCAGAATGTGTGAAACACTTAAAAGAGAGTTTCTATTGAAAAACACAGTAAAAGTGAGACAACTAGACCTCACAATCACAAGGGTTAAAATCTGAATTTGATTGTAACAAAAAATAAAAAATAGAAAATCTGAATTTGAAGATTGTTTATGTGAATTTCTTTGGTTAAGTTCATTATGGGTATCTCGTTTCAAACTTTGGACCACAGATCAGAGATCTTCAATGAGACGTCCTTCGATGATTGGGTGAACTTGGCTGAGGCCCCAGCTTTGCCAGCCAGTTTGGGCTTGTACAACGAGCTTCAGGAATTGGGCTTCAAGATATTTCTCTTAACTGGGAGAAGTGAGCATCAAAGGAATGCCACGGAGGCAAACCTTCAATTTGCAGGGTACCACAACTGGGAGAGGCTTATCTTAAGGTACACAAGTTATTGGTTCTTAGAAAATATACATGTTCTTGTTCCGTTAAACTTCACCTGAAATTCCATGTTCATGAAACAGAGGCCCTTCTGATCAAGGCAAACTAGCCACCAGTTACAAGTCTGAGAAGAGAGCAGAGCTGGTGGACGAAGGCTACAGGATCCATGGGAGCTCTGGGGATCAGTGGAGTGATTTATGGGGTTTTGCAGTGGCCTCACGGTCTTTTAAACTCCCAAACCCAATGTACTATATTCCATAAGAGAGATATGGCATCTCCAATCTGCATTCATTTTCTTGATTGCTTCTTGTAATATCTCTCGATGATTTTCATTGCAAAACTACGCTTGTTACAACATAGTGCAAAAGCTTAAGCTGAATGACCACTTGGTTATAGAGATTTTGACACTGTTAAAGACTCTCTCCTAAAAGTTGAAGCTGTTAAGTGAAGATCATGATTGGTTTTATATTGTGTTAATGTGAAAGATTCTGGGTGATATTTGTGTCTTATGTGGTCCCTGTTGGAGATAAGACTTATTCTTGACCTTTCATCCAATAGCACAAAATAGCTTAAGCTATTGGGTTGTTTGAATCAATGACACTTCTTTTCATGTGTAAACTTGTGCATCCGTGCATTAATTCCTGTCTAATAATTACTGATTATCTTGAAATATTACGTAGCCAGAGTGGAAATCCAATGCACAATATCAATATCACCCCGTCCCTATTTCTATATGATTGAAGTGGCATACTTCTGGCACGTGAACTACTGGCACTTTGGGTAACCTTTTGATTTTGGTTTATTTGTGTAACCTAATGCATTCGGGCGGTGAAAAGTCTCACTGTTCAGAAGTAATCAAGTAGGGCCTTATCGAATGCGGAGAGTGAAGTTCAATGCAAAATTTAAAGAACCTGTGATAGACTAGTACACATTAAAGCAACCGAATCAAACTAGCATGTCACGTAAAACATAAATTATCTAGCTTGCTGATACTATGCTGGTCAATATAGATGTCAGAAGTCTCTAAAGTCGCAAATATTTTTCCTTCAAAATCTAGGCATTTCTTATCCATGCGGGCCAAGTTTAATTACTAATATATATATATACTGAATCTAAATCTATGAAGAATTAAATTAGTAGGGTCTGAATTAAGATTGGTAGCACTAATTAATGGAACAGCCATGAACAACCTGTAACTAACTATACGGTAACTATCAAGGAGATGGTGAAGGGGGATCAGTGTGGTTAGCCTTAGAGGTACTTACAGCCAGCGAACCACAAACAAGAGGCTTTGGTGTAGGGATTCTGATACAACTTAGGCTACCACTTGGTATCACAGAGCATTCAGGTTGAGGCCTCTGCATGTCCCTTCCAGGAATGCAGTTAACTGAGAAATCAAAGCCCACATTCCTAAAGAAAAGCCTTGAGCATTGCTGGCTGAACCCAGAAAAGAAATTGTAAGCAACGGTTAGATTTGCAAGGCTTCTTAGAGAGCAGATCACATCTGATAACTCCCCAGAAAGCTTGTTATGTGCCAAATTAAGGACTTCTATATCTTGCAGGCAAGACAGTGTGTCTGGCAAATGACCCATAAGTGCATTGAAGCTCACATCCAGAACTTGCATCTCTGTGAAGACCCCTACTCCTTCAGGAATGCAACCAGTTAACTGGTTATTGAGGAAGAGAATCTCCTTTAGTTTAGAACCCATGAAGCCAAAACTTGCTGGGATGTTTCCACTAAACTTGTTGTTGGCTAAATTTATCACTGAGGCAGGAGAATTACCCAGATTTTGAGGGATTTCACCTTCAAATTGATTGTTGTTGAGAAATATTGCATCCAGATTCTTACTGAAAAGTTCTTGAGGGAGGGACCCTGAGAAGTAGTTGAATCTGAGGTCCAAGTAGATGAGGCTTGGCATGTATAAAGTAACAGCAGGGAAAGGACCAGAAAGTTGGTTGTTGCTGAGGTCTAACTCTTCAAGAGATGTGAGGTATCTGAATGTATCAGGAACAGTACCAGTAAATCTATTACTGTTGAGGTGGAGAAGAGATATATCACTGAGTAAAGAGAGTTCTTTGACAAGAGTTCCTTGGAGATTTGCATGGTTGAGATCTATGCCTGCAACAACTGGAACAACTGATGCAGCCATTTCATCTTGAGGGTTTGAACAAAATACTCCTTTGTAAGAACACACATTAGAACCAACCCAACTATCTAAAATCTTTAAAGGGTCATCAGTGATTGCAGATTTCCACGCCTGGAGAGCTGTGTATGCTCCATCCATCTTTGGCACTGAAGATCCAGGGGGCTCTGGGCTGTCAATCCCTCCACCAACCCAAACCACTCCACCACTGTCACCACCAACACCTACACCAACACCAACACCAACACCAACACCAACACTACCGCCAACACCAAAGGCAGCTTTTGTTGTACTTAAATGGAGAATGAGGAGGAGAAAAGCCAGAATCCAGTTCATATCCATTTTTAGCTGAAGATACCAAGATGCTTTTTTGATGGTGTGCTTCTAAGGTTGTGCAAATAAGGTTGTTTGCTGCATTGAAGAGAGAGAGTGGTGGACCGGTGGGGTTGATTGGTCTTGAATGTGCCCTATTTTATTCATCATTTTCTTTAGTTTATGTAATGAGTTTGGGCTATACCTTTTGTACACCTTTTTCTGTACAGATGTTGACTTATCTTGAAGGAAATTTTCTGTGTCAGAACATGGTGGTGAGGTGAGAAGGTAGAACTAATCGGTACAACTTTTTGGTGTTTATTATTAGTGGCTACAAACCAGCGATCTTTCAGGAGTTGCGTTGTTTATACGAAGCCGAACAGCATATAGATAATTAATGATAGATAGATGCACTACATCTTAGAGTTATACTACTTAAACTTGGTTTTTCTTATCAGAAAGGCATTGTGTTATTTTAATACAGTTGGTACTGAGGGAAGAAAAAAGGATAATGGTGAGGGTTGCACATGCTATCTAAACTAGATTTTGGTTATTGTAATTTAAGAATGTTAATTGCATTGGTGAAAGCTACTTGACGCTTGTTAACTCAAGAAAGCAGATTCTAAAGAGCAAGTTGGTGTAAAGCCTTCAGTATTGCTCCGCATGTCAGTGTGGCCTAAAGCTACAGGGCAATACTATGATTAGAACACAATATTTGCGTATGAGTCTATAGCTTATTTGACAGTTAACACACTTACTTAGGTCCTTTTGGAAACCCTTCAGCACTCGAGAAGTTGAATCCTGTGAATCTCAATTTGTACCAAGCAATAAAGACGAAAGGAAAAAATAAGAACAAAACAAATAATTTTATATGTGGGGCTAGTAGAGGGAATTTAATTTGTAATGAATGGTTGCCAGATGGTAGCTACTAGCTAATGATTGTCAGTGACTACTCCATGGCTTCATAAGAATTATTGTAACAAGCTGTCTCTTTTAATTTCCAGCTTTCAACTTGACTTAATGACAAATTAGTCTACTGAAATAAACGGCTGAACTAAACATTTCCAAACTGAGATGGTTAAAATCTTAGAGAAAAGATTAAAATAATCAAAATAGTTTGACTAACATGTGCACCTTAAACAGCATGAGCCACGGGGTACAAAACTGTCCCAATGCAGCACTTATAAACTGATGTTCTTGTGTGTTACATAAATTTTAGTGTGCAATTCTACTCTTTCCCATAACCAACTTACTACTCAGAGACTTTCACCTTCTCTCTCACTTTTCCACTTTCAAGATTTACACACTCACAATTTGCCCTTTCTTACACTCTAAATTCTTACTTCTTAGTTATTAGATCTCACACCCCGCACTTATTCTTCTCTCAGGGGACGCACTATGCTACCACTTCATTTCCGCTCATCCACAACTTGGAGCCATTTTTAGGCTTGCATTGTCGGTTTCATGAGCCCACTTTGCAATTCCTAAATAGTTGTAGAACATTTCACATAAGTACTGACTTTAGATACAAGAGATATCTATAATACAACTATAAATTTCTATAGAAACAGCAACAATTGTTGATAATTGGTAGAGATATAATAAAATCATTCATATGTCTTATTTACTACCTTCACCTAACAGGTTAAGCTTTTAGGAGAGATGATTAACTTTCTACAGCAGATTGGGTTATTTCTCTGCTCCATAGTGAACGAATGTTTTGTTTTCAAATGATTTTGTGATTTAAGTAGTGCTTTTGAAGATTTTATATTGAACTGCAATTTCTGAAGTTCAACAAAAGTTACTGACATGCAGTGTTCAATTCCATTACCTAGATGATGGGAGAATGGTCCAGAAACCAATCATTAGACAGAGCAAGCTTGGTGTGAAAATGAGGGGGGAGAAAGCTAGCGCACGCCATTTTGACTACTAATGGAAAGCAGCTAGCTTCCGAGTTCCATGGCTGGTCATGAACTTACGTTCCAATTACCAAAGAATAGGGGAACGAAAAAAATCCATAAAGAATCCTCTAATCCTCTTGTTCAAGTTCAACTATTCTACAACATAAATGGAACTCCTTGTATGTAGTTGCATTTTCAAAGCATAGCCACCAGAACTCCAGTGTACTTCATAATGGTATAGTGCTACCCACCAAGGCACCAACCCTTCCCGCACACACCACCACAAAAGGGGAGAGAGGACAAGTCTAATGCATGTACATAAATTAGGTACTCATCACTTAATTAAACTCTAATTCATTCTACTTGAACATAATTAAGCAACACGTTCGAGCCTTATTCACCAGAAAATTTAAGAAACTGAGATAGTGACACAATGTACTGTTGAGTTACTTGAGTAATATGATGTGTCTCTCCTAGACTAAGCGTTAAGCAATCCCAAAATTTTGTGCAGCTATTAAATTAAAACTTTTGCAAAGCCTTGAGGGTTATTTACAGCAAATAAATGGCCATACCATAATAATATTATTAGGCCAGTCTATCTATATTCTATAGGCTATCTGCTATGGACATTCTTCACATTCTCTGTTTCTGCCTTCGAGATATCTTTTCCAGCCAAAAACACACTTGCATGTGCTTTCACCAATTTGTGTACCATTGGGGTTAGCATAGCCGGTTAGGTGTGGTGTGGTCACAAGTAATTATTGTAACATGGGTTGGAATTAGTTTGGTCCCATCTTTGATCCTTGGGAGTTGCTGCTGCATAAAAGTTAATTTCCTTGGCGTTTACTTCCCTATATATTCTCACTATAAGTGATAGACTCACAAGTTTTAAGTAATAATAACAAATATCTTTGTTTTCAAAGTAGATATAAATATATTTAAGTAAATAATATTTTAGACAAAATTTATGTTATATTTTATATTTATTTTATCAATCAAATTATAAAAAATATTTATTTTTTTAAAAGAGAGTAAGAAAAATAATATTAATGAATATATGTCATAATTTGATTATTAAAATAGATATAATAAATATAAAAAAAATAAACTTAAATTTTGTCCAAATATTTTATGTTACTGCTAATTTGATAAAAAAATGTGAGAGAAAAAAATTTTTATACTATAAGTATATTGATACTAAATTTACATAAATATTATTAAAAATAAAAAATAATATTATATAAATATATTTATATATATTTTTTTATCTTTATAACTTTAATAATTTATCTACGTATATAAAAAAAATCATATATAAAGAATTTAAAAAAAAATATGAATATACCTATTTAGAATTAAAGAAAAGTTTCATAGACTAAGTGTATGTGTCTTCACTCTCAACACGTGAGTCCTCTCAGATGCAGATATCGGTCTCCGGCAATGTATCATTGTTGGAAGAATAGGACCAGAGTGAGAAAATGGTACATAAAAATCTCCATTGTGAGTATGAAGTTCCAGATTTTTAAGAGAAACATTGCAGGGAGCAGGAGAGAGAAGAATTTGTGTCTCAACTCTGAAGGATTCTCATGGATAACTTAAAAATATATATTATTGACTGAATAAAAATAGATACATGTTTGATTTTATTTAATTTTTATTCAAAATAGCTTTTTAATAAAAAAAATTTCAACATCATTTTATTATAAATTTTTTAAAGCAAAATAGGCCAATACAATTCTCCTAACCCCACCACACTATTGTGCTTACTTTTATTAAAAGTGATAATGAGTATTTTAGAATAATGGGAATTCTTTATGTTAAATATTTAATAAGTTATTAAAAATTTATTATAAGCAAAATAATTTACTTTCTATAATAATGTAATATTTGTTTTGGACTGTAGTTTAGGATTCTATTCAAAAAGATCGATTTGGCGCACGAATTATCGGATTCTGTCAAAAACACCTTGGTTAAGGCCTTACGACCTCCGACCATGGCATCAGATTATAACTATCGCCGGATCCGCACAGATTCTCACAACTGTCGATCACAACTCTAAATGTGGGGACCATAACTGCCTACAATAATGATTGACCACTAAGGGGACAACCTTGACAAGTTAGAGACAGACCTCAATGATCGTAGGTTGATACCTCTGTCAAGGCATGATCCTAACGTACCTTTGTCTTGTACGGATTGCATGAGGATTCCAGTCATGCTCTATATATACCAGGTCAATTTAACCTAATGAGGTATCTGTTATTTTATTGTATAAACCCTACTTGTGCACTACCTGACTTGAGCGTTGGAGTCCATTTGTAGGTATTTATCCCCTAGTTCAATACGCTTGGCAGCAACTGTGCAAAGAGGAAACCACCATATACGTGCCTATCTCAGGTACCCTCTGAATCTACATCAAAACATTAGCGCCGTCTGTGGGAACCTGATAAACTGTCCATTCCCACGTTAACCATGGTGAGCACAAGGCACAACCACAAAAAAAGAAGCACTGCGCAAGTTACCCCTGGCCAAATACACGGTCCAGCGGCCAAGCGCGACCCTCATTCCATCGCACCACCAGAGACTTCCGCCGCTAGAAGCAGACCTGTTATCGTGGAAACTCTTAATGAGGGACACGAGGCTTCAGTTTCTGCTGAAAGCCCAACTCCTTCTCGAAGGGTTTCTATCCGAGACAGACTTGTCTTTCCTCAGGGTGGAGCCAATAATACAAATTATGGAGCGAAGATCCTTGTGCATGCTCGCTTGGGAACCTCCCACATCGATGTAAACCATAAGTCCTACTATGAAGACAACGTCCAATCCGAGGCGACGAGGAATGGCCTTTGAGAGTTCTTGCGCCAACAAACAGCGCTGATCGAAGGTCAGCGGCGTCAGCTGGAAGAGCAACACTGTCGGTTAGAGGATCTTGAAAGATCTGTAAGGACAGACAATGACAACAGAGAGCAGGGTGTAGTCTGTAACGAGCAAGCAGCCCAGCATGCTGGCGCCAGGGTTGTTGGAAACAATAATCCAACCCCCGACCATCAACAACAGTTCTCAGATGCTTTGATGGCGTATAAGGTCCCAAGGAACTTCAAGCCTCCGAGCAATTTGAAGCCTTATGATGGGACGACAGACCCCCAGGAGCACTTGGACGCTTACACTCAATCCATGCAGCTCTACGGATACACCCCAGAACTACTATATCGGGCCTTCCCTCTATTTCTGAAGAAGGACGCCCTCCGTTGGTTTGTCACCTTGCAAACAAAGGTCACAAGATGGGAAGACCTTACGTAACGTTTCTTACAACACTACACCACAGCAAAGGAGCAACCGAAGTCGATCGACTCCCTTTCCGGAATCCGCTAGGGAAGTTTCGAATCCTTGCGCCAATACGTCAAAAGGTTCAATCAGGTCTGTGTGGGCATTGAAAACCTGGATGATATGATAGCCCTCCATTACGCCAGAAACAAACTCCGAACTGACTCGGGCTTCTTCATGTCATTGGCAAAAAAGAAGCCAACAAGCCTATATGAGTTTCACCTACTGGCGGACAAATACGTCGAATTGGAGGAGATTACCAGGGCTAAAGAGAGTCTGAAAAAGGGTGAACCCGCTCATCAGAAAAAGAACCAGAACTCCAACTAACTCCATGAGAGACAATCTTGAAGGAGGTCCTTCAAATCGAGTTTCAGGATATCAAGATGCCATCACCTGTGAAGAAAAAATTCCAAAGGGACCACTCGAAACATTGCAGGTGGCATAAGAGCTATGGCCAAGAGACAGAAGATTGTTACTAGCTCTGGGATGTTATCGAGTCTCTGATCAAAGAAGGACGACTGCAAAAGTACATGAATGACTTCCGATGAGATGAAAACCGTGGAAGACGCAAGGATAGAAGACAAAGTCGTAGTCCTCGACAAAGTCCAAACCAATGCCAAAGAATAGCCCAGAGTCCTGCCAGAAGATCCTAAACCCCGTTGTACCGTGATGTTGAAAACAGGCAAGATCAGGATCGGGATACTCACGGCGGGGGTAACAGGAAAGATAGGCTCATCAGTACCATCTCGGGAGGGTTTGTAGGGGGCGGTTTGTCCAATAATTCTCGAAAGAAGGCACTCCGGATAGCGATCTTAAGCGTCTCTAGCTCCTCACGAAGACCCCACGCCGAAGACAATGATACACCACTAATTTCTTTCTCTGACAAAGACTACGACGATATTATCCGAGATCACAACGACCCACTGGTCATATCCAGAATAATATCCAACGCCGAAGTCCATTGTATCTTCATGGACCAGGGGAGTTCGGCGGATATCATGTTCGTGGATGTCTTCGAAAGACTGGAGTTCCCACTGTCAACACTCATACCCTATGAAGGCGAACTGACCGGCTTCTCAGGAGAAAAGGTCACCCCGGCAGGATACTTTGAAACTTTCTTGACCCTAGGTAACGACAACACGTACAGAATCGTCAAGGTAAAATTTTTGGTGGTGGATTGTCCCTCGGCATACAATATCATTCTAGGCCGCCCTACACTAAATGACATTACCACTGTAGTCTCTACAGCCCACCAGGCCATGAAATTCATCAACAGGAATAATGAAATGGTCACGGTCAAGGGCGACCAGATTGTAACTCGTAAGTGCTATAACGGGAGTTTGAAGATTAGTAGGGTTTCCAAGAAGACAAAGGCACGCACATCCAGCCCGACCCGTGACCAAGTCAACATTCTGATGACCGAACTGGATGTACATGAGGAAATATGAGGTACAAGACCCCAGCCCGAAGGAGAATTGATCCCGCTCCAGCTTGGTGATAAGCCCGACCAAGTCACCAAAATATGTACAAACCTCGAAGAATGAGAAAAATAAGGATCTTTTCGCTTGGACATCCACAGGCATGCCCAGGCTCGACTCCGCTTTCATTTGTCATTGTTTATCTATTAAATGAGATGCGAAGCCGGTCTCTCAGAAGAAAAGAAAAGTTAGCCTCGAGAGGTAACAGGTCATTGAAGAGCAAGTCAAGGAATTACTAAATGGCGACTTCATCAGGGAGATCTCGTATACTACTTGGCTCTCGAACGTCTTCTTAGTTAAAAAGCCAAATAGGAAATGGAGGATGTGCATGGACTACACTGACCTGAACAAAACGTGTCCTAAAGATCCATACCCCCTCTCAAACATGGACAAACTAGTTGATAGCTCCTCCGATTTCCGGTTACTGTCTTTCATAGACGCTTACTCCGGGTACAATTAAATTTCAATATACCCCGAAGACCAAGACAAAATAGCCTTCATCACTGAAAGGGTGAGTTACTGCTACAAGGTAATACATTTCAGGTTGAAAAATGCTGGGACCACCTATCAGAGAATGATGAACAAGGTCTTTGAAGAACATATAGGGAGAATGCTAGAGGTCTACATCGACGATATGATAGCCAAGACCCTGTCGTCAAGATCACATACCTCGGACCTTGAGGAAGTATTTACACAGTTAAGAAAGTACGACATGAGACTCAATCCAGAAAAATGTGCATTCGGGGTCCAAGCTGAAAAGTTTTTGGGGTTCATGCTGACTCACTGCGGTATTGAGACAAATGCCGATAAATGCAAAGTTATGCTCAACATGCATAGTCTCCAAAACGTGAAAGAAGTACAATAGCTAAGCGGACGGATCGCAGCTCTCACATGATTCCTAGCCAAAACCGCTCATAAATCCCTCCTACTCTTCAAGTTATTCAAAAAGAGGACAGGATTTGAGTAGACGCAGGAATGTGAAGACGTTTTCATATCTTTGAAGAGTATTCTGACATCCCCTCCCATTCTTATGAGGCCAAAGTCGGGAGAAATACTTTACGTATACCTCTCCGTCCACGAGGAGGCTGTGAGTTCAGTACTCATCAGAGAAACGCCGGAAGGTCAGAAGTCAGTTTATTTTGTGAGCAAGGTGTTGCAAGACCCCAAACTCCGATATCAAAAGATAGAAAAGGCTGTCTTTGCACTCATCATCACGACCAAAAGATTAAGACAATACTTTCAGTGTCATCCTATAGTGGTAATGACATATCAACTAATCCGACAAATACTACACAAGCCGGACTTATCGGGGAGGATGATCGCTTGGTCCATTGAGCTTTCCGAGTTCAGAATTGCTTACGAACCTAGAGTGGCCATCAAGGCACAAGTGCTCTCGGATTTCCTGGTCAAACTCACCTCATACTCCGGTTATATCAAGGAGATATCTTGGACCATGTTCATTGATGGGTCCTCAAACCCGAAGGGAAGTGGTGCCAAGGTAATCTTGGAGAATTCCGAAGGGGTGACTGTTGAGAACTCCCTTAGGTTCGAATTCCCTACCTTGAATAACCAGGCAGAGTATGAAGCATGCATCGCCATACTGCCAATGGCCATAGACTTGGGAGACCACAAAGATTCGACTCTGTAGCGACTCTCAGCTCGTGACCTCCCAGATCCGAGATGAATATCAAGCCAAAGAACCTCTCATACATAAATACCTGGCGAGAGTACAAGAACTCATCACGAGCTTTCAACTGGTAAAAGTAGAGCATATACCCCGGGAACAAAACTCCATGGTTGACCTCTTATCCAAGTCGGCTAGCACCAAGAGTCCGGACAACAACTGTTCAGTGATCCAAGAGACCCTCTCGTATCCTACAGTCGCTGGCATAACTGTCTTCCAGGTCGACGGGCAACCTTCATAAGGGGATCCATCTGGTCGTCGGTGTTCCTTATCCTTAAGGCTTCCAAAATCGCCAAAGAGTCTTCATCCTCCATCTCAGCCAAGCTTTCTGGACAATAAACAAAACAAGTCAGAAATAATCATGATGCGACATAAGGAAGAAGGAAGAGAAAACATAAACAAGCATGACCATGCATGGCCAGTGGCCAACATTACCTAGCATGACCCAAAGCTCGTCATCATCTGAGGCGTCTAATATGTCTTTAGGTCGGATATTTCCAACCTCTTCAACCCACATCTCGAAGAAGTTGATACACTCAAGCTCTTCGTCGTCTAATTAACCTATTTCCTGATCAAACGATCGAGTGGGGATACTCAACGCTGTTAGGTTCCAGTACAGGCTAAATGTCAGCTCCTTGTCGCTCCCCAATCAGAAAGGATGAGTGCCATCGACCGCCATCAACTTGAAGAACTTTTCTTTAAAGTCCTTGTAACTCTCTAAGTATGGGAAAAAGACAATCCTTCCTTCCCGGGATCAGACTGACAGCCAGGATTGTTGACGAGCGCGGGTACCATGAACGGAGTACCGTGTATAGAAATAGAAAATTTCCCCTTTTCGAGCATCACAACCCCACCAACTGACATATCCTCTCGAAAGCCAGGATATTTGTCCAACCATTAGGGTGGATCTGACTGGGGGCAGGTGAAGAGTCCAGAGGATGAAAATATGGAAGTCGTTGAGGGGAAGCCGAAGTCTGAACCTCGTAAAGAAGTCCTCGTATAGAAACATGAAGTGTTCCCCCGCTTCTCGAGTCGAACACACTCCCTCCCTCCCTAGGGACATGATCAAGAACTCATCATCTCGGGCACCTCCCTCGGTAAGTTCCAAATAATCTTTTAGCTTGTCCAACTCTGCCCCGGACTCGTAGCGGGCTATCCGGTCAAAAGCATCATCGGCAACCCACGTGTAAGGTAACCTCGGACCCCGGCAAATGCGAATCGCCTCTTCCTCGGCCTGTTGATTCTCTGGCTCCTGAACCTCCGAAACCGGGGCGGGCTCTTCAACTCTTAGCACCCTCTTCATAGCTATTTGAATTCCTAGAAGACACACGGAGGCTTAGGGTAATATTCTCCCCCTCGTTTGTAGAGAAGAAAGATAAATGCACTCTGTCGAGAGTGTGAATCTCTTAAGCAACAAGAATAAACAAAAAACGGAGCAATGGGAAAGGAATACCTTGAAGAAAATGAAGAAGAAAATGAAGATTTCAGGTCCTCGAAATGTCCAAAAGTGCCTGAACCACCTTTCGCCATCGTAAAACTCATCGAAAAACCTCCTCAGACCATCAGCTTTTTCAAATAGCGAAACAAAAAAGGAAAAAGAATAAAGCCCTATTTATAAGGGCTATGCGGTTAAGGGGTAATTCTGTCCTAGCGGTTTAGATTTGAAAAGATACTCATTATGATGCGTGAAGTACTATGCACGTCCACTCAACTCGAGCACGCCACGTGGCCCACACAGCTGTCATGGCAATTGAGAGGACGATTACGCAGCAGACTAAGAGACACGCAATCTCAGGGACTGAGAGTTCAGAAAACTTACCCATATGCCGGAGGCTTGACTATCCCGGAAAAGTTTCCCTAAGGTACAAAGGCCCCGGACCCAAGTATTTAAACTTGGCACTTCGTCAGTCTCGACTAAGTACGAAGCTGAGGGCAACTTAACATATCACGTCGTCAAGGTGAGCGTTGGACTCACCCTGCCATAATATAAATATCACGATTTGTAGAAAAATAAAAGATACAAGAAGATTCAAAGCAAAAGAAATTTTTTTATTAATTTCCCATTCCATACATCGTCAGAAATAAAAAAAAAGGAAGTGAAAACATTTGAGACATGGAATTTATAAACAAAAAGTAGCCCGGAGAAAGACGAGAACACCACCGCCATCGGGTATCCTCGACCATGTCACATCCACATTTCCTCTAGAACCAGCACCGGTTTCCTCCCTGTGAAGCGACCTTTTGAAAAAGTGGATTGATTTTGCAACCCGGAACAGAACACTATTGCCGAACTCTAGGGCTCTGCCACATTCTTCTTCACTGCCTCCTTCACTAGGATAATAAAGTCCGGGGTACACTTCCCTTTGTTGGATGGGGCACGGTTGTTCATAAGGAAGATCATTCCACTGGAACCATGATCACCCCAAACCATTCCAAATCATAGAGCAGTCCCAATAGTTCCTCCTACATATCCAAATGCTCTTAGAGGAGAGCGACTTTGGGCTCTATTTCTCCAATTGTCTTTGTCCAACACGACAGATGTCATAAGCTTCCCCAACGACAGAGCGTAGATCAAATACACCCTCATACGCTGGGAAAGTGAGACATTTGTCGTTAATACACTGAGAAAATGAGATATCTAGTAGAAGAATTATTTACGAAGACCATGATGAAGTTTTAGAAATTTGGAGAAGAACAAGAAAAAAACCCCTGCGAGAGGCAAAACTCTCCAGAAATACACAGGGAAAGAAGGAACCATTTCTCTGATTTTCTGAGGAAAGGTTACTTCCAGATGGAGACGCAAAAAGGAAAAAGGGAATGATGCCAAAGCCGAACGCAAACATTCCTTATTTACGAAGATAACAGAACGCTCCAATTGGTTCCTAGGGAGGAAGAACCTGTCAAAATCATAAAATATGTGTTTAATGCTCTCCCTTTCCCATTGGTTACAAGAGCAGCAAGTGGTTGGGAAACTGCACGAAGCTGACTAGAGATGGCAAAATGGGCTAACCCGACCCACCCCGCATTCAATCCGCCATAATACGGGACGGGGCGGGTTAGCCCGTTTTGAAAAATGGGTTGGAAGAGCCAACCCACCCCACTTTAGTATGGGTTGGCGGGTTGACCCGCATAAAGAAAAAAAAATGAACAAAAGTGAGTGAGTTGATCCTAAAAAACAAAACAAAATGTATAAAAAATAAAAAAATCATAAAAATTAAAAAATAGAAAAAATTATAATTTATAGAGATTAAAAAAATAAAATAAATTTAACATCATACCCATACAAATATTACAAACACAAATAATAAGATTAATTTATAATACTTTGTTAAAAAAACTTAACCCGATAGGCCAACCCGCACCCGCCCCGCTTAACCCGCGGGTTAAGCATGGCGGGTTATGCGGGTTGGAAATTAAAAGTGAGTTGAAATCTTGAACCCAACCAGCAAAAAAATAGCGGGTTGACGGGCCAACCCAACGAGTTGAACCCGTTTTGCCACCTCTAAAGCTGACGTTCCCCATTAAAGGCTCCTTAATTCTCGAGGAAATCAAAGCAACGGTTTCCAAAGAATTCAAGACCAAAAAAGGACATTTTTGCAAGTCAGAAGATCCTGTGAACTACACTCAGGAGTAACAGGAGGAAAACCTCAGAACAAGGAATTGTGATGTAGGTAAGGACCCACCGCGATCTCCAACCACATCCCGACCTCCGGGGTACCCCGTACTCAACAATGGACTTCGGTCTCAATATGAGACACCATGAAACCTGGATTTAAAGTTAGGGCGTAGTTCGTTGCTAGTCTGATGATCCTATACCTTGAAACTTAGGTCTTGTTTAAGCGCCAAGCTGAGGGCAACTGTTCTGGACCGTGGTCCGGGATCTTATCCGGAAGGATCGACCTGGCGCACGAACCACCAGATTCCGCCATAAACACCTCGGCCAAGGCCTTACGACTTCGGACCACAACATCAGACTATAACGATCGTCGGACCCGCACAGATTCTCACAACTGCCTATCACAACTGTCGATCACAACCCTAAATGTGAGGATCATAACTGCCTGTATGGATTGCATGAGGATTACAGTCATGCTCTATATATACCAGGCCAAGTTAACCTAATGAGATATCTGTTATCTTATTGCATAAACCCTATTGTGCACAGACATTACTGACTTCAGCGTTGGAGTCGCTTTCTGCGTACTCCACCCCCGATTCAATACGCTTAGCATGAAGCGTGCGGAAGAAGAAACCACCATATACGTGTCTATCTCAGGTATCATCTGAATTCACTTCAGAACAATATTTCTTATGATAAATTATATATTAATAATTAATTAAATTTTAATTTTGCACCTAACATTCTCCATAATATTACGTATAAGGTAAATATATGAATATAATATTTGTATTTACAGTTTTAATAAATTTAAAAAATGAACAATATTATCAAGATTAAAATATATTATGCCTGCAAAATGCACGAGGATAAGAACGAAATGTCAATATTTTCAAAGAGATAGCGTGCCAATGGGGGAGCTCATATTTTTGGTTGCGGGTTAGTATCCTATTTTTACTTTGGTTGGAGTGAAATCGCTAAACTGTAATACTTGCTAATTGGTTTAAGTAAAAAAAATCATGCCGTAATTAATAACTTTAACTTTTAACCTAATAATAAGTAAAAAAATCATGCCTTATTTTCTTTGATACATGGTTATATAGTTCATTTGACTTTGTTGCTAGTCTTTGGGCTTTTTCTGGCCCATCTTGTATCCCACAACTAAAATAAGATCTCACACCAGAACTTATAAGGCATACTATTGTTTATTTTGGGTGATATTCAGTCTAATGGTTCTACGCAATTACTGACTTACTGTATCTTTTTATATATCCTTATTTTTCATTGTAAAACTTGTTCCTGTTTCTTCAATTCATATTAATGACCCCCTTTTTTTCTTTTTTATTTTTAAAGAAAAACATATATAATAATGGCCTGTTTTATTTATTTATTTTTTAGTCAACAGTAATGAGTCTAATGACCTGTTTTAGATAGGCTTCAGAGCAAAGGTGGGCCTGGCAGGGATATGTACTAGGCCCATAAACGGCCCTGATATGGGGCTATAACATAGAACTGGGTTTGGATCCACAAAGTAATGTTAACGAAGAAAAAAAAGCCACAAACTACTCCTTTTATGCGAAAAAAGAAGTCATTATCACGTATCTATAAAATAAAATAAAAAATAATATTAATAAGATGGAATATTTTATAATATCACAAGTTATTGATAAAATTTACAATTAAAATATTATTATTTTAAAGACAAATTGTACATGCCAACAATTTGTATCGTCTATGCAATTTATGACTTTGTAGATTCATCTTAATAACAATACTTTAGTCATTTTATATACTACTTTGTTTTTGAGTGAAATGAAATTTTTTTCCATTATATATATATATATATATATATAGACTGGTCTGTCAATCAAATCGTGAAAATGGAGAATTTGCATAAAGAATGATGCAATTGGCATCTAATGACAATTAACTACTCTAGTGGTGAATACGATTGTTTATAAAATAATTTTGCCACCATATGTGCAATTTATATATAGGAAAATGAAATTTACACACTTGACACTTAAGTGAATATTATATACCGATTTGAGTGTGACTGAATATTATCGTATATTATATACAAAATTATAATGGATATATTGTATGTAAATGTGATTTTGGTGTCATTTAAGTGTTGTATTATCAACGCACAGATAACATAACTATTATATATATGTATGATAAACAATAGTAAACAATAGTTGGAGGGAAATGAAGCTGTAAAACTAAAACCATGAAGTGGTAGGGTCTTCAAAATTGAAGCAGGCCCAAAGCTGGACCCTTGTGGAAGAATCCAAAAAAGTTGGGTAACAGCCATGTTGTTATATTCCTCCTTTCACTACCACCATTCCTCCTGCGAGTTCTTTATGGGACCAAATCTCTGCATACCAAGAAACCCTAACACTGCTAGTACTATGCGCTCCATATATCCTCCCTTCAAAAGCATCCAAAATCTTCCATAAAAGTGAAAGAACTGAATATCACCTTTTTAGGTCTCCTTTAAATTTTAAATGGCATGTGGAAAGAGACGCATTTCCTCTTGCTAATTTCATATCACCAACCAACCATCTCTTTCTTTCTATTGTTGGTTATTTAAATTAGAACATGCAGATGAACCTGATTACTTAATTACACCTATATATCAATCTGAGAAACAGTAATAGTAAGATTCTCCAAGCATTTGATTGTAAAAGATCCAAAGCCGTAAGTATCATATTTCGTTTCACATTATACTACGTGTAATTAATAAATGATGATGATGATGTGTTTATGTGTGTGTGTATATATATACACATATGTACACCAATTCTTAGGGAAAGTAGGAGTTCAGGGATGGTACGTAGTCATTTAAAAAGAGCACAGAAATAAATTAAAAGCACCTAAAAAGTTTATTCTTGTCTTCTTATTCTATGTTCAATCCCCTCTTTATTCCCTTCAGAAACTACAATGAAATTGCCCCCTGATTTTAGCTTTATTGCATGCATGTCCCATGAAAGAAAAGATAACATTAACATGCGTGTTACTCTCTCTCTCTCTCTCTCTCTCTCTCTCTCTCAGATGGGATAAGTACATCTTTCCTCTAATAATACTGCAGCAAAAGCTCGAATCTAACGCAGAATAAAGCAATAAAGAAGTGTCTGTCTCCTAGTATCACTTTCTTTCTTAAAAACCAAATAAGAAAAAAGAACGTCACCAATACAAATGTAACGTGTATTGTTATTCAAAATCAAACTTAAAATTTTCAATCAAGAAATTTGAACTTCGGTTCCCTCCTTCTCTATGACAGACACGAATTTGTCCATAAATGCCTTCAGAGTATATATAGTCATTTATTCATTTTCATGTACAACTTACATTTGTTCAAACACAGAAAGCAATCGTCCATCAGTTTAAGGGACCCATCAAAACCAAAAGATCTTCTTGAACTTCATGCCTTAAAGTAAATTTTCTTTCTATTTGAAAAACATCAGCACCAGTAAAAGCTCCAACGGAGCTGTTATCTAGTGCACATTAATGTACATGGCCGTGGCGAAAAGAGAACATATATTGTAGTGGATGTCATGCATGAGATCTGCTATTTATGAAAATACAAATTCAATTAATTGGTTGCTTCCATGGGTTCCATCCTCTATTCAATATGAAGTACATAATTGCTTATATAAAATAATGAGTGATTAATGGAATTATGAAAATATATATAGATACATGGATAGAATATAATGTATATGCCCTGGGAAACCAAAAAAACAAAAGAATATTATGTATATGTGTGTGTGCATGTGCGTGTATCCCAGCATAAAATAAAAATCATGATATTGAATACAAAATAATAAGTTTGTATATGAATGCAATATTTATATTTTCTTAACCTGCTCTTATGTTACTTAAAGCATATCTATTACACACCGTGTTTTTAAACTATATGATCATCAAATGAGGTAGACATGATAATTTGGTGTGATATATATATATATATATATATATATATATATAACCTGCTCTTATGTTACTTAAAGCATATCTGTTACACACCACGTTTTTAAAATATATGATCATCAAATGAGGTAGATATGATAATTTCGTGTGATATATATATATAACCTGCTCTTATGTTACTTAGAGCATATCTGTTACACACCATGTTTTTTAAATATATGATCATCAAATGAGGTAGATATGATAATTTCGTATGATATATATAACCTGCTCTTATGTTACTTAAAGCATATTTGTTACACACCACGTTTTTAAAATATATGATCATCAAATGAGGTAGATATGATAATTTCGTGTATATATATATATATATTAACATGGGCTGGCAATTCTATATATATATATATTAACATGGGCTGGCAATTCTTGCACCGCTTGTGGTTCCACCTTCCACGTAAAGTTCTTGATAATAATTCTAAAAGAGAAAGCGAAAGCTATGATTCCTCTCTAAACCTTTCAAAAATGTGAAAAGAAGTAGAAAGTGAAGCGCTAATGACAAACCCTTTAGGATATTTCATTTTTCTATATAAATATAAAGAGAACTGATATGAGAACAACTTATATTTTACTATAACAACAAAGTGACTGACTACAGCACAAGTAACAAGGTGGTTTGCAGTTTGCACAAACTCATTGATATATTTCTGGTATAAAAAACAAGAAAAGTGAAATTATAAAAACATTTGAAAAATAAAAAAATAATATGAATAATACGAGGGGATGGTATTGTAATCAAAACAGTGATGATTTTTATGCAGCAGGAATAGGATGCATTTACTTTGGGTCTTGGTTCTCCCTCTCTATGTGTCAGATGCAAGAGCAGCCTTTTTGGGTTTCTTTTCTTTTCCTTTGTTTTTCTCTTTGATTTTCTTTCTTTTCCCCTTTGTTCTTTCTATCTTTCTTTCCAGCTTGTCCCGTTGCACAGTGTTAGTTCCGGTGAGAGCCACCACAGTTTTATAAACAGGCCTTCATTGGAAAAGAAAGAAAAAGAGCAAACTATGGATGATTTCATGTTCTTTTTTGTTGAAAGGAAACTTGAGGGAGGCTTCAAGCATTAATGATGATGACAATGATGATGTCTGTATATATGGTTTTTGTTTATTCTCTACTATTTCTCTTTTTTGTGGTTCTCTCTCCTCCTACCCATGATGATCCGGGTTGTCAGGGTCTGGCCAGTAAGAAGAGTACTTCAACCATTCAGCTTCTTGTGGGTTTGTGATGGATGACTCCTGCAAGGGAATATTAGGGTTAGGGTTTGTGGAATATAATTTAATCATACTGATAAGAAGTAGAAGATAATGGAATTGAACTTGACTGATCCTTTTCCACCTCATAGTCAAACGTCAATGGGCCTTCTTTTAAGAATAATATTTGATGCACAATCACAAGATATATATCACTTTATATTATAATAAGATTACAAAATCAGAATGTATGTGTAAAAAATAAAATAATTATAATTTAATAATAAAAATTATTTAAATATAAAATAATGTGTACGTAAATATATGCAAATAATATTATTCTTTTACAAATATGGCAAGGAATGAAAAAAAAAAGTCACCATACCTTTCCCAATCTTAGCTTGTTTATGAGAACAAAAATAATAATATATAAGAAACATTTAGAAGAATTGAACATTAGGAGCAATGGGAAGAAAAAACATGATGTTAGCAGAAGTTTTTTCACTTGTACAATTCAAAAATGGAATAAAGAGAAGATATTTTTTTCCTTTAAACTTCCATTCGGTCCCACATTCTGTCTTACTATTTTTCTTTCTTTACGCAATGGAGCAAAAACATAAGCTCAAATAAAAGCCGGAAAAAGATGAACGTTTAATTTATTTATTATTTGCCCTCTTTTCTCATTTTCTCTCTATTGGCATTACGAGACACAAAGTTCATATAATTCAGAGTCAAAAAGTTCTTTCTTACCTCTTTGATATCAGTTGAAGTGCACCCCATGATGAGTTCCTCCAAACCAGACGCAGACCTTCCTCCAAGTTTATGATGTTGTTGTTGCTGCTGTTGCTGCCATGTGTATAGATATTATAGATGCATTTCGAAGGTCAACAATCAAATTCAAGACACACATCTTAATCATCATGTTGAACAACAATCAAAAAGTGAAAAGACAGTTTCGTGCATGTGATTTAGCAAGACACTTTTAAAAGCTGGCCTAGTTAATGAGTCTCACTCATGCACAATACCATGCAGACTCACTCCATTTTGGACTTTCACATGCTGAGTGACTCGTTGATTGCACTACTCAGCCAACCTTTTCTTTTCTTTTTTTAATTTTATTATTAATAACTATAGGTTACATAATGGTGATAAATTTCTCTTTTTCTAAGTACTAATGATATTTACACATAAAAAATCTACATCATTTTTACATCACTTTTGTTTTAAATAATAAAATAAGAAAAATACATATTTTAACACACACTCTTTCTATTTTTATTTTTTCAAATAAATATAGTGTAAAAATGATATAAGAATTTTAACATGCAAATATCATTATTTTGTTGTTTTCCAAATTCCTCAACTTCCAGCTTGACCTTTTACTTTTTCTTTATTGTTTCTACTATTTGGGTACTAGCAATAATAATTGTTATGAAAATTAAAGGGGAAAAAATTATAGTCATGTTTAAGAAATGGGTTTGGGTGATGATTACCTGGAAATTTTCATTTTGGAGCATTATTCTAGAGACATGGTAAGAGTTGTCGTCGAGGATGATGGAAGTGTGGTGGAGGGGAGGAGGAGAGATAATGGTTGAGATGGGATGTGAGGGCCTATTGATATGGAAGGCTGAGGTTGCAATCTGATGGTGCGGATGGTGATGTTGTAGTTGCTGTTGTTGTTGATGATGAGCTACATGTTGTGGTTGCTGCCGTTCATGTACTTCTTCACTTGAGCCTGATGCTTGCACTTCTCTTGCTGTGGAAGCCTCTCCTATTCCAACCTGCAATGTCCACCATCATATGTAACTGTTAACTATATATATATCACCCAATTTTCTAGCTAGCTAGTCCATTATCAACCTCATCTTTTTCATTTCTCTCAGCTTATGTAGATATTTTACCTCTATCTATCAAATTGTGCCTTGATTCTATTAATCAGTGTTATTACCTTTACTGGTACGTAAACAATTGTAGTGGTTGGCTGACACTGATTTATGATCAAGTCAGGTCCATACAATTTCATGCGGTGTATGCAAGCAATATGGTTATGTCATCAGCAGCTACCTTAACTCTATCATATTTTCACCTTCTTGTGCAAAGCAAATCTTTACCAAACGAATGTTGAAATCCAGTGAATTATGTTTGGTTGATCAGCAATATAGATTTTAAATTAATGAAACATAATGTTCATTGATCATCTTTAAGAAAGGTGCCTAAAATTACAACTATGTAAGTGTCTCATCGAATGTGATGCTATATTTAATACATATATATATATACATGGGAGCAAGTTGAATGCTGCATGATTGATTTTTATATATGTACCTCATCGAAGCTTTTCCTGAATGGGATGAAGCTGAAATGGTCGGATTTTAGCTGTTGAATATCCAAGGCATGAGTGAAACTTGTTATTGGAGGGACTCCAACAACAGCAGACATCTCATCTCTGTGAGTAACTATTTCCTTAGAAGAACAACTCCCACTTCCACTGTCCCTTCTGCTGCTATGATTAGGCTCTCCACTTCCTTCACCAGTTGTTGCACTTCTATCAGACCAGTTACATTGCCTTGGCTGTGTCTGATAGAATATCTTTGATACCACAAGCTCTCCTTCTTTTTCTTCTTCATGTTGTCCCAGATGGTATTGGTGCATCACCCAATTTGTTTTCTCAGGTTTTCTGTTCTTCCCAAAATTGGTATAGAGGACTAGGATTTTCTTGCACCCTTTTTGTTTTCCATTCACCATCACTGGCCTGGTCTTGCCAGTCTTGTGCCATCTGGTTTCTCCACCTTGCAAGTCACACTCGTTTTGAATCTTCCTTCTCTTTCTTGTCCCGGTTGTATAAGCCTTTGAAGGTCTATGGAAGAAGTGCCTGCTCAATCCATCTCTTGTTACTCCTGCAAGATATGTATGAGGCACACACCCAAAATCAAAGTTAGGTCGACTTAGGTGAACTGCAAGATAAAACCCTTTTGATTAATTAAATATAAGTTTCTTCTAAATACCAAGAGAGATATTTTGGTAGATAAATATATGGTAAAACCTAACTGGGAATTAAATAATAGTATGTATAATATAGTTAGAAAACCAGAAACACCAAAGGAGTAGTGAGAGTTAGAAAGAGAGGTGATATCAATTTCACATTTTTCAGTATATCTCACACCTGGAAGTTTCTCAGGATGGGTATAACAAATCCCATCTTCTCCTTCAATAGTGGGAATGAACTCATCTATCAAAGGGTGTGATGTCATGTTCTTTGCTTCCACTTTGGCTTCAAGATGTTCTATTAGTTCTTGGTCTGTTGGATCAAACTTCACTCCTGCGGGCAAACCTACCCAGTCCTGCAGTCTCCATTGAAATTCAAATAAAAAACTGGAAGCAAAGGAGGGAAAGATAAGAAGAGAAAGAAGAATATAAGAGAAAGAGAAAATAAAAGAGAAATAAAGAGGATGAAACCTTTAACAAATACTAGAACTTTAGTAATAGCTAGCTAGCTAAGGGAGAGAAAAGAGAGAAACACCATGAAATTAATTGCACAAGTCCAATAACAAAAACAGCCATAAGCATATATTAATATTGGTATACTTTTGTTGTATGATTCTTCATATTGTCAAAGGCTTTTGGTTGAAGGCAAGAATATATATTATTGAGATTTTTTTCCGTACCGGCTTTCCTTCAAACTTGTGTCCGCAACCGGGGCACTGGTTGGATCCACACAACTGATGCTCTTCAAGTTTGGCATCTATGAGATCAGAGCTGCTTACAGAGCTCAAGTTGCTCATCTTATTCATGGTGACGTACACGTGTGAGGGATGCTATGCTATCTCTCTTGATGAAACCAGATGTGTTGAATTGGAAATCTTTTTCTATGGAACAGTCCACAACTAAGCATGTCCGAGTTTGCTCTCTATATTACAGGAAAATCCAAGAGCTTGATTATTAAGATCAATCAAAGATAAAATTTTCCAAATCAAAAGAATAACTTGGATAAAGGGTATATTATAATCATTTGTAGTGACTTGAAAGCCAAAATAAGAACAATAAGAAGTTGGTTTTGGCTAATCATTTTTCACAAGTTTATGAACTATCAAAAGAAATATAGAGTTGAGCAGATGATGATCCGATTGAGAAACTAGACATCAACATAAATTGATAAACAAAGAGAAAAACGTTGAATATAGACAAAAAAAAAAATAGATTGAAAATATTGATTATCAAGCATATATGTGACTGTTTAAGAGAAGAAATCAATCCTAAACAAAAAACAAATCTGCAGAAGGCAGATGAGAATATGCAGTAAAACAGGAAAAAGGAAAATACTCTGGAAGGATAAGAAGAGAGAGAAGAAGAAGGAGGAGGAAAAGAGGGAACTGTGACAGTAGGATTGAGCTATAAACCTGCTTTAACCATGGAAAACACCAGAGTTGCTTCTCTACTTTAACTGAAGTCAGTGAGAAAAATAATAAAGGAAAAGGTGGCTGCTTCACACACACATATAGTACCTTTAAGTCTTTGATAATTTAAGAAACGCATGTATGTAGGCGGTTTATGAGAGAGAGAGACAGAGAGAAAAAGAGAAGCTGAGAAACAGGATGGAAAGAAAGAAAACCCGGTTGGTTTTTCTAACTAAAGCACATAGTCCAGCCTCTCTCCTCTCCTCTCCTCTATCCTACTAGAAACTAGTACTACAGGCTGCCTACACCTTTCTTTGAGCCTTGACTACAAAAGCAAAAGTCACAAAACGGCCACACAGCTGTTACTATTAAAAATCCCGTTCAAAAGAAGAGCAATCCAACCATTTTTTTTTTTTGTGTGTATATATATATAATATATAATGCTTGAAACCAAAAAAGTAATAAAAAAAATTAAGGAAAAAATATCCTAAAGAAACACGAAAACGTAACCAACCAATTAGAATTAAGCATAACTATCTATAATACATTGGTTTCTATCACTACTACGTACTAGTTACAGTTTAACTCTCTCAAAATCAAAAGATACATGAAAAACAAATAGAATAGAATATATAATATTAAATGTAAATAGACACTTCTTAATACGTGTCACTAAGCTTGGAACTTTGAGTAATAACGACGACATCAGGCAGAATTACGGCCTCATTATTTTTTCATAACGGATTAATGTCAGACATATATATAATAAAGCCAAGTTTTTTAGGGGAGAGAAAGAGAAAGAGAAAGACACAGTGAGACATCCAGATAGAAATACGGGAAAAAGGGATGATAGAAACTCACATGGGTTTTGAGCTGGAGTGCCGATCATGATGCTTTTGCCATGAATGTTTTGCACACACACAAGGGGAGAGAGAGAGATGAGTGGGGAGTATTAGGAGGTTGCTTGATAAGCAAGACAAAGCAGTGTACTTGATGGACCACCACCTTCTCTTCTAATTACTAGAATTTATGCTAAATCATATTTTAAAAAAAGAATGTAACTTGGACTGGAAGCACCAAATAGTTTTATAAGCTGCAGAAAATAAAAATAATGGACAGTTATAATTCTTGGGATAGTACTATTATTTTCCATTTCTTTTGTCTGTAGTTTAAAGCTGCAGGAAAAAAAATATATAATGGACAGTTAATAATTCTTGGGATAATACTATTATTGTCCCTTTCTTTGGTTTTGTCATCTTCTTTGGTCTTGTGTTATTTCTATTCCGAGCTTATATAAAGTATTGATCACTCGGACACAAATTATGTAGTTCAAATACATTAGAAGTAAGAAGTAGACCCACACCACTATGTGGGTCCAGCATGGAAATCTTATGCCCCCATAAAGTATCCTAATCAGATGATGGTTAGGTTTCACGTCTATAACAGCATTCTTTGGAGCAGTCAAGAGAAAAATGATGGAGGGTCCCTAATGATGTTTGCCGTATAGATAGATGGCTATGATTGCCCCTTTGTCTGGTGTCTTTTCCTTTTTTCTGTTTTTCTTTCTCTTTGCAAATTGCAAGCTCTGCTTTTATTTCATGGAGCTGAGAATGAGAAGGGGAAATAGAATTTTTGCCTAAATATCATAGACAGACCTGAGGAATATATCATATCTCAAGGGTATATATCCAAGAGAAATTTAGACCAAGCAGAGGACCCCCAAAAAAATTAAACTAGTAAAACATCATTTCACATTTTTCATTCTAAACAATAAGATTTAAGGATATAAAGAAAGAAAATGAAAGAATCAAATTGCTTTGATTATCCATTTAAGTTGACCTTTGACGAACCAACCCATGGAGCCCACATCCTAACACAGTTTCATCTTCCAGAAACCTTTCCTTGTTTGCTTTGCATGAACCATAAATATTCCACTGTTTATAATATTTGTCACCTATAAAATGGTTGGTGACACAGTTCCGAGGAATATCATCTCTTATACTAATGATAATTATAGTAGAAAAAGAAGGATTTAATTTTATACACATACAAATATTCCAAAATACTCTTTTTTTTCTGTATAATTCATCTTTAAGAATATTTCTTGAGGGAGTACATTAGTACTATTCTTGATACGGTGTTTATGTATATTCTAGAGTGCAAAGGAAGATTTAGCCATGAGCTCTTTGTAATTTTAGCATTCCTGCAGCAACCGGGATGTTTATGTTATCCCTTCAATTGCTGGTTTACATAACTAATTCAACTATCAAATTGCAATTATTCTCATAACCAATAGTTATTAACATCAATAATTAATATAATATGGGAGACAAATTTGACATCATGAGGGCTCTCATTAAATAAGTACAAAGTAATTAATTAGAAGGTAATTAAGAATAAGAAAACATTGCAAGACAGCAGGTTATATCAATTGGGGACATATTCATCTGATTGCCATCCCACCCCATAGGCCACAACAATTAACTTTTTCCCCATCTTTGGGGGATAATAAAACAGAGAGTTCCACTCCCAGCTAGGACCTTCTTCGTGATGTCAAAGTAGGATTTGAATGAATTATAAAAAAAAAAAAAAAAGAAGTATGATTTGAATGAATTCTCAATTTTCTTATAAAATTGTCAAGAATTTTCAATTTTCACCATCAACCAAAATATATAGATTAAACAAAGGTAGGATATATCTATTAATATAAGTGTTTTTTCAAAAGTGTTTTTTTTTTTTGGGTCAACAAATGTTCTTTCAAAAGTTAGGAGCCAAATACTTCTCTTCTATTTGGCCAAGGAAACAGCATTATCTTTCTTTTTTTTTTTTGGTCAGAGGAAACAGCATTATCTCATTTGCCTGACAATACTGGGTTAGCTCACATGTTTACGATGGGCAACAAATTTCTGAAATGGTGGCCTACACTTAATCTAATCCACTACTGGTTTCTTTTGGCATGGGCCTCTGTGTAACATTGCTTGTGAGGTGGAATTCTTTGGTGGGTGAGAGGTGCTGAAAACTTATGGAACACAAGACCATCAAAATTAGAATAATGACTTGGTTGTGATTATTTTAGAGAAAATAATCTGTTTTTTTTTTTAAAAAAAAAAAGCTCTCTTATAAAACTTTTGATTACAAGTTGTTTTTAACAAGTTAATCCAAACACACACCAAGTACTCAATTATTCATCTTCGGTTCAAGACATATGTCCAGAAATATGTGATCTGATGAAGTATCCGTTTTCTAATTAAGTATTTGAACATTCGGGTAAGAACTATTTATGATTCTCTTGTGTGCCAAAAGAGAGAACAACACTTACTGGTAACTACAGGAAGTGGGTATGACCAATGATAATATGGGAAACATTGAAGTTTATTAGTTTATCTGATAATATCTTTCTTCTATCTTACTCGTCAAAATATTGTTTTGACCAATTGGAGCCAAGCTACCTTCTTGATTCAAAAGGGGAACAAGTTATAGCATAAGAAAGAAGAAATACTCTGGCATTTGGCAGGAAGCCGTTTATGTACTGGATGGGTCAAAGTCATGTGTGTTTTTAGGATGACTTCAATAATCTACGCATGGACCAAGGTAAAAGTGATCCAAGCGATGCAAATACCTGCTTACATATTTGAAAGACCTGTTTCTACTTGCTGGAAGTTGAGTTTTGTGAAAGCATTTCAGTAGGGAAATTTCAGAGAACTTTTCCGGTGAAAAAACGAAACATCTTGTTTGTAGAGTCATAGTATACTGTATATATATATATATATAAAGATGTTGATATAAATTTTATTAATTTTTTTTGCCGATACAGAAAGGATATATAAATTTTCTATTCTTTGATTTTTAAATGTGATGTTATCTTTGAGAAAATACATATGAAACCAAACTCATAATTCAAAGCCCACTTTAACGTACGACCTCTTTAATGTTAGCTTTGCCTTTAACTAAATTCATTAATAATAACTGTAATGTTTATGAATATAAAAGGAAGTAAAATGTATGTTTCAGAAAAACGAGATAAAAATATAGTGTTATCGGTCAATCGATTATGATATGATTTCAGGAATTGGGATTCGATTCAAGAATAATCCAGAAGTTTTTGAGTTCAGTATAACATCCAAACATATTGAATCTTGATAACTTCTGGCTGAATTCTATTAAATTTTTGTGGCTGTTTAGCATTAATTAATCACCAATTTGTTGAGTACAAGAATATTTAGGATTTTGATTTAATTTTACACCATTTAGCCTTATAAGACTTGATGTAGAACCTCCAAATATGATGGATAAAAGCAATCTCATTTTGAACCGAACTTGCTGCTCACCGATTCATAGCTTGGAACATACATAACTGCAGAACATGCTGAGGAGATATTACCACCAAATTTTTTTTTTAAATAATAATAATAAAAAAGTTATGGAGAATTCTTGCTGGACAAGGAAATACCATCTCCATATGATGCCATTGTGAGAGGGGAAGAAATGAGCTTTTGAGAAATTGTAGCAATATCCTTCAAAGTAACTTCATCCACTGCCTTTCAAGAAACTCTCCACAGGTTTCCCGAGGACGGGTAAGACATCTTTTAAGAAGCCAGAGACACTATAGTTTTTCAAGCATATAACAAATGCAAGCAACAATCGTACATTTCATGCTAAAACCAACAGCTTTCCTTTTTCATTTTTTCTGTCTTAATTGGTCAATGTATATTCAGGATTCAGCATAGAACAACTTCTAAATGCACAACTGACACCAAATATAGGAATCTCCAACGTAATAGAGTAATGGTAGAGGACACATTGATGGATAGGAGCAGGGGGACAGAGTTAACACCCAAAAACAAAAATAACGGAGATAAGGTCAGTACCCTCTGTCAGGAAAAAAAGTTGACTACTAGCAATTCAACCTACTCCGTTTAAATCAGTAGCCTATAATCGATACAACTTCAGATGGACCATAAGGTAGACCATTTCTACTATAACAGTAAGAACTAGCAATCTTATTTCCCAAACATTAGGGGTTGGCCACAATATCCTAATTCAGAGCTAGTTGCAGTCTTCTTCATAGAAAACAAGCACAATTATGAC
This sequence comes from Ormosia emarginata, assembly GCA_029884605.1. Classification (NCBI taxonomy): domain Eukaryota; kingdom Viridiplantae; phylum Streptophyta; class Magnoliopsida; order Fabales; family Fabaceae; genus Ormosia; species Ormosia emarginata. The sequence continues at coordinate 8,918,352 of JAQQTP010000072.1, read as the reverse complement.
AATAAACTGATGAAGTTTCATGTATGACACAAGTCTAGAATAGATTAGCTCAAGGAAGGACCATGAAGCAGCACATGAGCCACGTAAGTGTTTTAAAATTCATATCAAGCCAAACTCCTGCTAGAGCTCGGTCCCTGCCTCAGTCAAACCACTATACCTGCTAGCAATGTTCATGGTTAATTCCTTCTATAATGACGATAAGATGTTTGCTGCTAATTTTAATTTTCTAAAAAGTCTAGCAAATATTTTCACTGTCATATCTGTGTCCTTAAATTCACGTTGCACAACCAAATCGCTACACACTAAGATATTAACCCCAACGAAAATGAATCAGAAATTCAGTAAACAAGCAAGAAGAGAAATCCCCGAGTAGTTCATCCAGAAGCATAAAAAGGACCAGTGGTAATTAATTAGTTATTAAACTCAAAATAACAGAAAAATTAGAGTGTGATGCTTAAGCCATACCATTCAAGGTATGTCAAAACCTGTCTTCCTATATCTTCTGAAACAACCATCTGAAAACACATCAAGTTCAATAGTGAGCAAAATCCATCTGTATATAATTGAAGAGAAAGAAATTCAGGTTATAATATAATAGCCAAGTGACATTTTCATTGGAGATGGATTTATTTACATACTCTTGATTCCAAATTCATCAAGATTGCAGATTTTGTAGCCTGTTTGTCACGATCCAGTTGTACCTAGTCAACTGCAGATAGAAACCATAAGATAAAGTGGAAGGCTAACAATCAAGATGTGGTAATCATGAAGCAAAATACTAGTCAAGTGGAGAGCATAACAACTCAACATGCCTTGTCCAGAAGTAGCAAATGCAAGAAGCTCTTTAGCTGCAAGAGCATAATACAGTTATCTCCAAAATCTTTATGCTTGCTTGTATTAAGGGTATGTTTGGATATCTAATAATGGATGAAATTAAATAAAATTACCCTACCATTGTTTTTTGGATAGTTTACGACGAAATGGAGGAAAATTTTGATTTGTGGCAAGAGTTATAGTTATATTTAGAAAACAATAACTTGATTCTATCCTATATCCCCAAATTAGGGGGAAAGAAAAATAGAGATTGGATGGAATGGACTCCATCGGATTTATTCCATTTTATTCCATCATAATTTAATAAAAGAATGAAAACTAATATAATTTCACCCCTTCCTACCAATCCAAACATAACCTTAGTAACAGAACCCGTGTAACAATGTAAACATAGTTTAAGGCTCCAGCCAACTAAATAATGCATTCTTAAGCACATTTTTACCAACAATTAAAAGAAGGAAAAGAATTGTACCCAAAAAAAATAAATAAAAGGAAAAGAAATCTGACCAACTAAATAATAATACAGTTTAACTTGCAAATGTGGGAGATAGGGGTACTAATCGCATTGGTTCGATAACAAAAATCGAACGGATCAGACATTTCAAACTCAAACTGAAACGGGGATTTTGGGAGTTCAGTGAAATGAGGATTTCTTCTTTCGTACCGGCTCTTTTCGGTTTGGGTTTCCACTTTGGGCCTCTGGGTCCAGTCCACCATCAATGAAGAGGCAAACTGGGACCGCAGATGGAAGGGCAAGATGGGGTATTGACTCAAAATCCATCTAGAGTTAGCTGGTCTTGCTCCAATTGCAATTTGGGCAAGCACATCTATTCACATAGTCCAGCTGTGTAAGATTAATTATAATTAAATTGTGAAAATTATAAAAAATATTACTGTTATGTGTTTGTGAAAATACTACTATTATTAGTTGGTGAAAAGAATGCCATGTTAATTAAGCATCACATAACTATTTATGTCACCAGATTAGTTACTTTATAAGCTGCGAATTAAGCCAAACCATAATTATTGCCCACCGTTTCTGCTTGGGTATTGCTACAAAAACACTCGAGCGTTTTAACCCAAGTTTTTCACCGGCCAAAAGAAATGGATGTTATCTCCAACGCAAATTTGTGTCATGGTCAATACATAGCTGGACTGGAGCACTCCAGCACCTCGTTGTGTAGCAAAATTCTTTATGTTTTCTGAATCTTTACATTATTTAAGTGTTTTGGTTTAGGGCAACGTTTATGGTGGACCATTTCAATTAGGGAGCACCAGTGCTCCTTATAACATTAGCCGTTGGATGGGTAAGAAATGAGATGAACGGTAGGGATTGAAGAAGGGCTACCTCTTAAATAGGTTAATTGATGAAGTTAATAATTGCTGATAAGTTCTTGAAAAAAAAAGAGGATTTCATATTTTTTGATTTTCATTTTAGTCCATTGTCTTCTTCCTTGGGCAAACCGGTCAATCACAGTCCTTGAGGAAGGCCAGCAATGCAGGCCTCGCATTTAGAGGTGTCAAAACAAACCGGCCCGACTTATTCGAGTCAGCCCATTCGAAGTCAAGTCATTTTCAAATCGGTCCATTCGAGTCATGTAAGTTTTAGACTGGTATTTTACTAACCCAACTCATCCCATTTAGCTTTATGTAGCGTTAAAATAACGGGTTAACCCGACCCATTCAGACTCAACCCATTCAGATCATGTAAGTTTCGAGCTGACATTTTGTTAGCGCAACCTGTCCATTTTGTCAGGCTATTCGGCTCGATCCATCGGTTTTAACCCATTTTAACACCCTTACTCACATTGCCATCCCTGCACAATCGGATGCAGTGGATCTTCTAGGCAGAGGTTCCCAGTGATTGAATGGTGGTGCATCAGATATGGTGGTTGGATGGCAACGCGAGGCCGACATCGCTAGGTGAGTTCCTCCAACTGGAACAGCAGAGCAGTTCGTTGACGATGCGTCTCACGACACGGCGACAGAGCTCAAGGGAATGATCAAGTTCAAAATTTTGAGCTTTCAATGTGTGTTAAACACATATAAAAAGGGATACAAGTTATTTTGGAGAAATTTTTATATTTTGAATTATTTTAAATAATTGAATTATATTTAAATTAATTAATGTGTATAAAATAATTTTTTATTATAAGAAAAGAATTTATATAAAAATATATAATTAAATATAATAAAATAATATCTTTAATTATGTGTGAATTAAATTTTTAAAATAATATAAAATTAAATCTAATTTAACATTGAGATATATTTTAAATATTTTAACAATCATCAAATGAATTGATGAACTTGAAGCCGAACTGACTCGTTTATGAAAGCGTATTGCAGCTAATACAGGGTAAGTTTGTTCTTCAATGCTCAACCAGTTTGAATTATTAATTCCAAAATCTTTGTTTATTTATATAATCTCAATGCTGAAAAGACCTTGTCTTTCCCTCCATCCTTCTGTCATTGTGTGTGTCTGTGAATATCCATTCCCACAATCTATCCATAGATCTTGGTGAGCTCACTGGAATTTGTATCAGTGAAACAGGATAGAGCTTTGATTTTTTTTTTATTTTTAAATAAATTAAAGAAAAAGAAAAAAAATGATAATTTTAGAAACCTATATCACTAAAAAAAACCAAAGGATTGCATTATGAATTATAAAAACTTGTTATAGCCAGTTGGGTCAAAGGAGCATCAGTGCTCCTTTTACCAAGATGGAGCACCATAAAAGCCTCCTTAGTTTAGTCTTTACAAGCTTTTCTCCTTAACAACTTTCATGTTTCAACAACCACCGTGCTAAGCCAGGTACTAGATTTCCGGTGAACCTTGCATGCTTCCTGCAAGCCCATCAAAACAAATTAACATTGGAGGTTTTGTGATGAATGGAAAAAACGAGGATTAATAACTAACTGCATGTTTGGATAAGTTTTTTTTCAGCTTGAAATTATTTTTTTTTAAAATAATTTTAATAATGTTATAATATATTTGGTAAAATTTGTTTTAATTTTTATACGAAATTTAATATATTATAAATTTTTTTTTCATAATGTTGAAGATTAAAATTTATAATTCTAATTTATAAATTATTTCTTACACTTTTGAGATGTAAATACTATTTTGTTTTCAATGAAATAATTTTTTTAATTATTTTATACTTATTTTGATAATTTAATGTATAAAAGTAATTTTTTTATACTATCCAAGTGAAACAAATTAGTTTAAAATCACTTTTTAGATAACATATTTAAACATAAAAATGGATTGATTATAATCGATTATAATAAAAAACTTTTATACAATAATCAATTATTGAAATAATCAAAATTTTTCACAACTGAATCAAATACACATTAAATAGTATCTCTTAGTAACTTAAGGTTGTATGCGATGTTCAAGACCCAAGTCGAGCTAATAACTTAGAGCATGTTTGGCAAAAATTAATTTTTTACCAAAATAGTTTTTATTAAAATCTAATTTTTAAATTATTTATATCTATTTTGATAATTTAATACATAAAAATAATTTTTTATATCATTTAAATAAAATATATTATTTTAAAATCATTTTTTAACTAACATATTTAAACATAAAATTAATCTAATCCAAAGTTAATTGGGCTAGATTTAGTTCTAAATATTAAATTTGATATATTTTTTAATTAAGTTAACGTCAACTTTAAGTTGACTTAATTCAACATGATACCATATAATATTTTAAAAATTAATAATAAATTATAAGATTTTTTTACTTAAATTAATATATTTTACATAATATGATAATATTTTTATATTATTATAATTTATTTTGATATATATCATAAAATATTTCTTAGTTTTAATTTTTTATTTTTAAAATTTCATGATTTATAGTTATATTTAATTTTTAAATTTATATATTTTATTTAAATATCAAGTCAGTTTAGTCATTCATTGATTCATGTTTGGGTTGAGGTTGGGTCCTGAAACTTAATCTGATCAAAATTTTGAATCGTGTTTGAGCTAAATTAAACCTATTTCATGAGTATAGTAGGAGAAAAATGTACTTTATCAACAGTGAATAAATTTAAATACCTTTAGAAGCATAGCTAGAGCCACGCCATCAAACATCAAGTGAGCTTAGTTCTATAAGGTGATGAGTTAAATTTAGTAAATTTATCATGCGTATTTAATTGTATTAAAAATATTTTTTTTAAATGTGTCCACCCAAAATAAATAGAATGTTCAAGATAGTGAAATGAATTTTGGAAGGTTGAAAAACTTTGATGGTAAAGTTGGCGACAAATTGTCTTGATGTATCTTCTCGTACATTTATTTCCGATTATTCAGGCATGCACTCATTACGGCTTTTGAAAAATCGGACTTTTTGTTTGCACGCTTAAGCCACTATCCTTTGACAGACCAAAATAGAAGGAAATTCAAGCTGCCATGGTAATATTAGGATGTTCATTCCCTATTGGACAAGACCATTGTTTTTTCATTCACCTAGACCGGATCTTGTCTCCAATTATTTTTCTTCAATTCAATAGATGCCTCTACACGAATTTGTGGCCATTTTATTTTGAAGAGCTCCTGTCGAATAAGGTTGAAAAAGGGACAACAAATACACAAAATCGATAGATTACATGTAACTTTATGAAAGTTTTTTATTTTATTCTGTATAGATTCTCGAAATTACTATTTTGATCCTCGGAATACGTTTTTCGGTTGAGTCCTAAAATAAATTCATTCTTCCCAATTTCATATTACATAATGATCAGGTAATATTGTGATTAATTTAAGAATGTAGAAAGAAAAATGAGTGATGGATGGCGAACCATAGCTTGGCGGTGGCAAAGGCATGTAAGGGTAGATAGCAGCCACTCATTAACGTGTTTTTTTGTTGTTGGACCATCTTTAGAACTAAATAAAACATTATATTGGTCCACATAATTTTCCAACTTCCATAAAGGGAAACCCGGTTCTAGAAAATGCTCTGATGTGGGACCTTCATGGTGTTTTCTTTCTTTCTTTCGTCTTTCAAGTCTCAACTGTGCCATAATTGCTATTTATTTATTCTCTCCAAAATATATATACATATATAACTTCGATTTATTTTTCCATACATTTTTCTTTGAACACCATCATGTTCATGTGATTCAATAATTGTGTGCTGTGGATCTAGAATAATTTGCACACGGGAATATATAATTTTCTATCATATTGCAGGATTCATGCCTTTAATATTCAGGAAGCCGCTTGAAAATAATATCATATGGTAAAACTAAGTTACATAGATGACAACAGCGACGGCTTTAGGGTGAGGCTAATGAAGCCTTTGACCATAATTTAAAGCCCCATAATTTTTGTTTATGTTAAATTAATTATATATTTTTTAATGATACATTCTAACATAATATCTTATATATTCTTACACTATACTCCCTCTTAATTTTATTTCTTTTGTTATTTCTTTTATCTCTTTCTATTGGTCAATTATCATTAATAAATGTTATTTATTATATCATATTTACTTTATTTGACTCATTTAATTCTTATTTATTATAATTTCTATGTCTCATTCTTTATGAAAAATGCTAAAAAACCAACTTTTTGTCAAAATTTTATGGAATAATTTGGTATACTTGTTAATTTTTTGATAGATAAGTAGTTCAATTTATTCCATACAACAATCATTCTTAGTTGAATTATGTCAAAATTATGACTTTTTTTAAAAATTATATAGCATTACTCATTCTTGTTTATTTTATGCTCAAACAAATTTCTGCTCATAAAACTGTGCAAACTAAATTTTAAACATAAAAAAGAAAGAAAACTAAATTTTAAACAAAAAGCATGTTATTTCTAATAATTTAAAAAACTTAATTATGTCTTGAGTAATGCTGGATATCAATATAAAATTTGTAGATAGCATAATTTATGGATATGATACATAATAAAAAAATTCAAAATATGAGTAGGACTACAGAACATAATGTGCTAAATAAGTTTTATATAATTTTAATTATATAAAGTATAAGTCCAATAATACTCTACTATTTTTCATGCTAAGCCGAGCTTTGGGTCCTTTTTTAATTGTTGATTAGGTGAATTATTTTTTGTTTTGGTATTCATATTGCATTTCTTCAAACAGCATCTAATTTAATATATAGAAATTGTTATAAATCTTTAAAAATATTAATTAATAGTTAATTAGTTAATGCAATTCGGTGCAATCCGGACAAAAGAGCGCAGCAGAAAGTGTAAAGTAGTCAGTCTGAAGTCTGGGCTAATCGCTGTCTGACACACTGAACCAAATTCATTGTTCTTTATGAGCTTTTGTAAATGTAAAACTTTTCTAATATTAGCTTGTCCAGAAAATGAGCAAAGGATTATTTATCTCTTATTTAATTTAAAATATATTATAATTTTAATACATTAAATAATTTAATTCTAATATTTTTATCATAATATGTATATATATATATATTTTTATATTTTATTTAATATTATTTATTATATTTATTTTTTTTATCATTTTCTTTTCAATCAGATATTTTTAAAAAAATATATATACATTATCCACACCTCTACAAAAATTATAGAATCATCTTTTTCTTAAATAATTTAGTATGGGTTTGAGTTCATTTATTTTATATTCAAAATAATTTATAATAAAATTTATTAAAAAAGTTGTAAAAAATAAAAAGTGGTTATTTTCTTAAATTATTTGAAGCTAAATATTTTAATAAGAATAAATATATATTTGTTTACTTATTTTATAAAAAAATTATTTTAAACTTTTTTTTTTATCTTTTTCTATTAGCATTAGGTCATTGCATTAAAGAAAAAATATAAAAGGGAAGAAGGCGTAAATGTATCTATAATAATAATAAGTAAATTAATAAATATAGCTATGTACCCAAAAATAATTAATAAATATAGTTTTACAGTGCATGACATGTAAAAAATCAAAGAAATAGGAAAAAGTATAAGTTTGTGATAAGTGGAATGCACTTAACCCATGTACTTTTCTGTGAACACATTGTAAATTTTTTTCGGTATAAGTAACATACCCAAAATATTAAAAAGAATGGTAGGGTATTTTCATATAAAGTAAAACTTTCAAGTAAGAAATATTAATAATTTAATAAATTAATTTTATGAATTTTTATGCAAAAGATTAATACTTGAGTTAATTTATCACCTGATTTATTGGGTGGGTGTCTCGTTCTCAATCAAAAGGTTAAGTATTTGTTTAGAATTTTGAAAAAATAAAAAAATTATTATATTTAAATGTGTATAGATGTGTTTTTTTTTTTAAAATAAACCACTAAAAAGGTATAATTTATACTTTTTTAGTACAATTTATACATTTTAAGTGAGAGCTTTGTGTTTTTATAAAATAATTTTTCACAATATTAAAAAAAACACTTTTAAATTTTTTTAGCAATAATCTTACATGGGGACCTAATTACACATTTTTAAAACTATACAAATTAAATTATAAACTTTTAAAATATAAAAACTTAATTAAATATTTTTAAATAATATAAAGTAGTGTAGATTAATTTAACCAACAAAAATAATACTTATGTTAGCACACTCTTTTTACCATAATTAGAATATGATCATGTGGAGTAATGTGTTTAATGTAGAGTAATATTATATCTTTTTACAAATTCATCTTAATAATTCTTTTAATAATAAATGAAAAAATATAATAAATAAAAAAATAAATATATTTAATATTTTGATAACAATATAAAAATATTTAATATTTTTTTATTTAATAATTAAAAAAATTAATAAAAAAATTAAGTAAAAAAATAAAACATTTCTCATGTGATTAATATTAGTTAGAAATTAAATTGATTTAATAGACCATTAAATTACTTACTCTCTATTGTATTAATTATTATAGTTATTATATATACTTTTTACCATTTAATAAAATATCAACTTGTGAATTCTTTCATTTTTTTTCCTATCATATTTTCCAACACCTCTCAAATCAATAGTGACATCATACAACACGTTAGTCTTATTTTCTAGATACTTGCTTAAATCTATACAATACGTCAGATTAAGATAATAAAAGAGTGATACAATATTATTATTGAATAAGCAATATACTATTTCTATTTAACAAACAACATTAATGTGTCAAATTTATATTAATTTTCGTTGACCAACTTAAAAAGTAAAAAAAAAAAAAAAACTTCATATTCACGGAACACAACAAACTTCATATTCACGGAACACAACATTAATGAGACAGTAATATACATTGGTTAAATCGTAGCATACTTAAATTTTATAGTTTTACATGGATCGAACCATATATATTGAAACCATAATTCATTAGTTAAGTTGTTAAATATTTGAAGAAATAATAAAAAGACATCCTATTTTATTTTACATCGTAAAAGACATTATAAATAAATAAAATATATATTTTTCAGTTACAACTTTCGAGGAAGAAGCTTACTCTGTTTCCTAAGACACATGGGCTTGAATTTAAGCGTGTAAGAAAAGAACAATGGGAATCTCCGAGGTTTATTCCAGAAGGAGCCACTAGTCCACCGCCCCCCACATGACCACTGTGTCTCTGCGTGCACACCCAAAAAGCGTACAAGACCAGTGAAACTTGAGACCTTTCAAAAACCAGACGAGACGAAACCCTTCATCTTGTGCCACCTGTTTTCTCCTTTTTGATCCCTATTTTTTATCAACTACCAAAGAAAGTTTCCTTATTTCTTTTCCCTCAAATTCAATTCAATTCACTCTGTTTGATTCCTATCATACGGTCAACTCCGTTTACTATATATATGACCCTCTTCTTTTCCTCCACTCCTTATTATTAATTGAATGGATTCCATTAATGCTTCTACTTGTTCTTCTCTGAACCACACACTCTTTGTTGAAGCCTCTTCCCTCCAAAACAACATCAGAGAGTCACACCCTCCTGCTCTCACCGCTAACGGTAACGGTTGCTTTGATCCTCCTGGTTCCGGGTCGGGCTCCGAATCTGGGAGGTCTCGGGTTGTGATGGGTTCAACTGTGAATTCCAAGCCTAAGATTGTCTCTGGTACCGCTGGTTATATCCTCGAGGATGTTCCTCACTTGACCGATTATATTCCTAATCTTCCAGTACGTCGTCGTTTTCCTCTCTCACTGTCTCACTGCTATGCTTAATGCTTTTCTTCTCTACCTGATGATCGGTCGGTGATCATGTCTTCTTTCTTTGTTGTTCTGCTTTACCTTTCTTTTTAACTTTTTTTTCTCCAAAGACTTGAATGTTTTGTCGTTATGAAAAAAGTAACGACTTTTCTCCTTCTGCCGACACAAGCTTAGAAACCTGGCTGAGACCTCTGCTGAATAAATAAAATAAATAATAAATAAGTCAAGCTTTGATTTTTTTTGGTTTTTTGGTGTTTTACTGAATTTTCCGCTTACAGATCAGTTCTATTGCCGTTATGTATCAGAAGATCAGAAATGAATAACTAACTGGCCCCACAATTTTTCCTGTGTTAATTTGTATGTTCTTTTTGGGAATTTCTTTTTTCTTTAATCAATTTTTATTGAAATAATATGTTATGTAGCTTGAAGGGAGGAAAAAAAAATGGATGACAATTTGCCTTCCCAATTTTCATCTTTTGCATGGGATTTTTTTTTTTTGAAGGAATCAAAATCAATTGATGATGATTAATGTATCAATTTATATCTTGGTGTTACTGCAGACATACAGTAATCCTTTGCAAGACAACCCTGCTTACTCAGTAGTTAAGTAAGTGTTACTTCTTATCTGCGTTGGAATTCCTTTTACTGTGTTGCTTGATTGATAAAATGAAATTTTACTTGCCATTTGCCAGGCAGTATTTTGTGCATGTTGATGACAGCGTTCCTGAGAAGGTTGGTACTTGTTTTTTTTTTTCTTTTTTTTAATGTGATTTTCAGCTTTCTGAATTCATGGATTATTATTATATTTATACTCATTACTAGGACGCCCTTGGCTTAATTTGTTATGAATAGAATTTAAGTAGCTTGAAAGTGTCACTTCGAATATTAATGCTTCCATCTTCCTGGATTGGAGAGACGGTACCAAAAGCATTAGCCACTAGCCATTAACTGATCTCTACATTAAGGTGGTGCTGCATCTCCAATGCCAGGTATGGACACCCTCAAATCCAAATTAATGGAATGGTAACTGCGTAGGATGGATGTTTAAGACAGTGGTCCAAAATCTTCTGATTAAGAGGTTCTCATAAATTGGTGGAATATTTGTTGCAACTTAGACACTGTTACCTTAATTCACATGTCATTTATTTCCATTTTGTCCGGACTCCTGACAGGTTGTTGTTCACAAAGATGGTGCAAGAGGGGTACATTTTCGGCGTGCTGGACCTCGTCAAAAGGTATGTTTCTATCTTTGTGTGTGGGTTTATATGTGCAATAATTGATATATTTGGTAGCTTCTTTTGTTTATGGCATTTTAAAATTGGATATTCAGGTGTACTTTGAAGCAGATGAAGTTCAGGCTGCCATTGTTACATGTGGGGGTCTATGCCCTGGGCTCAACACTGTGATTAGGGAATTGGTGTGTGGCTTAAATTATATGTATGGAGTGAAGAAAGTTCTGGGAATCGATGTAAGTGGACTTATGGCATTTACTCACAACCTTCCTGCTTCTTTCTTTCTTCTTTTTTTTTTTTGGCGGGGGGGTGGGGGGGTGGGGGGCGTGGTTTAAAAAGTTTTGTGATTTGTTGTTATAACAAGAATGAAAGCAACGGGAAAATAAAGAAGAATAAATGTGAAATTTTAAAATTCCATTACCTTGTAATATGATTTTTCTTCATTTCTCTCCAATGCTCGAGAGATTTTCTTCAGTGCAATTAAGGTGAAATCATTCTCCTCGTTTTCATTCTTCTCATATTCTACTTAACTTTCTAAAAAAGTTGATGTAACTTTCACCCCGTGGTGTTCATTCCTCTCACTCTTTCCAAACAAGTTTTAACGTTTAAGGTTATTAATGTGCTAACTTGCACATGCATAAAAGAGATTAATGCCTTATTCTTGCTTTGTAGTAATCCTACAACTTTTGCTTATTTGGTGTCACTTAAAAAGTTATTTAGTCTGGAGTAAATTTTTTCCATCTTCAGTTCTCCCTTATTTGAAAAGTGAGTAAATCTCTAATAACGATTAATTGCTATGATACTTGGTTTTTAATTGGTCTCATTAACTGAAAAAAAAAAGTTGTGATGTGAAGGGAGGATACAGGGGTTTCTATGCTCGCAATACAATCACTTTAACTCCAAAAAATGTGAATGATATACATAAGCGTGGGGGAACTATCCTTGGTACATCACGAGGTGGACATGACACCACTAAGATAGTTGACAGTATTCAAGATCGGGGAATCAATCAGGTACGTATTTCTTTCTATTTACCAGTAATTTTTGTGTATGTACATCAGATTAATATCTCTCTGGATTGCAGGTTTATATAATTGGAGGAGATGGAACTCAGAGGGGTGCATCTGCGATTTTTGAGGTATCTATAATTTAACAATGAGGCTATCAGACTTGTGGGTTTAGGAATATAAATGAACTTTTTACCAATGTCATATTGATATTTAAGATCTGTCAAACTAATTGCATTAAAGTAGCAACTTGTTAATAATTCAACCTGATTATCCATACAGGAAGTCAGAAGGCGTGGTCTCAAAGTTGCAGTTGTAGGAATCCCCAAAACCATAGACAATGACATCCTGGTACATCTTTTTTCTTGCACACTGTGGCTTCCAACTCAAATAATTTGAATTCATTAATTGGTAAATCTTTTCTGCTGTCTATCACTTGCTTAATAGGTTATTGATAAGTCCTTCGGCTTTGACACTGCTGTTGAGGAGGCTCAACGTGCTATAAATGCAGCTCATGTTGAAGCTGAAAGTGTTGAGAATGGTATAGGTGTTGTCAAGCTGATGGGTCGATACAGCGGTAAGTTTCCTAAATGCTTATAATGCCTCCACTCATCAGCTTAATGGTTGTCAGCCTGTATTTAGTTTCAATGGCCTAAGGATAACGAAGAAGCTTATATCTTATTTCTTATTAGACTTGACCAAGTATTAGATGCCAACTATTCTGCTGGTTGGGGAGGGTCTGCAAGAATCCCTTTTCAGTTTTGACATATAACTCATGATTGCTTGAAGCCTAATGTGGGAGTAAAGTACAAGGCCATCAGGGAGGCAGCTGACTTCAATTCAATCAACATATAGCTATTGTCTTCTCATAGTCACATTTTAAAAGAAAAGAACAGCTAATGATGTTCAAAAGTTCCTTTATTGACGTAGTTGGCAAACCTGACATTGATTCATATATGCTTTATTTTGGATACATGGTGCAGGATTTATTACAATGTATGCTACTCTTGCAAGTCGAGATGTGGACTGTTGCTTAATTCCAGAGTCACCCTTTTACCTTGAGGGTCCTGGTGGACTTTTTGAATATATAGAGAAAACGCTCAAAGAAAATGGGCACATGGTTATTGTGATTGCTGAAGGGGCAGGGCAGGAACTTGTTTCTGAGAGCATGCAATCCATGAACAAACAGGATGCTTCTGGAAACAAGCTTCTTCAAGATGTTGGGCTATGGATATCCCAAAAGATTAAGGTTGGATTGTTATTTGTTCTGTTTTTGGTAGATGCCTTGTGCTCTTCAGTGTGATCTTTGACTGCATTATCCTCTTAATTTCTTTGTTGAATGCGGATTTGACTTGTTTACTTCCTTACAGCTACGCCCATTTATGCTGTGATTACTGGCTGATCTATCTGGCCCATCACCTTCTATCACTGCCACCACTTGTCTGCATGTTTGAATTTTCTAAAACTTGTAGCAGAACATCCGTTGTCTGTTTTGCTTGATTTTAAAATGTTTTCAGTTGTTTCTGGTTTCCAATTGATGATTTCTATTTTCAACTTCGGGAAAAGTTGTACTAAAGAAGCATTTTCAATTGCTCTTAGTTTCTGAGATTGTCATTTCATAAGTAGCTTATAGTAGACATCTGGTCACTGATGGATGTTGAATAGGTATTCCATAAGGATTTGATATAGAAAAATACTAAATAGCCAGATTTTTTTTTGCCAGGATTATTTTCCGTTGTTTTTAATTTTTGGATGGATGAGTGGTCCCCAATACTGTGACTTATCTAACTGCCATCCTTGAATCTTTGCAAATTTTGGAAAATAATTCTGGTTGTGGCATTACTCTTTGATATTAGTGCTCACAAAGTAGACCGTCACAAATTATGCTCTATTTCATTCTTTGCCAATTTTTTCACAATTAACATATGTTTATGAAGATATTTTCTGCCGCTTATTTTAAGCATTTTGATCTTCCAGGATCATTTTGCCAAACCGAAGATGATGGGCATAACTCTCAAATATATAGGTTTGTAACAACTATATTTCATAAAATTGTGCGTAGACACACACACTGAAAAGGAACAATGGCTGAAAGAGTATTGTCTTCTCTTTTCTGTTTTACAGATCCAACCTATATGATCCGAGCTATTCCAGGCAATGCTTCTGACAATGTGTACTGCACACTTCTTGCTCAAAGTGCTGTTCATGGAGCAATGGCAGGTTACACTGGCTATACAAGTGGACTTGTCAATGGAAGACAAACTTATATACCCTTCTATGTGAGTTCATTGGGCATGATATTTGTTTGTTCTGCAGAATAAATAGGATTTATTTTGTTAACATTCAATGAATTTTTTTTTTAATAGTTTTAAATAGTTTATCAAGTTATGATAAGACAAGACATGAGATAACTTGTAATTCTTTGGAACTGCATGACTCCCCCTGCCCCCCTCCGCTTCTGTTTCCTCAATGTCATGCATGTCCTCCACTAAATTGAAAGCAATTCTAGAAAGTAACTTTAGGATGTTATAGCAGTATTCATATTGGCTGCAAGACTGGTAGTGTTTTGGCTTAACTCTCCTATGTTTGGTTGCATTGTTATGCAGAGAATCACTGAGAGACAGAACTACGTAGTGATAACTGATAGAATGTGGGCTAGGGTTCTATCTTCAACAAATCAACCCAGCTTTTTGAATGACAAGAACAAGGGTGTCAATGAAGACAAGCAGGGAGAAGAACCATTGAAGCAGTTGCCGGACGGGCATTGTTCAGATGACACTTTGGTTAACAAAGAAATCAGCTGCATTTATCACAATGCTCTCTAGATGTTATTACCCTTCCTTTACCCTTTTATCATGCGTTGTAAGCAGTATATATGAGTTATCTTTTTTGCCCTGCCACGTCCATGAGATGGCTGTGGAAAACTCAGCGTCACATGATCAAGATATTAGTTAATATGTTTACCTTGTAAGCTAATAATCCGAATGAATACACTGCTTTATCCAGAAATGAATTATCCATGACGTGCCTAGTGGCTCAAACAGACGATTTCACATATCTTACTTGCTCATTGTAGGCTGTAGGCAAATCAAACACACCAATGTGGACAATGGTGTGTCTAAAGTTGGAAAACCATCGATTCTCCGGACAAGCGGAGCGTTTCTCTGCTTGAATAATGTAGGAAAGAGTAGAGAATTGCATCAATGTTAATATTAATATATGTGAATTTCTCTTCTTGGCATTGAGTAAAATTGTGAAGCAAGCTTCACCACGCCAAAGGCTATGTTAAGTGATCTTTTCGACGTGGTTCTTATTGGCGTTGGAGGCTTCCATAATCAATTGTTGAACATGGTATGCAATTAACTGAAGGTCTTTGGCAAATTTGCGGAAGAGAGAAAGAGTCATGATGCGTTGCAGAGTTGAGAAAAATGGGATACGTGAACGTGATTAGCCTTTGGTAGCAGCCTCTAGTTTTCAAGAAATTAGAAAACGTGTATGACCAAATGTTACCTATGCCACGTGCGGTAATGGAAATTTCGAGCGCGAACCAACTTCTAGAAGTCATCACATGTTGGAAATACCCAATTCAACTCATGCCAAATAGAGGAATTCTTTCATCCTCCAAAAAGAAAGTTCTTCCTCTACAGAACATGACCACCATTCAATTCTTAAGAGTCTCACTAATTATACAAGTTTTATTACAATTTTAATTATGTAAGATCCAGTTAGAGTAAGAATTTTCCTCATGCGGGTGTACATAAGAATTTCCCTGCCATATATCATCATCAATATCTTCAATTCAACCAACCATAGTCTGCAACATAATTAGAGTGGGAGCATCGATGCTCCATTCACAAAACCGGTTATCAGAGGTAAGAGTCAGTAACTTTCATTTGTTTATTATATTTTTTATTAAAAAGAGTTATTTACTTCAAAATACATAAGTTTTTAAAATTGCACTGTCTTTCTTAAAACAAAACTTGGTTATGGGAGGTTGAATTGTTCTGACTTCTGAGCTGCTACTGGTTTGAATTCATTGAGTTGTTCTACTGCTAATATTTTCTTCGGCAATCTTAAGTATTGTAAGCGGTGGAATATAAATCAAACTTAAATTTTGATAATAGATAAATCTAACATTTTCAATACTTCCCCTTTATATTCAAAATCTAATATTTTAAATCCTAGCAATATTTCGCATATTCAATCGATAAAAAGCATCAAATAATTGATTCCAACAATACACGAATTCAGTGATCTGAATCTGAATGATTAAAATTTTCAAGATCCTCAGCCAAGAAGCAATATTTCCAGCATCATCCTACCACTACCAAGCAAGGTCTGAAGTCAGGCCAAGAAACCTTGAAACCTGGACTTTCAAATTCAATCTTACTACAACTACAACAAAGAAGTTTCCTCAATCACAGTTCTGTGGGTATTCTTGCAAATACCTGTCTAATATTTTCACAAATATGAGGGACCAGTTGTCAAATGTGCACACTTGAGTAATGGTAACAAGTACTACAGGTTACAAGTAATGAATAATATTTTTAAGGGGTATCAACGGCTCCAAACTGATGGAGCATCGATGCTTCACTATTTGAGTCGAGCATTGTAGACGACGCCTTTAAACAACTCAATTGGGTGGATGAAGTACCTACTAGGCTACTAGCATGATGACCAGATGTCTGATTCATCAGCTTATGTGAGGTGAAAACAAAATAGTCTCAACATTAATTATAATATAGTATATAGTATATAAAAAATTTTCATCAAATTTAATTTTAAATAAAAACGATAGAGATTGTTGTAACTTTTGAATTCTAACCCAAATTAGACATGGGTGAAAAGCAGTGAACTCCCATTAGTTTAAAATTTTTATTTATACAATTACTTCAATCACTAGTTAACTTAAGGGTTGATAGAGTGATACATAAGCATATTTGATGCGTAAATATGTGTACAATCATTAGTTTAAATCTTAATTATATCAATTTCTTTAGGCTTTAGTCGTAAGAAATATTTTTGTGTAGAGTTGGCAAAATAAGTTGAATCACTTCAAGTTAGGCCAAATATTTTTAGGGATGCAGGTTAGGCAAAACAACCTATCAGCTCAACATTTTTTTAAAAAAAATAAATAAGTGAAAAATAAAAAAAATTAGATTACTAAATTTTAGGTTAATGATAAATTAATTAGATTGCTAGCCCAATTGTCAATTGAATTTTAATTTTTCAAACAAAAAAATGATAATATCATTTTAGGTGTATCTTATTAGATTAAAAAAATAATTAAAATTCAGGTCGACAGGTCAAGCCAGCCTGAAGCAAGTTAACCCGATTTCGGGCCAGGATCAATCGACTAGATTAAATTTGAACTTGAATTTTTCTAGTCAAACTCGCACTTTCTATCAGGAATTTAATTTATTTTGACAACTCTATCGTTGTGAAACTCCTTATCACGACAGATAGCTTATCTTTGATTGGATCGAGGAAATAGATTAGTTGAGGTGCTTGTAAGTTGTCCCGAACACCACTTAGTGCAATTAAAAAATATATATATCCCTAGTTAACTAAAGATAAGTCACTAAGTATAATTCATATGACTTACAACATTTGTGCAAACAACATAAAAACATTAATTATGAATAAAAGAAAAACATGTAAAAATCTATGAAACACAGACATACTATTTTGGTGTCGTGTCTATGTGTCAGATACACAATGACACATGTACCATACACATATCATATATGTCCGATTTAAAAAAAATTGTTCAGACACGTCAAAAATACTGCAAGACACGAATAGTTTAAAATAAAATAAAAACTTAATTACCATTTAAAATAAAAAAAGTAAAAAAATAGTGATATATCCAATTACTAATTATTCATTACTCAAGTCCAATTACTCAATTACCAGTACCACTTATCTTAACCAGACCGTGATGTTTTTCACTGTAAGGCCACCCTTCTCATCTAGTTATCTACCTTCATTTGCGACTAAGTCATCGTATCATCATCGTGTCAATGGTGAAAAGCAAAATGAAGTTAATCATTAAATATTCTTTTTAGTTAATTTTTTTTGTTGTACATATACTTGTATATAGCTAATTCTATGAGGATAAGTTGATTTCGAAGAATTTTTTAAAAATATTAATAAAAATGATGCTTCATATTTTGTGTGAAGGGCTTATCAAATAATAAATAATGATATATATGATATATGTTAAGATATTATAAATTTTAAAATTTATATATATTGTATTATAAATTTAAATATTTTTCTTAAATTTTTAATATATATGTCAAGATATTATAAATCTTAAAAGTTATATATATCGTATTATAAATTTATTTTTTTAATTTTTAATATGAATTTCAAGATAAATATATATATATATATATATATATATATATATATATATATATATATATATATATATATATATATATATATATATATATATATGAGGAAGATCAACTTACATTTCTATATGTAAATTTTTTTTACTTACACTCATTTTCAATCATTAGATCCACTTTCATCTAATAATGAGATGATTTCATTAAAAGTAACTATTAGATTTAACGTAGATCTAACTGTTAAAAATAAGTGTAAATTAAAAAAAAATTTACACTAAGATTAATTGATCCTCCTTCGTGTATATATATATATATATATATATATATATATTTGATATGTCGGTATCTTGTAATTTTTTTGTTTTTGTGTGTATTCCTATTTGTATCTATGTCATCTATCGTGTCCGTCTAGGTGTCTACCGTTCACAAAGGTAAAAATTGATCCAGAGTATAAAATAAAACGAAATATGGTTTTGGGTGCGTGTGTGGTGGAAGGGTGAAGGGTGAGAATGGGGATCCGATTCGTGTTGATGGTGAACAAGCAGGGGCAGACACGTCTTGCCCAATACTACGAGTACCTCACTCTTGAAGAAAGGCGAGCCCTTGAAGGCGAAATCGTTCGCAAATGCCTCGCCCGTAATGAACACCAGGTTAGCTTCCTTTTCATTACCACCCATTTTTATTTAAGCTCTACAATGTTGAAATTTGACAATCGTATACAAAATTACCGGTTTTTAATTTTGAGGAATTCAGAAAGCAGCTCTGACAACCGATGATTGATTTAGATCTATTTGGGTTTCTAATTCTCTTTGTATTTTTGTCTATCTCTGCGATTTATGTGCCACTTTAACGAGTTCAAGTTTTAATCTTGCCAACAGCAAGCTTTTTTTTTTTTTTTTTGAGATTTAGGTGGTGGATAGTAGAAGATTAGGGTAACCTCGTTACCATCCATGAGGATTTTCCTAATGCTTGAAGAAATTAAATAAAAATAATAATTACGATTTGTTCATGGGGATAAGTTGACATTATGAAACTGAAGGTCTCTTTTGCATAAATTGTCAAATGTCAAAGGGACAATAGCTACTACATGGTCTGAAGTTTACAACCTGTGTCCTTGTATTCTTAAGTCCGAATACAGTTTCTGAGGTATGAGCTTAGAGATGTCTTTTTGTCTTGAGATTAGTGGCCTTGGCTAAATGTGAAGATGACGATGGCAAGAATTTCTATCCAATTTATGTATGCTGAACAGGCCATAAAATCTCGATTATTCTTATGCTTTGAAGTAGTTACCTTGTTATTTCGGACAGCATGTTTAGGTTTGTGATTAACATACTGCAGCATGGGGAACCTTGTCTGCTGAAGGTCATTTTGTATCATTCTTAAAGCCTCTGTGATTCCGCCAAGGAGTTAAGCACTTACCTGTTTATCCTAGGGATTTCTGATTTTCTGCTTCAGTAAGTGCCGAGTCAGTGAAGCCTTTGTAATTAGCTGCAATTGAGTCCCTGGGATACCGACATTGGGATGCTTCGGAGTATGTATCATTGTATCTTTGTTTTTTTACGAAGCTGTATGTGTTTATCTTATTTTTTCTTTGGCTTTTAGCTAAGGTATATATATTTCAAATTTTTCATATTCTTATTAAGATATTACTTACTATATTTATATAATCACTTTATATCAAATGAAATCATGAGATTGGAAGTGTGCTTTCTATGTACTGTGTTACATTTGTCTTGATAGATTCCATGCAGTTTATCCCAAAAAATGTGGGATTAAAGTATCTTACTGTTACTGTTGACAGTATTTGATTTCCATTTGTAACTGATACATTTTCGTAATGGACAGTGTTCATTTGTTGAGCATCGCAACTACAAAATTGTATATAGGCGCTATGCATCTTTGTTTTTCCTGGTTGGAGTTGATGATGATGAGGTAAATCATTTTCTCTATGACTTATTTGGAATCGATTCATGGAAAGACAATGAATAATATGAAGCAAGCAAATCATGTAAATACTTAATACTTAAATCTCTTCACAACAGATAATTGTGTGCAATAATCTAGCTATGAACTTATTGCTCATGGCTTCAAGTGTTATTTGCCTCTAAGACATAAAGGAAGATTTTGCTTGTCTAAAGAAATGGGGAGGACATTTCAGTTGTAAAATAAGAACATCTTGAAGTAATTAATCTTGTTAAACATTTTAACGGAATTTTCCATATATCACTTTTGTGTGAAAAATATGATATCATTTGAAAATCTGCCTGAGCGCTTATTCTACCATCTCTGGATAATGTTGCAGAACGAGCTGGCTATTTTGGAATTTATACATCTCTTAGTTGAAACCATGGACCGTCACTTTGGCAATGTGGTAAGTCCTGCTGTGATTGGAGTCTGGGCTTTTATGTTTCTTGAATTTCCTAGGTTGTCTCCCCCACCTGCTTTCCAAATGTATATTCTTTTCGTCCTTCCATTTTCTGAAAGTAGATTCCAGTAAAGATGTTTTTATTTCTCTTGTTCCCTTATACTTGCAGTGTGAGCTAGATATCATGTTCCATCTAGAAAAGGCACATTTTATGTTGGAGGAAATGGTCATGAATGGTTGTATTGTGGAGACAAGCAAATCAAATATTCTGACTCCAATTCAGCTGATGGATAAATCATCTTGAAGGAGAAAAAAGAAGTATGCCCAGTGATTTCTGTATCATTATTGTCTCTCATTGCTATATTCTGTGTACAATAAAGTAGAACAGTTAATATCCGATTTTCTTTATATTCAAAAATCAGTGTTTCTATTTGTTTTCTTTTTCTCTCACTTCCCTTGTTGTATGAATGATCATGAGCATTTCTCTTTAAAAAAAAAAATCTTTTTTGGTACTTGGCATTAGCACAACACCCTGATAGCGTAAATTACAGATTTCCAGTCCAAGATATGTGGAACTCCCTGCCCCTGCTTACAAGAACAGTTGACCTGTAGCTTATGGTCATATTTTAGTATTAATATCAGGCTTAAACTACCTATTTTCTAGCTGAAGGGAGGTAAGTGAAGATTAATTATTATATTTTAGGCTCAATTGTATGGACATGGCTTTCAAAAGGTCTTTCCCATAATTGAATATGGAACGCTAGATCTTGAGGCCATAGATGCGAATTCCATGAGATGGGGTATATGTGGAGAAGAGAACGGGATGATTTTCATCCTAATATGTAGCCTAATATCTAAACCAAATTGCTGTACTGAGAGTATGGAGATGTGAGGATTTCGTGGCAGTCATTGTATTTCTTATGAAGTTGTAAATGCCACAAGAGTTTTGTTGCAGATCGGTTGGCTATCTCCTATCCTAGAAGAGTGGTAAATCTAGAAGTTGGGTTTTGCTTTGTCTTTTGTTGTAGTCTGTTGTCAAGTCGTTACTAATGTTGGTTTTCTTTGTATGAACTTAAGCTTGGAATTTGTTTCACGTGTATACGTTTCTCGCATTCTTGCTATAGCGCCATGCCGACCGTGAAATCCAATGTCCATGCAATTTACCTTTTATAATGGCACTCGACACATTACATCAGTTGATGGCACGTCTTTGGTGTCCATGCTTGCTTAAGTATGAAAAAATAGAAGAAGCTGCAATTTCCTTTAAATGAAAATGGGTTCTAAACTAAATCCGAACTGTGTATTAACTGGTCGTTCCCTTGCAATCATTTTTTATATGGAGATTTCGTTTAAAGGAAAGAGGGGTAGAGAAAAAAAATGGCTTCAGACCTTAAGTGATATTAATACTCAAGTATTCAATAATTGTGTAGTAGTAGGACAGACTCAAAAGCACTGTCCACAGAAAGTGTTCTGTGCTTTCTGCAACTGTTTCAAGTAAGCACTAAGCAAGGATGGTAACAAAGAGGAAAGTGTTTGTGTTTGATACAACATGGCTTAAATTTCTTTTTGATTTTTTATTTTGAACTGTCTGTGTTTTACAATTTTCAACATGCATTCATCAATTAAACTGCAGCTGGACACCCACCCTTTCTAGGGTCACTTACGGCTGTTAGAGTGCCATGCTTTGCATTTGAATTGGTGAAGAAACCAGTCTTCCTACTCATGTTAATAGGGGTTTTGAGAGTTTGGACAATAAACTGAGTGATAGCCAGTGCTGGAGCCTCGTTTAGTTGATGACCTCTCTCTTCTAGGAAAAGCCTACTTTCTTCTGAAAGCTCAATGTGATCACCATCATACGCGGTCAAGTTCTCATAACGAACTACATTTGGTATTAGCTGCATGAGACAAAGATCCAAATTAGATTGTAGTTAGGATCATCAGACATAAAGAAAATCTTTGAATGAAGACTAGTTAGAACCTTGTGATAGATCCTTGGGCTCCGAACTGCATCCAAAGGATTCATTCCCTTGATGAAATGATTAAGAAAGACTTGAATCACTGCTGGTATAATGTACATTCCACCGCTGCCTCCAATTACCCCAACCAACCGGTCATCCTGCCAAAGGAAACCAAGAGGAAGCTTAATGTATAAGAATCCTTACTCTCCAAAAGTAAAGATGTATTCTTTTTTTTTTCTTGGTTGACGGCACAAAGGTTTGAACCTCGTGACTTATTGCAAGCTACTCAAATCTCTCACCACTAACCCACTTCTAGTGAACAAGCCACGTATTTTCCTATACAAATCCCTCACAATGAGCAAGCTGCAAGCAATACCTTTGTGACGATAATAGGAGTCATGGAAGACAATGGTTTTTTGTTTGGTTGAATAAAATTTGTTGGTGCTGGAGGTAGTTTATCGGGGGCTGTCTCAGTGGGTGTAGAAAAGTCATCCATCTCATTGTTGATCACAATACCAGTAGAAGGAGAGAGAACCCCAGCACCAAAATAATAGTTTACAGTTGTTGTCATTGATACAACATTTCTATCAGCATCCACAATACATAAATGGCTTGTTCCGTGATCTCTAAGTTGACTCCACCTGCCAGCATGGTTATAAATACTCTTTATATTAAAATCTTTTTGACTTGGCAACATATCAAGCAAAAGGGAAAGTTTTCATTTAAATTACTATGATAAGTGGACAACACCTGTTCATATAGTACTCTGGGGGGAAAGTAGCGTTATCAAGTATCTTCTGCTGAATTTTTTTGGCAAAAGATGGGGAAAGCATGTCAGATACAGTACCAGTAATGTTTATAAAGTTGGGGTCACCCAAGTTCATTCGGACAGCAAACACGTGTTTCAGAGCTTCTGTTAGTCTATGTAGACCCAGATTTCCCTTTGCAGCATCAGGACTTCCATAACTGTCCAAGATGTTTAGAACCTGTTCATACCAATTATTAAAATATACAGACATACAACTAATAACCAAGAAAAAGGACATAAGAAACATTTGTAGCAGCATTCTGTGTTAATATTAAATGTTGGTCCTCTGGTTTTGTTCCAATCCTTGAACCAAAACAACATATATGTCTATTTCCATATTTTCAGTTTAGACTCATTCAAGACAGGATAATGTCCAAATTCTACGGAACAACATGGAAATAACATAAATAGAAGGAGGGATAGGAATCTACCCACCAGAGAAAGAGCGACTGTTCCAGTTGAAGGAGGTGGCATTCCATATATGGTGTATCCCATCACATTCGCAGTCATTGCATCAGTTATTTCCACCTTGTAATCACGTAAATCCTCCATTGTTAAAATCCCACCTGCTTCTCTTACATCCTTTACTAACTTTTCACCAATGGTTCCGCTGTAGAAAGCTTGTGGCCCTTGCTCTGCCACTGCCTCTAAGCTGCGACCAAGTTCCACATTTCTGCACATCTCCCCTTCTTTTAACAAATTTCCATTAGGTGCATATACATTTATTAACCCAGGATCATTCATTATCTTATTTGCTACTTCAGCTATGAAATTTCCAAGAGTGGGAGACACTACAAAACCATCTTTAGCAAGTTTTATAGCTGGTTGGAATAAGGTTTTCCATGACAATCGTCCATGCTTCAACCAGGCTGCATGAAGGCCAGCTAACACACCAGGAACTCCCATTGACAAGGCACCTGAGTTCTTAGCTTCGGAATTGTTCTGATACATATTCTGTTTGTTGACATTCACATATTTTTTACAAACGTAAGTTACATTTTTTTAGATTTGTGCAAAGGAAACAACAACAACAATCAAGTCTTTTCTCACTAGGTGAGGTCAGCTACATGGATCAAATGACGTCATTATGCTCTATCATAAATCAAGTCTTCAGAAAAGTCATTCAAATCTAAATCTTTTTTAATAGTTTCACCTATAAACTTTCTTAGTCTCCCTCTACCTCTAACTATTGGACTATCCTCTACCTGATCTACTTTTCTTACCGGGACTTCTAAGGGTCTTCTCCTTACATGTCCAAACTACCTAAGGCGAGATTCTACCATCTTTTCCACAATAGATGCTAGCTTTCAAGTTTCAACATGTCCAAGTAAGCTGATTGAAGTCGAAAAAGAAAATGAGGAATGAAGTCAATGGAAGTTTCTCCTAAGAAAATAACAAGAAATTTCCATTTTCAATTCATTTGGTTCTTATTTCCTCCTGCACCAAGCATGGCCTATATCTTAACAGCACGTGTTATTTTGGTGCAATTGCTTCAGCAATTTCAACCATGATGTTTAACAACTTTAATGGTATAGCAGAAAGAGTTAACTTCAAACCTGTGAAGCAGCTAAAGGAGCAGTTTCTCTCATGTCAAAAGCTTGGGTTTGGGAGGTTGAAGAAGATTGGACAACCATGAAAGCGCCACCTCCTATGCCACTCGATGCTTGAAAAACAACACCAAGACATAATGCAGTTGCCACTGCAGCATCAACAGCATGGCCACCCTGCCTAAGCATTGAAGCACCAACTTCAGAACACCGGCCATCATCAGCTGCAACAACTCCTACCTCTGATTCAACAATATCTCCCTGATTGGCTGTCATTACATCATTATATTTTTCTGCCCCTCCTAATGCCCCAAAACTTATGCTGCCCATGACTGCTAGCCCCACAACTGGAAAAGAATTATGCCAAGCATTAGATAGTAGATACAGTAGGTCAATAAGATAATAAAATTGCGTTAGTGTGAAGCAGATGTTGTGGCACAGAAGTTCAATATACCAGTCACCCTCGGATCTGCATCTTTTCTAGAGTCTGCCCCATATTCTAATTATGTTTCTTATTATTTGTGGTGGCTGTATGAAAAGTTAATCTTTTCCAGGTATATGTTTAGTTCACACAATACTAACCTCTAAAATTTAGCAGACTTGAGCTATATTTCCAGCTATTTTTGTCTCTTCAAACTCATTTACACCCCCACAATAAATCATCTGAGAATTCATAAATCTGAAAAATTTATCCCAGACAACAATGTTCCCTTTTGAGTTTCCCTGGCATGAATATGGACGGAATAGGGTGATTGTGTATTTCACTATTTTGATTCTCAGCACAATAAGGAAGATGCTTTTATGTATTCAATTGAATCATTAATAACAGCATATTTATGTATCTCTGACTTAAGAGCTTACCCCTAAAATTAATTTCAGAAAATCTGCATAAAAAGGGAAATGAATCAGAGAAAGAGAATAGGAGAGAACTGACTGGTGACAGCCACGAAGGCGAGAAGGAAGTAGCAGTGAATAATCTTCCATTTGTGCTTGTTGGGCAAAGCATGACCTCCCAACAAAGGAGATTCCATCGTACAGTGCTTCACTGTGCTGAGTGGCTTAGCTCAGGGGAGAGAAGAGAGAGAGAGACAATGAATCTTGTTGTATCAGGTTCCTCGCTGTGTAGTATTTGTTGGGCGCGGCGTAACAATTTTTTCAAAATTTAACTACTGATTGAATCGGTAAGATATCATGTTGGGTAAATCAGTGAATTTACGAGTTTTGATTTAATTCAATTTATAAAATATGAGTTAGATTGAGTCTATTAATTGAATAGGATTAAAAAATACTTCAATTCACAAAATACGAGTTAAGTGACAAATTTGAAAAGTGTCGATCTACGCAAATTTAATCTATCTAAGTAGGATTTTTTTTTTTGTTATTTGTAAAAGTTATTTAACTATAGTGGTAATTTATGATATTTTTTATGATTTTTTTATACAGTCAACTAAATTTAGGTATAAACATTATAGTCACATTGATAATATAACTAAGAAAATAGTAATTAAAAACTCATACCAATGCGATAAAAATCTAACTGATTGTTTGGATGACAAAGAGTATTATAAAAAAATTGAGAATAAAGTAAATGATTGTGTCAATTCATATTCTATATGTGATGACATTGACTTCAATTAGCTAATGTAATTTGTTATTTATAACTTTTAAAACATGTTAGCTTATTTTAGTTTATTTTAAATTTATATTAGCTTATTAAGCCTTATTAAGTTTATTTATAACATTGACTCGCGTTCTTGAGAATAAATTCTTTAGAAGGATTAAAAGAATACAATAAACATATATAGAATCAAAATTGTGGATTTCATATATTTATATTTATAAACCAATTAAAGAGAATAAATAACTAAAACAAAATAATATGCTTGTTTTACTAATATTTCATAATTGGATGAAAGATCTTAAAAGATGTTCTCTACTTACTAGAAAAAATTACATGACAATAAACCTATAATGCATTTTAAAAAAGGTAGAGAACAGAAGCAAGGTAGAGGAAACTTTCTTACAAGTATTTGAGTTATGAATAGTTTTGTTTAATTTAATTCAGATTTAATAAGACTTGTTAGTTATTAATTTGTTATGCACTTATTGACTTATGTTGTTTAATTTATTTGAGATAGAGACATATTATATTTGAGTAAGGTCGGTTGAGACTTATTTAGTAGATTGAGATCTATCATGTTTGAGATTAATACTTATAGTGTTAATTTGTTAGATTGAGACCTATTATGTCTGATATTGATACTTATGGTATTAATTTATTAAATTGAGACCTATTATGTTTGATATTAAAACTTATGATATTATTTTGTTAAATTTTGTATTTTAATTTTTTTTTAAAAAAAAAATATGTTAGATCCACAGATTCGACTCAACCCAATTTATTCTTGAGGGGGTCGGGTCGAGTCGGGTCGGATTGAACAAAAAAATCTCCTCGATCTAGTCTAACTCAACTCACTGTTTTAGTGAACGAGTCGAGTCCAAAAATATTATTGAATTCACCCAACCCACCAGCAGATACCCTTAACTCCTAGTTTGATTGCAACTATAAATTATAATTGAATTGAAAGATGTTCAAACTAAAAACATACCTGATTTATGATCTAATCAATTTAATGAATCACTTCAATCTAATTTTTAGAACATTGGTTGAAGTAGAAGGCACATCATTCCCGTAGCACACTTTCTAAGATAAGCCTTTATGTGAATATCGTTTGCCATATCATAGTCAGAATCATATGGTCAATTTCGTGCGTGCGTTAATATCAACAACAAATAAGCTTAGTTACAAAAAAAACAACAACAAATAAGCTTGTTTTGTCGGCTTCCAGAATTAGTCCAAGAGGCTGACGAGAATTGGTTCATCTGATTGATTTTTTGTTTATAATAACAGCATAACTTATATTCGATTCATAAAATCTTTTATGCAAAAAATAATTTCATTATTAATTTTCATTGTAATTGATAGTTTGTTCTCATTTTAAAATGTGACGAATTTCTCTTTATTCTAAACTTTTTAATTAAAAAAGAAAAAAGAATTAACCGTAGAGCAGATTCTCTTCTGCTAGTGGTTGGGATATGTTCTTTTGCTCAGATTCTTTCCTAGTCTTCAGGCATTCCAAAAATTTCCTCACTCTCAGACTCTTTCCTTTGGATACTAGGGGTGTACAAAAAAATTAAATGAACCAAATTGCACCATAAATTGATCCAAATCGGATTGTAAAAATCCATTTTATTAAAATCGGTTCATATAACTGAACCAAATCTTATTTTAATAAACGGTTTGGTTAACTGATAAAACAAAAAAAAGTTTGGTTCAGTAAAATAACCAAATCAAATTGGATCTAAATTAATGATCCAAATCCACAATTCCACATTCATTTCCACATTGAAATACTGAATTTCAGAGAATCAAAACTAAAATCTTCATCCAGAGAATCAAAATAGCAAACTCTATTCCACTTTCGACCAAAACCAATTGAACCCTAACCCCTAATTTCTACCACCATACGAACCCTAGAATCCCAATCAGCCAATTGGTTCTGCAACAAAAAAATGGATGAGTGGATGACTACGGTCATGAATAGGAAATTTGTTTAGAAGGTAAAGAATTGAGAAAAATCTACCTCTAACCTGCCACGACCATCTCTCCCTGCTCCGCCGTCCAAACCACCATCTCAACCACCTAACAGTTGCAATCCCGCCCATCTCGCCACTACGTCGTGCCGGACCAAAGCTGCACTGTCGCGCACCAGTCGCAGCCCTCGACGGAACTCCCTGGTCGTCCTTTGCCCTTTCCACGCCAGATCTGGGCATCACGATTCCTCCCCTTCCTCACCAGATCGAGCCACCGCAAATCGTCCCTTCCTCGCCAAATCCGACTACCGTGAGCACCCACCAACACCGTCAACCTCCCATGATGACCTTCGTTTTCGTCTAGATCTAGCGCCGTCGAGGTTCCCGAATACTGATAAAACGGATATGTGCCGTCCAAATCCACCTTGCCGCCACTTGCCCGTGCCCACCATTGTGCCGTCGTCCACCGTTGCCGGCGAGCTGCGCAGCTCCGTGCACCCTCGCCCCATGTTGCTCGTTCTCATCCCCGTAGTTACCTTCACAAATCTCAATCATGATTCGTGAATCCCATTGACTCATAGAGGTTTAGGTTTAGAAACCTGTTTTGAACTGGCCAAATCGATTCTTAATCGGTTTTGAACTTATTTGCCAGATCAAAATTGGTTTAGATCCAAAAAAAAATCGATTCAGTTGTCAAACCAAATCACTTTATCAATTTGGTTCGGTTTAATTCAATTTTTTATGTCAAACCGAACCATGCTCACCCTTATTGGATACTCTTATGCGTCTACTTACAGCAACAACCGCATGTGGTAATTGTTGTTTTTTTATTTAAAATCTTAAATTTAATCTTTTCACTTTTATTGTTAAATTTATGAGGAATAAGTATAACATGTATAATTATGCATTCTTCTTATATTTTTAGTTAAAAGTTTTTTTTGGTAAATAACCACTTTTCTTTTTAATAATTAATTAATACCACGTATGGAAGGAAACCCGTTACCGTGTAATGAGAAACCACTTTTTGTCGTGTGCAACTATCTCTGGCCTACTTTTCCTCCGTTTTGTTAATGTATTTACCTTCGATTTTGGACACAATTCAAGAAAACGGCCGTACATAACAGGATGGACCTAGATGGCAACTACCAAAGAAAAAGATTTCATTAGATTATTATAGATCGGATTTAATATACTTTTGTTTTAACATAATTGATTTATAAATTGAGAAATAAAATAATAATAATAAATATATTTACATATATTCAAGGACTAAATCTATTTAGCATGTATATTTTAAAGACCAAAATATGTATTCAAGAAAAATAATAAAAATATATAATTAAAGTTTTATATTAATTAAAAAAATATTGTAAAAAGTATGAATTTGTTAAGTTGAGTATAAAAACTCTTTTTATTAAACAAAACTTAAGAAGAATTCTTTACCGTAATAAAAGATCAGAAATTTGACATCGTTTCTAAAATTATTATCATAATTGAAGACAAGCCAATGGATTTGTCAAACGATATCAATGGATTTTAACGTGCACGTTTGCTCACTCAAATTTTAATTCAACTACTAATTGAATCGGTAAGATCTTTTATTCCTAGTTTGATTGCAACCATAAATTATAATTGAATTGAAACATATTCAAACTAAAAACATACCTGATTTATAATCCAATCAATTTAACGGATCGATTTAATCTAATTTTTAAAATGTTGATTGAACTTGAAGGCACATCATTCTCGGAGCACACTTCCTGAGATAAGCCTTTATGTAAATATCGTTTGCCATATTATAATCAGAGTTATATGGTCAATTTCGTGCGTGCGTTAATATCAACGACAAATAAGCTTAGTTACCAACAAAAACAACAAATAAGCTTGTTTTGTCGGCTTTCGGAATTAGTCTAAGAGGATGACAAGTAAGGATGACAATTTTATTCGTCTCACATGTATTTGCGGATAATATTCGTGATGAGAATAGATAATATCCATTTAATTTTTTTTGTAAATATAAATATTTATTTGTGTTATACTTATTTAATAAATAGAGGCAGGATAGAGGTAATTCCTCCCGTATCATAGTATCAAAAAAAATATAAAATATTTTATATAAAATTACTAAAAAACTTTATTTATTTTATGGTATTATATATTTTTTATTTATTTTTTATTTTATTTTTTTAATTTTATTATTTTTTTATAATTTATTGAGATACTCATGATATCCGTAGATACCCGCTTTATTTGTAAAAGAATAATAAATAGATACTTATAATATGAAAAAGTGACATGCTAATATTATTCAAAAGGGGCAGGGCGGGAGCTACTACCCGTCTCCGCCCAATCTCGTTGTCATCCCTACTGACCAGAATTGGTTTAATTGATTTTTTGCTTATAATAATAGGAAATATTTTATACATATTAGAATATATATATATATATATATATATATATATATATATATATTGAATTTATATTATATATTAATGTGATAAAAATATTAAATTAAATTATATGTGATTATAATATTTTTGTAAAATACAAAATAAATTTATGAGTGAATTAAAAAAATTAAAATATAAAAATTAAATAAATAATAAAATTATATAATAACAACATGACTTATATTCGATTCATAAAATCTTTTATGCAAAATGTAATTTTATTATTAATTTTTATTGTGATCGGTAGTTTGTCTTTATTTTAAAATATGGCAAGTTTCTTATTTTAAAATGTGGCAAGTTTCTCTTTATTCTAAACTTTTTAATTAAAAAAGAAAAAAAGATTTAACCGTAGGGCAAATTCTCTTCTGCTAGTGGTTGGAATGTGTTCTTTTGCTCAGATTCTTTCCAAGTCTTCGTGCATGCTAAAAATTTCCTCTCTCTCAGACTCTTTCCTTTGATACTCTTATGCGTCTAGTGTGAACACCAAATTTTGTTCGGATATTTTTGTAAAAATAATAAATAAATAAATAAAAATAAAAAATAAAAAGTTTAACCCATTGGTCTATTAGCCCATTTGTCCATAATTCATTAACTTACCCATTGACTCAATATCCAACCTATTATCTATTATCCAACCCACAACTCATATCCTAAACCAACTCAAACTCACCATAAACAAACTTATCCTAATCAAATCCATCATATCCTGACCAACCCCAACACTCATCATAAAAGATCTCGACTTATCATCTTAAACCAATCCTACTACACTCAAACTCAAACTCTTCACCCTAAACCCTTCCTATATTAACCCATAACCCTCACACATAAAAGACCTTCAACTTTCACTCACGAAACACCTTCAGCTAAAAACACCCTCAGCCTCAACACACTATTCACGTAGCCTTCATCCCATTCTCCACCTTCACCACTCCATCTTTATCATTGTAACCCAACTTTTCCCCACCAACAATCACCTATTAAAGCTTCCCTCTGCCATACGCAAACCTTCCACCCCTGCCAACGTTTTTCATAACCTTCATCCTCTCCATTTCACCATTACCATTAACCAAAGCACTAAACAGCCATCCAAATCACTTCACTATCTACACCTAAATCATGACCACCCAACCACGTATAACCAAGCTACATCACAGCCACCCAACCCCAACCAAGAACGCTGCTACCCACGACCTAGAGTTGTCTCTCCGTCAAGCACCACCCGCGTCTTCCATCCCATCAACACCGGCCAAGAACCAGAACTGGAGTTGCTCTCCGTTCCGGCGCTCACTGTGCAGACCAGAAGCACACGCCGCACGCCCAGAACCGCCCCACCGTCGCGACGTCTCCACCTTGCAGATCCGAGCCGCGTCCGTGCCGATCCAGATCAGAACCGAGTCGACTCGGTACCGAACCGTCTGTCGGATCCGCCCAACGCCTGAACTTCCGACGAACCCGCATGAGGACCTCCGCCCAAGACCCGGTCGATCCGTAACCGCTTGTCCCAAGCCGCCGACGTGTCTCACCCTAGTTGCCGGCGAACCGCACTCAACCAAACGCTGCTCCTCTGCTTCTGTTTCTCTGCTCCTGCAAAAATATCAAAAGATAGAAGAAGAGCCCCCACTTTGTTTCGTTTTTTGGGTTTCTGTAAGTTTTTTTTTTTGGTTTAAAAGGGAAGTGGGCTTAATGGGCTGAAAACTAAAAAGGTTTAAAAAAAATGGCAAAAGTGAAGGAAATAAAATAAATGAATTAATTTTTTTTCAATATAAATAAATAAATAAACAGGATTAACCGAGTTGTGACAGCTTGTTAGTCTTGTAACTATTTGGATCATCTGAGTTGCGACAACCTAATGATTCAAATTATTTAATAGATACTCAAAATTAGTTCTTTTTAAAAAGAAGTATTATCTCAATAACAATCCGTGGGTGACGTCTAGCGTGACGCAAACTTCACTCATTCAAACTTTAATTTGATTAACAGAGTCGCGACGACCTGTTAATTCAAATTTTTATAAAATAAAAAAATAAATCTTTTCTTTAAATAAAATCAACTAACTCACACTTATTTTTTAAAGAACTACGTGACTTTGAGTTCCTCATTGCACCTAAGGGTACGTAGGAGCAGAATTTTTATTATGTCAAGCCAAATTTTATATTTTCTCAAATTCTTTATTTTTTTTAATTTTTTTTTAAAAAGGGTAAAATAAACATATTATGAGATTATTAAGTTTTGCATAACTAATTTAGGGTAAACTGCTTTTTAGGACGGATGTATTAGAAGTCTTTGTGGGGTTAAGTCTCCACCCTTCCCTATGCATAACCGACTCCCGAATCTAATTTGGTTCCAAAGACCATTTTCTAAAAGGGTTTTCCAATTTTTCCCAAATTAAATAAAATTGGTGTAACTCCTAACTAGTTTATTTTTTTTCGCCGCTCCCGCCGCGACATGATCGATCGACATCTAGGTACAACAACAACTACATGTGGGTTTTTTTAACCAAACTATTATTAATGGTAAAATTATTTATTAAAATATTACTTTTTAAAATTATATATTAAATTATCATTCTTTTGACCAGCATAATATTTTTTATTATTTTTGTTCTTCGTGAAAAATATCAAAAAAGGTTATGCATCTACATGAAAAATACTAAAGTGGGTGACACATTTACGTGAAAATGTTATCCTACATGGCTTTTTTACAACAAAAATGCTAACAAGACTAGCGTATTAAGGGCAAAAGCGTCAATTCACTTGGCGCTTTCAGGGTATATACTTCCTTTCGGGTTCCAACCAAGCCATCCTTTCCATTTTCTCAAAATTTACTCTCTCTATAATTTTTCTCTCTCTAAACTCTCTCAATTCCCTCTCACCTAATTCATTTGGCAGTTGCTACTAATAATGGTGTTTGGATCTCCTGTTTGATCATATTCAGATATTATTCTATATATGTAAGTATTTATTATAATGTTTGAATTTTTATTATTATTCCTTATATGTAAGTATTTACTTAACATGTTTTAATTAACTAAATGTAGTTTTATCCAAATTAGTAGGGCTTAAAAAATTATTTGTACGTAAAATAATAGTATGAATTCATTGTTAGATGTGCAATTTTGTTATAATTGACACGTGTAAATTAATTACATATGTGTTGAATTGTTATTGTTCAGAAGTGTGATTGACATGACAAAACCCTTTAATGTGCTTATTTACTTCCATGAGATAATGTATGATAGTGAAGATGGTATAATGTATCAAGGTCCTCCTCCTAGGCCTATCGTGATTACAACCAATATAATTTTGGACACCCTGAAAAATAAGATCCATTCAAAGTTTAGACTCCAAGTAAATGTATATGTGTCAAAGGTTGTCTATCGATTTTCACAATACAACAATCCACAGAGATGGATAGGTCTTCCATTATAAGACAATGATGATGTAAAATACATGATAAATTACTTCTGTCAAACTCCGAACACGGCCTTGACGGAGTTGTATGTTGAGGCAGAAACAAGTGAGCATGATGAGTATGTTGAAGCTCCTGGCGAAAAAGAATCTCAAGCTGGTTTTTTTAATCCAGTTGAGCCGTGCAGTATGATTGTTATTGGTTCTGCAATGGTTGAAACTAATAACTCACTTGTAAGATATCCATTATGGGACATAAGTAAAGATAAAGGATAGGTACCTGAGGCTGATGATTCAAACACTGACATAGAGGTAGAAAACTTTGATGCTGAAAAAAATTTACAAGAAGAAAGCCCTCCATTGTTAGTTGTCCCTCAATCAATGTTTGTGCATTCAAGCCCTGAATTTGTGTTTATGCTACCACGCCTTCAATTCTCTTAGATCAATTAGAATGCATTGGAGAATCCTGATAATTTGCTTGAATAAGATCGTCGTGGGACTTGTAGTATAGATGATGAATTATATGCTGGCTTGCGATTTCCATCAAAATATTTTGTGAAGTTGGCCCTCCAACATTATTCAATTCGCAGACATCAGGAGTACAAGATTGAAGATTCTGATTCACAGAGACTAATTGCTAAGTACCCTAGATTTGGCGAAGGGTGTAATTGGAGAGTTAGGGCCATACAAAGTAGAAGGTTGCATGTCTGGCAGATTACAAAATATAATAGACCTCACAGTTACGTCAACCCAGTTGTGTCATTAGATCACTGCAAGTTAGACTCTTGTATGATCTACTCTTGCATTTTAGAGATGGTTAGATCAAAACTCAATGCACCTATATGCTTGATTGTTGAAATGATTTGAAGCCAATTCAGTTACCAAGTTTCATATTGAAAAGCCTGAAGGCAAAACAATTGACCATTGTGAAGGTTTTCGGGGATTAGGATAAATCTTATGAGGTGTTGCCTAGATGGTTAGCGCCATGAGAAGAGACATAGAAGGCACAGTGGTGAAGTTGCAAGACATGAAATGTGTTGTGCATAACTGAGTTGGTCGTTCGAAAATAATGTTTTGTCGGTTATTTTTGACATTTAGACTATGTGTTGTTGCCTTCTGATATTGCAAGTTCATTGTTCAGATTGACACTACTCATTTGTATGGTAAATATAGTCATAAGTTGCTGATTGCAACAACCTAAGATGACGATAACAAAACATCTGTCAATTGCATTTGTCATTGTGGAAGGGGAAACAAAGGATGCTTGGAGTTAGTTCATAGCCCACCTTCGGGAACATGTCACACAACAAGAGGGCTTGTGCTTGATATGTGATCGACATCGAGGCATTTTACAGTCAGTGAAAAATCCACATCTTGGATTGCAGTTACCGAATGCGTATCATGTCTTTTGCATATGGCACATTGGTAGCAATTTTAACTTCAGATTCTAGAATAAAGAGTTGAAAAGATATTTGATTAACACAGGTATTTAAAATTTTCAAATTCTATTATAATTTATTATACTAACAGTTAGTTCCTAATACCAACTTAATCAATTTGTTGTATCAAGGTATGAACCAATTGCATACAAGTTTGATGCTAGGCTTGAGAAGTTGACATCTACTACTGAAATGACAAATTGGATTAATGCAATTCCAAAAAAAAATAGAGTTTG
Organism: Ormosia emarginata; assembly: GCA_029884605.1. Classification (NCBI taxonomy): domain Eukaryota; kingdom Viridiplantae; phylum Streptophyta; class Magnoliopsida; order Fabales; family Fabaceae; genus Ormosia; species Ormosia emarginata. The sequence continues at coordinate 8,881,946 of JAQQTP010000072.1, read as the reverse complement.
ACATGTGATGGTAGTCGTAGATTCGATCATATGACTACTAACTTGTCAGAGTGCATCAACGGAGTGTTGAAGGATAACAAAAATCTACTTATAACTACATTGGTTAAGTTGACATGTACCAAATTAGTAGAATACTTTGTCAACCAAAAAGATGAGGCGAATGAGAAAATCATGAATGACCAGGAATGGAGTGATGATTTTTGAATCACTGGAGAATCAACATGCAAAAGGCGAGCTCATACCAAGTATGTCGGTACGATATGTAGAGCACCATATTCATGGTTGAAGAGGCTTTCTATTCACGACACTGCTGTTACTGGCCTTACCCATCGGACTAATTGACTCGATCTATGTGGTCAATTGTTAGGGATTAATAAGACTTCATCGCTCATATCTGGTGCACGCATTGATATGACATATCTGTGGCAGTCAATTATTATAGAGCTCATGGCGGATGCTAATGACAATTACGTGCAATAACATGCACGACATTACATACTTATGTTGCTTGGGGGTTTTTATGTCCTGATCATTCTGATAAGTATGTGCACTTGATGTTCCTTCTACTATTGGAGGACTTTGTTATTGTCGGGACATACAATTGGGGGTCTGCAGTCTTGACGTACCTATATAAAGAGCTTTGCAAAGTTACGGACTACGAGGCATGCGAGATCGGAGGGACTTGCATCTTGTTGCAGTATTGGGCATGGTACAGATTCCCCCTGCTTGCCCCTACACTGGCTGACCATGTTCAACTCGATGTGTTCTATGATACTAATCGTGGTCACTTACGTCTATTAGGATGATAGTAAGTTTCTGAACATATCATTTCTTTACATTATTTTGCTCTATTACTTTACTCTATTGCTTACTTTGCTCTATTTCTCACTTAGGTCCATAATACTTTAACTTATGAATAGGTGGCACAAGCATAAAGTTTTGAGTGTTACTGTGACCGGCGTACTTGAATATTATTGTCGGCTCTTTGTCAACTGAAGAATAATGAGGTATGTATTATTTTACATTCATTTGAATTAATTACTTATGTATATGGCTTCTTAATTCTATGTGCATATCATTTTGCAGATTATATGGCAACTATACACAGATGAGAAGATGACATCACTTTTGCCTTTTTGTGTGGCTAATAAGCATATAGTACTAGCAGTGATCCCTCTCATATTTTTTTCATATTGTTGAGTGGTACTAGTCAGACTGGGTGATGTGCCAGTTTTGTCTTGACAATCTCATACTAGCGAGACCGCGTTAGCATGACAGTTTGCATTCAATTACACTGACAAGTAGAAATGATGAGAATTGGCTACGTACACATGTTGTTTACATAGTGACATGAGATAGTCAAATGGAGAAGCTTGTTAGGGGAACCCCATTGTAAACACCCTCACTTCGCGTTCTGAGTACATGCGTTGGTATAAAAAAGTTACCAGAACCTGAATGTCTCGCATTGGTGCATCTCTTGGGAATGTGGTAAGCTCTTTACCAATTCACTAGTTACTATATGTATTTTGTATTGATTTTAATGACATATGTTATATTTGTTTCTTAGGCGGACATTGCATATCATTTGTATAGTTGGACTACTGATGCTACCGTTCGAGAATCTGTTGAGCAGATCCTACATTCATTGCAGGAGCATGATCGGATTATAATGGAATAACTTCGTCCAGCTCCAGCAGCAAATGACATTCTAGGGCCACCCGAGGAGTCCAATGAACAAGGGATGCGGCGTAGAAAGAAGACAGGGCTAGCGAGTACTTAGACACGACTTCGACATCCCGAGGACTCCGTTTCTACAAGCTAGCACACGACTCGACCTCCTACCACTACTACCGCTCTAATTGTATCTACTACATACCCGGCCACTCAGCTACCACCTACATATTACCCACCATATCCATCATACTCTTACCCATCGTATCCTTACCCGCCACCAGGTTACCCACCATATCCTTACCCATTATAGGGTTACCCACCATATCCTTACCCGCCACCGGGTTACCCATCACAACCAGGTTCTTCTTCTTATCCATCTCATAGGCCACCATATTCTGATGTTGACTCATCTCGTTGACATGCAATTATATGTCATTAGTGTATGTGAGAATGTTATATTTAGTGGTTTTTATTATATTACTATTGATGATTTTCTATTGTAATTTTGGTACCCTTGTTGGATTAAACATGTTTTTTCTATTGATGATCTTGGTATATCAATGATCTTAATACCATGGTTGAATTAAACATGTTTTTGTGCTTTTGAGGAGGTCCAATATTTAGGAAAAATTCTGTCAAATTTTTCATAGAATCTTCATAATTGAACTTTGGTTGAATTATATCAAATAAGTTTATGAAAATATGAAATCTGAAATACCCTTCTGCGTTAATAAAAAATATAAAAGGAATGCTCATGAGTTCTTAATTGAAAATATTGTCATAAGAAGGATCAAATTAAAAAAAGATGGGATCTTAGGTGAAGCAAAATATAAGAGTTTATTCATAATTGTACCTTTAAATAATATTAATGAAGGACATGGACTTATCTCCTACGATCATAGACCAATTTCCAAGGCAACACTCGAAATTGCTACTCCTAAGCTCCCCCTTTTATATAATACCAAGTGGGTTTGTATAGGGGGACTAAAAATGCCAAACGTATTGACATGTTTAAGTACAAAACGTCATTCAACATGATGCATCCACGTGAAAAACGTAATGTAAGATAACATTTTCACGTAAAAAATGTCAAAACGAGTAGTGGATCCACATGGAAAACGCCAACAAACTTGACATTTTTCATGTGGATGCGTCATCCTCTTTGACATTTTTCACGTAAAATAAAAAATAATAAAAAATATCACGTTGACCAAAAGAATGATGTTTGATATATAATTTTAAAAGAGTGATATTTTGATAAATAACTTAAAAAATAATATTTTAATAAATAATTTTATCATCAATAATAATTTGATAAAAAAAAGCCTCACATGTAGTAATTGTTGTTTTTTATTTATTTAAAATCTTAAATTTAATCTTTTCACTTTTATTGTTAAATTTATGAGGAATACGTATAACATGTATAATTATGCATTCTTCGTATATTTTTAGTTAAAAGTTTTTTTTGGTCAACTCAATAACCACTTTTCTGTTTAATAATTAATTAATACCACGTATGGAAGGGAACCCGTTACCGTGTAATGAGAAACCACTTTTTGTCGTCTGCAACTATCTCTGGCCTCCTTTTCCCCCCGTTTTGTTAATGTATTTACCTTTGATTTTGGACACAATTCAAGAAGGCCGTACATAACAGGCTGGACCTAGATGGCAACTACCAAGGAAAAAGATTTCATTAGATTATTATAGATCGGATTTAATCTACTTTTTTTTTACATAATTGATTTATAAATTGAGAAATAAAATAACAATAATAATAAAAAATATATTTACATATATTTAAGGACTAAATCTATTTAGCATGTATATTTTAAAGACCAAAATATAGTGTAATCAAGAAAAATAATAAAAATACATAATTAAAGTTTTATATTAATTAAAAAATATTGTAAAAAGTATGAATTTGTTAAGTTGAGTATAAAAAACTCTTTTTTTAAACAAAACTGAAGAAGAATTCTTTACCGTAATAAAAGATCAGAAATTTCACATCGTTTCTAAAATTATTATGATAATTGAAGACAAGTCAATGGATTTGTCAAACGATATCAATGAATTTTAATGTGCACGTTTGCTCACTCAAATTTTAATACTTTCCGTGTGTAAGGAATTATTATAATTTAAGACAAGTTTCGATAAATTGGGATTGCAAACAATATAATACCATATAGTAGTAAAGAAAGATAATCACGTGTAACAAAAGAAAAAAAGATAGATAATCACGATTATTAAAAGTAATAACCAGCATATGGCGATTAATTAATCCGTTCTTGTCTCATGCTGTATGAAAATATTAATTAAATCTGCAGCTATGGCCAGATTTTAAAAATTAACTGATTCTACACCTATTGTTACTCTCCTCTCCAACAAAACCAAAGCTAGCCATCATCTTAATCATCTTATAGAGATTTAGATCTTTTCATATTATTTTTTTTTTTTTTCATATGATTATGTAAAAGAGAGAGATACAAATTAAAATTATATTTTTTTTTTACAAATTATGACTAAATTTTATTAATAAATATTTTTATGTTTATTTTTCTTATTTACTTAATCATATAAAAAAATGACACGAGATAATTTAAATTAATATGTTAGCTCCGTATGATTATGTTTGCCCCATTTGATCTCTTCTGCTCTATAGTTCTCTTGTTGGTTAGCCCTGTTTTGTACCCAAAAAAAATCTACAACTGTTTTTTGGAGGGGGGGGGGGGGAGAGATAGATAGCTATAACAATTTTTAGCTTTTGCTATGACCTACTTCAAGTTTTGGAAAAACTTTGTTAAAACTTGATAATTTGGGGTAACGTGATTCTAACGGAGAGACATAATCTTAACTCAAGCACAATGCATAGATGAAATATGAAGATCTTTGTAAAAGAAAGGCACAATAAATTTAGTGTATATTTGGTTGAAATTATTTCTTAAATTAGTTTTTTTTTGTTAAATTTTTTTATTGTTTATGTTATGTTTGAATAATTTATTTTTTTACGAAATTTAATATATTATAATAATTATTTTTTCATAATCTTGAAATTTATAATTATAATTTTAAATTATAAATTATTTTAAAAGTTTTTATATATAAATATTATTTTATCTTTAATTAAATAATTTTTTAATTATTTTATATTTTTTTAGTAATTTAATACATAAAAATAATTTTTTTATATTATTTAAATTAAATATATTATTTTAAGATTACTTTTTAAATAATATATCCGAATATAAACTGATTTTATTATAAATAATTATATAATAATTAATTATTAAAATAATTAAAAAATTTATAATTGAATAAAACACAATCTTAATTTTGGGCTTGTTGTCCCGTTCACCAACCACAAAAAACGTACAATGGATTTAATTTTTAATACTTTGAAGCTTTTATCTAGCAATGTTGCCAAACAAGGATAAATTGCCAAGTCCAGCTTTTATTGCCATTAACTCTGATTTTTTTATACCATTTTTTATATTATTTTTATATCATTTTTTATATTATTAATTATATTTTTTTATTTAATTACAATTATTTAAAAATAGTGTAAATAATAATATATGAGAAAAAATAATATATCATCATCATTTTTCTATTATCTTTGGTGCTGCATCTTTAAGGAGATGTAATTTCTTTATGAATATAAAATGTTACTTTTTCCCACTAATCCGCATATGGGACGTGTTCCAACCGGAATTTAGTGAACTGGGTGGTCCATCATCCATTCAATTCTTTCCTATTTAAATTCAATCCTAGCTATCCAATTATACTAATAAATTTAATAAATTGTATTAATTTTAGTTAATAAATAGCTAATGAATTAATCAAAATATTTATTAGACATCCAAGTGAAATTGACAAGGTTTAGAAAATACAATGTATTTCGACAAAGGAGGAGTCTAGAAACATATAGTTGATAGAAATATAAAGGTGCATTACAAGAAATTTGGACTTTAGTGATGACATTTTTTGGTGAATTTTTGGCCATCGATAATTTAAGTAATTTCTAGCGAACAAATTTGTCAAAAAATCCAACATTGATTTAAATAAATAAATAAAAATATCATTAATTTTTTATATTTTTGATGAATAATTTGCTAATATATGTATTTGTTGCTTTTTCTCAAGGTTTTCCAATGGATTGTTTCTGTCTAAAAATTTCTTCGACTTTCTAGGAGGAGCGTCGACCAATTCACAGTGACTTATCTGTTGGAAATGAGTTGCCAAAATTATGTTTTTTGAGGTTTTCAATGAATTATTTGTCAAAAATAAAAAAAAATAGCCCAAAAAAAAGTTTCAGCAACCATTAATCTACCAAATTTTTTTTATAAGAGATAGACACGACAGCTTCCCTTCCATTTTGCGTTTTCTCTTCCATACCAGTCACCGTTGTCCTCTTTCTAGCCACCACGACCTCCTTCCTCCCACCATCTCCTGATCCTACCCTCCCTCGCAAACCTCTTTACCAAGAGTCCCACTTCCAAATCATGCCCACAGTTGCACCTTCACCTGTACCTCACCCTCAGGGGGAAGCCCTTCCCGTTGAACCTTCGTTGGAGTATCCCAACACTCGATTCTCTTCCTCTATCACAATCGAGGAAACTAGTGGAATCCATTCATCGGAGAACGATAATGTCTTTCACATGCTCACAGGAGAAAATCGCACCCAAGCACATTGTAAGTAAAGTCAATGGTGACTGCCACCTCACCTTCCTACCACCCGTCGTCAAACTCAGCCACACCTCCATAACCAAATCGTCAACAACCCAGGACCTCCACAAACCACAACGCAACACCACTGCATGGGAGACATAGACGTGGACGTGGTGCATGGGAGACATGCGTGCATGGCACAAAATTGATATGCTTTTTTGTGTTTTGTTTTTATTTTAAATGTTATTGTTTATAATGTGTGTGTGTGTGTGTGGTATTTATATTTTAAATATATGTGTTTATGTGTATATTTGAATGTATATTTATATGTATGATATATTGTTATTTGTTTGTGTTTATGTGCTAATATGATAGATGATTCTCTATTATGATGTTATAGGATTTGATTAATAACATTACATTGTATAAGACTAATAATAATTTATTATAAGAATAATATAATATTATGTGTTAATGTACTAATTTAAAAATTAAAAAAATGCAACAAAAATAGTAATATGAAATATTTAATTTTTAATATTTTAAGTGAAGAGATTAATAAATTATTTAATTTAATAATTTAATTTTAGTAATTTAATAAATTATATATTAAATAAAAATAATTATTAACTATATTAATATTAATAAATTAATATAATATAATAAAATATAATATGAAATATGAAATAAAAGAAAGTAAAAATGTGAACTATATATATAATTAAATAAATAAATAAATAATTATATGAGAATGATAAATTACAAAAACGTGTGCCTAACTATCAACATATGATATATACACATGAGTTAGAGACATGAGACAATGTATCAGATCTTGAGTCGAATGATGGTTTCAAACTAAGAAAAATAACAAATATATAAGATGATTAAATAATTAATTAAATAATAGGTAGTGTAACAGATCTTACAGATGAATGATGATTTCAAACTACTAAGAGGAATGACGAATATATATAATAGGCCTTAGTTATAGAGATACAAATTGCATAATATAGTAATATGTTATTTTTATCAACACTTATTTGCATGCATGTTATTGTGTTTAAATTGTTGAAATAATTGATGCTCTACTGAATTAGGAAACTTTAAACTTTAAGTTAGATGATATTAGTTTTGCATTGATAGGTTATATGGCTCTGAGCAATCCGAGATTTTACTACTCAAATAACTTATCTTTTGTCATCCACTGATAGTGATGATGATGACTCTAGTGATGAGATTATAAGATGGTAAATGTGATAGAAAATTTGAGTGGTGACAGGAGTCCACCTCTTATGATCATGAAAAAGAAGACTAGGTAGAGTGATGTAAGAAAGGAAGTCCTAACCTCTTATGATCATGAAAAAGAAATCGACTAGGTATATAAATAATGAGAAAATGATGTTATACAAGAGTGATGTAACATTGCTACTTGAGCATCCAAATCTGGGTCGATACCAGCAAAAACATCTCTGAATAAGGTTCTAGCACCATGCCAAATGTGTCCGAAAAATGAAGAAAAACATCTCTAAATAAGCAGCAGTCAAATGTGTCCGAAGCATGTCCAAATGTCCAAAAGTAAACCAACCTCTTGGACTGCTACGAAAAACACCATCCGATTTCAAAGTAGCACGATCTAATTCAAAAATTTCACCCAATTGAGCACGTCTAGCATATTTTTTCACAGTAGCGGGATCACTATAACTGACTCCATTGAGTTCGCCACCATAGAACTCAACAGTTACACCTACTTGTTCGACACTATACTTCGATTCTGCCCTTCGAAAAGGAACATCGGCTCTAACAATTCCGTCTCCGTCTACCAAAACAACCGGAAATGTTTCAAAAAAAGTAGGCATACGACGTACAAAAAGTTCACGCCCCTCTTTATCTCTAAAGATAGGATGTCCTAACCAACCGACGGCTATTCCATCTCCATTGTCCATTGAGCCCGCTCTAAACAATCCCCCCTTTGCCGGATTATTGCCGATGTAATCATAAAAAGCTAATTTTTCAGGAATTTTAGACCAAGCTTCTGATAAACTTTGATTTTCGGCTAGCCCAGCACCAACTCTTCGATATATTTCTTGCTGGAAGTATCCCTGATCCCATTGATAACGAGTGGGACCAAACAATTCAATCGGGGTAGTTGCTGAACCATACCACATAGTTCCAGCAACAACAAAAGCTGCAAAAAAGACAGCAGCGATACTGCTGGAAAGGACGGTTTCAATATTTCCCATACGCAATCCTTTGTATAGACGTTGGGGTGGACGCACACTAAGATGGAAAAGGCCCGCTAATATGCCCAATGTTCCTGCTGCAATATGATGAGAGGCTATTCCCCCCGGAACAAAAGGATCAAAACCTTCCACACCCCATGCGGGATTTACGGGTTGTACCCTTCCGGTTAGTCCATAAGGATCGGACACCCATATTCCAGGACCATACAATCCTGTTACATGAAATGCGCCAAAACCAAAACAAGCCACCCCTGCAAGAAATAAATGAATTCCAAAAATTTTTGGCAAATCCAAAGAAGGTTTTCCTGTACGTTCATCACAAAAGATTTCCAGATCCCAATAGACCCAATGCCAGATAGCCGCCAAAAAGCACAAGCCCGAAAACACAATATGTGCCCCGGCCACACCTTCGTAACTCCAAATACCCGGATTCGTTATAGTCCCCCCTGTGATACTCCAACCGCCCCACGAATTGGTTATTCCTAAACGAGTCATGAAGGGTATAACGAACATACCCTGTCTCCACATTGGGTCAAGAACAGGATCAGAGGGATCAAAAACTGCTAATTCATATAGAGCCATCGAACCGGCCCAACCAGCAACCAGAGCTGTATGCATTATATGGACAGAAAGCAAACGGCCGGGATCATTTAATACAACGGTATGAACACGATACCAAGGCAAACCCATGAGAATACCTCTTATATCAACAAAAAATAGACACTATGTAACTTTATTGCACTGGAAAAAATTATACTATGGACCCCCCCTTTTTTTTTCAGTAGATTCTCTCGGGTAAAGGATTAATATTTGTTCTAGTTTTTTAGTAATAATGGAACAATTATCTTCGTAGGAACAAAAAGA